>CM034301.1:4035156-6633929 GCA_019925795.1 Dendrobium chrysotoxum
AAATTTTTGTTTCCGACAAATGTAATGGAGTAGTTTTGTGCATGATTATTCAGCATTAATTCTATAAGGGTAGTGATTAGAACATAGTTAGAGGAGATATACTATTTAAGAATATTCATGGTTCCATCACTTTATTGCTTAAAGGGATTTCAATAAAAATGGGAAGAAAATTTTAAAGAAAGTATTAAGCCTTAACGGCAAGAAAATGTTCCTCCCATCACTTAAATTATATGATTTCATATTTGCAAAACCCATTTCAAAATCATCAATGAAGGACACAAATTATATGTATATTATGTTTATTTATTATGATGATGATATGAATTCTATAATTAGTGACACCCATGTACTTCTTTTCTAGAGTGACATGCATACCATTGATTCTGATACATCAAACACCAATGATAATAAATGCCTAGATTCAAAGATGTGTAAAAGAATTCTTTAGAGTCTAATTCTATGCACATATTTCAACAAAAAAAAATTATCAAAATACTATGAAAATTATTAATAGTTTATATATTTTGAAATCACTTGAAATTCCTTACTCATCAAACTCATGTTTATCATGTCATATAATTGGAGCTATTGATAATAAACATTTTGATTGACTTATCATCAATTGTTGTTAAAAAAATTTTAAAATTATGTATGCCACTAATTTTAATGATTGTAAAGAATGAATGCTTTTGATTTGACGTACATCTTCGCTAAGGTAACGATGTAATCATCTTTCATTATTTTTTGGATGTTCTTGTTTGACTGTCAAGATTCAAGACTTTTTTTTAATAATTGATAATGCATGTGAAAAAAGTGAAAATTTTGTATTTTTTTAGAATGACTAGTGGCACAAGAAGAAAAGACCCTGCATGGAAATATGGCACTCAAGTTGAAGTGTCAGGCGAAGGAGCGAAGAAGGGATATGTTTACATGAAATGTAATTTCTGTGAGAAGCGCATAACTGGTGGTGTCAAAAGGTTGAAGGATCATCTAGCATGCACTCATGTCAATGTGGGACCATGTGCAAAAGTACCTGATGAAGTGAAAAAGGAATGTATAGATTACTTAAAGAAGTTTGCTACCACGAAGGAGGTCACACAAAGAAATATGGAAGAGATGATAGGCAATTCTTCTTACTATGGATCACAGCATGAAGGTTCCAGTAGTGGAAGCCATTTAGTTTCTTCTAATCGAGGCAGTCGTGGGCCAATGGACAGATTTATGGTTAATATCGATGACGAGGAAAACATAAACACTCAGGATATTCGGCCTCCTACTGCTACAAAAGAACTTAGGAACAGAGTTTGTTTAGATATTGCCAGATTCATCTATGAATGTGGGATACCGTTTAATGTTGTTAGAAGTCCGTCATGGATCAATATGTTACGATCTGTTGGAAGTTATGGAAGAGGCCTACAACTTCCAAGCATGTATGAGCTGAGGACTTGGATGCTGAATGAGGAGATCAAGACAACTTCAATAATGGTTGATGATGTTAAGAAGACTTGGATTGAGACAGGAGTGACAATAATGTCAGATGGTTGGTCAGATATTCGACATAGAAGTATTATTAATTTCTTGGTCAACAATCCATATGGAACTGTTTTTCTAAAATCAGTGGATGCTTCAAATTTTGTAAAAGATGTACAATTGTTGTTTGAAATGTTGGATGAAGTTGTGGAGGAAGTAGGAGAGACCTTAGTAGTACAAGTTGTTACTGATAATGCAAGTGCATATAAAGCTGCAGGGAGATTGTTAATGGAGAAGATGCCTCACCTTTACTGGACTCCATGTGCTGCACATTGCATTGACTTAATGCTTGAGAGGTTGGGACAGTTGCCTCAGCATAAATCAGCCCTATTGAAGGCCAAATTCATTAGTAAGTTTATTTACAATCATTCTTGAGTATTCAGCTTGATGAGAAAATTCACTGACAAGGAAATTATTAGACCTGCTGTTACGAGATTTGCTACTGCATATTTAACATTACAGAGATTCAAGGAGTTAAGACAACCTTTGGAAGCTATGTTTGCTTCTGAAGAATGGGATAAAAGTTCATGGGCCAAAAAACAAGAAGGAAAACAAGTAAAAAAAATTGTAATGAAAGATGATTCATTTTGGCGTAGCACAAATTATGCTTTGAAGACAACAAGACCATTAGTTAAGGTGCTTAGAATGGTTGATGGTGAGAGGGCCCCGGCTATGTGATTTATTTATGAAGCAATGAATAGGGCTAAAGAAGACATTGCAAAAGATTTGGGTGGTCAAGAAAGTGCCTACAAAGAAATATGAGATATTATAGATGAAAAGTGGGATCGTCAATTACACCAACACTTACATGCTGCTGCATACTATTTAAACCCTCAATTTCATTATGATAAGGACTTTCATGTTGATAAAGAGGTGAAAACTAGTTTGTATGCATGTATGGACAGACTCATTTTTGAAGAAGACTACCTCAAAGTGAATGATCAACTTGAGGATTTTCATTTGAAGAAGGGAATGTTTGGATTTAGAGCAGCACAAGCATGCTACAAAACACGATCTCCTAGTATGTTTATAGTTTGTATATTTATAATTTTAATTTTAATATTTATGTTCAAGTTGTCTACTTCCATCAATATTCATAAAATACTATTCATTTTTATGTAGAACGTTGGTGGGCTTAGTTTGGAGATGATGTTCCTGAGTTAAAAGCTTTTGCAGTTAAAGTTCTTAGCCTAACATGTTCGGCTTCTGCATGCGAGCGTAATTGGAGCACCTTCAATCAAATTCATACAAAAAGAAGAAATCGATTGGCGGTAGATCGAATGAACAAACTAGTTTATGTTATGTTTAACAAAAAATTGAAAGATAGACATCTCAAATTGCAGAAGCAAGGAAACAATGATAATGAAATTGACCCTTTGCTTGTTGATGATTTACAATCTGATGATGAATGGGTTACTCCTAAAAATGTTGATGTTCCTGAAGTTGAAGCAGAAGGAGAAACTAATGTCAATGAAGATAATGAAGCAACTACCCAAGTATATAAAAGAAAGAAACAAAGTGACATTGGAGCTTCAAAAAAATTCAAAGGTATTCTTAAATATCATGAATTATTTTTTATGTTATTATTGTTTCATTCTAGAGCTAATGAAATATTAACTGATTTAGGGGATAAAGGAAAAAATATTATAGATGAAGAAGAATTTGAGGATGACTTTGACATTAATTATGAAGATTCTTCTGAAGAAAATCAAAGTGATGATGAGACTGCATTGGGTCTTGATCCTAAGGGGATATTTCATTTTTAAGTGAGTTTATTTTAAATCTTTTTTTCTAGTAATGTTATCTTAGAACAAATTATCAAATTCATAATTAATATTATGTTATTTTTGTCATTATTCATAATTTTAAATTATCTTATTTTTATTATTTTGAGGCTTACGCCTCGATCTGCCTCGAGGCTTACGCCTCGTCTCGCTTAGACAAAACGCCTCGATTCCCGATTTCACCTTTTAAAACCTTGATAATGCTTGATAATACTTCTTACATCTACAACAAAATGCAATAATCATAAACAAAAAAATTTAGCATACTAACTTAATTATTTCCTCTCAACATCAATATTACAACCATATTTGCAATTATTAATAAATCCTACATACATTAAAACAACTACAAAACTTATCTAAAAACTAATCTTAATTTTATATAAGCCCTCCTCTTAATTGCTTCAGCCCTTCACCCCAACTGAAAATGTCATATGTTTCTCTCCACTACCTTCCCTACTATTTATAGGCAGAGAAATGGATAAATAATAAAAAAAAATTTTCTTTGCCAATTCATTCACGGGAGGAGCTCCTGTTCAAAAAAAAAAAATTATTTCCTTTCCCTATTCATTCACGGAAGCGGGTTCTATTCACTCACGGGCAATCTGGCCTGTGACTTGCGTTTAGCGGAATTTGCTGGAGGTGGTCCCGGTGGCTGGACGAAGAAAACGCAAGCTGGGGTTGTGTTTTGTATTGAAAACGCAAAGCAGGTGCACGTTTTGCATAGAAAACGCACCAATGCTTTGCGTTTTTAGAGGAAAACGCAGGAAAATGCAAAGCTGCTTTGCGTTTTCTTCTAAAAACTCCAACGTTGTTCACTGGTATGATCCTTTTTAAATTTTCTTAATATCATGATCCTTCTCTTAAATCCGCGTCAATTCTGACCCTTTTGAAAATTTCGCCTCAAATAGCAAGGCAATTGATGCAATTGTTTATTTACATTTATGTTTCGTCAGGTCGGTGCCAGCTAATTTAATAGATAGAATTGAAAAAAAGATTGTTGCTGAGATTCTACACTATTCACTCCACGATCTGCCCTCCATATGCCGTTATATTTCCGTTTCCGTTCTAGTTACTTGCTGTCAATCCGCATATAGCCTACAGGCATGTCAGATGGAATAGAGTGTGGAAAAGCAGTACACACTGAGAGTGGAAAAGCAGTACACACTGAGAGTGAAAGTGAGAGCGTATATTGTGTTGCCCACATTGAAGAGAATTTCTCCACATTGAAACATCCGCGAGACGTTCTCTTTGGGAAGAGAGGGACGGGGGGAGGGAGAGCGAGAGAGAACGAGCTGTTGTAGCCCCAGTAAAGGGCGGAGCTTGCTCCAATGGAGGAGATGCAGGGTCTCTGTCTGGCGAGGACGCCGCCCAACGGAGAGGCGAGATTGGCATGCGGTGGCGGGGGGAGGTAGGCGAGCTCAACGGCTTCAAGAATGGAGACCTACGCTGAGATCTTCGGCGGATTGGCTGCCTCCTGCTCCATTCCTGTGCTTGAGCTCCCAGAAGTCATGGAAGGCTTCGAGGAAGAGCTGGAGGGGGCTCAAAGCTCTGGTTTGAACTATTTGGAGATCTTCGGAGTTCTTGATGCAGGAACATTCTCATTGTCCTACGAGAAGCTTTTGTCCATGGAGAAGGGGTTAAAAGAGGAAGATGAAGAGGACGACAGGTTTGTCTGCGCATTTAATTTCTGCTACGATCCCTCTTTTTGTCATCATTGTTGCTGTCGGTCTTGAAGCTTGTTGTAGGCTTTGTGTAATGCTTTAATGACGAGTTTTTTGTTTCAAAATGCTGCTTTCGTAGCATGTGTTATCATGCCAGTTTGGTTATTGAAGGTTTTGAGTTTTGAAATCTATGTAGTTTCTTGGTGACATTAAACTTTATAGAATGGGGATAATTTTTATATGGAAAGGAAACAATTTTTGGATTACTGTTTTTTCTAGGCTATACAATTTAATAAATAGTATAGCTGAATAGGAAATGTTAGTTTTAACAAATTTTGGAGTTGCTTTTTTAGCTTCACCGCAGAGGGGCACCGTTTTTTTATTTATACTAATTATCTGGTAGAACAACTACTTTTTTTGGGACTTTTGAGTGAATTAATACAAACTCACACACACATCACATGTGTGAGCTTCGAACATAAAATCTCTTGGTTGGTAGCCTAAACTCCCAACCAACAACCAACAGAATGATTTGAATTTTGAAAGATCTGTTTTGCAAATTAATAACTCTACCCGCTGCTTGCTATGATCTTGGTCATTTTAAAGAGAGACTTATTTTAAAGATTTAGGCATTTTGTTCAGCCATGATTGTCTATATCATTGCGGTGATGTTGTAAAATATATCTGTTAATTACATTTGTTGTGTAGGAATTGCCTTGCTTGAGATCTAATCATAGAGATATAACTCTAAGTTGATCATGCATGAGGAATCGAACTATTGAATTTATAGAAGAAATATGAATTTTATTATTCTTTCAATATATACAATAGAATATAAGAGTATTACAAGTAAGAATTCTCTATCTCTAGGAATAAGAAGCCTGATATTTTAGGATTTTGTGAGAGCATATGATAGTTTCCCACCATGGATCATTACTCAGCTTGGATGTTACTGTTGTGGTCCTAGCCATTGTTTAAAATTGAGCAATGTGAGGTACGCCTTGAAGCTCTCCTCAGCCCAATTCCAGCAAAAAATGCCTCAAGCTTTTTTTGTGAGGAGTGCGCCTCAATTTGGACAGGCGTATGCCTCACCCTATTTATATATTTTTTTAAAGTAAAACTTTCTTAAATCATAAACTAAAGCCCCGAACAAATCACGCCTTCACGTACTCCCGAGCCACAACAGCTTCCTCTAGACTGCCTCAACCTCCAGCTCGCCATCGCCACCACATCCATCACTGATGTAGTCATACTATTTTAGCTTGGGAGGCATTAGAATTCATAGATGATGAGGCAGGGTAGAGATTTGTTATGATGCAGACTCAAATGACGATCCCCTTAGTAATAATAATGCAAATGACTTCTTAGTTATTGCCATACTATTTCAGTTTTTTTAAAAAAATTAAATATGAATGAGTAGGGAACTAAGAAAGAAGGAATTTGGAGTTGAAGTTGATGTTATATAATATTTTTATACAACTTCTATATTTTATATTATTATGCTCTTGTGATGATTCTATTTCAATTCTATTTCACGCAATTTATCAGTTGTCTCTTAATGTCTTGTGTAATCTTTGTTTCATATGTATATCAATTTGTTATTTTATAATTCAATATAAAGTTAATATGTTATTCTGTAATATATTATTTGGTTATTATACAAAATAAATTACTTTAAACTTATTTTCATTTTATGCAATTTTTTGATTTTACTGCTTGTGCCTCAAAACATCTTGAGGCTTACGCCTCGCCTCACAGATGAAAAATGCCTCAATACTCAATTGCGTAATTTTAAACTTTGGTCCTAGCCTTTGTTAATCAAGATGAGTTATTATGAATGGATGTTGTAGAAATTAAAATAGATGCCAAGTTAATGTTGAATGATTGTCAGCAGTCAATGTTCACTAGTAATGCTTTCCGTTGGAATGCTCATCGCTTGAGATTTGATAGCTTAGTCATAGTTAATATACATTTATCTGTGATATAAGTTGCACTGTTGAGGAGTCTTAAGTTGCTAAAGAATATTTTGATTTCAAATTTTGCTTTTCCATGCGTCAAAAGTTTATTTGATGCTAGTTTTTGATATTAATATTTCCCCACGTCGGGAAAACTCTATATATACTATAGTTTGAGGAAATGAAGCATTATCTTCTTGTAGCATCCTTGTTCTTCAGCCTCGCTATCTTCACTCTTAATGTCTTCTGAGAGGAAATTCTTTTTTAAAGAGCTTTTTTGAGAATCAAGAAAGTTGCATTGTGAGCCTTTTTTCCATAGTTCCCACGAGTTATTACGAGTGTCAACTGGGCATGGATCCTCTTACTCATTTCAATGGTCTTGGGATTGTAGCTTCATTGGCCCCTTTCGTGGCTTCAATGGATGGTCTTGTTGTTATTCATTCTTTTTTGTGTAGTGAGCCTCACAGTATTAATCATCTAAATATTGTTAGCTGACAAGATAGTTGTGTGGGCGGTTCTTGGACCTCGAAAGAAGATGAAAAAGAGGGAGCAAGTGCCGCTTCACATTCTTTAGAAGAGTCCAATTGTGCACGTGGTCATCTTCGACCTTTAGAAGAGTCCAATTGTGCGGGTGGTCATCTTCAACCTATAAGGGTACTTACAAATGCCCCTGTTATTGACAATTTATGCTCTTTCATGGATATTCCTACTTGTGAAGAAGTTGGTAGTCAGATTCCAAATTCATTTGAATGGTAATATTGTCAAAGATCACTGTTTTTTTAGTTTTGTGAGAAACATGAGTTTCTTTAGTTGTAGGAGTTCAAAATTTAAAGAAGTGACATTGGAGTGTTAGTGAGGTTGAGTTTAATTACAATCAACTTTATGATAGAAATCTATCTGCTCATGAGAATCTTGAGAGCCTTAGAGTGATTATCAAGAGGTTGGAGCTGAACATCCTTGTCTTAAAAGAACAAATGTAACAAATGAAAATGTCTGATTGGACTGTAACAAAAGAAAATGTCTAATTGGACTTTGTGGGACCAATTATATCACCTAGAGTCATATTATATTATATTGTTTGAAATGCTTGAGAAGTATGTGTTCTCATGCTTTTCATCCTCATAAAGGTAGTCAACCTTTAATCAACATCAAAGTTGCTTAATTCCACTCAACGAGTCTTCTTGAACTAGAGACTATCTTGACAATCAACCTAGGGAAGGTGATTCTTAGATATGGGCCATGCAAAATCTAGAGCTAGTTTGGGCATGCAATGGAGCTAGTCAAGGTTGTATGGATTTGGGACTAGGTTAAAAACTATCTTCTTTGCTGTTTAAGGTTTTTAGGGATTAGTTAAGGTGGTGGAGTTTATGGTGGAGAGGTGAGGCATTTAAAGGGGTGTGGTGGTAAGAGATCCAAGCCTAGTTTGATTTGGGCTAGTTTGGGTTGATTTGGTTTACTTCTTTAGGGAATAGATTTAATGAAGGCTAAATGTTTGAAAATTGATGTGACGAGTTAGTTTAATATATGAAGTCATGATCTACAATAGAAGAGCTTATTTGGAGTTAGCTATGATGGTTTAAGTGGTTGAATTGTGGAGACTAGGTAAAGGGATAGGTGTTATGTCCATTAGCTACGAAGGGGCTTCCAAGCCACTTGTATGCAAGTTTGGGGGTTAGAGATAGGGTGAGAGGGCTGCTACGAATGCTATAACTACAGAGCATAATTTCATTTATGAAGAGTGAAGAGAACTTTTGGGGAGGATGTTGAAGATTAGAACTTCCACCAAGAAACTCTAAGAGAGAGGGAGCACCAAGTTGAAAGAGTTCTCAAACTCCATAGTTTTTGCAAAGCATTCAAACTCATTTTTCATTCATTCATATTCCTATTTGTAAGTTGATACAAACCGTTCAAAATTCAAATAATTTTGGTGGAAAAATCTTGTGGAGGTGGAATTGCGTTTAAAGATATGCTAAGAAAGTTCCTAAGCCTATCAAATTGATAGGATAAGCCAAATGGGATATTAGCTACCTAAAATTCATACTCAACCTAGTTGATAGTGATTGAGTGTACTTTTGGGTGATTCTTTGGGTTCATCCTATAGTGGTCAATTAAGTTTTGGGAAAGCCTATAACTAATATATGGCTAGCTTGAAGTGAGCTTGGGCAAGGTTAATAAGGCTAATTGGTTTCTAAGGCTAATTAAATTGAGGTTATCCTATACTGTAGTTATTTTTGCTTAAACTAAGGGAAGGGAATTTTGGCATATGTAATCCATCCTAGAAGTAATGGATTAGTCCTTGGAAATGGCTTGGAGTCAAAGCTAATGGCATGAATGGGCTCGTATAGGAATTTGAGCTCATTTGTACAAGAATAATATCTCACCACGGCCATATTGTAGCTTAGGAGACCTAAATAAGATAAAAGTTTGAATATATTATTTATATTATGTTGAACCTATGAGAGACAACAAATCTCTTATTGAGATTTAGTCATATTTAAGATGCATAGGGTAGGTCAAAGATATGGAAAGTGCATAGGATGAGGTGTCTTACACTTGTAATCAAGGAAAAAGATAATGGTAAATAGGGAGACCATATACAAGCTAATGTTAATAAGACGTGGTACCCTATAACTATAGCTCAAGGAAAAGGGTCAATGGTCTATAGGATAGATTTCTATGCCTATTGTTAAGTGAAATTTATGTTTGTTTTTATTATGTTAAATTCTAGTAAAGATGTGTGTTTTAGTTAATATTGTGTAGGAATGTCTCAAGAAAATGAGCAAAAATTGCAAAGTTGAGAACTAGTGTCGCTACGCCAAAACTGTCAGTGACGCAGCATCTTCAATGCCCCAGTGCCAGAACAGGACATTGCAGCGCCGAAGCCTCGGGAAAATTTCATTTAATTCAACTCTCCAGTAAACTAAGGTCAACGCTGCAACACCGTAAGTGAACATTGCAGCGCCGAAGTCTCGAAAAAAATTACAAATAATTCAACGTCGAAGTGCCAACCTTGGAAGCGCCGCATCATCGGATGACGTAAGTAAGCGCCGCAACACCCATCTTTTGCAGCGTTGAAAGAAGCGCCTTGCCGGATCAGTAAAGTGTCTTGCCGGATCAGCAAACAGTCGTGCCAGATCAGCCCAACGCTGCAAGGGAGCACATTTAGCACCGCTGAGACGCTAGTTCATATTGTTATACTGTGGTGCCACCATGTCTAGCACTGCGACCCCTGAGTCTGTTTATGTTTAATATAAATAGTATTTTATATCGAGAGCGAAGAGAGCTAAGAGGAACCAGATGATAGTGAGTGACATATATTAGTGTGTGCTGCATTTCGAGAGTCTGACCCTGTATTTTTGATGATTACAAATGTTATTGGATGTTTATTTATTTTCTTCATTTTTATATATTGCATATATTTTTCATGTGCACTACTAACATTTCAGGTTCAGCATACATAAAGCACCGTAAAAAAATTAGAGCTTAAGAAAGTATGTGCAAGTTAATCTATCTCAAAGAGTTTATAATTTTTATTTTTCCTGAGTCAATATTTGTAATAGGTGTATGTTGGCTTTGCAAATGTGCACACACTCACAAGGGTGGTGTAATTAAATATTTTAAAAGTTTGAAGATCGTACTGTATGTTCGAAAATTCCCTCCCCAGCCTCCCCACTGCTTTCCGCTTTTTTTTGCTTGCGGGGGGAGTGTTAACGGATTAAGTTCTGGGGTAAATTTTTGGGAAGGCAGATTGGGTTTGAAGATAAGACACTACTTAGAGATTTCACCTCATTGTGCGAGGACTTTATGATCTGAGTTCTGATTTCCTATAGGCGCAAGCCCCATAGTTAATTACCCTCTCGATAATGAAAGAGAACTTTCGATTAAGGCTAGTCGTCAAACATATATGTAGAAATATGTGTTATCTGGCATATAGTAGCAGCATGGGTTGGTTTTGGAAATTTGACATTTGAAATTGGAAATTTATCACCTTGCACTTAAAGCGGATGGTGGGGGAATAAATGATGGAGCCGATCAAGATCCCATGGTTATGTCATCCCGGGCCATCGTGGTCCCTGGTCTACTTAGTCAGAGGAGGTAGTCGACCCAGCCTGACAGAAGGATCCTTGTCGGCAGCCATGGGTTGCGTCGTCCAAGGGTACCTTGTCAACCTAGGGTGGGTATTTATCTAAGAGGATAAATTTGAATCCACCTTAACTAATAGAGGGCTTTGTGCCCTATCAATTATATCCTATTGATTCATATTTCAAGGATTTGATACCATTGGGGAGCATACGGGCTCTAGCCATAATCATAATTTAGTGGTGCTATTTGGCGACAAAATCACTCGGTTCAGAGGGCCCCGGTCATAACCGTTTACCTACGGTGTCATTTGACGGCAAAACCGCAAGCTAGAGGACACATGCCATGTCTTTACTGATAGAAGACTATTTGAGTATGAATCTTAGTGATTTTCTCGACCAGATATTAGTCATTTGTGAGCTGAAGTGCATTTTCAAATTTGTCCTTCTCGACAAATTATTGCGGAGGATGGATGAATTTTGCTATAAGTGGTTGATAGTTGAATTTCGATTTTAAATATTTGGAATTTCTAGATTTTTAGAAATTTACATTTTTGGGCATTTGAGCGGCATTTTAGATATTTAGAATTAACCCATTTGGTTGAGATCTACATTCAACACGGCCATCATCGGGGTGACTTTGAGGTCATTTGGAAATTTCATTAATTGGACCTTGTCGACTCTGTTTACTGGTCGATACAGGATCGGGTCCATTGTAGGTTATTCATTTCCTGACCCGCGCAGCATCCTCAGACGTCACGTGCGTAAATACAACACGCTCGCCGGGACCCATGCGGGTAAATGATTGTATATGCATTTCTGTGTATTTGCGTATACATATATAGTGTGCATGTGGGGGCATTTATCGCTTCTTGCTGATGAGCTACTGTACGTTGGAGAATTTTCTGTAGTTATTCGTAGACAGGACCATTTTATTCATTGTGGATCTTCTACAACAGTTCGTAGGAGCTTACATATGCTGCATTCTTTATGCATTTTGTTGTGTTTTTTGGTCTCTACAGTGCATCCGCTACTGCTGCAGGTAGATGTATTCATTCATAGACTGAAATTGACTACAAAATACTGCATTTACTAAAGCCTTTCTGCATCTACTCACAAGTGGCATGTCGTGCATACATCTGTATTCGTAGAGAAGTCGTATGTATTGCAGACTTTCTATCCTTGATTGCATGTGAATCAATGTGCTTGTTTGTATCTTGATGTTGATTATCAACTACGCTATATTCATCAACAATCACTTTACACTCATCCGAACCCTACTTAAATCCTGCAGGGTATTTCCCCTTCGCTGTGTTTGCAAGTGAATGTAGTGGGGGTTACTGTCTCTTCCTTCATGACTGTCGTAAATACTATCATTGACTCTATTCAGATGTCGATTGGAGAGTACTGCCACGTTCATCGTACACTGATTTTCAATACTTATAGGGGATTGTAGCTTTCATTTGCTGACTAACTAATATCGGCTGAAAGATTGTTGTGGCTCACGCGATAATTTTGTTCATTGATATTCATTTGAAGGCTTTGTATCATTGTTTGTGAACAATTCACATATTGACATTGATTACCAGGATGATTTCGTTCATTGCATATTGCTTTGGGTATGTTTGCAAGAAGTTTTGTTGACTGCAGGCGAGTTGATGCATTTTCTTGCACGTTGACTTCAACATTTGTAAAGAACTGTAGCCTTCACTTGCTGATTGATTACCGCCATTCAAAGGGACATTGTAGCATTCATCATATACTATATCATGTGCATCTGTGGGTAAGTGCAATTGCCTATGAGCGGGTGGCCAAGTTTCATTGCAATCATGGGACACCAATTGTCTGTAAATTGCATTTACTTTAAACTCCTGGGATACATCTTTGGCTAACAAGTCACCACTTGCCAACCTCTTTTGTTTGTAGATAGCTGATATATATGTTTAGCATTAGTTGTAGGAGATTGATATGTTATTATATTGTTGACCTCTAAGGCCAGAACAGAAACAAAATAAAAAAAGAGAAGTAAATCATTGCATACCTCAGCCCATATCCTGTGCAAATCCTATCAAGTCTGCCGCATCTACATTAGCCATCCTTCTGCAAACGGCGCCGACTGCTGTCTTCTCACGCGTGCTTGGACACGGGCTCCATCCCATGCATACTGTCGCTCTTGTTATAAAAGGAGCGCCAAAGGAAGAAGCAGAGCCCGGCCTTCCATATACGACACTTGCTCTCCCTCAACACTTCCACACATGCGAACTCAGAGCCCCGCTTCTCTTCCTACTGCCGACCCCCCCTTTGCTTCGCCGGCTCAGAGAAAGACAGAGAGGGAGAAAGAGAGAGAGAAAGAGAGAGAGATGAGCACTCCTCCTGCCCTAACCCGACGCTAGCTCCAACCCCTCACCTCCCTCGACGACGTTCTCCTCCTGACGGATCGGAAGTTGCGACGCTCTGATCGGGAGCGACGATGAGAATCGCTCGCTGTGGGGATAACTTTCTCCTTGTCGCTAGCCCCTTTGGCTCCTTCGTGTTGTCCGACTTCGCGCCCTAGACGACGTTCCTTCCCTGTTCGATCGGGAGTTACGGCATTTTGATTGGGAGTGACGACGGTTGCTGCTCGTTGTGAAAGTAGTTTTCTCTCCTTCGTACGCTCATTTGGCCGAATCCAGTAAATCTGCAAAGCTCCAGGGATTTGGGTAAGCAGAGGGAAATAGATGATTTCTATCGTGAGACCTGCAGGGCACCTAATCTAATCCATATTTATTTAAATTATAATTAATTATAGTCAACCTATAATTAATTATAAAATTAATTTATAATTAATGTTAAATTAAATATAATTAATTAAGTATAATTAATCATATTTTATTTAATAATTAATTATAAATTAAATAAAGTTTATTTATAATTTAATTTTGAAATTAAATATAGTTAATGTAATTAATTATATTTAGTTTATGTTATTAATTAATTATAAATTAAATTTAATTAATTTATAATTAATTCTAAATTAAATATAACTAATTATATAATAAATATAATTGTTTACATTTAATTTATAATTAATTATAGATTAAATTTAACTAATTCATAATCAATTTTAAATTAAATTATAATTAATTATATACGAGATATAATTTATAAGATATAATTAATTATAGTTAATTTCTAATTAATTATAAATTAAATCTAATTAATTTTAAATTAAATATAATTAGTTATATATTAATAACTAATTATAATTAATTATAAAATAAAACGCCCGCAAAAAGAAGGGGAGGAATGCTCTTCTCTCCTCTTCCCTCGATCTACGGGCCAAACCTCGCCGGTCGCCAAGGTATAGCCCCCTAAACTTCGAAAACTCATTCTCGGCGCTCGCAGCGCGGCGAAAGACCACTCATTCGCGCTTTTCTTAGCACGGTGGGAGGAAATTCATCGCGGTGCTAGTGGCGAGGCTGGTAATTCCCCCTTAAAGTCCTATTCTCGGTGTTCGTGACGCGCCAAGGGACCACCCATGCACGCTTTTCTTAGCGTGGTGGGAGGGAATTTGGTGTGGCGCTTACAACGAGGCGGGCAATCCCTGTGCGCGCTTTTCTTAGCACGGCGGGGCAAAACATAAGTACCCGTATGCGGGGAAAAACTGCTGTTTCACACTTGCGTTTGAAGACCCATGCATGCCTTTCTTGGCGTGGTGGATGACAAAAAAACTTTATACGGCCGCGGTGTCCTCGAAAGAGGGCACCTACCATGCACGCTTTTCTTAGCGTGCATGGGAAAGGCCCAGTTTTCCGTAGTTTCCCCTAAACAGGGGAGACGCCGGGAGGCTGCCGAAATTTCGGGTGAATAGAAGACCACTTGGACCTGACTTGAGCAAAATTTGGACTTGATTTGAACTCAAAAGGACCTTATGAACTGAACTCAAATGAACATAAAATCTAACCTAAATCAAAGTCAATTAAATGATGTTGAATTGAACTCATATTTGGACAAGATTTGGGGCTTAAACTCGAACATGTAAACTCAAGTCAAACTTGATTTGAACTTGCAAGGCTACAGGGGACTTGAACTCGAATGACAGACTTTAAGCAAGAACCTAAACCAAACAAAATACAAAAGACTTTGAGTAAGAACTCAAACTTGCAAATGAACTACAACGAATACTTGAGGAGAACTCAAAGTTGAACATGAACTTGAACTTCATTTCACTCAAAGTGAACCATGATTTAAATGTCATGAACTCAAATCAAACTTGAACCAATGATGACGATCTTAACATGAATTGAATAAGACTTCAAAGAATTTGAACTTGTGCGCTGAGTTAGAGTCTGAACTCAAGTGAAACATAGCAGATTTGAACTCAAAGCAAGAACTTGTGAACATTGAATTTGAGTTGAGCAACATCAAGTAAAGCTTGAATGCGAAAGACTTTGATCGGGACTTGAAAGGATGATGACTCAAGACTTTAACTTGGGACATAGCAAGGAACAAATCTTAAACCAATACAATTTGCAAGCACAGACAAACAAATCTAAGAAGATTGTGAAGAGGATGCCAAACATACTACTAAAGTTAGTTAGCTTGTGGAAGATATGCATGCCGCTTATATATACGGAAAAGAATATCTAACAAATGTGATCCACCTACAAGCACATGCAAGGAGTTCATACAGATGCAGTCAAATGAATAACAATGAGATAGTAGAGTTTGTAAGCAAGGATTAAGAACTCACAATGACTGTGAAAATTTATGAGTGTATGAAGTAGACAAGTAATGAATAAGGTGACCGCCTACGAGTACACGACATATTCAAAGTCTCTCTATTAGCTATCATAAAGGTCCTCGAACGCTGTAACATTCTTCCAACCAGCATCAGTTTGTTGACAAATGAAAGATCCACGATCTGACAAATGAAGGCTTTAATTACTTGTCATCAACAACCATCCAACAGAAGACAACACACTGATCTTATGCGAGCCAAAGATGAAAGGTATATAACAAGATGTAAACTCCTACAAGCTATTATAGGAAATTCATCAGGCCACTCATAGAAGAATATAGAAGAGCCCCAGCAGATGTAGGATCCTACGAGTCATAATAGGAGAGTTGTCGTATACACTACATGTCATCTACGGGAAAATATTGAAGCACCACGATAAATATAGGACTCCTACAAGCTACTAAAAAAGAGCCCTATACATCCAATGTGTTGTCCACAAGCAAAGTGCAAAGTGACTACATCAAATGCAAATGCATACGAGTTGCTATAGGAAGTTCATTGTGCATATAATAGATTATCTATGAGTGAATATAGAAGATCTGCAATACATACGAATTTCTCTACAAATACAGATGTATGTACAACGCCCACCTATAGCAGTGGCGGGTGTACTCTGTGGGCCAAAGATCACAGCAAGATGCAATGAAGAATGCAACAAAGGCAAGTTCCTACGAGCCTCTGTGAAGCAGGAGATTCGTGAAAGTTCGAAAGGGATGTTAAGCCCTAGTGAACTAGTCCCGAGGCTAACCAAGAGGGGGGGTGAATTGGTTATTTAAAAATTTCACGATAACTACAAAAATCTTTTCGATACTTAGCAGCGGAAACAAGTAAACAATAACGAAAAGATCAACCAACGATATTCACCCAAGCAGTTTATATTGAAAAGTAAAATGCAAAACTGAATCAGAAAAGCAAACCAGATTTTATAGTGGTTCGGTCAACTTGACCTACGTCCACTCCCCGGAGCCTCCCCTCCGGGTATTGCACTAAACGAAAGTGACTCTCCTTTTGCTCCCACAGCAAGGCGGAGAAGCCTGTACAAAACACCTCCTTTTCACCACACGGTGAGGCAGAGAACCCGACCTCCTTTCGCTTCCTCCTGAAGCGGGCAGAGAACCCACGAACTCCTTTCGCTTCCTCCTGAAGCGGGCAGAGAACCCACGAACTCCTTTCGCTTCCTCCTGAAGCGGGCAGAGAACCCACGAACTCCTTTCGCTTCCTCCTGAAGCGGGCAGAGAACCCGGATCTTCTTGCGAACGATCCTCCCACGAAGAACACCGACTAGACGACAGACGACGAGCGGAGAAGACGACTCTGATCCGTGCTTGGAGCAACCTTAGTGAATCCCTCACTAACTCCCCCTCACAAGATCTCTTCTCTCTCTCCCAACTCTCTCTCTCTCTAGGATTTCTCAGGGAAGGAAGGCAGCAAAAGATTTTTCCAAATCTAGGAAAAAGTTCTTTTAAAGGAGGGCTTAAAATTTGCCCTAAATCTCAACTTGTCGGCCAAGATCGTCCAGGACGATCTATCGATCGTCCTGTACGATCAGTTCAAATTCAGCTGTTTCAGCCTGGACGATCTGGCTCTTCTGGACGATCAGTAGAAAAAGTTGTTCATATCGTCCCGTACGATCCTGCGATCGTCCGGGACGATTAGTTCAAATTGAAGGAAATCGTCCAGAAGACAGTTCGGGTCGTCCAGAGAAAACTGCGCTGGACGACCCAAAAATGACTTGATCGTCCCGGACGATAGGGTAATCGTCCGGTACGATTAGTTCAAAAAGGCCCCAAATCGTCCTGTACATAGTTCTGGACGTACAGCTGAAATGCACAAGACGATCACGATCGTCCGGGACGATCCTGCGATCGTCCAGGACGATGTGATCGTATCAATTAAACATTAATTGCTTTCCTTAATTACCAGACTAATTTAGGCATGATTGTAGTGCATCGTCCAGGACGATACACGTATCGTCCGGGACGATCAGACCAAAATACTTAAAATAAAACTTGCCTAACTTAATCTGGCGGCTGGAAATTTCTGATTTGAGCATATCGTCCCGTACGATCCATAGATCGTCCAGGACGATCTGCTTAATCAGACCCTCTTAACTTAGTCGCCCTAATTAGGGTTTCTGTTTTAACTGGATCGTCCAGGACGATGTGGATATCGTCCAGGACGATCTGAACAAAATTTCAACAGAAACTCTAATTCACTCAATCTCTCTCCCTGAGTGTGTGTGTGCAAGGTTACTTAGCTAGGGAATCAGTTACATTACAATTGACTCAATAAAAGGAAAAATTATACATTTGACACACTTGGACCCGATCTTGAGTTGGCTTGAGTAGCTTGCGGTCTTTTGTGCCTGAAACTGATTAGCCAAGAAAAACACACTGGAAACATGTTTGTCATCATCAAAACCAGATTTGCAACAATCTCCCCCTTTTTGATGATGGCAAACATTTGTAAAGTAGTCTGAAAATAAAATGAAACTAAGAAATCAAACAAAACAAACATTTTTTTTTTTTTAAATTTTCATTTAACAGCTCAAACAATACAGACAACATGAAAACGAAACATAGAAACAGACACGACACGACTACAACTGACTCCCCCTTTTGACATCACAAAAAGGAGGAGGGAGAAACATAAACACGGAAATAAAACATAAAATAAAACAAATACAGAACAACAACACGACAGAAAACTAAAACTGAGGCGGATCCTGATCGGAAGGAGGTGGCGGTGGAGGGTAGAAGTAATGGTGAATGGCCTGAAAGTGAGCTCCTAACCAGGCCATGTCCTGGTCGTGCTGCTGCTGCTGCTGTGCAGCATAGTCCGCGAAGCGTTGGAGGTCCTCGTTGTGCTGCTGCTCCTGGGCAACCACGTAGGAGTCAAAACGGGCCTCCCACTGGTCGAAGCGCTGCACCAGGTGGTCAAGGGGAGAGGCAATGCGAAGGGGTGCAGGTGCCTCTGGTGCAGCAGGAACTGGAGCAGCCTCTTCCTCTTCTTCCTCAACATCCGGGGCAGGTTCCGGATGTAGGCGGGTGCTGTGTAGGACGTGGAATGAGTTGTTTGTGAAGAAGGAAGGAGGGACATCAGGAGGGACAGGATACTGAAGGTCATATTTTGTCTCTAAGGCATAGTGAATGAGATGACCTAAAGCTAGATTTGGGCGACGCCTGTGGCCCGGATCTCTAATGGTGGTGAGATGTTCTATGTATCGGATGATCAGATCAGAGGCATTAAATTCTCGACGGGCCATGATGTAGTAGGTGGTCAAGGACAGGAGCGGGGTAATGTGAATCCGATCCCCCGCCTTTGGAATGACGGAGGAACGAAGGACGTGCTGAATGGTCCGGGCGTCCTTGACAAGGGAAGTGCAAGCATTGTCGTGATAGGGTGCGTTGGTATTGCGAAGGAAGTGATTGGCGACACTCCAATCATAGTCAGGATCGGTGATGATCGTGTGGATCTTGTCGCCAGTGATAGACAAGTTGAGGATATTGTGAAAATCGTGGGTGGTGAGTTCCACGGGGCGTTGATTTACGTAGGAGCGAAGAGTGGAATAGTCCGCGGAAATGCGTAAGTTGGCAAAGAAGATGCGAAGGAGTTCCAGATTGAAGGGGAAGGCTAAGGTCAAAATGAAGGTGAGGGAGGTGTGTGCGAACAAGTCTAAAACGGGATACGTGAGGGTGCGTGGATTGACAATCTTGGAGTGCGTGATACCTACATTACGATAGCATTCGAAAGCCGCCTGATCGGCGGCATTCGGGAAGCGAGGATCTACATGTCCCCGGGACGAACTGGCCCCCTTTTGACGAGATCTTTTGCCACCAGCCATTAGGAAACCAGAGAGGAGGAAAGGAGAAGGAAAGTGGAGAAAAAACGGTGTGAAAAACATGAAGAAAACCGCTGTTTAAATAGAAAACGGGCGGATCGTCCCGTACGATCGCGGGATCGTCCGGGACGATGTGGTCATTTATGACGTTCTGGACGATTGGTCAAAAAGGCGGTCCGATCGTCCAGGACGATTAGACACAGGCGATCGTCCCGAGGAGTCAGGCTGGACGACCGTTGACGAAAAGTATCGTCCCGGACGATTAGGTGGATCGTCCCGGACGATATGCAATAAATACGTCGGACGGGCCGAATTCCAATCGTCCAGTGGCTGACATGTGGATCGTCCAGGACGATAAGGTGGATCGTCCAGGACGATGGGCAATAATTGGTGCAATGTCAGCCGTTTGATCGTATCAGGAAGATATGGCTCATATCGTCCAGGACGATGTAAATATCGTCCCGGACGATCACCAATAATTGGTGTAGTTTCAGCAGCAGGAGCAGTGGGAATGATTTTGAATGAATCGTCCAGGACGATTTTTTGGATCGTCCAGGACGAAGAGGATCGTCCAGGACGATAGGTGTATCGTCCAGGACGATGTGAAGAAAAGCAGAAAAGAGTGGAGGATGAAGATGATCGATCAGGGTCCAAAAAACACAACCATGAAATCAAAATCACAAAAAGACGAATAAAACTTACGTAAAAAACACATAGAAGCATTTTTTTTTTTTTTTTTTTTTTTTTTGATTAAACTGCTCTTAGAAAATCAGAATTTTTCCTTGACTTTAGATTCGAAAACCAATGACAGGACGATTGACAGCGCTGAAATCCAGAAAAGGTTGGAAATAATCAACATTCGTAGCGCCGACCCCGGGCACCTTATCGATGCAAACCCCTTTCAAAACAAAAATCCGATTCAGAATAAAAGACATTAGATTTGAAAAGAAATCCTTTCAAACCTCGTTCCAGAAAAATATCTGATATAATAGTGTTACAAAGTAAAAAATCAGAAATCAGGATTTTCAAGACTCAAGCTTTTGAAAATATTAAGTGGCGCACAGATTTTTCTAAGACATTTAATAATCTGAAAGGAAAGAAAGCTTGTGTTGGGCTCATTTTGTGCCTCTTTTGCAACTTGGTTGGCGCTTTGCGCATCTTTTGATTTTTGATACACTTTGTGTATCCAATTTGGCAATTTCGCATCTTTTCAGTGTTGGGCTCATTTTATGCCTCTTTTTCAAATTAACTGGCGCACTGCGCATCTTTTATAAGCTTTCTCCTTTTCATAATCATTAAAGAGTCTCAGCTGTGAGATTATCTTCCAGACATAGGAGATGACTCTCCGCAGTAAGGAAGAACGATTCACAAAACAAAACCCATACAACATATGATAAATGCAATCACTTGGTTTAGAAAATCAAACTAATGACTCAAGACTTTGAAAAACACTATTGATATGAGGCAGATTACTGTAGGAAGATAAAATAATCTCTATTTCAAAAACTAACATTTTAATTTTGAAAAGGATTTTTATTCAAAAGAAACTATACACCAGTAAAGGAGTTAGAGGAAGAGAAACAATTATCAATGTTTCTTCCCTTTGACAGATTCAGCGAAGTCAATCACTGCTTATCAGCTTCCAAACCAAAACAAGGTAAAAACTCTCAATCAAAATTCAGATCACCAGAAGTAGTGAGCGGTGATCAGATCTTGAAAAGCATAAAAAAAATAGGTAGAAAATCATAGCAAAGTAAATACTCAAATCAAACTAACAAAAAAAGGTAACACAGAAATCAGCAGAAGAAATAAAATCAATTGAAAGCAAATAATCAAACCAAACCTAACTAACAGAAATCAGAAATCACAATACAAAGACTAACTAACAGAAATCAGAATACCAATTATAACAATCATAAATCAGCAGTCATCAGAATCAAGCATTTATATCAATCACTCCTAATATGGTTCTCAAAATGCTGAATGAGTCAAAGGCCAGTGGTTTAGTGAATATGTCAGCCAGCTGATTTTCAGTTGCTACATGATGTAGCTCAATGTCCCCTTTTGTAACATGGTCCCTAATGAAGTGATGCCTAATGTCAATGTGTTTGGTCCTAGAATGTTGGATTGGATTCTTAGAGATACAGATGGCACTGGTATTATCACACAGAACAGAAATTGTGCCAACGGGTACTCCTAAATCCAAGACTTGTTGTTTGAACCACAGAACTTGGGCCACACAACTTCCTAAGGCAATGTACTCAGCTTCAGCAGTGGAAAGTGCAACTGAGTTCTGTTTTCTACTGGACCAGGAGACTAATGACTGTCCTATGAATTGACAAGTCCCAGAGGTACTCTTCCTATCCACCCTACACCCCGCAAAGTCAGAGTCAGAATATCCAATGATCTCAAAAGAGGTGCTGTGCCTAGGGTACCAAATTCCTAGGTTTGGGGTCCCTAAAAGATATCTAAGAATTCTCTTAACAGCAGTCAGGTGGGACTCTTTAGGATCAGCCTGAAACCTAGCACAAAGACAGACACTAAACATGATATCGGGTCGGCTAGCAGTCAGGTAAAGCAGTGAACCTATTATCCCTCTATACTTCTTCTGATCAACAGATTTTCCATTTGAATCCTTATCTAACTGAACTGAGGAGGGCATGGGAGTATTGATTGGCTTGGCTTTGTCCATTTCATATTTCTTCAAAATGTCCTTAGTGTATTTTGATTGATTGAGAAAGGTTCCATTATCCGTTTGCCTTATGCTAAACCCCAAAAAGTAGGACAATTCTCCCATCATACTCATCTCAAACTCTTTACTCATTGTTTTAGAAAACTCTTCACATAAGTATTTATCAGAAGATCCAAAAATTATATCATCAACATAGATCTGGACAATGAGTAAGTCATCTCCTAATCTCCTCAGAAAAAGGGTGGTGTCTACGCTCCCCTTAACAAACTCTCTTTCTAACAGGAATGTGCTAAGCCTCTCATACCAAGCTCTGGGTGCCTGTTTCAATCCATATAAGGCCTTTTTTAATTTATAGATATGACTTGGATATTGGGAACTCTCAAAACCTGGGGGTTGTTCTACAAAAACATCTTCTTTAATTACCCCATTTAAAAAGGCACTCTTGACATCCATTTGAAACAGCTTAAATCCCTTATAACAGGCAAAGGCTAGTAGCACTCTAATGGCTTCCAATCGAGCTACAGGGGCAAAAGTTTCCTCAAAATCTATCCCTTCTATCTGATTATACCCCTTAGCCACCAATCTTGCCTTATTTCTCACCACCACACCAGAATCATTCATCTTATTCTTAAAGACCCACTTGGTTCCCACAATACTTTGATTTTTAGGTCTTTCTACTAACTCCCAAACATCATTCCTTACAAATTGATTCAATTCTTCCTGCATAGCTAAAATCCAAAATTCATCCGACAGGGCTTGATTGATGTTGGTGGGTTCAGTCATTGAGATAAAGGCAGAATGGTTTACTTCCTTCCTAAGTCCATGCCTAGTCCTAACACCTTCAGAAGGGTCTCCTAAGATCAGTTCTTTAGGATGACTCGAAGAATATCTCCAATCTCTAGGCAATGGGGTTTGAGGTTCTACCCTTTCCTCCAAATTTGTATTTCCAACTCCTTGGGTAACCTCAACAATCTCTTCATCTTCTACTTCAGATCTAGACTCCTTAGGATCAGATTCATCAAACACTACATGGGTTGTTTCTTCCACCACCAAAGTCCTCCTATTGAACACCCTAAAGGATTTCCCCACACTTGAATATCCTAAGAACACTCCTTCATCAGATTTGGGGTCAAATTTTCCTAAGGGTGACTTCCCGTTGTTTAGAATGAAAACCTTACAGCCAAAGACATGGAGGTGGGACAGATTTGGAGTTCTACCCTTAATGATCTCATAAGGTGTCTTGTTCAGCTTGACTCTCACATTTACCCTATTCAGCACATAACAGGCAGTGTTCACCGCTTCAGCCCAAAAGTATTTTGGAAGTGAATACTCGGCAAGCATGGCTCTAGCGGCTTCCACTAAGGTCCTGTTCTTCCTTTCAGCTACCCCGTTCTGCTGAGGGGTCCTAGGAGCTGAAAAATTGTGACTAATCCCATGATTCTCACAAAAACTTCCAAATCTTTCATTTTCAAACTCCCCTCCGTGATCACTATGGATGGTAATAATCTCACATCCTAACTTCTTCTGAATCCAAGTAGAGAAAGATCTAAACTCATCAAATGACTCAGATTTGTGTGACAAAAACTTAACCCAAGTGAACCTTGAATAATCATCAACAATCACAAAACCATAGACTCTCCCCCCTAAGCTGGCAGTGCTAATGGGTCCAAAGAGGTCCATGTGAAGAACTTCTAAAGGTCTAGAGGTGCTAATGTCCTTAACAGAGTGAAAAGAGGACTGGACTTGCTTCCCCAACTGACAGGCATCACACAGGTGATCCTTAGTGAACTTAAGCTTGGGCACACCTCTAACTAAGTCCTTTTGGGTGACTCTCCTAAGGGTTTTCATACTGGCATGACACAATCTCCTATGCCATAACCAAGACTCATCAGCAGCAATTTTTAAGCAAATTGAATTATCAGATTTAATGCTACTTACATCCAGCTTGTAGACGTTGTTGATCCTTTGCCCCTGCAAAACAACTTCATCATTTAAGCTTAAAATGCAGCCAGTGGGCAGGAATTTGATGCTGTATCCCTTGTCGCAGAGTTGACTGATGCTCAGCAGGTTATGTTTCAGTCCATCTACAAGCAAAACATTATCAATCATAAAGTTCTTTGAATCACCAATTATACCTGTGTCTACCACCTTCCTGGTGGTGTTATCTCCAAGTGTAACCTTGCCTCCAGCTCTGGCCTCCAGCGAAATGAACTGATTTGCATCTCCAGTCATATGTCTAGAACATCCGCTGTCCAGGTACCACATGCTCTCACGAGGTCTTGTGTGAGAGCACACCTACAAAATCATCAAATGTCAGTCTTAGGAACCCAAACAGGTTTGGGTTCCTTCTTATGAAAAGAAGAATGCGATGCATGTGTGCTGTGCTGTGCAACAGGCAGTTTGGGTCTCCACACCCAATGTGTACTACGGTGAACAGTACAAGTGTGTGATATGTGTCCTAACATGCCACATGAAAAACATCTAACACCAGGAAAAGGATTAACTAAACGTCGTGAGTGATAGTGCCTCTTCCTAGTAGTGTATAAAACATGCTTTGAAGAACTTGCAACAGAATTTTTAAAAGGTGGCGGTGCATAAAATTGTTCAAAAGTAGGCGGTGTTTTGTTATTTTCAAAAGAACTGATTTTCACTTTCAAAAACTCAATGTGTTTGTTTAAACTTCCAATTTCAAACGTTTTTGCACTATCAGTACTTTCTAACTCAGATGCCAAATCATTCACTTTCTTAAAAGCAAGTTCTAATTCAACATGCGCTGTTTTTAACAAGTTATGCTCAACAATTAAATCAGAATGCTTTTTATTCAGTTCATCAAACTCATCTAGTAAAGACATGTGATTGCTATCAATGGTGGAATGATCCTTAATCAACACTTCATGCTCTTTTTGCAAAGTCAGATAATCTAGTTTCAAACTAGCATGGGTTTTCTTAAGCTTCCTATACGATGTATGAATCTTTTCAGAAACTTCAAATAACTGATCGTAAGTAAGCTCACATACCTCTTCCTGGTCGGACTGACCAGGGTGATCATCAGCCATCAAACACAAGTTTGTTTCCTCCTCTTCAGCTTCAGTCTCAGAAGAGTCGGATGCAGAGTCTGCCCAGAACGCCTTCTGAATCCGCTTCTTGTCCTTTCTGTACTTTGGTTTCTCCTCACCCTTCTCCTTGCTTGAGTGAGCTTTAAGTGTTGGACAATCAGCCTTTATGTGTCCAGGCTTCCTGCATTCAAAACAAACCGATTCAGATGAACCCTTAAAGTTTTTATTGAACTTACCCTTGTTCCACTTCTGATGGTTCTTCTGTTTCTTCCTTAGAAAGCTTTTGAATTGCCTTGTGATTAAGGCAACATCATCGCTATCAGACCCGGAAGTGCTAGCATCTGAATCTTTGGCCTTTAGTGCCACTGTCTTCTCTTTCTTGCGTTCACCTGCATCAAGTTGCCTTTGGTTCACCCCTTGCTCGTAAGCAATGAGTGATCCAAGTAAGCTGTCAATAGAGTAAGTGTTTAAATCTTTGGATTCAGTAATAGCAGTAATCTTAGCATCATAAGAAGCAGGCAAACATCTAAGAATCTTGTTCACTCTTTCGTAGTTGGTAAGTTCTCTACCTAAAGCATGCAAAGAGGTAACAATCTGAGTGAACCTTGTGTACATTTCTGAAATAGTCTCACTAGGTTTCATGCGAAAAAGTTCGTAATCATGTAACAAGATGTTTAACCTAGACTGTTTGACTTCAGTTGTACCTTCATATGTTATACATAATCTATCCCAAATCTCTTTTCCCGTTGTACAAGTAGAAACACGCATATAGTCCTCAGATTTTAAAGCACAAAAGAAACAGTTCAAACATTTGGCATTTAACTGTGCTAAATCACGATCATCAAACGTCCAATCAGCAAACGGCAATTCAGTTTTCACATTGTTAATCATTCGAAAAGGTGGTTCGTATCCGTCCTTAACTAACATCCACATGCGATAATCAATAGACTGAAGAAAAGTAGACATGCGTGTTTTCCAAAAATCAAATGGAATGTTATCAAACAACGGTGGTCTAGTTATAGAATAACCTTCAGCAGTATTACGATTGTTACAGTTAGCCATGGATCAAATTCAAAAGTTTTTAAACAGAAATTTTGAATCCCGCTCTGATACCACTTGAAAGTTCGAAAGGGATGTTAAGCCCTAGTGAACTAGTCCCGAGGCTAACCAAGAGGGGGGGTGAATTGGTTATTTAAAAATTTCACGATAACTACAAAAATCTTTTCGATACTTAGCAGCGGAAACAAGTAAACAATAACGAAAAGATCAACCAACGATATTCACCCAAGCAGTTTATATTGAAAAGTAAAATGCAAAACTGAATCAGAAAAGCAAACCAGATTTTATAGTGGTTCGGTCAACTTGACCTACGTCCACTCCCCGGAGCCTCCCCTCCGGGTATTGCACTAAACGAAAGTGACTCTCCTTTTGCTCCCACAGCAAGGCGGAGAAGCCTGTACAAAACACCTCCTTTTCACCACACGGTGAGGCAGAGAACCCGACCTCCTTTCGCTTCCTCCTGAAGCGGGCAGAGAACCCACGAACTCCTTTCGCTTCCTCCTGAAGCGGGCAGAGAACCCACGAACTCCTTTCGCTTCCTCCTGAAGCGGGCAGAGAACCCACGAACTCCTTTCGCTTCCTCCTGAAGCGGGCAGAGAACCCGGATCTTCTTGCGAACGATCCTCCCACGAAGAACACCGACTAGACGACAGACGACGAGCGGAGAAGACGACTCTGATCCGTGCTTGGAGCAACCTTAGTGAATCCCTCACTAACTCCCCCTCACAAGATCTCTTCTCTCTCTCCCAACTCTCTCTCTCTCTAGGATTTCTCAGGGAAGGAAGGCAGCAAAAGATTTTTCCAAATCTAGGAAAAAGTTCTTTTAAAGGAGGGCTTAAAATTTGCCCTAAATCTCAACTTGTCGGCCAAGATCGTCCAGGACGATCTATCGATCGTCCTGTACGATCAGTTCAAATTCAGCTGTTTCAGCCTGGACGATCTGGCTCTTCTGGACGATCAGTAGAAAAAGTTGTTCATATCGTCCCGTACGATCCTGCGATCGTCCGGGACGATTAGTTCAAATTGAAGGAAATCGTCCAGAAGACAGTTCGGGTCGTCCAGAGAAAACTGCGCTGGACGACCCAAAAATGACTTGATCGTCCCGGACGATAGGGTAATCGTCCGGTACGATTAGTTCAAAAAGGCCCCAAATCGTCCTGTACATAGTTCTGGACGTACAGCTGAAATGCACAAGACGATCACGATCGTCCGGGACGATCCTGCGATCGTCCAGGACGATGTGATCGTATCAATTAAACATTAATTGCTTTCCTTAATTACCAGACTAATTTAGGCATGATTGTAGTGCATCGTCCAGGACGATACACGTATCGTCCGGGACGATCAGACCAAAATACTTAAAATAAAACTTGCCTAACTTAATCTGGCGGCTGGAAATTTCTGATTTGAGCATATCGTCCCGTACGATCCATAGATCGTCCAGGACGATCTGCTTAATCAGACCCTCTTAACTTAGTCGCCCTAATTAGGGTTTCTGTTTTAACTGGATCGTCCAGGACGATGTGGATATCGTCCAGGACGATCTGAACAAAATTTCAACAGAAACTCTAATTCACTCAATCTCTCTCCCTGAGTGTGTGTGTGCAAGGTTACTTAGCTAGGGAATCAATTACATTACAATTGACTCAATAAAAGGAAAAATTATACATTTGACACACTTGGACCCGATCTTGAGTTGGCTTGAGTAGCTTGCGGTCTTTTGTGCCTGAAACTGATTAGCCAAGAAAAACACACTGGAAACATGTTTGTCATCATCAAAACCAGATTTGCAACAATTCGTTGGTGCACTGGAATTCATCTACAAAAAGCAACCAGCAGTGCACAACAGTCTACCTGTGCAAAGCAGCGAACAACTCAGTCCACAAGCCGCTGCAAAACGCCACCGGATCCACAACATCTATGCAAGCGGACAGAAGACGTTTACAAATATTCTTTAAAATCCTCCTGCACGTGAACTGTAATTTGTATACACATAGGTACACATAAGGGGTTTTAATATCGACACCCGCATGGGCCCCGACGAGCGTGTTATTGGTACACACGTGACGTCTAAGGATGCTGCGCGGGTCAATAAGTGAATTCCAGTTCGAGCCCGATCCTCCTATACGGGTAGATAGGAGTCAACATGGCCCGGACCATTAAATAAATATACGGTCGCGAGATCGACCAGAATATTTATTTTATAGTTCATATTAGGCCTTCAAGGCCTATAATCAAGAGAATTCACTAATAAAGGTCCAAAGTCTACGAAACCCGATCCTCTATCGACCAGTAGATAGAGTCAACAGGGTCTAATCAATAAAATATAAATGATCTCATACACCTCGATGATGGCTATCAACCGGAGGGGTCCATTCCAAACATTTTAAAATATCTCTCAAACTCCTACAAAAATCTGAAAAGTCCAAAAAAATATTTAAAAACCGAAATCCAACCATCAAAAACTTAAAGCAAAACCCATCCACCCTCCGCAACAGTTTGCCGAGGTGGACAAATTAAAAAAAACACTCTAGCTCACATAGAGCTAATGCCTAGTCGAGAATATCACTAGGATCCATTCTCAAACAATCTCCTGCCAGCAAGGACGTGGTACGAGTCCTCTAACTGATAGTTTCGCCGCCAAATGGCACTGTAGGATAAACGGTTATGACTCGGGGCCCTCTGAACCAGGTGGTCACCGCCAAATGGCACCATTATATTATAGTTATGGCCAGAGCCCGTATGCTCCCTAATGGCATCAAATCCTTGAGATATGAATCAATAGGATATGATCGATAGGGCACAAAGCCCTCTGTTAGCTAAGGTGGATTCAAATTTGTCCCCTTAGACAAATACTCCCCCCAGGTCTACAAGGTACCCTTGGACGAAGCAACCCATGGCTGCCGACAAGGATCCTTCTGTCAGGTTGGGTCGACTACCTCCTCTGACTAAGTAGACCAGGGATCACGATGGCCCGAGATGGCGGAACCATGGGATCTTGATCGGGTCTATCATCCATTCTCCCACCATCCGCTTTAAGTGCAAGATGGTGAAAATTTCTATTTTAAATATTAAATCTCTCAATTTTTCAGTATCCTAAATCCATTGCTGCTACTATATACCAGACTGACGTATCTTTACGTATTTGATTGACGACTAGCCTTAATCGAAAGTTCTCTCTCGTGATCGGGAGGGGTAATTAACTATAGGGGCTTGCACCTATAGGAAACCAGAACTCAGATCATAAAGTCATCGCAAAATGAGCGCGAAATCTCTGGGTAGTGTCTTATCTACAAACCCATCTGCCTTCCAAAATTTATCCCGGAACTTAGTTCGTTAAAACTCTCCCCTCAAAAAGCAACACGCGGGCGGAGGCCGGGGCCGAATTTTTGGAGCCCACATGTATGCCTCACATGCTCTGGCGTTAGATGACATTGATTGCCTTTTCTGCTTGTGGAGAATTGACATGTTTATCGTTTTCTTTTGTAGGTGGCTCAATGCATACATGACAAGTCTTCCATAGTTGCTTGTAAATACTTGTATTCATTACAAATTCTTTGTCTCTACTTCTAGATAGTATATGTATTTGTGTCCACAGGAGATCCATCGTGTTAGTGGCATGTCTACTGTTATTATCCCCAAATGGATCGTATCGTTCGTTATCGTTCACATAGAGTAGTCGTATTTATTTGACGTTGAGTGCAAGGGTATCACGACATTCTCCGCTTACTTCTTGTTATGATCTATAGATAGCTTAATGTACTTGTTTTCAATTGACTGGCATTGACTTAGAGCAAGCTATAGTGTACATGATGATTCATCTATTGTTGTTTGCGGATGCTTGCATTCCTTGTAGCTCCTCTGATGTCGCTTGTAATATGTTGTATGCACTCCTACATTTGTAATGAACTCAATAGGTTTTCAACACGTCTCTTGTCATTTCTTACAAGCAAATCTATTCATTTGCAATTTAATGTGGACTGCCCGATGCACCACACTTATTGTTGATTTCTCTATGCAAACCAAACCTCTTTATTTATGGAGGCAGTCGTATTTACTTGCATGACAATGTGGATATCACTTGTTCTCATCTACAGGTTGATTGTGGTTGAATATTCTAAGTCATTTAACTCCACCATTCATCGTTTACATGCATTGAGAGTTCATTCATCATGAGTCTTATTTGATTGCCGACATTCATTTGAACAATTCAAGTTCTCTGTTGTTTATTTAATGCTCAAGTTTTAGTATAACTTGCTGTCATATGTCCAATGTAAAGTTCAAGCTCCCTGTTGTTCATAATTGATTCAATTCTTCTGTGGTTCGAATCATATATAAGTCCAATTTGTTCAATTTTAGGCTCCAATTCAATTCAAGTCTCATGTATTTATTCATCCGAGTTCAGGTCCTTTTGCATTTTGTTCAAATTTCCTATATGTGTTCATTCAAGTTTGAGTCCAATATTTGCAAGTTCAACTAATGTTCAAATTGAACTAAAGTTTCTTTGCATTTTCTCAAATCCGAATCTGAGTCCAAGTCCAAGTTCCCTATTGTTCAAAAGTCTGTAAATTCGGTCCCCTGTAGTTCATTTTTTTTGTTCAAAGTATCATGTCAGTGCAAATTTCGATAGCCTTCCGCCGTCCCCCCTGTTTAGGGGAAATTCTGGAAGTCTGGGCCTCATGCCATGCTAGAGAAAAGCATGTATAGGGCTTACCCACCTTGCCGAAGGCTTCGCACCGGGTTCCCTTCCCACCACGCCAGAGAAAAGTGTGTATACGAGATTTTTTGGTGCGCTGCGAACATCGAATGCGGAAACTTTGAGTTAAGCACATTATACCTGCGTGGCGACAGTGGCGGGAAGATGCATTGAAATGACGAATAAGATGCACAAAATTTCTATTTTTCTTTTTTTTTTTATTTTCCATTTTCTCTTTTTTTTGCATATCTTTTTTTTAATTAATTATAATTAAAATGATTAATTACAAGTAATTATAATTAATAATAATTAATTAGAATAAAAAATAATTAGATTTAATTAATTATGATTAATATATGATTAATTAATAATTGATTATAATTAAAAATAATTAATTATGATTAAACGAACATGATTATGCATAGATATATGGTGGCTAGGATTATGGGGTCCTAAGGAGATTGTTTAATTAGAGTTAGTGAAGATCCTTGCTTATGTTATGATGAGCTCGACAGAGATGAGTTCAATTGCTCTAATCCATAGCAACTATAAGAATTAACCCTCTCTAATGCAATCATGTTCGTTTTAAGGATTCATAGGTTTAGAACTTTATAAAAATTAGAAATTTTTTGTTCTTGCATTTTGAAGATGTTAGTTTTTAAATTGCCAACACCTTTTTCATTACTTCACTAGATAAACCTAGCAATCCAGTAAGCAGTAGTAAATTGAACGTAGGTTATCTCTAGTTTATTCCTTATGGGATCAACGCTCTATTCACCACTTCATTTCCTTATACAATAACATGCATTTGCGTTTAAAACATGATTCACACTATAGATAAATTAAACTTCTATTGGAAAATTGAGTAGTGTGTGTAAGCTTAAGCACAAAATTCTGCATTTGCATCAACTAGATAATAGCTGTAGTAGCACTTGCCATTATTATTATCCAGTCTTGTGTGTGTGCAAATCAAGCCCTCTTCTCGTGTGTGTGCATTATTCTCTCCGCACTCTCTATTTTCACATACGTGTCTAAGGCTCTAAGCTCATTAGGTTGACCTGCTAGTAAAGTTGGGTACCCTTTACGGATAAACTTTGATTCATAAATATTATTATAGGAGATCATGATTTTGAGAAATGTACTTCAAAGAAAAGATTGATAGATGAGTTTGAAATTAAAGACCTTTGGCTTCTTAGGTACTTTGGAAAAAAATCTTGCCTCACTATCTCCTAAAAAAAGTATATTCTAAATATCCTAAAAGAACAAATGTAATTGGAAACAGACCAGTTGCCAGTCTTATAGACCCTATTATTAAATTGAGTGATGTTATAACTAAATGTACACTTGATAAAGAATGATATCAAAAGTTGTCGGGAAAACCCATCTATTTGGCTCATACCTCAGCTAGTTCATGTATGCTCCTTGCAAATAACACATAAATGTCATTACTAAAATTCTCAAATATCTAAAAAGAACCAAAGGTAATTTCCTTAAGAAAGGAAAATTTTAGAATTATAGAAGCCTATATTGATGTTGATTGGGTTGGTCTATGGTTGACATAAGATCCACTTTTAGATATTATACATATGCGTAGGGTAATCTTGTAACCCAGAGAAGCTAAAAAAAATAGTGGCAAGAAATGGTGCACAAGCAGAACTTAGATCATTTGCTAGTGGGATAGGTGAATGAATCTAGCTTAAACTATTTCTAGAAGAACTTCACATATCTATTAAGACTACTATGATACTATATTGTGGCAATAAAGTGCCTATCAATATAGCACACAATCCTGTATATCATAATGTTGACCCCTGTATAATAATAAAAAAATTTTACTTACCTGCTCTGCAACGACGGCTGCAAATCCCGTAAATCTAGCCGAGACTTTGCACACCTTGGACTGTCGAACCCGGATATCCTGCTGAATTCGGCGCCGAAACTATCGCTTCCCGGATTTCTCGCAAAGCAGCTCGTCGATCGCGCCATTCGCGTCGTTAAATACCGACCCATCCGAGCTCCCAGTCGGACCTCATCGAACCTTCTCCCATACGAACTCCTGCCGCTGCTTGCGATTTCCTCTTCTGTTCGCAACCCTCAAAACTCCGATCCCTCTTATCCCGATCTCCATAGCCGCAGAAACCCCTTCCTTCCAGTACTCCCGTCGCCTCTGCCCTAGACCCGACGCCGAACCCAACCCCTCTCCGCAAGTCTCCGATCTCCTCTCCTGTAGCCGATCCCGATCCCAAGACTCCCGCCAGTTTCGACCTCACCTCTTCCAGCCGAGACCCCCACGCCTCCCGTCGCCTCTGTCCCTCGCTCCCTGTTCCGCCAAGAGAGAGAGAGAGAGAGAGAGAGAGAGAGAGAGAGAGAGAGAGAGAGAAAGACTTCTCACTATTTGATTTCTTCCTCCCATCGGAGCCGACACCTCCAGTCGCAACACCTGCGATTTCTAGAATCGCAAGCAGCCTGAGCCTCTACTTCTCTCGTTGAGCTCATCCAGCTGCCGATCTGCATCTGAGCCTCATCCGATCTCCAAGCCTCTGCTATCTACCGCAAGTAGATCCATCCCGACGCTAACTCCATAAGCCTCGCTCTGACCGAACTTTCCATTCGACCCTATCTCTATCCCAAGCCGCAAGCCACACAGATAAGGGTAATATGAAAGAGGGTTTTAGCTAATTAATTTATATTGTTTCTTATTATCACTATTAGTTTATTAACATGATATTATTATTAATATTAGTGTTAATAATGATATTATTATTAGAAATAATAATAATATTATTCTTAATACTATTATTATTATTATTTATGTTAATGGTAAAGTTATTATTTAAATTATATATATATATATATATATACATATATATATATATTGGCGTGTGTGTATGTACATCTTTAAAAAAAAAAAAGAGAGAGAGGTGTTTCAAAAAGAACAAAAAAAGAAAGAGAAGAAAAAGAAAAGAAAAGAGAAAAATGCAAGTTTAATGTCTCTCTCCTCGTATCTCGTGCCACGAATCACCGCCGGTCGCCAAGGTATAACCCTCCAACCCTAAAACTCCGAGAGCCCGCTTCGAGGCTCGCAGCGCGACAAAACGACCACCTATACACGCTTTTCTTAGCGTGGTGGGAGGAAGTGCGTCGCGAGGCTTGCAACGAATCGGGTAATCACTTCGAGAGCTCATTTCGTCGTTCGCGACGCACCGGCAAACCGCCTATACACGCTTTTCGTAGCTTGGTGAGAAGGGAACCCGGTGCGGCGCCTACGACGAAGTGGGTGATCACCTAAAATCTTTTTTTCGGCATTCGCGGCGCGCCGACAAACCGCCTATACACGCTTTTCGTAGCGTGGTGGGATGGAAAGTCGGTGCGGTGCCTATGGCGAGAAGGGGATATTCATAAGTACCCGCTCGCGGGGAAACAACTGTGTTTTTCATACAGGTACTGTCGAAGACCCATACACGCTTTTCATAGCGTGGTGGGGGATTGAAGACTTTACACGGCCGCGGTGTCCTCGAAAGAGGGCACCTACCATACACGCTTTTCTTAGCGTGGTGGGAAAGGCCCAGTTTTCTCGTAGTTTCCCCTAAACGGGGGAGACGCCGGGAGGCTGCCGAAATTTCAGGTGAACAGAAGACCACATTCGAACCTGTTTTGGACTTAAACAGACATGGCTTCTAGACCTAAATGAACTCAAATGAACCTAACTTCAACCTAAACCAGAATTTAAATGAACTAAGCTTGGACTCGAACGAATGCAGAAGACTTTGAACAAGAACTTGAACTCAAGCATGCAAACTCAACACAAGCAAAAGAACTTACAAGGACTTGTGAACTTGGATTTGATTCGGCTCAAACATAGTGGATGTCAACAGAACTTGAACAAAATATCAAAGAGTTGGACAGCAAGGGACTCGAATCAAACTCGAACTGAACTCGTACTTGAACTTTACTTGAATGACAAATGAACTTGGTGCAAGGAGTTTTGACTTGGACTCTAACTGAATTTGAAATCAAGAGAACAAAGACTTGAACTAGAACCTAACGTTTAAAGTGAAATCCATTCATACTCAAAATGATAAAATCTAAGTCAATGGTCAAGCAAGGACTTATGGTGGATAAGGATATAATTTCTATATTTCACTCACAATCAACAAGCAATAAGAGTATGCAATTCGACTGTAGGAAGTGATGGAGATCTTTTAACCCACGCAGATCAGCCTACAAGTCTATGTAAAGAAACTCAAAGACATCAGAAAAGGAAGCCATCAGTTGATGGGACTATTCACATGCAAACAGGAGGATGATTTGCTAATTGAATATATTCGAGGGAGTGTAATGAGTATAACTTGTTTGCAACAATCTCTTTGATGTTACAACAAAGGATCTTTAGCCTACATGAACTTGCAAGTCGATATGCCAAACCCCTGCAAGCATGATTCACTCACAAGTGAAAGTGAAATTCCATGCAATTGTCCGACTTGAAAGGATTGCAACGGCCACGAGAACATGTGATAATTTCAATAACAATCAATATCCATATGTAAGCAATTAAGATAAGTTTCAAGTGTTAAAAATCAAAAGGGCATATGCAATCGATTGCAAGAGAACATCAAAGGTGCAAGTTCATCATGTAAACTACAATATATTCCCAAGGAGGCTGAAATATTCAATACTTAACATGACCCATACACAAGCAATAGAATCATGAGGTGAATGAACATCAGTAATGCTTACGTCATCATTGAAAATTCAATGCATCAACGAGAAGCTCGTGACAAACGTAAAGATACTCATACAACTCATAGTGAGGCAATAGTGAGTGAAGGCATCTGCCTCTTGCAGGCAGGGAAATTCAACAGGCAACGAACTGAAAGACATGAAGTCTTTGACTGATTCAAGGAAAATGCAGCTTTCATGCAGTTAACACTATTCAGCCATATGCAAATACATTGATCTATCGCAGACGAAGTTAGAAGATGTACGACAAAACACCTACGGGTCATTGTAGTAGATTTGTTGTGTAAACAACAAGTTGTTTACAAGCAAGGGAATGATGAATGACGGATGCAAGTCCCTACAAGTAGTAGTAGAAGTTCTGCTATGCACATTACATGTCATCTACGGAAAATATTGAAGCACCACGATGAATATAGGACTCCTACAAACTACTAAAAAGAGCCCTATACATCCAATGTGTTGTCCGCAAGCAAAGTGCAAAGTGACTACATCAAATGCAAATGCATACGAGTTGCTATAGGAAGTTCATTGTGCATACAATAGATTATCTATGAGTGAATATGAAAGATCTGCAATACATACAATCTCTCTGCGAATACAGATGTATGTAAAATGTCACTTGTGGGTAGATGCAGAAAGACTTCAGTAAATGCAGTATCCTGAAGTCAATTTCAATCCATGAATGAAAACATCTATCTGCCTACAAGCAGTAGTAGGGGAGATCGTATAACCCCACGCCACCGGATCTGCAACATCTGTACAAGCAGACAGAAGGCGTGTACAAATATTCCAAGAATACCCCTGCACGTGTGCACTTTAATTTGTATACACATAGGTACACTAAAAGGGGAAAATATAATCATAACCAGCATGGGCCCCGGCGAGCGTGTTATTGGTACATACGTGATTTCTAGGGATGCTGCGCGGGTCAATAGATTTGAACCCGATCCTCCTATGCAAGCAGATAGGAGTAGACAAGGTTCAATAAATAATTATAAAATGCCCCCAAACACCTGCATGGGCCCCGGCGAGTAGGGGTGTCAATTCGGGTTGACGGGTCGGGTTCGGGTCGAACCCGACTTGACCCGGACATAAACGGGTCAACCCGAACCCGACCCGTTAAGGTAAACGGGTCAGAAAATTAAACCCGGACCCGACCCGCACGGGTTGCCGGGTTGACCCGACCCGACCCGCGAACCCGTTTGACTAGGCAGACTCGATCAGCCAGCTCGGAGAGGCAGTGCCGGAGACGGTGCGGACTCGATCAACCAGCAGTCCAGCGCGGCTGCGCGGGCGGTGTGCTGAGGAGTGAAGTCGGTGCTGCGGTGCCGCCGTGCAGGTGCGTAAGTTGGGCAGACTACGAGTCGACGACGCGACGTCCGGTGCGAACTGCGGTAGTGCGGTGTCGCGGGATAGCCACTAGGCTAGCAGCGGACTGAGCGGAGCACAGGAGCAGACGTCCGGACTCCCTCGAGGCTCGTGCACGACGTCCAAATGTCGCGGGAAAAATTAAAAACAGGCGGAGTGCAGAGGAGCTAAGTCGGGTTACCGGGTCAGCCTCGGGTCAATTTCGAGTTACCGGGTTGACCCGGACCCGACCCGTTTAATAAACGGGTCAAAAATTGAGACCCGAACCCGACCCGTTTGTTAAACGGGTCAACCCTAACCCGGATTTTTCGGGTCGGGTTCGGGTCGGGTTGTCGGGTCGGGTCAATAATTGACACCCCTACCGGTGAGCGTGTTATTGGTACACACGTGACGTCTAGGGATGCTGCGCGGGTTAATAAGCGAATTCAAGTTCGAGCCCGATCCTCCTATACGGGTAGATAGGAGTCGACACGGCTCGAACTATTAAATAAATATGCAGTCGTGAGATCGACCGAGATATTTATTTTTATACGTTCATATTAGGTCTTCAAGGCCTATAATCAAGAGAATTCACTAACAAAGGTCATAAGCCTATGAAGTCCGATCCTCTATCGACCAGTAGATAGAATCAACAGGGTCCAATCAATAAAATATAAATGATCTCATATACCCCGATGATGGCCGTGTTGAATGAAAATATCAATCGGAGGGGTCCATTTCAAAATTTCCAAAATACCACCAAACCTCCCAAAAATCCCAAATTTCACAAAATCTAAACTTCCAAACTCCTATAATAATCCAAAAATCGTCAAAATCCAAAAAATATTTAAAATTGAAAGAAATCCATCCAATCACTTAAAGTAAAACTCATCCATCCTCCGCAACAGTTTGTCGAGGTGGACAAGTCTGAAAATAACTGCAGCTCACAAAGAGCTAATGTCTGATCGAAAATATCACTAGGATCCATTCTCAAATAATCTCCTGCCAGCAAGGACGTGGTACGAGTCCTCTAACCGGCAGTTTCGCCGCCAAATGGCACTGCAGGATAAACGGTTATGACTCGGGGCCCTCTGAACCAGGTGGTCGCTGCCAAATGGCACCATTATATTATGGTTATGGCCAGAGCCCGTATGCTCCCCAATGGCATCAAATCCTTGAGATATGAATTAATAGGATATGATCGATAGGGCACAAAGCCCTCTGTTAGCTAAGGTGGATTCAAATTTGTCCCCTTAGACAAACACTCCCCCCAGGTCTACAAGGTACCCTTGGACGAAGCAACCCATGGCTGCCGACAAGGATCCTTCTGTCAGGTTGGGTCGACTACCTCCTCTGACTAAGTAGACCAGGGATCACGATGGCCCGGGACGACGGAACTATGGGATCTTGATCGGGTCTATCATTCATTCCCCCACCATCCGCTTTAAGTGCAAGATGGTGCAATTTCCAATTTTAAATATTAAATCTCCAAATCTCCCAATCTTCCAAATTTCCGAATAACTCCAGATTTTAACATTCCCAACCTATTGCTGCTACTATATGCCAGATGCACGTATCTTCTACGTATCTGATTGACGACTAGCCTTAATCGAAAGTTCTCTCTCGTTACCGGGAGGGGTAATTAACTATAGGGGCTTGCGCCTATAGGAAACCAGAACTCAGATCATAAAGTCCTCGCAAAATGAGGGCGAAATCTCTGGGTAGTGTCTTATCTACAAAACCATCTGCCTTCCAAAATTTACCCCGGAACTAATTTCGTTAAAACTCCCCCCGAAGAAAGAAAAATAGCAAAAGTCGGGCGGAGGCCGGGGCCGAATTTTTGGAGCCCACAGATTTCTGGCGACTCCGCTGGGGATATGGTTTCTCTTTCCATCTTTGGCTAGTCATCTCAGTGTCATAGTAGCAGCTATTTCAACCTGCATTTAAAATTTTGAATTTCTCAAAATGACCATTTAGAATCAAAATTTTGAATATTCCAAGAATGATCATTCAAACAAATTTATTAAGATAACGTATTTAGCAGTATTTTAAATTTGTATTATTTGAATTTGCTCGCTAATGTTATCTATTTCTGTTTTCTATTCTGTGCAAGTCTCTGCATTTTTGAAAGTGTGGGGTGATGTATCAAATTTTGATCACTAACCCTTACCTTTCATTTATGCAGATGGATCTACAGAACACACCAATGACTGTCCAGCTGGGACAAGGAGCCAGGATCCAACTGGCAAATGCCATTATTGAAACTGGAAATACTGGAGCTACTATCCAGTTTGGCAGTATCGACTTTCCAACTATTACCGCAAGAGCTGCTGGTATCCCTCCATGCGGCATTGAATCTGAAGGGAATGCTAGGAGGCCCCACTCCACTAAAACTGCTAGCCGTCGTGTGCATCTGTCAGCGCCATGACCTGCTGTCAAAGACCCTCAAAGGAGGATCTCCGTGTTTGAACGACTTTCTCAATCTGAGGTCCCAGCCACCAGAAGGATAGTGACTGATGGGAAAATCTCAGTGGTACCTACCAGGACCACTACACTGCCAATAGGGTCATCTGTACCTGGGAGGAACAATACTGAAGCTTCCTCATCTGGAGGAAGGCCCACCAGGAGGCAGAGAAGGAAGATGAATGCTGAACTCCGAGCTCAGCAGCTACTAGTGCCAGTGCACCCCTCGAACATGCCTGCTTCAGAGCATATATCCAACGTTCCTACCCGGACCAAGTTTACTGACCTGAGATGGGTTAAGAGGAATAGCTCTACTGGTGAGCTGAAGAAGTCTTTTTGGGATCGACGATTTGAAATCCCAGCTCCTCAGAAGAGGAAAGAACCTGAAACCCTGTCAGCTCGGGTGTACAGGGTACTAAAGACTGTAAAGGAGAAGGGTCTGAAGAAAAAGAAGTTCCAAAGGCCATTGGTTATTGAGACCAGAAGGACCCCTCCGAGTGAAAGGTTGTCTTATGATTTGATAGCCGAAACAAGAAGAAAATAAGTCCCACGCGGTGAGCATCGGGGCGTGACACTTGAACCTCGAGTTCAGGGATCCGCCGCCGAAAGGTCCCGACGGAAATGAAAGGAAATCTGGAGGCCAAAGCCTCGCAGAGAAGAAGATAATAGAAGACAAAGAACTGATTTGGGCGTGACATCCGGTGCTGCTTTCGGGAGATCCGCCCCCAGTTACAAACAACATCAGAAGTGGGTCCAAAAGAAGGTCCACGATGATGCTCCTCCCGACAGTAGACACCTTGGAGAATCCTCCAGAGGATCCCGTCGTTCTCTGACCCCTCCCAATAATGAATCTAACTTCGACCGTAGCCCACGGGTCGAAGAGATCTTCCTGCCTAACCAAGAACCGGAGATCCAGTGGCGCCGCCGCTCGGAGATCCGAGTACTAGAAGAAGGAGAAGAAGATACGGGAGAAGAAAATATTGAAGAATACATGGAAGAAAATCTAGAAGAAAATATGGAAGAATACATAGAAGAAAACATAGAAGAGGTAAATAACACCTTAGACATGGAAGTAGTCTACATGGTGAGACACATCAACGTTGATGATGAAGCCTACTACGACGAAGGTGAAGATGATGATGACCGCTGGCAACCGCAGCCTAGACAAGTATATCGGCGCCGCCATGAAGCTGGGTCCACCACTAGCGGAGGTGGTCATTCCCAAGGGGAAGATGAAGTTGAGGAGGCAGAAGGGAATCCCCCTGATGCCGAAAACATCACACTCGCTGATATGCGACGACAGATGAGACGGCAAATGAGAGCCAAAGACAGAGAAATCTCTCAGTTGAATGAAAAGATGACGGAGATGATGACTCAAATGACAATGATGATGCAGATGATGCAGAGGAATGCTGCAGTTGGTTCTATGCCCAATCCTCCCCCTGATCCTCCAAACTTTCAAGCGCCGCAAGTATCAGGAGTGCGTAGGACTCCTGAAGGTGGTAATGAAGTTAATAACATCACTCGCCAACCCACTCCGCAGAATATTACAAGCACCTCTGAGCCTGTGACTGCTGCGCAGCTTGAAGGGATCATTACAGAGAAGATCAAGGCTATTATAGCTTTTGATCAGGCAGAAAAATTGGTAGGAAAAGGTCGCCCGTACCCGGCAGAGTATGATTAGGTGTCATATCTGAAGGGATATTCCGTGCCAAAGTTTAACATTTTCGACGGCAATAAAAATCCTAGACAGCACCTGGCGCAGTTCAAAGCCACCTGCAGGAACATTGGAGGAAATGATGCTCTACTCTTCCGACAATTCGTTAGCAGTTTGACGGCAGCTGCTTTCGAATGGTACGCTGAACTACCAAACGACTCTGTAAAGACTTTTGCAGAATTAGAAAATATGTTCGTGAAGAGGTTCGCTAGTGCGACCGAGAAAATAACGATCGCTGACCTTGCTCTGAATAAGAGAAAGAAGAAAGAATCGGTGACCAAATACATCACTCGCTGGCGCAACTTGAGCATGAAATGTGAGCAGCAGCTCGAAGAAGAGCATGCGGTACAGTTGTTAATGGGAAACATTGATGACAAAATGCAACCCTTCCTGTGCATGGCTACAATCACCACATTTCAGGATCTACTAGACAGAGTGGCAAAGTTTGAGAAACTAAACTTGTCAAAATCAGAGAATTATTCTGATAAGCCTAAGAAAATTAAAGCCTCAGGTGCTAGAAGAGGTGAGGCTGACTCCATATTTTTTTCCAGAGCTGATAAGGAGAAACATATGACGTACAACGTGGACAAAGGCAAGCAGCCGATGCAATATCAAGAAAAGTCTAAGCAAGTCTACAACCCTAACCCCCAGCCGAGGCTGATACTTGGGGGTAATGACAAACCACGAACTTATCAGGGCGGTGGAGAACGCCCGAGGCAAACAACGGGGACTGGTGATCGAACGTTCCCCTCCCTCAAAGATAAAATGAACAAAGAATATTCATTTAAAAGGGAGAGTGTCGCCAAATTATTTCGACAGGCGTTGAAAGCGGGTTTAGAACTGCCAGAGTGCAAGAGACCCGAGGAGTCAAAACATAGTGGCGACCCAAACTACTGCCCGTATCATCGAGTGATGAGTCACCCAATTGAAGATTGCTATGTCTTCAAGGATTGGCTTGAAAGAAAATATCGAAGGGGAGAGCTCACATTGTCCGACAATGTGCTGACTCATCCCAGAAAAGAATCAACTCGGGTAGTTACGACTTCCTCCGTACCCCCGGTTGAAGAAAGAAAAAATGAAAAGAAGCCAGCTCAAGAAGAGCAGTGGGAGACTGCGGTCTCCAAGAAAACTGTGAAAATGCTGAAACAACTCGAAGGAGTTCCGGGTGTAAAATGAAAATCTCCTACGGAGCCAGTGTTAAATCTGAAGGCATTGCCTATGGTACAAGCATCTACTTCTAAACAGCTTCTTAACCAAGCCGGTCCTTCAAAGTCTGGAAAAGTGAAGCCCTCCAAGAGGAAGATCAAACTGAAGAAGCCTAAAGAGAAAAAGACTACAACTCAAAGGGTCATTGACAGTTTGGATGAATATTATCAGACAGTGAGACGCCCTATTAAGCTTGCTGATTTCATGTCAGAGCTTAAAATAGAGGAAGCTGAAGAAAGCAGTGAAGACCCTCTTCCGGTAGAAGTATGTCGGGTCATCTCAGTGGCGCTAAATGCATCGACGAAAGAAGAATGTACTAAAGATATACCCTCTGAATACTGTATGATGGTATCGCCAATGGACTACAGTTCAGAGGAAGATTTGTATTTTCCAAAAGAAAATGAATCGGATCCCGACATATAGCATCGCAGATGGGACATGTAAATCTGGGAGGTGACTCTGAATCAACAGATGAATCCCTAGACGCGACAATGGCCGACTCAGAAGAAAATGCACTGTCAAGCGAGTCTGAACAAGAGGAGATCGCTCAGGTACAATTGAGAAGCGGCAAGATACTGCCATCTCCTCCGAAAAAAGGGATATCTAACAAAGATAAGGGGAAAGAGATAGTTGTCAATGAAGACATTATCTCCAAGGATCCCAAGAAGAAACATACTCTAGTCAAGGGAATAGATTATAATATCTTGTCCCATCTGAGGAAGATCCCTGCCCAGCTCAGCATATACGATGCTCTGGTGATGTCTAAGGATCTTCGGGAGACTTTGATTCAGGCTCTCAAGAACCCCGAAAGGTACGAGACGTATTTTGCTGAACGCAACCTGACTGAAGTCCTACAAGCTCGTAACGAACCGTTCATCACGTTCACCGAAGATGACATGATGCTCGGGACTGCAGACCACAACCGACCTCTGTATGTTACTGCAGAGAGTGATGATTTGGTAATCAGTCGAATTCTGATCGACCCTGGATCCTCCATCAACCTTATGAGCTTAAAAGCACTAAGGTCGTTGTGCCTCAACGTGGAACACCTTGGGCCAGATAAGCTTATGGTACATGGCTTTAACGAGAAAGGGCAGAAAACTCTTGGATCGTTTATGCTACCTCTTGTATTTGGGGAACTTCACACAGAAGCCAAATTTCACGTGATTGATGCGGACACCTCATTCAAGGCGCTCTTGGGCCGCCCGTGGCTGCATGAATATGACGTTGTCCCGTCAACACTGCACCAGTGCATGAAGTATCTCAGGGATGGAGAAGAATTCAGGATTTCTGGTGATATCCAACCCTTTACAGTCCATGAAGCAACAGTCTATGAAGATGCGCAGTACTTCATGCCAAAGAAGCAAAAGTTATCAAACTCTCTGAAGGCTAAAGCATCAAATCCAGAGAGTGCAAAGCAACCTGAACAAAAAAGTGAGAAAAAGCAGGTGGGGAGAAATAAGGCAACGCCGACTCTTCCCAAAGAAGCTACCACTTCCACTTCTAAAGAAAGGAAACGTGTACCTCACCTTGGGAGCGACACAGATGAAGATAATGTCACCCCTACAAAATCCCAGAGGGTATGTCATTTGATGGACGAATGGAGCAGGGAGGTCGCATACTCAAATGATGATTATGACTACGATTTTATATATATGAACACTGTGCAAGATGTAGTCTCTAGAAGAATAGATAGCCTGTCAATCTCAGACAGCGTGCTTGTAGTCACTCGCGTTCCCCTACAGTATTTCAAAGAAATAATTACACGAGATGTGCATAAAGTTGAAGAACTTGTGACCATTTATCTGCCTCCGATCAGAAAGGGGATTGAGTCAGGGAATATATTCTATTCCGTAGGAAAGGATGAAGAAGTGAATCGTGATTGGGACCATGTCTTCATCGATTCTGAAGAATTACTACCTACGAGACTACCTAGGTTTAATATCAAAGGCATTCAAAGAATGTTGCGAAAGTGGATCAATGTTCCCACCCCCAAACAACAACTTCGTATATGCCTAAGTCTCTGGTATGGAAGGAATCCACGTCCAATGCGGCGGAAGGAGATGAATGCATATAAAGGTATTGGATTCGTCAGGCGAAATGCATCCGGAAGGAGACTTGCCGAGCCATCACTTGCAGGGAAATTGAACCCAATGACGAGTCTGATGAAGAGGTCTATGAAGTTGATGATTACGATGATCAACCTCTAGAAGCCAAGCCTGCACCAGAAGAGCTTGAAGATGGTGGACAGGTGACCACTATGGACGAACTAAAAGAAGTCAACTTGGGAACCGAGGATGACCCTCGCCCAACCTTCATTAGTTCCCTTCTGCCGGAACACCAAGTGGAAGAGATAAAAGAACTCCTCTGTGAATTCAGGGATTGTTTTGCCTGGACATATGCTGAGATGGCCGGCTTATCCCCTGACGTAGCAGTTCACAGGTTGGCAATCAAACCGGATGTCGCACCCGTCAAACAAGCTCCAAGGAGAATGAGATTGGAGATTAAAGAACAGGTAATTGCAGAGACGAAAAAGCTCATAGAAGCGGGTTTCATTCGAGAAGAAAAATACGCTGACTGGATCGCCAATATTGTCCCTGTCAAGAAGAAGAATGGACAGATTCGTATCTGTATTGATTTCAGGGACCTCAACAAAACGTATCCAAAAGATGACTTTCCACTTCCTGTATTCGAACTCCTGGTAGACAACACGTCAAACTATGACATGTTCTCATTTATGGATGGATCGTCAGGATACAATCAGATCAAGATGGCTCCTGAGGATGAAAAGCATACATCATTCAGAACGCCCATCGGCATTTTCTACTACACGGTCATGCCCTTTGGCTTGAAGAATGCTGGTGCCACTTACCAACGGGCGATGACCCATATCTTTAATGAATTAATACATCAGAAGGTCGAATGCTATGTAGATGACCTTGTTGTCAAGAGCATAGACTGAAAGGATCACTTAAAAGACCTGAGGATTATATTTGAAAGAATCAGAAAGTTTGATCTGAAAATGAATCCTCTCAAATGTGCTTTCGGAGTCTCCTCCGGTAAATTTCTTGGCTATGTTGTTCGTCATCGAGGCATAGAAGTCGATCCCAACAAAATCAAGGCGATCATTGAGATGCCACCGCCAAGAAGTCTCTGTCAACTCCGCTCCTTACAAGGACAATTGGCTTTCATTCGACGATTCATATCGAATCTGTCGGGTAGGTGCCAACCATTTTCAAAGCTAATGAAGAAGGACGTTCGCTTCAAGTGGGATGAAGAATGCCAGGAAGCGTTTGATAACATCAAAAGATACTTGTTAAATCCACCCATTCTCGCAGCGCCAATTCCGAGGAAGCCTCTTATGCTGTACACGGCAGCACTAGAAGAGTCTTTTGGAGCATTACTGGCTCAGCATAATGAGGAGGGAAAAGAAAATGCACTCTACTATATCAGTCGGAGATTAATCGGAGCAGAAGTACGATATTCTCCAATTGAGAAACATTATCTGGCGTTGATCTTTGTAGTCCAGAAGCTCCGCCACTATATGCTCTCCCACAAAATCTCCTTGATATCAAAGATCGATCCGCTGAAGTTCTTGATGACAAGACCAGCGTTGACAGGTCGTTTGGCAAGGTCGGCAGTGCTATTACTGCAATTTGATATAGTATATATGCCACAAAAGGCAGTAAAAGGACAAGCTTTGGCAGATTTCCTTGCCGCACATCCAATTCCTGCAGATTCGCCGTTGAATGATGATCTGTCAGATGAACAAATCATGCAGGTTGACGAAGAAGAAAAGCTACCATTTTGGGAGATGTACTTTGATGGGGCATCATCTATCAAGTCTCCCAAACCTCCAAATCTTGCAAAGGCCCAAGCTGGTATCGGTCTTGTCTTTATAAAACCCGAGGGAGGCATCATGAGATTCTCATTCAGTTTAATTGAACCTCGGACCAATAATGAAGCCAAATACGAAGCTCTAATAGCAGGATTGGAAATCGCAATTGATGTCCAAATCACGAATCTCCAAATTTTCGGTGATTCTCAACTTTTGATAAATCAAGTTCTGGGCATTTACAAGATTTGCAAACTTGAATTGGCCCACTATCACCGACGAGCTCTCGAGCTTCTAAAACAAATACCGAATGTCAAGTTAACTCAAGTGCCTCGAGGACAGAATGCAAAAGCAGATTGCCTAGCTAAACTGGCCAAGGAGCTTGCAAATGAAGATAAGAGGCTACCAATATTCATTGCGGTTGAAAATCGTCGGGTCTTAGAGCCAGCAACCCTACAATTCCCGCAGGCAGAGGGAATACTAAATTCGAGCCAGCAGGATATAACCCCAGTCAATCCTCAACCTCCCCAACCAGTCGATCTTGAATATCAACATGAAGAAAATCAAGCTCCTAAGAGAAGACGTAAGGTCAGTCTAGCTTCAGAATCATGGTGGTATTGCTTAGATGTCGAAGTCGAAGATGATTGGAGGCGACCATTCGTCGACTACTTCAAAGAAAGCAAACTCCCAACAGATAAATCTCTGGCTGCACAAATTAGAAAAAGAGCATTACGATACGCGTTTGTCAATGACACGTACCGATGAGCTTTTGATCAAATGTGGCTAAGGTGCCTAGGGACCAAGGAAGCTGATAAAGTGGTAGCAGAAGTTCATGAAGGACTCTGCGGAGCACACCAGTCAGGTCCCAAGATGGCCGCTAAAATTAAAAGAATGGGTTATTACTGGCCTACAATGGTGAGAGATTGTATCAACCACGCTAAGAAGTGCCACGAATGTCAGATTCACGGTGATGTTATTCATCAACCGCCAAATCCACTGCATCCAACGATAGCATCGTGGCCATTTGAATGCTGGGGCACAGACATAATCGGGCCAATAGATCCGCCTTCTTCAGCGGGGCACCGTTTTATTCTGGCAGCAACAGACTACTTTTCGAAATGGGCGGAAGCGGCACCATTCAGGGAAGTCATGTCCGAGCACGTGATCAATTTCTTTACCCACAATGTCGTCTACAGATTCGGTGTACCACGCCGAGTGATTTCGGATAACGGCACAGCATTCAAGAGTACAAAAATCTACAAGTTTGTAGATCGTCACAAGATCGATTGGCGATATTCGTCTATATATAATCCAAGGGCAAATGGCCTAGCAGAGGCCTTCAACAAGACGTTGGTGAAGTTGTTGAAGAAGATCCTCACCAAGAACAAAAGAGAGTGGCATACAAAGATGACAGAAGCATTGTGGGCGTATCGTACGACCTACAAAACACCAACCAAAGCCACTCCCTACTCACTAGTGTTCGGGGCTGAAGCCGTCTTGCCACTAGAAGTTGAACTACCGTCTCTTCGGGTCGCTATCCAGAATGAGCTCACTCAAGAGCAAAATGCTCGGTTGAGAATGGAGGAGCTCGATGCCTTCGACGAAGTTAGATTGCAAGCTCAACAAAACCTAGAAATCTACCGGGGAAGGATGGCGAAATCATTTGATCGGATGGTGCGCCCTCGGTCCTTTCAAGAAGGGGAATTGGTCCTGGTGCTGAGAAGACCAATCATCCCACACCGAAGAATTGGTGGCAAGTTCGTATCCAACTGGGAAGGCCCATTCGTCATCGAGAAGGTGTACCAAGGAGGAGCCTACCAGCTCATCGATCTGCATAGTCAGAGGCCCATGCCACCGATCAACGGTCGACACCTGAAGAAGTATCATGCATAAAACTGCTCAAAGAAATATTATATTTAATGTACTGTGTATTCCATGCATATTTATATACACTTTATACTACATTTTTGAAATTCTCTTGTGTTACAAGAATGCATTTCAAAATCTCCCCACAGGACGGGGGGCATTTTAAATATTTATTTGGGTTGGCATCGTGCTAAGTGCCGAGATCCCCAAATAAATATTTAAAATATCAAAATTTCAAATTTATTTCATTCTGAAATGTCCCTGCGAGACAGGGGGCATTTTAAATATTTATTCGGGTCGACACCACGCTGCATGCCGAGATCCCCGAATAAATATTTAAAATAACCAACTCAAATATTCTTTTATATTAAAGAATACAACGAATCGTTTTCAAAGTATATGCAGGTGAGCTTTAAAAGATCGAGACACCACTTTCTCCAACATACCAAGATTTCAAAGGTCATTAAGGGACTTTTACAACTACACACTCTAACAAATTGAGCCAGAACAACCTGAAGTCTTTCAGCAGCCTGAAGCTTAAGGTTCGAGTGGGTGTAAGAGGTCGGATCCAACACGCCCAAATATGGCCGGATCACTGGCAGCTCCGTCTACTCAACACGCCATAAGAAAGGCCGTAGTAGCGGAACCCCCACTTGGTCAACCCATCAGTAGGGACTGTAGGAAGTACGAAGGTTAATTCGACTCGACAAGTTCAAGTGATCGCAGTCTATCAAATTCTCCTAATTGACCGGAGAATCAAAGTTCCAGTGGGAAGAAGGAATCTCGAGCAACTACCAAATTCGCGTAGGCTCTAAATCTTCAACCACAAAGGAAGACTCAAAATCTATCAACTTCAGCAAAATCAGTATTGGGAAGCACATTTCCCCTAGCTCAAGTCTGAAGCCTGAATGGGTATAAGAGGTCGGATCCAACAGGCCCAAATATGGCCGGATCGCTGGCAGCTCCATCTACTCAACACGCCATAAGACAGGCCGCAGTAGAGGAACCCCCATCTCAGCAACCAGAGGATGAAGAGTTGTCAAATCCCAGCTCGCCCAATCTGATGAACTCAAGTGACTCAGATTAAAGTCTTCTCAAGTGGTTAATGATCAAGATACTACCCAAGTTTGGTACTATCAACCGAATCCAAAACCTGTAAATCCTTCAACAAATCCGTAAAGCATCAAGCTAGGATCGAAGGAACTTTTCTTCAACAAGTTCACCAAAGCACAAAGCAAAGGACAGAAGAAATTATCCCAAAGTTCATGAAAAGCTTAAAGCTGAACTTTGAGGATTTCGTCATCAACAAGTTCGCTATGCACAAAACTCTAGACCGATGACTTCTCGCCACTGACCTAAAACAAACCTAAAAGGTTTAGGTCACTGGCATCTACTCCTTCATCAAGCCCGCCAAAGCTAGAAGCAAAGGGCCGAAGGTACAAATCACCTGACAAGTCAGTAGAGACAAATCAGGAAATTCTCCATCAATGTCGGCCGCACAAAGCATACGACAGAAGGAACCAAAATCTCAGGGAAACTAAAGCTACAGAAAGGAGGTATCCCGAATGACATCTACAAGTGTCCCTAAGGGCTGGAGGCATTTTAAATATTTATTTGGGTCGGCATCGCGCTGCGTGCCGAGATCCCCAAATAAATATTTAAAATTATTTACATCACCATCAACACAGCTCAAAGTACGATCACAGACATCACAAGAACCAACGTGTCAATCCCACTGAAGATTACAAGTGCATCTACAGATCTATGAAAGCATAGAGAGGAACTGTTGAGGATCTATAAAGTGACAATCTTAGTGTGACATCCAAGCAAACTTTTGGAGATCCACTAAATGAAAACCTTTGTGTGACATCTAGAATAAATATTTGGAGATCCACAAGGGCAATCAACATACAACAAACATGATTCGCTCTAGAGGCGAACCACATTTGTTGGGGGGCATTTATTGACCCCTGTATAATAATAAAAAAATTTTACTTACCTGCTCTGCAACGACGGCTGCAAATCCCGTAAATCCAGCCGAGACTTTGCACACCTCGGACTGTCGAACCCGGATATCCTGCTGAATTCGGCGCCGAAACTATCGCTTCCCGGATTTCTCGCAAAGCAGCTCGTCGATCGCGCCATTCGCGTCGTTAAATACCGACCCATCCGAGCTCCCAGTCGGACCTCACCGAACCTTCTCCCATACGAACTCCTGCCGTTGCTTGCGATTTCCTCTTCTGTTCGCAACCCTCAAAACTCCGACCCCTCTTATCCTGATCTCCATAACCGCAGAAACCCCTTCCTTCCAGTACTCCCGTCGCCTCTGCCCTAGATCCGACGCCGAACCCAACCCCTCTCCGCAAGTCTTCGATCTCCTCTCCTGTAGCCAATCCCGATCCCAAGACTCCCGCCAGTTCCGACCTCACCTCTTCCAGCCGAGACCCCCACGCCTCCCGTCGCCTCTGTCCGTCGCTCCCTGTTCTGCCAAGAGAGAGAGAGAGAGAGAGAGAGAGAGAGAGAGAGAGAGAGAGAGAGACTTCTCACTATTTGATTTCTTCCTCCCATCGGAGCCGACACCTCCAGTCGCAACACCTGCGATTTCTAGAATCGCAAGCAGCCTGAGCCTCTACTTCTCTCGTTGAGCTCATCCAGCTGCCGATCTGCATCTGAGCCTCATCCGATCTCCAAGCCTCTGCTATCTACCGCAAGTAGATCCAGCCCGACGCTAACTCCATAAGCCTTTGCTCTGACCGAACTTTCCATTCGACCCTATCTCTATCCCAAGCCGCAAGCCACACAGATAAGGGTAATATGAAAGAGGGTTTTAGCTAATTAATTTATATTGTTTCTTATTATCACTATTAGTTTATTAACATGATATTATTATTAATATTAGTGTTAATAATGATATTATTATTAGAAATAATAATAATATTATTCTTAATACTATTATTATTATTATTTATGTTAATGGTAAAGTTATTATTTAAATTATATATATATATATATATATATATATTGGCGTGTGTGTATGTACATCTTTAAAAAAAAAAAAGAGAGAAGGGTGTTTCAAAAAAAACAAAAAAAGAAAGAGAAGAAAAAGAAAAGAAAAGAGAAAAATGCAAGTTTAATGTCTCTCTCCTCGTACCTCGTGCCACGAACCACCGCCGGTCGCCAAGGTATAACCCTCCAACCCTAAAACTCCGAGAGCCCGCTTCGAGGCTCGCAGCGCGACAAAACGACCACCTATACACGCTTTTCTTAGCGTGGTGGGAGGAAGTGCGTCGCGAGGCTTGCAACGAATCGGGTAATCACTTCGAGAGCTCATTTCGTCGTTCGCGACGCACCGGCAAACCGCCTATACACGCTTTTCGTAGCGTGGTGAGAAGGGAACCCGGTGCGGCGCCTACGACGAAGTGGGTGATCACCTAAAATCTCTTTTTCGGCATTCGCGGCGCGCCGACAAACTGCCTATACACGCTTTTCGTAGCGTGGTGGGATGGAAAGTCGGTGCGGTGCCTATGGCGAGAAGGGGATATTCATAAGTACCCGCTCGCGGGGAAACAACTGTGTTTTTCATACAGGTACTGTCGAAGACCCATACACGCTTTTCATAGCGTGGTGGGGGATTGAAGACTTTACACGGCCGCGGTGTCCTCGAAAGAGGGCACCTACCATACACGCTTTTCTTAGCGTGGTGGGAAAGGCCCAGTTTTCTCGTAGTTTCCCCTAAACGGGGGAGACGCCAGGAGGCTGCCGAAATTTCAGGTGAACAGAAGACCACATTCGAACCTGTTTTGGACTTAAACAGACATGGCTTCTAGACCTAAATGAACTCAAATGAACCTAACTTCAACCTAAACCAGAATTTAAATGAACTAAGCTTGGACTCGAATGAATGCAGAAGACTTTGAACAAGAACTTGAACTCAAGCATGCAAACTCAACACAAGCAAAAGAACTTACAAGGACTTGTGAACTTGGATTTGATTCGGCTCAAACATAGTGGATGTCAACAGAACTTGAACAAAATATCAAAGAGTTGGACAGCAAGGGACTCGAATCAAACTCGAACTGATCTCGTACTTGAACTTTACTTGAATGACAAATGAACTTGGTGCAAGGAGTTTTGACTTGGACTCTAACTGAATTTGAAATCAAGAGAGCAAAGACTTGAACTAGAACCTAACGTTTAAAGTGAAATCCATTCATACTCAAAATGATAAAATCTAAGTCAATGGTCAAGCAAGGACTTATGGTGGATAAGGATATAATTTCTATATTTCACTCACAATCAACAAGCAATAAGAGTATGCAATTCGGCTGTAGGAAGTGACGGAGATCTTTTAACCCACGCAGATCAGCCTACAAGTCTATGTAAAGAAACTCAAAGACATCAGAAAAGGAAGCCATCAGTTGATGGGACTATTCACATGCAAACAGGAGGATGATTTGCTAACTGAATATATTCGAGGGAGTGTAATGAGTATAACTTGTTTGCAACAATCTCTTTGATGTTACAACAAAGGATCTTTAGCCTACATGAACTTGCAAGTCGATATGCCAAACCCCTGCAAGCATGATTCACTCACAAGTGAAAGTGAAATTCCATGCAATTGTCCGACTTGAAAGGATTGCAATGGCCACGAGAACATGTGATAATTTCAATAACAATCAATATCCATATGTAAGCAATTAAGATAAGTTTCAAGTGTTAAAAATCAAAAGGGCATATGCAATCGATTGCAAGAGAACATCAAAGGTGCAAGTTCATCATGTAAACTACAATATATTCCCAAGGAGGCTGAAATATTCAATACTTAACATGACCCATACACAAGCAATAGAATCATGAGGTGAATGAACATCAGTAATGCTTACGTCATCATTGAAAATTCAATGCATCAACGAGAAGCTCGTGACAAACGTAAAGATACTCATACAACTCATAGTGAGGCAATAGTGAGTGAAGGCATCTGCCTCCTGCAGGCAGGGAAATTCAACAGGCAACGAACTGAAAGACATGAAGTCTTTGACTGATTCAAGGAAAATGCAGCTTTCATGCAGTTAACACTATTCAGCCATATGCAAATACATTGATCTATCGCAGACGAAGTTAGAAGATGTACGACAAAACACCTACGGGTCATTGTAGTAGATTTGTTGTGTAAACAACAAGTTGTTTACAAGCAAGGGAATGATGAATGACGGATGCAAGTCCCTACAAGTAGTAGTAGAAGTTCTGCTATGCACATTACATGTCATCTACGAAAAATATTGAAGCACCACGATGAATATAGGACTCCTACAAACTACTAAAAAGAGCCCTATACATCCAATGTGTTGTCCGCAAGCAAAGTGCAAAGTGACTACATCAAATGCAAATGCGTACGAGTTGCTATAGGAAGTTCATTGTGCATACAATAGATTATCTATGAGTGAATATGAAAGATCTGCAATACATACAATCTCTCTGCGAATACAGATGTATGTAAAATATGTCACTTGTAGGTAGATGCAGAAAGACTTCAGTAAATGCAGTATCCTGAAGTCAATTTCAATCCATGAATGAAAACATCTATCTGCCTACAAGCAGCAGTAGGGGAGATCGTATAACCCCACGCCATCGGATCTGCAACATCTGTACAAGCAGACAGAAGGCGTGTACAAATATTCCAAGAATACCCCTCCACGTGTGCACTTTAATTTGTATACACATAGGTACACTAAAAGGGGAAAATATAATCATAACCAGCATGGGCCCCGACGAGCGTGTTATTGGTACACACGTGATTTCTAGGGATGCTGCGCGGGTCAATAGATTTGAACCCGATCCTCCTATGCAAGCAGATAGGAGTAGACAAGGTTCAATAAATAATTATAAAATGCCCCCAAACACCTGCATGGGCCCCGGCGAGCGTGTTATTGGTACACACGTGACGTCTAGGGATGCTGCGCGTGTTAATAAGTGAATTCAAGTTCGAGCCCGATCCTCCTATACGGGTAGATAGGAGTCGACACGGCTCGAACTATTAAATAAATATGCAGTCGTGAGATCGACCGAGATATTTATTTTTATACGTTCATATTAGGTCTTCAAGGCCTATAATCAAGAGAATTCACTAACAAAGGTCATAAGCCTATGAAGTCCGATCCTCTATCGACCAGTAGATAGAATTAACAGGGTCCAATCAATAAAATATAAATGATCTCATATACCCCGATGATGGCCGTGTTGAATGAAAATATCAATCGGAGGGGTCCATTTCAAAATTTCCAAAATACCACCAAACCTCCCAAAAATCCCAAATTTCACAAAATCTAAACTTCCAAACTCCTACAATAATCCAAAAATCGTCAAAATCCAAAAAATATTTAAAATTGAAAGAAATCCATCCAATCACTTAAAGTAAAACCCATCCATCCTCCGCAACAGTTTGTCGAGGTGGACAAGTCTGAAAATAACTGCAGCTCACAAAGAGCTAATGTCTGATCGAAAATATCACTAGGATCCATTCTCAAATAATCTCCTGCCAGCAAGGACGTGGTACGAGTCCTCTAACCGGCAGTTTCGCCGCCAAATGGCACTGCAGGATAAACGGTTATGACTCGGGGCCCTCTGAACCAGGTGGTCGCTGCCAAATGACACCATTATATTATGGTTATGGCCAGAGCCCGTATGCTCCCCAATGGCATCAAATCCTTGAGATATGAATCAATAGGATATGATCGATAGGGCACAAAGCCCTCTGTTAGCTAAGGTGGATTCAAATTTGTCCCCTTAGAGAAACACTCCCCCCAGGTCTACAAGGTACCCTTGGACGAAGCAACCCATGACTGCCGACAAGGATCCTTCTGTCAGGTTGGGTCGACAACCTCCTCTGACTAAGTAGACCAGGGATCACGATGGCCCGGGACGACGGAACCATGGGATCTTGATCGGGTCTATCATTCATTCCCCCACCATCCGCTTTAAGTGCAAGATGGAGCAATTTCTAATTTTAAATATTAAATCTCCAAATCTCCCAATCTTCCAAATTTCCGAATAACTCCAGATTTTAATATTCCCAACCTATTGCTGCTACTATATGCCAGATGCACGTATCTTCTACGTATCTGATTGACGACTAGCCTTAATCGAAAGTTCTCTCTCGTTACCGGGAGGGGTAATTAACTATAGGGGCTTGCGCCTATAGGAAACCAGAACTCAGATCATAAAGTCCTCGCAAAATGAGGGCGAAATCTCTGGGTAGTGTCTTATCTACAAAACCATCTGCCTTCCAAAATTTACCCCGGAACTAATTTCGTTAAAACTCCCCCCGAAGAAAGAAAAATAGCAAAAGTCGGGCGGAGGCCGGGGCCGAATTTTCGGAGCCCACACATAATTAGATTAAACATTTAAAGATAGCTCAACACTTCATTAAAGAGAAACTTCAAAATAGGGATCTATATGTTTTATATATTTCTTTAATCTATCAGATTGCTAGCATCTTGAACAAAGGATTTGTTAGACCGATATATGAAATATTAATTGAAAATTCTGGTTTTCTAAATGTTTAGAAATCATCTTGAGGGGGGTGCTGATGAAAGAAATATTTCTCTTCTTTCAAAAAACCTGTGGACTTTCACCAATTGAAGATAAGTATGTTGACGGGTCACCTAGGGGCATAAATCTTTGGATTCATACACATGGAGAATTGTCAAGGTTGGCAAATGTGTTGTTGCAGTAGTGGGAACACCATCTAATTGCTGACATGCCTACATCTCTGCCGTTGGATGGCATCCTATGGCACTCTTTGTATTTTTTTGAAGGAATTCTATATTCCATTCATGTCATGATTATTTGACAAGTTTTCTGCTGTCTGTCGACTACCTAGTGTAACCCTTTACTTTTCTCATCCAGGATTTGGGACCCGGCAACGACAGTATTAAAGTTCCAAGAGAAGTGCTATGGAGAGTTCTAAAAATAAATGGGGTTAATAATGCTTATATTCAAGTCATTAAGGATATGTATGCAGGTGCTGTTACTTGTTTCCAGACACAAGGTGATTTGACCAAGTATTTTCCTATTTCAGTTGGATTACATCAAGGATCAGCCTTAAGCCCATATCTTTTTGCTTTAGTGACGGATGTTCTCACTAGACATGTGCAAGAGGTTGTACCCTGGTGTATGCTTTTTGCTGATGATATTTTTCTTGTTGATAAGACTAGAGAAGGAGTTGAAGGTAAACTTGAATTATGGAGGTCAACCTTAGAATCTAAAGGCTTTTGTTTGAATAGATCTAAAACTGAATATATGGAATGTGATTTTAGTAATAATAGTTCTAGTGGGGGGATTATGCCTTTGGATGATCAAGTCATTAATAAGAGTACACGTTTTAGATGGTCTATTGTTCAAAGTGATGGTGAAAAAGATGGGGATATTATTAGTAGAATTTAAGTTGGATGGTTGAAGTGGAGGAATGCATCGGCCTTGTTGTGTGATAGAAAAATCCCCCTCAAACTTAAGGGAAAATTCTATAACATGGTGGTTAGACCTGCAATGCTTTATGGTGCAGAATGCTGGCCATTAAAAGAGAAGCATAATATTAAGTTAAGTGTTGCAGAGATGAGGATGCTCAGGTGGATAAGTGGCTTTACTCTTAGAGACAGGATACAAAATGAGCATATACGTGAAAAGGTTGGAGTAGCTCCAGTGGAAGATAAGATTTAGAGAGAGTCGCCTTAGATGGTTTGGTCATATAAAACGACGACCTTCCGATGACCCGGTTAGAAAAGTAAATGTATTAAATTTGTTTTATATTAAGAAGAGTAGAGGTAGACCTAATAAGACTTGGTTAGAAAATATTAGAAATGACCTTTTTTATTAGATTTAAATGAGAATTTAACTTTTAACAGGGCACAATGGAGAAAAATGATTCATGTAGCCGACCCCACATAGTGGGATAAAGGCTTGATGTTATTGTTGTTGTTGAATTCAATATTCCATTATTATAAGTTTTTTAAGTGCAATTAGGCCATGCTTTTTTTTCCCTTATGGTTTATTTCATCCATATTTTATCCATCATACAACCCTATGAATTGTGCCATGTTTTGACCAAAAAATACGTTAGAGTATTCCTCAATTCTTCCTCCCTATTTCTTTTACACTCTTTTCTTTCTTACGCCAATATCAATTTTGGAAATTCAATATGTATTTATAGATACATTCACTCATATCTGCTGCATATATAAAAATTTCTACTTTTAAAAACAGACATGAAATTTTATGATTTAAAAATGAAAAAATAGAATGGAAAATATCAGAAAGATGAAGAAAGTCAACAACTAAAACTAAAAGAAGGAAAGCTTGTGGTTCATTTTACTTTTGATCAACAAGAGTTTGACGTCAGTGTCCCAAATGTTTATTGGGCACGTACTGCGCTATATATAACGAATAGTGGCACCTTACAGCTCTGTATACTACATTAAAAAAAGGTTCTGTATACTTTCAGCATATAATTGATGAGGATCTAAATTGGACTTGTGTTTTGAATTTGCTCTAGGTTCTTTGAGAAAACAGATGTTGGTCAGGTGGAGACAGGACCTTCTGGTTTGCCCGTAGAAGTGCCAGTTGGACACATCACATTTTCAAAAGTGAACCCAATATCCTCAAGTTTCAACTCAAATTTTGACGCACAACTTAACTTTTCAGGTAGGACTAGCCAACAAAGCATAGTGGATGAAGCTAAAAATACAATATGTGTATCTAGGCCTCAAGATAACTGTGGACCTGATTTCAAAGCAGAAACAACATTTCCGACAGGATTTGTGGAAAATGACGGTTCTAGAATTGTGTCAAGTGATGGTCATATCCTCAGTGGATGTATGGAAGGAAAAAATGAGGCGGTAGGACAAAGGGAAATTCTTAATAGATGTTTTGTAGGTGCCACTGAAGATAATTCTGAAAATGATAAAGATGCTCATTTGTCTCCCTCTAAAGGTGCAGCTTGTGATCTAAAGCAACACTCCTGCACCAATAGTTATCACTCGACATCGAGTGGGGATATATCATTCTCCGATTATGCTTTTTTAACTATATCGGACATCAATCTCCGCACACAACCTTTGGAAGTACCACCTCCTTTGAGAGCCCCACCCAAATTAGATAGGCAAGGAATGCATAAATCTGAGGCGCTTGATGGTTCAAATATTACTTTCAATAAAAGTTACCAAGTTCATCATGTTGGAGGTCCTCGTATGCGTCATACACTTAAGGAGGTAGTGAGGAGTACCTCTCCTATTTATTCTAACGTGGAGGTGGATGCCAGCAAAGCTGCTGCTGCTATGATAGAAGCAATGGAACAAGCTCAAGCTAGTCTGAAGAGTGCAAAGGAGTTGATGGAAAGAACGCAGGACAGCCCTCAGAGTGATAGGAGGCTGAGCCCTCATGATTTTGGTTTCTGGACTGAACAGAACATTATTTTCTCAGGAGATTCAAGGCATAAAACAAAAATGGTGCAAAAGGTAGTTCCCAATCAGGCAGAGACGGTAACTTCAGTGTTTTCTGAAGATGCTGAAGAAGTAATACGAGGGAAAGATTCCATATCTTATAAGCTATCAGATAAAAAGGAGAGGTCTCATGAATGGAAAGTAGATAAGCGGTTTTACGGGCCATTAAGCAGTGAGAAGTTGACAGGAACCGGAGTGATCAATGGTGAAAAATATAATAGCAATGAAGACATTAAACTTGAGGACAGACTCGATGCTTGCCAATACTTTCCTGAGAAGGAATCATGTGGTATGCAAGGGCGAAGATTTATCCATGGTTGTGATGATGTTGAAATTGTGAATAAAGCGGAAATGCTGAATACATTTAGTATAAATGAAAATAAAATGTTTCCAGGAGGTGAATTTCAATTGCAGGATGGGAATGCTAAAAAAATGAAATCTGTCATAATCGACAAAGAAGAGGTCATGAACATCTTTGAAGCATCTGCCATAGATGATGAGGGCAAAGAAAAAATGGTTCGAGCACTTCAGTTTCCCAATGACGACATAGAAAAGCTAGTAGACCCCATCAGCTTGATTCAACAAGATAGAATTGAGACTGAACTAAAGCAATTTCGGGACACTTGCATCTGTACAGGCGACAAAAATATTGCTGATGTTTATACAAAAACCAATGCCGGTGGGAGAAATGGTTCAGGGTTGATGGGTTTCCGTATGAATAGAATGCTTGAGGAATTTTATGTGGCTGAAGCTCTGGAGGAGAAGCTGGAGCAAGTTAAAGAAACACATCTGCACGCTTCAGATTTGGAAGACATTAATAAGACTTCTGTTGTTTTTGAGTATAATGCGTTAAGGAAGATGGATAACTGCAATGTAACTTCTGAATTTGGTGTCAATAAGAAGTTTAAGGAGGCCAAGTTGTCTAGTTTGCAGAATGCAATTGAGGTGGAAGTTCATACAGAGTACCGGACATCATTTTCTTGTGAGGAGGAGGAGATCGGGGATGCTAATAACGAAGAATGCCAACTTGGCATGCTTAAGCAGACAAAAAAAGAAACTTATGCTAGTTGTAATGATGGGAAGGATTCTGAATTGGGGGGCATTGCTAATACTTCTGAGCAGGAAAATAGGAGTTTCAGTGGCATTGACAAAACCGTTAAACCTGTTAAGAAACAAAGGGCTAAATGGAACATACCAAACAGGAGTGAATTGAATGTATCAAAACTGCTTATTCGGCCAGTTTATTTAGAGAAGGCTGAGGAAGAATCAGAATTTCAGAAAAATGAACAAAAAAATGTATATGGGCTGCTACAGAAGTTAGAAAATTCTGATGCCAAGCTGACCACGGATGGGGAACAAAGAAAGGATGAAAAAAAAATTCTTGGAAAAATGCAAGAAGCTTTAGAGTTGGAAAAAAAAATTATGGGATTTAATGCTATTCAGCAGGTTTTACAGGAAAAAATAGTCCAGGACTCAAAAGCTGTTCAACGAACCAATTTATTGGATAACAAAGGAAACATTATGAGTCCATTTGTAGATACTTCTGGAAGTTCATGGAAGCAAATGGATACGAGTATACATGACGAATGGAGAGATGCTAACAATATGAGTAAAGAAATATTGGATGGGAAAAGAAAACAGGAGGCTGGGCAAAAGAGAGAACTGGTGGAAAAGGAGAGGGTGAGAGAAGGAGAAAAATACATGATTGCTGTTGAAAAGGTAACTCGCGATGCTTGTGAAAGGGTTTTTGCGGAAGCCTGGAAGAGGTCTGAAAATATTGTTTCTGACTGGGTTGCTGCTGAAGCTCGACACCGACCCATCACGGTATATCAAGATATAATTGAGAACTCTTCTTCTGAAGCATTTGACAGATCCGAAAAGGTTGCAAATGATGCAAAATTGCTGGCACAGCGTCTTGCAGTTGAACGGGCAACTGCTGAGGCTAGAGAGCGTGCCATTGAAAGGGGCCTTGCTGAACAAGCTTCCCATGAGGCTAGGAGGGAAGCAGAGACGTCAGGAAACTGTCATAAAGATAAAAACTGGAAACATAATGAAGCAGAAGATATTGTTAGACCGGGCAACGAGCACTGTGACAAAAATCCGAGACCTACTTTTGTAAGCTAAACTATTAGACCAGATTGAAGTTTTCTGGTAATTTACTCTATTATATGCTCCTGTGCTTAATTCACATGCTCTTGTTACAGGATGTGATCCATGCTCCAACTGACATGAAGTCTCAGAGTGAAGGTAATTCTTATATTTTTCTTTCAAAATTGTCTATCTTTTCGATAAGCATGGCACCTTGAAACATAACATTATTTTTCTAGTGTGCTCATGACTTCATGATATTGACTCTCCACCCTATTCCAAATTCACAACATATTTCTCTAACATTGTCTTCCTTTCTTTTTGTGTAATATGCTGTATTTGCTAAATGCTAAAAAGGTTGTGAGGGTGAATCACCTTTAAGATGCAAAGCAAGGCAAGAACGGTGCCAGCGAATAGTTGAACGTGCGGTAATAATTTAGCTGACAATTCTCCATTACATTACGCTCGTGATACCTTTTCCGGGTATGGATGACTAAAAATTTAACTTGTAACTATCATACAATTCAGGCAAAAGCTCTTGCAGAAAAGAACATGCGAGATCTTCTTGCTCAAAGGGAGCAAGCAGAAAGAAATGTAGGAAGGATTTCTTCTTTCTGATATAACTTAAAAATGCGGACTTACTATCTTCTTTGACCATATTTTGTTGAGAAAAATCGTTGCAGAGGTTAGCGGAGACTTTGGATGCTGAGGTTAGGAGGTGGTCAAGTGGAAAAGAAGGAAACTTGCGTGCACTATTGTCAACGCTACAATATGTAAGTTTGATTTTCTTTTCTCGTGTCATCTTAGCATTCTTGTTGTCATGTATTTTTGCTCTCAAGATATTGAATGATATTTTATGGCTTTTTATCTAATTGTTCAATGAGTCTTTTCCAAGAATTATAGGATACCTTCATTCATCTGCCTCTCATCCCATTAAACCTTGCTATTGAAATAGCCTTGCTATTTTCCCTTTCTTTTGTGCTTACGTATATTATAAATCGTTTTCACGTGAGAATTAATCTGAACATTATGATACCTGCTGCCTTGCTGTTTTGCAACTGACACAGGGTTGCAACATTCATTTATTGAATAAAAATGAGATCTACGACCAATTTTCCTTTATATCTGTGTTAATTGTAATCAAAGTGTGCAAGAAAACTACAGGTAGATAACATTCTATGGTGCTATTCTTACCTGCCAGATTCTCGGGCATGACAGTGGCTGGCAGCCTATTCCATTGACCGAGGTTATAACAGCTGCTGCTGTCAGGAAAGCTTACAGGAAAGCGACTTTATATGTTCACCCAGACAAATTGCAGCAGAGGGGTGCAACCATTCAAAATAAGTACATCTGTGAAAAAGTCTTTGATCTACTTAAGGTAACTACTATGATTATCACCTTGTCACCTTGGTCATATTATTTTAATTATTCGAAGGGTATGGTTATTGGATTGCACTAGCGGATCTGCAATGGGGCCCTAGGGGCATTGCCCCACTGGTCCATCAGCAAAAATATATAGCAATAAAAGCATATAGCATAAACTTTTAAAATCACAAATGTGACATCTCTAGAATTCGAACACAGACCTCTGCATTCCATGAGATAATGCAACCCATTGGACCACAAGCCATCCATCCATGCTTCAATTGTTACTATTTTTTACTTAAATTATAATTAAATCTGCATTAATGCCATATATTATATATATTATGTATATGTTATAAATTTCTTTTCTTATAAAATTAATACCTAAATATGTAAAGTGAAATAAGATAATTATAAGTTTGTTTCTAATACAACTAATAGAATATAAAATTTAATAAATTATTAAAAATAAATATTAATGTTTTTAAAAGATCAAAATATTACTTCAATATGAACTATTAAATAGAAATGCAAAAAAATCACTTGAAAATAATTGAGAGTAATTTGAAAATTATCAATTTATATTCTCATTAATCAAAATTTTGGGCTCCGCTCCTGTTGGTTTGGGACATAGCCATTGTTAGTCATTCACCTCGGATCTCCCAGCTATCTGATTTTTAGGAACGGAATTTTACGCATCAGGTTGTAGAACTTATGTTCCTTTGGGCGGCATTCCATTCCTTAAAGATTTGTTAAACGTGTAGAATGATCGTCTGAGAAGTCACTAGAGGTGGTGTTCATAAAATATCTCTACTTAAAATGAAAAGAAAGAAATGCTTCTAGGTACTCAATATTATGGGAAGTTCTTATAGAAATTAGTATATTTTGGTTTCTTTGCAAAAGGATAATATTTTCAACTTGAGTAAATTAGTCCCAAGTTTTTAAACTTCTTTAAAGAAGCATTCTTAAGCTCTAATAAATTACCAGGGTTGGGTAAAATCTTACTAAAATTACGAGGGTTTGCTGCAACCATGGTAAACATATTTTATGCTACCCTAGTAAAGTTACTAAAGTTCATGGTTTAAAAAAAAAAGCAATTTAGTGCAACCTGAATGACTTTATTAGGGTTAAAAAAATGATTAAAATTTTATATTGACTTAGGCTTTATTTGGGATAGGTTTTTACCACTGTTTTTTAATCATTTTCAAGAAATTTTTGTGCTAAAAAATTAATTTAGAAAGCAACAAAAAAACCGTCCAAAATGGAGCCTTAGTTGTCAAAGAAGTTGACTTGAAAACTAGTTTATGAAAATTAAAAAAAGTTTTCATTCACAAATGTCAAAACTATAAGTACTGTTATTCAAGTTTTCATGAAATTGTTTACTAACTTATATATCTAGCTGAAGATAATATCAAGAGGAGATGGGGTGAGACTAAGCAATTGGCTATCGAGAATGCTAAAGGTCTAATACATTTTTACTGCAGACAAACCGTGTTTTATTATCTGATAGTTTCAGTCGAGAATTTTGGTTTAAAATTCATATATTAGTTAGTCCTTTTTGTACAGGAACATTTTTCTTTGTATAAGCAAATTTTTATAAAAGCGTGACATTTTCCATTATAGAGAGAGTGATTCATTCATTTTCCTTTTGAGACGAAGATTATTTGGGATTTGTCGCTTACCCATTCCTATTTCTTTATTATTGCTATTTTTATCTCGTAATAGAACACAAATTGATAAATATTTTGATCCTTCATTTGGTGGCCGTTGCAGGATGCTTGGATCAAGTTCAACTCAGAAGGGCGATAGTATTTGACATTCCTTACATTGAAATCGCATCATTATACTACTTTATCTGAAAAAGCATCCAGTTTTATCCGAGGCTGCATGCATACTTAAATTTCTGTTCATATATGTAATTTCCTTGAATATATGCCATTTATTTGCATAAAGAAACACCAGGCAGCCAATTTGCATTCCTCATGTGGTATTCCTCATACAGTGATGTGTGGGTCCCATCTAGAGTTGTTAGAAAAACAGGAAACATTAAAACACTTGGTAAAGTTCTTTAAGCCTAATTTTATCTTGATGAACCAATATATTAGAAGATATCTTAAGTGGTTTTCATAATTAAGTGTTTCCGATTCAAAAAACCTTGTTCGGACAGTTACTAGGCAAAGTTTTGAAGGGTGCTGTGGAAAGTGAAGATGGTCATATAGCTATGCATGCAGAGAAACTGAAGTTCTTGCATCTGAAAATTGGCTAACAGTCTAATTGCAACACTAATTGAAAAACCCAAAACATGTAGCTTTCAAAGTCATGTTGCCATAGAGTTCAAATATAATATCATAATATTAGTAATCTAGTAAGGATATCTGCTGAGAATATTGTTCATGATTTAACAAACAGTATTATCATGATAGGCTAACAGTCGGTTAACACACTACCCATAGCATTTCTTATAGCAAAGATCCATACCTGAAGATAATTATATTAGTGCAGGCGGACATATATTGAGAGCTTAAACCGTATACATATAGCCGAAGGCCTTAGAATATTTGACATCAACTTTTTCTTAAGATAATTAGTTCAACATTTCTTATACAACCGCTCTTCTTTTCCATGTTCCTCACGTCTAATGCTTATATAAATTTAAGCAGAATGACAAAAGCCAATGATTAACAATGAGAGCATGATATCTGCAATTTTAAGCATTATGAGTAGCAAATTAAAAATACAGCTTCCCTTTTTAATTTAATGAACCAGAGCAAGCTGAAGAGGTTAGTTCTGTGAGTTGTTGAGAAATTATTGATCTTTGTTACTCTTGGTGATTAAATTTGCTTAATAGTTGTAAGATTAAGGTTGATGGTGTATAATGAGCTACATGATAACATTATAAGAAAAATATGTGAATAGACTTGATGTAGTTGTGTAGCAGGTGAGTTTGGATGGTAATTGTCCACTTGGGAAGAATATAGGATTAGTTTTGAATTTAGTATGGCTAACCTTGATGAATTCTCCAGATGAGAACTTGTAGTTAGGTTTGAGTACTTTGGATGATAAATATTGCACAAGTTGATTAATGTTGCAAGGGGCTGGCTTATAATGTTGGTTGTGGCAGCGGCATGGACCAGCTTTGTTTTTTTTTTTTTTTTTTTTGAAGATTTGCATGTGCATTTTATTCAGGAGAAAAGATTACAAAGCTAAGTGATAGCTATCCTATCACATTCCTCCTTCAACATAGCAAAAAGTATAGAAGAGAGGTTATTATCTAGTAAAAAAAAAAAGTTATTATCAAGTACATTATTTCAAAGAAATTTTGTTAATAATGCATAGGAAGCACAAAAATCAGCAATCCTATTACATTCCCTATGAATATAATGAAAAATAATATTTTTGAAGGACAAAAGAAGTGAAATATCAAGGTCAGATTTTTCCACACAATGTCATTTGATGTTGTTCATTGCCTTTTGCAGGAGCTTTATCACATTGATATTGTCACCTTCTATCCATATTCCTTATCAAGCATCAATTCTTGAATGATCTCCTTAATTACAAGGATTGCAGAAAGTTCCAATTGTGCTATGTCCTAATGGTACAAGATTCTTTCAAAAGCCATTAGAAACCTACCCTTATGATCTCTGATAACTACTCCTACAGAAGCTCTTCAAGATTTAGAAGTTGAGGAATCAACATTTACCTTGATCTAATTTGGAGGTGGGGGTGCCAAAAGACATTGTTCAGCTGAAACCGCTGGTTAGCATCCTAGTTATCTAAATTGTATTTGACATTCCTTAAATTGAAATCGCATCATTATACTACTTTATCTAACTTTACCTGAAAAATATCCAATTTTATTCGAGGCTGCAGACATACTTAAATTTCTTTTCATATATGTAATTTCCTTGAATATATGTTATTTATTTGCATAAAGAAACACCAGGTAGCCAATTTGCATTTCTCATGTGGTATTTCTCATAGAGTGATGTGTGAGTCCCATCTAGAGTTGCTAAAAAATAGGAAACATAAAACTGATGAGGACATCCGACCATGAAAAGTTTATCAGAGAAGAGGCCGAAGATCTACGGTCATGATTGGACCACTTTATTTTTGAGTTATTATTTGTATTTGATTTATTTATGTATTTTTTTGTTTTTACCCTCACTTGAGGGAGTAGGCTCATGTGACCTTATGGGGCACTTTCGTCTTTAAAGTTATTGTATTTTGGTTATTTATTGCCTCTTCCTCCTCTTTGGAGGAGGATGATGATTATTATGAAAAAAAATTCTATACTTTTTTTTTGAGAGCTTGAGAGTTCTTGTGAGCGTTGAAGTCCCTAGGTGAGGGTAGCATATTACCCATTAGCTGCAGGAAGTGTCCGGGCTCGTGGTTCATCTCCTTTCCCAACTTCCTCTCCTTCCTTCTACTAACTGCCGCCCCATCATCCCCTTGTCTCTCTTGGCCGAAACCTCACACTCCAATCCCTAGGCCGACTCCACCCTTCCCCTTTTTCTGCCTTGGTCGAACTCCATACCCAAGCCCTAAGCCGACTCCTATCCAACCGTCGGCCACCCATCCCCCTCCCTAGTCACCGGCCCCATCCCCCTCCCCTTCGATTCAAAGATTCATCCTAGCATTCACTACTTTTTAAAGTTATCTCATTATAAATTTGGAAGGTCAATTAATTCAAATTTGAATTAATTTGAATTTGAAATTCCTTCTTTAAATAAGATGAGTTATATTAGGAAAGTTTCTCCAATCAAGGCCATTTAAATTTGAATTTAAATTAGAGGGATAATTGTATTAAAGTCTCTTTCTTAATTTAAATTGGCTTAGATTGGCAACTCATTTAAGCTCATTAATTCCCTCAAATCTTCATTAAAGCATGTGGGCCCCTCCCCTTCCCCTCTTGGCCGCCCCATCTTCTCTCTCTCTCTCATTTAATTATTAGGCCCATTAAAGCTCCCCAATCAATCCCTCAATTCCCCATCTAATTGATACGTGCTATCTGGCATATAGTAGCAGCATGGGTTTGGGAATGTGAAAATTTAATATTTAAAATAGAAATTTTACCATCTTGCACTTAAAGCGAATGGTAGGGGAATGGACGATAGTCCTGATCAAGATCCCATAGTTCTATCGTCTCGGGCCATCATGGTCCCTGGTCTACTTAGTTAGAGGAGGTAGTCGACCCAACTTGACAGTAGGATCCTTGTCATAGCCATGGGTTGCTTCGTTTAAGGGTACCTTGTAGACCTGGGGGGAGTATTTGCCTAAGGGGATCAATTTGAATCCACCTTAGCTGACAGAGGGCTTTGTTCCTTATCAATTATATCCTATTGATTCATATCTCAAGGATTTGATGTCACTAAGGAACATATTGACTCCGGCCATAACTATAATTTAGTGGTGTCATTTGGCAACAAAAACCACTCGGTTCAGAGGGCCTTGGGTCATAACTGTTTACCTATAGTGCCATTTGATGGTGAAATTACCGGCTAGAGGACACGTACCATGTCCTTACTGGTAGGATATATTTGAGAATTGATCTTAGTGATATTTTTGACTAGGCATTAGCTCTATGTGAGTTGAAGTAATTTTCAATTTGTCCATCCTGGCAAACTGTTGCAGAGGGTGGATGGATTTGCTTTAAGTGGTTGATGATGATTGATTTCGATTTTAAATATTTTTTAAAATTTTTGTGATTTTGTCATTTTTTGGGAGTTTTGGGTTTTGATGTGCATTTGAGTGAAACTTTGGATATTTGAAATTAACCACTCCGGTTGAGATTTATATTTAACACGGCCATCATCGAGGTATATGAGGTCATTTGAAAATATTGGCATTTTGTGAAAGTTTGAACTTTGTGGAGGTTTAACAGCATTTGAAATAGTTGGAGTTAACCCCTCCAGTTGAGATCCACTTTCAACATGGCCATCATCGGAGTGTGCAATCATTTGAAAATATTTGCATTTTGTTTGTTGGATCTTGTTGACTCTACCAACTTACCGACAAAGGATCAGGTTCAAGCCTGTTGTATGCTTTTGTTAATAAATTTTCATTATTGAAGGCCTTGAAGGTCTAATATAAATGTATTAAAATAAATATTCAGGTCGATGCCGTGACCGTATATTTGTTTGATGGTTCGAACCTTGTCGACTCTTATCTACCTTTATAGAAGGATCGGGTTCGATCTTGACTTCATTTACTGACCCGCGTAGCATCCCTAGATGTCACGTGTGTTCTCATAACAAGCTCGCGAGGGCTCATGCGGGTGTATAACTACACATGCTTTTCTTGTGTTTATGTGTATACATTTGTAGTGCGAGTGTGGGGGCACTTTTGGATATTTGATGTTGATCAGTTGTTCGGGTAACTATCATTTGAATGCAGCATTTGATTTGGGCTTATGCAAGCCTTCTGTCCGCTTGTATGAATGCTACGGATCGATGGCGTGTTGAGTATACGACGGGTCTTCTATAGTGACTCGTAGATATTTGTATTTTCTGCATCCTCTGTTCTGCTTGTGGGGAGCTAGTTTTGAATTTAGTATGACTAACCTTGATGAATTCTCTTGAAGAGGACTTTTAGTTAGGTTTGAGTACTTTGGATGAGTATCCATGTTCTCTAGTTGAGTTTTCAAAAATGTGACATTATGGGTTAAAGGGGGAGTTCAACGACATAGTTTTGAACTCTAAGGAGTGAGAGAAACTCTGAGGAGAGAGAAGTTTTTGAATTTATGTTGGTTTCCTGCACATCTTTTCTGCTAGATGGCGGAGCTAGGCCGTCGCCGATCATCTCCTGATGAAGAATCTACAAAGATCAATGTTGGCTTGTTCAATGGAAGACAAACAAACTTTCAAACTCCACGCAAGTGGTATAATAGTATTCGTATCAATGAAGGTGGCAACTCTGGTTTTTTTGAAAAATTCAAATTTCTCTTTGGATTTGAATTCTAATGATTTTCCTAGTTTATCTAAAGGCAAAGAGATTTTAATATCTAAGGACAATTCTAAGGTGCGCTGGATTAAGAAAATGTCTTTTATCAAAGAGTCAGAAGCATCCTCGTCAAAATCTTTTAATCCTAATGTTTCTGATTCTGCATCACTTCATTTTGAGATTCATCATGAACCTCAGGCTTCTATTGCTGAACATGATCTTTTAATTTCTAACCCGCAATCTGATATTGGAAAACTGTTATCGCTCTTGATCCTGCTCAAAAGGTATCTGAGGCTCAAATTGACCCATCATTCTAAGAGAAGACTCATTCCACAATTCAGACAAAATCTCAACTGCTAGGTGCTTGGAAACATCTTGAGCATATTCCTTTGGATTTTAAAAAAGATATTACATCTTATTGTAAAGATGGAGAGACTGTGTTATTAGACACTGAATCTGAAAAGCAGAATTTGATGCTACTAGATAATGCTTTAGTCATCAAAGTTATTGGTAACAAGCTCCCTCTATCTATATTCTTAACAAAGAATATCGAAGACTGTGGTCGAAGTTTGGTGGTTTTCAAATGACCAGCATTGGTCTTGATTGGGTTCTTTGTAACTTTCAATCCAAAGAATCTAGAGATGATATTTTGAATGGTGGACCATGGTTCATTGGGGATCACATTATAGATATTGACAAATGGTCACCGTCCTTTTCACCATTTTCTATGAAAGGTCTCTTCTCTCCTGTGTGGATTCGGTTTACCACACTTACCTCATCATTGTTGGGATCCAACTAATATTGCTAGAATTGCTTCGAAAATCGGACATCCTTTAATGCTAGATGTTAATGCTTTTAGTTGGCATAGGAGAGAATTTGCTAGAGTATGTGTTAGACTTAATCTAGAAAATAAACTTCATACTGGTGTATGGATTGAGATTTTTAATGGAAAATTCTTCCAATCGGTTGAATATGAAAAAATTTGAAATCTATGTTTTAGCTGTGGGAATCTTGGTCATAAGAAATCAGATTGTACTCAATTTGAGAAACCACATCCTAATTGCCAAAATGCTGATGTTAATAAAGATTGTCTTACTGTTAATGGGAGCAAAGAAAGCAGCAAGCCTTTAGACAATGATCAATATAAGAGAATTGATCTGGTATCCTCTTTTGATGCTTATTGCAGTTGGATTCTTGTTCAGAAAAAAAAAACAGAAAACCGAAGGTTGTTCCTGCGAAGAGAGAAGTTAAAAGCAATTTTCCAGTCTCTGGCTCTAGATTTTCTCCCCTTGAGGAAATCAGTACCAAGAACGATAATGAGCTTGATCGTGAGATTTCTACAAATGTTGTGATGCTAGCTCCTTCCAATTCGGTATTAGACCAAAGCATAGATGGTATTCCAACAAATGATGTAGTACCCAATAAATTGATAGAAAAGTATGTTGATGGATTGCAAGACAAAGTTCTTGTTCCAGATGCTGTAACAAATCCTGAAGACTTGAAGAATTTTGCTGAGCAGGTTTGAAATTTCAAGCAATTAGAATCACTTGGAAATTCTAAATCTGCTAGTAATAAGTCCAAGCTTAGTAGAGAACTCAAGCAATTAGGACCTATTGAAGTGGTTTCTAGAAGAGGTTTAGCTAGTGGGGAAGCCTTCCCTTTAGTTAAATAATGCAATCAATCCTTTTTTGGAATTATAGGGGAGCCCATAAGAAGCAGGTGGGCTTTCATTTGAAAAATTTAATCAATCAACATAATATTTTTTTATTGATTTGTTGGAAACCAAAGTTGAAGTATTGGATAGGAGTGATATTAATAAGATTGTCGGTATGGATTGGCATTTTTTTCATTTTCCTGCTATAAGAAAATCTGGAGGTAATTTAGCCCTTTGGAAGTATAGGGTTGCCAATTTTTCAAATCTTCTTTCTTCATCTCAATGTATTTTAGGAGAACTTGTTTTTCCTAATTCTCTTACTTATAAAATTGGTATTGTATATGGCAATAAAGATGTGTATGAAAGGAGGTTGATGTGGCATTCTTTAGAAGAGTTTTTATCAATAAAAGAACCCTGTATTATTGGAGGAGATTTCAATTGCATTTATCAAAAAATGATAAAAAGGGAAGAAAAGCATTTGCTATGAAGCTTGGTTTTCAAATGATGAAAGACTTTATGTCTCGAAATGATTTGCATGACTTATCATTTATCAGGCCTCATTATACCTGGTGTAATAATAAGGATGGAGTATGCAGAATTTGGGAAAGGCTAGACATAATTTTGTTAAATTTTTCTTCCCTTCACTTAATTCCATTTGCTATTGCCAAACATCTTGCATGCATCTGCTCAGATCATTGTCCCTTGACTCTTAGTTTGAGTAACAAGACTATTAAGCATCATAGATTTTTACGATTTGAAAATGTTTGTACTTCTAATTTGGCTACTTGGCACATTGTGTCTAATTCTTGGAAGAAGAAAGATTTTTGTTCTCCGGCAGATGTTCTTCAAAGAAAGTTATCTAGAACTCTCAAATCGCTGTATTTTTGGAGTAAAGGTAAGGTCAAAGAGCTATCTCTTCTTAATTTGTCTCTTAATGACAGAATTTTGTCGTTACAGGCAAAACAAGCTGCTTCCTCTCTTTCAAATGAAGAGCTCCTTGAACTGAGAATTAAGGTCAAAGAACTTGATTCAACTCAAGCTAGATTAGTGACATGGTGGAGGCCAAGAGCCAAAGCAAATTGGTTAGAATATGGTGATTCTAACTCTCATTTCTTCCACACCTATGCTTCTGCTAGAAGGAATTCTAGTAGGATTGTTAAAGCCAAGTTACCGGATGGTGTAATTTTCGAAGACCCTTGCTGTATCTCAGAGGCGTTTTCCCAATTTTTTTAACAACAAGTGGAGATCAAGACTGTGCTCTCTAAGTGATTGGCCTTCTTTCAATGAAGACTGCAAATTAAACTCTATTCATCATCAATTTCTAGAAGTAGAATTTACTAAGGATGAGCTCAAAATTGTGATTTTTCAAATGAGGCAGAATAAATCGCCTGGATTAGATGGTATTTCTCCTTCATTCTTCAAATTCTATTAGGAAATTATTAACCTTGATGTTTGGAATGCTGTATATACTTTCTTTCAATCAAGTTTCATGCCTTCTAATTGGAAAGACACTCTTGTGATACTTATTCCCAAAGTAGAAAATGCATCTGAACCATCTAAATTTAGACTCATCAGCCTTTGCCAAACTAAATACAAGATTGGTGCAAAAATGATTCTTAATAGACTCAACATTATTTTGTTTAGACTCATTTCTGAAGAGCAAGTGGCTTATGTACCAAATAGATCTATTTCTGATCATTGTCTTTTAGCTCAAGAGATTTTTTATAAATTTAGATTCTCCTCTTCGAAGAAAGGTTTCATTGCCTTAAAAATAGACATGAAACAAGCATATGACAGCATGTGTTGGCAAACTTTAAATCAAGTTATGATTATTATGAATTTTCCTTCCAAATTCATAAATTGGGTCATGCAATGTGTTAGTTTTCCAAGTTTTTCGATTCTTAGTAATGGTCAGCTGTCGAATTGGATTAAGGCTGAATGTGGCTTTAGACAAGGTTGCTCCTTGTCTCCCTTTCTTTTCATCATTTTCTCAGAACTCCTTTCCAAAGCTTTTCATCAAAACAAGATGAACATTGGCATCGAAATTTCTTCTAATTCTGAGAGAATCTCGCATTTGCTTTATGCTGATGATGTATTGATTCTTGTTGAAGCAAAATTTCATTCTTTGGGCTTCATTTCCAGCATTTTATCTAATCATAGCTCTTGGACTGGTCAAAGGATCAATTTCAGCAAATCCATGATTCTTTGCTCTAAGAAGATGTACAGAAGAAGAAAACTAAAGATTTCAAAGCAATGTGGGTTTAGACTTGTTAATGAGTTGCATTATCTTGGACTTCATTTTGTCTTGAGCAGGAAAATAGCTTTAGATTTTCAGAATCTGGTTAAGCATTCTATGGATAAGCTAAACTCTTTGGGAAGTATATTCTTATCCCTTGCTAGAAGAGTTACATTATTAAACTCTTCTCTTCTTTCTCTTCCAACATATTTTATTACTTATTCCCTTGTGCCTAAAGGAATTCTTGAAGTGTTGGATCAACATTGCAGAAATTTTCTTTGGCATAAAGATATTGGAAAGCAAGGAATCCATTGTATCAATTGGAATGAGCTTTGTTTACCAAGCTCGAAAGGTGGCCTTGGCTTTCACTCGGCCTCTTTATGGGAAGGGCTATTGAGATCAAAATTGGCATGGAATTTCATTCAAAAATCGAACTCATTACTAAATAGAATTCTTATTGCTAAATATGGTAGCAATATTTGGTCTTCACCTCAAAGAAGAGCTTCATCAACATGGAAAGTTATTTTAGATGGGGCAAAGCATTTAAAGCCTATCTTAAGATGGAGAGTTGGGAATGGAAAAAGCATCAGCATTTTGGAGGATGTATGGATATGTGACAAAACAATTTCTGTTTGGCCGACGTTTATTAATGCTAACATTATGGAATGGTGCATGGTTGATGATTGCTGAATGAAAATGGTGATTTTAATTATAGTTTTTTGCAAGACTCTATTGGGGAAGAGTTGGTCAGCATTATAAAGCAAGTTCAATTCCTTCCAAATCGCTCTGAAGACAAAATGGAGTTAGTTCATTAGCATTCAGGAAGGTCGATAGCAGCTTTAGCCTTTGAAGAGAAGTTCAAATCTTGTGAATCCAATGATTTTAGTTGGCTGAAGAAGCTTAAATTGCAACCCATAATTTTTTTTTTCTAGTGAAGAATTGTAAGAAATGCTCTTCCTACGAATAGTTGGCTTACTTATAGGAGGTTGTTGAATTCCAATCTTTGTCTAAGAGGCTATCTTGTCGAAGAAGATATTTTGCACATTTCTGTTTCTTGCAAAAAGCTGATTGAGATTTTTGAAGTTCTAAGAAAATGGGGAATCCACATTCCTTACTTTAATTCAGTTTTGGATATGTGGTATCATCTTCACTCTTTACGTACAAAGAATCCTGTTCTAGCTAGAATTTATTGTTCCTCTGTTTTTATACTTGGAAGGATAGGAATTCTATCAAGTATGGAAAAAATTCTCCATCCCCAACGTTTATTTCAGCTGAAGTTTTGTCCATCTCTATTAAGCCATATCTTAATCCTATTATGGATAACTGGGCAGCTAACCGGTTCTATGAACTGAAAGAAAATTTTTGGCATCCCCCACCTCCAAAATGGATTAAAATAAATATTGATGCTTTGTTGCTTAGCAATAATGGTACATGTATTGGAGGAATTATAAGAGATGATAAAGGATGGTTTATCTCTGCATTTGCGAAGCAACTTTTTCATTGGGATATAGCTCAACTTGAAATCATTGCTATCCTTGTTATTATGGATATGCTTGAAGAATGGATGATTGATTCTGAAGGCATTTGGATAGAAGAGGACAACATGAACGCTATTAAGCTTTTTGAAAAATCACTGACATGCAAATTCGGCTAGATGCAAAGTATAATTCTTAGATTTATCAATTTTATATGATTTTAAGCGTATTCTTTTTAATTGTATTTCTAGAGAAGATAATAAGGTTGCGAATTATTGTGTAACCTATGCTCTTAGTGGTAATTTCTTTTGGAACATTTTTCATAGTAATCTTCCTTCACTTTCTTCTTTCTTTGTGAAGGAAGATTGTGATAGATTATCTTTCACATAATTGTTGTTTTCCTATCTTTGTGTTTTTCTAATTATATTGCTCTTTACATTTGCATAAAAAATGACGTAGTTTTGAGGGTGGATGTTTTTGACTAACTTGATTAGAGTTAGCCATAGGATACTTGTAGATTTAGCAAATTTTCACTTCTTCGTCTTCTTTCGTTTTGCAAGCTCCATAGATTAGTCGGGTTCAAATATCTAAATGGAAAATAACTCATCCTCGAAAGGGTGTTTCTTTTCTCTTTAGATTTTTTAATCATCTTGACTTAAATCTCCAAATGACGAGGAACTCTCTCCCCTAAGGGATGTTTCCCTTCTCTTCAGATTCCAAGTCGGATGGTTAACATTCCATCTCAAAATTGACTTTCACAACACTTGAATTTAAAATATATGTGAAAAATTAAAAAAAGACTTTAAAACAACCTACACGATTATCCTAGGCAATTATAATTGAAAATACATCCCAAGTAGTTATATGTTTGCTTGAATTAAAATAATAGTTATACTTGGCCATGCTATTTTAATTTTAAGGGGGCTTAACAATTTTAGCACATGTAAAAAATATGTTAGTTTAAGTTTTGATTTGGCCCCCCTTAACTTAGCCTCGCATGAGCATGATCACCTGCAAAAACTTCTATGAGTATCCAGATCACTCCTAACTTAGGGGTAATATATCGCCCATCACATCAATTCACAGATTACATAATTAAAGTTAACACATTAATTAACATCACATCAATTAATCAATTGTTACCAACATGTAGTAAAAACTACGGAAAGCCTGACACAAAAGTAGCAAAAAAGAAAAATACCGGCCTATCCTAAAATTAGAGTTGGTTGTCCTAACAAATCATCTAAAGTGTGTGGAGCAGGCTTTGTGGCTTGGATGTCTTATGTTGGGTAGTTATTAAAATTGTCTAGTATTTTAATATTTGTTGTAGGCTAAAGGGATTTTGATTTGAATTTAAGTATTATTGTTTTGATGTTGATTTTTAAAATTGATTTTAAGAGTTGAGTGATTACTATCTTTGTTTATACCATGGCCGTGAAGTTTAGTTCATCTTCTTTAGGGCTAAGTATTAAGCCTCGTAGGCCAGGTTACCCATTAGTAATCAATATTATTAATTAATTTACTTGGTTGAAATCAAAGGGTTAATTATTTTTAAATTAATTGGTTGGCTGTTGATTTGAATAATTAAGTTAATTAATATTTTTTATCAACTAATTCATGGCGTTATCACAACGGGCTGAGAAACTAGGCTTCCTTAAGACACATAGCCTCGCAGCTCGAGGTAGTCCAGCCTAAAAACTTCATCGCTAGAGTGCTTGCTGTTTATTTGGGGGTTTCCCCCTAGGGGCATGTCTAATCAATATGCAATTGACTGATCATTAATTGTGGGTCACTTGCCTCGATTTTGTGGTCATTAAAAAATCACTCAAAAAGGGTTACAGGACATGGGCCCCTAACCTTAGATTTTCATATGGGATTCTAGATTTGAATGCAGTTTTGAATTTGATTTATTGAATTTGAATTATCCACATCAATGACAATCATCTGGATGATTGAGATTGATTGAATATGATTGAAGTTTAATTGAAGGCTGGATTGAAGGTTAACGGGTGGTTTGGATTGAAGATTGAGTTGAAGCTTGGATTGAAGGTTGAATTGAAGCTTGGATTAAAGTTTGATTTGAAGACTGGAATGAAGTTTGATTGAAGAATGGATTGAAGTGTGATTAATGTTCATAGTTTTGTTAACCATAAGTCTCTTGCTTATATATTTATTTTTTGTTATTTTTTGAATCATAGGTTTTGGTTTTAGACTTTAGGTTCTGTTCCTTATAATTTTAGATTCATTTCTTTATGGTTTATTCAAGTTCTATTCAGTGCATTCTTATTTAAGGCCCCTGTAGTTTTGTTTATGTCCAGGTCCTCTATTCACTAGAAATTTTGGCAACACCCTAACGTCTCTCTCGTTTAGGAAAAATTTTTGAAGCTGGACCTTCTCACCACATTAAAAAAAGCGTGTATAGTAGGTGTCGGGTGACATCACAGTCGTAGTATTCAATTCCACCATACTTAGAAAAGCGTGTATGGGTCTTCGAGGCACATATTTGAAAATTTTGTAGTTTTTCGCCGCAGGTTTAAAAGCACATACACATGTACTTAGAAGCATCCTCGCCACGCTAAAAAAAATGTGTATAGGTCCTACCCGCCTCGTCGCAAGCTTCACACCGGGCTTCCTTCTACCACACTAAGAAAAACATATATAGATGGTTCCCTGGCGTGCCACGAGCGTCGAAAGTGGGATTTGAGGGTTTTGAATTTGAGGACATTTATACCTTCGTGAGAGCGATGGAGGCGGCACCATCGAGACAATGACCACAACAAAAGACCTGCGATACACAATGCAATTTTTTTTAGTTATGCCATTTAACTATATATATATCTTTATATTTTTTGGGGAGATTAGAGAGAAAGAGAGTGCGCGCTCTTTTTATAGAGAGGAAGAGAGGGAAAAAGACGGATTTTAGTGGAAAGAGGTGTAGGATGTGTAGGGTCATGGAGGGTGAAGTTTAGAGAGAAAAAATTTATCTCTCTAATTTTAGAGAGAGAAAGAGAGAGGATAAATTTTTCTCTCTAAGAGGGGAGATATGGGGGAATGGTGGTGATGGAAAGTGTTTAGGATGGAGAGAAAAATATTTACGAAGGAATTTCTCTCTTTTTCTGGAGAGATAAAATTTTCCCTCTCTGGGTTAAAGAGAGAAAGTAGAGAGTGAAGGGGCTTTTTTGTTGGGGATGTGTAGAAAGTGTGAGAGTATTTTTTGTGAAGGGAGATTGGTGGTTTGAGGGGTGGATGTGAAAAAAAAAATTAGGGTTAGGTTTATTTTAGGTTTGGGAAGAAAATGGTGGAGGAAGAAGAAGAAGATGAAGGAGAAGAAGAGGGGAAGAAAATGAAGAGAATGGAAGAAGAAATGGAGCAAGAAAATGGAGGGAGGAGGAAGGAGAAAGAAAAATGGAGAAGAAGGAGATGGAGAGAGGGAAGAAGAAGAAGAAGAAGAAGAAGGAGAATTTTTACCTTAGAGAGGCTTGGAGGGAGCTTGGCTATGCAAGAGAGAGGAATTGAGAGGGAGAGGGAGGGGGCGGCTTCTTGCATGCATTGGAGATGTGGGAGTGTCGAGTGGAGTGAGGGGGTAGGTTAGGATGAGACTTTTAAGTGAGGGTTATGTGAGGAGGGGTATTTTGGGTATATTTTCTACTTTTTATTTTAAAAACTCTCTTTCTCTTTAAATTTTATTTATAATTATATGAAAATAAAAAAAATAATTAATTATGCTTCAACTCGGTCATCACATTGTCATTATTTGCACACGTCGATGCCTAGATTTATGCGCGTAAAATTTAATTTTTTGTCGGTTATAAACCCTAATCAATATGAGTGTCAATTTTAGTTGTTTTCATTGCTCCGGATGCACCTGCGCTGTTTGTTTCATGAATGGAGGTCAATTCAGTGATTTGGATTTTTGGTCAACATGCGTCGGGTCAATTTTGCTTTCAAAATTTGTGATACGTGGTCGGCCTGACCCTATTACTAGTATCGAGGTCAACAAATCCCCCAATAAATATGGTTTGCGCAAGAAGCAGAACATATTTATTATAGATAGTTGACACTGCAGATCTTCAAGAGTTTTCTTTTTCTCTTCTTCTTTGTTCTTAGATGTCAACGTAGGATAGGGGATGAATTTTTGGATCATTCATTTAAATTTCATCTTCATATCTTCAATATATCATTTCTTTTCTTGTTATCATATCTTTTGCTTGCTTTGATGTTTAGCTCGAAGAATTGAACAAAGTCTAATGGTTGACGTTGTCAAAGATCATGCATATAAATCTTGACTTAAACATCAAATTCGCAATTGTTTTGGCTCAGTTGTAATAGCTTGTTAAACCAATTGAGATTGTCATTGGTCTGACACTTTGAACTAATAGACTTATTGATGATGAATCTAATTTGGGATTTAAGAAATTGATTCTTTCTGTCATGTGCTTTTTGTGGTGCACTTGATGAAGGATTACCAGATTTGTCTTCATTGACTTGTAAGAAAATTTGCGCATCTTATGCCCTTTGCTTTTTTCTTTGGTGAGCTTGATAAAGGAATGCATGCTGGTGACCTAGCCCTCAGGGCTTGCTTCAAGTCAATGAAAAATAGTCATCGGTCTAGAGCATTGTGCATAACGGTGTGGGCTCCAAAAATTTCATACCCTGGCCTCTCTGTGCCAGCTCTTTTCTTTCGTTTGTTTATGTGGGCGAGGATAGTTTTAACAAGTTTAGGTTCCGGGGTAAATTTTCAGAATGCAAATTGGGTTTAGATAAGACACTACACAGAGATTTCACTCTCATTTTGCAAGGACTTTTTGATCTGAGTTCTGATTGCCTATAAGCACAAGCATCTATAGTTAATTACCCCTCCCGATAAAGAGAGATAACTTTTGATTAAGGCTACTCGTAAGATAGGTTGCAAACCCAGTGTGTAATAATAATAGTTTTAGTGTTTGAATTTAAATTTGAATTTGAATTTTGGAGTTTATCACCATGAAATTAAACAGGTGATGGGGGGAATGAAGACAAACCTGATCAAGATCCCATGGTTTCGTTGTTCCGGGCTATCATGGTCCCGGGTCTACTTAGTCAGAGGAGGTAGTCGACCCAACCTGACAGAAGGCACTTTATCGCCAGCCATAGGTTGCTTCGTATAAGGATAAATTATAGTCCTAAGATGGTATTTGGTTAAGGGGATAGATCTAAATTCACTTTAGCTGATAGAGGGCTTTATGCCTATCGAATATACTGTATGATTCATTCCTCAAGGGTTTGACGCCTTGAGGGAATATACAGGCTTTAGTTGTGATCGTAATATAATGGTGCCATTTTATAGTAAAACCACATGATCAAAGGGCACGTGACACGTCCCTGCTGGCAAGAGACTATTTGAGGATGAATCTTAGTAATACACCTGACACGACATTAACTTTTTATGAGTTGAGATTAATTTCAAATTTATCACCCCGAACAAACAGTTGCGGGAGTTGGATGTGTTTTAGTGTTAAATTTTTAGGTGATAGATTTCATTTTAAGGATTTATACTTTTACTAGTTTTGAGATTTAACCCCTCTGGTTGAGCTTTTCTGTTAACGCGGCCATCATCAGGATGACATTGCAATCACTTGTATTTTTGTATGAATTTGAGAGTCATTTTAAAAGTTTGTGGTCCCCTCCGGTTGAGATTTTTTGTTAACACGGCCATCATTGGGGTGACGTTGAAGTCACTTAAATTTATGTATTTTGTATTGATGTTCACGAGCATTTTGAAAGACAAATTCTCCTCTAATTGATATTTACATTTAACACGGCCATCATCGGGGTTCTAAGGCGATCATTTCATTAATTGGACCTTGTCGACTCTATTTTCTTCCAAATAGAGGATCAGATCGAGCTCCTTATTACTGGGATTATCGGATGGATATCGGAGCCCGAGATATTCATTTTGGATGTATGAAATTTTTTTGTAAGAGGCCTTGAAGGCCTAATATGAACGTATAAAGAAAACACTATGGTCATCGATATAACCGTGTATTTATTTAAGGATTCAAGCCATGTCGACTTTGTCTCTCTACCGAAAGAGGATTGAGCTTGAATGAAAGTTCATTTTTTGACCTGTGCAGCATCCTCAAACGTCACATGTATGCCTGCATCATGCTTGATGGAGCCCATGCGGGTAAATATTTTAGTGTATTTGTGTAATGAATTTAGCACATTGACTAATACTTATTCATATATAAGTAATGTATTTTACATTTTATACTTGCATAATCTATATGTATTTACCTTATGTATAATACATTTGCCATATGATTGATATATTAATATAAGTCATTCATACTTGTATTTCATTCGCAGTTCTTGCATAATATATTTCACACATCAAGTCTCCCTTTGGAGACTCATAGGAGCAATCAATTGTATGGATATTAGAAGTCTTGACTTTATCAACATTGAATAGCCGGCTTAAAACTAACTTCTCCTTCAAAGTCATGTATCTTGTTAATATTATTGCTTTTATGATTTTCCCCTATTAATGGGTATAGCTAATAGAGTTGTACAATTGAATGCAAATAGTATTAAAATAACTTCGACAGAGAAGAACCTAACTTGATCTCATCTGATCAATTAAAAGTTGGCCCAAATAAATAAATCACAAAGTAAGCTAATTATTTGCAAAACTCTGGATTTGGGCTTCAGAACTACTTAGCAAGATGAGATGAAATATCTTAAGGACTTCTTGTACTACTTCCTCCTCGACTTTTTGATTTATAGATTTTTTTAGTCAGGATAACATATAGTTTCGACATATTGCCTTTACATTCTTCTTCAGTTCCTTATCAAAGTTTAAAAATACATGAGACATGTTTTAGCTTGATCTCAATAAATGCCTAGAAACATGGCAAAATACTTCTTCGTTGAATGTGTATGATGTCAACAATTCTACTGAAGTTCCTATAATAATGATAGTATGATTTCAAGAAACATGTAAGTTACCCTCACCTCAATAATTGTGCAGTTGCATGATGACCCTTTGAGCATGTCTTCGAAATTTTTTTTTTGTTAATAGCTTGAGATTCTTTAATTGGACATGACATATAGTGCCAAACCCATTCACTTTGAGGGAACTACATTAACTAGGTCTTCAGGTATCGAAAACTAGAAATTCTTAAAATATAAAAAATGTTGAGCATAAATGCCCCTAGACCATACATAGCTTTTAGTTCCTGAAAATTTTGGTTGGCATGAATACTTAAATATTTTCCTTCTATCAAATCATTCTTTCATTATGTGACTCTTCCACCAAAAATCTTAACAACTTGAAAATTCGCAAATGCCTAGATCTCCCTTAATTGAAGGCCTACTTGAGCATTTTTTTAATTAAATTTTAATTGGATTCAAAGCCTATATTTCTTATATGTAATATTCCCCGTAACTGCATTAATATATCGTCATCAAAATTTTCAAATTTAGATTTAATTTTTCATCATTTGCATCATTATTCTCTTAGACTTTATTATTGGAAAGCCTCATAGATTTTTAACCATTCAAAATTGTCCTTCTAACAGTTCTTCAAAATACATGTGATAGTGTATGAAGAAAGATTGTGGAGAGCTTCGTATTTTAAATAAATTTTGTAGTCTTTTAGAAGGGAAATATTTCATTCATCATCATTTTTTTATTAGATTCAAATTCAATAATTCTTAAAAAAAATTTTATTTAACCAAAATTTCGGCAGCCTCCCGGCATCCCCTCACCGTGAGGGGAGGTTGGGAGGCACTTGCCTTTGGTTCTTCTCACCCGGATCTAAGATACGACGATGCGAGATCTTCAATTCAAGTTCTTTTTGGCCAGATCTAAAAGATACAATGGCCTTAGGTCTTTAAATTGACAATCATCCCACCAAGATCAAAGATCAATGGCGTGGAGACTTCAATTTTGTCAGATCTTAGGTCGATGGCGTAGGTCCTCGAAATTAGTAATTACCTATTACCCTCTTTCTCTCTCTCTTTATTTTTATTTTTATTTTTATTATTATTATTATTATTATTATTATATATATATATATATATGTTACAAATCTGGTTTTGATGATGACAAATATGTTTCTATTGTGTTTTACTTGGCTAACCCATTTCAGGTATAAAAGATCAAGAGCAACTCAAGATCGGGTCCAAGTGTGTCCAAATGTACTGTTTTCCTTTTCTTGAGTCAATTATAATGTAACTGATCCCCTAGCTAAGTAACCTTGCACACACACACTCAGGGGGAGAGCTTGAGTGAATTAGAGTTTCTGTTCAATTTTTATTCAGATCGTCTTGGACGATATTCACATTGTCCTGGACGATTAAGTAAAAATAGAAACCCTAATTAGGAAGACCAAGTTAAGGCTTAAGCCGATCATCCTGGACGATCCATACATCGTACGTGATGATAGGCTCAAATAAAAAATTCTCAGCCGCCAGATCAAGTCAGGCAAGTTTTATTTTTAGATATTTGGTCTGATCGTCCCGGACGATACATGTATCGGCCTGGACGATCCAATACAATCATGCCTAAATTAGTCTGGTAATTAAGGAAAGCAATTAATATTACTTGATATGATCATATCGTCCGGGACGATCCGGATCGTCTAGTGTTTTTCAGCTGTATGTCCAGAGCGGTCATCAAGATGATTTTGGCTCTTTTTGAACTAATGGTCCCGGACAACATCCGTATCGTCTTGGAAGATCAAGTCATTTTTGGATCATCCAACACAAGTTCCTCTGGACGACTAGAGCGGTCTTCTGGACGAAATTCTTGGATTTACACTAATCGTCCTGGACGATCGCACAATTATACGGGACGATATGAACAATTTTTTCTACTAATCGTCCAGGCTGAAACAGCTGATTTGAACTAATCATACATGATGATATTTAGATCATCCTGGACGATTTTTGCCGACCAGTTGAGATTTAGGGCAATTCTAGAGCCCTCCTTTAAAAGATATTTTTCTTCGAACAAGAAAAATCTTTTATCACTTTTCTTTCTAGTGAAACCCTAGAGAGGAGAGAGTTTGGGAGAGAGAGAAATGATCTTGTGAGGGGGAGTTCGTGAGGGGTTCACGAAGGTTGCTCCAAGCAAGGATCTGAGTCGTCTTCTTCGGTCGTCGTCTCTGGTCTTGTCAGTGTTTCTTGGGAGGATCATCGACAAGAAGATCCGGGTTCTCTGCCCGCCTCAGGAGGAAGCAAAAGGAGTTCAGGTTCTCTGCCTGCTTCAGGAGGAAGCGAAAGGAGTCTGAGGTTCTCTGCCTGCTTCAGGAGGAAGAGAAAGGAGGTTAGGTTCTCTGCCTCATCGTGTCGGTGAAAAGGAGTTTTTGTACAGGCTTCTCCGCCTTGCTGTGGGAGCAAAAGGAGAGACACTTTAAGTTAGTGCAATACCTAGAGGGGAGGCTCCGGGGAGTGGACGTAGCTCAAGTTGATCGAACCACTAAAAAAATCTGGTGTGTTCTTTCTGATTACTTTCTGCACTTTAGTTTTCTGTGATTATCTGCTTGGATGAAATTTGTGTTTAATCTTTTCGTTTGAGTATTTACTTATTTTCGCTACATATCATAGAAAAGTTATTTACTGTTGCTCTCAAATTTTTAAATAACTAATTCACCCCCCTCTTGGTTAGCCACAGGACTAGTTCATCAGGGCTTAACATCCCTATCGAACTTTCAAGTGGTATCAGAGCGGGATTCATAAAATCTAGTTTTGAAAAACTTTTGAATTTGATCCATGGCTAACTTTGATAATCGTAATACTGCTGAAGGTTATTCAATTACACGATCGCCATTGTTTGATAACATTCCTTTTAATTTTTGAAAAACTCGCATGTCCAATTTTCTTCAATCAATTGATTATCGTATGTGGATGCTTGTTAAGGATGGCTACGAGCCGCCGTTTAGAATAGTTAATAATGTTAAAATTGAATTATCTTTCACTGATTGGACATTTGATGATCGTAACTTAGCCCAACTGAATGCCAAATGTTTAAACTATTTTTCTGTGCTTTAAAATCTGAGGATTACATGCGTGTCTCTACGTGTATAACTGGAAAAGAGATTTGGGATAGACTGTGTATCACTTTTGAAGGTACAACTGAAGTCAAACAGTCTAAGTTAAATATTTTGCTTCATGACTATGAACTTTTTCGCATGAAACCTACTGAATCCATTTCTAAAATGTATGCAAGGTTTACTCAAATTATCACCTCTTTGCATGCCTTAGGTAGAGAACTTACAAACTATGAAAGAGTGAATAAAATTCTTAGATGTTTACCTTCTTCGTATGATGCTAAGATAACTGCAATCACTGAATCTAAAGATTTGAATACTTACTCTTTTGATAGCTTACTTGGATCACTTATTGCTTACGAATAATGGGTGAACTAAAGACAGCTTGATGCAGGTGAGAAGAAGAAGGAGAAAACAGTGGCACTGAAAGCCAACGAGAGTGATACTAGTGCTTCCAGGTCTGATAGCGATGACGTTGCCTTGATCACTAAGCAATTCAAAAGCTTTCTAAGGAAGAAACACAAGAACTTTTAGAAGTGGAATAAGGGTAAGTCCAACAAAAATTTTAAGGGTTCATCTGACACTATCTGTTTTGAATATAGGAAGCCTGGACACATTAAGGTTGATTGTCCTACACTTAAAGCTCACCCAAGCAAGGAGAAGGGTGAGGAGAAACACAAGTTCAAGAAGGACAAGAAGCGGATTCAGAAGGCGTTCTGGGCAGATTCTGCATCTGACTCTTCTGAGACTAAAGCTAAAGAGGAGGAAATAAATTTGTGTCTGATGGCTGATGATCATCCTGATTAGTCTGACCAGGAAGAGGTATGTGAGCTTACTTACAATCAGTTATTTGAAATATCTGAAAGAATTCATACATCATATAGGAATCTTAAGAAAACACATGCTAGCCTGAAACTAGAATTTCTAAACTTATAAAAAGAGCATGAAATTTTGATTAAAGATCATTCTACTGTTGATTGCAATCACATGTCTTTACTTGATGAGCTGAACAAAAAATATTCTCATGTGACTACTGAGCATGATTTACTGAAAACCACACATGTTGATTTAGAAAAAGCTTTCAAAGAATTAGACAATCTGGCTTGTAAAGTGGAGAGTAGCAATGGTGCTTTGAAATTTGAAATTGTTAGTTTAAAGAAAGAAAATAAATTTTTGAAAGTTAAGAGCAATGCTTTTGAGAAATATGAAGCACCTCCTATGTTTGCACAAATTTATGCACCTCCACCTTTTGCAGAATCTAGTTCAAAATCATCAAAGCATGTTTCATACAAACCTAGGAAGAGGCACTATCACCCACGTAGATTAGTTAACCCTTTTCCTGGTGTTAGATGTTTTTCCTGTGGCATGTTAGGACACATTTTTCACACCTGTACTGTTCACCGTAATACACATTGGGTGTGGAGGCCCAAACTGCTTATTTCACAGCACAACACACATGCATTGCATTCTTCTTTTCATAAGAAGGAACTCAAACCTGTTTGGGTTCCTAAGTCTGACATTTGATGATTTTGTAGGTGTGCTCTCACACAAGACCTCATGAGAGCATGTGGTACCTGGACAGCGGATGTTCTAGACACATGACTGGAGATATAAATCAGTTCATTTCGCTGGAGGCAAGGTTACACTTGGAGATAACACCACCCGGAGGGTGATAGGTTCAGGTATAATTGGTGATTCAAAGAGTTTTATGATTGACAATATTTTGCTTGTAGATGGACTGAAACACAACTTGCTGAGCATCAGTCAACTCTGTGACAAAGGATATAACATCAAATTTCTGCCCACTTGCTGCATTTTAAGCTTAAATGACAAAATTATTTTGCAGGGACAAAGGATAAATAATGTCTACAAGCTGGATGTAAGTTGAATTAAAACTGAAAATTCAATTTGCTTATAAACTGCTACTGATGAGTCTTGGTTGTGGCATAGGAGATTGTGTCATGCCAGTATGAAAAGCCTTAGGAGAGTCACCCAAAAGGACTTAGTTAGAGGTGTCCCTAAGCTTAAGTTCACTAAGGACCACCTATGTGATGCCTGTCAATTAGGGAAGCAAGTCCAGTCCTCCTTTCACTCTGTTAAGGACATTAGCACCTCTAGATCTTTAGAAGTCCTTCACATGGATCTATTCGGACCCATTAGCACTGCCAACTTAGGGGGGAAAGTCTATGGTTTTGTAAGTATAAATGACTACTCGAAGTTCACTTGGATTAAATTTTTGTCACACAAATCTGAGTCATTTGATGAGTTTAAGTCCTTCTCCACTTGGATTCAGAGGAAGCTATGGTGTGAGATCTTGACTATTCATAGTGATCATTGTGGAGAGTTTGAAAATTTGAAGTTTGGAAATTTCTATGAGGAGCAAATGATTAGTCATAATTTTTTAACTCCTAAGACCCCTCAGCAGAACGGGGTAGCTGAAAGGAAGAACAGGACCTTAGTGGAAGCCGCTAGAGCCATGCTTACTGAGTATTCACTTCCAAAATACTTTTGGGCTGAAGCGGTGAACACTGCCTGTTATATGCTAAATAGGGTGAATGTTAGATCAAATCTGAACAAAACATCTTATGAGATCATTAAGGCTAGAACTCCAAACCTGTCCCACCTCCATGTCTTTGGCTGTAAGGTTTTCATTTTGAACAACGATAAATCATCCTTAGGAAAATTTGACCCCAAATCTGATGAAGGAATGTTCTTAGGCTATTCTAGTGTGGGAAAATCCTTTAGGGTGTCCAAACCTGTCCCACCTCCATGTCTTTGGCTGTAAGGTTTTCATTTTTTCAACTTTGGTGGTGGAAGAGACAACTCGTGTGGTGTTTGATGAATCTGATCATAAGGTGACTAGAGTTGAGGAAGAAGAAGAGGTAGAGGAGATTACCCAAGGGGTTGGAAATATAAATCTGGAGGAAAGGGTAGAATCTCAAACTACACTACCTAGAGATTGGAGATATTCTTCGAGTCATCCTAAAGAACTGATCTTAGGAGACCCTTCTAAAGGTGTTAGGACTAGGCATAGACTTAGGAAGGAAGTAAACCACTCTACCTTTATCTCAATGACGAAACCCACCAACATCAATCAAGCCCTTTCGGATGAGTTCTGAATCTTAACTATGTAAGAAGAATTAAATTAATTTGTAAGGAATGATGTCTGGGAGTTAGTAGAAAGACCTAGAAATCAAAGTATTGTGGGAACCAAGTGGGTCTTTAAGAATAAGATGAATGATTCTTGTGTGGTGGTTAGGAATAAGGCAAGATTGATGGCTAAGGGGTATAATCAGATTGAAGGGATTGATTTTGAGGAGACCTTTGCCCCTGTAGCTAGATTGGAAGCCATTAGAGTGCTACTAGCCTTTGCCTGTTATAAGGGATTTAAGCTATTTCAAATGGATGTCAAGAGTGCCTTTTTAAATGGGGTAATAAAAGAGGATATTTTTGTAGAACAATTCCCTGGTTTTGAGAGTTCCCAATATCCAAATCATGTTTACAAATTAAAAAATATCTTATATGGATTGAAATAGACACCCAGAGCTTGGTATGAGAGGCCTAGCACATTCCTGTTAGAAAGAGAGTTTGTTAAGGGGAGCGTAGACACCACCCTTTTTCTGAGAAAAATAGAGGATGACTTACTCATTATCCAGATCTATGTTGATGATATAATTTTTGAATCTTTTGATAAATATTTATGTGATGAATTTTCTAAAATAATGAGTAAGGAGTTTGAGATGAGTATGATGGGAGAGTTGTCATACTTTTTGGGGTTTAGCATAAGGTAAATGGATGATGGAACATTTCTCAATCAATCTAAATATACTAAGGACATTTTGAAGAAATATGAAATGGATAAAGTCAAGCCAATCAATACTCCCATGAGCTCCTCTATTCAGTTAGATAAGGATTCAAGTGAAAAATCTATTGATCAGAAGAAGTATAGAGGTATAATTGGATCATTGCTTTACCTGACTGTTAGCCGACTTGATATCCTATTTAGTGTTTGTCTTTGTGCTAGGTTTCAGGCTGATCCTAAAGAGTCCCACCTAACTGCTGTTAAGAGAATTCTCAGATATTTGTTAGGAACCCCAAACCTAAGAATCTGGTACCCTAGGCACAGCACCTCTTTTGAGATTATTGGAGATTCTGATTCTAACTTTGTAGGGTGTAGGGTGGATAGAAAGAGCACTTCTGAAACTTGTCAATTCATAGGGCAGTCTTTAGTATCCTGGTCCAGTAGAAAATAGAACTCAGTTGCACTTTCCACTGTTGAAGCTGAGTACATTACCTTAGGGAGTTGTGTGGCCCAAGTTCTTTGGTTGAAGCAACAAGTTTTGGTTTAGGATTACCTGTGGACACAATTTCTGTTCTGTGTGATAATACTAGTGCCATCTGCATCTCTAAGAATCCAATCTAACATTCTAGAACCAAACACATTGATATAAGGCATCACTTCATTAGGGACCATGTTACGAAAGGGGACATTGAGCTACATCATGTAGCAACTGAAAATCAGCTGGCTGACATATTTACTAAACCACTGGCCTTTGACTCATTCAGCATTTTGAGGACCAGATTAGGAGTGATTGATATAAATGATTGATTCTGATGACTGTTGATTTCTAATTTTTCTGATTTTTATTCTGTTTCTGTTAGTTAGCTGTTTGATTTGATTATTTGCTTTTAGTTGTTTTTATTTTTTCCCTCTGCTGATTTCTGTGTTAGTCTTGGTGTTAGGTTAATTTGAGTATTTATGTTGATGTAATTTTTTATATATTTTTATTTACTGGTTCATCTAATTTATCTTTTTTTTTGCTTTTCAAAATTCGATCACTGCTCGCTACTTCTGATAAACTGGATTTCTGACTGAGAGTTTTACCTTGTTTTTATTTAGAAGCTGGTAAGCAGTGATTGACTCCACTAGATCTGTTAAAGAGAAGAAATATTGATGATTGTTTCTCTTCCTCTAACTCCTTTACTGGTGTATTATTTCTTTTGGATAAATATCCTCTTCAAAATTAAAATATTAGTTTTTGAAATAGAGATTTATGTTATCCTTCTATAATAATCAACCTCATATGAATAATATTTTTAAAGTATTGAGTCATTATTATGATTTTATAAACCAAGTGATTGCACTTATCATACGACATATGGCTTTTATTTTGTGAATTACTCTTCCTTATTGTGGAGAGCGTCTCCTATGTTTGGAAGGTAATTTTATAGCTGAGATCCTTTAATGAGTTTGAGAGGAAGAAAGCTTACAAAAGATGCGCAGTGCACCAAATAAATTGAAAAAGAGGCACAAAATGAGCCCAAAGTTGAAAAAATGTGAAATGTCGCCAAACTAAAAGATACACAAAGTGTATCAAAAATTAAAAGATGCGCAAAAAACCAAACAAATTTAAAAAGAGGCACAAAATGAGCCCAAATCAAGCTTTCTTCCCTTTCATATCATTAAATGTCTTAGAAAAATTCTTGCGCCACTTAATATTTTCAAAAATTGAGTTTAAAAATCCTGATTTCTGATTTATTACTTTGTAACACTATTATATCAGATATTTTTTTGAAACGAGGCTTGAAAGGATCTCTTTTCGAATCTAATTTTTTTTTTCTGAATTTGATTTTTGTTTTGAGAGAGATTTGCATCTATAAGGTGCCCGAGATGGGAGTTACGAAAGTCAATTTTTTTAACTTTTTATGGATTTCAGCGCTGTCAATCGTCTTCTTATTGGTTTTTGGATTTAAAATTAAGGGAAAATTCTGATTTACTGTAGTAGATTGATCCAAAAAAAACCCGTTATTTTTTGTGTTCTCGCTTCGCATTTTATTCACTTTGGTTTTATTTTTATTTTACTGTTTGTGTTTTTGGGATCATGATCGTTCATCTCCATCCTCCATCTTTTTCCTGTTCCACATCTACCTCCTCCTTCTGATCAAGAACCACCTTCGTTTTAATTTTGTATTTTGTACTATTTTTTTTTCTTTTCTGTTTGTACTGTTATTTCTATTTTTCTGTTTGCCCTCCTTTTGTGATGTCAAAAGGGGGAGTCAGTTATAGTAGTTTTTATTCTTGATTTCAGTTGTAGTAGTTTTTTTGTTCTTGTCTTGTGTTGGTTACTTCATGTGTAGTTGTGTTTCCTGTACTATTCTGGTTGTTCAATAAAATTTGAAGAAATTTATTTTTCGATCTCCTAGTTCTTTTATTTTTTAAACTACTGCACATATGTTTGCCATCATCAAAAAGAGGGAGATTGTTGCAAATCTGATTTTGATGATGACAAACATATTTTTATTGTATTTTGCTTGGCTAACCCATTTCAGGTACAAAAGATTAAGAGCAACTCAAGCCAACTCAAGATTGGGTCCAAGTGTGTCCAAATGTACTATTTTTCTTTTCTTCAGTCAATTTTAATGTAACTGATCCCCTAGCTAAGTAACCTTGTACACACACTCATGGGGAGAGCTTGAGTGAATTAGAATTTATGTTCAATTTTTGTTCAGATCATCCTGGACGATATTCACATCGTCCTGGACGATCAAGTAAAAACAGAAAATCTAATTAGGGCTACCAAGTTAAGGCTGTTTGATTTAGCCGATCGTCCTGGACGATCCATACATCGTACGGGACGATAGGCTCAAATCAAAAATTCTCAGCCGCCAGATCAAGTTAGGCAAGTTTTATTTTTAGATATTTGGTCTGATCATCTCGGATGATACGTGTATCGTCCTAGACGATCCAGTACAATCATGCCTAAATTAGTCTGATAATTAAGGAAAGCAATTAATATTTACTTGATATGATCATATCATCCGGGACGATCACAAGATCGTTCGGGACGATCCGGATCGTCTAGTGTGTTTCAGCTGTACGTCCAGAGTGGTCATCAAGATGATTTTGGCCCTTTTTGAACTAATCGTCCCAGACGATATCCGTATCGTCCTGGACGATCAAGTCATTTTTGGATCGTCCAACACAAGTTCCTCTGGACGACCAGAGCGATCTTCTAGACGAAATTTTTGGATTTACACTAATCATCCCGGACGATCGCAGAATCGTACGAGACGATATGAATAATTTTTTTTACTGATCGTCCATAAGGGCCAGATCGTCCAGGCTGAAACATCTGATTTTAAACTAATTGTACAGGACGATATTTAGATCGTCCTGGACGATTCTTACCGACCAGTTTAGATTTAGGGCAATTTTAGAGCCATCCTTTAAAAGATATTTTTTCTTCCAATAAGAAAAATCTTTTGCCACTTTTCTTTCCAGAGAAACCCTAGAGAGAGAGAGAGAGTTTGGGAGAGAGAGAGAGGATCTTGTGAGGGGGAGTTCGTGAGGGGTTCACGAAGGTTGCTCCAAGCAAGGATCTGAGTCGTCTTCTTCGCTCGTCATCTCTGGTCTTGTTAGTGTTTCTTGGGAGGATCGTCGACAAGAAGATCTGGGTTCTCTACCCGCTTCAGGAGTAAGCAAAAGGAGTTCAGGTTCTCTGCCTGCTTCAGGAGGAAGCGAAAGGAGTCTGAGGTTCTCTGCCTGCTTCAGGAGGAAGTGAAAGGAGGTTAGGTTCTCTGCCTCACCGTGTCGGTGAAAAGGAGTTTTTGTACAGGCTTCTCCGCCTTGCTGTGGGAGCAAAAGGAGAGACACTTTGAGTTAATGCAATACCCAAAGGGGAGGCTCCGGGGAGTGGACGTAGGTCACGTTGACCGAACCACTATAAAAATCTGGTGTATTCTTTCTGATTACTTTCTGCACTTTAGTTTTCTGTGATTATCTGCTTGGGTGAAATTTGTGTTTAATCTTTTTGTTTGAGTATTTACTTGTTTTCACTGCATATCATAAAAAAGTTGTTTATTGTTGCTCTCAAATTTTTAAATAACCAATTCACCCCCCCTCTTGGTTAGCCTCGGGACTAGTTCATCAGGGCTTAACATCCCTATCAAACTTTCAATATATATATATATATATATATATATATATATATATATATATATATATATATATATATATATATATATATATATATATATATATATATATATATATATATATATAAGAAATAGGGAATCAGACAGGGTTAGGCCGACTAGGTATTATGAGCTGATGGGGCATTGGCTTCGGCAGGTAGGAGGGTTTGAGTCACGAACGGGAAAAGAGCCCGAACCTTACGTGTGGGAATAGGTAGATGTGGTAGGAGGTAGATGGGAGCGAGCAGGCTACAATTGTGTATGCAGAAGTATTTAATAAGGCAAGGGGTTGGATAAGCTAGAGCCATGTGCTGTAGTTGGAGGTAGAGTCGGCGGGCTTTAGCGGGTTCGAGAGTGCAGAGGGATGAATAAGAGCGAGGGTAAGGGGCTTGAATTTCCTCTGTGTGAGTTCGGATACTTATCTCTCGTTCTGAGAGAGCATCTATTTTTTATGTCGTGAGAGGGAGTTAGGGCAGTTTGTGAGGTCATGGGGGAAGTGGGGTCGGCGATTGGGTCAAATCGTGGGTTATAAGTCAACAAATGCCCCCAATAAATATGATATGCATCTTATAGCATATCATATTTGTTTTAATCTAGTTGACCCTACGGATCTCTAGAATTATACTTTAAATGCCACGCTAAGGGTCTGTAGGAAAATCTCTAAAAGCTATACTAATAGAGGCCATAATTTATTTGATGCTTTATGTTATTTAGATGTGCTGATTCACCTTCGTTGACTTGTCAAGATTTAAATATATCTTCAACATTAGCCTCCAACCTTAACATACGTAACGAAGGAGATTGCCTAATTTATCTTCTCGATTTGTTAGGAATAAAACATAATTTCTGACCTAGCTTCATGCTTTGGCGGGGGTGGTGAAGGAATTTATGCTGGTGACCTAAACCTTTTAAGTTTATATTAGGTCGATGGCAAGAGATCATCAGTCTAGAGCTTTGTATATAGCGAACTTACTGATGTAAAATTCTCTTAGTTCAGCCTTAGGCTTTATAGGACCTTTAGGATAATTTCTTCGGTCCTTTATTTTATACTTTGATGGACTTATTGAAGAAATTGCATGTTTTAGGTTTGACTGGTAGTACCAAATTAAGGTAGTACCTTGACCCTTAACCAGTCGAGAAGACTTATGTCTGGGTTACATGAGTTTATCAGATTGGGTGAGCTAAAATTTGATAGCTCTTTGTCATCTGACTACTGAAATGAGGGTTCCACTACTACAGTCTTTTTTATGGCTTGTTGTGTAAGAAGAGCTGCCAGCGACTTTGCCACATCTTGGCTTGTTGAGTCCGACCTTATACACTCATTCATGTTTTAGACTTGAGCTGTGAAGAAATACGCTCTCCAAGCTAAATTTGCTAAAGTTTATATATTTAAGGTCATTATTTATGGTTTAAGGTTTTAGAGCTTATGCATATTCGGTAGCTATCTTGATTGAGACTCATCTTTGCCATTATAACCTTGATTCTCTGATCAATCAGGATAATCTCCTGGACTATGACTACTTGAATATGTCGAGTTAAATAAGCCTTCATGCTTCTAATAATCCTTTCTAACAGGTTGATGAAATGAGAGTTCCTCTACTACGGTCTTTCTTCTGACTTGTTGATTAGATGGAGCTGCCAGCAATTCAGTCATATTTGGGCTTATTGAATCCATATTTATACACCCATTTAAACCTTAGCTTTAGGTTGTAGAAGAACTTGTGTCGCTCTAGCTCGACTTGCTGGAGTGTGTACCACAAAAATCTTCTTTCTTGACTTTCAATATCTTGGTATGTTGGAGAAGGCAATGCCCCGAACTTTTTGAAGAATCACCTGCATATTATGTTGAAAGAGAAAATTGTTATATACTCTCACTTGAAGGAATACTTGTATTTGATGATTTTAAATATTTATTTGGGGATCTCGATGCATAGCACGATGTCATCCTAAATAAATATTTAACAATGCCCCCTCTCTTACAGAGGAGGATCGGATAAGTTTTGTATTTTAAGATTTTAAATATTTATTTAGGGATCTCAGTACACAGTGCGATATTGATCGAAATAAATATTAAAATGCCCCTTGTCTTATGAGAGAATTTAAACAGATTTTAGTTACGAAACTAACTAAAAAAATGCCCCCTGTCTTGCAGTAGAATTTTGGTGTGATGTTTGAAATGCTTTCTTGTACTATAAGAGAATTTCAAAAATATATATTATTCATATCGATAGGTATACATGAAGTATGTAATATATTAAATACATAAATTTTCTTGGTTGAACTTCATGCATGGTATTTCTTCAAGTATCAACCGTTGATAGGCTATATCGACCTCTATTCATTCATATTGATAAGCTAATAAGCTCCTCCATAGTACACCTTTTTGATGACGAAAGGGCATTCCTATTTGGATTCGAACTAACCACCAATTCTTCGATGTAGGATGATTGACCTTCTTTGCACCAAGACCAATTTTCCTTCTCAAAATGCTCAGTGGCGCACCATCCGGTCAAAAGATTTTTTCATCTTTGCTCGATAAATCTCCAGGTTTTGTTGAGCCTGTAGTCTAATTTCATCAAATGCGTCGAGATCTTCCATCCTCAATTGAGCATTTTTTTTCTTGAGTGGGTTCATACTAGACAGCTACTCGAAGAGATGGTAGCTCGATTTCCAATGGCAGTACTGCTTCAACCCCAAACAACAGTGCATAGGGAGTGGCTTTAGTTGGCATCTTGTATAATATATGGTATACCCATATGCTTCTGCCATCTAGGTTTGTCATTCTCTTTTTTTTTAATGAAGATTTTCTTGATCAACTTTACCATCATTTTGTTGAAGACTTCTGCCAGGCCATTCTCCTTTGGATTATAAATCGATTAATATTGCCAATCTATTATATGTCGCTTAACAAATCTATAAATCTTTGTACTTTTAAAAGTTGGGCTATTATCTGAGATTATATGGTGTGACACACTAAATCTATAGATAACATTATTAGTAAAAAGGTTGATCACATAATTAGTAACGACTTCTTTAAACGGAGCTGCTTCATCCCATTTGAAAAAATAGTCTTTTGTTGCTAATATAAAATGATGTCTGGGTGATGTTGGTAGATCAATTGGCCCAATGATATCAGTGCCCAAACATTCAAATGGCCAAGATACCCTTGTAGGTTGCTACGGATTTGGAGGTTGATATATAATATCACTATAAATTTGACATTCATGACATTTGTCAGCATGATTGGTGCAGTCTTTTATCATCAATGGCCAGTAATAGCCCATTATTTTAATTTTAATGGCCATTTTAGGACCCGATTGATATGTTCTACATAGTCCTTCATGAACTTCAAATATAACTTTATTAGCCCACTTATCCCAAAATATCGTAGCCACATTTGATCAAAAGCCTTCGATACAGCGTGTTATTGACAAATACATATCACAACACCCTATTCCTGATTTGCATGCCTAACAATTTATCTGCTGAGAGCTTTCTTTCTATGAAGTATTCGATGAAAGGTTGCCTCCAATCATCTTATTCTTTGATTTCTAGGCAATGCCACCATGACTTTGAGATTTTATTGAATTTACATTTCCTTAACCGTTTGAGGCTCATCTGTTGATTTTTAAGTATAATTTATTAGGGAGGTTGAGGATCAACCGAAGCTGTATCCTATTAGCTTGGATTTAATGACCCCCTACCTGCTGGGATTATAAAATGACTAGCTTTAGGACCTGACAAGTGTGGACTCCAATCAGCACAAGCTCCTCATTCATAATTGCCATTTCTTTAGCCAATTTTGCTAAATATTCTACTTTACTATTATATGCTCCAGAGATTTGGATTAATGTAATATTTGAAATTTACATTATGAGCTTGAGAACTTATGCATAATAATAAACTAACTCGAGCTTGCCAATTTTATAAATGCCTAGTACTTGATTTATAACGACTTAAGAATCGTAAAAAATTATGAGGTTTTGAATTTTTATTGCTATAGTGATTTTGAGACATATTATTAAGGTTTCATATTCTGCTTCATTGTTGATTCTGGGTTCAGTTAAATCAAATGAATATATCATTATCCCTCCATTAGGTGCTATAAAGATAAGACCGATACCGACCCAAGCTTTAGGGAGGTTTGGAGGTTAGGCATGTTTAATTGATGATGCACCATCAAAATACATTTCCTAGATTTGTAATTTCTCTTCTTCTAGAACTAAAATTTGTTGATCGGGTAGATAATCATTAAGCAGTGAGTCTGTAGGAATTGGATGTACGGCGAGAAAATATGCTTAGACTTTCCCTTTTACTGCTTTTTGTGGACATACATGATATCAAACTATAGGAGTATCACCTCCCATCTGGCAAGGCATCACGTCAACATTTTTCTTGTCTTCAAGAATTTCAATGGATCAACCTTTGATATTAAAATGACTTTATGTGAAAGCATATAATGGCAAAGTTTCTAGACAGCAAAAATCAATGTCAGACAGTGCTTCTCAATTGGAGAATAACATATTTATACTCCAATCAACCTTCGACTGATATAGTAGAGAGTGTTCTCCTTTCCTACTTCATTATGTTGATCTTGCAATGCTCTAAGGGATTCTTCTAGTAGTGCTGTATACAGGATAAGAGGTTTCTCTTATATTGGTGCTATAATAATAGGTGGGCTTAATATGTATCTCTTGATATTGTCAAAAGCTTCTTGGTATTTATCATCCCATTTTAAGTGAGCTTCTTTCTTCATCAGCCTTGCAAATTGTTGACATATGCCTGACAAATTTGAGATAAATCTCAATTTCAATCCCTCTATGTCGTATAATGTATCCAAAAAAATTTTCTAAGGAAACTCCAAAAGGACTGTTGAGTGGGTTCATTTTGAGATTGAATTTTCTAATCATTTTAAATAAAATTCTTAAATATTCAAGGTGATCTTTTTGATCTGTACTTTTGATAACAAGGTCATTTACATAACATTTAACCTTTTAGTGGATGTACTCATCAAATATATACATTATAACCTTTTGGTATATAGCTCCAATATTTTTCAAGGCGAAGGGCATGACTGTTTTAATTGAATAAGCTAATAGGAGTCCTGAAAGATGTATGCTTTTCATCTTTATGTGCCATTTTGATTTAATTGTATTCTAACGATCCATCCATAAATGAGAACATATCATAATTGAAAGTATTATCAACTAGTGATTCTGATATTGAAAGTGAAAAGTCGTCTTTTGGACACACCTTATTGAGATCTCGAAAGTCAATACATATACGAATTTGATTATTTTTCTTTTTTACTGGAATAATAATGATTATCCAATCAGCATATTGTTCTTCTTAGATAAAACCTACTTTGATAAGCTTCTTGATTTATATTATCACTTGTTTCTCAAACTCTAACCTCATTCGCCTTGGAGCTTATTTAACCAGTATTATATTGGGTATAATAGCTAATCTATTAATAACTATATCAGGGGATAAACCGAGCATTTCATCATATATCCAAGCAAAGTAGCCCCTGAATTCACTAAGTAATGCTTTCATCTTTTCACCTTTACTCTTGGAAAGAAGGGCACTAATAAAGGTCGAACGAGGGTCCTTGATAGTTCCCAAGCTTATTTCCTTCAATTCATGCATGGTAGGACCTATCCACCATCTTCAAGTTCTTCTGGTGTAAGTTTGGCTTCCACATCTTGTTCTTCATTCTTATTTATATTTTTAGTAGTCAGATATTTATCAATTATCACATAACATATATTTTTTTGAGTATGTTCTGTTGTGACAAATCTAAGGCCTTTTGTATCATAACATCTAATCTTTGATAATTCCTGACACTACATTCTTTGAAATAAAATGAGCTCATCGCCAAGTAACTATATAGTGAATTTCAAGTTTTCATATCATTTATTGAATTATTTTAGGATAATATCTAGGCACTTTTGTAAGAATTATCTCTCTATTTCGATGAATTTGTCAAGCCAATCAAGATTATCTTCTTGATATTCTCCAGATTTATACAATAAGCTTGCAGGTCCATTACTTCCACACAGGGGATGTACATAAAATGTTTTGAGCTCATCAATATTATGAACCTCATTAGGTATAATCTCTCTAAAATGTTGTGGTGGAATGGGTGTAACTACAAATGTATCTTCTGAAATTTATATATTGCTCATTCTGCTTGAAAAGATGCGCTTTATTTTATTTGCATTATTAGCTTCATAAATATTTGAGTATTCACCCTTTGGCTTTCCTTAAATCAAAGGCTTATAAGTTTTGTAGATATCATCTTCTTCTGTGTCGCTCCCCAAATGAGGCACAACTTTATTTGGCTTAGGAAATGTATTAATCCTTTTAGGACGATTTGGTTTCACATTCTTTCTTCTCGTCTGCTTTTTCTTGGCTTCTTTAGATTATTTTGTAATCCTTGAGGTTGATGCTTTAACTTTAGAAGATTTTATTGGCTTCATTTCATTTGTAATGAAGTATTTTATATCGTCATAGATTGTCACTTCATGGACTACAAAAGGTTGTATATCTCTAGAAATTCAAAACTCTTCTCCATTCTTTAAATATTTCATGCATTAGTGCATAGCTGATGGAATAAGACCATTCTCATGGAGTCAAGGTCTACCTAAGAGTGACTTGAATGAAGTGTCCGCATCAATAATGTGAAATTTGGCCATTGCATATATTTCTCAAAATTTATGGGGGAAAATGACCCTACAGTTTTTTGTTTTTTCTCGTTAAAGCCATACACCATAAGTTTATTTGGCCTGAGATGTTGAATATCTAGGGATAATAATCATAATGTGTGGAAACTCATGAGGTTTATCGAAGAGCCGAGGTCAATCAGGATTCAACTTATTATGATGCCATCACTTTTCGCCGAGACATATAGAGGATGATTATGCTCCGTAGTTCCCAACATGAGATCTTCAAAGAATGTAACAATTGGTTCATTTCGGGCATGAAGAAATTCGCTCAAACATCATTTTTGCAAAATATGCTAATATCTTTCTGGATCTTTAAGAGCATATATCAAAGTTTCTTGGAGGTCTTCTAACATTAGAAGAGCTTCATAGACACTGAGTTGTGCTGGAATTTTTTTTAAAATGGGGAATGATATTATACTCTATACCTTTAGTTGTAATATATTTCTTTTTAGAATCCCTAGGGATGATTTCTTCATTGATGATTATATCTTTCCCTTTATCTTTACTTGATAACTTTTTTTAGTGGTGGTGGCAACACATTACCACTTTTTAATTGTAATTGAGCCACTTCATTCGATTCAGCTTTATACGATGAAGTATTTCTTTAGGATTAAGCCTCCTTGCTTTAGAAGATTCCATTATATGTTTAAAGTCTTCATTCAACTTTGCACGCTCTATTTGCGTAGTTATTGATCACTCTGACTCATCATCACTTGGAAAATATAAATCTTCTTCTAAGTTATTATCTATCTGTAACATCATCAGACATGACTCAGATATTATTTTATCAACATGCCATTTTCACTGATCTAATATTTTCATGTTCATCTTTTTTATTTATTTTTGTAGGAGACATTACCGTCTGATTCCTATCATGATCTTAAAAAAAATTTCTTTGGCATGTATTTGATACTACTAACACGACTCAACATGTTTCTATATAGAGTTATTCTTAATCTTCTTATTTAGCATCTTCCACTTTCGATTGGTCTATTTGAAGCTCAGACATAAAATCTGCAAGCATTATAGGCCATCTCAATGGTTGAGGATAATCCTCCAAATTATTAATAATCTTCTAAAGTGCTGTCCTCTTCTTTTTCAGCTTGTTATGCTTATTTGAGCTATCAAACTTTTTGGAGAAGATTTTAAAGAACTGTTTCTTGCATCTAGACACACTAACAAGATTATAATGTCTCTAAGCTAATAACATGGAAGTGGATGCACTTGAATATATACAATATTATGAGTACAGAAGTTGATCACATGATTAGCTGTAACTTCTTTAAACAGAGTTGCTTCAGCCCATTTATAAAAATAGTTTATTGTTGCTAATATAATATGATATCCAGCTGATGACGGCGGATCAATTGGCCCAATGATATCAGTATCCCAACATTTAAATGACCACAATACCACCATAGGGTGCAACGGATTTGGAGATTGATGTATAATATCACCATGAATTTGACATTCATGATATTTATAACCATGATTAGTGCAGTTTTTTACCATCACTAACCAGTAATAGCCCATTATTTTAACTTTAATGACCGTTTTATGACCCGATTGATATGCACCATATAGTCTTTCATGAATTTCAGATATAACTTTATTATCCTCATTTATCCCTAAACATCATAGCTATATTTTATCAAAAGCCCTTCGATAGAGCATGTTATTGACAAACATATATCACAACGCCTCGTCCTGATTTGCATAGCTAACGATTTATTTGCTGGGAGCTTTCTTTCTCTGAACTAGTCGATGAAAGGTTGCCTCCAATCATCTTGTTCTTCGATTTCCAAGTAATGCCACCATGAATCTGAGGCTATACTGGATTTACATTTCCTTATAACTGTTTGAGGCTCATTTGGTTGATTTTCAAGAATAATTTGTTAGGGAGGTTGATGATCAATCGAAGTTGTATCCAACTAGCTTGGATTCAATCACCCCTCTACCTACGGGGATTGTAAAATGGCTGGCTCTAGGACCCAACGAGTATGGACTCCAATCAACACAGTCTCGTCATTTATGCTTGTCATTTCTTTAACTAATTTTGCTATTACTATTATGAGCTCTAGAGCTTTGGATTAATGTAATATTTGTAATTTTCTTCATGAGCTCGAGAACTCATATATGATAGTAAATTAACCCGAGCTTGCCAATTTTATAAATACCTTGTACTTGATTAATAATAAGTTGAGAATCACCAAAATTTTGAGATTTTGAATTTTTATCAATATAGCGATTTGGAGACCTACTATTAAGGCTTTATATTATGCTTCATTGTTAGTTTTCGATTCAGTTAAATCAAATGAATATCTCATTATCTCTCCGTTAGGTGCTATGAAGATAAGACCAATACCGACCCAAGTTTTAGGGAGGTTTAGAGGTTGTGTAGGTTTAATTGATGATGCACCATCAAAATATATTTCTCAAATTTGTAATTTTTCTTCTTCTAAAAATAGAATTTATTTATTGGATAGATCATCATTGAGCGGAGAGTCTGCAGGAGCTGAATGTGCGGCGAGAAAATCTATTAAGACTTGCCCTTTTGCTGCTTTTTGTGGAACATACGTGATATCAAACTACATGAGTATCACTACCCATCTAGCAAGCCATCCCGTTAATGTTGGTCTGGTTATCAAGAATTTTAACGGATCAACCTTTGATAATCAATTTGAGATGATTTACTTCTGCTGATATTTATAAGGGACATTATTTTATATATAATCAGAATAAGCAAGAATATAAACATAACCCCTTTGTTGTGACTGTCTCATTGAGGTGCTCTGAGAGTGTAGTTAATCTTAGTGGATATGTTTGCTTTGGGAGACTGATGAATAAATTCTCTTTAATTTGTTTTTAAAATTTAAAATAGAAAATATAGAGCATATGAATTAAGTTTTGATAAGACTAGCTAGTCAAATTTCATTAGACCACTTTTCTTATATATACTTATGGAACCTCCTACATAAAACTCTTCCAATTTAACAACCTTTTTGAAGTTGGAGTTTTTTTTAGGCCATCTATTATTAGAGAATTGGTTCAAGCATATGTTATTAGGCATTTCCATAATTTTATATGTTCTTGCTCAATGGGATAAAATTATAATTATAGAATGATAGTTGAATGGATTCCAACATTCTATACCCTTTGCCATATTTGTACGCATGTTAGCTTTATTTATATATCTGTAATAAATCGAATTGATGGAATTGCCAATTCTAATGACATCCTTTTGTTACCACAACTTAGATCTTCACCCTCAACTGGTCCAAACACTGACCATGACCTCAATCCCCTCTTTATTTATATCACTGATTATCTCATCTAATTGGATGTCAACATGAAGATCAACAAATAAAAAATAATCCACATATTTTGTTTAATTATGAGATAGCTATAAAAATAATAATAATAAGCCTTTAACCAACTATATGGGGTTAACAACTTGAATCATTTATCACCATTGTGTCATATTAAGAGATATCAAATAAATCAAAGTTTCATTTGTGAAAATTTTCTTATTGCTTTCTACAACAGCTTTCTAACATAATTTTTTGGAAAATAGTAGCGAAAAAATAATGGTCAAAATTTGTCATAAATAAAACCTAAATATTATTGCTAATTAGGTGCTTAATACTTTGAATCCGACATAACCAACTTTATGTGAACTCAAAGGTTACTAATTATTACTAGTAGAACTAATACTTTAGGAGAGTTGTTCTTCTATGGAAATAATTTTTTCATCTACCTATCACACTCCAACTAGAGAACATTATAGTACTAACATTATAAGCTTGTCTCTGCCAAATAAATACTCTTGTACTCAATGATTATTTTTTTGGTTAAAACCCACAAAGGGTCCTACACGTTAATATTTAAAAAATTTAACAGTCCTTAAAGGGTTCAAATTTTCCCTAATGATCGAGGAGCTACATTCAAAAAGCCAAAAAATCCTAATGAGCCAATGAACCCTACTGCTTACATTTTAAATGAAGAACTTAAACTAATGGAGATAAATAAATAAAGGGATATGGACATACTTATTGATCCTTGTAGAAGCCAAGCTAGATAGACCATTTGCATAGACTAGAGATAAAAGGTAGCACGAGAAAATAAGGGTGCAATTATAGAAATGAAGGGGCATAATAAAATTAGGCAACCAGCAATCCCTAAAAAATTTTAACAATAAAAAAGAGTTAATAATAGTGGAATAACAACTAATCTTAAAAAAAGAGAAAGCAAGGATTATCCAGCTTGGCAGCCGACTAACAAAAACCCCTCCACTCCACCCTATTCAACACAATATATAAGAAAATCAGAGTAGAGGTGTATAGATAATTACAACAACAAACTGTATAACCAATACATGACAACTAAGAAAAGGCAATAAGATATAAGTAATGAAGAGCAAGAAGAATTTGTAGGAATCCCCTGCTCCCAAAATAAAACACAACCAAACAACCAAAGGTAAATTAGAAAACACCCTAACCCAAAACAAAGTAGGATCAGGCCTGAAAGATGCAGCCTAAAGGAACATGTCCAAAAGACTAGAACCCCCAATCGAGGTCCAAAATATAACCAAGAGACCCAAACCAAGGAAAGAAAAACCATCAGGAGGACCTTAAATAAGGCAATCCCAATCAACCAAGGTTAGATAACCCTTTAACCATCCGGGGCAAAGTAGGCCCACTAAACTCCATATTGCTCAACAGCTTGCAACCAAACATAACAAGCAAATCAATACACATGTTGCCTTCATGCAAGATATGGGTAATTGAAAAACTAATGCTGAACAACCCTTGCTTAATTTCTTTAATCAAATAAAAGTTCTCAAAATTGTGAACCATACTATTCTTAACTTACTAAATAATGAGCATAACGTCAACCTCAATCCTAATATTATTAATGCCTAAAGTATGACAAAGATTTATACCATAATTAACAGCATGAAGCTCAACCACATAAGTTGAGGAAGCTAAAAGGGTACTAGCAAAATCATAAACTACTTTACCATTATAATCCCTGATCATCCTACCACAACCAGCAATGGACATAACAAATGACCCATCAGTGTTTAACTTAAATCACCCCTAAATTAGCTTCCTCCATCTAATAATTATATACTTATTAGAATGCGAGGAATGCTAAACAAGGATGCCAAAGTCAGTAGCCACAGAGTTATAACCTTTGAAACAGCCAAACATAATTAAATTTGTAGCATAAAGATGTAGAATTTTGTCTTTGATATTAGAAATGATATGCATGGCATTCATGTTGATTCCCTCATGCTTAGGTTCAATTCTAATTCTCCAAGAAACCAGATGATAAAAATAGGGAGAAAAATTCTAATATAGCCTTTGATAGGAACAAAGCAAGCTTGAAGAATAGAATTATTATTGCTATAGCACTAACAAAAATTATTTTTAAAAAGCTCATCAATATAAAACCAAACTTTAAGCATAATGGGACCAATAACAAGAACATGATTGTGGGTCTCCATATCATAAAAATACTGACACTTAGAGACAATATGGAAACCTCTCTAAATTAAAATATTGTCAATGGGAATATAATTATGTAACAATCTCCACATTAAGATAGAATAAGAAGCTGGAATAACTTTATGCCAAATAGCAGAAAATAAAGGTGACTTGTTTTAATTTTCTCTAATCAAGTTCCAAACTTTTTAGAGATAAAATTACCATCATTAGACTTATTAGAGAGAATCGATTCTAAGAATTTGATTAAGAAAATATCAGGCATAACATCCTTTAATATATCTACATTCCACATACTATCCATGGTAAAGCTTTAAATATGGATAGAAGAAATAGAACAAGTATCTAGTAGGTTATCAATAGAAAAATTTCCCATCCACTGGTCTTGCAAGAAAAAAATATCACCAGAACTAACTTCCCACTAGATGATTTTTTTTCCTCCCATTTAATACCACAAAGCCTTTTCCAAATAGAAGAATCCCCTTTTTTAAGAAAATAGGTTAAAGCATGTTTGTCACCATAATACTTTCTAACCATAAACTTAGCCCACAACTTTTCAAAGATCTCAAGAAAAACTAGAGTTCATAAGAAAGCGCTTTAGCCATGTCAGACAAGTTCTTACAACCTAAGCCAACTTCATTTAACTGACCACAACAATTCTTCCAAGAAGGCCATTAAATGGTAGATATGTCATCCTTAGCCCCCCAAAAGAATTTGTTAATTATCTTTTCCAATCTACTACAAACATTTAATGTAGGATTTAAGGTATGAAATAAATAAATATGTAGATCAGATAGGACACCTTTTGATTAAAACTAATCTACCACCATATGGAAGAAAGTTTGAAAGCCCAAGTAGATAACTTGTTATTCATAGATATGAAAATGTCATCAAATAAATGAGATATTTTCTTACCTTTAAAGAGCAGGGTCCCCAGGTATTTAAGTGGCAAAGTCTTATGAGAGAGCCCAAAATTATCATGAAAAATTTTAATCCCCTGCTGAGTAATAGACTTGCTAGTAATAAAATAACTTTTAGCATTATTAATCTGTAAACCACTAAACCTTTGGAACTGATTAAGAAACTAAAGAGGATCTTGAGCATTCTATGTGAGCCGTTAGTAAAAATAATAAAATCATCACAAAAAATCAAGTGAGAAACAGGAAAACCCTCAAAAGTATGAAATTGCAAATTAGGGTGTAACATATAAAGCTTCTCCAACCCTCTAGAGAGTTATTCCATGACAGTAATAAAGAGGGCAGGAGAAAGAGGGTCCCCCTATCTAATACCATGAGAAGATTTGAAAAAGCCTTGACTCTTGCTATTAATAATAACAGAAAAAAAGTAATTATCAATAATATTTTTGATAAACTTAATGAAATCATCATTGAAGCCAAATAAGGAAACAATTTTGCAAAGAAAATCCTAATTCAAATTATCATAAGCTTTAATGATATCAATTTTACGAACCATATTCCCACTAGTAACAGACATGTCAATATCATGGATGATCTCTTGGGTAAGAAGGACATAATCAAAAATAAATCTACCTTTAACAAATCTAGTTTGCCCGAGAGAGATATTTCTAGGTAAAATAGAAGCCAACCTCCCCATAATGAGCTTAGAAATCAACTTATTAAAAAAAGAGCAAAGGCTAATAGGTTCAAAGTCATCCCAAAAATTAATGGCTTCATTCTTGGGCACCAAGGCAATGGAAGTAGTAGTGAAAATTTTGTGATAAGGGTTACCATTAAAGAAATCCTTGATAGCTCTCAGTAAATCTTCTTTAATAATAACCCAAGATTTTTTAAAACATTTTGTGGTGAAACCATCTTGGCCAGCCACAAAATTAGGATTCATATTCTTAAGAGTATCCAAAATTTCCACTTCCACAAGGGTATGGGTCAAAAATAAATTATCTTCCTCACTAATCAAAATAGGATTAAAAGATAGATCCACCTCTAAATCAGGAATAAACACCTTATTGAAAGCATTTTGGAAATAATCAACACGAGAAGCATAAATCAGATCAGTCGAGCCAAGAACAAAGCCATTACGATGATAAATCTTATGAATATGATTAGCAAGTTTTTTATGATTAGTAATATTATGAAAAAACTTGGTATTCCTATCACCTTTAACCAAGAATTTAGAAACATTCTGTTGTCTCCAATAGAACTCTTCCTTCTCTTGGAGTTTAAATAGCACCATTTTAGCTTCATTTAACAAAGAAAGGTTCTCAATAGAAGAATCATTCAAATAAGTATTATCTAATGAAGCAACATATTTTGAGCCTCAAAGATATTAGAGAAAATATTCTTGATAATAGAATTATTCTACCACCTCAATTTTTACTTTAGTTTTATAAGTTTAAACCACAATCTAGGCATACCATGAAAATTATCATCTGGAAATAAAGGGGCATGCCAATTTCTATCCAGTATATGGAAAAAAGAATAATCAAGAAGCCACATATTCTAAAATATAAAAGTAGGCTTAATATGAGAATTATGTAAATTGATACTCAAAAGCAAATGGGAGTGGTTAAACAGAGTTCTGCTGAGATGCTCAATATGAAACAAAGGATACATAGAAATCCAAGCATCATTAAAAAGGATCTAATCAAGTCTTTGCCACATGGAAGATCTATTCTAGGTAAAGGTACTTCTAAAAAAACCAATATCATGTAAATTATAATCCAAAATCATATTGTTTGGGCATCTTACCCCCAATCCTTTGAGATGCATTGAAAAATATATTGAAATCCCCACCAACGAACCAAGGGTTAACAGAAAAAGAGGACAAATCACACAACTAATCCTACCCAACCAAGAGCAAGAAGCATAAACAAAAGAAGCACAACATAAAAACTGCTGACAATCAATTCTGGTATGAATAGTTTTGGGAAAATTAGAGATGATATCTAAATTAATAGTTAATTTTCAAAAAATTCAAATTTTATTCAAACAATTAGCAAGAGCCATGATAAAACCAAGCATCTTCCCAGTCCAATCAAGTTTAGACGAGGAAATTAAAGGCTCAAGTAAAACCAAAATATAAATATTATTAATCCTATATAAGTTCCTTACTCTATTCTTAGAGACAAAGCCACCCATACCCCTAATATTCCAAATCAGGGTCTTAACTATTAGCATTGCTTAAGAAATTTAAAGCCCTGGTAACCCGAGGGGCAGAGGCAAGAAGGGCCTTGATATTTTTACTCTTCATTTTATTAAACTTAATAAACCCATCATCCACTTTATCCTTACCCTCCTTAAAGCCAGGTGATCACATGGAACTATGGATAACACCTTGAACTTCATCAACATTAGACATTGATAAATCAATAAAAAGGGGCACAATGTCACCCTCTTTCCTAGCATCCTCAAGCATAGGATTAGGAACATTTAACCCAGCATTAGTCGGAAGTGGTTCTTTATGAGGGGTAATAATGGGTTCAGGGATATGGGGAGCTTTTAGATTAGTATCACCAAGAACATGGAAATCTATTGAACGCTCCACATCCTTAGCCAAGGTGGCTTCATTGGATCAAATAGAATTAGTATCTTAAGGAACAGGAACAATAGGGTTCACACCCATCAAAGGAATAATAGAATCAATCAAAATTAGACTTTCTCTAGGCTCCAATATATCATCAAGTTTCTCTATATCATTACCATCCGTTCTCAACTCCAAATCCATCACATTATTATTAGAAGGAATAGCTTCCATGTCATCACCCACAAGTAGAGCAATAGTAGAATGGGGGTTCTGATGATCCTGATTACCCACCCCAGGATCATCCTCCTCCCCATACAGTTTCACTGCATCGACCTTAGAAGCATTAGGATGTTTTTTTTTTTTAAATTGGGGTGAACCACAAAACATTCTTTGACGAAATGACCATAGATCTTACAATGGTTGCAAAAAATAGGTATATTCGCAAATTTGACTTTCTGCAAGTAACCTGAGGCTTCCGTACCAAGCAAGATCTCCCTTGGATGTTTTTTGCAAAAAATAGGTATATTCGCAAATTTGACTTTCTTCCGTAAAAAAAAGGGTCCATTTCAACAACCTTATTTGATAGTTGTTGAAATAGTAAGATCTCCTCGCAAAACAAAATCTCCCGATAATTTAACATTACCAAAAAATAAATGGATCTCATCAAGATTAGGTATGTGAAAAGAAAACTTGCCAACCAAAGTAAACTGAAAAGGGGATGCTAACTTTACCACATCCTCATCAGAAATCAAAGCCGCCGAGACACCTTTAACAGATGACATTTTAAAGGACAAGCCAAGATATTTTGAAGAAGATGTAATAGTAACAACATCTTTAAAGGAATGAGAGGTAGAAGGATTCTGACAATCATTTAGAGCAAAGAAACAAGATTTTGGAGCCTTCGAACCACCAGAAGGGACCCTCCAAGGGTTAGAAGTAGATAGGGCCAAAGGGGCCGCCATGAAAACTACTAAAAGGAAGAAGCCTAAGACCAGAATGCTCTAGGACACATATCAAATAAATCCAAACAAAATGATCCAACAAAAAAACACAGAAAACCAAAGAATCACACCACTAGCACCAGGGGAAACTATGATTGCTAGAGCTCTAGGAATAGGAGGAGAGGATGCACTCAATAACTTTAAATATCAAGAAAACCATAACTTAATCTATGATAGAGTCAAATCTTGAGATGGTAATCACCTGAAATATACAACACATTATAAGAAACCAATTTCAAATCACTGAGGAAGAGGTAAAAATAAATGCTATAAGAAGTCCTCTTATTTTACATGAGCATTTACATCAATCCTTGAGAGTAATTGACCATGCAAAAGGGAAACCTACAATGGTTTATTTAATTTTATGTTTCAAAATTTCTCAAATTTCTTCACTAAGTTAATAATGCTATATATGACTTACGAGCATAGTATAACATATAATTAATTTATATCCTTGTAATTACAAAATACATTTTAAAAAATGTTGCATTTATATTGAGGATATCGAAGTGGTTTGTGGAGATGGAAATCAATACTGCTGGTATCTAAGTAAATTGAAAAAATAATTAATTTCAAATTTTTAATATTATTTTTAAAATATGATTTTTTTAGCTTCAAGCAATAAAAAGAGCTCTTAGTTTAGACAATTTACCTCTAATAAAACATCTGAATTTTTCTCAATTTTAGTGGCACAAATTTTTTTTTTTTTCATTTTACGAGCCCTTATATGATTTTTTAGCTTAAAATCTGTAACAAATTTTATGCCAACATTATTTAAAATAAAAATATATAATAAGATTCTATACCTTAAAAAATATATGCTTTTAAGATGAATAAATTGAAGAGAGGGATATGGTACAATGAAATGCACCAAGCCATTTTAAGATTGATAAATCTCAACATTAACACCCTTTAAACAATATACACCTTCAACTACATTTGAAGTTGAGGTACCTCACGTAAAGTTAGGTGGTGACCAAACTGCATTATCGTTGGTGACATATGATGTGCATGAAAGTGGAACAAGACAAAGTCCTCTGCTTCTTAGATCTGGCTTTGAATCATCTCTTTCTTTTGCAGTTGATTCCTGTGCTCCAAGGAAATGTATACAACGTTAGAATAATCTCTAAATAATAGGTAGTGTAGTTACCTGATCCAAACTCAGCAATTTATTTTGAATATAAGAGAATGAATCAAAGAGATATACGATCATTCTGAAGGTCAAATTCAATCACCATGCAATCACCATAAAATTGGAGATCATATGTACCCATAACATGCCTATGAGAAATATGTTAAAACTTTGCTTACATTATAGGTGTACAAAGCATTGTTCTGCTCAAGGAACATGGTCAAGGAGACATACCTCAAACTTAATGGACATTTAACTACAAAATAATCATTTGTGATAATGCATTTTAATGATTAAACAAAAAAATATTATTATTACTTTTATAGAGATTTTTACCATCACTACTCTTTTTCTCAACTTATTTTGTAAGGATATGACAAGTATACCAAACAAATATGTTAGCTCCAAATGAAAATTAGCTTATAACATCATAAGAGAAATAGAAAAAAAAGTCTCCGTGATCCCAAACACAGTAGGAGTAGGATAAAGCCCTGCTCCCCATGCACAATGAAAAACAAACCCTATCATCTAAGGATGATGATAATATGAAATACCTTGAAGGAACATGGATTAAGGAATAATAAGAAATTAATATTAAAAGGCTGAGCTATAAAGAGGATGAACTAGAGGAACCTTTACTCTTGTGGAGCCAATATGCAATAAAAAAGGTGACCATATTCGAAAATTTTCAAGAAATATTATTTATGTAAATAACTTTCTAATAGATTCCATAAATTATGGATTAAATATCAGTATTAGCTATCCATCATCAACACAGTCTTTTCATTAAAAAATATTGAATAATGGAATGTGAAATATCTACCGCTTACCACAATTATTTTTCCTAATTGATGTAGTTTTTTTTAAGATCAACCTCTGAAAGAATGCTTGGCACATAAATTTCAAAACATATTATTAGTTCAAAAGAAAGCATGCATGTGATTTAGAAATCTATTGGTTTTAGTGAACGAAGGAATTGAGTTGTACTAGTCACTACCTCAAAGATAAGTCAAAAGGTCATTATAGGGGTTTATCCTTGGCATTAAACCTTAGAGTTTTATAGGGTGCTCTAGCATCATTTTTTAATGTCCTTCCTTTTGACCCTATGTTCATTCATTGGGTCCTCTAGGTTTGCTTTTTTTCTTAGTGAGCCATTTATCATTCATTCCATACCAACATAGGCTAAAGAAAACATTGAAAGTTTTATTTATGACTTCCATGATACTAGATATGTAACTTATTTTCCAACCCTATCATGGAGTATCATTGAACTTTAAAGATACTTCAACTTCAATCTCTAGGTTTGGCTCTACTCCTACCCTTATATATTGTTTTATTCTTATTGTAGCTAAAATTTCTTCTCCCCAAGCTATAATAAATTACATTATTGTACCTATAATACTTCTGCTACTTCACCCTTTGCCACCAAAGAAAGAGAATTTAATTTTTAATTTTCTATATTAATCTTTACATTTTTAGTCAATCTTTTAATTTTAGGTGTCTAGGCCTCTCAAGTTAATCCTTTAAGGACCCTTTCATTTAGGATATGGAAAAGCAAATCTCAATTGATTCATTATATTTTAGGGAATTTAATGAATAATTGGGCCTTAGTTAAGATAACTCCTACTTTTATATTTATAACTTATGCTTCTTTACTTCATGTAAATGATAAATGATAAACCATTTTAACTCTATCCCACCACATCTATTTACACCCAGACCTCTTTTAAAACTTTAATAATATTCATCATGATACATTTAGAGGTAAACATGGTATCATCTTACTAACAAAATTGAGACTTTTAATTGACTTTTTGTGTTTACTCTTGTTAGAAAATTCTTATACTGTAAATTTATGATGGAGGTCACTAGAAAGCTTATATAAGGATTATGTTTCAAGGATCACTCTTTTGTGGGATTATTGGACCATAAGCATATCTTTATTTAATTAGAGCATGGAGATTACAGTACTTACCTCTTCACGTACACTACAAGATCACAAGCTAGAATTGGCAAAAAATTTTGATAATAGTTTTTCAATTTGAAGAACTAAATGATATTTTGATAGATTTTTTATTTATATTATTATTATGGATTTTAAATATATACAGATAGATTTTCTATCATAAATATTTATAAAAAGCAATCATTCATTCACTAATGGGTAGTAAATTAGGGTGCCAACCTACCACAATCATGACTCATTATTCCTCCTCTATCTTCTTTTCTCATTTTTGAGCATTACTTTAGGCACTATCCTTGCCGTCACTCCTATCCTTACCTCACCCCACTCCTCCATGATCATTAAAAATTATTATTCTCTGGCATCCCTTTGTTTGTCTCTTTCTCTCTGTACATCTTCCTCATTCTCTTTGCCTCTCCCTCCACTTCCATTCTCTTACCTTGGCTTATGTTCTCTCTCCTTTCCTCACTTCCTCTCTCCACCTCTTTACTCTTTATTTTTCTTACAGGTCTTTGCCTGACCTCTGTTATGGAGGCGCCATCACCTCCAACTCAAGCATTACTGCTTCTCATTCTCTTATGTCCTAAAATATAAAAAAAATAGATGTATAGTACTCTTGAGTTAAAAGATGGCTTTTTCCTCATTGAGGACAAGAATAATCCATATTTTTCCATATATTATTAACTTATAAGATATTCAAACACAAAATTATAATTATCAAGAAATTAAATTTCATCGCCTTACATTTGAAAAAAATATATATAAAAAAGATTTGAAAAAAAAGAATGATAGGTTGATTTTTAAAAGAAAAAAAAAAGTTAACTCTTGCATTTCTACCAAGTTAACTTAATAAATATAATTAAAAAAATGACATTGAATATTTCCACAAACCTTTAATGTAAGCTAAAGAGTATGTACCTCTTACTTTCCTAAATCAAGGATGTTATTGGGGATGGTTTATGTTCTACCTTCATTATTCTTTAACACATAGATGCCCACCCTCAATATTCCAACTTCTAATAAATAAGAAGGGTTTTTTGGCTATAGCCATTTTAAGATGGTTATACTTTGATAAGGATTTTTTCCTCTATATAGAAAATCCAAAAGTATTCTTTTTAGATGATAGCATAAGAAAATTTATAAATTTTTAACTTATGTGTAATAAAGTATAAAGTTATTAAAAATCCCTTTTAAAAAAGTTAATATAAAACTGAAAAGAATATGAGATAATTATTTAAGGGTGTTGCTTGAGGTAGAAGAATTAATTCAATTATTATAATGGTCTATTAATTTTTGCTCAAAATTTCTTGTACCATTTTTCATCTTTTTCTAGTCCAGCTCTGTTCATATTAATGATATTCAATTAGAGATTCTCAACAATTTATATTAAATTAATAGTTTTTTTCCTATTTTTAGGGTTTAATAAATGGAACGATATTTGAAGATGAAAAAGTGGATAGAGATTTATATTTATAATCTTCCTAGTGATTGTTAAGTGAAAATTAGGTTAATTTTGTACATAAATTCTTCTAAAATTTTTCATTTTAGTTGATATTGTGAAGGAAAATCTTAGAAGAAATCACAAATATGAAAGTCTGCACTAGCCTCACGGCGCCCCTACCAACAATGCTGCAGTGCCATCAATACCCTAATGCAGCTCTAGAACACAGCCTTGAACTAAATTCAAAAATTTTGTAATTTAATTAAGTGGTGCAGTAACAAATCTTCCAACATTGTAGAATCAATAGCGCCTCAATGCCATTTTTGAAGGCATCGTTACACTAAACATTTTATCATTTTATAAATAATTTAATTCTTTAACATCAATATTTGGAGTACTGTAGCACCAACTAGCCTAGCAGAGCAGTATGGTAGCATTGTGGTGCCAAATTTCCTACAACATTGTAGCAAAGGAGTTAGAGTGGTTCACTTAGAAGCTTCATTTCGATTAAGCCCAACACCGTGGTGGAGAATAAATATAGAGCACCAAAGCGCTAACTCACTATTATAATGCTGCTATACCTACCTTTCAAGCTCATGGCACCTGAGTCTATTTTGTACTGAGTATAAATAGTTTTTTTTTTTTTTTTTTGAAGTATTGACGATTGGTCATCTGTTTATTGTAGGAAATAGTAAGGGAGTAAGAGTTTAGAGTGGAGAGTAATCGTGCTCAAGGAAATCTATCCGAAAAGCTTGTACTTTTTCAAAGAGATTGTAAACTTTATTCTGGTTGATATTTTCTCCCCTTAAACTCTTATATCTTATTGTGATTCTTATAATAAAATATATTTTGTATAAAATTATTTCTAGGTCTAGCTAATACCTTTGTTTTAGGCTTATGATTTGAATGAAGCTTGTTTTTCCTTATGTAGATTCTAGCACATGAAATGCTTTATTGTTGCTTTCAATTCCTCCCAATCGATCATTATTTAATTCATACAATGACTATGTTTGAATTTAAAACCAAGTGTGATTCATGGCCTCACTGGAAGAATGATAGAAAAATTAAGAGGATTGAAATAGCAAACTTTCATACCTATACATATGATGAATAGCTTTCTAGGGTCTATAGAGATTAAATCACTATAGTGAGGCAAAAGCTTTACTTTACACCCTTACAAGCTTAATAGAGATGTAAGGGTGCATGCATATGCTTTGATTCAGAACAAACCTTAAACGATTTTACCTGGGAAAACATTGTAACATTCATTATCTTAAGTTTAAAACATTTTTTTTTATTAATTTATCTTTTCAGCAACTGCAGTAGTGTGTACAACACCACTTTCATCACTATTCAGTAGGATAAACTTTGGTACTTGTAGTAGACAATAATAGGGGCATTTATAGGATACAATTTTTCTTGTGGGATCGACACTCTTCTCTTCATTTTGTTACTTGATCAACATGTGCACTTGCATAGCTAGCATCATGTTTTGGAGTCAATTGTGCCGTAGCTACGCTATCTAGGTACCAAGAAGAGGAGGATGCGTTAGCCACAAAAGCACGAGTAGATGGTTTGGTGAAACTTAGATCTATGGATAGAGGTTTTGAAGGCCCAATAATTTGTTGGTAGACCAATTAAGATATATAAGATAATATCTTTTGTACCAATGGAACCAATGGCGACAGCTACGTTATCAACAAGGCATTTGACGATGGAGAGGTAATTATCAGTCATAGAATGTTTTTTTATGGTAAGTGAGTGCAATTTCTTTTTGAGTTGGATGACACATAATCGATTGATGGATTGTAGATGGTGCTCTAGTGTAGTCAAAATGGAATGACAGGTTTCTAAGTTAAGGATGTATGGAAGAATAGATGCATAGATGGTAGAGAATAGTGTAGCAGCTAAGTTTTGATCAACTAGTAACCAGAGAGAGAATTGAGGGTTTGGTGTTAGTTGTCATGTAACTGACTCTGAGATGGTATGTTTGGACGAACAAGTGGTGGTTTCGTTCAGGTAGCCTCCAAATCCCATTGCAGTGAACAACTTGAGGATTTGTGAGCGCCATGTGGGATAAGTTTTAGCAATTTGTTTGATGTGCACTTTATTTTTGATATTTGACATAAAAAAGCTTAAGCTGAGTGGGAATCTGAATGTCATTGAACTTGACAATAGTTGAATCCACGGAGAAGAGTAAGAACAAGCAATCTGATACCAAGAGATTATAATCTGGTGACTGATGGCTCTGATACCAAGAGAAGATAACTGGAAGAAACTGCAACCTGGTTTTAGTAAAACTAGCTATTATATTGCTTAATTTTCTTATGTATATATATAAGTAAAGTAAACACATACTTATATAAGTAAATTAGTAAGAGACAATTACACCAATAGCCTTAGGTAGTTATCTTTCTAGAGGCTAGTGGGGAGAATATCAGGTGTAGTGATGGAGTTGTGGAGGAGCGGTTGATTCATGTGAAGTGGTGGAGTTGTGGAAGAGTGTTGGTAGTAGTTTGGTTGATTCATTTGTGCCGTCAGGTTTGTGATCTTTTTTTTTTTTTTTGGGGACATTTAGGCCAATTAAGGCAAACTCACACACACAATGCATACACAAAGACTCGAACCTAAGACCTCTTAGTTGGAAGTCTAAACTCTCAACCAACAAGCCAAGGTGAGCTGTGTATCACGTTTGTGATCTAGATGCCTTATTTACACTTCAACAGCAGTCATCTCAGCATAATTAGGACTAGCTCAACTTTCCACTTTTAGTTAATAGATATAAGGATAACACGTAAATAAACGAATCAGATTTTTTTTTTTTTTTTTCACATCAAATATCAGCAGGAGCTGTGGGATGGGTGAAATGAAAGTTCTTGTGAAGTGCCATTGTCTGGATAAATCTTCCTCCAAATCTTTTTCGTTTTATGATGTATCTTAGCGGGTATATAATAGTGTTTGGCTAATTTCCATTCAACCAACTTCCTTTTGCTTGGCTTATGACAACTTTGTATAGTTGTCATTTCAATTAATGATAAATATTATTCTCTCTACCAACCTTGCACTAAGTATAACTTAAGCCTAACAACTTTCTCTCAGACGTTACACCTATGAAGTTAACACCAGTTTAGAAGATTTCAGAGAAATACATCTTTAAAATATGGTGAAAATTTTGAAAAAAAAAAAAATTATTTTTAGCATAGTTTAGGAGTAATGATCGACATAAAAGACTAATTGATCCGTGTAATGCCGACAAAGCTAAATAGTTTAAAAGTACACCTATTTCCTTAATTTGAAGAATGACATGAAGTGCTGGGACTTCTTTTTTCTTTATATATCCAAGTACTTAAATTTACCTCTTATCATCACATCTTTTGAAGGAAAAATTATTACGTGCGGTATCCGGACGCGTCTGAAAGCCAATTCGAACGCGCCAGGTCATCCAATGTACAGTTTTTTCGATGACATGGTGCATCCGAGTTGACCTTCGAATGCGTTCGGACACCGCACAGAATAATCTCTCCTTTTGAAGAGAAGATTTCAGCTTCATAACATAACACCTAAAGAAAGTAAATTAAGACAGCAATAGTCACCTATATTTTTCAGCGCCCTCGTAAAGCTAACAGATAAAGATCTTTCTTGTGCTATGGATTAGGAGTATGTGTATCAGTACTCTGTAACATTTAATCTATTTTTTTTAGAAAAATAATGTTACAACCGAAATTCTTGTAATGATGCTTATTTCTGTACATACCTCTTCTGTTGTGCGAAAATTCCTGTTGGAGGATCTCCCCATGTAAGGCACACTCAAAGTCTGAATAAATTAGAGGGAAAAAAAAAATGATTATTAAAGATTATTCTGGGTAAAATATGAATGCCTGTAATTAGAACTGATTCTAATCTGTGTGAAATAATTAAAGAAATATGAACTTGTTTTAGGATCTTGAACAGTTCATAAAAGATGAATATTTCTGTAAGGCTTCATTAACAAAACTATCTGAATTTTAATGCTGTATAAAGAAAGCAAAGATGATTACCTCAACTTGGTCTTGGAGAAACTTGATATATCCAATAGCTTCCATTAACACAGATGCTGTATCAGTCTACTTATCCATAAAAGAACAAAATTAACAAACAGATTAATTTGCCTTACAGAGAAGTAAATTTAAACAAAAAACACTTATTCGATTTAATTGGTGTTCATTTATACATGATCCGCCAATTATATCATAGATATGACTAGCTCAAAACAATTGAAATTTATCTCATTATTAGAAGTATTATAAATTTGACTTCTAATAACACTTTTTTTATATAAAATAGAATTAAATATTAAAATTTATAAAATAGAATTAAACAACTACGGCTTCCCGATGACCCGGTTAGAAAAGTAGAGGTATTAGATTTGACTTATGTTAAGAAAGGTAGAGGTAGACCTAAAAAGACTTGGTTAGAAAATATTAGAAATGGTCTTTCTTTATTAGATTTAAACGAGAATTTGACTTTTAACAGGACACAATGGAGAAAAAGGATTCATGTAGCCGACCGCACGTAGTGGGATAAAGGCTTGATGTTGTTATTGTTGTTATATTAAAATTTACTATAAATTAATTTTTCATTAAAAGTAGTCCTCTTAGACACTTATAGCTTTATTTTAGGGCAGGTTTTGTTGATTTTGTGATAAAATTATTTTACAATATTAATTTTTTTTTTAAAGAAAATCTAAGCTATAATTTTAAAATTAGGAGATTTTTTATTTTTACACAAACAATAGTCACAAACTTGAGGAGAAAAAAGTAAAATAAAATGAAAACAATATGTTTTACTAGTAATATTTATGGCAAGAGTGAGTAAAAATATTAATATTTGTCACACAATTTCAAAATATATTACTATTAAAACGAAATCTGAGTTTGTTTCTAATTATTTGAATTTTAACCGCAAAATCTTGAAAAGTAAGACTAAATTGTAAAGCAATTTTTTTGGGAATTGCATTATTTTTCATGTACCTAAAGGGTAGCTTTAGGTAGAGTTTTCAAGAAAATGTGTCCTTAACTTTATTATTAGTAATCAATATTTAAAGTAAAAAGTTATACTAAAAATTTTTGTGCTACTTTGCTATTTTTTCCAAACCTGGTTAAGAAGTATTATTATTAAATATTTGATTAAAAGTTTTAAACTAAAGTTTTATCAGATATAGAAAAAAATATTTGTCAATTGTTAGAATTATAAAGGCAATAATAATAATAATAATAATAACTTTCAATAAATGAAAATAAAATCAAACTAAACTTAAGAAATTAAAAAACATTCTAAAACTCAAATTAGAGCAAAATTTTATGTCTTCTTGAGTCCTGTTGATTGTCTCGATCAACACCCATATATAATAATAATAATAATAATAAACAAATTTGTAATACAACAACAATAATAATAGCAACAACAAGCCTTTATCCTAGTATATGGGGTCAGCTACATGAATCCTTTTTTTTTCATTGTATCCTTATAAGAGTTAAATTCTTGTCTAAATCTGATTAAAAAAGGGAATTTCTAATATTTTCTGACCAAGTCTTTTTAGATCTATCTCTACCTTTCTTAACATAATTAGTTAAATAAAAAACATCTGCTTTTCTAACCGGGCCATCAAAAGACCGCCATTTTATATGACTTTTTAAGGAATGTATGCCCTAATCAAAGAATTCTAAGCTTTGTTATTGCCTATAGTTTCTTAGAAAACTGGAAAACGAAACTGATTAAAATGATAGCTCCAGATTTATTCTAATCATACAAAGCGCATTCTATCATTCAAAATACTGAGAAATCTTTTGAATATATAGTTTTAGTTAAATAAAGAAATAAACTCCAAAAATTAAACAGAAAAGAGAAAGAGAACATAGACCACAATTCAAAATCACAAGACCTTTAAAGTTTAAAGCTTCAATCATTTCATCACAATGGATAAGCAAGAATTAGTATTTACCTTTCCAAAGGGTGCAACCAACTGCTGCAGTGCTGCAATCCTGTCTCCCAGCTTCTCCTTCCTAACCTATAGATCAAGTGATTACATTAAAAAAAAAAAAGAAAATTAAAAGCTAAAATAAAATATGTAAAAAATTTAATTATTTTATATTTGTCTAATTTAAGAAACTAAAAGATAAATTAATACACACCTTAAAAGGAGGTATTGAAGGGCGTGAATCAAACCGAGGCTTCTTTGACTGTTGAAGGTGATCCAGGCTGCTGCAGTTTGCTCTCTTTCGTTCACTGAGTCCACTGACTGATGGTGGAATCTTCAAAAGTTGAGAGAGAGGAGGGATCGTGTAAAGAACGAAGAACGGCCGGTCAGAAATATTATTTTCTCTCACTTTATAAAAGATGATGCACGTCACTCATAAAAGCTGAAAAGAGCTACAAAAAATTGCTTTTACAGATTTTCGAATTATAAAGGAGGTGAGAAACAAAAATCATGCGTTAAATCTTGCTTTCTTCGGCATCTTCATCCGAGCGAGATAAAAATAGAGAAAGTCTTCAAGGATATATCTAAAGCTAACCAGGTTGAGCAAACATAAAATGAAAATAAAATTACCCGATAAAAAGATTAAGAGAAATGCTGCAGAACTAAAAAAAATTCACATTTCAAAGCTTTTTTTAGTTGGCATTATAAACTATGCGTACAAAGCTTGAACAAACAAATATTTTTAACTGTTTATTAAATAAAACGATTTGTGAATTATATATTATGCACTTTTTCTGAACTAATAATATTCCCATAATAGTATAAATAATACCATATTCAGAAAAACTTGGGATATCATAACATCTTCACATATTGATAGAAAATTATCAGCATTCCATTGCATTGTATTCCCATAACAGTAAACCTATGTTATCCCAACTTGAAGGTTTTTTTTTTTTAAATGCTATTTAATTTTATGGGTAATTATATACTTGAAAGTTAACCAGAGGAGTAAAAACTTATCGTGAGCACGAACCTCCTCTAGATTTATGAAACCTCCTTGAGCTGGAGTGTGCAACTGATGCGAAAGCCCATAGTTCATATTATCAAAATATGTAGAGGTATTTAAGTTTGATGATTGGCAAGGAGCAATCCTACCAAATCGGGATGATGCCAAGATATCCAAAGCCTCGATGTCCATACCCAATGATGTCTCCATCGAAGGCAAATATATATTCGGTATGTTTAGACCAGGAAGAAGCATTCCAAAACTCAAAGGATCGAAACATGGGTGTCCATGAATAGGAGGTGAAGGCTGGTAAACATTGAGGTCATGTAGTTGTATTTGCTCTTCATGTTTAAATGCAGAAGATAATTTATACTGTTCAAGCTTCAAAAAAGATTCTAGAGAGATCTCCTCTTTGATCTTCGGTAGGTGTATTTGTTGCGCTGAGTGATGGTTATGGACGCTCCACTGAAGTCCCTGATCTTCAAGCATGTGATGAGAAGTAGCAAATGGAGGTGGATCTATAAGCTGTTCTTCATCTTTTGAGTTTGAGGAGGTTGTGCTGATGCTTGGAATAAGCTCAATACCATAGCTGAAAGCAAGTTGTTCAGTTCATTAGGAGCCATATATGTAGATAAAAAACAAAACTGTATAGCGTAAGGTCTTGACCTAAGAATTGAACAATAGAACGCTAGCGGCTTAGCAGGAGCTTCCGAGTAAACTCCAAAAAAAAATTTGTCAAGATGCTAAAAAAAGGAAAATCCAAGACAGAAAATTCCATAAGAGAACAAGAGGCAAAAACACAAGCCGGAAAATTCCAAATCCTAGGAATCAGAGAGTGACTAGTTAATGACTGATTATTTATTTAACAATGGGCAAGAAGGGAGACAAATGTGTTTATGAATGTTGTTAATAAATGCATGCATGAAGCGTAGGTATATAAATATATATATGTAAAAAAAATTTAAAAGAAATGCTGAACTCACAGTAAGGGATCTTGGTTCCAGTTAAGAGCAGTGGAGGCATGGAGGAGTAATAGCTCCTCAGGTTGGTGACGGAGATCTAGCATATTTGAAGAGTCCATGTTGAATTTTTATAAAAGGATTGGTAGTCCCAAGATGGAAGAAAAAGAAAGGAGAGAAAGGGTTGGCCTCTTTGGAATCTACATCTAAAACACTTCCCCACTCAAAGAAACACTTGAGGCCCTCTTGACCATGAGTCTTTGTTGCTGAACGATGTCTTTGCCTTACTTTATCAACTTATCACTTTTCCCACTTTATTCTTTCTTCACATCCATCATCATCTCTCTTCTTCTGTGCTTGGATCAGAAAAGGAGAGTGGAGCTGCCATCAAAATCTCTCTCTCTCTCTCTCGCTCTCTCTCTCTCTCTCTCTCTCTCTCTCTCTCTCTCTCTGTTCTCTTTGTTCTTTTCAGGAAAAACTTTCTGCAGCTCTGAAATTAAAGGGATCACCTCCCTGAGGTCTTCTTGGAGCCTCTATCAAGCCTGCCCTCACGCTCACGCTCTCCCTACCCCCACTCTCGTTCTATCAAGTAGCACAATCTTTTCTTTTAGGATCTTGCTTTAATATAGCTTTTCTTCCTTTGCTTACTCAAAGAAGAAGCTTTCTTTTTCAGTTGCTGCAATTACAGGGACATGATTATACGACCCCTGCCATGATTGAAATCCGTGCCATCGATCCAAGGGTTTCATTTTGAGAGATGGTAATGATTTCTTCCATGCCACGCCCGCTTATTCACTCCACTCATTCACTCAGTACTTCAATCTTTTTCTCTCTTCCTATAGGAAAAAGGACATGGCCATCGCTCTTATAATTATCACATGGAATCTATGCAATTCCTGCTTGTAAAATAAATACACAACAGCTATATAAGTTTTTTTTTTTTTTTTAGGGAACCGATCTGTTTTGTAGATTATAAACTTCGATCGGTCTAATAGGTTATTCACATCAATAAATTTTTTTTTTTTTTTTTTTGTGGGGGGGGAAGCCCGACAGTGGGGTCTTACGTGTTAATAACAAAATTCGGTTACAAGGTCCTTAGAAGGAACCTCCAGCTCGAAACTAATGCTCAAAAGAGCTACAAGAACAAACGTAAAAAAACCTAAGAGCCGGTGGTTCCTTATACTAATCAATACAAAACAACCTAAATACATTCTAGGGCTGCAAAAAGACAGCACCCAAAAAAGGAAGAAAAAAAGATAACAATAAGATCATTCTTCCTGCAAAAAAGGTCAGGCAAAAATTCGAGTCTCCAACTCTGCATAAAAAGAACACTAGAGAAGCACAAGCTACTAATATAATAATAGTTAACAGTTAGACAAAATTGGGGGTAATTCAAGCCATTAAAACGAAAATAATAAAGGCAAGTAAAAACAGTTAGAAAAGAGCAGAGACCAAACCCATAATCAGAATAAAGCACTGGAGAGTATGCAAGCAGAAATTACGGTTCTTCCCAACATAAATCAGACAAAAAACAGGGGATAGTCTAACAAGAGCCAAAATATCCACTGTAGCCATAAGCACCTCCTTAAACAACGTCAGCCAAACCACATAAATAAGCTCATTCCATAACCCCCCCAGGACCCAAAACACACACTCCAGAAGAACATCACCCTCGATACTCGAAACATCCAGGTAGGTACCCAGAACACCAGAAGGCAAACCAACACCCAGCTTCCTAACATAAATAAGACAAAAAACAGTGGAAAGCCTAACAGGAGCCAAAATATCCACTTTAACCATGAGAACCTCCTTAAACAACGTCAGCCAAACCGCATAAAACAAAGTAACAACAGCAGGCAAATGCAGGTAGGCACCCAGAAAGCCTGAAGCTAAAACAACACCCAAACAACCACCCAGAACAACCATAAACATAGAACAATAACAAAACCAAACCACACACAGGCACTCAGCTATTACGGAAGTAAGGCAGCCCAGCTTTGTCTAAATTAATCAAACCTTTCAGCATATAAGGTAAATCGTTATTATCAAAATCCTTCCACATATCAAGAAGACAACCAAGCTTAGCAAGGTAATCAGCACAAGAGTTGCCTTCCCTTAAAATGTGCGACATATTGTAGTTGATAGTAGCAATGGCAAGTTTAATTTTTCTAATAGTATAGAAATTCTGCGGATGACCCTCCACGACATTTTCAACTATATGAATTAAAAGCAAAGCATCCACCTCAATCCAAACATGTTGAAGACCCAAAATCAAACATTTATCAAGCCCATAGGCTAGACCAGTCAGCTCAGCAGTAATGGCATTAGTGCGGTGAACAGGCCCATCATAAGCAGCTAATACCCTTCCCAGAGAATCACGGATAATACCCCCCGCCCCAGCGTAGTTAGGATTCAAAGCTCCGTCAGAATTAAGTTTCACAAAAGGAAAAGAAGGCTTAATCCATTTAACAATCCTCCCCATAATATCAGGCCTACCAGATACTAAATTAATACCAAGGTCAAAAGCCAGAGTATGACACCCATGAAAGTTTTTCCCAGTAATAACGTTAACAGCAGAGAGCTGAATAAGTTTGTTCTTCACATTAGAAATCACTTGATTGGCATTCATTTTGATGTTATTATGTTTAGAGTCATTCCGGGCTTTCCACAAATATCACATAATAAGGATAGGCAGTAAATTGTATATGTGGCCTTTCATAGTATTCATCCAACAATTCAACAAAGACATGATATTAAAATTAGAATGAAAAACCCCTTTGCCGGCCACCCCATAGAAATACTTCCAAACACTAAAAGCAATGTCGCCATTAATAAGAACGTGTTTTAAATTCTCAAGACTCTCACAGCATTGGCATTTCGAAGTAATATAAAATCCTTTTTTGCAAAGTAAATCATCAACAGGAATAAAACCTTTCATACTTCTCCAAACAAAAATAGAATAAGATAAAGGGATATTATTGTGCCATAAACTTTTGAAAATGTGAGAACTATCAAGTTTAACTCTAAAAGTATTCCAAGCATCTTTTAAATTAAACTTACCAGAAGATGAAGCATTAAACATGATGGTATCCTGATGGCTAAGCTGAATAGGGATAAACCTAATAAAATCAACAATAAAATGAGGGAAAATGGCCATGAGGGAAGGGATATCCCAAGAGCCATTAATAATAAAATTCTTAACCTTAGTATTATCAATAGTATGCGAGTGTAACCAGTTATCAATGGACTTAGGATCCAACTAATTGTCTTTCCAAAAAAAAATATTTCCCATACCCAAGCTCCATTGGACACAAAGCTCCGCTTCCCATTTAATGTTGCAAAGCCGTATCCAAACAGAAGAATCAGTAACTTTAAAATGACTTATCAAAGGATGGATGTTGTTACAGTACTTAGCATTCATAAATTTAGCCCATAAACTTTTATTAGATCTAAAGGAGAACCACAGTTTATAAGAAAAAGTCTGAACAGTATCAGAAATGTTCTTGCAACCTAACCCACCTTCATTTAAACTCCCACAGATATTCTTCCAGGAAGCCCAGTAGATACAACCATTTTTCCTAGCCCCCCAGAAGAATTTGTTAAACAATCTTTCAAGTCTAAGGCAAATAGTCATAGTAGGATTTATAGTATGCAGCAAAAAAATTGGGATAGAGTTTAACACACTTTTGATAAGGACAAGTCTACCACCAGAAGGAGTACAATTAATCTTATTATTGAAAATTCTATTGAAATGGTCGACACCAGACTGAATGATACAATCCTCAGATTCATAAACACGGCCATCACCATCATTAATTTTGTGAATGTGATTCTTAAGTCTCTTTTTATTAGCCAAATTATGGAAAAATTTGGTATTTCTACCACCCTCCAAGACAATCTTAGCATTAGACTTTTGCCTCCGAAAAACTTCTTCTTGATTCTGCAGCTGAAAAAGAGCATTTTTAGCCTCATTGAGGCTACAAAGATTTTTAGAATTTGGATTATCCATATAGACTTTATTCAATTCAATCACCTTTTTCTCCGCATCTTTAATATTAGTAAAGATATTTTTGAATTTATTTTTATTCCACCATCTCAGAATTTGCTTAAGTCTACTAAGTTTGGACCACAATCTAGCCATACCAGTAATATTATTATCAGGGTAAACATGAGCATGCCAGTTAGTGTGAATCAAATTCATAAATTCATCATGTAAAATCCACATATTTTGAAATCTAAAAGCAGAGGAACCAAAAGATTTAGTAGTATTGATAGTTAAAAGTAAAGGCACGTGGTCAGAGTGCGTTCTGCTTAAATGTTCCACAGTGGTCATATTAAACTCGGCAATCCACTCATTATTAAAAAGGAGTCTATCAAGCCTTTGCCACATAGTAGCTCTATTCCAAGTAAAAGCACTGCCAGAAAAGTCGATATCATGCAGATTGCAATCTGTTTGATTGAAAAATATAGTTTTGAAAAAATATTTAATTTTCTTTGGGAAAGTTGAATTTCTGGAATTTTAATTTTATAACCGAACACTTATTATGAATAATATATCACCTCAAAAGGTGAACATATCGTTCCCTAATAGGTTCCGATTACAAATCATGATTTATCCTGATTATCGTAGTCAAACTCAAGGAGAAACAACATATGATCTCAAAAGATTAGAATGATGTTTAATCCATTGTTTAACTATAATAATTCAGATAATAGATCATTAATTTCATAATCAAAGTTACAATAATAGAACGATATATCTTTCCAAAGAAAGAAAATATCGTCTGTTATCGATCGTTTGAAAATGACGATAATGATCGTTGACCTTTGAATTTCCCAAAGATAATTAATTGAAGGTTTTGAAAAAGCTTGATTTTGAAATCAGGTCTGGGTTTCTAAATCTCCTACGAGCGCAAGCCCTCGTAGTTAATTACATCGTAGGAAACCAGAAAATTTCCTACGAATACTCTCGATTAAAATAGCGATACGAATTTCATTTAAGAATTCAAAGATTGATGTCAAAGGAGGTTAAGAACTTTAATTTCAAGTGGGATTGGTTCAATGTTGAATACTTATTTTTGGAGTCAAAGGAAGAATGGTATGAGGTGCTTTAAGATTCTGAATTGCTTCAGAAACACCCCAACCTATCCTAAGTGTTGGGCTTGAATTGGATTGAAAAAGATTTAATGTTTAAGTGATCAATTTTATTAGAAAGTGGGAATTAGATTCCCGGAAGATTGAGGTCTTAAGATTGAAGACTTGCCTCAGAACCTAAGTCTAAAATGGGTACTAAAAATCAGTGACCCAGAACCTAGCTAATGCAATGCAATCCTGGACTTATCCCGGCCTGGATTGGGGAGCCGGCTAAACCACCTAAACGCTTCAAAACCATGAGTCAAAGTCTTTTAAATGTAGAGTGGTTAGGGGACGTTGTTTAAGATTAGTTTAAAGAGAGCAGGGCTGACATCTAGAGCAGATTCTTATTTAGCCCCTTAATATATGTTGGGTTAAATACTTAAGCTAAAAATGCAATTAAAGATTTAGACTCAATTTTTAATTTGTATCTAATGCAATGCATGCTAGTTGACTCGATGAAATGCTTAAATCAAAATGAAGCAGTTTTAAAATAGGCTTAAAAAAATAGGTTTTATCCTAGAGATTGCACAATATCCCCTTGGACAGAACTGCACCCTAATAGGTCAGGTGGTCTGCCAGAACCCGCAGGTGGGGAGGTGCCTAACAAGGTAGAGAAAAGTTCAATATGATACATGAAAAACTCCCAGCGAGTCCGGGCTTACTTCTTAAGAGCGTTAGAGTTTCTATCTGAGCTTAAAATTTTAAATTTTGTTTAAGTAGAAAAGGTTAATGACCGTACCCTCACGAGCCTCCGATCGGGTTCCAGGCTAAATCAAAATCGACATGCAATAAGCGCCAAATAAACTACTAAAAGCATGCGGGTCCTTAATCGCAATCAATATATCAATCAAATCAATTAAATAATTAAATCAATTAAATAAATATTCAAAATGAAAGTCCATAGGCAAGTGCCTTTAAATTATACAACCCAGGGTCTGCAGTAAAGTAAAGTGGCCGGGTACCACTAACTACAACCCGGATTCTACTCCTAAGACTCAAGTGACTTTGAGATTTGAGATTCTTCTCGTTCTTCACTTCTTCGTCTCCTTAGAACTCCTTGGATCGTCGGGTCTGGATATCCAAATGAAAAGAAACTCCCCCCGAATAGGGGTGTTATCTTTTCTCTTTGGATATTTAAACTTCATCCTAATTTGGATCTCCAAATGGATAGGAACTCTCCCCTAAGGGATGTTCCTTCCTCTTTGGATTCCAAATTGGATGTTTAAACATCTCAATCTCAAAGTACTTTAAATTTACAACTCAATTTACATTCAAATTACATCAATTAAAAAAATTAAAAATCTAGACTCAACAACCTGCAGGGTTATCCTAATAATCAGCAGTTTATATTTGACATCCCAAGCAGTTATATATTTGAAATTAAAATACTCAATCACAGCCACGCTTGGCCATACTCTTTTTGATTTAAAGGGGGACTTAAGCAATTTTCTGGAGCACCTGTGCAATTTAATAATTATAATTTTGCCCCCTTTAATTTATGCCCTGTATGAGCATGGCCACCTGCATAAGATTGAATTAGTACAAATCATCCCTAGCCTAGGGGTAGATCTAATCGTACAATCAATCACATCACAGAGTGCAGTAAATAAGTAAACAAACACATCAATTCTACTACTAGCAAATAGCATGCAGTAACAGCTCAAAAACCCGGCACACAGCAGAAAAGTAAACACCGGCCTAGCCTAAGACTAGAGTTGGTTGTCCTAGCAAACCATCTAAAGTGTGTGAGGTAGGCTGTGTGGCTTTGATATGTTTTAAATAGGCAATTGATTAAAGTTGTTTAAAGTTCTAGTTGGTTGAAGGCTTAAGGGAGTTTTAATTTGAGTTTAAATCTTAATGACTTAAAATTAATTTTAAATTTGATTTTGATTGTTTATTGGATACCACCTTTGTTGCACACCGAGGCCATGAAGTTTATTTCACCTTCCTTGGGGCTAATTTAATAGCCTCGTAGGCCTGGGTTACCCAGTGGTACCCGATATAATTAAGTGATTTGAGTTTGATTAAGGTTTGAAGGTTGATTAAGTTTTATTTAAGATTGGTTGATTGCTGGTTTTAATGTTGATTTAAGATTTTCTAGAATTTTGAATGATTTATTGAATTTTGGAATTTTCTGGATTATTTTAATGATTTAATAAAGGGGTTAAAAGTTGACTTGTTGATTTAAAGTGTTTTCTGGAAAGTTAATATTTTATTCAAATACTAGACCTTAATACGATCAGTTAGACAGTAAGTACGCTGAAATTGGATTTTTCTAAATTTTATTATGAAGGTTTGAAGTTTTGACTTGAATTTGAACTAAGTTTGACCAAAAGTTGACTTTTTCAAATTTGTTTGATTTCTGGAAACTTAACATTTTTGATAAATATTAGACCTTATTATGAGTTGTATGCCTTTGAGTTTGCTCAATTTGGAGTTCATTTGAATTAGTTATGAATTTTTGAAGTTTTGAGTGTTTAATGGATTATTTAAATTGTTTAATTAAAGACCTTTTTTGTGATTAGAATCCAAATGACTTCCAAACTTCTTGAAATCAACTCCAAAGGTCAGGAATGACCTAAGGAGTGATCTCTAAGTGTTTGAGAAATTTTTGGAATTTTTAATTATTTTTAATTAATTAATTTAATTAAATTTTAGATTTCAATTAAACCTAAATTAAACTTAATTTTGAAGTCCAGTCAAGGGGCTTTTGTTTTTCATTGATTAAGGGTTTAATTCTGGTCATTTTGAAGTATTATATGTAATTTTTGGATTTAAATTTGATTTATTATAATTTTTGGAAGGTTTTAAGGCTTAATTAAGATTTAAACTTGATTAGGTTAATTAAGGGGCTTAATGATCTCAAAAGTCAGTGAAAATTTTTCTTGAGGTTGAGAATATCACTAAGTTCAAGTGTTCAAAATTTCAGGTCAATTGGAGATGAATCTTAATTATTAGAATTTTTCTAAATTCTCTAAGCAAAGTCCTTAATTATTGTCCTTAAGGATGACACTAAGTTTATTTGGGTTTGAATCAAGGTTTCTAACCTTCAACATAACATACATGATATGCATACATACAAACACAATCAATCCTAAATCTAAGAGAGCCTTAAATTAAGTGGTGTGTGTATGTCCTTAAGCATGCAAAAACTTACACTAATTAAATATTCTTAATTAAACTAATGAATGATTAGATCGTAATCATTCATTAGCACTCTCACATGATTTCTATTCAAATATGTTGATATATTTTTAAAATTTCATAGTAGATCTCTCAACCTAAAAAAATTTAAGTACCTATGTATAATCTTGAAAATAGTTTTTTAAATATTCAATATATATTTATAAACCTATATATATAAATATAAGTTTTAAATTTAAAATACTTAAAGATATAATTAAAACAAATTCAATAACTAAATGAGAGATCTACTGGTTAACAAAGATTATTTGAAAATAAGTTTTCAATTTTTAAAATAATTGGTTTAATATTTAATTGGATACTAATTAAATATAAAAATAATTAAATAATTAAAAATAACTTAAAATTAATCAACTTTTTAATCTCTGAAATTAGTTTCAAGTTAAAGTACTCAATTTTCTGAAAATTTTGATATATTATACTAATTTTTCTGATTTAAAATCAATTTCTTATGAATTTTTGAAGTTTAAACCAATTAAAAGGGATTTTTAAATAATTTTAAATTAATTAATGATTAAAATAATTTTAAAATTAATTAATTTAAATCTTAAAATTTTTTTGGAATTTTAAAATTATATATATACTAATTTTAAAAGTATTTAAATTATTATTCATTAATTAAATATTAATTAATAATTAGATATTTAGTTAATTGAAATATAAGATATAATTTGAATTAATTTATTTTCAAAAATAGAATAATTTAAAATTAATTAATTAATTATTGGATATTAATTAATTAAATCAATGAATATTAATTAATTATTAAAGTATTAAAATATTATAACTCATTTAAATAATATTAAATAATTTCAATTAAATGTTATTTAAATTTTCAAATATTTTTAAGATTAATATTAAGTTTAAAATTAATTAAGTATTAATTAATTATTTAAATATTTAATTAAAATATTAAATGATATTTAAACATTTCAAATTATTTTAAACTTTTAAAATATTTTAAATGATATTTAAACTTTTCTAATTAAAATTAGTATTAATTAAAATATTAATAAATTATTTAATATTAATTAAAATATTAAAATTATATATATATTAATAAAAGTTTAATATCATTTAATATTAATTAAAATAATAAACCATTTAATATTAATTAAAAAAAATTAAATAATTTAATATTAATTAACATTCTAAAATCAGTTGATATTAAATAATATTATACAGTATTTAACATTAATTAAAATATTAAGTAAAATTAATTATTAATTAAATTTGTAAATTATTTAAGTTAATTAATATTTAATGATTGATATTTAATAATTAATATTTAACAGAATATTTAATATTTTAAATATTAATTATTAATTATAATAATTAATATTTAAAATTAATATAATTTTAAAATATGATTATAAAATTAGGTTAATAATAATTTCAAATCAAGAAAATTTAATTTTTAAAATCTAATATATATTTTATTATTTAAAATTAATATTTAATATTTATTTTAAAATAAATTAAAATAAAAAAAAGATTTAAAAAAGATTTTAAAATCAATTTTTTAAAAAAAAAAAGACAACGGGAATGACACGTGGCAACGTCTGGTTGGTGGATCCAGAACCACGGCGGCGGCGCTGAGTCGGTCCACGTGGCGGGATCTAGCTCGTCCGATTCAAACCGCGGCTACGGGAGGGGCACGTGGCGGCATCAGGGTGGTTCGCTTAACCGCGGCTAATGATTGCCACGGGGGCAATCATTAGCATTAAATGCTAATGATTGCTGGCGGCGGGCCGCAATCACTTAACCACGTCAGCACTATCCTACGTCGTTTGATCGCCCGCTGTAATGATTTAACGGCTACGATTTGTCCGGACAGAGATATCAGCGGCCGGATCAAGTCAGCAGTTAATCAGAACCGCGGAATGGCTCAATCAAGATCGTTGATCAGAATATCAACGGTCTAAAAAACGTGCGCCTGAACTAAACCAGGAAAACGCCCTAGAAAGTGTTTTTTGGCTCGTTCAAGCGATCAGATCGATCAAATATAATGAAATTTTAAACTTAAATAGATGAAACGAACAGAAATAATGTGGGGTATAGTTTAAAGCTTGAAAATCACTTTTTAGAAGGTTATTTAACTTTGAGTGTGCAAACTAGGGTTTGAGTTTTCGTGAAATTTTACCGATGGATCTTGGATTTCTTTGATTCTCTGAGCTTGTAGTTTGTCCTCGCTCAAATTTGTAGAAGAGACCCCGAGCTTTTAACGTCTGGATGGGGAGTTATACGCCTTGGACGGATTTGAGGCTTGAACCCGCCGGAAGATCGTCGCCGGCGAGGTCTTATCGGTGAGGTTTTATCTGGGATGAATGTAAGAGGAGTCTAAAGCCCAGGAATGCTCGAGCCTAGGTCTGGGATGGTTTGAAGAAGTGAGAGAGTGTAAGGGTTTTCAATGAGACCCTTTTTCCTCATTTTGCCCTATTCAATCCACTCCAGATTGAATGGACGGCTAGGATTAGCTAGGGCAGCTCCTGGATGCATGCCATCTGTCCCTAGGGTGGTTGGGAGCAGGAGGTATCAAGGACAAAAGGACAACTTAGGTGGAAAGGGGCTTTTGTCCTTTTGCAAGCATATAGAGATGATCCAAGCCATTAGATCTTGATCTGAAGGCTGAGGGTAGTCCTAGGAAGGTTCTAGAGTAGTTTAGAGCTACTGGAGGGGATTAGGGAGGAATGGATTAGGTCTAAGGTGGATTTTGACCATCTTTGACCACTCTAACACCTTGCTTTGACTGTTTGACCAGTCCAAGGCCACTTGGACTGCTGAGGTGGCAAGGGAGTGGTTATGGGAGCTGCTTGGGTTAATTCAAAGGGAGTTTGATGGCTTGACATTAGAGTTTGAATGTTAAAAGAAGGGATTGAGCTAGTTTGACCAAGTGTCCAAGTGTTGACTTGGTCAAAACTCTCATGATATGACCTATGATGGTTTTGGAGAGTTTGAGATCACATATTAGAGTAGGTTTAAATGTTTAATGAGATTTAAAAGGGGGTGATTTGATTGAATGCAATTAAGTGACATATGTAGATCAAGTTTGACTAGATTTGAATTTAGTTAATAAAGTCAACTATTGATTAGGTCAAAGGTCTAATCATGCCTAAACTTTTGGGAGAAGTGATCATAAAAGTTTGACAGGATTTTGAATGCAATCAAAATTTTGATTTTAAGTATAAAAGCTTAAGGGTTGATTTGGTCAACCTAGGTTGACTTGGTCAACCAGGTTGACCCAGAGCCAGGTTCTGGGCTAGATCAATCTCAAATGATAAATGGAGTCTGGTAGATGTGGTTTGAGGGTTTGAATAGGTTATTTGGGTCAAATCACCTATTTGAACCCTTAATGGGCCTAATGGGTCAACTAGGTTGACTTGGTCAACCAGGTTGTCCCAAGGTCAAAGATTAGGTCCAACCAGTTCAGAATAACATTCTGAGTCTACTGGTGGTGGTCTCAAGGTCTGGAGAGGTTGTTTGGTCAAAATGACCTATTTGGGCCCTTAATGGGCCTTTAGGTCAACCCTGGTTGACTTGGTCAACCAGGTGGGTCCAGGGTCTGGAAATGGGTTCAACAGATTTAAAATGACATTTGGAGACCAATGGAGGTGGTCCCAGAGTCAGAGGAGGTCATTTCGTCAAAATGACATGTTTTGACCCATAAAGGCCTGTTTGGTCAAACTAGGTTGACTTGGTGAACCAAGTTGACCCAGGGACTGGAAGTGGGTCCAACAGGTTTGGTTTGACATTTGAAACTTGCTGGAGGTTGTTGCATTTGATTTGGAGCTCTTTTGACCAAAATGACTATTCACACCCCATAAGGGTATTTTGGTCATTTTGACCCCTGGTAAACTGGGGGTCAAATTGAGTCCAAAAAAATGCAGTTTAATTCTCAATGGGTCATAATCAAGGGTCTGGAGGTGATTGGAGGCTTTGGAGAAAGCTCCAGGGTCAAAATCCACTGGGTGGTAGGTCCAGTGGCATAGACTGTAAATATTTGAAGGTTTTACAACCTTTGGATTTCAATTCAGTTTCTGGGGTTAGAGATCTCAGAATGAGCTCAAATTTGGAGGGTTGCCTCTAGAGACATGTCACATCAGTATGGAACTGACAGACCTTGAATCAGAGGTCATTTGATAGGGTTTTGAAGTATTCAAAAATTTGCTAGAAAAGGCTTTCAGGACTTAGACCTTTGGCCTTTGAATTTGAATTTGGAAATCTGGTTTTGAATTGGATTTTGAGCTTGAATGATAGGATTTGAATTAAATTTAGATTGAATTAAAATTTGGATTGATCTAGAAGAATCCTAGGGTTTAGAATAGGTCCTAGGGTCCAAATCAGCTTAAGGGAATCTTAGGGTCTATAATAGATCCTAGGGACTGGAATCTAGGAAGATCCTAGAATCTAGAAGTCATAGGGAAATCCTAGGATCTAGAATAGTCTTAGGATCTAAAAGAATCCTAAGCTCTAAATAGATCTAGGAGAATCCTAAGGTCTAAGAGGATCATATGATTTAGAATCAGGTAGAATCCTAGGGTCTAGAATAGATCCTAGGGTCTGAAGTCTAGGAGAATCCTAGAATCTAGATTTATCTTAAATTGCATTGATCTGGGGTCAGGATTGATTTGAATTTGGATTGATCTTAAAGTTTGGATTGATCTAAGATCAGATTGATCCTAGGGTTAAGATTGATCCTAAGGATTGGAAAGATCCTAAGGTCTGGATTGGTCCTACTGAGCTCATACAAAAATGAGGTCAACACAATCATGAATCATAGAATTAAAATCATCCATAGCCTTCACATTAGGATTATTCCCCCCAATCCTCTTGGAAGCATTAGAAATAATATTAAAATCACCACCAACACACCAAGGACCAATAGCATTGCTCGCAAAATCAACTAACATCTCCTAAAGGGGAAGACGACTCAATCTAGAACATGCAGCATAGACAAAGGAAAAATTACACTGAATATGAAAGCCCATGATTTGAGAATTTACAACTTGAGGGGAATCAGAAATAATGTTCACAGAAATGGCATTGTTCCACATAATCCAAATTTTATTTGAACAGTTAGCAAAGTAATTAGAAAACCCCAACCGAGAAGCATTATGCGCAAGTTTAGCATTCAAAATAAAAGGCTCAATCAAAACCAAAAGTTGAATATTATGAATCCTACACAAATTCTTAACTCTAATTTTAGAGTCAGCCCCCCCAATACCCCTCACATTCCAAATAAGAGCTTTAACCGTTATAACCTTTGGGAAACGTTTGAGCTCTGGTAGATCGAGGTATAGAGGTTAAGGCAATTTTAACATGTTTACCCTTCTTTTTTTCCCACCTTAGAGAAACCTTCATCATCAATGGAAGCATTCTCGTCAAGGTTGGAAGATAAAGAATCCACATTCTCCACTCTAATGTGTTGTTCCACAATCTCAGTGTTCATTAAAGAATTAGGAATAAATTCTCCTTCTTCACAACCCTCTTTAGACAAAGCATCAAAATTCAAAACTGTTTCTTCCTTTCCCACATCAAGATTACCATTTGGAACATGATGAGGTAGAGGTTGATCAGAGATATCCTTGTTTTGTAATATAGAATCAATAGAAACAAAAAGATTAGGATCCTCAACATTATTTGAAACCCCATTAATAGGATGTTGTTCAGCTAAACCATTAGAAACGTTTTCAGGTAAAACAACATTTAGATTAACCTCATTTTTCGATAAATTATTAATGGTTATAGGTTTGACCTGATCTACCAGGATCAATTCATGATCAATATCGAGAGGCACTTGGTCCTTAGCAATCACAATAGGCTTCCCCACGTGAGAGTTAGAATTATGTTTTAATTTTGGATGCAACTTGAAACAATCGGATAAAGCATGTCCATGCATCTTACAGTTAGAACAAAAATCAGGGATTTTTTCAAACTCAACTTTTTGTAAGTAACCAAAAGCTTTGGATCCCACCAAAATCTCCTTGGGATGTTTTTTGGTTATATCTACCTCAACTAGAACCCTAGCCACAGACGGCCTAGTCCTAGAAGCGGTGGCCTGATCCGACTGAAGCGAACTACCAAAAATAGAACCGAGAGCATGAAGAACCTTAGGATTGAAAAAATAGAAACGCAAATTAGGAAACGAAATCCACACTGGCACGATCGGAGATTCTTCTTTGATGTCGAAAAAAGGAGTCCATTTTAATATTATCATTTGACAATTAGATATGAAATAGGATCTTCTAGCAAACACCATACTATAGTCCAAATCATTCGAAAGTTGAATAGAAACATGTCGAGAATCCAGCAAGCCCATAGAGTAAAATCTCGAAAGTTTAAGGCTACAAAAATTTTTTTGAATCGTATCAAGATTCGGTCTACGCAAACCAAACTTACCCACCATAGTAAATTGAAAAGGAGAAGCCAGTTTAAGAACCTCATCATTAGATAAAAGAACCACATGAACACCATTAAAAACACCTTGAGTTAAGGAAGAAAGGTCATCACCTGACGACGAGGAGCCAGAGAGAACTTCTTTGAAAGAACGAGACTTAGGTGGAGATTTCAGCCCTTCATCATCCAAGTTAAAAAAACCTTTATTCGGACGCACCTTCGGTTCAGCCACATTCCCCAACGGAGTGGAAGAGGAGGCACCAGCCATGGCAAAAAAAAAAAAACCACCCGAGAAGGGCCACGCACCAGAAAAGCACACAAAACAGTCACTTGAGAAGGCAACGAGGAGAAAACAGGAGGAGAACGATCAACGGAGCAGGAAAATGTGGAAAGTGGAAGGGAAACCCTAAATTGCCAGAGACGGCGCGTTAGGGCACGGGGATGTAGCTTTGATATATGATATTTAATTGATGATTTATGGTCATAAATTGCACAAAATTTGAGATGCATTTTCTTTGATCTTCTTCTTTATACTTTCGATCATGTTATTGTCACTCGATCTTTTGTAAAAATATCTTGAAATAAATTTTTACTCATAAAAAATAAACTAAAAATATAGCACTAAAGAATAAAATAAAATTTGTGTCAGGTTATTAATATCAGTGATGTCCCGATTCCAGCTGAATTATCGGTGCCAAATACTGAAGGCCAACTCATTACTCCAAACAATAATATTCAACAACCTCCTTCTCCTCAAGCTGAGGCAATGATAAAGTTCAATTCTGGTAATGAGATCAAATTTCGTAATACTATATATATCAATTGCACCCATTTTATGTGATGAATCTATTTCCAAGGAAAAGTTAGATTGTATTTGTTGAAAATGTAAACCAAAATAAATTATGTATCTAGAAAATTGTATGGAAGAAATATCTAGAATATGAAATTATTTTTGGTGGTTGGTAGTTGAGCTTTTATTATGGAAATACTAGATTGTGTTTCTAGAATTATCTTTGTACAAGTATAAAAAGGCATTGAGTTGTCATTTTGATGTAAGAGAGAAAGAAACCTAATAGAAAATTCCTCTTCTTCGTCATATTCTTTTCCACTCTTAAAATATTTTTCTTTCTAACAGTATTAACCTCATGGTTGCTTTGCCTGCTATTTCCAAAATTAAAAGTGACAAATTAAATCATGTGGGGGATGCTAATTTTTTGAATGATGATCATGTGGATGATGCTATGTCATTTAACCCTTCTCCTAATGCCACTAATTGCGGTGCTACTAATGTCCTCTTCCTCAAAATTGATATTTTAATTGAAGAGCCTCATTCTGATAGATCAAATTCTAATTGGGAAGAAGAGGAATTACATTCCGATGTGGAGGTCCATTCCAAACTGAAAAATGCTTCTAAGTTTAAGCTAGACATATTTCTTTTGATGACTTTGATATAGCCTCCGATAAGAAAAAGAGAAGGAATGAGAATAAAAATAAATTTGATGTGCTTGCCTCATTCTAGATATACTAGATCTAAAGCTATGTCAAAATCTATTTAATATGATTAAGTCACTTATTTGGAATGTTAGAGGTGTGGGTAATATCATTTCTCGCTCTCGAATTTGTAACTTGTGTAGAATGTATAACATCTCATTTCTTGCTACTTAGAACCTCTTGTTGATTCTTCTAAGTTGATTTCTTATCAAAGGTAGCTTGGTTTTAATTCCTCTTTTACTAATGCTAATGGCTTGTATTTTTTGGAATGACCATATCAATTGCTCTGTTTTAGTTGATTTTGAGCAAGTTATTCACTGTAGTTTCTATATAATTAATACTTTAATGTTTGGCTCTATTTATTATGCTAGTTGCTCTAAAGTTGGTTGGCTTTCTTTACAACATCAAATTTTTGAATTTTCTTTTTCTTTTAGAGGTCCTTAGTTTGTTGTGCGTGTTTGTGGGTTGGGGGGGGGGGGGGGGGGGGGTGGAATAGATGTCAATATCATTGCTAATGCTTTAGAACGATTGGAAGGCTCTCCTAATAATATTTCTGTTATGGAGGATTTTAGTAATGTGATATGGACTGTGATCTGGTTGGCATTGATTTCTATGGTTTTAAGTTTATGTGGTATAACAGTCACTTATGGAAAAGATTATATAGAATTTTATTTAATTTTGAGTGGGTGTCTCTTTTCTCTAACATTATGGTCCAACATCTTAGTATAACTATTTCTGATCTTGCTTCATTACTGATGTCTTTTAATAATAATATTAGTAAGGGGATCTCTTCCTTTCACTTTCAAAATATGTGGATACACTCTTCTGACCTCTATAAGGTCGTTAAAAAAAAATAGCAGGCTCCTTTACTTTATTATGATGGGAATAATGATATTATCCTTTTCTCTCTCAAATTCAAGCATCTTAAACAAGTCTTAAGATGGTGGGAAAATATGTGTTTGGTAACAACTTTGAAAATATTACTTAAACTGAAAATAAAACTATCTTGCATGAGGAGAATTTTATGCTTGATAACTCTAATGAAAATAAGATCGCTTTGATCAATGCTAGGAATACTCTTTCCCATTTACAGTTTCTGGAAGAGGAATATTCACGCTGAAAAGCTATTTCTAAATCCCTTACTGACGGTGATAGAAATACTAAATATTTCCATGTTAGGGAAAAGAGTAGAAAGGCTAAATCCTTTATTCATAATATTAAGCTTGATGATAGTACTCTTTTGGAGAATGAGGAGGATGTTTCCAACTCTGCTATCAATTTCTTTATGAACATTTTAGATGTGTCTAAAAATGTGAATCCTTTATCTAATCCTTCCTTTATTCCTATTATTATTAATGATCAGGCTAATGTTTAGTTTAATAAATGCCTAGATGACATTGAGATTCATAATATCCTTATGGATATGAACAAGGATGTCGTGGCCGGTCCTAATAGCTTCATTGTTTCTTTTTATCAAAATTGCTAGAGCATTATTAAAGATGACCTTAGCAAAGCTGTTAAAGATTTTTTTATGGGTTTGACTATTCCTAAATGTTTTTCCAGCACATTTATTATCCTTATTCCTAAATGTGATAATCTTACTTGTTGGTTTGATTACAGACCTATTAGTCTCTGTTCTAGTTTTAATAAATTTATTTCTAAAATTCTTACTTCTCGTATGGCTAGTTTCCTCCCCAAGATTATTTCTTAGCATTAGACTAATTTTGTTAAAGGGAGGAGTATTGTAGACAATGTTTTGTTAGCTCAAGAACTCATTTATGATATTAATGTGGAAGCCTCGGGTAGAAATATAGTGATAAAACATGACATCTCTAAAGCCTATGACAATATCAATTGGAATTTTATTTATAAAGTTTTGCATCTTTTTGGCTTTAATGATGTTTCTATAGCTTTAATTTTCAATATCATTGAAAATGTTTGGTATTCCATTATTATTAATGGTAAAAGTAAAAGTTTTTCCAAGCTCGTTAAGATGTAAGGTAGGGTGATCCTCTCTCTCTTGCTATCTTTATTATTGCTACTGAATATTTATCTAGAGGATTGCATGCATTATTTTCTCAATATAAAAGTCTACTTTACATTAATAGAGGTGGTATGCCTTTTTCTCATTTATGTTTTGTCGATGATTTCATTATCTTTTGCAGTGGATCTATAAAAAATGTCAAGAACGTTTATAATTTTCTTTTGAAGTTTAGTTAGGAAAGTGGTCTAAATTTTAACCTCAAGAAATGCTCTTTCATTCCGGGGAATGGTATGAATCAAAGGAATATCAACCGTGTCTCCGATTACACTAGTTTTTCTATGCAAACTCTCCCCTTTTTTACTTGGGTACTCCAATTTATAAAGGTCGTAAGAAAAATTTTCTTTTTGATAAAATTTTTCAAGCTATTAATGCTATAATGGATTCTTTGGAATTCAAATTGCTTTCCATGGGGATCGTATGGTTTTGATTAAGAGTGTTTTGTTTTCTCTTATGTTATACCTTTTTCAAACTATTAATCCCTCTTTGAAGGTTTATGCTAGAATGGACAAAGTTTTTAATAAATTCTTCTGGGGTTCTACTTCTGATGTTAAGCAGATTCACTGGAGAACTTGGAACTCTTACATTGGTCCTGTTGGGGAGGGAGGGCTTGGTTGCAAGTCCATCAAAGATAAGGTTACATGCTTTTCTATAAAACTTTGGTGGAAGTTCAGGCAGAACAATTCCCTTTGGGCTAATTTTATGAATATGAAGTATTGCAAGTCCAATCATCCTTCTTGTAGTTTTTTTAAAAATGGGCAATTCTCTGTTTGGCACAGATTGTGTAAAATCAAGTGGTTGCGTGAATCTTTTTTGCAATGGGGTATTGGCAATGGTAAGTGTTTTTTCTTGGCAAGATAACTGGATGGGTTTAGGCTCTTTATATTCTTATTTTCATACTCATTCTATCTCAAATTTAAAAGTTGCCGATTTTTTATGCAATGATAATTGGAACTATAACCTTTTACTTGATTTTGTTCCAAAACCTATGGCTGATGGCATTATGCAAATTTCTTTTGACATGAATATGGCTAATAAAATGATCTTTAATAAGTCTGCTGATGGTAATTTTTATTCTAAAGAGGTTTGGAATTGTATCAGAGATTGGTCTACTAATAAGAAAGACTATAATAGGATTTGGAATTTGAATACTTCGATCTCTTATTCTATTTTTAATTGGAAATTTTTAAAAGGTTTTATTCCGGTAGACAAGAGATTGTTATCTAAGGGCTTCAACATCGTATCCAAGTGTCAATGTTGTTCTCATGTTAAAACTCTTAATCATGTTTTCTTGGATGGGCATATTGAGAAAATGGTTTGGCTCTTATTGGAGAATGCTTTGGATTTTCAGTTGGTTTTTGATGCTACTAATTGCTATTCTTTCTTGGCTCAATGGTGCTCCAAAAGGCATGCTAGTCATATTGCTATTATTATCCCTATGATCATTTTATGCTTATTATGGTTGGAGAGGAACAATAGTAAACATCTTGGTATCAAAATGAATTGTAACTGAATCTTTTTTTGTCTTAAACTCAAAATCCATCAAATGATTAATGCTAATTTACTTTACCTAAGCATTTCAAAGGAATTATGTTGTGGACTAATGTTTTCCAGATTTCTTTTGGTAAAGATAGTTTTAGAAGTTTTTTTAGAGTGGTTTATTGGCTTAAACTGTCCTTCAACCAATTTAAATTAAATATTGATGGTTCTTTTACTAAGGATGGTGTCAGTTGTGGTGGTATTGTTAGAAACTGTAGTGGTGATATGCTTTTTTGATTTTGCTATGGAAGCCCCTACTGGTAATGTGATTATTGCTGAAGCTTTAGCTCTCTTACTCAGGCTTTAATTCTGCTCCCATTTTAATATCTAGTATATTTGGATTGAGCCCGACTTCTTAATCTTGGTTAATCTAGTTAAGAACAATTGTTGTAATAATGCTTATTTATTTTACACTTTTAGGAATATTATTAATTATTTGAAGAAGGTTGAGTTCTCTATCTCGCATATTCCTAGAAGTGGTAATTCTTAAACTGATTGGTTGGCTTGGAAAGGTGTCTATCTTCAAGACACTGAGTTATACACTAATTTGGCCAATTTAAATTTTTTGAAAGGTTTGGTGAGAATGGATAAGCTTGGGTTTCCTTCTTTGAGGCATAAATGAGGTTTGGTTGGCATTCTTTCTCGATTTTCTACTCATGCTCTCATGCAGTTCTTTGGTTCTGGTTCTGGCTTTGCTGATCACCTACTGTTTCATTTTGTGGATCCCTTGTTTGAATGTGTTGCTACAACTTTGTTGTCAGTGGGCTTTTTTCTTACGCTTGTTGTCAGCTGGATCGTGGTTTTGGTTGGTTTTTTCCATCGTTTTCCTCTGCTTTTGTTGTGTTTTTTTTGTTTTCATATTCTATACAGGTATGCTTCTCTATTTGTTTGGACTGTTCGGTTGTTGGTGGATCATGATTCCAGGTGCCCCTTCTTCTTGTTGTGGCTTACATCTTGAAGGATTTTAGGAATTTAATGGATTCTATTTTGTTATTCTGTTGTGTTCTTGCTGACCTTATTTATATTTAATTTTTTTGGTTTTTTCTTTTGTAAGTAGGTAGGAATCTTTGGCTCACGTGTTTTCTTTACTCTCATCTAGTTTGGTCTGTTTCTGGTTTATTTTGGTTGTTTGGTTTTGGGCGTTTGTTCGGGGTCCTCTATGGTATTGGGTGTTGTTTTATCTTTTATCTACTATATTTTGTTAAATCCTGCTTTTGGAGGTCTTTGCTTTCGGTACTGCGGTCTGTTATGGGTGTTCATTTTTTGGTTGAGCTGTGCTTTTCTATTTTCTTTTTCAGATTATCTCAGGTGTTTCTTTAGTAGCATCCCAGCATATCTTTTGTTGCCTATTTTTTGTATTCTCTGACAGGTTTTAGGGCTCTGTTTTTTGGTCTGGGATGATGACGGGGTGTGGACTTTATTATCGTTGGAGCTGCTGCTTATTTGGATTCGACATTGGGCTCACTCAGGTGTTTTACTTGTTTTTGTTGGATCACATTAATGCTTGCTCTTTGAATTTATTTGGTAGGGATTCTGGCTTGATTGGAAGGCTTTGGTGCTTTATTTTTTCTGGGATTATCGACGGGTTGTGGATCATTCCCTACTTTTTTTGCTGTGCTGATTGTGTATCTAAGCTTTGGGCTTCTTTTGGGTTGGGCTTCTTGCCGACCTTGCATTTGGATTTCTTTTTTGGCTTTTTGCTGATATTGTATCTAGATAGGGATCTTTAACTCTTAGGACCTTTTTGAATTTCTGATTGTAGCTCTTTGAGCTTTGGTGAGCTATCGATCCCTCTTAGGACTTGTAACAATTTTTCCAATATCAATGCGTAGGCCCTATTTGGGTTTTAATTAAAAAAAAAGGTAGGAATCTTTGGCTCTTAGGTATTATTTGTCTTTTTGATTGTAGCTTCTTCAACTTTAGTGAGCTATCAATCTCTTTAAGGACTTGTAATCCCTTTGATTATTAACGTGTAGGCCCTATATGGGTCCCCCAGCCCCCACCAAAAAAAAAAGGTTATTACAATCAACTTTAATCAGGAACTATTTTCATTTGGGAGGATTTTAATTAAGCATATTGGATTGGTTCGGGAAAAATAATCAATATAATGCAAAGAATTACATTTTTTGTTATTATTGTTTACAAATATGCCGAAAAAGAAAATTTGTCAACAACTACATAATGCGATGCAACAATATTGCACAAACTTCCTTTAGATTGTGACGCTTTTACAAGAGAACAAGGTCACCTATTAACCTTGCAAACAAACCCATGTCTCCAACCATTATATATTCAGCCCCAAAGCCGAGTGTATGAAGAAGAAAGAAAAGAAACAACACAGAAGCCAGGCGCCCTCAATATTGGATTTCCCTTCCAAAGCTTCACAAGGACACAAATCTCCCTTCTTATCTCAAACCCTTTCTTTGTCGATATCTCTCGTCCTCTTCCAATACTTGCCTGAAGAAAATAACAGTACTTAATGCTCACTCTAGATTTCCCACTTACTCGATTTATGTTCCTTTCCTCATGAAGTGTGAGCCATTTATATTAAATGAGAGACACAAATCAATATACAGCCACGAGAAATCAACATAGTCGACGATTACAAATAAGAATGGAAACATGCAACGTAAGTGAGCTTTGGAAAACTAATGGTTGAACAGTGTAATAGGATTTGATCCATAATTAACTAACTAACGCGGTGCTGAAACAGAAAACTGCGGAGAAGGTCACATTTTTGGGATGCAGGAAATTTTTGTTTCTTTTTTATTTTTAATTTCAATTTGTGTTATAGTAAATTAAAAAAAAATTCTTACGAAACTTTTCAGTATTATTTTGAAGACTAAGAAGATGCTAGATGAGTGGAGGAGTATGTTGATTCTTATTTTCAAGAATAAATGTGATGCACAACAATGTGTGAACTATAGAGGAATTAAGTTACATGTCATACTATGGGAGAGAATTATACAACATAGGTTACGGCGTGATACTTATGTTTTTCAAATTCAATTTGGAATCATGTCGGGTAAGTCTTGGTAAGATCGTTGATAAGTAACATCACTTATTGAGCTGTCAGCTACACTTTCCACTATGCTCTGCCACACCGCAGCCATCAAACATTGGATTTCTGCTACACGCATCTCATCCGTTTCTTCCTAACAGAATGTTACTCTGTTTTACTATATAGAGTATTGTACATGTTAGAAATGAGAATCAATGAAATGAAATACTTTACTCTGCTCATCTTCTTCCTATAGCATTTTTAGTTTCGCATATTTCATCATGGTATCAGAGCATTTGGTCAAGATTTTCAGATTTTTTTTCTTATCTGCTTCTCCTTTACTTGCTACTACCATGGCCGACTCACCTTCAGGTTCTTCCTCGATTCACTCACTTCTTCCTACAAGTGAGGTTTCTATTCCCCAGCAACTGAAGTTTGTAATGACTACTGTCAAAAATATGGTAAATATTCAACTTATAGCAGACAATCACCCAATATGAAAGGCTCAAATCCTCAAGCTATTCTGTGCCAATGGCTTTGAGGGCTATTTGACTGATGCCATTTCAAAACCAGCTAAAAAAATACTGCATACCAATGGTACCATTATCCCTAACCCTCTATTTCACACCTGGATGCTCATCGATCAAAATCTCGCAGCTACGCTGTATTCCACCATTGCTCTATCCCTCTTACCGTATGTCCTTAATCTTAATTCCTGTCATGAGATCTGGACAACAATCGACTGTCGCTTGCAGTCGACTAACTGATCTCATATTCTACAACATAAAAATGAGCTTCACTAGGTGAAAATGAAAGATCAAACAATGGTTCAATATCATTTAGATATCAAACAGAAAGTTGATGCTATCGCTACAACTGGATCTTCAATTGATTCTGAAGATGTGATACATTGCACTCTCAACAGACTATCGACCTCCTACCAATCCTTTAAGACTGCCATTCGCACCAAGCTTCATCCAATCTCTTTGGATGACTTTTATGCTTTGTTATGTAGGAAAGAATTGAACATTATGGCCGATTTGGTGCCTGAAAATCCACCATCCATTGACCCTGCTCTTGCTCTAGTAGCTACTCATGGACGCTCTAGAGGACGGACATTCAACTTCAATTCAACTCGTGGATGACAGTCTCCAGCTTCATTCGGTGGTTGCTCACCATCTCATTCTACTCAATGTGGTTGCCACTCCAATTTTTCTATAGAGTGCTAGATTTGTGGAAAATTTGTACACTCTGCATTCCGTTGCCGGCATCAACATGATGCCAATTTCCAGCTACCTCAACATGCCTTCTTGGCTGATCAAGACTCTACTGCTCATGTCAAATCCGATTGGTATCTTAACTCTTGCGCTACCGCTCACCTTACCAATAATGCCTCTCAGCTCAACAGCACTCAACTGTATTTAGGCTCGTCTCAGATTCAAGTCGGCAATGGACAGCTCCTACCTATAGTGCAAACTGGAATAGGGCTCTTACCTACTCCCTCTCGTAAGCTTCATTTATCAAAAATCATTCATGTTCTACATCTTTCTCATAACCTTCTATCCATTCATCAACTTACTAATGATAATCCATGTGTTGTTGAAATATCTTCTAATGGTTTTATGATAAAGGACACCCAGACTCACAGGACACTTCTCCATGGTCGCAGTCAACTTGGACTATACCCTATTAAAGCTTCTTCATCCTCATTGTAGTCAGCTCCACTTGCATTTATGTCTACACTTCATGAAACATCCAATCTATGGCATCAAAGATTGGGCCATCCAGCTATCTCAACCCTTCAGCTCCTCCTCAAACGGCTTCAACTTAGTTCTTCTCCTATTTCTCATTGTTCTACTTGTGTGCATGCTAAATGTACATGTTTACCTTTTTAGTTATCTACTACTAACACTACAAAATGTTTCAAACTTGTTCACACAGATGTATGGGGTCCTTCCCTAATCTTATCAATGCAATCCTATAAATATTATCTTCTTTTTGTGGATGACTTTAGTAGATTTTGTTGGGTTTTCCCTCTTATTTCTAAATTTGAGATGTGCTGCAAATTTCTAGAATTTAAAAACCTTATGGAAAATCAATTTTAAACATCAATTAAAACTTTAAGATCTGATGGTGGAGGAGAATACATAAATACCACATTTAAGTCTCACTTAATTCGGCTTGGTATTGAGCATCAAATCAGATGTCCCTATACTCCCCAGCAAAATGGAGTGGCTAAAAGGAAACATAGGCATATACTGGAAACTATTCGAGCACTAATCTTTTAGGCCAATATACCTACAAAAATTTTGGCAGATACATTATTGACTGTCGTCTATCTTATTAATTGACTTCCATCTAAAGTCACTCATTCCAAATCACCTTATGAGCTGCTCTATAGTAAACCCCCTCTTTATACTCATCTAAAAACTTATGGCTAGCTTTGTTATCTTGATATCTCCAAAACTAACCAACTAACTTACACCAAGATCACTACCATGTGTATTTCTTAGTTATGCCACTCAAGCCAAGGGTTATAAATGTCTTCATATACCAACAAATCAAATTTATGTCTCTCAGCATGTCTATTTCCAGGAAAATATATTTCCATTTCAGGCTCCCATCAGTATCACACCTCCTTCAATCACTAATGCCCACCCTTCTAGTTACATTCCTCCCTCTATGCTAGTTCCTGCCACTACCTCTTTTGTGCATCCATCTTCTATAGCAAATCCACTTACCTATCCAACCAATCTTCAGCAAATTCCTCAAATACTCAAAATCCACTTACCTATCCAACCAATCTTCAGCAAATTCCTCAAATACTCAAATTGTTACAACTGCCAATAATATTTCTCTTTCGATTTCACATGCTGATCCTTTGACTGAGTTGCTAGTCTCCACTACTACTTCACCTACTCGTCATCCTATGATCACACATTTTTGATCTGGGACTCTCAAGCTGAAACAAATTCTGGATCTAGCTACCTCTATTTTTCCTCTGCAATCGACTTGCTATTCTCAGGCTACCAAATTCCAAGACTGGAGGCAAGCAATGAGTGCTGAGTTCGAAGCTATGCAAAAGCAAGAAACATGGGATCTTGTTCCTGCTTCTCCAAATCAAAATGTATTGGGCTGCAAATGGTTATTTAAAATCAAATTCCACTCTGATGGCACACTAGCTCGAAGAAAAGCACGATTAGTTTCTCAAGGTTTTAAACAGGAATTTGGTTTAGATTATCACGACACATTCAGTCCATTAGCTAAATTCCAAACCATTCATCTATTTCTTACGATTGATGTCCTAAAGAGTTGGCATATCCTACAGTTAGATGTCTCTAATACATTTATGTATGGTACTCTCCATGATATTGTCTTCATGAAACAATCACTTGCTTTGTGGATATACAATATCCCAATCATGTATTCTTACTCAAAAAGCCTATCTATGGCCTCAAGCAAGCCCCAAGACAATGGTATGCTACCTTCCCTTCATTTCTACATGAGTATGGTTTTACAGAGAGCCAAGCTGATCTGTCCCTTCACCTCTATCATCATGACAAGATTGAGCTTTACATATTAGTATATGTTGATGATATACCCCTAATTAGCAGTGATCAATCTGTTAGGAAAGCTTTACTTTTAGTTTAATATTCAAAATTTTAGATGAGAAATCTTGGACGGCTTACTTATTTTCTAGGACTATAAACCACCTATAGTTCCATTGGAATTCATCTCAATAAGTCCAAATATGCAGCTGATCTCTTGCTTAAAGCTTATATGGCTGATTGTAAACTAGTCCAAACTCCAATACCTATCAAGCTCATGTCTGACTCATCGGCTGCTGAGTTGTATCCTCAATCAGAATTCTATAGGACCATCATAGGTTCGCTGCAATACCTGATGATTATGCAACCTGACATTCAATATGCTATCAATACTCTTTGCCAACATATGCATAAACCTTCAGTCCTTCACTATCAGCTGCTCAAATGTGTACTGAGATATATAAAAGGCACCTTATAGCTTGGATTACCTATATCCAAAGCATCTCTTTAACTTACTACCTTCTATGACTCCTACTGGGCCTCTTGCTCCATTGATAGATGATTCATTACAGGCTATTGTGCATTTATTGGATCCACATTGATCTCCGGGTTGGTCAAGAAACATACCTCGGTTGCCAAATCATCAACAGAGGTGGAATATCATGCGCTTGCCATGGCTGCTTGTAATATAATTTGGCTTTATTGTCTGCTATCCGACTTTGGTATCACTTCTTCCCCAACACCTCTATTCTATGACAATGTATCAGCTCTAGCCTTGGCCAATAAACTTATTTTTCATGCTCAGACCAAGCATATTGACATTGATTGTCATGTTATTCTAGATTGCATTAAACAAGGTCACATTTCGGTTCATCACATTGCTACTCATGATCAAACTGCTGACATATTTACAAAGCCATTGAGTTCACTTCAGTTCTCACAATTGCATACCAAGTTGACCATTTGCTCCACCATGGTCAACTGGAGGGGGCTGATAAGATCATTGATAAGTAATATCACTTATTGAACAGTCGGCTACACTCTCCACTATGCTCTGTCACACCATAGCCATCAACCGTTGGATTTCTACTACACGCATCTCATCCGTTTCTTCCTAACAGAATGTTACTCTATTTTACTATATAGAGTACTGTACATGTTAGAAATGAGAATCAATGAAATGAAATACTTTACTCTTCTCATCTTCTTCCTATAGCATTTTTAGTTTCGTAGGTTTCATCAGGTCTACTTTAGAAGATATATATTTATTGAGAGATTTGATGGAGAATTATAGAGATAATAAGCATGATCTACATATGATATTTATAAATTTAGAGAAAGCTTATGATATAGTTCTATAAGAAGTACTATGGAGAGTTCTGGAAAAGAAAGGGGTTAATAATGCATATATTCAAGCCATTAAGGATATGTATACAGGAGCTAATACTTGTGTTCAAACACATGGTAGTTTGACCATGTATTTTCCTATTTCAGTTGGATTAAATTAAGGAGTAGCTTTAAGCCCATATCTTTTTACTTTAGTCATGGATATTCTTACGAGACATTGTCAAGAGGATATACCTTGGTGTATGTTTTGTGATGATGATAATCTTCTTGTTGATAAGACTAGAGAGGGAGTTGAAGGTAAACTTGAATTACGGAGGTCAACCTAAGAGTATAAAGGTTTTCTTTTAAGTAGATCTAAAGCTGAATTTATGGAGTGTAATTTTAGAAGTAATAGATTTTCTGGGTGGATTGTGACTTTGGACAATCAAGTCATTAATAAGAGTACACATTTTAGATATCTCAGATCTATCATTCAAAGTGATGGTTATATAGCTAAATATATTATTAGTAGAATTCAAGTTGGATGGTTAAAGTGGAAGAATGCATCGGGCCTATTGTGTGATAGGAAAGTATCCCTCAAACTTAAGAGAAATTCTATAAGATGGTGCTGAGACCTTCAATGCTTTATGGCACATAAAATTAGATTATGCAACCTTCTACAAATATGTTCAAGACACCATTTAACATGTATTAAACCAAAACTAAAGCTGTGATTAATCTTGATTGACCAAGTTAACCTAGGTTCATGTATATTGCCATTGAACCCTAAAGCTATATCTCATGCATTTGGACATTTCTATTGCATGAAACCTTTTCCAATATGTGCAATACATCATTTAGAATGATCTAAACCTAATCTTAGACCATTGGTTAGCCTAGTTGACCAAGTCAACCTAACAAAAAAAAGTTGAGCAAGTCAACCTAGGTTGACCAAATGCATCATTAAGGGTTAAACATGTATTTTTCATAAAAATAGTTTGTCAAGACATAAAAATGCATACAATATACTTAAAACTTCATTTGGAATAGTTTGAACCAAACCTCAACCCATGGGTCAATTTAGTTGACCAAGTTAACCAAGGTTGACAAAGCTTGCATACATCGAAATCCTTTGTATATTCATTGACCAAGGTTTGATTAAACTCATTTTAACATATAAGAGTATCTATAGAATCCCTAGGAGATAACTCTAGGTGACCCATGCATTGTCTCAACTTAGGTTAGCCACCTCGCTTGACCCAAGTGGTCAAAATGACCATTACATGGACTCAATCTAAACCTAGACTCATTTGACCTAAGTTGGCACTTTCATTGCATTCCATGTGACTCAATGCATCCATCCTAGTAAGTCCAGCAATTGGGTTGACCTGAGTTGACACATCAGGTTTTCCCAAAGTCACCTAAAGCACCTAAATCTACATTTCATGCATGACTAATCTGCCTAAGCGTAGGTGTCACCTGAATTGAGTTTAGGAATATTCCAAGAGCTCTTCCACCTAAGCTTCCCTCATTGTGGTCTGGTTTAGTCATCATCTTAAGAAGCGTTAGCATGTTACTCACGGGCCAAGCCAGCCCTTGCAACCCAGCTAAACTCAAACTCTCAAAGTTTTAAGAACTCTTCCCTGAACCCTATAAAGCCACCCTTACTCGACCTAGTGGCCTAAGGCATCATGAATCAAGCAGAAATCTTATCTAAGAGCATTTCCAATGTCTATAAATAACCCAATTTTCCTTTAAATAAAGGTTTAATTTCACATTTTGTTTAGTTTTTTTAAGTGTAAGAGCTTCCTTCCCCCTACTTCCCAGCTATTTGTGTGAGGTCCTTCAGAGGTTTCAAGCGAGCTCCAATCATCTTTCCACCATGAAAGTGAAGCTTTCATTCCAATCATCGTCAGATCGAAACTCCTTGAGAAGGAACATTTTAGAGATCCAATAATCAAGACAAAAGCTAGATTGAGGTAATTGGAACATTCTTTTAGGCAATCATCCATTCCCAAGCTTCGTCCTAGTTAGGGTCAGGAAAGTGTGAAAAAAAAACATCCAATCTAGAAGGATCAGATCGTTGGATTGAATGTTCATATTCTACTGACGCTCTAAGTGAAATTTTATCCAAATCCATCCAGCTAATCTTTGGAATACTGCTAGAATTTATCTACGATTAGTAAAATGAAAAGCAGGTTGAAGACAAAATCTGGACCATTAATTTCAAATAATGGTTCTGATTTCATCGTATATGAGTTTATTCAACCATCCTGCGATTTCAATCCTTTGAATGTAAATCATTTGATCTTGATCCGATGGCTCCCAATGAAAGTACATGGATACCATTAGTGCGCTAATAATTGGTTGACCAATCAGAGTGCATCACATGGAAAAGGAAGCTGATTGGGTAAATAGCATTTAAATAATTCATAGAAAATTAATAGAACTTTAAAAATTTATATCTCCTTTTCTACTTGTCAAATTATATGTTCTTGGGCTCTATGGATTCAGCTTGGGGAGTACTATCAAAACCCTATGGTCTTTAGTAATGATCTATAATGCATTAACCATAATTCTAGAAAAAAACCCCTGGGGTATTTCTTGAATTGTCCATAATACATAGGTCACCATGGGACCAAATTGAAGGAAATGTTTCTAGGAGATGTTTAACACATCTCTTAAAAATTTTTACCTAATTTTAAGAGGTTTTTCCAAGTCTATGAGTCATCATTTGACCTATAAATTTGAAAATGCATATCCAAGAATTCATAGAGACTTAAGGGTTGATCTTTGGTGTGATTGCAATGTTATTTTAAAGGTTTGGTTAGCCATTGATTTTATCCAAATCCATTGAGTAGAGATCCTAAAATAAAACACCAAAGTTATAAATGTATTTAGGTTTAGTGATTGATATCTCAACCTTGGGAGGCTTTTATGAGCTCAAATTCAATGGGTTTGAAGCACATGTATACATGTATATTTATGTTTAAAATTTTATTGAATTTGGAGGTCATTCTTCTGTCATTTAGTAAACCCAAGTTTCATGTACATAATTAACTAAGGATCTTTAAAAATTCATAATAAATTTAGTTTAAATCTAAAAATTACATATAATATATCAAAAATATTAGAATTAAAATCTTAGCATATGAAAAATATTACCCTATAAAATTTACTCAAAAGAAAATTTAATTTAATAATTAGAAGAAATTAAAATTAATTAAAATAAATAATTAAAAAATATATATAGTACTAAATAATTTTCAAATACTTCAAATCATCCCTAGATGTTGGTTCAGATATTTGAAGAAAATTTGAAGAAGTTTAGAGTTGATTTGGTATAAAAATAAGAAAATACTCATAATTAAACAGTTAAATAAATACATAATCCACTAAACTTAAAAAATTCATAACTAATTATAGAAAATTTCAAATTGAGTAAACTCAAAGACATTGGACTCATCTCTGGTCTAATATTTATGAAAAATAAAAAAATTCAAATATTCACTATAAATAAAAAAGCAATATTTGGTTGAAACTTTATATAAAAAATGCATCAAACGTATAAAATTCATAACTAATTCTAAAAAAATCTAAATTTAGTAAACTCAAAGGCATTGAACTCATCTTTAAGTCTTGTATTTATGAAAATATAAAAATTATAAAAACTAATGCAAATAAAGAAGTCAAGAAATAGATACTACGTTAAATGCATTAAAGTATTCATTAAATATGAAAAATTAATAAATAATTAAAATTTTAGTAAATAAATATTAAATAAATAATCAACATTCCTTTCATTGAAATTTTTAGGATGGACTATCTAAAGTTATGGGGCTATGTGTCTTAACATTATTTTTTATGAGGTAAAATTGACATGGATGATTCTTGGGCATATATTGTACATACACAAAAATTTTCATGTCAATTGAAAACATTTAAGGGCTTCAATTGATCATATTAAGTTCATAGGTCAATAGTTGACCTATGACTTGGAAAATTCACCCACAAGAATCCATAGAGAATTATGTTCTATGCTTTAGTGTGTTTATTGTGTTCTATTTAAGGGTTAAAAATACAATGATGTCAACCCAATCCCATAATTAGATTGTCCAAAATATAGTCCCTAAGGTATAGATGTATTTACCTTAGGAGATTAATTATGCAACATAGGGTTGAAAGTACGAGATGCGCCAAGAGGGGGGGTGAATTGGTACTTTAAAGATAATCCTAGACAAGAGTACTAATTTTTTTTTAGAAGTTTTCAAAAAAACTTAGAAATATTAAATATCCTATAAAAAATAGAGATGATGAAATTTTAATTACAACAGAACATTAATTTCTAATTTTTTTACTAAGCCGTTATAACGAGAAATTAAATGCGAGAAGTAAAATGCTAGAAAAAGAAAAACACACCATAGATTTTTATAGTGGTTCGACCAACCTTAACATATGTCCACTCCCTAGAGTCCTCCACTCCAAGTATTACACTAACACTAAGTGACTCTTCTTTTTCTCCCACAACAAAGCGGAGAAGCCTTTACAAAACTCACTTTCACCAAACCTGATACGGCGGAGTGCTGGATGCTATGTCACCCTCTCGGTGATGATAGTTGACCTTCTCATTTTTCTCCCTCCCGGAGTGTTAGAAATCTGGTTTTGATGATGACAAACATGTCTCTATTATGATTTTGCTTGGCTAACCCGTTTTAGACGTAAAATATCACAAGCAACTCAAGCCAACTCAAGATCGGGTCCAAGTGTGTCCAATGTACTATTTTCCTTTTTCTTGAGTCAATTATAATGTAACTGATCCCCTAGCTAAGTAACCTTGCACACACACACTCAGGGGGAGAGCTTGAGTGAGTTAGAGTTTCTGTTCATTTTTTGTTCAGATCGTCATGGACGATATTCACATCATCCTGGATGATCCAGTAAAAATAGAAACCCTAATTCGGGTGACCAAGTTAAGTGCGTCTGATTTAACATATCATCTTGGATAATAGTTTCATCGTACGGGACGATATGCTCAAATCAGAAACTCTTAGTCGCTAGATCAAGCTAGGCAAGTTTTTATTTTAAGATATTTGGTCTGATCGTCCTGGACGATACGTGTATCATCTCGGACGATCCTGAACAATCATACCTAAATTAGTCTGGTAATAAAGGATAATAATTAATACTTCATTGATACGATCATATCGTCCCGGACGATCCAAAGATCATCCTGGACGATCATGATCGTCTAGTGCATTTTCAGTTGTATGTCCCGAACTGTGTTCAGGACGATTTGGGCACTTTTTGAACTAATCGTACATGATGATATACCGATCGTCCTAGACGATCAAGTCATTTTTGAGTCATCCAGCACAAGTTTCTCTGGACGACCTGAACTGTCTTCTGGATGAAATTCCTCAATTTACACTAATCATCCCGGACGATCGCAGAATCATACGGGACGATATGAATAACTTTTTGAACTGATCATCCAGAAGAGCCAGATCGTCCAGGCTAAATCAGCTGATTTTGAATTTATCATCCTGGACGATCTTGGCTGACCAGTTGAGATTTAGGGCAAATTTTAAGCCCTCCTATAAAAGAACTTTTTCATGAAACAAGAAAAATCTTTTGCCACTTTCCTTTCCAGAGAAACCCTAGAGTGAGAGAGTTTGGGAGAGAGAGAGAGGATCTTGTGAGGGGGAGTTCATGAGGGGTTCACGAAGGTTGCTCCAAGCAAGGATCATAGTCTTTTCTCCGCTCGTCATCTTTCATCGTGTCGGTCTACTTTGGGAGAGGATCGTCGGCAAGAAGATCCGAGGTTCTCTGCCTGCTTCAGTAGGAAGCAAAAGGACGTTGGGTTCTCTGCCCGCTTCAGGTGGAAGCAAAAGAAGGTTAGGTTCTTTGCCTCACCGGGTGGTGAAAAGGAGGTTTTTTGTACAGGCTTCTCCGCCTTGCTGTGAGAGCAAAAGGAGAGTCACTTTTTGTTTAGTGCAATACCCGGAGGGGAGGCTCCGAGGAGTGGACGTAGGTCAAGTTGACCAAACCACTATAAAATTTGGTTTGCTTTTCTAATTTTATTCTGCACTTTATATTTTTGATATTAACTGCTTGGGTGAATATCTGTGATTGATCTTTTCATTCTTATTTACTTGTTTCCGCTGCAAAGTGTCGAAAAGATTTTTTCTGTTCCTCGTGAAATTTTTAAATAACCAATTCACCCCCCTCTTGGTTAGCCTTGGGACTAGTTCACTAGGGCTTAACATCCCTATCGAACTTTCAAGTGGTATCAGAGAATGTGAAGTTTGGAAGTTTTTGTGAGGAGCAAGGGATTAGTCATAATTTTTCAGCTTCTAGGACCCCTTAGCAGAATGAGGTAGCTGAAAGGAAGAACAGGATTTTAGTGGAAGCCGCTAGAGCCATGCTTGCTGAGTATTCACTTCCAAAGTACTTTTGGACTGAAGCAGTGAACACTGCCTGTTATGTGCTGAATAGGGTGAATATGAGATCTAAACTGAATAAAACACCTTATGAGATCATTAAGGGTAGAACTCCAAACCCGTCCCACCTCCATGTCTTTGGCTGTAAGGTTTTCATTCTGAATAACGGGAAATCATCTTTAGGAAAGTTTGACCCCAAATCTGATGAAGGAGTGTTCTTAGGCTATTCTAGTGTGGGGAAATCCTTTAGGGTGTTCAATAAAAGGACTTTGGTGGTGGAAGAAACAACTCATGTAGTATTTGATGAATCTGATCCTAAGGTGACTAGAGTTGAGGAAGAAGAAGAGGTAGAGGAGATTACCCAAGGGATTGGAAATGCAAATCTAGAGGAGAGGGTAGAACCTCAAACTACATTGCCTAGAGATTGGAGATATATTTCGAGTCATCCTAAAGAACTGATCTTAGGAGACCCTTCTGAAGGTGTTAAGACTAGGCATGGACTTAGGAAGGAAGTAAACCATTCTGCCTTTATCTCAATGACTGAACCCACCAATATCAATCAAGCCCTTTCGGATGAATTTTGGATCTTAGCTATGCATGAAGAATTGAATAAATTTGTAAGGAATGATGTTTGGGAGTTAGTAGAAAGACCTAGAAATCAAAGTATTATGGGAACCATGTGGGTCTTTAAGAATAAGATGAATGGTTCTGGTGTGGTGGTGAGAAATAAGGCAAGATTGGTGGCTAAGGGTTATAATCAGATAGAAGGGATTGATTTTGAGGAGACTTTTACCCCTGTAGCTAGATTGGAAGCCATTAGAGTGCTATTAGCCTTTACCTGTTATAAGAGATTCAAACTGTTTCAAGTGGATGTCAAGAGTGCCTTTTTAAATGGGATAATAAAAGAGGATGTTTTGGTAGAACAACCCTTAGGTTTTGAGAGTTCCCAATATCCGAATCATGTTTACAAATTAAAAAAGGCCTTATATGGATTGAAACAGGCACTCAGAGCTTGGTATGAGAGGCTTAGCACATTCCTATTAGAAAGAGAGTTTTTTAAGGGGAGCGTAGACACCACCCTTTTTCTGAGAAGAATAGGGGTTGACTTACTCATTGTCCAGATCTATGTTGATGATATAATTTTTGGGTCTTCTGATAAATATTTATGTGATGAGTTTTCTAAAATAATGAGTAAGGAGTTTGAGATGAGTATGATGGGAGAATTGTCCTACTTCTTGGGGTTTAGCATAAGGCAAATGGATGATGGAACCTTTCTCAATCAATCTAAATACACTAAGGACATTTTGAAGAAATATGAAATGGACAAAGCCAAGCCAATCAATACTCCCATGAGCTCCTCTGTTCAGTTAGATAAGGATTCAAGTGGAAAATCTGTTGATCAGAAGAAATATAGAGGAATAATAGGATCACTGCTTTACCTGACTGCTAGCCGACCTGATATCATGTTTAGTGTCTGTCTTTGTGCTAGGTTTCAGGTTGATTCTAAAGAGTCCCACCTGACTGCTATTAAGAGAATTCTTAGATATCTTTTAGGGACCCCAAACTTAGGAATCTGGTACCCTAGGTACAACACCTCTTTTGAGATCATTGGATATTCTGATTCTGACTTTGTGGGGTGTAGGGTGGATAGAAAGAGCACTTCTGGAACTTATCAATTCATAGGACAGTCTCTAGTCTCTTGGTCCAATAGAAAATAGAACTCAGTTACACTTTCCACTGCTGAAGCTGAGTATATTGCCTTAGGAAGTTGTGTGGCCCAAGTTCTTTGGTTAAAACAACAAGTTTTGGACTTAGGTTTATCTGTTGGCACAATTTCTGTCATGTGTGATAATACTAGTGTCATCTACATCTTTAAGAATCCAATCCAACATTTTAGGACCAAGCACATTGACATAAGGCATCACTTCATTAGGGACCATGTTACAAAAGGGGACATTGAGCTACATCATGTAGCAACTGAAAATCAACTGGCTGACATATTCACTAAACCACTGGCCTTTGATTCTTTCAGTATTTTGAGAACCAGATTAGGAGTGATTGATATAAATGCTTGATTCTGATGACTGCTGATTTCTGATTATTTCTGATTATTATTCTGTTTCTGTTAGTTAGCTTTTTGATTTGCTTATTTGCTTTCAGTTATTTTTATTATTTCTTCGTCTGCTGATTTCTATGTTAGCCTTGCTGTTAGTTTGATTTGAGTATTTACTTTGATGTGATTTTCTACCTGTTTCTTGTTCACTAGTTCATCTCTTTTATTTACTATTTTATACTTTTTAAAACCAGATCACTGGTCACTTCTTCTGCTAAATTGAATTTCTGACTAAGAGTTTTACCTTATTTTTATTTGGAAGCTGGTAAGCAGTGATTGAATCTACTGAATCTATTAAAGGGAAGAAACATTGATGATTGTTTCTCTTCCTCTAACTCCTTTGCTGGTGTATTATTTCTTTTGGATAAAAATCTTCTTCAAAATTAAAATATTAGTTTTTGAAATAGAGATTTATTTTATCTTCCTACAGTAATCTACCTCATATGAATAGTGTTTTCAAAGTCTTGACTCATTGTTATGATTTTCTAAACCAAGTGATTGCACTTATCATACGACATATGGCTTTTGTTTTGTGAATTACTCTTCCTTATTGTGGAGAGCGTCTCCTATATCTGGAAGATAATTTCACAGCTGAGACTCTTTAACGATTATGAATAGAAGAAAGCTTACAAAAGATGCACAGTGCGCCAAATCAATTGAAAAAGGGGCATAAAATGAGCCCAAAGCTAAAAAGATGTGAAATATCATCAAATAAAAAGATACACAAAGTGTATCAAAAATTAAAAGATGCGCAAAGTGCCAAACAAATTGAAAAAGAGGCACAAAATGAGCCCAACCAAGCTTTCTTTCATTTCCGATCGTTAAATGTCTTAGAAAAATCCATGATCCACTTAATATTTTCAAAAGCTTGAGTTTGAAAATCCTGATGTCTGATTTTTTACTTTGTAACACTATTATATCAGATATTTTTCTGGAATGAGGCTTGAAAGGATCTCTTTTCGAATCTAATTTTTTTTCTTCTGAATTGGATTTTTATTTTAAAAGAGATTTGCATCGATGAGATGCCCGATGTGGGAGTTACGAAAGTCAATTTTTTTAACTTTTTCTAGTTTTCAGCACTGTCAATCATCTCCTTATTATTTTTGAATCTGAAATCAAGGAAAAATTCTATTTTACTGGAGCAATTTGATAAAAAAAATTACTTTTATGTGTTTTTGTTGTGAGTTTTATTTGTTTTTGTTTTGTTTTAGTTTCGTGATTGTGTCTTTGGGATCCTGATCTATCACCTCCATCCTTCATCTTTTTTTATTTTTCTTCACATCGTCCTGGATAATTCCCCAATCGTCCTAGACGATCCTCTTCATCCTGGACGATTCATAAATCGTCCTGGACGATCCGTTCAAAACCTTTCCCCAGTCTGATCCTGCTGCTGAGAAACCAAATTATTGGTGATCGTCCTTGACGATCCATGAATCGTCCTGGATGATATGATCCATATCTTCCTGATCTGATCAAATAGCTGATATTGTACCAATTATTGGCCATCGTCTTGGATGATCCATCTTATCGTCCTGGACGATCCACATGTCAAGCCGCTGAACGATTCGAATTCGACCCGTCTGATATATTTATTGCATATCATCCTAGACGATCCACCTAATCGTCAGGGATGATACTTTTCGTCAACGGTCATCAAGCCTGACTCCTCAGGATGATCACCTGTGTCTAATCATCCTAGACGATCTCTGATCGTCCTGGATGATCGGACCGCTTTTTTGACCAATTGTCCTGGCCGTAATTATTGCACCTATCGTCTTGGACGATCTCATGATCGTACGGGACGATCAGGACAAATTCTATTTAAACAGCCGAATTCTTAATTTTTTTTCATCCTTTCTTTCACACATCTCCCTCTACCTTCCTTCACTGTTGCTTTCTAATGGCTGGTGGCAAACATTCGTGGCAAAAGGGTACAAGTTCCTCCCGGGGGCCTGTTGATCCTCGCTTCCCCAATGCAGCCGATCAGGCTGCCTACGAGCGCTATCGTGAGGTGGGGATCACACCGTCAAAAATAGTAAATCCCCGCACTCTTACTTATCCTGTTCTTGATCTCTTCGCACACACCTAACTCACTTTCATCATGACTCTCGCCTTTCCTTTTAGCACGGAACTTCTTCAAGTTTTCTTTGCCAATTTGCGTATTTCTGCTGATTATTCCACCCTCCGCTCGTATGTAAATAAGCGTCCTGTCGAACTCACTTACCAGGACTTTCATAATATTCTCCAACTTTCTGTCACTGGCGACAAACTCCACACTCTTATCACTAACCCTGACTATGATTGGAGTGTCGCCAATCACTTCCTTCGCAATACGAACGCACCCTACCATGAAAATGCTTGCACATCCCTTCTTAAGGATACACGGACCATTCAGCATGTCCTTCATTCCTCCATCATTCCAAAGGTGAGGGATCGAATTCACATCACCCCACTACTGTCCTTGACCACATACTACATCTTGGCCCATAGGAAATTTAATGCTACTGACCTTATTATCCGATACATCGAGCACCTCACCACTATTAGAGATCCAGGTCATCACCGTCGTCCCAATCTAGCCTTAGGACATATCATTGCCTATGCCTTAGAAACCAAATATGACCTGCAGTATCCCGTAGCTCCAAATATCCCTCCTTCCTTCTTCACCAACAATTCCTTCCATGTCCTACACAGCACCTGACTATATCTGGAGCCCGCCCCGGATGTTGAGGAGGAAGAGGAAGAGGCTATTCCAGTTCCTGCTGCACCCGATGCACCTGCTCCCCTTCACATTGCCTCTCCCTTTGACCACCTGGTGCAGCGCTTTGATCAGTGGGAGGCCATATTCGACTCCTATGTGGCTGCCCAGGAGCAGCGGCACGCTGAGGACCTCCAGCGCTTCACTGACTATGCTGCGCAGTAGCAACAACAGCATGACCAGAACATTGCCTGGATTAGAGCCCACTTTCAAGCCATTCATGATTACTTCAACCCACCACCGCCACCTCCTCCTTCCGATCAGGATCCGCCTCCGTTCTAGTTTTCTGTTTTGTAGTTGTTTTCTTTTCTATTTTATACTGATGTTTCAGTGTTTCTGTTTTCCCTCCTCCTTTTTGTGATGTCAAAAGAGGGAGTCAGTTGTAGTCATTTCTAATTTTGTTATGTGTTAAGTTTTCTGTATTAGTTTAGTTGTTAAGTGAAAATTAAAAAAAAATATTTTTCGATCTTCTAGTTATTTTTCAAACTACTGTATAAATATTTGCCATCATAAAAAAGGAGGAGATTGTTGCAAATCTGGTTTTGATGATGACAAACATGTCTCTATTATAATTTTGCTTGGCTAACCTGTTTCAGGCGCAAAAGATCACAAGCAACTCAAGCCAACTCAAGATCGGGTCCAAGTGTGTCCAATGTACTATTTTCCTTTTTTTGAGTCAATTGTAATGTAACTGATCCCCTAGCTAAGTAACCTTACACACACACACTCAGAGGGAGAGCTTAAGTGAGTTAGAGTTTCTATTCATTTTTTGTTCAAATCATCCTGGACGATATTCACATCGTCTTGGACGATCCAATAAAAATAGAAACCCTAATTAGGGCGACCAAGTTAAGTGCATCTAATTAAGCATATCGTCCTGGATGATAGTTTCATCGTACTAGACGATATGCTCAACTCAGAAATTCTCAGCCGCCAGATCAAGCTAGGCAAGTTTTTATTTAAAGATATTTGGTCTGATCATCTTGGACGATACGTGTATCATCTCGGACGATCCAGAATATTCATGCCTAAATTAGTCTGATAATAAAGGAAAGTAATTAATACTTGATTGGTACGATCATATCATCCCGGATGATCCAAAGATCGTCCTGGATGATCATGATCGTCTAGTGCATTTCAGCTGTACGTCCCGAACTGTGTTCAGGATGATTTGGGCACTTTTTGAACTAATCGTACAGGACGATATACTGATCGTCCTGAACAATCAAGTCATTTTTGAGTCATCCAGCACAAATTTCTCTGGACGACCCGAACTGTCTTCTGGATGAAATTCCTCAATTTACACTAATCATCCCGGATGATCGCAGAATCGTACGGGACGATATGAACAACTTTTTGAACTAATCGTCCAGAAGAGCCAGATCGTCCAGGCTGAATCAACTGATTTTGAACTGATCGTACAGGACGATCTATCGATCGTCCTGGATGATCTTAGCCGACCAGTTGATATTTAGGGCAAATTTTAAGCCCTCCTATAAAAGAACTTTTTCTTGGAATATGAAAAATCTTTTGCCACTTTCCTTTCCAGAGAAACCCTAGAGAGAGAGAGTTTGGGAAAGAGAGAGAGGATCTTGTGAGGGGGAGTTCGTGAGGGGTCACGAAGGTTGCTCCAAGCAAGGATCAGAGTCTTCTTCTCTGCTCGTCGTCTTTCATCGTGTCGGTGTTCTTTGGGAGAGGATCGTCGGCAAGAAGATCTGAGGTTCTCTGCCTGCTTCAGGAGGAAGCAAAAGGACGTTGGGTTCTCTGCCCGCTTTAGGTGGAAGCAAAAGGAGGTTAGGTTCTCTGCCTCACTGGGTAGTGGAAAGGAGGTTTTTTGTACAGGCTTCTCTGCCTTGCTGTGGGAGCAAAAGGAGAGTTACTTTTTGTTTAGTGCAATACCCGGAGGGGAGGCTTCGGGGAGTGGACGTAGGTCAAGTTGACCGAACCACTATAAAATCTGGTTTACTTTTCTGATTCTGTTCTACACTTTACATTTCTGATATTAACTTCTTGGGTGAATATCTGTGATTGATCTTTTCGTTCTTGTTTACTTGTTTCCGCTGCAAAGTATCGAAAAGATTTTTTCTGTTCCTCATGAAATTTTTAAATAACCAATTCACCCCCCCTCTTGGTTAGCCTCGGGACTAGTTCACTAGGGCTTAACATCCCTATTGAACTTTCACGGAGAAGGAAGAGAACCTCAAGGAACTTGACCTAGAAGCCTCTCTCCCTAGAGAAATTCTAAAGACTCATCAAGGACACAGGAGGAGCAAGGGTGTAGCTAGCCCAGAGTAGCCGTGTGTTCCCCTCACACTCCTCCTTTATGCTCAACCTCACATTCTCCTTCCTCTCAAATCCTGAATCTCTTAAAGCTTCTCTCTCAGAGTACCTTCAGTATCACACTTTCCTCCTCTCTTTTTTTCATTCTTATAAAAAGAGTTAAAACATTACTTTTATCATAGGCTTCAAGAAACCCTAAAAAATTAAGTTGGCCATCACTATTCGTACAATATGATCCAAGTTCGTATAGTACTATCAGTTCAAAACTAATCCTATCTAGTGCGATGTAAATATTCGTTCAAATTAACTGTTCAAATTTTATGAACACTTCGTACAGTACGATCCTGAGATCATCTAGTATGATCTGTTTAATTTCTTCTATTCGTACGGGATAACTTTTGGGATGACTGAAAGTCATCTCTGTCATTCATTCAATACTACTCTTATCGTACAGTGTGGTTAGTAATTTTTAGGTGAATTTCCCAATACGATATGAATATTATAAAGTACGATTTATTTAAAAATTATAACTTCATCTTGTATGATCTTCAGGACAAACCAAAATCATCTCTGCCAGTCATTTGATATGATCAATATCATATAGTATAATTAGTTCAAAAATTATAGTTCCATTTGGTACGATCTTCAGGATGACCAGATTTCATCTCTGTGAGTTGTCTGGTATGACCTACATCATACAGTATGATCGACTATAATTTATTAAACTATGATTTGATTAACTAATTATGGGGGTTAATTTTAACAAAATTTTAAATATTCGTACAGTACTACTGACATCGTACATTATAATTAGTTAAAAAATTAATATCAAAATCTTACTTAAATTAATCTGACGGCTAGGATTTTTAGATCAAAATGAATCGTACAATATGATCCAAATCGTATAGTATGATTAGTTCATAGAACATGATTTTTCAATTAGTCATTGAGCCAACTTATAGATCAACTGATCTTACAGTACAATTTTAAATCTTACAGTATGATTATTTTAAAAAAACTTTAATTTTTAAAAAAAATTTCTCGCTCCCCTTGTGTGTGTCTGCACGGTCACCCAACTGCATACACTCTAATGTGGCTTGACTCAAGTAAATAGAAAATTAAAAAAAATAAAAATATAGACACTTTTGACTTGACATCCTAACCTACCCAATCTTGAGTCTTTTGTCATCTTGAGTATTGTACTTGCAATTGTTAGTGCACAAGATACAAACAATATCCAACATATTTCTTGAGAATGTACAATTCAATCAATAAGGTTTGTCATCATCAAACTAATAGGCTAAGGATCCTAGATTTGTAACAAGGGTAACTTCGATAAATCCAAATTCAGTGAGCTTAAAGAAAATGTTTGAATGAACATATATTTTAAATTTTATTATATTTAGAGTTCATTTGGTCTCTCAATTAGAGAATCCAAAATATATATACAAAATTAACCTAAAATTTTTGTTAATTCATAATAAATTTAAAATAAATCATAAAAATATATTATAAGTTTTAGGATGCTCGAAATTAAAAGCTTAATAGAGAAAAATTAAAAGCCCTTGAAATTTATTCAAAATAAATGTAATTTAAAAATATAGAAAATCTTTTAACAAATTAAATTAAATAATTAAAAATAGATTAAAATTCTAAAATAATTTAAGTACTTGTAATTATCCCTAAGGGTTAGCAGTGGCATTTTAGGAAGATTTCAAGAGGTTTAGAATTGACTTCGTACAAAAATACAAAATCTCCTAATTACTTGAATTAGTTAATTCATTAAAATATACTGAACTTGTAAAAATTATAACTAATTACAAAAAAATTAATTTACACAAACTCAAAGGCATTGAACTCATAATAATGTTTAATATTTAGAAAAAATATAAAATTTCTTGAATTCTATGTAAATCAAAATGTTAAATTTCAGTCAAATTTAATTCATTTAATATGACTGAACTTATAAAAATCATAGCTAATTATAGAAAATATTAATTAACACAAACTCAAAGGCATTAAACTCATAATTGAGTTTAGTATTTGTTAATAATTGGTAAAACAAAATTCATTAAATAATTTAATAAATCTTCAAAAATTCAGTAAACCATTAACTTAATAAATTAAATCAAATAAATAATAGTAATCTACATACTCCATCACTAAAATTTTTAGGCTTAAATATCACAAGCTACGGGGCTACGTGCCTTAAAGATACCTTGGTCCTCATCCCCATTGTGAAAATGTCACAAATAAATAAATGAAATTAAATTATTAAATTATTAATATTATAAATTTGTAATTAATACATTAAATTAATTAAAAATTAGCAACCAATAATCAAACTTAAATAAATAACTAATTACTGGGTAACCCAAGCTTATGAGGCTATTAGCTTAGTCCTAAGAAAGGTAAAATAAATCTCATAGCCTACCTATTACAAAAATAATTGCTATTCAACTTAAATAACTATTGATAAAAAAATAATAAAATACTTAGAAATTGAAGCTTTCATAAAGGTTATTAACCGTTATGTCCTTTAATACTTAAAGTAAAATAATTGTAAAAATCAAAACACTCTTAAACAAACCAAAAGCTTTTCAAACACTAATACTTGAACCTTTAATAGCCTCAAACAAATAAATCAATTATAAATAATTTCAAGCTAATAAAGCCTAGGACCTAGCCAAGCCATACAATCTTATACACACACTTTATATAGTTTGCTATGACAACCAACTTTTGCTTAGGCTAAGCCTATTGTTTAATGTTGTTTACTTGTGGAGTTCTTTGCCTAGAGGGTACTCATGTTTGGGTTATTTCTTTTCTATACTCTAGATGTCATACTTATATTTCTCTTGGTGCACATTTAGTGTAAGCTTTGAGGCCATTTTATATTTACTTGCATACAGTCATAAAACATTGCATATGTATATTCCTTTTATATAAACTACTCCTTTATATTTTTTATAAAAATAGAATCTATCTAGGCAATGATATAAATGCAAATGCAAATGTAAAGGAAATAATATAAATATAAATGCTTTAGATTCTTATAAAGCTAGATTGAGTTGTACAGTGTCAAGAGTTATAAAAGATTTAAAAAAGATTATTTATGTACTACAAAAAAATAACTTTTAAATACATTTATATTAATACACTTTTATTTAAGTGGCATAAAAAATATATATTAGGACATATACTCATTCGGCGCTAATAGAGGGATTGTGCTTTAGATAAATTATCGTACCCACAATTTTTAAATGATTGATTGTATACTCGCCGAATGTCGACTGCTTTATACATTTTGAAAGGTAAATCTTCTGGCCTTGTAAACTTATCTATCGCTGATCTTGAAGTTGATCAAGATGTTGGTGTGATTTTAGTTCATTTGAGTTCCTTGTTATATTCGTTGCTTCCCCTAATTATATCGGAAAGACCAATGAAATAAGAGGGTTCATTGGCCAGGGAAAAACTATTTGGCTTGGTCCCATTAGGTTGCATTTGGTGCCACTATAGAAAAATCAACAATTACTGGCGGTAATTTGGCAGTCAAAAAACCGCCGGTAAATACCGGCGATCAACCGACGGCTGGGCCGCCGACAAATAACCGGCGGTCGCCGGCGCTATGAACGTCTGAAATTACCGGCTATCTTGCCGCCGGAAAGCCGCATGAAAATTGAGCTGCCGGAAATGAGCCGCCGCAATTGGTTTCCTACGCGGTCTTTACTGGCGGTTTATAAACCACCGAAAAACCGCCAGTAATTTATGTAACTGCCGGAAAATTAATCCTAACCGCTAGAAAAAGCTGCTGGTAATTGCCAATTTTTCTATAGTGTGCTATGTAGGATATAAATAAAGGTTAAAGCCTGTATATGCTGAAATCAAGATAGTCCTAGCTTTTCTTTAAATTTAAATGAATTTGAAAATCTTTAGTCTTCATTTTAATCGAGAGTATTCTCTTTGTATGTGTAATTAATTATAGGGACTTGCCCTTATAAGAAGTCTAGAACCCATAATAAAAATAAATCCTACCTTCGTTCTATTATAAGATATGGGAGAAATATATGGATGCTGACCTAGCTCTAAATATTGTTTTACTTTTCTAATCAAAATGATAGGTGAATATTCATTTGATCCTTCGAGATGAATTGAATATTTCCTATGCTATTCGATTATGAAAATAAATACATTGATTTAGTTTCATAATCAAAATAATAGGTGAATATTCAATTTATCATTAGGGATGAATTGAATATACTTTATTTTATTTTATTATGAAAATAGATACATTGATTTAGTTTCATGATTAAAATAATAAGTGAATATTCTTTTTATTCTCTTGGATGAATTGAATATTTCTTATGCTGTGTTGATTATAGAAATAAATTGAATTTCTCTTTTCAAATCGATAGTGAAACATTCTCATTCAGGATGGTATAATATTAATATATGTAGATTTCATTAAAGAAACATTTAAAACAAATCTTGTTGCAACAAATGTTAAATTTGTCCACATCATTCAATTTGATTGTGATGGAGTAAATTTAAAGTTGATCCTAAAATGTCATAATCCTTGTTTGCCACCACTAAACCCATGTTGGGCTAGGTTGCTATATACTCCAGTCGAGAACTTTGAGAACCTCCCTAAATTTTTTTGACTGGATTGCCAAAGATCTAAGTTGGTACTATTTAATTAGATATATATTTCTCACTTAGCATATCTCATTTTAATCGTTTTACCCAATGATGAATCCTTTAAGAACAGCAATTAATGGTCATTCAGCCTCTGACTTAGGCTTTGTTTGGGACTGCTTTCTTACTACTTCTTAAAGCAGCTTTTTAGTATAAAAATTTTAATTTTTAAACTAAAAAGTTATTTTAGGAAGCAATTAAAAAGCCGCCCAAACGAAGCCTTAATATTTTCTTAAATTTTGTAGATTTGATTTCCCTTTTAACTTTTCATAATTATGATTAAAAAATTTTGTAATTGTTCCTTCTCGCTCGTACCTACAAAGCATTCGGGAGAACTCCAATTCAGGAAAAACTATTATGTGCAGTGTCCGGAGGCCTATCCAGATGCGCCACGTCACCCAATGTACAATACATTAGATGACGTGGCGTGTCCGAATTAAACTTCAAACATATTTAGAGTCCGCACAGAATAATCTCTCCCGATCCAGCCCAAATCGGTCTACCCTTCTTGGTCTAAGTGACATTAAAATATGAGTATTTCCTTGAAAAATAAATGATTAAATATACCTACGCATAGCTGGAATATTCCTTCCTAGAGCTTTAATAATTTGTTTTGTCCCACGCCACTTTCATATCTCGGATGTTTCGGAAAAATCACCAAGAGAAAGTGAAATGCGAGTATGGGCTGGTTTGTTTTATCTTCAGCATGCCATACTTTTTCTATCTCGCCAGACCGGACTTCTCTCTTTCCAAAAATACTTTAAATCTCACATCTGCCTCTCTATATCTCACCTAGCCAAAGATCAAGCTCTTCTGTAGCAAGTTTTGGCCTCTATAATAACTCTTTTCCAGTTAAGTTACTGGTGCGTTAATGAGCAGCAATGTGGAAGATACATTGAATTAAACCGCATGATTCCAGCTTATTTCGTTTTACAATATAGAATTATCTCAATTATTGGCTCAGATATGTGACCTTTCCCAAGGTTCTTAGGCAGAAAATTACATGTTTGATTAATAACTTTCAGTATGGGAACGAAATCACAAACTTGATTCTCATGATATCCTTTTCCTCTACTTCATTCCTTAGAAGATAAAGGTGGCCATGGTCTCCCCTCCATTGACACTTTACACTCCTTATCTAAGGCTAAACTTATTTTAGAATTTATAATGCTAATACAACTCTTATTTAGTGGTGCTACAAAGTTTATAACTCTTTTGGATCAAACCATCCACTATTGCCTTCTACTTTTGAAAACAACTTTACTAGATTGCTCTTAGTTTTAGGAAATATGATTGAGCTCAATCTTTCTGCTAACAGTCACATATCTCTTTGCTTTGACCATAGGCTCGATGGGGTCTCTCATTTTGAGAAGTTTTTTACACAAATGTTTCATGCCTTTTAATGTGATCAATATACTAGACTATGTGAATTCATTGATAATCTTCGACGACGTCTTCCTCAAAGACATAATTTCTCTGTTTTAGATCAAATTATCAAGATTTCTATTAATGACCATTTCTTGCTTTAGGTTGGGTACAGACTCAGTTTCTAATAGGCAATTATATTCAAAGATGATTCAAGTAGTTCCCCTAAAACTACTAATTCCTAGTAAAGAGAGGGGTTTTAGATAATCAAAATTATGTGTTATGCAAAAAATCACAATGAAAGTCACACATATTTATTTTTTTCCTGTGAAAATTCTTTCAAGGTTCTTAAAAATAAAATTCCTAATGAAGACTTTTTCATTTGGGTGAATCTCTGAATCAAATTTTGAGGTATTCTTACTCAATTTTAATGAAAATACTAAGTGTAACCCACCCCTAAAAAAAACAGCCATCCCATGTCACTGTTTTATAATAATAACTTTGTTCTCAGACATGTGCAAAGAAGCAAGTAAAATTGAGATATTTTACCGAGGGTTGATTTTGAAATTAAAAGAGATTGCAAGACAAGTCAGCCCTAAAGATGCAGTTAAAGCTCGGTTAAATGTGCAAAATACATAAAATATTTTACAATAATGATAAATTGCCGTCCTGCAACTTATGACCTGTAATCGCAAGAAAAAAAGCATAAATTTATGGTTTTTTTTTAATAAAATGAAAATTTTCATTCTAAAAAAAAACCAGATTTTGGCTTTTTTTTTTTTTGACATTAGGCCAATTAAGACAGACTCATACACATCGCATACACAAGACTCGAACTCAATATCTCTTATTTGGTAGACTAAGCTCCCAACCAAGAGGCCAAGGTGAGCTGTGTAAAGTCTTCGTTTGGGACAGCTTTCTTACTGCTTTCTAAAGCAACTTTTTAGTACAAAATTTTTTTGAATAAAATATTTTTGTATTAAAAAGCTGCTTTAAGAAGTAAGAAAAAAGCCTTAGGTTTCATTTGACATAACTTTTTTGCCTTTTTCTAAAATAACTTTTTAGTATAAAATTTCTAATTTAAAAAATTTATGTATTAAAATGCTCAGTTAAAAAACAATAATAAAGTTGTCCAAAAAAAATCTTAGTCTAAAAATTGAAAAGCCTCAGCTTTAACCAAACAAATATCGATTTAATCACATGACTGCAAAGGCAGAACCTGCCATGATTGGGATCTTTAGGGGCCACTCCTTCAATCATGGCCAAATCAAGATTGCTTTCTTATGAGTCTTTGCTGGCCAGTCCAAGTTAAATTTCCTTTTTGATTTATTAACTTTTTAAGTGTCGACTGCCAAAGCATATAGACTAAAGCCAATTACGGGACATTCATAAAATTTATTAAACACACCCTCTATGACCCTCAAAAAATTAGAAAAATGACAATTTCCGTAATACAACACTATCAAACTTGTTTTTTTTTAAAGATCTGTACATATTATTCTTCCAAAATCTCATCTTTCCTATACACAAAGTATTAGAAAAAAAATGATCAAAAAATCATTAAAAATAATATACTTTGTTCTGATGAAAATAAAAATTTATCAAATGCGTTGTACAAAGTATACTTTAAAAGAAGTGCTTTATACCTGACCAGCACTATAGATTCATAAACTTTCCTTAGCTTTTAACTTAAAAGATATTGAATAGGTAGCCTAGACATTAAAAAAAATAAAAAAATAATAAAAAACTAGCCTAGGGAATAGCCCTTTTTAAATCTTGCACACCAGAAGAATTATTGTTCGGAATCATCAATTTTTTTTTTTTTTGGGTGTTAAATTGGAGATTATTCTGTTCGGACGTCGAACATAGCTCTAGTCTGGATACTAATCAAAAAGAGCTACGTCAGCGATACCGAGCCGCAGTACCGAGCGGTACCGAGCTGCGGGCTTAGGCATCCGGACGACGTTCGGCTTCCGCACAGAATAATTTTTCAGGGCTAAGCGCATATGAATAGAGCAATCTTGTTTATAAAATTAATCTTTACTGGGGAGGAATTGCTTCATTTAATAGGCTGCAGATATCAAGACATACAAAAAGTAAAGTGAAACCCATGCCCTAAGGCTTGAGATCCTAAAGGTGTTTTGTGAGGAGAAGAAGACAAAGGGATCGGGAAAGAATAAATAACCTTTAATCTAGGGGTTTTAAATCCAACATGGAGGGTCCATTAGTCCTTAGTTGCTTTTTATGCAAGAAAATAAAGGCGCGGATGCGGAGAATGTGGAGCCATGCTCCGCTCCATCTAAATATGCAACGAAGTTAAGCCTTCATGTTCCCTTGTACCGTCTTTTGTATTACTTGTAGGTCCTCCTGTCACATTCTCTTTTGCATACACGGGTCCGCTGTCATGTCCATGCAAGAAGCCATGGCATGTCAATATAATTAGAGCGTTCATGGGAAATCATGGACTTGATTATTGCAAGCAATTTAACAGGAAATTTAGGTTTAGAAAAATTCCACTTGTTCATCCAACTCCATAAGACTGGAACTATGGACCAACAACCAAAGGAGGTTGAGGGGACGCGCGCGGCAAAGGACTAAATAAATTATAAAAATTCGCAAAGTTGAAGTTGTGTAAGTTTTGGATTAATGCACATCCAAGCCCTAAATATAAATACTCCTTCTATAACTAATAGGTCTCATGGATCATGTCCTAATATGATCATGAGCTATGTGTAATCTTGCTTGCCTCCATAGGTTTAACATATAGCTGGCAGGTCACGGAGAGAAACTCACCCTCCAAAGGGAATCGCATGGAGAACTCGTCTAATGATCCAAAAGGAATCACTCGCCTTAAGCTTGGAGAGAACTCACCCAAGATAAGCAACATGCACTACACACTTGGACTGCCAAGGAGCATGCCACTTGTGGGGCGAATCGGGGATTCCTCATGAGGCTTGAAATGAAAGTTTACAATTAGTTTTAAACTAATTGAAGCTTCTATAAGGCACACCAAAAGAGGGTGAGAAAAAACATGAAAAATAATGCAGATGTGGTTAAGCAAAATGATTTAACTCAAAAAATCAAACAGAAAACAAGTACAATTTTTTTTGTGTGCTTTTATAGGAAATTAATAAAGATATTGCTTACTTTTTTTAAAAAACAAAGATAAATCAAAATAAATCACCAAATTCCTCTTGTAATCATATAATCACAGTTTCAACCAATGTACAGTAAAAGTAAATTACAAGAAAAAACAAAGTGCAAAAAATAAGAAAAATGCAAACTGGCATTTATAGTAGTTCGATCAAATTGACCTACGTCCACTCCTGAAAGATCCTCTTTGGGAATTGCACTAAACAATGACTCTTCTTTAGCTTACAGCTAGGTGGAGAAGCCCTTCTCCTTTGACTAGGAGGAGAATGACCTTTACAGACTTAGTAGACTATCCTTTTTTTTACCTTCTCGGCTTGGTAGAGATGTTGTCCCTCCTTTCGCCTCCTTGACATGATGGAGTTGTTGTTCCTCCTTTTGCCTCCTCAAGCCAGAAGAGATGTCATCCCTCCTTTTGTCTCCTCGACCCGGCGGAGTTGTCGTCCATCCTTTGTCCTCTTCAACCAGGTGGAGATATTGTCCCTCCTTTCGCCTCCTCGACCTGACAGAGATGTTATCCCTCCTTTCACCTCCTCGGCCCAATGGAGTTGTAGTTTCCCCCTTTCAATCCCACACTTGACGAAGTTCTTGTACCTCCTTTTGCCTCCTAGCTTGACAAAGATGCCGACAGTCTTTGGCACCAAAGACACACTTTCGCTAGAGCTGCTCCCAAGAGCTTCACCGATACAAAATTAGACTACTAAAGGTGAAGGCTAGTCAGAGCAACCGTGTGAATCACCTCATACTCCATTAACTCATTCGAAGATCTTCTCTCTCTCAATCTCACCTCCTCTCTCTCTTGTGAAGTGGACTCCCTAAGCTCTCTCTCACAGAAACGAAATGTGACTTGATTGCTAAAAGACTCTTGTTAAATACATAGTAAGAGCTTATTAAGAGGGTTCTAAAAACCCTAATTTTCAATTTAGACACCCTTGATAGTACAGTACGATGCCCAGATCATACAATATAATTAGTTCAATGCCATTAAAGATCATCTTATATGATTAGAAATTGTATAGTATGATTTGTTTAAATAAAAAATTAGATAGTACAGAACAAAAAATAGTCCATCTTGAGAGCTCTCGGGTGTATCAAACTGCATGATATATATATGTTCATTAGTAAGCCGTCAAATGTCTTAGTTTACTTACATTCTCCTCTTTGACTTAACTATTAGAATATTTTTAGGAATTGAGATTTATCAGATACCACTTTTTGAAGTATTCATCTTTCTTTTTCATTTTCTTCCTTTCTTTTGTTTTTCATGTTTTTCATATCTTTCATATTTGAGTACATAATTGTGATTTTGAATCTCCGATTGCTTTCTTACTTCAGGTGACCCTAAATTGAATTAATGTTAGGATATTAGTTGGCTCACTAATTCTATATTGAAGTTTATAATGACTTTCAAAATTTAATCTAGACCCTCCCTTTCTCTAAACATAATTTTTCAATTTTTAAATCATTAGTCTATGCTTAATTGTATATCATTTAAATTTAAAGCAAGATAATAACTTAGATTATTTTATTTAGTTAATTATTATGATTTTAAATTAAAAATTTTGGTGCTTTATTCATCCAAATTATCACCTAAAGGTTAGTATTATTCTTAATTTTAAATATTTTTTAAATAATATTTTTTATTTAGGCTAAATGAGCAATCAAAGTGCAAGCGCTATGTAGAGGACATTTTCAATAATTATGCAATTATAGGAATTTTACTTAAATGTAAGTTGAAATACAAAATAGTAACATAAGAAAATAACTATAATAAGTAAATTACATAAATGATAAATAAATCAAAACAAAATACTAAAAAGAAACTACAAATACTCATAATAAAACATAACATATTTGGGTAGGTGACCGACGAACATTGTGTTTGAGATCAGGATGTTTTAATTTTTTTTTCTTTTTTTTTTCTTTTTTTCTCTTTTGTTTCTTTGACCTCTTATTCAACAATTTTGAGATTTTTAGTAAAGACATCCCACTTCTTAGGCAAATAGTATGAAGCATCTTCATATATATTGACTTTATGAATTGAAAATGGTTGCAAGTCACCTTTAGTGCAGTGCTCTTCTCCCTCACAAGTATTTGATTCACTAATTAAGGGTGGAAGGCACCATTCTATATTAATGTAGCAAAGGTCTACCCAAAAGTGCCTTAAAAGAAGCTATAGAATCTATTATATGAAATTCAGCTTCGGTCTTTAGGTTTCCTATTTCTAACAGCAATGTCATTGAACCCAAGGCTGTTTTGCCTTGTTCGTTAGACCCGCGTAACATTATTTTATCAGAACTAACTTAGCAAGAATCCACCTTTTAGGTATGTGAGAGTTCTTAGAGTCATAATGTTAACCGATGCACTTGGATCAACAAGAACATGAGATAATTTGAAATTGTCTATATTCATAGATATATATAATGAATGATTGTGATCTAAAGTTCCCAGGAGAAGATCTTCATCTTAGAATATAACTTCTGGGATTTCTTTACTACTATGTATTTCTTTGGGCTACGTTGACATTAACAGAGCCATACAGATCTCTAGATTGAGCAAAGCTTTGATTTAAGCCTCCCTCATTTGTTTGGAAAGAACAAGAGCTTCATAAATACTAAATTTCATAGGAGGATTTCTAAGATGTGATAATACATTATAATCCACTTTAGGAAGATCGGAATTAGCAACATTTGAATCTAGTTGAACTTGTGTTAATGTTTTTGGATTATAAATCACTTGCTTTCCTTTGCTAGCTGTTGATGCTGATGGTGGTAACAACTTACCAATGCATAGATTTACTAGAACTATCTCTTCTGAGAAAGAGATAGTGGATTCTTTTGATTCTATATTTTTATTTATCTTTCATGCTTCATCTGATGATTTATCAGCATTATACATCTCAATTTCTATACAAATTGGATCACCCTAAATATCGAGGACGGGGGAATCACTATCAGAGAAATATTAAAGAGATTCTTTTAATTCTTTTAAATTTATTTCAAGTTCTATAGAATTATTTTTTATTGCATCATTTGTTTGATCATCACCAGGAAAAGATAAATATACACCGAATCTTTCTTCATTACTTTCTTAGCCCTGGCAGGACAAAGCAGAAATCATATAGTGTATACGATACAAGGTCCTTTACTTTGCCATTAGAAGAAATTACTATTTTATTATTTACATTGGTACTTTTATTCTTGAGCTCTTCCTTCTAAGCTATTGAAGACTGACCAACTGATATCTTTTTAGGTTCTTCAGAAGGAACTTTATTCTAGATTGCTAGATTAACCCAGAGGAGACTCTACACTGCTTGAGACAACTAAATAGATGAATGATAAATTTTATTTCAAGCTTTCATAGAATATTGGGAGAAGGTTATATCCAAATCATTATCAGCATTTGAATTTAAAATTAATATGGAAGGCTCACCAATCATGCATTTAGTTGATCCCTAATAAGAATCAACTAAATACTCCTTGGGTATCACAACTGATCCTTCTTTGATTTTTTTTAAAACTCTCCTTAAAAGTTATACACTCTTCTAATTAATGATGGATCATCCAGCGATATGGGCAATATTTAGGTTGCCGCACTTTGCCCACCTCTTCTAGCTTTTTAAGTACAAGAAGTTTAAATTATGAGTTCTTTAGAAGATTCTTGATCCTTCTAAAAGCCACTCTTTTAAATAAATAACCCTTATTCTTTAAAGCTTCAAATCTCTCCCTTTCCACTTCAGGAGTGAGATTGGAATGAGATTTCTACTATGGATTAGGAGGCTTATTATACTGCTAATATTGTGATGATGACCAAGATTTTTTGTCTTAACTTGCATAAGCTATTTACCCTTATCAATTGCAGACATTGAGCCAAACTTCTTTTCTAACACCTTTTGAGCTTTTAGTTTTTTAATTTCTACTAGACATTGATCTTTTGAGAAGGTAAATTGAGATATTTTCTCTTCAATATTAGAGGATTTACTCAATAATTTCTTAAAAGTTTTGATTGTCAATCCTTTCAGTAAGAAAGAAATTGGGCTATGAATATTCTTTAGAAGGATTTCCATAGTATGCTGCTCTTGGAGTTGAGGTTCACACTTTATGCTGATATTCCTCCACCGTGGGATGTAATAAACCTGACTTTCACTAAGTTTTTGTTTCTCCACTACCAGATGCCCTACTATGACATGGTGATGTGCTTCAGCCAACCTTTTAGTGAACATTTGTTTTAACTCTGCAAATGTCTGCACTGACCCATTGGGTATCTCAATGTTCCACTCAAATGAGACACCTAAAAAGTTTCTTAGAAACTATCTAAAAAGTAGAGCATCACTGCCTCCTGCATTACAACAGCTACCCTGAAATGTGCTAGATGTTGTTTTGGATTCCCTATTCCATCAAAATTTTTGAATGATGGTGGAACTAATCCTTTCGAACAAGCAACCAAGTCAGGCTCTTTAGGTCTACCCTTCAAAACAAATGAGGCACCCTTAGATTGTGCTAAAGCTTCCTTGACTTGATGCTTTATCATTTGCTTTATATCTAATATTTGTACTATCTCTTTCTTTGACTTCACAACTTAATTTTATTTTCCTTCATTACCTTTAGATTTAATTTCATGTTGCATAGACTCGACTGGAGTAGAATCTATGTGAGCTTTAGTAGGAAGAACTTCTTTATTTTGCGAAGTGGCTATAGCTACCATTAACTCGTCCATTTTTTTTCTCTATTCTAGTTATCTTTTCATCTTTCTGACTTAACTAATTTAAAAGAATGCTAGTCAGATTATGAATGTTTTCTTCATCTTCTTCTTATTCCTCCATATTTTTTTATATCTATTGGATTTATCTTTATCTTTTTTTGTCTTATTGGGTAGATGATCGTGTATCCACCATGGATACACTATCATCCATTTCTTCATCTTGTTAATTTACTTCTATATTCTTTGCAGCTTCATGATCATTTATTTATTGAATAATCTTCTTCAAGTGATCCATCATTTCTTCTATGGATTTCTCAGCCACATTATAAGGATCCATAGAAGTGTATTCTCTGATAGCTGAATAGCTTTTCCCATCTTTGCTTTTTCTTCTACCATATGCCACTTGCGAGCCATTAGTGCAGTTGAATTGGCAACCATTTTAAGATGCCAGAATTTATTACCATTAATTAATAGCGTTGGTTGGCTTGTCAATTTCAATCTTCTTTTATCAAAATGAGGAGACAAATCTCGACCTTGCATTTGATGTCTATCTACTCTTAGTCGATGCTGATATGAAGAGTGATCGATAGTTCTAGCTGGGATATTTCTGGATTAAATAGAAGGAGGGGAAATAGGATTATACCATAGATGGGTAATGCTCCATAACCTAATGATTTGATGGGAGTTAACTGACCCTGGACATTCACTGGCATTATTCAATGATTGATATAAGACAATCTTTTAGATTCTTTTTGGCAACTTATAGCAATAATTGGTTTACTAGGACTAACCTTTGTGAATTGTACTTTTCTCTTAATAAGAGGAGACATTTCTCTCTATCTCCTTGAGTGTGCTTGCACTATAGTGGATATCATATCCCTTACACTTCTCAGGAATTTAGAAATTGATTGCCCATAACCAGCGAAACAGTCATGGATCAACTAATTTAACAAAGATTTAAACTTCATTTTCTTTCTAACAACGAATGTAATACAATATTTTGATAAAAAGGACTGGGTGGAGAATTAGCTATCTGAATAATATTCTCTTCTCCAGTGATAGAAAACAGTAGTTGAAAGCGATTTAGACTCATTACAAGGGATTTGTATGGAAATTCAGGTTCTTGGACTATTAGTTCATCTAATTTCAATTTAGCTTCTTCAGCTGCAGCATTTAGAAGACATTTTTCTTATGTTACTTTTAACTTCTCAGCCCTTTGCCTTAGTCAGAGATTCTAGTTCCTTCTTTGAGATTTGGTCATCTCCTCAATGGTGGAGGATGACCCAACCTCAAACTTGTTAAGATATGGGAACCAAGGAATGATAGCATATTTTCCCCTCTGACTACCAGACAACCCTGGGAAAGGTAAGATTGGAGAATACAGAGGGTTTAGGAGCTACAAGGTTAACTGTAGATCCACCCTCCAATACAGCCTTAACAGGTATAGTAGTAATAGATTCAACCTTGACTATAGTAGATTGTGGCCCAGTCAAGGGGAATTGGATATTGCTCACTAATCTAAACTGAATCACCGTTGCTTTAGTAAATAGAACAGTCATGTTTGCGTTATCGAAGAAAGAGAAGATCAACTTACCAGACACAAGAATCATATATCAATCTTCCAAAATCCTTTGACCTTTAAACTAGATATAGATCTGAAGAGTATACTGAGTAGAAGTTTATAGAATCCCCAAATTATGATTAAACTGAAATGGATTAGAAAATCTAATTTAATTGCTCATTGACTTTTAATTTTGACCCAGTTTATGCAAATATAGACTAGAGAAGTGATTGAAATTGAGGATTTTAATTTTTGAATTAGAAAAAGACAACTGAAATTTAGTTTGAATTTAGCTTTTAAAAAAACATTGAATAAGGACCCTTATCCAAGGACTCTCAAGTGTGGACAATGGAAGAAGATATGAACTTGATTTAGATTTAGATAAAGACATTTATGAATGGACTTTGGATAATAGAGAAACAATTTTTGAATTTATAATATAAAGCTTGAATCTATCTTAAATCTAATAGACCAAATATTTAATTAAATCTATATATATTTAAAAAATTTACTCTTTACTAAAGATATAGAGAGAATTCTATCCCCAGCAGAGTCACCAAAAAAATCTATGGACAAATTTAATTTGAAGTCCAAATTTCACACAATATTTTCTTTAAATTTTTAGTTTGAGTTTCTTTAAGCAAATCTACATAGATTGACATTATACCATCCCTAAGGATAGACTAATATTTCACTTTCAATTTGAGAAGAGAAACTTTCTATTCATGATTGAATACAATATAGGGAATATTCAATTAGTCACAAAGGATAGAAGAAACTTTCACCTATCGTTTTAATTATGAAATTAATCCAATGTTTAAAGCTTAGGTCTGCGTTCCACAAATCTTTCCCCTATATTAGAAAGAGACAAAGATAGGGTTTATTTTATTATAGGTTATAGACTCCCTATAGGGGTAAGCCCCGATAGTTAATTTCATCTCCAAAAAGAATACTCTCAATTAAATTGAAGACTAAAGATTTTTAAATATATATTGATTTAAATAAATATTTGGGAAAATAAGATTTAATGTATAAGCTTTAGATTATAAATTTTTTAGTTGTCCTCCAAATTTTAATTTTAAAAGAATTGAATCTAAATGTGCAGAAGACTGAAGAGGTGTTTATAATTTGGACTTATACTTGCTTGGAGTGAGTTACTAGCTAATAATCCTAAAGCATAATCAATCACGCTAGATGCAATGCATGATAGGTTAAGCTCTATCCTATTAAGTTAAAGGATAAATCAGACTCTCAAATTTATGAATCAAGATGAGTAATTTTAACTTTAAGTTTAATGACACTAGCAAGAAGACTCGCTAAGAACTCTAATTTTTATCTTATTTAATTTACCAAACTAAATTTTTTAACTCTAAAAATTTCTTAAAAATTTTGGTAGTATAATAGCCCTAACCAAAGAAAAAGCGTAACATCGCTTGAACGCAATGGGGACCCCACCACCTATCCCATAGCGAGTATAATTGTCCTAGGCTCTAGTGTATGATTGCAAAAATTTAAAATTTATGCATGTATATATAATTTAGTAAACGGGTTGTGTATACGGTACTCAGTATCTTATTATTTTAGAACTAGTATATATGTTCCTGCTAAGTTGGGAACACATACACCCAAAGAAACTTAGGAAAATTTCAACCCTCTAATGTCAATGTCAACTACCACCCATATGATGTAATGAATTATTGACCTCATTTTTGTATGAGGTCATCAAGATTAATCCAGACTTCTGCCTATTGATCTGATGATTGATAATCATCTAGAGCCTAATCAAGTTTCAATCCATCCCTCAATCAAATTCTAATCCAAACTTCAATCAATTTTCTATCCATACTTCAATCCAAATCTTCAATCAATCTTTAATCAAGGTTCAACCATATCCAATCATCAACAATCATTCATTTGATTTTGATTGAGGTGGATAATTTAAATTCAATCAATCAAACCCAAGGTCCAGCTCAAATCCAAATTTACAAATCAAATTTAAGGGTAAAGGCCCATTCCTGAAACCCCTTTTAAATGATTTTTTAATTACTTCAAAACCTAGATAAATGACTCCTAATTTATGATCTATTAATTACATATTAATTAGGCATATCCCTAGGGTCAATCCTCTAAATTTGAGTCCAATCTGATACATTTAACCCCAGAAATTCAACAGAATTCCAAAGGCTATAAAACCTTCAAATATTTATAACCTATAGCACTGGACCCTCCACCTTGTGGAATTCGGTCTTGAGGCCTTCCCCAAAACTTTTGACCATGTACATAACTCCTTTTATGACATTTTGAACATTAAACTATATTTTGATGGATCCAGTTTGACCATCAATTGATTAGGGGCCCAAATGACCAAAATATACCTTAAGGGTAAAATTTAAGTTCCCTTCAAACTTCAACATGGCCTAGTCAAACCAAACCCTAAAACATCCTTTAATGCATCCTAAACACCATTAGGAGTTCATTGGACTCAAATCCAACTCTTGGTCATGCATGGTTGACCAAGTCAACTCATGTTGACCAAAATGCCCTTTAAAGGTTCAAATGACCTTTTCAAACTAAATGGCCATTTCATGGCTAGAGATAATCTCCATTGGACTCAAATCACTCTCTTGAACCTGTTGAATCCAACCGTAACCCCTAGTCTAAACTGGTTGACCAGATCAAACTTGAATCACAACCCTTTATCAAGTATATTGCTTAGTCAGTGAATTGACTCCTATGACTCCAATCATGTTTAAACCACTTAACTAGGAGCCCCAAATTTCAAATCAATCATCACTGGCTCCTCAGTTAGTGATTGACGCAACATGACCTAGTTGGGCTAGCTTAAGCCAACTCAATTCAGTATCAGCTTCATCTACCCTTAATTTAATTCAAATGAACTTTGATTTTCACTAAACCTCCCTAAACTTATCCCCTAGTGATTTGAACTTTATTGGACACTTTGACCCAGTAAATAGTTGACTTGGTCAATTAGGCCCATTTTTGGTCAACGTTGACCCATTTGGGTCAAATCAATTTGCCTAATCAAATCATTACCTTTAAGCCTCAAACTAATTCCATTTCATGACTTAAACATATCCCAACCATTGGTGAGTTAAATCCAAGTAGATTTTACCAAGTTAACTCATTAGAACTTAGTCAAATATCATTATACACTCACTAACTTGCCCATATATTCAATCTATCCCTTCAAACTTCTTTGAATTTAGTCCACTAGTAAACTCAAGCTTCCCAAGTGCCACCTCAGCTCCCTTGACCAAGTTGACTAATCAAATAGTTAACAAATGGTCAAGGAAGCTCATGGGATTGAACCACTTAATCTAATCCATTTTACCTTCAGTTTAAGTTGCTTGAGTGATTCCATTTAAGCCTAAAATCTCTCTCAAGGACTCACTAACCAAGTTCAAGCTCTTGTTTAACCCGAAATAATAAGAAGTGGTCCCCTCCACTCCAAGGGCAACCAATGGGGATAGGGCTTGGCTCAGCCTTTCTCCTTCTGTCCAACCACCTAGGAGACATATCCCTCATCAGAGCAAAGGCTCTGTTCGATGAAAATCATCCAATGCAAACCCTAATGCCATAATGCACTTAGGGGTCTAAAATAACTCATTCATTCAATACTCCCTTCCCAGAGCTCCTCCAGCTCCATTCTCATTTCATTCTAGCTCTCCAAGCCTCTCTTGTAACTTTCATAGTTCAATCCCACTGGACAAAGGCTACCGGTTATGAGGTTCTGACCACCTTCCCCTTGAAGTCCATTCAGGCACTATAGCTCGTGATCCAAACATTTTTAACCATGCAATTCTTCTAGGAAGTTATTCGTGGTCAGTCTATAAGCTCAACAAACCCAAGAAACCCAAGAACATCCAAATTCAATAGTTAAATCATAGCAAAAACTCAACCCTAATTCAAATCACCATGGTTAAAATAGATTTTTGAAAAGTTGATTTTAACCCAAAAAAAACACATCCCCATCAATGCTCTTCACTTTATAATGCTCTATTTAAAATTTCATGGAAAGTGATTGAGTATTTTAAGAGAATGAATTGATTATTCTATTCATAGGGTTGAATGCTTATTCATGCATTTGTATGAAATCTTGACCGTTGATCACGGTCCAGATCTCATCGTTCCACAGTTTATATGAACTGTGTGGCTAGTTCTATCATTCAAATATTTGTCTGGTTCGATCTGAGCTGATGATCCATTAGCACAGAGGATCGAATGGTGTGGTGCATTACTGACTCAAATATATGACCTGCGGTGCCATCTTTCAATAAATTATAATGATTGCGCCACCGTACAATCATTGTAAATGATTACCTACCACCATGTTGATTGGATCATCTAATCAGAGAATGTTGTGTGGCCCACTGCCACCGCCACCAATTTTAAGTTAATTAAAATCATTTTAAATCTTTTATAAGCATAAAATTTCCAAAATTCACAGCAAATAAAAATTTGGGCCAAAAATAATGTGTAACCACTCAAATTGCTCATAATTTTAAGCCCTTCCTTTTAAAAATATTTCCAAATCCAGAAGATGAGTATTTAGGGAATAATTTCAGCATGTTCATTTTCTTAATCTCTTTGATTATTCCCTTGATACCTATCTAAACATTTTGAAATTTGGTAGCATGGTTCACTATGTTATTCTCTATTTACTGTGAATTTTCCTAAATTGTTGGATTTATGTTTTGTATCATTTGATTTTCATGGTTTAAAATTGATTTTATACGTGTGATTTTCCCTTGAGAATGGATCTTGGTTTGGCTCCACTCTAGAAAGCCCTCAATGAAATCATTAAACAGAGTTTATTCATGGGTGAAGTTGTATTTACCAAACCTAATGCAAGTGTTTAGGTTGCTTTGCATATGACCCTCTTTACTCTAGTTTGCATATTCATCAATTAGTCATATTTGGCTTGCATTTGGATTTAATTAATAAATGATATGGTAAGTGTCCTTCTTGCCATAACATTTCAATAGCATTAATGTGGTGTATTTATCCATGGGTGAATTTCCAAAGGTTTGGGTTATGGGTTAACCCAAACACTTAGAAATTCACCCCTTTCAATGCACCTAGATTGAGGTCACTTGATTGGTGTGATGAGATTGCTCATGTGTATTCTAAGGGTTAGAGAACTCTGATTTCAAACCCATATAACTTAGGGACATTTAAGGACAAAAGTTGAGGACAACATTGAGTAATTTAGGAAAATTCTAAAACATTAATTATGCATCCAATAGGGATGAAATTTGATACACATAAACCTAGTGACATTACCTACCTTAGGTTTGGATTTCACTAATTTAAAAAAAAAATCATTAACTCAAAAAATTAATAAAGTTAAAATTTACCCTTTAATTAAGCCTAACTAAAAATCACAATTAATTCAAATTAAATTCAAAAAATTTAAAAATTATAAATAAATCTCAAACACTTTAAAACACTCCCAGGGGTCATCTTGACCTTTGGGAGTAATTTCATGAAGTTTGTAATCAGTTTGGAGCAAAATCATTAAAAGCCTTATTAATTAACCAATTTAAAAATTCATTTAAATACTTAATTTTAAAAAATGATAATTAATTCTAAAAAATTCTAAATTGAATAAACACAATGGCATTAGACTCCATTAAGGCCCTAGTATTTATTAAAAATGTCAAACCACAAAAAATAAGTCAAAGTCAAAAAGTCAACTTTTTGGTCAATTATAGTTGAAATTTGAGTCAAAACTTTAAAAATTAATAACTTAATCTAAAAAAAATTTAAATCTAGTAAACTCAATGTCTAATTACTCGTCTAAGGGTCTAGTATTTAGAAAAAAATATCAAAATGTCAAAACTTAACTTGATTCAAAAAGTCAAAATTTGACCCCTTAATTTAATACATTAAATAATTCATAAAAATTTCAAAAATCAGTAATCATTTAAAATTCCAAAAAATATTAATTTAATTTTTAAATTCAGTCAAACAACCCCTTAATACATAATAAGAACTCCGAAGATAAAGTTTTAGGATGGACTATCTTGAGTTGTGGGTCTAAGTATCCTAAGTAGATCTTGTTCCTCGAGCCCACTGTGATAACATCACTAACAAATTTAATGGAGTGTAAAACTTTAAAGTTAATTTATTATTAATTAATTAACTAAATAAAAATCTTTAATTCAACTATGTTAACCTAGTTTTTAGGATGGATTATGTTGGGCTGCGGGGCTATGTCCTAAGGAGTCTTGGTTCCTCGTGCTAATTTTGATAATGCCATGAATCGACTGATAGAAAATTTAATTAATTCAATCCTTAAAATCAGTAACCAATCAATTCAATCAAAAATTTTTAACCCTTAATTCATAACCAATTAAATCAATTAGTTCATACTGATGACTATAGGATAACCCAGGCATATGAAGCTATTAACTTAGCCCCAATGAGTGTGAAATAAATTTCACGGCCCTAGTGAAAAAAAGGTAGTAATCATTTAAAACTTAAAAGTAAATTTTAAAGTTGATATTAAAATATTAATACTTAAACTTAAATTAAAAATTTTCTTTGACCTTCAACAAATCAATACACTCAACAACTTCAACTAATTACCTAACATAGGACATATCCAAGCAACATAGCCTACTGCAAACACTTTAGATGATTTGTTAGGATAACCAACCCTAGTTCTAAGCTATGTTGGTGTTTACTTTTATGCTACATACGTGCTGGGTTTTTTGTAGTTTTCACTACATGCTGGTTATATGATTGATTGATGTGATTATTTATTTATGTGTTAATTTATATATTCTGTGAATTAATGTAATGGGTGTTAGATTACCCTTAGGTTAGGAATGATCTAGATGCTCATAGAATTTTCTTTAGGTGGTCATACTTGTGTAGGGCTATAAAATCAGGGGGCTAAATTAATGATTTAAACTGACATATTTTCTATATGTGCTAAAATGCTAAGCCCTCTTGAAATTAAGATAGCATAGCCTAGTGTGATTCTATTTTACATTAAAGCAATTTGACTATATAATTTCTTGGGATATGTTATAATTATAATTACCTAGGATAACTATATAGGTTATTTTAGAGTCTTTTTTTAATTTTCTATATGTAATTCAATTAAAACGAGTTGTGAAAGTGATTTTGAGACTGGCTATTAATAGTTTAGCTTGGAATCCAAAGAGAAGAGAATATCCCTTAGGAGAGAGTTCCTCTTCATTTGGAGATTCAAGTTAGGAGGATTTAAAAATTCAATGAGGAGTTTTTTTCATTTGGATATTCAAACCTGACGAATCCAAGGAGCTTGTAGATGGAAAGAAGATAAATAAGTAAAGACTTAGAGATTATCCCTCTCTTAAAAATCACTTGCATCATTTCTATGATTAGAATATGGGCTTTTGTTAATGGTACCCAACCACTTTTAATTTTTGTAAACCTTGGATTGTAATTAAGTGGCACTTGCCACATGGACTTTAAATTTATTTAATAATTGATTGATATTGATTTGTTTATATTATTTGTGTCTTAAAATTTACTTGCTTTTCCTAGGTTTTCTTCTTACATGCCACTTTTTGGTTTAGCCTAAAAATGAGTAGAGGCTTGTGAGGGTACGCTTAAAAACCTTTTTTTACTCAAATTAAATAAAAATTTTCAGGCTCACGTAGAAACTTAATCAATTTTAAGAAGTAAGCCCGGGAATGACCTGGGGGTCTACATATGCATATTAAAATTTTCTCTTTCTTTTAAGGCACCTCCTCTACGAGTTCTCGAAGGCCACCTGGCCTATTAGGGTGCAGTTCTATTAAGGGGTTATTGTACAAAATCTATGATAAAATCTATTTTCTAAGCCTGATTTTAAAAATGCTTCATACTGATTTTGTATATATGGCCAACTAGCATGCATTACATTAGAAATAAATTAAAGAGTTAAAAATTTTAATTGCATTCTTTGAGGCATAATAACCCTACATATATCAACAGGTCAATTAGGATCTGGTCTAGACGTTGGCCTCAATTCCTCAAAACTTAAATAATAACTTTTCTACCCATCTTTCATAAAAGACCATATACATGGTTTTAAAGCGTGTAGGTGGTTAGCTGGTTCCCTAATCCATGCCAGGATAAATCCAAATTTGTACTGCATTAGCTAGGTTGGGGTCACTATCATTTAGTGCCTAAAATAAATTTAGGATTCGAGGCAGACCCAAAATCATGTCTCCAACCTCAATAATTTAATCCTAGCTTTCTAATAGAATGATAATTCAAATTAAAATTTCTCCTCAAACCAAAATTAAAAGCCCAACATATAGGATAGATAGGGGTATTTCTAAAGTGTTTTAGAATCTCAAAATACCTCATACCTTTCATCCTTTGGCTTCCAAAATAAGTGCCCAAATTTAACCAATCATAGTTAAAATTCTAGCCTCACTCTTTTAATATCACTTTTTGAAAAATTTCAAAAATAAAATTTCTACCATTATTTTAGTTTAGAGCTTTTGTAGGAAACTCTGATTTTCTACAATGTAATTAACTACGAGGGCTTGCACTTATAGGAGATTTAAAAACCACAGATCAATTTTCAAAATTCAATTAATTCTCTTTGGGAAAATCAAAACCAATGATGATCATTATCATCATATTCAAACAATTGATAATAAATAATACTTTCTTTCCATGGGAAGATATGTCATTTATTATCATGACTTCGAATATGAAATTTATGATACTTCTCCTGGACTATTATAGTCAAATACTCGATCAAACGTCATTTGACCCTTCAAGGTCATATGTAGTTCCTTCTTGAATTTGACTATCAAGATCAGGATAAAGTTTATAGTTTTATTGTATGAACCCATTGGGAATGATATTCTCTTCTCCCGAGGTGATATATCATTCATAATGACATGTTCGACTTCAAAATTAAAATTTTAGAAATTAAAATTTTCCCAAAGAAATTTGATTCCAATTTATTTTGTATCTTTCCAATGCAAAGTAAAGATCTTTTTCAAATAACTCAAAATGCATGATGTAATATAAAAAGAAAAAGAATAAAATTAAAAGAGCAATTTATTTATTCATTGGAAATTTACAACAGACTCAGAATGCTGGAGGAAAGTAAGGTGGCCAAGCTCCACTATAACAAACTTGGATATCTAAGTCTATTATATATAACAAACAGTCTATTTACTTACTTAAGGTCTTCAAGCTCTAAATTTTCTATGGATTTCCAAAAGAGAGTATCCTTTAAAGGTAAGAATATCATATTTGGAGCCCTATTTGTATAAGCAGGTTTATATAATTCTTTTACAACTCAAGATGTTGTACAACCTGATATATATATATATATATATATTAAAATTTATAAGGGTTCAGACATATACATCATTCCTATGAACATTCTACTTTTACTCTTGCAATAATTTAAAGCAATATAAAGGCATATAAAAGCATGTAAATTACAAAGTAGTTCTGTAATAACCTGGTGCTTCTAACATAGTCGTTAAGGAGCTTATGTACACCTAGAGAAATTTAAAATATATGACATCCCTATTGCTGAAATAGATAAACAAACATAAGGTACTCTCAAGGAAAGCAAATCAAACCATCGGCCAAACCTAGGCTAGTGTTGGTTGTCCCAGCAAACCTTCTAAGTGAGTGTAGAAAGGCTGCATAGCTTAAATAATTCTTAGGCTTTATTAGTTTAATGTTGTTTATAAATGAATTTATTTTTTGAAGTCCTTTAAAGCCTTGTTTGAATTTAAGTTTTAATGATTTAGATGTTTTAAATTTCTCTTAAGGATGTTTTGATTGTTGAAGTTATTTATCTTTAGGTTTTAAAGAACATAGCATTCAATAACTTCTAAATACCAAAAGTTACTGATCAACAATTCCTAAGCTCATATTTGTAATGCTTCCAATCCTCCAAAACTAGGGTAGATTGATACCATAAAGTCCATCATTTTAATTAAATATTTTTGTCCTTAAAACTTCTCAATCTAATACACCTTTGCCCTCCTAGAAAGAATCAAGCATAAGGGTATAAAAAGTTATAATATCTACATATTTTATTAAGGATTTTATTTTAATTTAATTTATTATTTACTGATTTATTTAAGTTTATAATTTAGTGTTCAAATTCTATCAAATTTATTCATGACGTTGTCGCAATGAGCATGAGGACCTAGGGCTTCCTTAGGACACGTAACCTTGCAGCTTGAGGTAGTCTAGCCTAAAAACTTTATTAACAATAATGTTATTTAGTGTTATTTATTAATTTAATTTCATTAAATTGCTCATTTACTAAATTTTTAATACTTTATTGATTTTTCAAATTTTAATGAATATTTTAATATATTTAACAAAGCAATTTTATATTTTTCATAATTATTAGACCCAAACATGAGTCCAACGCCTTTGAGTTTGCTAAATTTGAAATTCTCTAGAATTAGTTATGAATTTGGCAAATTTGGTACATTTTCCAAACTAAGTTTGACCGAATTATTGACTTTTTGATTTTATAGTGAATTATGGAGTTCTTATATTTTACATAAATACTAGTCCTAGATATGAGTCTAATGGGTTTTGTTCGCTCAATTTTGGAGTTTTCTTGAATTACTTATGAATTTTATAAGTTTGGTGATTTAATAGATTTATTTAATTATTTAATTATTTAATTACGATACTTTTCTTATTTTTTTACCAAATCAACTCCAAACTTATCAAAAATTTTCCAAAATGGCATAGATAACCTCAAGAGATAATTTCAAGTGTTTAAAATTATGTTGTTAATTTATATATATATATATATATATATATATATATTTGATTATTTATTTTAATTAATTATTGAATTTATTTATTTATGGAATTTATTTTAATTTTAAATGAATTTGATGGGGCATTTAGTTTTCTCTATTTTGATTTTAGCTCTAAGCAATTTGATATATTATTTATATTTTTGTGTATTTAAAATGAATTTATTATGAATTAGTAAAGATCCTTTGTAAATTATGTGCATGAAACTTGGGTTCACTAAATGATAGGACAAATGACCTCTAAATGCAGTGAAATTTAAAACATATGTAAATGTATACATATGTTTCAAACCCACTAGATTTGGGCTAATTAAAGTCCCCATAGGTGGAAATATCAATCACTAAACCTAAGTACATCTATTATGTTGGTGATTTTTTTTAGGCTCTATAATCAAGAGATTTGGGTGAAATTAGTGGCTAACTAACCCTTATATATAGAATTATAAGCACACCAAGACTCAATACCTATTTCCCTATGGATTCTTATTTATAAATTTTTAATTTCATTGATCAAATGATGACCTATAAACATAAAAAATTCATTTGAATGATTTAAACATCTCAAATTTAGTTAAAATTTTTTGGAGATGTGCTAGACTTCTCCAAGAATTATCCTCTTAAATTTTGTCCCATGGTGAATTATGATTTATGAATAACTCAATAAATTCGCTAGAGGGTATTTCTTGAATTATGGTTAATCTATTACATACCATGACTTGAAACCATAAGGTTTAGATAGTACTCCTCAAGCTAAATCCATAGAGCCTAAGCATGTGCAATTTGGATAAGTAGAAGATGGGTTATCAATTTTCAAAGATTTACTAATTTCTCTATGAAATTTATTCTGACTTTTGCCCTCAACTATCCCTTTCCATGTGGTGTTCTTTGAAAGGGTAGTTAATGATTGGCACACTAACAGTAATCCATATCATTTTTATTTGAATCATTAAATCAAGATTGGATGGCTTCAATTCAAAGCCTTGAAACCGTGAGACGGTTAAACCGAGCGTGATATAACTAGATTAGGACCATTGCTCAAAATGAATGGTCTTGATTTTATCTTCAACCTCATGCTCAATCTTATATCCATAAGCGTATTCTGACCAGATTCTATAGATCTTTTAGATCAAGTTGTGTATAATTTCATAGAGAGCATTAATAACTCAAGAATGTTCAATCATGTGGTTAGATTCATTTGAATTAAGCATTCCATTCATGCTTTCCTCAACTATCCTAAGTTAGAGGGCTGGATTAGGAAAATACCTAAAGAATTGCTCTAAGATCCTCATTCTTGCTTTAGGAATGATGGACTGTGTCCAAAGAACACTTCTCCTTAAGGGACTTTAACTAGTGAAGGGATGGATCAGAAGTTGGGTTTTCATGGTGGAAGGATTCCTAGAGCTTGCTCAAAACCACCAAAAAATGTCATACAAGAGGTTGGCAAGTCAAGGGAAGGAACCTCTCACTCTCTGGATGCTAAACAAAATTAAAAATGTAACCCTTATTCAGAGAATTTTTGAGCTATTTAGAGGTTTTCAAAATGCATGCAGATAAAATTCTAGCTCAATTCAAACCATCTCTAGCAGCTGGGTTAGGTCAAGTAGGTCACATGATGTCCATGGAGGAGTTCTAAAAAAATTAATGGTTTTGGTTGGCCTTGATTACAAGAATAGGCTTGACCCTTGAGCCACATGCGACGGTTTACAAGTTAACCGGTAGGCCTAACCAAGACGGCATATTAGTTGAGGTGGAAGACCTTTGGGAACATTTTAAAGCTTAATACAAAGGTCAACTGGGCTTAGGTAGGTTAGATATGCAAGTTAGGTTAATTTAAACACTTTGGGTGACCTTGAGCTAGACCAAAGTGTTGACTAGGGGTAGCAGAGGGGAAGGGCGAACCAAGGAAGATGTAATGGACCTTAGGAAATATAATGATAATGCTAATTTGGGTTAACTTGATTTACACTTGGATTTAGTTCAACATAGGACCATTTTGACCACTTGAGTCAAGCTAAGTGGCTAACCCAAGTGGGCTCAATTCTTGGGTTACTTAGGGTTAGCTCCTCAGGATCCTATGGAAAACCCTATAGGTTTGAATGAGTTAAATATGCCTTGGTCAATGATTATGCAAAGGGTTTTAATAAATGCAAGCTTAGTCAACCTTGGTTGACTTAGTCAACCAAGTTGACTTATGGGTTGAGGTTGGGTCAATTGGATTCCATATGAGACATTCAATTCACTGATGATGGTTCCAAGGCTTGGCATAGTCTATTTGTATGAAATGCATGTTAAAATTCTTAATGAGGCATTTGGTCAACCTAGGTTGATATGATCAACTAGATCAACTCATGGGCTATGATTTAGTTCAAACTATTCCAAGTGATGTATTGGACATATATAATAGGTTCCATGCAATGGAAAAGTTTAAATGCATGAGATGTAGCTTTAGGATTTAATGATTCTATATAGTCAACCATGGTTGAGTTGGTCAACCAACATTAATCATAGTTTAAATTTTTTTAATGCAGGTTAAATGATGTTTTAAGCTTATTTGTAGAAGGTTGCAATGCCTTATTTTTATTAAGCCATGTTGAGGTTTAAAGAAAATTCTATTTCCAAAGGTTTAGGTTTTTCTGATCAAACATGATCAACCTTGGTCAACCAAAGTTCAATGTTTGTTTGATTCATCATATTTAGGTCAATGGTGATGTTTAATGGATTTGGTGAAGCTTCCGAGGTCAAATTCTACAATATGGTATATTTAGTGGCATGGACTACAAATATTTAAAAGTTTTGTAGCCTATGAAAAACTTTTAGTTTATAGGGCTAGGGATCTTGGAATGGCTTCAAATTTATGTGGTTAACCTTAGGGATATGGCTAATCAATATGCAAGTGATAGATCAAGAATCCAAGGTCATTTGGCTGGGTTTCAGGGCAATAGAAATATCTTTAAAAATAGGTAATGGACCAAGTGGTTAAGGGGGTTGGCTCTAACATTAGATTTTGGAGTTTTGAGTCTGCACGCATTTAGTCACTATAATGGATTTAGATTTGATTTGGAAAATGGCTTGGGAAGACTTAGGGTTTGAAATGCTCAAATTATCAACAATTATGAATGATCATTAATGATTGAGGAAGTGATCAGCTAATTATCACTAGGGACAATCAACCTATATATTTAATACTTAACTTAGATTTTAATTCTGAATTGATCAATAGAGATCAATTATTGAAGAAATTTTAGCTTTGAAATGATCATATTGTTGCAAATCAGGAATCAAGATTGAGATTATGATTTTTTGATGATAGCAAAATATTATTATTCTGATGATTTTAATATTTCTCCTACTATGTATTGGATATTTCAGTTTATTTTTGTGTGTACTAATATTTTAGGGAAATCATATACTACTCTAGAGTGCTAAAGATTTCAAGATATGTTAGAGTAAGATTTCATGTAATAGAGTTTGTATATATCTATTTTTTCTTGAGTCTGATTAACTGTGATTGTAATTGGATAACCGAGCACACACACAGTGGGAGAGAGATAAATTTTAAAATTTTAAACTAATCGTACTGTATGATATCTAATCGTACTGTACAATTTGACTTAGATTTCCTCCAAAATGCTATTACTCAAATTTGGGCTTGAATTTTCTTTAATGTTCATACTGTATGTTGTCAAGTCAAACTGACGACTAACAGAGTATGAAATTAGGCTCGTATCAGATCGTACCGTATGAACACATTAATTTTTTGAACTATTCATACAGTACGATCTGCATTCGTACAGATGATTGATAGAGTATGAAATTAGATTTTTACCAGATCATACTAGATGAACACACTAATTTTTTAAACTGTTCATACAGTATGATCTATATTCGTACATATAACTGATAGAGTATGAAATTAGATTCATACCAGATCGTACTAGATGAACACATTGATTTTTTGAATTATTCTTACAGTATGATCTACATTCATATAAATGACTAGCAGTGTAAGAAAATAGGTTCGTACCAGATCATACCAGATGAAGCCCTATTTTTAAACTATTTGTATGGGATGATCCATGATCATAAAGTATGATCATAAGTTGGTTCACTTGAATTTGTTAGTTTTTGGATAGTTTTTTATGTGTTTTTTATATAAGGAGTCCTAAAAATTGTCACACAATCCTTTGCTATCAATTTCTCTTGAGAGTGACCATTGAGAGTATGTTTGGGAGAGATCTTGAGAGTGAAGAGTGAGAGATCTGGTGAAATGGGATTGTGAGGGATTCCCAAGGTTAACCAAAGTGAGGATCTCTCTATCTTGTTCAAATTTCTTCCCAACTTCTTTGGAGGCTCTTGGGAGAAGATCTTCAACATTGGATCAAGGTACTCTGCCTTTACTGGGTGAGTGAAAAAGGATGTGACGGTACTCTGTGTTCACCAGGAGGGTGAAAAAGGACATGATGGTACTTTGCCTTCACTAGGAGGGTGAAAAAAGATGGGATGGTACGCTGCCATCACTTGGAGAGTATAAAAGCGGACGGTTCTATGCAGCACCGAGTTGATGGAAGAGAGTTTGTAAAGACTTCTTCGCCTTATTGTGGGGGCACAAGGAGAGTTACTTATCTTTAGTGCAATACCTGGAGAAGGAGTATCCAGGGAGTGGACGTAGGTCAAGTTGAACATAACCACTATAAAATTTGGTGTTCTTCTGTTGCTTTTACTTTTTTTTTTGCATTTTCATTTTCTGCTTTTAAAATTTCTATGATTAAAAGTCCTATGATAATTATTTCTATAAGTAACAGCATATTTTAAATTTAGTGATTTAATTTTCTAAAAATTTAAAAAGGTTTTAAAAAATCCAAGAAATTTTTTTAAATAACCAATTCATCTCCCCTCTTGGTTAGACTTGGAACAGTTCTATATGGTATAACAACCTAACAAACTTTCAAATAGTATCAGAGCTAATTTCAAAAATTAAGGTTTAGACTACTTTTTATAAAATGATCATGGCTAATCTTGGAAATCAAAATACTTGTAAAGGATATTCGATCACAAGACCACCGTTATTCGATAACATTTTGTTTGATTTTTGGAAAACTCGTATGTCTACTTTTCTGCTATCACTTGACTATTGTATGTGGATGTTAGTACATGAAGGTTATACTAGACCTACTAGAATTATTGATGGCATTAGAGTTGAAACACCATTTGCTGAATGGACTTTAGAGGAAAGAGAATTAGCACAATTAAATGCAAAATATTTAAATAATTTTTTATGTGCTTTGAAATTTGAGGATTATATACATCTTTCTACTTGTAAAATTAGAAAAGGAATTTGGGATAGACTTTGCATAACTTAAGAAGGAACAAATGAGGTAAAATAATCTAGGTTGAACATTTTACTACATGACTATGAACTATTTCACATGAAACCAAATGAGTCAATTTCTAATATTTATACAAGGTTTACTCAGATTGTTACCTCTTTGCATGTTTTAGGTAAAGAACTTACAAATTCAAAAAAAGTTAATAAAATTTTATGTTGTTTACCTACTGCTTATGATGCAAAGATAACTGCCATAATTAAATCCAAAGATCTGAACGTATATTCTATTGACAATATACTTGGATCACTTATTACTTACGAGCAAGGTGTGAATAAAAGACAGATCAATGCAGGTGACAAAAGAAAAGAGAGAAATATAGCTTTAAAAGTTAATGATTCAGAGTGTGATCAATCAATGCTAGAGGATGAAGAAGATATTGCACTTATGACTAGGCAATTTAAAAGTTTTCTTAAGAGAAAGCAATGATGATGTCAGCATTAAGACAAAGTTAAGTTTAATAAGAATTCAAAAGTTTCTAATGAAGTTATTTGTTATGAACACAAAAAGCCTAGATATATAAAGACTAAGTGTCCAAATCTCAAAGCTTCCTAGCAAGGAAAAAGTTGAGGAGAAACTAACATTAGGAAGGGCAAGAAAAGAATGCAAAGCGCTTTCTAGGCTAACTCAGCTTCAAACTCTTTAGAAATAGAAGCAGAAAAGGAGGTTACAAATTTATGTTTAATGTCAGATAAACTTGATCATTCAGATCAAGAGGAGAGATTCTCTCATATAAGCCCTCATGAGAGCATTTGGTACCTGGACAACAGATGTTCAAAATATATAACTGGAGAAACAAATCAATTTATATCGCTGGAGGCTAGGACTGGAGGCAAAGTGACACTTGGAGATAACACCACTTGGAGAATGGTTAGTATATGTATGATTAGTAACATAAAGAATTTCCTGATTGAAAATATTTTATTGGTAGAAGGCTTAAAACATAACTTGCAAAGTATTAGTCAGCTTTGTGATAAGGGTTTAAATATAAAATTTTTTCCTACAAACTATATTATAAGCCAAAATGGAATTGATGTGTTGCATGAAAATAGGGTAAATAATATTTACATGCTTGTCTTAAAAAGTGTTAGATCTTCTAATGCTTTTTGTCTAAAAACTATTGCTGATGAATCTTGATTATGGTATAGAAGACTTTGTCATATAAGCATGAAAATCTTAGGAAGATTACCCAAAAGGAATTGGTTAGAGGCATACCCAAATTAGATTTCACTAAGGATCACTTGTGTGATGCATGTCAATTAGGGAAACAAGTCAAGTCCTACTTTCATTCAATCAAAGATCTTAGAACTAGTAAACCCTTAGAAATCCTTCACATGGATCTCTTTAGACCTGTTAGCACTATAAGTCTAAGAGGGAAAGCTTTTGGGTATGTAATTGTTAATGATTATTCGAGGTTCACTTGGATTAGATTGTTATCACAGAAGAGTGGATCATTTGATGAGTTTAGAAAGGGATAGATCATAACTTTGAACTCCTAGGACCCCTCAATAGAATGGGATTGTTGAAAGAAAGAATAAAACTTTGATAGAAGCCGCTAGAGCCATGTTGGCTAAATATTCACTTCCAATATATTTTTGGGCTGAAGTAGTTAATACATCCTGTTATGTTCTGAATAGGTTGAACATCAGATCTATATTGAATAAGACACCCTATGAACTTCTTAAGGGAAGGACACCCAACCTTTCACATCTATATGTCTTGGGATGTAAAGTGTTCATTCATAATAATGGTAAAACTTTTTTAGAAAAATTTGATCCTAAATCTGATGAAGGAGTTTTTCTAGGGTATTCAAATATTGGTAAATCCTATCGAGTTTTAAGAAAAAGATATTGCTAGTAGAGGAGACTACTCATGTAGTTTTTAATGAATACGATATTTCTAAAGGGTCTAGGGTGGAAGAAGAAGAAGATGTTGAAGAAATTACTAAAGGAATTGAAACTGCAAATCTTAAAGGAAGGGTTGGAATAGAAAATGCATTGCCTAGAGAATGGAAATATTCTAAAAGTCATCCTAAAGAATTGATTTTAGATGACCCGAGTGAAGGTGTTAAAACTAGGCATGGACTAAGCAAAAACGTGAGCCACTCAGTATTTATTTTAATGATTGAACCCACTAATATAAATGGAAACTTTTTGATGAATTTTGGATTCTAGCTATGTAAGAAGAGTTGAATCAATTTGTTAGAAATGATGTATGGGAGTTGGTAGAAATACCTAAAAATTAAAGTGTTATTGAAATTAAGTGGGTTTTCAAAAATAAGATGAATGATTTAGGTGTAGTGGTTAGAAATAAGATAAGATTGGTGGCCAAGGGGTACAATCAGATAGAAGGAATTAATTTTGAGGAGACTTTTGCCCCAGTAGCCAGACTTGAAGCAAAAGGAATTAAATTATTTCAAATGGATGTTAAGAGTGCCTTTTTTAAGGCGGTGATTAAATAGAATGTTTATGTAGAGCAACCTCTAGGTTTTAAAATTCATAATTTTCTAATCATGTGTTTAAATTGAAGAAGGCATTGTATGGACTAAAACGGACACCTAGGGCATGGTATGAAATGTTAAGCACATTCCTACAAGAAAGATCATTTGTTAAAGGGAATGTAGACACCAATCTCTTTATAAAAAGAGTAGGAGATGACACTTATTGTTCAAATATATATCGATGATATATTATTTGGATCCACTGATAAAAATCTTTGTGATGACTTTTCAACAACAATGAGTAAGGAATTTGAAATGAGTTTGATAGGAGACTTGAGTTACTTTCTTGATTTTAGCATAAAGCAGAAAGAGGATGGCACCTTTCGTAGTTAGTCAAAATATATTAAGGACATCCTTAAGAAGTATGAAATGGATAAAGCTAAACCAATAAGTACACCCATGAGTTTCTCAGGTCAGTTAGATAAGGATTTTAAAGGCAAATCTATTGATAAGAAAAAATTTAGAGGGATAATTGGATCATTACTTTATTTAACTGCTAGCATACTTGATATCATGTTTATTGTCTATCTTTGTGCTAGATTTCAAGCTGATCCAAAAAATCCCATGTAACTGCTGTTAAAAGAATTCTGAGCTATCTCTTAGGAACTCAAAACTTAGGGATTTAGTATCCTAGGCACATCACTTCTTTTGAAATCATTGGATATTCTGATTCAAATTTTATAAGATGTAGGGTTGATCGAAAAAGTACTTCTTGAACTTATCAATTCATTGGAAACTCTTTAGTTTCCTGGTCTAACAGAAAATAGAATTCGGTAGCGCTTTCTACCACTGAAGCATAATACATAGCCTTAGGAAGTTATATGCCACGGGTTTTTTGGTTAAAATAATAACTTATGGATTTAGATTTTTTAATTGGTATTATTCCAATTTTTTGTGATAATATAACTACCATTTGTATTTCAAAGAATCTAATTCAACACTTAAGGACCAAGCATATAGACATAAGGCATCATTTCATTAGGGAACATGTCACCGAGGGAGAAATTGAGCTACATCATGTAGCTACTTAAAATCAACTTGCAAATGTTTTCACAAAATCACTGGCTTTTACAATTTTTAGCATCTTAAGAACTTGATTGGGTGTTATTGACATTCATGCTTGAAAATTGAAATTCTATAAAATGATATTGTGTTGTATTCCTTTTGAGTTTATGTTTGTGTTTTGTTCTCCATTTCTGGTCTAGATATTTGTGTGTTATTCTCTATTGGTGGTTTATTATATTTGTACTTTTCTTTTTGTTTTTGATTTATTTTCCTTCTATTATTTTTTTTTTGTGTTTAATGGATCTTGCTTGATTGGTGTTAAAAAAGTATCATGAACATCATGTGAAATCTAAGTTTCTTTTTTCATTTATATTGTACGAACCACCTTCATACTATATGAATTCTCCAATTTTTGCATGATTGCTTTTCTGCGTTGAACACACAAAAATTTGAATTTTTTATGGTGATCGTATAGTACGAACACATCATCATCTGTATGAACCTTCAATAATTCATCTCTACGAATATGACAGGCATTTTGAGTACAGTTATTTTTTGAACATCATATGTCCGAACACTTGTTCGTCTATATGATCCTATTTTCAAATAGCGTGGGGATGAATTCAAAATGGTTGGTATGATCATTATTGGTAAATCATACCGTACAAACACCTGTTTGTCTATACGATCAGGTTTGGTCAAAAGTCATATGAAATGACTCCTCGGGAAGGCAAGTTTACAAAAAGCTATTTTGCTGTAATAACTATTCTTGGCGAGTTTTATTCGTATGTACGAACCCAAGTTCTTACTATACGATCTTCAAGATCAAATGTATGAATTCAATTTTGTACTGTATGAAATTTCCCAATTTCTATAAATTGGAAGCCTTTCTTTGAGTTTCTCCACAATCTATTCCACTTTCACTCCTTCTCAATCCTTATGTTAAATCCATTTCAAATGGCAAGTGGAAGCAAGCAAGTTCGTCGGACCAACGGGAGTTCATCTCATTCTGAATGAGATGACAAATTTCTTTTGAGAGAAAATGAACAAGCCTATGATAGGGTTGTTAAAGCCAAAATCACTCCTTCCTACCTTCTAATTCAAGAAGATATAAACTTTTAAATCAAGCCGCTATTTGACTCTACATATTTTTCCTTCATTCTCATCTTGATTTATTCATTTCACTCTGATACCTTTTAATATTTTCTTGCAAATTTGAGTACGAGAGAAAATCATATAATAATGTCCTCCTATGTGTTTCAAACAAAGAGTTGAAATCACTAAGGAAGATTTGTGAACATTTCTACATCTTAGAACTGAAGGGGTTTGGGCTCACTCAATGATTTTTAGAAGTGATTTTGATTGGTCTGAAGTAAATCAAACTCTTAGGGGTATAATCTCAATCCAACATTTACCCCTTGTTCACACTCTGAATCAAAATGCCAGAATCATCTAGTATGTCTTAAGAACATATATTATTCCTAAAGCTGGTGATCAAATCAATCACTCCTTTGCTCTATATTATTACATATTTTATAATATAAAACACCTTGATTGATGAAGCCCAATTAGTTTTAGACTACATCAATAATCTTACTAACATTAGACTTCCTGCCACTAGAAGAAAGAAGAATGTGGCTTTAGGTTTGATTGCATACATTCTGGAGAAGAAGTACAATCTTATTCATCCTAATCCCCCAAACAATCTTCTATGCTATTTTACTAATGCTTCATTTCAAATTCTATTCCATTAGGATCAAGGGGATTGGGGAGAAGAGGTTGGTGGAGAAGAGGTACCTACTCTAACACCTGCACCTGCTCCTAGACCTGAGCATAATTTCTATCAAGAAATGATCTAAAGATTTGATCGACTTGAGTCTCATTTTGATCAATAATTTAATCATATTGAGACTCGCTTGGACTAGCAAGATTTTTATACAATGAAGATATGGGCTGGGTGAGAGGACATGTTGATACTATTAATACTCAAGTAGCTACCATCAACAGTTACTTTACTTAGTTCAGTCCTCCACAGCCTCCTCCAGATCAAGATCCCTTGGGCTATTAGTTTGGATGTTATATTTATTTTTAGATGTTTTCTGTTTGATTGTAGTTTTTATTTTATGATGTTCTAATTAGATGTTTTAATTTGAGATGATTGTATTTTCTTTTTGTTGAGTCTTTGTTTTTTTTTTAAGGAAAAAGAAAGAAGTTTCGTTATTATTGACTAATCTAGAATGTTAATCTAAATGATGATACTTTTTAAATTGTTTGTATTACAACGTTATGTCCTTAGCATTTTTTTCTCCCTCTCAAACTTTATATCAAATTATAATTAGATTTGGATAGGTAGATCATCTTCTTGTTCTAATAGACATTTATGCTTTAGTTATAATTGTTGCAAATTGTGACTTATTTTTGTTTTCTCTTCTTGTTCAATGGGTTGATTTTATTATTTTTATCTATTGGGTTTTGTTTTTGTGGTTTATTCTTCCTTATATGAGGAAATTTTTTCCTTTTATTTGGAAGATAATCACACAAGCTAAGATTTGTTGATTTAGGCTATGGAAAGAACAAAATAAGAAATGATGCATAAAGTGTGACAAATTTGAAAAGTGACACAAAATGAGCCCAACGTGAAAAGATGCACAATGTTCGCCAAGTAAAGTTCAAATTCACAACATATGCAATTGCATCAATAAAATTTCTCAAGTCTAATTAAAAAGAGGCATAAAATGAACCCACACTATGTTTAGTTCTTTCCTCTATATCTCTAATTCTTAGAAAAACTCATACAATAAACAATAATTTCAACTATTAAATTTGAAAATATTTGATTTTTATGTTGTTTTATTTTACGATAATTATACTATTTGATATTTCTACTTTCTAGAACAAACATTAAACATGGTCAACTAATCTTATCTTATTTGTTCTTTAATTTAAAATATGAGTTTAAAAATTCTATAGGAATTTAATGTTGTGCAATTGTTTTTTACAAATTCTTTTCCTTATGAACTTTTAGATATGTCCATAAGAACCTTCATATTAATTTTTCTTCCGTCTTTTGCTGATGTCAAAAAAGGGGGAGGTTATTTGTGTTTTGTTTGTTTTGTTTTCTTTGTGTTTGGTTTGTTTTGTTTGAAGTTTTTTTAAAGTATTCTTAAGTTTTCTTATTTCTTCGTCTTGTTTTCGTGTTTATGTTTTAGGGTCTTTTTGTGGTGTTTGTTTGCCTTGTATATTGTTGTGTGTTTGTTTTATAAAAATCAAAATATAAAAAAAAGGAAGGAGGAGAGGGATGAAATTCTTTTTCCCCATGATTTTTATTTTTATTTATTCATTAAGGGGGAGCTTAGGAGAGAAGTACTTTTATTTGTATTTCAAACAATAAATGTTTTTGTCATCATCAAAAAAAGGGGAGGTTGTTGCAAATCAGGAATCAAGATTAAGATTGTAATTTTTTGATGATAGGAAAATATTATTATTCTTATGATTTTATTATTTCTCCTAGTTTTTATTGGATATTTCTATTTATTTTTATGTGTACTAATTTTTCAGGGAAATCATATACTACTTCAGAGTGCTGAAGACTTCAAGACAGTCTAGAATAACATTTCATGTAATAAAGTCTATATATATCTCTTTTTTTTTTCTTGAGTCTGAGCAAGTGTGATTGTAATTAGGTAATCATTCACACATAGGGGGAGAGAGATAAATTTAAATTTTTAAAACTAATCATACTATACGATATCTAATCGTACTATATGATTTAACTTAGATTTCCTCCAAAATGCATTTACTCAAATCTAGGCTTAAATTTTCTTAACTTTTTGTACTATACACTGTCAAGTCATATGGATGACTAATAGAGTTGAAATTGGGTTCATATTAGATTGTACTAGACAAACACATTAATTTTTTGAACTGTTCGTATAGTATGATTTGTATTCATACATATGACTAATAGAGTACAAAATTGGGTTCGTACCAAATCATACCAGATGAACACACTAATTTTTTGAACTGTTTGTATAGTACTATCTACATTCATATAGAAGACTAACAGAGTCTAAAATTGGGTTCATTTTAGATCGTACCAGACAAAAACATTCATTTTTTTGAACTATTCGTACAATATGATCTCCATTCATACAGACGACTGATAGTGTATGCAATTAGGCTCATACCATATCGTACCAGATGAAGACCTATTTTTAAACTATTTATATGGGATGATCCATAATGTGCAATACAATAATAAGTTGGTTCACTTGAATTTTTCAGTTTTTGGATGGGTTTTTATGTATTTTCTATATAAGGAGTCCTAAAAACTGTCACACAATCCTTTGCTATGAATTTCTCTTGAGAGTGACCATTAAGAGTGTGTTTGGAAGAGATTTTGAGAGTGAAGAGTGAGAGATCTAGTGAAGGGGGATTGTAAGAGATTCACAAGGTTTCTAAAGTGAGTTTCTCTTTATCTTCTTCAAGTTTCTGCCCAACTTCTTTGGAGGCTCTTGGGAGAAGATCTTCAACATTGGATCAACATACTTTGCCTTCACCAGGTGAGTGAAAAAGGATGTGGCGATACTTTGCCTTCACCAGGAGGGTAAAAAAGAATGTGATGATACTCTGCCTTCTCTAGGAGGGTGAAACAAGATGGGATAGTACACTGCCATCACTTGGAGAGTGTAAAAGGCGACGGGTCTCTACCACACTGGGTTGATGGAAGAGAGTTTGTAAAGGCTTCTCCGCCTTGCTATGGGAGAAAAAGGAGAGTCACTTGTGTTTAGTGCAATACTTGGTGTTCTTCTGTTGCTGTTACTTTTTTTCCATATTTTTATTTTCTTCTTTCAAAATTTATGTGATTGAAAATCCTGTGATAATCATTTTTATAAGCAACCGCAAATTTTAGAATTAGTGATTTGATTTTCTAAAAATTTAAAAAGGTTTTCAAAAATCCAAGAAATTTTTTTAAATAACCAATTCACCCCCCTCTTAGTTAGCCTTGGGACAATTCTATATGGAATAACAACCTATAAAAAATTTTACATATCACTAACAATCAATTGGTGATGGTCAAGTGATATATCAAATGATTAAATGACAGTTAGAAGAAATTATTAATTGATAATTTATGTATGTTATTGATTAAGGCATTATGCCAATGCACAGTATAAAGTTTGACTTAGAGTTTGAATTATGGTTCAATAATTGATGCCTAGAGATTGATTTTTTTATTTAGATCATTGTCCTCATCCAAAAATGAGGTCAAAAATATCTACAGTACCCACAGCTATATAATCCTAAAATAAGTATACATGTTCCTATAAAGTCTGAAACATGCACATAGAAGAAAATGTACGAAACCTGTTACCCTCTAATGTAAGCTACCACCCACATGATTATAATATATGGAATGGTGAAATTAAGAGAATTATATAAAGAAAATAAAATTTTATTCATTTATTAATTTGAATGTTTAAAACAGACTCATACTCTAAAGGAAAGTAAGGTGGCCAGACTTTACCACAATAAACCTGAGTTTCTAAGACTACCATATATGCAGAATAAAATATGTATCCTTAAGGTCTTTGAGCTTTAGGTCTTATTTAGAATTCCAAAAGAGAGTATCCTCCAAGTGAGGGGATATCATCTTTGGAGCTCCATTTGTATATATAAGCAGATGCATTAGATTCTTTTATAACTCAGGATGCTGTATATCTCGATCAATATAGAAAATACATTTACAAACACTTGCACATATATACAATAATACTTAGGTACATTTTACTTTGACTATTACCAGAATGTATAGAAGCATATATATGAAGCATATAAAGTGCATGAGCAGTTGTGTAATATCCCAATGCTTCTAATGCAGTCCTTAAGGAGCTTAAGGAATTCCAAAAAAGGTAGGCCTTGTGTGGCTGACGGAGGTCCTTGGTAGATGCTTTCTCCTCAATCAAGATTTATTTATTTTTGGCAGAAGACTTTTTTGGCGGTACAATGAATCATAACGCATCTTTGGTATATCTATGGTGTTCTAAGATTCAACGTCAACCTGGAGTGATAGTTAGATATTCTTTGTTTGGTTTTTCTATTGTGGTAAGATTTGATTTGTTTTTGGATGATGATGATTGTGGCATAACTACATTCCAGGTGATTTGGATGGGGCTTTGCTTGGTGAATGTTCTCTGTCAGATTGAGGTGGATATTGTTTGTTCTTGGTATGGACATTTAGTTTGGGTAAGATCTGATTTTACCTTGATTGATCTGAGTTGAACTTTGAATCGGAAGGTGTTTTTTGAGGATATTCTTTATCGGATCGGGAATGGTTTTTTAGCTTGGTTTAGATTTATTCTTACAAGTGGTAATTTGTGTTTGGATTTGATTGGTTTTATTTTTTTTATTGACTTCAAATTTGGTTTGAGTATGTCCCAAGTGTATGATCTATTCATGATCAAGAACGTGTTGGTGGATTGATATTTGGCTTATAGAGGTGATTTTTACTATACTGAAGTTTTGGTGTTGATCTTCGGTCTTCTGTTTAGAAATAATATTCATAATTCGAGGAATGGTATTCAGGATGTTCGCTTAATCCTAAATTATCTTTTTGGAATTTGGAGTATTTCACATGATTTCTTAAAGACTCATGGAGATTATGCTGTTACCACTTGGCAAAGTTGCCTCATTATTTCTTTAGCTATTTGACGGATGTATTCATCTGAATTTGAGATTATAGAGGTTTCAATTCTTGCGGTTTTGTTATTGAATGTAGCCGTAGTTATAGTTTTTTGGCTGCGCTTGTTTTGTGATTCCATGGAAGATATTTTGTCTCTTCCTAGTTGTTCTGGTGATGGTATGAAGTGGATGGTTGAAAAGGATGTTATGGTTCAAGCAGATTGTGTTATGAATGCTATGGTTTCTACAGTTATTTAGATGGCTGTGATTGGTTCTTCCATGGAAGACAGTCTTTCAAAGCCAATGGAGGTTAATGGTTTGTTTTCAGAAGTTCAAGGCTTGTTTGCTGTAGGCCTGAAGGATTTTGAGAGTGTGGGTACTAGTAATTTTGAAGCTGTGAATTCTCAAATGGTTATAGAATTCCTTTTACAAGTCATTGTTATCTTTTTAGAGAGTTGTTATGTTTCTTTTATTAGGGTTGTTAGCATAATTTCTTATTTTCAATATGAAATTAGATTAATGGAATTTGGGACCCTTTTCTATTTTTCAATTTTTACCTAATTGGGAACTCTGGGATACTAATCAACCTATTTGGTTGTCTAATATTTGCTATCCCCATCACCCCAATTGGTTTAAATTGAAGAGTAATGGATATTATTTCCATTATGATATTTTCTATTTTGCAAATATTTTTCTTATGCTCTATTTAGTTTTGAATAAGGCTTCCTTTTCGTATGTTATGAAAGGTATGCCTTATAGTTTCTTTCAGTTTTAGTTTGTAATAGTTTTTTTCTTATTCTTAATGCAATTTGCACTTCTTCAAAAAAAAAAAAAAAGGAGCCTAAGTGCACTAAAAAAAAATTAAAATGCATGAAATCCAAATTGCATGAAATAAAAAAACATACCTAGGGTGCTTTCCAAGTAAAGCACCCGACAAGCAATCCACATCACCGGCCTAGCCTAAGCTAAAGTGGATTGTCCTAAGAAACCATCTTAGTTTTAATATATCCTATATAAGTTTAATGTTTAGATTGCATGAATTTAGGAAGTTTGTTTATTAAAGGACAAAAGAGAACTTGAGTTGAAGTTTACCTAACATGTGTTTGGATTTTATTATTTAAATTTTAAATGATGGAATTATTTATTTATTTATAATGAATTTGTAGATTAATAACCCCAAAGTGTGAGGGCTACTAATCTGTAGATCCCAAGGCTTATAAATGTAATGCAGTCATCCCCCATAAAGGATAAATGATCACATGAAGCCCTTGAGAGATTTATTTATGATTTATTAAGGGATAGAAGAGGGACTTTTCAAATCAATACACATGCCCTCCAAGTGGAATCAAGAATGATGTATAAGGCTAATGGTTTATTAAAGTTTGATTAAGGGTTATAAATTTTATAAATCATGCCATCCACAAGTAGAGGCTAGCATGGTGTATGAAAACCATAATTTGTTATCAAGATTTATTAAAATGACCTAATCAAATATGTGAATGCCTTCCGAAAAAAAGTTATGCATCATAAAAGGAGATTATTATGTGATTTAATGTTTGTTAAAGGCTTTAAATTTAATGCTAAAATGCCCTACAAATGGAATCAAGCATTAAACATGGAAGCCTAATTATTTAGTTAAGATTAATTATCACATATATTTAATTAAAATAAATTGTAACCAAATTAATTTTGTTCTTGTATTTTAAATTTTTTGGTGAATATTTCTAATTTTTATAGAATGTTTTAGAATTTTTAATTAATTATAGAATTTTAAAGAATTTCTAAATAATGAATTATAATTAAATTTTACTCAATAATTTTATTAAAATTGTATTTAGTAACCCCTTAATTTAATTTAATTTAATTTAAATTTATCATTTATAAAAACTATGTTTATTATATTTATTCAAGTATATTTATAATTAGTTCTTTTAAGGGATTATTTAAGTGAATTAATTGTTAACCTTGGTCGGATAATTTTATTTTGATATCAAATCAACTCCAAAATTTAGGAAATTGATATCATAGGTTAGGAATAACCAATATATCAATTTCTAAAATTTTCAAATTTATTTGATATATATTTTATTTTTAATGAATTTATTTAATTGATATTTAATTAAGGGTTAATTAACTATTAATTAAAATGTAATAAAGTTTGGACCTGGATTTTAGTTTTCAATGATTGTTGGTTTGATTTAGAGCTGATTATAGGTTAATTTGTATTTTTCTGGATTTTATTTTATTTATTGTGATTTATTGAAGTTTTAACCCTTAATTATGGGTTAGTTTTAATTAATTATTATTTGAAGATCAATTAATGTGAAATGAGGGTAAATTTAATTCCTAGGGTGTGTAATGTCGTTAAGTTCACTATGTTTAAGGTTTCATTCATATTGGATTTGTGTATGAATTTATAAATTTTTTCTAAGTTAACTAAACATAAACCATAGTTATTTCCCTAAGTGTCACAATGTTTCAAATGGGTCTAAAAATTGGGGTGACTAACCCTTACGCATGTATAAATAATCTACAACAAAATGAGTGCCTAATGCTCTATGGAATAAAAATAGTGAATTATAAAAGTTATAGGTCACAGAGTGACCTATGAACTTGAAAATTCAACTATATGGAATATGTCCATCAAATTGGACTGGATTGGAGGAGTAGGGGTCATTCTCAAATAACCATTTACCAAATTTGAGGACTTAATCACTCATATTTTGAGAGCAATGTCTAAAAATCCCTACACCATTAATGACCAATTTCTCTAAAACTATTTATGACCATGCCTTCGATTGATTTTTAAATGAAAGAGGCCCTCGCACTGATTCCATAGAGCTCTAGTATGTAATGAGTGGGCATGAATTGAATTAGTTATAAATTTTCAATAATTTAGGTCAAATCATTACCTAGGTTTTAGTAAATTCATATATTAAGTATATTTTCATCAAATGGCTTTAAAAAATTTAGGGAAGGTCAAGGATAAAGCATTGTATACTCCTTCCAAGATTTAACTTAAGGTGACTAATAAATTTTTATTTAAAGTTAAAAATAAGATATCTGTATTATTTAAATAATTAATATAATATTATTCAATTTAAGCTAATTTTATTTTTAAAATAAATTAATCTTCATTCTGAATCCATAGATTCTAAGAACACTAAAAATGAGAAAGAAATGAATTTTCTTTTATTTTTTGAAGTTACATGGTATTTTTTAAATTAATTAAATAATCTAAAGCCCAACTAGATGGTGGTGCTAATTAGACACGTGATTTCCACTTGGCAACGGGCAATTGGGCCAAGCGGATGGTGGTGGTCAGTTGAGTTAGTGCACTTAACCGTCTGATCCATACAGTTTGAAGCAGATGGCTCTAATTCAGTCGGACAGAGAGCAGTCCATCCCATAACTTTGAACATTGAGATCAGGCTATGGAAATGATGAGATTACAACCATTTAATCCAAATAGAATGGATTGAATGGTTGTATGCCCGTCTTCTACCTCTAGCCACCTGAAAATTATAAACTTAGGTTTGATATTATACACTTGATTTAGTGAACTAGATGGCTTGGGAACTTGAATATGGGTAGAGGAGGGTCTAAGAAACAAGGGTGGAAAGGTTTCAAAAACCTTTAATGTAGGGTTTAGTAAGCCATTTAATATCCTAAGTAATGAGCTAAGGTTGGTTTTACTTGCACACGAGCAGTCTCAGAAAGCGTATAAGGGCTCGTTCTTTTGATTGGAAGATCCTGCACAGGTTTTTTAAAGACCTTGAGTTTGGTGGAAGCTTAGATAGAACTTGATCAATTGAGATATAACTTGGTTTGGTCCTTGGTTAGCCTTACTATCAACAAGCACCAAATTACTAGGAAACACTAGGGGAATGTTGAGAAGACTATGGGAATGCAAAAAAAGGTTTCATCTCGAGAGTGGCTAGAGTGAATGTGAAGTCGACGTGTTGGATTTGGCATGCATTGGCCAAATTCAGATGCTAGGGTCACTATGGATAGTTGGGATCACTTAGAGATGATGTGCGTATGAATGCCAACTGTTTTAGGTTGTTAGGCACTAGTGAGATGGGCAAGCTGAGGATAAAAAGGCTTGGGGTCATTTTTATATGGAGGGGAGAAACCTGGGCTAGCAAGGTTATACCAGGGGTCTTGTTGGGTTAGGTTGGAGCCTAGGAAGCTTCTGGAGTCCATCCAAATGGGCTAAATAAGATGGGTTTGGAAGGGGATGCCTGGGTTAGGTGATTTGACTGTTTGAGCTCACTTGAGCTCTTGTTGACTATTTAACTAATCAACTTGGTTAAGGGATACTGAGTTGAACTTTAGGGAGTGTATAAATGCTGGTTGAATGGAAATCCATGGGTTAGAGCAAAGTCCTAATGGCTTGAGATATGTGTTGACCATGAGAGATTTCTTTTGAGTTTGAGATGACAAGTTTAACCATTTAACTAGTCAATGATGGTGAAATTGAGTTTAGGTGATGTGGGTTTGCAGTTTGGATGAATTACAAGGGGTCTATAGGGGTGGATTCAATGTACGAGCAAAAAGGTGTGTGTAGTAAGGTTTAACCTCACATGGGGATTTGACCAAGTCAAACCAACTATTGTTTGACCTATGGTTGACTAGGACATATTCACACCATACATTGGAGTAGTTATAAGGAGGTAGAGTGCTTGCTTTGACTAGATGCAGTAGATTGACCCATGTTGACTTGGGTTTAGTTGAGCAAGTCAACTAATGACTCGATCAGGGTGGCCAGTCATATTCAATTTACTGTGAGTGATGTTCAGAGGGGTCTGGTGAGGTTCAAAACTCATCTAGAGATTAATTAAGTGTAGGTGGTGTGTATGATCAATTAGGCTAACTTGAGCTAGCCCAACTGGGGCAGGTGAGTTATTTATTAAGAGATCTAATGATGGGTAGTCTACCATATTAAGTTCCTAATGAAATGGTTTAAGTCATGAGTGAGGTTAAGGGTTCAGTGCACTGATCCATGTGATTTCAATGCATGGCTATAATTTTCCAGGTGATTGTAGATTGGTGTATGTTAACTATAGAAGTGATAATTAATCAATATGATTGGATATCCAGGGATGATTGAAGTTTGATTGAGTGTATGTAGGTTGATTATAGATTTGACTACTTGAAGTGTAGGTTGATTGAAGTGTTAATTGATTGTAGGGTTCATGGTTTTTAATTGAAGTGTAACTAAGTGTTGAAGATTGGATGGTTAACAGCTGAATAATTGTTAATAAAAGGTTCATACTTCAAATGACTATGGATCTTGGTAATGTGGGTCAAATTACCTAAGCTCAAAGTAAGGTCAACAGGGGTTACTAAAGTTGTTTTAATAAAGGGAGATAAGTTCATCTTCCTTATAGATTTTAATGTATTGGATATGGTAGAAGATAATGCGATCCCATTCATTCTAGGTAGACCTTTCTTAGCCATTAGAAGAGTAATGATAGATATCTTAAAGGGAGAATTGACTATGAGAGTGCAAGTTCAATATCTTTAAACTCATGCAATTTTCCAGTAATGCTAATGATAACCAACACTTTAGAATATAATGGATAGGTGTGTGGATGAGATGTCAGAAATTGACTAGGTAGAGAATGTTTTGACTAAGGAATAGATAAGAGAGTATAGAAGTGACACTACTCTCCTCTTAGGAGGTGCACTTGGAATGTATAAGGAGACAATTGAGCCCTTAAACAATTCATCTAGAGGAAAATCATTGAAATCTTCCATCATTGAGGTGCTTGCTTTAGAATTAAAGGCCTTACCTGCACACCTTAAGAATGTTGCCTTAGGAGATGCATCAACTTTACCTATATCATATCTAATAATTTAGATAAATCACAAGAGGAGAAGTTTATCATGATTTAAGCACCTAAAACAGCTTTTGGTTGGACCATAATGGACATTTATGGAATAAGCCAATTGTAGGAAAACAAATATCCACACAATTTTAAACTTTTGACATATAATCATATCTATATAGAGAAAAACATACCATCTCAAAAGACTGAAATGATATTTAACTATTGATTTAAAATTAGAAATAGATTTATAATCTTCATGATCAAATGGAACATAGAGAATATCATTCTAGGATATGTAAAAAACACTCTAACATATACTATCATTGGGCTTTAATGATTTAGAGTAAGATTAAATTTAAGTATGAGCTTCTCTGATTATTAGAACGGTTGGATTATCCTCCCAGTAGATGAATACTTATGATTTAGTTAGCCTCAAAATATAGATTTGAAATGAACCATTAAAATGTAATGATTTGATCCAGATATATGAATGTTCAGTAATTATGTATTGGGATTTATACCATGAATTCCTAAGAATTTAGAAGGATTTCAAGGCATTTGTAGGCCATGTGTTATTTATTCTAAACCACAAATCCTTCATTCTTAAATAAGAAAAGTATATTTTTCAAATGCCACTTAAAATAAAATTCAAGGTCTACAAAATGTTAAAGGTGACTAAGCTCCACAAATAACAAGCTTGAGCTAGCCCACCTTAAATAAAGTTATTTTATATAACTCTTCAAGTCTAGGCTACAATAATCTTTTTAATGAATTTAAAAAGACATCATGTTCAAACCATATTCATTCTTTTGGATTGGTTCATTTAAGACTCTCAAAACTCTATACATTTACAACTCCTTATAATTATACAATATTAATATAAAAGAAAAGACTCTGCACTTGCAGGGATTAGTATATAAAATAGAGCTTATATATATATATATATATATAACACATCCACATCATATCACACGGTAATATAAAGCACTTGCTCATTTTTGAGCCACATATACACTTAGCTATGCTTTAATATTTAAAGGGGGCTAACAAATTTAAGCACCTACATAAAATTGATTAGTTATAATTATGGCATTTCCCCCCTTTTTTTATAAGGCTTTGCAAAAGTATGGCAACTCACAGAAAGTAAAGATCAATAAAATTAAACAAAGTAACCTAGGATAATCTAGTCTTTGAAAGTTCGTGAAGGTTGTTAAACTTTAAGGAACTAGCCCGAAGCTCACTAAGAGCTGAACTGAATTGGTAATTTTAAAAAAATTTCTTAAGTTCAAAATAATGATGATAATATTTTTTTTAAGTTTTCAAAAATTAAAATACCAAATTCTAATTGTATGCAGAAGTGAAAGAGTTAATAAAAAATATTGATTCAACTATGATGATACTTTGTTTTATGAAATGAAGTGATAATCACTGATTTTTCCAAGCAATTATAACAAAAATAAAAAGCCGGAAAAATAAAAGTATGAAAAGGAAAAAACACACCAGAGATTTTTATAGTTGTTCGGTCAACCTCGACCTACATCCACTCCACGGAGTACTCTACTCCGAGAATTACACTAACACTAAGTGACTCTCCTTTTGCTCCCACAGTAAGGTGGAGAAGCCCTTACAGACTTACTTTCACAAAGCCTGATGCGGTGAAGTGTCAGACGTTATGTCATCCTCTCGATGATGGTAGCAGATCTTGACTCATTTTTCTCCCTCCAGGGGAAGGTAGAGAACCACAGCTCCTTTTTCTCCCTCCTGGAGAAGGCAGAGTACCTCGAGGACTGACCTAGAAGCCTCTCTCCCAAGAAAGTTTCCAAAGACTCACCAAGGACACAGGAGGAGCAGGGGTGTAGCTAGCCTGGAGCAACTATGTGATCCCCTCACGCTCCTTATCCCTCACGCTCAACCTCACCTTCTCGTTCCTCTAAAACTCTATATTTGTCAAAAACATCTCTCTCAGAGAACCTTTAGCAGTAACAAAATCCTCTCATAATCTTAAAGAGAATCCTTAAAATTTGCTTAAGTATTGGGTTTCAAGAAATCCTAAAAAGTCAAGTTAGCCATCACTTTCGTATAGTACGATTAGAGTTTGTACATTATGATCAATTCAAAACTAGTCTCATCCAGTATGATATAAATAATCATTCAAACAAAATATTTAATTAATTTGAATACATCGTACAGTACGATCTATAGATTATCTAGTACGATCTATAGATCGTCCTGTACGATCTATTTGATTTCTACTATTCATACAGGATGGTTCATTGGACGGCTGAAAATCATCTCTGCTAAACATCTCATATTACTCTCATCATACAGTATGGTTAGTTGATTTCAATATATCATCTAGTATGATATGAATATTGTACTATACAATTAGATCAAAAAATCATGGTTTTATTTAGTACGATCTTTGAGATGACCAAATTTTGTCTCTATTAATTAATTAGTATAATCAATATCATACAGTATGATCATCTATCATTAATTAATTTATAATTTGAATAATTAATTATGGGGGTTAATTTTAGTAAGATTTTAAATATTCATACAGTATGATTAACATTATACAATATAATTAGTTCAAAATTAAATTTCAAAATCGTACTTAAATTAATCTAGTAGCTAGGGTTTTCATATGTAATCGAATTGTATAGTATGATCGAGATCATACAGTATGATTAGTTCAGAAAAACTAATTTTTTAATTAGCCATTAAGCCCATTCTTTCTATATTGATCGTACAATATGATTATAATCGTACAATATGATTAGTACAAAACATTTAACATTTAAAATTTATATCACTCTACCTATGTGTGTGCTAAGTCACCCAATTATATACACTCTTCTTTGGCTAGACTCAAGAAATAAAAAAATAAAATTACAGACTTTGTTTACTTGACATTCCTATTCTATCCATTCTTGAGCTTTCAATAGCCTTGACTAGTGTATGTCATACCTATAATATTAGTGCTCACATATAGAAGAAAATATTAAAAGAAAAGTAATAATTCGATCAATAATATTTGTCAACATCAAAATCAAAGACTAGGGATCTTGGATTGCAATAATCTTCCCCTTTTTTATGATGTCAAATAATGTTTGTTGATAGGCAAGATAATAATGCTTTTCTGCTAGCTCCCCCTCACTAGGTGATAATTTTATAAATTGGTGATTATAAATTTTTATTTTTTTTATTATTTTTAATTTTATTGTTTATTATTTATTATTATTATTATTTTAAAGAAATATAATAAGAAATAAAATAGAAAATAAAGTAACAGTAACACAAACACAGGAATCCATTAAGCTGAAACATAAACAAATATACATTTTCTCCCCCTTTTGACATCACCAAAAAGAGGAGGAATAATAAAAAAAGTGAATATTTTACTAATAAAAATAGTAAAAATATAACAATCAAAACACTAAAGGTAAGGTGGATCCTGATAAGGTGGTGGTGGTGGTTGAAAGTATTGATGGATGGAGGTAAATTGATTGTCAATTGAGAAAAACTTTCTCCAAACCATCTCATATCTTTCTCGTGCTATTATTATTATTGTTGAATGTGATAATCGAGCCTGGTTTCTAACCACTCAAGCCATTGAATTATATTATCGTAAGGGTATATAGGGTAGGCAGGTGCAGGTGGTGGTATTGGTTGCGGTGGAGGTCCACCTACAGGAGCAGCTTCCCCTTCTTCATCAAATTTTGGCTCAGCATGCTCGTGCCCCTGATGAAAAAGGATATGAAAGGAGGCATCCATATAGAAAATAGGAACATTATTAGGTTGAGCAGGAAAGGTGATTTGGTATTTTTTATCTAGGATATATTTAATGATGTGTCCTAAGGCAACATTTTATTTTCTTTGGGCATTTGATATGATTAAGTAGGTGATTATAAATAGAAGTGGCATTATGTTAACCCGATCCCCATCTTTGAGTATAATTGAGGTTCTAAGGACATGTTGGATGACCCAAGCATTCTAATTTAAGGTGTGGACTAGTGGTTGACGTTAGTTTATGGGTACATTCCTAATGATCAAGTTGATAGAAGTCCAGTCAAAGTTAATTGAGATAAGGGATTGTGGATGAGGTCCTTTGGTAGAAAGATCGATATGTTATGTTAAATCTTCCTTAGTGATTTTTATGTGTTGGCGACAAGCATACGAAGTCATGGCAGAGGTTTCCAAATTTAACCTAAGGATGGCCAAGAATTCATAAAGAAGTTCAGAGTTGTAGGGAAAAGCCAGTGTGAGGAGAAATTGAATTATAGTGGAGGCAAAGAAGTTCTTCACCTCGAAGTTAAGGGCTGGTTGATTTAACATTCAAGAAGGGATAATTTTTTCCTCCTTGTACTTGTAATAGGCATCTTCATCTCTTGCGGAGAGGAAATGATCATCAAAATGATAAGAGGAGGAGGAGCTCCCCTGAGTTATTCTACAGCATTTGCTTCCACCAGCCATTAGACAAGAAGGTTCATAGGGTATGAGTTTGAAGAAGTAGTGAGTTGAATGAATTAAAACATTCAAAGCCTTCCAATTTATAGATTTTAGGAAGATCGTACAGTACGAGCGAGGTTCGTACAGTATGAATGAGGTTCATACAGTACGATCAAGGAAGTTAATTTGTTTGGACAACTTATTTGAAAAAGTGGCCAAATCATATAAGACGATCAGGTATCGTACTAGATAATCTTAAGGAATTTTGTTCGTCCTGAGGAGTCATTAGTACGACATTTGCCTATTTGTACAGTATGAAATATAATTATTATCATACAGGTTTCATCCCAATCTAGTTTGACACGTGTATCGTACAGTATAGAGAGGGGTATCATACCATACAATTAGCAACAATTTTGTATGAAACAAATTGACTACCTCAATGGTTAATTATACGTAGATCGTACAATGTGAGTAGAGTTTTGTACAGTATGATGTATATATCCTGGATCTAATCTGGATCGTTGATTAAACTAAGGGTTGTGATCTATGCATCTGTGCATATCATATAGTACGGACGTGGATCGTACACTATGATATGAATAAACTTTGAAAGATTTTGTAAGTTAGTGAGGTATGTGTGTGATGATCAAGAAACATCTTAAAGCAACGAAAATATTTTTTTTATTTAAATATAAACTACAATCAACAACACATAAACATGCACAAGAATAAACACATACAATTTAACACATACAAATGAATTATTTAAAATGATTTTTTTTACTATCTTGAATTAAGCATGAATGTCTATACCACCCAGTTTTGTTCTCAAGGTGCTAATGGTGTCATAGGCTAGGGGTTTTGTGAAGATGACTGCCAATTGATCTCCTGTAGCTATATGATATAATTTTATATCTCCCTTGGCTACATGATCTCTTATAAAGTGAGGCTTAATATCTATATGCTTTATGTGGGAGTGTTGTATTGGATTTTTCAATATGTAAATAACACTAGTGTTGTTACACATAATTGAAATGGTTCCTACAAGTAGTCCAAGATCTAAGAGTTATTTCTTTAGCCATAAGACTTAGTCAACATAGCTCCTTACTACTATATATTCTACCTCACTTGTGAAAAGAGCTACTAAGTTTTATTTTCTACTAGACCAGGAAATTAAAGATTATCCTATGAATTGACAGGTTCTAAAAGTGCTTTTTTTATCTACCATACATCCTACAAAATCAGAATCCGAATATCCTATTATTTCAAAGGAAATGTTATGTCTAGGATACCAGATTCCTAGGTTTGGAGTGCCTAACATGTATCTAAGGATTCTCTTAATAGTAGTCATGTGGGATTCTTTTAGTTCAGCCTAAATTTTGGTACAAAGATAAACATTGAACATAATATCTAGTCTGCTAGCAGTTAAGTAAAAAAGTGATCGAATTATTCTCCTATACTTTTTCTAATCTACTAATTTTTTATTTAGGTCCTCATCTAATTGAATAATAGAGCCCATGGGAGTGTTCACTGCCTCAGCATTATCCATTTCATATTTTTTAAGAATGTCCTTAATGTATTTATATTGGCTAGAGAAGGTTCCATCATCCATCTACTTTACACTAAATCCTAGAAAGAAGCTTAGCTCTCCCACCATACTCATCTCAAATTCTCTACTCATTATTTTTAAAAATTCATTACATAGGTTTTTATTTGAGGATCCAAACAAGATGTCATGAACATAAATTTAAAAAAATGAGTAAGTCTTCTCATTCTTTCTTTAAAAAAAAGGGTGGTGTCTACACTACCCTTAACAAAGCCTCTATCTGAAATGAATATGCTCAGCCTTTCATAGTAGGCTCTAGGGCTTTCTTTAACCCATATAAGGCCTTCTTCAATTTGAATACATGATTTAGGAATTATGAGTTTTCAAAACTGGTGGTTGCTCAGCATAAACATCCTTTTGAATCACCCCATTTATGAAGGCACTCTTAACATCCATTTGATATAGTTTAAAGCCCTTAAAACAAGCAAAGGCTAATAGCACGCTAATGGCCTCTAGTCTAGCTACAGGGGTAAAGGTTTCCTCAAAATCTATTTTCGATCTAGTTATATCCCTTAGTTACTAATCTTGCTTTATTTCTCACTACTATTCTAAGAGTCATTCATCTTATTTTTGAAAACCCACTTTATTCTAACCACACTATGGTCCTTAGATATCTTGACTAGTTCCCATACAATATTTATAACAACTTAGTTTAGCTCTTCTTACATTGCTAGGATCCAGAATTAATCAACTAGGGCTTGATCTATGTTGGTGGGGTGTATCAAAGAGATACAAGCTAAATGACTAACTTTCATCCTAAGTCCATGCCTAGTTCTAACACCTTCAGATGGGTCTCCTAAAATAAGTTCTTTAGGATGACTAAAAAAATATCCCCATTCTCTGAGCAATTATTCTTGAGGTTCTACTCTGTCTCCTATAGTAATTGTTTCTACACCTTGAACGACCTCCACTTTTTCTTCTATAAGTTTAGATTCAGAGGTCCTATCTAATTCATCAAATACCACATTGAAAGACTCTTCTACTACCAGGGTCCTCTTATTAAAGATTCTATAGGCCTTACCTACAAATTAATAACCTAAGAAGACACCTTTATTATACTTGGGGTCAAATTTTCCTAAGGGTGATTTTCCATTGATTAGGATGAAGCATCTATAGCCAAAGGCATGCAAGTGAGAAAGGTTGTGTGTCTTACCCTTAAGGAGTTCATAGGGTGGCTTATTAAGCTTGGATCTAACATTCACCTTATTTAAAACATAACAAGCATTATTACTACTTCTGCATAAAAATACCAAACAAGTGAATACTCAGCTAGCATTTCCCTACTAGCTTCCACCAAGGTCCTAATTTTCCTTTCAGCTATTCTAATTTATTGGGGGTCCTAGGGGCAGAGAAATTATGTTCTATTCCTATCTCTTAACAGAAGGATTCAAACTTATCATTTTTAAACTCTCCACCATGATCACTATGAATTATTGAGATTTCACATCCTAATTTTCTTTGAATCCAAGTGGAGAATATTTTAAATTTCTCAAATGACTCGCTCTTATGTACTAGAAATATAACCCAAGTAAATTTTGAGTAGTCATCCACAATTACAAATCCATATGTCTTCCCTCCTAGGCTGGCTATATTAACAGGTCCAAATAGGTCCATGTGAAGGATTTCTAGTGGCCTAGAGGTGTTAATGTCTTTTATTGAATGAAATGAATATCTAACTTATTTTCCTAGTTGACAGACATCACATAGGCGGTCCTTAGTAAAGTCTAACTTAGGCATGCCTCTAACTAAGTTTTATTAGGTGATATTCCTAAGATTCTTCATGCTAGCATGACATAGTCTATTATGCCATAGCTAAGATTCACCAATTAAAGTTTTTAAGCACAAGGAATTTGAATACTCAATGCAATTCAAGTCTAACATGTAAATATTATTCATCTTTTTTCCTTCTAACACAAGTTTTTCATTTAAACTAATCATGTATTTGTTAGAAAGAAATTTTATATCAAAGTTTTTATCACATAGTTGACTAATACTTAATAAATTACGCTTTAAACCATCAACTAATAAAATATTCTCAATCATAAAGTTTTTAAAGTTGTTATTTATACCTAAGCCCACCCCTAATGTCACCTTACCTCATGACTTGGCTTCCAGTGTGATGAATTGCTTCATATCACCAGTTATGTATCTCGAGCATCCACTATGGAGGTATTACATGCTCTCACTAGGCCTTTTATGAGAGTAGCCCTACATAATCATTCAAAGGTTAGATTTTGGAACCCAAGTGAGTTTGGGTTCCACCTTATGCTTAATTAAATGAGATGATTGTATGTTATGCTATGATGAATATAATTTAGTCATGCACACTATATATGTCATATGGTGGATTGTGCAAGTGCGGGCTATGTGACCTAACATGCCACAAGAGTAACACCTAACACCAGAAAATAGATTTTTTAACCTATGTGGGTTATGGTGCCTTCTCCTAGGTTTAGGTGATACATGCTGTATTGAAGGGTTGTACCATTGAGCTAAAGTGGATAATGGTTTATTTTTCTCAAGTGCAATGACTTTTTCTCTCAAAAATTTATTAGCATTTTCATAGCTTGCCACTTTCAGTGTTAATGCATGCTCACAAGTATCTAGTAAACATACAAGTTTTTCTAATTTCTTAAATGAGTTTTCTAGTTCAATATGCTATATTTTTAAGAAATCATGTGCATTAGAGAGGTTAGTATGCTTTTTATTTAATACATCAAACTCAACTAATAAATTTATATGCTCGCTATCTAAAGTAGAGTGTTCGGTAGTTAAACTAGCATGCTCCTCTATAAATTAAAGAATTCAGTATTGAGACTATTATGCATCTTTTTCAGCTTCCTATACGAATCATGAATATTTTTAGAAATAATGAGTAATTCATCATAGGAAAGTTGACATACCTCATTTTGATCTATTTGATCAAGATTATCGTTAGCCATAAGACACAGGTTTGTTATCTCCTCCTCTGCTTCTACTTTTGATTATTCGGAAGCGGAGTCAGCCCAAAAAGCTTTCTGCGTCTTTTACTTGTCCCTCTTAAACTTTGGCCTCTCTTCATCCTTCTCCTTGATCGGGTGAGTCTTCAGGATGGGGCAGTCAGCTTAGAGGTGGCCTGATTTTCTGCACTCGAAGCAAATTGTGTTAGAAGAAGCTTTAATATTTTTGTTGCTTTTACCTTTGCTCCAGTTGTGCTAATGACGTCTCTATTTTCTTTTCAAAAAACTCTTGAACTGTCATGTCATTAAGGCGATGTCACCATCCTCCTCCAATGTCAAACTATCACTGTCTGAATTATTTGCTTTTAGTGCTAAAGTTCTCCCCTTCTTCTCTCCTGCATCACTTTGCCTTTAACTCACTCCTTGCTCATAGGCAATGAGTGACCCAAGCAAATTATCAATGGAATAAATATTCAAGTCTTTAGATTCAGTAATTACAGTTATCTTGACATCATAAGAACTAGGTAAACAGCGTAGAATTTTATTAACTTTTTAAAAGTTTGATAGTTCTCTACCTAGTGTATGTAAGGATGTCTCTATCTAAGTGAATCTAGTATACGTTTCAGATACAATCTTGTTAGGTTTAATGTGAAAGAGTTCATAGTCAAGTAGTAGAATATTTAGCCTATATTATTTTACCTCACTAGTTCCCTCATAGGTGAAACATAATCTATCCCAAATCTCCTTTCCCGTAGTGAATATAGAAACTTGCATAAATTCTTCTGATTTTAAAACACAAAAGAAATAATTCAAATATTTAGCATTTAACAGTGCAAGTTCCTATCCTCATAACTTCATTCAGCAAAAGGAATATTAATTTTTACACCATTAACTACATACGATGGAAGTGAATAGTCAATTTGAATTATATTCCAAATTCTATTGTCAATGGATTATAAAAAAGTAGACATGCGTATTTTCTAGAAATCAAAAGGAGTATTTTCAAACAATGGAAGATGGGTTATCAAATAACCCTCTGCAGAGTTACAATTATCAAAATGAGCAATTGATCATTCTTCAAAAGTTTTTTAGAACCTTATTTTTGATAATATGCTCTCATACCACTTGAAAGTTCGTAAAGATTTTAAACCTTAAAGAACAAGATCAAGGCTCACCAAGAGGGGGGTGAATAGGTAATATTAAAAAATTTTCTTAACTTCAAAATAACGATGACAATATATATATTTTAAAAGTTTTAAAAAATTAAAATACCAAATTCTAATTCAATGCGAACGCAAAAGATTTGATCAAAAATATTGATTCAACTACGATGATATTTTATTTTATGAATTAAAGCAGTAATAATCAATTTCCCAAGAAGTTATAACAAAAACAAAATGCAGGAAAAATAAAAGTGCTAAAAGGAAAAAGTACACCAGAGATTTTTATAGTGATTTTGTCAACCTTGACCTACGTCCACTCCCTGGAGTCCCCCGCTCCAAGAATTGCACTACTACTAAGTGACTCTCCTTTTACTCCCAAAGCAAGGTGGAGAAGCTCTTATAGATTCACTTTCACAAAACCTGATGCGATGGAGTGCCAGACGCTATGTCACCCTCTCGGTGACGATAGCAGACCTTGACTCATTTTTCTCCCTCCTGAAGAAGGCAGAGAATCTCAGCTCTTTTGTCTCCCTCATGGAGAAGGTAGAGTACCTCGAGGACTTGACCTAGAACCTCTCTCCCTAGAGAGTTTCTAAGGACTCATCAAGGCCATAGGAGGAGCAAGGGTGTAGCTTACCTGGAGCAACCGTATGATCCCCTCACACTACTTCTCTCTCATGCTCAACCTCACCTTCTCCTTCCTTTCCAACCCTAGATTTCTCACTTAAAGTACCTTCAGCAGTCACACAATCTTCTCATAATTTTAAAGAGAATTTTTAAAACTTACTTAAGTATTGGGCTTCAAGAAACCCTAAAAAATCAAGATAGCCGTCACTGTTCATACAATACGATTGGAGTTTGTACAGCATGATCAATTCAAAACTAGTCCCATCTAGTACGATGTAAACAATCATTCAAATAAACTGTTAATTAATTCCAACACATCGTATAATACGATCTGTTTGATTTCCATTATTCGTATAGGACGATTCCTGCGATGATTGAAAATCATCTCTACTAATCATCCCTTATTGCTCTCATCGTACGGTATGGTTAGTTGATTTTAAGTAGGTCATCCAGTATAATATGAATATTGTACCATATGATTAGTTCAAAAATAATAGTTTTGTTCGGTACGATCTTTGTGATGACCAAAATTCATCTCTGTTACTCGTTTGGTATGATTAATATCGTATAGTATGATTAGCTATCATAAATTAATCTATGATTTGATTGATTAATTATGGGGGTTAATTTTAGCAAGATTTTAAATATTCGTATAGTTCGATTAACATCGAACAATACGATTAGTTCAAAAATCAAATTTCAAAATCTTTCTTAAATAAATCTGGCGGATAGGATTTTCAGATCGTAATCAAATTGTGAAAAATAATCGAGATCGTAAAGTTTGATTAGTTCATAGAAATTAATTTTTTAATTAGCCATTAAGTCCATTCTTTGTATAATGATCGTACAGTACGATTGCAAGTTGTATAGTACGATTAGTACAAAAATTTTAACCTTTAAAATTTATATCACTCCCCTTGTGCTTGTGTGCACAGTCACCCAATTGCATACACTCTTATATGGTCAGACTCAAGAAATAGAGAAATAAAGAAAAATAAAATTACAGACTTTGTTTACATGACATTCCTATTCTATCCATTCTTGAGCTTTCAGTAGCCTTGACTAGTGTATGTCTTAGCTGCAATATTAGTGCTCACAGATAGAAGAAAATCTTTAAAGAAAAGTAATTATTCAATCAATTATATTTGTCATCATCAAAATCACAGACTAGGGATCCTGGATTGCAACAGTCTTCTCATCACATCATCATTACATGATCATCAGAAGTGTAGGAAAGTAAAAAGTCACATAATCACACATCCACCAGATTATCACTCAATTGTCAACAAGGTACAAAAAATGTAAACACAAACCAAACATTACCCTAACCTAAGGATACAACTGGTTATCCTATCAAATAATTATAACTGTGTGCTAGGTTGAATGTTTTGGTTATGTACACAATTGATTAAAGTTTGAATTATCTACAAATAACATTTATGTGTTACAGGCTAAGGGATTTAATTAAAATTTAAGTTTTACTTATTTATAATTTTTTAATGAATTTTATTTATTTAGATTTGATTTTTAACATTAAGTTTTAAGAAACTATGTTAATTAATAAGTTCAAAGTGTAATGAAATTATTAATCAACAAATCATAGGCTTTAAAAGAATGAATGCATTTGTATCATTTGAAAGGAATGAGGCAAATGCATAAAGCCCAATATTTTATTAATATTTATTAATATTTATTTAATAAATTTTAATTTATTTAAATGAATTATTTTAGTTGGACTAATATAATTTAATTTGTAATTTAATTTATTTAAATTGAATTATTTATATTTTAACTATATACATATAATTTTGTAATTTTATTTCATTTGACTTTGATTTATTTAAATTATATTTAGATCTATATTATTTTTCTCAATTGTTAGTTAAAATAATTTTTCTAATTTTGAAAATTAAATTAATTTATGTTTAATTGATGTTTTATTTCATTTCTTTTTTTTTTATTTCTTTATTTTGTTTATATTTTATTATTTATGAATTTTATCCAAGTAAATCTTTTAATATGAATTTTAAGAATTTTAAATTTATTTATTGGATTATTTAATATTCATTTAAATTTCATAGCTAAATGGTATTAAAATCTATAAAATTTCTTGAATGGATTATAAATAATTCATTCATAAAACTCCTAGTATTTTAAAAATATTTTGATTATTTAAAAGATTTCATTAGGGTTATTTAAAAATTTCTTTCTTTCAATTTTATTTTTATTATTTAATATTAACCTTTTAAGTTTGACCAATGTTTGACATTTCCTATAAACTTCAAAATTTTTATATTTATTATTTTTATAAGATTCTACAATTTGTTTATAGTTCATCACACTTTAGTTTTGTTTTTAGGATTTTTTTTTTAATTACAAATTTTCAAAGTTTAAATTTTTATTTATTTATTAAAGGGTTTCAAGCATTTTAAATTATTGTTTCACATGATGTCCAAACATAATGAAACCTTCACCATAGTTTAGGAATGACCTAACATGATGCTCATGAAAATTTGAAGTAATTTGGGTTTATATTTTTTTTTTAATCATTTTGTTTATTTATTTATATAATTTCCTGTAATTACATATCATATTTATTTTAAGCAATTTCAGAGAGGGACTTTTTTTTCTTTGATTCTATATTGAATTCTAAGAAGAATGAAATTTAGTTTGTATTTTTTAATTTGTTTTTATATTATTAATTATTGAAATTCCTAATTGATCTGAGATCGAACAACTGAGATTCAGGAAGCTCAAACTCGTAGGGGAAGCACAGATCGCCATGCGATTAAACCAGAGCTGCATGATTAAATCAAGAGTAAGGATTATCTCTAATTTCATCTTCTACCTCCCACATATGATTTCAACCGTCCATATGAGCTAGCCTTATTATTGCATTCAATTTCACCTAATTACACCAAAATAATCCAATAAGATCATTATGATGAGAGTGACTAATCCAATAGCTGGATTATCATAAATTGGACATTCACTTCACAACGTCTCGGACATCCAAAACCTACTCGATGGGATAAGTGAATACCGCAATGCGAACTGAATGAATGTGGGATTTTGATCCACTCAAGCTTGTCCAGACTTCAGAAACATATCACCTTTTGACCACGAGCAGTAAGGAGGATCAAACTGAGAATTTGAAGTTCACCATATTAAACTTGCCAGAGCTCGCTCAAGATTATAGATATGGGCCATTAAAGGTCATTGTGGATCAGCTACTCTCTCACTGGGAAGATTCAGAAAATGGGAATTTAAACATACGCCCTCTGGAAATAGAGGTATTTATAGAACTTTAGAATTGAATGTAGCCAAAATTCTAGCCACAGCTAACCATGCCAGGCCATTGGGATAGTGTTAGACGGTCCAATAAGGCGCAGGCATGGGTCTAGAGATAATGGAGCTCATGGGGAAGGTTAGACTGAGAGTTAGAGCTAAAGAAATGCAGATTGGATCAGGTTCTAGAGAATTCTGACCATTTCATGTCAAGCCAAGAGTTTAACTAGTTTGGGCTAGGTTCATGCAGGTTTTGGGAAGATGTAAATAGATTTGGTGCATGCTGAGATGGAATAGATTACTATATGAGGCAATTGGGTTTTCTTGGGTGCTCTTGGATTATCCAATTTGGCTAACCCAAGTCATCCCAGGTCCTTGGCAGGCTAGGTGGAGTTCTTATGGACTAGGACATGAAGCTTCCAAAGACCATTAGGGATAATATAAGGAAATGTTAGTTCAATTTGCAATTTGTCATACCAAGTCCTAAAGACTCCAACTAGGTTTTCAATGGACTAAGGCATCCTATAAAAGAAGGATTCCTATGCACTATAGATGTTGAATATAGGATATAAACCTCATATATAAATGAGGTCAACATCTATCAATACATAAAATCTTGATCAAGGATGATGATCAACCAAAAGTAGATCCCAAGAAGTGACTTAACTTGGTTACGAAAGAAGTATTTAAGAAGCAAATTTAAGTGACTAGATTTAGGGATCATTTATCTTATTTTTTATAGTGCTTAGGTGAGCTCCATACATTGTATACTTAAGAACAAGGGTTGAGTATTCTTACTAAGGGGATGAATGAGCTGATTCTAACAAGAATTTTTATGGGATTATGTTTAAGCGTAAATTTTGTAGTGTATTGCTATCTTAAATATCAATTAAAAAAATTTATTTTTTTGGTTATTATTATGTAAAAGTGACTCAGGAAAAGGAGGAAAATTTTACAAGTATTGAGCCAGCACCTCAGCGTCCATAACACCCCAGCACCAAATCAGGAAATTGCAATGCTGAAGTCTCATGAAAAATGGAAATTAATTCAACATCCCAATGGAGCCAAGGTCAGCGTCATATCGCCTCACAATGCTGCAGTGCTAGAAGTCCATGTCATAGCATTAGAGTCTCAGGAATTTTAGTGTAAGAGTGTAAATACGCAACACTGCAGTGCCGAATGACACATTCAAGCACCACAGTACTCAATTTTTAGAACACCATGTTGGAGCAGTTGACGAAATGAGGAGACACATAGACTCAGTAAAAAGACGCACTAGTTCAACCAACATACCAGGTCAGCCCAGCGCTACAGCGGAGCAAGGACAGTAGCTCTGAGGCTCTAGTTCATTTTATAATGTTGTGGCGCTACTATGTCAAGCATCGTAGTGCCTGAGTTCATTTGTGTATAAGTATAAAGAGTTTTTAAGTTCATTTGAGAGAGAGTTTTATCATGTTTCTATCATTTCTATTAGTTCTATCATTTTTTAGTGAGTATTAAGTGCTTAAGTGTAGTGCCCCCTTAAAGTAAAGTCTAAGGGAGGCTAAAAGAAAGAAAGATACTCCATTTGGGGATCATCAGCCTATCCATCTGTAAGCAATCAAGTATTTTGAGGAGAAAGGATTATGGAGAGTGCATTATACTATCCATGTGACATCTGATTTCAGTAAAACTCTTCTACTTTCTCTTATATGCAAGGAATGGATTTTGGTTCCATGTATTTTATTTTTATGGCTAGCTAATTTCCTAGTTTTGGGATAATGATGTGAATCCTAAGAAAGTACTAACATAGACTCTTATTCTTTGAAATATATAATAGTTATTTTTAATTTCTCCCATTCTTAGTTAAATGAATATAATGACCAAGCGTGTAGTTAATATTTTGTGTTATTTATTATCTCGATAGGGGAATATTGGAACTAGGAGTGTTGGAATAAAACTCTTGTATGCCAAAATATAGGATGTTTAGTATTCTAGGTTCTATGGAGATGCAATAACTTTAGGAAGTCCATAAACCTCCCTTTACATCCCTATAAGCTTGATAGAGATCTAGGGATGCATTATCTCTTATCCACATCAAATATATAAGAAACTACTTAGGAAAACATAGGTAAATTGTAGTCTTTAGTCTAAGATATTTAATCATATGCTATCTTAGCTTTCTTTTGTATTACCTAGCATAGATAGAATCTCAAACCCTTATTTGCATTCAATAGGACAAACACTATAGCTGTAGTAGGTAGTATTAGATCTTTTGCATGTTAGTAGAACACTTTTTAATAGGATCGACACTCTCTCAATCACTTTATTACTTGATCGATAAGCACACTTGCATATTTTAGTGGGTATTGCATCCAAAGAAAATATAAGCATATTTCAACACATAACATAAACTTAATCCATGCACGCCCACACCCCATCAAGTTTTTCACACCATTATTGGGCAAGTAACATATAAATTTGAAATTTGATCTACATTATTGAACTAGTTAAATATTTAGATCAACTTGTATCCTATATCTTGTTTCTTGTTTATTATTTTGTTTTAAAAAATATTGAAAAAGAAAGACTTTTATTTGTTGTTGCTGTTCACTTATTATTTTTTAACCATTTGCATTATTATTGTATGTGTAGTAGATCTAGCATGGAGCCTTTGCTGTTTGACATAGAAATTGAGAGGACCCTATAAAAATTAAAAAAATCCAAAAACATTTTAGTTTTAGGCTAATAACTTTGAGTTGAAACTAGACTTAATTCAGATGGTTTAAAATTCCTACTTTGGGGGAACTCCTGTTAAGGATCCCAACCTACACTTAGCTAGCTTCTTAGAAATAGGTGTAACATTTAGGTATTTTGGTGTTAGCGATGTCATTGTGAGGCTTCGATTATTCTCATTTTCACTAAGGGATAAAGCTAAGAAGTGATTGAGTTCCACTATACGAAAATTGCCCATTATCGGCGAAATTTTTGGCGGATTTTCGGCTGACCATTTTTCGGTGGCTTTCCGACAGATAAAGATGAAATATTTCCGATAGATTTTCAGAAAGTTTTTCCAGCAGATTTCTGGCGGCTTTTCGGCAGATTTGTTTACGACAAATTTTCTAGCGAATTTTTCGACGGATTTTAATAATTTTTGAAAAAAGATTATTTTTTTGTAATTTCATTAATTAATAATTTTATAGTCTATTTTAATTCATTATTAATTTAATAATTTTAATATAACTTTAAATAATTAAAATTTAGTACTTAAAGTAATAATTAGCTTAATTATTTATTAATAACTTTAACTTATTATTCTATGAAAAACTTTTATATTAATATTAATAACTTTAAATTATTATACTATTAATAATTTTAATATTAGTAATATTATTAATAACCTTAAATTTTTTATTAATAATTTTAACTTATTATTTTATTAATAAATTTAATATTAATATTAATAACTTATTTTAATTATTTAATATTTTCATTTTTGTTACTTTATCTTTCAAGAGTAGTATATTTAAATATAAAATAGTTAGTAATTTAACTTATTTTGCATGACAGCAGAGTGGTTGACACTCTAAAAGCGAAAGAAGTGGTCCTATGTTTGATTCTCCAAGCGGATGGGCCTAAGCGCAGGCTCGGGCGGGCGGGGGTGGGCAGCGTTGGCGGGCGGGCTGAGAGCGCAGGGCTAGCAGGCACTTCAAGCTACGCAGGGCGGGCGCTGCGGGCTATGCGGGGCGGGGCACCCAGCTACGGGGCGCGGTTGGCAGGCTGGGCTGGCGCAAACATTATATTTTTGAAATGGATTTTTAGTTATTCAGGTAGAGTTTTTCTGCCGGGCAGTCGCCGAAAAATTTTTCAGGCAAAATAATTCCGCAAAAAAAATTTCTAGCAGTTTTTTTTACTGAAAAGTTTTCTGATGCTCGATTTAATGTCGAAATCATTTTCACAGAAAATTCAACGAAAAATTTCAAAATCTACCAAAAAATTCAGAATTTTTTGCCAGAAAATCCGCTTGATATACGCGGTTTTTCTGTAGTGTTCCTTGCACCTAGGCTATATAACCACTTGGAATGAGTTGGCACATAAATTCTTAGCTATATATTTCCCACCTTCAAAAATTTTCAAACTTAGGAATGATATCACATCTTTTTCCTAGCTTGTAGGAGTGTAAACCCTTAGGTCAATTATTGGTGTAGCAACTAGAGGATCTTTCATGTCTAAGCCATCTGAGGAAGCCTATGAATTAATTGAGGAAATGACAATAAATAATTTCCAGTGGCCTTATGATAGGGTGAATCTTAAGAAAGTAGCTGGAGTATGTGAAATTGATGTTTTATCTATTTTAATTGCTCAGGTAGCTACCATTTATAAGAAATTATATACTTTTGGAGTTAGCTCAGGATCAAGATTACCTATGCAATTGGAAGAGAATAATTTAAATTATATTTGTAATAGTAATGTTCAATAGATTGAGAATGTGAATTTGATTGGATGACAAAGTAATCCCTATTCCTATACTTACAATCCATGTTGGAGGAACCACCCTAACTTTAGTTGGTATAATAATAATATTGGTTGTAATAATCAGTAGAATGTATGTCATTCTAATCAAGTATAAATTTAGAATAATCCTTAGAATCCTATAATAAATTCTAGACCTTTATATCCTATAAGTTTTAATCAAAATAAAGTTTAAGGATAGGAAGACACCTTTCGAAGAGGTAGTTAAAAGTTCAAATGAGGTTATTAAACCTAGTTGAACTGCCCAAGGCACACCAAGAGGGGATTATTTGGTGTTTAAAAATTTCTTTTTCAAAATTACATCTTAAAAAACTTAATATCTAATTCAAAAATATATTCAGAAGTTGATCTAACAATGCAAAACCTAATGATATAAAAAACCAAAATGCAATTTTTCTTTTATTTTAATTTTATAGAAAACACTAATATGAAATTTTTCAAAGACCATTTTATTTTTTTCTCACAAAAATAATCTAAAATAATTATAATGCTTTCAACCTAGATTTGCAAGAATATAGCGTGCAGGAAATTAAAAATGCAAAAAATAAAATAAAGGAAAGAAAAAGGAATGAGCACACCTGAAATTTTATAGTGGTTTCATAAAAAACGTTTATCTACATTCACTCCCTAGACTCCCCCCTATGGGTATTGCACTAAACCTTTAGAAACTCTCCTTTTCCCCCACATTAAGGCGGAGAATCCCTTATAAAATCTCTTCCACCTACCTTGTGTCATAGAGTACTGAAATCCTTTTCACCCTCCTGGTGAGGCAGAGAACTAAAATCCTTTTCACTCTCTTGGTGAGGCAGCCATGAATCCCCTTCACCCTCCTGGTCATTCATCAGCCTTGAAGACTTTCTCTCAAAGCTTCCCTAAAGATCAATAAAGATACATGGAGAAACTTAGGTAGAAATTTGCTTGGAGCAACCGTGTGAAATCTCCTCACACATAACTTCTCCCCCTTTCTCACCAAACTCCAAGGTCTCTCAAGCAGATAAAGGCCACACAAAGAACACTCTCAAAAATTTCTCAACAGCCAAAGACTTTCACAAAGTCTAATAAGAGAGCTTAAATATAAGGCTTCTAAAAAATCTTAAAATTTTAAATCAATCATCTCTTATTGTACAATATGATCTAAGAATCATACAACATGATTAATTTAATATATCTTATTAGTACTATATGATGAACAAGGGACTGTACAATTAGTTCAAAGACATGAACTTATTGTCCAATATGATATCAAGGTCGTATAGTATGATTACTTAAATTGAATAATATTTTCATCCCGTATGATCATTGGTGATTAATTAGCTTCCTGGGAGCTAAACAGGCTACACTATATGAGGCTGGACATCATAGAGTATGATCAAAAATCTCAATTAATCCTAATTTGATTACTTAATTATAGAATTAGATTAGGTAATATTTAATTACATTGTATAACTTAATTATAATCATACAATACAAATATTTTAATTTTCAAATTTCAAAACATTGCCTTATAAATGATTGGCGATTGGGTTTCCTGATTACAACTGATCTTCCTGTATGCTCGATTCATTTGCAGCCCTATAGTTGTATGATTAGTTTAAAATCTGATTTCCTTAATTAAATGTTTTAATTAATTTTTATTTTTCCCAGATCTTTCAGTACGATCCAGACCACACAGTATGATATTTAAAAAAATTAACACATTTAACTTTACTACCCTATTTGTGTGCATGATTTCTAAGATAAACAAACACCTTTTATAATTCACTAACTCAAGAAAGATAAAACTATAAACTCTTATAAACATCAATCCTAAACTACCCAATCTTTTTTTTTATCCATTGGCGATGCCTGGTGTATGTTATACTTGAAACATTAGTACACAAAAAAATAACATGCAATAATAACAAGTAGGAGAAACTAAGTAAACTCCAATAATGTTTGTAATCATCAAACATAGGCTCAAGCTCCTGGGTTGCACTAATCTCTCCCTTTTTGATGATGGAAAATATTGTTGGTTGAATTTTAATTTAGTTTTATTTTTCTCCTAAGGTCTCCCCCTAACTAAGTGATATCCTTAAGAAGAGGGAGATATTATTAATTTTTTTAAATGAAGTACTATAAGAGAACAAATAGATAACTAAAGTAAGAAACACACTACATCAATTAGAATAAGTTAGTATAAGTGAACACACAGATGTATAAATGCACTACAATAAGAACAAGCTAGTACAAGAAAAAACTTATCTACTTCCCCTTTTAACATAACCAAAAATGAGAACTAGAAACAAAAACAAAATAATAAAATAAAAGAACTACAAAGCAACAAACACACTATAAAGAAAAGGTACAACACATTACACATAACTCAAAGTATGAAGGTCCCTAATTAGTTGTGGCAGTAGTGGCTAAAAGTATCGGTGAATGGTAGAAAATTTGCCACTAAACCACTCTCAATCTACCTCATGCTACTTCATAAGCTCCTCGTACTACTGCTAGAGGTGCTCATGCTATTGCCTGAGCCACTCCCAATACTGAGGAGACTCCTAAAAGTGTTTACCTAATTGAAACTCCATGTGGTCAAGTCTCTCTATGATCAAGTCATAAGCTTAGGCTGGTATACAAGTGGTGGTACTGTTGCCCATGGTTCCCCTGCTTCCTCTTACTTGGGATCTGGTATATAATAACCATAGAGGCATCTGTCAATATAAAGTATGTGAATAGAGCTAATATAGTAAAAGATTGGGAGGAGATCGGGTGGTGCAGGGTATTGTAGGCCATATTTGGATTCCAAGTTTTAGGCTATGAGGTGTGCTAGTGTTAGGTTTTGCTTGCGTTTAATACTAGGATTTATAATACTTGGCAAGTTTCTAATGTATTAAATAATCATGTATAGTGTATTGAATTCAGTCTCAATTATAATGAAGTATGTGATAAGGGATAGAAGAGGTGTGATGTTTACACTATCGTCTACTTTAGGATTGATAGATTTTCTAAGGATATATTAAATTATACGTGCATCTTGAACATGGGTGTAGACCAAAGGAGCATGATTATTTAAAAGAATGAAGTGTGGTGACCTCATTATTAATTCTTAGGCTGACGAAGAATTCAAAAAGTAATTCAAAATTAAAAGAGAATGCTAAGTTAATAGAAATCACAGTGCCATGCGAGTAAAGAGTTTGAGTATCTGGAAGTTAAGAACTTCCATATTTATAACTTTTGAAGGAGTAACTCCAGAATCATTGTATCTACTTTAGGGTTCTTCATCTGTGGCTTCTTGAAACCTAAGATATAAAGGATGTTAGGTGGAGCTTCCAATAAGAGGCCTAGAACATTTACCACATGCTATTGAGAATAAAAAGAACAGAGAATATAAGACTAAAGGATGGAAGAAGGAAAGGTATGTTTGAAAAAACTTGATTTGCTTCTCTTTAAATAGGGCTCAGGGAGATTGTACAATATGATATGTATCGTATAACATGATTAGAAAAGTTAATTCATCCAGTTTGATCAGTAAAAAAGGTTAGTAAAATCATAAAAATTGTTCATCCTAAGGAGTCAGCGATATGATCACTGATTAGAAGGATCATCTTATACAAATAGGTTTTCATATAATATGATATGTATTAATGATCATACTAGCCGATATAATTTTATCTTAACTATTATTGACACATGTATTATATAGTATGAAGAGGTGGTTGTATTGTACAATGGCCAATAATTGAGTGAATCTAGCTCATTAGATTTACTATGTAGTATAAGTGTGATGATTTGTTAAGATGAAATAGTAAAAAATAGATCATATGGTTGATGTAAGCAAATATGACTTTACGTGTAATCATTAGGGAAAAAACATATAAGTTGATTTCACAAAAAATTAAGCACATAACAAAGAAAAAAACATAAATAAATAGATATAAACATAAACACAAATAAACATATTAACTTTTGACTATGTCCATACCCAATTTTCTTTCAAGCATTATTGTTAATCTCACCTAGTCAAGTTCTAAGTGTGCTGAAAGTGTCATAATTGAGGGGTTTTGTAAAAATATTTGCAAGTTGATCTTCAATATTTATATGTTATAATTCTGTGTCTCTCTTGGCTACATGATCCCTAATGAAAAGGTGTCTAATATCAGTATGCTTTGTGCATGAATATTGGAATGGATTCTTTGAAATATAAATAGCATTAGTATTATCACAAATGATTAATATAGTGCCTACAGAAAGTGCAAGGTCATGGATTTATTGCTTTAGCCATAAGACTTGGGCAACAAAACTACCTACTACTATATACTCTACTTTAATAATAGATATGGCTACAAAATTCTCCTTTTTATTGGACTAAGAAAGTAAAGATTGGCCAATGAATTGATAGGTTCCACATGTGCTTTTCGTATCTACTCTACACCCTGCAACATCTGAATCTGAATATCCTACGATGTCAAAGGTCATGCTATATGTAGGATATTAGATGATTAAGTTTTGGGTGTCTATAAGATACCTAAGAATTCTCTTCACTTCTTCATATAGGATTCTCTTGGATTAGCTTGAAATCAAGCACATAAACAAAAACTAAAGATGATATTAGTTATACTAGTGGTCAAATAAAGAAATGATCTTATTATTCCCTTATTCAAAATATAACCAACAATATTCACTGCTTCTGCCTAAAAATATTTAGGAAGGAAATATTCATCTAACATTGCCCTAGTAGCATCAACTAAAATTTTACTTTTCCTTTCATCAATGCAATTCTATTGAGGGGTCCTATGGGAAGAAAAGTTATGTTCAATCCTAAATTCCTTATAATTCAAACCTCTCAATCTCAAATTCTCCACCATGTTTACTATGAATTGTAGAGATCTCACAACCTAACTTTCTTTGAAGCTATGTCGAAAACATTCTAAATTCATCAAATGATTCATTTTTTGAGCTATGAATCTAACCCACATAAATCTCGAATAGACATGCACAATTTCATATCCAAAAAAATATCTACCTAAGCTGGTTGTACGAATGGGACCAAATAAATCCATATGCAAGATTTCTAGTGGTCTACTGGTGGTGATGTCCTTAATAGAATGGAAGGATGACCTAGTTTACTTTCCTAATTGGAAAACATCATAAAGTTGACTCTTAGAGAAGTCTAGCTTGTGTAATCCTCTAACTAAGTCTTTTTGGGTAATTTTCCTAAGAGTTTTCATACTAGTATGACACAGTCTCCTATGCCATAGACATTAATCATCCATAAAAGTTTTTAAGCAAAGATTATATGAATATTCAATATAAGACAAGTTAAGCATATAAACATTGTTTAAACTTTTCCTTCTAAAATCTTTTTTCCACTTAAACTAATCATGTATTTGATAGAATGAAATTTGATATCAAATCACTTATCATGAAGTTGGCTAATACTAAGAAAATTATGTTTTAAGCCATCTACTAAGAGTACATTTTTAATAATAAAGCTATTTGATTTTCCAATCATAGCTGAGCCCACCACTTTCCTGTGGTGTTATCATCTAGTGTTACCTTGCCTTCACTACTGGCTTCCAGCATTAAGAGCTACTTCATATCTCCTAACATATGCCTTGAGCAACCACTGTCCATGTACCACTTACTCTCACTATGTATTCTATGAGAGCATACCTCATTATGATTGGAGTTAATAGTTGAGTCGTTTCCCATTAAACATAAATTTGTGACCTCCTCTTATGGTTCTTGCTTGGATGATTCTAAGGCTGAGTTCGCCTATAAGGATTTCTACATCATATACTTGCCCTTTTTCAAGTTGGACTTTTATTCACCCTTCTCTTCAGTGCGTTAATCTTTTAGGTTGGAGAAATTAGACCTCAAGTGTCCTCACTTCCTGCACTAAAAAAAATTAACATTAGATGAACTTTTATGAAATTTACCAGTTTAACCTTTGCCTTCTCAAAATGATGCTTTTGTTTCTTCCTCAAGAAGCTTTTTAATTAGCACATCATCAGGGCTATATCATTATCTTCATTTGATCCGAAGTTGTTACTATTTGAGTCACCAACTTTTAGTGCCACAGACTTCTCCTTTAGTTTGTTACCTGCATCCTGCAATCTTTGGCTCATACTTTACTCGTAAGCAATGAGAGAGCCCAACAAATTATCAATAGAGTAAAAATTTAAATCCTTTGATACAAAAATAGTGTTGAATTTGTATTAATGATATCAGAAAAATGTTAAGTGTAAATTATGTATCATGTATTACATTTGAATTTAAGTGAAAATGCATTATTTTAGTTATTTTTGTACAATAATTACTCAGAAATGGCCAAGAATACAAATTATCATATAGTGCTGTGAGGTTGGATATTACAACACTGTTGTGTTGAAATCAACTCCTTTAAAATGTCATTTTAGGACATTGCAATCCCATCCTCTCTATTTATGAGCATTGTAATGACATCGTATGCAGTGCCGCTGTGTTAAGAGCACTGCTGCAATGAACATTTAGCTTGGCATCACTAGGTTATCTTGAAAATGAATCTTGTAGTTTTATAATTCAAATGCCTCAGAATCAAAAACTCCACACAGGTGCCACAATACTCAGATTTTTAGAGCACCTCATTATAGCAATTACAACTTTCTAAAGCCAATGCATCTATTTAATTAGTAACCATTCCACATCATCAAGCGCCGTAGAGGATAAAACTTATCAGCACCGTGGTGATAGTTCAACTTTAAGTGTCGTGGTGCCACCTTATCAAGTACCATGGTGCTTGAGGTCATTTCTTTATTTTATTAAAAAATGATGTTCATTTTTATTTGTAAAAGAGTTCAATCACTTCAGTAAAATTTAGTACATTTCTAGTGTAATTCTCTAGTACCCTCTTAGAGTTAAATCTAAGAAAGGCTCAGGAATTGGAAGATATAATCTCAAGGAGAGTTTAGCCTTTGTTTGTATAAGCAACAATATAAGTGGAGGAAGATGAAGTGTAGAGAAGATACTTCGATCCTTCCTAGTGATAAAATTCCATTACTTCTCTTGTACTTTGATTTTTCTATAAATATAATAAAAATGAATATGCTTGTTATTTCTTCTATGTATATCTAGATATCTTATTTTGGATTGATAATGTAAAGAGCATACTAATTATTAATATAGAATTTATACTCTAAAGAATTTATGGATGTTTTTAATATATCCGATTATTTATTTAATGGATGTAATGGTCATGTGTGTGGTTAAAACTTAGTGTGATGTATAACCTCGATGTAGGAATGCAAGAATAATTAAAAGTATTGAGATAGAATGTTGGCATGCCTAGAAATAAGATATTTGAATATTTTATGTTCTGTTGTAGTAGGTCAGCAAACATCTTTTTCACCCCTACAAGCTCAATAGAGATCTAGGGATGCATATACTCTGATTCACATCTAAAATTAAGAGTATAATTAGAAAAAATATGATATTTTAATGCATCAATCCAAAACATTTTATTAAAATTATATCAACTATTCTAATTATTTTTATTCAGTGGTAGGAACTAAAAAATATCAATTTTATGTTAGTAGGGTAACTTATGTAATTATAGTGAATAGTAATAGTATTAATGCAAGTAAGCATAACTCTTCCTCATGAGTTTGACACTACTTCATCACTTTATTATTTAATTCAGCATGTATACTTGCATATATTTAAGTGAGCTTTAATTATTTACATATCAAAGAAAACCTAATCATATTTAAATCATGCATGTCACATCTTGTTAAGCTCAAATAAAATTAATCTTAATAATCTACAGAAGCCCCACCACATCATGGTTTTGGCACCATTATCAGGGAAGTAATTTTCATGTTGCAATTTTAATAATATTATTGAAATAAGTGCATATTCTCCTTTTTTTCTCATTTTTTTCCATTTTGTTGTTATTTATTCATTATTGTATTCTTTGTAGATCTATAAAGGAGCCTTTGTTATTTGATTTTAAGATAGAAAGGATCCTTTCAAAAATTTTAAAAACCAAAAAGATTTTAGAGATGTCTGACCCAGTGCTAGATCACGATCATTCTAGTCCTCTTAGGGAGTATGCTAACCCTAGTAGATGATATCCATTGGAGTATTAGCAGACCTACTATCAAGGCTAACAATTTTTAATTAAAACCTACCATAATTTAGATGGTTAAAAATTTCTAGTTTGGGGGAACTCTTATTGAAGATCCCAATTTATATTTAGCAAGTTTCTTAAATATCTATGTAATATTTAAGTATAATGGTGCAAGTGATGATACTATTAGGCTTAGATTATTTCATTTTCCTTAAGGGATAAGGCTAAGATGTGGTTGAATTCTTTACCCTAGGCTCTATAACCACTTGGAATGAGTTGGGTCATAAATTTCTAGCTAAGTATTTCCCACCTTCAAAAACTATCAAACTTAAAAATGATATTACATTTTTTGCCCAATTTAAAGGAAAATCAATTTATGAAAGTTGAGATAAATTTAAGAAAATGTTTAAGAAGTTCCCTCACCATGCCTTACCCAATTGGTTAGTTATTCAGGCCTTTTATAATGGATTAGTAGGATCTCTAAGGTTAATCATAGATGCTACAATAGGAAGATCTTTAATGTCTAAGCCTTTTGAGGAAGCATATGAACTAATAAAAAAAATGTCTATTAATAATTTTAAGTGGCCTGCTGATAAGGTAAATCCTAAGAGAATTGCTGGAGTCTATGAATTGAATGCTTTATCAATTTTAATAGCACAAGTTTTAGTAATTTCTAAGAAATTTAACATAATAAGATTTAATTCATGATCATAATTTGGATCATCTATATAATTGGAAAATCAAGATTTGAATTATAATGAAGATAATTATGTGCAAGGGATTAAAAATGTGAATTTAATCATAAGATAAAATAATCCCTACTCTAATACTGATAATCCAGGTTCGAGGAACCATCCTAATTTCAATTGTTCTAATAATAATATTGGTGGTAATAATCAATGAAATTCTAGTCAAAATAATCAAGGTGGAAATTGGAATAATCCTTAGCAACCAATTGTTAATCTTTGACCTTCTTTTCCTCTAGGATTTAATCAAAATAATTAGCTTGGAAATAGAAAGTCACCTTTGGAAGTGGTAGTGATTCAGTTAGGAACTCAACTGCAAAGGCAAGCTATTTCTATTAAAAATTTGGAAACTCAATTAGGACATCTTGCAATCTCATTTGTTAGTAGACCTCTTGAATCACTGCTTAGTAATATTATAGTTAATCCGAAGGAGAAAGGAAAAGATCCTAGTGGAAACCACTTGACGAGTGGTAGTGATGTACTCAATCCAAATTGATAAATCTAGGCAAGTCTGGCAGAAAACTGTAATGTTAGCATTGTTTAGGAGGCAACCCAATTGTGCCCATAGTCAATTCGAGTAGTAGAGTGGTTCCGTAAGCACTAGTTATCTTATTGTTAATGTACCACCTGTTATTTTCCTTTTTTATCATTTGTTTAAGAAGCATGTGTTATTAGCTATAGTTACAATGTGTTTGTATTTACATTTGATTTTATTCTCCTAATGCTTAAAACTTTTTATATTATCTTCTATTAATATGTGTACTTTTTGATTATTTATTTAGAAAAAAGAAAATTTCTAATTAAAAATTATATAAAATTAGGATAATAATAAAATCATAGTTTATAGTTTGAATGAATGCTGCATTATAATTCATAGTTTGAAAATTTTAATAATTAACTAACATAGATCAATTAAGCTGTTAACTTGTCTTAAATTTATAAGTTATACATTAATACATTGAACTTTGAATTGAAAAATGAATAATTTAGGCTAAAGAATAGATATGGGTAGCTTAAAATTAGAAATCATGGTAACTTGAAATTGAAACTAGTGATCTTATTAAATTCTTATATTAACAAAAATAAGATAGCTAGAGGATATATGCAAAACTGATATTTAAAATTATTAATTATGTACTCCATGAGAGTAAAAAGAGAAGAAAAGGAAAAGAGATTTAAAATGACTATTTGGAGCAAGAAAAGAAAAAAAGTACATTAAAAAAATTATATCAGTTAAAACCTTAATGTTGAACTACACCCTTATACTTAAAGTTACAAAGGATAAGGTAAGAAAATTAGTACAAGTGATGGCAAACTAATGAAATTTCAATTTTAACTCAACACATCTAATCTATAAGCTGCCTTAATCATTTCAAGATTTAATAGTCATTATTATATTCATAGCATATAAATTTAAAACAAGTAATGGAAAGGGTGACTAGTTAAGATAACAGTTAAGGACTTTTTAAACTAAAATTATAACTTTGTTCATTCCAAATTACTTCTTGAATGTGATGTATTATACTACATTTTAGTAATTTTAAATTATCAAGTTTTAATTTGGTTATTAAATTAATTAAAAGTGAAGTTTTTTTATTTCCTAAGAACAAGTAAAAGTTGAAGCTGGTAGAATATATTAAGTGTAAATTTTGTACTGTGCATTATATTTTAATTTTAGTGAAAATGTGTTATTTTAGTTTTGTACATAAAATACTCAAATATAGAAAAAAAATACAAAGTATCACCCATCCCCGTGGCATTGGATGAAACAACACCGCTATACTGAAATCAACTCTTCTGAAGCACCATTTTAGGACATCACAGTGCCATCCTCTTTATTTACGAGCATTGTAGTGGCATCACATATTATGCCACTATGTTGAGAGGGTCACTACATTAAAAATTTAGCTTGGCCATTCCAAATCATCAAGCACCACAGTAGAGCAAACCTATGAGCACTGAGGCACTAGTTCAACTTTAAGTGCTATAGTGTCACCTTGTCAAGTGCAGTAGTGCTTGAGGCTATCTCTTGTAAAGTGCTTCAATTCTATTTGTAAAAGATTTGAAAAACTTGAGAGTAAAATTTAGTTCACTTCTAGTGTGCTTCTCAAGTACCCTCTTAGAGTAAAATCTAAGAGAGACTAGGGAAGTACAAGATACATTCTTTAGGAGAGTTTCACCTGTGTTTATATAAGAAACTCTATAAGTGAAGGAAGAAGTAGTGTAGAGAAGATACTTTGATCCTTCTTGGTGATAAAATTCTACTATTTCTCTTGTACTTTGATTCTTCTGTGAATATAATGAAAATGAGTTTGCTTGTTATTTCATCAATGTCTGGCAAGATTTCTTATTTTGGATTAATGATGTACAAAGCATATTAAGTATTAATGTAGACTCTTGAACATTAAATAATTTATGAATATTTTTAATATCTCATTCTTTATTTAATTCATATAATGTCCAAGTGTGTAGTTAAAACTTAGTGTTATGTATAGCCTCAATGAAGGAATGTAAGAATAATCAAAGTATTGAGATAGAATATTGGCATACCAAGATATAGGATGCTTGAATATTCTAGGTTATATAGAGATATTAAAATTATAGGAGGCCAACAGATATCCTTTTCACCCCTATAATCTCGATAGAGATTTATGGATGCATATTCTATGAGCCACATTTAAAATTAAGAGTATTATTAAAACAAATATGATATTTACTTCCATCAATCAAAAACATTTTATTAAAATTATATCAACTATTTTAATTATTTTTATTTTGTGGTATAAACTCAAAAACATCTTTTTTTTTTATTTTAGTAGGATAACTTATATAAGTAGAGTAAATAGTACTAGTTGTATTGCAAGTAAGCATAACTCTTCTTGCGGCTTCGAGACTCTATTTCATCACTAAATTATTTGATTCACTACGTACACTTGCATATATTTAAGTGGGATTTAATTTTTGATTTATCAAAGAAAACATAATCATATTTAAATCTTGTATTCGACATCTACCTAAGCTCAGATAGAATAAATCTCGATAATCTACACAAGCCTCACCATATCAGCAAATAATGAAGAATTTTATTAACCTTTTGGACTTTGATAATTCCCATCCTAGAGCATACAAAGAAGTCACTATTTTTGTAAACCTAGTATAAAAATAAAAAATTGATTTGCTAGGTTTTATGGGGAAGAGTTTATATTCATGGCATCTAGATTCACCTAAATGTATTTAAATTCATGACTCCAAGTCTTTATGCAAATGTAAGATTAGGTGGATGGTTATTATTAAGCATGGGACTTATAACACCACCACTAAAGTAAGGACTATCCTAGCATTCATGGACATGAAATACTTAAGAAAATTTTTGGTAACCAAACTCTAAGTGAATTTGCAAAATAAATACCTAACATGTTGACTCATTGGCCTCTACATGCGGGTGTTAGCTTGGGGCTTTACAAACTTGGAATTGGGTTATTTGTTATTCTAAAAGGGTAACTTTTAAAAGGTCATGTAATTTTATAATTTTCATATATATATATATATATATATATATATATATATATATATATATATATATATATATATATATATATATATATATATAATTTAATAAAAATATTCATTTTTCCCTATGATCATTTTTTAGTCAATTGGTTATTTAAGATAGAAAGTTTAGCATCCTAAGAACCTATCAAAGATAAATGCCTAGACGATCCCCAATCAAAGAAATTAAAGAGAACTACGAAAAACATGTTATTAAATAAAAAGAAAATTACAACACACTCTTACAAAAAATAGGTTAGCACAACCATAATAAAATAGTTATATGCAGATCTAGACTTAATCCTTAGGACCATATTCCCAAGTCTTATCAATACTAATGACATCTATTAGAGAGCATATTTATAATAATAATTATAACTTTTTATTATCCCCTGTGGAAAGTGGCTACCTATAAAAGATATGTCAAGAAAGATATTACCACTTAAGGCCAAATGCCCACTCATCAGTCCAAACAAAAATAAATCACATAAATAAGCAATCCAAACCACAATTAACAAACATAATATCACATCATCACACATGTAAAATGAAAATAAAGAAATTAAAAAATGTTATCCAATCTATACCCTACCCTAGGATGCTTACAAAATGTGTATATCCAAGACCTAAGTATGTGCAAAGTTAGTGTTATGTAGCGAACCTAATTTAGGTGAACGGTTCAAGTTATAAGGTTGAGTTTATATTATTTAATTTATTAACCAAGAGGTTTCTCTTTAAGTGATTAGCCATTTAGGGGGACTTAATTATGATTTTAACTAAAGTTTTCAGTTTTGATTATTAAGTTATAAAGAGCCCTATGCTAGAGTTATAAAAGATTGAGGGGCAAGTGGCCCATCCTTAATTCCACACCTAGCTAAAGCTATATTGATTATAAAGCTATAAGGATGGCTAATGCCTCCTTGGTTTCCTAAGACTTGAGGTAAGGAAAATACACATTAAAATGGGCCTATTTCCCACCAAAAAAAATCTCAAGCTTCCCATGTCTAAGGTTGATCCATTTAAAATGGTGCATGGGAATGGAAAAATCATTACATAAGGATACACAAGGGTTTTACGAGAGGGTTTAACACTTAAGTGGCTAAGGGATAGGTGTTATTAGGCTCCTGAAGGTGGCCCTAAATTTTTAGAAGGGGATGTCTTAGGCCAATCTTTAAACCTTTCATTCTTTACTCATATGGTATATGGCATCATAATAAAGGGAATGAGGATCGATGCCTGCTTAGGACTCATAGCCATGAAGCCCAAGGATTCTAGCATATATACCTCATATAAATTAAATGATAGGATGCAAAGATGAATATAAATTAAACATGGGTTAAATCACTAAGGTTTAAATTTAAATTCATTAAAAATGGGATGTCCTATATAAATCTTTGGACCTTTCTTCCTTTACTAATGAGGTACATGGCATTGTAACAAAGGGTATGAGGATTGTTTCCTCCTTAGGACTTAAGGACTTATAGCCCTGCAACCTGAGGATACCAACCTATATACCTCACATGAATTAAGGAAGGGGTTAAAAATATAAATATAAATCAAATGCAAGTTAAGACATTAGGCTAAAGTAGTGAGACTAATTTATCACATATGAAAAAACACCCTACACAAAGCTAACACATAGATCAACCTAACATGTTAGAGCTTACTTTTTACAATTTTTTCTTGATATATTAATATTTGTGGAAAAAAATTTAAGGCTCAAAATCATTAAGGAATGATTTTAAGTATTTTATTAACAAAGCCAGAAAACATCCTAGCGGGGTCTTCTTCATGTAGAAAAGGAAACCCGATGCCCATGGTACACATAGGTATCCTACACTGCAGGCCTAGTTGACCATATAAAGGTCACTAAGCTTCATAGAAGGGGCATGCTTTTCCCAACAAGGCCAAAGATTTGTTAGTGAGCTATCCTATGGCTAATATCTAACAAAACCTACCATATATTGGGTGAAAGTAAAAGCAACAGTTCAATGTGTGTGTGTGTGTGTGTCACCATGTCATTCACAATAAAGAGGGGGTCTTGATAAGTTGAGAGATTACACCTAAACTGAGAAGTGAGCTATGTCATGTGTGTATGCCTAGACAAAATGAAGGAACCTCTCTTAAGGCCCAGAGTGCTATGACTCGCCTACCATGACAATAAAGATAATGTCCCTCCCAAGTAACATAAAGGTAGCATACATGTAAAAAAATGCTATGATAATGATGCATGAATATGTGAAATATGCATGTATTAAAATGATTTTTCAAAGTTTTAGGTGAAAAAAAAACCTATGACCTTGAAAAACCAATTACAAAACTTAGGGGTTTCACCAAGCCCAAAGAAAATTAGGAGATGTAGAAAACATCACCTAGTTTACTCTATTAAAAGTTAAACCCTAAATGACAAATGGTTGGGAGAATTAAATAAAAATAATTGGGTATTTAAATCCTAATTACTCCCTATGCATTGATCAATAACCTTTAATTTTTTTTTTAAATTAGAATTCGCTTATTTTAGTTCCATAGATCCCAATAATATTAAATTTGGATAAGAAATGAATTTACTATAATTTTTAAAGCTTTTTCCTATTTTCCATTTAATTATCCATCTGGTTAATCATTGGTGTGGTGGTGTAATCATTGGAAGGAGATAGTCAAACATGTGTCACCACATGATTGATAACTTATCCATATAAATATTAACTGCGGCCATCTAATCCATGTGATTTGGATGGACAATCATGATCTAGTTGGATAGGAATTATTGCATCTTATGGCATAGATTGGTCAGATCAGACAATCCGTCCATTCAAAATCTAGCTGTTTAGATGAAATGGATGGTCCAAATTTTGTCTTCTTCCATAGAATAAATTTTAGAAGGAATTTTGTTTTGATAGATGTGGATTATCAACTGAACAAAACTTAATAAATTTTAAGAGATTTTTTATGCTTATATAAAGTACTAACACATAATTTTTGAGGGCTTGATATCACCTATTTTAAAAGTTATTTAAATCCCTAGTTTTAAGCTAGGAGTTGAAATATAGCTTAAACAAGTGGATGAAATGGCTTTTACTTGGGCTTATTCTCTTCCTTGGATCTTAAAAAACAACTTCTATAAAGGACCCACCCCATGAAAATGTTAGGATTGAAAGTTGGGAATTCTTGAAGGAAAATAACCTTTATGTCACCTTGGACTTCGTCTCCAACATACTTCTTTAATGGCTAGAAAGGGTGGGCAAGGGAAGATGAAGGCTTCGGGAGAAGAATCAAGGCAATGGGAGCTCTGGAGGACTTTTGGTTAGTTAGGTGTATTCCTATGAGTCCAAAATGCATAAGTGGTCATTTAAAACCCTAAGCTTCAAACCAAGGGCTAGGATTGATTAGTTCTCTTCCTTGTATGCTTTCCATGGGTCATAAGAGGTTAGGTTAGCCGCTTTGGCCAGGAAAGGACATTCTATATGGAAAGCCAATTTTGGCATTTTAAGAAGGAAGGACCACTTGGGTTAAGTTTGAGCTGAACCAATGGTTTAGCTTGGGTTTAAATGACTGTAAGAAAGTTCTAAATTGGGTTTAGATTAGTTAAAAGGTTTTCATGGGTTGGAGACATTATATTTGATGCACTTGACCAAATTTAACATTTTGGGTATTTTTTAAATTTTTATGATTTGACCCCTTTGATCAGTCAAACTTTGTCAAGATGATTAGGATAGACTATGGGGAGTCTCTAGGGGATATTCAGATTGAAGGCATGTAATTTGATAAAATTGACCATTTTGACTAAGTTGACTAAGTCAAGTTGATCAAAATGACCCACCTATGCTTTGGACTCAACACACAAAGGGGCATGAGCTTGACAACTTTGAAGGAATTGAGTTAGGAATTTGGACTTTGATTGCCCATGACAAAAAATGAGGTCAATGACAACATCCTCTTCTTCTATCTTTTGGATACTCTCTTTCAATCCATTCATAATTTCTTCAATTTATTTACTTGAGATAGTGCAGGTCAACAAGGTTAAATTCTTTATTAAGGATATACCACATTAGTGCTTTAACATTAATTCTGCTCACATCCTCCTCTATATAATTATTATTTGAGATGAGTGTATGTAGGGTTGCTACCATTTCTAGTTATAAAATCTTCTTCTAATGAGATATTGGGGGTTGGCTTATTTGTAGATCTCAACCTTATCACACCAAGATGAGAAGATGATTGTCCTTCTTCAAAATGATGTTGGTAAACTCTTGGTGACTGATGCATATAAGATAAACAATAGATGTTTATTGGATGATTATTCAGGATTATAGATGCAAGTGGTGATGGATAATGATAATTCTAGCAAGATACAATCTTGATCTTAATAGGCTTGATAGGATTCTTTTAATATTGCTCTTTACAATTACCCTTAGCAACTACTAAGATAGTAGACATCACTTCTTTATATTTTAAGTTATTTTTAGTAGTAGGTGTATATACATAATCTTTTAGTAGTTGAATTTTGCCTTTTTAGTGATCACTCCTTTCACACTTCTAAGAAATTCTTCCTTGGACTACCTGAAGTTAGAAACACACTTTTACACTATGGACAAATTTTTTCCTTACTTTTACTACTTGCCACACATGATTTGCTTTAAATTGGTTTTAGGATTTCTTTAGTAAAATCTTTATAGATTGATATTATACCATCTTGATGGACAGACTAATGTTTCACTATCGATTTGAGAAGAGAAACCTTTGATTTATTTTCATGATCAACACAGCATAAGAAATATTCAATCAACCCAAAGGATAAAAGGAATATTAACTTATCATTTCAATCATAAAACTAAACCCATGAATTTTTTTTTATAATCAATACTTCCTAAGGAATATTTAATTCATCCATAAGGATAAAAAGTATATTCATCTATCATTTCAATTATAAAACTAAATTAATGAATTTACTTTTATAATCAAACTACATATGGAATATACAATTCATCTTTAAGGATTAAAATAATATTCACTTATTATTTAATCATGAAGCTAAATTCATATATTGATTTTTATAAAAAAATAAATAAGGAATATTTAATTTACCCCTAAGGACAAAAAGATTATTCGTACATCTTTTTATTATGAAAGTAAACTAATGTTTAAAACTTATGTTTGCGTCAACAAATTTTTCCCCTATCTTAAAAAAGAAACTAACATAGGGTTTATTTAAATTTTAGGTTTTGGACTTCCCATAAGGTAAGACCCTATTGTTAATTATATCTCCTAAGAGAGTACTCTAGATTAAATTGAATACTAAGGTTTTAAATTCATATAGATTTAAGGAAATGTTTGGGTTATTAAAATTTTAATCATAGGCTTTAGATTCTAAATTCTGTAATTATTTTTGGAATTCAGATTTAGATTTTACACTTTGGATTTTCAGAGAACACAAGAGGAAAGGAATGTGTAGAGACTAAGGGGGGTGTGCAATCTGTGCTTACACTTGCTTAGAGTGATCTACCAGATAATAATCCTAAGCACAATCAACTGCCCCATGAGTGCAAGATTAGGTAGGCTTTATCCTAGGATCAAGGAATTCTAGTTTAGGAACTTTATAATCAGGTCTCTACAATATGTATATGATTACAAAATGAAATGATGCATGAATCATAATGTATAAATAAAATATTTTTTATTTAATTATAATTTTAGAGTACAAACTAGGGTCTAATGTAAAGAAAATGTGGTCAAGCTCCATCAATAATAAGCTTGGATTTCTACTCATATACAAGTATAGATTTGAATATAATTACTTATTATGGTCTTCAATCTTCTAGATGTTGAATCTTCTATAGTATTACAAAAGACAATGATCTTCAAAAAAAGAAGAATCATTTCCTTTTTGGACCTATATATGTATATACACAATCATTTTTAATCTTTTATAACTCATGACACTGTATAACTCAATCTAACTATACAAAGATCTAAAACATTTACATCATTACTTTTATATTTTTCCTTACATCATTTCTATGTATATTATACTTTTGTAGGAATATAAAAGAGCGACAATAAAAATGCATATATGAAATGAAGAAGTGTGAGCATATATATATATATATATATATATATATATATATATATATATACATAAATATAAATTGAATGAAATATAGAATGGCTCTAAATTTAACTTTGATCTCTTGTGCACTAATAGAAAGTAGACATGATATCAAGAATATAAAACGTATAAACATAAACATGAGTAATTTCTTGGCAAGGCACTCCATGCAAACCAAATCAAATCACTGACCTTGCCTAGGCTAGATTTTGTTGTCCTAATACACCATCTAAGTGTGTGTTGATGGTTAGGTGTGGTTTGGATAGTTCCTAGGTCTTATTAGCTTCAAATTGTCTATAATTTATTTAGTTTATTTAAGATCTTTAAGGTGTTGTTTGAATTTAAGTATTGAATGATTTAGAAATTTTTATTTTTATTTTAAAGAGGATTTTAATCATTATAATTATTAGTTTTAGATTTTATAGAACATAGTGCTCAACAACGTCTAAGTGCAAGAAGTTATTGATTAGCAAGTCCTAAACTCATATTTGTAATGCTACCAGTCCTCCAAAACTAGGATAGATGGATAACATAAAGTCCTTCACTTTAATTAAGTGTTTTTGTCCTTAAAGCTTCCAATCTAATACACATTTTCCTTCCTAAAAAGAATTAAGCATAAAGGTATATAAGCTATATCATCTAAATATTTATTAATGAGTTTTAATTAATTGGGTTCATTAATTACTAAATTATTTAATTTATAATTTGTTGTCTATATTCTGTTAAATTCATTCATGGCATTACACAATGAGCATGATGACTAAGGCTTCCTAAGGACATGTAGCCCCACAGCCTAAGGTAGTCCAGCCTAAAAAATATGTTGATAGAGTGTTGGTTATTTATTTTATAATTATTATTATATTTAATTCATTAGGTACTGATTTTTTATGTTTTTATAAATATTTTAATGTATTTAATGGTTGACCTACTTATTGACTTTTTACTTTTTAGTTATTTCTAGAGTTTTTGTATTTTTCATAAATACTAGATTTAATTATGATTTCAATACTTTTGAGTTTACTGGATTTGTAATTTTATATAATTAGTTATGGATTTTACAAGTTTCAATTAATTAAATGAATTAAAATTGACCAAATAATTGTCTTCTTGATTTACAGTGACTTCTAAAGTTTTTATATTTTACATAAATATTAGATGTGGTTATGAATTAAATGCCTTTGAGTTTGTTTAATTTGGATTTTTCAATAATTAGTTATGGATTTTCTTAAGTTTGGTGAGTTAATGGATTTATTTAATTATTTAATTAGGGTGTTTTTTTATTTTTATACCAATTTACCTCCAAACCTCTTAAAATTATTCCCAAATGTCAGGAATGACTCGTGGGGATGATTTCATGTGTTGAATTTATTCAATATTTTTAATATTTTTGATTTTTTATTTTAATTAATTCTTAGATTTTCTTAATTATTAAATTATTTTTTTTATTTTGTGTTAATTTTATGGGATTTTAATTTTTTCTCTATTATGCTTTTAATTCCAAGTATCTTAATATATTAAATGCAGTTTTTGGATTTATTATGAATTTATTGAGAATTTTCACAATTCCTAGTTTAATTATATACAAGAATCTTGGGTTCACTAAATGACAGACCAAATGACCTCCAAATGCAATAAATTTGAAACATAGGTACATGAGTATATATACTTTGAAATTCAAGTCTTAGAAAACCGGAGCTCATTATTACAGATAAATTTAATTTAACATCTAAATATAATGTCATATAAGATTTACTTTAAAATTTATATTTTAGGTTTCTTTAATCAAATTTGTATAAATTGATATTATACCATCGCTAAGGATAGGCTAATATTTCACTATCGATTTAAGAAGAGAACTTTCCATTCATGATTGAAAACTGCATAGGGAATATTCGATTAGTCTGAATGGATAAAAGTATTATTCACTTATTATTTTAATTATGAAATTAATCTAATGTTTAAAGCTTAGGTCTACGTTCCACAAATCTTTCCCTTCCTTAAAACCAATTAAGATAGGATTTATTTTATTCTGGGTTTTAGACTCCCTATAGAGGGAAGACCCTATAGTTAATTACATCTCCTAAGAGAATACTCTAGATTAAAGTGAATACTAAGGATTTTTAAATACATATAGATTTACAGAAATATTTTGGCTAACAAGATTTAATGTATAAGCTTGAGATTATAATTCCTTTAGTTTTCTTCTAAATTTAGATTTTAGATTTAAATTTTAGAAGAATTGAATTTGAATGTGCAAAAATTGATGAGGTATTTATAATCTATACTTATACTTTCTTGGAGTGAATTTCTAGCTAGCAATCTTAATGCACAATCAATCACCTTAGGTGTAATGCATGAAAAGCTGTTATATCCTAAAGATCAAAGGATGAATCAGACTCTCAAATTTATGACTTAAGATGGGCAATTTTAACTAAGTTCAAGTGACACTAGTTTGAATACTCACTAAGAACTTTAAGTTTTATCCTATTTAATTTACCTAGCTAAATTTTCAAACTACCAAATTTCTTAGAAAATTTTGGCAGCATAAAGGCCCTATCTAAAGGATAAGTGTAGCATCCCCCGAATATAATAGGGACCCTGCTACCTTATCTATGGTAGGTATAAAAGTCCCAGGCTCTAGCATATAACTGCAAAAATTTAAAATGCATGCCTATATGTATGATTGGGTAAAGCAGTTGTGTATACGGTACCCAGTACTGTATAATCTTAAAATTAGTATACATGTTCCTACAAAGTTTGAAACATATACACTAAAAGAAATCTAAGAAAATTCTACCCTTAATATAAATAACCACCCATATTAATGCAACGCATGAAATAAAATAATAATTGAAAGACTGAATATATATATATAAGTAATTTATTTATTCATTGATTTGATAATTTATAACAACCTTGAACTCTGTAGAAAAGAAAGGTGGCAAGGCTTCATCATAAGAAACTTGGGTTTCGAATCATATATATATATATATATATATATATATATATATATATATATATATATATATATATATATTCTAATATACTTGTTTATTGTGTTCAAGCTTCAAGTCTTCTATGAAATTCCCAAAGAGAGTATCGTTCAAAGGCGAGGATATAATCTTTTGAAGCCCCATTTGTATATGTATAAGCTAGTATATTTTAATTTCTTATAACTTAAAATATTGTGCAAATTTATCTATATACATTTTACTTTTATAATGACTCATACATGTATATATCATTCCTCGATACATTTTGCTTTGATTCTTGTAGGAATTTAAAGGAAATATAAAAGAATATAAGAGCATGTAAAGTGTAAAGCTGTTGTGTAATAACTTGATGCTTCTAATGTAGTGTTTAAAGAGCTTAAGTGCACCAACAAGAATTTAAAATGTATGACATTGAGATTATTAAAATAAATAAACATACACAAGGTACTCTCTAAGCAAAGAACCATCGACTTAGCCTAGCCTAGGCTAGAGTTGGTTGTCCTAACAAACCGTCTAAATGTGTGAAAAATGGCAAATGTTGCTTGGATAGTTCTTAGGCCTTTTTTGTCTAATATTGTCTTTAAATGAATTTAATTTTTTAAGGTATTTAAAGGATGTTTTGAATTTAAGTTTTGATTATTTAGATGTTTTAAAAATTTTTTTAAGACGTATTGATTGTTGAACTTCTTTTATCTCTTGGTTTTAAAGATTATAGTGTTCAAAAACTTCTAAGTGCCAGAAGCTATTATTCAATAAGTCCTAGGCTTATATTTATATTTCTATCAATCCTCTGAAACTGGGGTAGATGAATAGCATAGAGTCCGTTATATTAATTAAATATTTTGGTACATAAAGCTTCTCAATCCAATACATCTTTACCCTCCTGAAAGGAATCAAGCACAAGAGTATGAAAAGATATAACATTTACATGTTTAATTAATGATTAATTTGAATTTATTTTAGTATTTATTAATTTATTTAACTTAATATTTTAGAGCCTACATTTTGTTAAATTCATTTGTCGCATTGTCATAATGAGCATGAGGAACCATAGCCTCTTTAGGACACGTAGCCTCATAGCTCAAGGTAGTCCAGCCTAAAAACTTTAATGAAAAGAAGGTTGGTTATTTATGTAATCTTTGTTTACTGATTTAATTTCATTGGATTGATGATTTAATAAAATTTAATGATTTATTGATTTTTCATATTTGAATGAATATTTTAGTATATTTAAATATGGGATCTATTTCTTGACTTTTTTATTTACATTGGTTTCTAAAATTTTTATATTTTTTAATAAATACTAAACACAGAGATGAATCCAACGCATTTGAGTTTACTGAATTTAGAATTTTTTGTAATTAATTTTAAATTTAACAAGTTTGGTGCATTTTGTGAACTCTGTTTGACCCAAATGTTGACTTTCTTATTTATAATGGATTCTAGAGTTTCTATAATTTTTCATTAAAACTAAAGCTAGAGATGAGTGTAATGCCTTTGAGTTTACTCAATTTGGAGTTTTTTTGGAATTAGTTATGAATTATTCAAGTTTGGTGATTTAATGGATTTATTTAATTGTTTAATTAGGGGCATTTTTTTATTTTGTAGCAATTCAACTCTAAACCTCTTGAAATTTTTCTAAATGTCTGATATAACCTATGGGGATAATTTCAAGTGTTTAAATTTATTTTGGTAATTTTTATATATTTTTAAATATTTATTTTAATTAATGAGTGAATTTCTTAATTTTTAGAATTTATTTTAATTTTAGATGAATTTGATGGGGCTTTTATTTTTACTCTATTGTGCTTTTAGTTCTGAGAAATTTATTATTTTATTTGAATTTTTTGGATTAAAAAAGAATTTCTTATAAATTTTTCAAGATCCTAAGTCAATTATGTACATGTATTTTAGGTTTACTAAATGACAGACGATGCTGACCAGAAGAGTGAGCAAAATTTCTAGTTGGGATGTTTTTAGATTGAATGGAAGATGGTGGGGAAATGGGATTATACCCTAAATGGGCTAATGCACCATATCCTAAAAATTTAACTAGAGTTAACTGATTTTGATTATTAGATGGAATTTTTTTTATGCTTGGCATAAGAAAGCTTTTTAAATTCTGGTTGACAATTTATAGAAGTTAATAGTCGACTGGGACCCCCTTCTTTAAACTGTACTCTTCTCTTAATAGGAGGAGTCATTTCTCTCCCTCTACTCGATTATGCTTGAACTCTAATAGATATCACATCCTTTACACTTCTCATGAATTCAGGCTTCAACTGCCCATAACCAGTGGCATAGTCATAGATAAACTCATTTAATAAAGATTTATGCTCCCTTTTTCTTTTTGAAAAGGAAGGTAACACAGGATCTTGACATATAGGAGTGGGTGGAGAATTAGCTATCCAAACTAGATTTCCATCTCCAGCGGTAGTAGACAGTGGATAAAAGTGATTCAAACTCGTTATAGGGGATTTTTACAGAACATCAGGTTCTTGGACTATTAGTTCAGCGAATTTTAGTTTAGTTACTTCAGCTATAACATTCAAAAGATAGTTCTCTTTTATTACTTTCAACTTGTCAACCTTACACCTCAGATGGTAATTCTTGTTCCTTCTCTATGACTTGGTCATCTCCTCAGTAGCATAGGATGACCCGATTTAAAATTTTCTTAGATATGGGAATTCCGGAATAAGAAATTTACCCTTTTGGCTAGCAAACAACATTGGGAAAGTCATACGAGAGAATACTGAGGGTTTAGTAACTACTAGGGTAACTATAGACCCACCCTCCAATACAGTCTTTATCGTTGCAGCAGGAATATATTCAACCTTGACATATGGCCCAATGACAGTGAATTAAACATTGCACACAGATCCAAATTGGATCATAATTTTTTCAGAAGATGGAACAACCATGTTTTCGTTATCAGAGAAAGAGTAGATAAACTTTTTAGACAAGGTTTTTATAATTAAGTAGAATTATATATTAATGTGTAAATTCCACTGACCTTTAAAAAAGATATAGATCAAAAGAATATACTGAGTAAAGTTTAGTGAATCCCCCAAGGCATGACTAAATTAAGAATGATCAGAAAATTTAACTTTTTACTACCTACTGTACTAACATATGAAACTAGCCTTTACAAACATAGACTAGAGAAGTGATTTAGATTGGGGTTTTGAATTTTGAGTTATAGAGTAAATGATTAAAATTTAGTTTTAAATTTAGAATTAAAAGAACATTGAACAAGGACCCATGTCCAAAGACTCTCAAGTGGGGACAATGGAAGAAGACATGAACTTGATTTAGATTTAGATTTAGATTTGGATTTAGATTTTGATAGCATTCATGAGAGGACTTTAAACAAAAAAGAGAAATAACTCTAAAATTTATAATCTAAAACTTGAACTTATATTAAATCAAATAGCCTGAATATTTAATTAAATCTATATGCATTTAGAAAATTTTAGTCTTCACTAAAGATGAAGAGAGAAGTCTATCCCCATCAGAGTTGCTAGAAAAATTAGTGGAGAAATTTAATTTAATGTCCAAACATAATATCACACAAGATTATCTTTAAATTTATAATTTAGGGGTCTTTAATCAAATATGCATAGATTGACATTATACCATCACTAAGGATAGACTAATATTTTGCTATCGATTTGAGAAGAGAAACTTTCTATTCATGATTGAATACTGCATATGAGATATTCAATTAGTCGCAAAGGATAAAATAAATATTCACCTATCATATCAATTATGAATTAATCCAATATTTAAAGCTTAGGTCTGCATTCCAATCTTTCCCCTATCTTAGAAAGAAACTAAGATAAGATTTATTTTGTTTTGGGTTTTAGACTCCTTATTGGGGCAAGCCCTTATAGTTAATTACATCTCCTAAGATAATACTATCGATTAAAGTGAAGACTAAAGTTTTTTAAAGGCATATGAATTAAAAAAAATATTCAAGCTATGAAGATTTAATGCAAAAGCTATAGACTGCAAATTCTCAAGTTATCCTCCAAATTCAAATTTTAGATTTTAAATTCTAAAAGAATTGAATTTGAATATGTAAATATTGAAGAGGTGTTTACAATCAGGACTTATACTTGGAGTGAGTTTCTAGCTAATAATCCTAATGCACAATCAATAGCCTTAGATGTAATGCATGATAAGCTGAGTTCTATCCTAAAAGACCAAAGGATGAATAAGTCTCTCAAATTTATAACTCAAGGTGAGTAATTTTAACTTTAAGTTCAAATGACACTAGTGAAGACTCACTAAGAACTCTAAATTTTATCTTATTTAATTTACTTAGCTAAATTTTCTAAGTACCAAAATTTCTTAGAAATTTTAGCTGAATAATGACCATATCCAAAGGAAAAGCATAGCAATCAACAAACACAATGGGGACCCTACTACCTTGCCCATGATAGGCATAAAAGTCCAAGGCTCTAATATATGATTGAAAAAATTTAAAATGCATGCATGTATGTATGATTGCGTAAAGGAGTTGTGTATACAGTACCCAGTATTGTATCATCCTAGAACTACTATGAATGTTCCTACAAAGATTGGAACATGTACATGGAAGAAACCTAGGAAACTTTTACCCACTAATGTAATCTATCGCCCATATGAATACAATGCATGAAGCAATGTAATAAATGAAAGAGTGAATATATATAAAAGAAATTTATTTCTTCATTTATTTGATAATTTACAACATACTCAAATCTTGTAGAAAAGAAAGGTGGCGAGCCTCCACCACAATAAACATGGGTTTCTAATCCTATCAAATACATAGATTCAAATATACTTACTTATGATCTTCAAACTCCAAGTCTTCTATGAATTTCAAAAAAAGAGTATCCTTCAAAGGAAAAGATATCATCTTTAGGAGCCCTGTTTGTAAATGTATAAGCATGTATATTTAAATCTTTTGCAACTCAAGATGATGTGCTACTCAACCTATATACATTTTACTTTTATAATGATTCATACAGGTATACATCATTCCTAGGTACACTTTACCCTAACTCTTGTAGGAATTTAAAGGTTAAAAGCATATAAAAGCATCTAACGAGCAAAATAGCTGTGAAATAACTTAATGCTTCTAATGCAATCTTTAAAGATCCTAAGGGCACTAACACAAATTTAAAGTGTATGATATCTGAACTGCTAAAAATAAATAAACTAACATAAGGTACTATCCAAGCAAAGCACCTGGCAAGTAAATCAAATCAGCGACCTAGCCTAGGCTAGAGTTTGTTATCCTAGCAAACCATCTAAGTGGGTGTAAAAAGGCTTTGTGGCTTGGATAGTTCTTATACATTATTAGTTTAATGTTCTCTATAAATGAATTTATCTGTCCAAGGTATCTAAAGGATGGTTTGAATTTAAGTATTGATGATTTAGTGCTTTTAAATTTCTTTTAAGGATGTTTTGATTGTTGAAGTTATTTATCTTTGGGTTTTAAAGAACATATCGTTAAACAACTTTTAAGTGCCAGAAGTTATTCATAAATAAGTCCTAGGCACATATTTGTATTGCTACAAATCCCAAAATTTGGGTAGATAGATAGCATGGAGTCCTTCATTTTAATTAAATATTTTGGTCAATAAAGCTTCTCATTCCAGTACACATTTTCCCTTCTAAATGAAATCAAACACAAGAGTATGAAAAATTGTAACATCTACATTCTTTATTAATAATTTTCTTAATTTAATTTATTATTTATTGATTTATTTAAAATTTTAATTTAGTATTTAAATTTTGTCAAATTCATACGTGTCATTATCACAATGAGCACAAGGAACCAGGGTCTCTAAAGGATATGAAGCCCCACAACTCAAGGTAGTCTAGCCTAAAAATCTTAGTGACAAGAATGTTTGTTGTTTATTTAATGTTTGTTTACTGATTTAGTTTCATTGGATTGATGGTTTACTGAAGTTTTAATGACATATTGAATTTCCATATTTTAATGTATTTAAATGTGTGGTCCATTTCTTCATTTTTTTATTTACATTAGTTTCTAAAATTTTAATATTTTTCATAAATACTAAACCCAGAGATGAGTCTAATTCCTTTGAGTATACGAAATTTGAAATTTTTTATAATTTGTTATGAATTTTATAAGTTTGATGCATTTTATGAACTAAGTTTGACCCAAATGTTAACTTTTTAATTTTCAATAGATTGTGGAGTTTTTATTTTTTTCATAAATACTAGACCCATAAATAAGTCTATTGCCTTTGATTTTGATCTATTTGGGGTTTTTTAGAATTAGTTGTTAATTATTGAAGTTTGGTGATTTAATGGATTTGTTTAATTATTAATTAGGGTCCTTTTCTTATTTTTGTACCAAATCAACTCCAGACCTCTTAAAATTTTCTCCAAATGATAGAGATGGCCATCAGAGATAAATTGAAGTGTTTAAATTTATTTTATGTATTTTTAAATATTTATTTTAATTAATTAATGAATTTCTTGATTTATGGAATTTATTTTAGCTTTGGATGAATCTAATGGGGCATTTATTTTCCCTCTATTTTGCTATTAATTCTAAGAAATTTGTTATATTATTTGTATTTTTTGGATTAAAAATAAATTTATTATAAAATTTTCAAGATCTTAGGTCAATTATGTACATGAATCTTAGGTTTACCAAATGATAGACTAAATGAACTTCAAATGTAGTATAATTTTAAACATAGGCATATATATATATATATATATATATATATATATATATATATATATATATATATATATATATACATGTGCTTCAAACCCACTAAATTAGGCTAATCAAAGTCCCCCTAGGTTAAGATATCAATCACCAAACTAAAATGTATCTATAGGTTTAATGATTTTTTTAGGAACTAGACTCAAGGGATTTGGGTGAAATTCACTAAATTGCAGGAAAGTCGAACTGAGTGTGAAATGATGGAATCAGGACTGCCATTTGAAACGAATGGGTATAATTTTGTCTTCAACCTCCTATTAATTTTCATAATCGTACACATATTCTAGCTTGATCCTGATGATTGACTGAACATATTTAGATAAAATTTCACATAGAGCATCAGTAGATCAAGAACATTCAATCTAACGATTTGATATCTATGGATTGAATATTTCTTGCACAGTTGCCCAGACCTTCCTAGGTTAGGGCTTGGGAATAGGGGAATACTTGATCTAAATCTTGAGTTTCCATACCCTAGCTTTAGGCTAGATTGACTGGTTCTTTAGAACACTTCTTCTTAAGGAACCTCAGTTTAAAGAAAAATGAATAAGAAGTTGAACTTCTACAGTAAGACTGTCACCAGAGCTCACTTGAACTTAGTAGAGGAGCTTACATAGATAGATGGGAAATAAGGGAAAGAACTCTCTCACTTTGAGGATGCTAAAAGTAATAAGAGATTGAACCCTTATTTGGCAAAATTTTGAGCTATTTATAGAGTTTTATAATGAATAGGGATAGGATTTTGGTTCGGTTTAGGCCCTCTCTAGCCACTGGGTTGGGTCAAGCAAGTAATATGGTGCCCAGGGAGGAGTTCTTGAAACTTTAAGGGTTTAGGATAGCCTGGATTGTAGGAGCTTGCTCAGCCTATCAGATCACATCAATAATTTTTGAAATGATTGCTGAACTCGATAAGTCAAGGCTGGCAGCCAAAGTGGAAAAACCTCTGGAACATTCCTGAGTTCAATCAAGGTGCAATTGCACTTGAGCAGACCTGGTTATGTAAGGTATATTGATTTAGTCACATTTGGTGACAATAAGTATCCTAATGTGTTAACTCATGTCAGCCCAAGGGCTGGGCTTTACTAAGGCAAATGTAATAGACCTTAGGGAATGTAATGACATGCTTGTTTGGGTTAACTTGGTTTACACTTGGATTTGGTTCAATGTATGGCCATTTTGATCACTTAAGTCAAGCCAAGTGGCTAACCCAAGTGGGCTCAATGCATGAGTCACCTAAGGTTAGTTCCTAGGGATCCTTTGGATAACCCTATAGGTTTAGATAGCTTTAAACAAGCCTTAGTCAATGAATATGCAAAAGATTTCAATGAGTGTAAGCTTGGTCAACCATGGTTGACTTGGTCAACCAAGTTGACCCACAGGTTGGAGTTTTGTTCAAACTATTCCGAATGAAGTTTTAAATTTTTTGGAGGCATTTCCATGGCTTGTTAAAGTTTTTTTACAGGAAATGTATGTTTAACCCTTAATGATGCAATTGGTCAACCTATGTTAACTTGGTCAACTAGGTCAACCCATGGGCTAAAGTTAGGTTCAAATCATTCCAACAGTTGTATTGCACACATTGGAAGAGGTTTCATACAATGGCAAAGTTCAAATGTGTGAGATATAGCTTTAGGGAATTCTATATGGCCAACCTACGTTGAATTGGTCAACTAAGGTTAGTCATAGCTTGGAGATTTTTATTTAATGCATGTAAAGTGATGTTTTGAAGATATTTGTAGAAGGTTGCATGGCCTAATTTGATTAAGCCATGTTGAGGTTTAAGAAAAAATCAATTTCCAAAATATAAGAGTTTAATGTTTAGTGGTCAAACATGGCCAACCAAAGTTCAATGATGATTTGATGCATCATATTTAGGTCAATGGTGATGTTCAATGAGTTTAGTGAAGCTTTCAAGGTCAAATTCCACAATATGGTATGTTTAGTGACAAGGGATGTAAATATTTAAAGATTTTGTAGCCTACTGAAATGTTTTCAATTTGTGGAGATAGGGTCTTAAAATTCCTTCAAGTTTATATAGTTGACCCTAGGACATGCCTAATCAATATGTAAGTGATAGATAAGGAATCTGAGGTTATTTGGTAAGATTTAAGGGAAATGGAAATTTCTGTAAAAATAGGTTATTGACCACGGGGTTTTGGGTTTAGATTTGACATTGAATTTTAGAGTTTTGAGTTCGTAATGGGTTTTGTCATTTGATTAGATTTAAGTTTAATTTAGATAATGTCTTGGGAGGATTTAGGGTATGAAATGCTCAGGTTTTTTAGAATCATGAATGGTAATAGGTGATTAAGAGATTAACACTAGGGACATTCAATAGATGGATTTAGGGCTTAATTTTGATTTAGGATTTGAATTGATCAATGAAGATCAATGATTAAGGGAATTTTAGTTTTATAATGATCATATAATTTATAATTATATGTGATTGTCATGTGATAGATCAGATGATCACATGATAGTCAGGGGTGATTATCAAGTGATGATTTATATATGTCAATGATTAAGGCACTATGTCAATGCATATTATAGAGTTCGATTTAGAGTTTGAATTATAGTTTAATGATTGATGCTAGAAGATTGAATTTTTATTTAGATCATTGACCTCATCCAAGCATAAGGCCAACAACCATGACTTAATAAAATTATGGGAGGTGAGTAAAATGCTCAAGAATCAACCGTCCAAAATTGAGCTCAATTTGACCAGTGGATTATGAGAAAATCAAGAAATAAGAATTCAATCAAGTCCAATTTTATTAAAATCCAAGGAAAATAATTTGTTCAAATTATTTTTTTAAAATAGTAGAGCTCAATAGCTTTCTAATTCCCCCAAGAACACTCAATTTGGATGAGAAATGTTTTTTTTTTTATTTCTAGAAGTCTATAAGCATTTAATGAATTAAATACTGTATTTGAATGAATTTAGCCACCGCGAACAATAATTGCTAATCATTGGCGTGACAACTTTCATTATACCATATAATCATTAGTTGGACACATAGAAATGGATGTATGAGCCACTTAACCATGTCAGCTTTGATGCGACTTTATCAGATCTGATTGCGAGAGATCTAATGCATGGGAAGAAGCCACATCAATGCATGGCTTGAACTGAAGGCCATGCTTCAAATTTTAGGGCCTTCATGTGCGTAACTTGTGATCTAGGTCTTTCGATCAGGCAATCAGAAGGCTAAGATTAACCCAATTCATTTTGTTCAAAATGAACTAGAATTTAAATGCATATAACATTCAATCTAACTTTCCAATTTTGATGAAATTTTAAACATAAGCTTTAGGCACCCTAATCTTTCATTGCCAAGATTTTGAAGGTTCCATGCATTGAATCAATTGGTTAATTATAATTATAATTTTTAACTTCAATGGAGATATATCACTAACCAGTGGATGAAAATATAAGATCTTAAACTCTATGGATTGCCAAAAGAACCCTCTTCAACCTCCTAAAAGGTTCTAAGAACTGGTTTACACTAGATCAGATGATGGATTTGAATTACCCTCTCTCTGTTGCTCTCTCTATCTCTATCTCTCAATCTCTCTCCTAATGGTTTAGAGTTTTATTAAATGGTGGAAGACAAAGAGAGTTTATAGAGGAGTTGAGGGCTTTCTATGAGGATGGTGAACTAGTTTATTAACCCTTTTCAAAGGAAATTGGTGGTATTTATAAGAGAGAGAAAATAGGATGGAGGGCTTTGATCTTGCCACATAAGCCATGGCCAGCAGCCATTTCAGTTAGGGACTAACCATTAGGATCTAAGGGAAGAATCTGGAGAGTTTACAAGTACATGGTTTGTTATTAAGGGAGTTATTGTTGAACTAATCATATGAGAGAGGTTAATTTAGTGAATCTTGCCACATCAATAATTGAGGTGGCATGAGCTTGACATGAGGTGCAGGGGTAAGGTTCTAGAGCTTATTCAATCCAATGTTTGGGTCCAATTTGGGCTACATCAAGAATGGGATTAAGAAAGTAGGTTTTGGGTAGCTTGGTTTAGACCAAATGGTTGACTCAAGTCAAACTATAGGTTAGGCCTCATGGGTCATCTGCATTGGGTCAATACACACTTTCTACAACCATTTAGGGAATTTTATTTTACAAGGGTTGGGTTTTGGCTAACAAAAATCCCATTTAGTGTACTTGATTCAATCCAAATGGTTAAACCAAGTGGGCCCATGGGCTCAAAGTTTTTAAGATGACTCATGGGGATCTATGGAGCTGTCCCTAATGGTAAGATTAAAATAAAGAATTTTAAATTTTTAAAGTGTATATGGCATATTTTGGTCAACAATAGTTGAATTTGTCAACTAGGTTTAACCAAGGTTTAATGGAGGGTCCAAGTAATTTCAAATGATATTTTGGATATACTATATGTGGTCCCGTGCAATGGGAAGGTCAATTTTCCAAGATGCTTGTTTAAAAGCTAAAGGGCCCCTTGGTCAACCTAAGTTGACTTGGTCAACCAGTGTTGACAAAGGGTTAGAACGTGGTTCAATGCATTCTAAATGATGTTTAAAATTTGTTTGAGGTGGTTCCAAGGTTTGGTGGGATTTTTATGCACATTATGTCGTTTAAAGGGGTAAAAGGGCAATTTAGTCAACCTAGGTTGACTTTGTCAATTAGGGTTAACCAAGGCTTGAGATTTAGTTCAATGCACTCCAAATTATTCCAAATTATATTTTAAACATGATGGAGGAAGTTGTATGGCTGAATTTTACTGAGCCATGTTTTGATTTAAAGAAGATTGCTTTTGTTGGTTTAGGATTTTAGGATTTTATGGTCAACCATGGTCAGTGGCATAAATGCAAATATTTGAATTTTTATAGCCTATGAAAATGCTTTGAGTTTCAGTGGTTATGGGTTTTTAAATGCCTCCAAATTTATATGGTTGAACCTAGGGTATGCCTAATTAATACGTAAGTGATAGATCAGGAATCCATGGCAATTTGGTCAGGTTTTAGGGTGATGGCAATTTTTTCCAAAAATAGGTTATGGACCAAGGGGTTTTGGGTTAGGTTTTAACACTAGATTTTGGAATTTTGAATTGTTAATGAGTTTGATCAATGAATTTGATTTATATTTGGTTTAGTCATTGATTTAAGAGATTTTAGGGTTTGAAATGCTTAGATCATTGATAATTATTGATGATGGTCAGTGATTGAACATGTGATCAGTTGACTATCACTAGGGATTATTAACTAAAGGATTTAATATTTGATTCTTCTTTAGGTTTTGAAATGATCAATGAAGGCCAATGGTTGGACGACTTTTAGCTTTGCAATAATCATATCGCTGATGATCATTTGGTGATTATCAAGTGCTATATCAGATGATCAAATGAGTATCAAGGGTGACCATCAAGTGATGGTTTTATGGGTCAATGGTTAGGTCACCACGTAAAAACACAGTAATGAGTTCAATTTACATATTGAAGTGTAATTCAATGGTTGATGTATGAAGGATGAATGTTTGGTGTAAGAAATTGACCTCATTCAAAAAACATGTCAATATGGACAAGTCCTTTTAATTAACTTTTGAATTTCCTCTTTCTTTCTATCAGGGATGGGAAAATAGGCTATCTATTGAATGAAAAAAATGGGGAGTTAACAATTATTCCAACATTCTCCTTTTTAGCAGTAGCAAAGAGTGGATGAAAATGACTTCCTCTTAGCAGGGGTGAAGTGGAGGAGATTTCTCCCATTAGAGACTCTTTCACAATGGCCAGAATGAATTCCTTTTATATTAACTTCTCTTTCTTAGCTTTTCACCTCAGAAGATGACTTGTTTTCATCCTTTAAGATTTAGTACTCATCAATACAGTGGTAGATGGTGACCCAATCTCAAATATATTGGGTCTACATATATCTAAAAAGGTAATAGATTTCAACTTCTAATTGACAGGCTAAGGGAATTTAATTCTTGAGAATATATAATGCTTTCTGACCTCGAGAGTAGCCACAAACACACCTATAATAGAAAACTCAAGGGTAGGCTACTTCTAATAGACTTCATTATGCTTCACAATAATAAATGTGCACGATTCACTATAATTTTGAGGCTGTCAAACCTAGATCCAAACTTAATCAGGCTACCATATGGAAACTAAGACTAATTGATGGTGATGCATAGGTTATCAAAATGCTTAAAAAATAGTTTACCAGCCATCTCTAAAAAAAAAAAGAATTGTGTATGTTTTTCCTAAACTCACTAGCTTTAGACATGACATTTAATTCAGACAAATCACTGAACTGAATCTATTGAATTCCCAAAGTAAGCAAGACGCAGGAAATAGGCTTTTAGATTTAGGGAATAAATGTTTATTGATTGGACTTAGTCTAAATAACCGCACAAAACTACATAAGGAAATATAACTATGATTTGCTACTCAGAACTTGGTGATTGATTGTAACAGATAATTGAAGATGACGTGTTTAATTAAGGTAAAATTAAATATATTATAGGATAGGAATTTAATGTTGATTACATTCACTCATAAATGAAATGTATAAAGTGCCAAACAAATGAAAGGTAGTTTTAACCTACTATGAGAACAAGTATACCATCGATGAAAAATTTAGTCACTACTAGAGAAATAGAGAGAAACTAATCCCTCATGAAGTTGCCAAAAAAATTTGTGGGAAAATAATTTGAAATTTATTTTTATTTACATTCATATAATCAAATCAGTATAGTGAATAACATACCATCTTGAAAGTTTTACTATCGATTTAAGAATAGAAATAAATTTTATAATTTTTATAATCAAATGCAGCATAGTGAATGTTTTGATATCTCAAAAGATAAGTTGATATTCAACTATCATTTAAAAAAAAAAGATAACTAGGATAAAACTTAATTTGTGCCCAGAAACTCTTCTCCTACTTTAGCGAACTAAAGAAAGATTTATTTTGTTAACTAGGGCTCTAAATTCCCCATAAAGATAAGCTGCTATGATTAACTACATCGTATGAGAAACTATTAAGAATACTCATAACTAAAGTGGTGACTAAATCTTGATTGATTAACAAAGGTTGCAGGAAAGGATTTGAATATATGGTTTATTAATAAGTAGTGGATCAAAGTTGAACAAATATTTATAGGAAGAAAAGGTACAGGGTACTTAAGATTCTTTACTACTAGAAATTACTTAAGATTCTTTACTACTAAAAATATTGTAGCCTTGAGTATGATTAGGCTTTATCAATTTAGAACATGCTTGAGTTTTATGTTTAATTTGATAGTGTATTAGATAATCAGGATAGGTACTCCCATAAGGAATTATAGAAATTATGCAAAACTAGACTTATGTCATCCTGGAGTGGACAACCAACAAACAACTAGGAACTTTAAAAAAAAAACATGATTTAAGGTGTAATGAAAGCAAGATCAATATCCTATTTATTTTGGAATGAAGGTTTAATTTTTAGAAATTAAATTATGATTTCAAAGATGTTAGGGGTTTAAATTCACCTAACTATTACAATTTGAAATAAAATTTACCCAAACTTCTAAAATTGTTATATGCAACTAATGCAAATCTACATGTTCGGATTTCTAAAAAATATATAGTATTATAAAGACCCTATACCAATAAGAATTGTAGATTATATCGCATCGCTTAGGATATTGCTTGCTTGTCACTAGTGTGTATGAGTATGGTGTCTATAGCAGAAAAAGTAAATATGTATGTAATATATGCAAGAAAGTTAAGTGTTTGGATTTTAAAGTATAAAGACTATAGAGTCTTAAGAGCCTAATATATGAGTCCAGAAAAAGTGCATGGATAATCAAGAAACCTAAAAAAACATGTAATTTTTACTTCATACATTATATACAAGTAGCCAATCAATCCAAGCAATCCATAAAAAAAAGTAGGTAAGGAAAGTGTCCATGGCAAGTGCCACTCAATATAAAAACTAGGGTCTACAGTAAAATAATGGTTGTTAGCTCCACCGAGTACGAGATTTCTTTTTACACCTATATATGATGCAAGTCTATATAAAATAAAGTTAAATATTTTAAATTTGTAAGTCTTTAGGCTATATATATAAATATGCATCCAAAGCATGTTTACTAGTGCCTATGGTCCAAATGAACCTATCCTAGCTTACCCAACCAATGGGCCCACTTCGATTATACAAATAGGCTAATTCAAGTACACCCAAGGGGTTCATTTAAGTCATTTCATTACCTAAGCTCAATTATCCTGAACCTTTGTTTTAATTACCTGCCTATAGACACCCTATACCTGCCCTAAAAGCCCAGCCCATAGGCTAGCTTGGGTTATCCAAATTAGCTAACACAAGCTCTCTAAAATGAACTTCATTGAGATATTCTATAGCTTAAGCTAGATTGAACGAAACTCCTACATTTATTTCATTCATCTGGACTCGAGGAGTTTGCTGAGCCTAGCCTAGCCTCTGGATTGGCCTAAGGTGGCTGAAAAATAATAAAAATTGATCATTTTAGCATAGATTCGATAATAACTTCCTATCCTGGTCACCCCATGTTGTGGACCTCCTCTAAATGATTACTAAAGTCCTTTTGGAATATTCCATAATAGTCTAATTACTTGATATGACCTATGGTGGCCCAAAATTTAGGTAGACGCTTTTTTCAAACTATTATAAATACTCCAAATTTTTCCAAAGAATGCTTCTTATTTTTGGCATCACTTATCTCAATGAGTCATATATGAAAACTCTCTAAGCTTCCCCATCCCTCCCATGAGCTCCAAACCCATATTCCATCAAGTACTCTTGAGTTTCCTATAATGAAATACAAAATTTTGATCTAGTTATCCTAAATCACTATTGTCTGAAATAGAAACACTTTCTACGTCTAGTTGAGTTTGCTACAATAAAAATTCCCTTAATTGGCCTCAATATTGAGGTAATTTCTCAATACCAGGTCACTTAGATAAGGTTTAGGGACATGATAAAGTGAAATCCCAATCTACGATAACCCAATTATAGTATTGCTAATTTACTTTACACTAATCTTGCTGGATCAATTTTAATGAAATCCAAGCCGTACATTTTATTGATAATTCAAGTCAATGCTAATAGCTAAGAAATCAAATAGGTGGTTGAAGATGAAATCACTACCATCAGCCACATTTAATGTCATAGGATTACTGAGATCTTATTAGATTAGAGAGTATATGATGATCTCACAACTTTAAGCCTTTGAATGTTAACTATTAAATCTCAAATTATACATCTAATTATATAATCACGATGTAACTAGGACCCACTACCATTTTTAATAACTAGTGATATAACACAATGTGTATAAGCACAGCCCAGTCCACTAGCTGACTGGAGAAATACTAAATTTAATCTAGTGATTTAATTTAGGGAAATTCATTAAACTTTAAAATACTATTGCTCCTAATCCATTGGACCAAATTGTCTAATTGACCACTCTATGGATTCAGCTTGAGGAATACTTTAAAATTCATGTAAAATAAAGGCTAGATGAGTAGTCTTTAGAACTTAATTTACATAATGCTCCCTTATATAGATGTTTAATTAGTCATTATAAACATGTCCAATAGGTCTTAAATTTTTATGGGAAGTTACTTGAAATGTGCCATAAATTCTCAAATTTTCTCATGGACATTTGAATCCTATTCTAGCCTTAATCGAATTTAAATTAATGGGCTAGAATTTGATCTAGGAATTTAAATATTCATAGAGAAGAAACCATATAGTATTTTGACTTGACTTTTTTGTGTGTTATTGATACTGCATTCAGGATTAGTTAGCCACCAATTGCACATTAATTCATGGTCTAATTTTCTTACTTCATTTATTGCACATCAACCCAAAGTATAGTTATGTTAATTTTAGAAATTTATCATAAATTTTAGGAAGGCTTTGATGCTCTCAATTTTTTATGGAATACTCCCTAAGTTAGCACTAACGTAGGGTTTAAATTTCATATCAATTAGAGTTCATTTAGTTTATAAATTATCCCTATCTTTGGAAGGAGAAGGAATCCTACAAACAGACATCTGGAAAGGATGTTCCTTCGGTTGATCATGATATTGTGATTCCTAATCCGGATGTTGTTGAGGGCAATGGTCCTAAAACGCAGGAGAATGTTGAGGAATCCATACATCTTGCCATAGTTCATTCTGAACCGCATTCTACTAATGTGGATGATCTTCTTCTTGGTCAGGGAGAAAATCTCAACTCTATCTCTTATTTAGTTCATGGCTCTCAGAACGTGGATGAACAAATGTTGACTATCTCTACTAATCTAAACAATGTTCCATCTTCTGCTATTACTCCTTGTGCTTTTAACCAAAACTTGCCTGATATGGAATATGTGTTGCTAAGTAATAGTTATACTAATACAGTGCCATCTTAATCTATTTTGAAGGACCAGGAGGATGGCCACACCAGCTTGGTGGAGGGTAATGTTGGTAATAAATTGAGTAGAAAAATTTATGAGGATGATGGAGCTATCTTTGAGGAGGGTGAACTACCACAGGAGGGGAGGCTGGCAGGTATGATCAATGATGGTAAGCTTCCCTTAAATTCCCATTATCATAGTGATTCCTTTACTGATACGGATGATACAGAAGTTATGACTAAATTTTTTGCTAAGGATGATAATGACAATAGTTACATCAAGTTCCAAAGTAGGAGAGGTAGGAAAAAGAAGAACTTCATTTTACAATCGCCTAGAACCACCCATGTTTTTTATGTTTAATTTTATTATTTAGAATGTTAGGGGCATTGGGTGTCCCTCTTCTAAGTTAAGAGTTAAGAACTTATGTCGCATTTACAATATTTCTATCCTTATTTTATTTGAACCTCTTATTTCCTCTGTTAAATTAATTGGCACTACTAGATTTCTGGGTTTTAAACATGCTATTTCAAATGTGGTCAATAAGATTTGGGTGCTTTGGAAGGATCCTGTTCATATAGATGTTATTAGAGATTTCACTCAAGTTATACATAGTAAGATTAAGGTTTTAAACTTAGATTGTTGTGCCACTTTTATTTATTCTGCTTCATCTCATTATACTATGAAATTATTATGGGAGTAACTCATCAACTTCATAGTATTTGTAACATGCCCTGGCTTGTTGGAGGGGATTTCAATACTATATCTAATCCTTCTGAATGTATAGGGGGTTCATCTCCTATCTATTAATCTATGGAGGATTTTAATAATATGATTTTGGATTGTAGTTTAATTGATATTTGTTTCACTGGTAATAAATTAACTTGGAACCGTGGATATTTATGGCAAAGGTTGGATCGGGTTTTGTTTAATGATTGTTTGCTTAACTCTTTTAATTCTATTAATGTTTAGTATCTTAGTAGGACTCTTTCTGATCATTCTCCTTTGTTTATTACTTTTAAGACTATGTATAATTATTCTCCTTGTCAATTTAGATTTCAAAACATGTGGTTGCTTCATGACTCATTTCTGGACTTAGTTCAGGAAAATTGGCATGCCCCTTTACATCCGAATAACTCTAACTTTGGCATGAGGAGACTTTGGTTTAAACTGCAAAGGCTTAAGCAAGTTTTAAACTGGTGGAATCATAATGTTTTTAAAAAAATTTTCTCCAATATTTTGAGGGCTGAAGAGAAAGTTAATACTTTTGAGGCTCAATGTCAATTGTTTCCTTCTGATGATAACTTTAATTTACTTAGGGATGCTAAAGATAGTCTTTATAAATTTCAAGCTCTGGAGGAAGCCTTTTGGAAACAAAAAGCAGTTATGAAACACCTTGCTCAAGGTGATAACAATACTTAATATTTCCATGATTTGGTTAAGAGGAAACGTGCTAAAAACTGTATTAATAAAATTAATTGGGATGATGGATCCGTTACTGAGGATGACATAGAAATTACTAATTTAGCGGTTCAACATTTTTAAAAGCAGCTCAATAAGGTTTTTAGTCTTGCTCATATTTATAACCCTATTATTATCCCCAATCTTATCTCTCAAGAGGATAATGAGTTTCTTTCTAAACCTCCTACTTTAAAGGAACATAAAGATATTGTTCATAGTATGAATGGTGACTCTGTGGCTGGGCCGGATGGCTTCACCACTAAGTTTTTCCAGAAATCCTGGCATATTATTAGTAATGATATTTTTTCTATTGTTAATGATTTTTTGTTGGTAATCCTATTCCTAGGTTTTTTACTTTTACTTCTATTTTGCTTATTCCTAAAAATAACTCTATTAGTAACTAGAATGATTTTAGACCTATTAGTCAGTGCACCTTTTTTAATAAATTGCTCTCTAAAATTCTTACGAATCATTTAACTTCTTTTTTGCCTAAAATTATCTCACCATTTCAAATAGGTTTTGTTAAAGGGTGGGGAATTGCTGATAATATCCTTTTGCCTTAAGAATTTTGTCAAGACCTGGATGTTAGGGTGAGAGGTGGTAACATGATTTTGAAACTTGATATTGCCAAGGCTTATGATAATATTGATTGGAACCTTCTTTACAGTATTATGAAGTTGTTTGGTTTTATTCTGATTTTTATCAATCTTATTAAAAATTGCATTGAGGTCTCTCATTTTTTAATCATTATTAATGGTAAAAGCAATGGTTTCTTTAAGTCCTCGCATGGCCTTAGACAGGGTGATCCCATATCTCTTGCTCTCTTTATTATTACTGATGAGTACTTATCTAGAGGCCTTTCTAACCTTTTTGAGAATTCCCCTAGCCTCTATTTTTTTACTTTGGGTGGTTTTCATATCTCTCATTTATGCTTTGCAGATGACTTCATCATTTTTACGAATGCTTTTGTTAATAGGATAAACAAACTTATGGGTTTTCTTCATCAATTTGAAATGGTTAGTGGTCTTGCTCTTAACAAACATAAGTGTTTCTTTATACCCTCCAAGAAAGTTTCTAATGACCGTATTCTGGCTATTAAAGATTTAACTGGTTTTGTGCATGGACATTTGCCTATTAAGTATCTTGGGGTGCCGCTCTTTAAAGGTAAAAAGAAAACTTTTCTTTTTGATAATTTAATTTCTACTGTGCATAATAAACTTCAATCTTGGGATTCTAATTTTTTGAGTTTTGGGGGTAGATTAACTCTCATTAGAAGTGCTCTTTGTTCTCTCCATGTTTATATTTTTCAAACTCTTTTTCCTACTCAAGCGGTTTGCAATAGGATTGAGAGGCTTTTCAAAAAAATTTTCTGGAAAGGGGCTAGTAGCAATTCTAAAATTATATGATCTTCTTGGGATAAGTATTGTGGTGTCCCGAAAGAAAGAGCCTTGGGGTGTAAGAGCATGAATGATTTGGCCTATGCTTTTTCTTTCAAGTTATGGCAAAATTTTCATGCTAAAGTGAGCCTTTGGGCTAATTTTATGTATGCTAAATATTGTGTGGGTAAACACCCATCTACTTGTTACTTTAACCAAGGTGATTATAAAGTGTGGCAGAGACTTTGCAAAGTTAAAAGGGTTGTTGAGCCTTTTATCTATTGGGGTCTTGGTGGTGGTGACATCTTCTTTTGGTAAGATCATTTGTTGGGGGGCCATTCTATTAACTCTATTACTAACACCTCTTCCACTATGACTGTTAAGGTGAATTATTTCTTTACTGATAACTATTGGGATTATGAAAAACTTGCTAATGTTATTCCTGACTCTATTATTGAATAAATTTTGAACCTTCCCCTGAACACTGAGTCTGATGACTTAATTTTATGTGGCTTCTCCAAAGATGGTGGTTTTAGATTAAAGGATGCTTGGCATGCTTTAAGATCGAAGAATGAGGTTACTAATATTTTTTATATGCTTTGGCAGAAAAGTATTCCTTCCACGGTGGCAGTTTTTGTCTGGAGAATTTTACATAAGTTCATTCCTATAGATGACAACTTAATTAAAAGAGGTTTTATATTACCGTCCAAGTGCCAATGTTGTTATCATGTGGATAATATGCATCATGTTTTTCTTTCTGGTTCGTTAGCTGTTAAAACTTGGTCTTATTTTTAAAAGTTTGATAGGGATGTTAAGCCTTAGTGAACTAGTCCCGAGGCTAACCAAGAGGGGGGGTGAATTGGTTATTTAAAAATTTCACAACAATAATGAAAAATCTTTTCGATACTTAGCAGCGAAAACAAATAAACATAAACGAAAAGATCAATCTTAGATATTCACCCATGCAGTTAATAACAAAAAATAAAGTGCAGAACTGAATCAAAAAAGCAAACCAAATTTTATAGTGGTTCGGTCAACTTGACGTATGTCCACTCCCCGGAGTCTCCCCTCCGGGTATTGCACTAAACAAAAAGTGTCTCTCCTTTTGCTCCCACAGCAAGGCAGAGAAGCCTGTACAAGACCTCCTTTTCACCACACGGTGGGGCAGAGAACCCGACCTCCTTTTGCTTCCTCCTGAAGCAGGCAGAGAACTTTCAAACTCCTTTTGCTTCCACCTGAAGCGGGCAGAGAACCCTGGATCTTCTTGCGAACGATCCTCCCACGACGAACACCGACTAGACGAAAGACGACGAGCGAAGAAGATGACTCTGATCCGTGCTTGGAGCAACCTTAGTGAATCCCTCACTATCTCCCCCTCACAAGATCCTCTCTCTCTCTCCCAACTCTCTCTCTCTCTCTCTAGGGTTTCTCAGGGAAGGAAGTTGGCAAAAGATTTTTCTTATTTTATGAAAAAGTTCTTTTATAGGAGGGCTTAAAATTTGCCCTAAATCTCAACCGGTCGGCCAAGATCGTCCAGGACGATCGGTATTGTTGCAAATCTGGTTTTGATGATGACAAACATGTTTCCAGTGTGTTTTGCTTGGCTAATCTGTTTCAGGCACAAAAGACCGCGAGCCACTCAAGCCAACTCAAGATCGGGTCCAAGTGTGTCAAATGTATGATTTTTCTTTTTATTGAGTCAATTGTAATGTAACTGATTCCCTAGCTAAGTAACCTTGCACACACACACTCAGGGAGAGAGATTGAGTGAATTAGAGTTTCTGTTAAAAATTTGTTCAGATCGTCCTGGACGATATCCATATCGTCCTGGACGATCCAGTTAAAACAGAAACCCTAATTAGGGTGACTAAGTTAAGAGGGTCTGATTGAGCCGATCGTCCTGGACGATCTACGGATCGTACGGGACGATATTCCCAAATCAGAAATTCTCAGCCGCCAAATCAAGTTAGGCAAGTTCTTATTTTTATATACTTGGTCTGATCGTCCCGGACGATACGTGTATCGTCCCGGACGATCCAGTACAATCATGCCTAATTTAATCTGGTAATTAAGGAAAGCAATTTATTTTTGGTTGATACGATCATATCGTCCTGGACGATCTTGATCGTCTAGTGCATTTAAGCTGTACGTCCAGAACTATGTACAGGACGATTTGGGGCCTTTTTGAACTAATCGTACCGGACGATGACCCTATCATCCGGGACGATCAAGTCATTTTTTGGTCGTCCAGCACAGATTTCTCTGGACGACCCGAACTGTCTTCTGGACGATTTCCCTCAATTTGAACTAATCGTCCCGGACGATCGCAGGATCGTACGGGATGATATGAACAACTTTTTCTACTGATCGTCCAGAAGAGCCAGATCGTCCAGGCTGAAACAGCTGAATTTGAACTGATCGTACAGGACGATCTACCGATCGTCCTGGACGATCTTGGCCGACCAGTTGAGATTTAGGGCTAATTTTAAGCCCTCCTTTAAAAGAACTTTTTCCAATTTTTGGAAAAATCTTTTGCTGCCTTCCTTCCCTGAGAAACCCTAGAGAGAGAGAGTTGGGAGAGAGAGAGAAGATCTTGTGAGGGGGAGTTAGTGAGGGATTCACTAAGGTTGCTCCGAGCACGGATCAGAGTCATCTTCTCCGCTCGTCGTCTTTCGTCTAGTCGGTGTTCGTCGTGGGAGGATCGTTCGCAAGAAGATCCGGGGTTCTCTGCCCGCTTCAGGTGGAAGCAAAAGGAGTTCGTAGGTTCTCTGCCTGCTTCAGGAGGAAGCGAAAGGAGTTCGAAGGTTCTCTGCCTGCTTCAGGAGGAAGCGAAAGGAGGTCGGGTTCTCTGCCTCACCGTGTGGTGAAAAGGAGATTTTTGTACAGGCTTCTCCGCCTTACTGTGGGAGCAAAAGGAGAGACACTTCTGTTTAGTGCAATACCCGGAGGGGAGGCTCCGGGGAGTGGACGTAGGTCAAGTTGACCGAACCACTATAAAATCTGGTTTGCTTTTCTGATTCAATTCTGCACTTTAATTTTTTTCTGATATTAACTGCTTGGGTGAATATCTGTGGTTGATCTTTTTATCGTTGTTTTAATTTGTTTTTGCTGCACGTTATAAAATGATTTTCATAGTTATCATAAAATTTTTAAATAACCAATTCACCCCCCCCCCTCTTGGTTAGCCTCGGGACTAGTTCACTAGGGCTTAACATCCCTAACGAACTTTCAAGTGGTATCAAAGCGGGATTCAAAATTTAAGTTTAAAAACTTTTGAATTTGATCCATGGCTAACTGTAATAATCGTAATACTGCTGAAGGATATTCTATTACAAGACCACCGTTGTTTGACAATATTCCTTTTGATTTTTGGAAAACACGCATGTCTACTTTTCTACAGTCTATTGATTATCGCATGTGGATGTTAGTTAAGGACGGATACGAACCACCTTTTAGACTGATTAACAATGTGAAAACTGAACTGCCTTTTACTGATTGGACGTTTGATGATCGCGATTTAGCACAGTTAAATGCAAAATGCTTGAACTGTTTCTTTTGTGCTTTAAAATCCGAAGACTATATGCGTGTTTCTACTTGTACAACGGGAAAGGAAATCTGGGATAGATTATGCATAACATACGAAGGTACAACTGAAGTCAAACAGTCTAGGTTAAACATCTTGCTACATGATTACAAACTTTTTCACATGAAACCTAGTGAGACTATTTCAGAAATGTACACAAGGTTCACTCAGATTGTTACCTCTTTGCATGTTCTAGGTAGAGAACTTACTAACTACGAAAGAGTGAACAAAATTCTAAGATGTTTGCCTGCTTCTTATGATGCTAAGATTACTGCTATTACTGAATCTAAAGATTTAAACACTTACTCTATTGACAGCTTACTTGGATCACTTATTGCTTACGAGCAAGGGGTGAACCAAAGGCAACTTGATGCAGGTGAACGCAAGAAAGAGAAGACAGTGGCACTAAAGGCCAAGGATTCAGATGCTAGCACTTCCGGGTCTGATAGCGATGATGTTGCCTTAATCACAAGGCAATTCAAAAGCTTTCTAAGGAAGAAACATAAGAACTATCAGAAGTGGAACAAGGGTACGTCCAATAAAAATTTTAAGAGTTCATCTGAATCTGTTTGTTTTGAATGTAGGAAGCCTGGACACATAAAGGCTGATTGTCCAACACTTAAAGCTCACCCAAGCAAGGAGAAGGGTGAGGAGAAACCAAAGTTCGGAAAGGATAAGAAGTGGATTCAGAAGGCGTTCTGGGCAGACTCTGCATCCGACTCTTCTGAGACTGAGGCTGAAGAGGAGGAAACAAACTTGTGTCTTATGGCTGATGATCACCCTGGTCAGTCGGATCAGGACGACGTATGTGAGCTTACCTACGATCAATTATTTGAAGTTTCTGAAAGAATTCATACATCGTATAGGAAGCTTAAGAAAACTCATGCTAGTTTGAAATTAGATTACTTAACGTTGCAAAAAGAGCATGATTCTATAGTTAAAGATCATTCCACACTTGATTCAAATCACATGTCTTTGCTTGATGAATTCGATGAGTTGAATAAAAAATATTCTGATTTAGTTTCTGAGCATGATTCATTGAAAACTATGCATGTGGACTTAGAAAGAGCTTTTAAAGAATTAGATATAATGGCATGTGAAGTAGAAAGTAGCAAGGGAACCTTGAAATTTGAAATTGCAAGTTTAAAGAAAGAAAATGAGTTTTTGAAAGTAAAGATCAGTGCTTTTGAAAAGAACAAAATACCGCCTACTTTTGAACAGTTTTATGCACCGCCACTTTTTGAAAAATCTGTTGCAAGTTCTTCAAAGCATGTTTTATATACATCTAGGAAGAGGTATTATCATCCACGTAGATTAGTTAACCCTTTTCCTGGTGTTAGATGTTTTTCATGTGGCATGTTAGGACATATTTCTCACACCTGCACTGTTCACCATAGTACACATTAGGTGTGGAAACCTAAACTGCCTGTTTCACAGCACAGCATGCATGCATTGCATTCTTCTTTTCATAAGAAGGAACCCAAACCTGTTTGGGTTCCTAAGACTGACGTTTGATACTTTTGTAGGTGTGCTCTCACACAAGACCTCATGAGAGCATGTGGTACCTGGACAGCGGATGTTCTAGACATATGACTGGAGATGCAAATCAGTTCATTTCACTGGAGGTCAGAGCTGGAGCCAAGGTTACACTTGGAGATAACACCACCAGGAAGGTGGTAGGCACAGGTATAATTGGTGATTCAAAGAACTTTATGATTGATAATGTTTTGCTTGTAGATGGACTGAAACACAACCTGCTGAGCATCAGTCAACTCTGTGACAAGGGATACAGCATCAAATTCCTGTCCACTGGCTGCATTTTAAGCTTAAATGATGAAGTTGTTTTGCAGGGGCAAAGGATCAACAACGTCTACAAGCTGGATGTAAGTAGCATTAAATCTGATAATTCAATTTGCTTAAAAACTGCTGCTGATGAGTCTTGGTTATGGCATAGGAGATTGTGTCATGCCAGTATGAAAACCCTTAGGAGAGTCACCCAAAAGGACTTAGTTAGAGGTGTGCCCAAGCTTAAGTTCACTAAGGATCACCTGTGTGATGCCTGTCAGTTGGGGAAGCAAGTCCAGTCCTCTTTTCACTCTGTTAAGGACATTAGCACCTCTAGACCTTTAGAAGTTCTTCACATGGACCTCTTTGGACCCATTAGCACTGCCAGCTTAGGGGGGAGAGTCTATGGTTTTGTGATTGTAGATGATTATTCGAGGTTCACTTGGGTTAAGTTTTTGTCACATAAATCTGAGTCATTTGATGAGTTTAGATCCTTCTCTACTTGGATTCAGAAGAAGTTAGGATGTGAGATTATTACCATCCATAGTGATCACGGAGGGGAGTTTGAAAATGAAAAATTTGGAAGTTTTTATGAGGATCATGGGATTAGTCACAATTTTTCAGCTCCTAGGACCCCTCAGCAGAACGGGGTAGCTGAAAGGACGAACAGGACCTTAGTGGAAGCCGTTAGAGCCATGCTTGCCGAGTATTCACTTCCAAAATACTTTTGGGCTGAAGCGGTGAACACTACCTGTTATGTGCTGAATAGGATGAATGTGAGAGTCAAACTGAATAAGACACCTTATGAGATCATTAAGGGTAGAACTCCAAATCTGTCCCACCTCCATGTCTTTGGCTGTAAGGTTTTCATTCTGAACAACGGGAAGTCACCCTTAGAAAAATTTGACCCCAAATCTGATGAAGGAGTGTTCTTAGGATATTCAAGTGTGGGGAAATCCTTTAGGGTGTTCAATAGGAGGACTTTGGTGGTGGAAGAAACAACCCATGTAGTGTTTGATGAATCTGATCCTAAGGAGTCTAGATCTGAAGTAGAAGATGAAGAGATTATTGAGGTTACCCAAGGAGTTAGAAATACAAATTTGGAGGAAAGGGTAGAACCTCAAACAGAGTTGCCTAGAGATTGGAGATATTCTTCGAGTCATCCTAAAGAACTGATCTTAGGAGACCCTTCTGAAGGTGTTAGGACTAGGCATGGACTTAGGAAGGAAGTAAACCATTCTGCCTTTATCTCAATGACTGAACCCACCAACATCAATCAAGCCCTGTCGGATGAATTTTGGATTTTAGCTATGTAGGAAGAATTGAATCAATTTGTAAGGAATGATGTTTGGGAGTTAGTAGAAAGACCTAAAAATCAAAGTATTGTGGGAACCAAGTGGGTCTTTAAGAATAAGATGAATGACTCTGGTGTGGTGGTGAGAAATAAGGCAAGATTGGTGGCTAAGGGGTATAATCAGATAGAAGGGATTGATTTTGAGGAGACTTTTGCCCCTGTAGCTAGATTAGAAGCCATTAGAGTGCTACTAGCCTTTGCCTGTTATAAGGGATTTAAGCTGTTTCAAATGGATGTTAAGAGTGCCTTTTTAAATGGGGTAATTAAAGAAGATGTTTTTGTAGAACAACCCCCAGGTTTTGAGAGTTCTCAATATCCAAGTCATGTCTATAAATTAAAAAAGGCCTTATATGGATTGAAACAGGCACCCAGAGCTTGGTATGAGAGGCTTAGCACATTCATGTTAGAAAGAGAGTTTGTTAAGGGGAGCGTAGACACCACCCTTTTTCTGAGGAGATTAGGAGATGACTTACTCATTGTCCAGATCTATGTTGATGATATAATTTTTGGATCTTCTGATAAATACTTATGTGAAGAGTTTTCTAAAATAATGAGTAAAGAGTTTGAGATGAGTATGATGAGAGAATTGTCCTACTTTTTGCGGTTTAGCATAAGGCAAACGGATGATGGAACCTTTCTCAATCAATCAAAATACACTAAGGACATTTTGAAGAAATATGAAATGGACAAAGCCAAGCTAATCAATACTCCCTTGCCCTCCTCAGTTCAGTTAGATAAGGATTCAAATGGAAAATCTGTTGATCAGAAGAAGTATAGAGGGATAATAGGTTCACTGCTTTACCTGACTGCTAGCCGACCTGATATCATGTTTAGTGTCTGTCTTTGTGCTAGGTTTCAGGCTGATCCTAAAGAGTCCCACCTGACTGCTGTTAAGAGAATTCTTAGATATCTTTTAGGAACCCCAAACCTAGGAATTTGGTACCCTAGGCACAGCACCTCTTTTGAGATCATTGGATATTCTGATTCTGACTTTGCGGGGTGTAGGGTGGATAGGAAGAGTACTTCTGGGACTTGTCAATTTATAGGACAGTCGTTAGTCTCCTGGTCCAGTAGAAAATAGAACTCAGTTGCACTTTCCACTGCTGAAGCTGAGTACATTGCCTTAGGGAGTAGTGTGGCCCAAGTTCTTTGGTTGAAGCAGCAAGTCTTGGATTTAGGAGTACCTATTGGCACAATTTCTGTTCTGTGTGATAATACTAGTGCCATCTGTATCTCTAAGAATCCAATCCAACATTCTAGGACCAAACATATTGACATTAGGCATCACTTCATTAGGGACCATGTTACAAAAGGGGACATTGAGCTACACCACGTAGCAACTGAAAATCAGCTGGCTGACATATTCACTAAACCACTGGCCTTTGACTCATTCAGCATTTTGAGAACCAGATTAGGAGTGATTGATATAAATGCTTGATTCTGATGACTGCTGATTTATAATTTTTATGATTGGTATTCTGATTTCTGTTAGTTAGTTTTTGTATTCTGATTTCTGATTTCTGTTAGTTAGTTTTGATTTGATTATTTGCTTTCAGTTGATTTTATTTCTTCTGTTGATTTCTGTGTTACCCTTATTGTTAGTTTGATTTGAGTATTTACTTTGCTATGATTTTCTACCTGTTTTTATTTATTTACTGGTTCATATCTTACACTTACTATTTTATGCTTTTCAAGATCAGATCACCGCTCACTACTTCTGGTGATCTGAAATTTTGACTGGGAGTTTTTATCTTATTTGGTTTGGAAGCTGATAAGCAGTGATTGACTTCGCTGAATCTGGTAAAGGGAAGAAACATTGATAATTATTTCTCTTCCTCTAACTCCTTTACTGGTGTGTAGTTTCTTTTGAATAAAAATCCTTTTCAAAATTAAAATGTTAGTTTTTGAAATAGAGATTATTTTATCTTCCTACAGTAATCTGCTTGATTTTCTAATTAATTGTTGACCTCATTTTTGAAATGCTTGATTTTCTAAATCAAGTGATTGCATTTATCATATTTTGTATGGCTTTTGTTTTGTGAATCGTTCTTCTTTACTGCGGAGAGTCATCTCCTATGTCTGGAAGATAATCTCACAGCTGAGACTCTTTAATGATTATGAAAAGGAGAAAGCTTATAAAAGATGTGCAGTGTGCCAGATAATTTGAAAAAGAGGCATAAAATGAGCCCAAAACTGAAAATATGCGAAATTGCCAAATTGAATACACAAACTGTATCAAAAAAAAATCAAAAGATGCGCAAAGCGCCAACCAATTTGAAAAAGAGGCACAAAATGAGCCCAAAACAAGCTTTCTTTCCTTTCAGATTGTTAAATATCTTAGAGAAATCTGTGCGCCACTTAATATTTTCAAAAGCTTAAGTTTTGAAAATCCCGATTTCTGATTTTTTACATTGTAACACTATTATATCAGATATTTTTCTGGAACGAGGCTTGAAAGGATTTCTTTTCAAATCTAATATCTTTTATTCTGAATCGGATTTTTGTTTTGAAAGAGATTTGCATCTATAAGGTGCCCGGGGTCGGAGTTACGAAAGTTGATTATTTCCAACCTTTTCTGGATTTCAGCGCTGTCAATCATCCTGTCATTGGTTTTTGAATCTAAAATCAAGAAAAAATTTTGATTTTCCTGTTTTGTAGTTGTTCTATTTATGTTTTATTTTATGTTTTCTTATCGTGTTATGTTTTTCCTCCTCCTTTTTGTGATGTCAAAAGGGGGAGTCAGTTGTAGTCGTGTCTGTTTCTATTTTCTGAGTCATGTTTCCTGTATTGTTTTAGCTGTTAAATGAAAATTTAAAAAATGTTTGTTTTGGTTGATCTCCTAGTTTACTTTTATTTTCAGACTACTTTACAAATGTTTGCCATCATCAAAAAGGGGGAGATTGTTGCAAATCTGGTTTTGATGATGACAAACATGTTTCCAGTGTGTTTTGCTTGGCTAATCTGTTTCAGGCACAAAAGATCGCGAGCAACTCAAGCCAACTCAAGATCAGGTCCAAGTGTGTCAAATATATGATTTTTCTTTTTATTGAGTCAATTGTAATGTAACTGATTCCCTAGCTAAGTAACCTTGCACACACACACACTCAGGGAGAGAGATTGAGTGAATTAGAGTTTCTATTAAAAATTTGTTCAGATCGTCCTGGACGATATCCACATCGTCCTGGATGATTCAGTTAAAATAGAAACCCTAATTAGGGCGACTAAGTTAAGAGGGTCTGATTGAGCCGATCATCTTGGACGATCTACGGATCGTACGGGACGATATTCCCAAATCAGAAATTCTCAGCCGCCAGATCAAGTTAGGCAAGCTCTTATTTTTAGATACTTGGTCTGATCATCCCGGACGATTCAGTACAGTCATGCCTAATTTAATCTGGTAATTAAGGAAAGCAATTTATTTTTGGTTGATACGATCATATCGTCCTGGACGATCGCAGGATCGTCCCGGACGATCTTGATCGTCTAGTGCATTTAAGCTGTACGTCCAGAACTATGTACAGGATGATTTGGGGCCTTTTTGAACTAATCGTACCGGACGATGACCCTATCGTCCGGGATGATCAAGTCATTTTTTGGTCGTCCAGCACAGATTTCTCTGGACGACTCGAACTGTCTTCTGGACAATTTCCCTCAATTTGAACTAATCGTCCCGGACGATCGCAGGATCGTACGGGACGATATGAACAACTTTTTCTACTGATCGTCCAGAAGAGCCAGATCGTCCAGGCTGAAACAGCTGAATTTGAACTGATCGTACAGGACGATCTTGGCCGACCAGTTCAGATTTAGGGCAAATTTTAAGCCCTCCTTTAAAAGAACTTTTTCCAATTTTTGGAAAAATCTTTTGCTGCCTTCCTTCCCTGAGAAACCCTAGAGAGAGAGAGAGTTGGGAGAGAGAGAGAAGATCTTGTGAGGGGGAGTTAGTGAGGGATTCACTAAGGTTGCTCCGAGCACGGATCAGAGTCATCTTATCCGCTCATCGTCTTTCGTCTAGTCGGTGTTCGTCGTGGGAGGATCGTTCGCAAGAAGATCTGGGGTTCTCTGCCCGCTTCAGGTGGAAGCAAAAGGAGTTCGTAGGTTCTCTGCCTGCTTCAGGAGGAAGCGAAAGGAGTTCGAAGGTTCTCTGCCTGCTTCAGGAGGAAGCGAAAGGAGGTCGGGTTCTCTGCCTCACCGTATGGTGAAAAGGAGATTTTTGTACAGGCTTCTCCGCCTTGCTGTGGGAGCAAAAGGAGAGACACTTCTGTTTAGTGCAATACCCGGAGGGGAGGCTCCGGGGAGTGGACGTAGGTCAAGTTGACCGGACCACTATAAAATCTGGTTTGCTTTTCTGATTCAATTCTGCACTTTAATTTTTTTCTGATATTAACTGCTTGGGTGAATATCTGTGGTTGATCTTTTTATCGTTGTTTTAATTTATTTCCGCTGCACGTTATAAAAAGATTTTCATAGTTATCGTGAAATTTTTAAATAACCAATTCACCCCCCCTCTTGGTTAGCCTCGAGACTAGTTCACTAGGGCTTAACATTCCTAACGAACTTTTAGGTATATCATCCTGTACGATCAGTTCAAATTCAGCTGTTTCTGCCTGGACGATTTGGCTCTTCTGGACGATCAGTAGAAAAAATTATTCATATCATCCCGTACGATCCTGCGATCGTCCGGGACGATCAGTATAAATCGAGGAATATCGTCCAGAAGACAGTTCAGGTCGTCCAGAGAAACTTGTGCTGGATGACAAAAAAATGACTTGATCGTCCAGGACGATAGGGACATCGTCCTGTACGATTAGTTCAAAAAGTGCCCAAATCATCCTGAACACAGTTCGGGACGTACAGCTGAAATGCACTAGATGATCATGATCGTCCAGGATGATATGATCGTATCAATCAAAAATAAATTACTTTCCTTAATTACCAGATTAATTTAGGCATGATTGTACTGAATCGTCCAGGATGATATATGTATCATCCGGGTCGATCAGACCAAATAACTTAAAATAAAAACTTGCCTAACTTGATCTGGCGGCTGAGAATTTCTGATTTGAGCATATCGTCCCGTACGATCCAAAGATCGTCCAGGACGATCGGCTTAATCAGACCCTATTAACTTAGTCGCCCTAATTAGGGTTTCTATTTTTACCTGATCGTCCAGGATGATGTGAATATCGTCCAGGACGATCTGAATAAAAAATGAACAGAAACTCTAATTCACTCAAGCTCTCCCCCTGAGTGTGTGTGTGCAAGGCTACTTAGCTAGGGGATCAGTTACATTACAATTGACTCAATAAAATGAAAAAAAAAGTACATTGGACACACTTGGACCCAATCTTGAGTTGGCTTGAGTGGCTCGTGATCGTTTGTACCTGAAATGGGTTAGCCAAGCAAAACACAATAGAAATATGTTTGTCATCATCAAAATTATATTTACAACAATCTCCCCCTTTTTGATGATGGCAAACCTATGTTCAGTAGTTTTAAAAATACAAGAGCTAGGAGATCAAAAAGAAAATTTTTTAAATTTTTAATTTTCATTTAACCAATCAAAGTAGTATAACCACAAGTACAGAACATAACAGGAACAACGCTAGTACTGACTCCCCCTTTTGACATCACCAAAAGAGGGTAAACAAAATCAACAGAACCAGGCATGACAAAACAAAGCAGTGCAAACAAAACAGAAAAAAAAAATAACAACTATACAACAAAAACTACAACTGAGGCGGATCCTGATCGGAAGAAGGAGGTGGCGGTGGTGGGTTGAAGTAATGGTGAATGGCCTGAAAGTGGGCTCCGATCCAGGCGATGTCCTGGTCATGCTGCTGTTGCTGCTGCGCAGCATAGTCAGTGAAGCGCTGAATGTCCTCGGTGTGCCGCTGCTCCTTGGCAACCATATAGGAGTCAAATCTTGCCTCCCACTGATCGAAGCGCTGCACCAGGTGGTCAAAGGGAGAGGCAATGTGAAGGGGAGAAGGTGCCTCTGATGCAGCTGAAACTGGAATGGCCTCTTCCTCCTCTTCCTCAACATCCGGGGCGGGCTCCGGATGTAGTCGAGTGCTGTGTAGGACATAGAAGGCATTGTTGGTGAGGAAGGAAGGAGGAACATCTGGAGCTACGGGATATTGCAGGTCATATTTGGTTTCGAGGGCATAGGCAACAATGTGTCCTAAGGCTAGATTTGGACGACGGTGATGACCTAGATCCTGAATGGTGGTGAGGTGCTTGAGGTACCGGATAATAAGGTCTGTGGCATTAAATTCCCTATTGGCCAGGATGTAGTAGGTGGTCAAGGACAGGAGTGGGGTGATGTGAATTCGATCCCCCGCCTTTGGAATGACGGAGGAAAGAACAACATGCTGAATAGTCCGGGCGTCCTTAAGAAGTGTGGAGCAGGCATTGTCATGATAAGGGACATTTGTATTTCAAAGGAAATGATTGGCGACACTCAAATCATAGTCTGGGTCGGTGATAAGGGTGTGGAGTTTATCGCCAGTGAGGACAGTTGGAGAATATTGTGAAAATCCTTATAGGTAAGTTCGATGGGGCACAGATTTACATAAGAACGAAGAGTGGAATAATCAGCCGATATCCTCAAGTTTGCAAAGAAAATGCGAAGAAGTTCCGAGCTAAAGGGAAATGTGAGAGTCAGGACGAAGGTGAGGGAGGTGTGTGCGAAGAGGTCAAGGACAGGATAAGTGAGAGTGCAGGGATTTACAATTTTCGACGGTGTGATCCCCACCTCACAATATCGCTCGTAGGCAGCCTAATCGGCTGCATTGGGGAAGCGAGGATCAACAGGTCCCCGGGAGGAACTGACACCCTTTTGACGGGACCGTTTGCCACCAGCCATTAGAAATCAAGAGTGTACGAAGTAAAAGGAGAGTGGAAAAGAAATGGTGTGGAAAATCCTTAAGAGAACTACTGTTTATATAGAAAATGGCCTGATCATCCCGTACGATCGCGACATCGTCCGGGACGATATGAGCATTTATGACGTCCTGGACGAATGGTCAAAATGATGGTACGATCGTCCAGGACGATTAGACACAGGAGATTGTCCCGAGGAGTCAGGCTGGACGACTGTTGATGAAAATTATCATCTAGGATGATTAGGTGGATCGTCCGGGACGATATGAAATAAGTGTGTCAGACGGGCCGAATTCCAATCGTCTAGGGGCTGACACGTGGATCGTCCAGGACGATAGGGTGGATCGTCCAGGACGATGGACAATAATTGGAGCAATGTCAGCCGTTTGATCAGATCAGGAGGATATGGATCATATCGTCCAGGACGATGTAAGGATCATCCAGGATGATCACCAATAATTAGAGTTCTTTCAGCAGCAGGAGCAGTGTGGGGATGATTTTGAATGAATCGTCCAGGACGATGTTTGGATCGTCCAGGATGAAGAGGATCGTCCAGGACGATCGAGGTATCGTCCAGGACGATGTGAAGAAAATAGAAAAAGATGAATCATGAAGATGATCGATTAGGATCCCAAAAACACAACTATGAAATCAAAATAAAATAAAAATGAATAAAACTCACAGCAAAAACACATAAAAGCAAAGTTTTTTTTTGATTAAGCTGCTCGAGTAAATCAAAAATTTTCCTTGATTTTAGATTCAAAAACCAATAAGAAGACGATTGACAGCGCTGAAATCTAGAAAAGGTTGGAAAAATCAACTTTCGTAACTCCGACCCCAGGCACCTTATCGATGCAAACCTCTTTCAAACCAAAAATCCGATTCAGAAGAAAAGACATTAGATTTGAAAAGAGATCCTTTCAAGCCTCGTTCCAGAAAAATATCTGATATAATAGTGTTACAAAGTAAAAAATTAGAAATCAGGATTTTCAAACTCAAGCTTTTGAAAATATTAAGTGGCGCACGGATTTTTCTAAGACATTTAACAATCTGAAAGGGAAGAAAGCTTGGTTTGGGCTCATTTTGTACCTCTTTTTCAAATTGGTTGGCGCTTTACGCATCTTTTTATTTTTGATACACTTTGTGTATCTAATTTGGCAATTTCGCATCTTTTCAGTTTTGGGCTCATTTTATGCCTCCTTTTCAATTTATTTGGCGCACTGCGCATCTTTTGTAAGCTTTCTCCTTTTCATAATCATTAAAGAGTCTCAGCTGTGAAATTATCTTCCAGACATAGGAGATGACTCTCCACAGTAAGGAAGAATGATTCACAAAATAAAAGCCATATATCATATGATAAATACAATCACTTGGTTTAGAAAATCAAACTAATGACTCAAGACTTTGAAAAATACTATTGATATGAGGTAGATTACTGTAGGAAGATAAAATAATCTCTATTTCAAAAAACTAACATTTTAATTTTGAAGAGAATTTTTATCCAAAAGAAAATATACACCAGTAAAGGAGTTAGAGGAAGAGAAACAATCATCAATGTTTCTTCCCTTTAGCAGATTCAATGGAATCAATCACTACGTACCAGCTTCCAAACCAAAACAAGGTAAAAACTCCCAGTCAGAAATTTAGATTATCAGAAGTAGTGAGCGGTGATCAGATTTTGAAAAGCATAAAACAGTAAGTGCAAGATATGAACCAGTGAATAAAAACATGTAGAAAATCACATCCAAGTAAATACTCAAATCAAACTAAGAGTAAGGCTAAAACAGAAATCAGCAGAAGAAATAAAATCAACTGAAAGCAAATAATCAAACCAAAAACTAACTAACAGAAAATAGAATATCAATCAGAACAATAAAAAATCAACAGTCATCAAAATCAAGCATTTATATAAATCACTCCTAATCTGGTTCTCAAAATGCTGAATGAGTCAAAGGCCAGTGGTTTAGTGAATATGTCAGCCAGCTGATTTTCAGTTGCTCAATGTCCCCTTTTGTAACATGGTCCCTAATAAAGTGATGCCTTATATCAATGTGTTTGGTCCTAGAATGTTGGATTGGATTCTTAGAGATACAGATGGTACTAGTATTATCACACAGAATAGAAATTGTGCCAACAGGTACCCCTAAATCTAAGACTTGTTGCTTCAACCAAAGAACTTGGGCCACACAACTCCCTAAGGTAATGTACTCAGCTTCAACAGTGGAAAGTGCAACTGAGTTCTATTTTCGACTGGACCAGGAGACTAACGACTGTCCTATGAACTGATAAGTCCCAGAAGTACTCTTTCTATCCACCTTACAGCCCACAAAGTCATAATCAGAATATCCGATGATCTCAAAAGAGGTGCTGTGCCTAGGGTACCAAATTCCTAGGTTTGGGGTCCCAAAAAGATATCTAAGAATTCTCTTAATAGCAGTCAGGTGGGACTCTTTAGGATCAGCCTGAAACCTAGCACAAAGACAGACACTAAACATGATATCAGGTCGACTAGAAGTCAGGTAAAGTAGTAATCCTATTATCCCTCTATACTTCTTCTGATCAACAGATTTTCCACTTGAGTCCTTATCTAACTGAACTGAGGAGGGCAAGGGAGTATTGATTGCCTTGGCTTTGTCCATTTCATATTTCTTCAAAATGTCCTTAGTGTATTTTGATTGATTGAGAAAGGTTCCATCATCCGTTTTCCTTATGCTAAACCCCAAAAAGTAGGACAATTCTCCCATCATACTCATCTCAAACTCCTTACTCATTATTTTAGAAAACTCATCACATAAATATTTATCAAAAGATCCAGAAATTATATCATCAATATAGATCTGGACAATGAGTAAGTCATCCCCTAATCTCCTCAGAAAAAGGGTGGTGTCTACGCTCCCCTTAACAAACTCTCTTTCTAACAGGAATGTGCTAAGCCTCTCATACCAAGCTCTGGGTGCCTATTTCAATCCATATAAGGCTTTTTTTAATTTATAGACATGATTTGGATATTGGAAACTCTCGAAACCTATGGGTTATTCTACAAAAAATATCTTTTTTAATTACCCCATTTAAAAAGGCACTCTTGACATCCATTTGAAATAGCTTAAATCCCTTATAATAGGCAAAGGCTAGTAGCACTCTAATGGCTTCCAATCTTGCTACAGGGGCAAAAGTCTCCTCAAAATCAATCCATTCTATTTGATTATACCCCTTAGCCACCAATCTTGCCTTATTTCCCACCACCACACCAGAATCATTCATCTTATTCTTAAAGACCCACTTGGTTCCCACAATACTTTGATTTTTGGGTCTTTCTACTAACTCCCAAACACCATTCCTTATAAATTAATTCAATACTTCCTGCATAGCTAAAATCCAAAACTCATCTCACAAGGCTTGATTGATGTTGGTGGGTTCAGTCATTGAGATAAAGGCAGAATGGTTTACTTCCTTCCTAAGTCCATGTCTAGTCCTAACACCTTTAGAAGGGTCTCCTAAGATCAGTTCTTTAGGATGACTCGAAGAATATCTATAATCTCTAGGCAACGTGGTTTGAGGTTCTACCTTTCCTTCACATTTGTATTTCCAACTCCTTAGGTAACCTCAATAATCTCTTCATCTTCTACTTCAGATCTAGACTCCTTAGGATCAGATTCATCAAACACTACATGGGTTGTTTCTTCCACCACCAAAGTCCTCTTATTGAACACCCTAAAGGATTTCCCCACACATGAATATCCTAAGAACACTCCTTCATCAGATTTGGGGTCAAATTTTCCTAAGGATGACTTCCCGTTGTTCAGAATGAAAATCTTACAGCCAAAGACATGGAGGTGGTATAGATTTAGAGTTCTACCCTTAATGATCTCATAAGATGTCTTGTTCAGTTTGACTCTCACATTCACCCTATTCAGCACATAACAGGCAGTGTTCACCGCTTCAGCCCAAAAGTATTTTGGAAGTGAATACTCGGCAAGCATGGCTCTAGCGGCTTTCACTAAGGTCCTGTTCTTCCTTTCAGCTACCCCGTTTTGCTAAGGCGTCGTAGGCGCTGAAAAATTGTGACTAATCCCTTGATCCTCACAAAAACTTCCAAATCTTTCATTTTCAAACTCCCCTCCGTGATCACTATGGATGGTAATGATCTCACATCCTAACTTCTTCTGAATCTAAGTAGAGAAAGATCTAAACTCATCAAATGACTCAGATTTATGTGTCAGAAATTTCACCCAAGTGAACCTCGAATAGTCATCTATAATCACAAATCCATAGACTCTCCCCCCTAAGCTGGCAGTGCTAATGGGTCCAAAGAGGTCCATGTGAAGAACTTCTAAAGGTCTAGAGGTGCTAATGTCCTTAACAGAGTGAAAAGAGGACTGGACTTGCTTCCCCAACTAACAGGCATCACATATGTGATCTTTAGTGAACTTAAGCTTGGGCACACCTCTAACTAAGTCCTTCTGGTTGACTCTCCTAAGGGTTTTCATACTGGCATGACACAATCTCCTATGTCATAACCAAGACTCATCATCTGCAATTTTTAAGCAAATTGAATTATCAGATTTAATGTAACTTACATCCAGCTTGTAGACGTTGTTGATCCTTTATCCCTGCAAAACAACTTCATCATTTAAGCTTAAAATGCAGCGAGTGGGCAGGAATTTGATGTTGTATCCCTTGTCATAAAATTGACTGATGCTCAGCAAGTTGTATTTCAGTCCATCTACAAGCAAAATATTATCAATCATAAAATTCTTTGAATCACCAATTATACCTGTGCCTACCACCTTCCTGGTGGTGTTATCTCCAAGTGTAACCTTGCCTCCAGCTCTGGCCTCCAGCAAAATGAACTGATTTGCATCTCCAGTCATATGTCTAGAGCATCCGCTGTCCAGGTACCACAAGCTCTCACGAGGTCTTGTGTGAGAGCACTCCTATGAAAATATCAAACGTCAGTCTTAGGAACCCAAACAGGTTTGTGTTCCTTCTTATGAAAAGAAGAATGCAATGCATGCGTACTGTACTGTGAAACAGGCAGTTTGGGTTTCCACACCCAATGTGTACTACAGTGAACAATACAGGTGTGGGAAATGTGTCCTAACATGCCACATGAAAAACATCTAACATCAGGAAAAGGGTTAACTAATCTACGTGGGTGATAGTGCCTCTTTCTAGATGTATATGAAACATACTTTGATGAACTTGCAACAGATTTTTCAAAAGGTGGCGGTGCATAGAACTGTTCAAAAGTAGGCGGTGTTTTGTTCTTTTCAAAAACACTGATTTTCACTTTCAAAAACTCAATATGTTTATTTAAACTTGCAATTTCAAAAGTTCTTGCACTTTCATTACTTTCTAAATCACATGCCATATCATTCACTTTCTTAAAAGCAACTCCTAATTCAACATGCGATGTTTTTAACAAATCATGCTCAACAGTTAAATCAAAATATTTTTTGTTCAACTCATCGAATTCATCAAGCAAGGACATGTGACTGGAATCAAGTGTGGAATGATCTTTAACTACAAAATCATGCTCTTTTTGTAAAGTCAAATAATCTAATTTCAGACTAGCATGAGTTTTCTTAAGCTTCCTATACGATGTATGAATTTTTTCAGAAACTTCAAATAATTGATCGTAAGTAAGCTCACATACCTCTTCCTGGTTCGACTGACCAGGGTGATCATCAGCCATCAGACACAAGTTTGTTTCCTCCTCTTCAGCTTCAGTCTCAAAAGAGTCGGATACAGAGTCTGCCCAGAACGCCTTCTGAAGCCGCTTCTTATCCTTTCTGAACTTTGGTTTCTCCTCACCCTTCTCCTTGCTTGGGTGAGCCTTGAGCGTAGGACAATTCGCCTTTATGTGTCCAAGCTTCCTACATTAAAATTAAACAGATTCAGATGAACCTTTAAAAGTTCTACTGGTCTTACCTTTATTCCACTTGTGAAAGTTCTTATTCTTCTTCCTTAGAAAGCTCTTGAATTGCCTTGTGATTAAGGCAACATCATCGCTATCAGACCCGGAAGTGCTAGCATCTGAATCTTTGGCCTTTAGTGCCACTGTCTTCTCCTTCTTGCGTTCACCTGTATCAAGTTGCCTTTGGTTCACCCCTTGCTCGTAAGCAATGAGTGATCCAAGTAAGCTGTCAATAGAGTAAGTATTTAAATCTTTAGATTCAGTGATAGCAGTAATCTTAGCATCATAAAAAGCAGACAAACATCTAAGAATTTTGTTCACTCTTTCGTAGTTAGTAAGTTCTCTACCTAAAGCATGCAAAGAGGTAACAATCTAAGTGAATCTTGTGTACATTTCTGAAATAGTCTCACTAGGTTTCATGCAAAAAAGTTCGTAATCATGTAACAAGATGTTTAACCTAGACTGTTTGACTTCAATTGTACCTTCATATATTATACATAATCTATCCCAGATTTCTTTTCCCGTTGAACAAGTAGAAACACGCATATAGTCTTCAGATTTTAAAGCACAAAAGAAATAGTTCAAGCATTTTGCATTTAACTGTGCTAAGTCACGATCATCAAACGTCCAATCAGCAAAAGGCAATTCAGTTTTCATATTGTTAATCAATCTAAAAGGAGGTTCGTATCCATCCTTAACTAACATCCACATGCGATAGTCAATCGATTGAAGAAAAGTAGACATGCGTGTTTTCCAAAAATCAAAAGGAATATTATCAAACAACGGTGGTCTTGTAATAGAATAACCTTCAGCAGTATTACGATTGTTACAGTTAGCCATGGATCAAATTCAAAAGTTTTTAAACCTAAATTTTGAATCCTGCTCTGATACCACTTGAAAGTTAGATAGGGATGTTAAGCCCTAGTGAACTAGCCCCGAGGCTAACCAAGAGGGGGGGGGTGAATTGGTTATTTAAAAATTTCACAACAATAATGAAAAATCTTTTCGATATTTAGCAGTGGAAATAAATAAACATAAACGAAAAGATCAATCTCAGATATTCACCCACGTGGTTAATATCAAAAAATAAAATGCAGAACTGAATCAAAAAAGTAAACCAGATTTTATATTGGTTCGGTAAACTTGGCCTACGTCCACTCCCCGGAGCCTCCCCTCCGGGTATTGCACTAAATAAAAAGTGTCTCTCCTTTTTCTCCCACAGCAAGGCGGAGAAGCCTGTACAAGACCTCCTTTTCACCACACGGTGGGGCAGAGAACCCGACCTCCTTTTGCTTCCTCCTGAAGCAGGCAGAGAACCTTCGAACTCCTTTTGCTTCCACCTGAAGTGGGCAGAGAACCCTGGATCTTCTTGCGAACGATCCTCCCACGACGAACACCGACTAGAAGAAAGACGACGAGTGGAGAAGACAACTCTGATCCATGCTTGGAGCAACCTTAGTGAATCCCTCTCTAACTCCCCCTCACAAGATCCTCTCTCTCTCTCTCTCTCCCAACTCTCTCTCTCTCTAGGGTTTCTCAGGGAAGGAAGGTGGAAAAAGATTTTTCTTATTTTAAGAAAAAGTTCTTTTATAGGAGGGTTTAAAATTTGCCCTAAATCTCAACTGGTCGGCCAAGATCGTCCATGACGATCGGTATATCGTCCTGTACGATCAGTTCAAATTCAGCTGTTTCAGCCTGGACGATCTGGCTCTTCTGGACAATCAGTAGAAAAAATTATTCATATCGTCCCGTACGATCCAGCGATCGTCCGGGACAATTAGTACAAATCGAGGAATATCGTCCAGAAGATAGTTCGGGTCGTCTAGAGAAACTTGTGCTGGACGACCAAAAAATGACTTGATCATCCAGGACGATAGGGACATCGTCCTGTACGATTTGTTCAAAAAGTGCCCAAATCATCCTGAACACAGTTTGGGACGTACAGGTGAAATGCACTAGACGATCATGATCGTCCGGGATGATCCTGTGATCGTCCAAGATGATATGATCATATCAATAAAAAATAAATTGCTTTCCTTAATTACCAGATTAATTTAGGCATGATTGTACTGAATCATCCAGGACGATACACGTATCATCCGGGACGATCAAACCAAATAACTTAAAATAAAAACTTTCCTAACTTGATCTAGCGGCTGAGAATTTCTGATTTGAGCATATCGTCCCGTACGATCCAAAGATCATCCCGGACGATCGGCTTAATCATACACTATTAGCTTAGTCACCCTAATTAGGATTTATGTTTTTACCTGATCGTCCAGGACGATGTGAATATCGTCCAGGACAATCTGAACAAAAATGAACAGAAACTCTAATTCACTCAAGCTCTCCCCCTGAGTGTGTGTGTGCAAGGCTACTTAGCTAGGGGATCAGTTACATTACAATTGACTCAATAAAATGAAAAAAATAGTACATTGGACACACTTGGACCCAATCTTGAGTTGGCTTGAGTGGTTCGTGATCATTTGTACCTGAAACAGGTTAGCCAAGCAAAACACAATAGAAACATGTTTGTCATCATCAAAATCGTATTTGCAACAACTTTGATGACATTTTTCATTTCAATTGCTTTAATGCTAAAATGTCTATTAATGCCATGTTTAATTATTAGTTTATTAAGTCCAAAGTCCATATCAGAAATGTTACTGCCTCGCTCATTTTTTGGTATTTATGATTGGATAGAAATAACTCTATTTTCAATGGTGTTGCTATGAACCACCATAGGATTATCTAGAATGTGAAAGACAAGGTGGGTGCTCTTTATTCTATTAAGTTGCTCTTTGTTAAGAATTTTAAGAACTATTATTCTATTGCATCTTATTTAGGGATTAAGTTGCTGGTTGATCATCTTCCTAAAGAATCTAGGTTTATTTATTGGACTAAACTGCCTTTTAACTCTTATAAGTTGAATGTGTATGGTGCTATCCTTGGGGCCTCTTTGGGCTATGGTAGGGTTATTAGGGACTATCATGGTAGTTTTATTATGGCTTTCGATGGTCCTTTACAAAATTATGATGTTAGCATGGATGTCATGTTGGCTATGCTCCATGGTTTAAGAGTATGCATTTCTCTTTATTTAACTAACATTATTATTGAAGTTGATTCCAATTTATGTTTTCAATTATTAAATTCTGTGGAGGATACGGTGTGTAATTCTAATCTCTTTTACCTAGTGAGGGATATTAAGAATTTGTTAATCTTTATGAACTATTATAGCTCTCTTATTCACAAGGAAAGAAAAGCATGTGCTAATTGGATTTCCAATCGGGGGTATGGCTTAGAGTGTCTGTCTGATTTTACTGCCGCTAAACTCCCTGCTTCGCTGACTAGTCTTTCAAAATTAGACAAAATTGGTATGCCTTCTGTTAGATTTTAATATTTGTTGTTGGCTGGAGGTTGTTATCTTCTTTTCTTTGATCCTGGTGTTTCACTCTCAGGTTTTATCCTAGGTCTTGTTCTAGGGATATTATTTCTTCCTGCTTCTATGGTTTTGTTTATTTATGGTCTTTGTTTCCTTTTTGATTCTCTGGGTGCTGGGGTGGCCTTCTCTTACTGCTCTATTTTTTGGTCAGTTGGTTCCTTTTACTGTTCCTTTATTCTAATTCAGGCCTGCCATGGTTTTTTGGGGTGGGTTCTGTGTTGTCTCTTGAAGTCCAATTTTTGGTGTTTTTTGGGTATTTTTGATCCTTGGTTGGTTGGTTTGGGGTTTGCCTCTTGGTTGGCTTCCTGTAAGCTCTCTCTACGGCCTTAGTTCCTTTTGATTTTGGTTTCTGTTTGGGTGCCAGGAGTAGTTTCCTATGTTGCTCTTTTTTAGCCAGTTTTCTTTGTTGGTGTTCTTTTTTATTGGGTGTCTATGGTGCTTAGTTGCTAGGCATTTCCTAGTGCCTCTGGGCCTTTACTTATGCTGGGTTTTGTGGCTATACTTTATGTAGCCTTTCATTTTTATTTCTGGGGCTCCTATTTTTCGCATGAGGTTCTGCATAGATGACTGGTGGAGTATTCTGATTATGTTGAGCTATTTTTCTGGTTAGGTGGCCTCTTTCCTGGGCAGCCAGATGGGGTGTCTTTTATCTGCACTCTGTTTCTCTATTTATTTTAGTTGGTTTGGCTTTGTCCTTGTTGTTACCCGTGCCTTGATTTCCTGGTGTTATTGCTGTTGGTTTGGGTTTAATGCTTCCTAGTGTTATTTATTTCTAGTTTATATGAATATCTTTACTAATTTGGAGGTGTTCAAGTGTGGTGACCCTTCTTGCATTTCTTATGTCTTTGCTATTGGGAACTATGAGGTTGATGTTGGTTGGCCTGGCTGCTCTGGTGATAATGTTTTGGATCTTCTTATTGCCTCTTTTTGTTTTCTTTTTATCTATCTTTGGATTATCTACAGCAAATATCAACCTGCTAGCCTTTACTTTTACTTGTGTTTTCTCTTTCGTGGGCATCAATCTTTTTTTGCAAGATATTCTAAGTGTAGGTGTTCATTATGGCGCCATTTTGGATGGAAAGCTGGAGCTGATTATGTTTCTTTGGTTTCTTCCTTTTGTTTTCATCCTTCTTTTTGGGTGCTCGTTCTTATGCACTGTAGAATGTTTTTAGTTTTTATTGTATTTTTTCCTAGTAGGGAACTCAAGCTCTTAGGATTATTTTACTTTCTTTTTGTAGCTCTTTTGAGCATTAGTGAGCTTGAGATCTCTTTAAGGACCATGTATTTTTTTGTTGAATTAACACGTAGGCCCTCTGCGGGTTTCCCCTTAAAAAAGGAAATTTAATAAATCCTCCAATTAATAATGCAACAGCTCTTTCTCTGGCTGGCAATTTCAGGGTGATTCTGGTTTCTACTATTTTCACTCATGGTTTCTACTATAGATTGGCATTCATTTTGTGTTTCGATTAGTTTTTGATTTGTGTGTAGCTTGTTTTATTCCTCTCCTAAGGCCGGTTTCGGCTTAGGTCATTTTCTTTTCATTTTATGATGGGTGATCCATCCTCAATGATCTCGGACCCTTAGGGCATTCTCCCTTCGGCTTTGGTTGCGACTTCAAAAGGTTTTTTGAGTAATGATGGTTATGAAAATAAATCTCACTCTTTTTATGATGTACTTGTCAAATATATCTCTTCGAAGGATCCTATCTTCTCAATCACAAAATCGATGGTAAAAGGTTTTCCTGCTCTTTTAATATCTAATGATGATATTCTCAAACTTGCCAGCCCTTTTCTTTTCACTCTTGTTGGGAAGTTTTCGATCCGACAGCCAAATTTAGATGCGATTTGTGTTTTTTTTTTTTTTGGAAGTTGAAATTATCTGGCAATTTTTCTATCAGTTTGCTTGATGCTAGACATGTTGCAATTCAATTATCTAATGATCTTGATTACAGTAGGGTTTTTGCTAGAAGAACTTATTATATTCTAAATTGTCAAATGAGATTATTAAAATGGACACCTTTTTTTGATGTCAAAGAGGAATCACCCATTGTTCCTATTTGGATCTCTTTTTCTAATTTACATTTGCATTTTTTTAATTCTCATGTTCTTCATGCTTTGGGATCTATTTTTGGTAGACCTCTTCAAACAAATCAAGCCACTGTCTCTCCTTCGAGGCCTTCAGTGGCTAGGATTCTTATGGAATTGGATATCACTAAGAAGCATCCTAAAGACATCTGGCTTGGATCTGAAAATTCTGGGTATTTACAGAAAGTTGAGTTTAAAAATGTTCTAGATTTTTGTTTGCATTGTAAAGTGCATGAACATTCGATAAATGATTATTTTATTTTCGATCCTCAACTTAGAAAGAATAATATGGCCTCTAAAACTATGGTTGGACCAATTGATGGAGAACCTGGTGTGCTTAGAGGTCATACTATTTATAAGGAAAAGGCTCAAAACATAAATTTGGAGGAACCAAAAGCTTCTGGGGATGACATAGAGAATAGACTTTAGATAATTCCATAAGGAATGAAAGTTTTTCAGATAAGGATGACAAAGATGGTCAATACAATATTGATACTGTGGATTCTGTTGAGGAACAAGCTTTAGTTGATTTGGGTGAAAATGGCTTAGGGGAGAAAGTTGGTGATGATCAAAATCATATTATTTCTGGTCCTTGGTTAATCAAGGAATGGAGGAGAATAATATGGGTGAGAAAAATGTGTCATATTGTCAAGATAATGATCAAAGTGGTTGTGCTTTAAATCAAGTTATGAGGATAAGTGTGAAAGTGGATCCAAACATACCTATAAAAATAATCAAATGATCGATGGGGATAAGGTTGATGATATGGAGGAAGGGGAAATTAAATCTCATAATACTTTCACTCCCAAGGATGGTCTTAAGGGCTCCACTATTAAATCTATGTCATCTCCTATTGGTAAGGCTAACATTAATAAAGAAGGTTATACTACAGTTTCAAAATAGAAGGGTAAGAATAATAAGAACACTTCTGGCATCACCTGAAGGGTCACTAAAGCTTCTAACCAATCTATTAATGGTTAAAGCCCTTATGTGCAATATTAGGGGTGTGGGTGGTTCTCAATCTAAGGATAGAGTTAGGTATTTATGTAGGATTTATGATATTCACATTCTTGTTTTAATTAAGCCTTTAGTTTCTGTTGCTAAATTAGATTTTGTTTCCAAAAAGTTGGGTTTTGATTTATTTTTTGACAATTGTACCAATAAAATTTGGATTTTCTGGAAACACTTTGTTCCTTTAGATATTATCATGGATTTTCCTTAGCTGGTTTATAATAACATTACGTTTAATCAAGTCTCATGTTATGCTTCTTTTGTTTATACTTCTTGCTCTAGATTAGGGAGGAAAACCCTTTGGAATTAACTTACTAATTTCTCCTCTACTGTTAATGCTCCCTAGTTAGTTGGGGGGATTTAACTGTGTTACTAATGCTTCTAAAAGAGTAGGAGGTAATCCTCCTAATTATAATGCTATGGAGGACTTTAATGATATAATCATGAATTGTAACCTTCATGGCATTGGTTTTTCTAGCAATATTTTCACTTGGAATAAGGGTATTATGTGGCAATGATTAGATCGCATTCTTTTTAATGATTCTTGGATTTCCACTTTTCAATCGACTCACATTGATCATTTAACCAGAACTTTATCCGACCATTCTCCTTTGTTGTTAAGTATAACTAAGATTAGTTTAAATACTTCTTAACCCTTTAGATTCCAAAATATGTGGCTTCTTGATGATAATTTTTTAAATATTATGCAAAGTAACTAAAAAGCTCCTCTTTTCACATTTGATAATATTTTTGGTATGACTCGGCTATGGTTTAAACTTAAAAAACTTAAACAAAAATTATCCTGGTGGAATAAATGCATTTTTAAGAATATGTTTACTAGTATTTTGATTGCTGAAAAAGTTGTTGAAAATGCTGATATGGCTTATATGCAGGATTCTTCTTTTGAGATTTTTTCCATCCTTAATGAAGCTAGTAATACTTTATTCAAACTCCAGGAAAAAGAAAAAGCTTATTGGAGGCAAAAAGCTTCTTCAAAATTTCTTGGGGAAGGTGATCGTAATACTACCTTTTTTCATAACATTGCCAACCACAACAAAGTGACTAGGCAAATCCATAAGATCATTTCCCCTGATGGTTATGTCACTAAAAACCCTAATTTGATTTCAACTTCGGGAATTGAGTACTTTGGGAAAGTTTCAACAAAGATTTTAGTCCGCATTTTAACATTGATTTCTCATTTATTCCTTCTCTTATTCCTGAGAGGGATAATTTGTTGTTGACTAAGAATCCTTTCGAGAAGGAAATTTGGCAGACTTTGAAAGAGATGAACTTTATTCTATTGCTGGCCCTGATTGTTTCACTACTAAATTTTTTAAGAATACTTGGGAAATTATTAAAGAAGACCTTGTTAATGCTATTGTTGATTTCCTTATCGGCAATCCTTTACCTAAATTTTTTACTTCTACTTCTATAGCTTTAATTCCTAAATCTAGAACTATTAATTTTTTGAATGATTATTGTCCCATCTGTATATGTACTTTTTTCAATAAACTTTTTGCCAAAATTATTATGGGAAGGCTTTCTTTGATTCTTCCTAAATTTGTTTCTTTGGAACAAATAGGCTATGTTAAAGCTAGATCTATATTTGATAATATTTTACTCACTCAAGAATTAGTTCATGATTTGCATGCTAAGGTTACTAGTGGCAATATAATTTTTAAAATTGATATTACTAAAGCATATGACAATCTTAATTGGGAATTTCTTTATACAATTTTAAAACTTTTTAGCTTCAGTATGCATTTTAATAATCTGATTAAGAATAGCATCAAGCATTATTTCTTTTCTATTATGATTAATGGTAAGCCCCATGGATATTTCAAATAATCTCATGTTCTTAGACAAGGGGATCCTTTATCTCCTACGCTTTTCATTATTACTGTCGAATTCTTATCGCAGAGTATTAATAATCTTTTTTAGGATTCATCCTAATTTGTAGTTTAGAATGGCTAGTGATTTTCGTATTACCCATTTGAGCTTTATTAATGATTTTATTATTTTTCTAATGGTTCTATTAAAATGCTTTATATTCTTTTCAATTTTCTTAAGAAGTTTCAACATGCTAGTGATCTAATTTTAAACCCCTCCAAGAGTTGCTTTATTCCTGCTAATTCTATATCTCCTACTCGAATTACCAGTATTGAAAGAAAATTTGGATTAATTAAAAAAAATTTGCCGTTTAACTATTTAGGTACCCCTCTTTATAAGGATAAAAAATGTTCTCATTTATTTGATGACATTTTTATTACTATCTACAAGAAACTTTCTTCTTGGGCTTTTAATTTCCTTTCTTTTGTGGCAGGCTTATTCTTATTAAACACTTTCTTTGCTCCATTCCTATTTACTTGCTTCATACTATTTGCCCTACTTTAGATGTTTGTTGTAGAATGGAGATTTTATTTAATAAATTCCTTTGGGGCGCCAAAAATGGTAAAAGTGCTATTATATGGGGTTCTTGGAATAACTGTTCTGGGGCTATTGATGAAGGGAGATTAGGTTTTAAAACTTTTACGGATATGACCAAAACCTAATCTCATAAATTATGGTTTGCCTTTAGAGCTAAGAAGAGTTTGTGGGCCAAGTTCATGGTGGGAAATATCCTCTAAATTGTACTTTCAAATAAGGTGACTCTTTTAACTGAAAAAGATTATGTGAAATTAAGTGGGAAGCTAAATAGTTTATTCAATGGGGTTTGGGAGCTGGCAATATTTTCTTTTGGCAAGATAAATAGTTGGGTGATTTTTCTATTGATAATCTTTTAAATACTCACTCTACTTCTGCTTGCAATGTCAAAGATTTTATTATTCATGGTTGTTAGAATATTGCTTTACTTACTAATTTTGTGCCTGATTTTATTATCCAATTAATTCTCAATATTTCCATTCATTTGGATAATGAGGATTGCATTTTGTTTAATCTTTCTAATGATGGTAAGTTTGCTAAGTTTGCTATTAAGGAGGTTGGGAACTCTATTAGGCAAATGCTTCCTATAGATTCTCTAGCTTTTTGGCATGTTAGAATACCTCCCTCTTACTCTTTTCTCTTATGGAGAATTTTGCATAATTACTTACCTTTGGACTCTATTTTATTACTTAAAGGTTTTTACATTGTCTCTAAGTTTCAATGTTGTTATCATATTGAGAATATGAATCATGTGTTCATTCAGGGTCCGATTGCCATGAAAGTTTGGTTACACTTTGACATCATGTTTAATGTGCATTCTACTACTCAATACAACTCTGTTGTCAATCATCTTAAGAAGTGGTTCATTACTTATAAAGGTCATATTAGAAATATCCTCCCTATCATTATTTGTTGGTTTTTATGGAGTAGTAGAAACGATTCTAAGCATGAGGGAATTAAAATGAATGCCTTAAGTGTTATTTCTAAAGTTAAGAATAAAATTTATCAGCTGTATGTTGCTAATTTAGTTAAGGCTGACTCCTTTAAAGGTTGTTTCCTTATTGCTTGGGAGTTTGGTTTGAATTTTTGGTCTCATTCTGTCGGTTTAATAGACAGAATTATTTATTGGAAGAAACCTTTATAGGGTTATTTTAAGCTTAATACTAATGCCACTTGGAATAATTTGAATGTTGGTTGTGGTGGTACTATTAGGGATTTTAATGGTTTTGTAATTATTGCTTTTGAGGGTCCTTCTATTGCTAAAATGGCCATTAAAGCTAAAATGGAGAGTCTTCTTTATGGTATTCAACTTTTCATTTCCTTAGGCATCACTAATATTTGGATTGAAGTGGATGATATACTTTTGATTCATTACCTTGATGGCAACTATTCTTCCAATTCTGATAATTTTTATATATGAAGAGATATTAAGCATTAGCTTTCCTTTATTACTTATTCTATTAGTCATATTCTATGGGAAGGTAATGATGTTGCTGATTCCCTTGCTAAAATGGGTTGTAGTTTATCAGGTTTCATTGAATTCTTCGAGTTTATCCATGACCTTCTGTTAGTCTGTTAGCTCTATGGATGGTCAAACTAGTTTGGATTGTGAGTGGTCTCTTTAGTGTGGCTAGAATTTCCTGCTGCTTAATGAACCTTGGATTCTTTATTTTGGTTTTTCTTGGTTTCTGGGTATGTGTCCTAGAATTCAGAGTGCTGCAGTTGCTATCATGGGTGTTCTCACCTTTTGTCGATATGCTGCTTCCACTTCTATCATCCTATGTATGTTTTGGGAGTGCAAGAATGCGTTTGGGATGAGAATGGAGTTGCGTTTGGGTTCTCCTCATGATAATGCTATAGTTACTACCTTCCTAAGCTCTACCGACCCAACTATTTTTATATCCAATTTTCTGGATTGGTTTTACTCCTTATTTTGGCCTATCTATACTATTTTGAGAGACAATTTTATTAGGGATTATGGCGGTATGCTAATTGCCCTTTGGATGATGGTTGCTTCAATCTTTATTTTACTATTAGGGTGAGGTATATTGATATTAATAGCACCTTTGTTTGGTGGGACTAGGAACCGTGGCAAGTTATCTCTTGGCTTTGTGTTGGTTGTTTGCTGTGGAGGACTGCTACAGCTATTTGGTTTACTTTGGCTGTTAATTTTGATGGTTGTTTCAATCTTTATTTAAATGTTAGGGTGAGCTATATTGATATTAATAGCACCTTTATTTGGTGGGATTGGGAACCGTGGCTGGTTGTCTCTTGGCTTTGTGTTGATTACTTGCTGTGGAGAACTACTACAGCTTTTTTGTTTACTTTGGCTATTAATTTTTGGTTTCTTGGTTGGATTTTCTTCCTTTTGGCTGGGTACCTTTCATCTGTTCTACATTCTGCTAATGTTGTTGTTTCTGTAGCATAGATTTTCGTTATGGATTATCATACTGCAACTCTAGTCTTGGTTTGGCTCAGGTTTGGTCTACCTGCTCTTAGTCCTGATGCTTTAATATGCCGTATTTTCTATGTTCCTTTTGGTTATACTTATTATATGAGCATTTGGTATTCTAATATCTTGTTTTGTAATGGGAGCTTACAAATGGCCATTTACAAGTTATTCAATGTTGCTGAAGGGGTGTCCTACACTTATATCTTGTATAAGTCTAATTAGATTAAAATTTTATATAGTTACAATCCTCTTTTTTATTTTCATCTGTTGCTTTGCTTGTTCTGTCTTTGTAGTCATTATTTCTTGCAGGTTCTTTGGACTGAAGTTTTTGTGGACAAGTTGATTTATTTTTGCAGGAAGTGTGTGCTGAAAGTCTACTTTATGGCCTTCCTTTTTTTACTGCTGTCCACTTGCAGCCCTAGAATGTTATTAGGATTTTCGTAAAGCATAGTATAGGGGACCGTTAGCTCTTAGGTTTTTCTTTGATATTTTTTTGTTCCTCGGACGAGCAGTAGTGAGCTGAAGGTCCCATTTGAGGACCTTGTAATCTTTCTTTTTAATTAACACATAGGCCTTATAGCGGGTTTCCCCAAAAAAAAAGAAATTTAATAAATTAATCATTCTTTCCTGCACCTACTCACTCTTCCTGCTCTATAGTGCTCTGGTGATTGCGGTTTCTTCTATGGTTATCAGTGATATTTTGTGATTTTAGTATGGCTCCTATGATGATCATTTGTTTGTACCTAAAGAATCAGGCCCTAGGCTTAGCCTAGGGTTTTTCTTCTCCTTCTCCTTGCCTTATGGTGGCTACTAGAGGCTCCTCTAGGGTTAACCCATGGGGCTCTCCCCTTAAGGTTTTGATCCCAAAAAAAAAAAAAGGATTTTTTAGCTTAAATGGTAACAATTCCTCCTCTAACTCCAGTTCCTTTTGTGATTTTCTTTATGGAGTGTTCTATTCAAAAGAACCAATTTTCTCTTTTGTTTCCTCTTCTGTAAAAGGTATTTCAGCTATTTTGATTCCTGATGAAGATTTTATGAAGTTAGCAATGCCTTTTCAATTTACTTTGGTTGGAAAATTTTCTAGTCGTAGACCAAATCATAATTCGATCCATTTTTTCATTAGCAACTTGAAGCTTTCTATGGGTTTTTCGGTTGGTTTGTTAGATACTAGACATGTTGCAATTCAGTTATCGAATGATTTGGATTATAGTAGTGTTTTTTCTAGAATATCCTATTATATGAGCAATTGTCAAATGATGTTATTAAAATGGACCCCTTTCTTTGATGTGAAGGAAGAATTGCCTATAATTCCCATTTGGATTGCTTTTCTGAATTTATGTCTGCATTTCTTTAATCCTCATGTCCTTCCTGCTTTGGGGTAATCTTTGGTAGACCATTACAAACTGATTAGGCTACTGCTTCCAGATTGAGGCCCTCGGTAGCTAGGTTCTTAGTGGAGATTGATTTTACCAAGAAACATCCCATATATATTTGGCTTGGTTCTAAAATGATGGGTTATTAATAGAAAGTCAAATTTGAGAATATTATAGATTTTTATAACCAATATAAGATTCATGGGAATTCCATTGATAAATGTTTTATTGTTCATCATCATCTCATGAAACAACTGCATGCTTCAAAACATTAGGCTGAAATGCATAATGTGAAGGAGAATGAATAGGGTACTAATGTTCTGGTTCAGTCTATGCATAATGCTGATAATCTTATGTCAATGGGTGATGATATGGAAGATACACCATCTAGCCAGGTTAGACCAAAATCAGATATGAATAAGGAAGGGAAAGAGTTAAATAAACTAGATGAAATGATCGAGCTAATCGATGAACCTATTATGATTGATTCTTCTATTCATATAGTTGATAGACAAAATAATGTCAGAATGATGGAAAGTACTATTACTCATGATTTAAATACTTCTCAATCAGGTAATGGTCAGGTTGTTGATGGGGGTGTGATGATAGAGAGGAACTTCAAATACAAAATCATTATGTCCTTAATTAGGAAAACATTTTGGTTTCTACATTTTCCCTTAAAGGTAGTAACTCTGCGATTTTGCCTGAGTTGGAGAAAGTTGCTCCCTCTGGGTTGAGGCAAGATGCTCTTGAGGAAGTTGAGATTGTGCCTCAACATGATGATTTTATAGTGGCTCAAAGAATAAATGTCTAGGAAGGTAACATTAAAGCTTCTACATCATCACCCACTTATAAGGATTCTATGGAGAATATGGATGAGGGATTTACTAAGGTTATTAAAAAGAAAAATAGGTCTCACAATAATCCCCCAAGCCACACCCCTAGGGACACTAGATCTTTAAATTCTTTAAACAATATTCATGGTTAAAGTTCTCATTTCGAACATAATGGATGTGGATGGCTCTTCTTCTAAGGATAGGGTGAGGAATTTATGCAGGGTTCATAATATTGTTGTGTTGGTTTTAATTGAACCATTAATTATTTCTTCTAATTAATTGTTGACCTCATTTTTGTATGAGGTCATTAGGACTCTCCCTAGACTCCTGATCAATCCTGACCCCAGATTAATTGAGGCTCCAGATAAATCCAGGCCCTAGGATCAACTTTGATCTTAGATCAACTTAATCTATGCCCTTAGATTTGTCTAGATCTTAGGATATGTTTAAACCTCAAATTCTAGGACTTCTAGACTTTAGAATTTTCCTAGGTTTTACACTCTACGATCTTTCTAGATTCCAAATCCTAGGATCTACTCTAGACCCTAGGAGGCCCCTAGACTCTGGACTTTGGGATTTCTAGATTCTAGAATTCTCCTAAACTTAAAGCTTTAAGAATTACCCAGGTTCTAGATCATTCCAGACCCCAGATCCTAGGATTTCTAAACCTTAGGATTCTCCTAGATTTCTAACACTAGGATCTACCCAGACTCTAAATCAATCTAGGTCTTAGGATCCTCTTAGACCTTAGATTTATCCAGAACTCAGATCTATTCAAACTCTAAACCAACCCAGACTTTAAATCAATCTATTCAAGACTCAATTCAATCTAGAGTTTAACTCAATTTAAACCCCTGATCATTCCTAACCTTTAAACAATTCAGATCTAGCTGTCACAAACTCTGACCTGACTTTAATCCTATCTAATCATCTACAATTACCCAAATGATTATAAATGATGTAGATAGTTCAAACCCTACCATTCAAACTCAAAATCCAGTTCAAAACCAGAAATCCAGATCAAATTCCAAGGCTAAAAGTCCAAGTCTTGAAAGTCTTTTCCAACAAATCTTTGAACACTTCAAAACCCTATCAAATGACCTCTGATTTAGGGTCTGTCAGTTGTACACTTATGTGACATGTCCCTAGAGGAAACCCTCCAAATTTGAGCTCATTCTGAGGTCTCTAACCCCATAAACTGAATTGAAATCCAAAGGCTGTAAAACCTTCAAATATTTACAGTCTATGCCACTAGACCTGCCACCCAGTGGATCCTGACCTTGGAGCCTTCTCCAAACCCTCAAATCACTTCCAGACCCTTGATTATGACCCATTAAGCAATAAACTATATTTTGTTTGACTCAATTTGACCTCTATTTCACCAGGGATCAAAATGACAAAAATACCCCTATGGGGTGTAAATGGTCATTTGAACCAAATGAGTTCCAAATCGAATGCAACCACCGCCAGCAAGTTTCAATTATCAAACCAAACTTGATGGACCCAAAACCAGCCCCTAGGTCAATCTGGTTGACCAAGTCAACCAGGTTGACCAAATAGGCCTTTAAGGGTCAAAATAGGTCATTTTGACCAAATGACCTCCATAGACCTTGGGACCACCTCCAATTATCTCCAAATATCTTTTTGAATCTGTTGATCCCATTCCTAGCCCCTGGACCCACCTGGTTGACCAAGTTAACCAGGATTGAGCTAAAGGCTCAATAAGGGCCCAAATAGGTCATTTTGACCAAATGACCTCCCCAAACTCTGAAACCACCACCAGTGAACTCAAAATACCATCTTGAACGGGTTGTACCCAATCCCTGACTTTGGGTCAACCTGGTTGACCAAGTCAATCTAGTTGACCCATTAAGCCCATTAAGAGCCTAAATAGGTCGTTTGATCTAAATGACCCATTTGAATCCTGAAATCACCTCCACTAGATTCAAAATATTAAAATAAATTGGTTGAACCCAATTCCAGTCTTTGAGTCAAATTGTTTGACCCAGTCAACCCTAATTGACCCAAAGCTCCTTTAAGGCCTTTAATGGGTCATTTTGACCCATTTAGCTTGTCACATCCATATCAAGCCCTTAAATGTTTTCTAGCCTATGATGTTAATATTTCTAAAGTCACCCTTATTCAAATCTTGGTCAAAGTTGACCAAGTCAACTAAAACTCAAAGCTTGGTCAAAATCAACTCATTTGAATCCAATCAAAACTCATGATTCAATCAAATCTATTGGAACCTCGAACCCATTCCATTATATGTCTTGAATCATTCTAGACCCACCATAAGTCCAGTCACATGAAATTTGACTCATTCAAACTTCAACCTATGGTCAAACCTTTAATCACATGCAAGCTTTAATTAATTCAAACTATTCAACACATTTCAAACCCTCAAATCCACCCCATTGGGTGTCTTGAATATTCCTAAATTCATCGTGGGTCAACTCAAGTTAAGTTGACCTAGTCAACTCAACCAAACTTGCTCAAATCCATTCAAAACCCCTTTTATTACCTAAAACTCCAATCTCATGGCTCAACCTCCACTCCATCCAATGTGTGGTGCCTCCTTGCTACCACCTCAACATACATGGACCCATTGACTGGTCAAATAGTCAATGGGTGGTCAAATGATTTTATAAAGGATTAGGATAGCTCTAAACACTTAATTTATTCTAACCTAAGCCCCTCCAGTTATTCAAATATTCTCTAGAAACTTCTTAGAGCCCATCATAACCATTGGATCAATATCCAACAGCTCCCATTGCTCCTATGCCCTAGTGGGGACCAAACCAAGCTTTACACCTAGGATGTCCTATAGTCCTTTGATTCCCTACCATCCTAATAACCCCAGCCAGGTGTTAATCATTAGGAAATAAGGCCAAATAAATCCTAGCCATTCAAGTGATCTCAGGATGTTTAAATAGGGTAAAAGGCTCATTTGAGCCATGATTCACAACTCCGCACACTCTCACATCCTAGAGCTCCTCCAGAACTATCAAGCTTTTGTTTTGACTCCTCACAGCCCCTTAAGCTTCCCCAAATCATATCCTACCGTGAAAGGCTTGCCGGCGACGATCCTCTGGCTAACATAGGCCTTGATTTTCCCTAGGTCTATAATGAGCGATACAAAGCATTTTGGACTACGGTTTCTGAAGGAAGATCGAGCGTGGACAGTCAACAAGTTCAGAGAGATCAAAAAATCCAAAATCCATCGATAAAATACTTCAAAAACTCAAATCTTAGGTAGGATCACTTAGGTTAAATTAGCTTTTTATTAAGTTTAATTTAAGCCAAACCAAAGACTCCACATAATTTATGTTCAATCATTGCATGTTTGTTTAAAATTTCATAAAAAAATATCAATTAAAACTTATGTTTGAGTCAATTTACCATTTAGGGCTTCAGTTCACATAGCCTGTTTAGCCGGGTGAAACCCTCCGCCGCCACTTTATTTAAAATGATTTTTTTTCTATTTTTTTTTAAATCATTTTAAATAAAAAAATAAGAGATAAAAAAAATATATTTCTATATTATAAAATTATTTTAAATTTAATTATTTAATCTTAAATCTAATATTTTAAAATATTAAATTTATTTTAAAGATATTAAGTATTAAATATTAAAATATTTGAAATTAATATTTAATTAATTTTTTTAGTTAATTAATATTATTTTTTATTATTTTAAATAGTTTTTAATTAACAAAATTTTAAATATTATTTAAATTATAATATTAAATTTGAAATATTTTAAAATTAAAGATAATTTAAGATATTTAATATTATTTAATATTTTAACTAAATATTTAAATAATTAATTAATATTTAATTAATTAAATGTTAAAATCATCTTTGAATTTAAATATTAATTTTAAAAAAATACTTAATAATTAAAATAAAAAATTAATAAAAGTATTTTAATATTATTTAAATAATTTATAATACTTTAATAATCAAATAATTAATTAGTATTCATTAAATGAATATTAAATTTTTTTAGCTAATAATTAAATAACTATTTTAAATTGCTATAATTTTGAAATTAAGTTAACTTAAGTTATATTTTATATATTGATTAATTAAACATTTGATTATTAATTAATATTTAATTAATATTAAATAACTTAAAAAATTAAAAAAAATTAAAAAAAATATTTTTTTAAATAATTTTAAAATTTCAGAAAACATCTAAGATTTAAATTAATTAGATTTAAAATTATGTTTAATAATTAATTTTTTTTAATTAATTAAAAACCCCTTTTAAATGATTTAAAATTTAAAAATTCAAAATAAATTCATTTTAAATCAGAAAAAGTATTGTAATATATCAAAATTTTTAGAAGATTGAGTACTTTAACTTAAGACTAAGTTCAGAGATCAAAACTTGATTAATATTAATCATTTAATTAATTTAATATTTAATTAATATGTAATTTAATATTAAATCAAATATTTTGAAAATTAAAACTTTATTTTCAAATAACCTTTGTAGATCAGTAAATCTCTCATCTAGATATTAAATTTACTCAAATCATATTTTCAAGTATTTTAAATTTAAAGTTTATGTTTATATATGTATGGTTCTCGGTATATTTTACATATATTTGAAATTATTTTAAAATAATATATATATATATATATATATATTTAAATCTTTTAGGATTGAGAGATCTACTTTGAAATTTTAAACATGGATTTGACATGTTTGAATAGAAATCATGTGGATGTATTAATGAATGATTATATTCTAATTATTCATTAATCTCATGGTTATTTGTAATTAATTAAGTATTAATTCTTGCATACTTAAGGACATACACACACCATTTAGCCTAGGCTCTCCTAGTGTTAGGTTTGTTTGTGATTGTGTATGTATGCATGTATATGTTTGTTTAAGGGTCAGTTAAAACATTGATTTAAACCCATTAAACCTAGTGTCATCATTAAGGACAATAATTAAGGACTTAATTAGGGAATTTAGAATATTTTCAATAATTAGGATACACATCTTATTGACTTGAAACTCAAACTATTTAAACTTAGTGACACTCTTAGCCCTAGAAAAATTATTCACTGAATTTTGAAATCATTAAGCCCCTTAATTAATCTAATCAAGTTTAAACCTTAATTAAGCCTTTAAAACTTCCAAAAAATGTAATAAATCCAATTTATATTCAAAAATTACAAATAATACCTCTAAATGACCAAATTTAAATCCTTAATCAACAAAAAATAAAAGCCCCTTGACTGGACTTCAAAATTAAGTTTAATTTAAGTTTAATTAAAATTCAATATTTAATTAATTTAATTAATTAAAAATAATTAAAAATTCCAAAAATTTGTCAAACACTTGATAATCACTCCTTAGATCATGCCTAATCTTTGGAAGTGATTTCAAGGAGTTTGGAGGTCATTTGGATTCAAATCACAAAAGAGGGTTTAATTAAACAAATTTTAAAAATTCAAATAATTATCAAAACTTCAGAAATTTATAACTAATTCAAATGAACTCTAAATTAAGGAAACTCAAAGGCATACAACTCATATTGAGGTCTAATATTTATCAAAAATGTTAAGCTTCCATAAATTAATCAAATTTGAAAAAGCCAACTTTTGGTCAAATCTAGTTTAAAATCAAGTCAAAACTTCAAACCTTCATAACAAAATCTGGAAAAATCCAATTTCAGCATACGTACTGTCTAACTGATCGTATTAAGGTCTAGTATTTTAATAAAATACTAACATTTTAAAAAACACTTTAAATCAAAAAGTCAACTTTTGACCCCTTTATTTAAGTGATTAAAATAATCCCAAAAATTTCAAAATTCAACAAATCATCAAAAATTCTAGAAAATATTAATTTGACCTTAAAACCAGTAACCAACCAACCTTAATTAATAATTAATCAACTTTAAAACTTAATTAATTCAAATCAATTAATCATATTGGGTACCACTAGGTAACGCAGGCCTACAAGGCTATTAAGTTTGCCCCAAGGAAGGTGAAATAAACTTCATGGCCTCGGGGTGCAACAAATGTAGTATCCAATAAACAATTAAAATCAATTATAAAATCAAATTTAAACTATTAAGATTTAAACTTCAATTAAAATCTCCCTCAAGCCTTCTCAACCAAACAGAATCTTTAACAACTTTAACTAATGATCCTACTCAGGACAAATCAAACCCACACAACCTTTACACACACTTTAGATGATTTTCTAGGACAACCAACTCTAGTCTTAGGCTAGGCCGGTGTTTACTTTTTTACTGTGTGCCAGGTTTTCAAGCTTTCTCTGCATGATGTTTGCTAGTAATAGAATTGCTGTGATTGTTTATTTAATTACTGCAGTCTGTGATGTGATTGATTATACGTTAGATCTACCCCTAGGTTAGGAACAATCTGTACTAATTCAATCTTATGCAGGTGGCCATGTTCATATAGGGCATTTAAAATTAAAGGGGGTAAAATCATTTATTAAATTACACAGATACTCCAGAAAATTGCTTAAGTCCCCCTTTATAATTAAAAGAGCATAGCCAAGTGTGGCTGTGATTTGAACATTATTGGAAATATTAACTGCTTGAGATGAATTATAACTGCTTGGGATGTCAAATATAATCACTGATTATTAGGATAATCCTGCAGGATCGAGTCTAGATTTTTAATTTTCATTGATGTAATTTAAATGTAATTGAGTTGTAAACTGTTAAGTGCTTTGAGAATGGGATGTTTAAGCATCCAATTTGGAGTCTAAAGAGGAAGAGATATCCCTTAGCGGAGAGTCTCTTTCCATTTGGAGATCCAAATTTGGATGATTTCAAATATACAAAGAGAAAAGATAACCCACTTTCAAGGGAGAGTTTCTTTTCATTTGGATATCCGGACCCGACGATCCAAGGAGTTCCAAGAAGATAAAGAAGTGAAGAATGAGAAGACCCATTCTCAAAAGTCACTTGAGTCTTAGGAGTAGAATCCGGGTTGTAGTCATTGGTACCCGGCCACTTTACTTTGCCTACAGACCCGGGGTTATAAAATTAAAAGGCACTTGCCTATGGACTTTCATTTTAAATATTTATTTAATTAATTTAATTATTTGATTGATTGTTTGATATGTTGATTTAGATTAAGGATTTATACGCTTTTAATTGTTTTTTGGCGATCTTGCATGTCGTATTTGATTTAGCCTGGAATCCGGTCGGAGGCTCGTGAGGTCACGTTTAAAACTATTTCTACTTAAACAAAATTAAAAAACTTTGGGCTTAGATAGTAACTCTAACGCTTTTAAGAAATAAGTCCGAGACCGCCGGGGGTTTTTCATACATACATATTGAAACTTCTCTTCCGTGTTAGGCACCTCCCCGCCTGTGGGTTTTGGCAGACCACCTGACCTATTAGGGTGCAGCTCTGTCCAAGGGGATGTTGTGCAATCTCTAGGATAAAATCTATTTTTAAGCCTAATTTTAAAATTGCTTCATTCTAATTTTAAAGCATTCGAGTCAACTAGCATGCATTGCATTAGATACAAATTAAAATTGAGTCTAAATCTTTAATTGTATTCTTAGCTTAATCATTTTACCCAACATATGCTAAGGGGTCAATTAGGATCTGCTCTTGATGTCGACCCCAATTCTTTAAACCAATCTTAATCAATGTTCCTACCACTCTTTCATAAAAGACCGGACACATGGTTTTAAAGCGCTTAGGTGGTTTAGCTGGCTCCCCAATTCAGGCCGGGGTAAGTCCAGGACTGCATTGCATTAGCTAGGATCCGGGTCACTGATTTTTAGTATCCATTTTAAACTTAGGATCTGAGGAAGATTTTCAATCTTAAGACCTTAATCTCCGAGAATCTAATTCTCAACTTCTAATAAAATCGATCACTTAAACATTAAATCTCTTTCAATCTAATGCAAGCCCAACACTTAGGATAGGTTGGGGTGTTTCTAAAGTGATTTAGAATCTCAAAATACCTCTTATACCTCCTCCTTTGACTCTAGAAAGAACTGCTCAAATTTGATCCAGTCCCTATTAAATTAACAACCCTTGACCTCCTTCGACATCAAACTTTAAAATCTTAAATAAAATGCATTTCGCTATTTTAATCGAGAGTGTTCGTAGAAAATTTCTGGTTTCCTACAATGTAATTAACTATGAGGGCTTGCGCTCGTAGGAGATTTAGAAACCGAGGCCAAATTTTCAAAACTTCAATTAACTTTCTTTGGGAAATTCAAAAATCAATAATCATTATCGTCATTTTCAAACAATCAATAGTGATTGATAACTTCTTTCTTTGAAAAGATATGTTAACTACTATTGTATGTTTGATTATGAGATCAATGATCCTCTTATCCAAATTACTGTAGTTAAATATTTGATTGAATACTCATTTTGACCCTTTGGGGTCATATGTAGTTCTTTCTCAAATTCAACTACGATAATCAGGATAAATCAAGATTTGTAATCTGAACCTATTAGGGAATGATATATTCACCTTTTGAGGTGATATATTATTCATAATAAGTGTTTGATTATAAAATTAAAATTTCAAAAATTAATCATTTCCCAAAGAAAATTAAACCCTTTTTAAACTATATTTTTTAATCACCAATAAAAAATGGCGACTCTGCTGGGAAAAATCTCTCTCTCCATCTTTAATAGCGTTATAAATTTTGTTGCATCGGTAGTTTTGACTACCTTTCTTCCGTTGGTCCCTCTACCGATTTCTCTCTTGGGTAAGTGTGGCCAACTCATTTAAGACATGTGAAAAGAGAGGTGAGTGTAGGAAACCTCTTTCAATGTCGGGCTTTGACATTTTGCCTCCAAGTTCATTGGCAAAGCAAAAGAGTCAAGCCAAACCTTGTCCAAACTTTTCTATGGATATTAGAAACTTCCATGCTTAGATTAATCAATATCATGCTATGTTACATAATTTATAGAAGGTTTCCATCATCTCCAAAAATCAAACTTTCAAGATCTTCATCAAAGTCTAGATTCCTTTCAAAAATCAAATGACATATACCCTATATCACTATATATTAGATTGAAACTTTTATAATCTAATATATATGAGTAGATGTATAAGTCATTTTCAAACTCAATTCAAGATTTGATCCTTCTAGCAAAGTTTACCTTCGACATTTCACTCTCGAATCACTCATCGGGATGAAAGAGTCAGGTTAGCTTTTTTTGTGTCTCCCCATTTAAAATTTTTGTGAACCGTTATGTTGAACATACGTTCAACACTTTAAGTTTCAAAAGTAAGGGGAGATGCTGCCAGAATTTCAAATTTTTCCAACATTCATCTCAATATCTTCTAATTTTAATAGTTATTGCAAGTATATACTTCTACAATAATGGTTGTAGTTATCTATAGCCAATGTACTTTCAATCTCTCCGGTTGTTTCAATCTTTGACATTTCATTTCGAACCTCGCATCGGATTGAAATAGTCAGGTTGATCTTCTAGAATCTCCCTCTTGGAGTTTTGTAAACCGTTATGTTTAACACACGTTCAACACTTCGAGTTTCAAAAATATGGGGAGATGCCATCGAATTTTCAAACTTTTCAAATATCCCTTCAAAATTATTCAAGTCTAAGTTGTATTGCTATATATTTCTCTATAACAATTATTGTAGTTTAATATATGCAATACCTCTTCAAATTTTTCTAGTTAAACTAATCTTTGACATTTCATTTCGAACCACTCTTTAAAATAAAAAGAGTCAAGTTGTTTTCTTTAGCTCTCCCCCAAAATTTGTAAACTGTTGAGTTGAATGCAAATTCGACACCTCGAGTTTCAAAAATAAGGGAAAATACTGCTGGAAATTTAAGTTTTCAAAAACATCCATTTGACTTATTCAATTTTATTCTTCACTTGTTATAAGTTCTTCTACAATACCTATTGTAGATTAACATTGACAAATCAAATCCAACGTCTAATTTCAGTATCTCTCAAATCATTGAATTCTGACATTTTATCTTCGACAAGATGAAAAGAGTCGAGTTCATTTCTATAAGATCTTCCCTAACATTTGTAAACCGTCGCATTGAATGAAAGTTCAACACTTCGAGTTTCGAAAATAAGGGGAGATGCTGCCAGATTTTTGAGTAAATGAAATCCCTTTCAATTCAAATTCAATCTTCATTGTTACATGCACTACTACAGCATTCTCTTGTAGTATGACATGTACAATACAAATTCAATCATTTCTAAATCTAGATTTCAAAGATCCCATCTTTTCATCAAATTAAATCTCTGACATCTTATCCCTAGCCTAGTCAGTGGGGTAAGAGAGTCGAGTTGAAATTTTGTGATTTCCTTTGAAATTTGTTAACTATTAAAGTTGATATCAAACTCAACTTATTGGTTTTAAATATTCAAGGAAAATCCTTTAAGTTCCAAAACTTCAAACATCTAGTCAAATCCATTCAAATTAAATCCAGATCATTATTGTTATATATTTTCTACAACATCCTCTTGTAGTTAAACATATACAGCAAGAATTTAAACTTTCTTCAAGCAAAATTGATATCTATACTTTATCATTACATATCGGATTATAGCTCTTATAATTCGATTTATATGATAAAATATAGAAAATTTCTTGTCAAAATTCAAGTTCAAAAGTTTGATCCAAATCTTCTCTTTCAAATTTCAGACAATCAAACCTTCTGCAATGGCTGGCAAACTTCTGTTCTCAATTGACCGAGACCTTCAAGTCGAAGAGCTAATCCATAGCAGTGCTATTCAGTTTGGAATGGGATTCAAGACTCTAAAACTGTTTGTGAATGGTGGAACAATCATAAACCTTGCTGCTGAGGGCGAGAAAAGCCCAGTGGTTTAGTTAGTTGTGGAGGCAACAAATGACCTTCCCCCCATGCTAGAGCTGGCAGCAGGTGTTACCCTTGCACCCTCTACACCCTCAGTCCAGAGTGAGGACAAGAAGACTGAGGTGAAGTCTACTGTTGAGAAGGGATCCTCTAGTTCTAGAACACTGTTTGCACTAAGAGTGCCAGGAAGAACTACCTGAGAAGGGTGAGAAAGAAAATCACCAAGTCTAGAAAGATAGTGGAATAGAAGGCTCTAAGTCTAGTTGAGCCTGAGGCTGTTGAGGAGCTGCTTATCCCTGCCTCTTCTCCACTCCTGAAAGGGAGTCATTTTCACCCCCTTGCAGCTGCTGTAGGGGAGGAGAGAGTCACGTGGATTGCTAGCTCTCCACCTAGCCCGGTCGACTATTCTGTGAAGAAGACCATAAAGGAAAAGAATACTTTAAGAACAAGGATGTTGAGGAACATCATTCACACCTGTGCTGCTGAGACAGGTCAAACTAAAGAGCAATATGTGAGACACCTGAAGGGGGCAATCTCACATAAACTTGAGAAGGAGGTCTTAAAGGAAGAGAAATCTGAAGCAAGAAACTTAACTCCTCAGCCAGTGAGGAGAAACAAAAAGTTTGTTAAACAACCGGTTGCCTTAGTCTTAGTGGATGGATATCACTAAGTACCTCGTCTCCCAACTACAAAACTAGAGGAGATAGTTTTAACTAGATCTGGTAGGACTCACCCTCTCAGCGGTAGACCTCCAGTTCCCCCTTCAAGACTTTCAAAGTTGGCCCCTGTGATAGCCAAGTCAAAAGAAATTTTGAAAGAGCTTCAACTAGTGGATGTTAAGGGCAAGAGGCCCATACCTTTGGATGAACCATATGTACCGATGAAGATAAGCAAAACTGTTGGGATTAAGATCAGAGATACTCCAGTTCAAGTACCTGTTAAAGTCCCCCGACTCCTCATTCAGGGATGTGAGGATTCTCCTCAGATTGATGTTGGAGTTCCCACCTGTCAAACTCCTTCGTCACCTGTTAAATTAGATATCCCTCACCCTGTTGAGGATGTCACCCTCGTGACTACCGACCCCGGGACAGTTAGAGGGGAGGGAATAGAGCTTGATGATGATCAAGAAATGTTAGATCAGTTGGTAGCAGAACCTACTGCTAATGATTTGAAGATTCAAGAAGTTCTCACCAAGCTAGAAGAAGAGGAATTTGAAGAAATGATTGACCACAAGGGATACCTACCAATTGACATTGAATCAATTGAGGGAAGGCCAGTTAATGAGGTGGTCCAGGAAATAAGGGATATACTCAAGAAAAAGGCAATTGAAGCCTTTGATCCAGAAGCTGATGATTTAATAGAGGAAGACTCAGCTGGGAACATCTGTATGGTTGAAACTAGAGCATCAAATAAAGATGTTGAGCCTTCAAGACACCGATCTGGTAAGGAAGAAGCTTCTACAGCTATAGATTCAGACTCTCATGGATCAATCAAGTTAAATGAGAAAGATGAATACATCAAGAGTCTGGAGAACATGATTGAACAGATGATGCTCAGAATAAAACAAATGCAGAATCAGATGATTAAAGCTCAACAGTCCGAATTCGAGTAGTTGTAACCTACAACAAATATAGTGGGTGAGCACATCAGGAAGACATAATTAACCCCTAGAACTCCAGAGGTTGCTTCCCCAACCTCTCCAGCCGACAAAGATATCCGCAAGATGATCGAAACCCAGGTAAGGGAGGCCTTTGCCCATTCTCAAGGGACTGCATCTATTCCAAAGGGTAGACACTATCCTGAAGAATATGATTTAGTCTCTTATCCTAAAGGCTTTGTGCCACCTTCATTCAAAGTTTTTAGTGGGTTAGAAAACCCAAGACAGCATCTGGCCCATTTCCGAGCGAGCTGTTGCAACACAGGAGGGTCAGATGCTCTAGTCTTTCACTAGTTTGTGAGTAGTCTATATAGTATTACTTTGGAGTGGTATGCAGATCTACCTAATGGTTCAGTGAAAACATTCACAAAGCTCGAGAGTCTATTCTTAAAGAGATTCTCAGGAGCTCAGCAGCGTGTAACCGTTGGTGATCTCGTCATTGAAAAACAAAAGCCGGGAGAGTCTTTGGTTGAGTACATCTTGAGGTGGCGAAACCTCTCGATGAAGTGTGAACCCCAGTTACAAGAGCAACATGCAGTGGAGATTCATTTAAAGAATATCCATGAGCCTATTACTTTTCTTCTAAAGGGTTTCACTATCAAAACCTTCAAAAAACTTTTGAATAAGGCTAGTAATCTACAAGAATAGGCTTCTAAAATTACATTCCTGAAGGATTCTACGAAGGAAAAGAAAGCTAGTAAACCATTGAAGTCCTTTGAAAAGAGAACATCAATGGTTTCAGCTGTCGATAAGCGGAAGAAACCAATGAATATTCAGTCCAGTAATCCTCTAATGCAACAAACTCAGAAATCTCTACCTTTTTAGGTAACCTCTCAACCTACAAGAGATTCTCACCCGATTTCTTTTAAAAAGAGATTGGCTTGTACATATTCATTTAAAAAGGAGTTGGTGAGAATTATCTTTAAAAGTCTTTAGAAGAAGCTAGATTTTTTATTGCCGGAGGCCAAGAAGATGGAGCAGGCAAATAAGAAGGATGATCCAACTTTTTGCCCTACCATCGCATGTTAGGCCATACAATCGAAGACTGCATTGTCTTCAAGGACTGGTTAGAAAAGAATTTTCATCAAGGTAACATCATAATTCTAAAGGAGTACTTGGTTGATCTGGATCAAGGGTCTGTCAAATCCATCTCAGGTAAGAATTCTAACTCTTTTCTATCCATTGAAGATGGTTGGGATATAGCACTATCCCGGACATTTAAAAAGTTGATTAATAAATCTTCTCATCTTTCTCAATAGTTACCGACGAGAGCCCGGGACCCGATCTGGGAGGTTGACCTCGAGGCTTCACAGGAGGACGTTGGGACAGTTTCCTCTCCAGTAGTCTTACGAAATACTGTATCAAATAAAAATGAAAAGAGTGAATCTTATGTAGAGAGGAAATTTGTTGATGAGAGATCTGTATAATTGGTGGATGGTGGCTTAAAACCTCTGTCACCACTGAAATTATCTGACTTTTACTTTGCCCCATCAAAGGCAAAGGGTCAAAAATTGAATAAAAAGTCTGATCTTTCTGCTCATATTTTGATGATTAATGTTGAGAATAAAAACTTAAATGACTCTTCTATTGAAAAAAATCAAGAATAAGCTGAGATCAATTAAGAAGTTCAAACACTCAGCTCTCCAGATTTGACTCTTCAAGAGAGAAATGAATCTGATGTCTTATCAGATGGTAAAACCCCTGAAATTAATTTTCAAGGGAGTCCTGTCGTGATAGATTTTTTAGATTCGAACTCTCGCTCAGATAACAACAACCAATCACCTAAGGAGAGCATAGACTCCCCTGTAGTTTATTCTGTCGATGAGGTCGTGCAAGTACAACTACGTGATGGCAAGGTCTTACCCCTTAGGCTACCTCCTCAGGATAAAAGAAAATAAGTTATTTTCGATGATCAAATTCAAATCCCTGCTCAACAATCAACTCCAATTCTTTCAAATCCACCGGGTCCTAATATTAACGTTCCAAGTGTTGATTACAATGTCTTAGCTCACCTTAGGAAGTTACCTGCTAAGTTGAGCATTTATGATGCCCTTGTCCTTTCAAAAGAGATGAGGGAGACTCTAATTAAAGCACTTCTCGACCCAGAGATTTTCTTAGCTCAATTAGCTTCAACTCCCGAGGAAGAAGCTTTGTACTTCAAGGAAATCCCTAGGGTTACCTTCTCTGACAAAGATTTACTCCTTGGAACTGCTGACCACAATCGTCCACTTTACATCACCATAAATGTGGGCAAGTTTAAGTTATCAAGAGTTCTCATTGATCTGGGTGCATCGGTCAATGTGATGAACATAAAGACTCTTGCATACCTTAGAATTGATACTAGCAAGCTCTCAACTAATAATTTAGTGCTTCGTGGGTTCAATGAAAAGGGCGAGAAGGCTTTAGGTTCAGTTACCCTTCTTCTAGAGATAAGAGAATTGAAAACTGAAGCGAAATTTCATATAATCAATTCGGCGACGTCCTTTAACGTGCTCCTAGGAAGGCCCTGGATCCATGAGTACAGGATGGTTCCTTCTACCCTACATCAGTGCATCAAGTACCAACGAGATGGCATTGAGTTCGAAATTAAGGGTGATCTGCAATAATTCTCTATTCACGAGGTCGGGATCTACGAGGATGCAGCGTACTATGTACCTAAAGGGTCCACCACTTGTTCTAAGGTAGAGATCAACGTCAAGGAGAAAAAAGCAGAAAGTCAAAGTTCAAAAGTAATTTAAAGATTGAAAAAAGAAAAAGTCAAGAATCAAAAAATATAAAATTCAAGTAGTGAAGACAACGTTGAGGATGTGATCTTTAGGCCTCCAAACACTTTACCTCAAAGAGGTGGGAGGATGGCCCAAAGAGCACGCGGTCGAGGCCGCCCTTCAGTTGAGAAAAGAAATTCCCCGATCTACATTGAACTTGAAATAAGTTGTGATGAAGACTCAAGAAAAAGGGGTGCCAGATTTGCTTTTAACTATATGAAAATTAATCCTCCTCTGAAGTTTGATCTCACTTTAGAATCCGATAGAGACCAAGAAAGTACAAAATTAAAAATTCAAAGTGACGAGCCTGAATTGAGTCTATATGAAAAACTTAATAGAATGGTTGAATCCTTAACTATAACTCCACTGTCTATTGACAGGGTCTCAGGGTTAGTGACTAAGGATGCACCTAACTTAGATGGAGAAGTAAGGAAAGTCCAAAAGTTTTTCCCTAGCTCTTCCTCCTCAAGGAATGAAAATGATGTAATCCATGAGGAGGCAAATCTTAATGAATTAATGGAATTACCTTTTGGCTACTTTCCTACTGGTGTTAAATCTCTTATCTCTAAAGGTTTTGCTCCGAGTCAATGGACTAAGGGTCAGGCTAGATACCATGAAAGTCTTTGGAATTCAAAATTTAATAAATATTGGACCAGTGGAATTGGCTTTGGTACTGTTAGATCATTCGACGATGATGAATTTTGTCTAATGATTAACTGGTCATCCTGAATTTAAAAATGTCCCTACTGAAGTCATTGATTCATTTAATGGACTTTGTTTGGAGACTTTAGATGATTCTGATGAACTTCAGGTTCGGGATGCACCCCCTGAATTTGAAGAAGAAATTAAATCAACAGTCGATGAACTTAAAGAAATCAAACTTGGAACAGAGGATGACCCTCGCCCCACTTTTATAAGTTCTTTGTTGAGTGAGGATGAGTCTAAGGATCTAATTCAACTTCTCTCTGAGTTTAAAGATTGCTTCTCCTGGACATACGACAAAATGTCGGGGTTGTCCGCTGATGTAGTAGTCCACAAACTTGGAATCCGGCATGATGCCATTCCTGTTAAGCAAGCTCCACGACGCATGCATTTGGAGATCGAACAACAAGTCATTTTTGAAGTTAAGAAGTTGGCAGAGGCTGGATTTATTCTAGAAGAACTATATCCTTCTTGGGTAGCCAGTGTCGTGCTAGTTTGAAAGAAGAACGGTCAAATTCGAGTCTGTGTTGACTATAGATACCTGAACAAGGCATGTCCTAAGGATGAATTTCCTTTGCCAATCCCAGAACTCATGGTGGACATTGCCTCTTCGCACATCATTTTCTCCTTTATGGATGGTTTGTCTGGTTATAATCAAATCAAGATGGCCCCAGAAGATGAGAGAAACACTGCATTCAGAAGTCCTATAGGGATCTTTTGTTATAAAGTGATGCCCTTTGGTCTCAAAAATGCTGGTGCAACCTAGCAGCGGGCCATGACTCATATCTTTGATGATTTAATACACAATCAAGTCGAATGTTACATCGATGATTTAGTTGTCAAGAGTAGAGTGAAAGAGGCTCATCTTTATGACTTAAGAAATGTCTTTGAGCGGTTGCGCTGTTACGATCTTAAAATGAATCCTTTGAAGTGCGCTTTCGGCATCACGATAGGGAAATTCTTAGGTTTCATAGTCAGGCACCGCAGAATTGCAATTAATCCTATCAAAATTGAAGCTATCTTAAATATGCCGCCTCCTAAGAGTCTCACCCAATTGAGATCTCTCCAAGGCAGGCTGGCATATATAAGAAGATTCATTTCCAATCTTTCTAGAAGATGTAAACCTTCTCTGTCCTGGCTAAAAAGATTGCCAAATTCATTTGGGACGAGAAATGTCAAAATTCTTTCGAAAACATCAAACAATACCTGACAAATCTACTGGTTTTGGCAGCCCCCATTCCGGGGAGACCCTTAATCCTTTACACTGCAGCCCTTGACAAATCTCTCGGGGCCCTTCTAGCTCATATCAATGACGATGGAAAAGAGAATGCTCTCTACTACCTGAGTCAGAGATTACTTCCAACGAAAATCCGTTATCCTGCAATTGAGAAACATTGCCTTGCTTTAGTTTTTGTAGCACAAAAACTAAGACACCACATGCTTTCTCATCAAGTCAGTTTGATTTCTAGTGTCCATCCCCTGCAATATCTTATGACCCAGGCCACGTTGTCAGGACGTCTCGCTTGTTGGTCTATGATATTGCTTCAATTTGAAATCACTTTCATTCCCCTGTGTGCTGTGAAAGGGCAGGCCGTCGCCGACTTCCTTACGGCACACCCGCTACCGGTGGAATCTCCTCTAAACGATGATTTACCTGATGAGCAAATCATGAGTTTTGAGGAATCCAATACTCAAACCTGGGAAATGTATTTTGATGGTGCAGTGTCCTCTCAACGGGGCAAAACACCATAATCTACTATTCTTGGAAAAGCCGGAGTCGGTCCGGTTTTCATAACACCAGATAAGGGAATGATACACTTTTCCTACCATTTATCAGAACCTTGTATGAACAACGAGGTTGAGTATGAAGCTTTGATAACTGGCTTGGAACTTGCAATCTTAATGGAGATTAAAGAGAATAAGATCTATGGTGACTCTCAACTGGTGATCAACCAGATTGCAGGGACCTATAAGGTCTTGAATCCTAAACTCCTGAAATATCACCAGTACATAATGCACTTGCTTGAGAAAATTCCTATTGTAACTATGTATAGGGTTCCTCGTGGAAGCAATTCCTCGGTGAATTCCCTAGCAAAGCTTGCAAAGGAATTTACTTTCCCAGAAGAAGACTTCATCCCAATAGAAGTTCAGGGTCGTTAAGTCCTGTCTCATGTAGATATGGAGTACCTCAATAAACAATCTTCCCAGGTCCTTTCTACCTCTTTAGCAGTTCATGAAGAAGAAGATTGGAGACAACCGATAATCAAATACCTGCAAGAAGGCAAGATTCCCCACGATAGGTCTCTTGCCAATCAAATTAAGAAACGTGCCCTATCATATGCACTAGTCAACGATACGTTATACCGACGATCGTTCGATTAGATGTGGCTCCGTTGTTTAGAAAAATGAGAGGCCCTGAAGATCATTAATGAAGTCCATGCTGAACTTTATGGTGCTCATCAATCTGGTCCTAAGATGAAAATGAAAATCAAAAGACTTGGTTACTACTGGCCTATGATGATTGACGATTGCATGAAAATTACAAAATATTGTCATCAGTGCCAGGTTCATGGTGTGGTCTTACATCAGCCGCCTAATGTGTTGCATCCTACGATATCTTCGTGGCCCTTTGAAAGTTAGGGCACGGATATCGTCGGGCCAATTGACCCACCTTTTTAAGGGGTCATCGCTTCATCTTAGCAGCGACTGATTACTTTTCAAAGTGGGTAGAAGCAGTTCCACTGAGAAATGTAACATCACACCATGTAATAAAATTCTTTCATGACCATATCGTATATTGATTTGGCGTGCCTCGCAGAATCATATCTGATAATGGGTCCACTTTTAAGTATACAAAAATCAATAACTTTACAAGTCGCCACAGTATTGATTGGAGATACTCAACGATCTATTACCCACGTGCTAATGGATTGGCTGAGGCCTTCAATAAAACCCTGGTTCAAATCATCAAAAACACCCTGGATGACAATAAACGTCAGTGGGATGAGAGGTTGGTGGAAGCTTTGTGGGCCTATAGGACCACATATCGAACCCCAACCCAATCCACACCGTTTGCACTAGTGTATGGGTCCGAGGCCGTACTCCCTCTTGAAATTCAAATCCCTTCGCTCAGAACTGCAGCCCAGAATCAGATCACTACAGAACAGAATGCACAACTTCAACTTGAAGAACTTGTGGGTCTTGAAGAACATCGTCTCCAAGCCCAGCAAAATCTAGAACTCTATAAAGCCAGAATGGTTCAAGCTCATGATAAGTCAGTGCGACCTAGAACCTTCTGATTAGGCGACTTAGTCTTGGTTCTTCAGAGGCCTATCTTAGCCCACCAAAAGCTCAGCGGGAAGTTTGAACCAACCTGGGAAGGACCCTTCATAGTAGAAATAGTCTACGAAGGAGGCTCGTATCAACTAGTGGATTGTAAAGGAAATCACCCAATACTTCCTGTAAATGGATGATTCCTGAAGAAATACTATGCTTGATATAGCTTGAATTTCAAATCAATAAAATTTTTAAAATTTGAATCTTTTCAACTTAGTCTTGTTCAAGTTTTTCATTTTAAAATTCTAGTTCTCTTCTCTTAAGGTTAGATATAAGTCATTATGCTTTCTCACATTAAGATTAGATCCTTTAGTGATGGATAATGCTTTTTACAGCACCATCCTAATTTTAAAATTCAAAATTAAAATTCGATCCTCTATGTGAAGCAAGTTTCCTTCACATACGTTCATTCCTGACCCAATCCTTTGTGTAGAGCAAGTTTCCTCTACACATGATCATCCTAACTCGATCCTCTATGTAGAGAAAGTTTCCTCTACACATGATCATCCTGACTCGATCCTCTGTGTAATGCAAGTTTCCTCTATACATGATCATCCTGACTCGATCCTCTATGTAGAGCAAGTTTTCTCTACACATGATCATCCTAACTCGATCCTCTGTGTAGAGTAAGTTTTCTCTACACATGATCATCCAGACTCGATCCTCTGTGTAGAGCAAGATTCCTCTATACACGATCATTCTAGACTCGATCCTCTATATAGAGCAAGTTTCCTCTATATACGATCATCCAGACTTGATCCTCTGTGTGAAGCAAGCTTCCTCTACACATGATCACTCCAGATCTGATCCTCTATATAGAGCAAGTTTCCTCTATATACGATTATCCAGACTGGATCCTCTATGTAAAGCAAGTTTCCTTTACAAATGATCACTCCATACCCGATTCTGTGCGAAGCAATGCTTCTTCTCACAGAATCATCAAGTTTTCTTTTTCTTAAGGTTAGATGTGAGTCATCGTACTTTCTATCCTTAGGATTAGATCTTCTAGAGGTGGAGCATGCCCTCTATGGCATTATCCTTGATTTAAAATCCAGATTTGACCTTTTGTGGGAAGCAATGCTTCCTTCCCTTAGGGTCCTCCAGTCTTCTTTTTCTTAAGGACACATGTGAGTCATCGTGCTTTCTTTCCTTAGGATTAGATCTACTAGTGATGGATAACGCCCTCTGCGGCACCATTCTAGTTTCAAAATTCAAATCCTCAAGCCTGATCTCCTATAGGAAGTAATACCACCTTCCTTTGAGATCATCTAGTTCTCTTTTCCTCATAGTAAGTATTCTATACTCTTAGGATTAGATTCCCCAGTGATGGAATAAGTCCCCTGTGGCACCGTCTTAGGTTCAATTTTAAATTTTCAAATCAAGCTCTTCTTTTCCTCATAGTAAGTATTCTTCTTCTCTTAGGATCAGACTCCCCAGCGACGAAATAAGTCTCCTATAGCACCGTCCTGGATTCAATCTCAATTTCAAAATCAAATGTTCTTTTCTTTATGGTTACGATCTCCTTCCCTTAGGGATAGATCTACTAGTGGTAGAATATGTCCCTTGTGGCGCTACCCTAGTATCAAATTTCAAAATTGATTCTCTATAGTTAAGAATTTCCTTCTTCCTACAGGGTCCTAAAAATCTCTTTTCTTTAAGGTTAGGATTCTCCTTCCTTTAGGAATAGATCTACTAGTGGTAGAGTATGTTGTCCCTAGCACTACCCTAGTATCCTTTCAAATTCCCTTTTCTAAGATTAGGATTTCCTTTTCTTTAGAATAAAATCTAGATTCAAACCTTTATAGTTAGGAGTTCTTCCTTCCTATCCAAAACTTCAGAATTTCTTCTCCTTTAGGGATAGATTATTCCTTTCCCTTAGGACCAGACCCACTAGTGGTAGAGTACACTTTTTCTAGCACTACCCTAGTATCTATTCAAACCCCAATTTCCCAGGGATAAATTTCTCTTTCCCTTAGGATCAAAATTCCAGACTTGACCAATCTATTCAGTCAACGCCAATATGTGTAATAGAATTTCATTCTCTTACACATGTTGGGGGTCCATCTGTTGACCTCATTTTTGTATGAGGTCATTAGGACTCTCCCCAGACTCCTGATCAATCCTGACCCCAGATTAATTAAGACTCCAGATGAATCCAGGCCCTAGGATCAACTTTGATCATAGATCAACTTAATCTAGGCCCTTAGATCTGTCTAGATATTAGGATATGTTTAAACCTCAAATTCTAGGACTTCTAGACTTTAGAATTTTCGTAGGTTTTACACTCTAGGATCTTTCTCGATTCCAAATCCTTGGATCTACTCTAGACCCTAAGAGGCCCCTAGACTCTGGACTTTAGGCTTTCTAGATTCTAGAATTATCCTAGACTTTAAGCTTTAAAAATTACCCAGGTTCTAGATCATTCTAGACCCCAGATCCTAGGATTTCTAAACCTTAGTATTCTCCTAGATTTCTAACCCTAGGATCTACCCAAACTCTAGATCAATCTAGGTCTTAAGATCCTCTTAGACCTTAGATTTATCCAGACCTCAGATCTATTCCAAAATAACCCAGACTTTAAATCAATCTATTCAAGACTCAACTAAATCTAGAGTTTCTCAATTCAAACCCCTGATCAATCCTAACTTTTAAATAATTCAGATCCAGCTATCACAACCTCTGACCAGACTTTAATGCTATCTAATCATCTACAATCACCCAAATGATTGTAAATGATTTAGATAGTTTAAAACCTACCATTCAAACTCAAAATCCAATTCAAAACCAGAAATCCAAATAAAATTCCAAGGATAAAAGTCCAAGTCATGAAAGCCTTTTCCAGCAAATCTTTGAACACTTCAAAATCCTATCAAATGCCCTCTGATTCAGAGTCTGTTAGTTGCACACTGATGTGACATGTCCCTATAGGCAACCCTCCAAATTTGAGCTCATTCTGAGGTCTCTAACCCTAGAAACTAAATTTAAATCCAAAGACTGTAAAACCTTCAAATATTTACATTCTATGCCACTGGACCTGCCACCCAGTGGATCCTTACCTTGGAGCCTTCTCCAAACCCTCAAATCACTTCCAGACCCTTGATTATGACCCATTGAGCAATAAAATGTATTTTGTTGGACTCAATTTGACCCCTAGTTCACCAGGGATCAAAATGACCAAAATACCCCTATGGGGTGTAAATGGTCATTTGAACCAAATGAGTTCCAAATCGAATGCAACCACCTCCAGCAAGTTTCAATCATCAAACTAAACTTGATGGACCCAAAACCAGCCCCTGGGTCAATCAGGTTGACCAAGTCAACCAGGTTGACCAAATAGGCCTTTAAGGGTCAAAATAGATCATTTTGACCAAATGACCTCCATAGACCTTGGGACCACCTCCATTGGTATCCAGATATCATTTTGAATTTGTTGATTCCATTCCTAGACCCTGGACCCACCTGGTTGACAAAGTCAACCAGGATTGACCTAAAGGCCCATTAAGGGCCCAAATAGGTCATTTTGATCAAATGACCTCCTCAGACTCTAAAACCACCACCAGTGAACTCAGAATATCATCCTGAACTGGTTGGACCCAATCCCTGACTTTGGGTCAACCTGGTTGACCAAGTCAATCTAGTTGACCCATTAGGCCCATTAAGGGCCCAAATAGGTCATTTAATCTAAATGACCCATTTGAATCATAAAATCACCTCCACTATATTCAAATTATCAAAATAAATTGGTTGAACCCAATTCCAGATTTTGAGTCAACTTTTTTGACCCAGTCAACCTTAATTGACCCAAAGCTCCTTTAAGGCCTTTAATGGGTCATTTTGACCCATTTAGCTTGTCACATCCATATCAAGCCCTTAAATGTTTTCTAGCATATGATGTTAATATTTCTAAAGTCACCCTTATTTAAATCTTGGTCAAAGTTGACCAAGTCAACTAAAATTCAAAGCTTGGTCAAAATCAACTCATTTGAATCAAATCAAAACTCATGATTCAATCAAATCTTTTGGAACCTCAAACCCATTCCATTGTATGTCTTGAATTATTCTAGACCCACCATAAGTCCAGTCACATGAAATTTGAATCAGTCAAACCTCAACCTATGGTCAAACCTTTAATCACATGCCAGCTTTAATTAATTCAAACTATTCAACACATTTCAAACCCTCAAATCCACCCCATTGGGTGTCTTGAATATTCCTAAATTCATCACGGGTCAACTCAAGTTAAGTTGACCTAGTCAACTCAACCAAACTTGCTCAAATCCATTCAAAACCCCTTTTATTACCTAAAACTCCCATCTTATGGCTCAACCTCCACTCCATCCAATGTGTGGTGCCGCCTTGCTGCCACCTCAACATACCTGGACCCATTGACTGGTCAAATAATCAATGGGTGGTCAAATGATTTTCTAAAGGATTAGGATAGCTCTAAACACTTAAGTTATTCTAACCTAAGCCCCTCCAGCTGTTCAAATATTCTCTAGAAACTTCTTAGAGCCCATCATAACCATTGGATCAATATCCAACAGCTCCCATTGCTCTTATGCTCTAGTGGGGACCAAACCAAGCTTTACACCTAGGATGTCCTATAGTCCTTTGATTCCCGGCCATCCCAATAACCCCAGCCACGTGTCAATCATTAGGAAATAAGGCCAAATAAATCCTAGCCATTCAAGTGATCTCAGGATATTTGAATAGGGTAAAAGGCTCATTTGAGCCATGATTCACAACTGCACACTCTCTCACATCCTAGAGCTCCTCCAGAACTATCAAGCTTTTGTTTTGACTCCTCACAGTCCCTTAAGCTTCCCCAAATCAAATCCTACCGTGAAAGGCTTGCTGGCGACGATCCTCCGGCGAACATAGGCCTTGATTCATCCTAGGTCTATAACGAGCGATACAAAGCATTTTGGACTACGGTTTCTGAAGGAAGATCGAGCGTGGACAGTCAACAAGATAAGAGAGATCAAAAAATCCAAAATCCAACGGTAAAATACTTCAAAAACTCAAACCCCAGGTAGGATCACTTAGGTTAAATTAGCTTTTTATTAAGTTTGATTTAAGCCAAACCAAATACTCCACATAATTTCTGTTCAATCACTGCATGTTTGTTTAAAATTTCATAAAAAATATCAATTAAAACTTAAGTTTGAGTAAATTTTCCATTTATGGCTTCGGTTCATATAGCCCGTTTAGCTGTGTGAAACTTGGGCCATTGATCTCATGATCAACGGCCCCGATTAAGCCTTTTCGTGTTTTGATCTAACCACATATCCGATCCTACGTTCGATCCCGCCATCCGGCAGCATCTGGGCCCTTGATCCAGAATCGCGGGATCAAACGTACGCCATCTGATCTCTCTCCGTGAGATCAGAACGTGGGATTTAATCCCGACCGTTGATTTGTTTTAGCGGAGGATCGAAAGGTTGATGCCCGCTGCTGACTGGTTTAAGTGAAAGCGCGTGGGTCCCGCAGCCAGGGCATCGCGCGATAATGATTGGTGGCGGCCCCAATCATTGCCAATGATTGGCCGCCGCCACCACAGTCCGGATCCGCCAATCTTGGCCTGTCACGTGTCCCTCCGCCGCCACTTTATTTAAAATGGTTTTTTTCTTTTTTTTGAATCATTTTAAATAATAAAAATAAGAGATAAAAAAATATATTTTTATATTATAAAATTATTTTAAATTAAATTATTTAATCTTAAATTTAATATTTTAAAATATTAAATTTATTTTAAAGATATTAAGTATTAAATATTAAAATATTTGAAATTAATTTTTTTAGTTAATTATTTTTTTTAATTATTTTAAACAGCTTTTAATTATTATTTTTTTAATATTAAATTTGAAATAATTTAAAATTAAAGATAATTTAAGATATTTAATATTACTTAATAAATTAACTAATTATTTAAATAAATAATTAATATTTAATTAATTAAATGTTAAAATCATCTTTGAATTTAAATATTAATTTTAAAAAAATACTTAATAATTATAATAAAAAATAATTAAAGTATTTTATTATTATTTAAATGATTTATAATACTTTAATAATTAAATAATTAATTAGTATTCATTAAATGAATATTAAATTTTTTTTAGTTAATAATTAAATAACTATTTTAAATTGCTATAATTTTGAAATTAAGTTAACTTAAGTTATATTTTATATATTGATTAATTAAACATTTGATTATCAATTAATATTTAATTAATATTAAATAACTTAAATAGTTTAAAAAAAAAATTTTAAAAAATATTTTTTAAGATAATTTTAAAATTTCATAAAACATCTAAGATTTAAATTAATTAGATTTAAATTTATGTTTAATAATTATTTTTTTTAATTAATTAAATAACCCTTTTAAATGATTTAAACTTTAAAAATTCATAATAAATTCATTTTAAATCAGAAAAAGTATTATATTATATCAAAATTTTTAAAAAATTGAGTACTTTAACTTAAGACTAAGTTCAGAGATCAAAACTTGATTAATATTAATCATTTAATTAATTTAATATTTAATTAAATATTAAATCAAATATTTTGAAAATTAAAACTTTATTTTCAAATAACCTTTGTAGATCAGTAAATCTCTCATCTAGATATTAAATTTACTCAAACCATACTTTCAAGTATTTTAAATTTAAAGTTTATGTTTATATATGTATGGTTCTAGGTATATTTTACATATATTTGAAATTATTTTAAAATAATATATATATATATATATATATATATATTTAAATCTTTTAAGATTGAGAGATTTACTTTGAAATTTTAAACATGGATTTGACATGTTTGAATAGAAATCATGTGGGGGTATTAATGAATGATTATATTCTAATTATTCATTAATCTCATGGTTATTTGTAATTAATTAAGTATTAATTCTTGCATACTTATGGACATACACACACCACTTAGCCTAGGCTCTCCTAGTAATAGGTTTGTTTGTGATTGTGTATGTATGCATGTATATGTTTGTTTAAGGGTCAGTCAAAACATTCATTCAAACCCATTAAACCTAGTGTCATCATTAAGGATAATAATTAAGGACTTAATTAGAGAATTTAGAATATTTCCAATAATTAGGATACACATCTTATTAACTTGAAACTCAAACTCTTTAAACTTAGTGACACTCTCAGCCCTAGGAAAATTATTCACTGAATGTTGAAATCATTAAGCCCCTTAATTAACCTAATCAAGTTTAAACCTTAATTAAGCCTTTAAAATTTCCAAAAGATGTAATAAATTAAAATTTAAATCCAAAAATTATAAATAATACCTCTAACTGACCAAAATTAAACCCTTAATCAATGAAAATAAAAGCCTCTTGAGTGGACTTCAAAATTAAGTTTAATTTAAGTTTAATTGAAATTAAATATTTAATTAATTTAATTAATTAAAAATAATTAAAATTTCTAAAAATTTCTCAAACACTTGATAATCACTCCTTAGATCATTCCTGATCTTTGGAAGTGATTTGAAGAAGTTTGGAGGTCATTTGGATTCAAATCACAAAAGAGGCTTTAATTAAACTAATTTTAAAAATTTAAATAATTGTCAAAACTTCAAAAATTCATAACTAATTCAAATGAACTCCAAATTGAGCAAACTCAAAGGCATACAACTCATATTGAGGTCTAATATTTATCAAAAATATTAAGTTTCTAGAAATCAATCAAATTTAAAAAAGTCAACTTTTGGTCAAATCTAGTTCAAAATCAAGTCAAAACTTCAAACCTTCATAACAAAATCTAGAAAAATCCAATTACAGCATACTTACTGTCTAATTAATTGTATTAAGGTCTAGTATTTTAATAAAATACTAACATTATAGAAATTACTTTAAATCAAAAAGTCAACTTTTGACCCCTTTATTTAAATGATTAAAATAATCCCGAAAATTCCAAAATTCAACAAATCATCAAAAATTCCAGAAAATATTAATTTAACCTTAAAACCAGCAACCAACCAACCTTAATTAATAATTAATCAACTTTCAAACTTAATTAAATTTAAATCAATTTATCACATCGGGTACCACTAGGTAACCCAGGCCTACGAGGCTATTAAATTAGCCCTAAGGAAGGTGAAATAAACTTCACAGCCTTGGTGTGCAACAAAGGTGGTATCCAATAAACAATTAAAATTAATTATAAAATTAAATTTAAACTATTAAGATTTAAACTTCAATCAAAATCTCCTTTAAGCCTTCTCAACCAACCAGAATCTTTAACAACTTTAACTAATGATCCTACTTGGGACATATCAAACCCACACAACCTTTACATGCACTTTAGATGGTTTGCTAGGACAACCAACTCTAGTCTCAGGCTAGGCCGGTGTTTACTTTTTTATTGTGTGCTGGGTTTTCGAGCTTTCTCTGCATGATGTTTGCTAGAAATAGAATTACTGTGATTGTTTATTTAATTACTACACTCTGTGATGTGATTGATTGTACGTTAGATCTACCCCTAGGTTAGGAATGACCTGTACTAATTCAATCTTATGCAGGAGGTCACAGGGTATTTAAAATTAAAGGGGCAAAATCATAATTATTAAATTGCATAGGTACTCCATAAAATTACTTAAGTCCCCCTTTATAATTAAAAGAGCATGGCCAAGTGTGGCTGTGATTTGAACATTATTACAAATATTAACTGCTTGAGATGAATTATAACTGCTTGGGATGTCAAATATAACTACTGATTATTAGGATAATCCTACAGGAACAAGTCTAGATTTTTAATTTTCATTAATGTAATTTAAATGTAATTTAGTTGTAAACTGTTAAGTGCTTTGAGAATGGGATGTTTAAGCATCCAATTTGGAGTCCAAAGAGGAAGAGATATCCCTTAGGGGAGAGTCTCTTTCCATTTGGAGACCCAAATTTGGATGATTTCAAATATCCAAAGAGAAAAGATAACCCCCTTTCAAGGGAGAGTTTCTTTTCATTTGGATATCTGGACCCGACGATCCAAGGAGTTCCAAGAAGATAAAGAAGTGAAGAATGAGAAGACCCGTTCTCAAAAGTCACTTAAGTCTTAGGAGTAGAATCCGGGTTGTAGTCAGTGGTACCCAGCCACTTTACTTTTCCTGCAGACCCTGGGTTGTAAAATTAAACGGCACTTACCTATGGACTTTTATTTTGAATATTTATTTAATTAATTTAATTATTTGATTTATTTTTTGATATGTTGATTGCGATTAAGGATTTATATGCTTTTAATAGTTTTTTAGCGATCTTGGATGTCATATTTGATTTAGCCTGGAATCTGATCAGAGGCTCGTGAGGACACGTTTAAAACTATTTCTACTTAAATAAAATTTAAAAACTTTAGGCTCAAATAGTAACTCTAACGCTTTTAAGAAGTAAGCCCGGGACCGCCAGGGGTTTTTCATGCATACATATTGAAACTTCTATTCCGTGTTAGACACCTCCCCGCCTGTGGGTTTTGGCAGACCACATGACCTATTAGGGTGCAGCTCTGTCCAAGGAGATGTTGTGCAATCTCTAGGATAAAACTTATTTTTAAGCCTGATTTTAAAACTGCTTCATTTTGATTTAAAGCATTCGAGTCAACTAGCATGCATTATATTAGATACAAATTAAAATTGAGTCTAAATCTTTAATTGCATTATTAGCTTAATCATTTTACCCAATAAATATTAAGGGGTCAATTAAGATCTGCTCTAGATGTCGACCCCAATTCTTTAAACCAATCTTAATCAATGTTCCTACCACTCTTTTATAAAAGACCGGACACATGGTTTTAAAGCACTTAGGTGGTTTAGCTGGCTCCCCAATCCAGGCCGAGGTAACTCCAAGACTGTATTGCATTAGCTAGGATCCGGGTCACTGATTTTCAGTATCCATTTTATACTTAGAATTTGAGGTAGATTTTCAATTTTAAGACCTCAATCTCCGAGAATCTAATTCTCAACTTCTAATAAAATCGATCACTTAATCATTAAATCTCTTTCAATCTAATTCAAGCCCAACACTTATGATAGGTTGGGGTGTTTCTGAAGTGATTCAAAATCTCAAAATACCTCCTACCCCTCCTCCTTTGACTCCAGAAAGAACTGCTCAAATTTGATCCAGTCCCTGTTGAATTTCCAACCCTTAACCTCCTTCGACATCAAACTTTGAAATCTTAAATAAAATTCATATCGCTATTTTAATCAACAGTGTTCGTAGGAAATTTTTGGTTTCCTACGATGTAATTAACTACGAGGGCTTGCGCTCGTAGGAGATTTAGAAACCCAGACTAGATTTTCAAAATCAAAATTTTAAAACTTCAATTAACTTTCTTTGGGAAATTCAAAAATTAATGATCATTATCGTCATTTTAAAACAATCAATAGTGATTGATGACTTCTTTCTTTGAAAAGATATGTTAATTACTATTGCAAGTTTGATTATGAGATCAATGATCCTCTTATCAATGATGACTTTATTATTTTTTTCAATGGTTCATTGAAAATACTTAAAATCCTTCGTAAATTCTTGCATCAATATCAAAGGTTTAGTGGCTTAAATATTATTCCACAGAAAAGTTTCTTTATAACTAGTAAATCTTACTCAGCCAAGGATTTCTATTATTCACAGTAAATTTGATGTTTTTCATAAGATGTTACCTTTGAAATATTTGGGTACCCCTCTTTATAGAGGGAAGAAATGTTCACATTTATTTGGTGACATTTTTTATGCTATTCATAAAAATTTAACTACTTGGTCTTTTAACTCTCTTTCTTTTGGGGGTAGATTAACCCTGATCAAAAGTGTTATTTGCTCTATTCCTATTTACTTATTTCATACTTTAAATCTTACTTTAAATTTTTGTAGCAAAATGGAAAGGTTAATTAACAAATTCTTTGGGCGGCTTTGGATGGCAGATTTGCTATTTTCTGGTCTTCTTGGAGTAAATGTTCAGGGGTGTTTGATGAAGAGGGATTAGGTTTTAAGAATAAGGTTTATTTGTCTCAAGCATTTTCTTACAAACTTTGGTTTTCTTTCAGATCTAAAAATAGTATATAGGCTAAGTTAATGTTATCTAAATACTATGTTGGCAAACATACTTTAACATGTCATTTTAAGAAAGGGGGCTCTTATATTGGAAAAGACTGTGTAGTATTAAATGGGAGGCTGATCAGTCTATACAATGGGGGATTGGTAATGGAAATATTTTATTTTTGCAGGATCAATGGTGAGGGAATTTTTCCATTGATAGTCTCTTGAATACTCATACAACTTATGCTATCAAAGTTAGTAGATTTATCAAGGATGTGTGTAGAACATTGATATGTTTAAGGATGTAGTGCCTGATACTATTCTTAATCAAATTCTTAAAATCCCCCTTCAATTGGACAATGATGATTGTATGATGTTCACTAATTCAAATGATGGTAAGTTTGCTCTTAAGGAGGTTGGGAACTCTTTTAGGGATTGTAAAGGTAAGTGTATTTTAATCTCTACTATTTTTCATAAGAGTATTCCTACCTCCTATTCTTAGTGTGGAGAATTTAATATAGTTACTTTCTTACTGATATTATACTAATCAGAAACGGCCTTCACATTATTTCTAAATGTCAATGTTTCTATCATGTTGAGTCTCTCAACCACATTTTTTCTAATGGCCCTATTTCTTAAAAAGTTTGGTTATATATTTATGAGCTTTTTAAAAGCATTTCTGTAATAGTTATAATAATTTTATCAATATTCTGCAAGATTGGTTTGTCCCTATCCAATGAAATATTAGAAATATTCTTCCAACTATTATTATTTCATTCCTTTGGAAAGGTAGGAATGAGTCCAAGTATGAGGATATTACTATGAATGCTATTAAAGAAACCAAATATTCTTCCAACGATTATTTACAAAATTAAAGATAAAGTGCTTCAACCCTTTACAGTTAATTTGATTAATGTGGGCTGTTTCAAAGGTTTTAAACAAGTTACAAAGGGTTTTGGTAATAATTTCCACTCCTCCAATTGGATTGTTAGGGAGAGAATTTTTAGTTGGGTAAAGCCTATATGAGGTTGGTTTAAAAAATATTGATGGGACTTATAACAAAAATTATGCTGGTTGTGGAAGGCTTATTAGAGATCATGTAGGGCATGTGATTTGTGTTTTTACTAGTCCAATTTTGGTTTCTTCAGTGATTATGGCCAAAATTCATGCTCTTTACTATGGGCTTAACCTTTGCATTTCCTTAGGTATTATTAATGTTTGGGTGGAAGTTCATGATAAACTTCTCATGTATTATATTATGGGGAGTAATTGTTACAATTCTAAGAATTTTTACTTAATCAAGGAGATTAAGTAATGGCTTTCTCTGATTAATTATTCTATCTCCCATATCCTTCATGAAGGCCATTCATGTGCTGTTTGGTTAGCTAAATTTGGCTGTAGTTTAACAAATATTATTGAATTTGATGGTCCTAACTTACCTCAAATGATAAAAGGGTTATCCTTGTTAGAATGGACTGGATTTCCCTATATTAAGATCCTTAGATAATTTTTGTTCTATTTTTTTGGTTTTAGTGTTCTGGAGGGTTAGCTTTTTTCATATTTTTATGTGGTTAGTTTTGGCTCCTCTGTTGTCTTTCCTCGTTGTCTCTCTGTTGTGGTCTTGTTGCTTTGTTTGTTGGCCTGGTTTGGCCTTCTCATGAAAATGTCTTATGATCTTCTGTTTAGATTTTTTTTGGTTGGCCTTGTTACTGCAGTCAATTATAGGTGTCTTGAGTGTTAGATAGGTGGCTATATGTGTCTATCTAATGCTTGGGTGACTTGGGTGGCCCCTCTGTGTAATATTGATGGGTTTTTGTGGTTTCACCTTTATTACTTTTGTCACATTTTTTTTAATTAACGTGTAGCCTCTCTGTGAGTTTAAGTTAAAAAAAAAAGAAATTTAATAAATTATTAGAAATTAAATTAAAATTTTAAATATAAACTAAATTGAAATCATCATTACATCATCAATGTATTTAATAAAAAATAAAAGCACCATAAGAAAAATATAAACATAAAAATAATAAATAACTAAAGAAAATTCAATAAATAAATAAATAAATTTCCAAATGCTTTAAATCTTTTATAGATCTCAAATTATGTCATTCATAACCTATAGTGATGGCCTCATGATGATTAGAGGTGATTTGGTATAAAAATCATAAAATACTTAAAGTCTTATTGAATTAATTAATTAATAACGGCTAAACTTTAAAAATTCATAAATAAATAGATACAAATCCTAAAAATACAAACTCAATTTCGTTGAATTCTAAATTTATAGCAAAATTTTATAAAATTGACAAACCTCCGAAATTTTAATTTTAAATAAAAAGTCAAAATTTAGTCAAAGCTTCACTAAAAGAATAAATAAAGAATAAATGAATTTTTAAATTATTAAATATAAAGTGCAATAAAAATAAAAGAATAAGAATATATATATATATATATATATACAAAGTTAAAAATTTTTAAAAACATAATTTATTAAATAAATTAAATCAAACAAATAATTTCAAAATAATTATCATAAATAAATAAAATATGAATAATAAATAAAGAAATAATAATTACTTAACATAAAATATATAAAAATTTAATAAAATAAAATAAAATAAATAAATAAAGAATAAGATAAATTAATTAACTACAAATCAATTAAATAAATCCAACTTAAATAAAAAATTAAATTAAAAATAAAAAAATTCAAATAAATCTTAAATAAATTAAAAATACTCAAATGTATATAAGGAAATATAAAATAAAATTTTAAATAAAAAGAATCATGCAACTTAAATAAATGGAAGAAATTAATACAAAGTTTAATAAAAATTTAAATAAAAATTAATATTTTAAAATTAAAAAAATAAAATAAAAATCAAAGATAAATGAAGAAATTTAAATAATTTAATTCAAATAAATTTAAATAATAAATCAAATTTAAATAAATCAATTTAAATTAAATATTATACATAAATTTATTTAAATAAATAAACATTAAATAATTAAAAAATAAATTAAAGCCTTTATATAATTACTTTATTCTTTGGAATGAAATAAATGCATTCTTTTAAAGGCCTATGACTTGTTGATTAATGACTTCAATGCATATTAGAGTTGTTATTTAATATGGTTCTTTAAAACCAAAAGTGATTAAGTTAAACAAATGAAAATTCATTAATAAAATATAAATCATTAAAACTTAAACTTAGATTAAATCCCTTACCTTGCAACACATGAATTAAATTTGTAGATAATTTGATGATCACTAATTAATTTAGCATACATCTAATTCACATATCTTAGCATACACAAATAATTGTTTTATAGGAAAACTAACTCTAGCCAAGATTAGGAGAGCTGTTCTATGGTGTGTGTTTATTTTCCTACACATTGATTGATGTGGATTGATGATGCTATGGTGGATGTGTGATGATGTGAGTACTTACTTTTTATTTCAATCTATGTGTGGCTTAAGGATGTTATAGATATATCTATGCACTCTTTATATACTAAGCCATATAGGTGTAGAATATTTTTCTTTTAAATGTAAATATAAATTTGTATAAAGATTTAAATATGCACAGTAAAAGATCAAAATAAAGTTATTAATTATATCAAAATGTTGTCTAAGAGAATGTTTCTTCTTTGAAGATCATATCATTTGGAATTCTTTAGAAGTTTGTTCATTCTAAGAGCAAAAATACCTAAAGACATGAAATAAGTAACTTTATTTTGTATAGACATGCGTCATGTATAGGAGTAGAAGTCCATGCTTGTAGTCAATGGAGCTTGACCACCTTTACTTTATTACAAACCTTGGTTTATATATTGAATGGCACTTGTCATGGACACTTTTCATTCTTATTTTTATACATATAAATTGATCGATTACCTATGTGGAAAGTAAAAATTTTATTTATGTTTAGGTTTCTTGGTGGTTCAAGTACCGTTTTCCTTCACTCACACATTAGGCTCCTAGGAATCCATGATGTTTAAACTTTAAAACCCAACACTTTACTTTCCTACATTCATTGCATGCATATATGCTTTCTTGTCACTGATATTATACTCACACATGCCAGTGGTAAGCAAGCAACTACCTAAGAGATGGGGTTGAGTCTGATATTCCTATTAGTATATGGCCATTATGGTATCGAATTTTTCATAGAAAGCTGGACATGTAGATTTTCATTAGTCACGTATAAATTTTTTTTCTAGTTAGGGTAAATTTCATTTCTAATTTCCATTCATTATATTTTTTTTAATCCCTAGCATCCTTGGAACCTTTATTTAGAATTTTGAACTTTAAACATTGATTCCTAAATTAAAGAGCATGCCCATCCTACATTTATTATATATGAAATTAATTTTTTAATAAAAACGCCTAGGTGGTTATGGCAATCAACTCCAAGCAATTGTAAGTCTAGTTTGCACACTTTCATAATTCCTGCACTTCCTTCTAGGATTACCCTCCAGATTATCTAATAAATTATCAACTTAAATCAAAATTCAATTATGTTCTAAATTAATAAAACCCAATTGTTGTATAGGTTAGAGTGTTTCTGGTACTCCAGACTCCTTTGTAATCTCTTCCTTTCTTCCCATGAATTCAAAAAATAAGTGTTCAAACTTTAACCCATTCCCTGATGGTAGATTCCTCAATTTAAATCCTTGCCTGCACTCTTTGTCTATCAATCAAGATTTAGTTATCACTTTAATCGAGAGTTCTCTTAGGAGCTTCTCCTAAGATGTAGTTAACCATTAAGGCTTATTCTTATGAGGAACTTAGAATCTAGTAAAAAATGAACCCCACTTCAGTTCGCTAAAGTAGGGAAAGTCTCTAGGAGTATATCAAGTTTTAGCCTTGTTATATTCAATTTCAAAATGATAGTTGAATATAATTTTATCATTTTAGATATTATAATATTGTCTATGCTGCATTCGAATATGAAAATTGAAAATATTATTTCTATTCTTAAATTGATAGTAAAACACGATTTCTTTCTTTCGAGATATTATGTTGTTGACTATGCAGATTTGATTATAGGAATATAATTCAAAATCAAGTGGAGATTTATTTTCTCACAAGGCAATGATCAGTTCACACCTAAATGATTTTTGAAGCAAGAGGAGAAGGAAAGTGAAAAGAGAACTAGGAATTGGATGTTCGATATTTTCATTTTTAAAGTACTTTTAGTAAGGTGAAATGTGAATGGCTAGTTAAACCTTGAATTTTTTTGAATAAATTATTATTTTTTGAATATTGTTTGTATTCCAAAATATTTGTTTTGAATGTGATTAGTATATCCCTTTGATATGCATTAAGTTCATCAAATTAAAAAAAAAAAAGTTTTGCTTGTTTCTTTTCATATATGATTAGTGCATCACTTTGAGTATTTATCAATTGCTTTCATTGCATATAATATTATTTCCTTATTATATTGACATATTGAACGTAAGATTTATATTTGAATAGTGCTCTTATAGATTTTTTCATGATTAAAACATAATCAAGTGTTTTGCAATTTATAGCTTTGCAATTTCATTACAAAATTAAGCTTTTCAAATCCTAAATTTTTTTCATGTGCTATAGAGTGATAGTGATTTGCTTAACTTTAGAAATTCAACATTTTTAACCACTGCAAACTTACAAAAATGCACTGCAAACTTACATAGATTTGAAGCAGCTTATAAACTGCATCAAAAAGCACTCCTAACAAATACAAATATAACAGATTTGCAATGGTCATTAAAGCACTGCAATGACTTTTGGTGGCGTTTGAAACCACTGTAGTTGCTAGGAAAAAAGTGCTGCTAAAGGCACATTTACTCGTAGCATCGCAAGTTTTCTTTCACTTTTTGGCAATAAATAGGCCTTTCTTAGTTTATGCCAAACAGGCTTTAAGATTACCTATTTAATTACCTCCCTTTCTTAAAATTGAGTTGAGATGTCCATTTTAGCATTAATAATGTTCCTTCATCAACTTATTACTTATAAATGATCTGATATATATGAATGACTTATATATAAAAATTTAGTATATAATTTATATTTATAAATTTTATCTAAATAAATAACATAAATTAGTAATAATTTATTTTAAATTTATAACTATGTATGCAAACTAAATTTTATTTTTTAATCATAAATTGTTATTATTGTATAATTATTATGTTATTATTATCATTTATTTTTTATTTTAATAATTTAATATTTTTTTATGTCATTTAATTAAACCATAATCAAACATTTGAATATATCTATTCTCTCTTTCAATATTCGGTCCAATTTTAGTATAAAAAAGTAATAGAAGAATAAATGAGACAAAATAGAAACATGAGAGAAAAACTTAATTGAATTTGGTACTTGAGATTTGTTTTTCTTTCAAAAACATTTGAATGTGGAAACATAAAATTTAATTAAGACTATATGCAATTTAGAATTTGTATAATAATTTTAAAAAATTTAATCAGTTTAACTACCTGAAAGAATTGCTTTATTTCCTTTCAAACTATATCTTTTCCTCAAATATGGAACTTATTAGTTAATACAATTAAAAAAAATTAAAATAACATCATTTAAAGCTATTAACTAATGTTGTATTCTTATTTATTTTTTCCATAAGCTTTTTCTCATGGAAATGAACACATTATGATATTAAAAATTTACTGAGTTTCATATACAGTAAACCTGAAAGCTTTAAAAATAAAAAAATACCACAGAAATCACCTCTATTAACTATAAATTATGAAGGAAAAAAAAATCTTTGGAAGTAAGAATAAGATTTAGTACCATAAAAAAATAAGATGGATTTGAAAAGAGCACATGTGGAAACCAATAATTGCCTAAAGACAGTTCCAACGACGAAGCCAATAATTGAATAAAACAAAGCCACTAATCTAAATGATTACCTACAATAATAATCAGTCATTTGTCAACCTACTTTATCCTTACCCTTAATCATTCTCAATGATTATCTCTGTTAAAATCAAAGTTAATTTTCAAGAGGGAGTGTTTAATCTGTGGTTGCTTCATTTAAAAATATTAATTATAATTTTGTGGAAGTATTTTCTTAGACAAATCCTTAATTTATGACCTCTGAAATAAAAGCCAAGTCTCGAAACCATAAGACTATGGGTGCATTCGGGAAAGTTGCAATATTTTATAAAATTAGTTGTGAAGTTTCTGTGTTTGAAAAGTAACTTAGTATCTCTAGTTGGAAAAATTAATTTTCCATCATAATAATTTTTTATAAATAATGAAAATAAAATAAGAAAATAATAGTTAAATGAAATTATGGTTGTTATCTAAAAGCTAAAGCAGTTAGAAAGCTATCTCAAATAGATCCAAACATAAACTGAATAGAAGTGCTACTAAATTTAAAGATTTATGTCTCACTCGTAATTTTACCATGGGATACAAGACAAGCTTAAAACATAAAAAAGCAAATAAAATAATAAGGTATGTTTTTTCCTCAGTACTCTATGTTTGTTATAAACAAAATGGTATTGTTATTCAGTCAAAATTTGAACTATTCTATAGTAATAAAGCAACGGGGAAAATACCGTATTAGTAATATGGAATTGCAATCATGGTAATTTGAGTGTCCTTTTAGTCCTAATCATAATAGAAAAACATTATTCAAATAAGAATTTTTTTTTTTGTTTTTGACTTTGGGTCTCCTCTAGGGTTTTGCTTCTCCCCTGCTGCCACCTCCTGACACTTCCTTCCCCCTCTTCCCCTCCGGCTTTGTCGTAGGCTTCCCTACTTCTCCCATGAATCCATCCCTCTTCTCATCGGATTTCCCCCCTCTCCCGGTGTCTTCTGTCGGCGCCTCCCCTGCCCCTTTAATAAACTAGAAGAACATTGTAGCCTCTTCAGAACCAACATCAAGTGACCTCCCCCTCTCCTTCTACCCTTCCGAGCCACATACAATAGACTTCAACCGTGAAAAACTCTATTTTGGAGCCAAGGATTGGGAACTTTGTCATGTTCGATAACTCTATTGGTCAGAGGCTGTATTATGAATCGTTGTTGGGTGATATTCGAAAGGCCTGGGTATTAAAAGGATCGCTCAAACACTTATCACTGACCGACAGGTTCTTCTTGCTTCGCTTCACTTTGAGAAAAGACTTTGATATGGCTTGGACTCTAAGTGTGCGGGTTTTTCTTTGGTAAACCTTTTATTCTGCAGAATTGGTCACCGTTATTCCATCCAAAGAGGGAGAACTTCACCTCTATCCCAATATGGCTCAAGATCCATGATTTACCGTTGGCTTGTTGGAACTTTGAAGGTATTTTAAAAATTGCTAGTAAGATTGGTACTCCCTTAGTTGTTAATGCTTTGATAGCCAGAAGACCCATTTAACATATACTAGGGCATGTGTCCATGTTTCAAACATTGCCACCTAACCTGAATAAATCTTCATTTCCATGGATGGAGAGGTTTTCAACCTAAAAATTTAATTTGAATGGCGACCTACTCTCTGTGAACATTGTAACTCTCTTGCCCAGTAGTCCTCTCTTTGCACTTCCAAGCCATTAGTTTCTAAAGACCAGATAACTAACCCCTAAGTTCCAGCTCAAAACTGAGGAAGAAGCTCAAGTAGAAGCCGTCCAACCCGTCAAACCACTGCCTCGGTTCATGTAAATCATAATCAATATGTCATTCATAATGCAGCCATTGCTTCACAATCCCAAAGTCACCCTCCTGATGCTACTGCAACTCTACAAATTTCAAATAGTTTTCATATTCCTAACCTAACCCCTGCTGCCTACTTAGCTCAACATATCCTTGCCTCATCATATTCTGTTCCCACCAGCTCTCTACCTTCAGACCCTCAAGCTATTGTACCTCATAATAAAAAGACCCTCCATAGCTGTTCCCCCACCCTTGCCGCAACAATTCCAAACTTAAACTCCCCTATCGAAGAAATCCCACCAATCACCACCCCCTTTTCCAATTGCACCTCTGCTCCCCATGCTGTTATCTCCCCTAATAAGTTTGACCTCCTTTAGTTTTTTGAGGATGATTAACAGTCAGAATCATATATGAATCAACCCATTTCTAATCCTAAGTAGGCAAATCACTTTACCCAACCTAATCTACCATCTCAAATCACCAAAAGCACTAGGGGGAAGCAATCAAGAAAATCCCCCACACACTCCAAAACCTTAATGTCTCTTCCTACTATTGCTACTTGGAACATCATAAGCTTTAATAGCCTTGATAAAGTAGCTTGTTGTAGGCATCTTATTAATGCTTTGAAGTTGGACATGGTATGTCTGCTGGAGAACAAGATTCATGCTTCCTCTTTCTCTTATCCTAGCTTCATCTGTTCTCATATTATCTTGGCTTATGAAGTTAGCTGCAATTACTTCAATCTATCTAGCTCTAGTTGTATTTGGATTAAGTAGAACTCGTCAAGATTGAATTTCTCCCATTCCTTTTTCTGCTCAAATAATATCTAGATTGATATCTTATGGGAACTTCCCCCCTTTTCAGCTCTCTGTTATTTATGCTTCTAACTGCAGCTTTGAATGGCTTGTGCTTTGGGATCAACTAGGAAGGTTTTCTACGCCTAACTCCCCTTGGATTCTCATGGGGGACTTCAATTGCTATCTTTTCGCTTCCACAAAAGCTGGAGGACATCCCTTATCCCAAAACAAGCTTTGGGATTTCAATTTCATGATTTTTTATGCCAACCTTCTTCACCCACCATCAATTGGAAGCAGCTTCACTTGGTTTAATCAGCGTGTTGAGAATCCCATACATATTAGATTAGACAGAGCACTTGTGAATGGGGAATGGTTGTCTTCTTACCCAGACTCCTTCTACACAGTCCAAAGTCCCTCTTGTTCTGATCATTGTCTAATTATACTCAATTTTGGTTATGCTAGCAACTCTCATCATAGATTTCTCTTCAAAAACTACTGGGCTAAGATTGATTGTTTCTGGAAATCTATGATAGATGTTTTTTACAGAGTTGGTTTGTGGCAACCCTACTATTGACTTTTGTGCCAAGCTTAGAAAATTAAAAGGTATCATCAAAACAAAATCTTCGGCAAACTCCTCCATCATGAATTCTCATCTCTCTGAGCTCCACCATAAACAAGCTGAATGTTTTCTCAACATCTTTGGCTCCCCTATGGACTCTTTTCTAAATGCTCAACTTAAGAGTATCAACCATCAAATTGCAGAATTCTCTTCCTACTTAGCCTCTTGGATGATTCAAAGGGCTGAAGCCAATTGGTTCTCTTATGGGGAGGATGACCTCCACTTCTTGTATTATAAAACTCACATCAGAGAGAATAAAAACAAAGCTGATATTAACCTTAGGTTCTCTGGTGTCGCTGCCACTTGTGCTGAGGCGATTGATGCCATTATTCAACATTTTCACTCTTTATTTAACCCCGATAACTCCTCCTTACCTGATATTGTGAGCTTCCCCACTGGGAACACTATCCCTGCTAACTTGGCACAAACTTTGACCCTACCTGTAATTGATAAGGAGATCAAAAAGGCGGTGTTTTCTGGCTGCTCTAATTTTACTCTAGGCCCTGATGGCTTCAATTTTCACTTTTATAAAATTGGATGGCACATTATTGGGTCAGTGGTTTGTCATGCTGTTAGATCTTTTTTCATTAACCCTTACCTACCTAGGGGAGCCAAAGCTACTGTAATTGCACTCATTCCCAAATCTAATCATGTCAGCTCTATTTCTTACTTCAAACCCATTGTGCTTTGTAACACATATTATAAGATCATTTCGAAGGTGCTGGTGACAAAATTAAAACCTTTTATGCCCATACTTATTTCTGACAATCAAGTGGGTTTTGTTAAAACCAGAATATCTACAAATAATGTAATTCTAGACAAAGAGCTTCTTTCCATCTTTAATAGGAGTGGGAACTTGCAAGCTTTTGTGCTAAATTTGACATTAAAAAAGCTTTCGATATGGTTTCTAGAGAGTTTTTACTTGCAAGGTTGAGTCAAAAGGGTATCCCACCAAAGTTCATTTAATGGATTAAAATGTGCATTTCGGATGTTTACTACTCTATTGTCATTGATGGTGCCATTAAAGGCTTCTTTCCTTCAACATATGGGCTTAGGCAGGGTTGCCCTCTCAGCCCATACCTCTTTTTTTTGTGATGGACGCTTTCTCTTACCTTCTTGATGGTGGAAACATTGAAGAGATCTCTATAGAAGGTTTTAAATTATCTCATTTACTCTATGTTGTTGGTTTGCTTGTTTTTGGGAAAGCTAGATTGGTAACTGTGGCACCTTAAATCAAGTCCTCAACACATTTGCAGATGCTTTGGGTCTTCGTGTGAATTTTGATAAAAGCTCCATTATACTTTCTAGAAATGTCCAAAACCCAACTTCCATCTGTTCTACCCTGAACCTCACCCTATAGAGCCATTATGTTACATACCTTGGCATCCCGATATCTCCCAGACATTGCAAAAATTGTGATTTCCCCCCTCTCCTTGAATCCATCCCTTGCAAGATGTCTGGTTGTACGGCAAATTTGCTTTCTTTTGCAGGTCATTTGCATTTCTTAAAATTCACTATACTTAACTCTAGAGCTTACTGGATAAGAGGCTCTATTTTTCCTAAAGCTATTATCAAGCACATTAAGAAGATTGCATCCAAATTTCTTCTTTTCGATGACTGTGTTGTTGCTGCAAAACTTCACATGGTTTCATGGGATAAAATTTGCAAGCCTAAACTACTTGGAAGCCTAAAATCCATTGAATGAACTTTAGTGGGATAAAATTTGCAAGCCTGATCCCTCTTCAACGCCTCTTCTTCAATTTGGGGGCTACATAGGCCTAATCTTGGGCAGTGATGATGCCCCTTGGCCAGCCTCCTCCTCTTGGATGACCTCCGGGCAACCAGAGGATGTTGGCTGATGTGTTTTCTCAACGTACATGATGATTCAAATTTTCTGAGTCCAGACTAGTGGTTTTGTTTCTTTCTTCTTACTCTCTCTGTCACCTTTTGTTTCTCTTCTATTTTAGGTTTGGTTATGAGATTTTGTGATGGGATTCTCTGTCCTAGTATTTTTTGGCTCTTATGAGCAGGCTCACTTTTTTTTAGTATGGTTTTTGATATACGAGCTTTGCCCAAAATTTTCCCAAAAAAAAAAAAATATGAAAAAATGAAATATATATATATATATATATATATATATTCAAATTAAGCAGCATTCTCATCAAACTATAAGTTGAATCTTGAAATCCATCATAACTGGTGTTGCACACAGTTAGCTTGTCCTAAAAGCCATAGTAGGACCTGTGGATAAATACTTATAATTTCTTATCACCACTACATAGTTAAAACCAAAGGCTTTATCTTCCTCTCCTCTTCATCTGGTTAATCTTAATAGCCTTTGTAGAAATCTGCTGCGAATTTTTCCTCTCTGAATTCCAGATAGCTTTCCAAGCCACTCATGCAAGTAGCAAAAAGAAAGCTTTGGGAAGAATCTCTGAATTCCGGTCTCCTCCTTACCTTTTTGAAGCCAATCAAATAGAGTGGACGGGACTTCAGCCACTGACCATCTTTTGTACTAACTAAATCCAAGCCTAATCATCTATGCTCCATCAAACTGTACAGTTACTGAAAAAGATGAAAACGTTCTGTTTTAGATTCCGAAACAGTTATCTTTTTTTTTGGAGTGGTTGTGGCTTTTGGTGAATGTATGATATCTCAAAGAAATGTACAGCACAGACATGCAGAAGATATAAAACGTTTCAATAGTAAATTTCTCCTCAGATCGTCTTCTCCCCGCAATAACAGATGATAGAAGAGGAAGTAGATCTTCAGTCGGTGGGTTGAAGTGAAATAAGCCATGACAGGCAATGGTTGCAGAAATAATTGTCTGTTCCTGTTCGGTTTATTGGGATGAGCTGTGATGTGAAAATTTTCCAAATAATAAGCTGAATTAGAAAGTAGTTTTGGATAGATAATATGTATTTCCGGTGTAAAGATCATGATTTAAATTTATGCCTAAGTAAAATCTGATATGGCACTTCGTTTAGTAAATTAATATTGAACCTCTTCTGCGCTACAAAAAAAATTCTTCATAATTTAAAGATAAAAAAAGGCATATTTGTAATGTTATTCCTGACACGTATGCAAAAAATTACATGATAGACATGAACTTTTTTTTTTTAGGAGAAACCTACGGCAGGGCCTACGCGTTAATTAAAATCTAAAATTACAAGGTCCTCAAGGGGATCTTTAGCTCACTAATGCTCCGAAGAGCTACAAACAAAAAATAAAACGTAAAAACTTACGAGCCGAAGTTCCCCTACTACTCCAAAATACAAAAATGTCTGGTAACATTCAAGGGTGGCCAGGAGACCGCGCCCAAAAAAGAAAGCTAAAAGAAATCACAATTAGCGCACACTTTCTGCAAAAAAGATTGAGCAAGCAACCAAAATCCCCAATCAACCCACCTGCACAAATGAAAAACTTCCAGCAACAAAGATGAAAGGAATAAAAAGATAATTTGAATAAACATAAAGTATTATGATAGAGATCACCAGTACTATATAAGAAGAAAATTTCCACCTCCTGAAAGAAAAAACTGGTCAAAAAACAAACCATAGCCCAACAGAATCGGACATAACCAGACAAATCAGCATAGAATTCAAGTCCAGTAAAGCACACCAGACAACAGAAGCCAGTAATCCATCTTACCACAACCCAACAGAAGAGAACAACCCAGAAACAGAGGCAATACAGCAACACACAACGTCAACTCCAGAAACCCCACTCGCCCAACAGAGTAGACAAAGCTAGCTCCATACAGCCAAGAGATAGGAGTGAATAGAACACAACCACAACCAGCACAACAACAAACCCACTCAAACCACAACAAATAAATACACCAACCAACACAACCCAGCAAAAAAATAACCACAACCACAACTAGCACAAGTACCCCAAAAAAACCGCCCAACCAGAAAAGGAGCAGCAGCTTACCCGGACCATCACCCACAAACAGAACTAAAAGATGTTGAAGCAACCCGCAACATAGACAACAACATCAGAAAAGCCAGGAACCAGCACACCCAACAGAGCCAATGAAACCGAGACAAGGAAACCAAGACCCAGGGACAAGGAAACTAGGAAAAAAGAAGCCTCAAACATTACGGATATAAGGCAAACTAGCTTTGTCCAAGTTAATAATACCTTTCACCATAGAAGGTAAGTCCCTAATATTCAATTCCTGAAAAACATCAAGCTGGCAACAAAATTTTGCATGCCAGTCAGGAAACAAATTAGCTTCCCGATAAATGTGAGAAATAGAATAATTAAGAGTAGAGAGTGAATGTTTAATTTTCCTAATAATATAGAAGTTATGAGGATTGCCATCCACCATATTTTCAATGATCTAAATTAAAAGCATAGCAACCACCTCAATCCACACATACTCAAAACCCAATCTAATACAAATTTCAAGCCCATATGACAACCCCATAAGCTCGACAGTAATAGCATTACATAAATTTAAAGAACCAGCAAAAGAAGCTAACACACACCCGATCTGATTACAAATAATGCCACTCGCACCCGCACAATAGGGCCCAATAGACCCATCAGAGTTAAGTTTAACATAAGGAGGGGAAGGTTTAATCCACCTAATAATCTTCTCAATATTATCAGACGACACACATTCAGTGGAAATACCCAGATCTAAAGCCATGTCACTACACTTGTAAAAATTCTTAATGGTAATAAGATTGACAGAGTAAAATTGCAATATTTTGTTTCTAACATTTGAAATAATTTGATTAGCATCCATCTTAATGTCATTTTGCTTGGAATCATTTCTAGCTCTCCAAAGATACCATAAAATGAGGATGGGCACTAAATTATAGATGTGGCTTTTAGAGGTGGTCATCCAACACTTTAACATAGACAAAACATCACTATTAATATTAAAATTACCCTTATTAGCTAGAGCAAAAAATAACTCCATACTTTATGAGTAATATCCCCATTCACAAAAACATGATTGACATTTTTCACATTAGAACAACATTGACATTTGGAAGGAAAAATAAAACCTTTTTTCCAAAGTAATTCATCAACCAGAAGAAAACCTTTAAGACATCTCCACGTAAGATGGAATAAGAAATAGGAATATTGTTATGCCAAATAGCAGAATAAATGTGGAAAATCTCATAGTTAACTTTAATAGTATTCCAAACATTCTTCAAATAAAATTTACCAGACGAAGACAAATTGAACAAAATTTTATCCTTGCATTGTAATTGTAAAGGATTAGTCAAAATATAATCAATTAAACCAATAGGGATGACCTCCAAAAGTTTATTGACATTCCAAGAACCATTGACAATAAAGCTATTAACCTTAATATTATCAAGAGTATGTGTATATCTATCTATAAAGTAAGGCCCTAACCAATTATCTTGCCAGAAAAAAAACCTCACATTTGCCCAAGCCCCATTGAATAAATTGCTCTGCCTCCCATTTGATGTGGCAAAGCCTTTTCCAAACCAAAGAATCAGAACTTTTATAACTACATAATAAGGGATGAATATCTTTGCAATATTTAACATTCATAAATTGAGCCCACAAACTGATGTTAGATCTAAAAGAAAATCATAATTTATGCGAAAAGGATTGAACTGTATCCAAATATTCTTGCAACCTAAGCCCCCTTCATTAAAAATCCCACATATATTCTTCCAGGAAGCCCAACAGATGCAAGAACTATTATTTTTTGAGCCCCAAAAAAACTTATTGAGCATAGGCAAACAGATACAGTAGGTTGTAAAGTATGAAAAAGAAAAATGGGAATAGAATTCAAAACACTTTTAATTTGCACAAGCCTCCCACCAAAAGAAATAAAATTAGAAGACCAATTAGAAAGTTTCTTTTGAAAAATAGTGAACATATCCTCAAATAGGTGATTTTTTTCCCACCTTTAAAAATAGGGGTACCCAAATACTTAATGGGCAAGGACTTCGACTTAAAGCCACAAATTCTTTGGATATCATTAGTTCTACTATGATTCAAAGAATTAGCAACAATAAAACTACTTTTATCTTTATTAATGGCCAAACCACTCATATCTTGAAACTAGGAAAGAAATTTGACTAAAATTTTAATGTTATTAATAGAGCCATTAGAAAAGATAATAAAATCATCAGCAAAACTAAGATGAGTAATCGGGATACCCCGCATAGTATGAAATAGAAGCTTAGGATGTCTTAAATATAATTCCTCCAACCCCTGGAATGATACTCCACAGCAATAATAAAAAGAGCAGGGGAAATAGTGTCACCTGGCCTTAAACCTTGAGAGGATTTAAAAAAACCATGATTCCTCCCATTAATGAGCAGAATGAAAGAGGCACTAAACCTAAATAGAGACAAAACATTGTACAAAAAGTTCTAATTGAGATTATCATAAGCTTTAGTAATATCAAGTTTAAAAATGATATTTCCCCCTTTAACTTTAGCATTAATATCATGAGTGATCTCTTGGGCAAGAAGGACATTGTCAAAAATACTCTTCCCCTTCACAAAACCAGTCTGATTATAAGAAGTGATTCTAGGCAGAATATTAACCAATCTACTAGAAATGATATTGGAATTAAGTTTGTTAAAAAAAGAGCAAAGGCTAATAGGTCTAAAATCATTCCAGTTATTGGAAACATCCTTTTTAGGAATAAGGATAATATTCATTGAGGAAAAAAAATTAGGATAGGGGTTGCCAACAAAGAAATCTTTCACCACCTTCATCACATCCCACTTAACAATATTCCAAGTTTTTTAAAAGAATTTAGTAGTGAACCCATCAGGACTAGCCATAGAATCCCCGTTCATGTCATTAATAACATTCTAAATCTTTGACACAGAAGGAGATTTAGTGAGTAAATGGTTCTCATTCTCACTAATAATGTGAGGGATAACAAAAGGATTAACAATAGGAATACAGCTACCCTTATTATTAAATATGTTTTTGAAGTGGTCGACCCCCAAATTAATAATTAAATCCTCAAAATTATATACACTGTCATCATTATCAAAAATTTATGAATATGATTCTTGACTCTTTTCTTATTAGCCATAGCATGGAAAACTTTGGTATTCCTATCACCCTCCAAGATAAGCTTAGCATTAGACTTTTGCCTCCAGAAAATTTCTTCCTGATTTTGCAATTGAAAGAGAGAGACCTTAGCCTCATTAAGGCTATTAAGATTTTCAATAATAGTATTATCCAAATAAACGTTATCCAACTCAATCACCTTATTCTCTGCTTCCTTAATATTAGTAAAAATATTCTTGAAAATATTTTTATTCCATCATCTCAGAGTCTGTTTTAACCTACTCAATTTAGCCCTTAATCTCAACATGCCATTAATATTATTATCAGGGTAAATAGGAGCATGCTAGTTCGTATGAACCAAATTCAGAAAATCATTATGTAATAACCACATGTTTTGAAATCTAAAAGTAGAGGGACCAGACAATCTATTAGCTTTGATAGTCAAAAGTAAACGCATGTGATTAGAATGAGTTCTGCTTAAATGTTCCACATTAGTCAAAGAAAAATCGGCTATCCAATCATTATTGAAAAGGAACCTATCAAGTCTTTGCCACATATTAGCTCTATTCCAAGTAATAGCACCCCTAGAAAACCCAATGTCATGCAAATTATAATTATTAATCATAGAATAAAAATCTTCCATAGCTTTAGGATTAAGAGGGTTACCCCCCACTCTCTCGGAAGCATTAGATATAATATTAAAATCACCACCAACACACCAAGGGCAATTAACATTAAGAGAAAAATCAACTAATTGCTCCCAAATGGAAAAGGCGACTCAACCTAGAACAAGCAGCGTAAACAAAAGAACAATTACACTTGATGTTAAAAAAAGTAATTTGAGAATTAACAACTTGGGGGAAATCAGAAATAATATTCACATTAATGGCATCGTTCCACATAATCCAAATTTTATTAGAATAGTTGGCATAATAATTAGAGAAACCCAACCGAGAGGCATTAGAAGCAAGCTTATCATTAAAAATAAAAGGCTCAATCAAAACCAATAAGTGAATATCATAAACTCTACACAAATTTCTAACTCTAACTTTAGAATCCCCCCCCCCCGCAAATACCCCTCACATTCTATATTAGAGTCTTAACCATTAAAATCTTTTGAATTAGTTTGAACTCTGGTAGAATGAGGCGTAGAAGGTAAGGCAATTTTAACATGTTTACCTTTCTTTTCACCAACATTAGAGAAACCTTCGTCATCAATATCTTTAGAAGCACTCTCATTAAGATTGGAAGATATAGAATCCACATTATTCACAATATTGTTATGATCCACATTCTTAGGATCCACTACAGATATAGGGATAAATTCTCCTTCTTCACAGCCCTCATTAGACACATCCTCAGCACCCAATAAGTCATTATCATTCTCAACTTCTCTATTGGAATTAGGAAGCGATTGAGATAAAGGTAACTCAGATTGTCATTGTTATGGAGCATAGAGTCGATCGAAACATAAATGTTAGGAACCCTCTCAATCTCAATATTAGAAATTCTGACACTATTAACATTCTTCTAGGCTAAAAGAACGACTCAATTTTCCAGAAGATCCGCATTTAAATTAACCTCATTTCCCAGCTTGTCGTTAGGGGCAGGCGGTTCGACCTCATCTAAATGGATCAATTCATGATCAATCTCAATGGGCACATGTTCTCTCACGATAGAACCAACCTTCCCAACTTGCGGGTTAGAAGTTTTTTTTTTAAATCTGGATAAATCTTAAAGCAATCAGTTAAAGCATGACCATGCACCTTACAGTGAGAGCAAAAATCAGGGACTTTTTCAAACTCAACTTTTTGTAAGTAACCAAAAGCTTTTAATCCCACCCAAATTTCCTTGGCATGTTTTTTTGTAATATCAACCTCAACTAGAACCCTAGCCACAGATGGCCAGGTCCTAGATGTGGTCGCCTAATTTGTCTGAAGCGGCCTACCAAAAATAGAACCGAGAGCATGTAAAACCTTTGGATTGAAAAAATGTAAACGCATATTAGGAAACAAAATCCAAATCGACACAATAGGCGATACTTCTTTAATATTGAAAAAAGTAGTCCATTTAAGTATTAACATTTAATAATTATTAATGAAATAAGATCTTCTAGCAAACACACTACTATAGTCCAAATCGTTGGACAGTTGAATGGAAATATGACAAGAATCCAGTAAACCCACAGAGTAAAACCAGATAGCTTGAGACTACCAAAAAAATGGCGAATAGAATCAAGATTCGACCTATGCATACCAAATTTACCCAGTAAAGTAAATTGATAAGGAGAAGCAAGTTTAAGAACCTCTTTATTGGACAAAAGCACCACAGGCACACCATTGAAAATCATTTGAGTTAGAGTTGGAAGATTGTCACCTTCGGAAGAGCTACCAGATAGAACCTCTTTGAAAGATCGAGAGCGAGATGGTAATTTCTGACCATCAATATCCACGTTAAAGAAGCCTTTGTTCTTACCCAGGCAAGATCAGACGCATTCCCCCACGGAGTGGAAGACGAGGCACCCGCCATGAAAAAAGTGCCATAAAAGGGCAAAAAGCAGTAAAGGTACCCAAAACACGATCTCATTAGAGATCCAAATGAACGCAAGCAGGAGGAAAGAGCGCAGAAGAAAAGAAACGAGGGGAAGAGAAAGCCCTAAAATCTCCAGAGACGGCACATTAGGGCGAAATTGCATGAAGGACATGAACTTTGAAATAAAATATGTATTTAAAAAGTCTACAGTTAAATGCATTACCAATTGAACTCCGATTTTAATAAACTTATAGTCAAACAGAATGTACCGATGAGATGAACCCATTGACGCCCCAAATGATTTGATCCGACTACCAATGAAGCCAAATCAAATATTTCGTGTATATTTAAAATTTGAAATATTAATTGAAGGACCAAACGATCTCAAAATTTTGCATGCTTATCATTAAATCGAATGGCACAATGAGACAAATTTAACGAGCCCTAGATCATTCTAGTATAACATCATTAAGGCACAAAAATGTTAAATGAATTATCTATTATTTAGTGGAACAATAGGGATTCCTCGATGGACTAATTGCTTTCTAGCCAAATATATTAAAATGTCACTCTAAATAAGTTTATAAAAAGGATGCATTTTAGAGGAATGGTAGGTTCAATGATGAGAGTGCTAAGAATATCTAATGTAGTTTCGACAGCCACTGTTGATCTCCACCATTAAAAGTTATCGCTATCATCTACATACAAACTTTGGTCATCCGACTAATTGTTGCTTGACTGTTAATATCTAATCATATTGTTGGGCTTTAATTATCTTCTTGTAAACATCCGGTTTCTATAATCAATGCAATGAGAATCGATAATTATTCTATAATGTATATAATCCTGTCTTCTTCAATTGTAGAAAAGACAAGATTCTTGAACATATAATTATGTTGGATTATTACAACTGGACAAGGTCCCATTATTTTTCCATTTGAAGATTTATTACATAAAAATGTTATTTTCTCACAACTTCTATTTATAAAAGCTAAACTTTTGGACATTGATATTATATAAAATACAAATTCTACTAGAAAAATTTTTCTAACATGTAAACTATTTGGTGTTGTTTTTGGAAACTTATTTCCAACACCTTATATATATATATATATATAATGTTTGGCTATCAATATCTCAATCAATGATAGTAGAATCTATGTGGTGAAGAATATTTACGCCTCACTTTGGAGGATTGTATGCATAGGGAAAAATATCTTCAAATTTAAATCCTTCAATACTTAGAGGATGCTAGATAACCAAGATCATGACAACAGTATTCGAGTTCCTCTGCTATAAAATGAATAATGCTAAACCCCATGAACTTAATGCAAACACTAGGTTTTAATGATCACAAAAATTAATGGTTATGCAAATGCAAAGTATTGTTGTGGGTGTATGTTCTTTACATAAATTAATAATTCAAGTAAAATGGTATCCATGGCATAAGAGATAAGATCAAGAAGATGATCTAACAGTGCACAAGGTTGCAAGTATAAGGCCGTCTAAGGATAAATGAACTCAAAGAAATCAAGTGTCTACATTATAATTTTTACTTTTCCTAAAATTTTGTATGGGATTAAATTGGGCTAAAACTAGAAAGTGCGCACAAACTCAAAAACACACAAGAGTTGAAAAACATTAAGGAGAAAAACTATACAAGTTTACTAAAACATTCGATTTCTAAGGAAATCATACAATATAATGATACCATGATAATTTTTAAAAAATAAATAAATCAAAAGAAATTAATTGAAATAAAATTAAAATCAAAATTTATAATAACGAATTGTGTGGTACGTTTAATATTATCCTTGTTGAGCTTATTTTTGTATGAGGTCAATACTGCCATCATCTCCTATCTTTAGTTCTTAGGATGTACAATTCTAGTTGAGAGCCAATACATAAGGACCCTTAGGGGAAACCTAAGAACTTAGTTGAGATTAAAGCTAGGTCTTTGAGGAGCATTCTAATGACATATCAGGTCCACCATTAATCCTTTGAACATCAAAGCCTTCACATAAACTTCAATCTTTTACATCCATTTCTCAAAACCAGGCAGATTCATCTCTATGATCTTGAGCTTTAAACAGATCATCTATTGGCCTCCCTTGAATAAATCTCAACCTTCCTTAGCCATTGAAAACCCTAAATTCATTTATGTTAAATCCCATTTCCAAAAATACCCAATATTACCCAAAATTCATAAAATTGGCATTTCGATTATCCAACATACATTGGACTTTTCCATTGCATTCTCAATACTTTAAACACCTATTCCATTCATCCTAGACCTAAATCAAGTCATGGTCAACTCTTTGACCATGGCTAAAATAAAAATTACCAAAAGGCCCTTATACATGCAACATGGCCTTTCCATAATTTCAAGTCATCCCCAAACCGTGGATTCACATTCTAAATCCATTAAACACTTCACTAAATAAACTAAACTCATTTGAACACTTGATCACCCATGGATGACCATGTTTTAACAAGTTAACCTCATGTAGCCCATTTGACCAGTACACCCCTTTCTCATGATCAATCTTAACTCAAGCTATGTCATAGCATCCTAACCTACCCAACCACTTCTTTAAGTGTTCAAAACCTCATTGTACCCATTGGTTGACCATGTTTAACCAAGTCAACCATTAAACCCTAAAATGAACAATGTGCCTTTCCACTCAAATTAAATTGAAACCCCTTCAACCCTTGGACCCACACCCATCCAAATAGCAAATTAACATCTTAAACATCTTAACCTTGCAAGCTAACCACCTTATTTTGAATTGGGTCAACCAATGGGGGTTAGCTCAAACTAGATCTGAATGGGTCAAAACTCATTTTACTTGGAATCACTAAAGCCCAGTCCAAGCGTCTTACTCCAAACACTCACTCAAATTCCCTAGACTTTTTCCACAGCTGACCAGCTACATGGTTACACACTATTACCTTTAAAAAGGGTGAAACTGAGCCTTCAAAAGCACTATTTTATTAAAAATAACTGCCTCTTTACTACTTTGAATTAAGGTAATCAATCCCAGCCATCCTTTAAGGCTTCTGTTAGATAAATAACATGGGATAGCAAAAAGTAAGGGAGCATCCATGCTTTCCAAACACAGCTCTCCATTGCCTCCAGTTGATTCAAACACCTTCCCCGGTGAAAATCTGAGCTCCCCAAAGCTTACCCAATCTTTTTATGACTTTATGAGGTAAATGATTGATCTCTAGTAAGATATCTATGGTGAAAACTCAACTTTCAGAGTATCCTTCCCCAATTCTAGGAGTCTTCACAAAAGTTATTCCCCAAACACCTACAAATTCATAAGAACCAAAAGCCCCATCAATAGACCACACTCCAGTGGAATAATCCAAACCTGAGCTAAATAGTTTCAGGGACCAAACCATTATGATGGAAACCTCGATACCCTATTAATCTGGATATTAAATGGGTGAGTTCCTTCATGAAGAAACTCCTGGATAAATTTGGAGACATTTGATCCATTAGATTTCCTTGCATTAATAGATTTTACATGAATGGTTACTATTCAAAGCTAGAAGTTGAAGAATAAAATCAAAGCCATCCATTTATCTTATTTTTGTTCCATAGCTTTAATTTTGTTAGACTAGGTTCTATCCAATCTCCCAATGGTTTGGCCCTTTAAAATGTACCTATTTGATCCTAGATAAAACTATTATCACCTGAGTAGAGTTATCTAAGAGCCATGCCATAGATTTAAGCAGCCAATCAATATGCACCATGTTAATATGGCCTGTTGAATTGGCTGCCCACTATTTAAATTCAAGGATTGATGAAATTTTAATGGATTCAAATGCAAACCAAATTTTTATGGAGGATCTTTGATATGTCTCAAATATCCCATAATTTCCTCTTAGAAATTTGACATCTACTCTGGCCCCCATGGAAGGCTAAGCTTTTGACCTAGAATTTAATATTTTGATGACTCAGAATCCATGGGGGATCTATGAATGATTAGGTCTTTATTAAAGGATTAGATGGATATAGATTTTACCCCAATCCAAGCCCTGATATGCCCTAGTAAATTTACTTAATGAGTAGGGAAAGGCATCCTAGGAAAAATATAAAAATTCAACACTTATCCAAATGCCCTTAAACTTTCACCATGAAATCTTCAGGACACTAAGAACTTATGGATTTAATGTGGTAAAAGTTTGATCTCAATTGGTAAACCAATTAGCAAACCCTAAAATCAACCCCATGTAAGAATACACATGCTCTCAAAGAGCGCCTCTCTCCTTTTATCTCCTTTTGTCTCTAATGCTCATGAAATCATGGTTTCTATGGTAGCTAGCTGTGCGAGCTCGTCTCTTCTTAGGCTCTCAAAATTTTTTGTTGGCTTTTTTTTTTTTTGGGGTCCTAAGGCCTATTGGCCTTAGGCTTCTCATTTTATCTGGATGGTAGCTGTGTCATCTTTCTCTAGGCCTAATCGCTTGGGTGTCCCTCCCGCAGGTTCAGTCGCTTTGAGAAAGGGCTTCTTTGTTGTTAATGGTAGCAATAACTCTTCTAATTCTCATTTTTCATGATGTTGTTTCTGGTTCTTCTTCATCGAAAGATATGGTATTTTATTTTACTGCATTTTTTGTTAAAGGTTTTTCGGCTATTTTGATGTCTGATGAGGATATTATTTAATTAGCCTCACCTTTCAGTTTACATTAGTTGGAAAATTTTCTATTCATAGACCTAATCTTGATTCGATCCATTTATTTTTCAATAATCTTAAACTTTCGAGCATTTTTTCTATTAGATGGTTGGATGCTAGACATGTTGTAATTCAACTCTCTAATGATTTGGATTACAGTTGTATTTTTGCGAGGAGATCTAATTACTATATTAATAATTATCAAATGAGATTGTTAAAATGGACCCCTTTTTCTATATCAAGGAAGAATCTCCCATTGTTCTGATTTGGCTTGCATTTCCAAGTTTATGATTATATTTCTTCAATCCTTATGTTTTGCATGCTTTGGGCTCACTCTTTGGCAGGTTATTACAAACTGACCATGCTATTGTTTCACGGTCGAGACCCTTGATAGCTATGATATTAATTGAAATGGATATTACCAAGAAATAACCAAAGGGGATTTGGCTTGGCATTGAAAAGTTTGGTTATTTATAGAAAGTGGATTTTGAAAACATACTGAATTTTTGTAATCATTGTAAAATCCATGGACAATCAATCCACGAATGCTTCATAGTTCACCCTCACCTTAAAAAGAACACTAAGGATTCAAAAGATGTGGTTGAATGCAAGAATGGGGGAATGAATGATCAAGGGGATGCAATGCCCTGAATCATTTAGTTCGACCTGATGTCATTGTTGGTGAGCTTCAAATTGTTTGTGATCTTATAGAAACTATACATTCTAATAATGCCAACAGAGGAATGGATATGATAAATATTGATGACGATTTAGACAAATTTGATGAAATTAAGGAGCCGATTGAAGGTCCTTCTTTGGTCGATTTTGTTGTGCCATTAGTGGGTGGGAAATCTATTAATAATATGGCCAAGGATGGTAGTTTAATCAATCTTAATATTTCTCATTTTACCTATGTTATGGATAAGGATGGGGGGAATAAAGTTCTTCATGCTAATTTACCTCAAGTTCAAAGTACTTTAAATCAAACCAATGGGGTGAATTCTGAACCCTTAGTTAATCAAGCTATGAAGGATTTATTGGGTGATTTTTCCCATGATATGCATGAGGATGCTACTAAGGTGGGGGAGATATTTCCTCAAACTAATGATTTTTCTACGACTAGTCAAGAAGGTATATGTCATCTCGTGTTTCTATAAAGACTACCGAAAACATGGATGAGGGTTCCACCAAAGTTTCCAAAATACATATAATATGAATCCTGTTGGAAATATCCCTAGGGTTACACATGCTTTAAATGCTTCAAACACTTTTAATGGTTAAAACTCTTACTTGGAACATTAGGGGTGTGGTTGCTTCCACGTCTATGGATAAGGTTAGAAACTTATGTAGGATTCATAATATTACCATGCTTGTGTTAATTGAACCTTTAATTTCTCCTTCTTACTTGGATTTTAATCATATTAAACTTGGTTTCGATCTGGCTTTTGGTAATTGCTCCAATAAGATTTTGATTTTTTGTAATCATGTGGTTTGTTTATACTTTATTGCTTATTTCCCCAAACTCTTCATACTAGCATTAATTTTCATCAATTTTCTTGTTATGCATCATTCTTTTACGCATCTTGCTTGAAGTTTGAAAGAAAATACCTTTGGAAGTAACTCTCTAGATTTTCTTCTTGTATTAACGGTCCTTAATGGTTAGTGGTGATTTCAATATAGTGTCTAGTACTATCAAAAGACTTGGGGGTAATCTTCCTAACTTCTACGCCATAGAAGATTTTAATAATATGTTTTTGGATTGCAACTTACATAATATTAGCTTTTTGGAAGTGCTTTTACTTGGAATAAGTCTACTATGTGGCGAAGACTGGACTATATTATTTTTAATAATCCCTGGATTTCTTCTTATCTTATGTCCCGTAATTAGCATTTAAACAGAACTTTATCTGACCATTCTCTGCTTCTTTTCAATATTTGATTTCATAATGTTAATACTCCTCTTTCTTTTAGATTTCAAAATATGTGGCTTCTTGATGAGTCTTTTTTCAATGTTTTGGATAGTAACTAGAATGCTCCTTTATTTCCTCTTGATAATAATTGGGGTAAGACTAGATTGTGGATGAAACTCAAGAGATTAAGGAAAAAGTTGAACTGGTGGAACAAATGCCTTTTTAAGAATTTTTTTCTAGCATTTTGGAGGCTGAGAATCTAGTGGCTATTGCTGATAACAATTATATTATTGATTCTTCTTTTGAGAATATTTCATTATTAAATAAAGCTAAGTTGAAGTTGTTTAAAATTCGAGGAAAAGAAGAATAGACATTGATCTCAAAAATTTACCAAACAGTTATAATAAAAATTAAATGCAAAAAAGTAAAGTGCGAAAATGATAAAGCACACTATAAATTTTATAGTTGTTTGGTCAACCTTGATCTACGTCCACTCCTTGGAGTCCTCCACTCTAGGAATTTGCACTAATAAAAAATGACTCTCCTTTTGCTCCCACAATAAGGTGAAGAAGCCTTTACAAACTCTCTTTCACCAAACCTTTAATGCGGCGGAGTGCCAAATGCTATATCACCCTCCCGTGATGGCAACGGACCTTGACTCATTTTTCTCCCCCCTAGAGAAGGTAGAGAACCTCAACTCCTTTATCTCTCTCCTGGAGAAGGCAGAGAATCTTTAGGACTGGACTAAGAAGCCTCTCTCCCTAAAGAGCTCCCAAAAGACTCACCAAGGCCACAGGAGGAGTAAGGGTGCAGCTATCCTGGAGCAACCATATAATCCCCTCACACTACTTCTCCCTTACGCTTAAGCTCACCTTCTCCTTCCTCTAACAAACCTAATTTGTTACTCAAATCTCCCTCTCAGAGTTCCTTCTTCAGTCACGTTCCTCTTTCTCATTTTTATAAAATAAATTAAAACATAGCTTTTATAATAGTCTTCAAGAAAACCTAAAAATTTAAGTTAGTTGTCACTGTTTGTACAGTACGATCAGTTCAAAACTAGTCCCATCCAGTATGATGTAAACAGTCATTCAAATGAACTGTTCAAATTTTATGAACATATCATACAGTATGATCCAGAGATCAACCATTATGACTTGTTTCATTTTTTTATTTATATGAGATGATTCTTGGGATGAGTGAAAGTCATCTTTGTCACTCATCCCATGTTGTTCTCATCGTACAGTATAGTTAGTTATTTTAGGTTAATCATCCAATACGATATGACTATCGTATAGTGTAATTAGTTCAAAAAAATATAGCTTTGTCTGGTACAATCTTTGGGATGACCAAAATCATCTCGATCAGTCATTTGGTATGATTGACATCGTACAGAACGATTAGTTCAAAAATTATAGTTTTGTTTGGTATGAGCTCTAGGATGACCAAATTTCATCTTTGTTATCTTGTATGATCAACATCGTATAGTACAATTAAATTTCATTAATTAAACCATGATTTGATGACTAATTATGAGGGTTAATTTTAGTAAGATTTTAAATATTCATATAATACAACTGACACGATACAGTATGATTAGTTCAAAAGTTAATTTTGAAGTCTTACTTAAATTAATCTGGCAGTTAGGGATTTGAACAAATCATACTGTACGATCATGATCGTATCGTATAATTAGTTCACATAAACTAATTTTCCAATTAGCCATTAAGCCTATTTTTAGATAACATATTGTACAGCACGATTGAAAATCGTATAGTTTTATTTGTTAAAAAAATTTAACATTTAAAAAATTTCTCTCAACCTGTGTGTGTGCATGGTCACCTAATTTGCATACACTCTTTTATGGCCAGACATAAGAAATAGAAAATAAAAATTACAAACTCTTTTACATCCTATTCTACCCAACTTTGAGTCTTCAGCATTCTTGAGTGGTGTTTATTTTACCTGAAATATTAGTGCTCACAAACAAAAGTAACATCTAAAATATTTAAGAAAGAATATAATAATTCAATCAATATTATTTTTCATCATCAAAATCATAGACTAGGGATCCAGGATTGCAACACAACCTTATTCTCAAAATTCCCCTCCAATTGGAGAAGGAAGATTGCTTGATGTTTACTAATTCAAATGATGGTAAGTTTGCTCTCAAAGTTGTCTAGAATTCTATTAAACAATCTAAAGTAAAATCATCTTTTTCTTAGATATTTGTCACAAAGCATTCTGGCCTCTTAATCTATTTTAATGTGGAGAATTTTGCATATATATATTCCCGTTATTTCTATTTTAATGTAAAAAGGTTTTTACTTGGTTTTTCAATGTTAGTGTTGTTATCACAATGAAACCCTTAGCCATGTTTTTGTCCAAGGCCCTATTTCTCTTAAAGTGTGGCTTTATTTTGATGATATATTTAATCCTCTTTTTTGTGCTGGATATAGTACCATTACCAATATTTTGCAAGCATGGTTTGTTCCTACCCATGGTCACATTTGTAATGTCTTATCTATTATTATTTTCTAGTTTCTATGGAGAAGTAGGAATGAGTCCAAGCATGAGGATATTAATATGAAAGCTTTGAATTTTTTCTCTAAAGTTAAAGATAAAGTTTTGCAACTCTTTTCTAATAATTTGATTAAGATGGATTATTTTAAAGGTCACTATAATGTTGCTACTGGTTTTGGCATTTCTTATTAGTCCTCATCTTTGATTGTTAATGAGAGGACCGTTAGGTGGTCTAAACCTATTCTTAGCTATTTTAAGCTTAATACTGATGGTTCTTTTAACAATTCTATTGCTGGTTATGGGGGTCTCATTCGTGATTATGGTGGCCATATGATTTTTGGCTGGCTTTTGCTGGTCCCAGTTTGGCTATTAGTGTTATTATGGATAAGCTTCAGGCTCTTCATTATGGAATCTAACTTTGCATTTCTTTAGGCATTACTAATGCTTGTATTAAAGTGGATGATATCCTTCTTTTTCATTATATTGAGGGTAATATGGTTTATAATCCGATAATTTTTACTTAATTAAGGAGATTAAGCAGTGGCTTTCCCTTATTACTTTCTCTATCACTCATATTCCTCGGGAAGGAAATTCTACTGTTGATTATTTGGCTAAACTTGGTTGTAATTTAGTGGCGTTCACTCAATATACTAGGAATAATTTACCTCATATCCTTAAGGGTTTGACCAAATAGGTTTGTTATGCCCTCCCTTATATTAGAACCGGTTGAATTTTCTTTTTTTTTTTCCTCCTCTATTTTATGTTGGTTTGTCTATTTCTATGCTCATTTTTTGAGGTTTTTGTATCTATTATTATCATGTGCTAGATGTGCTCCCATATTTACTTTATTGGCACTTTGGGTTTGGTTGTATTCATTATGTTGCTTTTTATGTTGTTTTAGGGTTTATTCTTATGGGGTTCAGTCTGTTGTTTTGTCTATTTGTGTGGGTTTTGTTTAGTTTCTTTAATCTCGTGTTAGTCATTTCTCTGTTGGGCTTATCATGTTTCTTTTTGAATTTGTAAGTAATGTTATTCTGGCAGTTTGTGGGTCTGTTGGTTTGGGTTATTTCCTGATTCAAATGACCTATTGTGTAAGTGGTTCTATTATCTTCTTTTTATGTTGGTTGTTCATTGTTTTGATGCATTATTTTTGTAGTTGGTATATTGTATTTTAGTTGTGGTGGTGGCTTCTATAGTCTGTTGTGTTGATCTTTGGGTTCTTGTGCTTCATTTACTTATTGGGCTGGAGAGGCCCTATTGTTAGGTTTCTCAATGTCTAACATAATTATTGGTATCTGGGGTGCTTGAGTGTGCGTTATTTCTTTTTGTCTTATTATCATGTGATTTGGGGGGTCCCTTCGTGGAAATTTTCTTTCCCTTTTTGGCTTTCCTTCTGCAGTTACATTCATTGGTGTAGTGTTTCTTAAGTCAACCTTATTCCTACCTACTTCATTGGTTTCCTTTATAAATGGTCAAACTTCTTCTGGGAGCTTATCTCCACTTCATATACATGGGCTGGGTCTTCCATTGTGCTTTGTGCTCTATGCCAGCAGCATAAATTTATCTGTCTTTATAATTTGATTTTTTTAATAAAGGCACAGTACCAAAAGTGGTGCCAAAATTTAGTTTTCTTCAGTTGATATTACCATATCTGTGGTGTTAAAAATTTTGCTTATACTATCTGGAGGACTATTGGATCTCCCCTCTACTCTCTGAGCTACTATCATTTGTTATACTATTTTAATTTTAATATTAACTATGTTATTATTCTATTTCTGCACAATCCCATGCTTTCTCACTTTGTTTTGTAGATTATTTATGGTGCACTCCAAGTATTTTTTTTAGGAAGAGCGTTCTGAAAGTCAATCTTGGGATCTTCCTATTTTTTTGGGTCTTGGCTCATGGCTTCCCTATAATGTTCCTAGGTGGTTTTGTACTTGTGCTTAGTAGGGACCTTAAGCTCTTAGGTTTTATTTTAATTTTTTTACAGCTCTTCTGAGAAGTAGTGAGCTAAAGGTCCCTTTTAATGACTTTGTAATATTATTTTAATTATTGTGTAGGCCCCTCTACGGGTTTTAGCAAAAAAAGCCATTCTCCTAAAAATTTCAAAAAATCAATATTAATTCTATAAAATTCATAAAATTTTAAACAAAATTGTATTAGATTTCTATTAAATCCTAGAAACTAATAAAATTAAAGATACTCTTCAATCACACATTTAAACTACCTTTACATATATGTCAATAATAATTCAAGTTATATTTAGAAAAATCATTAAAAATTCAATGTGGTTCCAAATGATTTCACATTTAAACCGAGTTTAGTATAGGCTAACCTTAACCTATGCCTAAAATTTCACAAAAGTTAGATGTAATTTGGTTTACATAATCTCGAATTTGATTTCTCTAACTCGTAAGAAAGAATTTCGTATAAACACTTAGTTTCATTGCCATGGAACTTTTTCCAAGGTTAATAAAGTATTCATAAACTTTAACACACTAAGAAATATTTAATAAATCATATATGAATATTTTAAATAAATTGGTTTAACAAGTTGAATATTACCTTAATGTATACTTCAATTTAACATAACACCTACTATGACTACATTCCAATAAAATCTTTAGTACAATAATGGATGATAATCTATATAACATGTTAGTAAAAATTATTTCAATACTCATAAACATATTTTGGGATAACAAACTCTTATCATAATCACTTTAACCTATATTAAAAGCTTTATGTGTTAGCTACCCCTTTAGGAAGAACACTTATACACTCTTAGGATTTATGATATATTTGCTTGCAGATTTATTGCACTTTGAATCCATGGGTTAATGTATTCCTAAAAATTTAAAAATAAAAATAAAAATTGATCTAACTAAATTTTTAATAAAACATTCAATATATTTCAGCTTACATTTAAACAAAGATTTCCCCTAAACCTTCAACCAACAATCACATGTTTAGGAAAATAAAATCATATAGCTTAATAGTTTCATTAAATCACATAACTTAACACACACTCTAGATTGCTTATTTGGACAACTAACTTTAGCTTTAGGTTAAGATCATTATCTGAATGTTTTGTGTATTTGTGCTCTACTTTTATGATTATGAGACTATATATCTATTATGGTGGTTTTTTGTGATGTGGGTTATTGTTGTTGGATGATATGCATTTTGTGTTGGTTTTATGATTTGTGATGGTCGTATTAAATTACCCAAGGTTAGGAACGATTTGGGTGGTTTATTGCTAACCCAATCTTATGCTGGTGGTCATGCTTGTGCAAGGCAATAAAGGGGGCTAAAATATTAAATTTTAAAATTTAACCAACTTTTATATAGGTGTTTATATTGCCTTAGCCATTTAATTACTAAAAGCACGACCTATATACAGGTTGCTCATATATGAGAAAATGTCATTACATTGGTTATGTGTTGCTCATTTTGATTATATATTACTTATACTAACAATGCAGGGAGTGTATTTAAGGCCCTTTTTTTAAAAAAGTTGTGAAAGCCTTTATAAAATTCATTAATTTATCCAAGGATAAAAGACCCAAAAGTAAGGAAATCTCTTCCTCTTTTAGGAGATTTTTGTAGGCTTTATGAGCCTCATGACCTATTCTATTAATTTTGATTATAATAAACATATGCTTAGATATTCTAATATATATGCTAAGTATTTCATGTGCATTATTTTCCTAGACAAGGAAGATGATTACTTATATGCTTATATGGGATGTATATTGTACAAAGCATAGAAGAAATTAAGATGGATGAAAATGTATAGCTTGGAGCTTTAGAAGTGTCATAGTGTTTCATATAATTTTATTTGCATGGTTTGATTTGCTCAAAATTTAATATATCTATTAAAGTGCTTTATATATTATTAATTAAGGATAATATGCTTAAATTAGAAATCAATAAGATTCCTTGATCAAATATATATTTTTTAATTTAGATATTTCCAAATTCTTTATATATTGCATAAAATTTATCAAATATGTAAATATACTTAATAAGCGTAATAAAAAGTATTAAGCCTTTATTTGAAATTTAATTTTGTATATATTTTAAATTAAAATGTTTTATAAAAATTTACTGATGTATAAGTGAGTTTATCTAAATTACATCATAAATTGATATTAATATTAATTATATTATAAAATAGATTCAAATATTTATGTAATCCTATCATAATAAATTTTATATTAGCAGCTCTGAATTATGGCTTAGTTTTGATTATATTACTTTTCTTAGATTTTGTAGATGCAAATTGATAGATTACATGACATACATTGGAAGTAAATTTAATTTATAATAACTTTTGAAACCTTTCATGATTTAATATTGCAAGCTGGTTAACCATTTTAGCATTTTTTGAATGTATGCGAGGATGTTTTTACTTACCCATGTGACTAGCCATTTTATAGCTGATTAAATCTTACAGTTATTTAATATAAATCAATTTTTTATTAGATATTATATTATTAGTTGATAAAATAATTTTAGATTATTAATTTTCTTTAAAATTAGCTTACCAAACATTTTTTCTATAAACACCTCTCATTCTCTTCATGTGAGGGTGCTCTTAATTTTGATATTCCAGCACATTCTCCCTTCTACTTCTTTTCTTTTCATGCTAAATATTGAGAGGGAAATCTTTAATCTTCATTCCAATTGCTTTACTTTCTTACATCAAGTCTTTGTTTCAAAAGCTTCAACGCATTGAATTGAGTAACTTCTTTTGGAGTTCTTAAGTTCATTTTTTTCTCTAAATATTTCTTTGTTGTTCTTTCATTTTTCAGCTTAAACTTTAATTAAAAATATTTATTTTTTGATGAAAAGCTAGTTAAAAATCTTTGATTAAGATTTCTATATTTATATTTCATTCATCCATAAAGCTGGCAAACAAACATTTTTATTTTTGGCATAGATGTATTATCCAAATCAAATACATCTTTAAAAGTATTTTATGCACAAATTTTAATTTAATACAACCACTTTATATTTTAAATCAGTAAGCAAAAAATTTTAAAGTGGTAGTGGTATATATATATATATATATAGTTATAAATATATCTTATAGTGAGAAAATTTTACATTAATTTTGGATGTGATGAGGTTATTATAAATTATTTAAATAATCAAGTCAATTGTTTTAGTTTTTTATTGCAAGATAATTTGATCTTGTATTATTTATATCAAAATTATTTCTCTCTTTTTTTTAATCTAAGATATTTTGGCTTAGTGAAATTTATGTTGTTATTAGATTGGATTATTCATGCCTGTGTATGAGAGTACTTAGCTTGATAGAAGCTTCTTTGATTTAAAAAAGTGAGATTTGCAAGAAAAAATTGGGATTAATGTATTCTAGCCTGAGCGTTAGCTGTCGTGGACATAGGTCAGATTGGAATCCGAGTCAAACCACATAAACATATTATGCCTTCTATTTTAATTACTTGCATTTTTTAATTTATGTCACTTATAAAATCTTAAAATTGTGTGTTTATTTATTTCCTTCTCAATTAGCTTCAAAATTAAATTAATAATTTAATTTAATAAAGATCTTTTAGAAATCCAAATTCACCCCCCTATTATTTGCCATTGTCATTTAACAATTGATATCACAGACTCAACTCTTCTTTAAGTCTAACACCCTATAATAGATCCACGTATAAGCTATGGCACAACATTTTTCTAAGGGTTTACTTCGCAAAGGACAATATACTCACCAATAAACATTGTTAGATAATGTTCTTTTTTATTATTGGAAAAATAGAATTAGTATATTCGTAAGATGGAAGATTCTCATATGTGGCATAGCTTACACACCAATACCAAACTCCTATTAGAGAAATAAATGGAATTAAAATTAAAAAATCATTTGATGAATGGACCGCATAAGAGAATGTTAGATAAGTTAAATGCTAGGGCATGCAATACTTTGCATTATGCAAATCTTCTAGATGATTACATGAAACTTTCCATATTAAATTCAATAAAAGAAATTTGGATTAAATTCATTATAACTTTTGAAGGAACTAGTGAGTGATAAGATAAAATTACAATGTTATTTTCTCATGGTTACTGTTATTTTATGTATGTAATTATTGACCTCATTTCTGTATGAGGTCACTGGGATCTACCTGGGTTTCTTTAAGGTGACCTAATGATTGGAAGGTGTCCACTTTTCAATCATACAGGTCCCATTCAAAACCAAATCTAAGTCTAATCAAATTCAATTTCACCTTTTAATTCAATCTTTAGTCCAGCCTTCCACCAACTTTCAATCAACCTTCAAATTATATCCAATCAATCTCAATCATTCATTTGACTGTAATTAATGTGAATAATTCAAACTCAACCATTCAAGTCCAAAATCCAATCCAAATCCCTCATTCTAAATCAAATCCCAAGGTTAAGAACCCAGGTCCTGAAATCCTTTCTGGATGATTCTTCCATCACCTTGAAAACTTGTAAAATGACCTTTGCTTTAGGGTCTATTAATTGCATATTGCTTAGTTATGTCTCCAAAGTCAACCCACCAAATTTGAGCTCATTTTGAGGTACCTAGCCTCAGAAACTGGATTGATTTTCAAAGGCTACAAAACCTTTAAATATTTACACGCTATACTACTAGACTTATCATTCAGCAGAATTTGACCTTGGGATCCTTTCCACCCTTCTAATCACATCCATGACCTTTTTTTGACTTTTTGAGCAGTAACATATACTTTGTTGGACCCAATTTTACCCAGGGTTGACCAAGGGTCAAAATGACCAAAATGCCCTCTAAAGGGTTTTTGGTCTTTTCCATAAAACTCAAGATAGTTCAACCTTATCAACCTTCAAATTCTATCCCAATGGATCCCAAATATCATTAGGAACACATTGGACCTAAACCCACCCTTTGATTTGACCTGGTTGACTAAAGTGGCCCTAAGGGCTTAAACACCCATTTTGAACCAAATGAGCTCCCCTTGACTTGGGACCACTCCCATTGAGTTCATATAATCATTTTGAATTCAATGAACCCAACCGTTGACCCTAGGTAAATTTAGTTGACCAAGCCAACCAAGTTTGACCAAATCTCCTATACACTTCTACCCATTCAAACCCATTGACCATGGCTTTCCTGAGCCAATTCAAACCCCTAAGACAACCATTTGGACCCTTAGGCATGACCCTTGCCCTGACCCAAGCCTTGGACACACTTGGATTAGCCATTTGGATTAACCTAAGTGGCCAAAGAGAGGTCTCCCTTGAGCCAAATTACACCCTAGGCCAAATTGGATCAAACCAGTGGTGGCATTGGGTCCTCCATGACCCAATACACCTTCCATAGTTGACCCAGCCCTTAGGTCAACTTGGATTAGGAATTAGGCTGACCCAAAGTGGTCAAAACCATTATGGGCTGAGCCATTTCTCAAACTACAGTCAACCAGGCCAAATCAACACTTGCATTGGCTTGCCTAGACCTAAGGCACTTACTCTAGCCAGCCCCTCCCTTGGGTTGACTTGGGTCAACCCCTAGGCTAGCCCAAAATGGTCAAAACCACTTTGACCCAAGCCATCTCCCACCTTAAACCATATTAAACCCAATTTACACTTGTATTGGGTGCCCCTTGACCCAATGCATCTTTCCCATCAATCCCATAACCTGACTCAACCTAGGTTACACCTAGGTTGACCCAAACTGTACTGGTTTGGGTCAACATAAGCCTCTCTATCAATCCAAGCTCCCTCATGGCCAATTGAATCTCCAGGAAAGCTCACCAAACCCCCAACAAGCTTCCCACATAAGCCTGACCTAGCTAGTAGCCAGTGGCGGCCAAAATGAATAGCAAATCATCCCAGGTGATGCCTCCTTCACAGGCTCCAGTCGAAGCTTCCCCAAGGCCTGAGTTCAATCCCTCTAAGCTCAAAATGACTTCTTAGGATGTCCCCATTCACCTAGAGGCCATCTAGCAGCTGCACCAATCCATCCCGATCATCCAAGCTCTCGGCCAACACTTGAATAGGGCACCCTGATCTAGAGCCCCTCACTCGATCCCAACATTTCAAAAACCTTCACCAGAGCTTCCTAAGTCCTCCTCTATTATTTCCCACCTTCCCAGCCCCTTTCTTCCACTAGTTTGAACAAGCTCCGGTGAAAACTATTCACCCTCCGCTCGAACTTCCACCTCCAGTGATCCTCCAACTTCCATGTCTAAAGAAGAAGTGCTCGCCATCCCTCCCTGAACCTTTTTGATAGAGAAGCTCATTTGTTAAGGCCTTCTCTACAGTAAAAATCTTCTCCTGAGCTCTTAGTTAGGTAGCATCAGTCAAGTGTGAAACGAATCATCAACCCACCAGAATATAACTATTGGATTGATGATTTGTAGTCTCCTGATCCTCCCCATGAATTTTGGTTGAGATCTGACAGCGGGATCCTTCAGATCACGCCAGAAAAGCCCTACGGCATTAGATGTCTGTGAGAGGTTAAAGGTGTAATCTCAGAAGTTGATTCAGATCAACAATTTAAATTAAATCCTACAGTTCTATAGTCACTTTGATCACATCCATCCAATCATCGATTTGATAGTTACGGTCGACCCTACGGTTACACAGTCAATATGATTAGTTGACCAATCACAGCACTCATGCTTGTAAAAGTGCGGCTAACTGTGTAATTTCTGGTTTAAAATTTTAAGAAATCTTTGGAAATTTTGAAAATTAATATCTCCTCATCCACTTGGAAAATTTAGGTGATCTTAGGCTCATTAGAAAGGTCTTGAGGAGACCTATCAAAGCCAATAGTTTTAATCCCTAATCATGCATGAAACTTAAGTTATAAAAGTTAGAAATTTAGGGGTATTTTTATAATTATGGCATTAGGATAACTTATCAGGGATTGAACTTTTGGGGGATTGATTTTAGGTATGTCCCTGACATGTCCAAAATTTGTATCCCCTGTTTGATTTGATTAAGGGATATTTCAAGTTGATTTTTGCTTAAGGGTCATGGTTTGACCCTTAATTTCAAATCAACACATTCACCTATCCAATGAGATATAGGGTTTGAGTGTTTGTGTGATGATTATGCTTAGCCTAGGGAGTTTAGAGCCACTGATTTCATCCCTATCCAAGCCTAGGATAGTGACTTAGGAATTTTTGAAGGTAACCTAGAGGTTGCCTTAGGTGGTTTGGTTAACCACCTTAGAGAGTTCCAATTAGGCCCAAATTTAGAGATATTGGACATTGAGATCAATTGATTTCATGGTCTAATTTGCACCAGAAATGGAATTCATTTGGATCACCTACTAGGAACCCCAAAATACCTCTTTAGATTTGACCTAAAGCCTTAATTATTTCATAATTAATTCATATTAAATCCTAAAAATTCATATATGGACTCTAATTGCTCATAATTAATCCCGTAATCCATGAAACATAAAAGCCCAATAATCAGACCCCAAATTTAGCATTAATTTATTTTTTTAAAGAAAATTGACAATTAACTAAATTAATAATTAAAAATATTTAAAATTCAAAAAAATCCCAAAATACTTGGGAACATCCCCTTAGGTCATTCCTAATCTTTGAAGGTGATTCCAAGAGGTTTGGAACTAATTTGGATCAAAATCTAAAAATCCCCTAAATTAAGCAATTTTAGAAAATCCAAAAATATCCAAACTTTGAAAAATCACCAAAAATTCTAGAAAAGTCCAATTTAATCAAACTCAAAGCCATTCAATTCTAATTAAAATCTAGTATTTTCTAAAAATGTCAAACTATAAAATTCAATTAAAGTCAAAATGTCAACTTTTCGGTCAATTGTTGTTCAAAGTTAGGTTAAAACTTCGGAAAAATCATAACTCAATGTAGAAAATTCTAAATTAAGCAAACTTAGAGTCTAATTTCTCCAATTAAGGTCTAGTATTTATAAAAAATACTTAAAGTCTAGAAATCACTTTAATTTTAAAAGTTAACTTTTTGACCCCTTTAATTAATGCATTTAAATAATTCTAATAATTCAAAAAATTCAATAATAGGTTAAAATTTCCAAAAAAACTATAACTTGATTAGTAAAATCAGTTAACCAACATTTTAATAAACAATAAGCACTCCAAAGATGAAGTTTTTATGATGGACTACCTTGAGCAACAAGGCTAATTGTCCTAAGGCAGCCTAGTTCCTCAAGCCCACTATGATAACACCACGAATAGATTTAATGGAGAGTAAAACCCTGAAATTAAATGACTCTTAACTACTTAACCAAATTAAAATCCATAATCCAACCACTTTAACCAAGTTTATAGGCTAGACCATCTTGAGCTGCGGGGCTAAGTATCCTAAGGAGGTATAGTTCCTCGAGCCCACTATGATAAGGCCACGAATCAGTTGATGGAAAATCTAAATTAATTTAACCCTTAAAATAAAAAATTAATCAAATTAATTAAAATTCATCAATTCTTTAATCTCAAGCTAATTGAATTCATATGATCAATCAATCTTTAAAATATATTTTAAAATAAACCTTAATACATTAATATGTAAACTCTAATTAAATTTTCCTCTTTTAACCCACAAAAAACCCGAACTTCAGACAACTTTAATAAACTACCAAGCTTAGGATCTACCTCAGCCATACAGCCTTTTACACACACTTTAGATGGTTTGCTAGGACAACCAACTCTAGTCTAGGCTAGACCGATGTTTACTTTTATTGCTGAATGCCAGGTTTTTTGAGTTTTCATTATGTGCTGTGATTGAAATTTGATTGATGTGAGTGTTTACTTACTTTAACTATAATCTATGAATTTATGTGATGGGTGATAGTTTACCTTTAAGTTAGGAATGATCTAGTTTCTCACTATATTTTATACAGGTGGCAACGTTCGTGCATGGTAATAAAAGGGGGCAAGATTAATAATAAGTCGAAATCCTATAGGTACTTCTGCTACTTAGCCCCCAAATAAATAAGAGTGTGGCCAATTGTGATTTACTTTTTAATGCAAATATATAAACTACTTAGGATTGATTTAATTTCAAATGTTTAGCATAACCCTGTAGGAGAGTCTAGTTTTTTTTATTTTTATGTTAATATAATTTTTTTAAAGTTAAGAGTTGTGAAAGTTAGACATTTGAGTCTAGATACATGTATCCAAAATTGGATTCCAAAGAGGAAAGGATATCCCTCAGGGGAGGAACCTTTTCCATTTGGAAGTCTAAATTTGAACCATTTTAGTATCCAAAGTAAAAAAAGAATAACCTCCCCTTCAGGGGTGTTGACCTCATTTTTGTATGAGGTCATTAGGACCTAATCCAAATTACAGATTAATCTAGACCCTAGGATCTAGACTCTATACCAATCCAAACCCCAGAATCTACCCTAACCCTAGATCTATCCAAGCCCTAGGATCTACCTAGATCTTAGATCTATTCAGACCCTATGATCAATTCAGACTCCAAGTTAATCTAAACTCTATGATTAATTCAAATCTTAGATCACTCTAGACTCCAGGTTAATCCAGACCCTAAGATTAATTCTGATCTTAGATCAACCTATATCCTAGACCAATCCATATCCCAGATCAATCTATATTCAAATCATACCCAGACTCTAGATTAATCCATTCCTCAAGTCAATCCAGATCTCTAATTAATCCAGATCTCATAGTAGTCCAGACTTCAAGATAATTCTAACTTTCAATCAATCTCTAACTTAATCCAGATTTTAATACTTGATCCAACCTTATATCAAACTTTCACCCTATCCAATCATTTATGATTATTCAAATGACTATCAATGATTTAGATAATTCAAATTTAAGCATTCAAATCCAAACCTTAAAATAAATCTATATTTACATACCAAAATCCAAAGCCAAAGACCATGTCCTAAAGGCCTTTTCTTATAATCAAACCCCATTCAAATGACCTCTGATTTAGAGTCTATTAATTATATATTGATAGGGTATGTCTCTAGAGGCAACCCTACAAATTTGAGCTCATTCTGAGATCTCTAACCCTAGAAACTAGATTAAAATCCCAAGGCTGTAAAAACTTTAAATATTTACGGCCTATACCATTGGACCTATCACCTAGTGGAATTTGACTTTGGAGCCTTCTCCAAACCCTCTGACAACATCCAGACCTTTGATTATGACTCATTAAGTACTAAACTACATTTTGGTGGACCCATTTTGACCCCTAGTTGACCAGGATTAAAATGACTAAAATACCCCTTAAGGGTATGAACAGTCATTTTGAACTAAATGATCTTCAAACTATATGAGACAACTTCCAGCAGATTTCAAATATCAAACCAAACCTGTTGAACCCTAACCTAGGGACTGGGTCAGCCAAGTTGACCAAGTCAACCTAGGTTGACCAAATAGGTCCTTTAGCCTTCAAACTGTCAATTCGATTGAATTGACCTCCTCAAACCCCGAAAACACCTCCAATAGACTCAAACTATCATTTTGAACCTGTTGAACCCAAACCCAGCTCCTAGGTCAACTTGGTTGACCAAGTCAACCTAGGATGATCCAATGACCCATTAAGGGCCCAAATACGTGATTTGACCCAGATGACTATTCTTATCCCTCAAACCACCTCCACTTCAAAAGTATCATATCAAACCTGTTTAGCCCAAACCCTGGCCCTACATCAACTTAGTTGACCAAGTCAACCCAGGTTGATTAGTTCAACCCTTAAGCTTCCCTGCTTTGAATCAAATCTCAAATACATCCAAAACTTTGTCAAACTCTGTTGACCACTCTCCCTGGTGACTTAAACATGTTTGGGCCTTTGCCCATTCAACAGTTAACTTGGTCAAATAAGCCCAAATCTTGTCAAACATAACCTATTTGGCTCAAAAACACCTCAACCATTCAATTCAAGCTCTCTATAATTTTCAAATCTTCAATCTCACATTAATAAGTGATTAAAGCATATCTAAATAAATTTGAAGTCAAATCATATTATCTTTGACCTAGTCAAATCCCAACTTTGGTCAAACTTTATACCATGTTCAAACTCCAATTAATTCAAGTTATCTAACTCGATGTCAAGTTCTAAATCAATTCCAACTCATAGCCTAGATATCTCCAAGGCATGAGTCAATCAAATTCAAGCTAACTTGACTAAGTCAACATATTGAAAATTGGTCAAATTAATTTAAATCCTCTCCCATACTTTTAATTTCAATCCTTAGGCATTAAACCTCCTCTAATCTTCACTCCATCACCCTAGGTTCCTTCCCATCCCATCTCATCAGTCCACATGGCAAGTGGACTGGTCAAATGGTTAAATTAACAACTTAAAATGGTCCAACTTAGTCAAAACCTATCTTAAGCCTAATCCCCTCTAACCTAAACCATTCCAGTAGTCCTAACATGCTCTAGAACCTTCTTAGGACCTATCCCAGACCTTTAATCAAGATCTAATGGCTCTCATTCATTCCCATGTGGACTAAAGGACAAAAAGGGTTTTCTACCACATTTGTACCTTTATCCTTTGATACCCCTGCTCTTAACCACCCCTTGAACAAATAGAAACCATCTAAGAGCTCACTCAAGTGATCTTAGACTTCTATCTAACTTGAGGTTGTTTGAATAGGGTAAATCCTTCCAAAATGAGCTCATTCAAACCCTAGTGTTCTCTCTCCAACCAGAGCTCCTCCAAGCCAGATCTATTTTTGTTTTGGCTCTCACAGACTTCCTCAACATTTCCCAAGCCAAACTCTGATGAAAGGAAGCTACCAGCAATGAGTTCTTGGTTAAACCTAAGCCCCATTCCATCCAAGGCTCGAACCAATCGATCTAGGCATTTTCAGATTGAGAAGTCTTCTAGTGGATAAAACTTTGACAGACTATAAGTTCAGAGCACCTTTAATGATCCAAAACCATCAAGTATATTAAGCTATATTATTAACCTTAGTTTAAGACACACCAAGTTAAACGCATGCATAATAAATGGATTGTTGATCTTAAGATCAATAGTTAGGATTTTGCCATTCTACGATCGATCCAACCGCGTGTATCAATCTGTCGTGTTATTGCTTTGTTTGGCTCTACCTGAGCCATCCGTTTGAAACTATGGGTGGTCGAACGATCAACAGCATGTGTTGACTCGGATTAAGGAAATCGCGTCCCCATAGTTTTGATTCCAATGATTACTGGCGTTGTAATGATTACTCTGTGGTTTGGAGTGTCCAACTAGAGGGTACCACGTGTCCTCTACCATTGCCGATGTCTCCGTTTTCAAATTAATTGATTTTCAATCTATTTTAAATCTATTTTGATTAATAGAACTTAATTTAATTAGTATAAATTAATTATTAATCATAAAAATACTCATAATATATCAAAATTTTTAGTTTTTTTTTAACCCTTTAATTTAAAATTAATTTCAACTCAAAATATTTTTTATATTTTAAGTTATTTTAATTATTAAATATGTAATATATTTTATTAATATTTAATTAGATATAATTAAAATATTTCCTAAAAAGTGATCTTTTATTTTAAGTATTTTAAATTATCAAAAAAGTATTTATGACATTCTATTTTAAAATTAAATATTAATTAAAAACATTTTCTTTAAATATATCAAGTAATTATTTATTTTTTTAATATTTAACAAATATTAAAATTAATATTAATTTAATTACTTTAAAAATCAAAATATTATTCTAAAATATTTTAATTATAAAACATATTTTCAATATTTTAAAATTAAAGTTTAACTTAGAATTTTTAATATTATTTAATTAATTTATATTATTTAAATATTTAAATAATTAATTAATATTTAATTAATTAAATATTAAATTTTTTTCTAAAATTAAAGAGTTATTTTAAAATTTTCTAACTAACTAAAGAATTATTTTAAAATATTCTAATTTAAAATTAAAATTAGTTTAAGATATATATATTCTGTATTTTAAATAATTTAAAAAATGTTATTTATTTAAATATTTAATTAATATTTAATAATAATTAAATTAAAATAATTTTAAAAATTTAAAGAAAATTATTTCAATTAATTTTAAAAAATCAGAAAACATTTAATTTTTAATTTAATTTAATTTTAGAATCATTTTAAATATTTATTATTTTTTAATTATTTTAAATACATTTAAATAATCTTAAACTTTAAAAATTCAAAACAAATTAAATTTAAATCATAACAATACATATAATACCTTAATATTTTCAAAAAATTAAGTTTTTTTTTTTTAATTTTAATTTTAAAATTAAAAAAACTTAATTTATTTTTAATAAATCTAATTATTTAATTATTTTAATATTTTATTAATATTTAGTTAAATATTATATAAATTATTTTCAAGATTAAAAATTTCTTTTTTTAAATATATTCTCAAATAATCAGAAAACTTTTATTTTAAAATAATTTCAGATTATTAAAATATTCTCAAATTTTATTTTGAAATTATTTTGATTTAACTAAATTTTCTAAAAAATCTTAAAATTAACATATTTTCTAATATTAAAATTAATTTTAAAACTATACTTATTAAATTTTGAGAGCATTGAGAGATCATTTGAAATCTTAAACATAGAGTAAGCTTGCATGAATAGAATTCATGGGAAAGAATTAGTGAATAGTTGTATTCTAACTATTCATTAATCAAAGTACTTAAATTTCTTTAGTACTTACATGCTTAGGATGCACACACCACTTAGCCTAGGCTCTCTTAGATTTAAGGACTTGAGTGTTATTATGCATGTTTATATATATGTATGTCAAGGATTAGCAATACGTTGATTTGATCCTACTTAACTTAATGGCATCATTAATGACAACAATTAAGAACCGTCTAGAAAACTTAGAATAATTATAGAAAATAGGGTACACCTCCTATTAACATGAAATTTAAACCTTTTGAATCTAGTGACATACTCAGCCCATAGAAATTTTCACCCTATTTTTTTGAAATCATTAAGACCCTTAATTTATTTATCTAAGTTTAATCTTTTAATTAAGCCCTTAAAACTTCTAAAAAATTCTAATAAATCAAATTTAAGTCCAAAAAAATACATATACCTCAAATTAACCAAGATTTAAACCTCAACTTAAGAAAATTAAAAGCCCTTTGATTCCAAATCAAATTTAAGTTTAATTTAATTTTTAAAAAAAATTAATATTTAATTAATTTAAATAATTAAAAAATCTCGAAAATTCCCAAACACATAGGAAACTCTCTTTAGGTCATTTCTGACCTTTTGAATTGATTCCAAGGAGTTGGGAGTTCAATTGAAGCAAAATCATTAAAATCCCCTTAATTAAACAATCTTTATAATTCCAATAAATATCTTAAACTTTGAAAAATCATATCTAATTCTTTAAAACTCAAAATTGAACAAACTCAAAGGCATTGGACTCCATTTAAGGTTTAATATTTATTAAAAATATCAAACCACTAGAAATAATTTAAATCCAAAAGTCAATAATCCGGTGAACCATAAGTCAAAATTCAAGTCAAAACTTCAAAATATTATAACTTCGCATAAAAAACTCTAAATCTAGAAAACTTTTACTCATTAAAAGGTCTAATATTTAACAAAAATATCAAAACTCTAGAAATCTCTTTGAATCTAAAAGTCCACTCCCCCCCCCCCCCTCCCCCCCTCCTTTAATTAATACATTTAAATAAATTAAATAATTCTAGAAAATACAATAATTGACTTAAAAATCTAGAAAACCTTAATTCAACTTTAAAAACTAAAAATCAATCAACCTTAATCAAAATTCATTAACTTTCAAACCTTAATCTAATTCAATTCACTTAATTATACTGGGTACCACTGGGTAACCCATGCCTACGAGGCTATTAACTTAGTCCCAAGGAAGGTGAAATAAACTTATCGGCCTCATTGAGCAACAAAGGTGGTATCCATTTAATACTTTAAAATATATCTTAAAATTAATTTTAAATAATTAATATTTAAATTTTAATTAAAGTTTTCCTTCAAACCTTTCAACCAACTAGAACATCAAAATAACTTTTACTAACTATCCTATATAGGACATATCTAACCCACACAGCCTACCTCACACACTTTAGATGATTTGCTAGGATAACCAACTCTAGTCTTAGGCTAGGCTAGTATTTACTTTTTTACAGTTATGTGCCATATTTTTCATGGTTTTCACTACATGTTAGTTGTCAATATAGATTAATGTGTTTATTTATTTGATTTATACACTTTGTGATGTGATTGATTATGCGATATATTACCCTTAGATTAGGAGCGATTTATACTAATTTAATCTTATGTAGGTGGTCATGCTCGTATAGGGCAATTAAAATCAAGAAGGTAAATAAAAATTAAGCATTAATTAATGATGTTTTTGTAGATATTTTAGAAATTGCTAAGTCTCCCTTTAAATTAAAATAGTATGGCTAAGCATGGCTATAATTTGAGCATTTTAATTTCATTATATAACTGCTTGGGATGGTAAATTAAATATTAATTTACCAGGATAACCCTGCAGGTTATGCTTGAGTCTAGATTTTTAATTTTGATTAATATAATTTAATTTCAGTTAAGTTGTAAATTATTAAGTACTTTGAGACGGAATGTTTACACATTTAATTTGGAGTCCAAATAGGAGGGGACATCCCTTAGGGGAGAATCCCTATCCATTTGGATATCCAAATTAGGATGATTTCAAATATCCAAAGAGGAAAGAGAACACCGCATAGGAGGGGGAGTTTCTTTTCATTTGGATATCCAGACCTGACGATCCAAGGAGCCCATAGAAGGATGAAGAAGTGAAGAAAGAGAAGAATCCCAATTCTCAAAGTCACTTGAGTCTTAAGAGTAGAATCTAAGTTATTGTTAGTGGTACCCAACCACTTTACTTTTTTAGGAGACCCTAGGTTGTAATATTAAGTAGCACTTATGACATGGACTTTTAATTTGAATATTACTTTAATTGATTTCATTATTGATTAATGTGTTGATTGCGATATATGATTGTATACTTTTAGTAGTTTTTTTGGCGATCTTACATGTCATATTTGATTTAGCTTGGAACCTGATTAGAGGCTCATGAGGGATCATTAATACTTTTTTTACCTTAATTAAATTAAAACTTTTAAGATAACATAGCAACTCTAATATTTTAAGAAGTAAGCCTGGGATCACTGGGAGTTCTCATATGCATATTCGTTGCATTTTCTTTCCTTTTGTTAGGCACCTCCCCGCTTGTAGGTTTTGGCAGACCACCTGGCCTATGAGGGTGCAAATCTGTCAAGGGGATGTTATGCATTCTTTTAGGGAAAAATATATTTTCTAAGCCTTTTTAAAATTGCTTCATTTTGATTTAAGCATTTAATCGAGTGAACTAGCATGCATTGTATTAGACACAAACTTAAAAGTGTCTAAATCTTAATTGCTTTTTTTATTTCAAACATTAATTTACCTAATATATATTAAGGGGCCAAATTAAGAACGGCCCTAGACGTCGTTCCTACTCTCAAAAACTTATCTTAAGTAATATCCCTACCACTCATGCATAAAATACTAGACTCATTATTTTAAAGCACCTAGGTGGTTTAGCTGGCTCCCTAATCTAGGATGGGGTAAGTTCAGATCATGTATTACATTAGCTAGGTTTCGATCACTAATTTTTAGTATTTAAAAATTTAGATTTAGGTTCTGAGGTAGGCTTAGGATATTAGACCACAATATCTAGAAATCTAATCCTAAGCCCTCTTAATAAAATTGACCAGTCAAATTTAAATCTCTCTCGATTCAAGTTTCAGCCCAACACTTAGGATAGGCTGGGATATTTTTGAAGTGATTCAAAATCTCAGGACACCTCCTACCATTTCTCTTTTGATTCCAAAAATAAGTACTCAACTTTGATCAAATCCATTTGAAAATTCCAACCTCATTTCCTTTGACATCAAACCTTGAAATCTTAAATAAAATTTTTACTAATATTCTAATCGAGAGTATTCATAGGAAAACTCTAGTTTCCCTATGATGTAATTAACTATGAGAGCTTGCGCTCATAGGAGATTTAGAAACCTAGATCAATTTATAAAAATTAAAAACTTAATTAATTATCTTTGGGATAATCAAGCTTGATGATCATTATCATCTTTTTTAAATGATCGATAGTGATTGATACCTTCTGTCCTTAGAGAGATATATTAATTACTATCATAATTTTGATTATGAAATTAATGATCCCTTTATTTAGATTAACATAGTCAAACACTCGATCAAATTTCATTTTGACCATCCAAGGTCATATGTGATTCTCCCTGAGTTTGACTACGATAGTCAGGATGAATTCAAGGTTTTGCAATCTGAACCTATAAGGGAACTATATATTCACCACCCAAGGTGATATATTATTCATAATGAGAGTTTGATTTTAAAATTAAAATTCCAAATATTAAATTTTTCCAAAAAAAAATTAAACTTTTTCAAACTACACTTTTTAATCAAACAGGGGGAAGCATTTTCTTTTTCACTTGGGTATCCAGATATAAAGAATCCAAGGAGCCCAAAGAAGAGGAGGATGAGGAGTTAAAGATAAAGAGTGTCTCACCCAAAGTCAACTTGTGTCGATCCTAGGATTAGAATGCGAGTTTGTGGTTAGTGGTGCCTTCTTTTTCTAGTTTTTTGGAGACATGCCCTATCAATATTTAAATTTTGGTTTGTAATAAACAGTCAATTTTCTTATGGATATGTATTTAATTAATTTAATTTAGTTATGTGTTTGATTTAATTTGATTGTAATTAGGGTTGCCTGCTTTTTTTAGTTTTTTGGAGATTGCATGTTGTTTTTGTTTTAACCTAGGTACATGGAGGCTCGTGAGGGTACGCTAAAAAATTTTTCTACTTAAATAAAATTAAAATTTTTAGGCTAACATAAAAAGTCTAATGATCTAAGAAGTAAGCTCAGGACCGTTGGGAGTCAGCATAAGCATATTTTATCTTATCTTCCTTGTTAGGCACCTCCCCGCTTAAGGGTTCTGGTAGGCCACCTAACCTATTAGGGTGCAATCCTTTCAAGGGGATGTTATGTAATCTCTAGGATAAAAACTATTTTTAAGCCTTTTTAAAAAATACTTCATACAAATTTATGCATTTAATCGAGTCAATCAGCATGCATTATATTAAAAACTAATTAAATGAGTCTAAAATTTTAATTACATTTGATTCAAGCATTTTCACCCTACATAAGTCAAGGGACCAATTAGGATCCACTCTAGAAGTTGGACCCAATTCTCAAGAACTTTAACAACAATTTCCTTACCACTCTTTCATAAAAAAGATAGGGCTCATGGATTTTAATCAACTAGGTGATTAGCTGGCTTCCCAATCTAGGCCAGGGTAAGTCCAAGTTTCGAACTATATTAGCTAGGTTCGGGTCACTATTGTCTAGTGCCCAATTTAGATTTAGGATTTGGGGTAGATTCTGAATTATAAGACCCCAACCTCTATAAATATAATCCCAAATTTTTAATTAATTATTAACTCAAATTAAAGATTTTCTCAATCTAAAATTTAAAGCCTGTTCAGGTTGCTAAAGTAAACTCAATTTTTAAGGAGGGATCAAGTTCTTGGATCCCATTTACAAGTAAGAATCAGAGGAAGAATTATTTGATGAGAGTTAAGAGGAGGATTACGAAAGCAAGGAAAGTTGTTGAGGTTAAGACTCTAGGCCAAGTAAAGCTGGAGAATAATGAGGATCAACCTATCTTCGTATCCTCTCCACTCCTTAAAGGGAGCCATTTACACCCTTTAGCTACCATTGCGAGAGAGGAGAGGGAGACTAAGATAGCTAATTCCCCGCCATGCCCGGTAGACTACTCGACCAAGAGAACTCCAAAGGAAAAATGACTGCAAAGAAACAGGATTTTGAGGAACATAATCCATACCTACGCTGCCTAGGCCGATGAAACTAAGGAGCAATATGTGAAACATCTGAAGGGGATGATCTCACATAAGTTTGAAAAGGAAATCCTTAAGGAAGAGAAATCTGAGGCACGAAATTTAACTCCCCAGCCAGTAAGGGAGAACAAGAAGTTTGTGAGATAGCCCACTACATATGTATTGGTAAATGGTTAACATTGTGTGCCACGCCCTCCATCCTTTAAAATGGAAGGTATTGTACTTTAAAGGGCATTTTGGTAGAAAGGGTCGCTATCTTATTGGCAGGATGCTAGTCACCTTTCCAAAATTTATAAAGCCAGCCTTAGAAGTGGTGAAAACCAAGGAGGATCCTAAAATTAAATGGGTGACTGAAGCTAAGGGCAAGAGGCCCAAGTCCCTAGAAAGAAAGTATATCCTTAAAAGGATTAGCAGAGTTGATGCAGCTCCACCCTCAATTAAGCCACCTCAGTCTTCATTCAAGCTATCACAGATCCCAGTCAGTGTTGTCCGAACCCCAGTTGATTTAGTGGATACTCCAGTTGATGTTCTAGTTGTCAGCTCAATTCATATTCCAGTTACTAATTCAGTCGATACCTCAATTGATATTATAGGTTATGTCCCATATAGTCTCTCTTAGATTCCACATGTTGTCTCTGAGCTCCCTACCAAGGGATCTGAGGACTTTAGCTTGTCTGATATAGGAGATCCTAAAGTAGATGTCCCTTACCCTGTCAGGGATGCCACCCTTTCGACTATCAACTCCAGGATAGTTGAAAGGGAGGAGACCATTCAATATGAAGACTAGCAAATGATTGAGCAATTAATGGCAGAGCCTCTGACAGTTGATGATCTTAAGCTACAAGCCATCATTTCCAATTTCAAGATAATGAGTTTTATGATACGATGGATTACAAAGGCTACTTACCCATCAACCTCGAAGCGATAGGGGACCAATCGATTGATGTGGTAGTACAAGAAATTAAGAATATCTTGAGGAAGAAGGAAGTTGGAGAAGCATTTGATCCGGAGTTTGATGATTTGATGATGGAAGAGGAAGCGACTATTGGTAGTGTCTGTATAGTTGGGACCATGGGATCAGCCAAAGCAATTGAACCAAGTAAATGCCATTTTAGCAAGGAGGAAGGTTCAGCACTATTGATTAGGATTCAGACGGATCAGTGAGGGCTAGAGATAATGAATAGCATATCAAACACCTGGAGGCATAAGTCACGGATATGTTGCTATAAGTTAAGGAAATGCAAAAGCGCTTAGACAAGACCCAACAGTCCCTACTCAAACTATAATAACCCACCATCCAAGCAATCTCCGACCAAGCCAGGAAGCTAGAATCCAGCTCTAAGATCCCTAAGTCAATTTTAATAGTCTCTCCTATCCAATAATAAGTTTTGTTAGTTTCCCTAGTTCAACCGACATTTCCTCAGTCCCTCCTGTACCGGCCCAAAAGATATCAAGTAGATGATTGAGGACCAGGTAAGGTTGGCCTTAGCTCATTCATAAGGAACTGCATCTATTCCAAAGGGTAGGCCCTACCCTGAGGAACATGATTTAGTTCCTTATCTGAAGGGCTTTGTGCCACCATCATTTAAAATTGTCATCGAAATTGAAAACATAAGGCAGCATCTAGCCCACTTATGAGCAAGTTGTTGTAATCCCATGGGGTCAGATGCACTACACTTTCACCAGTTCTTTAGTAGTATTTTAGTCATAGCTTTTGAGAGGTACATAGATCTGCCCAATGGTTCTGTAAAAACTTTCAATAAACTTGAAAATTTATTCTTAAAAGGATTTTCAGGAGCACAGCAGTGCACAACTGTGGGCAATCTCATCATAAAAAAAATAAAAGCTGGGAGAGTCTCTAGTTGAGTACATCTTGAGGTAGCAAAACCTCTCGATGAAGTGTGAACCCAAGTTGCAAGAGCAACATGCAGTGGTGATTCTTCTTAAGAATATCAATGGGCCTGTCACTTTTCTACTGAAGAGTTTCACAATTAAAACATTTGAGAAGCTTCTAAATAAGGCAAGTAACCTATAGGAAGAGGCTCCTCGGATGCCATTCTTGAAGGATCTTCCAGATGATAAGAGAGCTCCAAGTTGGTGATGACCTTCGAGAAGAAAGTAGCCAAAGTGTCGGTAGTCGATAAGGGAAAGTAGCCGGTAACCAGCCAGCCCAGTGCTCCTCTACCACCACGAGTTCAAAGACAACCATTTCAAATAACTCCTCAACATCCTAGAGAACCTTACTCAACCTTGAGGATTTGCATTAAAGAGAGGTTGGTAAGATTATACCCATTTAAAAGAGAGTTGGTAAGGAAGATATTTAGGAGTATTCTAAAAAAGCTAGATTTCCAATTGCGTGAGGCCAGAGGGCCAGAGGATGCAGATAAGAAAGATGATCCCAAGTACTATCCTTACCACCGCATGCTCAACCATCTGATTGAGTAGTACATCATTTTTAAGGACTGGATAGAGAAGAATTAGAGGCAATGTAATATCATCATTCCAAAAGAGTACCTAGTATACTTGGAATAAGGGTCAGTCAAAACCATTTCAGGTAATCCTTCTAATATTTCTCTATCAATTAAAGATGGTTGTGATATAGCTTTATCATAGGCACTTAAAAAATTGATTAATAAGTCTTTTCATCTTTCTGAATAGCTACTAATGAGAGCCTAGGGCTTGATTTAGGAGGTTGACTTGGAGGCTTTGCAAGAGGATGTTAAGCTACTTCCCTCTCTAGTAGTCGTAAGAACTACTGTAATGAATGAAAAAGAAAATAATGATATACTTATAGAGAGGAAGTGTACTGATGAGAGATGTATTTGAGTGGTGGATGGTGGTGTAAAAACCCTTTCCCCACTCTAGTTATCTAACTTTTACTTAACCCCATCAAAGGTAAAGGGTCGCAAATTTAATAAAAAGCATCCTTCTACATCAATTTTGATAATTAGCAATAAAGATGAAATATAAATTGATAATTCTTTGAAAGAAATCCAAAGTTCTATTGAGATTGATCCAAATGTTCAATAACTCAACCTTCAATATTTGATTTCTAAAGGGGATGTCGAACCTGAGATCAAATCAGATAGTGACCTCCCTAAAATTAACTTTTAGTGGAGTCCTATCGTGATAGATTTTTTAGATTCTGACACCCACTCAGAAAATGACAATCTGATACCTATGGAGAGTGTAGACTCAATTGTGATTTACCCTCCCGATAATGTCCAGTAGGTGCAACTTCATGAAGGTAAAGTCTTACCCCCTAGGCTTGCCTCTCAGAATAAAGGTAAATTAGCTATATACAATGATCCTATTCAAGTCCCACTCAACAATATAATCTTCCTTCCACTCCACTGGGTCCTGATTCTAATCTCCCCAAGGTTGATTACAACATTCTAGCTCATCTTAGGAAGTTGGCAACAAAGTTGAGCATCTACGATGCCCTCATTCTATCAAAGGAAATGAGGGAGAGCTTAATCAAAGCATTTCTTAACCCAAAGATTTTCCTGGTTCAATTGGCTTTGACCTTAAAAGATAAAGCCCTCTACTTCAAGGAAATTCTAGGAGAAACATTTTCGAATGAAGACCTACTCCTAGGTACTGTCAATCATAATTGCCCTCTTTACATTACTATAAATATAAGGAATATTAAGTTATCAAGAGTCCTTATTGATTCAGGTGCATCGATCAATATGATGAATGTAAAGACCCTCACCTATCTTAATGTTGATACCAATAAGCTTGCCACTGACAAGTTGGTGCTATGTGGGTTCAACAAAAAAAGTGGGAGGGCTTTGGGTTTGATCTCCCTTCTGTTGGAAATCCGAGAACTTAAAATTCAAGCAAATTTTATATAATTAATTCAACTACATCCTTCAATGCACTTCTAGGTAGGCCCAGGATCCATGAATACAGGATGGTTCCATCTACCCTACATCAATGTGTCAAGTATTAATGAGACAGTATTGAATATGTGATTAAGGGTGATTTGCAACCATTCTCAATTCAAGAGATCAGGATCTACAAGGATGTCAAATATTTTATACCAAAAGGGTCATCTTCCCATCCTAAAGTTGAGATCAAAATTGGGGTGAAACAAGTGAGCAAAGCTCCATTCAAAATTAAGAATCAAGAGGATCAAAAGGAAAATAAGAAGAAAAAGAAAAAAAATCAAAAATCAAAAGAATCAGATAGCGAAGATGACCTCGACATCATCATTCTTAGGTCTCCAAACATGTTACCTCAAAGAGGTGCGAGGATGGCCCAAAGGATACGGGGTTGAGGCCATACTTCATTTGAAAGGAGAATAACCCTGGTATATATCAATCTGGAATCAAGTTTTGATGAAGAACCAAAAAAATGGAGTGTTGCAATTCTTTTTTATTACTAGAAAATCAACCCTCCTCTAAGTTTGATCTCACTTTAGAACAACATAGTGACCCTGAGGTTGATGCTCCAAAAGTTTAAAGTGATAAGCCCAAATTGACCATGTGTGAAAAGCTTTGTAAGAAAATTGAGGCCTTATCCTTGACCCCACTATCATCTGATAGGGTTGCAGGGTTAGAGATTAAAAAGGCCTCTAACCTAAGCAGCAAAGTAAGAAAAGTCTAGAAATTTTCCCTTGGCTCCTCCTCCTCGAGGGATGAAAGTGATGTAACCGTCAAGGAGGTAGATTTTAATGAATTAATAGAGTTACCTTTTGGCTATTTTCCTGTCTATGTAAAGAATTCTTTCTCCAAAAGTCCCATACCATATCGATGGACAAAGGGTCAAGCTAGATACCATGAAAATATTTGATAAATAAAAATCAAGAAGAATTGGACAAGTGGTATAGGCTTTTGTACCGTTAGTTTATTTATTAATAAAAAATGTTGCTTAATGATAACTTATCATCTTGACTCTCAAAATGTCCCTACCGAAGTTGTTGATCCCCTTGACGGACTCTATTTGGAGACTTTAGATGATCCTGATGAACTTAGAGCTTGGGATGCATCCCCTAAATTTGAGGAAGAGATTAAATTGACTGTCAATGACTTGAATGAAGTTAACCTGGGAACAAATGATAACCCCCAACCTACTTTCATAAGTACTCTATTGAGTGAGAACGAGTCGAATGACCTGATTCAACTTTTTTTGAGTTTAGGGATTATTTTACCTGGATATATGATGAAATGCCTGTTGTCCGTTGATGTAGTAGTCCATAAACCTGGAATCCGGCATGATGCCATTCCTGTTAAATAAGCACCTCAACACATGTGCTTTAAAATCGAGCAGAACGTCATTTCTAAAATCAAGAAATTGGTCATGGCTAAATTTATCTGAGAGGAACAATATTCCTCATGGGAAGCCAGCATCATGCCAGTTCGAAAGAAGAATGGTCAAATCTAGATTTATGTCGACCATAGGGATTTAAATAAGGCATGTCCTAAGGATGAATTTCCTTTACCTATACCCGAGCTTGTGGTAGACATGGCCTCTTCACATTCTATTTTCTCCTATATGGATGGCTTATCCAATTATACTTAAATCATGATGGCCCCAGAAGATGAGAGAAACACTGCATTTAAGACCCCTATAGCAATCTTTTGTTACAAGGTGACACCCTTTGGCCTTAAGAATGTCAGCGTAACATACCATCAGACCATGACCCGAATCTTTAATGACCTAATCCACAATCAAGTTAAGTGTTACATTGACGATTTGGTTCTTAAGAACAAGGTCAAAGAGGTTTGAGTGGTTGCATTACTACAACCTTAAAATTAATCCCTTAAAGTATTCTTTCAGTGTCACTTCAAGAAATTCTTAGGATTCATAGTGAGGCACCATGAAATTAAAATTGATCCCTCTAAAATTGAAGTCATCTTAAATATGCTGCCTCCTAAGAACCTCAGTCAATTGAGGTCTCTTCATGGTAGGCTGGCATATATAAGGAGGTTTATATCTAACCTTTTTGGAAGATGTCAACTCTTTTCTAGACTAGCCAAGAAGGATGCCAAATTCATCTGGGACAAGAAACGCTAAAATACTTTTGAAAGATTCAAGGAATACCTTACCAATTCGCCAGTCTTGGCAGCCCCTATTTCGGGAAAACCACTTATTCTTTACACGGGTGCCCTCGATGAGTTGCTTGGCGCTCTTTTAGCCTAAGTGAATGATGAGGAAAAAAATAATCCTCTTTATTACCTGAGCTAAAGCCTACTTCCCATAGAAATTCAGTACCCTTCAATTAATAAGCACTGTCTTGCTTTAGTTTTTACAGTCCAAAAACTAAGATACTACATACTTTCTCATTCAATAGTTTGATTTCTAGAGTCAATCCCTTGCAATACCTTAGTACGCATCCTACGTTGTTAGGATGTTTACCATGGTGGTCTATGATATTGCTTCAGTTTGAAATCACTTTCATTCACTTACGCATTATAAAAGAGCAGGTCATTGCCAATTGCCTTATAACACACCCACTGCTGGCAGATTCTCCTTTAAATGATAATCTACTCAATGAACAAATTTTGAGTTTAATGGAATCTGATAATCCTATTTGGGAACTATATTTTAATGGTGCGACATCCTCTCAATGGGGCAAAACCCAAAAATCTATATTCCCCAAAAAAGCTGGGGTTGGCCTAATTTTTATTACACCAGAAAAAGGAATGATGCATTTTTCCTACTATTTATCAAACCCCTATAAGAACATCGATGCTATGTATGAAGCTATCATAATCGATTTGGAACTTCCCTAATGGAGATTTAAGAGATTAAAATCATTGGTAATTCTCAAATGGTAATCAATGAGGTTGCAGCAACCTATAAGGTTTTAAATCCTAAACTCCTCAAGTACTATCAGTACAACAGTCACCTGCTCGATCAAATCCCTATCATAACTTTGTATAGGGTTCCCCGTGGAAGTAATTTTGTGGAAGATGCCTTAGCTAAGCTTGCACTAAAATTTGCATGCCCTGAAGAAGATTTCATTTCAATAAAAATTCAAGGTTGTCAAGTCCTATCACCTAGAAAGTTAAAACACATCAGCAAGAAATCTCCTCGGGTCCTTTCCTCCTCTTCAACAACCTACCAAGAAGGTGACTGGAGATAATCGTTAATCGAATATCTTCAAGATGGTCAACTTCCCCAGGATAAATCCCTCGCCAACTAGATCAAGAAATATGTCCTATCATATGCACTAGTCGACAATACATTTTACTATCGATTATTCGATCAGATGTCGCTACGTTATTTAGAAAAATGAGAGGCACTTAAGATTATTAATGAGGTCCATTCTGGGCTATGCGGTGCTCATCAATCAGGTCCAAAGATGAAGTTAAAATTAAGAGACTTGAATACTACTAGCCTACGATGATTAACGATTGCATAAACACTTCAAAATATTATCATCAATGCTAGGTCCATGGTGTGGTTTCACATAAGCCACCTAATGTGTTACATCCCATGCTAACTTCATGGCCCTTAAAAAGTTCGGGCATGAATGTTATTGGGCCAATTAACCCTCCTTCTTTAAAGGGTCATCGCTTCATATTAGTTGTGATTGATTACTTTTCAAAGTGAGTGGAAGCAATTCCTCTACACAAGGTAACATCACATTATATTTTAAAGTCCTTTTGTGATCATATCATATATCGATTTGGTGTACCCCATAGAATCAAATTTGATAATGGGTCCACATTCAAGTCTATAAAAATCAATAATTTCATAAGATGCCATAACATTAATTAAAGATACTCAATAATGTATTACCCTAGGGGCTACTAGGTTGGTTGAGGCCTTCAATAAGGCAAAGGTGCATATTATCAAAAAGTCCCTTAATGATAAAAAACATCAATTGGATGAGAGGTTGGTGGAAGCCTTGTGGGCCTATTAGACCACTTACAGAACCTTAACCCAATCCACTCTATTTGCACTAGTGTTTGGGTATGAGGTAGTACTCCCTCTAGAAGTGTAGATTCCCTCGCTCAGAGTTATAATCGAGAATCAAATTACAACCAAGAAAAATGCATAACTCTGGCTAGAAGAACTCAAAGGCCTTAAAGAGCATCATCTCCAAGCTCAACAAAGTCTAGAGTTGTATAAGGACCGAATGGTTCAAGCTCATGATAAGTTAGTGCGACCTAGAACCTTCTAAGTAGGAGATTTGGTCTTGGTTCTTCAGAGGCCTATCTTAGCGCACCGAAAGATATATGGGAAGTTTGAACCAATATGGGAATGACCCTTCATCATGAAAATAGTCTACAAATGGGGCTCGTATCAGCTAGTGAATTGTAAAAGAAATCACCAATGTTACCTATCAATGGGTGTTTCCTTAAGAAATATTATACTTGATGTAGCTCAAATTCTCAATTAATGAAATATTTTGGTATTCTGGATCAATTTTGTTCAATCCCATTTTTATTGTAAAAGTAATTTTTGAAAATATCAAAATTGTCAATCAATCGTTTCGTGTTCTCTTTCCCTTAAGGATATGTGATGCCTCTCCTTAAGTTTTGATCCTTTGTGATGGGCATATCTCGACCCCATCACATGATCATTCATCCTCAATCCTCTATGATGGGCATATCTTGACCTAATCACATGATTATTCAACCTCAGTCCTATGTGTTGGGCATATTATGACTCCATCACATGATCATTCAACCATGATCCTCTATGATGGGCATACCTCGACCCCATCACATGGTCATTCAACCTCGATCCTGTGTGATGGGCATATCTCGACCCCATCATACGATCATTCAACCTCAATCCTCTGTATTGAGCATATTTTTATTGCACCACATGATCATTTAACCTCGATCCTTTGTGTTGGGCATATTTCAACCCCACTATATGATCATTTAATCTCGATCCTCTATGTTGGACATATTTTAACCCCCAACACATAATCATTCAACCTTGATCCTCTAAGTTAAGCATATTTTGACCCCACCATACTATTATTCAACCTCGATCCACTTTGTTGGGTATATTTTGACCCCACCACACAATCATTCAACCTCAATCCTTTGTATTGGGCATATTTTGACCCAACAACACCATCATTCAACCCTGATCCTCTTTGTTGGGCAAATTTTTACCCCACCACATAATCATCTACTAGTGATGTATAACACCCTATGTGGCACTACCCTACTCGAAACTCAACTTTGACTTCCTAAGGTTTGGTCTTTCTTTTCCTTAGGATTAAAGTCCCAAATTCCACCCTTCCATTCTGTTAATGCTAATATATGCACTAAAACTTCATTCTAACACACATATTGGGGGTTCATTTGTTGACCTTATTTCTGTAAGAGGTCACTAGGACCTACCTAGATTTCTTTCTGGTGACTTAATGATTGGAAGGTGTCCACTTTTCAAACATATAGGTCCCAGTCAAAGCCAAATCCAAGTCTAATCAAATTCAATTCCACCTTTAAATTCAATCTTTAGTCCAACTTTCAATCAACCTTCAAATCATATCCAATAAATCTCAATCATTCATTTGATTATCATTAATGTGAATAATTCATACTCGATCATTCAAGTCCAAAATCAAATCTACATCCAACATTCCAAACCAAATCCCAATGTTAAGAACCCAGGTCTTAAACCCTTTCTAGATGATTCTTCTATCACCTTGAAACCCAATCAAATAACCTTTAATTTGGGGTCTATCAATTATATATTATTTAGTTGTCTCCAAAGTCAACCCATCAAATTTGATCTCATTGTGAGGTCCCTAGCCTCAAAAACCGGATTGATTTCCAAAGGCTGTAAAACTTTTAAATATTTACAACCGATGCCACTAGACTTACCATTTAATGGAATTTGACCTTGGGACCCTTTCCAAACCTTATAACCATATCCTTGACCATTGATATGACTTGTTAAGCAGTAGCTTACACTTTGTTAGACCCAATTTGACCCATGGTTGACCAGGGGTCAAAATGACCAAAATGCCCTTTAAAGGGGTTTTTGGTCATTTCCCCAAAACTTAATATAGTTCAATCTTATCAACCGTCAAAACTTATCCCAATGGATCCCAAAAATTATTAAGAACACATCGAACCCAAACCCACCCTTTGATTTGACCTGGTTGACCAAAGTGGCCCTCAAGGGTATAAATACCCATTTCCAACCAAATGAGCTCCCGTTCACTTGGGAACACTCCTATTGAGTTCATATGATCAATTTGAATTCAATAAACCCAACCTTTGACCCTAGGTAAACATAGTTGACCAAGTCAACCAACTTTGATCAAACCTCCCACACACTTCTACCCATTCAAAACATATGGCCAAGGCTTTCTCAAGCCAATTCAAACCCCTAGGACCACCCATTATACCCTTAGGGGTGACCCTTGGGTGGACCCAAGCCTTGTGCACACTTGGATAGCCATTTGGCTTGCGCAAGTGCCCAAAGAGAGGTCTCCCTTGAGTAAAATTCCACCCTAAGACAAATTAAATCAAACCAATGATGGCATTGGGTCCCCCATGACCCAATACACCTTCCCTAGTTAACCCAGCTCTTGGGTTAACTTGGGTTAGGAATTAAGCAAACCCAAAGTGGTCAAAAACACTATGGATTGAGCCATTTCTCAACCTAAGTCCAACCAGGCCAAATTAACACTTGCATTGGCTTGCCATAGACCCAAGGCACCTACCTAGCCATCACCACCCTTGAGTTGATTAGGGTCAACCTCTAGGCTAGCCCAAACTGGTCAAATCCACTTGGACCCAAGCCATATCCCACCATAAAGCATATCAAACCAAATTTACACCTGTATTGGGTGCGTATTGACCCAATGCATCTTCCCCATCAATCCCATAACCTGACTCAACCAAGGTTGCCCCCAACTTGACCCAAACCATATAGGTTTATATTAACTCAAGCCTCTCTATCAATCCAAGCTCCCTCATCACTAATTGACCCTCCAACCAAGTTCACCGACCCCCAGCAAGCTTTCCACATAAGCTTGACCAAGCCAGTAGCCGGCGGCGGCTGAAACGAATAAAAAACTAGCTCTAGTGGTCCCCCTTTATGGGCTCTGGCTAAAGCTTCTTCAAGGCTTCAGATTAACCCCTCTAAACTCGAAATGACTTCCTAGGATGTCCCCTTCCACCTAGAGGACATCTAGTGGCCTGCCCCGATTAATGCTGACCGTCTGAGCTTGCGGCCAACACTTGAAAACAGCACCCTCATCTAGAGCCCCTCACTCGATCCCAGCATTTTGAAAACCTTCCCTAGAGCTCCCTAAGTCCTCCCCTATCATTTCCCAACTTTTTATCCCCTTCCATCAATTAATTGGAATGAGCTCTCGTGAAAACTCTCTGCCCCTCCCACCTCAGGCAATCTTCCAGCTTTGGTGTCTGAAGAAGAAGTGCTCGCCATCCCACCAAAAAGCTTCCTAATAGAGAAGCTCATTCTTTGTGGCATTATTTATAGTAAAATTCTTCTCCTGAGCTCTTAGTTTGGTAGCGTCGGTCAAGTGTGAAACAAACCGTCAACCCATTGGATTGACAGTTTGTAGTCTCCTGATTCTCCCCACTAATTTTGGTTGAGATCCACCGGTGGGATCCTTTGGATCACACCGGATAAGCCCTATGGCTTTGGATGTCTGCGAGAGGTTAAAGACATAATCCCAGCCATTGATTTGGATCAATAGTTTAGATTAAATCCCGCGTTTCCGAAGCCACTTTGATCACATCCATCTGATCATTGATATGACGATTATGGTTAATCCCGCAGTTAGACATTCAGCACTAATGATTGGCTAACTAGTTAGAGCATGCCTGCATATAAAAGCGCTGCTGACTGTGTAATTCTAGGTTTAAAATTTCTAAAAATTATGGGAAACTTTAAAAATTAATATCTCCTCATCCACTTGGCCGATTTAAGTGATCTTAGGCTCATTAGAAAGTTCTTGAGGAGACCTATCAAGGCCCCATGGTTTAAATCCCTGAGCATGCATGAAACTTAAATTATAACAATTAGAATACTAGGAGTATTTTTATAATTATGGCATTAAAACAACTCATCAAGGATTGAAATTTTGGGGGGATTGATTTTGAGCATGTCCTTGACATGTCCAAAATTTTTCTCCCTTGTTTGATTTTATTAAGGTCTATTTCAAGTTGATTTGGTCTTAAGGGTCATGGTTTAACCCTTAATTTCAAATCAACACATTCACCTATCTAATGGGAAATAGGGTTTGAGTGTTTGTGTGATGATTATGCTTAGCCTAGGTAGTATAAAACCACTAATTTTATCCCCATCCAAGCCTAAGATAGTGACTTAGAAATTTTTAAAGGTAACCTAGAGGTTGCCTTAGGTGGTTTGGTTAACCACCATAGAAAGTGCCAATGAAACCCAAATTCATAGGGATTGGACATTGAGATCAGGTGCATGGTCCAATTTTCACTGGAAATGGAATCCATTTGGTTTACCTACTAGGAACCCCAAAATCCCTTTTAGATTTGACCTAAAGCCTTAATTAATTCATAATTAATTCATATTAAATCCTAAAAATTCACATAAGGACTCTAATTCCTCATAACTGAACCCTTAATCTATAAAAAATAAAATCCCCATGATGAAGCCCCTAATTTAGCACTAATTTAATTTTTAAAGAAAATTGACAGTTAATTAAATTAATTAATTAAAAATATTTAAAAATTCCAAAAAATAACCTTTGGGGCTGATTCAAAATGGTTTGGGGATGATTTAGATCAATATCAAAAAATCCCCTTAATTAGGCAATTTTAGAAATCCAAAACTATCCAAATTTTGAAAAATCAACAATAATTCTAGAAAAATACAATTTAATCAAACTCAAAGCCATTCAACTCTAATTAAAATCTAGTATTTCTAAAAATATCAAACCTCCAAAATTTAATCAAAGTCATTCCGATCAACCACAGTTCGAAGCCTAGTCAAAACTTCAGAAAATCATAACTCAATATAGAAATTCCAAATTGAGCAAACTTAGAGTCTAATTACTTCAATTAAGGTTTAGTATTTAGGAAAAATACTCAAAGCACAAAAATCACTTTAATTTTAAAAGTCAACTTTTTGACCCCTTTTATTAATGCATTCAAATAATTCTAATAATTCTAAAAATTCAATAATAGGTTAAAATTCTAAAAAATTATAACATGATTAATAAAATCAGTTAACCAATATTTTATTACACAACAAGCACTCCAAAGATGAAGTTCTTAGGATGGTTGAGTTATGGGGCTAAGTGTCCTAAGAAGGCTTGGTTCCTCGAGCCCACTATGACAATGCCATGAATGGATTTAATGGAGTGTAAAACCTTGAAATTAAATAACTCTTAATTACTTAACCAAATTGAAATCCTCAATCCAACCACATCAACCCAGTTTATAGGCTGGACTACCTTGAGCTGCGAGGCTAAGTGTCCTAAGGAGGCCTGATTCCTCGAGCCCACTGTGACAATGCTACGAACCTATTGATGGAAGATCTAGATTAATTTAACCCTTAAAATCAGTAATTAATTAAATTAATTAATTAAAATTTATTGATTCTTTAATCTCTAGTTAATTAAATTAACATGATCAATCAATCCTTAAAATGTATTTTAAAATAAATATTAATACATTAATATTTAAACTCTAATTAAATGTTCCTCTTTTAACCCTCAATAAACCCGAACATCAAACAACTTCAATAAACTACCAGCTTAAGAACTACCCCAGCCACACAACCTTTTGCACACACTTTAGATGGTTTGGTAGGACAACCAACTCTAGTCTAGGCTAGGCCGATGTATACTTTTATTATTGTATGCTGGGTTTTTCAAGTTTTCATTGTACGCTGTGATTGAAAATTGATTGATATTAGTGTTTACTTACTTTAACTACAATCTATTAATTAATGTGATGGGTGATAGTTTACCCCTAGGTTAGTAACAATCTGGTTGCTCACTGAGTTTTCTGTAGGTGGCCACGCTCATGCAGGGTAGTAAAAGGGGGTTGGATTAATAATAAATATAAATAATACATGTACTTCTGCTGCTTAGCCCCCAAATAAATAAAACCATGGCCAAATGTGATTTACTTTTTAATGTAAATATATAAATTGCTTGGGATTGATTTAATTTCAAATGTTTAGGATAACCCTACAGTAGAGTCTATTTTTTTTTTTTTCATTTTTATATTGAAGTAATTTATTTAAAGATAAGAGTTGCAAAAGTTAGACATTTGAGTCGGGATACATGTATCCAAAATTGGATTTCAAAGAGGAAAGGATATCCCTTAGGGGAGGATCCTTTTCCATTTGGAAGTCAAAATTTGGATTAATTTAGTACCCAATATGAAAAGAATAACCTCCCTTTCGGGGAAGCATTTTCTTTCTCATTTCGGTATCCAGATATGACAATTCCAAGGAGCCCAAAGAAGAAGAGGATGAGGAGTTGAAGACAAAAAGCATCCTACTCAAAGTTAACTTGCATTGATCTTAGGATTAGAATTCGAGTTTGTGGTTAGTGGTGCCAGACCACTTTTAATTTCTATAAATTCTGGGTTATAATAAACAGGCAATTTGTCTATAGACATTTATGTAATTTATTTAATTTATTGATGTGTTTGATTTAATTTAATTGTAATTAGGGTTGCCTGCTTTTAGTTTTTTGGGAATTGAATGCTATTTTTATTTTAGCCTGGGTATGTGGAGGCTCGTGAGGGTATACTAAAAATTATTTCTGCTTAAATTAAATTAAAATTTATAGGCTAACATAGAAACTCTAATGATCTAAGAAGTAAGCCCAGGACCATTGGGAGTTAGAATAAGCATATTTTACCTTCTCTACCTTGTTAGGCACCTCCCCGTCAGTGGATTTTAGCAGGCCACCTAACCTTTTAGGGTACAGTTCTATCAAGGGGATGTTGTATAATCTCGAGCATAAAACTATTTTAAAGCCTTTTTAAATCTGCTTCATATAAATTTATGCATTTAATCGAGTTGATTAATATACATTGCATTAAAAACTAATTACATGAGTCTGAAATTTTATTTGTATTTGATTCAATCATTTTTAACCTATATAAGTCAAGGGACCAATTAGGATCTGCTCTAGATGTCGATCTCAATTCTCAAAAACTTTAACAATAAAATCCCTGCTATTCTTTCATAAAAATGATTAGACTCATGCATTTTAATCAACTTGGTGGTTTGCTGGCTCCCCAATCTAGGCCAGGGTAAGTCCAAGTTTCGCACTATATTAGTTAGGTTCGGGTCACTATTGTCTAGTGTCCAATTTAAATTTAGGATCTGGGGCAGATTATAAATCATAAGACCCCAACCTCCAGGAATATAATCTCAAATTTCTAATAAATTATTTAACTCAAATTAAATATTTTCTCAATCTAAAATTTAAATCCAATATTTAGTTTAGGTTGGGACACTTCTGAATTAGTTTAGAATCTTAAAGTGTCTCTTACCTCTCCTCCTTTGACTCCAAAAATAAGTGTTCAAAATTTGATCCAATCCCTAATAAAACTCTAAATTCACCTCCATTGATATCACTCCTAAAAAATCTCTAAACAGAATTTCTGTTGTTATTTTAATTAAGAGTTTTTGTAGGGAATTCAACCTCCCTATAATGTTATTCACTATGAGGGTTTCTCTCATAAGAGATTTAGAACACACATCAACTTTTCAAAAATCTTGTTTTCAAAATTTAATTAGTCTTCTTTGGGAAAATTAAAATCAATGACGATCATTCTCGTCATGTTCGAACAATTGACAACAAATGATATTTTTTTCCTTTGGAGAGATATATCATTTCTTGATATAAATTTGAATATGAGATTAAGGATAATTCATCAAGACTATCATAGCTAGATATTCGATCGAACTACACTTTAGCCCTTTCGTTCTTTCTTAAATTTGGCTATGACATTCAGGATGGAATTTATAATTCTAAATCTAAATCCATCAGGAGACCTTATTCCCATCTCTCAAGGTGGTACATCATTTTTAATGGATGTTCAATTTTTGAATTAAAATTCAAAGTCAATTTCAAATTTCCCACAGAAGATTAAACTTCTCAAACCATCTTTCCAAATTCAACCCAAACAGTAATCCTTATTTTTGAGAAAAAATATATTGAAAATAAGAAAATTAAACTAGTGATATAGCACCAAAACTCATTTCTGTGGTGTAGCATGACACCCTTAGTGCGGCAGTGGAAAACCTAACAAAATTTGCATGCAGAGTTTATCACTGAGGCATGAGACACCAAATCAAAGAGCCATAATACAAAATCTCCCATCTCTATGATGTGAGACAGTTGAACCATTGAACCGATATAATGATCGATGAATCGACACACCAGTTCAGCAATGTCGCAATGCTAGTTTATCTAAAAATTAAAAACTAAAAATAGTTAGCCTTTTTTATGAATAAGGGAGAGGCAACTTGGAAGAGTTAGTTGTAGTGTCGTTTTAGGAGAGTTTTTGAGTGTATGAGAGAAATAAAGTGGAGCATGTAGCTTGTGTTCAATGTTCCACAATCTTATATTAAAGTGGAGTTAAGCAAAGGACTGTAGCATTACTTCTAGGTCATTTCTAATCTTATATTTTTTTATATCTTTTGAGTTGTATCTTGGGTTATATTATTAAACAAGTTAATAAAATAAAATATTTGTAATGTCTATTGTATTTCTTATAAGCTTCAATGACTCCACGTGTAGCTAATCTACTATTCTAGATCAATGATGAAATGAAAAGTTTGTTTTGGTTTGAGAAGGGTTAGATGTTTATCAAGTCAAGTTATTTTTATTTTCTATGCACTTAAGTTGGTTTACGTATAAGCTTTACATAAATTCAAAATATAGAGTGATCTTGAGAGCCTTGAAGCATGGACTAGAAGAACAATTAAAGAACTTAAAATGTAATCTAGCCATGCATAAAATCTAGTGGCTAGGGTTATGGGGTCTTAAGAAGATAATTTAGAAGCATTTAGCATTGATCCTAGCTAAATATCCACTGAACTTAACAATGATGAGGAGATTAATTATCCTTATCCATACTAACTTTAGGGAATATCTCACTCTAATGCAATCATGTTGTTTTAAAGATTCATAAATTCAAAACTTTATAAACAATAGAAACTTTTTTTCTTGCATTTTGAAGCTTTTATTTCTATTTGTATAGTTGCATTAACTTTTTTATTAGCTCAATAGATTAGCATAATAGTCCAGTAAACATTAGTAAATTGGACATATGATAACTCCAGTATTTTTTTTTTTTCTCATGGGATCGACACTCTATTCATCACTTTGTTACTTGATGCAATAACATGCCCTAGCATTCTAATCAGGATTTAAACAATAGAGAATTGAATTTCCTTTCATATTTGATTAGAGACTTTTACATAAGTAAATCCTTAGCTAGAAACACAACAACATTAAGTTTTAGCAACCACATATACCAATATCATTATTTTGGTGTTGTTACCAACAACAACAACAACAAACAACAACATCAAGCCTTTATCCCACTACGTGGGGTCGGCTACATGAATCCTTTTTCTCCATTGTGTCCTATTAAAAGTCAAATTCTCGTTTAAATCTAATAAAGAAAGATCATTTCTAATATTTTCTAACCAAGTCTTTTTAGGTCTACCTCTACCTTTCTTAACATAAGTCAAATCTAAGACCTCTACTTTCCTAACCGGGTCATCGGGAGGCCGCCGTTTTACGTGACCAAACCATCTAAGGCGACTCTCTCTAATCTTATCTTCCACTGGAGCTACTCCAACCTTTTCACGAATATGCTCATTTCGTATCCTATCTCTAAGGGTAAAGCCACTCATCCACCTGAGCATCCTCATCTCTGCAACACTTAACTTAGAATTATGCTTCTCTTTTAATGGCCAACATTCAGCACCATAAAGCATTGCAGGTCTCACCACCATCTTATAGAATTTTCCCTTAAGTTTGAGGGGTACTTTTCTATCACACAATAAGCCCGATGCATTCCTCCACTTCAACCATCCAACTTGGATTCTGCTGATAATATCCCCATCTATATCACCATCACTCTGAATAATAGATCCAAGATATCTAAAATGTGTACTCTTATTAATGACTTGATCGGCCAAAGTCACAATGCCCTCACTAGGTCTATTATTACTAAAATTACACTCCATATATTCCGTTTTAGATCTACTCAAGCGAAAACCTTTAGACTCTAAGGTTGACCTCCACAATTCTAGTTTACCTTCAACTCCCTCTCTAGTCTTATCAACAAGAAGAATATCATCAGCAAAAAGCATACACCAAGGTACATCCTCTTGCAAATGTCTAGTGAGAACATCGATGACTAAAGCAAAAAGATATGGGCTTAAGGCTGATCCTTGGTGTAATCCAACCGAAATAGGAAAATACTTGGTCAAACCACCTTGTGTTTGAACACAAGTAATAGCTCCTGCATACATATCTTTAATGATTTGAATATAAGCGTTATTAACTTCTTTCTTTTCAAGAACTCTCCATAGCACTTCTCTTGGAACTTTATCATATGCTTTTTCTAAATCAATAAATATCATATGTAAATCCTCCTTATTCTCTCTATATTTCTCCATCAAACCTCTTAATAAATGTATGGCTTCCATAGTAGACCTACCCGGCATAAATCCAAATTGATTTGGAGAAACATTAGTATCACGCCGCAACCTATGCTCCATAACTCGTTCCCATAGTTTTAAAGTATGACACATTAACTTAATTCCTCTATAATTCGCACAATCTTGTGCATCACCTTTATTCTTAAAAATAGGGATTAACACACTCATTCTCCACTCATCTGGCATCTTTTTAGTCTTCAAAACAGTATTAAAAAGTTTAGTAAGCCAAGAAATTCCTTCATCTCCTAAGCATTTCCACACCTCTATTGGAATATCATCAGGTCCAACAGCTTTTCCACCCTTCATTTTCTTTAAAGCCTCTCTAACTTCGGTTTTACTAATACGCCGATAAAAACAGAAATCTTTATTTTCATTTAAAGTGCTAAGGTCACTACAGTCAATTTTATTTTCACATTCTTCATTAAAAAGTTTAGCAAAATATCTCATCCACCTTTGTTGAATATCATCTTCTAAAAAAAGTACTTTTTGATCTTCATCCTTAATACACTTCACTTGAACTAAATCCTTACTACTCCTATCTCTTTGTTTGGCTAGCTTATACATATATCTTTCTCCCTCCTTAGTATCTAATCTATTATATAAATCACTAAAAGCTAAACTCTTTGCATCACATATTGCTTTCTTAGATTCCTTACGTGCCTCTTTATATAATTTCCAATTATCAGAATTTTTACAATTAAACCAATTTTTATAACAAATCTTCTTATTTTTAATCTTTTCTTGCACATTTGGATTCCACCACCAACTATTTTTACTATTAGGAGCTTTTCCCTTTGAAACTCCAAGTACATCTTTTGCAATATTCTTAATATTACTAGCCACTTTTTCCCACATAACATTAGCATCCTCATGCACAGACAAAATCTTAAGATCTAAAATCTTACTCTCAAAAATATTTTTGTTAATATTCTTTAAATGCCCCCATCTAATCCTAGGAAAACGTTTTACTTTATTTTTTAATTTCTTCCCCATTATCTTCAAGTCCAAAACTAATAAACGATGTTGGGTACATAAGTATTCACTCGGAATAACTTTACAATCTTTGCAATCTAAACGATCTAATTTCCTTATAAGAAAATAATCAATCTGAGTTGTACTATATCCATTTTTATAAGTAATGAGATGCTCATTCCTTTTCTTAAATAATGTATTAGCAATTAAAAAATCATAAGCTAAACAAAAATCTAATATGGACTTACCACCTTCATTTGTCGTTCCAAACCCATGGCCACCATGAATGCTTTTAAAATCATCTACCTCTCTACCAACATGTCCATTTAAATCTCCTCCAATAAAAACTCTTTCTTCAAGAGATATCTTTTGTATTAATTCTTCTAAGTCATTTCAAAATTTTAATTTTGAATCCATATCCAAACCAACTTGAGGAGCATAAGCACTTATAATGTTAACAATCTTAGCATCAACAACAATCTTTAAAGCTATAATTCTATCTCCAATTCTATTAATATTTATAACATTATCCTTCAAACTCTTATCTAAAATCACACCTACACCATTTCTAGTACGACTCCTACCCGAATACCAAAGTTTAAATCCTAAACTATCAATCTCCTTAGCCTTCTCTCCAACCCATTTAGTTTCCTGAATGCACAGAATATTTATCTTCCTATGAATCATAATATCTATTAATTCCATTAATTTTCCTGTAAGGGAACCTATATTCCAAGTTCCTATCCTAATTTTAGTTTCATGGACTAGCTTCTTTGCCCACATCCGTCCTTGATGTGGTAACCCTTGCCTATTTAACACTGCACCCGGGCGGCGGTGCAGCGGCCCTTGCACACTTGTCGCTGTATTCAGGCCATACAACGCATCGCTTCCAGGGGACGCCCTAGCATTAACACAATTTCTTAAAGGATTCATGTCATAATTATTCGACAAGTTTTACGCTGGCTGTCGACTACCTAACGCAACCCTCCACTTTTCTCATCCAGGACTTGGGACCTGGCAATGGCAGTGTTATTTTGGTGTTGTTACCAGGGAATAAAAAACTAGAAAATTATTATAATGCTTTACATTATAATGCTAAAATAATTATTTGTTTGATTTAGTTTTTAACACTTTTTTTCTACTTAAAATTTCATCTCCTTAGTATTACTTTGATATTTAATTATTTATTTTTTCTCAGTGCTTTAAAATTTCTATTGTGTTGCTTCGTGTTACATGCATAGAATTAAACAACTTGTAGAATTTTTATTTGATACTAAATTTGAAAGAACATTAAAAAAAAAGTAAAAAGATTAGAAATTTTGAAAAAAATAAAATAAAATGGGTGAACTACATTTTGAAGCTGAACAACCTAGACCTATGGTTTAGGGTATTCAAGAAAGCATAAAAAACCTACCATTTAAGAAAATAATTTTGAATCAAAACCTTATATAATTCAAATGGTACAAAACATGTAGTTTAGGGGGACACCACTAGAAGACCCTAAGTTATAAGCTTTAAAGACAATTATGTTAGTGATGCTGCTGCTTTGATTAAGGATATGGCTACCAAGAATTTTTAATAGCCTTTAGAATGAATTATCCTTAGAATGTGGCTAATATTTATGAATTAGATGCCTTATCAATATTACTGTCCAAGTAACAATTATATCTAGAAAATTAGATAATCTTTGAATAAATTCAGCTCAAAATTCACTTGTGAGCCTAGAAGAAAATATTTATGAAGTATCTAGTGATTCCAATAGCTCAGGAGTAGAAGAAATTAATGCAATAAATATAGAGTTAATAATCCCTACTCTAATACTTATAATCCTAGCTAGAGAAATCATTCAAATTTTAGTTGGAATAATAATCAAAATAATAACACTAATTTTAGATCTCACCAGCCAAATCACATATGTAATTGGAACCAACAACCTAAAAATTTTTGCAAACCCTAAGCTTAATTATGTTTTTTGATTTAATGCTAAGAAGCAACTTAAGGATAAGAAGCTTTCATTAGAGGAATTAATGTTGCAAACAGTGACTCAATTATAAAGTTATTTTCCTACTATTAAGAATATTAAATATCAATTTGGATGGTTAGATGGATCTTTAACTAATAAACCCCAAGGAAATTTACCTAGTAATACCAAAATTAACCCTAAAGAAAGTGGTAAAGCTTAGTTCAAAGATATTCAATTAAGGAGCTGGAAAGAGCTAGAGAGTATGCTTAGGAGGGAGGACCAAATTAATATGGAGGCTATTATAGAAAAACTAGAAGATGTACAAAGACCTAAGGAACCACCTTAACCTATTAAACAAAAAGATAAACTTGTTAGAGAGGTAGTTGAATGGAAACCACCACCATTTCCCCAAGGATTATTTAAACAAAACTTGGATAAGAAATTCTTCAGATTTTTGTAAGTCTTTCAAAACTTAACTTTAAAAATTCCATTTGCTGAAGCTTTAGAAAAAATACCCACCTATGCCAAATTCATGAAAGGCATCCTTAGCAAGAAAAAAAATTAAGAGATTTCGAGACTGTAGTATTGGCTGAGGAGTGTAGTGCTATTCTGCAAATGAAGCTTACCCAAAAGCGTAAAGACCTTAGTTATTTTACCATTCCTATGGCTATAGAGGATAAATTTTTTTATAGAGCACTATGTGATTTAACAGCTAGTTTCAATTTAACTCCCTTATCTATTTTCAAAATACTTGAACTAGGAGAAGTCTAGCCTACCACTATTACTAATAAGTTAGAAGACCATTCGTTTACCAATCCTAAGGGGGTTATGGAGAATGTGTTAGTTAAGGTAGACAAATTTAGCTACACTGTAGATTTTATCTTAATAGAAATGGATGAAGATAGGGAGATACCAATTATCTTAGGTATACCTTTCCTAGCAACTGATAGGTTAAAGATAGATGTCTAAAAAGGTGAATTGACTATGAGAGTACAAGATCAAAAAGAAACCTTTAATATCTCAAAGTCAACAAAATTTTCTAATGATCAAAATGAGGATTTTCATAGAGTAGACTCTGTTGAAGATTGTGTGCAAGATTATTTGGGGGATTTATTGTTGGAAAATTCTAAGGAGTTTCCCTTATGTAAGGATGATTTTAGATAAGGAGGTACAAATATTGTTAATTTGATTGGTGATATCCCTAAGAATTTTAGGGATAGATTTGAAGTGCTCTATACTTAATCCCTTGGTAGATCTTTCAAACCATCAATTAAAGAACCACCTTTATTAGAACATAAAGTCATGCTAACCTGATTGGATTATGCTTTTTTAGGAGAAGAATCAGCCTTACCTATTATATTATCTATTGAATTAGGAAAAAAAGCAAGAGGGCAAGTTGATTAGGGTTCTTAGTGAAAATAAAAGAGCTTTTGGTTGGACCATGGAGATATTAGGGGAATTAGACCATCCTTTTTCATGTACAAGATTTTGATGGAGGAAAATTCCTGCCCAAAAGCTAATCCCTAAAAAAGATCAAACCCTTGTAATAAAAATAGTTGTTATAAAGAAGATACTTAAGTTGTTAGATGTAAGAAATATTTTGCATATTTTTGATAGTGCTTAAGTTAGCCCAATTTATTGTTCTCCGAAGAAGGGAGGTCTGACTGTTATAGTTAATGAAAAGAATGAATTGATCCCTACTATGATAGTTATTGGATGGAGGATTTGTATAGACAATATAAAGTTAAACAAAGCAACTAGGAAAGACCATTCTCCTTTGTCCTTCATTAACTAGATGTTGGATAGGTTAGCAAGATAACCTTCTTATTACTTCTTAGATGGATATTGAGGATACCACCAGATTGTTATAGCACATGAAGATAAAGATGATAAAACCATGTTTATAAGTCCTTTTGAGACTTTTGATTTTAGTAGGATGCCTTATGGTTTGTGTAATGCCCCTACTACTTTTCAGCGGTGTATGATGTAAATTTTTTTGACTTAATTTAGCAAGGCAATGAAATTTTCATGAATGATATTCTTATTTTTGGTACAACTTTTGATTCTTTCTTAAAGCATTTAACTTTAATTTTGGCACTGAATTAGGAGAAATGTCAATTTGAAATAATAGAAGGCTTTGTCCTAAGCCATTAAAATTTTGAGAAAGGCTTAAATATGGATAAGGCTAAAACACAAATAATAAAAAAATTACTATAATCCACAACTGTTGAAGGAATAAGAAGCATTTTAGGTTATCTTGGTTCTATAGATGATTCATTAAGAATTTTTCTAAAGATGATTCATTAGGAATAAGAAGCATTTTAGGTTATGCTAAGTTTTATTTTTGGGATGAGCCACTCTTATTTAGAAAATATAAACATCAAATCATTAGGTGATAAGCCCCTGAAAAATGAAATAAAATCAATTGTTAGACATTACCATGATTCTTAGTATACAGGTAATTTCAAAGGTTATAAAACTGCTCCTAAGATCTTACAATCTGAATTTTATTGGCCAACTCAATTTAAAGAAGCAAATGAATATGCTAAGAAATATGATCTATATCAAAGGGTAAGAAATATAATTAAAAGAAATCAAATGCTTCTTATTCTGTTTTTAGAAGGTGAAATTTTTTATGTTTGGAGACTTAATTTTATGGGACCTTTTCTCCAAACATAATGAAGGAATAACAACTCACAAAATAAATTCTTAGGTAGTAATTAAACTTCTTAAGAAAAATATTTTTTTCCGTATTTGGAGAACCTTGCGTAATTATTATTGCTGAAGGGAGTCATTTTTTTAATAAGAAAGTAGATACATTTACTAATAAATATGGTATTAAATATACGATAAAAACTACTTATCATCCCCAAACTAGTAGTTAGGCTGAAATAACTAATAAGGAGATTAAAAGAATCTTGATAAAAACTATGTGTACTAATAGGAATGATTGGGTTTTGAAGTTAAATGATTCACTTTAAGCTTACATAACTGCATTTAAGACACCTATGAAAAGTCATTCTATAGATTGACTTTTGGAAAAGCCTATCATTTACCTTTGGAATTAGGACATAAAGCATTCTGGGGTATAAAAGAATAAATTATAATTTGCAGGATGCTAAAGAGAAAAGAGTAATACAATTGAATGAATTTTGACATGAAGCTTATAAAAATGTAGAAATGTAAAAGGAATAAATAAAGATGTTGCACAATTGTAAGCTTCTTAAGAAAAAATTTACATCGTGCTAAAAAGTTTTACTATAAAATTTAAGATTAGAACTATTTTCAAGAAAATTCAAGTCTAGTGGTCAAGACCATTCACTATAGTAAAAGTATATCCTTATGGAGCAATTGATATCCATGACCAAAAAACTCATCTAATTTTAGATTTAATGGTTAAAGGTTAAAAATTTATCTAGGAGGAGATGCTGATCGCCTTATAAGTTTTGTTGAGCTAGATCATTCTTAAATAAACACTTATCATATTTTGGTTGAAGACTCTAAACTTAGCATAGTTGGATATGACAACGTGTAACCATAATGGGATGAATTCCCAAATCTAACAAACCATCCTAGAAACTGTGCAAACTAATGACTAATCATCACTGCCTAATCTTTGAAATTTAAAAACCTCTTTGGTTCTCAACAATGATCAATAGCAATCATTAGCTCGGTCAATTTTACTTCTTTAAAATTTACTCTTCTCTTGATAGAAATAGGAGAGAGTTCTTTCTGTAGCAACTCTGTTTCTTCTTTATATGTTATTACTCATTTCATACTTCTCAAATATTATTCTTTTGACTGTTTGAAACTGGATGCATAGTCGTGGACAAGTCTTTTCTGTCAAGTCTTAAACTTACTCTTCCTCTCATATAAGGAAAGGACAATTAGTTTTCTATAGAATCTAGGAGGTGGAATTTGGTTATTCTAACCACGCTCTCTCTAGTAGCATAAGAGAATGGATGGAAATGACATCCACCCAGGAGTGGTGAGTTAATAGGAACTTCTTCTCCTATAGAATCCATCACAATAATTAATAAAACTTCTTCATCCAGCATTTTAGGTTTCTCAACTCTACTCCTCAAATGATGGTTCTTATTGTGAAATTGGGATTTGATCATCTTATTTGTTGTAGATGATAACCCGATCTCAAATTTACTGTATACTGGGATTTTAGCTTGAAAGACAAACTTTAGTTCTGGATGACAATATACTTGGGAATGGTCAGATGGGAGAAGATAGATGATTTAGTAGCTATCTAGTGATTATAACCCAACCCTCAATTATAACTTCTATAGTAGGTTTCTTGATAGGAACTACTTCAAGATTTGGTGCGATAAACTGTGATTTGTTTACAATCATTACCAGGTTCTCAAAGAAGGATCCAAACTTGATCATGTTACCTTCAACTGATGGTGACTAGCCAAAGGAATTGTTCAAAGTATCCGACAAGTTGAAAATTAGTTTGTTGGTCACTTTTTGAAATCAATCTAGAATTCTTTATCAGTTTCTAAATTTGCTGACTTTAGACATCACATTTTGATCAGGAGATTGTACTGAACTGAATTTACCAACTCGTCAAAGCAAGTTTAAATGATTGAAACTAGATTTTAATTTAGGACAAAGATGATTTAAATATGGACCTAGTCTCAATAACCACATTGAGAAATATGAAGGTTTGTAACTATGATGTACTACTCAAAACTAGGAGACTGGTTGAAGATTGAATTTTGATTGAAATAGGAATACATATTGAAAACTAGATTTAAGATTTATGATTGCTTGATTCTGAACTTTTAAATTTAGGAATAGAACTGTTAATCGAAACTAGTTTTTAAAAGGTGATAATTTAATTCAGGAAAAATTTTAATTTAAAGGAGATTGGAATTTTAAGGTTAATCACATCCACTCAAGGGTGAAATGAATGAAAAAAACAACCAGATGAAAGGTAGCTTAAACCCCCTTTGAGAGCAAGTGTACTACAAATTTAAAATATAACCACTAATAAAGATGGAAAGAAGATCTACTCCCCGGAGGAGTCGCCAAAAGTTTTATGGACAAACTAATTGTGGCCAACTAATTTTACTTTATATTTCTCTAATCAATTCTGCATAATTAATAACATATTATCTCAAAAGATAAATTGATGCTTGAGTATTAATTTAGTAACAAGAATAGAATTTATTTTCTTAATAAAACTCAACATAGGAAATACAATATTCAACATGAGAGATAAAGATGACATTCACCTATCATTTTAAAAATATAACTAATAATTTATAAAACTTTAAACTACGTCCAAAGATTTCTCCTCTACTTTAGTGAACTAGATCAAGGTTAATTTACTTATCGGGTTTTAGGATCCCTATAGATATAAGCCTTTATAGTAAATTACACCCGAAGATAATTCTTGAGAAAGCAATTGATTAACGTAGTGACTAGGCTTGTTAATATTCATAAGAGTTTAAATCAAATGTATAAGTTCTCAACCTACTAATTAGGAATGTTTCAAATATTAAACACTTATTTAGATGCCAATAGAAGAAGGATTGATAGTGTTTGCGATTCTAGGATAACCTAGAAACATCTAACCTACTCTAAAGTTTGGATTTACATTTAGAATAGGATTTAATTTTCCATGTGTAATTTATTAGATGATCTGGATAATCTTTCCATAATGAAGTAGGACAGGTGTATGAAAATTTATACTTATGTCTACTTGGAGTGCACTACCAGCTAAGCACCTATGAATATAATTTTAAAACCATACTTTTTAGGTCTAATGTATGCAGGGTAGATAACTCTTATTTAACTAAAATCAAGAATTTAGGTTAAAACTTTAAATAAGAAATTTATAATATTTTAAGGGCTTAAATGAACCTAACTAATATGACTTGATGTGACTTTACCCTCGACTCTATGTCAATCTATAATTTCATAAAATACTTGAAGTGTATTTTCTAGAAAAATTTGGCAGCATAATAGCTCTATACAAACAGGAATAGTAAACTCATCCCCACCATTTAGATTGTCGCTTGCTTGTCATAGGCTTATGTGTTGAGCTAGTGTATGATGAAAAACAAATGTGTGTATCTATGCATGTATGCATGTATAGGTATAGGTGTTCAGGAATGCAATACCAAACTATAACATCCAAGATCTAGCATGTGTCCCTACAAAGGCAAGGGCACATAAGTCACAAAAACCTAAGAAAATAATCTTCCCTCTAATGCAATGATCAACCAACCAAATGAATGCAATGCAAGTGTACATGTATATGAAACATTGTGAAAAAGAAATTATAGCATATAAAGAAAACTATAATATATATGCGTCAAAGTGTAGAGTATAACAAAGGGTATGTTGTAAAAGAAAGGTGGTCAGGCTCCACCTAGAACAAGCTTAGACTTTTACACCTATAAATTATGCAAATATATATAAATGTGTTTATTTAATTGTACCTTCAACTCTTCTTGCTCATGGTCTTCTATAGAATTCAAAAAGAAAATGCCCTTAAAGGAAGAGGAGTCATTATCTTTTAGAGTCCTATATATGTCTATATAAGAAGACACATCTTGTTATTTCCACAACTCTTTTACTTTTATAACTCGATCTAGCTATTCAAAAAATCTATACATCATAATTATATTTAACTCTTTACATAATTTACATTTATAATTTATAGGCTCTACATTTATAATTTACAAAGATTTGTATTTATATTTATAAAGAATGAAAATGCCAAAAACTAAGCTAATGCAAGTATATGCAAGTTAAGTAAAGCAAAGTGCACTACAGGAAAGTAAAAGGAGCTAATGTATGATTTGACATCTAGAGTGCATAAAAATAAGAAATCATATTAAAGGACACCATCCATGCAAGGCATCCAATCATGCCAAAACAATCATCGGCCTAGCCTAAACTAAATTCGATTGTCCTAACAAACAAATTATATAGTGTGTGCTGAGTCAGTGTGGCTTTGATAGGTCTTAAAGAACTTCATATTTGAGTTATCTACATTTGAATTTATTTATATATTATGGGCAAAAGGAGCATTTAATTTTAATTTAGTATTAATTTTTTAATCATTTATTAATAAATTTTATCTTTAAGGGTTAATGAAATTAAATTTAAATTTTATAGAAACATGATGATTAATAACTCCAAGTGACATTTGAAGTTAAGAAATATCAAATCATAAGGCTCATAATTATACTGCATTTATTCCTCCTCTAAAGGATAGAACAAGTGCATAAAGACATTTGAATTTATTTACAAATTTATTTTAATTCTAAAGAATATGGTAATTAATGACTTCAAATTGCTTTGAAGGCTTTAATTGACACATCCTAGGCCTGTTAATTTAATGCATTTATTTCCTCCCTTCGGAATAAAGCAAATGCATAAGTCCTTCAAATTTATTTAATTCTTTATTAATAATTTAATTATTAAATTAAATTAATTTGTTTTATTTATTTAAATTTGATTTAATTTACCTAATTTAATTTTTATTCAATATTCTCTAGTTTTTATTTTATACATTTAATTTGAATATTTAGAATTTATTTAAAATTTTAGTTAAATTTAATTAATTTATCTTTATTTATTTAAATTAAACTATTTCATTTAATTTAGGATTTTACTTTTTTAATTCTTACTAATTTTTTTATTTTATTTATTTAATTTTAATTATTAATAATTTATTTTATTTAATTATATTTATTTTATTTAATTATAATTTTTTAAAATTTAGAACCTATAATGGTGGGTTTTTGCAAAATTTCACTTTTTAATTTAATGCAAATTATATTTTTATTTTACTTTTCATTTATTTTATTATTTATTTAGAATTAGATCGAATTTTTTTGACCTTTTTATGATCTATATTTAAATAATTATGAATTTTACAAGTTTAATGTATTTTTTAAATTATTTCTCTATAGATGGAACTTTTGGTTATATGATTGACTAACCAAATGGCCTCAATTGACCAGATGATATATATCATACATCAGGAATAACCCAATATACAATCACTAAAGTTTTGGGGTTAAATGAACTAATGGTTAATTTTATATGATTTAATTTAATTAATATTTAATTAAACCCTATGTTCTGATTTGGGTTATTTTAAATGAGATCTGATAAATATTGAATTTATGGTTGAATGCCAATTATTTTATATTTTTATGATTTTTATTTAATTTATTATGAATTTTTAAAATCTCCAACCTAAAATAGGGTCTGATTTTAGGGTTGATTAATTAAATGGCTTAGTGACTCTTAATTAACTCCAAATTAAATCCAAAGGTTTGGAATTCCACTAGGTTCACTATATTTGAGTTTCATCCCAATTAGACTTGAGATGAATTTCCTAGAATTTTTATGTTCAATTACCTAGGTGTCACTACTGTTTATCTGGACTTGCAATTAACTGTCTCGAACATTCATAGAAAAATACATACCACAAAAGATTCAAAACCTAATGTTTTATGGATTGTCGCACTTGGGTGTTATTCATGCTAGCTTTTCAGATACTACACACCTGAGCTTTTATGGCCACTTTCAACTTTATTTGCCTTTTTTTAGGATGGTTATATGGAGAACTTTTACCTGGAATATTTGGATCAATGGGTTGGATTGGATGGTGAGACCTTTTGTGGGGTGGAATAATTTTGGCATTTTTAATTTTTGCAGTCATCTGGTCTGTTTTGTTGTTGTGATGTGTTTGTTTGGTATTATACTTATGTATGCTTGCTATTTTTGGCCTATTACTTTACATCTCTTCATGAATACCATATTGTCTTCTAATAGCCATGGAATCTGCATTTTTGTTCACTGGTTTTAATCTGCTGGTTATAGTTTTCTTGGCTTTCCTTTTAAGGTTGAGTTATGGTGTACTGTTGGGTTATTTCTTATTTCTTTAAACTGTTGGGAGTTAAATGAATTAAGGTTAATTCACAATGCTTTTTCTTGCCATTGCACTTTCTCTCTTGTGGTTTTCTTAGTTTTGTAGGACAATTTTAATGCTGACTTTTTGCCTCATGGATTTTTGGGGAGAAAGATTGTGCCTCAAGTTTTTATCTTTATCTTTCCCTTTTTTTGGAGTTTGATCTGCTTGTCCCATTCTAGAATGTTACTAGGTTATATTTTACTTGTGCTTAGTAAAGACCTTAAGCTCGTAGGATCTTTTTGCCTTTTTTCCTAGCTCTTTGGAGTAGTAGTGAGCTCGAGGTCCCTTTTAAAGACCTTATAATTTTTATTTTAATTAACTTTTAAGCCCCTAGTGCAGGTTTCCCAAAAAAAAAATCTTTTTAAATATTTAGGTTAAATTATGATCTATTTATTTGAAAAATCAAGCTAGACTAATGGTGGATTCAAATGAGCTTGAGAAAAGTATAAGATGAAAACAACATCCCATAATATTCCTCAGCCAAATTTTAAGCTAATTGGGTGAATGCATATGGAGTATTTAATGAAAATTAGCAAACATTTAAACTTGAATTATTTAATATACATTCATACAATTGATTGGCTTTCATTTTCATTAAATAGAGCATTATTTCCTAAATCTATAGAACCCTTATTTATGCAATTTGGCTCAATCTATGATTTACTATGATTTTCCAAAGCTATATCCATTTAAATCCTTTTAATAAATAATTTAAAGAAAAATTAGATGGTAGCACCATGTCGCTTGCACTTTCCAGATGGTGGAGCGCCATTGGATGAAGGAATGGAAATGATCAAGTAACTTATCCATGCACGCACACTAATTAGTTATTCATTCCCGCGCCAGATTGATCGGACGGCTAAGATTCCTGCCATCTATCATGTGGTTTGGAGGTCGAACAAAAGCTCTGATATGATGCAATTTTGACTATGCGAGTGAATACACACATGCTAGATGGTTTGGATTTCATCCTCTTCCTCTAGGTAGCTAGAAGACATTTTTTTATTTTATTTTAAAATTTTTATACAATGGATTTCAGTGGTTTATATTATGCATAAGGACTCCAAGATGCCTATATTCCATTGTATGAAGTTTTGAAGCTTCATACTATAGGAGAAGAGGGTTATTTAGGGATCTGAGGTTATAGTTAAGGTATAATTTTTTATAAGCAGTCTTTGATAAACAAGCCAATGGATCAGGTCATTCTCCACCATCAGCTGTCCTGCAGCAGACAACTCTCTACCATCAGTGGCTAACAGCCTCATCAAGGCCATTCACTCTTCAGCTGCTTGTACCTTTTACTTTAGCATATAAACATTACTGTAGCCCTCTCCTAAGTAATTAATGAGAAATATTTCCTCTGCTTGTTGTTTCAATTCTCCATCTTATTTCCTCTTCATGGTATCAGAGCGCTAAAGCGTCACTGCTATCCTTTGTTGATTCTCCCAGCTACCTCTCTTCTTCTTCCTTCAATGGCAGATAATAGTGCTTCAAGCACAACCGACCTATCACAAACACCAGCAAACTCAGCCACTGAAACCACCATACCATCATCCCTCAAGTTTCTCATGGGCAACACCAAATCTATAGTTTTCACTCAACTCACCAGTGATAACTATCTAGTATGGTGTCACCAAATCCTCAAAATTTTCTCTGCTAACAACTTTGTTGGGTACCCTTCTGGCGACCTCAGATGTCCACCTAAAATGCTTCATGCTGCTCCAAGTGACTTTGTCCCAGACCCAGCCTATACCACATAGAAACTACTTGATCAAAACCACTCATCCGCCCTCTACTCCACCATTTCCACCATTATTCTCCCATACATTTTGAACCTGAACACTTGCCATGAAATCTGGGACACCTTGGAAAAATGTCTTCAACCTTCCAATCAATCCTGGGTCTTTCAGCTCAAAAATGAGCTGCTCAATGTCTCCATGAGAGACCTATCCATGACCCAATATCTGTGCAATATCAAGTCCATCGTCAACAATATCAGTGCAGCTGGATCTCATCTTCACAATGAGGATATCATTCACTACATCCTCAACGGGCTTTCCCCCTTCATATCAAGCTTTCAAAACAGCAATCAGGATAACTCTCACTCCGATCAGCTTGGATGACCTCTATTCGCTACTATACAGCGAAGAGATCAATATAGCAGTAGAAAATCTCAAACTCTCATCAGCAGAGTCTTCACGAGTAGCCTTCTCAGCAACTAAGGGTCTCTCACAACACTATAATCGAGGCCGATTCACTCCGGCTTAACATAAGCAATCCTTTCACCCCACCACACCCCAGTCATCACTATGCAGCTCTCCCCACATTACCTATCAAATATGCAACAAGCCAGGCACACTACTGCTGTCTACTGGCACCGCAGCAATCTACAGTATAAGCCAACCTTCCCCCTGGCTTTATAGGACTCTACACCCAGCAGTCTACTTCACCTCAAGAAATTGATTGGTTCCTGGATTATGGTGCCTCAACGCACCTCACCACAGATCTTTTCATTCTACAACACCCTACTCGCTACACTGGACCAGACGCTATCACCATCGGCAATGGCTCAGCACTCTCAATTTCAAATGTTGTCAAAGGCATTCTCCCCACTCCAAACTCTCACCGTAAGCTTTACCTTAACAAACTTTTCCATGTTCCAGCTCTTTCCTATAACCTTATTTCACTACATCAACTTCTATCAGATAACAACTGCTTTGCTCATTTTGATTCTCATGGTTTCTTTATTATGGATTGTGCCACAGTGTAAACCACTCCTCTGGGGTCGCAGTAGTAACGGGCTCTATCTCGTTCCCTCCACCAAGACTCCCTCCAATCAGTGAGCTCTCTCTGCTTTCCATGATCCACTTCAGCTCTGGCACGCATGCCTCGGCCATCCGCAACACTCTACCCTCTACAAATTATCTAGGCTACTTAATATTACATGTCCATCTATTGTATCTTCTCATTGCAATGCATGTAACATGGCAAAAAGCCATCATCCACCTTTCTCGTTAAGTACCAAATGTAATTCCAAACTGCTTTCTCAAATACATACAAATGTTTGGGGTCCATCTCTTGTACCTTCTTCAACAGGTCAACATAATTACGTTATCTTCATCAATAACTTTTCCAAATTTACCAGGCTCTACCCAATGCATCATAAGTCAGAAACTTCTAACCACCTACTTAACTTCATTAATCTAACTGAACGTCAATATAACTCTAAAATTTAAATAATACTCTCTTATGGCGATAGAGAATATGCCTCCCACTACCTAGCCACAGTCCTAACATAAAGAGGTATTCAACATCAATTCAGCAGTCCCTACACCCCATAATAGAATGGGGGCGCCAAGCACAAACACAGGCACCTACTTGAGACAACTCGCACCCTTCTCCATGGTGCCCAACTACCCATCACCTTCTAGCTTGAGGCACTCCTCACCTCGCTCTACCAAATCAATCATGTACCCTCCACTAATACACATAATCAATCTCCATACCACATCCTACTCCTAAAACTACCACACTATGATCACCTCAAAGTGTTTAGCTGCCTATGTTTTCCATGGCTTTATCCCATAACTCCTCAAAAATTAGCACCCCGTTCCACACCATGTCTCTTTCTTGGCTACTCCAACATCCATAAAGGCTACCACTGCTACGACCTCAATACACACAAAACTTAAATCTCTCGCCATGTCACGTTTCAAGAATAAATCTTCTCCTACAAAACTTCACAACAAAATGCCACTATCACCCAACTAGCCCAACACTTGCCAAACCCACTATCACCTCTACTCCTTGTTCCCCATACCCACACAATACCCCCTTCTATCTCTACAAAACTCCACATCAATAATCCTCCCCACCCACATGCCAAACCCACACCCACCACCAATTTGTTATCTCCACCATCAATATCATCCCCATCTCCCGTCCTTAACAGCTCTTCAAATTTTAATACCCACTACTAACCCCAACCCATACAACCATCAACCTCTCGTCACCCAACGTTAACAAGAGCTCAAACAGGAAACTTGAAACCCAAAACAATATTCACACTTCTCTCCCAATTTCCTGGCCATTCCACACCCACCACCTACACCAGCCCTCCAAAAACCAAGCATGGAGTTGAGCAATATCTGACAAATTGTTAGCCCTAGATGCCAAGGAACCTGGTCACTTGTCCCCACACCACCCAATCAACCCATTCTTGGCTACAAATGGACCTTCAAAACCAAACTCAAGTCGGATGGCTCCATTGATCGCCTCAAAGCTCACTTAGTTGCCAAGGGCTTTAACCAACAATTTGGTATCAACTACTATGAAACCTTTAGCTCAGTCACCAAAATAACCACTATCCGTATGCTTCTTGCCCTCACTCTTAACAATAACTGGCCCGTTAGCCAACTGGATGTCTCCAATGCATTTCTCCATGGAAACTTAAACGAGGTTGTCTACATGTCCCAGCCTACCGGCTTCATTGATTCCACCCACCCACGTCATGTTTGTAAGCTCCACAAAGCCATTTATGGCCTCAAGCAAGCACCCCGCCAAAGGTTCTCGACATTTTCAACATTCCTCATCTCCTATGGCTTTCATTTTAGTCACTCTGATCCATCTCTTCTACTCTACTCGCACTCTAACATCCATATCTTCCTTCTTCTCTATGTTGATGACATATTAATAACCAGTAACAGCTCTCACTCCCTATCAAAGATTCCCCTCACCCTTCAACAACAATTTACACTCAAGGATCTGGGCAACATCTTCCTATTCCTTGGCATCCAAATATCATCAACCGCTGACTCCTATTCACTCCATCAAACCAAATATGCTCGTGACCTGCTCCTCAAGTTTGGCCTATTCGAATGCAAGTCTGCTCTAACTCCCATCTCATCGAAATCATCCCCTACTGCTACATCTGATTAGCCTTATGATAACCCAACCTTCTACCATCAAATCATTGGTTCTTTATAATATCTAAAAATCACTCGTCAGGATATCACATTTGCCACCAACTTGCCTTGCCAACACATGCATCATCAACTCAACAAGCACCATCAGCAAATGAAGCACCTTCTTCAGTATATCAAACGCATTGTCTCCTTTAGTCTACCCATTCGGCATGGTGATCTAACTCTACACTCCTACTCCGATTCAGACTGGGCATCCGATCCAACAGATCGTTGATCCACAACCGGCCATTACTCATTCCTTGGCCAAACCCTCATATCCTGGACAGTAAAGAAGCAAATGATGGCTGTACACTCCTCCACCGAGGCCGAGTACAGGGCACTAGCAGTAGCCAGCTCCAAAATCGTATGGCTTCGTCGCCTTCTCCTCAACCTACATATCATCACACCGAATCCCACTCCACTTTACTATGGTAGTGTATCAGCCATGGCCATAGCCAATAATCCAGTATTTCTTGCTAGAATGAAGCACATAGAAATTGACTACCATTTCATCCAAGATCGCATCCGCCTCAAAGAAGTAGTCATTCACCACATCGACTCCAAAGATCAACCAACAGACATTCTAACCAAAGCATGGCCACCTACTCAATTCTACTATCTATGTGACAAATTGACAATCCACGATCAGGATTCTCAATTTGAGGGGAGCTGATAAGCAGTCTTTGACAAACAAGCCAACGCATCAGGTCATTCTCCACCATCAGCTGCCCTGTAGCTGACAACTCTCTGCCAAATCATCTACACCATCGGTGGCTAACCGCCTCATCAAGGCCATTCACTCTTCAGCAGCTTGTACCTCTTACTTTAGCATATAAACACTACTGTAGCTCTTTCCTAAGTAATTAATGAGAAACATTTCCTCTGCTTGCTATTTCAATTCTCCATCTTATTTCCTCTTCAATTTTTACCCATGTAGAAGCAATGTTAGGACTAGATATCGGGCTAATTCTCCTCCTTAGCTCCAAAGGAAGAGTTTTGCTGAAGGAGTCACGGCCTGAGGTTTGGACAGGAAGTATGAAGTGCTAGGATGGATGAGTGTTCGGAGCTCATTGATTTTCATCGTTGGTGGCTTCCAAATTGCTTGAAAATTTGGGGGACATGGAGAGGAACATCTGGGAGAGGACATGCAGAGGAATAGTTGATGATCTCCAAATAAATAATACATGCCAAATTCTACTATAATATTTAAAAAAGATTTTGTAATGAATAAAAATTTGAGTTCAGGTCTCATTGATTCTCCTTTGATCCATCCCTACAATACCAATGAATACTAATCCATAGCCTACGACCTCAGCCCACTTTTCTTCCTGGTCTTGTTATTGAGGAAGATGGGTTGACATCTAAGGTAGTATTTTCAACTAAGCCATGTTGAAGGCAAATGTAACCAGTTGGTTGCTCAACTTTATTCTAGTGAATAATTACAAAAATATTTCTTCTCCAGTGAATAAAGAAAAGTATTATAACAAAGTATTGGAGAATAAAGTCATTGAATTGACCAGCCTGCTGAGTGATGAGAAAATAAGAAGAGAACTATTTGAGTCATCAACAAACATACTAAAGGTTGAGGTATATCAAAAAGATTCAACACTTCAAATGGTGACATTTATGGTAGAGAAAAGAATATGAGATTTAGGCTTGGTTTGGGACAGCTTTCCTATTGCTTTTTAGGACAGCTTTTTATTACAAAAATGTTTAATTCAAAAAAAAAATTGTACTAAAAAGTTGTTTTAGAAAGTAACAAAAAAAAATGTCCTAAACGAAGCCTTAGAAGTCACCCATTAGCACATAATTGAGCAAGTTCTTGTGAAGATAATACAAGAAGAAGAAAAACTCTGAAGCCAGCCAGTAAGTTCTTGAAGACTTTGCACATGGCTGAGTAACAAGAAGTCATGTCTTCCAAATTCATGGACGGAGTGAGTTTCTACCTTAATAACCTTATAAAAAATGGAAATCCTCCCAATCAAGTACAAAAATAAGGATGCTTTGCAAGCATTGATAGCATAACCAAGCTCTACTGAAGTACAAACAAATAGATTTGCCACAAAAAAATTATATAACAACATATTTTTCTTTCCTTGCCTTAATTATTTTGTTGAAACTTAAACTTGTAAAATTTTCAAAGAAATAAAATATTACTTGTATAAATCTGGAACTTACATAAATTATTAATATTATTGCTTGAATATCTCTATGAACAAATTCTGAATTTTTAATACCAACTATTGAATATTAAATACCAAGTACCTAGTACTCAGTAGAAAATGTCAAGTACCCAATAGAGATTACTAAGTTGCCAAATACTAAGTAATGAAGTTGAATTAATTTTTTTGAAACATCATTTTTTTTTTCTTAACCATGTTTTGTATCCTCCATGATATATATATTTATTTGTTTAACTTTTTATTTAGGGGTAGTTTGATTTGAAGTAAAGTGCGTGTAAAGCATTCTAAATGTAAAGGTTTTAAAAATATTGGTGCTAGTTGGATGTAAAAGGAATGAAGCGTAAAGTTTTAGTGAATTCTTTTTTTCACTCCTTAGTTCATTTTTCATGAATAGTAAACTCTTCTAAATTTTTGCAATTTTCTTTTTCAGTACAAGAAAGCTATTTTGTTGTTGCTAACCAGCGTTGCCAGTGGCCTATCACTACCCGGTGCCACCAACCGCAGCCCCATTGGCTGCCACTTCCAGTCACTGTAAAACGAGGAGTTGTCCACCACCGTCACTGCAGCCACCACCCACCATCATTGTCCACCACCGTGACTGGTTGATGTTATTGAGTATAAGATCGTTTACATTGAGTTGGCTCGCATGAATTTAAATTTTTAGACTGCTTAAAGTTTATCAAACATGACATGAACCTGATATAATAAATATTTTGTCGTACAACGAACTTGTCATGCCCATAGAGTTCAGGATAGATTATTACGTCCGGCGTCCGGGCGTAATAATTTCTCAGAGTTCAGACCCTCTACTAGTTTTTTTTTTTTTATTTCCAAAAAAATATTTCTGCAAAATGAAGAAAGTTGAAAAGGGCGATTTAAAAGGAAAAAGATAACATTAGATAAATTCATAATTTAATTACTGCGATTGTAATTTAAATTTGATTTTGAATTTTGCAAATCAACTCACTGCTCTTAGAAAAATATATATAGCTTTTATTTTAACATATAAAATAAGTAAAAATTAAATCAAATAAATATGTTTCCATCCAAAATTAAAGAATTGGAAACACATTGTGCCTAATGAAAAAAATTAATAAAATTTCGTAGATTTATTTATATTTAACACATTGATGAAATAGTTAAGGTCGAGGATTCGATTAGCTCGCCCAATAATCCATAAATCTTCTGAGTACTGAACTACTACCATTATTATGCCCCAAATCGTAATCAGTACAGTTTTTATAGTGCATGCTGTTGTTTACCTTAAAAAAGAACCAATGATTTTTTTTTTTTTTCCTTTTTTTCTGAAATACACCGGGCTTAGCTTGCTTGGTGGGGGAGCATAGTTGGGAACCCCCAACTTATGTTCGAATCCCTCTTAAACGGCTCGCCTCCTTTGAGGGGAGTAGCAAAGCATGGATCCGGCGTCTATGGGTTGGCTCTGCTAGGTTCCACCGAGGGATTAGTTACGCCGTCATGTACCTTCTATGAGGTTGATAGCGGGTATATACCCCCGTTCCAAAAAATAAAATTTCTGACAGGTGTACGTACCTATTCAAACAAATGCAACTGTGCACATGCACGTGTTTCTATAAGAATTTCATCATAAATAACATCGATATTATAACCATAAATCATACGTATCACAAATCTATTTAGTCCCTAAACTCATCATTATCAAACATTTAAGAGAAGGTGATGATTTAATGATGTAAGCATGATGTCATGGGAGTTCGATGGATGGGATGGCCTGCATGGCCATGCCTTTCAAGCCATGCCATGTCATGCCATGCCGAAGGAGTTATCTCACATCCTACTTTTCACGTGTTGCCTTTTCTAATACAGCAAACTCAATTGGGTGTCAAACAGCAGAAAGGCGAAAAGAAAACACAAGAACTATAGATTTGGGAGAAGAAAAGAGAGGAAAAGGTGAGAGATTAGAGGATGCAAATGCTGCGGTAAAGAGAACAGAGTGTGGGCACAAGCAGGAGGACGAGTAAATCTTTCAACTACTTCAATGATGATAGCTCTCAGTTTAACTAGCAAAACATGTATGATGAAGAGAAGAGCCGGCCCTCGAATGGGCCCAATCACTTATTGGTCTTTTCTGTAAAGTTACGATCTTATTATTATTATTATTATTATTATTATTATTATTTCATAAGACCATGGATTATTTATCAGTATCCGAATAATTGCTAACATATATATATATATATATATATATATATATATATATATATATATATATATATATGAACATGTATGATCTGAATAGAATACTCAAAGTGTTAGGCAATGAAAGCTTTATTCACTTTCGCTAATCAAATCAAGTAATTAGCTCAAACGTCAATGGTTATTAATCTGCAAGGAAATAAAAAGGAGTTCATAAGATCATGTCGGTGAAAAAGTTCAAAAAAAAAAGTGTACCTGCGAAATATGACCAAGCTGGTCCTCACTTTCGCTACCAGCTGCAAGCGAAATAGTCAAAGTACAAAGGATAGAATAAAGGTTAGAAGTGACCCGGTTCCAAGGTATGCTCATTCGTACTCCTACACTTTGATCCACATCAATATAAGACTCCAAACAATACACAAGAGCTAATTTCCCTCTAGAATAGTCTCTCACACTCACTCTCACAAACACACATGACTCCCAAAAATGTCAACCTCATTATATGAACACTAAGGCTATTATTTATAGACTAGGCCAAATAACTAAATGAGTGTTGTGGTGTTGGCTTGGTGGCATTGTGGTGTTGTTGAATCATCGGTCTTGTAGGTTCACCATCTATCGCATCGGCTCATCGGTCTAACTATCTTCCATCGTGGCGTTGGTTGCTTTTGCGTTGCAGTGCTCGATTTGGCACTATGGTACTCTATGGATAGCACTTACGCTCTAAGCCCTCCAGCACCGCACCCTCCGAGACATTGACCGCTACGGCGCTGAACTGGTGGCACTAGGATGCTGGGGAAAAATATGGCTCTGTGACGTTATCTCTCTGGTATTTCCTTGCTGGCTATATTTTTATAATTTTTTGCTTGTTTCCTTTACAAAAATATAAAGATTAAAAGCACAAATATCATAATATAGGCAATTTAGACTTATCAATTTTTCTCTCACCATTTGCTTTTTGTTTATGTAAACTAGATAGTTAGGTTATATTGCATCCATTTGGTGACCTTGGAATTATAGAGAATATATTCACATATAGATCTTTGATAGGCATTAATGAAGGTTTGGGGACCATACTGAACTTTAATGAATTTTTTTCATTTATCGATTTAAATAGATAGTATAAAAGTGTGATTTAAATTTTAGTTGATTTATTAAAATTATGTTTATTGAAATGGTGATGACCTTCCATAAAAAGAACAACCTTCTTTAAAACCACTAGCACATGAATGTGCAATGGGGTGAGCAATAAACTCAATAGGTTATATGAAATCTACCCAAGAATCTAATGGATGATAAAGATCCAATATGCATGCTTGTGGCCTTACTAGTGAATTAACAGATCATGTCCCAAGTTTTCATATATATGCATTATTTCATATAAAAATATTAAGTATTATTTTAATGCAAGTATGTTAGTAAGCAAGTAAAACAAGTGAAAAATCAATATTACTTTTGTAGATGTAAGGTAATATAATAGGGTGAATAAATAAATGAGTAATCTTGTAGGTGCATTAGTTCATATTCATATAAGTGGATAATTGGATTACCATTTCTTTTGATTTATTATTTAATTAAAAAAAACATTATCACTTCAATCACACAAAAGGATTCCCTATTAAAAGTAGGATCATCACCTCTTTTTTCATTACCCTATGCCATGTTTATCTATAATTATATGCAAAATGATACACCTATCCTTATAAATCCTTTTAGATATTAGTGTTCTCTCTCTCTCTCTCTCTCTCTCTCTCTCTCTCTCTCTCTCTCTGTATATATATATATATATATATATATATATATATATATATATATCACAAACAGTCCATATGCCTTATTATGAAATAATAATATATTATAATGAAAGGTGTATGGATACATCATATAAGGTTATGAGAGCCATGCTCATGAATTATATACCAAATGCATGCCATGTAAATCCTTGTATTGCTTGGCATATATGATCATGTCCCTCACTCTAAAGTTTATGCATGTAATATCAAACCATGTTTATCATTTGTATGACTCGTATAATTAGTAGAATTATATTTTCAAATAAATATCACATGCTTCTCTTATAGGATCACGTTTATTGATCAAAAGTCTTATGCATGTCATATAGAAATCTTATATATCACTTAAAAGTTACATACAAGTCACTTACATAACATGTATATATCAAGCATGTATTAAAGCGTGTAGAATCAAATCATAGTATTATCGAAGTGTGTAGGAACATATAAGGAACATTACAAAATATGTAGCAACAAAAATATATTGAAAGCCATATGGAATGAACAGTATACCTTGTATGTATGTGGTGCATCATGTATGCCATATGCATGGCATATGGTTACATGAACAATAGTTATTATAATATCATCATACACTATTCAAGACAACAAATAGAGCAAAAAGTACAACATTTTGAAAATATCAAGATCACTTTAAATGTATGAAAAGAAATCCACTAAAATACATAAACAAAATCATATAGAAGCAAAAGTAGAATATAGCAATTTTAATAGTGAATTTTTTCATAAATTCATCAAAACCATCTTTTTTAGGAAGAGACTAAAAGGAAAAATAAACTCAAAATGATAAATAAAATCAAAATTACTAATTTTAGGGCTAGATAAATATTATCATGTCTCAAGGAGTGAATATTTAACCTCTGATCATAATATTTCACTCTAAACATATTTCTCCCTTCATTTTCCTCAAAATTCTCTAAAATTATTGTTAGCTGCAAATGATAGCCCATGGTATTTATAAGCCCAAGGGAGGATCTATAATCTTAAAGAAAGAAGGTAAGATATTGGAATTCAATTCTAATAACCATGATATATACATTTCATTACAATGTTAAAAAAAAAACTAAAGAAATATATTCTTGAAAAAATTCATTGATTCAACCCCAATAGGGATAAAATGGCTAAAAAAATGTACAAAAATTGAATCCAAATCATGTACTCATATGTAAATTGTACCATGCCATACTTCAATTATTTATACTACTAACTCTATGTGTGAATTTAAATTTCTTAAGCCAACCTTTCATATGTATTAGAGAATCCCTCTAAAGCTAGTTAATAAATGCATTGTGAAGATGTTAGAGAGAACTTGAATGCATCTCATAATAGGTATAGAAAATATTATGATCTTAGGTAGAAAATAGTGGATTTCATAGTTGGAGAATATTTATATCTAATAGTGATTCCTTTAAAAGGTGTTGAAAGATTTGGTAATGATAGAAAGTTAAGTACTTGATGTTTAGGCCCTTTTATAATCTAAAGTGCAAGATATCCATCACTCTTTTATAGAAAGAAAGCATATTTTACGGATGATTAGCAAAGTTTTATGTAATGATATTGTAGAGAAGCAATATGTGACCTATATAGACAAAGTAGAGAGGATGTTGGGCTGTGATGTTAATAAGCCTAAAAGCATAAGGATATATTATATGTTAAGAATTTAGTGGAAACAAAGAAGTGGAAAAGACATCTAGCATAAAGGGATGGAGTTATGACTTTTTTCTCAATTAGGTTTGTTGTGTCCTGGAATATTTGTGGCGGTAGAAAGATTAAAAACCTTAATGTTTTAGCTTTGAATGAAGATCAAGGACATAGATAGATAATAGATAAGGGTGTAACATTCATAAGAGATACCATTATTATGATTTGTGCAAATCTATTTGTTCAAGTGAATTCTGATACAAGTTATTTTTGATGATAACAAAAGCCTATTGTTTATTTTATTCTTCTCCTAACAAATATTGGAGTTTCTTTCTTTTGTGTGTACTAACATAGTTTTCAGGAAATTCACACTCCAAATTTTTGAAGACTTCAAGTTCATTTGTTAATGTTTATTGTATGTGAAGTCTGTATTTTTATTTTCTTGAGTCTGAGAGAGTGTGATTGTAAGTTGAATAATTGTGCACACACACACACACAATGGGGGAGTGAAAATTTTAATTTTTAAACTGATCGTACAGTATGATATTGGATCGTACTGGACGATCTGTATTATATGTCCTCCTCAACGAACCTATTTATCTTGAAATTTTTTCTAAGTTCATTTCGTACAATACGAAATATAGTTCATACAGAAGATTTTGAGGTACAAAATACTCTGAATTGGGTCAAAATCGTACGGGACGAAACGTTTAATTTTTTGAACTATTCGTATAGTACGAAATGGAGTTCGTACATGAGATTTTGCAGTACAAAGGGCTCCGAATTGGATTCGTACATGATCGTATGGGATGAATCGTTCAATTATTGAACTATTTGTACAGTACAAAAAAGATTTCGTACACGATATTTTACGGTACGAAGGGCTCTGAATTTGGGTTCATATGAGATCATATGGGACAAATTATTCAGTGATTTGAACTATTCATACAGTACGATGTTAGATCATATGGGAAGATCTGCACGCGTGAAACTTGAAATTTTTAGTTTTTGGACGATTTTTCATGTCCTAAGTACTTAAGGGTATTAAAACTGACTAATGGGAAGTTTCTTCTGCGAAAATCTCTTTGAGAGTGAAAGGGAGAGTGATTGGGAGAGTGTTTAGTAGTAAGTTTTGAGAGATCTTTGAAGAGAAAATTGTGAGGGGATTCACAAGGTTATCCAATAGTGAGGATCTCATTGTTTATACTTCAAGCATCCTTCTAATCTCCTTGGAGGCTCTTGTAAGAGGATTGTTCGAGAGGATTTCGGTTCTCTGCCGTCACTTGGAGGGTGAAAAAGGATGATCGGTTCTATGACATCACTTGGAGGGTGAAAAAGGATGATTGGTTCTCTGCCTTCATCAGGAGGATGAAAAAGGATGATGATTCTCTGCCGCACTGGGTTGATGGAAGAGAGTTTGTAAAGGCTTCTTCGCCTTACTGTGGGAGCAAAAGTAGAGTCACATGAGTTTAGTGTAATACCTAGAGAAGGAGTCTCTAGGGAGTGGATGTAAGTCATGTTTGACCGAACAACTATAAATTTTGGTGTTTTCTGTTCTTATTGTTTACTTTTTTGTATTGTTACTTTTATGCATTTTATTTTTTTGTGGTTGAATTTGTGATTGAAGAAAGCATTAAAAAATTACTCTGTTCGTACTATACGAAGTGGAATCGTACTGTACGATTTGATAAAGATTTTAAATTAAAAATTTTCTAAAATTACAAGAGAAATTTTTAAAAGGACCAATTCACCCCCCCCCCCCCCCCCTCTTAGTTAGCCTAGGGACGTAAGCAATAGGTCTAACAACCTATTCGCACTTTCAAGTGGTATCAGAGCCCATTTCAAAAATCACTGTTTAAAATATTTTTTGAAATTCTATCATGGCTAGTTTTGGAAACCAAAATACTTTAGAAGGTTACTCGATCACTAGACCACCTTTGTTTGATAATATCCCATTTATTTTTTGGAAAACTCATATGTCTATATTTCTACAATCTCTTGATTATCATATGTGGATGTTAGTACAGGAAGGTTATACAGAACCCACTAGAATTGTAAAAGGAATTAGAGTTCAAACACCTTTTGCTGAATAAACTATAGAAGAACGTGATTTAGCTCAATTGAATATTAAGTGTTTGAATAATTTCTTTTGTGCTTTGAAATCAAAAGACTACATGCGTGTTTCTACTTGTAAATTAGGAAAAGAAATTTAGGATAGACTTTGCATTACATATGAAAGTACAAATGAAGTGAAACAAACTAGATGAACATTCTTTTGCATGATTATGAACTATTTCACATGAAATCGAATGAATCAATCTCAGACATGTATACACGTTTTACATATATAGCCACTTTATTGCATGTTTTAGGTAGGGAATTAACGAATGCAGAAAAAGTTAACAAGATACTTCGTTGCTTACCTACTACTTATGATGCAAAGATAACTGTTATAACTTAATCAAAAGATTTAAATGTCTATTCTATTTATAATCTTTTTGGATCACTAATTGCTTACGAGCAATCTATGACTCAAAGACATATTGATGGATGAGATAAGCGGAAGGAGAAGAACATAGCTTTAAAGATAGATGATTTAGATAGTGATCAGTCATTACGTGAGGATGACGAGGATATTGCCTTAATGACAAGGCAATTTAGGAGTTTCCTTAAGAGGAAGCAGAGAAGATGCCAACAATGGAACCAAGATAAGTTCCATAGAAATATAAAGGCTTCTAACGATGTTATTTGCTATGAATGTAGGAAGCCAGGTAATATAAAGACTGAATACCCCAATCTCAAGGGAAATCCTAGCAAGGAGAAGGTCGAGGAGAAACCAAAGGAAAGAAGGGATAAAAAGATACTTTAACGAGTATTTTGGGCTGACTTAGCTTTAAATTCCTCAGAAACTACACCAGAAGAGGAAGTCACAAATTTGTGCTTGATGGCTAACAATCTTGATCAATCAGATCAAGAAGAGGTATGTGACTTAAGTTATGATGAACTGTTTAAAGTTTCTGAACACATACATTTAGCATATAGGAAACTTAAAAAACTGCATGCTAAGTTGAATTTGGATCATTTAGAGCTGTAGAAAGAATACGAGATCCTTAGGAAAGACTACGCATTAATTGATAGCAACCACATGATTATATTAGATGAATATGATGATTTAAACAAACAACATGAACTTTTAAAATCATCACATATAGAACTTGAAAATTATTTTAAAACTTATATAGATGAATCGGATACTAGATAGCATAATTTGAAGATTGATAATTTGATTCTAGAAAGTACTAATGCTTATCTTAAAGTTTAGTTAAAAGTACTTAAAGAAAATAAGAAACCACCCAAACTTGAAGATTTTCACAAAATTTACCACAAGTCAATTGGTTTGAAATTAAAGAGAAAATCTTATAGGACAAATAGATTAGTGAATCCTTTTCTAGGAGTGAAGTGTTTTTCTTGTGATATGATTGAGCATATATCTCACACTTATGTTATTCATCATAGAACATATTTAGTGTGGAGACCAAGGATGCATAATACACAGCATATCACATATGCATCTGTTTTAAAATTGTCTAGAGGTGAACCCAAACTTGTTTGGGTTCCTAAGTCTAACGTTTGATATTTTTGTAGAAACACTCTCACATAAGACCTCATGAGAGTATTTGGTACCTAAACAACGGCTGCTCAAAGCATATGACTGGAGATGTAAATCTATTTATAACGTTGGAAGCCAGGAATGGAGGCAAGGTTACACTTGAATACAATATCACCAAGAGAGTGGTAGGTACAGGTATAATTAGAAATTTTAGAAATTTTTTGATTGAAAATATACTGTTGGTTGAAGGCTTAAAATACAATCTATTAAGTATAAGTCAATTGTGTGACAAATAAGTCAATTGTGTGACAAGGGTTATCATATAAAATTTTTGCCTACTAGTTATGTTATTAGTTAAAATGGAACTATTGTGTTAAATGGTGATAGAGTTAATAATGTTTACATACTAGATTTAAATTCTGTAAATCCTTCTACTGCTGTTTATTTTAAAACTATATCTGATGAATCATGGTTATGGCATAAAAGGCTTTGTTATGCTAGTATAAGAAATCTTAGGAAAATTATCCAAAAGGAGCTAGTTAGAGGAGTACCCAAATTAGGCTTTACTAAAGATCATTTGTGTGATGCATGTCAATTAGGAAAATAAGTCAGATCCTCCTTCAGTTCAATCAAGGAAATTAAGACTAGCAAGCCCTTAGAAATTCTTTATATGGATCTTTTTGGACCTGTTAGTACTTTAAGTTTAGGAGGAAAAAATTTGGGTATGTAATTATGGATGATTATTCTAGGTTCACTTGGATTAGATTTTTAAATCATAAGAGTAAATCATTTGAAGCGTTTAGAGATTTTTCCACTTGAATTCAGAGAAAACTAGGTTTTGAAATAATAACTATCCAAAGTGATCATGGGGGATAATTTGAAAATGAATTATTTGATGATTTTTGTAAATCTCATGGGATTGAACACAACTTCTCAGTTTCTATGACACCTCAACAGAATAGAGTTGTAGAAAGAAAGAACAGGATATTAATTGAAACTACTAGAGCCATATTGACAGAGTATTCACTTCCAAAATATTTCTAGGCTGAAGCAGTTAGCACAGTGTGCTATGTACTGAATAGGGTGTACATAAGGTCTAAGTTAAATAAGACACCCTATGAACTTCTTAAAGGTATAAGTCCCAACCTCTCACATCTATATGTTTTTGGATGTAAAGTGTTCATTCATAATAATGATAAAACTCTCTTAAAAAAATTTGATCCAAAATCTGATGAAGGAATCTTTCTAAGTTATTCAAGTGTTGGAAAATCCTATAGAGTTTTTAATAAAAGAACATTAGTAGTTGAGGAGACCACTCATATTATTTTTGATGAATCTTATAGTAGTGAAGGGTCTAAATTGGATGAAGATGAGGTTGAGGTAGTAACCCAAAAACTTGAAAATTAAAAAGTTGAAGAAAGGGTTGAAAAGGAAGAAGAAAATCAATTGCCTAAAGAATGAAAATTTGTTAGAAGTTATCCTAAAGAATTGATTTTAGGAGAACCAAGTGAAGGAGTTAGGACTATGCATGGTTTGAGAAAAGAAGTAAATCATTCAGCTTGTATTTCAGTGATTGAACCCACTAATATAGATCAAGCACTTATGGATGAATTTTGGATTTTGGTTATGCAAGAAGAATTAAATTAATTTAAAAGAAATGATGTTTGGGAGCTAATTGAAAGGCCAAAAGATCAAAGTGTAGTTGGGGCTAAGTGGGTATTCAAAACCAAAATGAATGATTCAGGAGTTGTTATAAGAAATAAGGATAGATTGGTGGCTAAGGGGTATAATCAAATAGAAGGGATTGATTTTAAGGAGACATTTGCCCCTGTAGCAAGATTTAAAGCAATTAGGGTGTTATTAGCCTTTACCTTTTTTAACGATTTTAAATTGTACCAAATGGATGTTAAAAGTGCCTTTTTGAATTGGGTGATAGAAGAGGATGCTTATGTTGAGCAACCTCCAGGTTTTGAAAATTCTAAATTCCCAAATCATATTTTTAAATTGAGAAAGGCATTTTATGGACTAAAACAGGCACCTCGAGCATGGAATGAGAGGTTAAGCACTTTCTTATTAAAAGGATCATTTGTTAAAGGAAGTGTCGACATCACTCTATTTTTTAAATGAATTGGAAATGATATACTCCTTATACAAATATATGTGGATGATATCATTTTTGGATCAACTGATAAAAATTCATGTGATGAATTTTCAAAAATAATGAGTAGTGAATTTGAGATAAGTTTGATGGGTGACTTGAGTTATTTTCTTGATTTTAGCATAAAACAAAATGAGAAAAGAACTTTTCTTTATCAATCAAAGTATGTTAATGACATCCTCAAGAAATATGAAATGAATAATGCTAAACATGTAACTACACCCATGAGTTCCTCAGTATTATTAGATAAGGATCCTAAGGGAAAATCTATTGATCAAAAGAAGTTTAAAGGAATAATTGGATCATTGCTTCATTTGACAGCTAGACGACCAGATATTATGTTTAGTGTTTATTTATGTGCTAGATTTCAAATTGATCCAAAGGAATTATATTTGACAGCAGTGAAAAGAATATTAAGATATCTTCTGGGAACTCAAAATTTAGGAATTTTGTATCCTAAGAATAGTTCTTCATTTGAAATAATTGGATACTCAGATTTTGATTTTGCAGACTGTAGGGTTGATAAGAAGAGTACTTCTGGGACTTATCAATTTATTGGAAATTCTTTAGTATCTTGGTCCGATAGGAAACAAAATTTAGTAGCACTTTTTACAGCAGAAGCAGAATATATTGCCTTAGGGAGTTGTGTTGCACAGGTGCTTTGGTTGAAACAACACATGGTTGATTTAAGATTTTCTATTGGTACAATTCCAATCTTTTATGATAATACAAGTGTCATTTGTATTTCAAAGAATCCTATTCAATATTCTAGAACAAAGCATACTGATATAAGGCATCATATTATAAGAGATCATGTAGCAAAAGGGGAAATTGAACTACATCATGTCGCTACTAAAGATCAACTTGCAAATATTTTCACAAAACCCTTACCTTTTGACACTTTTAGCATATTAAGGATAAGGCTAGGTGTAATTGATCTTAATGCTTGATTAAAAATTCTGTAAATTTTATTTTATATATGTTCGTTAGTTTGTTTTTAGTCCATTGTGTTTTATGGTTATCTTATGTGTCTTACTTAAAAAATTAAAAAAAAAAATTTTTATCTTTTGTTGGTTTTTATTTGAGTATTGAAAACCTGTAGAGTTTGTGTGATGAAACTTTATTTTCTTTGTTTATTCATACTGTAGATTAGGTAATTGTACTGTACGATTGTAGACGTTTTGTCTGTACGAATGGGAGGGGTTCACGGTTAGTGTCAGTTATTAGTGTTGATCGTCCCGGACGAACACATTTTTGTCTGTACGATCCATGTGTCAATTTGGATAAGGACGAATCTAACCGTCACCTGAACGATCCTTTAATATCCTGATCGTCCCGGACGAACACGTCATTGTCTGTATGATCAGGAAGTCAAAAAGCCTGTATGAAAGGATGCCTCGAGACGAGCAGTTTACAAAAAACCGTTTCATTTTTGACCGCTTTTGTTCGTCCCGGATGAAATTTGATTCGTCCCGAATGAAATTTATTTCATCTTGTATGAAATGGTTTCATACAGTACGAAATATTACTTTTCTATAAAAAGGAGGGTAGTTTTCTTTCATTTCACTTTCATTTTCAAATCTTTCAAAGCATAGAATAGAGATGTCATGCAGTGGAAAGAGAATAAGAGTGGCTAGGGGGTCATCATCCAGGAGGGATTGGGATGACAACTTTTTGAGTGCTTAAAGTGAGGAGGCATACCTTAGGTATGCCGCATCTAAAATTACCCCTTCCCGCATTTTATTGCAAGAGAATCTTCACTTTGTAGTAATGCCACTTTTTGATTCTACCTAGTTTTCATTTCTTCTTACTCTTATCTATGCATACAAAGATTTCTTCTATATATTTTTGGCCAATATGACTTTTAATCAGGCCCATAATATCATCTCTTCCTATGTCCTAAAGCAAAGAGTCAAAATTACCAAGGAAGACCTTGGAGCATATTTTCATTTAAGAACTCAAGGGGTACGGGAACACACTCTATCTTCTCGATTGGTCCGAAGTAAATCAAGTTATTAGAGGTGTAAGCCAACCTACTCACGTTCCTCGAGTTGACTCCTTAAATCAAAATGCTCGAATAATCTAACATGTTCTTAGGACATCCATCATTCCCAAGGATGGAGATAGAATAAACATGACCCCTCTTCTTTCTTCTGTCACTTACCTGATTATGTTTGGCCAACCCATCGATGAAGCTCAATTAATCTTGGACTATATCTTTTATCTCACCAATATTGGTCATTCTAGTCTCAAACGAAAGAAGAACATTGCCCTAGGACATATTATCTGTTTCATTCTTGAGAAGAAGTACAATTTGGTCCATCCTGATGGACCTTCTAAACTCCCACTCTATTTTACTGATGCTTCTTTTCAGGAACTGTTTGGGAAAGATGGAAATGTTGATAGTTCTGAGGACGAACCTACTTCTGTACTTGCACCTGCACTTGCACCTGGACCAAATCAAGACTTCTTTCAGGATATGGTCCAGCGATTTAATAGGCTTGATCAAAGATTTGATCATATGGAGGCGCACCTGAAGCAGCAGGATGATTAGTATAAAGAGGATAGGGGGTGGATTAGAGGATAGTTTGATTCTATGAACACCAATATTGCGACACTCAATAGCTATTTTACTATGTTTGGTGTTCCTCCACCTCCTCTAGATGAAGGTCCCTCAGGCTTTTAGATTTGTTCTTCTTGTTACTTGGCTTGGTTGTTATTTTGATGTTCTATGAGCTATTATTAGTTGTGCTTGTTGTTCTTGCTAGTTATCTTTGATTATTGTATGGATTTTAGCAAGCTTAATCTTATGAGATGTGATTGAATGAAAAGCTTGCCATGTTATATATTTTAATCTAGAAGTAATGAAAAGGTTCAGTGTTTTTGTGTATATTATTCTATGGAAATAATTATGACTGGAAATTTACTAATATTAAAATACTTGACTGTAGTTGATTAAATTTCTAAAATGTTAATTGAATTATATTACAATAAAAAATTTTGTGCATAATTTTAAATCCTCAAAATATTTAGATTTCATTATGCTTTGGTGTAGATTAGAAGATCTTATTTTATCTTATTTATACATGTGTTACTTAGCCTAAATTGTTGTATATTTGATGTCTTAATATTACTCTTAAAATCTATATCAAAGTATTCATTATTGTGATTGTGACCAAGGAATATTGTTGTTGGAAAGAATTTTATGAAATCAAAATCAAAAGAGCAAAGTTTGAAAAGATACACAAAGTGTGCCAAACAATAAAGCTTGAAAAGATGCGCAATGTTGCCAAAAATTATAAAGAGGCACAAAATTAGCCTAAATATTGACTAAGTGCACAAAATGTGCCCCTTCATTTTAAAAGATGCACAATGTCGCCAATTGTTCATTCCTTTAACATTTTTCTCCAAGTCCTCTAATCAATGATTGTCACTTTTGACTTAGAACTTTTGGTAATTTTATTTCATCTTTTGTGCAAAAATAGTGGTTACTTAATCTGTCTAATACATTACTGTCATAAATCAACTTTTCTTCTCCTTATTATAGTTTGCAATCTAGACCTTTTTGAGTCTTTACTTTTGCATTTGATTTTAATATTGTAGTTAATCTTCTTTTAACATTATTCAAATCCTCAACTCTTTTGAGTGTCTTCCCTTTTTGTTGATGTCAAAAGGGGGAGTGTTGTATTGTTTGACTTAGTTTGAGTTGTTTGACTTGGTGCATTTGGCTTAGCATTTAGGATTTGCGTGTGTTTGTACTTGTATGTGCTTGTGTATGTGCTTGTGTGCTTGTGTATGTGTTTATTTTTCCTACTCTTGTTTGTTTTTCCTCCTCTTCCCTTTGCTCCTTCCGTGTTAGATCATCTAATCTTCTCTTATCTCTTATTTAGGATAGGTCATTTCTTTAGGAGGAACTTAGGAGATTATTTATCTAGAGGGAGTGTATATTTAATGGGCATACATTTAATAGAAACTTAGGAGAAACATGAATTTAATTGTTAATTCAAATAATAAATATTTTGCCATCATAAAAAAGGGGGAGATTGTTATGATTTGTGCAAATCTGTTCGTTCAAGTGAATTCTAATACAAGTTATTTTTGATGATAATAAAAGCCTATTATTTATTTTATTCTTCTCCTAACAAATATTGTAGTTTCTTTCTTTTGTGTATACTTACATATTTTTCAGGAAATTCACACTCCAAACTTTTGAAGACTTCAACTTCATTTGTTAATGTTTACTGTAAGTGAAGTCTGTATTTTTATTTTCTTGAGTCTGAGAGAGTGTGATTGTAAGTTGGATAACTGTGCACACACACATAATGGGGGAGTGAAAAACTTAATTTTTAAACTGATCGTACAGTATGATATTGGATCATACGGGACGATCTGTATTATATGTCCTCCTCAATGAACCTATTTATCTTGAAATTTTTTCCAAGTTCATTTCATACACTGCAAAATATAATTTGTAAAGAAGATTTTGAGGTACAAAATGCTCTGAATTGGGTTCATACAGGATCGTACGGGACGAATCTTTCAATTTTTTGAACTATTCATACAGTATGAAATGGAGTTCGTACATGAGATTTTGCGGTACGAAGGGCTCTGAATTGGGTTCGTACAAGATCGTACGGGATGAATCGTTCAATTGTTAAACTATTCATACAGTAAGAAATAGATTTCATACACAATATTTTGTGATACGAAGGGCTCTAAATTGGGGTTCGTATGAGATCGCACGGGATGAATTGTTCAGTGATTTGAACTATTCGTACAATACGATGTTAGATCGTACGGGATGATCTGCATGCCTGAAACTTAAAATTTTTAGTTTTTGGACGGTTTTTCTTGTCCTAAGTACTTAAGGGTCTTAAAACTTATTGAAGGGAAGTTCCTTCTGTGAAAATCACTTTGAGAGTGAAAGGGAGAGTGATTGGGAGAGTGTTTGGTAGTAAGTTTTTAGAGATCTTTGAAGAGAAAATTGTGAGGGGATTCACAAGGTTATCCAAGAGTGAGGATCTCATTATTTATACTTCAAGCATCTTCCTAATCTCCTTGGAGGCTCTTGTAAGAGGATTATTTTAGTGAATTCTGGTTCTCTTTCGTCACTTGGAGGGTGAAAAGGACAATCGGTTCTCTGCCGTTACTTGGAGGGTGAAAAAGGATGATTAGTTTTCTACCTTCACCAGGAGGGTCAAAAAGGACGATGGTTCTCTACCGTACCGGGTTGGTGGAAGAGAGTTTGTAAAGGCTTCTCCACCTTGCTGTGGGGGCAAAAGCAGAGTCACTTGAGTTTAGTGCAATACCTAGAAAAGGAGTCTCTAGGGAGTGGATGTTGGTTGTGTTTGACCAAACCACTATAAATTCTGGTATTTTTTTTTCTTTCTATTTACTTTTATGCATTACTACTTTTACGCATTTTATTTTTCTATGGTTGAATTTTTGTGATTGAACAAAGCATTAAAAAATCACTCTATTCGTACGGTACGAAGTGGAATCATACTGTACAATTTGATAAAGATTTTAAATTAAAAATTTTCCAAAATTCTAAGAGAATTTTTTAAAAGGACCCATTCACCCCCCCCCCCCCCCCCCCCCCCTCTCGGTTAACCTAGGGACGTAAGCAATAGGTCTAACAACCTATTCACACTTTCAACCATAATGTTTACATGAAATTTTCCAAAAAAAAAAAGGTGAAAAACCATGGGAATCCACTAGTATTTGTTGTTGATTACAAATGCGGCTCTTCCTCATGAAGGCCTTGGCTTAATGTAGCAAATATACATCATAACAGACACATTACATGGTTGGAGTTTGAAGAATCCAATGACATGAGAGTTGTTATAAAGGGAATATTGGGAGCAACAGTTTTGGAGGGATCATAGTTAGGCTCAACAGTGTTGGAGGGATCGTAGTCGATGGGCGATGGTTGTCGATGGGATTGTAGTTGGCGAGCAACAGTGTTGGAGGGATCGTAGTCGATGCGGTATGGTGGTCGGTGGGACCCTAGTTAGTGGGTGAAGGTGGTCAGAGGGATCATAGTTTGCAGCTGATGGCATTTGAAGGGACTGTAGTCAGCAGGCGACTATGGATAGAGGGACCATAGTCAGCAAGTAACGGAGGTCAGAGTGGTCATAGTCAGTGGGTGATGACATTCGAAGGGACTGTAATCTACAGGTGACCCTGGTCAGAGGGACCATAGTTGATGGGCAATGGAGGTCAGAGGGATTATAGTTGGTGGGTTACAGAGATCATAGGAACCATAATTGGTGGGCAACTGTAGTTGATGGGATCGTAGTTGGCACGTGACAATAGTCCAAGGGACAGTAGTCGGCAAGCAATAGTGGTCAGAGAGACCTTGGTTAGCGAGCGATGATGGTCCAAGGGACCATGGTTGGTGGGTGATGGTGGTCAAAGGGACCATGGTTGGCGGATCATAGTGGTCGGAGCGAACATTATCTATGGGTTACAGTGCCTGGAGGGACTATAGTCAGCTAGCGATGACAATACTAGGAACTATAGTCAACAAGAATATTGTGGTCTGAGAAACCATAGGTTATGGGCGATGGAGGTCGGTAGGATCATAGTCATCTGGTGATGGTGGTCAATGGCACTGTAGTCGGTGGAAGGTGGTGGTCAGAGGGATTGTAGTCAATGGGTGGTGGTGATCGGTGGGACCGTAGTTTGTAGGTGACAGTGGTCTAAGGAATTATAGTAGGCTGATGATGGCGGTCAGAGGCATCATAATCGGTGGAAGACTGTGGTCATAAGGACCATAGTCAGCAGGTGATATATGTCAGAGGGACTGTAGTCGACCTATGATAGCAACCAAGGGGATTATAGTATGCGAACGACTGTTGTGGAAGGGGCCATAGTCGACAGGCGACAAAGGTCAGAGGGATAGTAGTCGGCAGAGACGGTAGTTGATAGGACCATAGTCGACGAGTGATAGTGGTCTAACGGATTATAGTCGACGAGAAACAGTGATCGAAGAGACCATAATTGGGGGTGATGGTGCTCAAAGGGGTCCTAGTCAGCTAGCAAAGGTGGTCGGAGGGACCATAGTCGACAGGCGACGATTATTAGGGGACCTATAGTTAGCAAGCTACTGTGGTCAAAGAGACCTTAGGTGGTGGGCAATGGAGCTTATTGGGATTGTAGTCATAGGACAAAGATGGTCGGTGAGATTATAGTAGGTGAGTGACTGTGGTCAGAGGAACCATAGTCGGTGGGTAACAATGGTCAATGGGACTGTAGGTGGTTAGTGATAGTGGTCTGAGGTGTCATAGTCGGTGGGTGATGGTAGATGGAGGCACCATAGTCTATAGGAGATGCGTAAAGTGCGCCAAAAAATCAAGAAATGCACAAAGTGCGTAAAGTGAGCCAAAAAATACCTAAAGTGCTCCAAAAAATCAAGATGCGTAAAGTGCGTAAAAAATTAAGAAATACACAAAGTGCACTAGAAGTTAAAAGATGTGCAAATGTGCCAAAATTCAAAAAAGGAAATAGTGCAAAATGCACTTATAAATTGAAAGATGCACAATATGTGCCACTAGAAAAAGAAAGAAAGAGGCTCCTTTCTTCTAAATTCTTGAATCTCAAGAGACCCAGACAACTTTAAATTACTTGACTTTGAAAATCTTGAATCCAGAATTTCTGTCATGCATTAATAACCTATCTAGATATAAAAATCTCTCATGCAAGAGACATGAAAAGATCAAATTTCTTTGTTCAACTTAAACCCCTTTGAAATTAATTTTAATTCAAAATATTCAAGGGAGACCCCAGTTCAGTTTCTATGAAACTTTGTCTGGGTCAACAAAACCTAAATCCTAAAATCTTTTCAGGTTAGCTGGAGTCACTTAAACTTTTCACTGCGCTTCTAAATTTGTTCCCGCTTGTCATTCCGACAGGGTCCAAAAAGCTAGAGGAAGTTTTTCAATAAGAAGAATGAAATCTTCTACTCCTGATGAAAATTCAAATCTAGTCCCTAAGAAATGTGTGTGAGTTCTTCCACATAGACACCTTTTCCTTTAAGGCCTTTTATATAAAATTACACTCTATGCTGGGTCCAAGATTAATCCCATTAGAGGAGTATTTTATAATGCTTGAAATTTTCGATCAAAACCAACCACACCTTGTGCTGTGTCTTAGATCATTCTGATCTAGGGGCGTAGTTTCCTTTGCTGGGACTTGTTATCAAAATCAAACTCTAATTGAGCAAAGTGCCTGAATCTAATTTGAGGAGCTCGAGGGCCTCAAATAAAAATCAAAAATAAAGTTTGAAGGTTTATAAGTCACATTTGATTCGAGAGCCTGATAAATTGTGTCACTTTAGAACTCCCCAAGTAGGAGACTTGGTCGTAGTCTTTTGGATACCACTTGTAATCCATTGTAAAATCAATGGAAAGCTTGAATCAACGTTGACAGGATTGTTCATTCAAATGACGATCTTTAAAGAAGTTTTCTATCAATTGATCAACCCTGATGAATGTCACCTAATATTTTTAAATATTGGGGAGGCTCTTCAGGAAGTACCATGCTAGATGAGTGCCAGATTTAAATGCAAATTCAAAATTTTGCCAATTTAAAGTCAAATTTAAGATCAAATTTTAAAATTTTTGAAAGTCAAATAAAATCAAATTTTAAATCTTCAAAATTCAAAATTCAAATTCAAATCATTTCAATTTCAAAACCTTTCAAATTTGAACAAATCAAAGTCAAAATAAATTTCAAATTCAAAAATCATTCAAATCTCAAGTTCCATGAATCTATATATGATCTTCTATATAGAGCAAGTTTCCTGTATATATGATCATCCAGACTCGATCCTCTATGTAGAGCAAGTTTCCTCTATATATGATCATCCAGACTCAATCCTCTAGGTAGAGCAAGTTTCCTCTACATACGATCATCCTGACCTGATCCGTTGTGTAGAGCAAGTTTTCCTCTATATACGATCATCCTAACCCGAGCCTCTATATAGAGCAAGTTTCCTTTATATATGATCATCTAGACTCAATCCTCTGTGTGAAGCAAGTTTCCTTCACATACGATCATTTCAGACCAGATCCTCTATATAGAGCAAGTTTCCTCTATATAAGATTATCCAGACTCGATCCTCTGTATGAAGCAAGTTTCCTTCATATACAATCATTCCAGACCTGATCCTCTGTATAGAGAAAGTTTTCTCCATAGACGATCATTCCAGACTCGATCCACTGTATAGAGTAAGTTTTCTCTACACACGATCAATCCAGACCAGCTCTTTTGTGAGAAGCAATACTTCCTTCTCACAAGATCTTCTAGTTTTCTTTTCCTTAAGGACATATATGCGTCTTCATGCTTTCTCTCCTTAGGATTAGATCTTCTAGTGATGGAGCACACCCTCTGTGGCACCATCCTAGGTTTAAAATCCAGACTCGATTCTATACGAAGCATTGCTTCCTTCTCACAGGATCATCCAGTTTTCTTTTTCATAAGGACAGATGTAAGTCATCGTGCTTTCTTTCCTTAGGATTAGATCTTCTAGTGATGGAGCATGCCCTATGTGGCACCATCCTAGGTTTAAAATCTAGACCCGATTCTGTGTAAAGTAATACTTCCTTCTCACAGGATCATCCAGTCTTCTTTTTCTTAAGGATAGATGTGAGTCATCATGCTTTCTCTCCCTAGGATTAGATCTTCTAGTGATGGAGCACGCCCTCTGTGGCACCATCCTAGGTTTAAAATCCAGACCCGATTCTGTGCGAAGCAATGCTTCCTTCTCATAGGATCATCCAGTTTTTTTTTTCCTTAAGGATAGATGTGAGTCATCATGCTTTCTCTCCTTAGGATTTGATATTCTAGTGATGGAGCACGCCCTCTGTGGCACCATCCTAGGTTTAAAATCCAGACCCAATTCTATGCAAAGCAATGCTTCCTTCTCATAGGATCATCAAGTTTTCTTTTCCTTAAGGGTAGATGTGATTCATCGTGCTTTCTTTCCTTAGGATTAAATCTTTTAGTGATGGAGCACGCCCTCTGAGGGACCATCCTAGGTTTAAAACTCAGACCAGATTTTGTGCGAAGCAATGCTTCCTTCTCACAGGATCATCCAGTCTTCTTTTCCTTCATAAAAGATGTGAGTCATCGTGCTTTCTTTCCTTAGGATTAGATCTTCTAGTGATGGAGCATGCCCTCTGTGACACCATCCTAGGTTTAAAATCTAGATTCGACATTTTGTGGGAAATAATGCTTCCTTCCCTCAGGGTCCTCCAATTTTCTTTTTCTTAAGGACGGATGTAAGTCATCGTACTTTCTTTCCTTAGGATTAGATCTTTTAGTGGTGGAGCACACCCTTTGTAGCACGATTCTAGGTTTAAAATCCAGATCTGACCTTCTGTGGGAAGCAATGCTTCATTCCCTCATGGCCCTCTAATTTTTTTCCTTAAGGATAGATGTGAGTCATCGTGCTTTCTTTCCTTAGGATTAGATCTTCTAGTGGTGGAGCACGCTCTCTATAGCACCATCCTAGGTTTAAAATCCAGATCTGATCTTTTGTGAGAAATAATGCTTCCTTCCCTCAGGGTCCTCCATTTTTCTTTTCCTTAGGGATAGATGTGAGTCATCGTGCTTTCTTTCCTTAGGATTAGATCTTCTAGTGGTGGAGCACGCCCTCTATGGCACCATCCCAGGTTCAAAATCTACATCCGACCTTCTATGGGAAGTAATGCTTCCTTCCCTCTGGGTCCTCCAATTTGCTTTTCCTTAAGCATAGATGTGAGTCATCATGCTTTCTTTCCTTAGGATTAGATCTACTAGTGATGGATAACGCCCTCTTTGGTACCATTCTAATTTCAAAATTCAAAACTTTCAACCTGATCTCCTGTAGGTAGCAATACTCCCTTCCCATGAGATCATCCAGTTCTCTTTTCCTTGGAGTAAGAATTCTCTTTCTCTTAGGATTAGACTCCCCAGTGATGGAATAAGTCCTCTGTGGCACCGTCCTGGATTCAATTTGAAATTCTAAAATCAAACTTTCTTCTCCTCAAGGTTAGGCTTTTCTCTTTCCCTTAAGATTAGACTCCCCAGTGATGGAATAAGTCCCCTGTGGCACCGTCTTGGATTCAATTTCAAATTCCAAAATCCAACTTTCTTCTCCTCAAGTTTAGGCTTTTCTCCTTCCCTTAGGATTAGACTCCCCAGTGATGGAGTAAGTTCTCTGTGGCACCGTCCTGGATTCAATTTCAGATCTACAAAAAAACTTTCTTCTACTCAAGGTTAGGCTTTTCTCCTTCCCCTAGGATTATACTCCCTAGTGATGGAATAAGTCTCCTGTGGCACCGTCCTGGGTTCAATTTCAAATTTTAAAATCAAACCTTCTTTTCTTTAGGGCTAGGTTCTTCTTCCTTCCCTTAGGCTTAGACCCACTAGTGGTAGAGTCCGTCCTTCGTGGCACTACCCTAGTATCAAATTCAAACTAGATCCTCTATAGTTAGAAGTTCCTCCTTCCTATAAGATCATCCAGGTTCTCTTCTCCATAGGGTTAAGTATTCTCTTTCCCATAGGATTAGACTCCTCAGTTTTAATTTCAATTTCAATTTCCTTAATTCATTCATCTTTTCCTTAAGGACAGGTATCTCTTCCTTCCCTTAGGATTAGATCCACTAGTGATAGAGTACGCCCTTTATGGCACTACCCTAGTATCAAAATTCAACTTCGATGCTCTGTAGTTAAGAGTTCTTCCTTCCTATACAATCCTTTACTCTTCTTCTCCTTATGATTAGGTATTCCCTTCCCTTAGGATTAGATCTGCTAGTGGTAGGATACGCCCCTCGTGGAACTACCCTAGTGTTAATTTCAAATTTCATAATCAATCTCCTTTCATCTAGGGTTAGGTTTTCCCTTACCTTAGAATCAAAATCCAAACTCGATCCTCTATAGTTAGAAGTTCATTCTTTCTATAGGATCATCCAGGTTCTCTTCTCCTTAGGGTTAGATGTTTCTTCCTTTAGAACTAGATCTACTAGTGGTAGAGTATGCTGTCCCCAGCACTACCCTAGTATCATTTTAAATTTCAATTTTGTAAGGTTAGGTCCTTTAGTATCAAATTTCAAATCGATCCTCTGTAGTTAGGAACTCTTCCTGTCTATATAATTATTTAAACCTCTTCTTCCTAAGGTTTGGAATTCCCTTCCCTTAGGATTAGATCTACTAGTGATAGAGTACGCCCCTCGTGGCACTACCCTAGTATCAAATTTCAATCTGATCCTCTGTAGTTAGGAATTCTTCCTGTCTATATGATCATTTAGACCTCTTCAACCTAAGCTTAGGACTACCTTTCCCTTAGGATTAAATCTACTAGTGGTAGAGTATGCCCCTCGTGGCACTACCCTAGTATCAAATTTCAATTCGATCCTCTGTAGTTAGGAATTCTTCCTTTCTATACGATCATTCAGACTTCTTCTTCCTAAGGTTAGGTATTCCCTTCCCTTAGGATTAGATCTACTAGTGGTAGAGAACGCCCCTCATGGCACTACCCTAGTATCAAATTTCAATTCAATCCTCTGTAGTTAGGAATTCTTCCTTTCTATAGGATCATTCAGACTTCTTCTTCCTAAGGTTAGGACTTCCTTTCCCTTAGGATTAGATCTACTAGTGGTAGAGTACGCCCCTCATAGCACTACCCTAGTATCAAATTTCAATTCGATCCTCTGTAGTTAGGAATTCTTCCTGTCTATATGATCATTTAGACCTCTTCAACCTATAGTTAGGACTTCCCTTCACTCAGGATTAGATTTACTAGTGGCAAAGTATGCCCCTCGTGGTACTACCCTAATATCAAATTTCAATTCGATCCTTTGTAGTTAGGAATTCTTCCTTTTCTATACGATCATTCAGACTTCTTCTTCCTAAGGTTAGGTATGTTGTATATCTGGTTTTGATGATGACAAATATGTTTCCAGTGTATTTTTCTTGGCTAATCAGTTTCAGGCACAAAAGACTGCAAGCTACTCAAGCCAACTCAGGATCGGGTCCAAGTGTGTCAAATGTATGATTTTTTCTTTTATTGAGTCAATTGTAATGTAACTGATTCCCTAGCTAAGTAACCTTGCACACACACACTCAGGGAGAGAGATTGAGTGAATTAGAGTTTCTGTTAAAATTTTGTTCAGATCGTCCTGGACGATATCCACATCGTCCTGGACGATCCAGTTAAAACAGAAACCCTAATTAGGGCGACTAAGTTAAGAAGGACTGATTGAGCCGATCGTCCTGGACGATCTACGGATCGTACGGGACGATATTCCCAAATCAGAAATTCTCAGCCGCCAGATTAAGTTAGGCAAGTTTTATTTTAAGTATTTTGGTCTGATCGTCCCGGACGATACGTGTATCGGCCTGGACGATTCACTACAATCATGCCTAAATTAGTCTGGTAATTAAGGAAAGCGATTAATGTTTAATTGATACGATCACATCGTCCTGGACGATCACAGGATCGTCCCGGACGATCGTGATCGTCTTGTGCATTTCAGCTGTACGTCCAGAACTATGTACAGGACGATTTGGGGCCTTTTTGAACTAATCGTACCGGACGATTACCATATCGTCCGGGACGATCAAGTCATTTTTTGGTCGTCCAGCACAGATTTCTCTGGACGACCCGAACTGTCTTCTGGACGATTTCCTTCAATTTGAACTAATCGTCCCGGACGATCGCAGGATCGTACGGGACGATATGAACAACTTTTTCTACTGATCATCCAGAAGAGCCAGATCGTCCAGGCTGAAACAGCTGAATTTGAACTGATCGTACAGGACGATCTACCGATCGTCCTGGACGATCTTGGCCGACAAGTTGAGATTTAGGGCAAATTTTAAGCCCTCCTTTAAAAGAACTTTTTCCTAGATTTGGAAAAATCTTTTGCTGCCTTCCTTCCCTGAGAAACCCTAGAGAGAAGAGAGAGTTGGGAGAGAGAGAAGAGATCTTGTGAGGGGGCGTTAGTGAGGGATTCACTAAGGTTGCTCCAAGCACAGATCAGAGTCGTCTTCTCCGCTCGTCGTCTGTCGTCTAGTCGGTGTTCTTCGTGGGAGGATCGTTCGCAAGAAGATCCGGGGTTCTCTGCCCGCTTCAGGTGGAAGCAAAAGGAGTTCGAAGGTTCTCTGCCTGCTTCAGGAGGAAGCGAAAGGAGGTCAGGTTCTCTGCCTCACCGTGTGGTGAAAAGGAGGTATTTTGTACAGGCTTCTCCGCCTTGCTGTGGGAGCAAAAGGAGAGTCACTTTCGTTTAGTGCAATACCCGGAGGGGAGGCTCCGGGGAGTGGACGTAGGTCAAGTTGACCGAACCACTATAAAATCTGGTTTGCTTTTCTGATTCAGTTTTGCACTTTACTTTTCAATATAAACTGCTTGGGTGATTATCGTTGGTTGATCTTTTCGTTATTGTTTACTTGTTTCCGCTGCTAAGTATCGAAAAGATTTTTGTTGTTATCGTGAAATTTTTAAATAACCAATTCACCCCCCCTCTTGGTTAGCCTCGGGACTAGTTCAGTAGGGCTTAACATCCCTTTCGAACTTTCAAGTGGTATCAGAGCGGGATTCAAAATTTCTGTTTAAAAAACTTTTGAATTTGATCCATGGCTAACTGTAACAATCGTAATACTGCTGAAGGTTATTCTATAACGAGACCACCGTTGTTTGATAACATTCCATTTGATTTTTGGAAAACACGCATGTCTACTTTTCTTCAGTCTATTGATTATCGCATGTGGATGTTAGTTAAGGACGGATACGAACCACCTTTTCGAATGGTTAACAATGTGAAAACTGAATTGCCGTTTGCTGATTGGACGTTTGATGATCGTGATTTAGCACAGTTAAATGCCAAATGTTTGAACTGTTTCTTTTGTGCTTTAAAATCTGAGGACTATATGCGTGTTTCTACTTGTACAACGGGAAAAGAGATTTGGGATAGATTATGTATAACATATGAAGGTACAACTAAAGTCAAACAGTCTAGGTTAAACATCTTGTTACATGATTACGAACTTTTTCGCATGAAACCTAGTGAGACTATTTCAGAAATGTACACAAGGTTCACCCAGATTGTTACCTCTTTGCATGCTTTAGGTAGAGAACTTACCAACTACGAAAGAGTGAACAAGATTCTTAGATGTTTGCCTGCTTCTTATGATGCTAAGATTACTGCTATTACTGAATCCAAAGATTTAAATGCTTACTCTATTGACAGCTTACTTGGATCACTCATTGCTTACGAGCAAGGGGTGAACCAAAGGCAACTTGATGCAGGTGAACGCAAGAAAGAGAAGACAGTGGCACTAAAGGCCAAAGATTCAGATGCTAGCACTTCCGGGTCTGATAGCGATGATGTTGCCTTAATCACAAGGCAATTTAAAAGCTTTCTAAGGAAGAAACATAAGAACCATCAGAAGTGGAACAAGGGTAAGTTCAATAAAAACTTTAAGGGTTCATCTGAATCGGTTTGTTTTGAATGCAGGAAGCCCGGACACATTAAGGCTGATTGTCCGACACTTAAAGCTCATCCAAGCAAGGAGAAGGGTGAGGAGAAACCAAAGTTCAGAAAGGACAAGAAGCGGATTCAGAAGGCGTTCTGGGCAGACTCTGCATCCGACTCTTCTGAGACTGAAGCTGAAGAGGAGGAAACAAACTTGTGTTTGATGGCTGATGATCACCCTGGTCAGTCCGACCAGGAAGAGGTATGTGAGCTTACTTACGATCAGTTATTTGAAGTTTCTGAAAAGATTCATACATCATATAGGAAGCTTAAGAAAACCCATGCTAGTTTGAAACTAGATTATCTGACTTTGCAAAAAGAGCATGAAGTGTTGATTAAGGATCATTCCACCATTGATAGCAATCACATGTCTTTACTAGATGAGTTTGATGAACTGAATAAAAAGCATTCTGATTTAATTGTTGAGCATAACTTGTTAAAAACAGCGCATGTTGAATTAGAACTTGCTTTTAAAAAAGTGAATGATTTGGCATCTGAGTTAGAAAGTATTGAAAGTGCAAAAACGTTTGAAATTGGAAGTTTAAACAAACACATTGAGTTTTTGAAAGTGAAAATCAGTTCTTTTGAAAATAACAAAACACCGCCTACTTTTGAACAATTTTATGCACCGCCACCTTTTAAAAATTCTGTTGCAAGTTCTTCAAAACATGTTTCATACACTACTAGGAAGAGGCACTATCACTCACGACGTTTAGTTAATCCTTTTCCTGGTGTTAGATGTTTTTCATGTGGCATGTTAGGACACATATCACACACTTGTACTGTTCACCGTAGTACACATTGGGTGTGGAGACCCAAACTGCCTGTTGCACAGCACAGCACACATGCATCGCATTCTTCTTTTCATAAGAAGGAACCCAAACCTGTTTGGGTTCCTAAGACTGACATTTGATGATTTTGTAGGTGTGCTCTCACACAAGACCTCGTGAGAGCATGTGGTACCTGGACAGCGGATATTCTAGACATATGACTGGAGATGCAAATCAGTTCATTTCGCTGGAGGCCAGAGCTGGAGGCAAGGTTACACTTGGAGATAACACCACTAGGAAGGTGGTAGGCACAGGTATGATTGGTGATTCAAAGAATTTTGTGATTGATAATGTTTTTCTTGTAGATGGACTGAAACACAACTTGCTGAGCATTAGTCAACTCTGCGACAAGGGATACAGCATCAAATTCCTGCCCACTGGCTGCATTTTAAGCTTAAATGATGAAGTTGTTTTGGAGGGGCAAAGGATCAACAACGTCTACAAGCTGGATGTAAGTAGCATTAAATCTGATAATTCAATTTGCTTAAAAACTGCTGCTGATGAGTCTTGGTTATGGCATAGGAGATTGTGTCATGCCAGTATGAAAACCCTTAGGAGAGTCACCCAAAAGGACTTAGTTAGAGGTGTGCCCAAGCTTAAGTTCACTAAGGATCACCTGTGTGGTGCCTGTCAGTTGGGGAAGCAAGTCCAGTCCTCTTTTCACTCAGTTAAGGACATTAGCACCTCTAGACCTTTAGAAGTACTTCACATGGACCTCTTTGGACCCATTAGCACTGCCAGCTTAGGGGGGAGAGTCTATGGTTTTGTGATTGTTGATGATTATTCAAGGTTCACTTGGGTTAAGTTTTTGTCACACAAATCTGAGTCATTTGATGAGTTTAGATCTTTCTCTACTTGGATTCAGAAGAAGTTAGGATGTGAGATTATTACCATCCATAGTGATCACGGAGGGGAGTTTGAAAATGAAAGATTTGGAAGTTTTTGTGAGAATCATGGGATTAGTCACAATTTTTCAGCTCCTAGGACCCCTCAGCAGAACGGGGTAGCTGAAAGGAAGAACAGGACCTTAGTGGAAGCCGCTAGAGCCATGCTTGCCGAGTATTCACTTCCTAAATACTTTTGGGCTGAAGCGGTGAACACTGCCTGTTATGTGCTGAATAGGGTAAATGTGAGAGTCAAGCTGAACAAGACACCTTATGAGATCATTAAGGGTAGAACACCAAATCTGTCCCACCTCCATGTCTTTGGCTGTAAGGTTTTCATTCTAAACAACGGGAAGTCACCCTTAGGAAAATTTGACCCCAAATCTGATGAAGGAGTGTTCTTAGGATATTCAAGTGTGGGGAAATCCTTTAGGGTGTTCAATAGGAGGACTTTGGTGGTGGAAGAAACAACCCATGTAGTGTTTGATGAATCTGATCCTAAGGAGTCTAGATCTGAAGTAGAAGATGAAGAGATTGTTGAGGTTACCCAAGGAGTTGGAAATACAAATTTGGAGGAAAGGGTAGAACCTCAAACCCCATTGCCTAGAGATTGGAGATATTCTTCGAGTCATCCTAAAGAACTGATCTTAGGAGACCCTTCTGAAGGTGTTAGGACTAGGCATGGACTTAGGAAGGAAGTAAACCATTCTGCCTTTATCTCAATGACTGAACCCACCAACATCAATCAAGCCTTGTCGGATGAGTTTTGGATTTTAGCTATGCAGGAAGAATTGAATCAATTTGTAAGGAATGATGTTTGGGAGTTAGTAGAAAGACCTAGAAACCAAAGTATTGTGGGAACCAAGTGGGTCTTTAAGAATAAGATGAATGATTCTGGTGTGGTGGTGAGAAATAAGGCAAGATTGGTGGCTAAGGGGTATAATCAGATAGAAGGGATAGATTTTGAGGAAACTTTTGCCCCTGTAGCTCGATTGGAAGCCATTAGAGTGCTACTAGCCTTTGCCTGTTATAAGGGATTTAAGCTGTTTCAAATGGATGTCAAGAGTGCCTTTTTAAATGGGGTAATTAAAGAAGATGTTTTTGTAGAACAACCCCCAGGTTTTGAGAGTTCCCAATATCCAAGTCATGTCTATAAATTAAAAAAGGCCTTATATGGATTGAAACAGGCACCCAGAGCTTGGTATGAGAGGCTTAGCACATTCCTGTTAGAAAGAGAGTTTGTTAAGGGGAGCGTAGACACCACCCTTTTTCTGAGGAGAATAGGAGATGACTTACTCATTGTCCAGATTTATGTTGATGATATAATTTTTGGATCTTCTGATAAATATTTATGTGATGAGTTTTCCAAAACAATGAGTAAGGAGTTTGAGATGAGTATGATGGGAGAATTGTCCTACTTTTTGGGGTTTAGCATAAGGCAAATGGATGATGGAACTTTTCTCAATCAATCAAAATATACTAAGGACATTTTGAAGAAATATGAAATGGACAAAGCCAAGCCAATCAATACTCCCATGCCCTCCTCAGTTCAGTTAGATAAGGATTCAAATGGAAAATCTGTTGATCAGAAGAAGTATAGAGGGATAATAGGTTCACTGCTTTACCTGACTGCTAGCCAACCCGATATCATGTTTAGTGTCTGTCTTTGTGCTAGGTTTCAGGCTGATCCTAAAGAGTCCCACCTGACTGCTGTTAAGAGAATTCTTAGATATCTTTTAGGGACCCCAAACCTAGGAATTTGGTACCCTAGGCACAGCACCTCTTTTGAGATCATTGGATATTCTGACTCTGACTTTGCGGGGTGTAGGGTGGATAGGAAGAGTACCTCTGGGACTTGTCAATTCATAGGACAGTCGTTAGTCTCCTGGTCCAGTAGAAAACAGAACTCAGTTGCACTTTCCACTGCTGAAGCTGAGTACATTGCCTTAGGAAGTTGTGTGGCCCAAGTTCTTTGGTTGAAACAACAAGTCTTGGATTTAGGAGTACCCGTTGGCACAATTTCTGTTCTGTGTGATAATACCAGTGCCATCTGTATCTCTAAGAATCCAATCCAACATTCTAGGACCAAACACATTGACATTAGGCATCACTTCATTAGGGACCATGTTACAAAAGGGGACATTGAGCTACATCATGTAGCAACTGAAAATCAGCTGGCTGACATATTCACTAAACCACTGGCCTTTGACTCATTCAGCATTTTGAGAACCAGATTAGGAGTGATTGATATAAATGCTTGATTCTGATGACTGCTGATGTATTATCTTTCTGATTGGTATTCTGATTTCTGTTAGTTAGGTTTAGTTTTTTGATTTCTAATTTCTATTAGTTAGTTTTTGGCTTTGATTATTTACTTTCAGTTGATTTTATGTTTTTGCTGATTTCTGTTTTAGCCTTATTATTAGTTTGATTTGAGTATTTACTCTGATATGATTTTATACTTTTTTATTCACTGGTTCATATCTTGCACTTATTGTTTTATGCTTTTCAAGATCTGATCACCGCTCACTACTTCTGGTGATCTGAATTTTTGACTGAGAGTTTTTACCTTGGTTTGGTTTGGAAGCTGATAAGCAGTGATTGACTTCGCTGAATCTGTTAAAGGGGAGAAATATTGATAATTGTTTCTCTTCCTCTAACTCCTTTTCTGGTGTGTAGTTTCTTTTGAATAAAAATCCTTTTCAAAATTAAAATGTTAGTTTTTGAAATAGAGATTATTTTATCTTCCTACAGTAATCTGCCTCATATCAATAGTGTTTTTCAAAGTCTTGAGTCATTAGTTTGATTTTCTAAATCAAGTGATTGCATTTATCATATGTTGTATGGGTTTTGTTTTGTGAATCGTTCTTCCTTACTACGGAGAGTCATCTCCTATGTCTGGAAGATAATCTCACAGCTGAGACTCTTTAATGATTATGAAAAGGAGAAAGCTTATAAAAGATGCGCAGTGCGCCAGATAATTTGAAAAAGAGGCATAAAATGAGCCCAAAACTGAAAAGATGCAAAATTGCCAAGTTGGATACACAAAGTGTATCAAAAATCAAAAGATGCGTAAAGCGCCAATCAATTTGAAAAAGAGGCACAAAATGAGCCCAACACAAGCTTTCTTTCCTTTCAGATTATTAAATGTCTTAGAGAAATCTGTGCGCCACTTAATATTTTCAAAAGCTTGAGTTTTGAAAATCCCGATTTCTGATTTTTTACTTTGTAACACTATTATATCAGATATTTTTCTGGAACGAGGCTTGAAAGGATTTCTTTTCAAATCTAATGTCTTTTATTCTGAATCGGATTTTTGTTTTGAAAGAGGTTTGCATCGATAAGGTGCCCGGGGTCAGAGTTACGAAAGTTGATTATTTCCAACCTTTTTGGATTTCAGCGCTGTCAATCGTCCTGTCATTGGTTTTTGAATCTAAAATCAAGGAAAAATTCTGATTTTCCTGTTTTGTTGTTGTTCTGTGTATGTTTTATTTTATATTTTATTTCCGTGTTATGTTTTTCCCTCCTCCTTTTTGTGATGTCAAAAGGGGGAGTCAGTTGTAGTCGTGTCTGTTTCTATTTTCTGAGTCATGTTTTCTGTATTGTTTGAGCTGTTAAATGAAAATTTAAAAAATGTGTGTTTTGTTTGATTTCTTAGTTTCATTTTATTTTCATCTTAATTTCATTTTATTCTCAGACTACTTTACAAATGTTTGCCATCATCAAAAAGGGGGAGATTGTTGCATATCTGGTTTTGATGATGACAAACATGTTTCCAGTGTATTTTTCTTGGCTAATCAGTTTCAGGCACAAAAGACCGCAAGCTACTCAAGCCAACTCAGGATCGGGTCCAAGTGTGTCAAATGTATGATTTTTTCTTTTATTGAGTCAATTGTAATGTAACTGATTCCCTAGCTAAGTAACCTTGCACACACACACTCAGGGAGAGAGATTGAGTGAATTAGAGTTTCTGTTAAAATTTTGTTCAGATCGTCCTGGACGATATCCACATCGTCCTGGACGATCCAGTTAAAACAGAAACCCTAATTAGGGCGACTAAGTTAAGAAGGACTGATTGAGCCGATCGTCCTGGACGATCTACGGATCGTACGGGACGATATTCCCAAATCAGAAATTCTCAGCCGCCAGATTAAGTTAGGCAAGTTTTATTTTAAGTATTTTGGTCTGATCGTCCCGGACGATACGTGTATCGGCCTGGACGATTCACTACAATCATGCCTAAATTAGTCTGGTAATTAAGGAAAGTGATTAATGTTTAATTGATACGATCACATCGTCCTGGACGATCGCAGGATCGTCCCGGACGATCGTGATCGTCTTGTGCATTTCAGCTGTACGTCCAGAACTATGTACAGGACGATTTGGGGCCTTTTTGAACTAATCGTACCGGACGATTACCATATCGTCCGGGACGATCAAGTCATTTTTTGGTCGTCCAGCACAGATTTCTCTGGACGACCCGAACTGTCTTCTGGACGATTTCCTTCAATTTGAACTAATCGTCCCGGACGATCGCAGGATCGTACGGGACGATATGAACAACTTTTTCTACTGATCGTCCAGAAGAGCCAGATCGTCCAGGCTGAAACAGCTGAATTTGAACTGATCGTACAGGACGATCTACCGATCGTCCTGGACGATCTTGGCCGACAAGTTGAGATTTAGGGCAAATTTTAAGCCCTCCTTTAAAAGAACTTTTTTCTAGATTTGGAAAAATCTTTTGCTGCCTTCCTTCCCTGAGAAACCCTAGAGAGAAGAGAGAGTTGGGAGAGAGAGAAGAGATCTTGTGAGGGGGAGTTAGTGAGGGATTCACTAAGGTTGCTCCAAGCACGGATCAGAGTCGTCTTCTCCGCTCGTCGTCTGTCGTCTAGTCGGTGTTCTTCGTGGGAGGATCGTTCGCAAGAAGATCCGGGGTTCTCTGCCCGCTTCAGGTGGAAGCAAAAGGAGTTCGAAGGTTCTCTGCCTGCTTCAGGAGGAAGCGAAAGGAGGTCAGGTTCTCTGCCTCACCGTGTGGTGAAAAGGAGGTATTTTGTACAGGCTTCTCCGCCTTGCTGTGGGAGCAAAAGGAGAGTCACTTTCGTTTAGTGCAATACCCGGAGGGGAGGCTCCGGGGAGTGGACGTAGGTCAAGTTGACCGAACCACTATAAAATCTGGTTTGCTTTTCTGATTCAGTTTTGCACTTTATTTTTCAATATAAACTGCTTGGGTGATTATCGTTGGTTGATCTTTTCGTTATTGTTTACTTGTTTCCGCTGCTAAGTATCGAAAAGATTTTTGTTGTTATCGTGAAATTTTTAAATAACCAATTCACCCCCCCTCTTGGTTAGCCTCGGGACTAGTTCAGTAGGGCTTAACATCCCTTTCGAACTTTCAAGGTATTCCCTTCCCTTAGGATTAGATCTACTAGTGGTAGAGTACGCCCCTCGTGGCACTACCCTAGTATCAAATTTCAATTTGATCCTCTATAGTTAAGAATTCTTCCTTTCTATACGATCATTCAGACTTCTTCTTCCTAAGGTTAGGTATTCCCTTTCCTTAGGATTAGATCCACTAGTCGTAGAGTACGCCCCTTGTGGCACTACCCAAGTATCAAATTTCAAATCGATCCTCTGTTGTTAGGAATTCTTCCTGTCTATACGATTATTCAGACTTCTTCTTCCTAAGGTTAGGTATTCCCTTTCCTTAGGAATAGATCTACTAGTGGTAGAGTATACCCCTCGTGGCACTACTCTAGTATCAAATTTTAATTTAATCCTCTATAGTTATGAGCTCTTCCTTCCTATGTGATCATTTAATTTTTCTTCCTTAGGGTGTAGGTACTCCCTTCCCTTAGGACCAGACCTACTAGGAGTAGAGTACGCTCTTCATGGCACTACCCTAGTACCAATTTAAATCTTTGATTGCCCAGGGATAGGCTTTTCTCTCCCTTAGGATCAAGATTCTAGACTTGACCTTTTGATTCAGTCAACGCCAATATGTGCAATAGAATTTCATTCTATTATGCATATTGGGGGTCCATTTATTGACCTCATTTTTGTATGATGACATTAAGACCCAATCCAGACTCCAAATGAATTCAAGCCCTAGGATCAACTTTGATCTTAGATCAACTTTATCTAGACCCTTAGATCTATCTAGATCTTAGGATCCTTTCAAACCTCAAACTTTAGGACTTCTAAACCTTAGAATTCTCCTAAGTTCTAGACTCTAGGATCCTCCTAGACTCCAGACCCTATAATCTACTCTAGATCTTAGGATGTTGCCAGACTCTAGACTCTAGGATCAATTTAAACCCTAGATTAAATCCATACCATAGAATTATCTAGACCCTAGGATTCCTAGATCCTAAGATCATTCTAGACCCCAGACCTTAGGATTTCTGAATTTTAGGATCTTCCTAGACTTCAGTCCTTAGGATCTACTCTAGACCATAGGATTCCTCTAGATCAATCTAGATTTTAATTCAATCTAAGCTTAATTCAAATCCAAATATTTAAACCCAAAATCTAGATCAAATCCAGATTTCCAGACTCACATCCAAGGCCAAAGGTCTAAGTCCTGAAAGCCTTTTCCAACAAATCTTTGAATACTTCAAAACCCAGTCAAGTGACCTCTGATTCAGAGTTTGTTAGTTGCATACTGATGGCACATGTCTCTAGAGGAAAACCTCCAAATTTGAGCTCATTCTGAGGTCTATAACCCCAGAAATTGGAATGATTTTATAAGGCTATAAAACCTTCAAATATTTATAGCCTATGCCACTGGACCTGTCATCCAGTGGATTTTGACCTTAGAGACTTACCCAAAGCCTCTAATCACATCCAGACCCTTAATCCTGACCTCTTGAACATCAAACTGCATTTTTTTGGACCCACTTTGACCCCCAGTTGACCCGGGGTCAAAATGACCAGAATACCCCTTAGGGGTTCAAATGCACATTTCAAATCAAATGACCTCCAAATTGCTTGGAACCACTTCCAACAATTTTCAAATATCAAACCAAACCTATTGTACCCAAACCCAGACCCTAAGTCAACCTGGCTGACCAAGTCAACCTAGGTTGACCAAATAAGCCTTTAAGGGTCAAAATAGGTCATTTTGACCAAATGATCTCCCCAGACCTTGGGACCACCTCCATTGGTCTCCAAACATCATTTCAAATCTGTTGAGCTCAATCCCAGACCCTGGACTCACCTGGTTGACCAGGTCAACCTAGGTTGACCCAATATCCCTTAAGGCTTTAAATTGATAATTTTAACCCATTTAATCATTTTAAACCATTTTAAACTTCCCAACCCATTCCAAATGATGTTCTAAACATGTTCAAATGCATTTAAAGTCAAATCACTCCTGATTGGACTTGGTTAAAATATTTAATCTGTTCAAACTAGTTCTTCAGTCCAACCCATGTAACTATTTCAAGCCATCTCTATATCATCAAGCCTTAAATCTATTTCAAATAATGGCTCAAGTATTCCTAAATCTACCTTGGGTTGAACTCTAGTTGTTTTGACCAAGTCAACTCAACTATGCTTAGTCAAACCATTTCAAACCTCCTTCTAAATATTCAAAACCCAATCCTTAATCATCAAATCCCCTCCAACCTTTTCCAAATCAGTGCTTGAGACTATTTGACTGCCACCTTGGCAGTCAATTTGACTGTTGACTAGTCAAACTAGTCAATTGTTCGTAAAGCCTCTTGAAATGGTCAAACACTCTTTCAAGGGTAATCCACTCCAAACCTAGCCATTCCAGCAACCTTGATCCACATCTGGAATGTTCTTAAACTCATCCTAATCCCTAGATTAGGTTTAATCAATCCCATGAGCAAATGGGGACCAAGGGACACTTTCCACCTAGATGTCCTTTGTGTCCTTTTATTCTTCTGCTCCCAATAAACTCCAGGACACTTGGCATTCATCCAGGAGTCCAGCTAGCTGATCTTGGCCACCCATTCAGCCCAGAAATGTTTGAATAGGTCAAGACTTAAAAATGAAGACTCATTCTTCAAATCCTACTCTCTCTCCACATTCAAGCTCTCCAGCTGAGCTCTCTGCTCGTTGAAGCCTTCAAGAACTCCCTCCACATTTCCCTATATTAATCCAACTGTTTAGAGTCATCAGCGACATGCTTTCCAGCGAGCTCAAGGCAACGTCCGTCCAACCCAAAGATCACGTGATTGGAGCATATCAGACCGCAATTTCAAGAGGGAAAAGAATCATGGCAGTCAACAAGCTCAGAGATTCAAAATTTTTACAAATCCATTGGTTAGATCTTCTTAAAACTTAAACCCTAGTTAAGCACACTTAGTTCAAATTAACTTTTCTAAAAGCGATTTTAAAACATTGAAACTAGGCCAACATAATTTCTGTTTATGCATGCTATACGTGTTTAAAATTGCATGTTAAATAGTTTAGTATTTTGAGAGAACGAGCTATTTCTTTGATTAGGGCTTCAGTTTCGGTTTGAGCTCAAGTGTACAAAATCCTAACCGTTGATCTTATAATCAACGATCAGGATTTTACTACTTTTCGATTCAATGCAACCGCACTGAGCATCCAGTTGCTGAGATCTCCCATCCGACGTGATCTCAGCCATTGGTTCAAAATAGTAGAACATCAGACGGCTGACAATGCGTGCTGATGCGAATAAATTAAAATTATGTGCTAAAAGTCGTGCCGCAGCCATCTGATGATTGGCTTCCAATCATTTGTCACCGTCGCCGTTTTGTCCCACCAATTTGTGTTTGACGCGTGTAAAGCCGTCGCCGCCCGCGGTTTGGGAGAACCAACCAGAGGATGCCACGTGGCCATCTACCGGCAGATTAGGGTTTAACTAAAATTAATTAATTCTAAAGCTATTTTAAACCTGATTTTCTTAAAAATATATATTAAAAATTAAATTTAAATCCTAAAAATATATATTATATATTAATATTCTTAGAAAAATTAAAACTTTAATTTAATATAATTATTAATTTGAAATATTAAATATATTATTTGAATTATTTTAAATATTAAATATTTACTTATTTTGAGTTAAAATTTAATAAAATATGATTAAAATATTTTATAAATTTTAAAATTCTATTTTAAAATTAAATCTTAAGTCTTCAGATCATTAAATTTTTTTTTTAAGAAAAAGAAATATTTTAAATATTAAATTTTAAATTAGGTTAATTTTAGATATATATAAATATATATATATATATATATATATATATATATATATATATATATATACTTTAATAAACTTTAATTAATTAAATAATTAAACCCTTAATTAATATTGATTTAAAATTAAATTAAAATAATTTTAAATAACCCTAAAATTATAGAAACATTTAAGACCTAATTTGAAATTATTTATAAATTATTTTTAAATATTAGTTAATTTTTAAATTAATTAACTTAAATTTTAAAAATTCATATGAAATGTATTTTAAATAAAAAAAATTTATATAATATCTCAAAATTCTCAAAAATTTAAATACTTTAATTTAAAATTAATTTCAGAGTTTTAAATTTTAATTTAATTTTGATTCATATTAATTTTTTAATTATCTTATTATTTAATTAATGTGTATTTAAGTATTAAGCTAATTACTTTCAAAACTAAATATTTATTTTCAAATTATATTAAAAATCAGAGGATCACTCAAAATAAAATATTTTGAAATTATTTTAAAATTTTTTTATAATATTTTGAAATATATTAAGATTTGTATTTTTAAGTATACATATGTATATATTTTAAAATTATATATATATATTAAATCTTTAAAATTTGAGAGATCCCATGAAATTTGAAACCCAAGTTAGGCATGTTTGAATATAAATTATGTGGGAAGATTAGTGGATGGTTATATCTTAATCATCCACTAATCAAATTGTTAATTATAATTAGATTTTAATATTTACATGCTTAGGGTGCACACACCACTTAGTTTAGGGCTCTCCTAGATCTATGAATTGATTGTGATGAATGTGTGTATGTTTATATGTACTTGTTCAAGAATTAGAAACATTGATTCAAACCCAATAAAACTTAGTGATATCATTAAGGACAATAATTAAGGACCTTTGTCTAGAAAATTTAGATTAATTCTATAAATTAGGATACACATCATCTTGATTTGAAACTTAAACTATTTGAACATAGAGACACCCTTAACCCATAGAAAATATCTCATTGAATTTTGAAGTCATTAAGCCCCTTAATTAACTTAATCAAGTTAAACCTTAATTAAGCTTTAAACCCTTCCAAAAAATATAATAAATCAATTTTAAACTAAAAAATTACACACAACCCCTCAAACTGACCATAATTCAACTCTTAATCAATTAAATTTAAAATCAACTAGATTTGACATCAATTTTAAGAATAATTTAATTTTAAGTGAAATTTAATATTTAATTAAATTAGTTAATTAAAAATAATTAAAATTCCAAAACTCTCTCAAACACTTAGGAATCTCTTCTTAGGTTATTCCTGACCTTTGGAGTTAATTCCAAAGAGTTTGGAGGTCATTTGAATTCAAATCCATAAAAGGCCATTAATTAACAAATTAAATAATTGAATAAATTGTCAAAACTTCAAAAATTTATAACTAATTCAAATTAACTCAAAATTGAGTAAACTCAAAGGCATTCAACTTAAATTAAAGCCTAATATTTATCAAAAATGTTAAATTTCTAGAAATCAAACAAATTTGAAAAAATCAACTTTTGGTCAAACCTAGTTCAAATTCAAGTTAAAACTTCAAACCTTTATAATAAAATGTAGAAAAATATAATTTCAGCTTACTTACAGTCTAACTAATCATATTAAGGTATAGTATTTTAATAAAATACTAACTTTCTAGAATTTGAGCTTAATCAAAAAGTTAACTTTTGACCCTTTAATTAAATGAATAAAATAATCCAAAAAATTCTAAAATTCAATAAATCATTTAAAATTCTAGAAAATCTTAATCTAACACTAAAGCCAGCAACCAATCAATTTAAATAAAGTTTATCAACTCTCAAACCCTTAATCAATCAAATCATTTAACTATACGATTATCACTAGGTAACCCAGGCCTACGAGGCTATTAACTTAGCCCCAAAGAAGGTGTAATAAACTTCACGACTTCAGTGTAAAACAAAAGTGATAATCAATAATCATTTTTAAAATATATTTTAAAATTCATTTTAAGCCATTAATACTTAAACTCAAATTTAAATCATTTAAGCCTTTCAACCAACCAGAATATTAAACAACTTTATCCAAACCGCACAGCCTACCTCACACACTTTAGATAGTTTACTAGGACAACCAACTCTAGTATTAGGCTAGGCCGGTGTTTACTTTTCTGCAACTTGCGTGTGTCGGGTTTTCCGTGGTTTTCATTGCATGCTGGTTGTTAGATTTAAGTAATTGATGTGATTGTTTATTTTATTTCTGCACTCTATGATGTGATTGATTATGCATTAGATTTATCCCTAGGCTAGGGATAATTTGTACTAATTCAATCTTACGCAGGTGGTCATGCTCATACAGGGCATTTCAAATTAAAGGGGGCAATAATTAAAGCTTTAAAATTGACATTATTTTCTGCAGATGCTTCAGAAATTTGCTTAAGTCCCCCTTTAAACTAAAAGAGCATGGCCAAGCATGGCTGTGATTTGAGTATTTAAATTTTAAATATTAACTGCTTGAGATTAATTATAACTACTTGGGATATTATATTAATTGTTGATTATTAGGATAATCCTGCAGGATCGAGACAAAATTTTTAATTTTAATTAATATAATTTGAAAGTAATTGAGTTGTAAATTATGTTAAGTGACTTGAGAATGGGATATATATCCTACTTATATTCCAAAGAGGAGAGGACATCCCTCCAGGGAGAGTCCTCCATTTGGAAGCCTAAGGCCAGATTTTTTTCAAATATCTAAAGAGAAAAGCTAACACCCCTGTCCAAGGGAGAGTTTCTTGTCATTTGGATATCCAGACCCGACGATTCAAAGAGCTCATGAAAGGACAAAGAAGTGAAGAACGAGAAGAATCTCAAATCTCAAAGTCACTTGTCTTTTAGGAGTAGTATCTGGGTTGCAGTCAGTGGTACCCGGCCACTTTACTTTTCCTGCAGGCCCTGGGTTATACAATTAAGTAGAATTTGTCACATGGACTTTCAATTTGAACTTTAAATTTAATTGATTTAATTATTGAATTGATTTGATTGATGTTGATTGCGATTAGGATTGCCTGCTCTTTGTAGTTTTTTGGCGATTATTGCATGTCGATTTTGATTTAGCCTGGAACCCGACAGAGGCTTGTGAGGGTATAATTAAACTTTTCTATTTAAACAAAATTAAAATATTTAAGCTCATATAGTAACTTTAACATTTTAAGAAGTAAGCCCAGGACCGCCGGGGGTTTTTCATATACATATTCGTTGCATCTTTCTTTCCACTTGTTAGGCACCTCCCCGCCTGCAGATTTTGGCAAACCACTTGGCCTATAAGGGTGCAGTTCTGTCCAAGGGGATCTGTGCATCTTTAGGATAAAACTATTTTTTAAGCCTGATTTTAAAACTTCTTCATCCTGATTTAAGCATTTAATCGAGTCAATCTGTATGCATTGCATTAGATACAAACTTAAAAATATCTAAAATTTTAATTGCATTTTAGTTTAAGAATTTCACCCAACATAACTCAAAGGGGTCAATTAGAAATTTGCTCTAGACGTTGACTCCAACTCCTTAAACCTATCTTAAATAATGTCCCTACCACTCTACATTTAAAGATCGAACACATGGTTTTAAAGCATTTAAGTGGTTTAGCTGGCTCCCCAATCCATGTGGGGGTAAGTCTAGATTTGTGTTGCATTAGCTAGGTTCCAGGTCACTGGTTTTCAGTACCCACTTTAGACTTAGGTTTTGAGGCATATTTTAATCTTAAGATCTCAACCTCCGAAAATTTAATTCCCACTTTCTAATAAAATTGATCACTTAAATATTAATTTTATTTCCATCAAATTCAAGCCCAACACTTAGGATAGGTTAGGGTATTTCTGAAGTAATTCAGAATCTCAAGACACCTCTTACCCTTCTTTCTTTAACTCCAAAAATAAGTGTTCAATCTTGAACCAATCCCTGTTGAATTTCAAGTCCCATAATCTCCTTTGATATCAATCTTTGAAAATCTTAAATCAAATTCGTATCACTATTTTAATCGAGAGTATTCATAGGAAAAATTTCTGGTTTCTTACGATGTAATTAACTACGAGGGCTTGCGCTCGTAAGAGATTTAGAAACCCATACCATATTTTCAAAATCAAAATTTTCAAAACTTTAATTATCTTTGAGAAAATCAAACTCGACGATCATTATTTTCATTTTCAAATGATTGATAATAGTCGATATCCTCTTCCCTCGAGAAGATATATCATACTATTATCATAACTTTGATTATGAAATTAATGATTTATATCTAGATTATTGTAATTAAATATTAGATTAAACATCATTTTGATCCTTTGGGATCATATGTTATTTCTCCTTAAGTTTAACTATAATAATCAGAATAAATGCAAAGTTTTGAAATTTGAACCCATTAGGGAACGATATGTTCACCTTTCGAGGTGAATTATCATTCATAATGACGTGTTTGATTTCAAAATAAAAATTCTAGAAATTAAATTTTCCTAAAGCAAATTAGACTTTTTCAAAACTACAACTTCTTTTTCAACCAAAATAGTCACCCATCAATTACAGTCTCTTCGACCTCTATCGCCTGTCGACAATGGTCTCCCCAACAATAATCTCTAGAATATAGTTTCCCTAACTACCATCGCCCAACTACGGTCTTTCTAACCTTTGTCACCTACTGACTATGATTTCTCTGACCACTATCTCCACACTATGGTCTCCCTGACCATCACCATTCGACTATAGTTTTTTTAACCTCCATCAATCATCAATAATGGTCCTTCTGATCACCGTTACCAACTATGGTCCTTGTGTCCATCATCACCCGACTATAACCCCATAGTTTTCCACCTTTTTCAGGGGTTTTCATGTAAAAATTTTGGTTTCCTATATAAATCCTATGCCCCTCTACTATATATATGTCTATGTGTTAGATCTTCATACAAAGCTAATGTGAAACCCTTTAAAATTTGAAGATTTTTTTGTTGACCTAGAGAAGTCCTAATCACAAACCATCTTGCTAGAACCTTTATAATGTTGTGTTTTAGCTTCCCTAAATTTTTCATAATTTTTGGGCACTGTCAAAATTTCTTAAGAAATCAGCATCTATCGGTACAAGTGGATTTTTGGGGACCATCAGGTGTCCATTTTGCAAATCGATTTCACCAAAATTTTTTAAATAAAATTAGATAATTTATGAATATTTTTCAAAAAATTTTAAAATCCATAAAAGAATTTTTAAGAATTTTTTATTAAAAATTAATTATAATAATAATATTATAATTATTAAATAATAATTAGAAAAAAAAAATCTAAAAGCATTAAGTCTCCTTTTTATATGCCATATTCTTAGTTTAGGCCAAACAGAGATCATTTTAGGAAGTAGAGAGGAGAAAGAGAGGTGAGAGAAAGTGAAATTTGATTTTTGGGCGATTTCGGGCCATTTTCGTCCATTAGTCCAGTTGGAAAAGTTGTTCGTCTTGAGGTAAGGCACATAATGCCCATTCAATTTTCAAGAATGTGTAAGGTTTAGTGAATATTTCGATTAAAATTTTGTTTTTGTTAGTAAAAAATGGGGATAACTTTGCACCGGCAAAACTTTCACCGCGTAACTTTTTGTATGTTGTAGAGATTATGATTATGCATATTTTAAATATTTTTTAAAAAATTTTCACCGGGGTTTTGAAATTTGTGGGGTTTTTAGTGAATAAAAAATTATCGAGATGTTGAAAAATAGTGTTGTAGTACAATAAAAGTCTTAAAACATCATTTTACTCAATCTCTGGTAATTTGACAATTTTCTAAAAATGTGCATTTTTACCTAATTGGATTTTCTGTTGTCTACCGTTATACAACACTGTGAAATTTTGATACATACTCAATTAATCTTTAATTATTATAATGTGATTATATATGTGCATATGTGAGTAAATGATATCTGTTGGGAGCTATAAGGGGCCAGCATCCTTTGAAATTATGTCTGTGTCAGGGAATTTTTGGGAGTTATCAGGGGCCAGAATCCTTTGAGATTCTATCAGAGACAGGGATATCAGATATGCTCTGGTGCTATAAGTACAAATAAAAAGGGGAGTCATAAGGGGCCAGAATCCTTTGAGATTCTATCTGGGTCCGGGAAATGTGATCTGAACTACTCTGTGATATGAATTTCAATTTATTCATGTGTTCTGTACTATTATTTGAATCATAGAATAACTGCTATACATTTATTACATTTCCCAATTTTGTGATTCCCAGTTCAGTGATTTATTTAATTATAATTAACTGCTTTTAACCATTCAACAAAATATTTAATAAAAGAATATTTGAAAATTTAGATTAGTTTGTGTGGCTTGCTGAGCTATTATAGCTCACTATGGTTTTATTTCTAGTTTTCAGGATCTAGGAAGGGAAAAGAGGTTGTGGACTAGCATTTCAGGATCAGATTTGAGGTCATATGTATTTTGCACTTTTAATTTTTATACAGTCATGGCTAGTTAAATTTTCAATTCTATAGCTCTTGCCTATAGCCATGTACTGTAGTATAGATATTTATTTTGATGAATAAAAGAAACTTTATGGATGAGTTTTTTAGTATTTGGATAATTTAGTAGCTCTGTAGTCCGTCATTTATTTTAATGAATATTAGCAAAAAATTTGAAATGATTCCAAAGTTAGATCTTGAGGTTTGCTTGTCACAACTCAACACGATAGGACCTATCCAGGTTGGGTTGGGTTCTGACAAGCTTTTGTGGTATCAGAGCAATAGTTTTGGAATTTGATCATAAAATAGAGCTATAAGAATTGATCTGTAAGTTTAGTAGGGGAGTTTCAAGCAATTCTGTTTGAGTGTTCCTTATTTTTATTTTATGTGCATGTGTATTCAGTTGCATATTCTATGTGATTATGGATCCACCAAACCCAGATATGATGGATGGACAGAGTGCTAGTCAGGCAGCTCTTATATATAGTTCTGCTCCAACAGTTGGTTCAAATACAGTTTCACAATTTGCTTCTTTGATAACCCAGATGATGGGTGAGGCACAGAGCAGAGTTCTTGTTATCAGATCTGAAGAGGTAGACAAATATCTACAAATATTTTTGAGATTAAAGCCTCCGAGATTTAAGGGTACTATTGAGCCCAAAGAGGTAGAGGACTGGTTGAGGAGGCTGGAAAAGATATTTGATCGTATGCAGTGTCCTTCTGAGAGGAAGGTACCATTAGCAGTTTTTCTATTAGATGGTGAGGCAGAGCGCTGGTGGATGGACCAGCAGGAGGAGAAATTTTAGGGGAGATTGAACTCTCTAATTACTTGGGATGAATTCTCTGATGTGTTTAGAGCCTGGTTTATACCACCTTCTCCACGACAACACATGTAGGAGACCTTTTTGAGGCTGGTTCAAGGGAGCAGGATAGTTATACAATACGAAGCAGAGTTCATTGCTTTGGCTAGATATGCTTCATAATTGGTTAGCACTCCTACAGAGAAGTGCTACAGGTTCCTGAGAGGACTTCAGGATAGTCTAAGATAGCCTCTTGTGTCATTTCACATTTTTTATTTCTCTGAGCTTATGGAGTGAGCTCGTCTGATAGAGAATGACTTAATAGCTACTCAATAGTGATGGACTGCTAATAGGAAGAGGCTCAGTGGTGAGACTTCTGGTAGTGGAGTTTTGGGGAAGAAGAGCAGATTTATACATGGGGATTTTAGGAGAGGTGGACAGTCGATATCTACAGCAGTCTCTGGTAGTGACAGTGTAGCCAGTTGAGGTTCTTAAAATAGGGCACCTGTGTGTCAGAGTTATGGTCGACGTCATTCTGGTGAGTTCTACATAATGACTAGACGGTGTTTCAGATGCGGTCAAACAGGACATCATGTAGTAGAGTGTCCACATATAGGATTTTACCGACATTCTGAGTCTAGATTGAAGAGCTTTATTAGACCAGCAGGGAGAGCGAGGGTAGTTCCTCTCCGTACTTTTTCTGAGGGATCAGTTGGTAGAGCTAGTGGTTCGGGTTTAGCGGAAAGGAGACCATCTGGCGGTAGTCAAAGAGAGCTTAGTAGTTCTGCAGCTTCAGCTCCAGTTCAGCCACGTGTATACAGTTTAACTCTGCAGGAAGCCTGAGATGCTCCAGATGTTGTGACAGGTATGGTTTATATTTCTGAGCATCCATGTCATATTTTATTTGATTCTAGAGCTAGTCATTCCTTTATTTCCGAGTGTTTCTTGGATTCACTACACTTGGCTTCCGTTGCACTGCCTGTTTCTCTTTCTGTTATTTTACTGTCTAAAGATAGTATAATAGCCAGTAGATTCTATTTCTGTGATATTGAGATTTTTGATAAGAAGTGGAAATCCAGTTTGATTTTACTACCTATTTCCTCATATGATGTTATTTTGGGTATGAATTGGTTGAGTCAGTATGGGGCTCAGATTGATTATTCGAAGAAGCGAGTTACATTATTTATGAGTACTGAAAGTTGTATATTCCAAGGAGTTATAGGTGTTTTATCCTGTTTGATCTCTACCTTGGAAGCAAATAAATTATGGAAGAAGGGTTGTATGGTATTTTTGGCATCAGTTCGGGATAGGAGTATAGATATGGGTTTCCTTCTGATATCCCAGTAGTACAAGATTTTTTAGATATATTTCCTAAGGAGTTAGTTAGTTTACCTCCAGATAGAGACATAGAGTTTTATATAGACATATTTCCTGGTACAGCCCCGATATCTAAAGCTCCATATAGAATGGCACCAAAGGAGCTTCAGGATTTAAAGGTTCAGCTTCAAGAGTTGGTTGACAGGGGATTTATTCAACCTAGTATCTCTCCCTGGGGAGCACCTATTCTATTTATGAAGAAAAAGGATGGTATAATGTATATGTGTATTGATTACAAAGAGTTAAATAAAGTCACTATCAAGAATAAGTATCCACTATCACAGATTGATGATTTGTTTGATCATCTTGCTGGATCTTCTATATTCTCAAAGATTGATCTACGAACAGGTTATTATAAGGTGAAGGTGAAAGAGGCTGATGTGATGAAGACAGCTTTCAGTACTCGGTGCGGAGACTATGAGTTTTTGATCATGCCATTTGGGGTGACTAGTACACCAGCTATCTTTATGGATCTGATGAATAGAATATTCAAAGATTGTCTGAATCAATTTATGATTATTTTAATAGATGATATTTTGATATATTCTGCTTCTGAGGAAGATCACACCAGACATCTGAGAAGTGTATTAGAGACTTTGAGGCAACACAAGTTGTATGTAAAAATTTCCAAATGTGAGTTCTGGCTGGGGAGTATTTCTTTTCTGGGATACATAGTGAGTCATGATGGTATCTTTATTGATCCCCAGAAAGTTCAGGCAGTCACTAATTGGCTGAGGCCTACTACGGTGTTTGAGATACGCAGCTTCTTGGGTATGACTGGATATTATAGAAAGTTTGTGAAGGGATTTTCTCAGAATTCAACACCTCTGATGAGACTGACTCATAAGTCAGTACCTTTTTACCTGGACACCAGAGTGTGAGGCCAGTTTTTAGAGATTGAAGGATTATTTGACTTCTGCTCCAGTTTTGACTCTTCCCTCCAGTATAAAAGGATTTCAGGTATTCAGTGATGCTTCACTGAGAGGTTTGGTGTGTCTTTTGATGCAACATGGTCGAGTGATAGCTTATGCTTCAAGACAGTTGAAGCCACATGAAAGGAACTATCTGACACATGATCTAGAGTTGGCTGCAGTTGTATTTACTTTGAAGATTTGGCGTCATTATTTGTACAGTGTCAGGTGTGAGATTTTCACAGATCATCAGAGTCTGAATTATATATTCACTCAAAAGGATATGAATTTGAGACAAAGAAGATGGTCTAAGTTAATTAAAGACTATGATTTGATGATTCAGTATTAGCCTGGTAAGGCTAATATGGTGGCAGACGCTCTGAGCAGGAAGTCTTTTGGATTATCATGTATGCAACTTACTTCTGATGAGTATTTAATATGAGATATTGAGAGATTGCAGTTGGAGGTGATTTGTCCTATGGGTTAGGATTCTTGTATAGTTACTCAGATAATCATTCAGCCCTCTTTAGAAGAAAAGATTTATGAAGCTCAAAAATCAGATGCAGAATATCTGAAGTTGATTGATCAGATTAGATCTGGTAAGAAATCTGAACTACGAGTTTCTGATTCTAGTATTATTTTTTGTAAGGATAGATTTTGGGTTCTTATTTTTGGAGATTTAAGGCAGGAGATTCTACATGATGCTCATTATTTAGGCTATACTATTCATCCAAGAAGTAGTAAGATATACAGAGATCTGAAGGGTATGTTTTGGTGGCCTGGATTAAAAAAGGACATAGCAGAGTTTATTTTGATGTGTGAGGCCTGTCGCTAGTAAAGGCAGAGCATCAGTAATAGGGAGGTCTTCTGCAGTCATTACCCATTCCAGAGTGGAAATGGGAAGAGATAATAATGGATTTTGCTATGTGTTTCCCTAGATCGAGGCAGGGGTATGATGCTATTTGGGTTGTCATTGATCGACTGACAAAATTTGCCCATTTCCTTCCAATTAGACAGATAGATCCGGTGGACAGGTTAGCACAGATCTATGTTAAAGATATTATCAGGTTACATGGTGTGCCGAAAGTGATTGTATCTAATCAGGATGGCAGGTTTACCTCCATATTATGGAGAGGTATTCAGTAGGGACTAGGTACAAAGTTACACTTCAGTATGGCTTTTCATCCACATACAGACGGACAGTTTGAAAGGACTATTCAGGTATTGGAGGATCTTTTGAGATTATGTGTTTTGGATTTTAGAGGAAGTTGGGAGGATCATATCCCACTGATAGAGTTTGCATATAATAATAGTTATCAACCTAGTATAGGTATGGCTCCTTATGAAGCTCTGTATGGTAGAAAATGTAGGACTCCTTTGACTTTGATAAAGGTGGGAGATAGATAGGTGATAGGTTCAACCTTTGTGGATGATACTACTGCAAAGATCAATTTAATTAGAGGAAGATTAAAATTTGCACAAGATAGATAGAAGAAGTATAACAATCAGAAGCACAAATTGGTTGAGTTTCAAATTGGTGACTTGGTGTAAGTCAAAGTCAGCCCTATGGAAGGTGTCAGTAGATTTGGGAAAATTAGCAAGCTTAGTCCAAGGTATATTGGACCTTTTGCAATCATTGAGAGGATTGGTAGTTCTGCTTATAGATTATTATTACCTGATTATATGTCTAATATACATAATGTGTTTCATGTATCATCTTTAAGAAAGTGGGTGTCTGATTCTGGGAAGAGATTATCTACTGATGATGTTGAGATTCATCCAAATCTGCAATATAGAGAAGAACCTGAAAAGATTTTGGCATATAATGTGAGAAAATTAAGAAGCAAATAGATTCCTATGGTTAAGGTGAAGTGGAAGCATAGGACCTCCAGAGAGGCTACTTGGGAGAAGGAATCTGATATAAGGCAGTTGTATCCAGGTTTATTCTGACTCATTCTGCTTTAGGAATGTTGAGGACAACATTTTTCTTAAGGTGGGTAGATTGTGAAACCCTTTAAAATTTCAAGATTTTTTTTGTTGACCTATAGAAGTCCCAATCACAAACCGCCTTCGCTAAAACCTTTATAAAGTCGTGTTTTAACTTCCCTAAATTTATCATAATTTTTTGGCACTGTTGAAATTTCTTAAGAAATCAGCACCTATCGGTATAAGTGGAGTTTTGGGGATCATCAGGTGTCCATTTTGCAAATCAATTTCACTAGAATTTTCTAAATAAAATTAGATAATTTATGAATATTTTTCAAGAATTTTTTAAATCCATATAAGAATTTTTAAGAATTTTCTATTGAAATTTAATTATAATAATAATATTACAATTATTAAATAATAATTAGAAAAAACATCTAAAAGCATTAAGTCTCCTTTTTATATGCCATATTCTCAGTTTTAGCCAAACACATATCATTTTAGGAAATAGAGAGGAGAAAGAGAGGTGAGAGAAACTAAAATTTGATTTTTGGGCGATTTTTGGCCATTTTCGTCTGTCGCTCCAGTTGGGAATGTTATTTGTCTCGAGGTAAGGCACGTAATGCCCATCTCAATTTTCAAATATGTGTAAGTTTTAGCAAATATGTTGATTAAAAGTTTGGTTCCGTTGGACGGCCAAATTGGGGATAACTTTGCACCGGCAAAACTTTCACCGCGTAACTTTTTGTATGTTGTAGAGATTATGATTATGCACATTTTAAATATTTTCTAAAAATTTTTCACCGGGGGTTTTGAAATTTGTGGGGTTTTTAGTGAATAAAAAATTATTGAGATGTTAAAAAATAGTGTTGTAGTGCAATAAAAGTCTTAAAATATCGTTTTACACAATCTCTAATAATTTAGCAATTTTCTGAAAATTTGCATTTTTGCCTAGTTGGATTTTTTATTGTCTACCGTTATACAACACTGTGAAATTTTGATACATGCTCAATTACTCTTTAATTATTATAATATGATTATATATGTGCATATGTGAGTAAATGATATCTGTTGGGAGCTATAAGGGGCCAGAATCCTTTGAAATTCTGTCTGTGTTAGGGAATTTTTGGGAGTTATCAGGGGCCAGAATCCTTTGAGATTCTGTCTGAGACAAAGATATCTGATATACTCTAGTGCTATAAGCACAAATAAAAAGGGGAGTCATAAAGAGCCAGAATCCTTTGAGATTCTGTCTGGGTCCGAGAAATGTGATCTGAACTACTCTATGATATGAATTTCAACTTATTCATTGGTTCTGTAATGTTATTAGAATCATAGAATAAATGCTATGCATTTATTACATTTCATAGTTCTGTGATTCCCAGCTCAGTGATTTATTTAATTGTAATTAACTACTTTTAACTATTTAACAAAATATTTGATAAAAAAAATTTTGAAAATTTAGATTGGTTTATGTGGCTTGCTAAGCTATTGTAGCTCACTATGGTTTTATTTCTAGTTTTCAGGATCTGGGAAGGGAAAAGAGGTTGTGGACTAGCATTTCAAGATCAGATCTGAGGTCATAGGTATTTGGCACTTTTAATTTTTGTACAGTCATGGCTAGTTAAATTTTCAGTTCTGTAGCTCTTGCCTATAGCCATATACTGTAGTGTAGATATTTATTTTGATGAATGAAAGAAACTTTATAGATGAGTTTTTCAGTATTTGGATAATTTAGTAGCTCTGTAGTTCGTCATTTATTTCAATAAATATTGGCAGAAAATCTTAAATGATTCCAAAACTAGATCTTGGGATTTACCTGTCACAGCTCAACACGATAAGACCTATCCTGGTCGAGTTGGGTTGTGACAGCTAAGATGTTAAACTTTTTTTATCTACCATCATAAATATTTTAGAATGCAACAATTTACATAGCACTTCACGCTGTCCAATTATCGAGCAAATAAAATTTTAGTTTACTCTCATTTTTATTATCTATAAAAAATATTTATATGTTCTAACTCTTGTCATTGTCTGGTGGTTTATTTTTTTTCAAGTTTACTTATTTTAAGGATTTGTAAATGGACCTTAATGGGGATTCTTAGTTTCTCTATTAAAAACCCTTCATCAAAAACATTAGTTTAATAAAAGTTCCCATTTTGGTTAAAATATCAAACCTCCCTTTCTATTGCTGATCAGAATCTGATATCTCAAAGATTGATAGAAACATAGGAATCCATTTAACACTTAACCCTCTCACATCTAACCGGTAGCACCTCACCTTTGCTCTTGTGAGTGTTTAAATCTCCACTAAATTGGTGTTGCCCAATAACATCAAAATTAATATTAGGGGAAAATATATTAAACTTACAACCATCTATGAGTGGAAACCTCAACTTTATAGTTCCTATGACACTTTAGCTCATAGCATAGCCCCTAGCCCGAAAGTAGTAAACCAAAAAAAACCCCCAACATAAAACCCCTCTACCTCAAACACTATCCAAGATATCTATCATTAGATCCAGGTAATTTTATATAATTAATGTTGAGTTTTATGTTAATTATTAATTATAAGTCTTGGAATGTTAAATGGGAGAAAGAGTAACTAAGGTTTCAGATTAAAATGTGAAAATCCAAGTTTGAATTTTGTTTTGTAGGCATCATGGTGCTGGGGGATATAGTGCCCTGGCATTGAGCTCTTTGAATTTTTGGAAAAATAAATAGATTTGAGTGAACACCATGGTGCCTATAAGCACTATCACTGTGTTGGATCTCAGGTGAGCATATTTTAGGAGCACCTAGAAGATTCTCTGGAACTGAAACATTAAGAAAGTTGGGAACTACAATGCTAATTCAAAATAGTGGAAATTTTAATATTAAGATAACTCAATTCACTTGCTTAATTCACCACCACCCCAGGCTTGTCGAAGAAGGGAGGAGAAGAAGGGTAAAGGAAAGAAGAAGAGATGGAAGAAATTTGGAGGCCAAGGTCTGGGATTCATCTATCGGGCTTGCTCAGGAAATTATAGAGCTCCAGGTAGACTCATAAACCCCTACCTCTGATTTCAATTCCAATAAATTTATTAGAAGTTACAAAAAAAATATTTTCTCTAGTTTTATGAAGTTCTCACCAAGTGAGTTTTGGTATGTGTTAAATATAAATTTTGTATAATTTCTAACATTGAAATTAAGTAAAAATGTGTTGTTTTAGTTGTGTTTGTATAGAAAATCTTAGGTAAAGGCAAACATTCACAAGTATTGTAACAACGTTGTATTGCCCTTAAGTATAACATCCCTGCGTCATTATTCATAACACCCCAATATCTTATTAAAACATTGTAGCGCCAGCTGCTCTAGAATTATAGGAAGATCAACGCCTCAATGAAGCCAAAGTTAGCATCACCACACTTTATAGCACCATTATGTTGTAAAATAGTGATAAAGCACCTGAGTATAAAAAAATAAATGCCAGAGCATTGAGTATCACAATGCTTCAGTATTAGATTGGACATTCAAGCATCATAGTACTTAACTTTTTTAGCATCATGAAGGTGTAATTGACAAAAGATAGAGTCACATTGAATTAGCCAAGCAACACACTACTTCATCCAACATACACGCTGAATCAGTGCAATGCCATAGTGGAATAAGCCCAACAATACCGAGGTACTAGTTCATCTTATAATGCGGCTGCACCTGAGCTCATTTATGTACTTACTATAAATAATTTTTTAATTCTTTTTGTTTAGAAGTTTTGTCACTTTCAGTAGAGTCCTCTAATTTTTAGTGTAGTTCTTTGGTACCCCTTAAAGTAAAGTCTAAGGGAGTCTAAGGAAGTGTAAGATACTTCCATTGAACATATTAGCCTATCTTGTGTAAGCAATCCTATCATTAGAGGAGGAAGAAGTGTGTAGAAGTTCATTTGTACAATTCTGGTGCCTTATTGTTTATCAAGAATCTTTTTTCTATGATTGAAATAAAGATGTATTTGCTTTCAATTTTATCTATGTCTGGCTAATTTCTAAATTTTTAGCTAATGATGTAAACACAATACAAGCACTAATATAGATTCTTGTACCTTGAATGAAATTATGGATATTTTTAATATCTCTCATTCTTAGATTAATGCATACAATAGCCTTGTGTTTAGTTAATATCTAGTTTGATATATTACGTCAATGGAGAATATTGGAACAAATATGCATATTGTAATGGAATGTTGGCATACCTAGATATAGGATGTTAAACCTTCTAGGTTTTATCAAGATATTAGAATTATATCAAGGCCATAAATCTCCCTTTTCACCCCTAAAAGCTTAATAAAGATCTAGGGATACATATGTTATGATCCACATCAATATTTAAGAGTCTAATTAGAAAAACTTTATTATTTTACAAGCATTATTCCAAAATACATTTTATATATTAGTATCTCATCATATTTTATAATCTCTGTAATTGGCATAAACCCAAAATCCATTATTTTCTTTTAGTAGGATAAACCTTACATCTATAGTAGATAGTACTAGTTTGATTGCAATCTAGTAGAACACTTCCTCGTGGGAGTGATAACTATAAATTATGTACTGTCTTATATATTATATTATCAGTGAAAATATATTATTTTAGAAATTTTTTATGCAAAAAAATCCAAAAATGATAAAAATTATAAGGATACTACAACATTGAGGTGTCTGACGAAACAATGCCATAGTACCACCTTCAATACCACTAACGTGCCACAAATTAGACATTGCGGCCTTAAGTTCTCTATTTGCAAGCGTTGTGATGGTAACACATCCAATGCCGTAACATTACCAGCGCCATAGTGTTGAAAGGTCAACTTGGAAACACTGGATTCTCTATTTTCAAATGTCACAGTACAACAATTTCTCACGCCTTGGCACCATTTTTTGTCACTCGGGCACCAAAGCGCTCGAATGTCAATAGTGTCATGGTGTTTCAATTATAACTTCCAAGGGTCACGTTCTCTCAGTAAAAAGTTATGACTATTCACTAAGTAACTAATCTACATCAGTAAACACCATAATGATGCAAAAGTTTCATCACTAAGGTGTTAATTCACTTCAATGGTGTTGCATCGCCAGATACCTTCTTGTGTTGCCTATAAAAAGTTGTGATATTATGTTTGTAAGGGGATTCAGTCACTTGAGTAAAATTCAGTACTTCTTATTAATGTTCTTCTTTAGATCCCTCTTAAAGTAAAATTTAAGTGAGACTAGGGAAGTACAAGATACAATCATTTGGAGTATTTAGCATGTACTTCTTGAAGCAAATTTGTAAGTTAAGGAAGGAGTCTAGATGAGATACTTTGATCCTTTCTGGTAATATCACTCTCCTATATTTTCATTCTTCTATGAGTTTAATGAAAATGGGTTTGCTTGTCATTTATTCTATGTCTAGTTAATTCTCTTATTAAAAAAACTCTCTCAGAAATTTCTGAATAGCCAAGTGAGAGAGAGTCTGAGTGTTTTCTAGTGAGAGAGAGAGATTTCAAAATTTTATCTTCCTATTTTTTCGCGGGAAGCCTCAAATGGTGGAGGAGGACCACCGGCGGTCGCCGTCTGTCAATCCTCCTTCATTCCGTCAAGCGTCATCCAATCCACAAGGGTTCGCAAGAAGATTTGGAAGCTACAAAGATCAAATGTCGCTACCCGATGGAAGATCTCATAATGCTAAAATAAGGAATTCAGCTTTGCGGAATTGAGAGGCTTTTCGTCCACCAGTGTAATGATCAACAATGGTAGAAGGTAAAGGGAAGGCAATTTTAGATAATCAGGTAACTCCTAAATCCACGCATCCTGGAATAATAAGTCTGACTCTGGGAAAGAATGATTTCGAAGCCTCATCTTCTAGTTTGACGTTAAAGGTTAACAGATTTACTACTCCTAATGCTTCTGATTCTTCTGATCCTAGAATTGGAAATGATTTAAACCAACATTTTGTTGCTTCAGTGCCTTCCAATCCTGTTGTGATTGAAAATGCAAGTAATTCGAACATTTTGGGGAAGAATATGAATTTTATGGAAAATACAGTCAACAGTAATAATCGGCAAAACTCTTGGAATATCAATCCTCATGTGAAAGTAAATCCTAATTTGGTTTCTACTGAAATGTCGGAGGATGGAGTGGCAGTCAAGATCAATTTTAATCAGGAGAATGCTAATGTTCAAGTGCTGAAGAATTCTTTGGTGGTGAAAGTGTTAGGAAACAATGTTCCTTTTCCCTTTGTTGTATGGAATTGAGAAAGCAATGGAGCAGGTTTGGTGGTGTTCACTTAACTTCATTGGGGCTAGATTGGATTTTATGTTCTTTCTAGTCATCAGAAGCTTTGGAAGGTGTTTTGAGTGGAGGACCTTGGTATGTGGGTGGATACATTGTGGGGATTGATAGATGGGCACCTCGTTTTTCCCCTCTTTCCTTGAAGGGTTTATCTTCTCCGGTTTGGATTAGAATGCCTCATCTCCCGCTGTACTATTGGGATGAGATAAATATTACCAAGATTGCTTCTAAGGTTGGTGTTCCTTTGCTCCTTGATGGTAATATGTTCAAATGGGGAAGGAGGGAATTAGCTAGAGGTTGTGTGCGAATTAAATTAGATAAGAAATTGCCAGGAAGAATTTGGATTGATGGTTTGAGTGGGAGATTTTATCAAAAAATTGAATATGAGAAAATCTCTTCCTTTTGTTATAATTATGGAAAAATTGGACATAAAGTTAGCATGTGCCCTGACAAAGACGTTGAGATGGATAAGAGTGTGTCTCTTAATAAAGAGGCAACAATTTCTTCTTTAAAGGAAGTTAGCAAAGTCGGTGTGACCAAAATTCAGGCGGATAAAATTGAATATGGCCCATTGATCCATGTGAAGTTTCATAATAGGAAGAGGAAGTTTGTTAGAAGCAAAGATCTCAACATGAAAGACAAACAAGAAGGTCCTTCCCGGGTTGATGCTGAAGACAAGGGCATGTCTAATGCCATTCAAATTGAAGAAGATGGTGAGATTGATAAGGTGGTGTGTGATGTGGCAAATGAAAACAAATTTAGTTTGCTTATGGAGAATAAGGAGGACAAAGAAGAGGGCAATGAGCATGTAAAGCAAAATACTTATTTCCATACCAATCAGGGTTTGGATTGTACTATCATTGAATCAGGGAATATCTTGATTTCAAATTCTATTTCTCTTGTAACTCATACTAATAAGCTAGTGATGGATAGGATGCCAACTAATGGATGCTCTACCATTCATGAAGAAGTTACTGAGCAGAATTCAATAGATTTTCATGCTAAGAAGAAGGGTGATGTGCGATCAAAGAAACTGGTGTCTCCTTCAAGAGGTGTTATGGATGCTACTTCTAACAAAAGTAAACTCAAGCTTGCTAAAGAAATTAAATCTTTAGGACCTATTGATGATTTCCCGAGAAGAAGGAGAGGAGATGGAGGCGTTTCTCTTGGTGTTGGGGGTCATTCCCCATTGGTTTCATAATGTCTTCTTTTTTGTTTTGGAATTATAGAGGAGCAAGAAAAAAAGAGGCTTCTATTTATCTTAGGGAGTTGGTGAGGGAAAATGAGGTGTTTTTCATTGGGTTGGTGGAGACAAAATTGTCTAGTTTGGATAGGAATGATGTTAATAGAATTATTGGGGAGGAGTGGGACTCTTTTCATCATCCTTCTATTGGTACTTCTGGGGGTATTCTTGTATTGTGGAAGAGGTCGGAAGGGAGTTTTAAGGTGGTTTTTGATTCTTCTCAGGTTGTTTTTGGGTGCTTCCAATTTCCTCTTAAAGGATGTTGGAATGTTGCAACGGTTTATGGGAGTAAGGTTGTGTGGGCTTGAAGGTGCTTATGGGAGAGTCTTGATAAGGTGTTGGTTGGGGATGTTCCTTCTATTGTGGGAGGGGATTTTAATTGCATTTTATGCAAGGAAGATAAAAGAGGGGGAAAGAGGTTTATTTTCTCCCAAGGCCCGCGAGAGATGAAAGACTTTTTAGCGAACAATGATTTGCATGATGCAGGTATTATTGGACCAAGATTTACTTGGTGTAATAATAAGGATGGCAACTCGAGGATTTGGGAGAGGTTGGACCGATGTTTGTTGAACTCTACTGCTCTTCAATAAGACCCATTTTCTTTGGTTAGACATTTGGCTAGAGTGGCTTCTGATCACTCTCTTATTGCTTTTAAAATTAATGAAAATTTGAGGCAAGTTCATAAATACATCAGATTTGAGGATGTATGGAGATCTTATCCTGGTGCTTGGAATGTAGTTCTTAAAGCTTGGAGAAGGAAAGATTTTGGTAATGATGCTGAAATCTTGAGAAGAAAGTTGAATAGAGCCCTTAAAGCCTTGTATTATTGGAACAAAAACAAAGCAAGAGATCTATCTATGTTGAAGGACACTTTGAAGAAGGGGATTACGAAGTTGCAAATTAAAGAAAGCTGTGAAGATGGTCTCAACCAGCAGGATTTGCTATTGTTAAGGAGCAAAGTGCGTGAGCTCAATGTCACATTAGCTTGTTTAACTACCTAGTGGAATCAAAGAGCCAAGACTAGATGGATACAAGAAGGAGACACTAATTCCAATTTTTTTCATGATTATGCTTCAGCTAGGAGGAATGGAAAGTAAATTAATCAAATAAATGATGATGTTGAGGGTCTTGTAGTTGATCAAGATAAAATTGAAGCAGCATTTTGTAAATTCTTCAATCAGAAATGGAAGCATAGAGAGTGTTGCCTTTCGGGTTTGCCTGAAGCAGGGAGTCAAGAAAGGATTGATATTTCTGAGTGGAATATGCTTAATGCCGATTTCACTCAAGAGGAAATGCTGGATGCTGTGAATAGCTTGGGTAACAATAAATCTCCTGGTTTGGATGGCATAACTGCTTCTTTTATCAAGTGTTATTGGAGCATTATTAAAGAAGAATTGTGGAGAGCAATGAATGAATTTTTTGCTTGCGAAAAGATGTATCCTGAATGGAGGGATACGTTGATAGTGTTGATCCCAAAGGTAAAGAACCTATCAGACCCATCACATTTTAGACCAATTAGCTTGTGTCAATCAATATATAAGGTGGTGGCTAGAATGATCATGAATAGTGTGAAGTATTGTTTGCCCAAATTAATTACTGAAGATCAAATTGCTTTTGTTCCTGGAAGATCTATGTCGGATCACTGCTTATTAGCTCAAGAAGTCTTCAACAAATTCAAATTTTCTAATTCCAAGAAAGGACTTATGGCGGGTTAAAGTGGATATGGAGCAAGCTTATGACAACATGTGTTGGCCAACTCTAGCTAAATCTTTGGAGTGGTTTGGTTTTCCTCCAAGACTCATAATGCTTATTATGGAGTGTGTTTAAAAGGTTAGATTTTCTATTCTCATTAAGGGTAGAAGAATGGGTTGGATAGAAGCTAAAAGTGGATTTAGGCAAGGATGCCCTTTATCCCCTTACTTGTATATTCATTGCTCCCAATTGCTTTCCAATGCCATTTATCAAAGGGGTCTTGAGTTGGGCATTAAAGTATCCCCTAAATCTAATAAAATTACTCATTTATTATATGTCAATGATATTTTGGTATTCTCTAATGCTTCCATGAGATTAGCCCTTTGCTTGACGAAAATCTTAAAGGATATCTGTGGGTGGATGGGTCAAAAAGTTAACAATATGAAATCTCAAATTTAATTTTGGAATTCAGTGAAGAAAAAGTGCAAGAAGAAAATTGTAAAGAAGTTGGGTTACAAGATAGTGAATGAGATGCATTACTTGGGAGTGAAGATGGCTTTAAGAAGACTTGTGAATTCTGATTTCAAATTTAGTTTAGACCATGCTTTGGAAAGGCTAAATGCATGGGGAAGTAGATGTCTTTCTTTGGTAGGAAGAGCTCTTCTGATCAAAAGTTCATTTCTTTCACTACCTATCTTTTTATCAACACATTCTTTGGTTCCTAAAGGAATTTTGTATGAGCTGGATAGAATATGTAGAGATTTCTTATGGCATAAAGATAAGGAGAGGAGAGGTTTACACTATATATCTTGGGAAGATCTTTGCAAACCAAAGTTGCTTGGTGGCTTGGGCCTTTACTCTTCGGTTACTAAGGTGGGACCTTTGAGGTCAAGAATTACTTGGAGATTTATCCAATATCCTTATTTTTTATGCAATCGTTCTATCATATTGAAATATGGCAGTGATGTATGGAATGGTATGGTTAGAAGAGGGAATTCTCTTGCTTGGAGAATTTTGGTTGATGGAGCAAAGTATTTAAAAAGCATTGTTAGATGGAAGTTAGCAAATGGTATCAAAGTGAGCATTATGAATGATACTCATATCTTTGATAAACCTATTAACAAATGGCCTACTTTTGTTAATTTCCATGAGCTTCATAATTAATCGGTCCATAAGTTTATCTCTAAAGATGGTAGCTGGAATTATGTGGATATGCAGAATTGTTTTAATGATGACTTGATTTCTGTTATCAAATTAACCAAAGTATCTCCTGATTTGAATGACGATGCATTGAACTTATCAAATAGCATTCAGGTAGATCAATTATTGCCCTCTCTTTTGAAGCCTGGATGGAAGCTACAAGACGCTTGGGAGAGACGAAAGACAATCTTATTCAGACGTTGAATCGTTTCAGGAAACTCAAATTACTGCCTAAGGTTGAGCTGTTTTGGTGGAGGTTATGTAAGAATACTCTACCTACCAACTCCTTTTTGAATTATAGGAATTTGTTGCATTCTAGTAGATGTCCTTATGGTTGTAATGCTGAGGAGAACCAAGAACATGTGACTATTATCTGCAGTCAGCTGCTCCTGATTGTGCACAAGTTGCGTGATTCGGGATTTCAAGTTCCCATATTTGATTCCTACTCAAAATATTTAAAGGAGTTCGAAAGATTGTCTATAGCTAACCTAAAAATAGTTAAAATTTACTGTACAACAGTTTATTACTCATGGAAAAGAAGAAACCAAATAAAGCTTGGAATACCTACTTCATCTGTTAATTTTTTGGCTACAAATGTATAACTTCCATTATTCAGCCGTTGAAGAATCCAATTCTAGGAAACTGGGATACTAATCTTCGATTGGAGTCTGTTGATACTTGGCATTCTCCTCCCCTTGGTTGGATTAAGATCAATGTGGACGCTACGCTAAAGGAATCATATAATACAGGTATTGGAGCTATCATTAGAGATCACAAGGGGTGATTCCTTTGTGCTTTTGGTGAGCAGTTTAAGCATTGGGATATTGCTACTCTTGAACTACATGCCGTTCTATTTCTTAGAAGACACTTGTAACGGTGGATATTCCAATATAAGGGAGTTATAATTGAAGGAGACAACTACAATGTGATTAAGTTGCTTCAACAATCCTTGAAGAAGACGAAATGGCAACAACTTGCGAATTGGAATGAAGACATTATTTTCCTCAATGAGTTTAACAATGTGATTTTTCAATTGATTTCTAGAAATTGTAATAAGGTAGCTGATTGTTGTACTACCTTAGCTTTAAATAGTAGTTTTACTTTTGATAGCTTTTCTGAAAATTGCATTCCTTCTTCTTTGTTTTACCTGGTGAAGAAGGAGTGTGATTTCTTTCTTTAATAGCTTGTATACCTTTATTTCCTAATACAAAATTGCAATTCTAAAAAAAAAAGCTAATTCTCTTATTTTGGATTGATAATGTAAAGTACATGTTAAGTACTAATAAAGACTCTTATTCTATAAATATTAAATGATATTTTTAATATTATCACATTCTTAATTTAATGCATATAGTGGTCATATATGTAGTTAAAATATAGTGTGATGTATAGTCTCAATGGACGAATACAAGAACAACCAGGAATATTGAGAGACGATGCTTGCTTGCCTCGACATAGGATGTAAAATATTTTAGGTTTTTAAGGAGATACTATAACTACAAGAGGTCAGCAGATATCCTTTTCACTACTATAAGCTATATTATTATCTAGAGATGCATATGCTCTAAATCACATCAATAATTAAGAGTCTCATTAGATTTATTTAGTAATAGAATCTCCATAAAATTTACACTCATCAATCAAAAATATTTTTAAATATTGTATCCAATATTTTTACTCTTTTATTTAGTAATAGAATCTCCACAAATATCATTTTTAATAGGATAATTATTTTAACTATAGTTAATGATAGTAGTTTGTTTCAAGTAAACATACATTCTTGTGTGTTCTACATTATACTCTATTACTTTATTACTTAGCATGTATTCTTACATATATTAAGTGGAATTTTATTATTTTTATATCAAAAAAAATCTAAGCATTATTTAGGGGTGATAGAGCCCTAGATTTTTATACAATTCAAAAGTTCACTCTATAGTCTCTATTAAGTTTTTGGCACCATTACTGAGGAAGCATTTTATTTTATTTTTTAAGATTTTAACTATATTATTGAATTAATTATATAGTTAGACCTATTAGAATTTTTTCTTTTATTTATTTTATTTGCATATTCATGGTTGCATGTTTTATAGACATAGAAAGGAACCTTTATTGTTTGACTCTAAAATAAAAGAACCCTTTCAAAAATTTAAAAAATCAAAAAGATTGTGAAAATGGCTAAACATGTACTAGATTAAGATCATTTCAGACCTTTTAGAGATTTGCTAATCCTTTTGTAAATAGAATTCATTAGCGCATTAGTAGACCTACGATTCAAGCTAATAATTTTGAATTAAAACTTGCTTTAATACAAATGATTCAAAATTCTCAGTTTGGGAGAACTCTTGTTGAATATCCCAATTTACACTTAACTAGTTTCTTAAAATTCTGTGCAATATTTAAGTATAGTGGTGTTAGTGATGATGCTATTAAACATAGATTATTCCCATTTTCTCTAAGTGATGAAGCTACGATGTGGTTTAATTCTCTACCTCTAGGCTCTATAACCACTTGGAATCAGTTGGCTTATAAGTTTCTTGCTAAGTATTTTCCTCCTTCAAAGACTACTAAATTTAGAAATAATATCACTTATTTTACCTAGTTTGAAGTAGAATCAATCTATAAGAGTTAGAAGAGATTTAAAAAAATTCTTAGGAAATGTCCTCACCATGCTTTACTGATTAGTTGGTTATTCAAATATTTTATAATGGATTAGTATGATCGCTTAGAGAAATCATATATGCTACAGTAGAAGGATCATTAATGTCTAAGCTATTTGAGGAAGCATATAAATTAATAAAAAAATTGCTACAAATAATTTTTAGTGGCCTGCTGATAGGATAAATCTTATGATAATAGCAAAAATTTATAAATATGATGCTTTATCAATGTTAATTGCACAAGTTACTATAATTTTTAAGAAGTTGAGCATAATAAGAGTCAATTTTATATTAGGAATTGAATTGTCGATGCAATTAAAGGATCAAAATTTGATTAAAAATAGTAATGTGCAAGGGATTGAAAATATTTATTTGATTGGAAGAAAATATAATCCCGACTATAATATATATAATATTGGTTAGAGGAACCATCCTAATTTTAATTGGTCTAATAACATTGCTAGTAAGAATCAATGGAATTTTAGTCAAAATAATAGAGTAAATTGGAACAATCCTCAACAACATGTTGTTAATCCTAGACTTATATATACTCTAGGATTTAATCAAAGCAATCAGCTTGGAAGTAGAAAATCACCATTGAAAGATGTAGTGACATAGTTGGGGACTCAATTACAAATTCAAGCTACTTCTATTAAAATTTTGAAAACCCAATTAAGTCAGTTTATAATTTTAGCCAGTAGTAGACCTCTTAGATCATTGCCTCGCAATATTGAAGTTAACTCAAAGAAAAAAAAAAGATCATAGTGAAAATAATTTGAAGAATGGTAGCAATATACCCTAGCCAAATTGATAAATCTTGACAAGTCTAGCTGAAGACTAAAAACTTAATGTTGTATGGGAGGCAACCCACTTGTGTCATTAGTAATCTTATTGAGATGGTGAGAGTGGTGCTATATATATATATAATATGTTTTGCACTTTTTATCATTATATAAAAATATATGTTATTTACTAATGTTCATTTATGTTTTTATTTATATTTGATTAAATTTTCCTTATATTTATATTTATATATTACCCTCCTTTGATATCTCTATATTTTGATTATTTATTTAACCATAATAAAATTAAAAATTATGTAAAATTAGGATAATAATAAACCCGCGATCATAATTTAAATGAACACTATTGTATAATTAATAGATTGGCAAAACTATTAATTAACCAGATTAGATCATTTAAATTAATGACCTAACTTTAATTTATAAGTTATACATTTATATATTGACCTTTGTATTTAAAATGAATAATTAAGATTAAAGAATAGATATATGTAGATTAAAATTAAAAATCAAAGCAACCTGAATTTGAAATTAGTACTTTATTAAATCCTTGTATTAAACTTATTAAGATTATAAGAAGATTTTAAGCAAAAATGATATTAAAAATCATTAACTATGTACTCCACAAAACTAAAAAGGAAAAGAAAGATGAAAAGAGTTTTAAAAAAAGAAAAGAAAAAGAGAAAAAGTAAGAGAATATATTTAAAATTTTGTATCAGTAAAAGCTTAGAGTTTGACTACAATCTTATACTTAAATTCACAAAGAATAAGATAGGAGAACTAGTATAAATGATGGTGAACTAAAAAAAATTAATTTTAACTACAAATATATTTAATCTTTAAGTTACATTATTCAATTCAAAAAGTCGATGATTATATTCATAACATATAAATTCAAATTAAGTAATAATAAGAGTAACTAGTTAGGATAATTGTCAATACTTTTCAAACTAAAATCAAAACTTTATTCATTTCCACTACTTTTAGACTGTGATATATTATCATATATTTTAGTAATTTTAAATTATCAATTTTTATTTTGATTATTTGATTAATCAGAATTACAGATTTCTTTATTTGCTTGAGGACAAGAAAGAGTTTAAGCTGGGGAGAATTTAATAAGTGTAAATTATATACTATTTTGTATTCAATAAAAATGTGTTATTTTAGTACAAAATTATAGAAATTTTAAGTAGACTACAGCGCCACAGCGTCCGATGAAACAACCCCATAGTGCCACCTTCAATATCATCGAGACACCATAAATTAGACATTATGGCACTGAGTTTTCTGTTTGTAAGAGCTGTGGTGGCAACACAACTAAGGCCACTGCATTACCAGTGTCGTAGCATCATTTTTGACACTCGGGTGCAACAATGTTTGAATGTCAATAGCGTTGCAGCATGCGGTTATAACATCCAAGGGCCATGTTCTCTCAGTGAAGGGATGTGACTATTTACTAAGTAACCAATCCATACTAGCAAGCATCACTGCGGTGCAAAAGTTTTAGCATTAAGGTGTTAGTTCACTTCAATGGCACTGTAGTGCCACTTTGTCAAGCACCGTAATGCCAGATGCCTTTTTATGTTGTCCAATAAATAGTTATGATGTTATGTTTATAAGGGAGTTCAATCACTTTAATAAAATTAAGTACTTGTTTTTAGAGTACTTCTTAGTTCACTTTTAGAGTAAGATCTAAGGGAGGCTATTAAGTAAAAGATATAATTATTTAGAGTATTTAGTCTGTATTTATTGAAGCAATTCTGTAAGTTAAGGGAGAAGGAGTATAGACGAGATACTTCAATATTTTATGGTGATATCACTCTATTATATTTTTATTCTTCCATGAGTTTAATAAAAATAAGTTTGCTTGTCAATTATTATATGTTTGACTAATTCTCTTTTTTTGGATTGATGATATAAAGTATATTTTAAGTACAAATGAATGCTCTTATTCTATAAATATTAAATAATATTTTTAATATTATCCTATGCTTAATTTAATATACATTGTGTCCATAGTGTGATGTATAGTCTCAATAGAGGAATGCAAGAACCAGGAAATTGGGATAGGTTGTTTGCATGCATAGACATATGATGTAAAATATTTTAGGTTCTTAAAGAGAAACGTAACTGTAGGAGGTCAACAAATATTATTTTCACCCCTACAAGCTTGACAGATGTCTATGGATATATATACTCTAAATCACATCAATAATTAAGAGTCTCATTAGTAAAGATAATAAGTTTACACTCATTAATCCAAAATATTTTTATTAAATATTATATCCAATATTTTTTATTATTTTATTTAGTGATAGAATCTCCACAAATTTTATTTTTATTTTAATAGGATAATTATTATAATTAGATTAAATAATGGTAGTATACTACTAGTAAATATACATTCTCGTGGGTTCAACACTCAACTCTATTACTTGATTACTTGATTTTGCATGTATACTTATATATATTAAGTGAGGTTTTATTTTTTTTTATATGAAAGAAAACCTAAGTATTATTTAGGGGTGATAGAGCCTTAGATTTTTTTACAATTTAAAAGTTCACTCCATAGCCTTCATCAGGGATCGACACTCTCTCAATCATTTTATTACTTAATCGACATGAATACTTGAGTATCTATATCAAAGAAAACCTAAGAATTAATTAACCCAAAGGCATATTTTATTTCATACATGCAATCAGCTATTCATGTACTCACAACCCATCATGTTTTTAATGTTGTTGCCAGGGAAGTAATGCACATATTATAATCTTAAATATTTTTTTTAAACTAGCTGCATATTTAATTCTACTTATATCTTTACTTTCGTAATTTGTGTTAAAATTTTTGTTTGAAAAAAAGAAGATAAAAATTATTATTATTTAGTTTTTTTTATTCTTTACTTTTTAGCTATTATTGTTGCATGTATAGTAGATCTAGTTAGGTGCCCTTATTATCTGATTCTAAAATTAAAAGAACCTTTACAAAAATTATAAAATCAAAAAGATTTTAACTTTAGAGATGTTTTAATCAATTCAAGATTAAGACCATCCTAGACCTCTTATGGAGTATGTCAATCATATAGTAGATGGATACCACCGGAGTATAGATAAGTGCAAATTATGCATTATTTATAATATTTGAATTTTAGTAAAAATATATTATTTTAGTTATTTTTGTACAGACAGAACTCAGAAATGGTGAAAAACATAATGGAACATTAAGCGTTGCGGAACTCGATAAAACACCACCGTTGTGCTCCATTCAACACCGTCGAAGTATCAACTTTTGTATATTACAGTAGCATCCTCTCAATTAACTAGCGTTGCAATGGTAGCACAGTCAATGCCATAGCGTTTAAGGCACTGCTGTGTTGAAAAATCAGCTTGGTAGCACCGGCTTCTCAGGAAACTGAATGTTACAGTGCCACACATTATAACACCTCAGTGCCATTTTAACCACGCAAGCGACGTAGTGCTCTAATTTTTAAAGCACTGTGGAATTACAGTTATAACTTCTAAGAGACATATCACTCAAGTGAAACCATTCTACATCATCAAGTACCACAGTGGAGCAAATATTTTAGTACCGAGGTGTTAGTTCACTTTCGAGAGTCGCTTCACCACACTTTGAAGCGCCGAGTGCTAGATATATTTTCTAAGTTTTTTTCTAAAAATAGATGTTATGTTCTATTTTTAGAAGAGTTCAATCACTTTTATAAAACTTAGTACTTTTCAGTGTGCTTCTTTAGTACTCTCTTAAAGTAAAATTTAAGGGAAGCTAAACATGATACAATCTATTAGAGTGCTTAGCTTGTATTTATTGAAGCAACCCTAAAGTGAAGAAATAAGGAGTGTAGTGGAGATATATAGATCCTACATACTGATAAAATTCTACTACTTCTCTTATAATTTGGTTTTTTTTATGAATACAATAAAAATGAGTTTGCCTATTATTTATTCTATATTTGGCTAGATCTCTTATTTTTGATTGATGATGTAAAGAACATATTAAGTACTAATCAAGACTCTTATACTTTAAAGATTTAATGATGTTCTCAATTATCTCTAATTCTTTATTTAATGCATATAGTAGCCATGTGTGTAGTTAAAACCTGGTGTAATGTATAGCTTAGATGGAGGAATGCTAAAACAATTAGGAATATTGAGATAGAATGTTGGCATATCTTGACATAGGATATTTAAATATTCTAGATTCTAAAGGAGATATTATAATTATAGGAGTTTAGCAGATATCCTTTTCTCCCCTACACTCGGCAGAGATCTAGGAATACACATACTCTGAATCAGATCTATAATTAAGAGTCTAATTATGAAAAATATGATATTTATAGTCATCAATCTAAAGTATTTTATTAAATATTGTATCAACTATTTTACTATTTTTATTTAGTGATAGAAACTCCAAAAATACCCTTTTTATTTTAATAAGATAACTTATGTATTTAGAGTAAGTAGTAATAATTTTATTACAAGTGTAACACTTATAGTGGGTTTGACACAATACTTCATCATTTTATTACTTTATTCGGCACATATGCTTGCGTACATTTAAGTGGGGCTTTTATTATTAACATATCAAAAAAAACTTAAGCATTATTCAGTATTGAAAGAAGAAGCACTTTTTATGCAGTCTGTATCAAAGCCTTGCCCACACATACACCCCATCAAGTTTTTTGGCACAGTTGCTATGGAAGTAATTTGCTACTTGTATATTATATCTTACTTTTTAAATTTTTTTTATTCTTATGTATCTATTATTGCATGATTTGTATATATTGAAAGGAACATTTGTTATTTGAATATGAGATAGAAAGAACTCTTTTAAAATTAAAAAAACTAAAAAGATTTTGAAAATGTTTAGACCAGTACAAGATCAAGATCATTCTAAACCTCTTACGTATTATCCTAACCCTATAGTAGATAGAATTTATCAGAGTATTAATAGACCTACTATCTAGTCTAATAATTTTGAATTAAAACTATCATAATTCAGATGGTTAAAAATTTTAAGTTTAGGAGAACTCCTGTTAAAGTTCCCAATTTACACTTAATTAGTTTCCTAAAAATCTATGTAATATTTAAGTATAATATTATCAGTGATAATGCTATTAGGCTTAAATTATTTTCATTTTCTCTAAGAGATAAGGCTAGAATGTAGTTGAATTCTTTACCCCCAAGCTCTAAAACCACTTTGAATGAGTTGGCTCATAAATTTTTTGCCAAGTTTTTTCCACCTTTAAATACTACCAAACTTAGAAATGATATCACATCTTGTTCCAAATTTAAAGGAGAACAAATTTATGAAAGTTGGGAGAGATTTAAGAAAATTCTTAGGAAATGGCCTCACTATGCCTTACCTGATTGGTTGGTTATTCAAACCTTTTATAATGGATTAGTTTGATCTCTTAGAGTAATTTTAGATGCTGTAGTTGGAGGATCTTTAATGTCCAAGCCATTTCAGGAAGCATATGAATTAATAAAGATAATGGCTACTAATAATTTCTAGTGGCCTGTTGATAGGGTAAATCCTAAGATAATAGTTAGTATCTATGAAATGGATGCATTGTTAATTTTAATTGCACAAGTTACAGCAATTTCTAAGAAAGTTGATATTTTGAAAGTTAGGGCAGGGACAAATAGGTATGATAATTTTGTTAGAGATCCTAAAATTTAAACACCGCAACACTATATCATGTAGCACAACAGTGTTACCCTTTAGACTTTGAATAGCTCTATCATGATAGGAATGGGAATATACTTTTGGAAGATGATGTTATACAACTAGGAATCCAACTGCATAATCAATCTATTGCCCTTAAAAAATTAAAGATCAGATAGGGCATCTTTTTAGGTTAATTAAATATCAAAAATTGGAAGAACATTGTAATAATATCCAACCTAGGAGTGGGAGAGATTTGGGAGACCCTTATAAGGATATAGATTTTTTTATCTTAGAAGAATAATAGTGATGTTGAACATTTAAAAAGTATATCTATAATTGAATAACATGATCCTATAAAGAAACCTAAAAAACTAATTAGGAAGCCTATAGATAGACCACCATCACCTTTTCCTCAAAGGTTAATCAAATATTGATTAATAATTCCCAAACTTCTTAGAAGTATTTAAAAAAAATAACCATCAATATACCCTTCTTTGAAGTTTTAGAGCAGATGCCCACTAATGTATAGTTTATGAAGCATATTTTGAATAAGAAAAGGAAGTTAGGAGAATTTGAAATTCTAGCATTAATTAAAAAGTGTAGTGCTGTAATTCAAAAGAAACTTATTGAGAAACTTAAAGATCCCAGTAGTTTTACCATTCCTTTAACTATTGGTGATAATTCTATGGGAGAGCTTTTTGTGATTTAGGATCAAGTATTAATCTCATACCACTTTCAATCTTTAAAAGATTATATATATGAAACTTCTGTTACTCTTCAATTGGCTGATAGATCTTTCACTTATCCAAGGGGAGCAATAAAAGATGTTTTGATTAAGGTCGATAAATTTATTTTCCCTATTGATTTTACTATGCTTGATATGGAAAAAGACAGGGAAATACCCCCTCATTTTAAGAAGACCTTTCTTAGCAATTAGGAAAGCCATGATTGATGTGTAAAAAGGTGAATTGACCATGAGGTTCAAGATCAAGAGGTTACTATTGATGAGCTTAAATCAATTAAATTCCCTAAAAAAAATAGATATTACTTTAGAGTTGATTTGGAAGGCATTGTAGTGGAAAGTTTCAAGGAAGAATTGTTAGAAGAAGATTTATTGGAAGAGGAAGAAGTTGAAAAGAATAGTGAGTTTTTAAGGGAATTTGTTTCAACAAATAGAGGTAGTTCATGATTATTTAATGACAAGTGTGAACCTTTAGAAACCATATCTTTTGGTAAAACTTTGAGACCAAACATTGAAGATACCCCTGACTTAGAGCTTAAGTTTTTACCATGTCATCTTAAGTATGCTTTTCTAGGGAATAACATTACTCTTCCTATAATCATTTCTACAAATTTAGAATAATATCAGAAAAATGAATTTATTAGGATTTTAAGTGATTTTAAAAGAACTTTTGGGTGGATAATGCATAGAATATTAATGGAAGCTAATTTAATACCAAAAGCTTATTCTCAAAGAAGACTTAACCCTTCCATGAATGATGTTAAAAAAGAGATTATTAAATGGTTTGATGCTAGGTTTTTTTATCCTATTGATGATAGTTCTTGGATAATCCTTATTCATTGTGTTCCTAAATAGGTGGTTTAACTTTTATGTCAAATTAACTTAATAAATTTATACCTACAAGAACTATCGTTGGGTGGAGGATTTACATAGATTATAGAAAATTAAATAAAACCACTATAAAAGATCATTTCCTTTGTCTTTTATTGATCAGATGCTAGATAGGTTGGTGAAGCATTCATTTATTATTTTTTAGATGGATATTTAGGGTATCGGCATATTCCTATTACACCTGAGGACCAAAATAAGATTACCTTCACTATTCCTTATAGAATTTTTTCTTTTAGAAGAATGTCTTTCGGCCTTTGTAATGCTCCTACACTTTTTTCAAAGGTGTATGATTTTAATTTTTTCAAACCTAATCGAGCAAGGTATTGAAATTTTAATGGATGACTTCTCTATATTTGGCACTATATTTGATTCTTATCATGAGCATTTAACTTCAATTTTGAAAAGATGTGTAGAAATGAATTTAGTGTTAAATTGGGAGATGTGTCAATTCATGGTGACTGAAGGCATTATCTTAGGATATAAAATTTCTAAGAAAGGATTAAAAGTAGATATTACAAAAATTAAGATGATAAAAAAATTGCCTCCCCCTAATTTAGTTAAAGAAATTAGAAGTTTTCTTGGCCATGCCAGATTTTATAAGAGATTCTTAAGGACTTCTCTAAAATTCCTAAACATTTATTTCACTTATTGGAGAAGGATGTTCCTTTTATATTTATTTCTACAAGTCTTGAAGCTTTTAATACTTTAAAATAATATTTGATTACTTCTCTAATTATTATTGCTCCTGATTGGTCATTGCCTTTTTTAGTGATATATGGTGCCAGTGACATTATTGTGGGTGTTATTCAGGGATAAAAGCAAGATAAGAAATTTCATGTCATAATTTATGCTAGCAAAACCTTAAATATTACACAACTACTAAAAAATAATTACTAGCCATTGTCTTTGCTTTTGATAAGTATAGATCGTATTTGATTAGTACCAAAGTAATTATTTATACTAATCATTCTACTATTAAATAACTTATGATAAAGAAAGACACTGAAACTAGATTTATTAGGTGGATTCTTTTGTTGCAGGAGTTTGATATAGAAATTTTGATAGAAATGGGACTAAAAATTAAATTGCTAGTCATCTTTCTAGACTCTCTATTGAAAAGCATGCATCAATTGATTATGATATTAATGAATACTTTCCTGATGAATAATTATTTGATATGCATTTGAACAAACTACCTTGGTATGCTAACATTGTTAATTTCATCATTAGTGGTATACTTCCATATGATTTATCAGTAATTTAAAAGAGGAAGTTTTTACATGATACCAAGTATTATTTTTGGAATGAACCTTATTTATTTAATGCTTATAATGATCAAATTATTAGAAGATGTGTCACTGAGAAAGAAATAGAATCAATCGTTAGGGAATGTCATGATTCTCATTATGGAGAATATTTTAAAGATTTTAAAACTCCTTTTAAAGTCATTCAAGCTAAATTTTTTTGGTCTACTCTATTTAAGGATGTAAATGAATATATTATAAAATATGATCAATGTTAAAGAGTAGGAAATATTTTAAAAAGTAATGAAATGCCTTTGAACTATATTTTGGAGATTAAGATATTTGATGTTTGGGAATTAGATTTTATAGGACTTTTTGTGCAATCCCATAGAAGTCAATATTCTTATTATTGTGGATTATGTATCAAAATCGATTGAAGGGTGGCAACCTCTAAAACTGATGCTCAAGTCATCATTAAATTTTTACAACAACAACAACAACAACAACATCAAGCCTTTATCCCACTACGTGGGGTCGGCTACATGAATCCTTTTTCTCCATTGTGTCCTATTAAAAGTCAAATTCTCGTTTAAATCTAATAAAGAAAGATCATTTCTAATATTTTCTAACCAAGTCTTTTTAGGTCTACCTCTACCTTTCTTAACATAAGTCAAATCTAAGACCTCTACTTTCCTAACCGGGTCATCGGGAGGCCGCCGTTTTACGTGACCAAACCATCTAAGGCGACTCTCTCTAATCTTATCTTCCACTAGAGCTACTCCAACCTTTTCACGAATATGCTCATTTCGTTTCCTATCTCTAAGGGTAAAGCCACTCATCCACCTGAGCATCCTCATCTCTGCAACACTTAACTTAGAATTATGCTTCTCTTTTAATGGCCAACATTCAGCACCATTAAATTTTTAAAGAAAAATTATTTTTTTTAGATTTGGAATGCTAAGAGTTTTAAGCAGTGAAAGGGGAAGTCATTTCTGCAATAAAAGAATAAAACAAATTTTAAAAATATATATGAAATTTATCATAGGATAGCAATTGCTTATCATCTCTAAACTAGTGGTCTATCTGAGATTAGCAATAGCGAGTTTAAGCATATTTTAGAAAAAATTGTCAGTTCTAATAGGAAGAATTAGGCTGTTAAGTTAGATGATGCATTATGGTTTTATAGAACTACTTTTAAGACTCCTATTAGTATGATCCCTGCAAATAATTTTTGAAAAAACTTGCCATCTTCCTATAGAACTAGATCATAAGGCATTCTAGGCTATTAAAGAATTGAATTCAGATTTTAAAAGTATGAAAGAGAAAAGATTAATGCAGTTAAATGAATTGAAAGAAATCAAAAATGAAGCTTATGAAAATGCAAAAATTTAAAAGGATAAAATTAAAAAAATTGCATGATCATAAGCTTCTTAGGAAAGAATTCACCCCTCAGCAGGATGTTTTACATTTTAATTCCATACTTAATTTTTTGTATAGAAAAATTAAAATCTAGGTGGTCATGACCATTCACTGTCATGAGAATATTTTCTTATGGAACTATAAAAGTCAAGATAAGAAAAGCTTGCATTTTTTTAAAGTTAATGGCCATATATTGAAATATTGTTTAGGTGGAGACATTGATTGTTTGAGAAATATAACTGAATTGGTTCATCCTGAAATAAAATAATTTGTATAGTCTTACTAAAAACTAAAAACTTAGTGCTTATAGAAGGCAACCTACTTATGTTAATAGTCATCTTGGATGTGATATGAGAGAGGTGCCTTAAGCACTAGTTATAATGTATCATTTTTTTGGTTTATATGTATTGCATGTGTTATTAGCTTACATTATAACATTATCTTTCATTAATATCTACACTTTTTGATTATTTATTTAATCAGAATAAAAATGATAATTAAAAATTATATAAAATTAGGATAATGAAAAAACCCTATATTATAGTTTAAATGAATATGCATTATAATTCATATATTGAAAAACTTAATAATTAACCAACGTAGATCATTAAAGCTATTGACTTAACTTAAATTTATAAGTTATACATTTATACAATGACCTTTGTATTAAAAGATAAATAATTAAGATTAAAGAATAGATATGTGTAGCTTAAATCAAAAAGCATGGTCACTTGAAATTGAAATTAGTGATCTTAATAAATTCTTACATTAATAATTAAGATTACAAGAAAATATAAGTAAAACTGATATTCAAAATCAATAATTACATACTCTACAAAAAAAGAAAAGAAAAGAAATATGAAAAAAGTTTTAAAAATAAAGAAAAGAAAAAGAGTACATTCAAAAATTGGTATTAGTTAAAAGCTTAATGTCCGACTGTAACCTTATACTTAAATTTATAAAGGATAAGATAGGGGAACTAATATAGATGATGGTGAACTAATAAAATTTTAATTTTAACTACAAACACATCCAATCTTTAACTATATTATTCATTTCAAAATTTAATAGTTAATGATTAATTCATAATATATAAATTTAAAATAAGCAAAGGTAAGCGTGATAAGTTAGTATAATTGTTAGAAATTTTCAAAAATAAAATTATGACTTTGTTCATTTAAACTACTTCTAGATTATGATATGTTATCATATATTTTAGTAATTTTAGATCATCAAGTTTTACTTTTATTATTGAATTAATCAACAAAACATATTTCTTTATTTGATTGAGGCCAAGCAAGAGTTTAAGCTTGGAAAAATTTGATAAGTATAAATTGCGTACTATTTATTATGTTTGAATTTTAATAAAAATATATTATTTTAGTTATTTTCTAAAAAAAACTCAAAATGATGAAAAATATAAAGGAAAATTCAACGCCGCATTGCCTGATGAAACACCGCCGCTGTGCTCCATTCAATACCACCAAAGCATCAACTTTTGGATATTACAACACCATCCTCTCTATTTACTATACTGCAGTGGCATCACAATCAACATTGTAGCATTTGAGGTGCCATTGCATCAAAAAATAATCTTAGTAATGCCGGATTCTCAAAAAAATGAATGTTGTGGTGCCACCCATTTCAATGCCTACACGCCATTTTGACCACTCGAGCATTGTAGTGCTCCAATTTCCACAGCATCACGATGTTGTAGTTATAACATCTAAGGGATACATCGCTCTAGTGAAAAGATGAATCTATTCACTTGATAACCATTCCATATCATCAAGTGCCACGGTGGAGCAAATATTTTAGGGTCGAGGCATTAGTTCACTTTTGAGCTAGATAGTACCATACTTTCAAGTGCCGCATTACCAGATACTTTTTGTGTGTTTTACTATAATTAGATGTTATATTCTATTTGTAGCAGAACTCAGTCACTTATGTAAAATTAGTACTTTTCAATGTGCTTCTCTAGTATCCTCTTAGAGTAAAATCCAGAGGCTAGGGAAGTATAGGATACAATTTATTAGAGTGTTTAGCTTGTATTTATTGAAGCAACTCTGAAGTGAAGCAAGAAGTGTAGAGGAGGTACTTTGATCTTACCTAGTAAAAAACTTTCACTACTTCTCTTGTACTTTGATTCTTCTATCGAAATAATGAAAATGAGTTTGCTTGTCATTTATTCTATGCTTGGCTAGATCTCTTTTTTTTTTGGATTGATGATGTAAATAGTATATTAAGTACTAATGAAGACTTTGATACTTTAAATATTTAATGGTGTTCTCAATTATCTTTCATTCTTTATTTAATACACATAGTGGCCATGTGTGTAATTAAAATTTAATGTGATGCATAACCTCGATAGAGGAATGTAAGAATAATCAAGAATATTAAGATAAAATATTGGCATACCTAGACATAGGATGTTTGAATATTATAACATCTAAATGAGATAATATACTATAAGTGGTCAGCAAATATCCTTTTCATCCCTGCAAGCTTAACAGTGATCTAGGAATGCGCATACTCTGAATCAGACCTATAATTAAGAGTTTAATTAGAAAAAATATGATATTTACATTTATTAATATAAAATATTTTATTAAATATTATATCAACTATTCTACTATTTTTATTCAGTGATAAAAACTCAAAAAAATATCATTTTTATTTCGGTAGGATAGTTTATGCATTTAGAGTAAGTAGTAATAGTTTTATCATAGTAAGCATAATACTTCCTCATTAATTTGACACTCTACTTAATTATTTTATTATTTTATTTGGCATTATACTTGCATACACTTAAGTGGGGCTTTATTATTTACTTATCAAAGAAAACTTAAGTATTATTTAGCATTAATATAACAAGCACTTATTATGTAGTCTGTATCAAAGCCTTGCCCACACACACCCCATCAAGTATCAATAGACCTACTATCCAGGCCAATAACTTTGAACTCAAACTTTCCATAATTCAAATGATTCAAAATTCCTAGTTTGGGAAAACTTTTGTTGAGGATTCCAATCTTCACTTAGCTAGCTTCTTAAAAGTCTACAGAACATTCAAATATAACGGTGTCAATAATGATGCTATTAGGCTTCATTTATTTCTATTTTCTTGAAGTGATAAAACTAAGATGTGGTTGAATTCCTTAGCCCCAAGCTCTATAACCACTTAGAATGAGTTGACATATAAATTTCTAGCTATGTATTTCCCACCTTTAAAAATTCTCGAACTTAGAAATAACATCACATATTTTTCCCAATTTGAAGGAGAATCAATTTATGAAAGTTGAGAGAGATTTAAGAAAATTCTTAAGAAATGTCCTAACCATACTTTTCCCGATTGATTAGTTATTCAAACTTTTTATAATGGACTAGTAGGATTCCTTAGGTCAATTATAAATGCAGCAATTGGAGGATCTTTAATATCTAAGTCATTTGAGAAAATTTATAAATTAATTGAGAAAATGGCTACAAATAATTTTTAGTGGCCTTCTGATAAGGGTAAATCTAAGAGAGTAGCAGGTGTTTATGAATAAAATGTTTTATCAATTCTTACAGCTCAGGTAACTGTTATATCTACAAAATTGGATATTATTGGAGTTAGTTTATGATCAAGATCACCAATACAGTTTAAAGAACATTATTTAAATTTATTGGAGAGAATAGTGCTCAAAGATTGAGAATATAAATTTGACAAGAAGATAAAATAATCCCTTGATTCAGTGCAACCAAATTGACATATCTAGACAAGTCTAGTTGAAAACTATAAATTTAGCATTAATTGAGATGTAACTCAATTATGTTTATATGTTTATTTATTTTTTGCAGTTTGTATTATGTGTGTGTTTTATATTATCTGTGAAAGTTATTAATTTTGATTTTGGTTAGGTTATAAAAAATTTCCTTAAAAAAATGTATTGTGGTAAAAATTGAACTATAGCCATAGCATTAGAGTTTGAAGTGTCGCAGCATTTTCCTGTCAAGCGCTATAGCATTCAAGAACAACATTATAGGCTAAACTTTTAGGAAAATATTTTAGGTTGTAACACTATAGAGCTATATCTTTGAACGTCACAACTCTATTAAGCTGTATAGAGAGCCTTTGCAGTACACTTTCAAGCACTATAGCATTTAGTTAGTTATTTCTATAGTACTGATGGAAGCGTAGTCAATATTTCATACTTTCATAACTTTTTCATCATTAAGCTTTATTGAGCGTCGCAACGCTGTCTACAGCACCGTAGTGTTAAGTCAAAATTATAACTGTATTAGTTGTAGCATTGTAGCGATTGGCTTTGTTAACATTGCAATGTTCGCACATGTCAAACATCTCAGCATTTCTCTAATCAAAAAGAGGGTGCTTCATTTCCTCATGCTTACACCACAATGCCACATGTCCCTCACTGCTACAACGTTTGTCGGTTTGATCATTTTGTTATTTTGTGCCTTTTAGCGCCGCAATGCTTAGATTTTCTTTATTGTATTTTTATCTCCATTTCTCTCAAAGTACTGTATAATATCTATTTGTTGGTGTTTTCAAGCAATGGCCCAAAAATGTTTGCTAGCAAGAAGCATGACTCATCCTCCGATGATAAGAGCAGATTCATATATATTGAAGCTGAGCAGCAATATGGGTTAATTGTAGTGAATAAATAGTTAATCCCTAAGAGAGGCTTTCAAAACTTGGGTGTGAAAGTGATGCAGATAATAATGAACTAGAGTTGGGAGCTATTGTGTTAGGAATTCCATGTTGTTATGGTAATGTTGGCCTCATTTTTGTATGAGGTTAGTAGGACCAATCCAGACCTTAGATCTTTTCAGTTCTTAGGATCAAACACTTTAGATGGTTTGCTAAGACAACCAACTCTAGTCTTAGGCTAGGCCGGTGTTTACTTTTTTGTTGTGTGCTGGGTTTTCGAGCTTTCATTGCATATTATTTGCTAGTAATAGAATTGCAGTGATTGTTTATTTATTTACTGCACTCTGTGATGTGATTGATTGTGCGTTAGATCTACCCCTAGGTTAGGAACGATTTATACTAATTCAATCTTATACAGGTGGTCATGCTCATACAAGGCATTAAATAAAGGGGGCAAAATCATAAATAATAAATTGCACAGGTGCTCCAGAAATTTGCTTAAGTCACCCTTTAAAAATTAAAAGAGCATGGCCAAGTGTTGTTGTGATTTGAGTACTTTAATTTCTAAATATTAACTGCTTGTGATGTCAAATGTTGACTGTTAATTATTAGGATAACCCTGCAGGTTGTTGAGTCTAAATTTTTTTTTAATTTCTATTAATATAATTTGATTCAAATTGAGTTGTAATGTATTAAGTGCTTTAAGATGAGATTATATATCCTACTTAGATTCCAAAGAGGAGAGGACATCCCTTAGGGGAGAGTCATCCACAATTTGGAAGCCTAAGTTAGGATATTTTCAAAGTATCCAAAGAGAAAAGATAACACCCCTATTCAGGGGAAGTTTCTTTTCATTTGGATATCCGGACCCGACAATCCAAGGAGTTCTAGAAGGACGAAGAAGTGAAGAACGAGAAGACACATTCTCAAAGTCACTTGAGTCTTAGGAGTAGAATCCGGGTTGTAGTCAGTGGTACCCGGCCACTTTACTTTCCTGCAGACCATGGGTTGTATAATTAAAAAGCACTTGCCTATGGACATTCATTTTGAATATTTAGTTAATTAATTTAATTATTTGATTGATTATTTGATATGTTGATTGCTATTAAGGACTTGTATGCTTTTAATAGTTTTTTGGCGATTATTGCATGTCGTATTTGATTTAGCCTAGAATCTGATCGGAGGCTCGTGAGGACATATTTAAAACTATTTCTACTTACACAAGACTTAAAAATACTAACTCTAACGCTTTTAAGAAGTAAGCCCGGGACTGCCGGGGGTTTTTCATACATACATATTGAAACTTCTCTTCCATGTTAGGCACCTCCCGCCTGCGAGTTTTGGCAGACCACCTGACCTATTATGGTGCAATTCTGTCCAAGGGGATGTTGTGTAATCCCTATGATAAAATCTATTTTTAAGCCTAATTTTTAAACTGCTTCATTCTGATTTCAAAGCATTCGAGTCAACTAGCATGCATCGCATTAGTAACAAATTACAATTGAGTATAATTCTTAATTGCATTTTTAGCTTAAGCATTTTACCCAACATATGTCAAGGGGTCAATTAGGAATCTGCTCTAAATGTCGACTCTAACTCTTCAAAACTCAATCTTAAATAACGTCCCTAACCACTCTTTCATAAAAGACTGGACAACATGGTTTTGAAGCGCTTAGGTGGTTTAGCTGGCTCCCCAATCCAGGCCGGGGTAAGTCCAGGATTGCATTGCATTAGCTAGGTTCTGGGTCACTAATTTTCAGTACCCATTTTAGACTTAGGATCTGAGGCAAATTTTTAATCCTAAGACCTCAACTTCTGGGAATCTAATTCTCACTTTCTAATAAAATTGATCACTCAAATATTAAATCTCTTTCAATCTAATTCAAGCCCAACACTCAGGATAGTTTGAGGTATTTTTGAAGTAATTCAGAATCTCAAGACACCTCCTACTCTTCTTCCTTTGACTCCAAAAATAAGTGTTCAACCTCGAACCAATCCCTGTTGAAACTCCAGTCCCGATCTCCTTTGACATCAAGCCTTAAACTCTTAAATAAAATTCGTATCGCTATTTTAATTGAGAGTGTTCGTAAAACATTTTCTGATTTCTTACGATGTAATTAACTACGAGGGCTTGCGCTCGTAGGAGATTTAGAAACCCAGACCAGATTTTCAAAATCAAACTTTTCAAAAATGCTAATTAATTATCTTTAGGAAATGCAAACCTGACGATCATTATCGTCATATTTAAACTATCGATAGTAATTGATATCTTCTTTCTCCGGATAGATGTATCAATTACAATCGTAACTTTAATTATGAAATTAATGATCTCATATCTGAATTATTGCAGTTGAACAATGGATTAAACATCATTTTGATCCTTCAGGATCATATATTATTTCTCCTTGAGTTTGGCTACGATAATCAGAAAAAATTCAAAGATTTGTAATCGGAAACTATTAGGGAACAATATGATCACCTTTCGAGGTAATATATCATTCATAATAAGTGTTTGATTATAAAATTAAAATTTCAGAAATTAAACATTTCCCAAAAAAAATTAAACCCTTTTCAAAACAATATTTTTCAATCATTACAGGTAAATGTGGTGAGAGAGTTCTTTACTAATGGGAAGGAGTTTGTAGACAATAGGTGCTATGTGAGAGGTAAGTGTGTACCCTTTAATTTTGTAGCCATTAATCTCTTTACAAGATGAGAGATTTTGATTTTGATGAGTACACCCCTTTTTCTAGAGCCTTTGATCTTGATGAGATTCTGAGGGTTCTTTGTGGGCCCCACAGTAGGGATGTTTGGAAAAAGAGAACAAAATTGTTAACTTTCCTACATCAAAGCTTGGCATTATTTTATCTCTGCCGATTTATTTCCAAGCAAAAATATTAGTGAGGTAACCAAAGACTGTGTTGAGCCTTAACTTTTCTATTCATGTTGTTTATATTATTGATGTGGGAAAGCTTATTCACTCTTCTTTGAATTCCATTATCATGGGTACTACTTCAATTGACTTGGGCTATTCTTCTCTTATCTATGTTTTATGTATAAATTCTAGTGTTTTTGGTAATCCTAATGAGGAACAACCTTTTTTAATTTTTGTCCTCACCAAAAGAAAAATAGAGAACTTTAAAGCACTAAAAGTAGAGGAGGGGGCTGGACCCAATGAGCCTCATCTCACTAGTAGGCCCAACAACAACAGAAGCAGCAGTTCTAGGACTCCAAAACCCTTAGGTGAGCAAGTGCCAGAGTTGAAAGAGTAGATGGGTTAGGTGACTGATTTCTATGAGGAGAGTAAGGAATGGTAGGCTCATTACTCGGGTATATAGGAAAAGCATTGCCACCATACAGTTGAATTTAACGAGGCTTTAGTGGGGATGTTTAGAAGGAACCCCTTTATTGAAAATCCAAACCAGCTTCATTTTCTTACTGCTCCAAAATATCAGTCTTTTGTTTAGACCCAACCTAATGATGATGATGATGAGGAGGAGGAGGAGGAGGAGGAGGAGAAGGAAGACTGAGATTCTGAGTGATAGTGGGTTGTTGTTTTCTTTCTTTGTTTAGTTGTTGACTTAGAGGCTTGAGGGAGATAAAAGAGAGTATGGGTTATTATTAGTGCTGCTTGTAGTTTATTTTCATATGTTTATTTTTCAATTCTTTTCTTGGTGTGTGTGGGGGGATCCCCATGATGTATGATGTGGTGGATAGCTTTGTTAGCCATTATTGATTTTATGTTAGTGACTACGTGATTGTACAGTGGGGCTGGAAAATAGTGTTTCGTGCACTATAATTATCTTCTCTCTTTCATAGTATGTTTTTAATTTCCTTGGAGCTTTTAACCATTTTAATGAAAAGGCAAGTTTATCTTTTTATGCTTCGTTATGTTTATATGTGATAGTCTTTAGTTCTTTTGCTTATATAATTATTATTTTGTGATTTACATTTGATTAAATTCTTATTTATGCTTAACTGTTGAAAGTGTTCACTACATAGCGCTTACACTATAATTGTTTATTTATTCAAAATAAAAGTAAAAATTAAAAATTATTTAAACTTAATGATAATAATAAAATCCTATATGCTAATTTGAATGAATAAAGCATAGTCATTATTTAAAAAACATAATTATTAATTAAGGATAATAATTTTAGTCATTGACTTGTTTTGAACTTAAAAGCTATACACTCTAGCATTATCTACTGAATTGAAGAATGAATAGTTGAGTTTGTGGAAAAAAGTGTGGAGCTTATATTATGAAAATCATAGTAAACCTAACTATAAAATTAGCAAACGTACTAAATCCTTACATAAAATTAATTAAGGTTGCTGGAGGGAGAAAGCAAAGCTGACATTCAAAATCATTAATATGTACTTCAAGTATGAAAAAGTAAAAAAATATGAAAAACTAATAGAAAAATTTTGAAAAAGAAAAAAAGATGAGTAATTTCTAAAATAATAAGTCAATCTTTCACATACTTATAGTGGAAAAGTTCAATTAGATCAATAACAAGGGTGATTATTTAAGCTAATTATTTATGATTTTTAAATTAGTATTACAGCTTTGATCATTCCAAATTACTCTTAGACCATGATGTATTATCTTACATTTAACAATTTCAAATTACCAATTTTTATTTTGACTATTACATTGGGAGGAATTTGTTAAGTATAAATTTTATATTGTTTCTTACTTTTAAATACAGTGAAAACGTGTTGTTTTAATGTGCTTATGTAAAAAATCTCAGGTAAAGACAAAAAATCACAAGTATTAAACTAGCACCACAGTGTCATTATCCACAATGCCCTAGCACCTTATTCAAACATTGCAGTGTCGGTTGCTCTAGAATTTCAGGAAGATCAGCACCCGGTAAAGCCAAGTTTAGCCCCATTGAGCTTTACAACATTGTTGCACCAAAAAATGCATTGCAGCACTTGAGTCTTGGAAAAATGAACGTCGGAGTGCTGAGCATCACAATGCCATAGTGTCATATTGGATATTCAAGCATCGTAATGCTCATATTTTGTAGCACGGTGATGGAGTAGTTGATGAAAGATGGAGCCACACTGAATCAACCATTCGATGCACCGGTTCAGCCAAAGTGAAATGTAAGTGTAGGGATGTGTATGCTTTGATCCACATCAATATTTAAGAGTCTCGTTAGAAAAACTTTGTTATTTTATAGGCATTAGTACAAAATATATTTTATATATTGGTTTTTATCATCTTTTGCATTCTTTGTAATTGGAAGAAACTCAAAACTCTTAATTTTCGTTCAGTAGTATAAATCTTGCATCTGTAGTAGACAGTACTAGTTTGATTGCAATCTAATAGAATAATTCCTCGTGGGATCGACACTCTCTTCATCACTTTATTATTTGATCGACATGTATACTTATGTATCTAGTGGCAATCTATATCAAAGAAAACCTAAGCATTAATTGACTCAAAGGAATATTTTTTTTCATACATGCAATCAATTATTCAAATGCCTATAACCCATAAGTATGTCATTGTACTCTTTATTATGGACATTTTGACTATATGCAATTGAGTTTTCAATGGTTGATTTTTCCCATATTAATTTCTGAGTATATTATTGAAATGAGGCTTTTCTAGCAAGTATTGGCCTCAAGATTAGGTATCCGTGCTGGAAATCTGGAAAAAATCTCTACTTTGGTTATGCTTTATGTATTTTGAAAACCCTTATATTTTTTTTAATTAATTGCTTTTAAATTAATTACTTTTATATGTAAATTATGTTTTGATATCTAAGATGGGTAAAGGAGGAGTCTACTAAGCTAGTTAAGCTTACTCTGTTCTTTTTACATTTCAAGGAAGGGTAGAAGTCCAGCCAAGTAGATCAGGTGTAGAGGTAGGGTTTTGGACCCACATTTCTATGGTATAATTTTGTAATAAAGCATTTAATTGTTTGATGTATAAATATTTGTAATCTGGATTATTGTAATTACAATTTTATGAAATGAAAATTGATTTTACTATTTTTACATTTTAAAATTTTAATAGCTCTAGTTGTAATTATTGGGTGATGAGTTCTTTAATTATAGAATTAAGAGTACAATCCTTCTATTAGATTCAAGAGCATTATAGGTGGTAACAGAGAAACAATTTGGAAGGACTAAAAAAATTTTAACCATAACTATAGGAAATGGATTATGTTGCCATATGAAAGGAATTTAAAGTCTAGTATAGGTTATTGTCTATTAATTATGTTGCATGATTGAATTCCCTTGTTTTCATTTAGATTAAACTGTTGCTACATCATGAACACCCAAGAGAAAGAAGAATCTAATGGACATAATTCCAATCAGGCTGCAATAGTTCAAAGCATTGTGTGGGCTATGACTTCTAATTTAATGATGCAGCTTACTAGGTTGGTGACCCAGCTAATGAGTGAGGCTCAGAGTAGCATGGTTGGAGTAAAGGGGGATGAGATCGATAGGCATCTGTAACTATTTATGTGATTGAAGCCACCTTATTTTAAGGGTATTGTTGAGCCTCGAGCAGCTGAGAATTGGCTGTTGAGAGTAGAAAAATCATTCGACAGTATTTAGTGACCGGAGGGCAGGAGGGTTCCGTTAGCATTATTTTTGTTAGATGGAGAGGCAGAGAGCTGGTGGATAGGCGAGCAGTGAGAGAGGTTTCAAGGGAGGTCAAATGCAAAAATTAGCTGGGAGGAATTTGTTGAGATTTTTAGGAGCTGGTTTGTACTGTCGCCTACTAGAAAGCATATGTAGGAGTCCTTTCTAAGACTAGTGCAAGGGAGCAAGATGGTGATGCAGTATGAGATAGAGTTAATAGCTCATGTCAGGTATGCCCCCCAATTAGGTAGCTCACCAAAGAAAAATTGTTATCATTTCCTATGTGAATTGAGGGATAGTTTTAGGCATCCTCTAGTGCCATTTCAAATCAGTGATTTTTTTGAGCTAATGGAAAGAGTAAGGCTAGTGGAGAATGATTTGATGTCCACCAAAAAAAAAAAGGAATGCTTGCAGGAAGAGGTTTAGAGGAGAGTCCTCTAAAAGTACAATCAATAGGAAAAAGTCCAAAGCGGAGGTTAATGATTTTAGGAGGGGAGGACTAATAGCATCCGAGAGTGTTGAGGGATTTGTATATGTTAGCAATGCACCATTTTTTAGTTTCTGTATAAGGAGGCATAGAGGTCGATGCTATTTATACACGAGCTGATGCTTCAGGTGTGGCTAGATAGGTCATAAGGTGGCTCAGTGTTTGTTGAGAGTGCAAGAGGGTAAACCTGAAATGAGAGGCAGTCAAAGTTTGAGGCAGCATCCAACCCCATCTAGAGTTGTCAGTGAGGCCTCGTTGACCCATAGAGGAGGGAGATTTATGTGACACTCATCTGGTGGATCAGTTGGAGGAACTCAGTGGGAGTCCATCCTAGTTGTTAGTTTGGCTCTAGTACAACGTAGAGTATACAAATTGATGCAGCAGGAGAGACGGGAGGCATCACATGTAGTTACAGGTATGATCCATATTTCTGAATGACCATGTAACATTTTTTTTACTCTCATCCCAGTCATTCTTTAATGTATAAGCTTCTTCTTCTTGATTTAAGTTTAACATCTATTTCATTATGGCATGCGTTGTTTGTTATGTTGCCAAGGTAGGATATAATGTATGTTAGTAGGGTATGTGTATTTGAGCTTGAGATTTCTGTTAGAAAGTTAGCATCAGCACTGATCTTGTTACCCTTGAAGGAGTTTGATGTGATAGTGGGCACGAATTTGTTGAGCATGTATCAAGCTCAAATTAATTATCATAAGAAGCATGTAAGTTTATGTGTAGATGGAGTATTCTATTTTCTGGGTGCTAGAAGTGTTATATCATTATTGATTTCTGCATTGCAAGCAAATAAAGCCTAGATAAAAAGGCAATTTTATATTTCTAGCTTAAGCTTGAAGAAAGGGGATTCAATATTTCTAGCCTATGTCAAATATTTAAGTAAATTAGTGAAAGGTTTAGAAAATATCTCAATGGTGAAAGAAATTCTTGATGTCTTCCCTGAAGAACATCTGGGTTGCCTCCAGAGAGAGTGATAGAATTCTATATTGAAGCCATGCTAGGTATAACTCCGATAACGAGGACTACATATAGGATGGCACCTAGGGAATTGCAAGAGTTGAAAGTACAATTGCAGGAGCTGTTGGATAGAGGTTTTATCAGGCTTAGTGGATCACCTTTGAGAGCTCCTATATTATTTATGAAGAAATTTTTTATTCGTACAGATTTTATCAGGCCAAGGGATAATGTGGGCTTTGGCTATTCATCTTTTGATACCCTAGCTCTTTTAGAGATTTTTTTAATAATTCATCTCTTTTATTGAATTGATGTTCAAAAGTTTATGGGTCCCCTTGAATTAAGCCTCCTAGTAATGCCTCTATCATTTGGAAACACTTACATGATTATGCTTAGAACCTTCGAAGTTTCATGGATTTCTAAGTTACCAATAATTGACAATGATCCTTTTTTTATGATCCATGGTTTAAGGATGCTTCCCTTCTAGAGAATTTTGGGAGCAAAATCTTTGTAGCCCTACAACCAAGGCAATAGATTTCATCTCCAACATAAATTGATGTCTCCTTTATTGTTCTAATAACTCTATTGTGAATCAAATTCTCAGCATTAATATTTTGAACTATGATATTTATAGCTATTTATTTTGGGGAAAATTCTTTCTCCAGTAAGCAACCATACCACCAATTACATCAGGGTATTTCTAAGGTGGTGTGCACAAATAAATTTGGTTCAAAAGTTTTGCTATTATCTATGCTTTTATAGCTTGAAGAATTTTTAAAGAGGGGCTCAAAACTACTGGCTACCTTTTGAAAAGAGATGTTGTGTTTAATCAAATGATGGTTTTTTGGCAGCCAACTCAAGGAAAGTCACGATCACCTATCTTTTTACTGTAAGATGTCCTTATTTTTGCTTAAAAGTGGCATACCCAATGGTTGATTTTTTGTCCAGGGAAGCTCTTTACCTTAGGTTCTGGATCATCTGAATTCTTTCACATGTAAAATTACCATGAAACTTTACCTCCTAGCTCTGTTCAAGCCACTACTTATTACATTTGGTTGAAAGGAGCAACTGAATTTTTCAAAAACAAATGCAAAAATGCTTATATTTTGAGAGAGAAATTTTGTTATACTGTGAGATTAAAGAGAGCAAAAGATGGGTGCCTTTAGAAGATCTTGCAAATTTTCTCCCCCAAAATATAAGCATTTCATGTATTTTGAGCTCTTCTGTTGTATCCTATTACCTGTATAACAACTTCTATAATCACTAATTATCAATGAAAATGCTGGACATGGCCTCCATCTCCACAAAAAAAATGTTCCCCCATGACCCGCAGCTCTGCTGTTGAGGCTAACACGTTCAATTTTTCACAATATCGATATTATAGTAATAGTAATATTGCAAATAATAAATATAAACAATATACACCCATCCCATAGAATAACTGTGAGCTATAGGTCACCATTTATTGAACAATCACACAGATAAAAAGCCACAAAATCATTAATAGAGCCCATATATTGTCTAGCTTACAACATACAAAGTAAGAGCTAATGCGCATGAAAACATCCAAATTATCAGCTAGATTTCACTGCAGTCGACTTCTCTAGGCTTCACAGAATTGATTAGTTTCGAGCCATCTCCTTCAACTAATCAAATTTACCATGCATCACTTACCATTCGCCTCTTGCAAAAGGAGCTCATCCGATCACATGCCTCACTCAATAAATCTGTAGGGAGTCCAAAGAATAATCTAACCCAGTTCTTCAAACCGATGATGGAACCTAGAAGACCTCAAATAATTATTATGATAGAATGGAATTTTCAAATAATGGAAGTTACTGATCATGCATGAAACAAGAAAGTATCAAGCTATCACTTCACTTGTCACACTAATAGAGAAGAATGTATGCCTTGAGAGACAAAGGCAACTCGGTGAGCTAAGCTACCCCGGCGGATAAGGCTAGCATTGTACATGAAACACATAGGCCAACTTGTTCATGGAAAAAATAACAATTATTGCAAAAGCAATAACGAATATAAACGATGAATGAGAATGTATGATCTCTCTTTGGAGCTATACGAATACAGCAGAGAAAACAAGATGGAGCTTAGTTGAGAAATTAGCCTATGTTTTTGGTCCTGCAACAGAGTTGAGAAATTAACCATGTTTTTTGTTCCTACAGCTTCAATTGATATTTTTTTCTTGAGGAAATGATTAGATATGCTTTTTTTTATATGTATGGAACCAAACAACAATTAAAAGCTGTATCAAGCATAAATAAAAAAATGTAATAGCAAGCTGGAATGACTAAAATTATGGTTGTTTATATGTTGACAATTAAGCTACTGACATTTTCAATTGCTCCAAGTATACCAATACACAATCCTATACTACAAATTTTAAGAACCAATACGGATGACAATGCTAAGCAAATAAAGCAGATTAGTCTAGTTAAATGCTAACCTGGCAAAACCAAGACAGACTCCTCTTTCATCAATTCCTTCGCAAAGTCCATGTCGTTCTCGATGCCAAGAAGGCGGCTCGTATCCACCTCAACCTGTTATAAAAGATAATAATAGAAAAAGCAAAGAGTAGGATTAACAACAGAAGCTTAAAGAGAAAGAATTGTAGGATCTCTCAGACAAAAAATTACCATCATGAACATGGAACCCTGAGGCCTGGAATAGCAATCGAGAACATCAATTTGCTCCAATCCCACAAAAAGAGTTTCCATACAGGACTCCAATAACGCTAACACATTCTCATGAAATTCCACGTTTGCATCTAACAGAATCGTTGGAACAGCAGCCTGCCCCATTGGAAGCATAAGAAATTAGCACATATCCTAGAATGTTAAATAAGATTTCTCGTGACAATTAAAGTGAAGGAGAGTATGAGCAAAACGGTAAGTTTAAAACCTGGATCACTGAAGATGGGCCAGGATTTATGTTCATCAGTATTTCAGTTGCCTTCCTCACCTGCACAGGCAAGAACAAGTTGGGTAAATACTTTAGCATAAACAAAGAATAGAAACGAGAAAAACAAAAACACATTCACTAACATGGTAAGAAGTTGAAAGCTATAACCATACCTCTTGAAGGGTGCCATTCGAATCGCAAATTGCAAACCAGCCGAATCTCCAGCCAGGAACCATCCAACGTTTGGACAATGAACCGATAGTGATAACAGGCGCCAAGTAAGCAAAGGATGCCATAGGAATGAACCTTCCGCCCCCGAAGACGATCCCCCCATAAACCTCATCGGCGATGATGGGAATGTTCAAATCCCTAGCAACCTCAGCTATCTGCATTCCCGTAATGTTAATTTCTAAAGTATCACAATAGGGTTTGGGGAAGAGGAGGAAGATGAGAGATATCTCTAACCTGGAGGAGGTGGTGGGCGGAGAAAGCTGCGCCTGAGGGATTGTTAGGGTTGATGACGACGATTGCGAGAGTTCGGGAGTCGGCGAGGTCACGGATTTGAGAGGGGTCGGCTTCCCAGCGGCAGGCGGGGAGGAGGTCATAATAGCGGCATTCGACGCCGGCGAGCACGCAGGCGGAGTCATAGAGAGAAAATCCTGGACGGGGCAGGAGGATGTTGCCGCCAGCAGATGCGAGGACAGATAGCGTAGACTGCAGCGCCTGCGTGGCGCCGACCGTGAGGTAGACGTCGCTCTCGCGGATCTGAACGGTATGGCCTCGCGAATAACCACAGCCTTTCACCAAGCTCCGTAGGTACTCCGCCACAGCACTACCAGCAATTTGTAAACAACGGTAAAAGATCTATGAATACGCATGATTGTTCTTAAAAAATCTACCATTTTAAGTTAGTTCGAGTTCGAAAAATAAAAATCTTAAGAACTTTGTTTGTATACATAAGAGTCGCATCAAATTCCTATTATGAATTAGGATATGGCTCAAGCATCAAATGTTTATGCTTCATGTAGTTCAATTGTTGTAATTTGATTATGTGATTATTTATGAATCTTTTGAAGGAAATCAATCATTTCTCTAGTATTGAGATTTTAAAATGTTGATAAAAGAGATTCAAAGAATTAGTAGTACATAAGGATGTATCGGCTATAAAGGGATATTTATCTTCTAATATGCCTCCACTAAGAAAGATGATTAAACCAGCAAAAGAAACAGGAGATGGTCAAGGCAAAAATTTTGCTAAAGTTAGGAGACTTTTGTAGTGATTTTTAAGCATGGAAACGTTTTTATAGGGAGAAATACGTCTATTTTACAAATGCCGTGACCACTATCATTAAAAAAGTGTTTCAAAAGTAACTATGGATGATCTCATGGGTATAAAGGAGAGCATTGAAATGCTTCTAGAGAAGATTTAGTAGTGAATTTTGTTCTCTGAAGGTCTTCCATGGTAAGAGAGTACAACAAGATTTTTTTTTTGTTTTCTAGTGATACAGAGACTAATACCTATTAGAGTAATATACCAATATCTAAGCAAGGCCCTAGCTTACTACCAACAAAATAGAGAAGAGTCCCTTGAGACTCGAAATGGCTTCAACAAATGACCAAGTAAAGCTTACCAAAGTCATTGAGCTATAGAGAGCAAGGAGTACTAATGAAGTAGCTCCATAAATGGCTATTGTCAAAGTTGTCTAAGAAGAAAATGATAGAAGTGGAAAGTTGCCAATAAATGAAGCTAAGTTTAAGAAAAATATTATCATGATAATAAATCTTCTTAGGATGGAAGTAAGTGAGATTCCTTTCTAAATATCATAAACTTTGAAAATAAAGAGGGCTTTTGAGGTGTTTAGCCTGAAAATATGGTCATTGGGAGAAAATTCATGGGTTTAGGGTTTTACGTAGCAAGTTTAATGGATTAGTTGTAGATGGCTTCATTTATGGAATCAATGATTTCCCTTCGATTTAACATTCTAGATAGGAATGAATATAAATAGAGAAAGTAAAAGGTTGCAATTTAACATCGTAGAAGTAATTTTTAATTGGTATAGTAACCACTTCATTGCCTTAATTTGTTAGATTGCTCAAGAAAATTGCTAAGAAATCAATGAAGTAGTTAAAAAATTATCTAATATGAAATTTTCTAGAGGATTCTTGGATGAAATAGTTCTCAATAGGTTTTAAGCTCATATTGGTTTATTTGATTGAATTCATCACCATTCCATAGAAAATTAATCACAATCTAATGCCTTGTATTATGTTAGGAGAATCAGAATGTTATTGTATGAAAACTTTAATGATTTGATGGGTCTTTCCAATCATTAAAAGACGATTCTCATCAGAACTAATTGAGCCAATGGTGCATACCTTTTTGTCTTCTAGAGGTGATGTATGATGCTTGTAGAGATATTATGAAGATATTTTGCTTTGATGGGTATATTAGATGAAATGATTGTTGAATTGATGTAGTTGAAGTTTCCAACATAATTTGCATTAAAATTTTTAAACTTATTCTCTTTTATGCGACGAAGTGTTCTTGAGGTTCCCATGCTTCTATGCTTCATATTTCTCTCCATTATTCAGCTTCTTCTTTCCAGTGCAATGGCTATTTTTGTGATGAATAGCTTAAAGATCTTTGTGAAGGTTTACTTCTTTGTATAGGGCGTGATGTTTTTAGGGCGAGAGGTTATTTTATGGTGCACATTTATTATTAGAGATTTATAGGTTGATAAATTCTCCAACCCACTATTTTAGGTTCAGTTTTGCTTTTATAGATTTTAGTTTCTTCTCAAGTTATAGCACATTTTTCTTCCTAAATTCATTGAGATCCTAAAATTTATGGTTAGATTAATTTTAATTGAACTTATTTATGTGTATTATATATTTATAAAATTATCTTCATAAGTATAAAGAAGGCAAAGAATTTTAAGCATCTTTAATTTAGGAATATATGATTTCACTCCAATTTTATGCTATTGCCAATAATGCGTTGGCAAGGCAAGTTTGAAAATTTACTGGTTTCTTTGAATGATGCTTTGTCTACAAAAGAGGTCGGCTTGATGATAATGGAATCAAATAAATATTTTGAACCAAAAATTCGAAAAGATGAACAGACTTAAGCTTCATTTGGGACTGCTTTCCTACTGCTTCTTAAACCCGCTTTCTAGTACAAAAATTAAAAATTTTGTACTAAAAAGTTGCTTTAAGAAGCAATAAGAAAGCCGTACCAAATGATGCCTAAGTCTCTATTGAAGCATAGTGAGTCTAATAATAAAAAAATTAGTGAAAAAATTGAGAAATCAACAAGACCTTATTATGCTGTGCTAATAATTCTCCACTTTGAAGAATACATTATCATTGCCATAGAGGAGTACAAGCACGAAATTATATTTTATAAACAATAACAAATCAACATAGTATGGAGAAAAGTAAGCCACTTTTTTTATTACTTGGATGATGATAGATATCAAAACAATGATGACAATGAAGACTAGTAGCTTGTTGTTGAATGATGAGTATGTAAAAATTTTCCAATATAATCTTGGAGTGAAAGGGTTTGACCTGCAGGAACAATTGTCGATTAGTGGAATCATATAAGAACTGATAAGGCTTAGGGGTGGATAAAGTTTGGTTTGATGTTAAAATACTTTAAAATATTTTTTTTCATAGCTTATATAATTCATATTTATATTCTTACATATTTATTTTAATATTTTTTTAATGATTAGATGGCTATTTGATAATTTACATGTTTATAGATCTTTTGATATTATGTTTAAATAGATCTTATTATCTTCTACTTAAAATTATTTATTATCATCACCATCATCTTGTTGTGGACACTATTTTCTTAATTAGTATTTTTGACAAAAGATATCAAATTTTTTTTTGTGCTTAAGATTTGGTTACTCACTTATGAGCCAAAGAAATATTGTGTTTGGTTTAACTAATTTTTTTTTTTTAATTTATGTGCTTGATTTTGAGAGTTTAGAATTAGAGTGAATTTTGTAGGAAGTTCGAAATTATTTTAATGCGTAAAGACTTCACTTAGTGAATCCAATTTCATTTTTTATTAGGATGTTTTTGCATAGTATTTTAGTGCATAAGATAAAGCTTAGTTAAATAAGGAGAACCGTTTTAAGATTTTTTAGTCGCAATTAATTAGAATATATGTTAATTTTAAATATGGTGTAAAAGAAATGCAATACAATAATTTGAAATACTCAAGATTATTTGGATAGTTTTAAAATAAATTTAAGATATACATATATATTATGTTGATTAAAATTAAAATGAATCACAAATTTTGCATTATTGTATTTTCAAAGCCATTATTTTTATTTACTTTAAGCTTATAAATTAAGTGGCAACAATTGGAAACAAGATCAAATGGGGGCTTCCATCGTTACGGGGGCAACATCATCCGCTACGACCCTGAAGATGGTGAAAGAAAACTTAGTAGAATGGTTTTGTTCATTCATTAGTAGAATGGTTTTGTTCATTCATCCATTTGATACCTTATACTCAAAGAGTTGTATTTAATGTATTCTCATACTCATTTTACTACCTATTAAGCACTTAAGGCTACATAAATTCTAGTAAGCTACCTATTTTATATATATATATAGTTCATCGTTATGGATCGTCCCTTCAAATTTGACCTTGCCCTTGAAGGCAAATCGCATAACAAGATAGATAAATCTAAGTGAAAAACCCAGTAACAACTCTAGCAAGGGAATATATACCCAAGCAGCGAAGCATGGGATGATGCCTAGATTTCTAGTAGAATCAAGCAAAGAGCTCAAGTAGGTGCTTGGCTTGTTGGTTGGATCAATAGGTGATATGTCAATGACTGTTTGAATCATACAAGGAGCTCAAATAGATTCTGGGATTGTGGATTGGATCATTGGGGTAGGAGACGTTGCATTGACGATCCATTCTTCATCGAACTAAAAATCCACATGCAACTGCTTGAAGTTTGACAATGTGCATGGCAGACTTAGGGACTGAAGTTTGACGTCGATTGTACCTTAAGCCTATTCAATAGTCTACCGATATTCTTCATAATTCCGAGAATTTTATTGAACATTGGTTTTTCCGTTCCACAAGTTAGTAGCTGCACCTACATCTATAATCATTGGCCATCAAACTCCTTTTTTGCATGTTAGGCAAATCCCTCGGGCTGGAGCGGATCTAATGAACAATGATGCTACGATGAAACTGGGTGGAGATGGAAGAGATGCTGGAAGTTCCAAGGAATTTGCGAGATGAGCGGAAGATCGGGATTAGGCAGAGGTTGTACTAGCGGTTTGCTGTGGATTGGGGAGATTCCGGCAAGGCCTGTTCAAGCCAAGGAGATGAAATCTGGGCAACTAGTAGTCGATGGCAGACCTGCGCGCTTGCAAATGAGATAAGGCGGATCAGAGGTGAAGATCGAGGTGATGGGTGGCGACGAACCGGAGATATGGTCGAATATGGGCCTTAGGGAGTAGGGATGGCGAGGCTGGGGAATTGGGCTATTTGATGGATTGAACTGAGCTGCTGTTTGGTTTAAACTAAAATGTCTGAACGGTAATTAAAATGGAGGAGTTTTTAAAATGTTTATATTTGATTTAAAGTAAAAAAAAATATATTATTTTGGTGCATTTTATTATTAGATATAGGCTATTTTCAAATACATCATAAATTTATTATTTTATGTTCTTTCGAATAATTCAAAATATTTTAAATATATTATATTATTTCATAGTGTATTTTATTTCACTCTGTATTTATTTTTCAGCCAATCAAAGGACCACTTAGCAAAATCTAAAAAATATTTAATATGATAGATTAAATTCCATTAAATCTTGGTAAACTTTTTGCTACTTCAAGATTTATTTATTTTGGTTCAAACATGATTTTATTAATTATTATTGATGATGAACTTAAAATTTATTACTTATTGCAATTTTTAATTGATATTTTCATTAATTAGATCAAGATTATTACTATTTTTAATTAATATTTTCTAATTAATAATACATAGTAAGACTAATTATAATTATTCCTTACAACATAAATAATATAAAGTTAGACCATCCGCAATCAACCTAACAGCCGTATGTCGTCCACCAAATGATTCAACCGAAAATCAGAAACCACACTAATTTGCGGGAGTGAACAATATTGGCGTCGCACTCTTCACACACACTACTCTTTTTTAATCCAAAAATTAGTTATTAATTTTATTTTTTTAAGTGTAGATTTTTATTATTAACAATTCAGAATTAATAATTTATAAACACATCATTTTTTAGAATTTAAAATAATTTTTACATAATTTATTTATTTAAAATACAATATCAGTATATAAATTAAGATAAAATCCTCATATAAATTTAAAGGATATCGAGTACAATACCTCAACAAAATAAAAAAATAAAAATTAAAATATAGAACAAGTTCGGATAACAAAAAATTAAAATATAAATATATGATTAAAAATAAATATAAAATAAAATATGAGAAAGAATATACACAAAATATTTATTTTTGTATTAGAAAAAAGAATTCGGTTGAAGAGGAGTTACTATATTTGAAGTGAAAAATGAGTTTTTCGCTTGGAGATGGCCTTAGGCTTTTGTAAAACAATAGAAAATTCCTCCTCTAACAGCTTTAAGTTAATGGGGGAAAACAATGTCATTATTATGAAAGAGTTGCTAACAGAAACTCCTTCGCCTCTTTCAACAACCTCGTTCCAGTTGGATTGAAAGCAAATGGGAGCTCGGTGTGAAGGTAAAATGGTCTCTCTCATATATTTCATAAATTCAGGATTTAAGGGAAAAAGGATAAGAAATGGAGATTCCAAAGAACTCAAAATTGCCATTATTGCTGTTTGGCAGAATTTAGATTAAAATCTGACTTAAATTCTGCTGAAATCCTCCATTCAAACAGCCCTAGAAGCGGAATACATTATATGCTCGATTGGTAGCCATGTGGTGGTACTATCGTAATAATTTTCTAATCCCGCATATTATAATTTTAATTAAAGTACAAAGTACATTTTTAAAAAAATATTTAAGTCAATTAAGACAAATTTATATACACATCATATACATCAGATTCAAACTCAAGACTTTTTAGTTTGTAACCAAAACTCCTAACTAACAGATCAAAATGAGCCCCATAAATACGATTTAAACAATCAACTAAAAAAGTGCATCTCGATAAGGAGAGATTATTACTTGCGGAGTCCGGATAAAGAGAACCGTTCGATTTTGTGACTGTGAACAGTAAAAGCACAGTACTGTTCACCCTGTACTTTTACAGTTCATAATCACAAAACCGAACAGTTCTCTACGTTCGGACTTCGCACATAATAATCTCTCCTCGACAAGGCCATGTGAACACATGTGGCTGTAAGATCATCTAGTAAATGAAATTAAGAGGTAGCTTTAGTTTCTTAAGAATGATCAATTTCATGAAAAAAATATTTTATTATTAAAATTTTAAATTCAAATCGTATTAAATTTGAGTGAGTCAAATCCTCCACCTATATCAAATTTATGATATCACTTAAAAAAGGAAGAAAAAAAAAATTAAAACAGAGCCGACGAAGTAGATGATCTCATCACCTCGTAGAAAGCGATCAAATAACAAATGAAGATGCCTTTTGCAGAAAGAAAAAGATGACAAGAAGAAAAATGTGGGGCAAATTAAAATTGCATGAGCTAGCTTACCGGCGAGCCATGGGGAGGCCGAATGCCGGAGGATAGGAGTCATAAAGAGTGGAGGCAACAGTGGCCTTTACTGCGTCTGTGAAAACCTCACGACCTTTGCCAAAGAAGTTGGGATAAACGGCTGGGTCTCCGGTGCCGAGAGAGATGAGATTCTTTGAAGGATTGGCCACAGAAAGCAGCTCAGCTATCACCCCTCTTATGGAAGGCTTCACTTGCCGAATCAATGGGTTGCACTCAATCATCTTCGGATTTGCACTCATTCCTCCTCCGCTCATGCTTCCATTGTTCCGTCCCATTGTATTCTATTGAAGCAACAAAATACATCATTTTAAGAAGTTTTAAAGGTGGCGTTTTCATATTATACAGGACATATAAAATCATCAAACATTAGGTGACGAAGGTCCCTAGTTTGAAGAGAGAGAGAGAGAGAGAGAGAGAGAGAGAGAGAGAGAGAGAGAGATGCCTGAGAAGTTGGAGCCATGGAAATGGCACAGAAGCTCTGGTTGTGGAACCTCAGTTGCTTGGTGTGAATATTTCTTTCGATACTTGGGAAGAACATAGGGCGTTTTATAGGAATTTAATTATCCGAATTTCAATGCTAAAATTCAAAAAACAACATTTTTTTATTTCTGCAATTTTCTATTAGCTAACCCTGAACTGCAATTGGAAATTTTTATTTATGTTAAAATATTGTGATATGTTCTTTTAAAATCATATTAAAATCACCTATGATTTTAATAACGTTTTTTTAAAAAACGTATTTATTATATTAATAATTTTATATCATTAATCTGAATATTAATATTTTTATAAATATTTTAAAATAGTTATTTTATCTACAATATTACTATGATATTTTTGTTAAAATAAAAAAAAACTAAGTAAGAAATACGTCTCATCGTGATAGGTTTCAGCATCACGTGACCATTAATGAACTTCGGAGGCCATGTTCAGATACTTCAAACCTACCCGCTGGTAGGTAACAAACGGAAAAAAAAAAAAAAAACGATCGAGCATATTATTATTTAAATCAAATATTCTACATTTCAATTTGATATATTAATGAATTTTAATTTAATTTATTACTTTAATATTAAATATTTATCTGAGTGAAATCTTATTTATATAAAAAGGTATTATTTAGAATTGTAACTCCATTTCAAATGAAAATTTGATGCTTCGTAATATATTTATTTGGATCTGTATACTCATATATATCTTCATAAGTATTTAAAAGGTAATCGGTGGGATATAATAGAGAAACTTACCCTCAAGAGGGGCCCACAACAGGAACTCTAACAATCCGAGAGGTGCTACTCGCTTGGAACGGTAGGATAACTCAACCACTATGATTAACATGCGATACTCACCTGGGTCTACTATAGAGCTGACCCTTTTACGGGGTGGATCCAAGACTCCTCATCAAGCTAGCAGCCCAATATCTGCCAAGTACCTAGATCGCTATCTCAGTCACTCGCACTCTCCCAGAATGATCATTCTCATTCAAACTCACACATATCAGCTATAGGAAAAGTGCCTACCTAGAGAGCCCTCAACTCACCCCATCATGACTTACCACTGAGCTCTCCTTTCAACCACTTTAGTTCACTCGCCTTCTCTCTTAAAGGGACACAAGACTGAGCACATGTTGCCCATAGTTCCAAGCCGACACCCATTCACTGAGCTCTCCCTACTCGGCACATGTTCGCAGACTCATCCATTCTCATTCAGCACCACAGAACTGACATGTATTATTGAGTTCACCTAGATATATATCATCATGTCTCTATAGTCTCTGCTCTCCCTCATCTAATTAGGAAGTGACTGTTGACCTCATTTTTGTATGAGCTTAATCCCAAGTTCAAATTCTAAACTCAATTCAAGGTTCCAAATTCATTCCTAAGTTCAAATCATAAACCCTAAAGCCTTTGAAATTTTCCTTTCCCATAAGGGTACCTTTATCCTACTTAAAACCTTGGGAGAAGCGTTTGGAATGTGGTTTGGTCATTTGCATATTGAGGTTCATCACCTAGATTCCTGGTTAGATGGAAAAACCAAACTCCTTCTAAGGATACATAGATGAATAAAGAAGATATAAAGAACCTTATGTTGGGTCTTGTTGATGAATATATGAACTTTAACTTTAAAAACCATAGTTCTTTAAGGTCTAGTGGAGTTGATGCAACACCAAAATAAAGGCCAATGATAAGATCATAAACTAAGGCCCATCTAAAATGAATTGCTAAAATCCAAACCCAAAATCCCTTTATCTAAAACCAGTTTCTAGGAAAAAATTAAATCCTTCAAAACCCTATCAAATAACCTTGGATTCATGATCCATCAGTTGTATATTAATTAGGCTTATCCCTAGAGTAAACCATATCGATTTGGAGGCATTGCAAGTCTCCTAACCTCCAAAATTGAATCCATTTTCAAAGGCTACAAAATTTTTAAATATTTACAGCCTATGCCAGTGGAGCTTTCATCTTGTGAAAAACCACCTTGGAAACCTCTCCAAAACTCTTGGTCATGTTCATAATCATTTTCATGATGTATTGAACTAATTTGGAACTTTTGGTGGACCATGGTTAACCATAAAATCCCGATAACCCTAAAATCCCAAAATAATTGAAAATAGAATTTCTCTTAAACTTTAATATAGCATAGTCAAACCAAATGATGAAAACTCCCCTAACACATCACATATGTGAAATGAAGTGCATTGAACTAAACCCCAAGCCATGGTTAACCCTAGTTGACCAAAATGCCCTTTTACCCATTTAAACCATATTTCAAGCACCCCACCAAACCATGAAACCACCTCCAACAAGTTCAAAATATCATTTGAAATGAGTTGGACCCAACTTTGACCCCTGGTCAAACCTAGTTGACTAAGTCACCCTAAGTTGACCAAAACCACCTAAAACACATACAAAATTCAAAACCCATGATTTTGGCCAAACCAATCAACCAAACTCATGGTAAAACTCTATTGGGTCAACATGAGTCTCTCAAAAAATCTCTTGCACTCGGGCCCACCTGGTTTAATGGGTTGAACCAATGCACCAAAAAGAATTTTCTTAAACTAAAATCTAACCCTTATCAAATTAAATTGTGTAAACTACTGTAGTAGGTGTCAAATGACCCCATGCATATAACCCAACAAACCTAACCCATGATTTAGCTTGGATAAACTAAAATAGGCTAGCCAAACCCTCTAAAAGCCCAAATTTATGGACCCAAAGCTAGCCCAAATTTATGGACCCAAAGCTAGCCCAAATTCATAGACCCAAAGCTAACCCAAAACAAGATGGTTGAATTCAAATAGCTTCTAGAAGTTACTTTTCATCATCTCCAAGTAGCCCCTTTATTTGTATTGGCTCCATGTGGACAAAACTCCAAAAAAAAAACTTTCCAACTCATGTATCCTTAGTATTGTCTTTCACCTGGCTAAAAGAACTGAGCCCCAACCACTTCAGTCATGTGGCAAGCATCTAAAGAGGTCACCATACAAATCTTAGCCTTAGATTTTGGCTCCAAGGCATGAATTAGGTGAAAAGGGCCACATGACCTATTATTCCATTCATCCTCACCTAAAGCATTCCAAGTCTCACTCTCTTTTCTCTAAAGCTCTAAACACTCCCCTAAGCCCTCCCAAGTCTTCTCCTATCCTTTCCCAGCTTCCAAAACCATAAATTTTGAAGAAAGAGAGAGAGGAGGGAGGATAGGGAGAGAAAGTTATAATATTCAAATAGCTTTCTATCAAGTAGAAATCAGAACTTGAAGTATTTAGAGAAGTAGAAGAGGACATCAGCAGGAGTTCAACAAACTAAAAATCAAGAGATTTCATCATCTAGGTTAAGGTATTTTGCCATTTTAGAATACATTTAATAGGCTAAATACTTTAATATTTTAATGCATAGAGACCCCAACTTTATTATGAGTTATTTGTGTTTAAGTAAAAATGAATTTCTTTAATTACTCTCAATCCAATGGTCCGATTGATCTCAAATTTGATAGGGCATATTAGAGTTTGTTCCTTACATACCATAAAAGTTTCAGTCCCTAGTGACGGTTGGATTTTGGTGAATTGAATTTTAAAATTTTGGGTTAAATTTTGATCCAAATTTTTGAAAATTTATAACTCTCATACCAGTTAAAATTAGGTTTTAATTTTTCTGTGGTTTGTGCATATTACTGTAATGGTTAGAATACTTATGATTTCACCCCAATCTAATTAGTAGAAAGCTAAAAAAAATCCCTAAATGTATAGATACATTTACCTTTGGGGATCAATTATGGAACCTAGGGAGATCTTGATGTCTTCAAATTTCGTGAGATTGAAGCACATGATTTGGTGAACATGTGTTTTAAATTTCACTAGATTTGGAGATCATTTAGTCTGTCATTTAGTCAACTCAAAATTGATGTGCATAATTAATCTAAAGACTTAAAAAAATCACAATAAATTTAAATTAAATCTAAAAAATACAAACTAAATGTCAAATTACTTAGAATTAAGTGATCAATTAATAAAAATTAAAAGCCCCATTATAAACCCCTAGAATTAAAAAATATAAAAATTAAGAAAAAATATTAATTAATTAAAATAAATAATTAAAAAATATTAAAAATGCCAAAATAACTTTAAACACTTATAATCATCTCTAAGAGTTACCAGTGATATTTGGAAAAGATTTCAAGAGGTTTGGAGTTAATTTGCTATAAAAATAAGAAATCCTCTCTAATTAAATAATTAAATAATGCATTAAAAGGTCTGAACTTTGAAAAATCATAACTAATTATAAAAAAATCTAAATCAATCAAACTTAAAGGTATTGGACTTATCTTTGGGTCTAGTATTTATAAAAATTATAAAACATCCAGAAATTATTATAAATATAAAATTCAATATTTGGTCAAATTTAGTTCATTAAAATACACTAAATTTATAAAAATCATAACTAATTATAGAAAATTTCACATGACATAAACTCAAAGACATTAAAATCATCTCTAGGTATAGTATTTTTCAAGAATAAGAAACTCCCAAAATTCAAAGTAATAAAAAAGTTATGTTTTGATCAAACTTAATTAATTAAATAATCTAATAAATGTGAAAATTCAATAAATCATTAAAAATTCAGTAAATCATTAACTCAATGAATAAAATCAAATGAATAATAACCACACCGTATACTCCATCAATGAAGTTTTTAGGTTGGACTATCTTGAGCTATGGGACTATGTGTCTTAAGGAGGTCTTGGTCCTCGTGTATATTGTGATAACACCACGAATGAGTTAATGGAATGTAAGTGTTGAATTATAAATATTAAAATCAATAATAAGAAAATATTAATACTACTCCCTCCATCAATGAAGTTTTTAGGCTATACTACCTCGAGCTGCGAGATTATATGTATTAAAGAGACATTAATCCTCATGCCCATTGTGACAACGTCACAAATGAATTGATGGAATGTAGTTACTAAAATACAAAACTTAAATTAGTAATTAACAAACTAAATTAATTAAAAATTATTAACCAATAATTAAACTTAAATAAATAAGTAATTGCTGGATAACCCGAGCTCACAAGGCTATTAATGTAGCCCCAATGAGGGTAAATAAATCACATAGCCCTAGTATAAATAAAGACAATTACTACTCAACTTAAATAAACCTTTAAATCAATAATAAAATACTTAAGCTTTAAGGCCTTCATACCCTTGTGCATGACTCCTTTTTAGGAAGATAAAGGTGTATTGGATTGGAAGCTTTAAATGACTAATTAAAATATCTTAATCAACCAATCAATAATTAACTTTAATGATTAAAATAAACTCTAAAATCAATTCTAAAACATCAAATACATTAAAACTTAAACCTTAACCAAATCCCCTTGACTTTTAATACATAAAAGCAATCCTTAAAAAATTTCAAATAGTTATAAACTTAAGAAATATCCAAACCACACATCATTATACATACAATGTAGATTACTTGGTAGGGTGACCAACCCTAGGCCTAGGCTAGGGCGTTGTGCTTTCATATATTCTTTTCTTTGTGATATGGATTTAAATGGATTTATATGTGAAAAGAGTGTTGGTTGTTATGATTTGATGTGATGAATTTTGTAATACTTATGCTGTGATGTTTATTCCATGTTGCATATAATACAATCTATGATGGGCTTTTAAATTTTTCTAGGTTAGGAATGATCATGATGTTTATGCTATGTTGCATGTAATACAAGTGGCCATGCTTATGCATGGCTATAAAAAGGGGCTAAAATTAATCATGATTTAAAAATAATAAAATTTTCTTCATGTGTTTTTCACTTCTCAGCCACCTAATCATTAAAAACATGGCCAAGTTACTGGTTGCTCAAAATGAGCAAACGATTATTTTAATTGTGATATTGATTTTCATATATTTAATTGCTTCATTAACATGTCGTGAATATTTTGTGTCTTTTAGTTTTTTAATTACGTAATTCAAGTAAAGAGTTATGAAGTTTAGAATAAGATATTTTTTCTCAAATAATTAGCCATCCAAAGAGTAAAGCACATCCTTAATTGGAGAGTTCTTTTTCATTTGGATATCTAATTGGGTGAATATATAAGAAAGAGAGGAAGAAAAGAAAATGATCGAAGAAGAACCCAAAGAAAAGAACAAAGTCGAAGAAGAAAAATTAATATGCGTTATTATAATACTTATGTCATTTCGTGGGTGCAGAATCCAATTTGTTGTTGGTGGAGTCTGACCACCTTTACTTTCCGTAGACACTTATAATTAAGTGGCACTTGCTACATAGACTTCTAATATATCATATTTACTTGATAATAATTTTACATTATTTGTGTAGTAGAACTTGCATGCTTTTTTTATTTTTCTTTCTTGTATATGTATGTGCTTAGATTCTAATTAGGCTCTTAGGAATGAAAAATTTTCTACTCGTAATTTAAAAATAAAATTCTAGAAATCAATACATAGAAAGATAAATGTTCTAAGAAAGTAAATCGAGACCATGTGGGGTCGCATACATATTAAAGTATTTCTTCTATCCTTATTTTAGAGACTTATCCACCCGAGGGTAGTTCAGATAATCCAACCTATAAAGATGAGGTGTTGAACCTAAGAAAGCTTAGTATTCTAAAAAATTATTTTATAAGTAGTTTTAAAAAATTTCAAGCAAACATGAATATTTATGATATTTCAACCAGCATGTATTGCATTAGAAATAAATAAATAAAAATTAATTACATTAGCTTTACAAGCATAAATATCACTCATAAGTATAGGGTCACTTAGGAATCTCGCTAGATGTCAGCTTTAAATTTTAAAAACTTAAATAACAGCTACCCATCTTTCATAAAAATTGGATAGCATGGTTTTGAGATGAGAAGATGGTCTAGCTGGCTTTCCACTCCAAGCAGATGTAAGTCCATAAATTCATATAGTACACTTATAATAGGTTTGGGTTACCACTATGTAGTACCCAACTTAGATCTAGATTCTGAGGCAGACCTCAAATAATAAGTCATCACCCTCCAAAAATGTAATCCCAAATATCTAATAAAATTTTAACTTGAATATAAAATCTTCTCTCTAAAATATTAAAACCCAATATAGGATAGATTTGAGTGATTCTTCAAGGTCCTAGAATCTCAAAGTGTTCCCTACTCCTCAATCCTTTAGCTTCTAGAAAAAACTGTTCCAAATTGGTCCAATCCCCTTTAAAATTTTTTTCACTCTCATCCTTGTCTTAACCATTAAAGTCTAAATAAAATAGTCACTACTACATTAATCAAGAGTATTCTTAGGAGATTTAATTTTTCTAGGATAAAATTAACCATAAATGCTTACCTTTATGAGGAACTTATAACCTAAGATTAAAACAAACCCTATCTTATTTTTGTAAGATAGGGGAAAAATCTTTGGGAACGTAGGCAATTTAAAAAACCCATTTTTATATTCAAACCAGCTAGTAGAGTATTATTTTCACCTTTCGAGGTGATATCATATGATCATTTTGATGTTTAATAATAAAAATGGAGAATTTTTAAAACCCCATTTTCATCTTTAGATATTTTTATGAAATGATATTTTCATCTTTTAGGGCAATATGTTATTCCTCTATTTTTATTTGATTATAAAAATGAATGATTTCTAAAACTTTATTTTTTATATTTGAAACCATTATAGAATATTTTATTTATCTTTCAAGATAGCATTTTATTGTCAATGTCGTATTCGATCACAAGAATAGGAATACTCCAAATCTAATTGGGCATTTCAAAATTATTTTCCCATAAATTTTTTGGTGACTCCACTAGGGATGGTTCCTCTCTCCATCTTTAGTAGTGGCAAATATTTTCTTACATCAATAGTGTTCGAGATTATCTTTCTTCTGTTGATTTCCTTATCCTTTTCTTCCTTGGGTAAGTGCGATTGACATCTAAATGTTTGAGATTTAAGTGAAGGAACTTTCAAATAATAAAATTTTAAAATTTAGCATCCCTTGTCAAGTTGATTGGTGTAAGGAGAGCGCTAAGCAAAGTTCTTTCAAAATCATCATTGAATATTTATAGATTCTAGGAACCTTGCATTAGATGAAAGTTTAGTATATTAGATCCTAAAATTTAGAAATATCTCAAAAATAAAAACTAAGGCTTTTCTTTCAAAATAATTTTCCCTTCCTCATTGATATGTGTTGCAGTTATAGCCCTTCATAACTCAATGGATATAATGAGATTCCAAAATTTTTAAAATTCAAGAATCAATCATCTCTAAAGAAATTAATTTGGGATAATTTTTAAACGTAGAGAAAGCAATGGCAGAAAAATTGATCTTCATCTTTAATGAAAATCTAACATAAGAAGAAATTAACTATGAAAAATAATTCAATTTGGTCTGGGGTTCAGACTTTTGAGCTGTTTGTGAATGGTGAGAAATTGGTTGACTTGGTTGTTGACAAAATGGATACTCCTGTAATGGAGCTTATCTTTGGATCAGGGTCTGACTCCCTTATCCTAAAGAAGAGGGCTGATGTCGCCCTTGTATCCACTGCACCTTTACTAAGGGAGGATAAGAAACTTAAGTCTGAAATCAATGATAAAATCTATCTATTTTTGAGATTTGGTCCAATTGTGTTCTTTCTTTTGCTAGCAAGAATCAGAGATAGAATTATCTCAGAAGAATCAGAAAGAAAAATATTAAGGTAAAGAAAATGGATGAAATTAAAATGATTAAGAAATATACGGTAGATGCTGTTGAGAAATTATCGATTACTCCAACTTCTTCTCTCCTAGGTGGAAGCCGCTTCTACCCCCTTTCTGTAATATAGGGATAGAAGGACGTGCGTAGAATAGCCCATTCTCACCATGTCTGTTAGATTATTGTGTAAGGAAGACCCCTGAGGAGAAATGGTCCAACAAAGTAAAATTCTAAAAAACATCATTCATACCAGTGCTGATCAGATAGGAGAAACAAAGAAAGAATATATGAAATATATGAAGCACATGATTGCCCAATAATTTATAAAGGAAATTTTAGAAGAGGAAAAGATTGATGTGATAGTTCTGACTCCCCATTCTTAAAAGATCACTAAAAAAATTACTATGTAGCCTGTTACTGCAGTGTTAGTAGATGGGTACCATTGGGTCCCAATACAACCTTATGAAAAATCTGATGAGATAGTATTGGTTCAGCCCGATATGAATAAAAAATCTAGTGGAAAGCCTCCTCTGTAACGAAAGAAATCCCATAAACTACCTCCCACTCTAGTTAGTTCAGGTAATAAGGGTGGTAGTCAGTATCAGTTAAAGAGATCTGGGATATGAAATAGAAATTTATTTAGAAGAAAAATAAAAATGAATAGTCACCTATGTTGTTTAATAAGCCTCATGTTTCGGGTTATGACCCTTCCAGTCTTTTGGATAGAACTAAGTTTCCCTTATGTAATACTCTACCATCCATAGAAGAGGAGGTGCATATACCCATAGAGAATTCCACCCTTGAGATTACTAAGGTAGAACTAATCAAGGGAGAGAAAGTAGAAGAAGGAAAGAAAGAAGAAGAAAAACAGATCTGGGATGGTTAATCTGTAGATGAGATCATTGAAGAATACAATCAAGCCTTTCAAAAGTTAAATATTAAAAGAATAAAGGAGTTAGATGTGGGGAATAGGGAGTTTTGTCCTATTAACCCAAAAGAGATTGAATGGAGATCCATTGATGAGGTCGTACAGTAGATCATGATTATTATGAATAAGAAAAAGGAAGAGATGATTGCAACCTTTAACACAGAAGAAGATTATTTGCTTGTAGATTATGACGAGGATAATAATCTAGGTGTAGATGTTTTCATGATAGACACTAGAGCCTCATCATTAAAGAATGACTTGCATTGGCAGAATGAGATAGAAGAAGATGAAGAAGTTGTTGTTGATTCAGCTCTTGAGTTGATGGATAAGTTGAGAGATAAGGATGATAATATCAACAGATTAGAGAGGAAAATAAAATAGATGATGATAAAGATGGTAGAAATGCAGAGTCATATTTTGAAAACTAGTCTAGTAAATGTTGATCATCCTCCATCAGTCTATATTTTGGATAAACTAGCATTATAAGGAAAAGAGAATGGATTGAACAAGAATTCTGAGGTATCCCAGGTTGATAACGATCTAAATAAGGTGATAGAGAGCCAGGTTAGGGAGGCTGCAGCCCAATCCCAAGGGACTTCATCTATCTTGAAGGATAGACCTTACTTATAGGAATTTGGTTTAGTTCATCATTCAAAGTTTTCAGCAGTTTAGAGAACCCCTCTAATATCGACGGTACAGATGCCTTATTATTTAGATAGTTTGTTAAGAGTTTGAGTGGCATTTCTTTTGATTGGTATGCAGATCTACCCAGTAGAATAGTGAAAATCTTTGCAAAGTTAGAAAGTTTATTTTTAACAAGGTTTACTGGAGTTTAGCATCCTATCACTATAGGAGACTTAGTGGTAGAAAAGTAGAAACCTAGTGGTCTTTGGTGGCATACATTCTAAGATGGAGGAATCTATCTATGAAGTGTGAATCACAGTTGCAGGAATAGCATGCAGTAGATATCATTTTGAAGAGCATCCACAACCCTCTTATACTTTTGTTGAAAAGAATCTCTATTCATACATTTGAAAAGCTGATGATTAAGGCCAATAGTTTGTAAGAGTAAGTGCCTTCTTTATCATTTGGAAAAGAGCAGTTAGATGATAAGAAGATAATTAGACCTCAAAAAGCCTTTGAAAAGAAGTTTGCATCAGTATCAACTGTAGATAAATGAAAGCAATTAATTAAAAGTCAATAAAAAAATCCACCACCTCAACGGCTTTTTTCCTTCTAGAGATCCTTTCTAGACTTCTTTTAAAGATAAATTAAATAATATTTATCCATTTAAAAAAGAGTAGGTAAGGAAAATTTTAAATTTTTAATTAAGAAAATGGACTTCAAATTACCAGAGGCCAAGAAGACGGAAGAGACGAATAAATGGGATGACCCAAACTTTAGCCCTTACCATCGCATGTTAGGCCACACTATTGAAGACTATTTTACTTTCAGAGATTAGTTGGAATGGAATTATAAGCAGGTGAACATGATTATCCCCAAGAAATATCTCTTAGATCTAGGTTAGGGATCAGTGAATGCCATTTCAGGTCAATCTCCTACTTTTTCTGTGCTTATAGATGGTTGGGACATTGCCCTATCCCAAACTTCTAAAAAGGTCATTTACAAGTCTTTTCCACTTTCTCAATAGTTGCCACTGAGAGCCTGGAACCTGATCCTGAAGATTGAGTTAAAGGCATCGTAGGAGGATGCTAAGATGATTCTCTCCTCAGCAGTTTTAAGAACTACTATAAATGAAAAGAAAAATAATATTGTAAAGAGGGAAGAGAGTTGGAGAGAATTATATTCGAAAGGTGGGTGATGGGTTAAAATTCCCATCCCCGTTGACTTTACTTGATTTTTGCTTTGTCCCATCAAAGGCAAAGGGTAATAAAAATATGAAAGCTCCTTCTAGGTATATTCTAGTGATTAATGATAATAGAATGATGAAAACACAAAATGGTGAAAATCAAAATGATAACACTAATCTAATAGTGATGAATGAATATTCCTCAAACTTTAGTCCTCCAATCATAATATATAATAAAGAAAGTTAATCTAAAACCTTATCAGATAGTGATACCTCTAAAGTTAACTTTCAAGGGAGTCCTATTATGATATATTTCTCATATTCAGATTCCTTATCAAAAAGTGAGCCAAAGTCACTTAAGGGTAGTGTAGATCCTTTGATAGATTGGCATCCCGAGGAGATCATCGAAGTATAGCTTCATAGTGACAAAGTCTTACCTCCTAGATTGATAGCAAATGAAAAGGAAAGAAGGTCATGTTAAGTGATCAAATACATTCTTCTACTTAATAACCAAATCCTTACTTAAGTGTACTATGTCTTGATCCTAATGTTTTGAAGGTTGATTATAATGTGATAGCTCATCTCAGAAAATTGCCAGCTAAGTTAAGTAGTTATGATGCCCTTATTCTTTTTAAAGAAATAAGGGAGCTTTGATTAAAGCTCTTCTCGACCCTAAGATTTACTTAGCACAATTAGCTATAACTTCAGAAGATAAGCATTATATTTCAATGAAATCCTAGGAGTAACTTTCTATGATGAAGACTTACTTCTGGGAACTACTAATCACGATCACCCACCCTATATTTCTATAAATATGGAAAACTTCAAGCTATCTAGAGTAGTTGTTGATTCAAGTGCATCGATCAACGTCATGAACATAAAGACAGTGATGAATCTGAATTGACTACATATGAAAAATTGACCAACTGAGTTAAAATGTTAGCTCTAACCCTACTATCTGATGATAGGATTGTAAGGTTAGTAGTAAGGACTCTCCTAATCTTGCTGGTAAGTTGGAAAGTTATAGAAGTTCTTTCCTAGCCCATCCACCTCAAGAGATAAAGATGATATAAAACTTGAAGAAGGTGATTTTAATGAATTAATATAATTACCTTTTGTCTACTTTCCTTTGCGTGTGAAGACTTATTGACCTCATTTTTTAATAAGGTAAATTTCCTACACCAAAAATTCATCCTTCATACATCAATCATTGAACCATACTTCAAATCCTAAAATTAAACTATGTACTATACATTGCCATAGTACCCTTATCATTGACATATAAAACCATCACTTGATGATCATCTCTGATTGTCATTTGATTATTTAATCCCCCACTTAACAATCACCATAATGATTGTCAGTGCTATGATCATTACAAAGCTAAAATTCCATCAATCGTTAATCTTCATTGATCAATTCAAAACCTAAATCCAAATCAAACATTAAATCCTTCAGTTGATAGTCCCTAGCGATAATCAGTTGATCACTTGTTCAATCATTGATGTTCATCGATGATTGTCAATAATATGAGCATTTCACACTATAAATTCTCCTAAATCATTAACTAAACCAAATCTAAATCAAATCCAATTATTAAACTTAGTGACAATTCAAAACTCTAAAATCCTGTGTTAAAATCAAACCCAAAACTCTTTGGTCCATAAACTATTTTTGGAGAAATTTCAATTGCCCTGAAACCTGGCCATATAACCTTAGATTCATGATCTATTACTTGCATATTGATTAGGCATGTCCCTTGAAACAATCACATCAGCTTGAAGGCTTTTCAAAACCCCTAATATCTAAAACTTAAAGTATTTTCAGAGGCTATAAAACCTTCAAATATTTATAGTCTATACCACTGAACAAGGCATATTGTGATTTTTTACCTTTGTGGCCTCTCCAAACTCATTTATCATGATCATCATGACTAGAATGATGTATTAAATCAGCATTGAACCTTGCTTAACCATCATTAATTACAAAATCCTAAAACCCTAAACCCTGAAAACTAAATTCTCCTTGAACCTCAATATGGCTCAATCAAACCAAGCCATGCAACATTCTCCAACATATCCAAAATATGATTTGAAGTGCATTGAACTAAATCCCAAGCCTTGGTCAACCCTAGTTGATCAAGTCAACCTAAGTTGACTAAATTACCTTTTTACCCCTTTAAACAATATTACATGCATGGAGACCCCACCAAACTTGAGGACCACCTCCAATAAACCCTAAACATCATTTAGGATGCATTGAACTAAGATCTAACCCTAGTTGACCAAGTCAACCAATATTGACCAAAGGGCCCTTCGGCCTTAAACATGCATTTTGAACTAAATTGTGAAACCCCTTAAGTAAAAGAAGTTAAACTCTTAAACATAGAGGCGCCTTTTGGTGTAATGATTAGAATTTCATTTAACAAACTTTATAGTTAAGCATTCTCATGTTAGGAAAATTTAAGGATGGGTGACCTCCTGGCAAGTTAAACCAACATGATAAAACTGTGAGGCCCTTAGGCTAATGTGGACAATATCTTAATAGTTAAGAGTTTAGACTATTATAAATATATCAAAGAAATATATCAGTCAGAAGATGGGAACTAAGTGTCATACAAGATAAAATACTACATCATGGGAGCCACCTCTCGAACCCTACATGAGATAAAGTGCTATATGGCATGAGTTACCACTTGAACTTCTAGGGGCCACCTCTAGAATCCTATTTGCTTGGTGGTTGATTCTGGGATAGAGATACTGACGAGGACGTCTGTTACTTAAGTGAGGGAGATTATGAAACCTTTTAAGTAAAAGAAGCTAAACTCTTAAACATCGAGGCACCTTTTAGTTTAATGGTCAGAATTTTATTAAGAAACTCTATTGTTAAGCGTGCTCATCTCAAAGAAATTTTAGGATAGGTGACCTCTTGGGAAGTTACACCAACATGAAAAAATTGTGAGGCCCTTAGGCCATAGTAGATAATATTTTGATAGTTAAGAGTTTGGACTATTATATAAATGATCTAACCAAACCTTGGAACCACTTCCATTATATCCAAAATATCATTTGGAATGAGTTGGACCCATCATTGACCCTTTATCAAATCTAGTTGACTAAGTCAATCGTGGTTGACCAAAACCTACCATAAACACTTTAAAAATTTAAAACTCTAAATTTTGACCTCATTATTAAACCAAACTCTGGAGGACAACTCATTGGATCCCTATAAGTCATCAAAAAAAGTTTAGGCATGTGGGCCCATTAGGTTTGACAAAAAAACTAAGTGCTAAAAATAGGGTTTTCTTTATCTAAATCACTCCCCTCATCAAAATAAAATTTGAAAACTCCTGTAATATGTGTATATTAATCACATGCACACATGCAAAGAGTTTGAACCCATGGTTTTGCCTGGATTAAATGTATGGGTTGAACCAAGCTCTCTAAAACCCATATTTTTGGACCTTAAACCAACCTAGCCCAATTTGAACCCAGCCACTAGCTCGAATGCACTCTAGAACCTTCCCCACATAGCCATAATAAGCTTAAGTGACATGGGTTGCTGATGTGGCAATAACCTTCAAAACAACCTCTCTCCGATGATTGATTTAAGCCCAATTCCATCAATAACCAACCATGTGCTTTTGAACTCTCTAAAATATTTTTTGAGCTCCCATTGATCAGTCCAAAATAGATTTAAAGGTGGATCATGGCTTTAGTGGTATGATCTTGGCCATTGAACCCCATTTGTCTCTCCTATAAATACCTCTTAAACTTCTAAAGCAAGGGTTGATCTACTCATTCCCCTAGATCTATAGGAACCTCCCTAGCCTCTCCCAAGTCTTTCCCAATAATCCCCAATTTAAGAAAACTCTAAATTAGAAAGAGAGAGAAAGGAAAAGAAAGGATATTTCAAATCCATCTTTTGATCCAATGGAAATCAGTCCTAGAGCCTTTTAGAAAGTTGAAGAGGACCTTCCAAGATTTCCATTTAATGATCTTGAAAATCCAACCACAGGTAAGTAAGCTATAGCCATTTGAAGTTTTAAATTTAAAATTAAATTTCATAAATATCTCAATTTATGGAGCTTCCAAACTCAAGGGACTGAAATTCTAGGGTGCTTTAATCCTCTATTTCAAATTTCATCAAATTTGAACGGTTGGATCGAAAATCATAAGTATTTAAATATTTAATTCAAATTTGAACTATATCATCTAATTCAATTTGAGCCATCCAAAGACTGATCGGATAGATCAGATCAAGCCCAACATGTTTGAAGGTTGTTGGATCAGAACGCACATTGCACGATTCAAGTTACAATCAACATGTTTAATCAGATCCGTTGGATCCTTTGCGGTTTAAATTAATGGCCGGATCATTTATTAACATGGTTAAGTGACCCGTTGACTAGCCACTGCATGTCTGAAAGTTATTGTCGTACCGCCAATGATTGGAAACATGCTTTATAATCATTCCCGGTAGGTTTTAATTAATAAAATGAATTAAAAATTTATTTAAATGCATATAACTAAAAGTTTGATAAGCATGTTAAGCTTAAGTGAACTTGTCCGTAGGCACACCAAGAGGGAGGTGAATTAGTGAATTCAAAAAAATAATTGCTTACTTAAAAAGTAAAAATGATATTTTTTGGATTTTTTAGTATTTAAAAAATAAGTAATAATTATCACTTAAGGTATAAGCAAAAAGAATTTACTAAAACATCAAAAGAACGATGATGATATTCTAATCAGTAGAATGAAGCATTGATCACGATTATCACCAAGGAGTTATCATATAATTAAAATACAAAAAGTAAAAGTGCGAGAATAAAAAAATCAGAATGAACAAACTAGAGATTTATAGTGGTTCGATCAAATAATTACCTAAGTCCACTCCTTGGAGTCCTTCACTTCGAGTATTGTGCTATCATTATAGTGTCTCTCCTTTTCCCCCACAGTATGGTGGAGAAGCCCTTACACAAATCATTTTCACCTAACCCGGTGCAGCGAAGAGCCAAAAGCTTTGTCACCCTCAAGGTGATAGTAACAAACCTTCAATATTTTTTTCCTCCTAGAGAAGGTAGAGAACCTTGAACTCCTTTCTCATCCTCCTAGTGATGATAGAGAATCACATCCTTAGGCTGAAGAATTTCTTCCCAGAGCCACCTAAGAAGCCTAGACAGACACTTGGAGGAACAAGGCAAGACACTTACTTAGAGCAATTATGTGAACCCCTCACACTACTCCCTCACACACAAGCACTCCCTCTTCTTCCCAAAGCTCTCTTAGATCTTCTTCTCAAAGCTCCCTCTCAAGAACACTAAACAGCCAAAAGTCTTGAAATAAGTTAATGAGAGAGATTAAATATAAGGCCTCATATAAAGCTCCAAAAATTAATTCTGTGACTCTGATTATACAGTACGATCATTAATCTCTAGTATGATTAGAGCAAAGTACTCCTGTTTGTACTGTATGAAGGGCTAGATGCTATATGATCAGTTTAAAGAATTAAGCTGATCGTCCATGACAATTTAGATCATTATCTAATACGATTAGTTCAAACAACTTGGATTATCATCTCGTATGATTGGCGATGATAAATTATCATCCCATGTAGGAATCAGGTCGTACAGCATGATTGGTCCAATCATCTTGTACGATCTATTTGGATCAATTAATCTATAATTGTCCCCTAATCATAGGATTAATTTAGGAAAAAACTTAATTACATTGTAACATACAATATCTACCGTATAGTATGATTAGTACAAAATTTAAATTTTAAAATATTACCTAAATTATGATTGACAACTGGGATCCTAATTTCAACTGATCATCCTATACAATCAATATCATATAATACGATTAGTTCAAGTTGCATTAATTATCACAATTAGCCATTTTAATCCTTTTCTAATTAGCTAATCATACAGGATGATATGGATCATACAGTATGATTAGTTTAAAAAATTTAACTTCTGATATTATCACTAACTCACTCCCTTGAGTGTGTGCATACCAAACTAAGTATCTGCCAAATGCAAGATTTGACTCAAGAAAAGTAAAAATATATAAGATTTAAAAATATTGATATTTTATGACATACTTAACCCTAGTCTACCCAATCTTGAGTTGGTCAAACTTGCAAGTGTACGGTGGACCTGAAATATTAGTGCATAGAAAAAAAATAAATATGCAGTAATAGCAATTAATAGCAAATAGCATAGTATAGAATCCAATAATGTTTCTTATCATCAAAATCATAGGACATGGGTCCAGATTTGTAACAATCTCCCTCTTTTTGATGATAGAAAATATTATTGGTAAATAACTTAAATATATTTACTAATTCCTAAACTCCCCTTTATTAGGTGAATCTTTCAAAAATAGGAGGTTTTTTTTATAAAGAAAACAATGCATAAAGAAAGAACAAACAAACAATAGGAAATGAAAAGATAAAATATTGAATTAAGTATTCCAACAGGTGAATTAATCATTCTAACATAGAGTTCTCCCTACCAATGATAAACTACTCTCTCTTTTAACATCATGAAAAGGAGAAAATAAAAAGAAAAATAGACATCACAAAGCGGAGACATAAAAATAATACAGACCCAAGGACTAAATCACAGAAAAGACTAGAAGTATAAATGATCCTGATCAAATCGTGGAGGTGGTGGTGGTGGTTGGAAGAATTAGTGAATTGAAGCAAACTGCTCTCCAAACTAAGCCATGTCATTTTCATGCTATTGGTGCTGCTGTGCTACGTAGTTATCAAAGTGAGCCATATCATTTTCAGGTTGTTATTGCTGCTCTGCTACGTATGTGTCAAAATGAGCCTCCTATTGGTTAAACCTCTGAACTAACATATCGTACTGAGATTATTGATGGACAGGTGCTAGGGTTGGAACTTGTATCGGTGCTTGTCCTCCCCTTGCCTTCTTTGGCTCAGGGTCATAGTAGTGAATATTGTGGCGACGGGCGCTGTGAAGGATGTGGAGGAGCTATTGAAATAGAAAATTCAAAGAAGATCTGGTAGTACAAGGAATTGGAAGCTATATTTGGATTCAAGGATGATGACAATTATGTGACCTAAGGCAATATTTGACTTTCTTTTATATCTAGGATCTTTAATATAGGTTAGATTCTCAAGATATCGAATGATTAGATCATCTGCATTGAAATCCATCTCAGCCATTATGAAGTAGGTAGTCATGGATAAAAGAAGTGTGATGTTAATTCTATCCCCAGCTTTTAAAATTATTGAGTTACAAAGGATATGTTGGATGATTCTAGCATCTTGCACTAAGGTATTGACATGGGGGATGTGGTATCTAACATTTGATTCCCTAAGGGTAGTGTGTACAAGGTTTCAATCATAGTTAGTGTTTGAAGCTACAAGGTAAACTTTTTTGCCAATTATAAAAGGTGGAGGAATTCATGAAAGTCTTGATATGTAATTTCAATAGGTCTCCTATTGAATTAAGATTGGAGGGTAGTACCCTCACTATTAATTTAGAGACTAGTGAAGAATTCAAAATTAAGTTTAGAATGGAATGGGTAGGCAAGAGTGAGAATGAACTGAAGGGTGGTGGTGCGAGTGAAGAGAGAGAGAGAGAGAAAGTACTTGGAAGTTTAAAACTTCCTTATTTATGATTTTGGATGGGGTGATCCTGATAATTTTGTATCGATTATAAGCCTCTTCATCAGCGGCTTCGACAAATTGAGGATCCACGGGTCATCATGAGGAACTTCTGACAAGGGCTCATGAATGCTTTCCTCCAGTCATTACAAGGATTGAGATCTTAGAGAAGAAGAGGAAAATAGTAGAATAAGGCTTGAGTGAAAAAAAGACTGGATTTTCCTCTCCTTAAATAGATTGGCCAAATTATATAGTATGAGAGATATATCGTATAGTATGATCAAGTGCAATCAATTTTATCCAGTTTGATCAGTCAAAAAAGGTGGTTTTATTATACAGTACAATCAGAATCGTACTAGATAATTAGAGAGAAGATGTTCATCCCAAGGTGTCAGCCTAGATGATCGTCCTGTACAAATAGGTGTTCATACAGTATAATATGATATTAAATATCATACCAGCCCAATTCAATTCATCCAATGTCTGCTGCCACGTGTATCGTATAGTACGAAGTAGGTGTTTGTATAGTATGATCACCAATGATTGATCAATCAAGCCGTTGGATGTGCTGTGAGCGATGATTTTGTATTTTTGTGAATATCATACAATATAATATGGAATCGTATAGTATGATATCAATAAATTCATGAAGTGGTGTGTGATGATCAGGAAAGCTTTGTAAAAAAATATAAAGTAAATAAAAAAATAACAATATGAACAATCATAAAATAAATTCAAAAGAAAAACACACACACACACAATATATATATATATATATATATATATATATAATTTTAAAATCATCCTGATTCATGCATAAATGTCTATAACACCTAGTCTAGTTCTTAATGTACTAAAGGTTTCAAAAGCTAGGGGCTTTGTAAATATATCTGCCAATTGATTTTTAGTAGCTACATGATGTAGCTCTATGTCCCCTTTTGTCATATAGTCTCTAATGAAATGGTATATAATGTCTAAGTATATTTATATTGCACGTTAGCACTATGTGTAACTTACATCATTGACCGTATAGCCCCCATCAACATGCAATGAAACTGATATGATTCCTTCTTGACCTAAGCCCAAATTAATATATATTAGTCTTCAATTTTTGGTTGAGGTATTTATAATCTAAAAAAGAATTTAAACTTTAAAGAAAGATAATAACTCTAACAAGGTTCCTACCTAACCTAGGATCAAATTAGTATATGCTGGTCTTTAATTTTTAGTTGAGGGATTTACAAACTAAAATAGAATTTAAATATTAAGAAAGATAACGACACTAATTAGGTTCCTATCAAACCTAGGACTAAATCAGTATACACTAGCCTTCAGTCGTTAGTTGAGGGATTTACGAACTAAAATAAAATTTAAACTTTAAGAAAGATAATGACACTACATGGTTCCTACCTAACCTGGGACAAAATTAGTATAGACTGGCCTTCAATTTTTAGTTGAGGAATTTATAATTTAAAATAGAATGTAAACTTTAAGAAAGATAATGACACTAATAGGGTTCCTAACAAGCTATGCGGTTTAGATAAGCCCTAGATTTTTATTATTTAAAGTTACCTAATATTTTATTTTTAATTTATTTCATATTAAAGTTTATTTTATTTCAATTTAAATTTTAGTGTTTACAATTTAGAATTTATTTTAAAGAATATATTTTAAGAGTTGAATTTTTTATTTTAAGTTTTAAAGAACATAGTGCTCAACAACCTCTAAGTGCTAGGAGTCATTAATTGGCAAGTCCTAAGCTCATATTTGTAATGCATTTGATCTCCCTTACAGGATCAAATACAATACATAAAGTCATTTATTTTATCTAAGTATTGATGAGGGGTTATTATTGTGGGCTCCAAAAATTCGGCCCCGGCCTCCCCGCATTGCTTTTTTTCGGGGGAGTTTTAATGGATTAAGTTTCGGGGTAAATTTTGAAAGGCAGATGGGTTTGTAAATAAGACACTACCCAGAGATTTCACCCTCATTTTGCGATGACTTTATGATCTGAGTTCTGGTTTCCTATAGGCACAAGCCCTTATAGTTAATTACCCCTCTTGGTAACGAGAGAGAACTTTCGATTAAGGCTAGTCATCGATCAGATACATAAAGAATAAAACTTATCTGGCATATAATAGTAGCATGGGCATTTGAAATTGGAAAAGGGTTAATATTTAAAATTGGAAATTTCCCCATCTTACACTTAAAGCGGTTGGTGGGGGAATGGATGATAGACCCGATCAAGATCCCATGATTCTATTATCCCGGGCCATCATAGTCTCTGGTCTACTTAGTCAAAGGAGGTAGTCAACCTAACCTGACTGAAGGATCCTTGTCGGTAGCCATGGGTTACTTCGTCCAAGAGTTCCTTGTAGACTTGGGGTGAATGTTTGTCTAAGGGGTCAAATTTGAATCCCCCTTAGCTAATAGAGGGCTTTGTGCCTTATCAATCATATCCTATTGATTCATATCTCAAGGATTTGATGCCAGTAAGGGACGTATTGGCTCTGGCTATAACCTCTATCTCATGGTGCCATTTGGCGGCAAAACCACTCGGTTTAGAGGGCCCCAGGTCATAACTGTTTATCCTGTAGTGCCATTTGGCGGTGAAACTGTTGATTAGACGAAATGTACCACATCCTTACTTATATGAGATTATTTAAGAATGGATCCTAGTGATATTTTTGACTAGGCATTAGCTCTATGTGAGCTGAAGTAAATTTTAATTTGCCTACCTCGGTAAACTGTTGCGGTGGGTGGATGGATTTTGTCTTAAGTAATTAATGGATTATTTCAATTTTAAATATTTTAGACTTGGATAACTTTGCGATTTTTGGATTTTAGGTATTTGGGTGGCATTTGAAATATTCGAATTAACCCCTCTGGTTGAGATCTGCATTCAACACGGCCATCATTGGGGTAGAAAGGGGTAATTTGTATTTATGAGTTAAACCTTATCGACTCTATCGGGCTGTCGATAGAGGATCGGGTTCCGTAGGCTTTATACCTTTATAAGTGAATTCTCTTGATTATAGGCCTTGAAGGCCTAATATAAATGTATAAAATAAATATCTGGTCGATCTCATGACCGCATATTTATTTAATGGTTTGAGCCATGTCAATGCCTAGCTATCCGCATAGAAGGATCAGACTCAAACTTAAATTCACTTATTAACCCGTGCAACATTCTTAGATATCATGTGTGTACCACTAACAGGCTCGTCGGGGCCCATACGGGTGTTTGGGAGCATTTTATAATTATCTGTTAAACCTCATCGACTCCTATTTATCTGTTTATGAGGATCGAGTTTAAATTTATTGACCAGCGTAGCATCCCTAGACGTCACATGTGTACTAATAACATGCTCGTCGGGGCCCATCCGAGTGTTTGGGAGCATTTTATAATTATCTATTAAACCTCATCATTTCCTATTTATCTGCTTAGGAGGATCAGGTTTAAATTTATTTACCTGTACAACATCCCTAGATATCACGTGTGTACTAATAACACGCTCGCTGGGGCCCATGCGGGTTTATAATATATCCCCTTATGTGTACCTATGTGTATACATATCATAGTGCATATACGAGGGACTTTAAAATATTTCAGTTGATTAGTTGTGCAAGCAACTGTCATTTGAATGCATCATTCAATTTGGAAGCTCGTAGACGCCTTCTGTCTGCTTGTATGAGTGTTACAAATCTGATGGCTTATTGTAGCAGCTTCTGGACTGAGTTGTTCATTGCTTTGAACAAGTAGACTATCGTGCACTGCTGGTTGCTTTATGTAGATGGATTGTAGTGCACTAATAAATCTCTTACTTTGGCTGGTAGATGTTGTCAACTGTTGTAGCACGCTTGTATCTTTCTTGTGGATGGTGTATTAGGTATACAATGAGTCTCTTTTAGTGGCCAATAGGCATTTGTATTTGTTGTAGTTATCTGGTGTTTGCTTGTGGATAGTGTGTTGGATGCACGACCATCGCTCATTGAAGAACTTACAAGCCACAATAATCTTATCCAACTCAATGTTCAGGACATGGTTGAACTGAGACTCACTCCACCTCTGAAGATGATGATTTGATCTGGTTTTCTCTTTCCAAAACTTATATAGGGATCCGTGGCCATTACCTTGAACTGACAACTATAGTGATGGAAGATACATTGAGTTGTCTAGGAGATCCTTGCAAGCTATCAATTGCAAAATAATTATTGCGGCCCTTGGGATGATTGGAATAGCAAGTGTATCTTTTTTGCTCGCAATTATGAGTTTAGGTAACCAAGCTTTGCTTTAATCTTTAACAACACATTTGTCAAACATTGCTCATTAATTTTGGTGGGCACGATGCAGTATACGATGACATTCACTTGTAGCTGATCTTTGTCACCTATAGGTGGGCCACTGTGGCTATATGAAAAGTCTCCTGTCATTGCCAACATATATCCACATCCCATCATATGTCAATCATCGTTGCTTGCAAGGGTCGAATTCTTTTACTTGTATTTTGATATTGCTCGTAAGGATGATGTATCATCTATTGCTTCCTATTACATCATTTATAGTGCTTGCATTTGTTGCATGTCTTTCAGTATTCACAAGAGATTGTCACATGTATCTGTCAATTGATGATTGCTCGAAGCCACAGAGATGATTTCCTTCACAACTCTCTTATTTCACTTATTAGCATATATGATTGATAGCATGTCATCATATTCATTACATGCTTCTTATTGTATGCATCTAAATAATTTGTTGGGTATATTATTAATTGTTCACCATTTATGCATGACTCATATCACATGTCATAAGTCCTTGTTTGCATTTTAATTATCATTCGTTAGAAGTTCTGTATTGTTTATGTATGGATTATGACACACATTAAAGCTTTCATTTGCTTGAAGTTTCCTCCATCATGAGTCCCCTATTGTCTTTGAAAATTTAGGTTTGGATTTGCAAGTCTTGGCAAAAATCCTTGCATATTTGCTTGAGTTTGCTCTCCATCATTCATTTAAGTCAAAGTCCACTATTTCTTAATTTCACTTTCGGCCTTTTGTTAGCTTTTATTTGAGTTTAAATTAAGTTTATTTTGTTATTCATTTAAATTCAAGTTTATATGTCCTTACTCATATTTTTTTTAATTTCCAAGTTAAAATTCTTTATTCTCAAGTTTGATTTAAGTCCTTTTCTTATTTATTCAAATTAGCATTCAGTTCATTTTGATGTTTAAATTAATGTCCAAAATAAGTCCCCTGTTATTTGTCCAAGTCCCTGTTTTTTTAGTGAGAATTTTGGCAGCCTCCCGGCATTCCCCCTGTTTAGGGGAAAATTACGGGAAATTGGGCCTCCCGCCACGCTAGAGAAAGCGTGCATGGTAGGTGTCCTTAGACACCGTGGTCATAAAATCTTCAACCCCACCATGCCAGAGAAAGGCGTGTATGGGTCTTCAGTGCCTATTTCAAAAGAACATAATTTTCTTTCCCCGCAAGTACAAAGCCGCATACGAGTACTTATATTTTTTTATCATGTCGTGCTAAGAAAAGCACGCACAAGGCTTACCTGCCTCGCTGTAAGTGCCGCATTGAGTTCCCTCCCACTACACTAGAGAAAAGCGTGCATAGGGTGTCCCTCGGCGTGCCACAAACACCAAAAATAGGACTTTAGGAGGGGTTACCCACTTCGTCACTAGCAACACAACGAATTTTCTCCCACCACGCTAGAGAAAAGTGTGCAAGGGTGGTTGTTCATCGTGTTGTAAGCGTCGAAGCAGATTCTCTTAAATTTGCAAAATTCTCTCTTCTTATATGTTTTCTTCTCATTCTATATTTTCTTCCCCTTCTGTACATTCTCCTTCACTGTCTTCAGCACTCGATACACCCGGGCTAATAAGGTCTCAGGTTCACTTTTCTTTGGAGGGGCTGGAACCTCGCGTTGTTGCTCCTAGAAGGATTTCTTCAGCTCACAAGTGGAGCTATTCCTCTTCACCCATTTTAAATCGTGAATCCATTCCAGGTAGGAATGGTTGGTTCTGGCTCTCGGGCTGACAAATTGGAAGGGTCGACAGAGAGTTGTTGCTGATGAGCTCAGATCTCAGCATTCAACTTCCTCCTTTACCTTCTTGTTAACTTTCCTCCATATGAGGAAGCTTCAGGAATATTTTTCTCAGGCGCAGGTAACCTGGTCGGTAGAGATGTGGTGTTTGCAGTCACCACAACAATCCTTCCGCCAGTCACGATCCTTTTGGTGGCCGGGGCTTCTGGCTATGAAAGCCTTTCAAATATAGAAATCATCTTATGAGGATTCTCAGTAACAGGAGTAGTCCATGATGCTGGCAGGTGCACACGACGAGTAGGGGCTCCGGCAGGTTGGAGTCTCCTGACAAATCTCTCAGCATTCTCGCCATTCACAGGAATGGCAACAGTCCTCACAGTAATTTCTTGAAAGTCAACACTACCAAACTGGATGATAGCTCCAGCATTTTCAGTGATGAATATAACATTTGCCAACTGAATGCTGGCTCCACCACCTAGCTGAATAGTAAAAGCAGTATTCTATAGATCCATCTACACAAATAAAAGGTAAGGATTAGTAATCATCATCTGATACATCACCCTACACTTTTAAAATGTAGAGACTTGCACAGAACATAAGAATAAAATAGATAACATTCGCAAGTAATTAAAATAATAAATTTAAAAACCCTGTTAAATACGCTATCTCAGTGAGTTGGTTGAATGACCATTTTTAGAATATTTAACACTTAAATTCATTAAATGATCATTTTGAAAAATTTAAAATTTTGAACCCATATAGATTTGACTGCTATGATGATACTGAGATGACTATCCAAAGATAGAAAGAGAAACCATTCCCCAGTGGAGTCACCAAAAATCTGTGGGCTCCAAAAATTCAACCCCGGCCTCCACCCTTTATCGTCTTCGGCAATAACTTGGTAGTGTTTACTTCCCGATAATTACTGCAAGAACTGCTGCCATTCCTATGAATAGCAGGAATGCTAAGAGAACTGCCAGGAGACTCAACACCACTGAAGCTCCTACCCGTCGTGTGCATCTGTCGGCACAACGATCTATTGTTGAGAATCCTCATAAGAGGATTTTTGTATTCGAAAGGCTTTCACAGCCAGAAGCCCTGGCCACCAAGAGGATTGTGGCTGATGGGAGGATCTCTATGGTGACTACAAATACCACATCTCTATCGACCAGGTTACCTGCACCTGGGAAGAATGATGTTGATGCCTCCTCATCTGGAGGGAGGCTTACAAGAAGGCAAAGGAGAAAGAAAAATGCTGAGATTTGGGCTCAGCAGTAATTCTCAGTCCACCCATCTAATCTACCAGCCTGAGAACCTGAAGCCAATGTTCCTCTCTAGAATAAGTTTACTGACCTTAGATGGGTCAAGAGAAATAGTTCTACTGGAGAGCTAAAAAATCTATCTAGGACCAACAACCTGAAGTCCCGACCCTGCCAAGAAAGAAAGAATCTGAAACCCTGTCAGCTTGAGTGTATAGGGTACTAAACACTATAAAAGAGAAGGGTTTGAAGAAAAAGAAATTTCAGAGGCCATTGATGATTGAGGCCAGAAGGACCCCTCAGAGGGAAAGGCTATCGTCTAATTTGATAGTTGAAAGAAGAAGAAGATGACAACAAATTTCATCCGGTGAGCATCGAGGTGTGACACTTGAACCTTGGGTTCAGGGATTCGTCGCTGAAAGGTCCTAGCAAAAGGAAAAGCAAGTTTGGAGGCCAAGGCCTCGTAGAGAAGAAAATGAAGAAAGAGAAGTCAGTGTCGAAATATATCACTTGGTAGCGTAACTTGAGCATGAAATGCGAGCAGCAACTCGAAGAAGAACATGCGGTGTAATTGTTAATGGGAAACATCGATGATAAGATGCAACCATTTTTAAGTATGGCTACAATTACCATATTTCAGGAACTATTGGACAGGGTGGCCAAGTGTGAGAAGTTAAACTTGCCGAGATCAGAAGGCCACTTTGACAAGCTTAAGAAGGTTAAAGCCCTAGATGTTAAGAAGGGTGAAACATATTCTATGTCCTTCCTCAGGCTAAATTGGGGGAAGCAGGTGGTTTACAACATAGACAAAGGCAAGCAGCTGATGTAGTATGAAGAAAAGTTGAAATAAGTCTACAACCCTAACCCTCAACCGATGCTAGTACTCGGAGGGAATGATAGGTCACAAAATTTCCAAGGTGGAGGGGATCGCCCAAGGTAAGCAATAGGAGTTGGTGATAAAATTTTCCCATCCCTCAAAGATAAGATGAATAAAGAATATTCATTTAAAAGGGAGAGTGTCGCCAAATTTTTTTAACAAGCACTAAAAGTAGGTCTAGAATTGCCAGAATACAAAAGGCTAAAAGAGTCGAAAGAAACTAGTGACCCAAATTACTGCCCGTATCACAAAGTGCTTGGCCATCCGATTGAAGATTGCTATATCTTTATGGGTTGGCTCGAAAGAAAATACCAGAGGGGATAGCTCACATTGTCAGACAATGTGTTATCACACCCTATAAAGGAATCAACTCGGGTAGTTACGACCTCCCCCGTACCCCCGGTTGAAGAAAGGAAAAATGAACAGAAGCCAGCTCAAGAAGAATAGTGGAAGACTACGGTCTCCAAGAAGACGATAAAAATATTAAAATAGCTTGAAGGAGTTCCAGGTGTAAAGTGGAAATCTCCTACTTAGCCGGTGCGAGCTTCTATTTCTAAACAATTCTCCAACCAAGCCAGCACCTTAAAGTCTGGGAGAGTGAAAACCTCCAAGAAGAAGACCAAATTGAAGAAGCCTAAGGAGAAAAACATAGCAACCCAAAGGGTTATCGACAGTTTGGATGAATACTTAGGTGGTGATTTTGAATCAGCAGATGAATCTCTAGACGTGACAATAGCTGACTCTGAAGAAAATGCACTATTAAATGAGTCTGAACAAGAGGAGATCACCTAGGTGCAGCTGAGAAGTGATAAAATGCTACCATCCCTGCCCAAAAAAGGGATCCTTAATAATAGCAAAGGGAAGGAGATAATTATAAACGAATATATTATCCCTAAGGACCCAAAAAAGAAAGACACTTCAACCAAAGGGATATATTATAATATCCTATCCCATCTAAGAAACATTCCAGCACAGGTAAGTATATACGATGCTCTGGTGATGTCTAAAGACCTGCGGGAAAACTTGATTCAGGCTCTCAAGGACCCTGAAAGATACGAAGCATATTTTGCTGAGCGTAACTTGACAGAAGTCTTATATGCCTAAAATGAGCCAATCTTTATTTTTACTAAGGGCGATTTGATGCTTGAAATAACAGATCATAACCACCCTCTGTATGTCACCGCATAGAGTGACAAGATGATAATCAGCCAAATTTTTATTGACCCCGGGTCCTCTATCAACCTTATAAGCTTAAAAGTATTGAGATCGCTCCGTCTTGATGTGCAGAACCTCGGGCAAGATAAGTTAATGGTACACGACTTTAATGAGAAAGGGCAAAAGACTTTAGGGTCATTCATGCTCTCTCTAGTATTTAGAGAACTCCATTCTGAGGCAAAATTCCTTGTGATTAACACGGACACCTCATTTAAGGCACTTTTGAGTCGCCCGTAGTTACATGATTACGGCATGGTCCCATTAATGCTACACCAATGTATAAAGTATATTAGGGATGGAGAGGAGTTTAGAGTCTCTGGTGATATTTAACCCTTTAAGGTCCATGAGGTGAAAATCTATAAAGATGCCAGATACTTTATCCCTAAAGAGCCAAAGTCATCAAGTTCTCTCAAGACTAAGGCAGCAAACCTAAAGGATGCAAAGCGGCCCAAACAAGAAGATGAAATGAAGCAAGCGGGGAAAAAGAAGGCAATGCCAACTCTTTCCAAAGCAACAACTATTCCTAGATCAAGAAAATATGTGCCTCACTTAGGGAGTGAAACAAATGAGGATGGCACTGCCCCCGTTAAATCCCAAGAAATATGCCAATCAACAGCTACAGGGAAGAAGAAGATAAAATGACTACGACTATGAGTCTACCTACATGAATAATATACGTGTACTCTCAAAAAGAATAGATAACCTGACGATTTTAGATAATGAATATATAATCACACGTGTTCCCCCATAACATCATTTCCTGAGAGGTGTATAACATCGAGGAACTTGTAACATTTTATGTACCTCCCTTGAGAAAAAGGGATGGACCAGGAACCTTATTTTATAAATTTAGAGAGTGTGAGGAAGAAGGGAATCAAGATTGGCTCCTCAGGCCCATCGAGTATAGTGAATTAGTACTCACAAGAATGCCCAGATTTAACATCGAAAATGTTTGAAGGATGTTGCAAAAATAGGCTAGAATTTGCACTTCTGTATAACAACTTCACATCTATTTAAAGATCTGGTATCAAAGAAATCCATATGCAATACGAAGAAAGAATATTCTTACAAGGAGAGGCCTCGGATTCGTTATACAAAAGCATCTTCAAAAGGAGACATGTCAAGCCATCACTTATAAGGAAATTGAATCAAATAATAATTCTGATGGGAAAATTTATGAGGTTGATGACTATGATGAGCAGCCTGTAGATGCCAAGCCTGCACCTGAAGAACTTGAAGATGGTGGACAGGCGGCTACTATAGATGAGTTAAAAGAAGTCAACTTAGGAACCGAGGATGACCCTCGCCCAACCTTCATTAGTTCCCTACTATCAGAAGAGTAAGTGGAAGAAATAAAGGAACTCCTCTGTGAATTCAGGGATTACTTTACCTGGACATATGCTGAAATGTCTTGCTTATCCCCTGATGTAGCAGTTCACAGATTGGCCATCAAACCAGAGGTAGCGCCCATCAAACAAGCTCTAAGAAGAATGAGATTGGAGATTGAAGAACATATGATTGCAGAGATAAAGAAACTTATAGAAGCGGGCTTCATATGTAAAGAGAAATATATCAATTGGATCGCCAATATCGTCCCCGTGAAGAAGAATAACGGTCAAATCCGTATCTGTATTGACTTTTGAAACCTCAACAAGGCGTGTCCAAAAGATAATTTTTCACTTACTATATCATAACTTATGATTGACACCACATTAAACTATGACATGTTCTCATTTATGGATGGATCGTCAAGATATAATCAGATCTAGATGGCACCTGAAGATAAGAAGCACACGTCATTCAGAATGCCCATCAGCATATTCTACTACACATTCATGCCCTTTGGCTTGAAGAACATTTGTGCCACCTACCAATGGGTAATAACACATATTTTGATGAGTTGATACATCAGAAGGTTGAGTATTATGTAGACGTCCTGGTCATTAAGAGCGTGGACCGACAAGATCATTTAAATAACCTAAGGATCATATTTGAGAGGATCAGAAAGTTTGATCTGAAGATGAATCCTCTTAAATGTATTTTTAGGGTCTCCTTCGGCAAATTCCTGGGGTATGTTGTCCATCATCGAGGAATCGAGATCGACCCCAACAAAATTAAGGCGATGATTGAGATGCTGCCGCTCATCAGGAACATCCATCAACTTCATTCTTTACAAGGGCAGCTGGCTTTTATTTGATGATTCATATCGAATTTATCGGGTAGGTGCCAGCCATTTTCAAAGCTAATGAAGAAAGATATCCACTTCAAATGGGATGTAAAATGCTAGGAAGCATTTGACAGCATCAAAAGATATCTGTTAAATCTACCCATTCTCACAGTGCCAATTCCTAGAAAGTCTCTTATACTATATACAACAGTACTAGAAGAGTCCCTCGGAGCACTGTTGGCCACACATAATGAAGAAGAAAAAGAAAATACACTCTACTATATCAATCGGAGACTGATCGGAGTAGAAGTGCGGTATTCCCCAATTGAGAAGTATTGTCTAGCACTGATCTTCGTAGTTCAGAAACTCTGTTACTATATGTTGTCTCACAAAATCACGTTGATATCAAAGATCAATCCGCTGAAGTTCTTGATGATAAGACCAGTGTTGATAGGTCGTCTCGCTAGGTGGGCAGTAATATTACTGTAATTTGATATCATGTACATGCCACAGAAGGCGGTAAAGGGATAAGCTTTAGCAGATTTCCTCGCTGCACATCCAATCCCAACTGACTCCCCACTCAATGATGATTTACCTGATGAATAAATCATACAAATCTAGGAAGAGGAGAAACTACAATTTTGGAAAATATATTTCGACGGGGCGTCATCGATTAAACCTGCCCGGCCTCCAAATCTTGTAAGGGCCCGAGCTGGCATCAGTCTTATTTTCATAGAACCCGAGGGAGGTATCATGAGATTCTCATTCAGTTTAACTGAACCTCGGACGATTAATGAAGCTGAATACTAATCTTTAATAGCAGGACTAGAGATTATAATTGGTGTCCAAATCACAAATCTCCAAATTTTCGGCTATTCTCAACTTGTGATATATCAAGTTTTGGGCATTTACAAGATTTATAAACTTAAATTAGCCCACTACCACCGACGGGCTCTTGAGCTTCTAAAATAAGGGCCAAATGTTAAGATAGCTTGAATCCCTCGAGGGTAAAATGCAAAAGCAGATTATCTAGCCAAATTGGCCAAGGAGTTGGCGAATGAAGACAAGGGGTTACCCATATTTATTGTGGTTGAAAATTGACAGGTCTTAGAGCCGACGATCTTGCAATTCTCTCAGGTAGAGGGACTTTTAGATTCAAGTCATCAGGATACAACCTCCCCAACAGAGCATCACTGACGTTCAGCCAGGAGAACATCATATAGTCAAGAGATGAAGAACTAGTAGATGCTCAGAGTCATGGTTACATTACTTAGATATTGAAGTCGAAGATGATTGGAGGAAACTATTCGTCGACTACTTCAAGAAAAGTAAACTCCCAATAGATAAATCTTTGTCTACACAAATCTAAAAGAGAGCATTATGATATGTGGTACGTTATACCGATGAACTTTTGATCAATATGGCTAAGGTGCCTGGGGACCAAGGAAGCTGATAAAGTAGTAGCAGAAGTTCATGAAGGACTCTGTGGAGCACTTCAAACAGGTCTCAAGATGGCTGCTAAAATCAAGAGGATGGATTATTACTGGCTACAATGGTGAGAGATTGTATTGACCATGCCAAGAGGTGTCACGAGTGACAAATTCATGGTGATGTCATTTATCAGCCGTCTAATCCACTATACCCAATAATAGGATCCTGGCCATTTGAATGTTGGGGCACAGATATAATTGGGCTGATAGATCCACCGTCATCAGCTGGATACTCCTTTGTTCTGGCAACAACGGACTACTACTCTAAGTGGGTAGAAGCGGCTCCATTCAAAGAAGTCATGTCTGAGCACGTGATTAACTTCTTCACCCATAATATTATTTGCAGATTTGGCATACCACGTCAGGTGATCTCAGACAACGGCACAACATTTAAGAGCACTAAATATATAAGTTTGTCGAATGGAATAAGATCGATTGGCAAAACTTATTAATATATAATCCAAGGGTAAATGGTTTGGCAGAGGCCTTCAACAAGATGCTGGTGAAATTGTTGAAGAAGATCCTCACCAAGAATAAAAAAGAGTGACATACGAAGATGGTAGAAGCGCTATGGGCATACCGTACAACCTACAAGATGCCAATTAAAGCCACTCCCTATTCATTAGTGTTTGGAGTTAAAGCAGTGTTGCAACTAGAGATCGAACTACTATCACTTCGAGTTGCTATCCAATATGACCTCGCTCAAGAGCAAAATGCTCGCCTGAGAATGGAGGAGCTCGATGCGCTCGATGAAGTCAGTTTACAAGCCCAGCAAAATTTGGAGATCTATCGAGCAAGGATGGCAAAATCCTTTGATTGAATGGTGCATCATCGATCATTTCAAGAAGGGGAATTGGTCCTGATGCTGAGAAGGCCAATCATCCCTCACCAAAAAATTGATAGTAAATTCGTATCCAATTGGGAGGGCCCCTTTGTTATCGAGAAAGTATATCAAGGAGGAGCCTATCAGTTGATTGATCTAGACGGTCAGAGGCCTATGCCACCGATCAACGTTCGATACCTGAAGAAATATCATATATAAGGATAAATATATATTTAAATATTTTATTCTGAACTTCACATGTATCTACTAGCACATATACGACGTATGTTTCAAAATTCTCTTGTAATATAAGAATGCAATTTTAAAAAAAATGAGGGCATTTTTAATATTTATTTGGGTCGACATCGCGCTGCATGCCGAGATCCCCAAATAAATATTTAAAATCTCAAAATTCTAAATTTGCCCCAAATAAAAAACTCTCCTTGTGTGATAGAGAGTATCTGAGCATTTATTTAGTTTGACATCGTGCTGCGAGCCGAGATTCCTAAGTAAATCTTCAAAATCTTAAAATTCCAAATTTACTAGCATGAAACTTACTTACCGAACAGGGGACATTTTAAATATTTATTCAGGTTGACATCACGTTGCATGTCGAAATTCCTGAATAAATATTTAAAATATTAAAAATTTGAATTCTTCCAACCTTATGAATCCCTCTACGAGGCAGAGGGTATTTAAATATTCATTTGGCTTGACATCATGCTACGTGTCGAGATCCCTAAGTAAATGTCCAAATTTCTAAAAAAAAGAGAAAAAAAGAGATTTTGCCAAAAAAAAGAGAAAAAAAGAATTTTGCCAATTTGAGAAAATTCATTTTTGATGCTTGCAGGTGAACAACCATCCATGCGCGCTTTTCTTAGCACGGTGGGAGGAAGTTCGTTGAGGTGCTCGTAGCGAAGCGGACAATCTCGTAAAATCTTATTTTCGACACTTGCAGCGCGGCGAAGAACCACCCATGTGCGCTTTTCTTAGCACGGTGGGAGGGTGTTCGTCGCAATGCTAGCGACGAGATAGGTAACCCTTTGAAGTCCTATTTTTGGTGTTTATAGCGCGTCGATGGACCCCCTATGCACATTTTTCTTAGCATGGTGGGAGGGAACTCGATGCGATGCTTACGACGAGGTGGGCAATCTATGTGTGCGCTTTTTTAGCACAGCGGGGCAAAGTATAAGTACCCGTACGCGGGGAAAAACTGCTTTTTCACACAGGTGCTTTCAAAGACCCATGCACGTCTTTCTTGGCGTGGTGGATGATGAAGATTACAGTTGCGGTGTCTCATGACACCGACCGTGCATGTCTTTTTTGACGTGGCGGACAGGCTATGACTCTTTGTTTTTTTCGGGGAGATGCTAGGAGGCTGCCGAAATTTTCGGTGAATCAAAGACAAGGACTTGAATAAATTATGGACAACAGGGAACTTTACTTGAACAATGCAAAGGACCTAGACTTAGACTCCAACTTGAACAAGTGAAAGGAACTCTAATTCAACTTGAACATAAATTGAATTTGTAAATTCTAGATTCAAATCTAAACTAAATGAGATAACAATAACTTAAACACAAATGGACTTGAACTCATTTTGGGTTTGATTTGAACTTGAAAAGAACTACAGAGGACCTAAAACCACAATGAATTGAACTTGAACAACAGGGAACTTATGAGCTTGCACTTGAGTTGGATTTGATAAAGACTTGAACTAAAAGCTTAATTAATTTTTTTTTAAAGTTCATGAATTATAAGGATAATAAAATCAAAGGGAAAATGAACAAGCAAGGATCTATGCATGAATGATTTGCAAGCTTTGACAAGTTAATTTCAAACAATAACAATTTAGTTGTGAGGATCATTGTAATCGAAATGAAGATATTGATGAATAAGCTATCAAGTTCATCATATAAATTGCAAGTCACTTTGAGAACAAAGAAATGACAAATGTAACTTATTTACAAGAAACAAAAGATTTTGAGGAATGTGATGTGACTACAAAGCCATGATAGAAATATAATGACATGCCAAAGGCCAGTGATACAAAGTTTTCATTCAATATCAAGAAATTAACATGTCAACTAGATTAAATGTGTACAAATAAAGGGCACATAGCAATGCAATCAACAAAGTATGCATGAAATGTGTACAAATGAATGCAATAGCATCTTCATCATCAATGATAATTCAATATACAAGAATGAAGTATGTCCAATCTTGCAAACTATAAGGTCAAAATTAGACATTAGTTTGTACAGCAGTCACGCAAGAAGATATAGTAGTTCATACACCCAGGGTGTTGTTTACAAATGACTATAAGAAACTAGTCATAATAAAATTCAAATTGCTCAGGGATGGGAGTTGAAGATCCGAGACACTTTTAGTAACTTACACATAAGCGATAGCAAATGACAGATGATGGAAATCACAACATCTTTGCTGTCAACCATCACTCAGCATTAGGAAAATACACTGAACCTCTATAAGTCATAGCAATCAATATGCAATATGAGATATTTAAAAGTAGAATATGAAGAACATACAATCAATGTAACCCGATTGCAAACAGGCACAGTGATATGCCTACAAATGACAATACCTCATACAAATATATATGATATAGTTTATTGATGAATACACTGCTCTCCTACAAGTAAAGATATATGATGAATGTGAGGATTCATTGGCTGATATGCATGAAGGTGCTGATGACGAATCTAGCTCAACCAGTAGTCAATGGTGAATTACAGATGAACACATTGACTCATATACATATGATAATAAAAGATATATTGCAAACATGATGAATCTCTAGTGTATACGAATACGCATGTGAGGCGTCATTTACAAGCAAAGATGAAGATCTATAATGCATATGAATTCTCTACGAATATAGATGTAAGCATCACGTGCCGCCTGTGGATAGATACAGAAAGACTTCAGTAAATACAGTATTCTATAATCAGTTTCAGTCTGTGAATGCATACATTTACCTGCCTACCTACAGTAGTAGAGAATGTATTACAGGGACCAAAGATTGTAGCAAATGCATAAGGAAGCAGCTAACGCAAACACACCTATAAGGTGTCATAACGGTTGTAGAAGACCTGTCATATGCACTACATTCCATCTATAAGCAAATGCTATATGATATTCATCAAATGCAAGTGTCCACAAGTCCATAAAGGAGACACAATGTGTACATAAAATGTCATCTATGAATAAAATGCCAGATAACTACAACAAATACAAATGCCTATGGGCCACTAAAAGAGACTCGTTATACACTTAATATGCCATCCACAAGAAAGATACAAGGGTGCTGCAATAGTTGACAACATCTACCAGCCAAAGTAAGAGATTCATTAGTGCACTACAATCCATTTGCATAAAGCAACCAGGAGTGCACGACAGTCTACCTATTCAAAGCAGCGAACAACTCAATCTAGAAGCTGCTACAACACGCCACCAGATCTGCAACACTTGTACAAGCAGACAAAAGGCATCTACGAGCTTCCAAATTGAATGCTACATTCAAATGACAGTTGCCTGCACAACTGATCAACTAAAATATTTTAAAGCCCCCCGCACATGTACTATAATATGTATACATATAAGTACACATAAGAGGATATATTATAAATCTGTATGGGCTTCGACGAGCGTGTTGTAGGAACACACATGACGTCTAGGGATGCTGCGTGGGTCAATAAATTTGAACCCGATCCTCCTAAACAAGTAAATAAGAGTCGACAAGGTTCAACAATAATTATAAAATGCCCCCAAACACCTGTATGGGCTCTGGCAGGCATGTTTCAAATGCATATATGACTTCTGGGGATGCTGTGCGGGTCAAAAAAATAAACCCAAGTCGAGCCCAATCCTTCTTACAAGTAGATAGTAGTCTACACGGCTCGAACCATAAAACAAGCTTACGATTACGAGATTGACCAGAATATTTGTTTTATAGTTCATATTAGGCCTTCAAGGCCTTCAATAAAGAGAATTCATCAACAAAGGTCTACATCCTACGAAACCCGATCCTCTGTCGATAGCTCGGCAGAGTTGACAAGGTTCAATCAAAATAAAAATATTTATAAATATCCCGATGATGACTATGTTGAATATAGATCTCAATCGGAGGGGTTCACAAATACTTTCAAATGCCTCCCAAAATTCCAAAAGCCCACAAAAATCCATAAAAATCCCAAAATCTAAAATATTTAAAAATGAAATAAAACTATCAATCGCTTAAAACAAAACCCATCCACCCTCCACAACAGTTTGTCGAGGTGGATGAATTAAAAAGTATTTCAGCTCATATAGAGCTAATGCCTAGTCGAAAATATCACTAGGATTCATTCTCAAACAATCTCCTACTAGTAAGGACGTGGTATGAATTTTCTAACTGACAGTTTCATCACCAAATGGCACTACAGGATAAACGGTTATGACCCAGGGCCCTCTGAACTAAGTGATTTTATCGCCAAATGGTACCATGCGATAACGGTTATGGCCAGAGCCAATATGTTCCTTAGTGACATCAAATCCTTGAGATATGAATCAATAGGATATGATCGATGGGGCATAAAGCTCTCTGTTAGCTAATGTGGATTCAAATTTATCCCCTTAAACAAACACTCCCCCCAATTCTATAAGGTACCCTTAGAAGACGTAACCCATGGCTACCGATAAGGATCCTTCTGTCAGGTTGTGTCGACTACCTCCTCTGACTAAGTAGACCATGGACCACGATGGCCTGGGATGACATAACCCTGGGATCTTGATCGAGTCCATCATCCATTCCCCCACCATCCACTTTAAGTGCAAGATGGTGAAATTTCTATTTTAAATATCCAATTTTTCACAACCCAAGCCCATGCTGCTATTATATGCCAGATAATACGTATCTCTACATATCTGATTGACGACTAGCCTTAATCGAAAGTTCTCTCTCATTATCGGGAGGGGTAATTAACTATAGGGGCTTGCATCTATAGGAAACCAGAACTCAGATCATAAAGTCCTCGCAAAATGAGGGCGAAATCTCTAGGTAGTGTCTTATCTACAAACCCATCTGCCTTCCAAAATTTACCCCGGAACTTAATCCGTTAAAACTCTCCAAAAAAAAAAGCAAACATGGGTGGAGGCTGGGGCCAAATTTTTGGAACCCACAATTATGGAGTGTAATTTTGATTTATAAAAATATTTATGCTTTATCTCTCCTAAATAATGCTTAAGTTTTTTTTTTATGTATAAAAATAACAAATCCCACTTAATATACATAAGTATACATGCCGAATCAAATAATAAAGGGATAAAGTAGAGTATCAAACCCATAAAAAAGTATATTTTTCAGCAATTAGCTACTACTATTTACTTTAATTATAAAAATATCCTATTGAAATAAAATTGTAGGTTATGGAGATTCAATCAATGAATAAAAATAGCAAAATAATTGATATAATATTTAAATAAAGTATTTTACATTAATAAATATAAATTATATATATTTTTAATAAAATTCTTATTTTTAATGTTATTCAGAGCATATGCATCTCTAGATCTCTATTAAGCTTGTAGGAGTGAAAAGTATTTCTACTGACCTCCTATAGTTACATCATCTCCTTAAGAATCTAGCTTATTTTACATCCTATGTCTAAGTATGCAAACATACTATTTCAATATTCTTGGTTGTTCTTGCATTCCTCCGTTGAGGCTATACATCACATTAGATTTTAACTACACATATGAACACTATGTGTATTAAATAAACAACAGGATAATATTAAAAACATCATTTAACTTTAGAACATAAGAAATTTTATTAATACTTAATATGCTCTTTACATCATCAATTCAAAATTAAAGAATTAGGTAGACATAGAAGAAAAAATAAGCAAACTCATTTTCATTGAAATCAAAGAAGAATAAAAATATAAGAGAATGATATTACCAGGAAGGATCAGTGTCGCTTATTTACACTCCTTCTTCCATAACATACAGAGTTACTTAACAAACATTGACTAAACACTCTATTGATTGTACTAGTACTTCTTTAGTCTCTCATAGATTTGATTCTATGAGAGATCTAATGAAGTACCCTAAAAAATATTAAAATTATACAAGTGACTAAACTCCCATATAAATATAACATAATGACTATTTATAGGAAAATACAAAGTAGGCAATTGGCACTACGAAGCTTGAAAGATTAGCAACGCTGTGCCCAGAAAATGAACTAACGTTGTTGCGCTATTGTTTTAGCTTCGTCATGGCGCTTGTTGATGTGGATCATTTACTTAGTGAATAATCGCATCATTTTGCTGATATATCGTGTCCTTTAGAAGTTATAACTTTTATACTGCAATGCTTTTAACTTTTGAATGATGTAGTGCCAGAATGATAATTTTGGCACCGAGGCGTGATAGATTGTGACACTGTGGTGCTTGAAGATAATAAACATGGCGTTACAAAGTTGGCCATTTTGATGTCATGGCACTATCCAATAGAGAAGTTGGCACCGCCATATCAATGTTATAGTGCTCTAGCAATGCCTTTGGTAGTGCTGTAATATTGATTTATCTGACGCGATAGTGCTATATGAGACTTAAAATTGGGTGTCTTTTTTGTATCTTTCCTGCACAACACAACTAAAATAACATATTTTTACTAAAAATATAACACATAAATTAATATATTATTTATACTTATAAAATTCTCCCAAGCTAAACCTCTTGCGTGTCCTCAAGCAAATAAAAATATTACAATTCTGATTAAATGATTAACTAAAATAAAAAACTAACAATTTAAAATTACTAAAATATAGGATAATACACCACAGCCTAGAAGTAGTAAAAAAAAATAAGATTATAATTCTAGTTTACAAAAAATACTAATAATTATACTAATATGTCATTCTTATTATTGCTTAATTTGAACTCACAGGTTATGAATTTAATTATTAATTTTAAAATTTTAAAATAAACAATATAGCTTAATGGTTAGATATTTGAGTAGTTAAAATTAAAACTTTTACTAATTTACCATTATTTGTACTAATGTTTTTATTTTATCTTTTATTAATTTAAGTTTAAGATTGTAATCAGATTTTAATCTTTTGACTGATACTAATTTTTTAATATACTCATCTTCTCTTTTTCTTCTATTTCTATTCTTTTTTCCTTTTAGAACTATTTTCATAGCTCTTTTTTTTTTTTTTCAATTTTATAGAGTGCATAGTTAATGATTTTGAATATTAGTTTTTTGCTTCAAAACTTTTTACAATCTTAATGAATTTAATGTAAGAATTTAATAAGATTACAAATTCCAAATTCAAGTTGCTTATGATTTTCAATTTTAATCTACTTATATCTAATCTTTAATTTTAATTATTCATCTTTATTTCAAAAATTAATACATAAAGGTATAACTTATAATTTCAAATTGAAGCAATAATTTAAATGGTCTAAGCCAGTTAATTATTAGTTTTTTTGACTCTATGAAATATAAATAGTATTCATTTGAACTATGATCTAGGATTTTATTATTATTCTAATTTTATATAATTTTTAATTATTATTTTTACTAAGCTTAATTAAATAATTAGAATATAAGAATTATGGTAAGTATGAGGGGAATTTTAAAAAATATAAATAAAAGAAATATAAATAATAATTAACACTATGCATGCTTTCATATAAATGATAAAAGATGCATAAAATATATAATAATATAATATAAACATAACATGTTACAAGATAATTAGTGCACTAAGCACCATACATAGCATATCTAGTGGGTTGCCTCCCACACAGTGCTAATTTTATAATCTTCAGTCATACTTACCTTGATTTTTCAATTTAGCTGGGTTATATTATTTCCATTCTTCAAATGACTTTCATTAAGGTCTTTTTTTTTCTATCTGATTAATCTCAGTATTACTAGGTAAAGATCCAAGAGGTCTACTACTGATTGAAATTACAAGCTAACTTAATTGAGTTTTCAAATTTGTAATAGAAACAGCTTAATTTTGCAATTGATTCCCTAACTACATAACTACATCCTCCAATGCTAATTTTTTATTTCTAAATTGATTGCTTTGATTAAATCCTAGAGGATATGTAAGTCTAGAATTAATAGTAGGTTGTTGAGAAGTGTTTCAATTTACTCATTGATTATTCTGCCCATTATTCCATTGATTACTATCGCCCATATTATTTGACCAATTAAAATTATGATGATTCCTTCAAACTAGATTATATGTATTTGAGTATGGATTATTTTATCTTTTAATTATATTAATATTTTTAATCCCTTATATATTATTATTTTAAATTGAATTTTGATCTTCTAAAGATTTAGTTCTTATTCTAGAATTTACTCATATTATATTCAACTTCTTAGAAATTACTGCAACTTATGCAGTCAAGATTAATAAATCATCAGATTTATAAATTCCAGTTATTTTTTTTAAGATTTATCCTATTAATAAGCCACTAAAAATTATTAGTAGTCATTTTCTCTGTTAATTCATAGGCTTTCTCAAATGGCTTAGACATTAATGATCATCTAACTACAACATCAATTATAGCTCTAAGAGATCCTGCTAATCCATTATAAAATATCTAAATAATCAACCAATCAGGTAATACATGATGCAGGTATTTTCTAAGCATTTTTTAAAATCTTTCCCAACTATTATAAATGGATTCTTCTTCAAACTGAGTAAAAGAAGTTATGGCATTTCTAAATTTGGCAGTTTTTGAAAGTGAAAAATACTTAACAAGAAACTTAAGAAACTTATGAGCCAAATCATTCTAAGTAGTTATAGAGCCTAGGGATAAAGAATTTAACCATTTTTTAACTTTATCACTTAGAAAAAAAAATCAATCTAAGTTTAATAGAATCATCACTTATACCATTGTACTTAAATGTTACATAGATTTCTAAGAAGTTGGCTAAATATAAATTAGATCTTCTATAGGAGTTCCCCTAAACTGAGAGTTTTGAACCATTTGAATAATAGTTGATTTTAATTCATATTATTAGCTTGGATTGTAGGTATATTTATGTTATGATGAATTCTGTCTACTAAAAGGTTTGTATACTCGTTAAGAGGTCTTGAGTGATTTTGCTTTAACTCAAGTTCAGTCATTTTCAAAATCTTTTTAGTTTTTTGAATTTTAGAAATGGCTATATTAATTTTAGGATCAAATGATAATAGTTCTTTTCTATGGTTATAAAGCATGCAACCAAAAAAATATAATTAGTGATCAAAGTAATTAAAAAAATATATAAGTAGGTCTAACTATATAATTAATTCAATAATATAGTTAAAATTTTGTAAAAAGTGAAATACTTCCCCGGCAACAATGCTAAAAACTTGATGAGAGGTTATTGTGGGTTGTAGTTTTGAATTATAAAAATATTTAAGGTTTTATCTCCCCTAAACGATGCTTAAGTTTTTTTTTATATATATAAAAATAATAAAACCAACTTAATATATGCAAGTATATGTGTCAAATTAAATAATAAAGTGATAGAGTAGAGTGTCGAACCCACTAAAAAATATATTTTTTAGCAATCAACTACTACTGTTTATGTAATTGCAAAATTATCCTACTGAAATAAACTTATTGATTATGGAGATTTAATCACTGAATAAAAATAATAAAATAATAGATATAATATTTAAATAAAGTATTTTAGACTAATGAATATAAATTACATATTTTTCTTAATAAAATTCTTATTATTAATGTGATTTAGGGCATATACATCCATAGATCTCTGTCAAGCTTATATGGGTGAAAAAAAATTTGCTGACCTTGTACAATTATATCATCTACTTAAGAATTTAGCATATTTTACATCTTATATCTAGGTATGCAAATATACTATTTTAATATTCATAATTATTCTTTCATTCCTCCATCAAGGATATACATCACACTAAGTTTTAATTACACATATAGCCACTATGTGCATTAAATAAAGAGTGGGTAATATTGAAAACATCATTTAAATTTAGAGCATAAGAATTTTCATTAGTACTTAATATGTTCTCTATATCATCAATCCAAAACTAAAAAAAATTGTCAGACATGGAAGAAAATATAAGCAAACTCATTTTCATTGAAGTCTAGAAGACTAAAAATATAAGAGAATGATATCACCAGAAGGATCAATGTATCTTCTTTACACTCCTTTTTCCTTAACAACGAAGTTACTTAATAAACACTGACTAAACACTCTAATGATTATATCTACTATTTCTTTAATCTCTCTTAGATTTGATTCTAAAAGAGATCTAAAGAAGTACTCTGAAAAACACTGATATTATATAAGTAACAGAACTCCCGTACAAACGTAACACAATGACTATTTATAGAAAAACATAAAGTAATCAATTGGTGCTGCAGCGTTTGAAAGATTGGCATCGCTACGTCCAAAAAATGAACTAACACCGTTGCGCTACTATTTTAGCTTCGCTGTGATGCTTGCTAACGTAGATTAGTTACTTAGTGAATAGTTATATTATTTCGTTGATAGGTCGTGTCCTTTGGAAGTTAAAACTGCTACACCATAGTGCTGCTAACTTTCAAACACTGTGGTGCCAAAATAACAATTTTGGTGCCAAGGCGTGATAGATTGTGACGCTGTGGCTCTTGAAGATAGTGAACATGATGCTATAAAGCTAACTATTTTGACATCGCGATGCAAATTATTTTACCAAAATTAGGCAAATTTTAAATTTGAAAATCTGATCATATTGTATAAAGGATTATGTACTATACAAATATTAATGAATTGCCTAATTTTATCCTATAGCTTAATAAATTGAATCAGGAACAAATCCTAATTAATGATTGTACTGTATGATCCATATCACACAAGCCAATTAAATAGAGAGCTCACTGGCTAAACCTTAGTTCATCTTGGATGATGCATGGTTTGATATAACTAATTGTATTTTATTGTGATGGGAATTGAACTAATCAGATAGTATGATCCGAGTATTGTATTGTATAATTAGAAGCTTTAAATTAAAAAAAATTAGGGTTTATTTAAATAGCCCATTTTATTTAATTAACGCAAGACTTGAGGGTCTGAGTTCAGTAATCAGATATATTTTTCAAGGAGAAAGAGATTTAGAGAGGGAGAGAGTCTCCTTGCTTGTAAGAGACTGTCCAAACCACTTGGGAGAGAAATGAGATGAGGTTGAGGGAGAGTTTTTCTTGAGGGTGTCAAGGGGTGTAAGGGAGTCATACGGTTGTTCATGTTAACCTACACCTTGGGTCGTCCATATTATGGTTGTGGAGCTCTAGGAGAAAGTCTTTGGGCAAAATACTTACTAACTGAGGAGGTTATGGGATGGCATCTCCGTCATTGCGAGGAGCAGGAGGGAGAGGCATCTCCATTGAGCAAGGAGCAAAAGGAGTGTTTGGCATCTCCGTCGTGCGAGGAGCATAAGGAGGTAGCGACATCTATGTCATGCATGGTGGATGAAGGAGGGAGATTCTTCGGGGATAGAAGAGTCTGTAGAGGTTATTCTCCACCTGGTAAAGGAGAGGGGTTTCTTTGCCAGACTAAGGGTTAAAGGAGCATGATGTAGTGTAATACACAAAGAGGAGGATCTTTGGGAATTTGACATAGGTGGATTTCGACCGAACCATTATAAAAATATGGTTTGCATTTTCATTACTTTCATGCATTTTTGGTTTACTTTGCTTATCTTTGTGAACTTTGTGATTGTTGAATCTTTGGATTAAACTCTTGCTTAAAATTTAAAAAGGTTTTCTAAACGTAAAAATAAATTCTTTTTATTTAAAATTTAATTTTTTTAAAGCTTCCGTGTATTAATAGCATTTTCACTAAGAATCATAGCTCATAGTTTGTAAAAGATAAGAATCAAATATGAAAAATGTTAATTTGGAAATATAAAAATCTCAAAAATGAGAATAAATATTTATTTGGATGAGAATCATACAAATTTATTAATGAAATGCGAACTAGAAAATGTCTTTTTGATTTAGCATTTATAAAATTAGAATTGCTCCCACAAAAGTCAATTTTGTCAACGTCAATATAAAATGAAGTAAATCACTAAACATACACAATGGATATTATTTTTTAGGGTTAAGAATCATTCTACCATAAATTTACCATTTGTTATATATATTATTATAGATAGTTAAAAATTTGAGATTTTTATTGATGAGTTTCGTTTTACTCATTTGAAAAACCTTTGAAATAATGGCAATAAGATTGAGAATTTCATGGAGGATAGGGAAAGCTTTGACCAATGATTGGCGACCGACGACTGGTAATTCCTTCGCGGCTAGCTCCGTCAAGACGGACCCATGCGAACGGTGGCAGCGATGAAGCAGAATTTGACGGATACTGGTCAAATACCCGTTAGTTGCTCGCAGTGATGCCTTCTCCTTTCCACAACTCTTCCCTTTTTCTCTCATAGAGGTTTCGAATCACCCACGAGATCGAGGGATCGGTTCGTGGCTTTTGGGCATTTCCTGTGGCGTTTCTCTGGAGTTCCTTTTGCTGAAGATCTCCAGGCCAGATCCGAAATCCTAGGTTGGGTAATTTATTGATGTATCAAGGGCCCGCGATTTTGGTTGTCGCAGCTGACCTTGTCTAGGTGAGCCCCCCGGTATCCTGGAAGGTTCATGTGGTTTTGCGCTCCTCTCTCACTGCGTGCCCCTACTGGTATGAGGTTTTCGTTGAACCATGAGCTGTGTGATGGTATTTATTTGTGCAGGTGTAGAAATTTTGTTTTCCGAGTTGTAATTGCAGCTACTTTGGGGTTGATGAAAATTAGTCTTCCTTTTTGGTTTTTAAATTTGTTACTTTGTTGGCTAACTGATAATCGTTAAGGTGGATAATTTCATCTATTAGTTAGGTTTTCGTCCGTTTCATGTAAGTGGAGAAGTTGGTACTAGAAAAAAAAACACGACTTTCGCTGGTTGCTTGAATTTGCACTGGAGTGGAGAGGGTTAATGATCTCCTTTTGTTGCTTGCTAGAAGGCAAGTCCATCTCTCTTCTTCCTCGCTCCCTCCCTCTCTCTCTCTCTCTCCCTCTCTTTCTCTCTCTTTGGTGTAGCCTCTCTGCATTTCAGTTTTGTCCTGGGGGAGGTAATATATTTTTCTTTTTATATGTCATCGCAGCTTTTCTGTATAGATTTCTTGCCGAATTTCGGAAACTCTATCGCTTTGTTATATTAAAGTACCATTGGTTTTTCGTTAGACTTTTTTGCTGCAAACGTCTTTCGTCTACGAACAAATGTTTTACCCATGAGTTGTCACGGACAAATGGTTTCCCTGCATCTTAATATTTTGATTGATAAGCTGTTTTGATTTATGTCTTTTTTTTTTCCCTTGTTAAGGTTTGCTCCTCTTTGCTGCTGCTGTCAGGTAAGGAATGCAGCTGAAATTTTATTTCAGATCAACTGGGCGTTGGAAGCATGATTGAGAGAAATTACTGCATCTTGATGTAAATATATAACGTCTTCCTTAGGTTTTTTAGTGATTTTCTAAAAGAATTTTAGAGGTATTGTGCATTGCCTGTTCCAAGATGGGGGCAAATTGTTGTGTGGCTGCAAGGGACAAACCCTTGCCTAATAGGAATGGTCATGAGGCGTCTGCTTACAGGAACATTAGATACTCCCCTTCTTGGAGCATTCGATGGGACAATAGAACTCACATAGAGGACATTGTGGAAAACATGGTGTATTGTTCTCATCATAACAGTGGAAATGCCACCTCTGAAGTCAAGAGTGCAGCAGATACAGAAACTGATGGCCTTTCTGATGGTGAAAGCCCACCAAAAGTTTTTCCATCTTCCCAGTGGAGAAAGTCCTATGTTGTTGGAGGCTCTGATAAGTCCAAATTCATTGCTGCAGGCAAGTTGTTTGTTTTAATGATGAATTATATGCATCACTTGTGTCTTTGTGTCATTGTAAAATGTTATTTAGCTGCCATGTTATCTGGGCTCTTTCTAATAACTCATTTATAATGTTCTGCAAGTATGAAATATTCAGCCATATTCATGAGCAACTTTAGAAATTTGGTTAAGAAGGTTTCCAGAATTTGGAAACAGTTTTATTATTCAGGGCATATTCTTTTTTCCGCATTAGCATGATAAGGATGCTGCGAAAGAAAATATTCAGGCATTTTGTTTACTGTAAGGTGGGCTCAAACTGAAGTTTGTTGAATTTGGAATCCCCCGTCCTTCCTTTCTCCTTTTATGAATAGTTTCTGTGAATTTGACAGATTAAAAGGGTCATAAAGAGTTGTTGCTGGAATTATAGTTTATCTTTAAACAACTTATTGTAGAATCCCGTTCAACAAGTAATCACATTATAGTTACATTTTTAAATGCAGTCGTTGCTATAAATCTGCAATTTATGGGGTCCCAGATATTGGAATTAAACTTGGTTGTGAAACTTCTTCTAGTCCTAAAAGTTCATAACTGAACTCAGTTCTCTATTTATGATAACTATGTGGCATCATGCTCTTTTTCTGGTCACCTATTGGACAATTTATTTACTATAATGAATTTAGGGTAATCCTGTATTGCGCTTCAAATTTTCATATGATATTATAGTCCTGTACTTGCATGGATTGAATCCTTTTTGCCTGTACATGAAGTTCACTTTGAGTACCCAAATTGGTAGAATTAAGGATTCATAGTGTCTGAAAGCCATGAGGACATGGGTTATTTTGACTGCGTTGTGATTTGGAGGTCACAGGATCAAGCCTCAAATATAGCCTCTCTACAAATGCACTGTTTTGATGTTTACCTCTCAATATTATTACGTAAGTTGACAATGAGTGCATAGAACTGATAGAACGGCATATATGTATTTTTTTTCCTTGTTTCCCTAAAGACGTAGGGATTGATATAAATATATTTTGTTGCCATCTACTTGTTTAGATTACTTTCTTATGTATTTTATCCTCTTGATGTAGACAGCAATAAAGCTTGCTGTTATTGTCTTCTCACATGGTGGACATTAATCAGTTTGCTGTTTGGAAGAGGAAATTACTGAAATCAGCAATTCAGATATTTTCCTTTCTCTGTTTTTATACGAGGCAGTAATTGGATTGGCTGTGTACGGATGCTCTTAGTTTTTGCCTTGCATTTGCTGTACAAAGCAAACGTCTGCTCTATTTTATCTTGAACTTTCTTCTTGACAGTAAACAATCTACTGTATATCTATCTTTGTTACGATGAAAACGGGAAATAGGAGATTTTTCCCTTCATCTATGACTCTTGGTTAGCCCTAGAAGCCAGCAGGAAGGAAGGCAGCAGCTTCAAGGAGGGTGTTGTAGTCAGTGAGAAGGCAATAATAGAGAAGCGGAGGGTTGTAGAGAGGTTTCTGCCAGTTGTAGTAGAGGGTGGAAGGACTAATAGTTTGGTTGTGTTAGGGTATACTAGCTGTGCCTTTGCTATGTTTAAAAACTACAGCTTGGAGGAATAGAGGCAAAGGGATGTAGAGGAAGAGAGGAAATATGTCCGTTCTAGATTTCCTTTAGATTTTTCTGCAGGAAATTAAACGCTTTTATAGGCTAATGCAGTAGGGATGATTTCTTATCATTTACTAAACAAGCTCCACAAAGAAAGGAGATTTATCCACAATTAATAACTTTGATAAGTTTAAACTAAAAGATTGAATATGAGTTAATTATCCTAATATGAATTTAAATTCAAATCGTAATATGACTTGAATACCCACATTAATTTTTCTAATATGGATTTAAATTCAAATACAACTTATCCAAATATAATAAAAAAAACTAAAATTCATTCTTATCTTGCTCTAATATGAAATTCAATACAACTTAGCTTCAAGGATTTTATCTACCTTATTTGTTGTCCAATTGATAATCTACTCTCATCTATAAACGCCTAGACAACCTTTTCAGTCTTAATGGCGTGATTTGAGAATGATCATTATTGCTAATTTTGTTGGAGGAATAAGACCATTTAAACTTGAACTAACATGATATATTTGATATTTTAATGATTTGACAACTTGATTGTTCTCATACTAAATATGATCTCTAGATGATGTGTACCCATTTAGGAAGATTTCACCTGTATGAAATTAAGGTTCCTAATAAGGGAAAGCTTTCTACATAGCTTTCTTGGCAAATCATTTGAATTTGCTTGAGAATTGGTCTTTGAGGAAGTAACTTCTTTTGTGAGCTTCTTGGTTCATGAAGCTTATGTAACACTTTGTCTTTAGGGGCCTCCTGTAACTTCACAAAGTCATATCTTAGATGTACTACTTAGTTTGGCTTAGTTCTATAATCATATCCCCTTTTTTGAGCATGCCCAAACTAATGAGGCATTGATTTCTTCTTATTCTTGCTTGAATTGTTAAGAATCCTTCAATAATAGAGGCTTCTTAGCTTATGATAGTTCTTGTTTTATTGCTTTTTTAAAAGACTAGCTTTTCTTCATTTAAGATGGTTGAAGGTACACTAGTGTATTTGTACACGGGCTTGATCACTTGTTGATCACCTTCAGTTTGGTTGAGTCAATTTTAATGATTGAGTTTTAGAACATTATTAGATTTCATAGCAATGTATTGTAGATGGGCTGTATATCATGCTTCTCAATCATCTTTTGCTTTTGTATGACATTTTCTTTGCCTATGGTAGATTGAGTATTACTGCTCCTTTTTCTTCAATAGGGAGGACAAGCATAGACAATAATTTCTTGCTTACATTGATAAGTCTACCTGTTTACTCTATTGTTATTACATTTGCCACAATATGCTATAGTCGTTTTTCAATAGAAATCTCTTTTATTCTATTGTGAATTTATATTAATGAGCCCGTTCATACAATATCACATAGCTATCAAGAAAATATGAGCCATTTATGATGACTTAATAGACGTTTAGTGGAGCTGTTGTACATACCAATCTTCATCTTTGGTGCCTTTTAAGTCAAACCCAAATTATAAGGCCGGGATGTGATATCATTGATGAAGTCCTTGGTGATTGCAAACTTAAAGTAACATTCACAATCAATCTTCATCTTTGGTGCCTTTTGAATCAAACCTTATAAACCAAAATGATAAGGTTTGGGATGTGATATAATGTCCAATTCTAATCTTTACAATAGATGGATAGAAATGAGATTCTTTTGGCTATTAGTATCAATGATGGTGTTTGCTGTCTCTTGTATGACTTGTATCTTTAGGGTGACTAACTCACTCATGTATCCTTATTGAACCACATTGCTTATCCTCCAGGATTTCGATTAGAGATAGAGATGGTCATTGGGATTAGCGAAGAATTGCCTGCCACAATAGCTATTGTTTATTCTCCCCTTTCTTTTATTTTTCAAGGAAGAGCTCAATGTGCAATTTTCAAGTTTTTGTTGTGGCCAATTATTGGATAATGACCACAAAACTCTCCAAGACAATTTGTTTTGTTAAAGAAGGGGAATCAATTCTCTTTTTTTTTTTGCTTATTTCTTTTGGTGAAAGAACCCATATATGATTCTTGAGTTTTTCCCTTTTGTCTATGTTCGTACGCTCTATGGCAATCGCTATCATATGTGGAGGGTTGAAATCAATGACTGAGAATAGGTGGAGTTCATCTACAATTTGAAAATAAATTCCTAAGGTGTACTTTACTTTTTTTGTAGTTGTTCCTCTACTCTGCAAGATGTTTATACATCATAACGGTGTGATAACAGAACTTAATGTTGTACTGTTGTGCAGATTTTCTTTGGTGTTTCCTCAAATTATTCCAATTCTTTTATAGATCTTTTACATACCTTATTAGGTAGAACTCTTGACATGTTAGTTGTTTGAACATCCCCCTAGTCACCGCTTGATGGCCATTCATCTTATGATAGGCATTCCACCTTGCTAGTTTATGATGGTTTCATTTCAGTCGGGTGGCCTTGTCATTGGTGCTATAACATATAAAGTGAAGTATGCCTTGTACTGGTTGATCCATGTGTCAAGCTTCTTGGCATCAACTATCCCATGTATATACATATGACTCTCCACTTTTGACTTCTTTGAATGGTAGTATCCTTTATGAATTTTAGTCATATCCTCATCATCATCTTTTCCAATCATGTTTGCATTTGGCATGGTAGGAGGAAAATGTTATGCAGACCGGACCGGTCCAATCCAGACCGGTCCAGGTCTACACACGGCGGAAGCAAGGGGGCGGACATCCAGCGGGGAGGCGGACTGGGTAGGGTCCACGTGGAGCTGTTTTTGATTAGGTTGGAGGGAAATCTTGAATGCAAAGGGGTGTTTAGTCATTTTGTAATAGTCCTTTATTGTTAATTAGGGGTTTGGGAGGGAATGAGGGGGTATCTTGAATTTGAATGGAATTTGGGATCTAGGGTTTTCTTGCTTGGGCTCTTGGCTTTGCCGGAGATTGTAGGAGAGTTATTTCTTCCTCTCGAATCGAAGAAACTTGTATCTTGTTTGTTTTCTTACATCTACTAGTGAAATCTTTTGTTTTCTCTCAGTTTTCTCTCAGATTTCTAGTATTTTTCTCTGTTTTGGGCTGATTTCCTGCTGAAATCAGCAAGGTTCTTGTTGTTTTACACACCGGTTCGATAGGAATACTTGGATCTAAGTATTTCCTATCAAATTGGTATCAAAGCATCGTTTTGGGACCATCGGCGGCTGAAAATCCAGAATTTTCAGCGGGATATTTGGGCATTCGGAGAAGTTTTTCTTGTGTTTTGTGGAAGAAAAGATGGCCGGAAAGAAGGTAGAAGTTTTGGAAGGCGAGTTCGGGCAACTGAAGACAGATCTGGAAGGAAAGTTCATGAAAATCTCCACCAACAACGACAGGTTGGAGGGGAGGTTTGCGGCGATGGAAGAAATGATGAAGAAACTATTGGAGATGAAGACCAATCCGGCGGCATCGGAAGTAAGGGAAACCACTGACGGTCATGGCTTAGGAGGGAATCCAAACCCGGTCCGGGGGAGGAGAAATCCGGAGGTGGAGATCCTTGAGGGGGAAGATGATATGCCTCCTCTAGAACCGTTTTCTAGAGAGGAGATGAGTCAGGAATATGAACGAAGGGGTGCTGAATTTTTGGGAAGGAGGGAGGAAACGCACCGTCGGGGTGCTGAATTTGAAGGAAGAAGAGGTGAATATGAGGAAGGTTTTGGGTATAATCGTCGGAGGGACGATCGGGACACTTGGGGAGCACCACCCCTTCGAGGAGCAGGAGGATTTGGAGGATATCGAGGATATGGAGGAGATCCTAAGGTGAGAAAATTGAAGATGCCCATCTTTGAGGGCGAGGACGGCCATGGCTGGATCTACAAGGTGGAAAGGTATTTTGCAGTGAATGGGTTGACAGAGGAGGAGAAACTGACAGCGGCAGGTCTATGTTTGGAAGGGAAGGCACTGGCATGGTACCAGTGGAGGGACATGAGGCGACCCATTCGGAGCTGGAGGGAGTTCAAGGACTGTCTGCTAGAGCGTTTCCGAACCAGCAGGGGAGGAGACTTCTACGAGCAGTTCTTTGCGCTGACACAGGAGGGGACAGTAGCAGAGTTCCGGGACCAGTTTGAGTACCTAGCTAGCAGGTTGGATCGTCTTTCTGAGACCGTGCTTGAGGGGAACTTCATGAAAGGGCTCAAACCAGAAATCAGGGCAGCTGTTAGAGTGATGAGACCACACGACCTGGGGGAGGCCATGGAGTTGGCACAGCTAGTTGAGGACCAGAAGCATTTGGAGAGAGGGACTCGAGGCAGCAGCTCAGGGGGATCCTACAGAATGACAACCACTTTTCTAGCTTCCAAGGGAGCTGCATCGGGAGAGGTACCAAAGGAGAGGTCTGGAGGAGGAGGCCCAGGGGGAAATTTTAAAAAGCTTACTGATAAGGAGATGCAGGAGAAGAGGGCCAAGGGGTTGTGCTTTAGGTGTGATGAGAAGTACATGCCAGGCCATAGGTGCAAGGACCGAACTCTTCAGGTTCTCCTTGTTTGTGAAGACGAGGAAGACGAGGAGGAAGGTGGGAGCAGGTCAGAAGAGGAGGAGGAGAAGTTGCACCTGGATGTGGCAGAAGTCTCTCTGAACTCCATAGTGGGATTCACTTCGAGTCACACTATGAAAGTGAAAGGGGTGATAGCTGACCACGAGGTGGTAGTTCTGATAGATAGTGGGGCAACCCACAACTTCATTTCCGCCCAGCTTGTTGAGTTGCTTGGAATGAAATTAGTGGATACAGGAGGCTATGGGGTGATGATGGGCACAGGGAAAGTAGAAATGGGGAGAGGAGTTTGTAAGGGAGTGGTGTTGACCATTCAGGAGATAGAGGTGAGGGAGGATTTTCTTCCCTTAGAATTGGGGAGTACTGATGTAATTTTGGGGATGAAGTGGCTGCAAACCTTGGGAGAGACCAAGGTGAACTGGGGAGAACTGAGGATGAAACTTGTAGTGGGGGGGAGGAGAATGGTGATACAGGGAGATGTCGGCCTGTCTAGGACAGGGGTGTCTCTCAAGTCCATGATCCGAACCATCCAGGAGGTTGGGGGTGGGTACTTGGTGGAGCTGCAACGATTGGAGAAAGTCAGTGTTGGGGAAGAGGGAGACATTCCTCTTGAAGTGCAACCGGTCATGCAGCAGTTCAGGGAGGTTTTTCAACCTCCACAGGGTTTGCCACCTCAGAGGGAGCTGGAGCACGCCATTACCTTGAAGGAGGGGGAGACTCCGATCAGCGTTCGCCCTTACCGCTACCCCCAGATCCAAAAAGATGAGATAGAGAGGCTGATCCGGGAGATGTTGGAGGCGGGGATCATAAGACCAAGTGTAAGCCCTTTCTCTAGTCCAGTCCTCCTGGTCAAGAAGAAAGATGGGAGTTGGAGATTCTGTGTGGATTACAGGGCTCTGAATAAAGGCACTGTACCAGACAAGTTCCCAATTCCAGTGATTGATGAACTGTTAGATGAACTCTTTGGGGCAGTGGTTTTTTCCAAGTTAGACTTGAAATCCGGATACCACCAGATCAGAATGAAGGAGGCGGATGTTCCAAAGACAGCTTTCAGAACACATGAAGGGCATTATGAGTTTCTGGTAATGCCCTTTGGTTTGACTAATGCTCCCGCTACTTTTCAGTCTCTGATGAACAGGATCTTCAGGCAGTACCTCAGGAAGTTCGTACTGGTATTCTTTGATGATATTTTGGTGTACAGCAAGACTGAGGAGGAACACTTAGAACACCTGAAGGTGGTGTTGGGAGTGTTACAGGAACATCAGTTACAAGCCAACCTGAAGAAGTGTAGCTTTGCCCAGACCAATGTAGAGTACTTGGGCCATGTAGTATCCAAGGAAGGGGTGGCAGCTGATCAGTCAAAGGTGGAGGCAATGTTAAGATGGCCATTGCCTAAGAATCTGAAGGAATTGAGAGGATTCTTAGGGCTGACAGGCTACTATAGGAGATTTGTTAAAGGGTACAGTGCCATAGCTTGGCCACTCACAGAGCAGCTAAAGAAAGATGGATTCCTATGGGGAGAGGCAGCCACGCAGCATTTGAAAAGCTAAAGAAGGCGATGACCACAGTACCAGTCCTAGCTCTACCGGACTTCACTCAGACCTTCATAGTGGAGACAGATGCTTCAGGATATGGATTGGGAGCAGTGCTCATGCAGAACCGGCGACCCATTGCCTACTTCAGCCAGGTATTAGCAGCCAGGGCCAGGCTGAAGTCAGTCTATGAGAGGGAATTAATGACTATTGTCTTAGCCATCCAGAAGTGGCGACCCTACCTTTTAGGTAGGCATTTTATTGTCAGGACAGATCAGAGGAGTCTGAAGTACTTGCTGGAGCAGCGAATGGTGACGGAAGAACATCAGCGATGGCTTTCAAAATTGTTGGGGTATGACTTTGAGATTCAGTACAGACCAGGCGGGGAAAACAAGGCGGCTGATGCCTTGTCCAGATGTGTGGGTGAACTACAGGCAGTGGTAGTGTCTGTTCCGTTGATGTTGGATTGGGAGGCCATCAAAGCAGAGAGCTTAGAGGATGAAGAATTGGGAAAGATCAGGGCTGATTTACTAAGGGAAGGAGACTGCCACCCAGGGTACTCAGTAGAGGGGGATAGATTGCTGTATCAAGGGAGGTTTGTGATGCCCAGGACTTCTATCCACATCCCAAACCTACTCCAGGAATTTCATGGGAGCGCAGTTGGGGGTCATTCTGGGGTACAGAAGACTTACAGGAGGATTGCTGCTGAGCTTTATTGGAAGGGAATGCATAGAGATGTAGAGGAGATGGTGGCCAGATGTGAAACTTGTCAGAGGAACAAATACATGGCGATGTCACCAGGAGGGCTACTACAGCCGTTGGCGTTACCAGGACGAGTATGGGAAGAAATATCCATGGACTTCATAGATGGGCTGCCTCGTTCAGAAGGTTTCACAGTGATCCTGGTGGTGGTGGATAGATTGAGCAAGTATGCTCATTTTATTCCCCTCCGACATCCTTACACCGCAGTGACAGTAGCTTCAGCCTTCATCAGAGAGGTGATCAGGTTGCACGGGATACCAGAGGCAATAGTGTCAGATAGAGACAAGGTGTTCCTTAGTCACTTCTGGAAGGAGCTGTTCAGGCTACAAGGAACAGTTTTGAAAAGGAGCACTGCTTATCACCCACAGACAGATGGCCAAACGGAGGTGGTTAACAGGAGCTTGGAAACCTACTTGAGATGTTTTGTGTCGGAGACACCTAGGCTTTGGGCCAAATGGCTATCTTGGGCAGAATACTGGTATAACACTTCTTTTCACTCAGCTTCACAGATGACGCCATTTAAAGTACTGTATGGAAGGGACCCTCCTCACCTGGTGCATTTTGGGAATAGTAGTACTCCAGTTTCTTCAGTGGAGGAGTACTTGGGGGAGAGAGATCAGGTACTAGAAGAATTGAAGAAACATCTACTAAGAGCACAACAAATCATGAAGAGACAGGCGGACTCACATAGGAGAGACATGCAATTCGAAGTGGGGGAAAAGGTTTTCCTAAAAATACGACCTTACAGGCAGAGGACTATGGCGAGAAGGAAGAATGAGAAGTTGGCTCCAAGGTATTTCGGCCCCTATGAAGTGTTGGACAAAATTGGAGCAGTGGCGTACCGACTGAAGCTTCCCCCATCAGCCAGCATACACCCAGTTTTCCACGTGTCTCAGTTGAGGAGAGCTATAGGGGAACACACAGTCAGTTTGGAGTTACCAGAGACACTGATTGAGGACTTGCAGGTGATATTGGAACCTCTGGAGCTCCGAGGTGTCAGGACTGATGAAAAGGGAGACAGAGAAGTGCTGATTGGATGGAAAGGTCTCCCTGATTTTGATGCTACTTGGGAACCGTTTGAGAGTGTGAAAGAGCAATTTCCTTTTTTTCACCTTGAGGACAAGGTGAGTTTTTGGGAGGGGAGTAATGTTATGCAGACCGGACCGGTCCAATCCAGACCGGTCCAGGTCTACACACGGCGGAAGCAAGGGGGCGGACATCCAGCGGGGAGGCGGACTGGGTAGGGTCCACGTGGAGCTGTTTTTGATTAGGTTGGAGGGAAATCTTGAATGCAAAGGGGTGTTTAGTCATTTTGTAATAGTCCTTTATTGTTAATTAGGGGTTTGGGAGGGAATGAGGGGGTATCTTGAATTTGAATGGAATTTGGGATCTAGGGTTTTCTTGCTTGGGCTCTTGGCTTTGCCGGAGATTGTAGGAGAGTTATTTCTTCCTCTCGAATCGAAGAAACTTGTATCTTGTTTGTTTTCTTGCATCTACTAGTGAAATCTTTTGTTTTCTCTCAGTTTTCTCTCAGATTTCTAGTATTTTTCTCTGTTTTGGGCTGATTTCCTGCTGAAATCAGCAAGGTTCTTGTTGTTTTACATCACCGGTTCGATAGGAATACTTGGATCTAAGTATTTCCTATCAGAAAACTACTTGACCTCTATTTGTAGTGGTCTGATGCGTTTTGGAAATAAAAACATCAGGGTAACAAGTAGAAAACTATAGGAATTCAAAGATAGGGACTGATTTTTGATTAATACTTCAACAATAATGAAAGATATAATTGGTCTACTATTCGAGAGGTGAGAGGTAGATCGGCTCTCCCACAAACCCTAGACGTTGTTAGGAAACTCACAAAGAAAAAAACTATCGCATACACAATCACATAATGAAAATAAAATCACCAAATTAACCCTAATATAAACCTTCCTACTTCCCTCCCAAATCTGAATTTAAATTAGCCATCTTTCTCCAAATAAACATTTCCTAATTATCTTCCAATCAAATCAGCCATATATTCCTAAATAAACCTTTCCTAATTCCCTCTCAATCAAATCAACCCTCTTTCCCTAAATAAACATTTCTTAATTCCTTCCCAATCAAATCAGTCCTTTTTTTTAAATAAATATTTCCTAATTTCCTCCTAATCAAATTAGTCATCTTTTCCTAAATAAATATTTCTTAATTAGTTCCCCCTTAATTCCTCCTCCTTACATAATGAATAATAGCTCATTTGGCCTGGCTGTGAGCCCCCTGGCATATCAATACTCCCCCCCAAAGACGCACCTTCTTCTCAAAGTGGAAGGATGAGAACTGTCTCCTGGTCATCTATTTTAACAACAAAATCTACTTCAAGTCGAGAATTACTTATTCAATTGTGACGACCCGGCCCAGAGACTTGAATTAACGAGGCAAGAATAAGCAGTCGGACAATTAAAATTTTTCTTTTAAATTTAAAAACAGTTTATCAACACCATCCCATATAAAAACTGAATAGCCACTAACATCATTTACACATTTAAATATAAATATAAACTAGATTTTATCTTTTATCATTTGAGGGCCTTTTTCTGTATATATATTCTTCTCTTTCGGCCATTATACTTTTCTTGCTTACAATGCCTAAATCACGATTTTAGGCAATTTGATTGATTTGCTAATAGATTTGATACCCCTATCACATAATAGGTGAGGCTACTTACATCAAATCTTTCTCCAAACTTTGCATTTTTGAAAACTTCGTGCACCAAGTACAACCATTTAATATTTCAAAACCCTCGAGATATTTGTTTATGATTTATATATAGACTGTTTTAATGGAAGTAGGATGCATTTGCTAGTTATACATTTCCTAGCAATTGGAGTTTCTATAATGTCTTGACTGTAATGGGCGGGGTTCCAATTTTCCTTCTTTTTTTCCGCTTACCCATTTGCTAGCGGAGATGCTGTTGTTGTTGTTTTTGTATCCATTTGCTAGCAGATTTATTTTCTTTTTGTTTTGTTAATAATCCAAATATGAAGTGCATATTATTCAGTAGTCAAATAGTTATGGTTTGTGACTGGCATTGCGTACTCGAGCCTTGAAAGGACTCCAGAATTCTCAATTCATCATGGTGCATCTGCGTTTATCCTGCTAATAATCTTTAAGATTTAAACTGTTATGTTACTCATTTTTACTTCAGCTTCTGTCAGCTTTCTTATGCGAACACAAAGTTACTGTTTTTTAATTGCTTATGCTAAGATATAGAAATAAAATTGCTGAATACAATTTCCAGATATTGTATTTTCTTTATTTATTTCATGCACACATTACATGATAGAAAAGTGAATGCTGTTTTGTGTGTTAACCGATATTGTATTTGAATATTAGCTATTTTTTTTTCTCTCTTGGTAATGTTGTGAGACAGAATCTAACATTAGAAAAAAGTGAATAGAGCTTGGGATCAAAGGTGTTGTTTGTTTCCCAATTTATTGTGGGCCTTCTGGGTGGAAATCAGTGAGGGAAATAAGTAGGAAGCTTGCTAAATAATGTCACAGTGAGGATCGTTGAAGTCTGAGTTGTGTGATGAATCCCCACCCTTCCACACAATGCCCCAGGAAGTTGCCAACCTCAGAGGTCGGAGCTTTATGGTTTTGGTGTAGATGTGAGGTCAAGACTTATGTGGGTTGTGGGGGCTGTTGTAGTATGTTCACATACACGAAAAACATTGAGAAGGGAAGTCCTCTGAAAATTGTCAACATTTTATAGATAACCCAGGTGTTTACTTTTCTCACTGGAATGGAGTCTATTCGGACCATTTTCTACTTTTTTCTAGAAAATTTACTGCATAATTTCACTAAGGCTTCCATGATAGTGTGATGCTTTTGGAAACTTGCAAACAACAATTTGTATTTGCATACAAAGCAAATGCCAATCTCGATACTTTATGTGCAATTTGTCCTTTATTCTTGAACATGCAAGATTACAGTACCAAACAATCTAAAGCAACTTGTCCTTTTACAGGACAAGCAGAAGTTTCTGCACGACATAACAGTAGCACAGGATGTGGGATATGTCCAATAAAATTTTTTATCCCCTGAATATTTGTCTATGGCTTAAAATTATCAATTATGCATTTGCGCAGCAATGCATCCTCTGTTGCAAAAGTTATGATTTTCCTTAGTGGGACACATCACAGCACTTCATTAGCAAAGGTATCTTATTTCTTGGTTTTTCTCTTGTATTCTAATGGATGCAATCCACCTATTACTCCTTGTCCCAACAACTTATATGTAGACCCAATATGTGCTTTGTTGAATCCCGTTTTGTTTGGTGGATTATATTAGGTCGTAATTCGTGCTACCTGTGGATTGAAAGCTCATGGGGAGAATTTAATGAAGTCCCAAATGTGAGAGATGAATCCGAGAGAAGGATTTAGACAAAATCTTTATTATCTAAGACATATATACAAAAGTAACCAAAGTGAGAGCTCGACGCTATGGAGCATAAGAAAAGAGAAATACAATCTTTTATGGGTGGAGCATATATTTTCTAGTGAATTCTCTCTCTTGTTCTTGTGTTTCTGTCGGAGCAAAGATTTCTTTTCTTGAGGGAAAGAGAAATATCCTCTAAAAAAGATTATTTCTTCTTCTCACTCACAAGACAAGAATCTGGTCTTTCCCCCTCCTCCGCCTTTTGTAGGGTTTAGAAGGATGTCGAGGTCATGTTCTGGTATGTGAGTGTTGTCCCATCAGTACTATGTTGTGAGTCGTCCGTTGGTGCTGAGTGGATGGTGGTTGAGTAGGGCAAGCCAAGTGAGCTCAAATGATCTAGATTTGCCCCGCTATTATGAGGAGGGGCGATTAACATTTGGACGTAGTTTTCGAGTTGGCATGAGAGTGGTTTTTTGAGAGGCGATGCTTGTTGTTTGCTTGTTGGATATGTCTCGCATGGGAGACTTGATTCTAGCTTAGATGGATAAATATCTGTCTGGCTACGAAAGGAACTTCTGAGATTGCCTCCGCCTGATGGGGGATGGTTGCCTAGAGGATGTGGCCGGTGCTAGTCCACCATGCTCTAATATTAAGCTTCTTCCAGCTCCTGAGTGAGTCCCTTTAACGAACCGTTCCTAGAGAAGAGTGGATTCTTCTTCCGCTCTACTCAAATGTAACCTGCAAGGTACCTGCACAGGTAGTTATGGGTGTACATGATTATATTCTTTTAGATATATCATCCTTCATTTTCTGGTCTACTTTTCTATTTTTGACAGGCCCAATGTGAGTTTCTGTTATGAACTTAATGTTTGATATTTGCTAGTTGTTGCTTTATTTTTACTTGTTTATATAACTTGTTTATACAAATGATATCTCTCAAAAAAAGAGTTTTTATTGGAGGAGATTTAAATGGACATGTTAGTAGAAAGGTAGATGATTTTAAAAGCATTCATAGTGGCTTTGACTTTGGAGCGACTAATAAAGGTGGTAAGACCATATTAGATTTTTCTTTAGCTTATGATTTTGTAATTACTAATACCTTATTTAAGAAAAGAGATAAGCATCTCATCACTTATAAGAATGGATATAGTAAAACTCAGATTGATTATTTTCTTATAAGAAAAATAGATCGTTTAGATTGCAAAGATTATAAAGTTATTCCGAGTGAAAATTTATATGCCCAACATCGCTTATTAGTTTTGGACTTTAAGATGAATGGGCAAAAAATTAAAAATAAAGTAAATCGTTGTTGTAGGATTAGATGAGGGTATTTAAAGAATATTAACACAAATATTTTTGAGAATTAGATTCTAGATCTAAAGATTTTGTCTGTGCATGAGGAAGTTAATGTTATGTGGGAAATAGTAGCTGGTGATATTAAGAATGTTGCAAAAGATGTGCTTGAAGTATCGAAGGGAAAACAACTAATAGTAAACATAGCTGGTGGTGGAATCAAAATGTGCAAGAAAAGATAAAAAATAAGAATATTTATTATAAAAATTAGTTTAACTGTAAAAACTCTGATAATTGGGAAAGATATAAGAGGCTCGTAAGAAATCTAAGAAAGATCTTTGCAATGCAAAGATTTTAGCTTTTAATGATTTATATAATAGATTAGATACTAAGAAGGGCAAAAGATATATGTATAAGTTAGCTAAACAAAGAAAAATGAGTAGTAAGGATTTAATTCAAATGAAGTGTATTAAAGATGAAGATCAAAAAGTGTTTTTATTAGAAAAGGATATTCAACAAAGGTGGATTAGATATTTGGCTAAACATTTTAATGAAGATTATGAGAATGCAATTGACTTTAGTGACCTTAGCATCTTAAATGAAAATAAATATTTATATTTTTATTAGTGTATTAGTAAAACTGAAGTTAAAGAGGCTTTAAAAAACTTAATGAATGATTATCAAAAAAAAAAAAAATTTCTACATTCTACTTTCTTGTGAGGGTTTGAGAGCTAAGGAGAAGGATTCCTAGGAGAGGGAGAATCGCGCATCACCCACCAACCTTGAAGAATTTGGTTCGTGCTTTTTATTTTTCTAGTTCCTTCCCCTCCTCCCTTCACCGCCGCCGGCCCTACCCCACCGCCCCCTCCCTCTTTGACCACCCACGGACTCCACCTCCACCACAACCCACCGGCCCTCCCACCGCCGGCCTCCACCACCGGCCTCCAATCCCACGGGCAAGCCCCACTGGCGGCTCTACTTCCCCTAGCTCCTTTCCCTCTCAATTTCTTATTTCCTAACTTAGATTGAATAGAATTTGGATAGATTTTGAATTCAAATCCAATCAATTAGAAATTCAAAATTTTTTCTAAGTCATTAAATTTATTTTTGGAAAGTTTCCTATCTAAATCCCAAATCAAATCCTAATCAAATTTAAATTAAATTTGATTGAATCCTCTTGCCTAATAAGGAGTTCTCTTGTTTGGAAGGTCTTAATACCTCTCCAATTAATCCCCAAATCCCATAATAGCCGCCGGCCCCCTCCCCCTCTCTCCCATCCGCTCCCCTATCTCTCTCCAATCCCCTCTTTCTACATTAACTCCTTTCCCCCCTTTAGGAATTAAATTCAAACTTGATTCCTAAATTCCCTCCTAATTAGAAATCTGAAATTTATTTCAGTTTTTTCATTAGTTCTTTCCCTCCTAACCTAATTCTCCTCTCACAAACCCTTCTCTTCCTTGGCCGAACCCTTCTCTCCCCCTTCTCTTGATTTTTTTGAGAGAAGCTTCTTCTTTCAAGAAATCTTAAGGGATAAAGAAGGACGTCGTAACAATACCCCATCAAAGGAACGAATGCATGGCCGATCCCGACGTTGATTTCGGCATTGTTTACGACGAGCGAGGTTTCGTCCACATCCTCCATTCAATCTTCTTTGACGTCAACCCGAGGATCGATAACACCGTCGAAGAGTACGTGGAGCGCATCCTGGATACCCTCGTCGAAGCCATTGAAGAACAATTGAGCAACATTCAGTGGCACATTATCCCCGGTTCTCAATAATGGTGAACTTCTTCCCCTTTTTTTCATTTATCTCTTAAATCTCACTAATCTTGTAGAAGATGATCAAGTCTCAAGGAGTTGTGCTTCTTCTTCTGCCTCCGCTTAGTAAATATAGAGATGCTTAGTAAACGTAGGGATGAGTGTACTTCTTATGTTGCTATCTTATTGTTAGATTAGGGGTTTTGTTGAAGACTATTACATTTGCAAGTTATTGAGATTCTATATTGTTTTGGATAATTCAAGTGCTTAGCATATAATTTGGCCTAAATGATTGTGACCGGTCATACGTTTTCTCTTTTCGTTTTAATCGCAAATAGTTTTAATTATTTTGTTTTTCAAAATCGTGTAAATTCTTATCACTTTAACTTGAAGGCATCGCAGTTCTGCATCATCTGGTATCAGAGCATGGTTAGCTTAGGATATTCATGTTAGAAATCATCCTAGGCTCATGCTTATGTAATTTTGCATGCATTTTATCTTTCAAGTCATTTTAAATCACTATTATACTTGCTGTGCAGTGAATTTCTACACTCATTTAGTGAGCTTAAGAATCTAGGTGCTGTCCTTAATATTAGAACCTTTTTAGTTGACTAGATTACTTAATCCCTCTTTTTATTTTGTTGTCCAAGTATTTTCTACATCATTTAGTGTCATTCTAGGGAGTCTATCGTTGCATTTAAGTGCTGACCTCTATCTAGAGTCATCCCTAAGTGTCCCCTAGTGTCTAACCATGGACCCAGAACAACTTGGAAGGACCTTAGATCTTCTGGTAGGTCAAATGAACACCATTGGCTAGCAACTCAAGAAAATCAAGCCGATCTAGCTGAGCTTCGTAGGATCACCACTGATCGATTTGATACCTTAGAGCGGAGTAGGACCCACTAGACTCCTTACACTCCGTCTAGACCCCCTTCCTTGTACGGGGACGATACTTACCAAGATGAGGGCCCTCTTCGTGCCCCTTATCGCGCTCCCCAGTATGGACACAACCCTCACTACGATCCTGACATGCCACTTATGAAGAACATTAAAGTCAATGCTCCTACCTTTGATGGAACCCTCGATCCCCAGCTTTTCTTGGACTGGGTCAAAGGTATGGACAATTTTTTTAAGTGGTATGATATCTTCGAGGCAAGGAATGTTAGTTTTGCCGAGATGAAACTCACTGGTAGGGCGAGTCAGTTTTGGTCCAACCTAGAGAGTCTTAGGGAAGCCCGAAACGAGTATCCCATCACCGATTGGCCAACCATGAAGTGTGAACTGAAGCAGAAGTACTTGCCTCTCTCGTACTTCCCTAGATTGTTGGATAGGTGGAATAGGCTGACTCAGGGTAGCAAACCGGTCAAGGATTACATCGCCTCCTTTAATGATTATCTGATCCATTGCAAAGGGGAGACCTCCACTACCCACGTGCAGATTTTGTTTATATTTCGTACCAGGTTGCGAGAGGATCTTCGAAATGAACTTTTTGCCCGGAACGTCACTACCCTTGAAAATGCCTATAGTTTAGTGTTAGACCTTGAGGAGAGTCGGTCCCAGCACTCGAGTCAACACCACGACTCTAGGTCCTCCTACAGATCTTCCGGTAGCTCCACTCCACACACACCCACTGCCCAACCGACCCCAGGGAGCACTACCTGATCACCCACGGGTTCTCTTGCACCCCGACCTGATTTTAGAAGTAAACCTCCCACTCTGGATACCCCTTGGTCCAGTCTCGGGACCAAGTGCTTTCGATGCCAGAGGTATAGGCATATCGCTTTTTAGTGCTCCAGTCCCTACAAAGTCTCGATTATCGAGGAGATTACTGAGGAGGATCTTGAGCCCGTGGTTGATCAGGTCCACCAAGTGGAAGATGAAGGAGAATTCTTCGAGGAGGATGATGACACTGTTGTCCTCCACTGCCTTTAGAAACTGGACACTTCTTCCATCTGCATGGTGAGATGTGCGCTGTCACACCCTGCCCCCACCGATGACTGGCGTGGGACTGCGATCTTTCACACCTACACTAAAATCAAGGATAAGAAATGTAAGGTCATCATGGATAGTGGCAGCTGCATCAATGCTGTCTCTTCCAGCGTGGTGTCCAAGTTGGGCCTGTTTGCCGTTCCTCACCCCAACCCCTATAAGGTAGCTTGGGTCAACTTCACTGTCTTGGAGGTGAAGGAGCGAAGCTTCATACCTATCTCCTTTGCTGACTATAAGGAGAATATTTGGTGTGATGTTCTGTTGATGGATGTTGGACAAATCCTGTTGGGGTGTCCCTGGATTTTTAATAACCATGTCCACATCTATGGGCGTTCGAACACCTGCGTGTTCGAACATGCGGGCAAAAAGATTAAGTTTTTGCCATCGCAACCGCGGGTTAAGGATGACTCAAAATCCAACTCTGCTAAGTTCAAGAAAGGGCTGAACCTGGTCACCGCCAAGGTTCTAGATTCTGAAATCGCCCAAGGCGCACCCCTATATGCCTTACTCGGTCGTGAGACTTCCACTGAGTCTGACGAATCCATTCCTCAGGAGGTCTACCCTTTTCTGGGACAGTTTGTTGATGTCTTCCCCGATGATCTCCCAGATCAGTTACCTCCTCTTAGAGACATTCAGCATGCCATAGACTTTGTCCTTGGAGCCTCCCTTCCTAACTTGCCACACTATCGCATGAACCCCACGGAACATGCTGAACTTAAGAAGCAGGTAGATGAGTTACTGCAACGAGGTTTCATTAAGGAGAGTCTTAGTCCCCACGCGGTGCCCACCCTTCTTACTCCTAAGAAAAAAGAATCTTGGAGAATGTGTGTTGATAGCCGTGCTATCAACAAAATCACCGTCAAATATCATTTCCCTATTCCGAGGTTGGACGATATGTTGGATATAATGACGGGAGCAACTCTATTCTCCAAGATTGATCTCAAGAGTGGATACCACCAGATCCGGATCCGGATCCGACCCGGTGATGAGTGGATAACTGTCTTTAAGACCAAGGATGGTCTTTATGAGTGGTTAGTCATGCCTTTCGGGTTGAGTAACGGCCCGAGCACTTTCATGAGGATCATGAATTAAGTGCTGCGCCCTTTTGTGGGAAAGTTTGTCGTCGTCTACTTTGACGACATTCTCATTTATAGCCAGTCTGTAAGTCAGCACTTGGACCACTTGAGGCAAGTTTGCGAGGTTTTAAGGAAGGAACAATTTTATGCAAATCCCAAGAAATGTACCTTCCTTGTAGATCGCGTTATCTTTCTGGGCTTTATCGTTTCAGCCCAAGGGGTCTCCGCAGATCCCGAGAAGGTGAGTGCTATTGTAGAATGGCCCGTTCCCCAGAACATCTGGGAAGTCCGCAACTTCCATATACTATCCACCTTTTATAGGAGATTTATCCGTAATTTCAGCACTATTGTATCTCCTATTACCGACTGTCTTAAGAAGGGTGATTTCCACTGGACCCCGGCCGCCACCAGAGCTTTTGATGAGATTATGAAAAGAATGGTGGAAGCCCCAATGATGAGACTTCTTGATTTCTTCGAAGTCTTCGAAGTGACCTGTGATGCTTCGGGGGTCGGAATTGGAGGAGTCCTATTCCAGGAAGGTCACCAAGTAGCTTACTTCAGTGAGAATCTAAATGATATTCGGTAGCGATATTCCACGTATGACAAAGAGTTTTATGATGTGATCCAATCTCTTCGTTATTGGCGATACTACTTGCTCCCGCAAGAGTTCGTCATCTTCTCGGATCATGAGGCTCTACGTTATATCAACTCCCAAAAGAAGTTGAATGCACGCTACGGTCGATGGGTAGAGTTCCTTCAGGAGTACACTTATACCCTTAGACATAAGGCGGGAGTTGAGAATAAAGCTGCTGATGCTCTCAGTCGTCGTATGATGACTACCACTGAGATGAGGGTTGAAGTCGTGGGTTTTGACCAAATAAAGGGGGACTATTTGGAATACCCCGACTTCAAGTAGACATACTCTCTTTTGTCCGCAGGCAGCACGCGCCTTATGGACAATTTCTTTCTGGAGGATGGTTATCTTTTCAAAGCTCAAAAGCTTTGTATCCCTAGCACCTTCCTAAGAGAATTTCTTGTCTGGGAACTCCACGCCGGAGGCCTCGCTGGGCACTTTGGTCGGGACAAAATGATAAAAGCCGTCGAGTATCGTTTTTATTGGCCCAGCCTGAAGAGAGATGTCGGTCGGATGGTCAGCTTATGTCACACCTACCAGCTGGCCAAACAACGCAAGCAAAATGCTGGTCTGTACACTCCTTTGCCTGTCCCCAGTTGCCCTTGGCAGGACGTTAGCATGGATTTTATCTTAGGCCTGCCCAAGACTATTCGTAGGAATGACGCTATTTGTGTTGTATTAGATCGATTTTCCAAAATGGCCAATTTCCTACCTTGTTCCAAAACATCCGACGTCTCCCACATTGCAAAACTCTACTTCAACGAGGTCGTCCATTTACATGGTTTACCAAAAACCATTGTATCGGATAGGGATGTTAAATTTACCAGTTATTTTTGGAAGACTCTTTGGATGAAAATGGGCACTAAATTGCAGTTCTCCACAGTCTTTCATCCACAAACTGTTGGTTAGATGGAGGTAGTCAATAGGAGCTTAGGCAATCTGTTACGATCCCTAATAGGCGAGCACATTAAGGATTGGGACTCCATACTCCCCACAGCTGAGTTTGCTTATAATAATTCTGTGAATCGAACCACTGGCCTAAGTCCTTCTGAGATGGTTTATGGGTTCAAGCCTAGACAACCGTTAGATCTCATTCCCATGTATTCTAGGTATAAGATTTCTGAGTCCGCATCATCATTTGCATCACATATGCATGAACTTCATAAAGAAATTGCACAACAAATTGAAAAGCGCAATAATGATTATAAACTGTATGCTGATCTTAAACGAAAATTTAAAACTTTCGAGGTTGGTGACTCCGTGATGGTGCAGATTTGTGTGGAACGGTTCCCGCAGGGAACAGTTAAGAAGTTGCATGCTAAGAGTGCTGGACCATTCAAAATATTTAAGAAAATCAATGATAATGCGTATGTAGTAGATCTTCCTGCAAAGTTCAACATCAACCCCTCATTTAACCTAGAAGATCTAGTTGCATATGAAGGTCTTGATTTCAACCCACCAAATCCATGCATACAGCAGCCTTGTGTGACCCCACCGTGTGAGAACCCAAACCTACCGCCACTCCCAAATATTCCCAAATCACCCATGGCAGAAAAGGTGGACACAATTTTGAGTGATGATATTTTCTCCACAAGGGAAGGTAGACAGCAGAGGTACTTGATCAGGTGGAGAGGCAAACCTAAGTCAGAGGACACGTGGATAGATCGTGAGGAGCTACAACGGATTGATCTGGACACATTGGAGATCTATGAGAGCACTCGGGATGCTTACTCGATGAAGTCGAGCTTTCTCCCACCCCGGGAGAATGATTGGGACATCAGATCATGGAAGGTTTATCAGCGACGTGGCAGACGATCTACGGCCACGATCGAGCTGATCTATTTTCGAGCTTTCTTGTTATTTATTTTATTATGTATTTGTTTTATTTACATTTCTAGTTTTACCCTTAAAGGCTTGTGCCACTTGTAAGCCCTAGGGGCAATTGTGTTGTTTATTTTCCTTCATTGTAAGAGGCTATTTATAAAGCCTCCCATGTTTAGTTTAAACTTAATGAATGATTATAAAAAAAAAATAAATTTTCTGCATTCTACTTTCTTGTGAGAGTTTGAGAGCTAAGGAGAAGGATCCCTAGGAGAGGGGGAATCGCGCATCACCCACCAGCCTTGAAGAGTCGGGTTCGTGGTTTTTATTTTTCTAGTTCCTTCCCCTCCTCCCTTCACCGCCGCCGGCCCTACCCCACCGCCCCCCTCCCCCTTTGACCACCCACAGCCTCCACCTCCACCTCCACCACAACCCACTGACCCTCCCACCGCCGGCCTCCACTTCAAAACCCAAGCCCCACCGCCGGCCTCCAATCCCACGGGCAAGCCCCATCGCCAGCCCTACTTCCCCTAGCTCATTTCCCTTTCAATTTCTTTTTTCCTAATTTAGATTGAATAGAATTTGGATAGATTTTGAATTCAAATCCAATCAGTTAGAAATTCAAAATCTTTCCTAAATCATTAAATCTATTTTTGGAAAGTTTCCTATCTAAACCCCAAATCAAATCATAATCAAATTTAAATTAAATTTGATTGAATCATCTTGCCTAATAAGGAGTTCTCTTGTTTGGAAGGTCTTAATACCTCTCCAATTAATCCCCAAACCCCATAATAGCCGCCCCCCTCCCCCCCTTCTTCTCTCCCATTCGCCCCCCCTCTCTCTCCAATCCCCTCTTTCTACATTAACTCATTTCCCCCCTTTAGGAATTAAATTCAAACTTGATTCCTAAATTCCCTCCTAATTAGAAATTAGAAATTTATTTCAAATTTTTAATTAGTTCTTTTCCTTCTAACCTAATTCTCCTCTCACAAACCCTTCTCCTCCTTGACCGAACCTCTCTCTCCCCCTTCTCTTGATTTTTTTGAGAGAAGCTTCTTCTTTCATGAAACCCTAAGGGATAAAGAAGGACGTCGTAACAATACCCCATCAAAGGAACGAATGCATGGCCTATCCCGACATTGATTTCAGCATCGTCTACGATGAGTGAGGCTTCGTCCACATCCTCCATTCAACCTTCTTTGACGTTAACCCGAGGATCGATAACACCATCGAAGAGTATGTGGAGCGCATCCTGGACACACTCGTCGAAGCCATTGAAGAACAGTTGGGCAACATTCAGTGGCACATTACCCCCGGTTCTTAATAAGGGTGAACTTCTTCCCCCTTTTTCATTTATCTTTTAAATCTCACTAATCTTGTAGGAGATGATCAAGTCTCAAGGAGTTGTGCTTCTTCTTCTGCCTCCGCTTAGTAAACGTAGGGATGAGTGTACTTCTTATGTTGCTATCTTATTGTTAGATTAGGGGATTTGTTGAAGACTATTACATTTACAAGTTATTGAGATTTGAGATTGTGTATTGTTTTGGATAATTCAAGTGCTTAGCATGTAATTTGGCCTAAACAATTGTGACCGCTCGTACGTTTTCTCTTTTCGTTTTAATCGCAAATAGTTTTAATTATTGTCTTTTCAAAATCGTGCAAATTCTTATCACTTTAACTTGAAGGCATCATAGTTCTGCATCACCTGGTGTATGCTTTTTGCTGATGATATTCTTCTTGTTGATAAGACTAGAGAGGGAGTTCAAGGTAAACTTGAATTATGGAGGTCAACCATAGAGTCTAAAGGCTTTTGTTTGAGTAGATCTAAAACTTAATATATGGAGTGTAATTTTAATAATAATAGATCTAGTGGGCGGATTGTCACTTGTGCGATCAAGTCATTAATAAGAGCACGTGTTTTAGATATCTTGGGTCTATTGTTCAGAGTAATGGTGAGATAGATGGAGATATTATTAGTAGAATTCACATTGGATGGTTGAAGTGGAGGAATGCATCGGGCTTGTTATGTGATAAAAAAGTCCCTCTTAGACTTAAGGGAAAATTCTATAAGATAGTAGTGAGACCTGCAATGCTTTGTGGTGCAGAATATTTGCCATTAAAAGAGAAACATAATATTAAGTGTTCCAGAGATAAGGATGCTCAGGTGGATGAGTGGCTTTACTCTTAAAGACAAGATACGTAATGAGCATATACGTGAAAAGGTTGGAGTAGCTCCAGTGGAAGATAAGATTAGAGAGAGTCGCCTTAGATGGTTTGGTCACATTAAATGGCGGCCTTCCAATGACCCGATTAGGAAAGTAGATGTGTTGGATTTGACTTATGTTAAGAAAGGTAGAGGTAGACCTCAAAAGATTTGGTTAGAAAATATTAGAAATAACCTTTCTTTATTAGATTTAGATGAGAATTTGACCCTTAACAGGGCATAATGGAGAAAAAGGATTCATGTAGCCGACCCCACATAGTGCAATAAAGGCTTGTTGTTGTTGTTGTATATATCAGTTATTGGCCTGCCTGTTATGGTTTCTCTGAATTCTCTAACAGCAAATAAACTGCCATTATATACTTTATATTTAGCTATACCTATAACCATATGGAAAATTTTTTTCTTTATTCTTTTTATTCTTAATCGACGATGTTATCACTTTTGGCATCGACTACCTTAAAATTATTCTATTTTTACTGTGTGAAGATCATATAATACATTTTCTTTCTCTTTTTGTCAAAAGATTGGTTATGTATTATAGATTTTGTCATTACTAATTTCTATTACTCATTAGATATTTTGCATAAGTAACAATCCGTAATTTTTTTTTCTTTTTTTTTATAACTTCTCAAGCATAGAGATTATTTATTGTTTCCTCCATTATTAAAAAATTGGCTTTTATATCAATTTTGTTAATACTTGTTTGGTGCTCATTAATGAATTACATATGCCACAATCCTTCTAAAAATATTCTCTTATGATAAATTTTCATGTATACATCATCTTAATGCATCAAGGACATATAGGGACACTTTGTTGAAATATAGAGTAAAATTTGTCACTAAAGTACATTTTTTGCATGCTGTCACAGATTTTTAATGAAATATCTACACTCTTTTTTGAGATAAATGAACAATATACTAGTTAAAAATGAATCTTTTACTTTTTTGTTTCTCCATTTGACTTCTCCAAGCTCTATTTCAAGCTTCTAGTGTTGGAATGTGATTGAAGTGTTCGCTCTCTCTTTCTCTATCTTGATTTAAGCAAAAAGACGGATGCACAACTCAAGCGGTGTAGCTAGTGTTTGGGGTCAATAGTTGGGGATCAAGGGGTAGCCAACCACTTGGTATAAAGCTGGCCAAAGAAGGATATTGCAAGGATATAGCCTAAATGCTGGTTAAAGACAAGTCAACCAATTATGGGGCATAGGTTTTGATCGTGGATCTAGGGATTGATTGGGTGGGACTCTGAACTATGGTTATGTGGCATGGGTATAGGGGACCTAAGGCTAGGGTTAGCTTGATTGATGTATCACAAGGTCATGTGTAAATAAATAAAATGGGACAAGTTTGGCTAAACCTAGTCTTGGACCATGTGTCCTAGCTGAGTCCCTTAGGTTTAGGTTAGTAAGTATGGCTGAGGTAACCTATGTCTTGGGTTGAGTGAGCCTAAGATGCATTGGGTTAGGGGGAATTAGTCCAAATGGGTAATTTTGACCCTTTTGGATTATTGTTGACCTAATGTTTGACCAAAGTTCCAAGGTAGGTCCCCTAGGTTCTAAGAGAGATGTGGATGAGTCTTAGGGGTGCTAGGTGTGCTCCAGTCCACTAAGTTCATAAGGTCATTCCAATTTTAGATCTATGCCAATAGGCTAGCTTGCTCGAAAAGGTTGTCTTAGAGTCTATGCTGGATTAAGGTTGACTCATAAGGACAACGTGTCTCCCTAGGGCTCAATCTAGGTTTGAGTGAGTTCTAGGGTATGCTAAGGAAGTAGGGACCTTAAATTTTGATGTTCAACTTAAATTTTATTCTTGTCATAAATCATGATGTTGTTCATATTATGTAAGAGTTCATTAGGGTAGATGGTATGAGTGAGTCTGGCTTATGGCCTTCCTTAAAAGTAAATTAATATTCACTAGCTCCCTTTATAGTTCATCCAGCTCCATGAATCGTGTATTGGCTTAATTGACATCAATTCGAGCCACTTTAGGTTAGGTTCTCATGATCTGGTTTAAGGTAAGGCTATATTAGCTACATTTTTTACCTTCTTAGGTTCAATAGATTTTAGTCACACCTAATTGTTGCGTAGTGAGCTTATAAAGATCCAAATGCACAAGTAATTAAGCCACATTGAGTCAGCTGATTCAATTAGGCAAAGCTTAAGTTTATTCACCTTCTATGGGATAAAACTCTTATAGTGGACTGACTAGATCCATAGGATTGGTTCAGAGTGAACCCACTAACCTGTGGCTTTGGATAGGCTTGATTGAGTCTTGTTAACCTCAGATTGATTAAGATTATGGATGGCTTGAAATACTTGAGAGGATTCATCTAAGTCCCTAGGCTAATATTAAATCAACAGCATTCATTGCTTAAAAGATTTAGTGTGGTTTTGTGGATTTCAATCTTAATAAAGGCTTGTCTTATTTAGTGAAAGCACATTGAAGCCACTTTGGGATCAACCCTGCCTTGATCTTTTTAGAAGTTGACAGTGACATCATTGACCCAATATCTCTGAATGCATACATGATAATAATGATTGATTAACTACAAAATTTATTGATTCATATGAAGATAATGATTTAGTGTTTGCTGAATACAAGTAGTATTGCGAGAGATATTTATATTTATGAAGAAATTACAACAATATAGATGAATTTGAAGAAAAGCAAAGGAATATTCATTAATAGTGTAGAACACTTGTAAATGAACATGAAATTTATAGAGGTCATGAAGAATATTATGATTGGGAGATGAACATGATGGTGGAGAGAGTGTTTTGGTTTATGATGATGATGAAGATTCTTTACATAATTGGTTTATATTTTGATGAATATGAGATTTGTAAACAAATTGTTTTTTAATTTTTTGAGCGAAAGATTTAAAGTTTAGCTAGTTGTTCTAATATTATGCATTGTAAAAGCCATGTTAATTTTATTTTTAAATTTAATTTCTCTTTGCTGTGATTGTTTATTTTCAACGTGTTACTCTGTCACAAATCGCCTTGTATGCTAAAACAATCTTAGTTTCTATTACATAACACTGACCATACTTTCTTTTATTATCATGATTTTCCTAATACATTATTGAATTACTAATAAAGTATTATTGTTGATTTTTTTAATGATTTGTGCTAATTTTAAATACATATCATGCTCTGCGCTATGACTCCATGACACTTGCATTGGTGTGCCATTTACAATTGAAAAATATGAATTTGATTTAATTATAAATGATCGAGCACCATCAAAAGTCAGGATAAATAATGTCTCTTCCACAGTATGTCTTTTGGCTTGGCGTTGTGGTTGGAGTTGGGTACTTCTGTTCCTTGTTAAATGCTCCTGTTCGAAGCATGACCATTAAACATCATTGAGATACACTGAGTAAAGAAGAGAACTTGGAGGCTTGAACTAAGCATTGAAAAGATCATTTCTTTAGGAAATATAAAGTAAAACATTTGAAAAATTCACTATTAACTTATAAGAACGGAGAAAACCATATCCATGCGTGTATCTTGATTTCACTGAAATAAAAAAGATCGGTGATTGAAACATAAAAATATTCAGAATGTGTAAGGATAATAACATGAAATTCCAATATCAAAGAAAATCAAACAATTCAGAAAAAGTAAAAATGTTGCTATTTATGATGCAAGCTACAATAGTGCTTTTTAATCCCCTTTTGTTTAATGCAAGTTCTATGGAAGTACGACTACAAATGTTTGAGTGCAAGGCCTTCTTATTCATTGTACAGAATTTCACTGTACAGAATTGTCCTTTGTTTAATATCTGTTTGATATAGCTATCTTCTGTTGTGCTGTGTATAGAGCCGTGCCATGCGAAGTGTATGGCTGTTTGTTTAAGTTATATCAAGATTGTTGTCTAGAGTGTTGTAGGAGTTGTCTTTATTTGGAAAAAAATTATTATAGCATTGTCTGAGTTGATTGAATGACCAAAAACGTTATTATCATGAATTTTATATAATTATTTTAAAATGTGTTAAGCATTGTTAACTTGTCATTAATTAATTAAATAGGAGAGCTAAAATCTAGGAAGTTTTTCTTAAGTGAAGCCTCCTAAGCATACAATTGAACTTTTTCTAATTGTTATTCTTCCAAACATCTTAAAATTACTATTGTTCAAGAAAGAAGTAGCAGTCAGCCAGAAATTATGCTAAAGGAAAGCTCAATCTAGCAGAATACCTGTCATCTTGTCTTTTTTAGGTACTGTTAGAATTATTTATTCCTTCTAAAGATTTAGTTTAGACGTTCTTTTAGAAAGATTTTATTTCTCTTGAATGTTTTTGCCTATTTACAGCATTTTGCGAAACTAAAAAAAATGACATCCTCTACCTTCTTTTTTACATCTAAATTTATTTTTCCCACTAAAATTTTATTTTCTTCATGAAAAATGATTCAATGTTTTTCTTGATCGTGTTGCTCTTATCTGTCTTGGCTTGTTGATTGCCATTTTTCACCAAATAAATCTCAATTTTATAATAAAGCTAACATTTTGTGAACATGGCTGTAGCAGATCAAAACACACCAGGCAATTCATCTCCAGAGGTGAGCTGAAATAGTTTACTTTTTTCTGTTTGAGAATTGAAGAAGTTTTACTTGTCTGCAGTGAGACTCAACAATTTCTAAATTGACTGCAATTACTCTTAAATAGGGAAAGAGCTCGCTTAAATCATCAGTTTTTCCAACTGCATCTTACATAAAGTCCTCAATTACTATGCCTTTATCTCCACCAGCAGTTAAGGTGGATTATCCTTCCTCCTCAAGGAACGGCTTTATTCCCTCTGACCCAACTTCTACAAGAAAGGCCTGCCGTTCTCCTGGTTATCAACTCTGTAGACAAATCTCTGATAGCAGGATTCCATCTCTCAAGTCCCTGAATGAAGGCAGTTCTCCTGAAGTAGGCAGGCACTCCTTTGTACTTAGCAATGAACTTTCCGCAGGAGAATCTCATGGCGGATCATCCGATGGATGGTCCATGCGCACATTCTCAGAACTTGTGGCATCTTCTCAAAGAGAAAGATGGTCATTTGACAGTGAAAATTTCACTTCCCTCAACAAGATATTTGGGCCTACGCCTACTTTGCTGCCAAAAACTAGCTACTCTCCAGATCAGCAAACCTGTTGTATATGCTCAAAGCTATTGAAGGAGAAATCACCATGGTGCACTCATAAGTTAGTCTCAACAAATGATCTTCCTATTGTTTCAGTTCTAGTATGTAGCCATGTATACCATGCTGAGTGCTTGGAGAGTTTAACATCTGAGATTGAGATATATGATCCACCTTGCCCAGTGTGTGCAAATTATGGTGAAAGGCCTGCACTGAAACAATTTGGAAAATTTGAGCTGAAGGGAAGAAATAAAATCTCACGAATTGCAGTTGCTGATGCTGATGTCCCCAGAGATTCTATTTCTAATGACCCCATTATGGGAGCCAGTTCCAGCACGAAGAGCTCCTTTGGTAAGCCATTTCTGAAGCGGCATTTCTCCATTGGGTCACGGCCTATACGTTCAGCATCAGAAAATGCAACAACCAGAAAGAAAGGATTCTGGGCGAAATACCGAAGAGAGTGAGAATGTTCACACCATCATATATCTGTAAGAAGTGGTGAGCCGGCAGCTCTGTTTCTTGCTTGTTGGTTTGGTTGAATATAACCAATATTTTGTAACAAATTGGGCATCATTAACATTTCCTGAAATTCCTTAGAATTATATGATCTACCATGTCACGCCTATTGGCGTGATGCCATAGTATAGTTGTCTGTTAATTAATCCATAAAATCCTCTTGAACCGGTGCAGAGGAAACGTGCATATTAGTATGAAAAGTAATTTAGTTCACAGATTAGAATTGGCCATTTTTTGTTATTGCAGATTAAACGACTGTGTGGGAAGGGGTACTAAGTCTTCATAAGTATTAGTGTAATATCTTTGTATATTAATTGAATATGACAGATAACATAAAGCTTTTGATGTTAAAAATTATCATTAAGCAAGATTATTTATGATCAATATTTGATCAAATTTCACTTAATTTATCATGGCTTTAGGTTAAAGTGAGGAAGCATAAATTTTGTTTGTTTAATTATCAGCTTTGATGTGGGCTCCGAAAATTCGGCCCCGGCCTCCGCCCGCTATTTTGCTTTTTGAGTGGGGGAGTTTTAACGAACTAAGTTCCGGGGTAAATTTTGGAAGGCAGATGAGATAGTAGATAAGACACTACCCAGAGATTTCGCCCTCATTTTGCGAGGACTTTATGATCTGAGTTCTGGTTTCCTATAGGCGCAAGCCCCTATAGTTAATTACCCCTCCCGGTAACGAGAGAGAACTTTCGATTAAGGCTAGTCGTCAATCAGATACGTATAGATACTTGCATCTGGCATATAGTAGCAGCGATGGGTTTTTTGAAGTTTAGAGAATTTGGGAATTTAAAAGATTGGAGATTTGGTATTTAAAATTAGAAATTTCACCATCTTGCACTTAAAGCGGATGGTGGGGGAATGGATGATGGACCCGATCAAGATCCCATGGTTCCGTCGTCCCGGGTCATCGTGGTCCCTGGTCTACTTAGTCAGAGGAGGTAGTCGACCCAACCTGACAGAAGGATCCTTGTCGGCAGCCATGGGTTGCTTCGTCCAAGGGGACCTTGTAGACCTGGGATGGGTATTTGTCTAAGGGGACAAATTTGAATCCACCTTAGCTAATAGAGGGCTTTATACCCTATCGATTATATCCTATTGATTCATATCTCAAGGATTTGATGCCATTGGGGAGCATACGGGCTCTGGCCATAACCATAATATAATGGTGCCATTTGGCGGCGACCACCTGGTTCAGAGGGCCCCGAGTCATAACCGTTTATCCTGCAGTGCCATTTGGCGGCGAAACTGCCGGTTAGAGGACTCGTACCACGTCCTTGCTGGCAGGAGATTGTTTGAGAATGGATCTTAGTGATATTTTTGACCAGGCATTAGCTCTTTGTGAGCTGAAGTAAATTTTAACTTGTCCACCTCGGCAAACTGTTGCGGAGGATGGATGGATTTTGCTTTAAGCGATTTGATAGTTGGATTTCGATTTTTAAATATCTGGAGTTGGGAAGATTTTTGGATTTTGGGATTTTTCAGAAGATTGGATTTCTTAGGGAATTTGGGATTTTGGGAGTTTTTGTGGAGTTTTGGAGTTTTGGATAGACATTTGAAAGTGCTTGTGAACCCCTCCGGTTGAGATTATCGTTCAACACGGCCATCATCGGGGTATGGGGTCATTCATATTTCTGTATTTTGAACCCTATCGACTCTATCTAGTAATTGACAGAGGATCGGGTTTCGTAGGCTTTATGCCCTTTGTAAGTGAATTCACTTGATTATAGGCCTTGAAAACCTAATATGAATGTATAGAATAAATATCTCGGTCGATCTCACGACTGCATATTTATTTAATGGTTCGAGCCGTGTCGACTCCTATCTACCCGTATAGGAGGATCGGGCTCGAACTTGAATTCACTTATTAACCCGCGCAGCATCCCTAAACGTCACGTGTGTACCAATAACACGCTCGCCGGGGCCCATGCAGGTGTTTGGGGGCATTTTATAATTATTTATTGAACCTTGTCTACTCCTATCTGCTTGCATAGGAGGATCGGGTTCAAATCTATTGACCCGCGCAGCATCCCTAGACGTCACGTGTATTCTCACTACACGCTCGTCGGTGCCCATGCGGGTATTCAGTATATCCCCTTATGTGTACCTATGTGTATACATATTATGGTGCATGTGCGGGGGACTATCATTTGAATGCAGCATTCTGTTTTAGAAGCTCGTAGACGCCTTCTGTCTGCTTGTACGAGTGTTGCAGATCCGGTGGCGTGGCGCTGGGATTTCATCTGGGAATTTGTACGCCTTCTGTCTGCTCGCATGGGTGTTGCAGATCCGGTGGCGTGGCGTCGTACGTCCTCCACTACTGTTGCTCGTAGGCAGGTAGATGCTTTCATTCATAGATTGGAATTGACTTCAGGATACTGCATTTACTGAAGTCTTTCTGCATCTACCCACGAGTGACATGTTGTGCGTACATCTATATTTGTAGGGAACTTGTATGTATTGCAGATCTTCTGCTCTTGGTTGCATGCAGATCAGTTCACTGCGTACATCTTCCAGTGCTTGTGGGGACCATTGTATGTACCCCTAAAACACCTGGCATTGATTTGTAGGGAGATTCGTTGTATTTGCTTTGTATCCACCTTTCACCAATCTCAGGTGGTTTTAAAATATTTGTTTGCAAGGAGGGCTCTTTCATCGTCAATTGACAGTGTTGCCTTCTTCGATCATAGGGACCGTTGTAGGAGTCTATTACATTCTTTGTTTATGCGCATTGGAGTCTTGTAGTGTGATTGTTTGTACCCCGATGTTGATGACAAGGATGTTGCAATATCCTTCCTACAAGCACTCGTGGGTGTTCGCGTTTGTCGCATCTTAGTCACATTTATTTACAAGGATCAATGTATTTCATCTAACATTGAGTTAAATGTTCTTGTAGCTTGAGTTCCCTCGCATATGATTCAAGCTTTGAGTTCCTTGTATATGTTTGATTCCAAGTTCAGTTTCATTCAGACTTGAATTCATTCAAGTCTTCTACTGCCATGTTGAGTTCATCCGGATTTGAATCTTATGCTTGCAAATTCAAATTTCACTTGGCGTTATACAGTTCAAGTTCAAATGTGTAAGTTCTTGTTGTCTACATCTTGCCCCAGTTTGAGTTTAGAGTACATGTTCACAAGTCTACTGTTGACTTGTCCAAGTCCTTATCCAATTGAAGTTCAATATGGTTCAAAACTTGAGTACAAATCTTGTTGTAAGTTCCCTGTAGTCAAGCTGAGAGTCTTTGTTGGTGTTCAAACCAAGCAAGTCAAGTTTGAATCAAGTTCTTTGTTCTTTTGAGTTTGAATCCAGCTAGTTCAAGTCACACTCGTTTGATATTCAAATTGAGTCCAAGCTTTGTCCACTTGATATTTAAATCAAGTTCAAGTTCTGAATTTAGTTTTAGTTTAGGTTCAAACTCTGCAAGTTCTTTGTTGTTCAAGTGTTCAAGTTCTTATCTAAGTTCTCATGTGTTCTTCTTGAGTTCAAACAAGTCCAGGTACGGTCTCAGGTTTCACCCGAAATTTCGGCAGCCTCCCGGCGTCTCCCCCGTTTAGGGGAAAAAACGACAAGAGTCTGGGCCTTCCCACCACGCGCAATAAAGCGCGTGCATGGTAGGTGTCCTTAGACACCTCGGCCGTGGTCTTCATTCCCACCACGCGCAATAAAGCGCGTGCATGGGGTCTTCGACGGTACCTATTTCAAAAGACAGTTTGCTTTCCCCTCGCTCGAGGGTACTTATAGATAACCCCGCCTCGTCGTAGGCACCGCACCGGGGTCCCAACCCACCACGCGCAATAAAGTGCGTGCATAGGTGTTTTCCCGGTCCGCCGCAAACGATGAAAGCAAGTTCTCGGAGATTACCCCTCTCGTCGTAGGCGCCGCACCGGGGTCCCAACCCACCATGCGCAATAAAGCGCGTGCATAGGTGTTTTCCCGGTCCGCCGCGAACGACGAAATCAAGTTCTTGGAGATTTTAGGGTTTAGGGATCATACCTTGGCGAGCGTCGGCGGGGTGGTGAGGCTCGTGGACCGTGGCAAGAGGAGAGAGGGGAGAGTACCCTCTCCTTTTCTCTTTGCATTTCTTTTTTTTTTCTTTTTTTTTTGAACACTCCCATTTTTTGTTTGCTCTCTTCTCACAAACACACACACACAAATATATATAAATATATATTATTTATATATATATATATATATAATACTAATAATATATTAATAATAATATTATTAACAACTAAAACTACTAATCATTCTATTAATAATAATAACCATTATAATAATAATAATTAGAATAACTAATATCTAAATAAAGTAAAATAAAAAGTTTACCTAAGCTAGTGGAGGTCGGCAAGGGTCGGTTTGAGAGGTGGGGGATCCGCTTGCAGATGAAAGGGGTAGTTCGGCTTAGGTGTTGGATCGAACAGAGATAGAGGGAGGGCTCGGGTTGGATGTGATCTCAGAGGAGGAGAGGCGGCGGCTTGGTTACAGGTAAGGAGAAGTCCCTCACTTCCTCTCTCTCTCTCTCTCTCTCTCTCTCTCTCTCTCTCTCTCTTTCTCTCTCTCTGAATAGGCGACGGTTTCAGGAGGTCGGGGCTTCCGATCGGAGCAGAAGATGGGAGCTAGGGGTCGTCGGCTTCAGTGGAGATGAGGGCGTTGGTTGGATCGAATGGAGGGAGAGGGGTCTTGGCTGTAGATGTATGTGGGAGATGGGAGGAAGAAGATCGAGTAGGAGGTTAGGTTGGACTGGCGTCGGCAAGGCAAAATGAGGGTTGAGGAGGGATTTTGGTCGGAGCAGGGGAGATCGACGGGATAGGGCAGAGGTCGGGATTGGGAAGCTCGGAGAAGTGGAGTCGGCTTCAGCGAACTGGACAGGATCGCAGGCTGAGGGAGTATTCGCATGTGGAGAGAGCAGCCGAGACGCTGGCTTTTAAAGGCAATGGAGAACAGCGATCGAGAGCAGGATTTGAGCAGGAATCGCGGGAGATGACCGCTTCGGCGCCGATCTGTACGAGGTAAGCGGAATTTCTGGGATTTTTCAGGGATTTATTTCTCTTTTTTGTTTGGATGTCCAATGGTTAACATTTGATTACATACCACAAACTTAAAATTTTTAAAGAAAATTTCTTATTGATCTAAAAATTATGTTTATGAAAAACCTCATTTATCAAGAATATCATGAAAACTTTTTATTATTTCTGAGAATACATTTGTATCTAATAGAAGCATTTTCTATACATTTTCAAGTTAAGTTAACAAAAATGTTTAAGAAAAAGCTTATTTATCAAGAATATTATGAAACAACTTTTTATTAGATATGAGAATACATCTATATCTAAAAGAAGCGTTTTCTATACATTTTCAAGTTAAATTAACAAAAATATAAATCCATAGAATATATATATATATATATATATATATATATATATATATATATATATAATGAAAATAATTTTTGGAAAAAGATTAAAAATTTATTTTTGAAATATATGTTTAAATTAGAAATTGGAAATATAATTTTTGAAGAATACTTTTCAATTATAGATTAGAAGATTCGATTTTATGTCATTGAAAGGATATTGAAAATTAGAATTTGTGATTCTAATTTCAAATATTGTCTTTCATATATTAAATTGATAAAGAATGCAATAATGAAAGGAATTTAAGAATCAAAATCTATGAAGAATGTATTTAAAATTACATAAGAGGATTTAGCATATATATATATAAAGAATGCATCATTGTAGTTATACACACCTACATACAAAACATTAAAATTTCTTGGATTTTTGAATTATGAGATTTTTGGAAGCCAAAAGAAGAAGATGCGAGGATGTGAATAGAAAAGAGTTACAAGAGGTGAAGGGGTATATATGAAAAATTTGTTAGTTTCAAAAATTAGAAGATAAATAGCAGCTCAATGCCTTAGTCAAATTTAATGAAATAAAGCCTCCCACAGTTTATGTTGCTGAAAATAAAATAGATGTGTTTAAAATTTTAATTTATGAAATTTAGTAAAATTCTTTAATTATGGGTGATGGAACTAATTGGGTTATGATTATATGGAATTTAGTAAAATTCTTTAATTATGGGTGATGGAACTAATTGGGTTATGATTATGTGAAAGCATTTTGAAATTCTTTAATTTGATTATAAAAACTTTAAAACCTTTCTGAATTAAAGACTAAAATATGATTTTATGCAAAAGCATTTGAATAAATGAAATAACACAACATCAAAACAAGTGCAATTTTTTGTGTTTTTAGATTTTGTAGAAAGCCAATAGCAATTTTTTTTCTTTTTCTTTTTCTAATTTCTATTTCTTTTAATAACAAATAAGAATCACAATCAATCATAATAATCTTCTTTCAGAAGTGCACTAAAAAACAATCAAAGTGGTGGAAATTTAATTGATAAGAAATAAAAGTACTGAATATAAATGTAAAAGTAAAGAGACCAAACCAATTTTTTATAGTGGTTTTACCAACTTGGCCTACATCCACTCCATGAAGGTCCTCTCTTCAAATTACACTAACATAGTGACTCTCCTTTAGTACATAGCTAGGCGGAGAAGCCTTTCTCTCTTTTCACAGACAGAGAAGTCACTTTTAAAGACTCTTCACTCATGAAGAATTCCTCTCCTTCCACCTTCTCGGTTCGATGGGGTTATCGTGTCCTATTTTCACCTCCTCACTCTGGCGGAGTCATCGAGTCCTCCTTTCACCTCCTTGGTCTGGCGGTGTCGCCATACCACTAGACTCCTTGGCTAGCGAGCCTTTGGCACCAAATATTTTCTTCACTGAACTCCTCTCAAGAGACACATCAACACAACTGGAGGACCTCCAGTGCAGGTCAGCCGAAGTAACCATGTGAAAACCCCTCTCACACTTCCGTGAATCCCTCAAGGTTCTTCTCCCTCCCACATAATCTCATCCTCTCTCTCTCTCTCTCTCTCTCTTACTCAATGCTCTCTTTCCAAGCTCTCTCACAGAAGAAACACAACCCATGACTGCTAAAAAGACTGTCCTCTCAAATTAAAAAAGAGTTTATAAAGAGGCTTTAAAAAATCCTAATTTTTAATTTAGTTGCCCTTGATCATACAATATGATACTCATATCATATAGCTTGATTACTTCATTCTCTTCTATATAATCCATGATCATTTAGTACGATTAATTCAATCAAATAGTATTTTATATTGGACAAATCTTGGAATGATTAATTATCGTCTATAAGGCCACTCTATCAATTATCTAGTACAATGAAGATCATACCACATGAACATTAATCATAATTAATCTTGATTTGATTACTTAATCATAGGGATTAAATTAGTCAAGATATTTAAACTTCATATAATACAAACTAGTTCATACAGTATAATTAGAATAACTTTCAAAATTTAAATTATTGCCTAATTCAAATGACGACAATAAGTGTAAATTATATACTGTTTATTATATTTGAATTTTAATAAAAATATGTTATTTTAGTTATTTTTGTATAGTAAAAACTAAAAAAAGTAAAAAATTCAAAGGAACCTTCAGCACCGTGGTGCCTGATGAAACACCACCACTGTGCTTCATTCAACACTGTTGAAGCTTTAACTTTTGGACATTACAGTACCATCCTCTCTGTTTATGAGCACTATAGTGATATCACAGTCAACATCGTAGCATTTGAGGCACCATTAAATCATAAAATTAGCTTGGCAGCATCAGGTTCTCAGGAAAATGAATACTGCGGTGCCACACAATTCAACACCTCAGTACTATTTTGACCACTCAAATATCACAGTGCTCTAATATCCACAACACCATAGCATTGTAGTTATAACTTCCAACGGACACGTCGCTCAAGTGAAAGGACTCATCTGTTCACTTGATAATTGTTCCACATCATCAAGAACCGCGGTGGAGCAAATATTTCAGCACTGAGGTACAAATTCACTTTCAGGTGCCATAACACCTCATTTAAAGCGCCATAGTGCCATATAACTTTTTTGTATTTTCCTATAAATAGATGTTCTATTATATTTGTAGAGGAGTTCAGTCACTTATGTAAAACTTAGTTTTTTTAGTGTGCTTCTCTAGTACCATCTTAGATTAAAATCTGAGGGAGGTTAGGGAAGTATATGGTAGAATTTATTGGATTGTTTAGCATGTGTTTACTGAAGCAACTCTAAAGTGAATGAAGAATGAGTATAGAGGAGATACTTTGATCCTACCTGGTGATAAAATTCCACTACTTCTTTTGTACTTTGATTCTTCTATGAATATAATGAATATAAGTTTGCTTGTTATTTATTTTATGTATGTCAAGATCTCTTATTTTAGATTGATGATGTAAAGAGCATATGAAGTATTATTGAAGACTCTTATACATTAAAGATTTAATGATATTCTCAATTATCTCCTATTCTTTATTTAATACATACAATGGCCATGTGTGTAGTTAAAACCTAATGCGATGTATAGCCTCGATGAAAGAATGCAAGAATAATTAGGAATATTGAGATACAATGTTGGCATGCCTAGACATAAGATGTTTAAATATTCTAGGTTCTAAAGGAGATATTATAATTATAGAGGTTAGTAGATATCCTTTTCACCCCTACAAGCTCAATAGAGATATAGGGATACACATGCTCTGAATCAAATCTACAATTAAGAGTCTCATTGAGAAAAATATGATATTTGTATTCATCAATCTAAAATATTTTATTAAACATTATATCAACTTTTATACTATTTTTATCCAGTGATAAAAACTCCAAAAAATATCTTTTTTTCAGTAGGATTACTTATGCATTTAGAGTAAGTAGTAGTAATTTTATTGTAAGTAAGCATAAAGTTTGTCACTACTTCATCATTTTATTACTTGATTTGGCAAGTATACTTGTGTATATTTAAGTAGGGCTTTTATTATTGATATTTCAAAGAAAATCTAAGCATTACTCAATATTGATAGAACAAGAACTTATTACGTAGTCTATATCAAAGCCTTGGAGCCACTGTTGGGGAAGTAATTTGCTTATTATAATTTTAACTATATTATTGAAATAAGTGCATATTTAGACCTACCTGTATCTTATATCCTATTTTTCTTGTATTTTATATTATTTTTTATTGTGTATTCATTGTTGCATGCTTTGTAGATCTATAAATGAACCTTTATTATTTGATTTTGAGATAGAAAGAACCCTTTTAAAAATTAGAAAAAATAAAAAGATTTTGAAATGTCTGAACTAGTTCTAGATCAAGATCATTCTAGACCTCTTAGGGATTATGCTAACCATGTAGCAGTTGAAATTCATCATAGTATTAATAGACCTACTATCTAGGCTAATAGTGTTTAATTAAAACATGTCATAATTCGGATGGTTCAAAATGCCTAGTTTGGAGGAACTCTTGTTAAAGATCTCAATTTACCCTTAGCTATTTTTTAAAAATTTGTATAATATTTAAGTATAATGGTGTAAGTGATGATGCTATCATGCTTAGATTATTTTTATTTTTTCTAAGAGACAAGATTAAGATGTGGTAAAATTCTTTACCCTCATACTTTATAATCACTTGGAATGAGTTGGCTTACAAATTTCTTGTTAAGCATTTCCCACCTTCAAAGACTATCAAACATAGAAATGATATCATATCTTTTGCCCAATTTGAAATCAATTTATAAAAGTTGAGAGAGATTTAAGGAAATGCTTGGGAAATGCTCTCACCATGCCTTACATGATTGATCGATTATTCAAACATTTTATAATTGATTAGTAGGATATCTTTGAGCAATCATAGATGTTTCAGCTGGAGCATCTTTAATGTCTAAGCTATTTTAAAAAGTATATGAATTAATAGAGAAAATGACTATTAATAATTTTTAGTAGCCTGTTGATAGAGTAAATCCTAAGAGAATAGCTAGCATCTATTAAAAGTTTGATAAGGATGTTAAGCCTAAGTGAACTACCCCTAGGCACACTAATACGGAAGTAATACTATATCTTAATGTAGAATCTAATAAACTTTTCAAGAGTTATAATAACGATGATGATAATTAATTAACACAACGTACTATTAATCATAGATTTTCACCAAATAATTATCATAGAAATAAATCTATCATGCAATCTTAACATATCACAAAGTGTAGAAAAGTAAAATATGGAAAATAAGAAATCAAAACAAACACACCAAAGATTTGTAGTGGTTTGGTTAAATTATGACCTATGTCCACTCCTAAGAGTCCTCTCCGAGTATTGCACTATCACTATAGTGTCTCTCCTTTAGCCCCCACAACTAGGTAGAGAAGCACTTATAAAATCTCTTTCACCAATCTGGTGAGGCAGAGAGCCTAGAATCCTTTTCCCCCTCCTGGTGAGGCAGTGAACTTGTAATCCTTTTCACCCTCTGGGTGAGGCAATGAATCTAAAATCCTTTTCACCCTCCTGGTGAGGCAAAGAACCTAGAATCCTTTTTACCCTCATGGTGAGGTAGAGAACTTAGAATCCTTTTCACCATTCTGGTGAAGACAGAGAACCTTGGAATCACTTTCACCTTTCCCGATGTGGCAGAGTAGCTGGGTCTTTTGTCAGCAAAAAAGAACTTCTTCCCATAACATCCCTTAAGAGGAACTTTGATGCATGGAGGAACTCAGGTGTAAGTTCACTAGAGCAATCATGTGGAACTCCCTCTCACACTCCCTTGAACCTACAAGGATCTTCTCCCTCTCTAAAACTCAACCCTTTCTCTCCCAAGCTCCAGCTCTCTCCTCAAGCTTTCAGAAGAAATAACTCAATGAATGGCAAAAAGAACCTTACAAAGTCTTATAAGAAAGCTTAAATAGAGGGCTTAAAAAACCCTAAAAATTTAATTCTGTCATCTTTGATCATATAGTATGATACATGTTCGTCTAGTATGATTAGTTTAGAGTACTCCTATTAGCACTGTATGAAGAGTAATAAGCTGTACGATTAGTTTAGGTATTTGAGCTGATCATCCAGTATGATATTTGCATCATTCAGTACGAGTAAAATAATTAAATTAGATTATTATCTTATATAATTGGCGATAATAAAATATCATCCCATGCAGGAATTGGGTTGTACAGTATGATTGGTCCCAATCATCATGTACGATCTAACTGGATCAATTAATCCAAATTTGATCCCTAATTATAGGATTAATTTAGGCAAGGTTTGATTATATTGTATAGTAAGATATATATCATACGATACTATTAGTATATAATTTATATTTTAAAATATTGCCTAAATTATGATTGGCTGCTAAGATCATGATTTAAATTTATCATCCTGTATGGTCCAGATCGTATAATATAATTAGTTTAAATAGCTTTAATTATGCCAATCAGCCAATTTAATAATTTTTTGAGTAATTGACCATACATTATGATACCTATCTTACAGTACGATTAGTTCAAAAAATTTCTCTTCTAATTTTTCTTACTATCTTATTCCCTTGAGTGTGTGTGTACGATCACCAGGCTAGCATACACCCTTATAAGACTTGACTCAAGAAATTGAAAAATACATAAATGAATTTTACAGACTCTTTCATTATATCCTATTCTACCCAAACTTGAGCCCTGAATCTGCATTGACTAGTGCATGATGTACCTAAAATGTTAGTATACACAACAACAAATATGCAGTACAAACACTAAGAGTCACAAGGATGTAATTAGTAATATATCTTATCATCAAAACCATAAACTCGAGAGCCCAAGTTGTAGCATCTATGAATCAGATGCATTATTAATTTTAACTCACAAGTTTTATCAATTTCTAAGAAATTGAATATAATAAGAATTAATTCATGATCTACACCTGAATCATCTATGTAATTGGAAGATCAAGATTTAAATTCTATTGGAGATAATAGTGAGTAAGGAATTAAAAATATTAATTTAATTGAAAGATAAAATAATCCCACTCAAGTATATATAATCCAGGTTGGAAGAACCATCCTAATTTTAATTAGTCAAATAATATTAGTGGTAATAATCAATGGAATTCAGGTTAAAATAATCAAAGAGGAAATTAGAATAATCTTCAGCAATCTATTATTAATCCTGGACCTTCTTATCCTCCAGGATTTAAGCAAAATCATTTATTTAGAAATAGAAAGTCACCTTTGGAAGAGGTAGTGATGCAATTAGGAACTCAATTGCAAAGTCAGGCTGCTTCTATTAAACATTTGGAAACTCAATTAGGTTAGTTGGTAATTTTAATTAGTAGTAGGCCACTTGGATCATTTCCTAGATGTATGAAAGTTAATTCAAAGGAGAAAGGAAAAGATTCTACTGGAAACCACTTGAGGAGTGGTAGTGATGAACCCTAGCTAAATTGATAAATCTAGATAAGTCTGGCTAAAGATTATAAACTTAACACTGTTTGTGATGTAACCCATCTTTGTGTTTATATGTCATGTTAATTGTTATCGATTTCATGTTTTATGTTGCACATTTTATTTTGCTTAAAATATTTTGCATTTGTTGTTTGTTATGTTGATAAAAATTATGATCTAATTCCTGAGAAAAATTGATGAGCTAAAATTTAATCTAGCATTGTAGCATTTGCATTTAAGCATTACATTATTCTCCTTTCAAGCATTATGAATTTAAAATTGGCACTGCAGCGCTGAATGCAAAAAAAAATATTTATATTGAATTACCTTGTGTTTTTCTCATACAATGTTGCAACACTACACTTTTAAGCATTATGACATCTGTTCATTCAAGTCAAAAAGCAATTTTGCAAAGTCAAAAAGTAATAATATGATCATAACTTTATATTATGGTACTTTGGTTGGCACTGTAGCGCTGATAACTAACATCACAGTGTTATTATATGTTCATTCGTAATTTAATAAAAGTGCCACGACGGTAACCTACTTTAAGCACCACAACACTTGCATGTGTTAACCAGTATAATAATTTCCCATCTCAAAGCGACGCTCCAAATTCCAATGTCTACTGCTGTTGTGCCACGTGGCCTACACCCCTGCAACACATGTCAATTTGACCATTCTATCATTTTATGTATGACTTGAGCATCGAAGCACCGTTTCCAACAGCGTCGTAATGCTTCATCAATTTATAAATAGAGGGTGAGTTATTTAATTCTTTAAAATCATTTCATTCCTTCCAAACTCTTCTCATCTTAAAACTTCTCAAGAGAAATGGCTCCCAAGATGATCAGAAATAAATGGGCTTCTTCTTCTTATGACAAAAGTAGGTTCCTTTCTACAGAGACTGAGGCTACATTTATTGATTTAATTATTAGTAAAAACTGATCCCTGCGTGAGGTTTCAAGAATCCTATTCATCATATTATGCAAATCATTATATGTAGGGGTTGGGAACACTTCTGTGAGGAACACTATGCAGCTATAGTCAATATAGTGAGGGAATTTTTTGACAATGGGAAGGAGGCCAAAGATAATAGATGTAATATGAGGGGTAAAGGGGTCCCTTTTAATTCTATCGCCATTAACAAAATCTATAAACTTAGAGATTATGAATTAGGTGAATATACTACTTTCATTAGAACCTCTATAGATCTAGAGAATATTCTGAGAATTATATGTGGACTTAATTGTGGAGCTAGTTGGAAGAAGACAATAAAATCATCAATTTTCCTGCTACTTTTCTCACCCAAACCTCTAAAGCCTGGCATTATTTTATTTTAGCCTGCATGTTGCCCAACAGAAACATTGGTGAAGTAACCCATTATCACGCCCTTTTGAATTATACTATTCAAATGGGTTACTCCATTAATATAGGCAAACTTATTTTCTCCTCTTTGATGTATATCATTCGGGGTACCACTTCTGTTGGATTAGGGCACCCTTCTCTTATTTATGCCTTATGTGTTGAAGCTGGTATAGGGGGGATCAAACTAAGGAGTAGCTGTTTCCTATTACAAACCTTACAAAGAGAAAAATAGTGAGTTTTAAGCAAGTAGAGAGAGAGAGAGAGAGAGAGAGAGAGAGAGAGAGAGAGAGAGAGAGAGAGAGAGAGAGAGAGAAGGAGGATAAAGGGGGTCCTAGTGAGCTTAGATTGTCTAGTAGGCCTAACAACAATAATATTAGTAGGAGTGCTCAGACTCCTAAAACTTTGGGTGATCAGGTGGCTGAGTTGAGAGAAAAAATGGATGAAGCGACTAATTTTTGTCAGGAAACTTGAGATTGGCAATTTGAGATGAAACTGAGAATGGCCCACAACATGGATCAATAAGATAAGCATTATAGATACACGTCTGATTTCAATAATGCTATTGTGGGAATGTTCAGAAGTAGTCCATTTGTGGAGCATGCTGATTAGCTTTAATTTCCAACTATACATGTATATGACTTTTTTGTTTGGTAGCCTAGAGAGAGATGATGATGATGAGGATGAGAAAGATTATGGTTAGGAAATTTCTTACTATTTGGTTTGAGAGAGAGAAGAGAAATGGGTAAATGCTACCCTTATTTTGTAGCATAATATTCTTTTACTTCCTTTTCATTTCTTTGTCGTGGGGGAGATTTCAATGATGTGATAGTTTGTTATGATTGCAGTTCTTGGTTATATTTTTTATGGCCATGAGAGCCAAGGTTATTATGATGTGAGAATGGTGCCTTAAGCACTAGTCATCCTATATCATTTGTTTAGTTTATATGTATTACATGTTTTTGAGCCTTTTATCACTCATATGCATGTGTCATTAACTATAATTCCAATTTGCTTGAATTTACATTTGATTTAATTCTCCTTAAGCTTACACTATTACATTATATTCCATTACTATCTATACTTTTTGATTGCTCATTTAACCAGAATAAAAATGATAATTAAAAATTATGTAAAATTCTGATAATAGTAAAACCCTAGATTAAGTTTAAATGAATATTCCATTATAATTCATAAACTAGAAAACTTAATAATTAACTAACTTAGATAACTTAAGCTATTGACTTAGCTTGAATTTAAATATTATACATTTATACATTGACCTTTGAATTGAAAGATAGATAATTAAGATTAAAGAATAGATATCTATAGCTTAAAAGTGAAAATCATAGTAACTTGAAATTAGAACAACTAATCTTAATAAATTCTTACATTAAAAAAATTAAGATTGCAAGAGGATTTAATCAAAATTGATATTCAAAATTATTAATTATGTACTCCACACACACAAAAAAATAGTTCTAAAAAAAAGAAAAGAAGAAGAGTACATTCAAAAATTTGTATTAGTTAAAAGCTTAAAAGTTTTACTATAACCTTATACTTAAATTTATAAAGGATAAGATAGAAGAACTAGTACAGATGATTATGAACTACTAAAATTTTAAATTTAACTACAAATACATCTAATGTTTAAGCTATGTTATTCATTTCAAAATTCAATAGTCAATGATTATATTCATAATATATAAATTCAAAATAAGCAATAGTAAGGGTGATAGGTTAGGATAACTGTTAGGAATTTTCTAAATTAGATACAACCTTTTTTATTTCAACTACTTCTAGACTATGATGTATTATCCTATATTTTAGTAATTTTAAATTATCAAGTTTTACTTTGGTTAATGAATTAATTAAAAGTGTATATTTTTTTATTTGCTTGAGGATAAGCAAGAGTTTAAGCTAGAGAGAATTTGATAAGTGTAATTAATATACTATTTATTATATTTAAATTTTAGTAAAAATCTATTATTTTAGTTATTTTTGTATAGAAAAACTCAAAATTGGTGAAAACTATAAAGAAACACTCAGCCCCACGGCGCATGATGAAGCACTGCCACTACACTCCATTTAACACTATTAAAGCATCAACTTTCAGACATTATAGTGCCATCCTCTATGTTTACGAGCATTGTAGTAGTATCACAATCAACATCACAATGTTTGAGGTGTTGCTACATCAAAAAATCAGCTTGGTAGCACCAAGTTCTTGGGAAAATAAATGTTGCAATGCTACATATTTTAATGCCTCAGCGCCATTTGACCACTCGAGCATCACATCACTCTAATTTCCATAACACCATGGAATTTAAATTATAACTTCCAAGGGACATGTATCTGAAGTGAAAAGATGCACCTGTTTACTTGATAACCATTCCACATCATCAAGCATCGTGGCAGAGAAAATATTTCAGTGCCAAGGTGCTAGTTCACTTTCTAGCGCCACAGCACCTCACTTTGACGAGCTATAATACTAAATACCTTTTTGTGTGTTTTTTATGAATATATATTCTGTTCTATTTGTAGAGGACTTCAATAACTTATGTAAAATCTAGTACTTTTCAGTGTGCTTCTCTAGTACCCTCTTAGAGTAAAATCTAAAGGAGATTAGGGAAGTACATGATATAATCTATTAGAGTGTTTAACCTATATTTATTGATGCAACTTTGAAGTGAAGGAAGAAGGCATATAGAGGAGACACTTTAATCCTACCCGGTGATAAAATTGCACTACTTCTCTTATACTTTAATTCTTATATGAATACAATTAAAATGAGTTTGCTTTTCATTTATTCTATGTTAGGCTAGATCTATTATTTTGGATTGATGATGTAAGGAGCATATTAAGTACTAATGAAGACTCTTATACTTTACAAATTTAATATTATTCTCAATTATCTCCCAATCTTCATTTAATGTACATAGTAGTCATTTGTGTAGTTAAAATCTAGTGTGATGTATAGCCTTGATGAAAGAATACAAGAATAATCTGGAATATTGAGTAGAATATGAACATGCATAAACATAGGATTTTTAAATATTCTAGTTTCTAAAGGACATATTATTACTGTAGAAGTTCAGCATATTCCTTTTTACCCCTACAAGCTCAATAGAGACCTAGGGATGTACATGCTCCGAATCAGATCTAAAATTAAGAGACTCATTAGAAAAATATGATATTTACAGTCATCAATACAAAATATTTTATTAAACATTATAACAACTATTCTACTATTTTTATTCAGTGATAGAAATTCCAAAAATATCAATTTTATTTTAGTAGGATAACTCATGCATTTAGAGTAAGCAATAGAGTCTTATTGTAAGTAAGCATAATACTTCCTCATGATTTTGACACTCTACTACATACTTTTGTTACTTAAATCATCACGTATACTTAAGTATATTTAAATATGGATTTTATTATTGACATAAAAAAGAAAACCTAAGCATTACTAAACATTAACTGAACAAGCATTTATTATGTCGTCTGTATTAAAGCCTTGCCCGCATATAATCCCCATTTGATGGTGAGGATACTAAATATAGCTGATTATCCTGTATGATGTTGTGGTCGTATAATATGATTAGTTATGATTAATAAAAAATTTTAAATAATTTTTGATTGAACAAATCGTACAGTACGATCAAGATAGTCTAGTATAATCTTTAAAAAAATTTAAAATATTTAATTACACTCCCTCTTGTGTGTGTGTGTGCATGATTGCTAAGCTAATATACACCTATTACAAATATAGGCTAAAAAAATAAAAATTACAGCCTCTTTAAGACATAAATTGACTAACACACCAACACAACATAGTCTTGAGCCTTGAACCTATACTCTTGCTTTGTGTATGCTGTACCTGAAAGATTTAGTAGTGTACAAGAAAAATATATACTATGTTTAAAGTAGGAGAAACTAAATAAACATTTAATAATATTTGTAATCAATAAAACACAAGGTTCGGCACCCAGATTATAACATGATGTAGATATATTTGGGGCAAGAATGTTGGACAATATTTTTACTTATGTAGATCACACTCATGTTATCGCACATGATAGGAATGGTTTCTAAGGATTGTCCAAGCTTAAGAAGCTATTACTTCAGCTAAAGGACTTAGGTAACACAACTTCCTACAAATATGTATTCAACTTCTTAGAAATCCTCATAGTTATTTATAATTAGGCAATATTTTGAAAATTAAAATTTATTCTTATCATACTATACAAATCTGTTTGTAACGTATAATATTTAAAAATCTTGCTGAATTTAATCTCTAAGATTAAGCAGTCGAATAAAAAAATTAATTATGATTAGTGATCATACTGTACGAATGTATGAATCAAGTGACAACCAGGATGATAGTTAATCAGCAGGGTTTATCCAGGATGAACTGTTAATTGATTTAACAATTCATACTATATGACCTTAAGTTCATATTGGATGATCCGCTGAATAAGTTTGAACTGATCATACAGAGAAATATTCATCGTATAATACTTAAGGGGGAATTGAACTAATTGTACTATATGATACTCATATAGTACTGTACGAATAGAGACGACTGAATTGAAAATTAGGGTTTTCTTGGAGCCTTGTATTTATTATATTTAAACAACTCGTATTTCATTTAAAAAAGTCATTGGAAATCAAGGAGGTTGAGTCTTCTGTGATCGAGAGTTTGAAAAGTGAGCTTTGGGCTTGGGAGAGAAAAATGTGTTGAGAGGGAGGGAGAATAGTCTTATGGGATCAATGAAGTGAGTGAGAGAGAGAGAGAGAGAGAGAGAGAGAGAGAGAGAGAGAGAGAGAGAGAGAGAGAGAGAGAGAGAGAGAGAGTCTTCACATAGTTGCTCCGTCCATCATCCACTTTCATCTTCCATAAGTCAAATTTTTTACTTGAGGGAAACTCCGAGAAGAACCTCTTGGAGTCAAAGGGCCACTGACAATACTGCCGCACCGTTGGTTAAAGGGATTCGACTACTCCACTACACCATTAGTGAAAGGGATTTAGCTACTCCACTGCACCAGGTTGATGGAAGAAATTTTGTAAGGGCTTCTCCACTTTACTGGCAGGGCAAAAGGAGAGTCACAAAGAGTTTAGTGCAATATTCAGAGAGGAGGATTTTTGGGAGTGGATATATGTCATGGTTGACCAAACCACTGCAAATCTCTGGTGTGTTTATTTTTATTTTTACTACACTTTAATTTCTTATAATTTTACTTTTGTATAAATTCAAGTTGTGAACATTAAGAATCATTTGGATTTAGTTTATGTTAAAAAAGGAAAATTAAATCTGCGAACAAAAAGAAAAAAATATATTTATTTTTATACAAAAATAAAATAAAAAAATTGCATTTAATTTTTCATATCATTAGCTTCTACATTATGATATCTATTTTTAAACTTAAGTTTTAAATTTGGTATTAAATTTAAAAAAAAAAGATTTTTGAAAAGCAATTTTCTAAAACACCAATCTCGCCCCCGCCCCCCCCCCCCCCCCCCCCCCCCCCCCCCTCTAGTGTGCTATTATAGGTCATGTGGTCTAACATCCACAAATTGAACTTCTAATTGGTATTAGAGTGGGTTCTATGAATTAGTTGTTTAAAAACTCTAAGAAGAGATCCATGGAACACTTTTGGAATATGAACACTATGGAGCGTTACTCAATAACATGTCCAACTTTATTTGATAATATCCTGTTTGATTTTTGAAAAATTTCATGCCTACTTTTTTGCAATTGATTGACTATCGCATGTGGAATATGATATAAGTAGGATATTTTGTACCTTCTCATATTATGAATGGTGTTAAACCTAAAATCCCTTGGAGTATGGAAGAAAAAGATTATTTACAAATTAATGCAAAATATTTGAATTATTTTTTCTGTGTATTAAAATTTTAGGATACATACATGTTTCTACTTGCACAAGTAATCCCTTTAGATTTTACCATTGCATAAGTATAAACTATTTCATGTGAAACCTAATAAAATTATTTCTGACATGTACAAGAGGTTTACTATAATTGTGACATCATTACATCCCTTAGGTAGAGAATTGTCAAATTCTGAAAAGGTTAAAAAGATTTTATGCTATTTGCTTGATAGTTTTGATGCTAAAGTCATTGCAATTTTTATTCTAAAGATTTAAATGTATACTCTTTTGATAATTTGTTTTGCTCTTATTACTTACAAATAAAATATGAGCCAAAGATTCTTGGATGCAGGTGAGAAGAGAAAAGAGAAGACCATGGTGCTAATGGATAATGACATGGATAGTGATAGCTTTGGAGTTGATGAGAATAATGACATAGCCTTGACGACTCGATAATTCAAAAGCTTCTTGAAAAGAAATTAAAAAACACTACCATAATAGGAGAAAAGGAAAGACATGTAAATTTAATAAAGTTTCCTATGACACTATTTACTTTGAATGCAAGAAACCAAGACATTTAAGATTCGATTGCCTAACCTAAAATATTACCACACTAAGGAAAATGGTAAAGAAAAAGTTTAACTATAAAAAGGGCAAGCAGAGAAAATAAAAGGCTTTCTGGGCAGACTCAGCCTCAGATTCATTTAAATAAGAATCTTAGGAGGAGGTAACTAATTTATGCTTAATGGAAAATGATACAATTCCTAAATTTGATCTGAAAGAGGTATGCGAATTATCTTATGAAGATTTATTTTGAATATCTGAGTAATTGCATGAGTCATATAAGAAACTTAAAAAATGGCATACATATTTAAAGAAAGAATTTTCTAATTTGAAATGTGATCACGACATGCATGTTAGAAAGCCTACTAATCTTAAATTTGAGCATATCACATTAGATAAGGTGTATGAATTATTACTAGATGAGTTAGATAACTTAAATAAAAAAGTATTTTGAATTAACTAAGTCACATGATTCCTTAAAAATTAGTATATTGAGGTAGAGAAAGCATTCAAGGAACTAGAGACACTTATAATGGAACTAGACACTAATGAGCATGCATTGAAGTTCAAAGTTACAAGTTAAGTAATTGCAAATGAATTTTTATAAAAGAAAATAACTGTACTTCAAAATGATACACAAGAGTCTACACTTTTACAAAACCAACAGCCTAGGGTACAACATGCATCATATGTACCTAGGAAGAGGCACTATCCCCTACATAGGTTAGTGAATCCTTTCGTAGGGGTTAGGTGCCACTCTTGTGCCATGCTAAGACACATAGCCCGCACTTGCAAAATTCATCTTAGAATACATCAAGTTTGGAAGACCAAGGTCTCATCACAACATAACATGCATTTCATTTATTCATTGAAGCATAAGGTGGAACCCAAATTCACTTGGGTTCCCAAATATAACCTTCGATTAAACTTGTAGGGATAATCTCACAAGAAGTCAAGTGAGAGCATTTGGTACCTAGATAGTGGCTTCTATAGACATATAACTAGAGATATATACAAATTCATCATGCTAGAGGCCAAGAGCAGAGGCAAGGTAACCTTGGGTGATAACACCACTATGAAAGTGGTTGGCTCAGGTATAATCAATAAACCCAATAGTTTTATTATTTAAAACATACTTTTAGTTAAAGGTTTAAAGTATAATTTACTTAACATTAGTCAATTATGTGATAAGAGCTTTAATATAAAAATTCTTTCAAAGAAGTGTTCAATCATTTTAAATGAAAGATTATACTAGGAGGAAAGAGAAGTAGCAATATTTATATGCTTGATCATGCTTGCATTAATATTTCTGATAATATTTCTTGCCTTAAAATTATTATAGATGAATCATGGCTGTGGCATAGGCCACTATGCCATGCTAGTAAGAAAACTCTTAGGGGCTGTTTGGTATCGGATTTACAGCGGGATTTAAGTCGGATTTACGCTAAATCCAGCCAAACGGTTTTTGTGCACGCGTTAAATCCCGGGATTCTGTAAATCCTGGATTTATGGATTTACGGCTTAAATCCCGGATTTACTAAATCCCTCGGTTCGGTGGATTTAACAGGATTTAGCCAAAGAAGCGCACGAAAGGGAGAAAGTTACCTTCACAGCTAGCGAGCTCCCATTATTGCTTCCAATCAAAATGTCATAACTTCCGATCCGACAGGAAGGGAAAGTCGTCGAAGGAGTGAAGTCGAACAGCCACGAAGGAGCCGAAGAAGCGACGGAACAAGCGGTAAGGGGAGAAATATCGTTACCTTCGCAGCGAGCTCCCGGCGCGACTTCCAATCGGACAGAAACAACGTCGCGAGCGAATCGTTCGAAGCTCCACCCCTCGCGAACCACATGCGAACGGCAAGAGAAACCGAAGAGGAAAGCCAGCCCGCAGAAGAGGATTAGATTAATTATGAATTTCTTAATTAGTCATTAATTTAATTGCTTAATAAATTTAATTTAAAATGTAACTATTAACTATTTAATTAAATAATTAGTGGTGTAAATTTAATTAAATAATTAGTTATTAATAAAATATTTATGAAAATAATACCCTAATTATAGCATTCATAATTATAATTTATTAGTCTTAATTAAAAATAAAATTAATAAGTAACTCAAGTTTAAAACACAAATGTATGAACTCAAGTTGATTTTATTATGTTTTATGCAATGATCTTGATGATCTTGATTTCATAAATTTCTCTTTTAAATTTAAATCCCTAACCGTCATAAATCCTGATATATGTTACCAAACAGTTTCTCAGGATTTAATAGGATTTAACATTTGACATACCAAATAGTTTTTAGGATTTAACACATTTTGGATTTAGTAAATCCGGATTTACAGGATTTATTAAATCCCACTAAAGTTAAATCCCACTTGTTGCCAAACAGCCCCTTAGGAAGATTTCCCAGAAAGACCTAGTTATAGGCATTCCCAGGCTAGACTTCTCTAAGGGTTATCTCTGTGATGCTTACCAATTAGGAAAGAAAACTAGGTCATCCTTTCTTTCTGTTAATGATATCACTATCACAGACCACTAGAGATCATTCACATAGACTTGTTTGGACTCGTTAGTATAACAAGTTTACATGGTAAGAGTTTTTGATTTATGCTAGTAGATGACTTTTCTAGATTCACTTGGGTTAGATTCTTAGCACATAAGAGTGAGTCTTTTGATGAATTTATGATTTTCTCCACTTCAAGTTAGAGAAAGTTAGGGTGTTTGATTTCTATAATCCATAGTGATCATGATGGATAATTTAAGAAGGCAAAATTTGAATTATTTTACAAAGAGTCCAGAATTGATCATAATTTTTTTGCCCATAGGACCCCATAGCAGAATGGCATAGTTGAAAGAAAAAATAGGACATTAGTGGAGGCTATTAGGGCTATATTAGCTGAGTATATCATACCTAAATATTTTTGGGTTGAAGCAGTGAATACTGCTTGTTATAGGCTAAATAGGTTGAATATTATATCCAAATTAAATAAGACACCATATGAGCTTCTTAAGGGTATGAAACCTAACCTTTCACATTTGCATGTCTTTGGGTGTAAGTGTTTTGTGCTTTTAAATATAAATCTCCTCTAGGAAAGTTTGATTGTTAGTTAGATGAAGAAGCCATCTTAGGTTATTCCTTATTAGGTAAAACCTATAAGATCTTCAATAAAAGAACCTTACTTGTAGAGGAATCCACCCTTATTGTGTTTGATGAATCAAATAGATTAGCTGAGTGTAGGCTAGAAGATGATGATGAGGTAGAAATTACTAGTGGAGTAGAGGCTATTCACCTAGGAGATAGGGAAGCAGCTCGGGACCCTTTTCCTAGAGAGTGGAGATATTCCTCTAGTCACCGTAGGGAGCTTATCTTAGGAGAACTATCAGTAGGGGTTAGGACCAGGCAAGGCCTTAGGAAAGAGGTTAGCCATACTATATTCCTCTCTATGATAGAACCAACTAGCATAGATCAAGCCCCTAATGATGAATTTTTAATATTAGCCATGCAAGAGGAATTGAATCATTTTGTTAAGAATGATGTATGGGAGCTAGTTAGTAAACCTTCTAATCATAGTACAGTTGGAACTAAATGGGTGTTTAAGAATAAGTTGAATGACTCTAGATTGATGATTAGAAATAAGGCTAGATTAGTAGCTAAGGGGTACAATCAGATAGAAGGAATTGATTTTGAGGAGACCTTTACCCATGTAGCTAGATTCAAAGCCATTAGAGTTCTCCTAGCATTTGTATATTTTAGAGGCTTCAAATTATATTAAATGGATGTGAAGAGTGTATTTCTTAATGGGGTTATTAAGGAAGATGTTTATGTAGAATAATCACCATGTTTTAAAAATTTCTCTTTTCCCAACCATGTCTACAAATTAAAGAAGGCTTTATATAGATTTAAATAGGCACCTTAGACATGATATAAGATTCTTAGCACCTTTCTCATTGATAGATCATTTGTTAAGGGTAGTGTTGACACCATCCTATTTCTTTAGAAAATAGGAGTTGATATTCTTATTATTCAAATCTATGTTGATGAAATATTGTTTGGATCTCCAAATGAAAATCTATGTAATAAATTTTTAGATAGTATTAGTAAAGAATTTGAGATGAGTATGATGAGAGAATTAAACTATTTTCTTAGATTTAGTGTAAAGTAGATATATGATGGCACCTTACTTAGTCAAGCCAAATATATTAAGAAGATATTGAAAAAAATTGATATAGAAGGTTCAAAAAGTACAAATACATCAATGAGCTCAACCATACAACTTGATAAAGATATAGATGGAAAATTAGTTGATTAAAAAAAATATAGGGGAATAATAGGGTCACTTCTTTATTGGATTGCCAGTATACCAGATATTATATTTATGTTAGATTTTAGGCTAATCTGAAAAAATCCCATATGAATGCTATTAAGAGAATTCTTAGGTATCTCATTGGCACCTAAAACTTGGGCATCTGGTATCCTAGACATAACACCACCTTTGAAGTTCTAGGATATTCAAATTCAAATTTTACAGGGAGTAGAGTAGATAGGAAAAGTACTTCTGGAACTTCTTAATTCATAGGTCTACCCTTAGTTTCCTGGTATAGTAAAAAGTAAAATTCTATAGCCCTATCCATAGCTAAAGTGGAATATATAGCTATAAGGAGTTTTGTTGCTCAAGTCTTATGGCTAAAGCAATAAATTCTTAACCTTTGACTTTTTATAGGTACTATACTTACCATGTGCGATAATATTAAAACTATCTACATTTCAAAGAATTCAATCTAACATTCTCACATGAATCATATTGACATTAGACATCATTTTATTAGGGAACATGTAGCAAAGGAAGACCTAGAATTGTATCACTAGCTATTAAAAATCAATCGGCATACATCTTAATAAAACCCCTTAGTTATGACACCTTTGGTACACTTAGGACTAGACTAGGTGTTATTGGTATCAATGCTTAAAGATAATGTGGCAAGGATATCATAACAATTAGTGTATGTTTAATTATTTATGTTATATGTTTGTGTTTATGATTGTTCGTATATTATTATTTCTATTTATGTTTTATTGTATGTTTGAGTGTTTGTGAAATTTGCTCATAGGTTTCTCACTAATCATCACACACAAAAGTAACATTTGCTCACATCATACTATATGATTTTCTTTATACTATATAATCTTAATAGATCCTCACATCATCACCACACAACACACCCAACGACCCTGATTAAATTAATTATTGGTGGTCATACTATATGCACCACTACTTCATACTAATTGATACACATGGAAGTGATTATTGGCATTTTCAAGTTGACCAATATGATATTTAATTATCCATCATACTGTATGAACACGTATTCATACTGTATGATTAATGATCAAAGATTATATGAGCTAACTCCTCGGGATGATCGATTTAATGAAGATCATCTAGTACAATATCGATCGTACTGTATGATTTGACCACCTTTTAACATTATTCAATCAGGATGAATTAAATTTTTCTGATCATACTGTATGATATAGATCGTATTGTATGATCTACTGAAGGCTATATAAGGAAGGGGAAGTCTAAGGCTTTGAACCAAACCATTCCAACTCATCTTCTCTTTTCCTTCAGTTTTTGTCCTTAGCATTCCAAATGGCCGGGGAAGCATTTTAGAGCTCTGGCAATAAGTTCCTCCCAACAAACTGTAGATAATAGATTCATAGATACTGTAGATGAGGAAGCCTACCATAGATATAAATCTACAACCATCACCCCTTCCAAAGTTCTAAATTAGGAAATCCTAAACTTTCAGGTATTAGACCTTTTTGTGGCTACTACACTTCAATTTCTTCTCACCTTGGCTTTTCCTTTCAACTCGAAACTCTTTTTTGAATTTTTTTTGAAGTTTAAAAGTTTAAACATAAGGAACAACACTTCAATCCAATGTTTGTAGATTCCATGTAGCTACCACCTATTAAGATTTCATTAAAATTTTATATTTATGCACCACTATCCAAAAAGCTCAGTCTGTAGCATCTACACATGACTATAATTGGAACCAAGTTAACCTCACACTTATGAAATACATCGAGAAATCTTCACCTTCCATTAGTTTGCATACTTATTCAAAATGCTCGTATCATTTAACACATCCTAAGAAACATAATTATTCCTAAAGCAGGTGATAGGGTCAATATTACTCCTCTTTTATTTATTGTCACATATTTTGTTATGACTGACATTGAATTCAATGCAGCAAACTTGATTATCAATTACCTTGAAAATTTGACTAGCATTAGAGATTATAGAGTTTGTCGTAAGCAAAATCTAGCTTTAGTACATCTTATAGCCTATGTCCTAGATGATGCAACTTGGACTCCCGAGTTTATGGTTTTGATGATAACAAATATTACTGATTGCATCCTTATGTCTCCTAGCATTTATATTGCATATTTATTTTTGTGTGTACTTATATTTTAGGTACATCATGCACCACTCAATGAAGATTTTGGGCTTAAGATTCGATAGAATACGATATATTGAAAGTGTTTGTAAAAGTCTTTTATGTATTTTTTTAATTTTTGGAGTAAAGTCCTATAAAGATGTATGCTTGCCTGGTGACCGTGCACACATACTCATGGGAATGAGAAAGAGAGAAAAATTAGAGGAGTTATTTTTTAAACTAATCTTACATTACGATAGGTATCATACTATACAATAAGCTTACCAAAAAATTATTGTAGTGGCTAATTCTGATAATTGAAGCAATTTGACTAATCAAACTGAACGACAATGATCGTACAGGACGATAAATTGAAATCATGATCTTAGCTGCCAATCATAATTTAGGTAATATTTTGAAGTATAATTTATGTACTAATCATATTGTAAGATATGTATCGTACTGTATTATGTAATTAAATCTTGCCTAAATTAATCCTATAATTATGGATCAAATTTGGATTAATTAGTATAGTGAGATCATACTGTACGATTGAACAAATCATACTATATGACCTGATCTTTGTATGGGATGATGTTTAATCACTGGCAATCATATAGGATGATAATCTAATTTGATTGTACTTATCATACTCGATAATGATCATATCATACTGGACGATTAGCTCAAATACTTGAACTGATCGTACAGCTCCTTACTCTTCAAACAATACTAACAATGATATATTGAACTAATCGTAATGTATAATTAAGGATCGTATTGTACGATTAGAGATGAAAGAATTGAATTTTTAGGGTTTTTCTAAGCCCTCTATTTAAGATTTTTTATAAGACATTGTATGAGTCTTTTAGCCATTCATTGAGTTATTTCTTTTGAAAGCTTGAAGAGAGAACCTTGAGTTAGGGAGGGAAAGGGTGAAGTTTGTGAGAGAGGGAGAAGATCCTTATGGGTTTCAATGGAGTGTGAGAGGGAGTTCCATATAGTTTCTCAACTTGCACCTAAGTTCCTCCATGTATCAAGGTTTGTCTTGAGGGAAGCTTTGGGAAGAAGATCTCTCTTTAGTGTTAAAGGACCCAGCTACTCCACAGCATTGGGGAAGGTGAAAGTGATTCAAGGTTCTCTGCCTCACATGGAAGGTGAAAAGGATTTCAGTTTCTTTGCCTCACTTGGAGGGTAAAAAGGACTCCATGTTCTCTGCCTCACTAGAAGGGTGAAAAGGATTCTAGGTTCTGTACCTCACCAGGAGGGTGAAAAGGATTATGGTCCTCTGCCGCACCAGGTTATTAGAAGAGATTTTGTAAAGGCTTCTCCGCCTAGCTGTGGGGGCTAAAGGAGAAACACTATAGTGATAGTGTAATACTCGAAGAGGGCTGTGAGGAGTGGATATAGGTCATGGTTTGACCGAACCACTATAAATTATGGTGTGTTTGTTTTGATTTTCTATTTCCACATTTTATTTTTCTACACTTTATTTTTATGATAACTACTTGGTAAAAATCTGTGATTAATATTTTATTGTGCTGATTAGAATATAATCACCATTATTAAAATTGTTTACAAGTTAATTAGCTTCCACATCAAAGTGAAAGTATTACTTTCGTATTAGTGTGCTTAGGGACAAGTTCATTTAGGCTTAACATCCTTATCAAACTTTTAATTGGTATCAAAACTAGTTTCTCAAAATGAGTGTTTTAGATAACCTAGAGGAAAATGATCCACATCCCATTTTGGAAACCGGAACATCGTGGATGTCTATTCTAGAATTCGTCTACCTTTATTTGATAATATTTCTTTTGATTTTTGGAAAATTTGCATGTTTACTTTTTTGCAATCAATTAATTTTTGAATGTGGCATTTGATTCAAATTAGTTATTCTGTACCATTGAAGGAGTTAAAACAAACATTCCTCTTATTGAATGGAGTAGAGAAGAGCAAATATATGCACAACTGAATGGTAAATGCTTAAACTATTTTTCTGTGCACTTAAGTTTGAAGACTATATGAGAGTTTCTACTTGTATCACTGGCATAGACATTTGGGATAGATTATGTATTACATACGAAGGCACCAGTGAAGTCAAACAATCTAGGTTGAACGTATTATTGCATGATTACAAACCTTTTCACATGAAACCGTATGAGACTATCTCAGACATGTATACTAGGTTTACTCAGATAGTTACATCATTGTATGCTTTAGGTAGAGAACTTTCAAACTTAGAGACAACAACAATAACAACAAAATCAAGCCTTTATCCGACTATTTGGGGTTGGCTATATGAATCCTTTTTCTCTATTATGTCCTGTTAAAAGTCAAATTCTTGTTTAAATCTAATAAAGTAAGATCATTTCTAATATTTTCTAACCAAGTCTTTTTAGGTCTACCTCTACCTTTCTTAACATAAGTCAAATCTAATATCTCTACTTTCCTAATCAGGTCATCAGAAGGCCACCATTTTATGCGACCAAACCATCTAAGGCGACTCTCTCTAATCTTATCTTCCATTGGAGCTACTCCAACCTTTTCATGTATATGCTCATTTCGTATCCTATCTCTAAGGGTAAAGCCACACATCCACCTGAGCATCCTTATCTCTGGAACACTTAACTTATTATGCTTCTATTTTAATGGCCAACATTTGGCACCATAAAGCATTGCACGTCTCACCACCATCTTATAAAATATTCCCTTAAGTTTGAGGGGGACTTTTCTATCACACAACAAGCCCGATGCCTTCCTCCACTTCAACCATAAAACTTGAATTCTATTGATAATATCTCCATCTATTTCACCATCACTCTGAGCAATAGATCCAAGATATCTAAAACATATACTTTTATTAATGGCTTGATAGCCTAAAGTCATAATCCCCTCACTAGGTCTATTACTACTAAAATTACACTCCATATATTCCATTTTAAAACTACTCAAGCGAAAACCTTTAGACTCTAAAGTTGACCTCCATAATTCAAGTTTACCTTCAACTCCCTCTATAGTCTTATCAACAAGAAGAATATCATCAGCAAAAAGCATAAACCAAGGTACATCCTCTTACAAATGTCTAGTGAGAACATCCATGACTAAAGCAGAAAGATATGGGCTTAAGGCTAATCCTTGATGTAATCCAAGTAAAATAGGAAAATATTTGGTTAAACTACCTTGTGTTTGAACACAAGTAATAGCTCATGCATGCATATCTTTAATGATTTGAATATAAATGTTATTAACTCCTTTCTTTCAAGAACTCTCTATAGCACTTCTCTTGGAACTTTATCATATGCTTTCTCTAAATCAATAAATGTCATATGTAGATCCTCCTTATTCTCTCTATATTTCTCCATCAAACCTCTCAATAAATGTATGGCTTCTATAGTAGACCTTCCCGGCATGAATCCAAATTAATTTTGAGAAACATTAGTATCACGCCATAACCTATGCTCTATAACTCGCTCCCATAGTTTTAAAGTATGACACATTAACTTAATTCCTTTATAATTCACACAATCCTCTATATCACCTTTATTCTTAAAAATAGGAATTAACACACTCATTCTCCACTCATCAGACATCTTTTTAGTCTTTAAAATAGTATTAAAAAGTTTAGTAAGCCAAGAAATTCATTCATCTCCTAAGCATTTCTACACCTCTATTGGAGTATCATCAGGTCCAATACTTTCAAACTTAGAGAAGGTCAATAAAATTCTACATTATCTATCTAATAAATTTGATGCCTAATTCAGTGCTATAGGTGAATCAAAAGACTTGAATGCTTATTCTATTGATAATCTAATCATCTCACTCATTACCTATGAGCAAAGTGTGAGTCAAAGACTTTTGGATGCAGGTGATAAGAAGGCTATAGTGCTAAAGGAAAAAGACACAGATAAAAATGGCTTAGGAAATTATGAGAGTAAGGAGCTAGCATTAACCAAAAAAAATTCAAAAGTCCCCTGAAGTGCAAGCACAAATATGAACAAAAATGGAGCAAAGTTAAAAAATGGTAAATATGACAAGTTTGCTTCTAACATTATCTGCTTTGGGTGTAGGAAACTTGGACATCTAAAATATGAATACCCCAATTTTAAGAAACACCATGTAAAGGAAAAGGGTGAGGATAAGCCAATTGTAATAAGGGGAAATGAAAATAAGCAAAAAAATCTCCTAGGCAAACTTATCTTCTGACTCATTAGAATAGGAGTAAGATGATGAGGTAACAAAATTATGCTAAAAAATCAAGGATTCAATTGGTAATTCTGATCAGGTATAAAGTTTGTTTGTCTTTTTATGTGTTTGTCTCTTTATTTATGTGTTTGTTTCTTTATTTGTGTGTTTTTTATTTATTTTGTGTGTTTATTTATCTGATTTGTGGCTTATGAATTATTTTTATATATGATTGCATCTTCTAATGTCCTTCTGCACATAGTTCAATTTTAGGTGTTTTATTTTCTCTCCCTTTTGGTGATGTCAAAAGGGGAAGAAGGTATTTGGTTGTATTTTTTGAATTTATTATTTAGTTTTAAAATTTTCTTAAAAATTAAAAAAAAAAAAAAACTTTAAAATAACAAATAAATATTTTCTCCTATTTTTAATATAATTCTCTTAGTGATGGGGAGATTAGGAGAAAATAATTTTAATTGTAGATGGGAAGATTAGGAGAAAATAATTTTAATTTGTAAATTTAACCAATAATATTTGCCATCATAAAAAAGAAGGAGATTGTTGTAACTCGGACTCCCGAGGTTTTGGTTTTGATGATAACAAACATTACTAATTTCATCCTTATGTCTCCTAGTATTTGTACTGTATATTTATTTTTATATGTACTAACATTTCAGGTACATCATGCACCACTCAATAAAGATTCAGGCTCAAGATTGGCTAGAATAGGATATATTGAAAGAGTTTGTAAAAGTCATTTATATAATTTTCAATTTCTTGAGTCAAGTCCTGTAAAGGTGTATGCTAGCCTGGTGTCCGTGCACACACACACTCATGAGAATGAGATGGAGAGAAAAATTAGAAGAGTTATTTTCTAAACTAATCGTAATGTATAATAGGTATCATATTGTATGATCAGCTTATCAGAAAATCATTGTAACAGCTAATTATGATAATTAAAGTAATTTGAACTTATCATACTAAACGATATTGATCATACAAGACGATTAGTTGAAATCATGATCTTAGTTGCCAATCATAATTTAGGCAATATTTTGAATTACAAATTAGGTACTAATCATACTGTAAGATATGTATCATATTATACGATGTAATTAAATCTTGCCTAAATTAATCCTATAATTAGGGATCAAATTTGGATTAATTGGTTAAGTAAGATCATACTATATGACCTAATCTTTGCATGGGATGATATTGTATCATCACCAATCAGATGGGATGATAATCCAATTTGATTATACTAATCGTACTGGATGATGATCATATCAACTAGATGATAAGCTCAAATACTTGAGCTAGGGAGGGAAAGGGTATAGTTTATGAGAGAGGGAGAAGATCCTTGTGGGTTTTAAGGGAGTGTGAGAGGGAGTTCCACGTGGTAGCTCTGGCAAACTTGCACCTGAGTTCCTCCATGTGTCATGGTTTATCTTAAGGGAATCTTTGGGAAGAAGAACTCTTTGGTATTAAAGGACTCGACTACTCCATCGCACCGGTAAAGGTAATAGTGATTCCAGGTTCTCTGTCTCACCTAGAGGGTCAAAAGGATTCTGGGTTCTCTACCTCACCAGGAGGGTGAAAAGGATTCTAGGTTCTGTACCTCACCAGGAGGGTGAAAAGGATTCCAGGTTCTCTACCTCACCAAAAGGGTGAAAAGGTTTACGTTACTTTGTCGCACCGGGTTGGTAAAAGAGATTCTGTAATGGCTTCTCCGCCTACCTGTGGAGGCTAAAGGAGAGACACTACATTTATAGTGTAATACTTGAAAAGGAGGACTCCAAGGAGTGGACGCAGGTCAAGATTAGATCTAACCACTATAAATTTTGGTGTGTTTATTCTAATTTTTTATTCAAATTTTATTTTTCTACACTTTATTTTTTTGATAACTACTTGGTCAAAATATGTGATTAATATTTTGTTGTGATGATTAGAATATATTCACATTTTTGAAATTATTTACAAGTAAAGTAGCTTCCTCATCAAAGTGAAGTATTGCTATCGTATTAGTGTGCTTAGGGACAAGTTTACTTAGGCTTAACATCCTTATCGAACTTTCACTAAAGATGACATACCCTACTCCACCTGATCACGTCCCAATTTTCTACTATGATTATTTCTTTCATGTACTCTATAATGATAGATGCCGAGCTCAGGCACCAACACTAGCACTATATACTAGCCACTATACTATGATATAATGTTTCAGATATTTGACTATCTGGAGATGCACCTAGACACACATATCTAGTAGCAGCAACAACAACATGATGCTGATATGACATGATTTAGAGAGCAATTTGCATCACTTCACCGATACTTTCAGCCATCTCCAACACTACCTGAGCCTTCTGATGAGTAGTGTATGTTGTATTTTGTTCTTTTTCTTTTGTAGTTTGGTTGTCTCTTTTTGCAATTGCTATGTAGTATTATTTAATATTGATGTCAGTTCATAGATTTCCTTTTTGGTGATATCAAAAGGGGGAGTAGGAATTATTTGTTTGTAATTTTTTATTTTAATATTGATGTTATCTTATTTTATTTCCAATTTTATGTCCTTTTATGGTATTTAAAAAAATTAAATCAAATAAATATTTTTCTCCCTAATTTTAAAGAAATCACTTCGTAAGGGGAAGAACTTAGGAGAAAAATAAAATTAACTTGAAATTAAACCAATAATATTTTCTCTCATAAAAAGAGGGAGATTATTACAATCTGGGAGCCTGAGCTTATATTTTAATGATAACAAACATTATTGTACTTCATACACCAAGCGACACTAATAGATTAGGACTCAAGGTTGGGTAATATAGGATTGACTTATGTAAGAATTTATACTTTTATTTTACTTGAGTTAATGTATTATAAAAGGTGAATGTTAGCTTATCAATTGAGCACGCACATACGGGGGGAGTGAAGCATAAGGTTTATATTTTCTTGAAGGTCATAGTGGATGATTTCTATCGCACTGTATGATCTGTTTATTAAGAAATAATAAAAATATTTAAATTAAGAAAATTAAAATTAAAATTAAGTTGAACTATTCTCACAATATGATTTCAATCATACAGGAAGATCAATTTATATTTTAAAATCCTTGCCGCCCTTTATAATTAGAAAATATTTTATAAATTAAAATTTATTCTAATCGTACTATACAAACATGTTCATGTTGTATGAGATTTGAAAATCTTGCCTAATTTAATCCCTAAGATTAAGTAATAAAATAAAAAATTAACTTTGATTAGTGATCATACTGTACGAAGTAAGCTTCATACTATATGAACCAAGCGACAACCAGGATGATAATTAATCGCCCAGGGTTCATCCAGGATAAACTGTTATTTGATTAAACTAATTGTACTGTATGACCTTAAGATCATACTGTATGATGAGTTGAATAAGTTTGAACTGATCATACAAAGAAAAGTCATCGTATAATACTTAAGGGGGAAGAACTAATTATACTATATGATACTTATATCATACTGTACAGATAGAAATGATTGAATAGAAAATTAGGCTTTTTCTTAGAGACTTGTATTTAAACAGCTCTTATTTCACTTTGAAGAGTCTTTGATAGTTAAGGGGCTTGAGTCTTCTGCTAGAGAGAGTTTAAAAAGTGAGCATTGGGCTTCAGAGAGAAAAGTGTGTTGAGAGAGAGGGATAATAGCCTTGTGGGATCAAGGGAGTGTGAAAGAGTGTCTTCACCCGGTTACTTTGGCCATCATCCACCTTTATCCTCCATGAGTTGAAGCTTCACATGAGGGAAACTTTAGGAAGAATCTCTTAAAGCCAAATGGCCACTGGCAACTCCATTACGTCATTGGTGAAATGGATTCAATTACTCCACTACACCATTGGTGAAAGGGATTTAGCTACTCCGCTGCATTGGGTTAGTGGAAGTGATTTTGTAAGGGCTACTCCACCTTGCGGTTGGTGCAAAAGGAGAGACACTAAGATTTTATTGCAATTCTTATAGTGAAAGACTCCGGGGAGTGGACATAGGTCAAGGTTTACCGAACTACTATAAATCTATGATATGTTTGTTCTTATTTTTACCACACTTTAATTTTTTGTAATTTTACTTTCTTGCAATTTTACTTTCATACAAATTTTAGTTGAGAACTTTGAGAACCGTTTGGATTTAGTTTTTGTTAGAAAATAAAAATAAAAATCTAAAAACCAAAAGAAGGAAAAAAATATTTTTATATTTATTTTCTTACAAAATAAAAAAAAGCACTTGATTTTCATATCATTAGCTTCTGCATTACATGATCTATTTTTGAACTTAAGTTTTGACGTTGGTAGTAATTTTTTAAAAAATGTATTTTTGAAAAGAAAATTTTTAAAACACTAATTCACCCTCCTCTTAGTGTGCTATTGTAGTTCAAGTGGTCTAACACCCACTAATTGAACTTTTAGGATTATCCTTTGAATGGACATATTCCTGAAGTGTTTTTCCTATTTACCCTACATCTAGTAAAATTTAAATCTAAGTATCGTACTAAGTAAAATAACAAGCTATTCATATGATACAAGACACCTAAATTTTGAGTGCTTATTAAATACCTAAATATTCTTTTGATGGTGGTCAAATGGGATTCCTTTGGGTTAGCATGAGATGTAGCACAAAGATGAACACTAAATATAATATTAGGTCTACTGGCAGTCAGGTAAAGTAAGGAACATATAATCCCTCTAAATTTCTTTTGATAAGCTAATTTATCATCTAAATCTTTATCTAATTGGGTGGTTAGGCTCATCAGTGTATTCATGCCTTTATAAACTTCCATGTCAAATTTTTTTCAAAATTTCTTTAATATATTTAGTTACCTTAGGAAGGTTCCATCCTCTCTTTGCTTTTTTTTTTGAAGAAATGCAAATAACGTTAAAATAAGCAAGTTATTACAACCTACTCAAATCAATTCTAAAGCACCACATTCCTCCTTTAATAATAACATGAATGCAGGAGGAATGTCCACACTACTAAAGCTATCCCAAAGAAAATCACCCTGTAAAGCAATACTAGCACATAGATCAGCTAGTTTATTACAATGTCTACCAGAAAAATAAAACGATACTTGGCCAAACTCTCTAAGATACGAGAAATCCTCCTCCACCATCTTATTGTTCTTGAAGTCCTTCCAATCTCTTTAAAGTACTTTTATAATATTAACATTATCCCCCTCTATAATAAGTCCATGAGCCTCGAACATCCATTCCTGAATAACCTTCTTCAAAGCATGAACAGCCATAAGCTCTAGTTGTGATATATCCCAATGTACACATTTGAATCCAAAAACAAGCAAAAATCTACCTTTATGATCTCTGAACACTTCACCAATACCAGCTCTATTATTGCTTAACAATGAAGCATCAATATTGACTTTAATCCATTCGGGTGGAGGAGGGTGCCAAGAAAAAAATAGCTTATGCTGGTTAACACCCCAGTTTTCCGAATAGATATTAATCTTAGCCGAAATAGCTACCAATGAAACTGCATTTTGAGAAATCACCACCACATTGTCTTCTTTCTCACCATGCACCAATTTATTCCTACTCTTCCATGAAAGAAATACAACTGTACAATAAATATTTGTAATGAATGAATTTGATTTTGAAAGCTTACTTAACACCTTTGTGCAACTTATGAAAGAGGTCACCACCGGGATTTGATATCCCCATCCAGCTAGAACTTTGAAAATCTGCTTCAATTTTGCACACTCCACTGTTAAATGGCCATTGCCATCCATCGCCTTGCATCCTCTAGGACAATCAGCATAATCAAGAAGCCTTCTACGGTTCAAGAATAAATACGAAGGAATAGCATCATTAAGAAGACGCCACCAGAACAGCTCTACTCGTGGATTCAGGCTAAGCTTCTTCATCCAGCTTCAGTAAACACATTTTGCCGAGCACTCCATCTTAGACTCCATAACCAATGCAGTAATTGACTTCCCCGTATCCTTCATCAATAGCTCCAACTGATCCTTACTATCATCAAGATGAGTGTGGATTTGTAAGATTAGATCAACCAAGTCTTTACCAAAAAATTTTTGAAGTAGTTGCACCTTCCAAGCTCCATTCACAATAAAATTGTTGAGGCCAAAACCAACCTCCTCCATATCCGCTACAAATGTAGGCCATTTGTCAATACTCCTATCCATAATCCAAACATCATGAAGAGTATTGATAGAGCAGCCATCAAAGACTCTTCATCTGACTATAGGCCGGAGGTAATCTATTCCACATAGCACAATCTTCCAAGTAGTAGAATTCCCCCTATTGAAGGAAGCATTCCAAATTTTCGAACCATACTTCATATGTAAAATCTTATTCAACAATGAATTGGGATTTCTAATGAAGCTCCATGTAAACATCACATATAGAGGCCCCACTTTTGAAATAGCCGAGAAAAGACCACGTCCTCCCATTTCTTTTGGTTTACAAAGCAAATCCCAAGCCACAAAATGCATACCTTGATTCCCATCCTGATTCTTCCAAATAAATTCTCTACACAACTTGTCAAGTTGTTCCAAAACTCCCATTGGCACCAATGAGTGAGTAGACAAATAAATAGGAAGAGAAAGATATGCTACTTTCACCAAAACTATTCTCCCTTCTAAAGAAATACATTTCTTACCCCAAGCATTCAATTTGTTCAAAGCAACCTCCAGCAAATTTTGAAAATCAGATGCCACAAGTCTCTTTAAAGCCATTTTCACTCCCAAATAGCACAATACCTTCACTATCCTGAAGTTGAATAAATTTACAGTAGCTTTTTTGTCTTTCAGCTTAACAGATTTCCCAAACATTATAGCTGATTTACTCACATTCACCTTTTGTCCAGACCACCTATAATACTTCTCAAGAATCTTCTTAACTTTCTTCAATATGTTGGCTAAAGCTTCAGAGAAAATGATAATGTCATCTGCATAAAGAAGATGTGAAATTTTTGGAGCATTAGGTGTAACTCTAATCCCCACCTTATCACCTTTGTGAAAGAAAGCATTTGACAACAATTGGGAGCATAAGATGAAAAGGAACGGTGACAAAGGGTACCCTTGTCTAAACCCACTCCTTGCCTCTATCCAATCTGACTTATTCCCATTCATGAGTATTGAAAATCTCAGCTCCATAACCAAGTTTAAAACCATCTCGAAAAACTTAACAGGAAATTTCAGGTAATGAAGCACTTGCCTCAAGGTGGACCAACCCATACTATCATAGGCTTGTTCCATATCAATCTTTAAGGCCACTTGTCCCTTCTTAGACTTAGAAACCCAAAACTTGTTTAAAACTTCTTGAACCAATAGGACATGATCAGAGATGGACCTCCCCTTCACAAATGCTGCTTGCTCAACCGAAACCACTTTGTGGATAACTCCCATCAATCTATTAACCAATATCTTGGCAACCAATTTATAAATGGATAAATAAAGACTAATTGGACGAAAATTAGAAGCCACCATAGGATTATTAACTTTGGGAATAAGGACAATTAAAGTATCTTTCCATGAAGGAGACATAGCTCCTAGTAAAAAAAAAACTTATAATAGCTTCCCATACCTCTTCATCAATGATCTTCCAATAGTTCTTAATGAATGAGAAGGTAATTCCATCCAAACCAGAAGCAACATTATTACCCAAACTGTCCACAACCACCTGTAGCTCCGATCTAGTAAGCTCAGCATCAAGGAAATTTCTGTCAGTATCTTCAAGTACCCGAGTAGGATCCGGCCATCCCTGGAGCAAGCAACGCCTTTCTTTCCGTTTGTCTCTAAAGAAATCCATGATAATGCCATCAATAGTATCCTGATCTTCAGTCACCACTCCATGATTATCCTTGATTTGTTTGATCCAGTTTATGTTTCTCCTGGCATTAACAAAAGAAAAAAAAAGTTAGTATTTAAATCCCCCTCTTCCATCCACCTTGCTTTTGCTCTTTGCCTCCACCAGGAAGATAACCGAGCTAGTATCACATTCAATTCATGTACTTTACCCCTTAACAGTAATACTTTATCAACGGACAAACCCCCTCCGCCTCCTCCACTTGTAATTCCAGGATTTCCTTTTTCAATGAATCCTTCAAACCCTTGAGCTTATCAAGTTTTTATTTACTCCAATAGAACAATGCTTTTAAAGACCTCTTGAATTTTAAATCAAGTACATGAGCTAGATCTCCCCGTGCTCCCTTCCTCCAAGTCTCCTTCACAATCACTTATCACTACAGGAAAACTCATTGTTACCGGCGGACGAAATCCGTCGGTTTACCGGCGGACGAAATCCGTCGGTAACAATGAAAATCCGCCGGAAATATACGGTTTCCGGCGGATTTCTGACAGAAATCCTACCAACGGTAATTCGTGCGTCAGAAATAGATTACCGATGGATTTAATCCATCGGTAATATTTTCGGCGGATTTTCCAGCGTATTTTCGATGAAAAAATAACAAAAAATGACGTTATTATGTTATTAGTTTCCGGCGTATGATCCGCCGGTATTGCCGGCGGAAATATCCGTTGGTAATACCGGTGGATTATACGCCGCAACAAACCGACGTTACTATTACCGTCGGACTAAGCACCGGAAATGTCTGGGGGATTCGATATATCGTATTACCGGCACCATTTCTGGTGAAATCCATCCAAACGGCCTAAAATGTAAATCCAATTCTCACGTCAAACGAAATCCTCTCGAGATGGAAAATTCTGCCGATTCGCTCTAAATACTGGATTTTCAAAATTCCACTGACCATGGGAGTCCATCTCCCTGCTCTTAGACATTCCTACGAAAGCTACATTGTAAATCCGGATTTTCTAATGGCCAATATTCTACACCATACTGCATGGGTTGGTTTGGTTGGCCAAATCCCTCTCCTTGCCCTAGACCCACTGAAGTAAACTCCCCAAACAGCTTTCAGGATTTAACCCCCTTCGGATTTGGTAAATTATTTGGTAAATCCAGATTTAGAGAATTTACAAAATCCTACTTAAATGAAATACTAGGTTCTACCAAACAGCCCCTAAGCTTGAGGGGGACTTTTCTATCACACAACAAGCCCAATGCATTCCTCCACTTCAACAATCCAATTTGAATTTTACTAATAATATCACACAAGGGTACAATCTAGTAAGAATATCCATGCCTAAAGAAAAGAGAGTGTTACCTCCACACCAAGGAACGTCGTCGAAGGAGCGAAACCGTGTTCGATTCCGAAGGAACGTCGTAGAAGGAGCGAAACCTTGCGGCGAAGGAACATCGTCGGAGTGTCGTCGGAGCATCACCGGAGAAGGAGAGTCCACCGGCATCGAAGGAAAGGAATTCGTCATCGGTGCGGAATGCGTCGTCGGAGCGGAATCGAACACATAAAAGCCAAACGAGACGAGAATGAGGAACCAGGTGCGGGATGGCTCGAAATAGGGCCTTTACCGGTGGATACTCCGTTAGAAAGATTACCGGTGGAACATTCACCGATTATAGTTCGTCGAGTTTAAGTAAGCCGGCGGACAATACGCCGGTAAGACCGCCGGTAATTTCCGGTGGTTATTGCGTCGGCAAATGAAACTTTTCCGGCACAATTACGACGTATTATCCACCGGTAAATAAGCGATGGATAATCCGCCGGAAATTTCGTTGCACAATTACCGGCGACACATCCACCGGTAATTGCGTCGCCAGTTTCCGGGGGATACCATCCGTCGAAAATTCTGACGGTAACAGACAGTTTTCCTGTAGTGTATGCAGCATGATACCAAGACCAAACATCTTCATACCGGATCATCCTCCTATGGGGTACAATAGGTTTGAAAACTTTCAAAATAATAGGATAGTGATCTGAAGCAATTCTAGAAAGATGTCTAACCGATGCCAAGTGAATAATGTTAAGAGCCTCAGAATTCAATAAATACTTATCCAACCTCTCCAAAATTCTAGTACCCCCAGACTTATTATTGCACTAAGTGAACTTAGGCCCTACAACACCAACCTCATGAAAGTCATTGTCGTTCATAAACATCTTCATGTCCTTCGCCCCTTGTGAGAAAATAAATTTTTTCCCACCCCTCTTATCATCTTGGCCTAAGACACAGTTAAAATTCACCCCAATTATAGAAGAGAGATTATTGGCTGTATTCACCTCCAGCCTATTCCATAACACTTTCCTTCTATACATGTCCCTACTACCATACACAGTAGTAACCGACCAAACCCCCTTATTAACAACATCAGTTCTCCCATGACAAATTGTGAAGTAGCTTCAATAACCGAGAATATCGCTAGATCAGCCCTCCATAAAACCAGAATACCACCAGATAACCCATCAGAAGGAAAAAGAGAGGCTTCTTTCTTTTTAGCCCCTCTACAATTTCAAAAAGCAAAAGAAGTCATTTAAAAAAGAACAGGGGAAGGTCCCCTACCCCCTCTATTAACTCCTACTTTATTCAATCTTCTTTGAGGAATAATATTATTAGAGCTAAGAGATTTCAGCTCCTTAAGTAGTTTCTTGCTCCCAGACGAACGAGAGCCTGCTCCCACAATGCCACTCTTATTTACACCCAACTCCTGCTTCCCTTCCGAAGCTACTACTTCCACCATACTCTCATCCAAAACAGTTCCTCCCCCACCAACCAAGCTAACCTGAGGAGACCCCACCAATTTCCCCTCAACACCGGTTGATTCATCCACCACCTTGACCCCCGTAGAGTCATCCTCCTCACCCAAGTTAGATAATAATTCATACATATTTCCCATAACAACAGTAGCTTCAGATCTTTCCTTAACACACCTCTCCTCTTCAGAGTTCACTGCAGCACCCAACGGAATTACACCCAGCTCGAGCTTGGAAACATTTTTTACCTTATTCCCCACATCCTCCACCATCTGGGTAGGCTTATCTGAAGTTGAACCCCCCCCGCCCCCCAATTGTGAGGAGCAAGATTATTACTCTTTTTTGCTACAAACACTGAAGCCTTACTCCCAAAGGAGGCACCCTTCCTCTTGTCAAAGTTAGAACCAGCATTTTTAAAATTCTTCCTCCCATAATTGACGTGTATCCAAGGTTCATATCCCATATCAACCTCACCTTTTTCCTTCTCAGCAACAATTTTCCCAGCAATAATACCTTCCTCCGGAACAGAACAACCTTGCTCTCCCAACTCCTTGACCTTAAGAGGACATTCACTTTTAAGGTGCCCAATTTTACCACAATCAAAACAAAGTTTTGAAATCCCCTCATACTCCACATGTTGAAAAAACCTTCCAGCACAACCTTCCACCCAAACACCAAATGGGAGCTGACTGTCTAGTGGAATCCGAACACAAACTCTAGTGAATTCTCTTCTCCCCCATTGGAACATATTCCCATCTAACAACAATGGCTTACCTACTTTAGAAGCTATCCTCCCTATATTGATCTCATGCCAATAGTGTAATGGCAGATTAGGCAACCTGATCCACACTGGAGCAGTGAGACCCTTTAGAATCCTCTCTTTACTTAAAATTTGAACCAAGGAAATAAGTTTACTCACCCATCATACTCATCTCAAATGCTCTACTTATAGTGAAAGAAAATTTGTTGCGTAAACCATCATTTATGGATCCAAAAAGAATATCATTAACATAAATATGAACTATGAGCATATCTTCTCCAACTCTTTGAATGAACATGGTAGTGTCTATGGTGCCCTTAATAAGGCATTTTTCTAATAGAAAGTTGCTAAGTATATCATACCATGCCCTAGGCACTTCTTAAGCCCATAAACTACTTTCTTGAGCTTATAAACGTGATTAGGAAAACTTAAAATTTAAAAATTTTGTGGCTATTCTACATATACATCTTCTTTAATTACTCCATTTAGAAAGGCACTTTTTACATCCATTTTATATAACATGAAGCCCTTAAAGCATACAAATGCTAATAATACCTTGATGGCTTCTAATCTAGCTAGGGGAAAAGGCCCCACAAAATTTTTCCCCTCACTTTGGTTGTACCTCTTTGCTACTAACCTAGCATTTTTTCTAACTATTAATCTTGAGTCATGTTAAGTTTAAATTTTGTATTATTTATTATGTAAACATTTAATGAAAATATGTTATTTTAGTTAATCTAGTGTAGAAAATATTCAGGAGAAGGCAAAAATTCACAAGTATTGAATGAGCACCTCAACGCCCATAGAACCAGTGCTTTAGCATTATCAATTACAATGCTCCAGTTCCTATTTTAGGCATTTTAGCATCAACCTCTTGGAAAACTAAGGGAAAATAAGCACCTAGCGGAACAAAGGTTAGCATAACAGCACCTTATAGTTGTTAAAATGAGGAGCCACACCGGCTTAGCCAAAAGACATGCCAGTTTAACCATTAATCGTGCCCGATCAGCACAACTTCACAGTGGAGCAAGTTTTATAATGATGAGGGTTTAGTTCATTTTATAATGCTGTAGTGCCCATACATTTAGGGCCATTGCACCTGAGGCTATTTTTCCACTTATATAAATAGTTTTTAAATTCTTTTGTTAGAGGAGTTCTATCATTTTTAGTGGAGTCTTATACTTTTGAGTATATTCTTTTAGTTCCCACTTAGAGTAAAGTTTAAGGGAGGATAGGGAATTACAAGATAGTTTCATTTGGAGATCTTACCCTGTACTGTGTAAGAAATTCTATTGTTAGAGGAAAAAAAAGAGTGTAGAGAATATCAATTGATCTTTCTGAGAAACAAAATCTTTATTAATTCTCTTGTACTTTTTTCTTATATGAATAAAATATGAGTTTGCTTATTATGTTATCCATGTTTGGCTAAAACTTTGAATTTTGGGCTAATGATGTAAACACATAGTAAGTACTAATATAGACTCTTGTACTTAGATTTTGTTTATAGATATTTTTAATATCTTCTATTCTTAATTTAATGCATATAATAGCCATGTCTTTAGTTAATATTTAGTGTGATGTATTTCCTCGATAGAGATGTTTTGGAATAAATAGGAATATTAAAAATAGAATGTTTGTATACCTAGACATAGGATATTAAAGCTTCTAAAATCTATAGAGATATTATAATCTCAATAGAGATATAGGGATGCATATGCACTGATCCACATCTAAAATTAACATTTTTTTAGAAGAATTATATTATTTTATATTCATTAATCCAAAATACTTTATTTATATTAGTATCTAATTTTCTTGCAAGTCTTTATTAAGTGAGAAAAACTCAAAAATATCTATTTTATATTCAACATAATAAATTATGCATCTAAATAAGATAGTAGTAGTTTAATTACAGTTAAAAATAACACTTTCTCATGGGATTGATACTCTTCTCCATCACTTTATTACTAAATTTGCAAGTATCCTTATGTATTTAGTGGGATTTTTTATTTTTACATAAAAGAAATCCTAAGCATAGTCATATGGCATGCTGCTCTATGTATAGGTCACATCATTGACTGCGTAGTCCACCACCAAGTTTTTGATGCCATTATCAGGGAAGTAACATATGTATTACAATTTTAAATTATATTATTGAAATAAATGCATATATGCACTGAAGTAACATATGTATCCAAAATAAAAATAAAAATTAAAACTTTTATAAAATTAAGATAAGAATAAAATCCTATAAGATAGTTTGAATGAATAAAGCATAATAATTCATAATTTTAAAAGCTTAATAATTAACTAATATAGATCATTTAAGTTATTAACTTATTTTGAATTTAGAAACTTTACACTAAAACATTGACTACTGAATTGAATCATGAGTAATTGAGTATAGGAAAAAGAAGTGGATAGCTTCAATTAGAAAGATCATAGTAAACTTAAATATGAAATTAGTGATCATATTAAATCCTAATAATATATTAATTAAGGTTACAAGAGGATAAAAAAGTAAAATTGATATTCAAAATTATTAATTATCTACTTCGTAAGTATGAAAAAGTGAATAATATAAAAAAATCTTAAAAGGAAATTTAAAAAAGGAAAAAGATGAGTATATTCACTAATTGGTATCTATTAAAGCTCAAGTCCTAAAGCATCTTAATACTTAAATCAAACGGGATAAGGTAAGTGAACTAATATATATGACAACACACTAAAGGACATCCAATTTAATTACAAGCACAACTAATTCCTAAGTAATATATTATTCATTTTTGAAATCAGAAGATAATTTTACACATACACTTATAGTTGATAGATTCAATGGAAGTAATAGCAAGGGCGAATGATTAGGATAATCATTATGACCTTTTAATTTAGAATTATAATTTTGATCATTCCAAATAACTTTTAGATTATGATATATTATTATCTTACATTTTAATAATTTTAAATTATTAATTTTTACTTTAGCTATTAAGTTAATTAATAGATGATTTCACCATTGCTTGAGGATACGTAAGAGTTTAAGCTTGGGGAAATTTATTAAGTGTAAATTATGTATTATTTATTGTGTTAAAATTCAATGAAAATGTATTATTTTAGTTATGTTTATGCAAGAAATGTTATGGAGAAGGGAAATTTTTTTTTAAGTATTAAACGAGAGCTACAATGCCCACCGATCTAGTGCCGTAATTTTCAACTATAAAGCCCCAGCGCTATTTTAGACATTACAGTATCGATCTCTCAAGAAATTAAGGGAAAATCAATACTGTGATGGAATAATGGTTAGTGTCATAGTGCCTTAAAGCATTATTTCTCCACAAATCAACACTGTAATATTGGAGTCGCAAGAGAAAGAGCATTAAAGCATTGAGCATTTCAATGCCATAATGTTGAATTATGCTTTCAAGTGCCATAATGCTCAACTTTTAATACATCGAGGTGGAGCAGTTGTCAAATTAAGGAGTTGCATCAACTCAGCCAAAGATGCGCTGGTTAATTCATTAGCCATGCCAGGTTAGCACATCGCCTCAGCAGACCATGTTTTACAGTGCTGAGGTGATATTTCATTTTACAATGCCACAACACCCATACTTTGAGCGCCATGGCACCTTAGGCCATTTTTGCACCTATATAAATAGTTTTTTGTACTTTTATTAGAAGAGTTATGTCATTTTCAGTGAAGTCTTATGCTTTAAGTATCTTCCTTTAGTTTTTCCCTTAGAGTAAAGTCTAAGGGAGGCTAGGAAAGTGCAAGATACTTTCATTTGGAGATATTAACCTATTTTGTGTAAGAAATTTTGTTGTTGGAGAAAAATGAGTGTGGATAATATCAATTGATCCTTTTGGGTGATATTTATCTTTATTAACTCTCCTACATCTTTTTCTTTTATGAATAAAATGAATATGAGTTTGCTTTTGGTGTTATCCATATCTTGCTAAATCTCTGAGTTTTGGACTAATGATGTAAACATATAGTAAGTACTAATGTAGGCTCTTATGCTTTGAATTAGTTTATAGATATTTTCAATATCTCCCATTCTTAATTTAATGCATATAATGGTCATGTATGTAATTAATATCTAGTGTGATGTATTACCTTGACGGAGAAACATTAGAATAAATAGGAGTATTAAAATAGAATGTTAGCATATTTAGGCATATATATATTAAACATTCCAGATTTTATAGAGATATTATAATTATAGGAAGGCCATAAACCTCACTTTTCATCTCTACAAGCTCAACAGTAATCTAGGGATGCATATGCTCTGATCCCCATCTAAAATTAAGAGTCTTATTAGGAGAACTATGTTGTTTTATATTCATTAATTGAAAATACATTATTTACATTAGTATCTAATTTTCTTACAAGTCTCTATTAAGTGACAAAAACTCAAAAACATCCATTTTACATTTTGTATGATAAATTATGCATCAAAATTTGATAATAGTAGTTTAATTGCAATTACGTAGAACACTTCCTTATAGGATTAATACTCTTCTTTATCACTTTATTATTTGATCGACACATATACTTGTGTATTTAATGGGCTTTCATTATTTTTATATAAAAAAAACTAAGCATATTCATATTACACCATAGCTCTATGTGTAGCTTATATCATTGACTGCATAATTCACTATTAAGTCAATTAATTTATTTTTGAATACCCATTTAGTTTCAATAGTATTCTGATTAGTGGGTCTACTTACTAACTCTCACACACCATTCCTAACAAATTGGTTTAACTTTTCTTACATTGAGATAATCCAAAATTTATCTTCTAAGGCTTGTTCGACACTATTAAGCTCTCGCATAGAGATGAAATCTGTGTGGCTAGCCACCTTTCTAAGACCATGCCTAGTCCTAACCCCTATAGATGGGCCTCCAAAGATAATCTCTCTAGACTAATCATCAATAATTTTGAATCTAAATGATTTACCTCCTAGACTCACTGTAGTGATAGGTATAAATAAATCCATGTGAAGAATTTCTAGAGGTCTAGTGGTTACTACATCCTTAATTGAATGGAATGTTGACTTGGTTTGCTTTCGTAATTGGCATGCATCACAAAGATGTTCTTTCAAGCTTAGAGATTCTTCTAACCAATTCTAGCTGAGTAATTTTCCTAATAGTTCTCATACTAATACGGTGTAGTCTCTTATGCCATAACCATGACACATCAATAGTTATTTTCAAAAACAAGCATCACATGATTTATCATTGCAATTTAAATCAATCATATTAACATTATTGATTCTCATTCCTTCTAAAAGAATTATGCCTTTTAATATAATTAAGTATTTGGTAGAAAGAAATTTGATATTAAAACCGATCATAATGCTAACTAATGCTTAGTAAGTTATATTTTATGTTTTCAATTAATAAAATATTTTTCATTATAAAACTGTTAGTTTTACTTATAGTACCTGGACCTACAACCTTTCTGGTAATGTTTTCTCTCAATATAACTTTTCATCCATTCCTGGCCTCCGGTGTGATGAATTGTTTCAAATCTTCAGTCATTTTTCATGAGTATCCACTATCCAGGTACCACATGCTCTCATTAGACCTCTTATTAGAGCACCCCTACAACATCAATTATAGGTTAATTTTGGAACCCAATTAGGTTTGGGTCCCATCTTATGTTGTAATAAATGTATGTCATATTGTGTAAATAATGTCTTGGGCCTTCAGACTTATTTAATCTCATTTAATTAAACATTTCAATTAATTTCTGTTTGAATAAATCATACAGTATGATTTGAATCATATAATATGATTAGCAAAAAATTTAAATATTCAATTTTACTTCCCTTAGTGTGTGTGTGTGTTTTCACACTTTGTTGAAAAGTTTAAATCAATATGTAATTATTTTTCTTTAGGAAAAATTGAACATTGGCTTTGGATATCTTTTAGTTTTGTAACTGAACACACCATCGTGAACAATATGTCACCTTGGGTAGTGAAAATATCATTCTCTAGTAGGCTCATATTACAAAACCATATGCTTCATCTCAACTAGAATAATCAAATATATGTGGGAATTACATATTATTCTGAAGAACCAAAATGATATTCGATCCTATATTTGACCATGATGGTTAGAATACTCTATACTCAATTTTTGTACCTGAATCATCATAGTGAACTACATATGACTCCAAGGGTCAAAATGATGTTCAAATACATATCTAACTATAGTAATTTAGATATATTTATCATTAATTTTATATTCAATTATTTTAATAAGAAATGGTGTATATATCTTTTTGGAAGTTGGAAGGCACCATTTATTATTGAATATTTTAAACATGACTATAATGATCATCCTTGATTCCTAAAGAGAAAGATATTTCTCCTATTCTATTTAGGTGCTAAATAGGATGGGGCTTAATTATTTTTGGGGTCTTTAATCTCCTATGAAGACAAGCCTTCATAGTTAATTATATCATAGAGGTTTTGAGTTTCCTATGAATACTCTCGATTAAGATAATAGTAGAAATTTTATTTTGATTTTTTTAAGAGGGATATGAAAGGAATGAGGTTGAAAATCTAATTGGTATTGGATCAATTATTGAACACTTATTTTGGAAGTCAAATGATGAGAAGTAGGAGGTGTTTTAGGGTTTTAAATAATTCAAAAATAACCCGGCCTATCCTATGTTAGGTTTTAAATTTTGGTTGAGAGAAATTTTTATGTAAGTTGTCATTTTGTTAAAAAAGTTAGTATTGAATTCCATAGGTTTGGGACTTATGAATTTGAGTATGCTCCTAACACTAAATCTAATATGGGCACTAAATAATAGTGACTCGAACTGAGCTAATGGCATGCAAGTTTAGGCTTATGTCTGTTTGATTGAAAAATATGTTTTGAAAATGTGTTTAATTTTCTTTGGGAAATGCTTAATCTCTAGAATTTTAATTTTAAAATCGAACGCTGATTATGAATGATATATCACCTCGAAAAGGTGAACATATCGTTCCCTAATACGTTCAGATTATAAATCTTGATTTATCCTGATTATCGTAATCAAACTCAATGAAAACAACATATGATCCCGAAGAATCAGAATGATGTTTAATCTCATATTTAACTACAATAATCTAGTAAAGAGATCATTAATTTCATAATCAATATCACGATAATAGTACGATATCCTCTTTCCTTGGAAAGAGGATATTGTCTGTTATCGATTATTTGAAAATGACGATAATGATCGTCAACTCTTGAATTTCCCAAAGATAATTAATTAAAATTTTGAAAACTTGATTTTGAAAATCTGGTCTGGGTTTCTAAATCTCCTACGAGCGTAAGCCCTCATAGTTAATTACATCGTAGGAAACCAGAAAATTTCCTATGAATACTCTATAATTAAAATAGCGATACGAATTTTATTTAAGATTTTAAAGCTTGAAGTCAAAGGAGGTAAGGGTTAGAATTTTCAAGTGGGATTGGTTCAAATTTGAGCAGCTCTTTCTGAAGGTCAAAAAAGAAGAAGTAGGAGGTATTTTGAGATTCTGAATCACTTCAAAAACACCTCAACCTATGCTAAATATTGGGCTTGAATTTGATTGAAAGAGATTTTTAATGTTTGAGTGGTCAATTTTATTAGAAAGTGGGAATTAGATTCCCGGAAGTTGAGGTTTTAAGATTAAAAATATGCCTCAGATTTTAAGTCTAAAATGGGTACTGAAAATCAATGACCCAGAACCTAACTAATGCAATGCAATCCTGGACTTACTCCGGCCTGGATTGGGGAGCCAGCTAAACCACCTAAACTCTTTAAAACCATGTGTCCGGTCTTTTATGAAAGAGTGGTTAGGGATGTTATTTAAGATTGAGTTTTGAGGAGTTGGGGTCGACATCTAGAGCAGATTCTTAATTGACCCCTTGACATATGTTGGGTGAAATGCTTAAACTGAAAATGCAATTAAGAATTAGACTCAATTTTTTAATTTTTATCTAATGCAATGCATGCCAGTCGACTCGATTAAATGCTTAAATCAATATGTAGCAGTTTTAAAATCAGACTTAAAAAATAAATTTTATTCTAGAGATAGCACAACATCCCCTTGGATAAAACTGCACCCTAATAGGTCAGGTGGTCTACCAAAACCCACAGGCGGGGAGGTGCCTAACAAGGTAGAGAAGATTCAATATGATGCATGAAAAACCCCTGATGAGTCCGGGCTTACTTCTTAAAAGCGTTAGAGTTACTATCTGAGCCTAAAGTTTTTTAAGTTTTGTTTAAGTAGAAATAGTTTTTTTTGACCGTACCCTCACGAGCCTCCGATTGGATTCCAGGCTAAATCAAATACGACATGCAAGATCGCTAAATAAACTACTAAAAGTATGTGGGTCCTTAATCACAATCAACATCAAATAATCAACATTTAATTAAATTAATTAAATTAACACTCAAATTGAAAGCCCATAGGCAAGTGCCTTTTAATTATACAACCCAGGGTCTATAGGAAAAGTAAAGTGGTCGAGTACCACTGACTACAACCTAGATTCTACTCCTAAGACTCAAGTGACTTTGAGAATGGGTCTTCTCGTTCTTCACTTCTTCATCTCTTGTAAGTCCTTGGATCGTTGGGTCCGGATATCCAAATGAAAAGAAACTCTCCCTTGAAAGGGGGTTATCTTTTCTCTTTGGATATTTAAAATGTCATCCAAAATTTGGATCTCCAAATGGATAGGAACTCTCCCCTAAGGGATGTCCCTTCCTCTTTGGATTCCAAATTGGATGTTTAAATATCCATTCTCAAAGTACTTGACACATTACAACTCAACTCAAACATTAAATTACATTAATCAAAATTAAAATCTAGACTCAACCACCTGCATGGTTATCCTAATAATCAGCAGTTAATATTAACATCCCAAAAATTTAATATATTTAAAATTAAAAGTGCTCAAACCAGCCACGCTTGGCCATGCTCTTTTAATTTTAAAGGGGGACTTAAGCAAATTTTTGAAGCACCTGTGCAATTTAATAATTATGATTTTGTCCCCTTTAATGTATGCCCTATATGAGCATGGCCACCTGCATAAAATTGAGTTAGTATAAATCATCCTTAGCCTAGGGGTAGATCTAATATATAATCAAATTAACATAGAATGCAGTAAGTGAATAAACAATCACAATAATTCTATTGCTAGCAAACAACATGCAGTGAAAGCTCGAAAACTTGGCACACAGCAGAAAAGTTAACACCGGCCTAGCCTAAGAATAGAGTTGGTTGTCCTAGCAAACCATCTAAAGTGTGTGAGGAGGCTGTGTGGTTTTGATATGTCTTAAGTAGGATCATTAGTTAAAGTTATTAAAGATTCTGGTTGGATACCACCTTTATTGCACACTGAGGCCGTGAAGTTTATTTCACCTTCATTGGGGCTAACTTAATAGCCTCGTAGGCCTGGGTTACCTAGTGGTACTTGAGATAATTAAATGATTTGAGTTTGATTAAAATTGAAGGTTAATTAAATTTTAATTAAAGTTGCTTGGTTGTTGGTTCTAAAATTAAATTGATGTTTTTTGGAATTTTAGATCATTTGCTGAATTTTGGTATTTTCTAGATTATTTTAATGATTTAATTCAAGGGTCAAAAAGTTAACTTTTTGATTTAAAGTATTTTCTAGAAAGTTAATATTTTACTAAAATACTAGACCTTAATACGATCAGTTAAGCAGTAAGTATGTTGAAATTGGATTTTTTTAGATTTTATTATGAAGGTTTGAAGTTTTGACTTGATTTTAAACTAGGTTTGACCAAAAATTGACTTTTTCAAATTTGATTGATTTCTAAAAACTTAACATTTTTGATAAATATTAGACCTTAAGATGAGTTGTATGCCTTTGAGTTTGCTCAATTTGGAGTTTATTTGAATTAGTTATGAATTTTCAAAGTTTTGATAATTATTAAATTTTCAAAAATTATTTAATTAAGGCCCTTTTATTGGTTTGAGTCCAAATGACCTCCAAACTTCTTGGAATCAGCTCCAAAGGTCAGGATGACCTAAGGAGTGATTATCAAGTGTTTGAGAAGTTTTTGGAATTTTTAATTATTTTTAATTAATTAAATATTAAATTTTAATTAAACTTAAATTAAACTTAATTTTGAAGTCCAGTCAAAGGGTGTTTTTTCATTGATTAAGGGTTTAATTCTGGTCAGTTTAAGGTATTATATGTAATTTTTAGACTTAATCTTGATTTATTAGAATTTCTGGAAGGTTTTAAGGGTTTAATTAAGGGTTAATTTTGATTGAATTAATTAAGCGGCTTAATGACTTCAAAATTCAGTGGGAAATTTTCTTGAGGCTGAGAGTATCACTAAGTTCAAATTTTTAAAGTTTCAAGTCAATAAGATGTGAATCCTATTTTCTATAATTTCTCTATGTTTTCTAAACTTAGCTCCTTAATTTTTATCCTTAATGATGTCATTAGATTAATTGGGTCCAAATCAAAGTCACTAACCCTTGGACATACATATGAAAGATATGCACACATAATCACAATAAATTTCTAAGTCTAGGAGAGTCCTAAACTAAGTGGTATGTGCACCTATACATACAAATAAAGGCTAATTAATCAAGAAATAATTAATGAATAATTAATACATTAATTATTCATTGATTGCACATCACTCCACACTAATCTTGTTCAAACATGCTTAATCTAGGTTTAAAGTTCCAATGGATCTCTCAAATGTTTGGAATTTATATATATATAATTCAAATTTAAAATACTCAAAATATTATTAAAATAAACTTAATATTCAAATAAGAGATCCTCTGATTTTTTTAAATGATTTGAAAATAAATATTCAATTTTGAAAATAATTAGTTTAATATTTAATTAAATATTAATTAAACATTAAAATAATTGAATGGTTAATATTAATCAAATTAAATTAAGGTTTTAAACTTTGAAATTAATTTTACATTAAAGTGCTTAAATTTTTGAAAATTTTGAGATATTATATTAATATTTTTGATTTAAAATTATTTTGATTTGAATTTTTGAAGTTTAAATAATAATTAAATATATTTAAAATAATTTAAAATCAATTTCTATTTAAAATAATCTTTAAATTGAGTTTAAATTGAATATTAGATTTTTCTAAAATTTTAATATTATTTAAAATAATTTTTGATTGAATTTTATTTAAGTTACTTGAATTTAATTTAATTAAATATATAAACATTTGAATAAAAAAAATGAAATATATTTTAAATTAATTTTAAATTCAAATTAAATCATTCTAAAATATATTTTTTTCTTTTTATTAACTTTAATTTCAGAATATTTAAATTATTTAAGTTAATACTAATTAACTATTTAAGTTAATATTAATTAACTATTAATTAAACCTTTAAAAAAAATAATTATTCTTAAATTGTCTAAAATATATAATATATTTTAAATATTTTTAATTTTAAATTAAAGATTTTTAAATTCTAGAATTATTTTGATATATAATATTAATTTTTTTATTTTAAAATAAATTTTAATTAATTTTATAAAGAAAATAGTATTATAAACATTTTAAATAATGATTTTTAATCATTATTAATGATTAAGGCGGCCGCTGACACGTGGCAATCCTTGGTTCGCTGGAGCAAACCGCGGTGGTGGCGGGCAATCATTTGCAATGATTACGCCGCCGCGCAATCATTGCAAATAAATGCAATGGCAGCTGGGATGGGTCCCGCGGGCACTTAAACATGTCAGCCTATATCAGGAGCCATTGGATGCACCACTATTTGAAACGAGCGGTTATGATCTAGCCGCACGAAGGAATGGAACAACGCGGGCATTTATATGGTCAAATGGGCGCACGGGAAAGCCAGATCATGGCCGTTGATCGCAAGATCAACGACGATCAACGGCCCTAGTCCAACGCAGTTGAGAATGGGTGCGACCCGAACCCTATTACAGGAAAATGGCTCGTTCTCCTCACATATTCAACGAAACAACTTGAAATTTAAAATATATATTAAGCTATTGAACAGATTTTATGTGGACGTGTCTGTTTTGCTTTAAAAGTGCTTTTTAAAAAGCTAATTTGAACTAAGTGGTTTGAGTTAGGGTTGCAATTTTACCTTGATCCAACCGTTGGATTAGAGCGATTTTTATTTCTCTGAGCTTGTAGACTATCCACGCAACTTTCTCTAGTTGATGTCACGATCGAAGGAGCTACGGATCGAGCTATAGAAGACTTGGATGGATTCAAGGCTGGTGTGGTCCGAGGCTTGCCGCCGGCGATCACTGACTTGAGGATTTGACCTTGGAAAGTCCTTAGAAGACTACTAGGACCTTGAACGAACAAAGTTTAAGGTCTGGGATGGCTTGAATGGAGAGAGAAGGCTAGATGGAGAATGAGCTCTATTTTGAACCTATTGCCCTATTCAATCTCCTCCAGATCGAATGGAGGGCTAGGATTCATTAGGAGAGCTCCTAGATGCTGCCACTTATCCCTGGAGTTGGTTAGCAGTAGGGAATAAAAGGACAGGAGGGTACAATCCATGTGGAAAGGGATTTGGTCCCCACTTGGACACATGGAGTGATATGAGCTGTTTGATCTAGATCCAAAGGCTAGGATAGGCTCTAGGAATGTTCTAGATTCTGGCCAAATAGCTTGGAGGGGTTTAGATTAAGGAAAATTAGGTTTAGGGGGTCATTTGACAAAATTTGACTCTTCTAAAACCCTAGTTTGACTGGTCAAGCAGTCCAACCATACTGATGTGGCAGTAAGGAGGTATTAAGGAATTGCTTGGAATTGATGCTCAAAGGGTTTAAGGGAATATGTTAAATGTATGAACAAATTAAAGAGGTTTGACCAAGTCTTGTGAGTTGACTTGGTCAACCTAGCTTTAGTGTTATTAACCAATAGTTGAGGTGTAGTAAGGCTATGAATTTGAATTGACTTAAAGGGTGGATAGCTTGATAGGGGTTCAATTAAGGATATATATTGATTTGACTTAGAGATGTATATTTGACCGAGTCCAAAGTATTGACTTGGTCAAGCCTACATTGATAAGATTCATGCTAAATTTGAATTAGTTTAAGATATACCCTTGAATGGTCTTTGAAGGTTTGAACATTTTCTTGAATTGGGTTTGAGTGTGTGTAATGAATAGAGCTTGTGTTGACTAGATTTGACCATACTTGGATATGGTTGACCTAGTCAACTGATGGTTGGGTCAGAATCATCAAGAGTATGTTTGAAGAAGTTTGAATGAGATTTGAATGAATTTGAGGTTTGATTCAAAATGGAAAAGCTTAAGGGCTTGAACTGGTCAACCTGGTTTGACTTGGTCAAGCAGGTTGACCTAGGTCCAGGGTTTGAGCTGAAGTAATTTAAGATGAGGTTTAAAGTCTAGTAGAAGTGGTTCTAGGGTTTGAATGGGTCATTTAAGTCAAATGGGCCTATTGGGCCCTTAAAGGGCCATTTAGGTCAACCCTGGTTGACTAGGTCAACTAGGTTAACCCAGGGCCAGGGTTTGGGCTTGAATGGTTTGAAATGATGAATGGGGTCTAGTAGAAGTGGTTTCAAGGTCTAAATGAGTCATCTAGATCAAATGACATGTTTAGGCCCTTAATGGGCCTAATGGGTCAACTAGGTTGACTTGGTCAACCTGGTTGACCCAGGATCAGGGATTGGGTCCAACCAGTTCAGAATGATATTCTGAGTCTGCTGGTGGTGGTCTCAAAGTTTAGAAAAGTCATTTGGTCAAAATGACCTATTTGGGCCCTTAATGGGCCTTTAGGTCAACCTAGTGAGTCCAGGGTCTGGAAATGGGCTCAACAGATTTGGTTTGACATTTGGAGACCAATGAAGGTGGTCCGAAGGTCTGAGGAGATCATTTAGTTAAAATGACCTAACTTGACCCTAAAGGGCTTTCTTGGTCAACCTAAGTTGACTTGGTCAACCAGGTTGACCCAAGGGCTGGCTATGGGTTCAACAGGTTTAGTTTGAGATTTGAAACTTACTGGAAGTGGTTGCATTTGATTTGGAGCTAATTTGGTTCAAATGACCATTTATACCATATAGGGGTATTTTGGTCATTTTGACCCCTGGTCAACTAGGGGTCAAATTGAGTCCAACAAAATATAGTTTAATGCTCAATGGGTCATAATCAAGGGTCTGGAAGTGATTTGAGGGTTTGGAGAAGGCTCCAAGGTCAAGATCCACTGGGTGGCAGGTCCAGTGGCATAGACTGTAAATATTTAAAGGTTTTACAGCCTTTGGATTTGAATTCAGTTTCTTGGGTTAGAGACCTCAGAATGAGCTCAAATTTGGAGGGTTACCTCTAGAGACATGTCACATCAATTTGGAACTAATAGACCCTAAATCAAATGTCATTTGATAGGGTTTTGAAATATTCAAAGATTCATTGGAAAAGGCTTTCGGGACTTAGACCTTTGGCCTTAGAACTGAGCTGGAGATCTAGGTTTAAGCTGGATTTTAGATTTGAATGCTAGAATTTGAGCTACCTAAGTCACTTACAATCATTTAAATGATTATAGATGATTAGATAGAATTAGGGTCAGGTCAGAGTTTATGACAGTTGGATCTGAATTGTTTAAAGGTCATGATTGATCAGGGGTTTGAATTGAGTTAAACTCTAGATTGAGTTGAGTCTTGAATAGATTGATTTAAAGTCTGGGTAGATCTAGGATATGGGTAGATTCTAGAACCTGGGTAAATCTTAAAGCTTAAATTCTAGGAGGATTCTATAACCTAGAAGTCCTAAAGTCTAGAGTCTAGGGGCATCCTAAGATCTGGGTAGATTTAGGACATGGGTAGATTCTAAGATTTGAAATTTATAGAAATCCTAGAGTCTAGAAGTCTGAAGGAATCCTAGGATCTGGTCCTAAAAAAATCCTAGGGTTTAAACTCTAGAAGAATCATGGGATCGAGATATATCCTAAAGTCTATAGATTAATTTGAAGGAATCTTAGGGTATACAATAGATCCTAAGGACTGGAAGAATTTAAAAGAATCCTAGGATCTAGAGAATTCCTAGGGTCTAGATCTGATCCAAGATCAGATTGATCCTGGGGTCTGGATTAATCTTGAATCTGGAGTGGGTCCTAATGACCTTATACAAAAATGAGGTCAACAATGTCGGCTAAGATTGGAGAGCCAGTTACACCACCCGGGCACTTTTAAATCATGCATCCAGTCATATTAAAGATGGTTAAGGTTAGTTGTTTAAGTTTTGGAATTTGGGGTCAATGTCTAGAGAAGGTCCTAAGGAACCCCTTTACTTATGTAGGGTGATTATGATCAATAAAATTAAATTTTAATTATTCAATTGATTTCTAATACAATGAATGCTAATTGACCTTGTATGCATAAATGATATGATTTATTTTTAAAAATTAGGCTTATAAAATAGATTTTTCTCTAGAGATATATAATATCCCCTCAATAAAACTTCACCCAAATAGGTCAGGTGGTCTATCATGACCCATAGGTGGGGAGATGCTTAACAAGGAGAGAAGGAGGGATATGAATGCTTGAGAACCCCCGGTGTGCCTGATGAAAGTTTGATAGGGATGTTAAGCCCTGATGAACTAGTCCCGAGGCTAACTAAGATGGGGGTGAATTAGTTATTTTAAAAATTTGTGAGCAACAGGAAAGATCTTTTCAATAATTTGCAGCAGAAATAAGTAAACAGAGAAGTGAAAAGATCTATCACAGATTTCACCCAAACAGATAATAACAGAAAAGTAAGTGCAGAAAATAATCAGAAAGAACACACCAGATTTAATAGTGGTTCGGTCAACTTAACCTACGTCCACTCCTCGGAGCCTCCCCTCTGGGTATTGCACTAACACAAAAGTGACTCTCCTTCTACTCCGACAGCAAGGCGGAGAAGCCTGTACGAAACTCCTTTTCACCAACCCGGTGAGGTAGAGAACCTGAACTCCTTCCACTTCTTCCTGAAGCGGGCAGAGAACCTGGATCTTCTTGTGAACGATCCTCCCACAAAAAACACCGACAAGATGAGAGATGATGAACGGAGAAGATGACTCTGATCCTTGCTTGGAGCAATCTTTATAAATCCCTCACAAGATCCTCTCTCGCTCTCTCAAACTCTCTCTCTCTAAGGTTTCTCTATAAAGGAAAGTGGCAAAAAGATCTTTTTTATTTGAAGAAAAAGATCTTTTAAAGGAGGGCTCAAAATTGCCCTAAATCTCAACTGGCCAGCACATATCGTTCAGAATGATCAACGGATCGTCCTGTATGATTAGTTCAAAATCACATGTATCATCCTGGACGATCTGGTTCTTTTGGATGATTAGTAGAAAAAAGTTGTTCAGATCGTCCGGAATAATTAGTGTAAATCAGGAATTTCATCCAGAAGACCGCTCTGGTCGTGCAGAGGAATTTTCGCTGGACAATCTCAAAATGACTTGATCGTCCCGGATGATATTTATATCGACCTGTACGATTAGTTCAAAGAAGTGCCAAAATCATCCTGAGCACCGCTCTGGACATACAAGTGAAAACATGCAGGATGACCTCAAAATGACCTGATCGTCTGGGACGATATTTATATCATCCTATATGATTAGTTCAAAAAATAACCAAAATCGTCCCGATCACCGCTCTGGATGTATAGGTGAACATGATCATCTCGAATGATATTACGATCATCCCAGATGATATGATTGTATCAATTAAATATTAATTGCTTTCCTTAATCACCAGACTAATTTAGGCATGATTGTACTAGGTCGTCTAGGACGATACACGTATTGTTCGGGACGATCAGACCAAATCACCAAAAATAAAAACTTGCCTAACTTTATCCGGCGGCTGAGAATTTTTGATTTTAGCCTATCATCCTGTACGATATTAATATCATATAGGACAATCAACTTAATCAAATTGACTTAACATGATTGTCCTAATTAGGGTTTCTATTTTCACTGGATTGTCCAAGATGATGTAAATATCATCCAAGATGATCAAAACAAAATTTGAACAGAAACTCTAATTCACTAAAACTTCCTCCTGAGTGTTTGTGTGTAAGGTTACTTAGCTAGGAGATTAATTACATTACATTTGACTCAAGAAAAGGAAAAAAATTATATTTAAACACACTTGGACCCGATCTTGAGTTGGCTTGAATTGTATTTGATCTTTTGTACCTGAAATGATTAGCCAAGCAAAATAGAACACAAACATGTTTGTCATTATCAAAACTATTCTTCTTGAATCCAGATTTGCAATAATCTCCCCCTTTTTGATGATGACAAATATTGATGCAGTAGTTTCAAATAAAACAAACAGGAGTAACTAATGCACGTATGAAAGAAAATATTTCATTTCAAATTTCACTAAACACAAAATACAATAAGAAAAATAACTACAAAATAAGAGCAATACAAGAAGCAACTAGAATAGTACAAGAAACTACTAGTCACTCAAAACACTAACTCCCCCTTTTGACATCACAAAAAAGAGGAGGAACAGACACAATAATACAAGAAAAAAATCACACAAAACATAAAGCTAAAAAGGAGGCAGATCCTGATCAGAAGGAGGAGGAGGTGATGGCTAAAAGTAACTATGAACGACAATGAAGTGTGCCCCAAACCAGGTAATATCCTGGTCATACAGCTGTTGCTGCTGAGTAGAATAGTCATTGAAGCGCTGCAGATCCTCAGTGTGCTGCTGCTCCTTGGTAACCACATAAGAATCAAATTGGGCCTCCCACTGGTCTAACTACTGCACCAGATGATCAAAAGGGGATACAATATGAAGGGGAGTAGGTGCATCAGGTGCAGCAGGAATAGGAATAGCTTCTTCCTCTTCCTCCTCAACATCCGCTGTGAGCTTCGGATGTAGTTGGGTACTGTGGAGTATATGAAAGGAATTATTTATGAAGTAGGAAGGAGGGACATTGGCAGGGACTGGATATTATAGATCGTATTTGGTCTCAAGAGCATAAGCAATGATGTGTCCTAGAGTTAGATTTGGGCGTCGTCTATGGCCCGGATCCCTAATGGTAGTGAGATGCTTGATATAGCTAAAAAGGAGATCGGTATCATTGAATTCCCGGTGGGTCATGATGTAGTAGGTGGTCAGGAAAAGTAAAGGGGTGATGTGAATGCGGTCCCCAGCCTTTGGGATGATGGAGGAATAAAGGACATGTTGAATGGTACGGGCATCCTTAAGTAGGGAAGAGCAAGCATTATCGTGGTAAGGGGCGTTGGTATTTCTAAGGAAGTGATTGGTGACACTCCAATCATAATCAGGATCAGAAATTAGGGTGTGGAGTTTATCACCAGTGACGGAGAGTTGAAGGATATGGTGAAAATCCTGGGCGGTGAGTTCTATAGGTCACTGATTAATGAAGGAGTAAAGGGTGGAGTAGTCAGCGGCGATGCAAAGATTTGTGAAAAAGACCCTTAGAAGTTCAGTGCTAAAGGGGAAGGCCAAGGTGAGGATGAATGTGAGGGAGGTATGCGTAAACAGATCCAGGACAAGGTAGGTAAGAGTGCGGGGGTTGACGATCTTGGATTGTGTGATTCCAACTTCAAGATATCATTGGAAGGCAGCCTGATCGCCTGCATTTGGAAAGCGGGGATCGATATTTCCTCAGGAGGAGCTTGCACCTTGATGCCTAAATCTCTTTCCACCAGTCATTAGAATCACAAGAGAGGAGGTATGGAAGGAAGAGGGATGAAGAAAACTGAAGAAAAATGGCTGTTTAAGTAGAAGTCGACTAGATCGTCCCGTACGATCGTAGGATCGTCCAGGACAATATGAGTAATTATGACGGCTAGGACGATTCTTCAAAAAAGCGGTCAGATTATCCAGGATGATTAGAGATAGGCGATCGCCCTGAGGAGTCTAGCCGGATGACCGTTGATGAAAAGTATCATCCAGGACAATGAGGTGGATCATCCGGGATGATATGCAATAAATGCATAAGACGGGCCAAATTTAAATCGTCCAACTGCTGACACATGGATCGTCTAGGATGATGAGGTGGATTGTCTAGGATGATGAATAATAATTGGTGCATTCTCAGCCATTTGATCAGGATCAAGAAATATGGATCATATCATCCAGGATGATGTAAGGATCATCCAGGATGATGACCAATAATTGATGCATCTCAGCCATTTGATCAGAGTGAGGATGATTTGAATGGATCATCCAGGATGATGGATAGATCATCCAGGATGAAGAAGATCATCCAGGATGATGTGGGGATTGTCCAGGACGATGTGAAGAAAAAGTAAAAAAGATGAAGGATGGAGAGGAAAGATCAGGGATCCAAAAACACATACACCAAAAATAAAATAAAGGCAAAGTAAATGAAACTAGAAACAAGAAACACAAAAACACAAGAAAAATAACAATCTTTTTTAATCGATCAGCTCTAGTAAATCAAAAATTTCCCTTAATTTTGAATCCAAAAACTAATAAGAAGATGATCGATAGCACTGAAATCCAGAAAGTTAGAAAATTGACTTTCGTAACTCCCACCTCGGACACCTTATAGATGCAAATTCCTTTCAAAACAAAAAATCTAATTCAGAAGAAAGAAATTAGATTTGAAAAGAGATCCTTTCAAGCCTCGTTCTAAAAAATATCTGATATAATAATATTACAAAGTAAGAAAGTAGAAATCATGATTTTTTGTCTCAAGCTTTTGAAAATATTAAGGGTGCATAGATTTTTCTAAGACATTTAAAGATCTGAAAGGGAAGAAAGCCTATTTCTTTGTGGGCTAATTTTGTGCCCCTTTTTTAATTTATTTGGCACTTTGCGCATCTTTTGATTTTTTGATACACTTTGTGTATTATTTTAATTTTTGACGACATTGCGCATTATTTCAGTTTGGGCTTATTTTGTGCCTCTTTTTATTTTGGCGCTCTTTCCACATCTTTTGTAAGCTTTCTTCCTCTCAAAATCGTTAAAGAATCTCAGCTGTAAAATTACCTTCCAGACATAAGAGACGACAAAGCTCACTCTCTACAATAAGGAAGAGTAATTCACAAAATAAAAACCATACATCATATGATAAGTACAATCACTTGGTTCAGAAAATCATAATAATAATTAAAAATTTGAAAATACTATTCATATGAGGTAGATTACTGTAGAAAAATAAAATAGATCTCTATTTCAAAAACTAACTTTTTAATTTTGAAAAAGATTTTTATCCAAAAGAAATAATACACCATTAAAGGAGTTAGAGGAAGAGAAACAATCATCAATATTTCTTCCCTTTAACAGGTCCAGTAGAATCAATCACTACTTACAAGCTTCCAAACTAAAAAATAAGGCAAATCAAAAATCAGTAGTCATCAGAATCAAGCATTTATGTCAATCACACCTAATCTAGTCCTCAAAATGCTGAATGAGTCAAAGGCCAGTGGTTTAGTAAATATGTCAGCCAGCTGATTTTCAGTTTCTACATGATGTAGCTTAATGTCCCCTTTTATAACATAGTCCCTAATGAAGTGATGCCTTATATCAATATGTTTGATTCTAGAATGTTGGATTAGATTCTTAGAAATGTAGATGTCACTAGTATTATCACACAGAATAGAAATTGTGCCCACAGGTAATCCTAAATCTAAAACTTGTTGCTTCAACCAAAGGACTTGAACCACACAACACCCTAAGACAATGTACTCAGCTTCAGCAGTATAAAGTGCAACTGAGTTCTATTTTCTACTGGACTAGGAGACTAACGACTGTCCTATGAATTGAAAAGTTCCAAAAGTGCTTTTTCTACCCACCCTACACCCTGCAAAGTCAGAATTAGAATATCTAATAATCTCAAAAGAGGTGCTATGCCTAGGGTACCAGATTCCTAGATTTGGGGTCCCTAAAAGATATCTAAGAATTCTCTTAACAACATTCAGGTGGGACTCTTTAGGATCAGCCTAAAACCTTGCACAAAGACAAATACTAAATATAATATCAGGTCAGCTAGCAGTCAGGTAAAGCAGTGATCCAATTATTTCTCTATACTTCTTCTGATCAACAAATTTTGCACTTGAATCCTTATCTAACTGAACAGAGGAGCTCATGGGAGTGTTGATTGGATTGGCTTTGTCTATTTCATATTTCTTCAAAATGTCCTTAGTATATTTAGATTGATTGAGAAAGGTTCCATTATTTAGTTGCCTTATGCTAAACCCCAAAAAGTAAGATAGTTCTCCCATACTCATCTCAAACTCCTTACTCATTATTTTAGAAAAATCATCACATAAATATTTATCAGAAGATCCAAACATTATATCATCAACATAGATCTGTATAATGAGTAAATCATTCCCTACTCTCCTCAGAAGAAGGGTGATGTCTACGCTCCCCTTAACAAACTCTCTTTCTAGTAGAAATGTGCTAAGCCTCTCATACCAAGCTCTGGGTGCCTGTTTTAATCCATATAAGGCCTTTTTTAATTTGTAAATATGATTTGGATATAAGAAACTCTCAAAACCTGGGGGTTATTCTACAAAAATATCCTCTTTTATTATCCCATTTAAAAAGGCACTCTTGACATCCATTTGAAATAACTTAAATATCTTATAACAGGCAAAGGCTAGTAGCACCCTAATGGCTTCTAATCTAGCTATAGGGGCAAAGGTCTCGTCAAAATCAATCCCTTCAATCCGATTATACCCCTTAGCCACCAATCTTGCCTTATTCCTAACCACCACACCAGAATCATTTATCTTATTCTTAAAGACCCACTTGGTTCCTACTATACTTTGATTCCTAGGTCTTTATACTAACACCCAAACATCATTTCTTACAAATTTATTTAATTCCTCTTGCATAGCTAAGATCTAAAACTCATTAGAAAGGGTTTGATTGATGTTAGTGGGTTCAGTCATTGAGATAAAGGCAGAGTGGTTTACTTCCTTCCTAAGTCCATGCCTAGTCCTAACACCTTCAGAAGGGTCTCCTAAGATCAGTTCTTTAGGATGACTCGAAGAATATCTCTAATCTCTAGGCAAAGTGTTTTGAAGTTCTACCCTTTCCTTCAGATTTGTATTTTCAACCCCTTGGGTAATCTCCCCTACCTCTTCTTCTTCCTCAACTCTAGTCTCCTTAGGATCAGATTCATCAAACACCACATGAGTTATCTCTTCCACTACCAAAGTCCTCTTATTAAACACCCTAAAGGATTTCCCCACACTAGAATAGACTAAGAACACTCCTTCATTAAATTTGGGGTCAAACTTTCTTAAGGATGATTTCCCATTATTTAGAATGAAAACTTTACAGCCAAAGACATGGAGGTGGGATAGGTTTGGAGTTCTACCCTTAATGATCTCATAAGGTGTCTTATTCAGATTGGATCTAACATTCACCCTATTCAGCACATAATAGGTAGTGTTCACCGCTTCAGGCCAAAAGTATTTTGGAAGTGAATACTCAGCAAGCATGGCTCTAGCGGCTTCCACTAGGGTCCTGTTCTTCCTTTCAGCTACCCCGTTCTGTTGAGGGGTCCTAGGAGCAAAAACATTATGAAAATCCCTTGCTTCTCACAGAAAGTTCCAAACTTTATATTTTCAAACTCTCCACCATGATCATTATGAATAGTCAAGATCTCACAACCTAACTTCCTCTGAATCCAAGTGGAGAAAGACTTAATTCATCAAATGACTCAGATTTATGTGACAGAAATTTAATCCAAGTGAACCTCGAGTAATCATCAATAATCACAAAACCATGGACTTTCCCCCCTAAGCTGGCAGTGCTAATGGGTCCAAAGAGATCCATGTGAAGGGCTTCTAAAAGTTTATAGGTGCTAATATCCTTAATGGAGTGAAAGGAGGACTGGACTTGCTTCCCTAATTGACAGGCATGACACAGGTGGTCCTTAGTGAACTTAAGCTTCGTGACACCGCTAATTAAGTCCTTTTGGGTGACTCTTCTAAGGGTTTTTATACTGGCATGACATAATATCCTATGCCATAACCAAAACTCATTAGCAGCAGTTTTTAAGCAAATTGAATTATCAGCTTTAAAGCAACTTACATCCAGCATGTAAAAATTATTGATCTTTTATCCCTACAAAACAATTTTGTCATTTAAGCTTAAAATACAGTAAGTGGGTAGGAATTTAATATTGTATCCTTTGTTATAGAGTTGACTGATGCTCAGTAGGTTGTGTTTCAATCCATCTACAAGTAACACATTGTCAATCATGAAATTCTTTAAATCACCAATTATACCTGATCCTACCACCCTTCTGGTGGTGCTGTCTCCAAGTGTAACCTTACCTCCAGCCCTGGCCTCCAACGAAATAAACTGATTTGCATCTCTAGTCATGTGTCTTGAACATCCTCTGTCTAGGTAACACATTCTCTCACGAGATCTTGTGTGAGAGCACACCTACAAAATTATTTAATGTCAGATTTAGAAACCCAAATAGGTTTGGGTTCCTTCTTATGAAAACAAGAATGCAATGCATGTATGCTGTGCTGTGAAACAGGCAATTTGGGCCTCCACACCCAATGTGTACTATAGTGAATAGTGCAGGTGTGGGAGATGTATCTTAACATGCCATAAGAAAAACATCTAACACCAAGAAAAGAGTTAACTAATCTACGTGGGTGATAGTGCCTCTTCCTAGGTTTATATGAAACATGCTTTGATAATTTTGAAATAGATTCTTTAAAAGGTGTAGGTGCATAAAGCTGTGCAAAAGTAGGAGGTATTTTATTTTTCTCAAAAATAATAGTTTTTACTCTTAAAAATTCATTCTCCTTGTTAAGACTTGCAATTTCAAATTTCAACGCTCCATTACTACTCTCCACTTCACATGCCATGTTGTCTAATTCTTTAAAAGCTCTTTCTAAATCAACATGCGAGATTTTTAATAAATCATGCTCAACAATTAAATCAAAATGTTTTTTGTTCAACTCATCAAATTCATCATGTAGTGACATGTGATTGCAATCAACAGTGGAATGATCTTTAATCAAAATTTCATGCTCTTTTTGTAAATTCAGAAATTCTAGTTTCAGGCTAGCATGAGATTTCTTAAGTTTCCTATACGATGTATGAATTCTTTCAGACACTTCAAATAATTGATCATAAGTAAGCTCTCATACCTCTTCCTGGTCAGACTGACCAGGATGATCATCTGCCATCAAACACAAGTTAGTTTCCTCCTCTTCAGCTTCAATCTTAGAGGAGTCAGATGCAGAATCTGCCTAGAATGCCTTTTGAATTCGCTTCTTGTCCTTCCTGAATTTGGGTTTCTCCTCACTCTTTTCCTTGCTTGAGTAATCTTTAAGTGTAGGACAATCGGCCTTAATATATCCAGGCTTCCTGCATTCAAAACAAACGGTATTAGATGAACCTTTAAAATTTTTACTGGACTTACCCTTGTTCTACTTGTGAAAGTTCTTATGTTTCTTTCTTAGAAAGCTTTTGAATTGCCTAGTGATTAAGGCAACATCATCGCTATCAGACCCGGAAGAATCAGTGTCAGTATCGTTGGCCTTCAATGCCACAGTTTTCTCCTTCTTCTTCTCACCTGCATTAAGCTGTCTTTGGTTCACCCCTTGCTCGTAAGCAATGAGTGACCCAAGTAAGTTATCAATAGAATAATTGTTTAAATCTTTTGATTCAGTAATTGAAATTATCTTAGCATCAAATGAAGAAGGCAAAGATCTCAAAATCTTTTTCACTTTTTTATAGTTTGTAAGTTCTCTTCCTAAAGCATGCAAAGAAGTGACAATTTGAGCGAACCTCATATACATTTCAGAAATAAACTCAGTAGGTTTCATGCAAAAAAGTTCATAGTCATACAGTAATATGTTTAACCTAGATTGTTTGACTTTAGTTGTACCTTTATAAGTGATGCATAATCTATCCTAAATTTCTTTACCAGTTGTACAAGTAGAAATACGCATATAATCTTCAAATTTTAAAGCACAGAAAAAATAGTTTAAATATTTGGCATTTAGTTGGGCTAAGTCACAATCATTAAAAGTTGAATCAGTGAAAGACAGTTCAGTTTTAATATTATTAACCATTCTAAAAGGTGGTTCATAGCCATCTTTAACAAGCATCCACATGCGATAATCTATAGATTGAAGAAAAGTAGACATGTGAGTTTTCCAAAAATTAAAAGGTATATTATCAAATAATGGCGGTCGTATAATTGAATAACCGTCAGCAGTATTACGATTACCAAAGTTAGCCATGGATCAAATTCAAAAGTTTTTAAACTTAATTTTTGAATCCCGCTCTGATACCACTTGAAAGTTCGATAGGGATGCTAAGCCCTGATGAACTAGTCCCGAGGCTAACCAAGAGGGGGAGTGAATTGGTTATTTTAAAAATTTGTGAGCAACAGAAAAGATCTTTTCAATAATTTGCATCAGAAATAAGTAAACACAGAAGTGAAAAGATCAACCACAGATTTCACCCAAACAGATAATAACAAAAACATAAAGTGCAGAAAATAATCAAAAAGAACAAACCAGATTTTATAATAATTTGATCAACTTGACCTACATCCACTCCTCGACGTCTCCCCTCCGGGTATTGCACTAACACAAAAGTGACTCTCCTTCTGCTCCCACAGCAAGGCGGAGAAGCCTGTACAAAACTCCTTTTCACCTACCCGGTGAGGCAGAGAACATGAACTCCTTTCACTTCCTCCTGAAGTGGGTAGAGAACCTGGACTCCTTTCGCTTCCTCCTGAAGCAGGCAGAGAACCTGAACTCCTTTTGCTTCCTCCTGAAGCGGGTAGAGAACCCGGATCTTCTTGCAAACGATCCTCCCACAGAAAACACCGACAAGACGAGAGACGATGAACGGAGAAGACGACTCTGATCCTTGCTTGGAGCAACATTTTTGAATCCCTCATAAACTCCCCCTCACAAGATCCTCTCTCTCTCTCCCAAACTCTCTCTCTCTAGGGTTTCTCTGTAAAGAAAAATGGCAAAAGATCTTTCTTGTTTGAAGATAAAGATCTTTTAAAGGAGGGCTAAAAAATTGCCCTATATCTCAACTGGTCGGCACATATCATCCAGGACGATCGACGGATCGTCCTGTATGATTAGTTCAAAATCACATGTATCAGCCTGGACGATCTGGTTCTTCTAGATGATTAGTAGAAAAAAGTTGTTCAGATCATCCCGTACGATTCTGCGATCATCCGGGACGATTAGTGTAAATCAGGAATTTCATCCAAAGGACCGCTTTGGTCATCCAGAGGAATTTATGCTGGACGATCTTAAAATGAATTGATTATCCCGGATGATATGTATATCGTCATATACGATTAGTTCAAAAAAGTGCCAAAATAGTCCTGAGCACCGCTCTAGACGTACAGGTGAAAACATGTAGGATGACCTCAAAATGACCTGATCGTCCGGGATGATATCTATATCGTCCTGTACGATTAGTTTAAAAAACAACCAAAATTATCCCGATCACCGCTCTGGACGTGTAGGTGAAATGCACTGGATAGTCAAGATCATCCCAGATGATATTACGATCGTCCCGGATGATATGATCATATCAATTAAATATTAATTATTTTCCTTAATCACCAGACTAATTTAGGCATGATTGTACTGGGTCATCCAGGACGATACACATATCGTCTAGGATGATCAGACCAAATCACCAAAAAGAAAAACTTGCCTAACTTGATCTAGCGGCTGAGAATTTCTAATTTTAGCCTATCGTCCTGTACGATATTAATATTGTCCAAGACGATCAACTTAATCAAACCGACTTAACATGATCATCCTAATTAGGGTTTCTATTTTTACTAGATCATCTAGAACGATGTAAATATCGTCTAGGATGATCAAAACAAAATTTGAACAGAAATTCTAATTAACTAAAATTCTCCCTCTGAGAGAGTGTGTGTAAGGTTACTTAGCTAGGGGATCAATTACATTACATTTGACTCAAGGAAAGAAAAAAATTACATTTAAACACACTTGGACTCGATCTTGAGTTGGCTTAAATTGCATTTGATCTTTTGTACCTGAAATGATTAACCAAGTAAAATAGAACACAAACATATTTGTCATCATCAAAACTATACTTCTTGAGTCCAAATTTACAACACCTAAGATTACTTCTTAGAAAATATTTACCTTTCTATCTTGGCCTAAATATTTTATTTAATTACAAGCAGAAGAGTGTTTTTATCCTTAGTGAGCCTAACAAAATCTAAGCTAAAAAAATTCATATGAATATAATAAACTTATAGAAGGCATACATATTCTAAGGCATGTAAAAAAATCATCTCATCGTCAAAATGAATCATATATGAATGAAAGGCCATGTGGTAAGTGTCACTTAATTGCAACCCAGGATCTGCAGAAATTAAACGTGGCTGCGCTCTATTGATAATAACCTAGATTCGAATATTATAGAATGACATAAGTTTCAAAATAGGATATTTATTTGTCTTCACTTCATATCTTTCCTTTAGGTTTCTTGGATTTGCTAGGTCTGGATATCCAAATGAAAAAAACTCCTCCCCGAAGGGGTGTCTCTTTTCTCTTTAGATTTCAAGTCATCCTAATTTGGATCTCCAAATGGAAGGATCTCCTCCCCAAAAGGGTGTTTCCTTCCTCTTTGGATTCCATATTAGATATTAATATCCCATTTTAAATTAACTTTCACAACTCTTTGAAATTTAAATTTACATATGAAAAATTTAAAATGACTTTAACATAACTTGCATGTTATCCTAAACAGTTCATATATAAAACCATCCAAATACCACAAGCATTTATAAGAAATTCATAGCTCACATTTGAGACAACACATTCACTTGGACATGATTTTTTTTTTTAAAATTTGTAAGGGGGCTAAGTGTTTAAAGCATCTGCAAAAAAATATGTTAATCAGATTTCATTTAGCCCCTTTTTTATAGCCCTACATAAGCATGGCCACCAATAGAAAACTTCATTAGCATCTAGATCATTCTTAACCTAGGAAAAAATCTTACGCCCATCACATCATATCATGAATAGCATGGTAAAGGAATGCATCTCTTCATATGCAACATAATTCACATCAAATAATAGCAACAACCATGCAAGGAAAATTATGTAAAACCTACCTAAAATTCATGTCACATAAAGAAAATAAGTATGAAAGAATAGTATCCTAGCCTAAATTTAGGCTTGGTTGGCCTAAATAATCATCTACAGTGTGTGCATCAGGCTGTGTGGTTTGGATGTGTCCTAAATGGGTTGTTGTTTGAAGTTTTCTATTGTTCTGTTCGATTTGTTGTAGATTGAAGTGATATTTAGTTCAAGTTCAAGTTGTAATATTTTAGTATTCATTTTAGGATGAATTTTAGGTGTTAAGGTTGATTAGTTATTATTTCTCTAAAAGTCCTAAATTTAAATTAGATATTTTAGTCCTTAAGCCTCAAAATTTAATACACTTATGTTCTCCAAAATGGAATTTACATAAGGTATGGAGAATCCAATTAATTAGTGATTTATTATTAATTATTTAGGTTAATTAATAATTGCCTTTATTTACACTAGGGCCATGAGATTTATTTCACCCTCTCTAAGGCTAATTTAATAGCCCCACCGGCCTAGGTTACCATGAGGTTTAGGTTTGATTTAATTTGTTGATTAAGTTATCTAAATTTATGATTATATTATGTTGATAATTTTAATTTATTTTGCATCAATTGGTTTATGGCATTGTCCCAACGGGCATGAGGACTAAAGCCTCCTAAGGATACATAGCCCTGTAGCTTAATGTAGTCTAGCCTAAAAATCTTATTGATGTAGTTATGTTAAGAATTTAATTTTAATTGGTTGGTTACTAATTTAAATAAGTTTATAATTTATGGTTTAGACTCTGTTGAATTCATTCATGGCATTGTTACAATGGGCACGAGGATTAAGGCCTCCTTAGGACACGTAGCCTTACAGCTCGAGGTAGTCCATCCTAAAAACTTTATCAATGGACTGTTGATTGTGTTATTTATTTAGGTTTAATTAATTAGTAAATGACTTATTAATTTTATTATTTGCATCCCATTGAATCAGTTTGAGGTGTTGTGATAATGGGCACGAGGACCAAGACCTCCTTAGGATATGTAGCCCTACAGCTCGAGATAATTTATCCTAAAACATCACCAATGGGATGTTGGTAATCCATTTTGATGTTGGTTATGTGATTTGATTGGCTAGATGGATGATTTACTAAATTTTTAATTGTTTAATAAATTTTTATATATTTGGAATATTTTGATACATTAAATAAAGGGCTAAGTTCAAGAGTTTTCCTATTTTTCATAAATAATAAACCATAAGATGAGCAAAATGCCACTGAGTTGGCTGGATTTAGATTTTTCTATAATTAGTTATGATTTTTCAAAGTTTAAGTTGTATTTGAACTAAGGTTGACCAAAATATTGACTTTTTGATTTTTAATGAATTTAGGAGATTTGATATTTTTCATAAATATTATACCCTTGGATGAGTCCAATACCTTTGAGTTTGCTCAATTTGGAAATTTTTATAATTAGTTATGAATTTTTAAAGTTTAAGCATTTAATTGAATTACTTAATTACTAAATTAAAAGGGTTTTGTTATTTTTGCACCAAATTGAGTCCAAACCCTTAAAATCCTTTTCAAATATTAGGTATAACCTGTATGAGTGATTTTAAGTGTTTGTAATTTAATTAGAATTTTTAATAACTTTAACTTTTTATTTTAATTAATTATTAAATTTCCTAAATTATTGAATTAAAGTCAAATTTAAAGGCTAGTGATGGGGCTTTTACAATTCCAAAGTTTAACCCCTATTAGGTGTGTGTAGAATTTCGTAGAATTTTTCTAAGTTCTCTAGACAAATCTGAAAGTTCGATAGGGATGTTAAGCCCTAGTGAACTAGTCCCGAGGCTAACCAAGAGGGGGGGGGGGTGAATTGGTTATTTAAAAATTTCACGATAACTATGAAAATCTTTTTATAACGTGCAGCGGAAACGAATTAAAACAACGATAAAAAGATCAACCAAAGATATTCACCCAAGCAGTTAATATCAGGAAAAATTAAAGTGCAGAATTGAATCAGAAAAGTAAACCAGATTTTATAGTGGTTCGGTCAACTTGACCTACGTCCACTCCCCGGATCCTCCCCTCCGGGTATTGCACTAAACAAAAGTGTCTCTCCTTTTGCTCCCACAGCAAGGCGGAGAAGCCTGTACAAAAACCTCCTTTTCACCACACGGTGAGGCAGAGAACCCGACCTCCTTTCGCTTCCTCCCGAAGCAGGCAGAGAACCTTCAAACTCCTTTCGCTTCCTCCTGAAGCAGGCAGAGAACCTACGAACTCCTTTTGCTTCCACCTGAAGCGGGCAGAGAACCCCAGATCTTCTTGCGAACGATCCTCCCACGACGAACACCGACTAGACGAAAGACGACGAGCGGAGAAGACGACTCTGATCCGTGCTCGGAGCAACCTTAGTGAATCCCTCACTAACTCCCCCTCACAAGATCTTCTCTCTCTCTCCCAACTCTCTCTCTCTAGGGTTTCTCAGGAAAGGAAGGTAGCAAAAGATTTTTCCAAAAATTGGAAAAAGTTCTTTTAAAGGAGGGCTTAAAATTTGCCCTAAATCTCAACTGGTCGGCCAAGATCGTCCAGGACGATCGGTAGATCGTCCTGTACGATCAGTTCAAATTCAGCTGTTTCAGCCTGGATGATTAGGCTCTTCTGGACGATCAGTAGAAAAAGTTTTTCATATCGTCCTGTACGATCCTGCGATCGTCCGGGATGATTAGTTCAAATTGAGGGAAATCGTCCAGAAGACAGTTCGGGTCGTCCAGAGAAATCTGTGCTGGACGACCAAAAAATGACTTGATCGTCCCGGACGATAGGGTCATCGTCCGGTACGATTAGTTCAAAAAGGCCCCAAATCGTCATGTACATAGTTCTGGACGTACAGCTTAAATGCACTAGACGATCAAGATCGTCCGGGACGATCCTGCGATCGTCCAGGACAATTCTGCGATCGTCCAGGACGATATGATCGTATCAACCAAAAATAAATTGCTTTCCTTATTTACCAGATTAAATTAGGCATGATTATACTGGATCGTCCGGGACGATACACGTATCATCCGGGACGATCAGACCAAGTATCTAAAAATAAGAACTTGCCTAACTTGATCTGGCGGTTGAGAATTTTTGATTTGGGCATATCGTCCCGTACGATCCGGAGATCGTCCAGGATGATCTGCTTAATCTGACCCTCTTAACTTAGTCACCCTAATTAGAGTTTCTGTTTTAACTGGATCGTCCAGGACGATGTGGTGATCGTCCAGGACGATCTAAACAAATTTTTAACAGAAACTCTAATTCACTCAATCTCTCTCCCTGAGTGTGTGTGTGCAAGGTTACTTAGCTAGGGAATCAGTTACATTACAATTGACTCAATAAAAAGAAAGATCATACATTTGACACACTTGGACCCGATCTTGAGTTGGCTTGAGTGGCTCGCGGTCTTTTGTGCCTGAAATAGATTAGCCAAGCAAAACACACTGGAAACATGTTTGTCATCATCAAAACCAGATTTGCAACAATCTCCCCCTTTTTGATGATGACAAACATTTGTAAAGTAGTCTGAAAATAAAAGTAAACTAGGAGATCAAACAAACAAACATTTTTTAAATTTTCATTTAACAGCTAAAATAATACAGGAAGCATGACTCAGAAAATAGAAACAAACACGACTACAACTGACTCCCCCTTTTGACATCACAAAAAGGAAAAACAGAACACGGAAATAAAACATAAATAGAACAACTACAAAACAGGAAAATCAGAATTCTTCCTTGATTTTAGATTCAAAAAACCAATGACAGGACGATTGACAGCGCTGAAATCCAGAAAAGGTTGGAAATAATCAACTTGCGTAACTCCAACCCTGGGCACCTTATCGATGCAAACCTCTTTCAACACAAAAAATCGATTCAAAAGAAAAGACATTAGACTTGAAAAGAGATCCTTTCAAGCCTCGTTCCAGAAAAATATCTGATATAATAGTGTTACAAAGTAAAAAATCAGAAATCGGGATTTTCAAAACTCAAGCTTTTGAAAATATTAAGTGGCGCACAGATTTCTCTAAGACATTTAACAATCTGAAAGGGAAGAAAGCTTGTTTTGGGCTCATTTTGTGCCTCTTTTTCAAATTGGTTGGCGCTTTATGCATCTTTTGATTTTTTATACACTTTGTGTATTCAATTTGACAATTTCGCATCTTTTCAGTTTTGGGCTCATTTTATGCCTCTTTTTCAAATTATCTGGCGCACTGCGCATCTTTTATAAGCTTTCTTCTTTTTATAATCATTAAAGAGTCTCAGCTGTGAGATTAATTTCCAGACATAGGAGATGACTCTCCGCAGTAAGGAAGAATGATTCACAAAACAAAAGCCATACAACATATGATAAATGCAATCACTTGGTTTAGAAAACCAAACTAATGACTCAAGACTTTGAAAAACACTATTGATATGAGGCAGATTACTGTAGGAAGATAAAATAATCTCTATTTCAAAAACTAACATTTTAATTTTGAAAAGGATTTTTATTCAAAAGAAACTACACCCCAGTAAAGGAGTTAGAGGAAGAGAAACAATTATCAATGTTTCTTCCCTTTAACAGATTCAGTGAAGTCAATCACTGCTTTTCAGCTTCCAAACCAAAACAAGGTAAAAACTCCCAGTCAAAAATTCAGATCACCAGAAGTAGTGAGCGGTGATCAGATCTTGAAAAGCATAAAACAATAAGTGTAAGATATGAACCAGTAAATAAATAAAAATAGGTAGAAAATCATAGCAAAGTAAATACTCAAATCAAACTAACAATAAGGCTAACACAAAAATCAACAGAAGAAATAAAATCAACTGAAAGCAAATAATCAAACCAAAACTAACTAACAGAAATCAGAAATCAGAATACCAAAACTAACTAACAGAAATCAGAATACCAATCAAAACAATCATAAATCAGCAGTCATCAGAATCAAGCATTTATATCAATCACTCCTAATCTGGTTCTCAAAATGCTGAATGAGTCAAAGGCCAGTGGTTTAGTGAATATGTCAGCCAGCTGATTTTCAGTTGCTACGTGGTGTAGCTCAATGTTCCCTTTTGTAATATGGTCCCTAATGAAGTGATGCCTAATGTCAATGTGTTTGGTCCTAGAATGTTGGATTGGATTCTTAGAGATACAGATGGCACTAGTATTATCACACAGAACAGAGATTGTGCCAACAGGTACTCCTAAATCCAAGACTTGCTGCTTCAACCAAAGAACTTGGGCCACACAACTCCCTAAGGCAATGTACTCAGCTTTAGCAGTGGAAAGTGCAACTGAGTTCTGTTTTCTACTGGACCAGGAGACTAACGACTGTCCTATGAACTGACAAGTCCCAGAAGTACTCTTCCTATCCACCCTACACCCCGCAAAATCAGAATCAGAATATCCAATGATCTCAAAAGAGGTGCTGTGCCTAGGGTACCAAATTCCTAGGTTTGGGGTTCCTAAAAGATATCTAAGAATTCTCTTAACAGCAGTCAGGTGGGACTCTTTAGGATCAGCCTGAAACCTAGCACAAAGACAGACACTAAACATGATATCAGGTCGGCTAGCAGTCAGGTAAAGCAGTGAACCTATTATCCCTCTATACTTCTTCTGATCAACAGATTTTCCATTTGAATCCTTATCTAACTGAACTGAGGAGGGCATGGGAGTATTGATTGGCTTGGCTTTGTCCATTTCATATTTTTTCAAAATATCCTTAGTGTATTTTGATTGATTGAGAAAGGTTCCATCATCCGTTTGCCTTATGCTAAACCCCAAAAAGTAGGATAATTCTCCCATCATACTCATCTCAAACTCTTTACTCATTGTTTTAGAAAACTCTTCACATAAGTATTTATCAAAAGATTCAAAAATTATATCATCAACATAGATCTGGACAATGAGTAAGTCATCTCCTAATCTCCTCAGAAAAAGGGTGGTGTCTACGCTCCCCTTAACAAACTCTCTTTCTAACAGGAATGTGTTAAGCCTCTCATACCAAGCTCTGGGTGCCTGTTTCAATCCATATAAGGCCTTTTTTAATTTATAGACATGACTTGGATATTGGGAACTCTCAAAACCTGGGGGTTGTTCTACAAAAACATCTTCTTTAATTACCCCATTTAAAAAGGCACTCTTAACATCCATTTGAAACAGCTTAAATCCCTTATAACAGGCAAAGGCTAGTAGCACTCTAATGGCTTCCAATCTAGCTACAGGGGAAAAAGTCTCCTCAAAATCAATCTCTTCTATCTGATTATACCCCTTAGCCACCAATCTTGCCTTATTTCTCACCACCACACCAGAATCATTCATCTTATTCTTAAAGACCCACTTGGTTCCCACAATACTTTGATTTTTAGGTCTTTCTACTAACTCCCAAACATCATTCCTCACAAATTGATTCAATTCTTCCTGCATAGCTAAAATCCAAAATTCATCCGACAGGGCTTGATTGATGTTGGTGGGTTCAGTCATTGAGATAAAGGCAGAATGGTTTACTTCCTTCCTAAGTCCATGCCTAGTCCTAACACCTTCAGAAGGGTCTCCTAAGATCAGTTCTTTAGGATGACTCGAAGAATATCTCCAATCTCTAGGCAACTCTGTTTGAGGTTCTACCCTTTCCTCCAAATTTGTATTTCTAACTCCTTGGGTAACCTCAATAATCTCTTCATCTTCTACTTCAGATCTAGACTCCTTAGGATCAGATTCATCAAACACTACATGGGTTGTTTCTTCCACCACCAAAGTCCTCCTATTGAACACCCTAAAGGATTTCCCCACACTTGAATATCCTAAGAACACTCCTTCATCAGATTTGGGGTCAAATTTTCCTAAGGGTGACTTCCCGTTGTTCAGAATGAAAACCTTACAGCCAAAGACATGGAGGTGGGACAGATTTGGAGTTCTACCCTTAATGATCTCATAAGGTGTCTTGCTCAGTTTGACTCTCACATTCACCCTATTCAGCACATAACAGGCAGTGTTCACCGCTTCAGCCCAAAAGTATTTTGGAAGTGAATACTCGGCAAGCATGGCTCTAGCGGCTTCCACTAAGGTCCTGTTCTTCATTTCAGCTACCCCGTTCTGCTGAGGGGTCCTAGGAGCTGAAAAATTGTGACTAATCCCATGATCCTCACAAAAGCTTCCAAACCTTTCATTTTCAAATTCCCCTCTGTGATCACTATAGATGGTAATAATCTCACATCCTAACTTCTTCTGAATCCAAGTAGAGAAGGATCTAAACTCATCAAATGACTCAGATTTATGTGACAAAAACTTAACCCAAGTGAACCTCGAATAATCATCTACAATCACAAAACTATAGACTCTCCCCCCTAAGCTGGCAGTGCTAATGGGTCCAAAGAGGTCCATGTGAAGAACTTCTAAAGGTCTAGAGGTGCTAATGTCCTTAACAGAGTGAAAAGAGGACTGGACTTGCTTCCCCAACTGACAGGCATCACACAGGTGATCCTTAGTGAACTTAAGCTTGGGCACACCTCTAACTAAGTCCTTTTGGGTGACTCTCCTAAGGGTTTTCATACTGGCATGACACAATCTCCTATGCCATAACCAAGACTCATCAGCAGCAGTTTTTAAGCAAATTGAATTATCAAATTTAATGCTACTTACATCCAGCTTGTAGACGTTGTTGATCCTTTGCCCCTGCAAAATAACTTCATCATTTAAGCTTAAAATGCAGCCAGTGGGCAGGAATTTGATGCTGTATCCCTTGTCACAGAGTTGACTGATGCTCAGCAGGTTGTGTTTTAGTCCATCTACAAGCAAAACATTATCAATCATAAAGTTCTTTGAATCACCAATTATACCTGTGCCTACCACCTTCCTGGTGGTGTTATCTCCAAGTGTAACCTTGCCTCCAGCTCTGGCCTCCAGCGAAATGAACTAATTTGCATCTCCAGTCATATGTCTAGAACATCCGCTGTCCATGTACCACATGCTCTCACGAGGTCTTGTGTGAGAGCACACCTACAAAAGTATCAAACGTCAGTCTTAGGAACCCAAACAGGTTTGGGTTCCTTCTTATGAAAAGAAGAATGCAATGCATGCGTGCTGTGCTGTGAAACAGGCAGTTTGGGTTTTCACACCCAATGTGTACTACGGTGAACAGTGCAAGTGTGAGAAATATGTCCTAACATGCCACATGGAAAATATCTAACACCAGGAAAAGGGTTAACTAATCTACGTGGATGATAATGCCTCTTCCTAGATGTATATAAAACATGCTTTGAAGAACTTGCAACAGATTTTTCAAAAGGTGGCGGTGCATAAAACTGTTCAAAAGTAGGCGGTGTTTTGTTCTTTTCAAAAGCACTGATCTTTACTTTCAAAAACTCATTTTCTTTCTTTAAACTTGCAATTTCAAATTTCAAGGTTCCCTTGCTACTTTCTACTTCACATGCCATTGTATCTAATTCTTTAAAAACTCTTTCTAAGTCCACATGCGTAGTTTTCAATGAATCATGCTCAGAAACTAAATCAGAATATTTTTTATTCAACTCATCGAATTCATCAAGCAAAGACATGTGGTTTGAATCAAGTGTGGAATGATCTTTAACTACAGAATCATGCTCTTTTTGCAATGTTAAGTAATCTAATTTCAAACTAGCATGAGTTTTCTTAAGCTTCCTATACGATATATGAATTCTTTCAGAAACTTCAAATAATTGATCGTAGGTAAGCTCACATACCTCTTCCTGATCCGACTGACCAGGGTGATCATCAGCCATAAGACACAAGTTTGTTTCCTCCTCTTCAGCTTCAGTCTCAGAAGAGTCGGATGCAGAGTCTGCCCAGAACGCCTTCTGAATCCGCTTCTTGTCCTTTCTGAACTTTGGTTTCTCCTCACCCTTCTCCTTGCTTGGGTGAGCTTTAAGTGTTGGATAATCAGCCTTTATGTGTCCAGACTTCCTGCATTCAAAACAAACAGATTCAGATGAACTCTTAAAATTTTTATTGGACTTACCCTTGTTCCACTTCTGATTGTTCTTATGTTTCTTCCTTAGAAAGCTTTTGAATTGCCTTGTGATTAAGGTAACATCATCGCTATCAGACCCGGAAGAGCTAGCATCTGAATCCTTGGCCTTTAGTGCCACTGTCTTCTCTTTCTTGCGTTCACCTGCATCAAGTTGCCTTTGGTTCACCCCTTGCTCGTAAGCAATGAGTGATCCAAGGAAGCTGTCAATAGAGTAAGTGTTTAAATCTTTAGATTCAGTAATAGCAGTAATCTTAGCATCATAAGAAGCAGGCAAACATCTTAGAATTTTGTTCACTCTTTCGTAGTTAGTAAGTTCTCTACCTAGAACATGCAAAGAGGTAACAATCTGAGTGAACCTTGTGTACATTTCAGAAATAGTCTCACTAGGTTTCATGCGAAAAAGTTCGTAATCATGTAACAAGATGTTTAACCTAGACTGTTTGACTTTAGTTGTACCTTCATATGTTATGCATAATCTATCCCAGATTTCCTTTCCCGTTGTACAAGTAGAAACACGCATATAGTCTTCGGATTTTAAAGCACAAAAGAAACAGTTCAAGCATTTTGCATTTAACTGTGCTAAATCACGATCATCAAACGTCCAATCAGTAAAAGGCAGTTTAGTTTTCACATTGTTAATCAGTCTAAAAGGTGGTTCATATTCGTCCTTAACTAACATCCACATGCGATAATCAATAGACTGTAGAAAAGTAGACATGCGTATTTTCCAAAAATCAAAAGGAATATTATCAAACAACGGTGGTCTTATAATAGAATTTCCTTCAGTAGTATTACGATTATTACAGTTAGCCATGGATCAAATTCAAAAGTTTTTAAACCTAAATTTTGAATCCCGCTCTGATACCACTTGAAAGTTCGATAGGGATGTTAAGCCCTAGTGAACTAGTCCCGAGGCTAACCAAGAGGGGGGGTGAATTGGTTATTTAAAAATTTCACGATAACTATGAAAATCTTTTTATAACGTGCAACGGAAACGAATTAAAACAACGATAAAAAGATCAACCAAAGATATTCACCTAAGCAGTTAATATCAGGAAAAATTAAAGTGCAGAATTGAATCAGAAAAGCAAACCAGATTTTATAGTGGTTCGGTCAACTTGACCTACGTCCACTCCCCGGAGCCTCCCCTCCGGGTATTACACTAAACAAAAGTGTCTCTCCTTTTGCTCCCACAGCAAGGCGGAGCCTATACAAAAACCTCCTTTTCACCACACGGTGAGGCAGAGAACCCGACCTCCTTTCGCTTCTTCTCGAAGCAGGCAGAGAACCTTCGAACTCCTTTCGCTTCCTCCTGAAGCAGGCAGAGAACCTACGAACTCCTTTTGCTTCCACCTGAAGCGGGCAGAGAACCCCGGATCTTCTTGCAAACGATCCTCCCACGATGAACACCGAATAGACGAAAGATGACGAGCGGAGAAGACGACTCTGATTCGTGCTCAGAGCAACCTTAGTGAATCCCTCACTAACTCCCCCTCACAAGATCTTCTCTCTCTCTCCCAACTCTCTCTCTCTCTAGGGTTTCTCAGGAAAGGAAGGTAGCAAAAGATTTTTCCAAAAATTGGAAAAAGTTCTTTTAAAGGAGGGCTTAAAATTTGCCCTAAATCTCAACTGGTCGGCCAAGATCGTCCAGGACGATCGGTAGATCGTCCTGTACGATCAGTTCAAATTCAGCTATTTCAGCCTGGATGATTAGGCTCTTCTGGACGATCAGTAGAAAAAGTTGTTCATATCGTCCCGTACGATCCTGCGATCGTCCGGGACGATTAGTTCAAATTGAGGGAAATCGTCCAGAAGACAGTTCGGGTCGTCCAGAGAAATCTGTGCTGGATGACCAAAAAATGACTTGATCGTCCCGGACGATAGGGTCATCGTCTGGTACGATTAGTTCAAAAAGGCCCCAAATCGTCCTGTACATAGTTCTGGACGTACAGCTTAAATGCACTAGATGATCAAGATCGTCCGGGACGATCCTGCGATCGTCTAGGACGATATGATCGTATCAACCAAAAATAAATTGCTTTCCTTAATTACCAGATTAAATTAGGTATGATTGTACTGGATCATCCGGGACGATACACATATCGTCCGGGACGATCAGACCAAGTATCTAAAAATAAGAACTTGCCTAACTTGATCTGGCGGCTGAGAATTTCTGATTTGGGCATATCGTCCCGTACGATCCGGAGATTGTCCAGGACGATCTGCTTAATCTGACCCTCTTAACTTAGTCACCCTAATTAGGGTTTCTATTTTAACTGGATCGTCCAGGACGATGTGGTGATCGTCCAGGACGATCTGAACAAATTTTTAACAGAAACTCTAATTCACTCAATCTCTCTCCCTGAGTGTGTGTGTGTAAGGTTACTTAGCTAGGGAATCAGTTACATTACAATTGACTCAATAAAAAGAAAAATCATACATTTGACACACTTGGACCCGATCTTCAGTTGGCTTGAGTGGCTCGCGGTCTTTTGTGCCTGAAACAGATTAGCCAAGCAAAACACACTGGAAACATGTTTGTCATCATCAAAACTAGATTTGCAACAAAATCCTTTAATTATTTTTCCTAGGTATCACTAGTATTTTAATGGGTTTGAAATTTGGTCTAGCTAACCCTTATACATGCACAAGCACACCACAAAAAAATATTAAAAAATTCTATCTACTTAGACAGTAATAAATTTTCAAAGTTATGGGTCTAAAATGAATCCATCACCTTAAAAATTAATTTCACTGTAATCTTGAGCATATTATGGCTTATAAAAATTACTGGAGGTGTATAAAATGCTAAAAAATCTTTCACCAAATTTGATTCCAGCTTGACCACTGGATCTTAAGAAAATTGAAGAAAATGAAATTAAGACAAATGCAATTATTTCCAAATACAGTGATCAAAAGGACTTAAAAGTATTTTCATAAACTATTATGGTTCAAAACCTTTCCAACGAGCCAAAAAATACTCAATTTGGTGGAACTTTGGATTTTCTATGATTTTTGAAGTTTCGAGCCTTTAAAATGAAGTTTTAATTCATTTTTAAAAAGAAAAATGTCAGTGGGACACATGGGGCACATGTGACAACTTGACGATGCGGCGAGACAAATGGCAGTATGGCGATGCGCTGCATATGGGACATGTGGCGCACCACATAAACACATTAGCACATGATCCTGGCTGTGTGATTTTGTGTTGATCAGACGAACTGCTAGGATTATGCTACGTCATTCAACCAAGATGACATGTAAGATTTGGTTGGATGTGCCATTTTATCTTGTGTGATCTGTACCATTTGATTGTGATAAATACACGATCTAACGATCTAGATTTCGCCAGAATCTCTACTTCAAAAATGAACTAGAAGTTTAAATGGCCATAAGTTTCAATCCAACCATCAAATTTTGATGAAATTTGAAAGGCAAGCTCTCTATTTCCTAAACTTTCTATTCCCGGAGTTTGGAGGCTCCATGCATTGAGATCTAAGAGTAGTTTCAAAATGAAGTTTAAACTTAAAATGATGATATCTCATTAACTAGTGGATAGATTTCCTTAATCTTGTGCTTGTTTTACTTCCAGAGAGATCCTCTTCAACTTTGTTGAAGATGTTAAGAGCTAGTTTTTGTTGGATTGAAAGATAGATCTGAAAGTTCATTAGGGATGTTAAGCCCTTGTGAACTAGCTCGAGGGTAACCAAGAGGGGGGGGGGGGGTGAATTGGTTATTTTTAAAAAAAATTCTCGAGCAAAATAGATTTTGAAAACCTTTTCAGATGTTTTAAAATAATTGCAAAAGCACATTAATGTGGAGATGTTTAATTAAACAGAACAACAACTTTACTACATGATCATCCATATAAAAGTAAAATGCAGAAATTAAAAGCAGAACAGTAAAAGAACGAGCACACCAGATTTTATAGTGGTTCGGTTAACTTGACCTATATCCACTCCCTGGAGCCTCCCCTCCAGGTATTACACTAAAACTTAGTGACTCTCCTTCTGCTCCCACATCAAGTCGGAGAAGCCTTTATAAAACTCCTTTTCACCAACTCGATGAGACAGAGAATCCAAACTCATTTTGGTTCCTCCTGAAGCAGGAAGAGAACCTTACCTCCTTTCGCTTCCTCCTGAACCAGGCAGAGAATCTTACCTCCTTTTGCTTCCTCCTAAAGCAGGCAAAGAATCTTGATCTTCTTGTTAACGATCCTTCCCACAGAGGTACCAAGGGATAAGGGATGATGACTGGAGACGGTGACTCGAATCCTTGCTTAGAGTAACCTTTATAAACACTTTACAAACTCACCCTCACAAGATCCTCTCTCTCTTTCCCAAGCTCTCCCTCTCCCTCTCAAGAATCACTCAGGTGAGGACAACGGCAAAAGATTTTTCTAGTAGCAAGAAAGAGACCTTAAATAGAAGGGCTAAAAAATTACCCTAAATTTTAACTTGTCATCAAAGATCATCCAGGATGATCCTTCAATCATCCTGTATGATTAGTGTAAATCATCACCTTCTAGCCTGAACGATCTAGTTCCTCTGGATGATTAGAATATATGGTTTGTTTAGATCATCCAGGATGATTCTATGATCGTTCTGGATGATTAGTTTAAATCAAGAATATCATTCAGCAGACAGTTTAGGATGTCCAAGAGAAAAGTATGAATGATCTAAAGAAAATGACTTGATTGTCCAGGATGATATCATCCTGTATGATTAGTTTAAAAATGCCCAATATCATCCGGCACACAGTTCGGGCCATCCAGGACAATTATGCTGGACGATTTCAAAAAGACTTGATCATCCAGGATGATAAAGATATCATCCTATATGATTAGTTTAAAATAGTAATATCATCCGACACACAGTTTGGGTCATCCAGCTAAGACACATTAGATGATGAGGATTTCTAATTAATTATCTAGGATGATCTTGCGATCATTTAGGACGATGTGATCGATCAATAAATTCTTAATTACTTTCCTTAATCACCTGACTAATTTAGGCATAATTGTATTAAATTATCCAGGATGATACACGTATCATCCAGGATGATTAGACCAAAATACAAAAATTAAAAACTTGCCTAACTTAGTCTGGTGGCTGAGATTTTCAAATTTGAGCATATCATCTTGTACGATGGGAGTACCATCCAGGGCAATCTACTTAATAAAACCGATATAACATGGCTGCCTTAATTAGGGTTTCTATTTTTAATGGATCGTCTAGGAGGATATTACTATCATCTAGGATGATATGAATAAAATCAGAACAAAAACTCTAACTCACAGAAAATCTTACCCTGAGTGTGTGTGTGCAAGGTTACTTAGCTTGGGGATCCATTATATTATATTTGACTCAAGAAAGGTGAAATATTATATTAATCTTAAAATAAAGACATACTAACTCGATCTTGAGCTGGCTTGAATTGCAATTGATCTTATGAACCTGAAAGGTTAGGCACTAAAAAAGAAATAGAAATATTTGTTATCATCAAAATCATAATTCATGAATCTAGATTTACAATAATCTCTACCTTTTTAATGATGGCAAATATTTGTTAGATAATTTTTAATTCAACAAATAAATCATAGAGCAAGGAAAGCTAAGCAATACATATTCTATTAGTCAGGCAAATAGTATAAGGATACTGAATATTGATAATTCAAACAGTACAATAACCCAAAACACAAATTACTCCCCCTTTTGACATCTTAAAAAGGGGAAAATCAAAAAAAAAAATCACAGAGAAACATAAAAATACAGTACAAAAATATCGCTAAAAAATAGAAAAAGTAACCAAGCTAGTAAAAAGAGGGTCCCTGATCAGATAGAGGAGGTGGTGGTGGTGGCTGAAACAGACTGTGAAGGGTGGCAAACTGTTCTCCAAACCAGACCATATCCTAGTCATGCTGTTGTTACTGTTGGGCGACATAGGCATTGAATCAATTCACATCTTCAATTTGCTGCTGCTCCTGGGAAACCACTTAGGAGTCAAAGCGAGCCTCCCACTGTTCAAACATATGCACCAGGTGATCCAATGGTGATTCAATACGGAGAGGAGCAGGTGCAGCAGGTTCATGAGCAGCTTCTTCCTCTTCTCCCTGAACATTTATGCTGGGCTCCAGATGAAAATGAGTGCTGTGAAGAACGTGGAAAGAATTGTTGGAGTAGAAGAAAGGAGGGACATTTGCTGGAACTGGATATTGAAGATTGTATTTTATTTCAAGAGCGTAGGTAATAATGTGTCCTAAGGCTAAGTTGGGACATCTCCTGTGGCCTGGATCCCTAATACTAGTTAGGTGTTCAATGTAGCGAAATAGGATATCAGTAGCATTGAAGTCAGGATGGGCCATGAATGTAATAGGTAGTCATTGATTGCAAGGGGGTAATATGGATGCGGTCCCCAACCTTTGGAATGATAGAAGATCGAAGGACGTGCTGGATTGTCCTTGTATCCTTGACTAAGGAAGTGCAAGCATTATCGTGGTATGGGGCATTGGTGTTCCTAAGGTAGTGATTGGCGATGCTCCAGTTAAAGTTAAGGTTAGAGGATAAAAGATGAAGCTTATCGCTAGTGATGGACAGTTGGAGAACGTCATGAAAGTCCTGAGTGGTTAATTCTACAGGGTGCCTATTAACATATGAGCGTAGGGAGGTATAGGCAGAGTCAATGTGAAGGTTCACAAAAAAGGCAAGAAGAAGTTTAGTGCTAAATGGAAAAGCCAGTGTCAGAATGAAGGTGAGGGAGGTGTGAGCAAAGAGATCTAGTATCGGATAGGTGAGGATGCGTGGATTCACAATTTTGGACTGAGTAATCCCCATATCAAAATAGCGTTGGAATGCAACCTGATCGGCTGCATCAGTGAAGCAGAGGTCAACATTCCCCCTTGAGGAACTTACTCCCTGATGCCTAGATCTTTTGCCACCAGCCATGAGAAGAAGATTGTATAAGTGTAGAAGGAGAGTGTGGTGAAATAATGGCTGAAATCAGCTATTTAAATAGAAATCAGCCATATCATCCAGGATGATCATAGGATCATTAAGGATGATAGGTAGCAATAATTGCATCCAGGATGATTGATCAAAAAGGCAATCAAATCGTCTAAGATTAACAGATATCATCTAGGATGATTAGACACAGGCGATCATCCTGATTAGTTAGGCTGGATGACTTTTAACTAAAAGGATCATCTAGGATGATTCGGTGGATCGTTCAAGATGATATGTAATAAATGGGCTAAATTCAAATCATCCAACTGCTACTATGTGGATCGTCCAGGACGATGAGGTGTATCATCTAGGATGATCACCAATAATTGGTTCAGATTAGCCGTTGGTTCATGATGGGGATAATTTGATCAGATCATCCAGGATGATGTGAGAATCATCCAGGATGATGTGACCAAAAATAAAAAAATTGAAGAATTGAGAGGAATGATCAGGGGACCCAAAAATCACATAAAAAAAGACAAAATTAATCCAAAGAAAAAGAAAATAAAAAAAGGGGAAACAACACCACAAACTTTTTTTTTGAATCGATATGCTCTAGTAAATTAGATTTTTTCCTTAATTTTTAATTCAAAAGCCAATGAAAAGAAAATTGACAACACTGAAATTCAAAAAAGTTAGAAAATTGATTTTCGTAACTCCTATCTCGGACACCTTATAGGGTCAAATTCCCTTCAAACAAAAATCTAATTTAGAAGAAAAGAAATTAGATAAGAAAAGTGATCCTTTCAAACTTCGTTCTAGAAAAACATCTCATAAAATAGTATTGTAAATTAAAGAACCAGCAATCACAATTTTCAATCCCAAGTGTTTGAATATATTAAGGATACATGAATTCTTCTAAGATTTTTTAAAGATTTAAAGAGGAGGAAGCTTATTTTTTGTGGGCTCATTTTGTACCTCTTTCTCAATTATTTAGTGCACTTTGTGTATCTTTTGATTTTGGTACACTTTATGTATCTTTTCAATTTTATTGACAAATATTGCGCATCTTTTTAGTTGGGCTCATTTTGTGCCTCTTTTATTTTCAATTAATTGGCGCACTTTACGCATCTTTTACAAGCTTTCTTTCTTTTAAAATCTCTAAAGGACTGTTAGTTGTGAGATTAACTTTCAGATATAAAAGAAGAAAAACTAACTGTCTTAGATAAGGAAATGTAAACTACAAAATAGAACCATTCTCATATGATAAATGCAATCACTCGATTAAGATAACATGAAAGTGATTAAATGATTTGGAACACTACTTATATGAGATAGATTACTATAGGATGATAAAATAGATCGCTATTTTAAAGTGCAACTTTTAAATTTTGAAAAAGATTTTTATCCAAAATACACCATTAAAGGAGTTAGAGGAAGAGAAATAATAATCAATATTTCTTTCCTTTAACTATTTTAGAGAGGTTAATCACTGCTTACAAGCTTCTAAATAAAAACAACGATAAAACTCTCATTTAGAAATCAAGTTTGTCAGCAGTAGTGAGCAGTGATCTGATTCTGAAGAAAATAAACAGTGAATCAATAACAGTAGGAAAACACATAGGAAGAAATAACCAAATCGATTAAACAATAACAACAAAAGAAAATTAGCAGAGAATAAAAACCAAAAAGGAAACATATAATTAAATCAAACAAAAATAAAGAAAACTAAAAAATAGAAACTTTAGAAATCAGTAATCATTAAATTCATGCATTTATGTCAATCACACCCAATCTGGTCCTTAAAATGCTGAATGTGTCAAAGGCCAGTTGTTTAGTAAAGATGTCAGCCAGTTGGTTTTCAGTTGCAACATAGTGTAGCTCAATGTCCCCTTTGGTAACATGGTCCCTAATGAAGTGATGCCTTATGTCAATGTGTTTGGTTCTTGAATATTGGATGGGATTCTTAGAGATGCAGATGGCACTGGTGTTACCACATAGAACTAAAATTTAGCCAATAGGTAATCCTAAATCTAGAATTTATTACTTCAACCAAAGAACTTGGGCCACACAACTTCCTAAGGCAATGTACTCAGCTTTAGTAGTGGAAAGTGCAATAAAGTTTTATTTTCTACTAGACCAGGAGACTAAAGATTATCCTATGAATTGACAAGTTCTAGAAGTGCTATTTCTATCCACCCTACACCTTACAAAATTAGAATCAGAATATCCAATAATTTTAAAGGAAGAGCTATGCCTAGGATACCAAATTCTTAAGTTTTGGGTCCCTAAGAGATATCTAAGAATTCTTTTAACTACAGTCAGGTGGGATTCTTTAAGATTAGCTTAAAATCTAGCACAAAGATAAACATTAAACATGATATCAGATCTGCAAGTAGTTAGGTAAAGAAGTGATCCAATTATTCCTTTGTACTTCTTCTAATTAACAGATTTTCTATTTGAATCCTTATCTAACTGAACACTGAAACTCATGGGAGTATTGATTGGCTTGGCTTTATTCATTTCATATTTCTTCAAGATGTCCTTAGTATATTTTGATTAATTAAGAAAGGTTTCATCATCCATTTGCCTTATGCTAAACCCCAAAATGTAGGATAATTCTACCATAATACTCATCTCAAACTCTTTACTCATTATCTTAGAAAAATCATCATATAAATGTTTATCAGAAGATCCAAAAAGTATATCATCAACATAGATCTGAACAATGAGTAAATCATCTCCTACTTTCCTCAGAAAAAGGGTGGTGTCAACGCTCCCCTTAACAAACTCTCTTTTTAGTAGGAATGTGCTAAGCCTCTCATACCATGCGCTAGGTGCCTGTTTCAATCCATATAAGACCTTTTTTAATTTGTAAATATGATTTAGATATTAGAAACTCTCAAAACCTAGAGGTTACTCTACAAAGATATCTTCTTTTATTATCCCATTTAAAAAGGCACTCTTGACATCCATTTTAAAAAGCTTAAATCCCTTATAACAGGCAAATGCTAGTAGCATTCTAATGGCTTTCAATCTAGCTACAGGGGCAAAGCTCTCCTCAAAATTAATCCATTCTATTTGGTTGTGCCCCTTAGCTACCAATCTTATCTTATTCCTAACCACCACACTAGAATCATTTATTTTATTCTTAAAGATCCATTTGGTTCCTATTACACTTTGATTCTTAGGCCTTTCTACTAACTCCCAAAATTTATTCCTCATAAATTGGTGAAGTTCTTCTTGCATAGCAAAGATCTAAAATTCATCAGAAAGGCCTTGATTGATGTTGGTGGGTTTAATCATTGAGATAAAGGCAGAATGGTTTACTTACTTCCTAAGTCTATGCCTAGTTCTAACACATTCAGAAGGGTCTCCTAAGACCAGTTCTTTAGGATGACTCTAAGAATATCTCTAATCTCTAGGCAAAATGTTTTAAGGTTATACCCTTTTCTCCAGATTTACATATTCCACTCCTTGGGTAATCTCTCCCACTACATCAGTGTTTTGAGGCTCTACCCTTTTCTCCAAATTTATAGATTTCACTACTTGGGTAATCTGTCCTAATTCATCTTCTTCATTAGCTCTAGATTTCTTAGGATCAGATTTATCATACACTATATGAGTAGTCTCCTCCATCACCAATGTCCTCTTGTTAAATACTCTAAAGGATTTCCCCACACTTGAATATCCTAAGAACACTCCTTCATCAAATTTTGGGTCAAATTTTCCTAAGGATGATTTTCCATTATTAAGAATGAAGATCTTACAACCAAATACATGGAGGTGGGATATGTTTGGAGTTCTACCCTTAATGATCTCATAGGGTGTCTTATTCAGTTTGGATCTAACATTTATCCTATTCAACACATAACAGGCTATGTTCACCGTTTCTGCCCAAAAGTATATTGGAAGTGAATACTCAACAATCATAGCTCTAGCAGCTTCCACTAAGGTCTTATTCTTCTGTTCAGCTACCCAGTTCTGTTAAGGGGTCCTAGGAGATGAAAAGTTATGGCTAATCCCTTGCTCCTCACAGAAAGTTCCAAATCTCACATTTTCAAACTCTCCACAATGATCACTATGGATGGTCAAGATCTCACAACATAACTTTTTTTGAATCCAAGTGGAGAAAGATTTAAATTCATCAAATGACTCAGCTTTGTGTGACAGAAATCTAATCCAAGTGAACCTCGAGTAGTCATGGACAATCACAAATCCATAGACTTTTCCCCCTAAGCTGGTAGTGTTAATGGGTCCAAAGAGATCCATGTGAAGGACTTGTAAAGGTCTAGAGGTGCTAATATCCTTAATGGAGTGGAAAGAGAATTTAACTTGCTTCCCTAGTTAACAGGCATCACACATGTGATCCTTAGTGAACCTAAGCTTGGGGATACCTCTAACTAAGTCCTTTTGGGTTACTCTTCTAAGGGTTTTCATGCTTGCATGACATAATCTCCTATGCCATAGCTAAGACTCATCAACAGCAGTTTTCAAGCAAAATGATGTAGCACACTCAATGTTATTTAAATCAAGTATATAAAAATTTTTGATCCTCTTGCCCTGCAAAATAGAGTTATTATTTAAGCTGATAATGTAAGTGTTTGCCAAAAACTTTATGCTAAACCCTTTGTCACAGAGTTGACTGATGCTGAGCAAGTTGTGTTTCAGTCCATCTACAAGCAAAATATTTTCAATTAAAAGATTCTTGAAGTTTCCGATTATACATGCACCCACCACTTTCCTGGTGGTGTTGTCTCTAACAGTGACCTTACCTCCAGCCTTAGCCTCCAGTGAAATGAATTGATTTGCATCTCCAGTCATATGCCTTGATCGTTCACTGTCCAGGTACCACATGCTCTCACGAGATATTATGTGAGGGCATCCCTATAAAATCATCAAATGTCAGATTTAGGAATTCAAATATGTTTGGGTTCCTTTTTATGAAAAGAAGAGTGCAATGCATGTGTGTTATACTGTGAATCATGCAATTTGGGCCTCCATACCCAATGTGTACTATGATGAATAGTGCAAGTGTAGGAGATATGTCATAATATGTCACAAGAGAAACATCTAACATCATAAAAAAGATTAACTAATCTATGGGGGTGATAGTGCCTCTTCCTAGATTTGAATGATGCATGTTTTGATGATTTTGAATAAAATTCTTCAAGTGATGGAGGTTTATAAAATTATGCAAATGTAGGAGGTGTTTCTTTATTCTCAAATGCATTAATTTTTATACTTAAAAATTCATTTTCTTTTTTATGACATGAAATTTCTAGTTTCAATGCATGCTCACTATTATCTAAATCCTATGCAATGATGTCTAGATCTTTAAATGCTCTTTCTAAATTAGTATGTGATACTTTTAATGAATCATGCTCAATAATCAATTCAGAATGCTTTTTATTTAACTTATCAAGTAATGACATGTGATTACTATCAAGTATAGAATGATCCTTAAGCAAAACTTCATATTCTGTTTGCATGTTTAAGAATTACAATTTCAGACTAGCATACATTTTCTTAAGTTTCTGATATGATGAATGAATTTTCTCAGAAACTCAAGTAATTGATCATAGGTTGTTCACATACCTCTTATTGGTCAGACTAACCATGATGTTTATCCGCCATCAGACATAAGTTTGTACTCTCCTATTCAGCTTCAGTCTCAGAGGAGTTAGATGCAAAATTTACTTAGAAAGCCTTTTGGATCCTTTTCTTATCCTTCCTGAACTTTAATTTCTCCTCACCCTTCTCCTTACTTAGGTGATCCTTAAGTATAGGACAATCAGCTTTTATATGTCCTAGCTTCCTGCATTCAAAGTAAACTGTATCAGAAGAACCTTTAGAATTTTTACTAGACTTACCTTTATTCTATTTCTAATAGTTATTATATTTCTTCCTTAGAAAGTTTTTGAATTACCTAGTAATTAAGGCAACATCATCGCTTTCAAACCTGGAAGTATCAGTATCCATATCATTCACCTTTAGTGCAATAGTTTTCTCCTTCTTCTTCTCACCTGTATTAAGTTGTCTTTGGTTCACTCCTTGCTCATAAACAATGAGTGATCCAAGTAAGTTATCAATAGAATAAGTATTCAAATCCTTGGATCAAGTAATTACAGTTATCATGGCATCATAGGAAGAAGGCAAACATCTCAAGATTTTATTAACTTTTTCATAATTGGTGGGTTCTCTTCCTAAGGCATGCAGCGAGGTGATAATTTGTGCGAACCTAGTGTATATTTCAAATATTGACTCACTAGGTTTCATATGAAAGAGTTTGTAGTCGTGAAGCAAGATATTCAACCTAGACTGTTTAACTTTAGTTGTGCCCTTATAAGTGATACATAATTTATCCCAAATTTTTTTACCAGTAGTACAGGTTGACACATGCATGTAATCTTTAGATTTTGGTGCGCAGAAGAAATAAACATTTTGCATTAAGTTACACTAAATCCCTATCATCGAGTGTCTATTCGATAAAAAGAAGTTTAGTTTTAACACCATTAATAAGTCTAAATGGTACATCATAACCATCTTTAACAAGCATCCACATGCGATAATTAATCGATTATAAAAAGGTGGATATGCGAGTTTTCTGAAATTAAAAGCTATGTTGTCAAACAAGGGTGGTTGAGTAATAGAATACCCTTCCATGGTGTTTCTATTACCAAAGTTAGCCATGGATCAAATTCAAAAAATTTTCAAAACTTAATTTTATAAATCCCGCTCTGATACCACTTGAAAGTTCGTTAGGGATGTTAAACCCTTATGAATTAGCCCGAGGCTAACCAAGAGGGGGGATGAATTGATTATTTTTTTTTTAAATTCTTAAGCAAAAAAGATTTTGAAAACCTTTTTAGATGTTTTAAAATAATTGCAAAAGCACATTGATGTGGAGATATTTAATCAAACAGAATACCAACTTTACCACACGATCATCCATAGAAAAGTAAAGTGTAGAAATTAAAAATAGAATAGTAAAAGAACGAACACACCAGATTTTATAGTGGTTCGATAAACATGATTTACATCCACTCCCCGAAGCCTCTCCTCCAGGTATTGTACAAAAACTCAATGACTCTCCTTCTGCTCCCACAGCAAGGTGGAGAAGCCTTTACAAAACTCCTTTTTACCAACCTGATGAGGCAGAGAACCCAGACTCCTTTTTCTTCCTCCTGAAGTAGGTAGAAAACTTTACCTCCTTTTGCTTCCTCCTGAAGTAGGCCGAGAACCTTATCTCTTTTTTCTTCCTCTTGAAACAGGCAGAGAACCTTACCTCCTTTCTGATGATCCTTCCCATAGAGACACTAAGGGACGACAAATAAAAATGACAACTCGAATCCTTTCTTGGAGTAACCTTTGTGAACACCTCATAAACTCCCTCTCCCAAGCTCTCCCTCTCCCTCTTAAGAATCTCTTAGGTGAGGACAGTGGTAAAAGATTTTTCTAGTAGTAAGAAAGAGACCTTAAATAGAAGGTCTAAAAAATTGCCCTATATTTTAACTTGCTGTCAAAGATCATCTACGATGATCCTTCGATCATCCTGTACGATCAGTATAAATCATTACCTTCTAACTTGGATGATCTGGTTCCTTTGGATGATTTGGAGACATGGTTTATTCAGATCGTCTGGGATGATTATACAATCATCTTGGACGATTAGTTTAAATCAGGAATATCATCCAACAGACAATTTAAGACGTCCAGGAGAAAATTTTGGATGATCTAAAGAAAATGACTTGATCATCCAGGATGATATGTCCTGTATGATTAGTTCAAAAATGCCCAATATCATCCACCACACAGTTCGGGTCATCCAAGATAACTATGCTGGATGATTTCAAAAAGACTTGATCATCCAGGATGATAAATATATCATTTTGTATAATTAGTTCAAAAATGAAAATATCATCTGGCACACAGTTCAGGTCGTCCAGTTGAGACACACTGGACAATGAGGATTTCTAATTGATCATCCAGGAAGATCTTGCAATCATCTAGGATGATGTGATCGATCAATCAATCCTTAATTACTTTCCTTAATCATATGACAAATTTAAGTATGATTGTAATGAATCATCCAGGATAATACACGTATTGTCCAGGATGATTAGACCAAAATACTAAAATTAAAAACTTGCCTAACTTAGTTTGACGGTTGAGATTTTTTGATTTGAGCATATCATACTATATGATGGGAGTATCGTCCAAGATGATCTGTTTAATCAGACTAACTTAACATGGCTGCCCTAATTAGGGTTTCTATTTTTAGTGGATCATCTAGGATGATATTACTATCATCCAGGATGATATGAATAAAATTAGAATAGAAACTCTAACTCACAAAAAATCTCCCCCTGAGTGTGTGTGTGCATGATTACTTAGCTTGGGGATGCATTACATTACATTTAACTCAAGAAAAATGAAAAATTACATTGATCTTGAAATGAGAACAGACTGACTCATTATTGAGCTAGCTTGAATTGCAATTGATCTTGTGAACCTGAAAGGTTAGGCACTCAAACAGAAAATATTTTTTATCATCAAAATCATAATCCTTGAATCCAGATTTGCAACAAGATCCAAATCTCCTATTTCTCTTCATTTCTCTATCTCTTCACAAGTATGTACTTTTGAGGTTATGGGCTTTTGAGGTTATGGAATGATGGGAAGAAGCTTGGAGAAGATAGAGGGAGCTTTAGAGAAGCAAGAGGAGGGAACTTGAGGGCTGGAGGTAGCTTGGAGAAAGAGTTTTTTATGTTATGAGGCTATTTGCATGCTTTATTCCATTTAGTTCCCTAGGATTTGAATGGAGGGCTAAGATTTCTTGGAGCCCTCCATTGGGTGCTTGCCACTTGTCCAAAGTGATTGGAAGTTAGGGGAAAGGCTGCTTGGATGAGAGTGACCTGGTTGGGCTTATGTGATAGGAGGTGACCACATTTTGCCCCATTTGGTTAGACCATGTGCTTAGGCTTAATTTAGGAGCTGCTTTAAGGATGTTTGAGGGCTGATTTATGTGGCTTAGGGAGAAGAATTCTGGAGGGAAATGTAATGGTTAATGGGATTTAAGCATTTTGACCCATACTTTGGTTTTGCTTACTTATTGACCAGTCAACTAGTCAAAGATGATTGGGATGGGTCTTGGGGAGGTCATATTTATTATAGGAAACAAACCCAAGGGATTTGGTGAAATGGTTTTGATATTAGATGAAAATTTGGCTATATGCATGTGTTTGACCATCTCAAATAAGTTAACCAAGTTAAACCAACGGGGGTTTGACTCATGAAAGTGTTTAATATGTATTGGGCATGCAATGAAAGGGTTTAATTTTGTTTGATGATGGTTGGAGCATTAAATTTAAATTTTGTTAAGTTTGTGGTTGATTTGGTCAACCATGGTTAATTTGGTCAACAATGGATGACTTGGTCAACCAGGTCAAACTATAGGTTGGGGTTAGGTGCAACAAGTTCAAATTCATATTTTTAACCTAGTAAAGGTGGTCCCACATAAGGGTGAGGTCTCTTTGAATGAAATGAATGTTTGGGCTCTTAAGGGGTATTTTGGTCAACTATGGTTGACTTGGTCAACTAGGTCATACCAAGGGTTGGGTTTAGGTTCAATGCATCTCAAATGATATTTCGAATGCATTGGAAGGGTTTTCAATGGTTGGTTTGAATGAGCCATGTCGAGGTTTAAGGGAAAGATTGATTTTCCCTTATAAATTTTGGGGTTTAGTGGGCCCATGGTCAACTGTGGCCAAGTAGAGTCCACCAAAAATTTAATTTTATATTTAACATGTCATAAAAAGGGTCATGGACATGTTTAAGGAATTTTGGGAAGTTTCTGAAGTTAATTTCCACAAGGTGCATATTTCAGTGGCATGGGCTATAAATATTTGAAGGTTTTATAGCCTATGGAAATCGATTCAATTTTTAGGGTTAGAGGGATCAGATTGGCCTCAAATTTGGATGGTTTACCTTAGAGACTGATAGATCATGAATCAAAGGTTATTTGGTTTGGTTTAGAGGTGATAAAAAAATACACAAAAAGGGTTATGGGACAAGGGAGTTTGGCCTTCACTTTCGGTTTGAGATTTTTAGTTTAGTTTTGGATTTTGGCATTTGATTGATTGAGTTTGGTTTACTCATGCCAATGAAAATCATTTAGGTGATGGTTAATGAGAGAGTTGAAGAGGACAAGTGATAGCCAATAAGTGGCTACTACTTGAGGCAATTTAGGTGTAACTTGAATTTAAGTTTGGGTTTGATTTGAATTGGGCTTGGATTAAATTTTTTAGCTAGTCAACCTCATATAAAAATGAGATTAATAAATGGACCCCAATATGTCTAGTAGAATAAAGTTATATTGCACATATGTTTGATTGAAAAAAATAGTTTTGAAAAAGTGTTTAATTTTCTTTGGGAAATATTTAATTTCTGGAATTTAAGTTTTATAATCGAACACTTATTATGAATGATATATCACCTCGGAGGGTGAACATATCGTTCCCTAATAGGTTCCGATTACAAATCTTGATTTACCCTGATTATGGTAGTCAAACTTAAGGAGAAACAACATATGATCCCTAAGAATCAAAATGATGTTAAATTTAATGTTTAACTACAATAGTCTAGTAAAGAGATTATTAATTTCATAATCAAAGTTATAATAATAGTCCGATATATCTTTCCAAAGAAAGAGGATATCATCTGTTATCGATCATTTGAAAATGACGATAATGATCGTTGACTTTTGAATTTCCCAAAGATAATTAATTAAAATTTAAAAAAAAACTTGATTTTAAAAATCAGGTCTGGGTTTCTAAATCTCCTACAAGCGCAAGCACTCGTAGTTAATTACATCGTAGGAAAATAGAAATCTTCCTACGAATACTCTCGATTAAAATAGCGATACGAATTTTGTTTAAGATTTCAAAGTTTGATATCAAGGGAGATTAAGGGTTGGAAATTCAACAGGGACTGGTTCAAAAATGAACACTTATTTCTAGAGTCAAAGGAAGAAGAGTAGGAGGTGTCTTGAGATTCTGAATTACTTCAGAAACACCTCAACCTATTCTAAGTGTTGGGCTTAAATTAGATTGAAAGAGATTTAATGTTTAAGTGGTCAATTTTATTAGAGAGTGGGCATTAGATTCCCGGAAGGTTGAGGTCTTAGGATTGAAGATCTGCCTTAGAACCTAAGTCTAAAATTGGGTACTGGAAAATCAGTAACCCGGATACTAACTAATGCAATGCAATCCTGGACTTACCCCAGCCTGGATTGGGGAGCCAGCTAAACCACCTAATCGCTTCAAAACTATGAGTCAAAGTCTTTATAAAAGAGTGGTTAAGGATGTTATTTAAGATTAGTTTAAGGAGAGTGGGGCTAACATCTAGAGCAGATTCCTAATTAGCCCCTTAACATATGTTCGGTGAAATGCTTAGGCTAGAAATGCAATTAAAGATTTAACTCAATTTTTAATTTGTTTCTAATGTAATGCATGCAAATTGACTCGATTAAATGCTTAAATCAGGATGAAGAAGTTTTAAAATCAGGCTTAAAAAAATAAATTTTTCCCAAGAAGATTGCACAGATTCCCTTGGACAGAACTGCACCCTAGTAGGTCAAGTGGTCTGCCAAAACCCGCAGGCGGGGAGGTACCTAACAAAAGGAGGGAAGAGTGCAATAATTATGAAATGAGAACTCCCGGCGGTCCTGGGCTTACTTCTTAAAACGTTAGAGTTACTATATGATTCTTAAAATATTTTAATTTTGTTTAAGTAAAAATAGTTTTATTCGTACCCTCACGAGCCTCCGATCGGGTTCCAGGTTAAATCAAATACGACATGCAAGATTGCCAAATAAACTAACAAAAGTAGGAAAATCCTAATCGCAATCAACACATTAATCAAATCAATCAAATAATTAAATTAATTAAATAAATATTCAAAATGAAAGTCCATAGGCAAGTGCCTTTTAATTATACAACTCAGGGCATGCAGGAAAAGTAAAGTGGCCAGGCACCACTGACTACAACCCGGATTCTACTCCTAAGACTCAAGTGACTTTGAGAATGGGTCTTCTCGTTCTTCACTTCTTCATCCTTCTGGAACTCCTTGGATCATCAAGTCCGGATATCCAAATGAAAAGAAACTCTCCCTTGAAAGGGGGTTATCTTTTCTCTTTGGATATTTAAAATCATCCAAATTTGGATCTCCAAATGGAAAGAGACTCTCCCCTAAGGGATGTCTCTTCCTCTTTGGATTCCAAATTGGATGCTTAAACATCCCATTCTCAAATCACTTTAAATAATTTATAACTCAATTTACATTCAAATTACATCAATTACAATTAAAAGTCTAGACTCGATCCTGCAGGGTTATCCTAATAATCAACAGTTATAGAAACATCCCAAGCAGTTAATATATTTAAAATTTAAAATACTCAAATCAGCCACACTTGGCCATGCTCTTTTAATTATTAAAGGGGGACTTAAGCAAATTTCTGGAGCACCTGTGCAATTTTTAATATTAATGATTTTTGCCCCCTTTAATTTATGCCCTGTATGAGCATGGCCACGTGCATAAGATTGAATTAGTATAAATCGTACCTAACCTAAGGGTAGGTCTAACGTACAATCAAATCAACACAGAATGAAGTAAATAAATAAACAATCACATCAATATCAATTGCTTAGATCTAGCAACCAGCATGCAATGAAAACCATGAAAAACCCGGCACACGTAAGTAGCAGAAAAGTAAACACCGGCCTAGCCTAAGACTAGAGTTGGTTGTCCTAGCAAACCATCTAAAGTGTGTGAGGTAGGCTGTGTGGTTTTGATATGTCCTAAATAGGCATTTGATTGAAGTTGTTTGATGCTCTAGTTGGTTGAAGGCTTAAGGGAATTTTAATTAAAATTTAAATCTTAATGATTTGAATTTGATTTTAAATTTGATTCAATTATTTGTTGGATACCACCTTTGTTACACACCGAGGCCGTGAAGTTTATTTCACCTTCCTTGGGGCTAATTTAATAGCCTCGTAGGCCTGGGTTACCTAGTGGTACCCGGTATGAATAATGATTTGAGTTTGATTAAGGTTTGAAGATTGATTAATTTTAATTAAGGTTGGTTGATTGCTGATTTTAAAGTTAAGTTGATGTTTTCTGGGTTTTTTGAAGATTTATTGAATTTTAGCATTTTTTGGATTATTTTAATGATTTAATTAAGGGGTTAAAAGTTGAGTCATATGCCTTCGAGTTTGCTCAATTTAGAGTTTATTTGAATTAGTTATGAATTTTTGAAGTTTTGCCAATTTATTGAATTTTCAAAATTTATTTAATTAAAGCCTTTTTATGGTTTGAATCCAAATGACCTCCAAACTCCTTGAAATTAACTCCAAAGGTCAGGAATGACCTAAGGAGTGATCTTCAGGTGTTTGGAAAATTTCTGGAATTTTTAATGATTTTTAATTAATTAAATTAATTAAATATTGAATTTCAATTAAACTTAAATTAAACTTAATTTTGAAGTCCAGTCAAGGGGCTTTTATTTTTCATTGATTAAGGGTTTAATTCTGGTCAGTTTGAGATATTATATGTAATTTTTAGACTTAATCTTGATTTATTAGAATTTCTGGAAGATTTGAAGCTTAATTAAGGTTCAATTTTGATTAAATTAATTAAGCAGCTTAATGACTTCAAAATTCAGTGAAAAATTTTTTATAAGCTGATCATGTCACTAAGTTTGAATGTTTAAGGTTTCAAATCAATTTGAAATGTATCTTAATTATAGGAAATATTCTAAATTTTTTACTCAAGTCCTTAATTATTGTCCTTAATGACACTAGGTTTAAGTAGGTTCAAATCAAAGTTCTGCTAACCCTTAACAATCATATGTAGATACACACATCAAACAATCAATCCTAGATCTAAGAGAGCTTTAAAATAAGTGATGTGTGTATGTCCTTAAGCATACATGGATTAACATTAATTCTAATGATTAATGATATCATTAGTGAATAATTAAAAAATATAATTATTCACTAATGACCTTCTCCACAAATCCTATTCAATCCAACTTAATCTAAGTTTAGAATTTCATGGGATCTCTCAAATATTTAAAATTTAAATATGTATATATATAATTTTAAAATGATATTTATATATATATATATATATATATATATATATATATATATATATATATATATATATATATATATATATATATATATATATATATATATATATATATATATATATTTATATATGTTTGAAAGTAGAGTATTTAAGGTTAATATTTCAAAATACTATTAAAATAATTTTAAAATATCATTAAATAATTTTAAAAAAAAATTGAGAGATCCTCTGGTTTATTTGGAAATATTTTGAAAATAAAATTTAATTTTAAAATACTTAATATAATATTCTAATTTAGTATTAATTAAGTATTAAAATATTAGAATTATTTAAAATACTTAAAGTAGAAACATTTTGAATTTAATTTAATTATTAAGGTTCAAATATTTGAAATATATTATTTAATTCAAAATTATTTTAAAATAAGTTTATTTTAAAATTGTGAAATTAAATTGATTTATTTTAATTAATTAATACTTAAAATAGCCAAATAAACAACATTTAAAATTATTTAAAATACAAAAAATATTTTAAAGTAATTTTATATTTAAATTAAAGGCCTTGAAAATCTAAGCATTTTGACATATTAAGTGAAATTTTTGGATTTATATCTAATTTTTAAACATTTTTTGAAGTTTTTAAGGTTTAAAAATATATTTAAAATAATTAAAAGGCGTTTAATAGTCTCTGACGGCGCTGACGACACATGGAGACCTTTCATTGGTTGCTCGAATCATGGCTAATCATTAACCGCCGGCGGCATTAAATGCAAATGATTGCGCCGTTGGCAATCATTTGCATTTAATGCACGGCGGTGGCGGGACCCACGCGGCTTTTAACTTAAATGATTCAGCACGTGCGGATGCCGTTGGATCAGGCGCGGTATGAAATGTATGGCCTGGATGAAGCCGGACGGTGATCCAAATTTCCAGCGGATCATGCCACTTTGATTAAATATAAAACAACGCAATGTGGGCCATTGATCTCAAGATCAACGGCCCAGAACACTTGCGGTTCATGCAGGTTTAAATCGAGACTCAAACTCACAAAACGCTTCGTTCTACCAAACTAGTGGATTAAATCAAATGAAAATTTAAACTTAAATTGAATGCATGAACAGAATTAATGTGGAAGGTTTTTTTTTTGGTTTAAATCGAGCTTAATAAAAAGCTAATTAGACTAGAGTGCCTTAATCTAGGTTTAATTTTACCTTGATTCATTGGATGGATTAATCCGCTTAAGCTATCTCTGAATTTGTTGTCTGTCCAAGATTAATTTTGCAGAAGAACTCGAGCCTTGAAAATGCCTGGATCCAAGGGAAAATCGGTTGGACGGAGTAATAGTTTGAGATGGCCGGAATCTCACCGTCGACAGCTCCCAAATGGCCGGTTTGACTTGAGAAAGGTTTAAGGATCTCCTAGAAGCTCAAAACGAAAGGATTATTTTTTTTCTGGATCTGCTTGAGAAGAGAGATAAAGGATCCCTCCCAATGAGGCTCTCAAGAGGGTTTTCACCCTATTCAGCCTCCTCTCTCCTAAAGGGACGGCTGGGATGGATTGTGAGGCTTGCTGGGATGTTTCCAGGTGTCCCTAAACAGTTATAAAGTCAGGGAATAAAAGGACACATGAAAGGACCTGATGTGGAGAGCCATCTTGTCCTTTAAGCATATGTGGCCATGTGCATTGGATTAGTCTACCAAACTTTGTTCTACCAAACTCTAATCCAAGGCTTATGACCAGCTTAAGAACATTCCAGAATATGTTTAGAGCTGTCAAAGTCATTAGGATTAAGGTAGAATAGATTTGAAATAGAGTTTTGACCACTTTGACCACTCTTTATCCATTTGGAGACTTGTTGACTAGGTTGAATGGTCAACCAATCCACATGGATGATGATGTGGCATCATGAAGTGGTCTTAAGCTGATTGAATTGATTTAAAAATGATTTGAAGGAATTAAATGAGTGCATGTGCAAGTTAAGAGGTATTTGACCAAACTTAAAAAATTAATTTTAGTCAAAATCTCTAAGACTTGGCTTGAATTGGATTTCGATATATTTAAACTCTAAGATAGAGTAAGATCAAGGGCTTGATAGAGTTTAAGTGAATTAATTCATTAAGAGTCATTATTTTGACTCAAATAAATCACATTGGGATGGACTTGGGTTCAATTGACCAAGTCAACTATTGATTGGGTCAAGGGGTCTAGTCAAATCCAAATCATTGGGGAATGTGTTCAAAGGAGATTTGATAAAATTTGAATGCATCTGGGATTTGATTTGAAGTAGGGAAGCTTAAGGGTTTGAAGTGGGCAACCTAAGTTGACTTGGTCAACCAGGTTGACCTAGGGCCCGGGACTGGGTCCAACCAGTTCAGAATGACATTCTTAGTCTACTGGTGGTGGTCTCAAAGTTTGGGAAAGTTATTTGGTCAAAATGACCTATTTGGGCCCTTAATGGGCCTTTAGGTCAACCAGGTGGATCCAGGGTCTGGAAATGGATTCAACAGATTTGAAATGATATTTGGAGACCAATGAAGGTGGTCCCAAGGTCTGAGGAGGTCATTTGGTTAGAATGACCTGTTTTGACCCTAAAGGGCCTGTTTGGTCAACCTGGTTGACTTGGTCAATCAAATTGACCCAGGGGCTGGTTTTGGGTTCAATAGATTGGGTTTGATATTTGAAACTTGCTGGAGGTGGTTGCATTTAATTTGGAACTCATTTGATTCAAATGACTATTTACATCCCATAGGGGTATTTTGGTCATTTTGTCCCCTGGTCAACTAGGGGTCAAATTGAGTCCAATAAAATATAGTTTATTGCTCAATGGGTCATAATCAAGGGTCTGGAAGTGATTTTGGAGCTTTTTAGAAAGCTCCAAGATCAAAATCCACTAGGTGGCAGGTTCAGTGGCATAGACTATAAATATTTGAAGGTTTTACAGCCTTTGGATTTCAATTCAATTTCTGAGGTTAGAGACCTCAGAATGGGCTCAAATTTGGAGGGTTGCCTCTAGAGACATGTCAAATCAGTGTGGAACTAATAGACCTTGAATTAGAGGTCATTTGATAGGGTTTTGAAATATTCAAAAATTCATTGGAAAATGCTTTCAGGACTTATACCTTTGGCCTTGGATTTGAATCTGGAAATCTGGTTTTGAATTGGATTTTGAGCTTGAATGATAGGGTTTTAATTAAGTCTAGATTGAATTGAAGCTTGGATTGATCTAGAGGAATCCTAGGGTTTAGAGTAGGCCCTGGGGTTCAGATCAGCTTAAAGGAATCCTAGGGTCTAGAATAGATCATAGGGACTGGAGTGTGGGAAGATCCTAGAATCTAGAAATCCTAGGATCTGGGGTCTAGAATAACCCTAAGATCTAGAAATCCTATTATCTAAAGGAATCTTAGGATCTAGAGGCATCTTAGGGTATAGAGTAGATCCTAAAGTCTGAATTCTAGACAGATCCTAGGGTCTAGATAATTCCTAAGATCAAAATGGATTTGAAAGAATCCTAGGGTCTAGAATAGATCCTAAGGTCTAAGAAGATCATATGATCTGGAGTCTAGCAAAATCTTAGGATCTAGAGTAGATCCTAGGGTCTGGATAGATCTAAGGTCTAGGAAAATCCTAAGACCTAAATTGATCTAAAGTCAGGGTAGATCTTAGGGTTAGAAATCTAGGAAAATCCTAGGGTCCAGAGTAGATCCTAGGGACTGAAGTCTAGGAAGCTCCTAGAGTCTAGGAAACCCTAAGGTCTGGGATCTAGAAGGTTCTTAGGATCTAAAATAGATCCTAAAGTCTGGATTCTAGGAAGATCCTAAGGTCTAGATAGATCTGAGGTCTAGGAGAATCCTAAGACCTAGACTGATCTAGAGTCTAGGTAGATCCTAGGGTCTAGAATAGATCCTAGGGTCTGAAGTCTAGGAGGATCCTAGAGTCTAGGTTAGTCTGGAGTTTGATTGAGTTGAGTTTTAAAATTAATATGGGGTTAAATCAATTTGAATCTGGATTGATATTTAAATTATGTATTGATCTACGATCAGCTTGATCCTAGGGTCAAGATTGATCTTAAGGATTGGAATGGTCCTACTGACCTCATACAAAAATGAGGTCAACAAATGGACCCCCAATATGTGTAATAGAATGTAGTTCTATTACACATATTGGCGTTAACCGAATAGAATGGTCAAGTCTGGAGCTTTGATCCTAAGGGAAAGAAAAGTCTATCCCTGGGGAATTAAGTTTGAGTTGATACTAGGGTAGTGCTAGGAAAAGTGCACTCTACTACTAGTGGGTCTGGTCCTAAGGGAAAGGAAAAATCTATTCCTAAAGGAGAAGAAAGTCTGGGTGATCCTATAGGAAGAAGAAACGCCTAACCATAAAGGATTGAATCTAGATTTGATTCTAAGGGAGAAGAAATCCTAACTCAAGAAGATTGAATTTGAGTTGAATCTAAGGGAAGGAAATCATGGCCCTAGAAGATTGAATTTGAAATGAATCTAAGGGAAAGAGATCCTAGCCCTAGAAGATTGAATTTGAAACTTGATTCTAAGGGAAGGAGAACTTAACCTTAGAGGTTTGAATTTGAAACTTGATTATGAGGGAAGGAGATCTTAACCTTAGAGGTTTGAATTTGAAATGATACTAGGGTAGTGCTGGGGACAGCGTACTCTACCACTAGTAGATCTAGTCCTAGGAGAAGGAAGAAAACCTATCCCTAAGGAAAAGAAAGCTTTAATGATCTTATAGGGAGGAAGAACTCCTAGCTACAGAGGATTAAGTTTGAATTTTGATACTAGGGAAGTGTCACGAAGGGCGTACTCTGCCACTAGTAGATCTAATCCTAAGGGAAGGAAGAAGAACCTAGCCCTAAAGAAAAGAAAGCTTGATTGAGATCGATTCCAGGACGGTGCTATAGAGGACTTACTCCATCACTGGGGAGTCTAATCCTAAGGGAAGGAGAAAAGCCTAACCTTAAGGAGAAGAAAGTTTGATTTATGAAGTTGAAATTGAATCCAGGACGGTGCCACAGGGGACTGGCTCCATCACTGGGAAATCTAATCCTAAGAGAAGGAGAATATTTACTCTGAGGAAAAGAGAACTGGATGATCTCATAGGAAGATAGTTTTGTTTCCTATAAGTGATCATACTTAAAGTTTTGAATTTTGAAACTAGAATGGTGCCGTAGAGGGTGTTATCCATCACTAGTAGATCTAATCCACTGGAAATCAAGCATGATGACTCACATCTATCCTTAAGGAAAAGAAAACTGAAGGACCCTGAGGGAAGGAAGCATTGCTTCCCACAGAAGGTCAGATCTGGATTTTGAACCTAAGACGGTGCCACAGAGGGCATGCTCCATCACTAGTAGATCTAATCCTAAGAAAAGAAAGTACGATGACTCACATCTATCCTTAAGGAAAAGAAAACTGGAGGACTCTGAGGGAAGGAAGCATTGCTTCACACAGAAGGTCAGATCTGGATTTTGAACCTAGGATGGTGCCACAGAGGGCTTGCTCCATTACTAGTAGATCTAATCCTAAGGAAAGAAAGCATGATGACTCACATCTATCCTTAAGAAAAAGAAAACTGGAGGACCCTGAGGGAAGGAAGCATTGCTTCCCACAGAAGGTCAGAACTGGATTTTAAACCTAGGACAGTGCCATAGAGGGCAAGCTCCATCACTAGAAGATCTAATCCTAAGGAAAGAAAGCACGATGACTCACATCTATCCTTAAAGAAAAGATGACTGAAAGAAGCTAGGATGGTGCCACGAAGGGCGTACTCCACCACTAGCGGATCTAATCCTAAGGAAAGAAAGCACGATGACTCACATCTAACCTTAAGGAAAAGAAAACTGGAAGAAGCTAGGATGGTGCCACGAAGGGCGTACTCCACCACTAGCGGATCTAATCCTAAGGAAAGAAAGCACGATGACTCACATCTAACCTTAAGGAAAAGAAAGCTGGATGATCTTGTAAGAATGAAGCATTACTTCGCACAAAATCGGGTCTAGAGTGATCGATGTAAAGGAAGCTTGCTTAACATAGGGGATCTAGTCTGGATGATCGTATATAGAGGAAACTTGCTCTATATAGAGGATCGAGTCTGGATGATCATGTATAGAGGAAACTTGCTCTATATAGAGGATCAGGTCTGGAATGATCATGTATAGAGGAAACTTGCTCTATACAGAGGATCGGATCTGGAGTGATCATGTATAGAGAAAACTTGCTCTACACAGAGGATCAGGTCTGGAATGATCATGTATAGAGGAAATTTGCTCTATACAGAGGATCGAATATGGAGTGATCATGTATAGAGAAAACTTGCTATACACAGAGGATCGGGTCTAGAATGATCATGTATAGAGGAAACTTGCTCTATACAGAGGATCAAATCTGGAATGATCATGTATAGAGGAAACTTGCTCTATACAGAGGATCAGATTTGGAGTGATCATGTATAGAGGAAACTTGCTCTATACAGAGGATCGGTCTGGATTGATCATATGTGGAGGAAGCTTGCTCCACACAGAGGATCCGATCTAAACTCTGGAATTTGAGATTTGAAAGATTTTTGAATTTGAATTGATTGAGTTTTGAATTTAAAGATATTTGAATTTGAAATTTGGTTTGACGAATTTGAATTTGAAGGGTTTTGACTCTAGTTTGATTTGATTTTTAATTTGAAATGTTTTGAATTTGATTCAAATTGGTTTTGAATTTAAAAATTTTGAACTTGATTCAAGTCGATTTTGAATTCTTAAAAGTTTTTGAAATTTGATCTTACATTTAATTTTGACTTAAAAAGGTTTAGAATTTGATTTTAATTTTGACACTCATATGGATTGGTACTTCCTGAAGGGCCTCCCCAATTTTTTTGAAAATATTGGGTGGCATTTTCGAGGGTCGATCAGTCAATTAGAAATTCTCTCAAAGATCATTATTAGAATGAATGATCCAGTCAACAATGACTCAAACTTTCCATTGAATTTATAATGGACTAGAAGTGGTCTACAAAAGACTACGACCATTCTCCTATTTGGGGAGTTCTAAAGTGACACAGCTTATTAGTATCTTGAATCAAACGTGACTTATGAACTTTTAAACTTTGTTGAGCATGTACTTGATTTTTATTTGAGGCCCTTGAGCTCCTTGAATTGGAGTCATGCACTCTGCTCAATTAGAGTTTGATTTTAAACAGCAAGTCTCAGCTCAGGAAACTACGCTTCTAGATCAGAATGATCTAGGACCCAGCACAGGATGTGGTTTGATTTTGAATGACAATTTCCAGCATTATAAAATACGCCTTTAGTGGGATTGAACTTGGACCCAGCATAGAGTGTAATTTTATAAGGAAGGCCTAGTAGGAAAAGATGCCTACGTGGGAAGACTTACACACATTTCTCAAGGGCAAAATTTAAATCTTCATCAAGAATAGAAGATTCATTCTTCTTATTAGAAATTTCCTCTAAGTATTTGGACCATATCGTAATGAAAAACGAGAACAAATTTAGAAGTACAGTGAAAAGTTTGAGTAACCCAAACTAACCTGAAAAGGTTTGAGGATTTAGGTTTTGTTGACCCAGACCAAGTTTCGTAGGAACTAAACTGGGGTCTCCCTTAAGTATTTTGAATTAAAATTAATTTCAAAGAGGTTTAAGTTGAATATAGAAATTTGATCTTTTCAATTCTCTAGCACAAGAGATTTTTGTATCTTGATAGATTATCGATGCACGGTAAAAATTTTGGATTCAAAATTTATCAAAGTCAAGTAATTTAAAGTTGACTGGGTCTTTTGAGATTTAAGAATTTAAAAGAAGGGAGCCTCTTTCTTTCTTTTTTTGGTGGCGCACATTGCGCATCTTTTGATTTATAGTGTATTTTACACTATATATATTTTTTAATTTTGGCGCATTCGCGCATCTTTTGAGTTTATTTTGATTTTGAGAAAAGGCTGCACCTTACTTAAATTCAATGCCGGGATTATATCTCAAGTACAAGAGAAGAAAACTCACTCTCTTATACAAGAAAGAATAATCCTCAAGGCGGACCCAGTCTTTTTAAAAAAAAAGTATCAGCTTGACTTTTGAAAATCATTGAACAGATTTTAAGCACGCAAGAGACATCTATTGAGATAGAAAATTACGAGATGATTGAAAAGATTTTTATTTCAAAGTTCAACTTAGGTTTGACATTGATTTTAATTCAACAGTTAAATCGATCCCACAAAAGAGGTGGGAGGGAGGGGAATTCAAAAATTTGATGGAGTCAACAACAACTTTCTCCTATTTAAAACTCAAAATATAGGTCAAATTTCATTAAAAAGTTAACTCAGCTATCTTGAAGGTCTAAAATCAATACACTTGAGAAATTAGAAACTTTCCTTAAAAAGAAATTACAAATCTAGGTGGCAAGACCCTAGTAGTGCAGAATTAGATTCCTACGATCTCCTTGGAGGGAGAGACTATTATTGGGTCTGCACTATCCTTAGAGGTTGCTACATCACTTTAATCAAAAGATTTATCTCGATAGGACCCCGTTGAAAGTTAAATTTTAACGGTATAACTATTTGATATAATTCTAGATTATTTCCTCTCTCTTATTACTAGTGGTCTAGTAATTAGGAGAGTGGCACCCCGAGTGGTTTCTACACCTCCTCCTCTCTAATTGATGTAGTGGGACATGTATAGAAATGTGACCTAACATCATCTAGTAGAGTGGACGGGTCATAACCTTCAACTGGGGGCCTAGGGCCTAGTGCTTGTGTTTGTTCAGTTCTGGCTTGATTGATTCTTGCCATGTAGTAGTCGAGAAGGTGTATTGAAGATTGTGCTCTCGTTTCTACAACCTCCCTCCTTTTAGCAACATGAGAAGGGTGGAAACGATTTCCACTAGGGAAGGGGTTCGTAGAAGGAGCAACGAACTTTTGATTAGCCTCGGACTTGACATGCTTTAAGGCTTTCGCCTCAGCAGTCTTCCTGGCCTTAACAACCTTCTTTCTGACTCTACGAAGGTAGTTCTTCATTTTATTCTTACTGGCCTTGCTAACGGCAGGGGTACTAGAACTTGAGCCAATCTCAGGCTGAGATGGTAGCTCTTCTATCGTTATTAACTTCTAGTTGTTATCCTCCTCAGTAGAAGGTATAATGGGTAAAGGGGTGACATCAGTCTCCATCTCGGAGATGGGGGAGTCAACTCCTGACCGAAAAGTAATCTCAACCAAGGGGACATTCCTTCGTATTCCAACAGACAGATCAATCATTTCTTCTCCATCGACTAATAACTTAAAGTCTTGGAATTGTATTTCAAACTGGATAAAATTACTAGAAGTGATTCCTTCGACTATCAAGTTTCTATCTAGAGAGAAAATGAGTTTCCCAGCCATTTCAGTGCTTAAATCCTGAAATTAATGAACAGAGATTTGAATTAGTTAATCTTGAATATGAATTTAAATTTTAAATTTGATTAATGTTATTCAAAATTTGATAATTCAATCATGTTAAGATTAGATTCAAAATAGTGGTTCGTAGAATTGACAAGGACTTAAGGCTTGAACCTGACACTTTCGCTACACCAATTAACTTGGGGCAAAATGTCAAAGTTCAAACTCGAACTTGAATTCAAAATTGAAATTAAAATTTGAAGTAACATTCAAATTTGAATTTAAGGTTGAGATTGTATTTTGAATTAAAGTTTGATTTGAATTTGAACTTAAGGTTGAAGTCGAATGGACCTTTCTTCAAATCTTGTGACTCAACAGATCGAGTTTCACTCAATCATATAGGTACACAAAATTGATATGAAAGATCCAAGGATCGAGCTTGACTCTTTTCATTTCACCAATTGACTTGGATCGAAATATCAAAGTCCCCATCAAAATTAAATTGACTTTAAATTGGAAATCAAATGTAAATTTCAGGTTAAAAATATATTTGGACTCAAAGTTTGAATTTGAACTTGAAGCTGAAGTCAAATGAATCTTTCTTCAAATCTTATGACTCAACAGATTGAGTTTCACTCAATCATGTAGGTGCATAAAATTGATATGAAAGATTCAAGGATCGGGCTCGACTCTTTTCATTTCACCAATTGACTTGGGTCGAAATGTCAAAGTCCTGAATTTGATCTTGAAATCAAATATGAAGTTGAATTTAAGTTTGGAATCAAATTTAAGTATAATTTTGAAATTGAATTTGAACTTAAGATTGAATTTGGTTTTGAGGTTGAATTTAAACTTAAATCTTAAATTCAATTCAAGCTTGAAATTGAATTGAAATTAAATTTGAATTTGAATTTGAATCTGGATTTAAACTCAAGGTTGGAACTGAACGGATCTTCTTCAAAATTTGAAACTCAACATATTGAATTTTGTTCAAATATGTAGGTTTACCAAATTAGCCTGAAGATTCTAAGGCTTGACTTTTTGCACCCCACCAAGCAATTTAGGGGTGAAATGTCAAAGCCCAGAATTGACTGAAGAATTTTGAATTTGAATTGCATGTGTTCAACTACAACAGAATATTGTAGAAGACACATAGCAACGACGATTGAAGTTGATTTGAAAGATTTTTCTTGACTTTTGAAACTAAAAAATGTTGAGTTTTATTTTCAACATAATGGTTAACAAAAGTTAAGGGAAATCTAGAGACCTGGTTTGACTCTTTCACCATACTGACTAGCTTGGGGTGAGATGTCAAAATTCAGGTTGAATTAAAGAAATTTTGAATCTGGATTTTAAGATTGAGGGATTTTTTTTTTTTGTAAATTGTGAAACTTAGCACATAGGGATTTATTCGCATGTGAGTTTGCAACATATGTAAAAAGATTTTGATAAGCTTGGCTTGACTCTTTTGCTCTACCAATAAACTTGGAGGCAAAATGTCAAAGCCCAGCCTTGGAGAGAGGTTTCCCACACTCGCCTCTCTTTTCACATGTCTTAATTGAGTTGGCCACACTCACCCAAGGAAGAAATGGGTAGAAGGACCAACGGAAAAAAGATAGTCAAAACTACCGATGCAACAAAATTCGTACTGCTATTAAAGATGGAGAGAGAGATTATCCCCAACGGAGTCGCCATTTTTTGTTTGATTAAAAAAAATAGTTTTGAAAAAGTGTTTAATTTTTTTTGGGAAATGTTTAATTTTTGGAATTTAAGTTTTATAATCGAACACTTATTATGAATGATATATCACCTCGGAAGGTGAACATATTGTTCCCTAATAGGTTCCGATTACAAATCTTTATTTACCCTGATTATCGTATTCAAACTCAAGGAGAAACAACATATGATCCCTAAGAATCAAAATGATGTTAAATCCAACGTTTAACTACAATAGTCTAGTAAAGAGATCATTAATTTCATAATCAAAGTTACAATAATAGTACGATATATCTTTCCAAAGAAAGAGGATATCATCTATTATCGATCATTTGAAAATGACGATAATGATCGTTGACTTTTGAATTTCCCAAAGATAATTAATTAAAATTTTGAAAAAAAACTTAATTTTGAAAATCAGTTATGGGTTTCTAAATCTCCTACGAGCGCAAGCTCTCGTATTTAATTACATCGTAGGAAAATAAAAATCTTCCTACGAATACTCTCGATTAAAATAGCGATACGAATTTCGTTTAAGATTTTTAAGTTTGATATCAAGGGAGGTTAAGGGTTGGAAAATCAACATGGACTAGTTCAAAAATGAACACTTATTTCTAGAGTCAAAGGAAGAAGAGTAGGAGGTGTCTTGAGATTCTAAATTACTTCAGAAACACCTCAACCTATTCTAAGTGTTGGGCTTGAATTAGATTGAAAGAGATTTAATGTTTAAGTGGTCAATTTTATTAGAAAGTGGGAATTAGATTCCCGGAAGGTTGAGGTCTTAGGATTGAAGATCTGCCTCAGAACCTAAGTCTAAAATTGGGTACTGGAAAATCAGTAACCTGGATCCTAGCTAATGCAATGCAATCCTGGACTTACCCCAGCCTGGATTGGGGAGCCAGCTAAACCACCTAAAAGCTTAAAAACCATGAGTTAAAATCTTTATGAAAGAGTGGTTAAGGATGTTATTTAAGATTAGTTTAAGGAGAGCGGGGCTGACATCTAGAGCAGATTCCTAATTAGCCCCTTAACATATGTTGGGTGAAATGCTTAGGCTAGAAATGCAATTAAAGATTTAACTCAATTTTTAATTTGTTTCTAATATAATGCATGCAAATTGACTCAATTAAATGCTTAAATCAGGATGAAGAAGTTTTAAAATCAGGCTTAAAAAAATAGATTTTTTTCTAGAAGATTGGACAGATCCCCTTGGACAGAACTGCACCCTAATAGGTCAGGTAGTCTGCCAAAACCCGTAGGCGGGGAGGTGCCTAACAAAAGGAGAGAAGAGTGCAATAATTGTGAAATGAGAACTCCCGGCAGTCCCGGGCTTACTTCTTAAAACGTTAGAGTTACTATATGATTCTTAAAATATTTTAATTTTGTTTAAGTAGAAATAGTTTTATTCGTACCCTCACGATCCTCCGATCGGGTTCCAGGTTAAATCAAATATGACATGCAAGATCACCAAATAAACTAACAAAACTAGGCAAATCCTAATCGCAATTAACACATTAATCAAATCATTCAAATAATTAAATTAATTAAATAAATATTCAAAATGAAAGTCCATAGGCAAGTTCCTTTTAATTATACAACCCAGGGTCTGCAGGAAAAGTAAAGTGGTCGGGCACCACTGACTACAACCCGAATTCTACTCCTAAGACTCAAGTGACTTTGAGAATGGCTCTTCTCGTTCTTCACTTCTTCATCCTTCTGGAACTCCTTGGATCATCAAGTACGGATATCCAATTGAAAAGAAACTCTCCCTTGAAAGGGGGTTATCTTTTCTCTTTGGATATTTAAAATCATCCAAATTTGGATCTCCAAATGGAAAGAGACTCTCCCCTAAGGGATGTCTCTTCCTCTTTGGATTCCAAATTGGATGCTTAAACATCCCATTCTCAAATCACTTTAAACAATTTACAACTCAATTTACATTCAAATTACATCAATTAAAATTAAAAATCTAGACTCGATCCTGTAGGGTTATCCTAATAATCAACAGTTATAGAAACATCCCAAGCAGTTAATATATTTAAAATTTAAAATACTCAAACCAGCCACACTTGGCCATGCTCTTTTAATTATTAAAGGGGGACTTAAGCAAATTTCTGAAGCACATGTGTAATTTTTAATATTAATGATTTTTGCCCCCTTTAATTTATGCCTTATATGAGCATGACCACCTGCATAAGATTGAATTAGTATAAATCATACCTAACCTAAGGGTAGGTCTAACGTACAATCAAATCAATACAGAATGTAGTAAATAAATAAACAATCACATCAATATCAATTGCTTAGATCTAGCAACCAGCATGCAATGAAAACCACGGAAAACCCGGCACACGTAAGTAACAGAAAATTAAACACCGGCCTAGCCTAAGACTAGAGTTGGTTGTCCTAGCAAACCATCAAAAGTGTGTGAGGTAGGCTGTGTGATTTTGATATGTCCTAAAAAGGTATTTGATTGAAGTTATTTGATGTTCTAGTTAGTTGAAGGCTTAAGGGAGTTTTAATTAAAATTTAAATCTTAATGATTTGAATTTGATTTTAAATTTTATTCAATTATTTATTGGATACCACCTTTGTTGTACACTGAGGCCGTGAAGTTTATTTCACCTTCCTTGGGGCTAATTTAATAGCCTCGTAGGCCTCAGTTACCTAGTGATACCCGGTATGATTAAATGATTTGAGTTTGATTAAGGTTTGAAGATTGATTAATTTTAATTAAGGTTGGTTGATTGCTGATTTTAAAGTTAAGTTGATGTTTTCTGGAATGTTTGAAGATTTATTGAATTTTAGCATTTTCTGGATTATTTTAATGATTTAATTAAGGGGTTAAAAGTTGACTTTTTAATTTAAAGAGTTCTCTGTAAAGTTAATATTTTATTAAAATACTAGACCTTAATATAATCAGTTAGATAATAAGTACACTGAAATTAGATTTTTCTACATTTTATTATGAAGGTTTGAAGTTTTGACTTGAATTTGAACTAAGTTTGACCAAAAGTTGACTTTTTTAAATTTGATTGATTTCTGGAAACTTAACATTTTTAGTAAATATTAGACCTTATGATGAGTCATATGCCTTTGAGTTTGTTGAATTTGGAGTTTATTTGAATTAGTTATGAATTTTTGAAATTTTGCCAATTTATTGAATTTTTAAAATTTGTTTAATTAAAGCCCTTTTTATGGTTTGAATCCAAATGACCTCCAAACTCCTTGAAATCAGCTCCAAAGGTCAGGAATGACCTAAGAAGTGATCTTCAAGTGTTTCGAAAATTTCTGAAATTTTTAATGATTTTTAATTAATTAAATTAATTAAATATTAAATTTTAATTAAATTAAAATTAAACTTGATTTTGAAGTCCAGTCAAGGGGCTTTTATTTTTCATTGATTAAGAGTTTAATTCTGGTCAGTTTAAGGTATTTTATGTAATTTTTAAACTTAATCTTGATTTATTAGAATTTCTGGAATGTTTTAAGGCTTAATTAAGGTTCAATTTTGATTAAATTAATTAAGGGGCTTAATGACTTCAAAATTCAGTGAAAAATTTTCTATAAACTGATCATATCACTAAGTTTTAATTTTTAATGTTTCAAATTAATTTGAAATGTATCCTAATTATAGGAAATATTCTAAATTTTTTACTCAAGTCTTTAATTATTATCCTTAATGCCACTAGGTTTAAGTAGGTTCATATCAAAGTACTGCTAACCCTTAACAATCATATGTAAATACACACATCAAACAATCAATCCTAGATCTAAGAGAGCTTTAAAATAAGTGGCGTGTGTATGTCCTTAAGCATACATGGATTAACATTAATTCCAATGATTAATGATATCATTAGTGAATAATTAAAAAATATAATTATTCACTAATGACCTTCCCCACAAAAAATATAATTGAAATGTATCCTAATTATAGGAAATATTCTAAATTTTTTACTCAAGTCTTTAATTATTATCCTTAATGACACTAGGTTTAAGTAGGTTCAAATCAAAGTTCTGCTAACCCTTAACAATCATATGTAAATACACACATCAAACAATCAATCCTAGATCTAAGAGAGCTTTAAAATACGTGGCGTGTGTATGTCCTTAAGCATACATGGATTAACATTAATTCCAATGATTAATGATATCATTAGTGAATAATTAAAAAATATAATTATTCACTAATGACCTTCCCCACAAATCCTATTCAATCCAACTTAATCTAAGTTTAGAATTTCATGGGATCTCTCAAATATTTAAAATTTAAATATGTACATATATAATTTTAAAATGATATTTTAAAATATATATATATATATATATTTATATATGTTTGAAAGAAGAGTATTTAAGGTTAATATTTCAAAATACTATTAAAATAATTTTAAAAAAAAAATTGAGAGATCCTCTGGTTTATTTGGAAATATTTTGAAAATAAAATTTAATTTTAAAATACTTAATATAATATTCTAATTCAGTATTAATTAAGTATTTAAATATTGGAATTATTTAAAATACTTAAAATAGAAATATTTTGAATTTAATTTAATTATTAAGGTTCAAATATTTGAAATATATTATTTAATTCAAAATTATTTTAAAATAAGTTTATTTTAAAATTATGAAATTAAATTGATTTATTTTAATTAATTAATACTTAAAATAGCCAAATAAACAACATTTAAAATTAATTAAAATACAGAAAATATTTTAAAGTAATTTTATATTTAAATTAAAGGCCTTGAAAATCTGAGCATTTTGACATATTAAGTGAAATTTTTTGATTTATATCTAATTTTTAAACATTTTTTGAAGTTTTTAAGGTTTAAAAATATATTTAAAATAATTAAAATGCATTTAATAGTCTCTGACGGCGCTGATGACACGTGGAGACCTTTCATTTGATGCTCAAACCGTGGCTAATCATTAACTACTGGCGGCATTAAATGCAAATGATTGCGCCGCCGGCAATCATTTGCATTGAATGCACGGCGGTGGCGGAACCCACGCGGCTTTTAACTTAAATGATTTAGCACGCGCGGATGCCATTGGATCAGGTGCGGTATGAAATGGATGGCGTGGATGAAGCCGAACGGTGATCCGAATATCCAGCGGATCATGCCACTTTGATTAAATATAAAACAACGCGATGTGGGCCGTTGATCTCAAGATCAATGGCCCAGAACACTTGCGGTTCATGCAGGTTTAAACCGAGATCTCAAACTCGCAAAATGCTTCGTTCTACCAAACCAATGGATTAAATCAAATGAAAATTTAAACTTAAATTGAATGCATGAACATAATTAATGTGGAAGGTTTTTTTTGGTTTAAATCGAGCTTAATAAAAAGCTAATTAGACTATAGTGCCTTAATCTAGGTTTAGGATTTTACCTTGATTCAATGGACAGATTAATCCGCTTAAGCTATCTCTGAATTTGTTGTCTGTCCAAGATTAATTTTGTAGAAGAACTCGAGCCTTGAAATCGCCTGGATCCAAGGGAAAATCGATTGGACGGAGTAATAATTTGAGATGGCCGGAATCTCGCCGTCGACGGCTCCTGAATGGCCGATTTGACTTGAGAAAGATTTAAGGATCTCATTGAAGCTAAAAAAGAAAGGATTATTTTTTTTCTGGATCTGCTTGAGAAGAGAGATAAAGGATCCCTCCCAATGAGGCTCTCAAGAGGGTTTTCACCCTATTCAGCCTCCTCTCTCCTAAAGGGACGGCTGGGATGGATTGTGAGGCTTGCTGGGATGTTGCAAGGTGTCCCTAAACAGTTATAAAGTCAGGGAATAAAAGGACATAGGAAAGGACCTGATGTGGAGAGCCATCTTGTCCTTTAAGCACATGTGGACATGTGCATTGGATTAAACTCTAATCCAAGGCTTAAGACCAGCTTAAGAACATTCAGAATATGTTTAGAGCTGTCAAAGTCATTAGGATTAAGATAGAATAGATTTGAAATAGAGTTTTGACCACTTTGACCACTCTATATCCATTTGGAGACTAGTTGACTAGGTTGAATGGTCAACCAATCCACATGGATGATGATGTGGCATCATGAAGTGGTCTTAAGCTGATTGAATTGATTTAAAAAGGATTTGAAGGAATTAAATGAGTGCATGTGCAAGTTAAGAGGTATTTGACCAAACTTAAAAAATTAATTTTAGTCAAAATCTCTAAGACTTGGCTTGAATTGGATTTGGATATATTTAAACTCTAAGATAGAGTAAGATCAAGGGCTTGATAGAGTTTAAGTGAATTAATTCATTAAGAGTCATTATTTTGACTCAAATAAATCACATTGGGATGGACTTGGGTTCAATTGACCAAGTCAACTATTGATTGGGTCAAGGGGTCTAGTCAAATCCAAATCTTTGGGGAATGTGTTCAAAGGAGATTTGATGAAATTTGAATGCATTTGGGATTTGATTTCAAGTAGGGAAGCTTAAGGGTTTGAAGTGGTCAACCTAAGTTGACTTGGTCAACCAGGTTGACCCAGGGCCAGGGACTGGGTCCAACCAGTTCAGAATGACATTCTGAGTCTACTGGTGGTGGTCTCAAAGTTTGGGAAAGTCATTTGGTCAAAATGACCTATTTGGGCCCTTAATGGGCCTTTAGGTCAACCCTAGTTGACTTGGTCAACCAGGTGGGTCCAGGGTCTGGAAATGGGTTCAATAGATTTGAAATAATATTTGGAGACCAATGAAGGTGGTCCCAAGGTTTGAGGAGGTCATTTGGTCAGAATGACCTGTTTTGACCCTAAAGGGCATGTTTGGTCAACTTAGTTGACTTGGTCAATCAAATTGACCCAGGGGCTAGTTTTGTGTTCAATAGATTGGGTTTCATATTTGAAACTTGCTGGAGGTGGTTGCATTCAATTTGGAACTCATTTGATTCAAATGACTATTTATATCCCATAGGGATATTTTGGTCATTTTATCCCCTGGTCAACTAGGGGTCAAATTGAGTCCAATAAAATACAGTTTATTTCTCAATGGGTCATAATCAAGGGTCTGGATGTGATTTGGAGCTTTGTAGAAAGCTCCAGGATCAAAATCCACTGGGTGGCAGGTTCAGTGGCATAGACTGTAAATATTTGAAGGTTTTACAGCCTTCGGATTTCAATTTAGTTTCTGGGGTTAGAGACCTCAGAATGAGCTTAAATTTGGAGGGTTGCCTCTAGAGACATGTCACATCAGTGTGGAACTGATAGACCTTGAATTAGAGGTCATTTGATAGGTTTTTGAAATGGTCAAAGATTTATTGGAAAAGGCTTTCAGGACTTAAACCTTTGGCCTTGGATTTGAATTTGAAAATCTGGTTTTGAATTGGATTTTGAGCTTGAATGATAGGGTTTGAATTAATTCTAGATTGAATTAAAGCTTGGATTGATCTAGAGGAATCCTAGGGTTTAGAGTAGGCCCTGGGGTTCAGATCAGCTTAAAGGAATCCTAGGGTCTAGAATAGATCCTAGGGACTGGAGTCTGGGAAGATCCTAGAATCTAGAAGTCCTAGGATCTGGGGTCTAGAATAACCCTAAGATCTAGAAATCCTATTATCTAAAGGAATCTTAGGATCTAAAGGCATCTTAGGGTCTAGAGTAGATCCCAAAGTCTTAATTCTAGACAGATCCTAGGGTCTAGATAATTCCTAAGATCTAAATGGATTTGAAAGAATCCTTGGGTCTAGAATAGATCGTAGAGTCTAAGAATATCATATGATCTGGAGTCTACCAAAATCCTAGGATCTAGAGTAGATCCTAGGGTCTGGATAGATCTAAGGTCTAGGAAAATCCTAAGACCTAAATTGATCTAAAGTTAGGGTAGATCCTAGGGTTAGAAATTTAGGGAAATCATAGGGTCCAGAGTACATCCTATTGACTGAAGTCTAGGAAGCTCCTAGAGTCTAGGAAACCCTAAGGTCTGGGATCTAGAAGGTTCTTAGGATCTAAAATAGATCCTAAAGTCTGGATTCTAGGAAGATCCTAAGGTCTAGATAGATCTGAAGTCTAGGAGAATCCTAAGACCTAGACTGATCTAGAGTCTGGGTAGATCCTAGGGTCTAGAATAGATCCTAGGGTCTGAAGTCTAGGAGGATCCTAGAGTCTAGGTTAGTCTGGAGTTTGATTGAGTTGAGTTTTAAAATTAATATGGGGTTAAATTAATTTGAATCTGGATTGATATTTAAATTATGTATTGATCTAAGATCAGCTTGATCCTAGGGTCAAGATTGATCTTAAGGATTAGAATGGTCCTATTGACCTCATACAAAAATGAGGTCAACAACATATTACTGTTGACCAACTATTTGAACCAGATTTGGGATTTGGATTCCAAGGAAAGGCAACACCTAACCTCAGGTCTAAAGCATACCGATAGGGGACTTATACCTAATAGATAGATTTCACTTGAATTTGATTTACCCTTTGATCTAAGAAATGAAGCACGGGAACTCACACCTAACCTCAGGTTACTAAATAGGTGGCTAAGCTATAAAGGGGCTAGAGAGGCTTAAATCCAACACTAGTTAGCTAGGATCCTTAGAGATAGGAAGCATGGGGACTCAGACCTATTCATAAAACATAAAACTTTCTTACTTTTTATTTTCCTCTAGGTCCAAGGGAAGAAGCACGGGGTCTCACTCTACACCATAATATACTAAAGATGACTAAGATATGAAGGGGACCTAGCGGGCTTAATCCAACACTTGCTTAGCCTAGATCTTAGGAGATAGGAAGCACATAGACTCACACCTATTCCAAAAAGATTAAAATTTATTGATTTTGATTTACCTCTAGGTCTATGGAAAGAAAGCATGGGTTTTTACACCAAACCTTAAGACACTAAAAATGACTAAGCTATGAAGAGGCTCAAAAGGCTTAATGCAACACTAACTTAGTCGAGATCCTAGGAGATGGGAATCACGAGGACTCACACCTATTCATAAAAGATTAAATTTCTTGATTTTGATTCTGATTTAGATTTGATGTTAAGATGGTGCTATTGGGGCCTGCTTCATCATCGATGAACTTAATCCTAAGGAGAGGAAGCATGAGGACACACACCAAATCTTATAAATTGAAGGATTTTGGATTTGATACTAGGGTAGTGCCATAAAGGGCTTGCTCTACCACTAGTGGAATTAATCCTAAGGAAAAGAAGCACGGGGACTCACACATAACCATAAAAATTGAATGATTTTGATTTTGGATTTTTAAATTTAAGTAATTTGTTTCAATGTGATTTGAAACTAAAGATTTTCCATTGATTTAAAGTTTGGATTACATCAAGTATAATATTTCTTAAGGAAATGCCAGCAGATCGAAAGCATCGGGTGATTTCCTTTATAATCAACTAGCTGATAGGAGCCCCATTCGTAGATTGTCCCTACATCAAAGGGTTCCTCCCATGTTGGTTTAAACTTCCCACCAATTTTTTAATGGGCCAAGATACGCCTCCAAAGAATAAAGACTAAGTCTCCTACTTGGAAAGTTCTAAGTTGCACTAACTTATCATGAGCTTGAACCATTCGTGCTTTATATAACTAGATTTTTCTAAGCTTGGAGGCGACACTCTTCAAGGCCTTCAAGCTCTTCTAATCAGAGTTATGCATTTTGCTCAGTTGTAATTTGATTTTGCATGATAATCCTTAGTGAAGGGATTTATACTTCCAAAGAGAGCATGACCTCAAACCCATACACTAAGGCAAATGGAGTAGATTATGTCAGAGTTTTATAAGTGGTCTGATTGGCCCACAAGGCTTCTACCAATCTCTCATTCCACTGACATTTAATATCATGTAAGGTCTTTTTAATGATCTGCACCAAAGTTTTATTAAAGGCCTCATCCAATCCGTTAGCCTATGGGTAAAAGATTGTTGATTATTTCCAATCAGTGAAATGACATGTTATGAAGTTATTTATTTTTATAGACTTGAGTGTGGACCAATTATTAGATATGATTTTTTTAGGCATGCCAAATTGATATACTATATGGTCATGAAAGAATTTCATGACATGGTGTGATGTTATTTGGCATAGGAAAATTTCTTTCGCCACTTAGAAAAATAGTAAGTAGCAGCTATGATGAAGTGGTGACCCTTTGAAGAAGGATGGTCAATAGGCCTGATAATGTTCATACCCCAACTCTCGAAGGGCCACGAGGCTATCATGGGAAACAACATGTTAGGTGATTGATGTAAGACCACACCATAAACTTGGCATTGATGATAACATTTTATAATATTCATGCAATCATTAATCATAGAGGGCCAATAATATCCAATTCTTTTAATTTTCATTTTCATCTTAAGACCTCATTGATGAGCATAACATAACTCAGCATATACTTCATTTATGATCCTCATGGCTTCATTCTTATCTAAACCAGGTAGCCACATCTGATTAAATGATCTATGGTATAAGGTTTTATTTATAAGTGTGTATCGAGGGCACATTTCTTGATTTAATTGGCAAGAGATTTATTATGAGGAAGCTTGCCTTCTTGAAGATAATCTATGAAAGTCTGTCTCCAGACTCCACTCACCTGTTGCATTACTTATAAAGAGGCAGATAGGATCTCAAAAGATTCCTTGCGGATGTGCTTCAAATCTTTAGGAGCTAGGACCTAACAACCTTAAATTTTTATAGAAATGGAGTCTTCTTCTGGATAAGCAAATTCCTTTGCAAGCATTCTTAAGGAATTCATCATAGAATTGCTTCCATTAGGAATTTTGTACAAAGTTACAATGGGAGCTTGAGAAGATGATTTGTGTATTGATGGCATTTTAGGAGTTTTGGGTTCAAAACCTTATAGGCACCTATAATTTGGTTAATTAAAAATTGAGAGTCCCTAAATATTTTGATTTCTTTTATGTCCATAAGTATTGCAAGCTCCAAAATAATTATCAGAGCTTCATATTTTTCCTCCCTGTTTGTACAATGCTCTATTAGATGATAAGAGAAAGGCATCATTCTCTCTTTTGGTGTTAAGAAAATTAGGATAATTCTTGCTTTTTGAGGAAGAGTAGATTGTGCTTTAGCTCATAAAAAAGATGTTGCACCATCAAAATATAACTCCCAAACATGTTCATCAGATTCCTTTAAACTCATGATTTACTCGTCAGGTAAATCATCATTTAGGGGAGATTCTGCCAGAAGCGGATGCGTTGCAAGGAAGTCAACACAACCTATCCTTTCACGACACACAAAGGAATGATGGTTATTTTGAATTGAAGTAATATCATAGACCGCCATGATAGATGTCCTACCAATGTAGACCGAGTCATAAGATATTACAACGGGTTCACTCTTGAGATTAAACTTACATAATGAGAAAGCATATAGTGCCTTAGTTTTTGGGTTGCAAAAACTAAGGCAATGTAATGTTTCTTAATAGAAGGATACTAAATTTTTATTGGAATGAGTCATCAACTAAGATAATAGATGGCATTTTCTTTTCCCTCTTCATTAACTTGAGCCATTAGGGCACCAAGCAACTCACCTAGAGCTACAGTATAAAGGACCAATGGTTTCCCCGGAATAGCGATGCCAACACTGGAGGATTTGTAAGATACTATTTGATATTCTCAAAGGCATTTTAAAATTTCTCATCCAATATGAATTTAGAGTCCTTTTCAGCTAGGACAGAGAAAGGCTGACATTTTCCCAAGAAATTGAAAATGAACCTTCTTATATATGCCAACCTACCTTGAAGAGATCTTAACTGTGTGAGGCTTTAAGGAGGTGGCATATCTAAGATGACTTCAATCTTAGCATGCTCAATTTCATCTAAATGATGCCTCACTATAAAACCCAAAAATTTCCCTAAAATGATGTCGAAAACACACTTCAAGGGTTTCATTTTAAGGTCGTAGCGGCACAATCGCTCAAAGATGATTCTTAAGTTATATAGGTGAGCCTCTTTGACTTTACTTTTGATGACCAAATCATCGATGTAACATTCTGCCTAATTATGGATAAGTTCATCAAAGATTTGGTTTATGGCTCGCTGGTAAGTTGCACCAGCATTTTTTAGACCAAATGACATCATTTTATAGCAAAAGATCATTATAGGAGTTATAAATGTAGTGTTTCTCTCATCTTCTAGGGTCATCTTGATTTGGTTATATCTAGATGAGCTATCCATAAAAGAGAAACAATGTGAGAAGAGACAACATCCACCATGAGTTCGAGTATGGGAAAGGGAAACTCATCTTTGGGACATACCTTATTTAGATCTCTACAGTCGACATAGATTCAAATTTGATCATTTTTCTTTTGAACTGGCATGACGTTGGTGACCCAAGAGGGATACTTCTCCTCTCAAATAAATCTATCCTCGACTAATTTTTTTTTTAATTTTAAAATGCTTGTTACTTGATCTCCAAATGCATGCGTCGAGGAACATTCTTGGAATGGCATTAGGTCAAATTCTAAGTTTATGGATTGATACATCAGAGGACAAGCCCAACATTTTGTTATATGTCCAAGCAAAATAGTCCCTAAGCTCAGAAAGAAATTTGATTAGATAATTTTCCTTCCTTGAGGTGGAGGGGTCATGAAAGAACTTCTGGACTTATCCTACTTCACCACTTAGATTAGAAGAGTCCCTAACTACTAACCCTGTGACCCTGTCAACGATTACTGGGGTTAAGGTTTTAAGGTTAACGCTTTAATTCTTCTACTCAGCTTTTCATATATTATTAATTCAGGCTCATCACTTGAGTTTTTGGAACATCATCCTTTAGGTCACTATCTTGTTCTAAAGTGATATCAAATTTTGGAGGAGGATTTATCTTTTTCTAATAAAATAGAATTATTGCACCTCATACTTTTGAATCATCATTTGAACTTGACTCTAGTTCAATGTACATCAGAGGTATTTTTCTTATAAATGAAGCATGGCCTCGACCGTATGCTCTTTGGGTCATATCCCACCTCTTTGAGGGAAAGCGTTTGGAGGTCAAAATATCATGCCCTCGATGTCGTCTTCACTGTATATTTCTTTTCTTCCTTTTCTTTTCTCTTTTTCTCTTTCCTTTTCTTTTGACTTTTTTTTTCTTTTGCACTTTCTTTATTGGTTTTCTCCTCCTTGATTATAATCTCACTTTTAGAATAAGTAGCAGACCCTTTAGGTGCGTAGTATGCGCATCTTCATAGATCCCGATCTCATGAATAGAGAAGGGTTGCAAATCAGCCTGAATCTCATATTCAATACTATCTCATTGATACTTAACCTATTAGTGTAGGGTAGATGGAACCATCTTATATTTATGAATCCAAGGCATACCTAGAAGTGCTTTAAAGGATATCACTAAATCATTTATATAAAATTTAGCTTCTATTTTCAACTCTCCTATTTCTAGTAAGAGTGTGATTGAACCTAAAGCCTTCTCACCTTTTTTATTATACCCACATAATCAACCTTGGGAACATTAGGATCAAGGCCCAGTACATTTGAAGAAAGATTTGGCTATTGAGTAAAATTTTGAATCAGAACATTAGATATAACTTATTTGCCTTTTTCCTTGGCTGGAAGCTTAAGCGGTAAGTCTTTGCTACCATGAAGCTATATTTCCATGATCTCCTTGAGAGGAAAAGCTGTGGTGGGGTGTACACTATCCTTAGGAAATGCAACATCAATTTTTTGATGGAGAGTCTGAATCTGAAAAATCTATCACGATAGGGCTCCATTGAAAATTAATTTCGAGGGTTTCACTATCTGATAAGATTTCAGATTCATCAATATCTTTTAAGGCCAAATTTATAGGATAAATTTTTAGAGAATTTTTATCGATCACTGCTTGATCTTGATTTTAATCTCTTGTAGATTATACCTTCATTTCATTTTCATTATTAATCATGAAAATATATGCAGAAGGGTCTTTTATTGATTTTTGACCCTTTGCCTTTGATAGGGCAAAGTAAAAGTCAGTGGGGTAGGGGTTTCACTCTACTATCTGAATACATCTCTCATCAACTATATATTTTCCCTATATAAATATATCACTCTTTTTCTTTTTACTAATTACTATAGTTCTTACAATTACTAGAGAGGAAATCATCTCAATGTCCTCCTATGATGCTTCTAGCTTAACCTTCAAGATCGAGCCTTAGGCTCTCATCGGCAACTATTGTGAAAGTTGAAAAAATTTGTTAATGAACTTTTTAAATGCATGGGATAAAATAATATCCCAATCATCTTCAATGGACAAAGAAATGTTAGAATTGTTACCTGAGATGACTTTGATGGACCCTTGATTTGGATCTACCAAGTATTCCTTTGGAATGATAATATTGCCCTATTTAAAGTTTCTTTCAAGCTAATCTTTAAAGATAAATAAGTCTTCAATTATGTGTCCTAACATACAGTGGTAGGGATAAAAATTGGGATAATCCCTCTTATTTTTCTTTTTCGGCTTCTTAGCCTCAGGTAATTTGAAGTACACTTTCTTTAATAAACTTTTAAAAATCTTTTTTACTGACTCGATTTTAAATTGATAGACTTTCACCATCTTCTCTTCAAAAGATGTCGAGTAAAGATCTCTAGAAGGATAGGGGTTAATTAGAATGGTTGAGGTGGAGGATCATTCAATTAATTTTTCATTGGTTACTTCCCCTTATCTATAGTTGATATGGTGGCTGATTTCTTCTCAAAAGACTTTTGAGGCTTTATTATTTTCCATTCATCAGATAAATCCTTTATGAATGGCATCATTAAAGCCTCTTCCTGTAGGTTATTTGCCTTATTAAGTAATTTCTCAAAAGACTTTTTCGTTAACCCTTTTAGAAGAAAAGTAATAGGCCCATAGATATTCTTTAGTAGAATTTCCACTACATGTTGCTCTTGCAGTTGGTGTTCACACTTCATTGAGAGGTTTTGCCACCTCAAAATGTATTCAACCAGACACTCACCTGGCTTTTGCATTATGACCACCAGATTGGCCATGGTAATATGATGTTGAGTTTTGGAGAATCTCATTAAGAATAGACTTTCCAAGTCAATAAATGTCCTCACTAAACCATTAGGCAGATCGACATATCATTCAATAGCAATTCTAAAAAAAACTAAACCATTTTGATGACTACTATTTACTTAAAATATTTTAAAAGCATTGAGCACTACTATTTACTTAAAATATTTTTAAATCATTTTGATGACTATTTAAGAAGTTTGCATTTGTTTTAAATCCATTTTTTTTTCAATTTTCACAAAATCCATTAGTTAAACTGGACTCAAATTTGGTGGAATATTTTTTCAGCATTTTATACACTTCCAGTAATTATTATAGGCCATGGTATGCTCAGGATTGTAGTGAAATGAATTTTCAAGGTGATGGGAATATTTTGGGCCTAAAACTTTAAAAATTCATAATTATTAAAATAGATAGAATTTTCTTTTTAATTTTCTAGGGTATGCTTGTATATGTGTGAGTTAGTTAAAACTAAATTTTAAACACATTGGAACACTAGTAACACCTATGGAAAATAATTAAGGAATTTATCTTGATAACTTAAAGAAATTTTAGGGAATTATACACACATCTAATAGGGGTAAAAGTCAAAACCAATGAACTTAGTGATATTATGAACATTAGGTTTCAATTTCACTAAATTTTGAATTCATTAGGTAAGAAAATTAATAAAAAAAAATCAGCCCTTTCAAGGGGCTTGAAACTTCAAAAAATTATAATAAATTCAAATTAAATTTAAAAAATACAAATAATAGCTCAAATTCTCCATAATTAAATATACAATCTAGGAAAGTAAAAAGCTCCATAAACATACCTTAATTTTATCCCTAATTTGATAATTAAAGAAATTTAATAATTAATTATAATAAATAACTACAATTTTTTAAAAATATCAAATAAATTCCAAACTTTTCAAAACACTCCTACAAGGCATTCTTGACATTTGGAAGGGATTTTAAGAGATTTAGAGTGAGTTTGGTGCAAAAATGAGAAAATCTCCTTAATTAAGCAATTAAATATCCAAATGACAAAAGTTTATAACTAGTTGTAGAAAACTCCAAATTGAGCAAACTCAAAGGCATTGTAAATCTCTTTGGATCTAATATTTATGAAAAATACCAAACTTGAAGAATTCACTAAAAATCAAAAAGTCAACTCTTTGGTCAACCTCAGTTCAAAAACACACAAAAATTTTGAAAAATTATAACTAATTGTAGAAAATTTTAAATCTAGTAAATTTAGTATCATTTTACTCATCTTAGGGTGTAATATTTATGAAAAATAAGAAAACTCCAAAAAATATAATAAATCAAAATGTCATAAAATGTACCCTTTAATTAATATATTAAAATATTCTTTAAAAAACATAAAAATTCAAAAAGTTAACCAAATTCTAGCAAATAACTAATCTAATAAATCAAATCAGTAATGAACCATTAAAAATGACTATTTATTAAGTTAAACAAAATTTTTTAATTAAACAATATTGCAATGGAGACAAGTGCTATGGAGAGTTTTTGAAAAGAAAGGAGTTAATAACGCTTATATTCAAAGCATTAAAGATATGTATGCATGAGTTATTACTTGTGTTCAAACACAAGGTGGTTTGACCAAGTATTTTCTTATTTTGGTTGGATTACATCAAGGATCAGCCTTAAGCACATATCTTTTTGCTTTAGTCATGGATGTTCTCACTAGACATTTGCAAGAGGATGTACCTTGGTGTATGCTTTTTGCTGATGATATTCTTCTTATTGATAAGACAAGAGAGAGTTGAAGGTAAACATTAATAAGAGTACACATTTTAGATATCTTGGATCTATTGTTCAGAGTGATGGTGAAATAGATGTGGATATTATCAGCAGAATTCAAGTTGGATGGTTGAAGTGGAGGAATGCATCGGGCTTGTTGTGTCATAGAAAAGTCCCCCTCAAACTTAAGGGAAAATTATAAGATGGTGGTGAAACCTGCAATGCTTTTGGTGTTGATTGTTGGCCATTAAAAGAGAAGCATAATACTAAGTTAAGTGTTGCAGAGATGAAGATGCTCAGGTGGATGAGTGGCTTTACCCTTAGAGATAGGATACAAAATGAGCATATATGTGAAAAGGTTGGAGTAGCTCCAGTGGAAGATAAGATTAGAGAGAGTCGCCTTAGATGGTTTGGTCACATAAAATGACAGCCTTCTGATGACCCGATTAGGAAAATAAAGGTATTATATTTGACTTATGTTAAGAAAGGTAGAGGTAGACCTAAAAAGACTTAGTTAGAAAATATTAGAAATGATCTTTCTTTATTAGATTTAAATGAGAATTTGACTTTTAATAGGACACTATGGAGAAAAAGGATTCATGTAGCCAACCCCATGTAGTGGGACAAAGGCTTGATGTTGTTGTTGTTATTGTAAACAATATTGATTATTACTAATTAACATGGGCCTACGAGGCTATAAGGTTAGACCCAAGGATGGTGAAATAAATCTCATGACCATGATGTAAGTAAAGATAGTTATCATTTAATAATTAAAATTCATCCTAAAATGAAAATAAAGATACTAATATTTAAACCCAAACTAAAATCCCCTCACCCTAAAAATAAATAAAAAAAATACTAGAAAACTTCAAATAATAACCCATTTAGGACATATCCAGACCACACAACCTGTTGCACACACTATAGATGGTTTGCTAAGACAACCTACTCTAGTTTTGGATTAGGTCATTGTTCTATTATATTTGCCTACTATGTGACATGGATTTTTTGTGGATTTCATGTGATTTTATAAGCATACTAGTTATTATAATTGATGTGTTATGTGATGCCTTATGATGTGATGATTTTATTATATTATCTATGAATTAATGTAATGGGCGCTAGATTTTGCCTTGGTTAGGAATGATTAGGATGCTAACAGTATCTTCTATAAAAGGCCATACTTTTGCAGAGCTGTGAAACGGGACTAATTAAAACTTAATTAACAAAATTTTCTGCAAGTACTAAATATGCTAAGCCCACTTAAAATAAAAAGCATGGACAAGTGATAGTGATTGGCTCAAATGCAAGCTATGAATTTCTATAATTGCTTGAGATTTCTTTTGATACTTTTATGTAAACAGCTTAAGATAACATGCAGGTGTAGAGTCATTTTAAATTTTTGATATGTATTATAAATTAATGAGTTGTAAATGTCACTTAGAGTGGGGTATTTAGTGCCAAATTTGGACTTCAAAATGGAAGGAAACATACCCCATACGTGGTAGAGTGCCTTCCATTTAGGGCTCCAAATTTGGATAACTTTAAAATCCAAAGAGAAAAGAAACACCCATATAGGGAGTTCTTTTCATTTGGATATCCGGACATGACATATCCAAGGTGCGTGAAGGAAGAAGCTGAAGAAACGAAGAAGGAAAATACCCCACCCTAACACTTGTGTCATTATATAGGATTAGAATCTGGGTTTTTGTCAGTGGTAATTGGCCCCATTTTAATTTTTGCAGACCCTTGGTTGTAATTTAATGGTACTTGCCACACAGACTTATGCTTACTTTATATGATTGATGAAGTGTTTAAATTGATTGCACAGTAGAAATTGCATATTTTTTAGGTCTCTTTCTTGCATGCATGATCTATTTTAGCCGGAATGCACGATTAGGCTCTTAAGGAGAACGAGAAAATTTTTCTACTTGTAACTAAATAAAAGTTTTAAGCTCACATAAAAGATAAGAGATATTTAAGAAGTAAGCTCGAGAATGCTCGAGAGTTCTCAAGATTTCATATTTTACTTTCTCTTTCTTGCTAGGCACCTCCCCGTCTGTGGGTTGTGGTAGCTCACTTGACTTATTAGGGCACAGCACTGTCTAGGGGATGTTATGCATATATAGGAAAAAACCTATTTGTTAAGCCTAGATTTTTAAAAGTTCATCATATATGATTTATGCATTCAGAGTCAATCAACATGCATTATATTAGAAATCAATTAATTTAATAAAATATTAATTGTATTCGAGCATAATTACGTTACATAAGTAAATGGGTCAATTAGGACCTTCTCTAGATGTCGGCCCTAATTTTTCAAACTTAAATAATAGCCTATCTATCTTTCATAAAGACTAGACTCATGATTTTAAAGCGACTAGGTAGTTTAGCTGGCACTCCAATATTCCAGGATGAGATAAGCCTAGATTTGTATTTCATTAGTTAGGTTTGGGTCACTATCATTTAGTGCTCAACTTAGACTTAGGATTTGGGGTGGACCCAAAATCATAAGTCCCCAATATCAAGAATCTAATCCCAACATTCTAATAAAATGATAACTCAAATTAATTTTTTTTAACCCAAATTTTAAAGCCCAATATATAGGATTGATTGGGGTGCTTTTGAATTATTTTAGAATCCCAAAACACCTACTTTTCATCCTTTGGCCTCCAAAAATAAGTGCTCAAAATTGATCCATTCCCTATTGAAATTCCCACCTCATTCCTTTCATATCACTCATTAAAAAATTTTAATGAGATTTCTACTATTATTTTAATCGAGAGTATTCATTAAAAACTCAAAACTCCTATGATGTAATTAATTATGAAGGCTTGCCTTCATAGGAGATTCAAGGCCCCAAAAATAATGAAATCCTATTCTATTTAGCTCATACATAGAATGGGGAAAAAATAATTCTCTTTGAGAAAATCAAAATCAAGGATAATCATTATCGTCGTGTTCTACGTATTCAATAATAAATGGTATATTCTCACCTATAAGAAAATACAACATTTCTTATTAGAACATTTAAACATGAAATTAATGATAAATTTATCTTGATTATTATAGTTAGATATATATTTGAACATCATTTTGATCCTTCGGGGTCACATGTAGTTCACTACAATGATCTGACTATAATAATTGATGATAAAGCATTTTCACTAACATAGTTAAATGTACGATTGAATGTCATTTTGATTCTCCAAAATTATATGTAATTCTCTCCTAAATTTTATTATGATACTTGGGATAAAACTTATTATTTTGTAATTTGAACACATTAGGAAATGATATTTTCACTGTCTGAGGTGATATATTATTCATAATAATGAGTTTGACTACAAAATTAAAAGAAACTCATGAGTTTGAGCCTTGTCATGTGGATGCACGAGCTCTCCTAAACCTAACAATGATATTGGAAGCATAACCCTCGTCAAACTCGGCCTTATTATTGAAAGCAATTGAGGTAGACATTGCCTGCATCAAAACTGTAAAGAATGAAAAAAAGGAGGCATTGTTGTTAGCACTCCTCACCAGTAGTTGTCCTTAACAAATACACCAAACACTACCGCAGCCCACTCAGCCCTCTAGCAACACTGCAGCCATCCTTCAAAAGACAAAATACAGAAGAATATTCTAACTAACTGTCCTTTCCATACCTCTATATCTATACTCATGAAACAGTGTAATCACTTTAGAATGAAATACATAAAATTTTTTGCTGCTGCAATGCTTCTTCCTCCTCCATCTACTATCTAACTATCTAGTTTACACATGGTATCAGAGCTTTAAGCTCTACATCCATTACCCCTTCTCACAACCCTCAATGGCAGATCAAGACGCCATAAGCACTCAATCAGCTTACACCCTCATTGTATCTATGGCAGACTTCACTATTCCCCCTCCATTAAAATTTCTTATGTCACACATCAAATCCATTGTCAACATTCAGCTTAATAACGAAAACTACTCCATCTAGAAGCTGCAAGTCTTCAAGCTCTTCTAAGCTAATGGGTTTGAGGGATACCTCACAAGTGAACACGTTCGTCCACCCGAACAGATGTTATCTTCCACCGACAACATTCCCAGCTCCTCCAATCACCGTCTTTGGCGTCAAATAGACCAGAATCTGGTCTTCGCACTCTTCTGCACTATCTCACCATCAATCCTACCCTACAAACCCAACCTCAACACTACCAATGAAATTTGGATCACCCTAGAGAAACGACTACAACGCACCAATCGATCTAGGATAATATAACTCAAGAACGAGCTGCATAACGTTCAAATGGGGGACAATACAATGAACCAATATTTGGCCAAAATCAAATCATTGGTGGACAATATCACTGCAGCCGGCTCACACATAGACACTGAAGACATCGTTCTATATATACTCAACGGTTTGCCATCAGCCTATAGCTCGTTTAGGATGGCCATTTGAACCTAACTTCATCCCATCAACCTGGATACCCTGTATTCACTACTCAGCAGTGAGCAGATCAATATCCAATATGAACTTCTCAAGGACTCTTCGGCTGCTTCCAACAGTCGATCCAGCAGAGGTTCAACCTCAACTCTCCCTACCATGGCCACGGTACAACTTCTCACCGACCCCCACAACCTCTTCACCATGCCCAGTTTACCAAATTTACAATAAAATTCACCACACAGCCGTTCAATGCTGGCATCAATGTATTCTCAGCTACACTTCACCTATAGCTCCAACTCCACGCACTATGCTTATACACTCCATCATCAATCCATCCAACGAATTGGTATTAGACTTTGGCACCTCAACACATCTCATGTCCGACGCATCACATCTCCAGCAACCCCAACCTTATACCGGAGCAGATTCCATTTCCATTGCTAAAGGCAGTAACCTTCCGATCCAATATAGCGGTCAGGGCATGCTCTCTCTTCTTGACTCAAATCATAAACTTCTTCTACATAATCTATTTTATGTCCCCTCCTAACTCACAACTTACTATCCATTCACAAACTCACATATGATAACAACTGCTCTATTTCATTTGATGCTTCTGGCTTTACCATAAAGGATCTTCATGACAACAAAACCTTATTGTGTGGCCGGAGTCATGATGGACTGTATCCTATGCCAACTCGTCCAGCTTCCCACTCCACTACATTCAACTCCACCTCGCTATGGCATTCTCTCTTGGGTCACCCCCACCAGCTCATTATGCAAACCAAAGGAAAATTAAATCCCTCTCTATGTATCTCCTTTACCCCTTTCTTATGCAAATCATGTAACAAGGCTAAAAGCCATAAACGACCTTTTTCTAATACATCAACTCATGTTACTGCTCCTCTTTCTCTCATTCATTTAGATGTATGGGGACCTACTCCCATTTCCTCTCTTAATGGTTACTGGTATTATGTAGTTTTTATTGATGATTTTTCAAGATTTTCATGGTTATTTTTAATGCACTCAAAAGATGAAAAAACATCCAAATTCCAACAATTCCTCATCATGGCTCAGACTCAATTTAATTCCAAAATAAAAATCTTATGCTCCGATGGAGGCGGGGAATACACAAGCCACTCATTCACAAAATATCTCTCCAATCAAGGTATTATACATTAATTTAGCTGTCCATATACTCCCGAACAAAATGATTTGTCTAAACGAAAGCATCAACATCTTCTTGATACCACTCGCACCGTATTAATGGTAGCTAACCTTCCACTTCACTTCTGGGCTGAAGCCTTACTAATCGCTAACTATATCATCAATAGATTACCCACCAAAACCCGCAACCTACAAATTCCCTTCCAACTCCTATACTCACATCCTCCAACTTACACTCATCTGCGAACCTTCGGTTGCATATGTTTTCCCTGGCTTAAACATCAATCCACAAACAAACTCAGTCCTCGCTCTCAAGAATGTATCTTCCTTGGCTATTCCACATCTCACAAGAGCTATCGCTGTTACAATCCTCTAACTCATAAGATCCACATTTCAAGACACGTCACTTTTCACGAACAATCCTCCCCAAACCTCTCCTCCTCATCATTAACCCAACTACCAAATCCTCCAACAGAGCTCTCACCACTCACTCTCATTCCCATTTCCACTCTTCTAATATGTTCCCTCAATCCAACACCACCTTCTACCACAACTCAAACAACATCCATCCCACCAACAAACAACCCTTCCACCTCTCATACATCACCCCCTACCAATCACACAGCATCCGTTAACTCATATACTATACCAGAACCTCCTCCTACTTCCATTCCCCAACCTCTGCCTACACATCCCATGCAAACAAGACAAAAGATTGGACACTTAAAACCAAAACAAATTTTTGATCTCTTAGCCATTCCCTCTACACCAACCTGCTTTTCTTAGGCCACAAAACTTTCACAATGGAGATATGGCATGTCAGCAGAATTTCATGCTCTTCAATGGCAGGGAACTGGTCACTTGTTCCCCCTCCATCAAACCAAACCATACTGGACTGCCACTAGACATATAAACTCAAACTCAAATCCGATAGCCAAATCGACCGCTACATAGTGCGTCTTGTTGCCAATGGTTTTGATCAAGAGTATGGCATAAATTATACTCAATCCTTTAGCCCTGTTGTGAAACTACCCACTATTCAGATTCTTCTCATTATAGCTCTCCATAAGACCTGGCCGGTTTTACAACTAGACGTGGCAAATGCCTTCCTTCATGGCAACCTTCAAGAAGATGTGTACATGCAACAACAATCCGATTTTTTAGACGAACAATTTCCAAACCACGTCTGCAAATTACATAAGGCCATCTATGGTCTTAAACAGGCACCCAGGCAATGGTACCATAAATTCACCTCATTTCTACTCAATGCCGGCTTAATCTTCAACAAATCCGATCCTTCACTTCTAATCTTCTCCCATGACGACATTCACATGTATCTACTTATTTATGTTCATGACATGCTCCTCACAGGAAATAGCAATGTCGCAATTAAAAAGCTCCTCTCCGAACTTTGTCAGGCTTTTTCAATCAAAGAAATGGGACAGGCCTCACTATTTTTAGGCATATGGCTTCAACGCACACCTCAAGGTTACTTCTTAACAAAATCTCACTATGCTAGTGACATCATTTTCACCTAAGGTGTCACAAACTGTAAGGCTGCTCTTACACCCATGTCACTCAAGCTGTCCAACTGTACCTTGGCCAATAAGCAGTTTCACAACCCCACCTTGTATCGTAAATTGGTAGGCTCATTACAATATCTTACTTTCACACGACTAGATATCATATTTTCTACAAACCACATTTGCCAATCTATGCAAAATCCAACAAACGGCAACTTTCAAGCCTTGAAACGTCTCCTTATATAAATCCAAGGCACTCTCCACTACGGTCTACCAATCTGACTCAACAACCTCAAACTACAAACGTACGTGGATGCCGACTGGGCCACTGATCCATCTGATCGCAAGTCCATCACAGGCTTTTGCACATTTCTTGGCACCAACCTCATCTCATGGAGTGTCAAGAAACAAGTTACTGTGGCAAAATCTACCACTGAGACGGAGTACAGAGCTCTCGCTTTAGCCACCTCCTATGTTCTCTGGCTTCGCGCCGTCTACTAGCAGAATTTAAAGCACACCAAAACACTCCTACCAATCTCTTCTGTGACAACATCTCCGCTCTCGCCCTGGCTAACAATCTATTTTTCCAGTCCAGGACCAAACATATTGAGATCAACTACCACTTTATCAGTGATCACATTCGATCAAAAGACATTGCGTTCATCATATCAATTCAGTCGATCAACCAGCGGACAACCTAACCAAACCATTGTCAGCAACCATATTCAAAACACTTTGAAGAAAATTGACCATCCTCTCTCTGGACCGTCACTTTGAGGGGGACTGTTAGCACTCCTCACCGGCAGCTGTCCTCAACAAATACACCAAGCACTACCGCAGCCCACTGAGCTCTTTGTCAACACTGCAGCCAGCCTCCAAAGGACAAAACACAGAAGAATATTCTAACTAACGGTCCTTTCCATACCTCTATATATATACTCATGAAACAGTGTAATCACTTTAGAATGAAATACATAAAATTCATTGCTGCTGCAATGCTTCTTTCTCCTCCATCTACTATCTGACTATCTAGTTTACATAAATGTAAGAGCTATTCAATAATTTTATCTCAATTAAAGATTGTAGTAATGAAAAATAACTTCATGAAAAAAAAAAAACTTAACGTGCGAGGGGTCAATATATACACTTATTTTAATAGTAACTCAATAGATTCTTGACAAAAGTATCCTCCACAAGTCGCCCAAAAATATATTAGAAGCTCTAATTAAACATTAAAAAAAAATTGTGAAAATTTTTTATGGAAATCATTTCGAAAATATTTAGCAGAAAGAAGGAACTGAAAAGATAAAAGACAAATAATTGAAAAGATCACGAAATGCAAAAGGTCTATATAATTCTATTCCTCATAATCATTGTGACATTGTTCTTGACCCCAAATTAATCACAAAAATTACAATTCCCTCACCTACTGATGAACTGGGAGGAAGTAGAGACTATCCTAATCCTACATTATAAAAACTGATAGGAAAAGAAGCTAACAACTATCAACAAACAAAACAAGTAAACCTATCATATAAAATGGACAATAAGTCTAATTACAGCTAGGAACGATTTAAACAGGAAATCAAAAACTTCTTAGTACCATAGATATTTACCAAAATACAGGCTATGATTTACAACCCCATAGCAGCGAAGCTACTCTAGAACTTTAGGCAATCACGAGACAGAAATCAGATGACCAAACCTGCAGTTCCAATTACCTAAGAGCCCAGGAAACACCAGTCAATGCCCTTCTTTCAGACACAGGAAAAGAAACTCCTAACCACAGCTAAAAGCCCCTTTATTGCACCCTGGATTGCTTCTCGCTTATTCTCTAATTTTGAGTTTATTGGCTTCCGAGGCTTGTTATTTTTGCTGATGCCGCAATCAACCTGTGCTGGTTTGATGGTCTGGCACACAGATGCACTGTTCCATGATTCCATCTTGCTGGATTGAACTTGAAGCTTGACATTGTGTTGGAACGTTCCAATAGCAGGTATCGCATGATGCTCCCGTATCTGTATTCCACTGAACTTGGTGCTTTGAGACACATCACGTATCTCCTTTTCGAAATCATCAGTTTCATATTTGTTTAAATTGATTAGTGATGATGTGCCTTTGTGATCAACTGCCAGCAATTCATTGATCTCAGGCATGGAGGTAAAGTCATCATGTAGGACATCTATGATTTCTTCTGGCCGGAAGCCAAAGTCCAAGGGCTCATCCTTTGGAATCAGAGCACAATGGACGTTCTGTGAAACCTAAAAAAATGGAAAGTAAGGGAAATTAACATATTTCCAGGCAAAACTTGTGAAAGATCTAACAAATACCATTTTTAAGGATTATGAGTTTCATGAATAAAATTGCCTATTTATGAATCTGCAGAAAAAGATTTGAACTGTCTTTTTTTTTTTATTCAGGCATCCCATATTATAATTCCTGTGCGTCCATCTGGTCTTTCCTTTTCTATTGAGCTTTTACCGTCTTTATGCAATGCTCAAAAGGAATTATTCAATTATTTTTTCAGGGAAATCTATAAGAAAGAATAATATGTTGATTCATTTGTCAATTGAAAACTGTATTAATATTTCACACACCAGTTATTCACAGCAAGCAATTCCGTAAATTTGGGCTTGAAATGGAAAAAAAAACTACCTAGATGGTATATTAGAAGATTTAACCAGCTCAACACAACGAACAACATCACCTAAGACAACAAGAAGATTTTAATATATTTAATTACATTATTTTATGCCCTTTAAATTTTGCCAAGTCTCATATGATTTTAACAATAAAATTATGATGTTATACTCATATATATATATATATATATAAGCTCGCCTCTAGCAGTAGGAAGCTGCGCGTACCTGTGGTTCACTTTTTGATTCTATGGAAGAAGTAATGTTGAAGTCAATAGATCCATCAAATAAGAGCTCTTCAAACCATGCATTCAGGTTTTCAGTACTCTCAGACTGGCTTGACTCCTGCTGTGCCACGCTCTCATGCAGAGATAGATACAAAGCTTTTGCAGTATTTTGGCAATCATTGGCCTCTTTAGTCTGGGCTGAGACATTACTTCCTTCAACTGCAAAGCCATTCCTTTTAGTAACACGACAAAGGACATAAGTGTTCTGCAAAACATAAAAGAATAATAAATAAAAGATCAGCTAAGCAAACTAGAAGGAAAGCAAATCAAATGATTGAAATGTAAATCAGATGCAACTGTTTGTACCATCTGTAACTTATTAATCCGCATAAGGTTACTGATGTAATTTTTTGGCATTCATAATTCTGATTTAAAAGAAGCAAGCAGTAGATCTACCTTAAAAAAAAAAAGGGACAAGTAGGCCTTTTTTCTATAGTTGGTAGTGCAATCAAAGGTGAAAGCCACCAAAGTAGAGTACCTTAATTACAGAGCTAGTCTTGCTCTCTTTTTCATCCATAAAGTATTCATGCATGATCCAATCTGTGCGCTTTCCAAAGGGTGGCCGACCTTCATGAAAAACTAGTGTCTTCTTGGTCCCAATAACTTGGTTGTGAAATCTGATGTATCGATCCTTACCGGTGGACTTCCAATAGCCTGCTTCAGTCGCTCTATTTGAGCGTGAACCATTTGGATACTTCCTATCACGAGAGGCAAAAAAGTGCCACATGCTGTCCCTTGTGGGGATCGGACAACATGCTGGATCAAGTACCAAGTAAGGAGATTAATACAATTATAGTCACAACGTGGCATATATATATTAAGACACAGGCATTTATATCAACCTTTGAAAGTAAAAGACTAGTAAGAAGCATATTTACCGGGCAAATCCCATGGTTCACGCTTATATAACTCCAACTCTGGTATCACTTCAAAGTCGATCTTCAGGCCTTGGTTTTTCCTCCTAAGATAGTGAGATATAAGCTCAACATCTGTTGGATGAAAGCCAAACCCAGGTGGTAGAGCCTTTAATGCTTCCATTTTGACAGATATCTTCAACTGGAGAAGCAAGTGAAGCAGTAAGTAATCGGTGAGATATCACAAAAAAATAAAAAAAGGAGATCAAGTTTACAGAAATAAGCCAAAGGCTAATCCTCTACTTTTGACAAAACAAAAAAAGAGTTTCTGAGGACATGGTTTTCCCGACATGCCCTCACTGAAAGGATTAAGAAACTTTGGATGTCATAACATTCAAGTCTCAATCTGATCCCTTCGCTTCACTATCCTCCCAGACCTACATCTTGTAATGGTGAAAAATATACTACACAGCATTAGTATTATGAAAGCGTTTAATGCTTAAAAAAATCCATACTTAATTATTCATGGAATCAAAATTGCTCTAAAGTTGTGTTCTTTTCCTGAAAGGTAATGAGCATTCTAAAGCCCCGTTCTAAATTGAAATGGACAACGAGGCAAATTCATGTTTGTGAAAGCTGCTATTTGTGAATTGTGAATGAGAGCATTTAGATCACGTTTCAAATTTGCAAGGAAAACATAAAATATCCTAAAGCTTTATATCAATAAGGAAATATGAGAGAATTAAAATATATGCCATTAAATCTTTTGATGGCTTCTTATTCTGATAGTTGACTAAAAGCTAAAAGTTTAAAACCGGAGGCGAAAGTAGCACAATGGATGAGAGCAGATTGGAACCAAAAAGTTGTATCATGCATCCTGTTTGACGTGAACTAAAAACAATATGTTATGCCGGCCCAGGAGGGGCCACCTGGACCGGTCCTGTTCTATTCCAGTGGCCTAGAATCGGGCGGAACCAGGAGCAGGAGGAGGGGGCGGAAGCCCTTGTGGGCCCAAGCATGGGTTAAACACATGATTTGGAGGAAAATTTTGAATAGAAGGGTTGTTTAGGAAATTTGTAATGCTCCTTGGGAGTTAATTAGGTGTTTAGGAGAGAATTAGGGATTATCATGAATTGGAATAAGATTTTTGAGATCTAGGGTTTGTGGCTTGGTTTCTTGGCGTTGCCGGAGATTTGGAGAGTTATTCTTCTTCTCCAATTGAAGAATATTGTATCGTTTACTGTTTTCCTGCATTTACTAGTGAATTCCTTCAGTTTCTCTCAGATTTTCTCCTGTTTTCTCCCTTATCTTTGCTGTTTTCTGTGGCAGACAGCAGATTTCTGTTGTATTTCTCACCAATTCTTGAACGGATTGGTTGCGAACTCAAGTATTACCTTAGGGTTACTTGCGAACTCAAGTATTTCCTATCAAATTGGTATCAGAGCGTTGTCTTGGGACCATCGGCGGCTGAAATCCAGAAATTTCAGCAAGGAACTTTCATCCGCAAGAAGATCTTCTCGTAGATCTTGGGAGGAAAAATGGCCGGAAGGAAAGTTGAGGTCTTAGAAGGAGAAAACTGGAGGAGGGGGAAATGGGCGACATTTCAAAAAGCGGACGGAAAAGGAGATACAGGAGAAGAGGGCAAAGGGGTTGTGCTTCAGATGTGATGAGAAGTACATGCCGGGGCATAGGTGCAAGGACCAAACTCTTCAGGTTCTCCTTGTCTGTAAAGATGAGGAAGACGAGGAGAGAGGTGGGAGCAGGTATGAAGTGGAGGAGGAGGAGAAGTTGCATCTGGATGTGGCAGAAGTCTCTTTGAACTCAGTAGTGGGATTTACTCCGAGTCACACTATGAAAGTGAAAGGAGAGATCGCTGACCGTGAGGTTGTGGTGTTGATAGATAGCGGGGCAACCCACAATTTCATTTCCACCCAGATTGTTGAGCTGCTTGGGATGGAGTTAGTGCATACAGGAGGCTATGGGGTGATGATGGGCACGGGAAAGGTGGAGATGGGTAGGGGAGTTTGTAGAGGGGTAGTGCTGAAGATTCAAGGCATCCAGGTGAGGGAGGACTTCCTTCCCTTGGAATTGGGGAGTACTTATGTTATCATAGGGATGAAGTGGCTGCAGACCTTAGAGGAGACCAAGATCAATTGGGGTACTCTGAGGATGGAACTGGTGGTGAGGGGAAGAAGGAGGGTGATTCAGGGTGATGCGGGGCTGACTAAGGCTGGGGTTTCTCTCAAATCCCTAATCAGGACCATTCAGAAGGAGGGAGATGGCTACTTGATGGAGTTGCACCGCCTGGAAGGGGTCAGACTACAGGAGGAGGGCAATATTCCCTCTTCAGTGCAGCCGCTTATACACGAGTTCAACGAGGTTTATCATCCCCCACAGGGTTTATTGCCTCAAAGGGAGTTGGAGCACGCCATTACCTTAAAGGAAGGGGAGACACCGATCAGCGTCCGCTCTTACCGTTACCCTTAGATTCAGAAAGATGAGATTGAAAAGTTAATCCGGGAGATGCTGGAGGCGGGGATCATCAGACCAAGTGTTAACCCTTTTTCTAGTCCAATCCTCCTGGTCAAGAAGAAGGATAGGAGTTGGAGATTCTGTATGAATTACAGGGCTCTGAATAACGGCACTGTACCAGATAAGTTCATAATTCCGGTGATTAATGAGCTGTTGGACGAGCTATATGGGGCAATGATGTTTTTCAAGCTGGACCTAAAATCCGGGTACCACCAGATCAGAATGAGGGAAGCAGATGTTCCAAAGATAGCTTTCATGACATATGAAGGGCATTATGAGTTTCTGCAAGACAGTGGAGGAGCATTTGGAACACCTGAGGATGGTCTTGGGAGTACTTCAGGAGTATCAGTTGAGAGCCAACCTGAAGAAATGCAGTTTTGCTCAGCCCAGTGTGGAGTACTTGAGACATGTGGTATCCTAAGAATGAGTGGCGGCGGACCAAACCAAAATTTAGGCAATGCAGAAATGGCCGCTGCCTAGGAATATAAGGGAGTTGAGGGGTTTTTTAGGATTAACTGGCTACTACAGGAGGTTTGTGAAGGGGTATGGTACCATTGAGTGGTCATTGACTGAGCAGTTGAAAAAAGATAATTTTTCCTGGGGAGAGGCAGCGACTTAGGCCTTCGAGAGGTTGAAGAAAGCCATGACCACAATTCCTGTCCTAGCTCTTCTAGACTTCAGCCAGGTCTTTGCAGTAGAGACCGGCGCATCAGGATATGGGCTGAGGGCGGTGTTGATGTAGAATCAAAGGCCTATAACATATTTCAGTCAAGTGCTATCAACAAGGGCAAGATTGAAGTCAGTGTACAAGAGGGAGTTGATAGCTATTGTCTTGGCGATTTAGAAGTGGCGCCCCTATCTTTTGGGTTGACATTTCATTGTCAGGACGGATCAGAGGAGCTTGAAGTATCTTTTGAAGCAAAGGATGGTGACTAAGAAGCATCAACGATGGCTATCCAAATTATTGGGCTATGATTTCGAGATTCAGTACAGGCCGGGTTTGGAAAATAAAGCAGCTGATGCTTTATCCAGATGTGTGGGGGAGCTCCAGGAGTTAGCTGTGTCGGTACCACTGATGGTAGACTGGGGAGCCATAAAAGAAGAGAGTATGCGGAATGAAGAGTTGAGAAAGATCAGGGAGGATCTGATGACTATCAAGAGTAGCCACCCGAGGTACTATATTGAAGGGGGAAGAATGTTGTATCAAGGGAGGTTTGTGATGCCCCGAACCACCATACATATTCCCCACTTATTACAAGAGTTCCACGGCAGCGCAGTGGGTGGCCATTCAGGAGTTCAGAAGATATATTGGAGGCTGGCATCTGAGCTCTACTGGAAGGGGATGCACAAAGATGTTGAGGAGATGGTGGCGAGGTGTGAAGTATGCCAGAGAAACAAATACATGGCCATGGCCCCAGGAGGACTACTACAACCATTGGCACTTCCAAACAGAGTATGGGAGGAAGTGTCCATGGATTTCATCGACGGCTTACCAAGATCAGAAGGATTCACTGTCATCATGGTGGTAGTCGACAAACTTAGTAAGTATGCACACTTCATCCTCTTACGACATCCTTACACCGCAGTGTCAGTAGCAGCAACATTTATCAGGGAGGTTGTTAGACTGCATGGGATTCCGGAATCGATTGTGTCTGATCGAGACAAGGTGTTCCTTAGCCAATTTTGGAGGGAGTTGTTCAGGATGTAGGGCACGGTCCTCAAGAGAAGTACCACATACCATCCACAGACGGACGGGCAAACGAAGGTGGTAAACCGAAGTTTGGAGACCTATTTGAGGTATTTTGCTTCTGAAACACCACGGATGTCGGCAAAGTGGCTGCCATGGGCCGAGTATTGGTACAATACATCGTACCATTCTGCCTCTCAGATGACTCCATTTAGAGTGCTATATGAAAGTGACCCCCCACACCTAGTGCACTATGGGAGAGAAAGTACACTGGTTTCTTCAGTTGAGCAGTACTTGGAGGAAAGAGACAAGATGCTGGAAGAGTTAAAGAAACATCTGCTGAGGGCACAACAAATCATGAAGAAGCAGGCGGACTCACATAGGAGGGACCTGCAGTTTAAAGTGGGGGAGAAGGTGTTCCTAAAACTACGACCCTACAGGCAGAGGACAGTGGCGAGAAGGAGGAATGAGAAATTGATACCAAGGTACTTCGGCCCCTATGAAGTTTTGGGCAAGATCGGAGTAGTGGTATACTGACTGAAGCTGCATCCATCAGCTACTATACATTCAGTTTTTCATGTGCCTCAGTTGAGGAGAGTTATAGGAGAGCATACAGCTAGTACGGATTTACCAGAGACCCTGACTGAGGATTTGAAAGTGGTGTTCGAACCACTGGAGCTTACAGGTGTGAGATTAGATAAAGAGGGCAACAAAGAAGTGCTGATTAGATGGAAAGGTCTTCTCGAGTTCGATGTGACGTTGGAGACACTTGAAAGAATGAAAGATGAATTCCCTTCTTTTCACCGTGAGGATAAGGTGAATCTTAGGGAGGGGAGTAATGTTATGCCGGCTCAAGAGGGGCCGGCTGGACCGGTCCAACTTGGACCGGTCCTATTCTATTCCAGCTGGCACAGAACCGGGCGGAACCAGGAGCAGGACGAGGGGGCGGAAGCCCTTGTGGGCCCATGCATGGGTTAAACACATGGTTTGGAGGAAATTTTTGAATAGAAGGGTTGTTTAGAAAATTTGTAATGCTCCTTGGGAGTTAATTAGGTGTTTAGGAGAAAATTGGGGATTATCTTGAATTGGAATCAGATTTTTGAGATCTAGGGTTTGTGGCTTGGGCTCTTGGCATTGCAGGAGATTTGGAGAGTTATTCTTCCTCTCGAATTGAAGAATATTGTATTGTTTGCTGTTTTCCTGCATTTACTAGTGAATTCCTTTAGTTTCTCTCAGATTTTCTCTTGTTTTCTCCATTATCCTTGCTGTTTTCTGCAGTGAACAGTAGATTTCTTCTGTATTTCTCACCAATTCTTGATCGGATTGCTTGTGAACTCAAGTATTACCTTAGGGTTACTTGCGAACTAAAGTATTTCCTATCACAATGTCATTAAATCATATTGTTCATATTTATGCAAGTTAGAATGATGATAATTCCACCTTAAATATTCAACGAATCAGATAAGGCTCAGGTTTAAAGTGAAAAAGTAAGTGATGCAAATTCATGGTACAGAGAGCAGCTTGAGGGAGAGTGTGATTAAGAACATTTAGACCACCTTTCAGCTTCACAAGGAAAAACCCAAAATAATCTAATACTTCATAAAATAAAGTAAGATATGAGCCAAATTGACAATTTAGGCAGTATAGTTTTTTTGAGGACTTCTTATTTAGTTAATTGCAGAAAGCTTGCCATTTATAATTGGAGGCAAACAAAGATGAACAATGGATGAGAAGCACATTTCAACAAGAAGGAAGCATTATGCATCAAGTTTTGTGCAAACCAAAAAAAATTACTTGAATCATTTCAACAACATACTCAACTTGATATTGAAGCAAAAAATTAATACTAGATAGATATAACTGTTTTGAAAACTACCAACAAACTAGCTCCGTGGACATACAAAATATAACATCAAGTGGGATATGCCCCTTTTCAATACAACAACAACATCAAGCCTTTATCCTACTACGTGCAGTTGGCTATATGAATCATTTTTCTCCATTGTGTCCGGTTAAGAGTCAAATTCTCATTTAGAAATAGAATACAAATAAAATAAATAATATATCACAAAGACTAATGGAAGAATTACACAAAGTTTTCAAGTGTTCTTAATGAAGTTTTAGGCAAACTAAATTCTAAAAGAAACTGCAAAGCATTACTAAGAAAATAAATCATGAATGCCATTTTGCCACTCTTTTTTCTTGCCTATTTCTCTTTCCTCCCCCTATATGCCCTGTAGTAATGATCCCTCTGGCATTACGATCTTTAACACAATGATGTTGTGATCAAATTGATTGGATTTCTCTTGACTGTCTACGGCTCCATTGTGTGTGCTCAGGTTAGAAGTTTTTGAGAAGGCGATGACAAAATACACTATGGAGCGAGAACCGATCAACAGTTTGAGCCCCTTCAAACTCATAGGCTAGCTCAAAACAGCGAGGTGTTTAGGCTTAGCTTAGCCCTCCTAATCTGACTTAGTTGTATTGACGATATTCCAAAATGAGCATGACAGAAGAACAGAAAAAGATAGAACTTCGTGAACTTGAAAAGATTTCAAAATATCAACTTCATAAGAACTAGAGGCGAGAATTTCAACTTCAAAAGCATCACGTTTATATCATAACTTTATAAATAGGGCAATCATGCAGCCTATTGTTCCATTAAAAATCGAAACAAAGGTTTTCATCGTCCTTGAGGTATGAACACAACACCATTATTCCAATGAATATGACGAGAAAATTGTATCCAAGGAAACATCAAATAAAGATATAACTTCATTAGGATTTAGGAATATATATTTTAAAATTTCACCCAGAACAGAAAGAGAATCAATTTTTTTTTTTTTTTTTTAATTCTGCGGGTTAACAAAACAACCTCTCAAATTCTCAAACGATTTCCAAAATTCATCAAAAGAGGGTGTTAGATTTCGAAAATTTCCAGAACCAATGAAAGCTTCAGAACAAGGAGAAACTCAAGGAAAGAATCTTACATGAAAGTACGATGAACTGGAACGACTGAGATAGCAAACTGCAGTTAAGAACGAAAAACTAGTCAAAAAACCCGAAGGCCGGAAACGGCAGAAAACATTCAGGCGAGCAGTTGGGAAGTGGAAATTGGAGTACGAGGAAGCACCAAAGAACTCGATTTGTTTAATTGGCAGCAAACCGTGTGCGGAGCCTTCGAAGAACTTTCGCCGGCACGCGGCCTCTCCGTGCTGAGTTTCGTCACCTTTAAGTTAACTTACCTTCCACTAACAGGGTCGTCGACTGGCAAGCTGCACCGAAATTTTAAATAATAACATTTCCAGAATAATTATTTTTTAGTCTTTTAAATAATTATTTATATATTTTTTTATTTTCTTATCCTGCCTACAAAAACTTCTACTCATTAATCAAAGTTATGAAAACATCCAAAGAATAATAGATTCAAAAATCAATAGTTTAATAAAAATTTAACTGGATAATTTAAATAAATATTAAAATCAGTTAAATAAGATCTAAGTGATATAAATAATATAATAAATATACAATAATGATAATTTTTAATTAAAAAATAAATAAAATTCTTGTACAAATAATATTTTCTATAATTTAAAATTTAATTCCTTCAATTTTAAATTTGATTCATATTTATGTTACATGCCAGAACATTCTTGGTGATATAGAGATATGAAATTTAATGTCTTAGCTTTGCATGTAGGTCCATTAGATATGGATAGAAAAGACTGAGGTGCAAGAAATATAAGAGACATTAGAATTTTTATATGAAAAATTAAGAAAGGAAAAAATCATATGGTTTAGACTAGTTAAAATGATTCCACAAGTATTTGTATTTGATTACAAGTGAATCCCTTCCCTAAGAGAAGGCATTGATACATTATAAAGAATATATTGTGTGGTTGAAGTTATAAGATCCCTCTCGCAGAAATCCAGCATAAATGGAGTAGCCATGCAATGATTATCAAAAGTTTATAGGTCAGTGGATAGTAGCTGAGCAACAAAGTTGGAGGACAGTAATCATGCCTAGAGGTCAAAGGATTATAGTTGAGTGATGGTGGTCCAAGAACCGTAGTCATGCGATAGTGGTTTGAGGACCGTAATAGAGCGACAGTGGTCCGGGGACCATAATCGGTGGGTAACGAATGTCGAGAGGATTATAGTCAATGGGCAAAAGTAGTCGTAAGACTATAGTTAGTAGGCGACGAAGGAAGGAAGGACTATAGTTAGGCGACAATGGTTCAAGGACTATAGTCAGGTGATGTTTGTCCCAAGACTGCAGTTAGGAAGTAGTGGTCTGACGATAGAAGTCGATGGGTGATGGAGGCCAGAAGGACCATAGTTAAGAAATAGTGGTCATAGGATATTAGTTTGTCGACAATGGTCCGAGGATTGTAGTCAACAGGAAATGGAAGTCTAACAACTATGGTTGGCTAAAAAAAGTCCAACAATAATGCTCGAGTAGAAATTCGTTAGTAGTGGATAGGTGACAAAAGTCAACGGTGATGGTCAGGCGGTTAAAGTCTTATGGCAATGGTCAAGGTAGAGGTCTGATGACAAAAGCAAAGCCAGGAATGTCTAATGGCCAAAGTCAGTTGGCAAAGGTTCGGTGATGGTGGCCGAGTAGATGTATGGTGACAACGACCAAGCGGAGTTCAACAGTAATGGTCAACCAGTCGAGCTTTGGTGGCATCAATTGAGCGTAGGTCCTGTAGCGTTAGCTGGGCGAAGGTTCAATGGTAGTATGATAAGGACTTTACTTTTTTATTTAGATGAGCTTGCTTGTTATATGAATGTGTGCACTATCTACTCCTAACTACGCAAGTGCACGTTTCGATTGAGTAATAAAGTGTATGAAAAGAGTGTCGATCTCATAAGGAAATAAGTGTGCTAGAACTAACTCTAGTAATGTCTACTCAAGACACAAAATTTATTGTACACAATGAAATAAAAGGTGAGGTGCTATTACTACTAAAAATATTGTAAATGATAAAGATAAGAGGAATTAAAGATATTCTGGATTATTGATAGTGAATGAACATATATTTTTTTCTAAGCAGACTCGTCTACAGTAGTTATGAATCAGAGTATATGCATCCTTAGATCTCCATCGAGCTTACAAGAGTGTAAAAATGTTTTATGGCCTTTCTACAATAATTCCATCTCTATGGGCCCTAGAATCCTAATCATCATATGTCTAGAAATGAAAGTATTCTATATCAATCCTCCTAATTGTTCCAAAATTCTTTTATCGAGGCAATATATTATCGTATGTTGCGTCCTAGAATATTCGTGGTGGTAGAGAGATATAAAGTTTAGCATCCTAGCTTTATGCGAAAATTCAGCACACAGACAAATTAATAAGTAGGGGTGTAGTCCTCATAAGAGACACCAAAGTTTTTACGTAAAAATCCCTAAAAAGGGGGAAAAACTATGGGGCCTAGCCCAGTTTGAATGAATCCATTAATATTTGTAATTGATTAAAAAAGAGGCCCTTCCTTAGAAGGAAGGCCTTGGCTCGATATAGCAAATATATATCATACAAAGTACATTACATACTGGGATTTGGAAGAATCAACATTAATATGTTTATTTGGGGTGGCAAAATCATAGTCGACGAGTGATGTAGGTCGAGAGGATCGTAGTCGGCAGGCGATAGAGGTCGAGAGAACCGTAATTGATGACGGTGGTAAGAAAGATCACAGTCGATGGACGACAGAGGTTAATAAGACAGTAGTCGGCGGGCAATGGAAGTCTGTTGGACCGTAGTTGGCGAGGGTGGTCGGAAGGACCATAGTCAGCGAGGGTGGTCATAAGAACTGTAGTAGGCGTACGACAGAGGTCAGAAGGACCATAGTCGGTGGACGACGGAGGTCAGAAAGACCATAGTCGGTGATGGTGGTTGGAAGAACTGTAGTCGGCATGCGATAGAGGACAAGAGGACCAAATTTAGGCAACATTGGTCGGAAGGACCGTAGTTGGTGAGGGTGGTCGGAAGGACCATAATCGGTAGGTGACAGAGGTCGGGAGAACCATAGTCGTTGGATGACGGAGGTCAGAAAGACCATAGTCGGTGATGGTGGTTGGAAAAACTATAGTCGGCAGGCGACGGAGGTCAGGAGGACCATAGTTAGGCAACGGTGGTCGGAAGGACCGTAGTTAATGATGGTCGATGGAAGGACCGTAATTGGCGGGCGAAAGAGGTCAGGAAAACCATAGTTGGGCGATGATGGTCAGAATGATCGTAGTTGAAGTCCGACAGTGATCGGGCAGAACTCCGGCTGTGGTCGGCAAACATGCAAAAATTCGGCGATAGTCGGCAGACTAGTGGAAGTTCGGCTGTGGTCGGCGAACTTACGGAAGTTTGGTAGTGGCCGTGAAGAACTTCGATGGTGGTTGGAGGACTCGCGGAATTCTAGAGGTGGTCGACGGATAGGTGGAAGTCCGGTGATGATCGGCGGACTGGCATAAGTTCGACGGTGGCCGGGAAGAACTCCGGCGATGGTTGGCGGCAAGTCAGCTTCCAACTTCTTTCGTTCTCCCCTCCTCCTTCCTTCTTCTCATGAGAAGAGGGGAGGGGGGGGGGGGGGGGGGGGGGGGGGGGCTATTTATATCTTTTTGAGGGTGGCATGACTTATAAATATGTGAAGGATCAAGGTCAAAATGGGAGTGATTTGAATGGACGTCAGATATTGATCCCCTTGATCATGAACTGTTTAATGGTTATTTGAATGCCTTAATGATATCAAAATTTAGTGATCTTGGGCTCGTTGAATTTGTCTCATTGAGCCGCTCGATTTGACTATAAGCATGTCACATTTGGAAGCCATTTGGTAATTTAGATTATGGTTTGAACCTTCCAAATGCACTTTCGGTCTTTGATTTGGACACATTTGGGCTCGGATTGAGTCGAATTTGGTGTCGTTGGGTTCATATTTTTGAGACGTTTAGTTCGACTATAAGTTTGCTGAAATCGGAGTTCGGATGGACCCAACTTTAATTTTGGAAGCTTTCAACTCAATTTTGCATCGAGATTCGTGCCCGATCAAGATAAATTTTGATGATATAACACCATAGATTTTAAATTCATACATGTCCACTGCATAAACTAAATTAAGCACAAAAATAATTGAGAACAACCATTCCATTTTCTTACAAGGTTTACATTAGGAGAATTAAAGACTAATCACATCATTAGTCCAAAACAATGAGGTTAGCTAGCCATAGAATTAATTCAGAGCAAAACATGTTTCATTACTTGCTTTAGAAAAGACACAAAAAAAAAGAAGAAAAAATCACCCAGAGTTAAGAATCTCAAATAGATTTTATAGATGGACTTTTTTAGAAATGATTCCCTCCTTAGACCTTCACTCTCCACACTCTTTTCCACTCCTAATGATTATTTTGTACACTACAAGGATAACCAACCACTCCACTAAATATAACCTCACTATCCCTTGTCCCTACTTAAAAGAAAACACAAAAAATTATTTATAATTTTTACATAAACTGACTCAAGTGCCTCAGTGCCTAATAGAGTGGCACTGTAGTGTTACAATAATGAACTAGTGCCACGTTATTATTTTGTTAGCTCTGATATGATATAGAGCTGACTAGGCATGAAGGTTGCCTGACTCGGTACAACACTTCCTTTCTTAACTGCTCAGCCATGGCGCTGTAGAAGAACTAGCACTGCAGCGCTTGAAAAAGTCTTTCGGCGCTACTACGCTTCAGAGGTTGGCACTTCGTTGTTGAATTATTCACAATTTGATAGAGCAGTTAACACTACAGTGCTGCATGATGTTTCCCTAGAGAATTGTCTTGAATGGAAAATTGATTGATGATAGAGTGCTACGATGTTTTATTCTAGCATCGAGGCATTGAAGGCACCGCGGCGTAGGTGTTTGGGGCATTGCAGCGCTGGTTCTAACTTTGCAAATTTAAAACTTTTTTCTTGAAACATTCCTGCATAATATCAACTAAAACATACATTTTTTACTAGAATTAAAGACAAAAAAATAAACATAATTTTTACTTAACACAATGGTTGACCAATGAAGGTTCAGTGCTGGCGGTTGGGCTGCAAAATTCTAGCAGTAATTTGCTGATTAGGGTTTGCTTGTGGTGCTACTCAAGTGAAGCTCTTAAATTCATGAAGCCTAAGAGCTCTCTTAAATCTCAAGCCAAGGGTCCAAGCTCCACTCATATAGAGAGTAGAGGGCCTATTTAAAAATTTTTTGGAGTGGCAAGCCTAGTAAATATCAAGAAAATCTATAGCAAATATGGAGAACTCCATCGGATGACCTGTATTGATTTCCTTGATCATTCAGCATTTAGTTTCCTTAATGATGCAGAATTAAGTGACCTTTGGCTCATTGGATTTATCTTGTCGAGCCACTTGATTTGACTACAAGCAAGCCAAATTTGGATATAATTTAGTCATCCAATTAATGTCTTTATGTTTCTAGGTATCCTTTGGGCTCTTAATTTGGCCTCGGATTAGGCCATTTTTGGTGTCATTAGGTTCATCTCATTAAGGCATTGAGATGTTCAGTTTGATTTCAAGTTTGATAAAATTAAAACTTGCATAGTACAAAATTTAATTTTGAAAGGTTTTAATTTAGGTATGCATCAAGATTTGTGCTCGATCAAAGAAATGTTTTGTGATGTATTAGTTTCCCCTCTATTTTAAGCTCATAAAGTTTTAAAATAGGTTTTTGAGCCTTCCATGAAATTCACATTATAAATTATAATTTCAAAAATATTACAAGGCACAATTTCTTCCTAGACTTAAATATGGACCTCCCATTAGAGCTGTGAATCAAGTAAATATTCTTAATTATAATTTTACATTTCATAAGGTCGGGGCATCAATCTGAGTAAAAATTATTTTGAAGGTTTGCTCGAAAACTTTTTAAACTACTTGAAACTAGATGTAGAGGTCATGTTAAGCTTTAATAGTGGCAAATTTGAGTCTATAACACTAAAAATAGTCTCAAGGACCCAAAAAAAGTCTAAATAAGCAAGTTTGGCCCAAACATTAGGCTTGAATACATGTAGGTGGCTAGACCTAGATGGTCGCCAGCTGCCCACCACTAACTACTAGTGGTGTACACATGTGTGCCCCCACACCCCACCAAAAAATAAGCCCCTTAAAGCTTGATATATATATTGAGGGGCCAATTAGGCACTCCTTTTATAGGCGCCTTAAAAGGAACTAACTTTTTTTAATGATTTTCTATCTATTTTAATTTTTTAATAACAAATTTTAATTTTTGCTTAAACAAATCCATTGTTTTAAAAAACCCAATAAATTTTGAGGCAAGGAAACAATAACAATAATAATAGTAATTATTATTTTTTTTTATTAAAGATAATTTTCTTTTTCAATTTTTTTTTAGGAAAATGAAAAAATAGGATTTCTTGCCTTAAAAAAAAATCTAAAACATTCCAAAAAAATTATGGAAATTTTGTCAAACTTTCTCCCTCCTAGTTTATAAATGACCCCTTAGAGGTGAGGAAAATGTAGCACACTCTTCTAACATATGCTTTAATCTCCTCCATAAAAGGAGAGAAAAACTATTTGACTAGTTTAATGACTTTGGTGATGAGGAAGTCACGATTCTTTAACATAGATTCTAGTCCTCCTTAATAAAATGAGGGAAGAATTGTCTACTAGAATGTAAAGACCATTGGTGATGAGAAAAGCCTAATCCTCTTATGTAGGATCCAATTTTCCTGAATAAAAGGAGTTAAAAACTATCCAACAAAAGTTTTAAGACTGTTGATGACAAGGAAAGCTCGGTCCTCTAATACAGGATCTAATTCTCACCCATAAATTGAGGGAAAAACTATACAACCAGAGTTTGAAGATGATCTCTAACAATGGAAGTCGTAGCTAAGGTTGGTAATAGTAGTTCGATAAAGGAGGTTAGGTGGTGCATTGACAACGGCAGTCTTGCAGTTTGTTGACAACTATGGTCAAGCGCCATTCTAATGATGATGGTTTGGTGGTGGCCCAATGTTATGTGTAAATTTTATAGTACTTTATTATCTAAAATATTTGTGAAAATATTATTTTTATTGGATGTTGTGTAGGAAATGCTCAAGAAAAAGGAGAAAAATTCACAAGCATTGAACTAGCGCTACAATGCTCCAACTACAAGCGTCGCAACATTCAAAATGCCCTAATGCCAGATCAAGAAATGGCAACATCAAAGCCTCGAGAAATGATAATTAATTCATCACCTTGATGGAGTCAAGGTTGATACTGTAGCACTTCATAATGCCATAGCATCTAAAATTAATGTCGCAGCACCTAAGTCTCGAGAATTTGAGCATTATAGCACTAGAGCGTCACTACACTGCAATATCAGATTTTACACTCAAACATTGTAGTGCTTGAATTTTATAATATCCTGGCTGAGCAATCGATAAAAGATGGAGCCGTGTCAAATTTTCCAAGCGATGTATCAGTTCAATAAATAAACATGCCAAGTCAATGCAATACTACAATGGAGAATAACAATGTCAAGGCACTATTTATTCTATAATGTTGTGGTACCACCAAATCAAGTGTCATGGTGCCTAGGTCCATTTCTGTAATTAGTATAAATTGTTTTTTCAGTTCATTTGAGTGAGAGTTATGTCAAAAATAGTGTGGAGTTGTACTTTTTTGTAGTGCCCCCTTAGAGTCAAGTCTATGGGAGGCTAGGGAAGAGCAAGATACTTTCTTTAAAGATCTTAGCCTATCGTATGGTGAGCAATCATACATTTGAAGGAGAAAGGTGTGTGGAGAGTACATTTATACTATTCAGGTGATATTTTACTTTACCTTTTTGTTATGTATCTTTACTTTCATATAATAAATGAAGATGTGTTTGCCTTCTATTCTTATCATATCTGGCTAATTTCTAAGTTTTAGGATAATGTTATGAACACATTGCATGTTAGTACATAGAATGAAACTATGGATGTTTTTAATATCTCTCATTCTTAATTTAATGTATATAATATCTATGTGTGTAGTTAATATCTAGTGTGATATATTGCCTTGATGGATGAATATTAGAATAAATTAGAGTATTGGAATGAAATATTGGCAATGCTTAGACATAGCATGTTAAATCTTGTAGGTTCTATGGACATATTTGAATTATAAGAAGGCCATAAACCTCCCTTTTCACTCCTACATGCTCGATAGAGGTCTAAAGATACATATACTATGATCTACATCAATATTTAAGAATTTCTTTAGGAAAACTTTATTACTTTATATCCATTAGTCAAAAATATTTTGATATCTATTATCTAGTTATATTTTGCTCTTTCCCTAAAATTGGCATAATCTAATACCCTTGATTTTCATTCAGTAGGATAAATTTGCATATATAGTAGAAAGCAGTAGTTTACCTGTAATCTAGCAGAATATTTCTCGAGGGATCGACACTCTCTCAACCACTTGATCACTTGATCGGCACGTATACTTGAATATCTAGTGGCAATCTATATCAAAGAAACCCAAAGTATTAATTAACCCCAAAGCATATTCATATTCATAAACACATTCAGCTAGGCATGCCCACATCAAGTTTGTGGCACCGTTGCCATCAAAGTAATGTGTGCATTGTAAGTTAAGTTATATTGTTAAACTAGTTTCATATTTAATCCTACTTATATCTTGTATCTTGTTATTATTTTTATTTTAAAATTTTTGAAAAAGAAAAATCTTTATATTTTATTGTGTTTTATTTTTTTGATATTATGTCTTGCTTTCTTGTTGCATACATACTAGATCTAGTAAAGAATTCTTGCTATTTGAGTTAGAAATTGAGAGGGCCCTTACAAAAATTAAAAAATATAAAAGAATTTAGATTTAGGTATGGCAGAACTAGTTCAAGATTAGGGCCATCCTAGACTTCTTAGGGAGTATGCAAATCTTATATTAGATGGAATCCACTAGAGTATCAATAGACCTGCTATCTAGGCAAATAACTTTGACCTGAAACCATCATAACTTAGATGATTCAAAATTTCCAGTTTAGGAGAACTCCTATTGAGGATCTCAACTTACACTTAGCTAATATTTTCGAAATCTACACAACATTCAACTATAGTGGTGTCAGTGATGATGCTATTAGGTTTTGATAATTTCCATTTTTGCTAAGAGATAAAGCTATGAAGTGGTTGAATTCCTTGCTCCCATGGTCTATAACCACTTGGAACAAGTTGGACCATAAATTCCTAGCTAGGTATTTTCCACCTTTAAAAATTGCCAAACTTAGAAATGAAATCATATCTTTGCTTAGTTTGAAGGAGAGTCAATTTATAAAAGTTGGGAGAGATTATGAAAATATTTAGGAAATGTCCTCACCATGCTTTACTAGATTAGTTGGTTATTCAGACTTTCTATAATAAACTGGTAAGATCCCTTATTTTAATTATTGATATAGCATATGAAGGATCTTCATTATCTAAGTCATTTGAGAAAGCCTATAAATTAATTAAGAAAATGGCCATAAATAAATTTTAATGTCCTTTTAATAGGGTGAACACTAAGCGAGTAGCTATAGTTTACGAAACAAATGCCTTCTCTATTTTGACTACTCAAGTAGCTCCAATATATAAAAAATTGGATACTTTTGGAGTTAGTTTTAGATTAGGATCATTTATGTGATTGAAAGAGCATGATTTGAATTTTATAGGTGATAATAATTCTCAAGGGATTGAGAATGTGAATTTGATTGGTAGATAAAATAATTCCTATTCTAATATATATAATCTATGCTGGAGGAACCACCCTAATTTTAGTTGGTCTAATAATATTGTTGGTGATGATAATAAGTGGAATGTCAGCCAATTAACTAAGGAAAAAATCAAAATAATCCTTAGCTACCTGTAGTAAAACCTAGGCCTTTTTCCCCCTCAGGTTTTAATCAAAATAGTTAGTTCATAGATAGGAAGACACCTTTGGAAAAGGTAGTGGTTCAATTAGGAACTCAATTGCAAAGTCAAGTTGCTTCAATTAAAACTTGGAAAATTAATTAAGACAACTTGCAATCTCTTTTAGTAGTAGACCTTATAGAACATTACCGAGTAATACTGAAATTAATACGTAGAAGAAAGGGAAGGATGTTAGTGTGGATAACTTGAGGAGTTGTAGTGATGCATAACAATCAAATGATAAATCTAGGCAAGTCTAGTTGAATACTATAAATTTAGCACTGCTTGAGAGGCAACCTAATTATGTTGATGTTGTTTCTTAGTTTGTTGTTAAAGTGTTTGTTTGTTTGAATTAAATTATTATTTTTTTACTTTTTTGTAATTATGTTAAACATGTTTTGTGTGTGTTAAATATGTTATTCTAAGTATGGTTATGACCAATTTAATTGTTATTTTTTTTTCTGAGAACTCACATAAGTTTCAAATTTTGCCTAGCACTATAGTGCCAGATCTTTAAGCACAACAACGTTTGTTTGTCGAGCACCATAGCATTTAAATTGGGTGCCACTGCTTTAAAGTCTTGGTCAGAAACGACATTTTCCAATGTTGTAGAACTATCTATTTTTGAGCAACAATGCTACTTCCACATAGATATTGCCCCAATGTCGTTCCATGTAGCATTTATGTGCCAAATTATTCTTTACTACATGGTTGATGCATTAGATTCAACGCTACTATATAGTGCAACTGCTTTTATTATGCCACTTTATGAAACATTAATGTGCAATGCTTAACACTGTAGCATTAGGTCAAAATGATAATTAGTATTAATAGCACTGTAATGGTGGTTTTACCCAAAGCATTGTAAAGCTCAAATGTGTCAAACATCATAATATTTCTCTTGTCAAAAAGTAGGTGCTTCATTTCTAATGAAAGCACCACAACACTATGCATCTTGCACCACTGTAGCATCTATCAATTTAACAATTTTACCATTTAGTATTCGTTAGCACCACAATGTAGATCTTTTGAGCACTGCAGCACCTGTGTTATTTATACAAATGAGTGGTTTGATTTAAATCTTCACTATATTTGATCTTTCAACTCTTCTAAGTTTTTTATATTTTATCTATTATTTGTGAGTTAGTAAGCAATGGCCCCCATAATGTTTAGCAATAAGAAGAGATCCTCTTTATCCTATGATAAGAATCACTTCATGTCTACTAAAACTGAAAAGTGATATGTTTACATTTTTGTGAACAAGAAGTTCATTCTAGAGCAAGGATTTCTAAACCTTGGTGGAGATGTAATGCACATGATTATGAACCGGGGTTGGGAAACTTATTTTGAGGAACAATTTGCTCCTATTATTAATATTATCCATGAGTTTTTTGCCAGTGCTAAGGAGTCCCAAAAAAATAAATGTTATGTCTAGGGTAAGTAGGTTTGTTTCGATCCCTCAAATTTTAATCGCTTTATAAGTTGTGGAATTTGGAGGATGATAATTATTATGGCTTTAGTTTAGCACCCATTTACCATCAAGAGATTTTTAGATGGCTATGTGGACCCCAGAGTTGGGCAATTTTGATGGAATTGATGGAAATAGATGGTTAGGTAATTAATTTTTTAACAACCTATTTAACTCAAACTTTTAAAGTGTGGCATTGCTTTATTTTTGTTCGTCCTTTACCCAACAAAAATATTAGTGAAGTCACAAGAGATTGAGCTATTTTGAATTATTCCATTTAAGTGGGGCACTCCATTAATATTGGAAAGGTATTAATTTGTCTCTTATATATATCATTAGGGGCACCACTACTATAGGTTTAGGTTACTCTTCTTTGATTTATGCTCATTGTGTTGCCACTAGTGTTAGAGGAGATCCAAGTAAGGAACAACTTTTTTTTGTTTTAGCCCTCACTAAAAGGAAAATAAAGAGTTTTAAAAGACTAGATGTAGAGGAGGAGGTTGGACCCAATAGACCCAACAGTAGTAGGAGTGCCAAGTCCCCTAAGCCCTTAAGTGAGTAGGTTTCAAATTTGAGGGAGCACATGGATCAAGTCGTTGATGTTTTGTGATGAGAGAAAAAGTTGGCAGACTTATTACTCAGGAATGCAGAAGAAGCATTACCATTATACACTTGAATTCAATGAAGCTTTAGTGGGGATGTGCAGAACAATCCCCTTTGTTGAAAATTATGACTAGCTTTATTTTCCTACTATTTTAGAGTACCAATCATTCATTTGGACATGCCTTGATGATGATGATGAGCAGGAGTAGGAAGAGGAAGATAGAGATTCTGAATGATTATTGTGGTTGTTATTTTATTTATTTTCCTTAGTGGTTTGATGGCTTGGTGAGAGAGAGCGAGAGAGAGAGAGAGAGAGAGAGAGAGAGAGAGAGAGAGAGAGAGAGAGAGAGAGAGAGAGAGAGAGAGAGAGATGTGATTATTGTTTATGATTGTTTGATTTTATTTTTCTTTTTTCTTTCTTTTACATTTCTTTGCTTGGGAAGATCTCCGTGGTGGTCAATGTTGGGAATAGTTATGAAAGCCATTATTGAATTTTTGATGAAAATAGATGACTACATTTCATAGAGGAGAATAAAGATTGGGGAATAGTGCTTCATGCATTGTACTTATCTTGTTTTATATTTGTAGCTTTGCCTTTGAGCCACTCTATCATTTTAATGAAATGGCAAATTTACTTTTATTGTATAGCTTTTAGCTATCTCATTTTTGTTCTTGTTTTATTGTCAGTTAATTTTTGTTTACATTATTTTGTTCCATCATTTACATTTAATTAAAATTCTCACATATGCTTTAACTATTGAAAATTATCCTTTAACTATTGAAAATTATCCTCTACATAGCACTTGCACTTTGGGAGTTCATTTTTCCAAAAAATAATATTTAAAAATTATTTAAAACTAAGAATAATTCTAAATTCTAGGTGATAATTTAGATGAATAAAGTACCAAATTTTTCAATTTGAAATTTATAGTAATTAACTAAAGAAGATCATATAAGTTATTGACTTTCTTTGAACTTAAAAGTTACACACTTAAGTATAGACTAATGATTTAAGGATTGAATAATTGAGTTTGGAGAAAATGAAGTGTGTAGATTAAATTATGAAAATTTTTATAAACTTAATAGTGGAATTAGTGAGCTTACCAAGATCCTAACATTAATTGAATTTAGGGTTTCTTGAAAGAAGAAAGTAATCAGATATTCAAAATCATTATTTAATAATCAAAAGATAAAAAATTATAACAATATGTAAAATAAAAGAAAGACGAGTACTTCAAAAATTAGTATATGATAAAGCTCAAATCGTAAATCCTTTCTAAATACTTAAATCAAATAGGAAAAGGTAAGTGAACTAATATATATGAAGGTGCACTAATGAATTTTTAAATTTAAATATAATCAAAATTAATCTCTAAATGATATATTATTCATATCTAAAATCATTAGTCATCCTTGCACTAACACTCGTAGTGAATAAGCTCATTTCAGGCAATAACAAGGATGATTGATTGGATAATTATTAATGATCATTCAAATTAAAATTGCATAACTTTGTTCAATCCAAATTACATCTAGATAGTAAAATATTTTCATACATTTTAATAATTCTAAATTACTAATTTTTATTTGGTCTAGTAAGCTAATCAATAGGTGATTACACCTTTGCTTGAGGACAAGCAAGAGTTTATGCTGGAAGAAATTTATTAAGTCTAAATTTAATACTATTTTATTATCTTAAATATAAGTGGAAATATTATTTTTAGTGGATGTTTTGCAGGAAATGCTCAAAAAAAGGAGAAAAATTCATAAGTGTTGAACCAGTGCCGCATTGCTCCAACTTCCTACACCACAACATTTACAATGCTCTAGCACCAGATCAAGAAATAGCAGCATTAGAGCCTTGGGAAAAAAGACAATTAATTCAACGCCCTAGTGGTGCCAAGTTTTGCTCTATAGTGCTTCATACCACCATAATGTCTGAAATTAATGCCGCAACACCTAGGTCTTAAGAATTTGAGCACTGTAGTACTGAGCTTCACTACATTACATTATCAGATTGTACATTCAAGCATCACAACACTCAACTTTTATAGTGCCACGATGGAGCAGTTGACAAAATATGGAGCCACATCGATAAGTGAGGCAATATTTCAGCCAATAGATACGCCGTCTCAGCACAGCATCACAGCGAAGCAAGCCCAACAACACTGAGGCGCTAATTCATTCTATAACATTGTAGCGCCACAATGTCAAATGCCACGACATTTGGGTCCATTTCTATAATTAGTATAAATAGATTTTTCAGTTTGTTAGAGTAAGTGTTTTGTTAAAAATAGTGTGGACTTGTACTTTTTTATAGTGCCCCCTTAAAGTCAAGTCTAAGGGAGGCTAGGGAAGAGCAAAATGCTTTCTTTGATGATCTTAGCTTATCTTGTGGTGAGCAATCATACATTTGGATGAGAAAGGAGTGTGAAGAGTATATTTGTACTATTCTCGTGATATTTTACTTTACTTTTTTTTCCTATATCTTCTCTTTTATACAGGAAAAGAAGACGTGTTTGCTTTCTATCCGTATTATATCTAGCTAATTTTTTGAGTTTTGGGCTAATGTTGTGAACACTTTGCAAGTACTAATATAGACTGTTATGGCTTGAATGAAATTTTAGATATTTAAATATATCTCATTCTTAATTTAATGCATATAATGACCATGTGTATATTTAATATTAAGTGTGATATATTACCTCAACGGTGGAATACTAGAATAAATTAGAGCATTGGAATGAATTTTTGGCATACTTAGATATAGGATTTTAAACCTTCTAGGTTTCATAGAGATATTAGAATTTTAGGAAGGCCATAAACCTCCCTTTTCACTCCTACAAGCTTGATAGAGATTTAGGTATGCGTATGCTCTGATCCACAACATCATTTAAAAGTCTCATTAGGAAAATTTTATTATTTTATATTCATTAGTACAAAATAATTTTAATATCTACTATTTAATTATCCTTTGTTCTTTCTCTATAACTAAAAAAATCCAAAACAATTATTTTTTGTTCAATAGGATAAATTTTACATATGTAGTAGACAATAGTAGTTTAATTATAATCTAGCAAAATACTTCCTTATGGGATTAAAACTCTCTCAATCACTTTATTACTTGATCATATGTATACTTGATAAGTGTAAATTATGCATTATTTTATGTATATTAAAATTAGTAAAAATGTATTATTTTAGTTGTGTTAGTATAGGAATAGTGAGGGAATAAGCAAAAAAGTTACAAGTGTTAGACAACACTATGTCGTATCGATCAAAGTCAAAGCATCGATTTCAATGTGGCAACATCGACCTTCTATGTCTGCAAATGATGCAGAGCATCACAATATAGTTGGGTTTAAAATCAGCACCACAGTATTTGGTGTCTCAGTAAAATTCAGGCAGGAGCGGCAACCTTAAACCATCATGGTGCTGGAATGTCATTTTAAGCGTTGCAGTGCTCATTTTTTATGACGCCATAGTGAAGATGTTACAACATCTAAGAGCCATGCTGACTTGATGAAAAAAAACACCAACGTGGGCTGTGACCATGCCACATCACCCAACATCACAGAAAACCAACATTTCAACACCGAGGTGATAATTCATTTTTTTTACCATTCCAGCGCCACTCAGTCAGTTCCATAGTGCTCGAGTTTGATCCTTTCTTACTATAAATAGATGCCTGGTCTATTAGTACTTCTCAGTGTATTTCTCTAGTGCCCTTTTAGAGTAAAGTCTAAGGGAGGCTAGGGAAGTGCAAGATAAGCTCTCTAGGAGAGTTTAGTCTATATTTGTATAAGCAGCTCTATAAGTGAAGAAAGATGAAGTGTAGAGAAGATATTTGGATCCTTCTTGGTGATAAACTTCTTATTACTTTTATTGTACTTTGTTCTTCTATGAATAAAATAAATATGAGTTTGCATATTCTTTCTTCCACATCTAGCTAGATCTCTTATTCTGGGCTAATAATGTCAAGTTCATATTAAGTACTAATATTGACTCTTACTCTTCAATTAAAAAAATGATGTTTTAAATATCTCTGTTCTTCATTTAATGCATATAATGGTCATGTATGTTATTAAAACCTAGTGTGATGTATAGCCTCGATGGAGTAATACAAGAATAATTAGAAATAGTAAAACTTTAGGAAGACTAACAATCTTTTTTTCACCCCTACAAACTCGACAGAGATCTAGGGATGCATATACTTTGATCCATATCTACAATTAAGTGTCTCATTTGAAAAGATATGTTATTCACATGCATCAGTTCAAAATATTTTTTTTAAAATTATATCAACTATAGTTTTCTTTTTTTTATTCTATAGTAAGAAATCGAAATTTTCATTTTTCATTTCAGTTAGATAATTCATATAATTGGAGTAAGTAGTAGTAGTTTTATTGCGGTATAGTAGAACACTTTCTCATAGGTTTAACACTTTATTCTATCACTTTATTACTTGATTTGACACATATACTTATGTAAATTAGCGGGCTATTATAAATTTTATATTAAAGAAAACCTAAGCATATTTCAAATTCAGCGAGTTTCACATTAGCTCACCATTAACTTATCACACTGGGCCCCAACCAAGTTTTTTGCATTATTGCTGGGGAAGTAATATTCTTATTATAATTTTCTATATTATTGAAATAAGTGCATATTTAGGCCTACTTGTTTCCTGTATCTATATTGTATTTGCTAAAATTTTTGAAAATAAAAACAAATTTATTTGATTATTTAGTTTTAGATTTCTAGTTGTTGCAGCTTTTATTATATGCTTGGTAGATCTAGTAAGGAGATCTTATTATTTAATTCAGGAAAAAAAGAACCCTTAAAAGAAATTGAAAATATAAGAAGTTATTAGCCATGTCAGACCCAGTTCAAGATCAAGACTATGCTAGACCACTTAGAGAGTATGTTAATTGAAGGAATCCTTCAAAGTATCGATAAACCTACTATCCATGCTAATAATTTTGAATTGAAATTGATCATTATCCAAATGGTTTAAAATATCTAATTTGGAGGAAATCTTGTTAAGGATCCTAACTTATATTTAGTTAGTTTCTTAGAATATATGCAACTTTTAAGTATAATGATGTCAATAGATGCCATTAGACTTAGACTATTCTCATTTTCTCTTTGGGATAAGGCTAAAATGTGGTTAAATTCTTTGTCCTTAGGATCTATAACCACTTGAAAAGAGTTGGCACACAAATTTCTTGCAAATTATTGATGGGGACTGTGGAATGAACTTCAAATTATATAAAAGTCTTAGGCTTTATCATCCCTAAATAATACTTAGGTTTTCTTTGATATAAATAATAACAAACCCCATTTAATATACATAAGTATGCTTGATAAATCAAGTAACAAAGTGATTGAGTAGAGTTTCAAATCCATGAGGAAGTATGCTTTACTTATAGCATACTACTATGGTTTACTCTAATTGCAGTATTATCCTACCCAAATAAAAATGATATTTTTAGAGATTCTATCATTGAATAAAATAATAAATTTGATATATTTTTTAATTAAAGTATTTTAGATTGATGATTATAAATTGCATATCTTTCCTAATGAGGCTCTTTAAGGTAATATGATTTAAAGCATATGCATCCCTAGACCTTTATCGAGCTTGTAGGGGTAAAAAGGATATTTACTAACTGACCACCTACAGTTATAACATCTCCTTAAGAAAATAAAATATTTACATCCTATGTTTAAGCATGCAAAATATCCTATCCCAATACTCCTGGTTGTTCTTATATTCCTTTCATCAAGGCTATATATTACATTAAGTTTTAACTACATTTATGACCACTATATGCATTAAATAATGAGCGAGATAATATTCTAAGCATCTTTTAACAACTTATAGAACTAGAGTCTTTATTCGTACTCAACAACCATTTTATGTATCAATATAAAATAAGAGAATTAGCCATACATGAAATGAATAACAAGTAAACTTAATTTCATCAAACTCATGGAAGAATGAAAAATACAAGAGAGTGATATCACCAGAAAAGATCAAAGTATCTCCTATACACTCCTCCTTTTAACTTATATAGTTTCTTTGAGAAATACATGCTAAACACTCTAAATGATTGTATTGTACTTTCTAATATCCATTAAATTTTACTCTAAGAGGAAACTAGAGAAGTACTCTAAAAAGTATAGAAATTATACAAGTAATTGAACTCTCTTACAAACATAACATAATATCTATTTATAAAAAAACATAAAATGGCAATTGACACTATAGCATTTGAAATAATGGCACCGCGGTGCCCTTAAAGTGAGCTAGCACCTTAGCGCTAAAGCTTTGACACCACCATAGTGCTTGCTGACGTGGATCAGTTACTTGGGGAATAGTCTTGTCTCTTTACTAATAGAACATGTCTCTTGGAAGTTAGAACTGTAATGCTGCGGTGCTATGAATATTGGAGCACAGCGGTACCCAATATACCAAGATGGCATCAAGGTATGAAAGATTATGGCATTGTGGTATTTGAAAATAGAGAATCTGGTGCTACCAAGTGGATGCCACAGTGCTGATAATGCTGCTACACTATCTGTGTTGCCACCATAGTGCTTTCAAACAGAGAACTCAGTGCCATCATGTCAAAATTTGAGCAGCCCGACTATATTGAAGGTAGTGCTGCGATGTTGTATTGTTAGAAGCCGCGATATGAAGAGATCCTTAGAATTTCTGCCAATTTTTGAGTTTTTCCTACACAGAAATAATTAAAATAACATATTTTCATTGAAAATAAAACACATTAAATAATATATAATTTACACTTATGAAGTATTTCCCGCCTTTAAAAATTACTAAATTTAGAAATGATATCACTTCTTTTACTCAGTTTGAAGAAGAATCCATTTATAAAAGTTGAGGGAGATTTAAATAGATGCTTAGGAAATGCCCTCACCATACTTTACCTAACTGGTTGGTTATTCATCCCTTTTATAATGGATTACTACGATCTCTTCGGTTAATCATAGATGTTGTAGCTGAAGATTCTGTAATGTCTGAATCATTTGAGGATATTTAAGAATTGATAGAGGAAATTGCTGTAAATAATTTCTAGTGGCCTACAGATATGGTGAATCTTAAGAGGGTAGATAGAGTTTATGAATCAGATGCTTGTTCAATTCTTACTACTCAGGTAGTTTCTATTTTGAAGAAATTAAATACTATTGAAGTCAGAGCTAGCCTAAATAGGTATAATAATTACCATAATTCAATCAATAATCCTAAACATGTGAACACACTATGTTGTATCATTTAGTGCCGCGTCATTACCCTTCATGTTTTGAACAAATCGATCATGTTGGGAATGGAAAGATACCCTTGGTAGATGTTGTTATATAATTAGGAATTCAACTGAAATATCAATCTACTGCCCTTAGAAAAAAATAAGACCATATAGGGCATCTTGCTAGGTTGATTAATAACAAAAAAATTAAAATATTAATATAAGAATATCAAACATAGGAGTGGGAGAGATTTGGGAGACCCATATATGGATTGCGATCTACCTCAAAAGAATAATGGTGAAAGAGAACCTTTAGAAAGTGAATCCTCTATTGAACAACCTGACCCTATAAAAGAACCTGAAAAACTAATTAGGAAGGTTGTAGAGAGACCACTACCACCTTTTCCTCAAAGGTTGATTAAATAAAATCTTAATAAATAGTTCTCTAAATTCTTAGAGGTGTTTAAGAAATTAATTATCAACATATCCTTCTCTTAAGCATTAGAGAAGATGCCCACCTATGTAAAGTTTATGAAGGATATTTTGAATAAGATAAGGAAATTAGGAGAATTTGAAATAGTAGCATTAACTGAAAAGTGTAGTGCTATAATTCAAAAGAAACATCTTGAGAAACTTAAAGATCCTGGTAGTTTCACCATTCCTTTAACTATAGGTGATAAATTATGTGGGAGAGCTTTATGCGATCTAGGATCAAGCATTAATCTCATGCCCTTTTTGATCTTCAAAAAATTAGATATAGGAGAGGTTAATCCTACTATTAATATTTAAAAAGCTAATAGATTTTTCACTTATTTAAGAGGGGTAATACAACATGTTTTGATTAAGGTTGATAAATTCATTTTCCCTATTGATTTTGTTGTTCTTGTTATGGAAGAAGATTGGGAAATACCCTTTATTTTAGGAAGACCTTTCTTAGCCACTAGGAAAGCCAAGATTGTTGTGCAAAAAGTGGAATCAACTATGAGGGTTCAAGATCAAGAGGTTACTATTTATGTGATAAAATTTATAAAATTCTCTCAAGAAAAGAATAGAGATTTCTTTAGAGTTGATTTGGAAGACACTGTAGTAGAGAGTTTAAAAAAAGAATTGTTAGAAAAATATTTATTAGAAGAAGAAGTTCATGAGAATTATGTGTTTTTAGGAGAATTAGTTTCAATAATTGGAGGTAATATAGGATTGTTTAAACAAAAATTTGAAACTTTAGAGACTACATGTTTGGGTAAAACTTTTTAATCTTCTATAAAAGAAGTTCCTAGCTTAGAGCTTAAGGTTTTACCCAGTCATCTTAAGTATGCTTTCCTTGGTAACAACTCAACTATTTATGTAATCATTTCTATAAACTTAGAAAAACATCGGGAAAGTAAGTTTATGTGGGTTTTAGGTGATTTTAAAATAGATTTTGGGTGGACACTTACTGCTATCAAAGGAATTAACCCTTTGATTTGCATGCATAGAATTTTATTGGAATCTAATTCAATAAAAAAAACTGACCCTCAAACGGGACTTAAACCTTTTATAAAAGAAGTTGTTAAGAAAGAGATTATTAAATGGCTTGATGTTAGGTTAATTTATCCTTTTCAAATAGTTCTTGGGCGAGCCCTATTCATTTTATTCCTAAAAAAAGGGTGTCTTGACTATTATATCAAATGAACACAATAAACTTATTCAAACTAGAACTCTCACTGAGCGGAAGATTTGTATAATCTGTAGGAAATTAAATAAGGCCACTAGAAAGGATCATTTTGCCTTGCCTGTTCTTGATCAAATGCTAGATAGGTTTGCAGGTCATTCATTCTATTACTTTTTAGATGCATATTCAGGGTATTATTAGATTCCTATTGCACTTGAGGATCAAGATAGGACTACCATCACAAGTCCTTACAGAACATTTGCTTTTAGGAGATTGTCATTTAGTCTTTCTAATGCTTTTGCTACTTTTCAAAGATGTATGATGCCAAAATTTTCAAACTTAATTGAGCAGGGTATTGAAATCTTCATGGATAACTTCTCTTTATTTGACACAACATTTGATTCTTGTCTTGAGTATTTAATTTCTATTTGGAAAAGATGTGTAGAGATAAATCCTGTGTTAAATTGGGAGAAATATCAATTCATGTTAACTGAAGTCATTATCGTGGGGCATAAAATTTTTAAGGAAGGATTAGAGGTAGATATTACAAAAATTCAAGTTATAGAGAAATTACCTCCTTTAAATTTAGTTAAAGGTATTCTTTGTCATTTTTTATGCTTGTAGAACTTTAAATCCTACACAATGTAATCACACAACTAACGAAAAAATTGTTAGCTATTATTTTTGTTTTAGACAAGTTTAGATCTTATTTGATTGGTATAAAAGTAATTATTTATACGGATCATTCTTCTCTCAAATCTAAAAATGATAAAGTAAGGCACTAAACCTAGATTGGTGAGGTGGATTCTTCTGTTACAAGAATTTGATGTAAACAACTTTGGATAGGAAAAGAACTAAAAATCAAATTGCTGATCATCTTTCTAGACTTTCTGTCGAAAAGCATGCATCAACCAAGTTTAAAATTAATGAATATTTTCATAATGAATATTTATTTCCTTTGCATCTGAATAGACTGCCATGGTATGATGATATTGTTAATTACATTATTAGTGGCATACTTCCATGTGATTTATCTTCAGTTCAAAAGAGAAAATTTTTGTATAACACCAAATATTATTTTTGGGACGAGCCATATTTATTTAAGGCTTATAATGATCAAATTATTAGAAAATGTGTTCCTGAGGAATAAATAGAACTAATCATTTGGGAATATAATGATTCTCATTATGGAGGACATTTTGGAAGTTTTATAACTATTCTAAAGCCCTTCAATCATGATTTTTTTGTCCTACTCTTTTTAAGGATTTTCTTGAATATTTTAGAAAATATGATCAATGTTAAAGAATAAGTAATATTACAAAAAAATGAAATAACTATGAACTATGTCTTGGAGATTAAGATGTTTGATGTTTGGGGATATGATATTATGGGACCTTATATGTAATCCCATAAAAGTCAATAAATTTTTATTATTATGGATTATGTTTCAAAATAGATTAAAGGAGTGGCAATCCCTTGAAGCGATGCTTAAGTTGTGATTAAATTTTAAAAGAAAAATATTTTTTCTAGATTTGGAATGCCTAGAGTTTTAATCATTGATAGTGGAAGTCATTTCTACAATAAGTGAATAGAAGCATCATTAGGGAAATATGGAATTCATTTAGGATTCCAACTACTTATCACCACGAAACCAGTGGCCAAGCTAAAATTAGCAATAGATAGATTAAGCAAATTTCGGAAAAAATTGTCAGTTCTAATAGGAAGGACTAAACTATTAAGTTAGATGATGCATTATGGGCCTATAGAAATGCATTTAAGACTCCTATTGGTATGTCTCCCTTTAAATTAGTTTTTAGAAAAGCTTGCCACCTTCCTTTAGAATTAGAGCATAAGGTATTTTGTGATGTTAAAGAATTGAATTTCAATTTTGAAGGAATAAAAGAGAATAGATTAGTACAATTGAATAAATTGGAAGAAACTAAAAATGAGGCTTATAAAAATGCATGAATTTATAAGGATAAAGTTAAAAGGATTGTATGCTTCTTAATAAAGAATTTACCCCTAGACAAGATATTTTACTCTTTAATTCCACACTTTAGTTATTTTCAGGAAAATTAAAATGCAGCTGGTCATGACCATTCACTATCATGAAAGTATTTCCTTATGGAACTATTGAAATTCAAGATAAAAGAAGCTTGTATATTTTTAAAGTTGATGGCAACAAACTAAAATCCTATTTAGGTGGAGATATTAACCGACTGAGAAATATAAGTATGTTAGTTCATCCTGAAATATACTAATTGGTGTAGTCTTACTGACGACTATAAACTTAGCACTGATGGGAGGCAACCCACTTATGCTTAATGTTTATTCTTCCTGAATCTATAAATATAGAGCTAATGGGAGGCAACCCATTTATGTTTATTATTTTTAATTACTATTAGTACACTTTATTTATTTTACATTTTATTAAATTTCTTTATGTTTAATCTGTTGCTTATTATTCTCTACAATTAATGCACATGATTTCTTATTTCATCAAAATTAAAATTATAATTAAAAATTATGTAAAATTAAGAAAATAATAAAACCCTATATTATAATTTGAATGAACATTGCATAATAATTCCTACTTTGAAAAACATAACAATTAACTAATCTAGATCACTTATGCTATTCAATTAATTTTGAATTTAGAAATTATACATTATATTATATTGATAACTGAATTTAGTTTAAAGATTAGTTCTAAATAGCTTAAATTAGGGAAATCATAAGTGAACTGGAAAAGTGTAACTAGAGATTTTATTGAATATTTATATTAATTCAATTGGATTGCATGAGAAGGGAAGCTAAAGTTGATATTCAAAATCATTAGCAATTACTTCACAAAATAAGAAAGGAAAGAAAAATTTAAAAAAGCAAAATCGAAATGGTCCAAAATGAAAAAGGTAAGTACATTAAAAAATTGGTATTAGTTGTAGCTTAATTTCAATTGCAACCTACTATTTAACTAAAAAAATGATAAAATAAGTTATCTAGTACATTTGATAGTGTACTCATGAATTCCCTTATTTAAACTATAAGAAACTAATTCCTAGACTACATTATTTATTCTATTTTTAGAAGTCAATTTTATATTTTCAAAGATAGTAAATAAATTAAAAATATGCAATAACAAAGATGACTAAATGGGATAAATGTTATGTCTTTTTAAATTTAAATTATAACTTGTTCATTCCAAATTACTTCTAGACAATGATGTATAAGGTGATTAAGGAGTGAATGTAAATATTGCTTGAGGACAAGAAAAAGTTTAAGCTAAGAGAAATTTGATAAGTGTAAATTATGTATTATTTTATGTATGTTAAATTCAGTAAAATTTTATATTTTAGTTATGTTTGTACAAGAATTATGCAAGAAAAGAAAAAATTACATGTGTTGGATAGCGCCATAGCGTCAACAAGAATCACCCCTCAGCACTGTATTGATCAATACCGAAGCATCGATTTAAAGGTGGTGGGGTTGACCCTTCTCTATTTGTAAGCACTGCAACATCACAGATGTCAGTGCTAAAGGGCATCACAACACCATTTCACCCAAAACTAAATTTTGGAGCATTGGGTATCTCAAGAAACTTCATGTAGGAGTGCCAACCTTTGAATGTTATAGCACTAGAATGTCATTCTAAGCTCCTTGTGCTCATATTTTACATCATCGCAGTGGAGAAGTTACAACTTCTAAGAGCCACATCGACTTGATGAAAAGAAGCACCGATTCATGCCATAACTGTACCACATCACCTAGCATCACAGTGGAACCAACATTGTAGTGCTGAGGCACTCATTTTTTTACTTCCACAATGCCACTCTCTCCAACATGGTGGTGCTTGAGTCTGATCCTATACTAACTATAAATAGATGTAGGTTCTATTATTTATAGAGTTGAATCTCTTGAGTAAAAAATTAGTACTTCTCAGTGTATTTATATAGTGTCCCCTTAGAATAAAGTCTAAGATAGGCTAGGGAAGTACAAGATACAATCTTTGAGAGCATTTAGCATGTGTTTGTATAAGAAACTATATAAGTGAAGGAAGAAGGAGTGTAGAGAAGGTACTTTAACCCATCATACTGATAAACTTCTTATTACTTTTCTTGTACTTTATTCTTCTATGAATAAAATGATAATAAGTTTGCTTTTTATTTCGTCCATGCATGGCAAGATCTCTTATTTTGGGAAGATAATGTAAAGGGCATATTAAGTACTAATGAAGAATCTTATTCTTTAATAAAAATAATGATATTTTTAACATCTCTTGTTCTTCATTTAATGCATATAATGATCATGTGTGTAGTTAAAACCTAATGTGATGCATAGCCTTGACAGAGGAATACAAGAACAATTAGGAATATTAGAATGGAATATTGGCATGTCTAGACATAGGGTGTTTGAATATTCTTGGTTCTATAAAATTAATAAAACTATAGAAAGAACAACAATCATTCTTTTCACCCCTTGAAGCTTGATAAAGATCTTAGGATGTACATGCTTTGATCCACATCTACAATTAAGAGTCTTATTTGGAAAGATATGTTATTTATATGTATCAGTCTAAAATATTTTATTAAAATTATATCAATTATATTTTTCTTATTTTTATTTAGTGGTTAGAACTCAAAAACTTTATTTTTCATTTTAGTAGGATAAATTCATGCAATTGGAGTAAGTAGTAGAAGTTTTGTTGTAGTATAACAGAACACTTCCTTATGGGTTTAACACACTACTCTATCACTATATTACTTGATTTAGCATGTATACTTATATAAATTAGTAGGATATTATAAATTTTATGTTAAAGGAAACCTAAGAAAATTTTAAATTTAGCAAGTTTCAAATTAGCTCACTAATAACTTATCACATCTTATGCGCCCATCAATACATACATATCTAGTGGGAAGTCCATATCAAAGAAAACCTAAGAATTAATTGACCCTAAAGCATATTCTTATTCATATACACATTCAACTTGCCACACCTCGCATCACCAGATGTGGGTTATTGGGTGGTGGTCCATCATTGGTGGTTGTGCATGCCAAGTGCAGAGGTTGGGAGGCATATAGATGGTAGTGGTCAAGAAGCATTCTGACATTGCAGGTTTTGTGGTGGTCTAATGTGGGTAGTTGGGAAATAATTTGTCATTGGTGGTGAAGCATGTTGATAGAGGTAGTTAAGTAATGGTTTGATGGCATGGTCTGACGTTGGTAGTTAGGTGGCTTATTGATGTTAATAGATTTTTTAATGTTAGCATTTGAGTGGTGATGTTCTAACAATGTCATTTGAGTAGAGGTCTAATATTAACCAAGGCACCTTAGTTCTTATAGTGAGGATTTAATCTTTTCTTAAAGAAGGTGTTGAGAGAAATACATCAAAGGATCACTTAATCACATCAATTAGAATATAGTATGTCGTGAGAGTTCCACTAAGGATGTTTGGCCTTTATGAGGTTATTTATCATAGTATTTTTCAGTGATGTTAACATGTGTGGAAGGGGTCAAGAGGAATCCACCAAGCATGTTAAATCTATCCTAAGGTTGTTTATCAGAGCCTACTTGATGATGTTAACATGTGTGGACAAGGTCAAGAAAATTCTACCTAAAATGTTTCACTTATCTAATGCTATTTGTTAAAGTGTTTGTTGATGGAATTCACTTGGGTGCAAGAGGTTAGCATAAATCCCTAAAGGATATTTAACCTAACCATGGTTACTTATCAAAGTATTGCTCGATGATGTTAACCTTTGCAGAATATAATGAGAGAAGTCCTTCAAGAATGTTTTTCCTATCCAATATTATGACACCCTATGATCTAATTTGAAAGAATGATATTTTTATACATTATTTAATCTACTAGAGCCTCTAATAATTTATCAATATAAATAAGTCTAGTAAAAGAAACTATAAATCATATATAATAAGTCATACATCAATTTATAATTATTTATTTATTACCAAAAATTTATATATAATAGCCAAGAGTTCAATTTATAACATCATTCTAACATTAAACACTTCGTCTTACAACAAAATAAAATCAAAATACAAAAATGAAACTACACCCAAAGATCCCAATCAGCCTCTCTCTACTTGATCCTGACCACTTCTTGAAAATTATATAAAAATTATAAAGTGTGCTAACAGCTCAATAGGTCACCAGAACCTATAATTATAATCAATGCAAGGCACTCAAATTCTATATGCATGATTTATCTCTATCAATACAACCTATAGATATCTATATGAATCATTAATAATTAATGAATAATATGAATTAGTGAGAGCCAGTATGATTAGTAAGTAAATGTTTGTTCAATAATCTTTAAAATATCAAAAAATAAGAGTAAATCAATAATAATTATACCAATAAAGTTATAAAGAAATCTTATATAATATTATAGCTAATATAACATTTATGAGTCATTATTCTTATATTAAATGTATGTTATCTGCATGTCATATGCCATGTATCATACACACACACACACACACACACACACACACACACACACACACACTTGCATTAGCCTTGTTAGTCATCAATCCCTCTCTCTATCTCATAATGTATGCTATCTTATGTCTGTTAATATATCATGTACCATCATATGAATTATGCATGTACGTATAAGTTATGTTAATAGTAAGCAAGGCAAGGGATCTAGTTATCACATGGTACTTTCCCATTCTATCATATAAATCAATCTTTAAATAGGTGGTTTTCATTTAAATTGATAGAGTTATATATTTCTCTACTTATCATTGAAATTAGTCAATTAGTCTTAGGATACATCCAAGATTACACGACACACCTTTTGATTTTAAGGAAAGCCCATCAGCCAACCCTCATGTATAGGAAATTCAGTTTATAGCCAGCCCTCATCAATCATATATTTTATACATAGTCTTTCTTGCTTAAGCACTCGTGTCACATCATATATGTATAAATATATCATTATGAATTATCACATAACATATGCATATGCAATGCAAATGATAATCATATGGTATAGTTATCAGTATATATGTATTATATGACACAGCAGAAATTATACTCGATGAATAATGAATTTATGCATATCTTGTATTTCATATCCAAATGTTGTATACCAACTTCTGATCATTTTATAATTGATATTACTTTACTCATTTAAGATAAAATGACATATCTGAAAAACCAACCAATAAAATCTTAATATAAATCTTTTAAAATATTCAAGGTGATGATATTTACATATCCAAAGTTGCATGATGAAAGTTTATTAAATCAAGAGATATTACATTTTTATTAATTCTAGGAGGAATTAAATTTCAAAAATCATAATCATCAAAAACAAAAAAAGGAATTGGGTTACCTACCATGATCGAAAGAAATATCACAATAGGATCAGCAGATGAAAATGACCTGAACAAATTTCTCTTTTATCCTCCTTACTCCCTTATCTCCTCTATATCCTCCTTCTACCCTAGCAAGACAATAGAAAGGGGGATGGAAAGGGGGAGGAGGTATTAAGATGGATATATATATATATATATATATGTATGTGTGTGTGTGTGTGTGTGTGTGTGTGTGTGTATTAGTGCATGACATTGTGGCACTATAGACCATGTTTTTGTAGCACTCTATGTAAAAAAGTTAATTATTATAAAACAAAAATAGAGCATCATTGCGCTTGCCAACGTAGCACCATACTGCAACAATTCAATTTTTTTATTTTTAAATTTTGTATTATTTTAAAGGTTATTTTTAGAGTATGTCTTGATGATGTTAACGTTTGTGGAAGTAGTCAAGAGAAATCTACCAACAATTCTTTACATATATGAGATTATTCTTAAAGCATTATTAAATTTTGTTAACATGCTTGTATGAAGTCCAATGAAATTCACTAAGGATCTTTGACCTATCAAAGGTTATTTATCAGAGAACTAATCAATGATGTTAACCTGAATATATGAAGTCAAGGAAAATCCACAAAGGATATTTGACCTATCCAAGATGATTTGCCAGAGTGTTGCTCATTGACATTAAATCATGTAGGTGAGGTCAAATAGAAACCACCTAATTTTGATTATATCTTGATTGGGTGGGGTAGAATGTTACATATTTCCTAAATAAAAGGTAAAGATTGGTCTATCTTTAAATTATTTCTACCTTTTTAAGGTCATTACTTTGGCCTTGCCCAAGATGTAGAAGTCAAGCTAGGGATTGTATTCTCACATTAGCTAGAAGCTATATTAAAGATGGTTTTCAATGAGATTGCCTTGGAGGCACAAATATAATAGAGGGAAAAACTTAACTTTGACTATGATTGAGATGTCAATATAAATATACCTTTGAGAATGTAGCCATGGTTGCCCCCCAATCTAGCTCCCCATCCCACAAAATGGAAAAATAATAGTTGATAGAGGAATTACATAAGATGTTGTCAATTCAATGCCTGAAATACTTCTTTTAAAACATCATTCATGGTAAATGGATTGCCTCATTATAACCATGACTAAGGTATTAATATGAACCACCTATCTAGAATTTCTTCATATAGATGATGCCAAATTGTTGCATGCCATACCATTCATGGTATTAGAGAGTCAATGAGTTTAACATCTTAGCTTTACATGAAGATCAATCACACACACACACACACACACTCAAAAATAAGAGAGAGATGTGCAAGATATATAAGAGGCACTAGAGTTTTTATGTGGAAAACCAACGAAAGGAAAACACATCAGGCCTAGCTTATTTAAAATGATTCCACTAGTATTTATATTTGATTATAAGTAACCCTTCCTTGAGGAAAGGCAATGATACATTGTAAAGAACATTTTATAGGGTTAAAGTTGGAGGAGCCATTTGGTGGGAATCTTGAACAAATAGAGTATCAATTGAATGATGATCAGAAGTTTGTAAGTCAGTGAAGGTTAAACAGGTGATAAAGGTCTAATAATTATAGTAGGGTAATAAAGGTTGAATGACTGTTGCAAGATTAGGGGGGTACTAGAACCCTAATTGGTCTATAATGATCTGAGATTTATAATCAGTGGGTGATGATGGTCGAAAGGATGATAGTGGATTAGTGATGATGGTCGAAAGGATGATAGTGGATTAGTGATGATGGTAATCAGTGGGCAATAGTGGTCAAAAGACCATAGTCAGTGGATAACAGAGGTATGAAGAATGGTAATTTGGAAACAACAGTTAGAGGACCATATTTAGGTGATGGTTGTATGAGGTTCACCATCGGACAATGGTGTTCTGAGGATTGTAGTTGATTGGTGATGTAGGTTGGAAAGGATGTAGTTGAATGATGGTGGTCGGAGTATCAAAGACTGTCAACAATGTTCTAAGAACCATAGTAGATGGGCAATAAAGGCCTTAAAATTATGGTTAGCTAATAAAATTCAAGCAATGATGGTTAGGTATAAATCAAATGGAAGTGGTCTGGAGGTAAAATCTTAATGGTGTTTGTTGGCTGGTGAAAGTCTGATGATGACTAAATGTAGGTCTGATGATAGCAGTCAAGTTGAAAAATCCTAAGAACAATGGTTGGCTAAAAAAGTTTTGATAGTGGAAGCTTGGCAAAGGTCTGATGGTGGGGGTTGGGTGGAGTCCTACATTAATGGTCGGCTGATGAATGCCTTACATTTATGGCTTAGTGGAGGTTTGGAACCTTCTATCTAGCCCAAAGGTGATGGTAGACTAGCAAAGGTTTGGTGGTGATGACTAGGCAAAGTTTTAGTTGTGGTGACCGAGCAGCAAAAGTCTGCCAATGGTTTACCAGTGAGGGTTTACTAGTAGTGGTGCTCAGATGGAGCTCAAGGATTCTTCAATGCTTAAAGCTTTATTGACTCTCTAGCCAAGGTTTCAAGTTCACCTCATGTAGAGAGTGTGAATTTATTTATATATATTTTGGATGTGGCATGCCCCATAAATATGGAAGAAATTAAGAGCAAATCTAGAGCACTCCATCGGATGGCAAGTAATGACTCCCTTGATCATGAAGCCCTTGCTTAGATTTGATTGCCTTATTGATGTTAGAATTATGTGATCTTAGGCTCATTGGATTCATCTTGTCGAATTTCTCGACTTGACTATAAGCAAGAAAAAATTGAATACCCTTTTTAAATTTGTCATCATCAAATTAATGACTCAACATTTTCAATATTTATGGGCTTGAATTAGACTATTTTTTGTCTCATTGGGTTCATCTCATCGAGTCCTTTATTTTAATTGTAAGTTTGTTGAAATTAAATCTTACAGGATCTCAAATTTAATTTTGGAAGTTTCCATTTTAGATATACCTCAAGATTTATGCCATATTAAGGAGATTTTTTGTGACATATCAAATATAAATTTTGTTTACATATAAATTTATAGATTTAATATAAATTATTACTAATTTATATTATATATTTAATTAAAAATTGTACTTATAGATTATGTACAAAAATTATGAGATAACTTTGAATCTATTTATCTTTCATGTTAGATCATTTATCATTACTAAAATGATAAAAAGTTTTTTTTTTAATAATATATAATAATACAATTGAAAAAATTAAAAATATTAAAATATTAGTATTATTAACTAAAAAGATAAATATTAATCATACTAGAAGAAGTAAATTAACAAATATGTTTAAATATATATATAATACATTTATTGTAAACTAGTAATTTCAAATTACTTATTTAGTCCCACATCATTTGTGGACCTTTTTTTGGTATAGTTTATATTAATTTTTGGGTTAAGTTGTATTACAAACTTAGATAGTGGTGCGGCCATGTGAAAATTCTTACTTGGTATATTTTTTTTACAAATGATTATTATAAAATCTTATTGCTTATAAAAAAAACTTAACATACATTAAGCTTAAAATAATTTATTATGTTTAATATTTATATTGCATTTTATTAAAATAAATAATTTAATTATTTAAATGGTTGAATGATTGAACCTGCCTTTTCAAAGAAAATTGGGATAGGTTAGTTGGTCAAATTGGTTGGTTTGATAAGTTCATTCTAGTTTATCTTTGAGATAATTTCTATGATTGATTAGGAATAACTCTATGATCAATCCACAGTTGAACCAGTCAGACCGATCAAGTTTTCAAAACATTGCTATTAATCATAAATAAATAGAATTGAATTAAATTACATAATGTCCATTTGGTAAACATCTAAATATGTATTGATACCTTATCATAAAATTCATTTAATTAAGTATAAATTATGATATAAGATTTGAGTTTAAAATATCTAGGATTAAATCTAAGATCTTCAAATTTTTTATTTTGATGAATTTATAGTTAAAATAAATATTACGTTGAGATGAGCTCAATGACCCCAAAAGTTTTCAAAACCAAAATCCAACGTGCCCAAATCAATAACTTGTGATATAGTTAAAATCTTTGTGATACTATTATCGTTAGATCTTATGCTCTTATAATCAAAATGAGTGTATTAATAAACTGAATCCAATGATCCTATGATCACTTAATTATGATTTCATAAGGTAATGAAATGCCTATGAAGCAATATATAATTGAGGGATTAAAAATGAGTTATTTAATTGAGTAATTAGAAACTTTAGTTATAATTACTAAAATGACACTAAAAAGTTTCAAGTAAACCCCACATTCCTTGTATAAAAGGTGATGTAGTAATAAGAAAATTTAGTTATAATTACTAAAATGCCACCCAAAAAATTTCAAATAGACCCCATTCTTTGCATAAAAGGGACCTTGTCCTATTTTTGGAGATTGCTTTGAGATCTTAAGAACACTAAGGGCTTGTCTGATAATTAATACCAATGAGACTTAAAGAAAACTAGAGTACTATCTAATAATTTATTTCAATAATTATTCCCAGAAATCATCATCAAATAACCACCATCACCAGTCATCATCGCATAACCACCATCTCTTCGCCTATGTCACTTAACTATTTTTTCTCCACTACAATGTTGCAATTTGAGAGGCTGGGCTTAAGTTTTAATGATTATAAATATTATTAGATGTTTATTTTATTTTCTTCCAACTTTATACATTGCTTATACTTTTCTTATGCAGAACTAAGATTCCAGGTTCAACATACACACAACACCGTTAACGAATCATAGCTCAAAAAAATATTGGTTTGGTTATTTATGATTTGAAAGAGTCTTTATTTTATTTTTCTTTAGTCAACTTTTAAAATAGGTGTATGTTGGCTTAGTAACCATTCACACACACACAAGGATGAATGAAATTAAATTTTTTAATTTTTTTGAAGAACAATGCAATAAAAAGTAATTAAAATTTTTTTCTTACTAACCGTTCACATGCAATGGACAATCTTGATAAAACTATATGAACTGTGCAATTAAAAATAATTAAAAATATTTAATTAAATGAGATAAATTTATAATAGGCTAAAACTAATTATATTATAAGACCATAATATCGTACAGGATGATCAACTATATTTAATATCCCCATCATTATTTAAATTAGGCAAAAATTCAAATTTTTAAACTTATTCTAATAATGTTGTATGAACAAGTTCATACTATATAAAGTCATAAAATCTTTCCTAATTTTATCCCTATGATCAATCAATTGAATAAGGATTTATTAAGATTGAGGATCGTACAATATGATCGTACAGTACGATCTTGATTGTATTGGACAATTGGCAGAGTGACCGTGTAGATGATAATTAATCATCCAAGGATTTGTCTTGTATGAAATACTATTTAATTAAACAAATTATAGTGGATGATCTTTGATCATACAACAAAGAATAAACTAATTGTACTGTATGATATGAGTATTGTACTGTATGAACAGAAGTGAAATAATTAAAAATTAGGATTTTTTTGAAGCCCTCTATATAAACTCTTCTTATAAATTTAAAAGTATGTTTGGGTAGTCAAGGATTTATGTTTCTTCTATGAAAGAGCTTAAAGAGAGAGTATTGAGTAAGGGAGAGAGAGGGTGATGTTGGTGAGAGGGAGCAGATTCTTGAGTGATTCAAGGGAGTGTGTGAGGGGTTTTCACATGGTAGTTGACATGAACTTAAGGTCTTCCATTTGTGTTAGTATTTATCTTAAGAGAAGCTCATTGGTGGAATTACTTTAAAGGCTAAATATCCTCGATGTCCCCACCAACAAGGAGGTGAAAGGAGGACTCAATGACTCCATCAGATAGAGGAGGTGAAAGGAGGACTCAATGACTCCATGAAATTGAAGAGGAGAAAGGAGGACATGGATACTCAGTTAAAAAGAGTAGATAATAAGAGGACATAGTGACTTTGCTAGACTAGGGAGGTGAAAGGAGGACATGGTGACTCTACTAGATCAAGGAGTGAAAAAGGGACACAATGGCTCCATTGGACCAAGGAGGTGAAAGGAGGGATTCTTCGGGTGTGAAGGGTTTGTAATGGTGTATTCTATGCCATAGAAAGGAAGAAGGGCTTCTTCTCTTGGCTATGGGCTAAAGAAGAGTCAATGTGTTAGTATTATTCTAGAAGAGAGGGCCTTTAGGAAGTGGATATATGTTAAGTTGACTGAAATACCATAAAAATTGATTTTCATATATTTACTTTATGCATTTTACTTCACTACAATTTTATTTTCAACATTCTAATTTGATTATGATTATATCAGTGAAAGAAGTTTGGTGTGGTTGATTATGATTCATATGTGTTAAAAAGTTAAATAAAATTAAAGAAAAAGAAAAATACATATTCAAAAACATAAAATTGTACTTATTTTGAATTATATGGTGAGTTAACTTATTTCATTATTTAAACACTTTCACATGAAATCCAAAATTTGCTTTTAATTCAAAAGGTTTTTGAAGAAATTTTTAAATCACCCATTCACACGCCGCCCCCACCAACCCCCCCCCTTAGTGTGCCATTTTCATGTTCAATTTATTTCATAGCCAAATATTGAACTTTCAATTAGTATCAGAGTACCTTCTCTAATTTTGTGGTTTTATGTCACGCCCCAAGATTAAATTTGGGTGAATTGACTATTTTCTTTTAATTAACATCTAGAGCTTTTATAAATCATCTATATATATCAATCCAGCAAAAATAACTAAAATGATATATATCAAAATATTCATCCCAAAATTAATACACAATAGCTAGGAGATCAATATAATCATTACTCCACCATAAACTCATGACTAAAAAAATAGCGAAAAAATACAAGCAAAATTGGAAGAACCCTTTGGATATTTAGAAATCTCACTACACCTGGTCCTGACCTCTCACTGACATGAAATCATTAAAATTCATATAGTGATCTAGAATGCCTAGCAGTCCCTCTCCTTTTCCCCACCTTCCCAAGCAAGTCATGGCGCTGGAGGGTTTAGCTTAGGATATTTAAGATAATATATATAAACATTTTAGTGGCCTAGCGCTGCAATACTGGATGTTGAAATCTAAAATTACTCTAGAGTAGATCCTAATGCATGACAATAAATTTTTTGGCACTGTTGTACTTTTAAGCATAGCGCCACAAAGCTACAAAGAATAGCACTGAAGCACTCTAGTTCAAATAGAAGTTTATAGCTTCATATTTTTCCATTTTATAGTACTTTCATATGTTCAGGTTGTTACATTTTAACACCTAAAGTTTGATCCAATGGCACATTTTGGAAATAGTAATATTGAAGAAGGGTATTTTATTACCCATCCTCCTTTGTTTGATAATATACCTTTCAATTTTAGAAAATATACATGTCTATATTTTTACAATCTATTGATTTTTGCATATGTCACATGATTCAAATTGGATATACATTACCTTCTTGTATTGTAAATTGTGTGAAAATTAAATCTCCCTTTATAAAATGGTCTATAGAATTTAAGGATTTAACATAATTGAATGTAAAGAGTTTAAACAATTTTTTATGTACATTGAACTCAAAAGACTATATGCATGTATCTACTTGTATTAGTGGAAAAGAGATATGGGATAGACTACATATCATCTATGAAGGCACTAGTGAGGTTAAAAAGTCATGATTAAATTTGTTGTTACATGATTATGAAGTTATTTATATTAAACCTAATGAGTTAAATTTGATATGTATATTAGGTTCACCAAGATATTCACTTTTTTGCGTTCCTTGGGTAGGGACATTTATAACTCTAAAAATGTTAATGACATAATATATTATCTATCTAATTCATATGATGCTAAAGTCACTGCTATATCTAAATAAAAAGATCTTGATGTGTACTTTATTAATAATCTTTCAAGCTCTCTTATTGCTTACGAGTAAAATATGAGCCACAGGCTTTCAAATGCAAGTGATTAAAACAAAGAAAGCATAGTGCCATTAAGGCTGAGTATACTGAGACTAGCAGTTGAAGAGCTGATGGGATAGAGGACATTGCATTAATGTCACCCCTTTTTAAGAGCTTGAAATGTAAACACAAGCCGCACTTCGATAAGAGTAATGGTAAAATTGGTAAGTTTAGTCAGTTTTCATCTGACAAGGTTTGTTTTGAGTTCATGAAGCTTGGACGTGTAATATTAGATTGCCCCATCATAAAAGCCACCCTACTAAGGAAAAGGGTGAGGATAAGTCTAACTCATAATAGAGTTCTTCCCTCTTTTGTTTGTTTTTTATCTTGGGAAGACATTGATAGTATTTCCGTGCCAGTTTATACTTTCTATAAACTTTTTTATTATCTTCAATGAATGCAATGTGCAAATTTCAAGGATAAGTTTAACTCAAAGAAGGGAAAGCAGAAGCTATAAAAGGCATTTTAGGAAAACTCAAAGTTAGTTTCCTCATAAATAAACTAGAAGAGGTGGTAACCAACATTTATTTAATTATAAAAGTTTGAGTTGGGAACTCTAACCAGCTGTGGTATGTGAGCTTTCATATGATGATTTATTTTTTATATCTAAAACGATGCATGACTCCTATAAAAAGTTGAAAAAGTAGCACTCACACATAAAGAAAGAATTTTCAAATTTAAAGGAATGATATGAAGTTTTAAATAATGATCATTCAAGTTTTAAAATTTAGCCCACTTCTTTAGTTAAGGATCATGAATAATCAATGAAAGAGTTTGACTCATTAAATAAATAACATGTTGAATAACTAAAGTTACATGAATCCTTAAAAAATTAATATTTTAAGTTAGAAGAAGCATTCCATAACTTAGAAGAACTTGCATTAAAATTAGATAGTAATGAACATGCATTGAAGGTAGAATTTGATATGTATAAAAGTGCAAATGAAAATTTAAAAAATTAAATAAGTGCACTTAAAGATAATACACTCGAGGCTATACATACATCAAAGCCATAACCTAGGATAAATCATGCATCATACATTTCTAGGAAGAGACACTATCCACCATTTAGACATGTAAACCCATTTCATGGGGATAAATAATAATCTTGTAGCATACTAGGATACATTGCATGCACATGCACACTACACCATAGAATACATTTTATTTGGAGGCCTAAAGCATTAGCATCATAGCATTGTATTAATACATTCAAGCATATGGTGGGACCCAAACTCCTTTAGGTTCCCAAACCTAAACTGTGATTTATTATAGGAATGCTCTCACAAGAGGTCTAACGAGAGCATGTGGTACATGGAAAGTGGCTCCTCGAGGCATATGATGGGAGATTTGAAATATTTCAATGCACTGGAGGTCAAGAGTTGAGGTAAAGTCACCCTAAGTGAGAATACTAAGTAAGAAGGTAGTAGGTATAGGTGCAATTGGCAAAAATAGCAATTTACTTTTAAAATTTTTTTCTTAGTTAAAGGTTTAAAACATAACTTGCTTAGTATTAATTAATTACGTGACAAAGGACTTGATATTAAATTTAATCTTAATAAATTCCTAATTATTTTAAATGAAAAAAAAAAATTTTTTAAAAGATATAAGAATAAATAATAGTTGTATGCTTCACTTGAATTGTATTGACGCATTTAGTAATGTCTTCTATTTGAAAACTACTATTGGTGAGTCTTGGTTATGGCATAGGAGACTATGTCCTGGTAGCATAAAAATACTTAGGAAGATAGCGTAATTAGATTTAGTTAGAGGCATCCCAAATTTCAAATTCCCTAAAGATCATTTGTATGATGATTATCAATTAAGAAAGCAAACTAGATCATCCTTTCACTCAATTAAGGACATAATAACCACTAGAAGTCATCCATATAGACCTATTTGGAAATGTCGTTATAGTTTAAGTGGTAAGACATTTGGATTTGTAGTTATGGATGATTTTTCAATATTTGAATGGGTAAAATTCTTAATGCATAAAAGTGAATTTTTTGATGAGTTTAGAACCTTTGTTGCATGGATTAAGAGGAAAATAGGTTATGTAATCTCAATAATTCATATGAACACGATGGAGAATTTTATATGAGAAAATTGAATTGATTTACAAAGAATCTAGGATTGGTCATAATTTTTCTACTAATGGGACCCTATAATAATATTGAGTTACTGAAAGGAAAAGTATAACTTTAGTAGAGGCACATAAGGAAATGTTGGGAGAATATGGTCTACCTAAGTATAACTTTAGCAGAGTTAGTGAATCTTTCCTGCTATGTGCTTAATTGGGTAAATATTAGGTATAACTTTGAACTATTAAATAATAGGATATCAAACTTATCAAATCTACATATTTTTTGTTGCAAATACTTTATGCTTATTAATGGAAAATATCACTTAAAAAAGATTGATTCTAAGGCAAATTTAGAAATTTTCTTAGGTTATTCCTTGGTATATAAAACCTATATGGTTTTTAATAAAATATCTTAAGTTGTAGAGGAATCCACCCTATGGTATTTAATCCTGAACTTATGACTTTCATGATGACAAACATTATTGAATTTTTAAATTATTTCTCTTAGTATTATTACTGCATAATTCTCTTGTGTGCACTAACATTTCAGGTACATCATACACCATGTATCAATAAAGGATCAAGACTCAAGATTGGGTAGAATAGATTTGATGTCTACAAGAGTTTGTATTTTTAATCTTTTTTTTATTTTTCTTGAGTCAATTATCTTGTAAAAGGTGTATGCTAGATTAGTAATTGTGGACACACACGGGGGAGTGAAACTTAGAAGTGCAAATATTTTTTAATTTATACTATATGATCTATATCATACAACACAACTAGTTAACCAAAAAATAAATTAAAAGGGGTAATTGAGAGATTAAAGAAGTTGGACTAATCATATTGTACAAACTCAATCGTACATGAAGAGAAATTTAAGTCTGAGCCCCCAATTGCCAATCAAATTTAGGCCATATTTTTAAATTTAAAAATTCTAACTAATCATACTATATAAATCTAATCGTCCAATATGATATATAAAATCTTGCCTAAATTAATCCTTATAATTAGGTAATCAAATCATGATTTAATTAAAGAATTCGATCATAAACTACGATCTTAATCATATTGGAAAATTGACAAAGATAATATTTGAAAATCTCAGGAATCTTCCTAGATGAACCTTGATTGGATCAAACTTATAACATAGTATGATTGTAATCAAACTAGATGGTTGACAAAGATAATTTTTTTATCATCCAAGAGATCATCCTAGATGAACTAAAGTTAATATAGTAATCATATTGTATGATAAATGATTCAGATGATACAATTAGTTTAAGATTCTTGAACTGATCATTTTGGGGTTCATTCATCGTATAAGACTAGTAGGGATTTTGAACTAATTATACTTTATGATCCACATATCATACTGTACAAACATAGTAACTTAAATTTAAATTTAAGGTTTTCTTAGTCCTTGTATAAATGCATCTCTTAACTTATTTAAGGGAGACTTTGGCCGGTTCTTCTAAGGGATCTCTTGTAAAGGTTAGGGTTTAAAGAGAGATCTTTATTCTTGATATATATATATATATATATATATATATATATATATATATATATATATATATATATATATATAGGTGAGGTTATGAGAGAGAAGAGTCTTGTGAGATCAAGGGAGTGTGTGAGAGGGGTTCTACTCGTGGTTGCTCAATAAACATTCACCTTCTTCCTCTAAGATTCTTTACTTTTCTTGAGGGAAACTATGAGAAGAGGCTCATGTCATCAAAATATTTGGTACTCCGTCACACTAGGTTGGAGAAAGGGATTTGATTACTCTACAACATCATGTTGGGAAAAGGGATTTGACTACTCCGTTGCACTGGGTTGGTGAAAGGGATTCAGCTTCTCCATTGCTCCGTGGAAGGGTGAAGGTGATTATATAAAGGCTTCTCCACCTTTTTACAGGGTCAAATGGAAAGTCACTAAAGGTTTAGTGCAATATTTGGAGAGGAGGACTCTGGGGAGTGGACATAGGTCAAGTTGTGACCGAACCACTTTAATTCTTTGGTGTGTTTGTTTTTTTTCCAGCTTCTTAATTTTTGTAGTTTTTATTTTTTGCAATCTATTTCCTTATATATTTATTTTAATGTAATATGGTTTTATTTATTATTGTGATGTTAGATTTGTAATTGACTGAGGTTATTTTGTAGTTGAAAAAGAAATAAAAATTAGAAAAGAATAAGAAAAAAAATCTATATCTACTTTTTCTACTAAAATCCAAAAGACAAATTTCTCTATTACTATGTGCTTCCATATTGAGAAAATCTTTTTTTTTAACTTGTGAAATTTGTATTAAACTTCAAAATGAAATTTTGTGAAGAGAAATGTTTTTTAAAACACCATTTCATCCCCCTATTGTAGTTTAAGTCGGTTTAACAACTTTTTTTAACTTCAATTGGTATCAGAGTCGGTCTCTAAATTAGTGATGTAAAATTCCTTGAGAAAAGGGATTAGGCAGAAATAGGATTACTCAATAACCCGTGGAGGGCCTATGAACAAAAATACGCTGGAGGGTTATTCAATAACCTATCCACCATTGTTTGACAACATTACCTTTAATTTTTGGAAAATTCCTATGTCCATGTTTTTATAATCGATTGACTATTACAAGTGGCACATGATACAAATAGTATATTCTATACGTTCCCAAATTTTAAAAGGGGTTAAAACTAAATTCCTTTTCATGAATGGAGCATAGAAGAATGGGATTATGCACAACTTATTGTGAAATGCCTAATTTTTTTTTTTTTGTGGTTTAAAATATGGGAATGACATACATGTTTCTACTTGTACTACTGGCAAAGAGATATGGGATTTGCTTTGTGTTACTTATGAAGTAACAAATGAAATAAAACAATCCCATCTAAATGTACTATGCGTTAGTACAAACTATTTCGTATGAAATTGAATGAAATATTTCTGGTATGTACACAAGATTTATTATGATAGTGACATCTTTAAATGTTTTAAGAAGGGAAATATGTTGCCACTATAGAAAAAATGCTGAATTCCAGCGGATTTTCTGGCGGATATAAATTCGTTAGGAATTTCGGTAGAATTTTTGGCAGATTTCTGACAAAATATTACGACAGAATTTTTATCCGATTTTTGGTGGAGTTTTCATTTTCTGGCGGATTTTTTGATGGAATTTTTGACAGATTTTCTGCTGTATTTCTTATGGAATTTTAAATAATTAATTAAACTAAATATTGTTAAAATAAAATAATAAAGAGTTTTAGTAATTATTATTATGTTTTGGGTAATAGTTTATCTTAATTAATAATGAATTAAAAAAGTTAAACTAAATTTTATCGTTTATGTTAATTAATAATTAATTAAATTTTATATTATCATTTATGTTAAATAAAATTAATTAAACTAAAAATTAATAATTAATTATATTATGTTAAATAAATTAAATAATATAAACATAATATAATATAATCATAATATATATATATATATATATATATATGTAACATAGAATAATGTATAATATAAATATAAAAGTTCAGCAGAATAAACAGAATATGCATAGTAGCTCATTGGATAAAGTTGCTTGAGTTGTATGAAGTGGGTGGGGTTCGAACCCTAAGTAGCATAAGCGCGAACGGGTCACGCGGGGGCAAGCCTTGTTCGCGAGTTGGCCTGGTTTATAGGCTAACTGACTGCATGGCGAGCCTGCGAAATTAGCTGGCGGGCTTAGTTCACGGGCCTGCAGTATGCGGGCTGACCTGATTCACACGACAATGGAGTGCATTGCAGGCTTGGGTCACGGGCCCGGTGATAACTACCAAGCTTACGGGTCCATTCGAAGTATTTTTTTTTATTAATTTTTAAGCAATTTCCAACAATTTTCTCTAACAATTTTTTTTTAAGCATTATTTGTTTCGGATGCGTGATTTACTGTCAAAATTTATTTTGCCAGAAATATAAATTACCAAAGGATTTCATTTTTTTACAGACAGAAATGGCTGCCAAAAAATGGCATTTTTCTTTTAGTGTATGCTGAGGAAGTGAATAAGACTATATGCTATTTGCATGATAGTTTTGATACTAAAGTCTCTATTATCTTTGAATCTAAGCATTTAAATATTTACTCTATTGACAATCCACTTGGCTCTCTAATTGCATACGAGTATAATGTGAGCCAAAGACTTTTGGATGTAGGTAATAAAAAAAAGAGAAGATTGTAGCCCTGAAGGATGGTGACTATAACGGTAATAGATCAGAAGCAAATGAAAATGATGACATTGCCCTGATGATGAGGCAGTTCAAAAATTTCTTGAAACTGAAGTAGAAGCATCACTTTGAGAAGGGTAAAGGTAAAATAGGTAAACCTCATAAAGTTTCATCTGACGTTGTGTGTTTCGAATGTAGAAATCTTGGACATCTGAGGCCCAATCCTGCCAATCTTAGGAACCATCCTACCAAGGAGAAGGTTGAGGAGAAGCACAAAAATAAAGGGCCAAGCAGAGGACATAAAAAGCCTTCTTGCCAAACTTGACCTCCAACTTGTCTGAACAAGAACTATAGGAAGAGTGAACTAATCTATGTTTAGTGGCAAATGAATTGTTAGCTAACTTTGATCAGGAAGAGGCACTAAAATTTCTTATGATGATCTATTTAGAATTTTTGAATAAATGTTTGATTCATATAAGAAGTTAAAAAATCATACATGCATGAACAATGAATTTTTTGACTTAAAAATACACTTGCAATGTTAGTTTGGGAGCATGATAATCTCAAGGCTAAACATATTTCATTCGATAAGGAACATGCATTCCTATTAGATGAGTTTGACAATTTTTACAAAAACAATATTGAACTAACACAGTCGCATGATTCCTTGAAGAAAGAACATATTGTGCTAAAGGGGCATTCAAAGAATTAGAGACAATTTTATTAGATCTAGATACTAAAGGGAATGAACTACCAATTAAATTAGATGATGAGAAAACTACATCTTATTATATATTAAAGAAAATAAGTGCACTTCAACAAAACACTCATGAGCCTATGCATACACCGCCACCTTCTAGGATACAACATAAATCTCATATACCTAGGTGATATGTGTAAATTACATAATATTTAACGTATTCTATTTCTAATAAAAATGTATTATTTTAGTTATTTTTAAGTAGAAAAAACTCAAAAATTTGAAGAAATTTGAAGGACCCTTCAACGCCACGGCATTCGATGATACACCGCGGTGCTACCTTCAATACCATTGAGGTGGCACAATTATAATATTATGGCATTGAGTTCTTTTTTGCAAGCATTGCAGTGGTAATACATACAGTGCCACATCATTATCAACATAGTGGCAATAGAAAGTTAGTTTGGAAGAGTTGAAATCTCTATTTTCAAATGCATAGTGCAACAATTTCTCACGCCTTGGTGTCATTTTTACACTTGGGAGCCACAGGACTCCAATATCAATAGTGCCACAGCATAAAAGTTGTAACTTACAAGGGTCATATTCTATTAATAAAGAGATGTGACTTTTTACCATGTAACTACTCCATATTAGCAAGCACCGTGGCGGTGGAAAAGCTCTAGCACCGCGACAGTGCAAAAGCCCTAAAGCCAAGTTCTAGTTCACTTCATGAGCACCATGGTTCCATTATTTCAAGCTCCACAGTGCTAGTTGCCATTTTTATATTTTTCTATAGATAGTTATGATGTTATGTTTGTAAGAGAGTTCAATCACTTATGTAACTTCAATACTTTTTAGAGTACTTCTCATGTTCCCTCTTATAGTATAATCTAAGGGAGGCTAAAAGTTCAAGATACAATCATTTAGAGTGTTTAGCTTGTATTTCTTGAAGCAACTCAATAAGGTAAAGGGAGGAGTGTAGAGCAGATACTTTGATCCTTCCTGGTAATATCACTGTCTAATATTTTTCATTCTTCCATGAGTTTAATGAAAATGAGTTTGCTTAATATCCATTCTATTGGCTAATTCTCTTATTTTGGATTGATATTATGAAATATATGTTGAGTACTAATACAGAATCTTATTCTATAAACTATTTAAAGATGCTTTCAATATTATCTCACTCTTTATTTAATGCTTATAGTAGATGTATATATTGTTAAAACTTAGAGTGATGTATAGCCTCGATGGAGGAATTCAAAAATAACCAGGAGTATTGAGATAGGATGTTTTGCATGCCTATATATAGGATATAGATATTCTAGGTTATTAAGAAGATATTATAACTATAGGAGGTCAGTATATATCCTTTTCATCCCTATAAGCTCGATAGAGATCTAGGGATGTATATGCCTTGAATCACATTACTTTGAAGAGTCTCATTTTGGAAAGATATGCTATTTATACTCATCAATAAAAGATAATTTAATTTAATATTATATCAAATGTTTTACTATTTTACTCAGTGATAGAATCCCCAAAAACTTGCACAACATTTAAGTATAACGGTGTTAGTGATGATGCTATTGGACTTGGGTTATTCCCATTTTTTCTTAAAGATAAAGCTGAATTCTTTACCCTTAGGCTCTATAACCACTTGAAATGTGTTTGCTCATAAATGTTATGCTAAGTATTTTTCACCTTCAAAGACTACTAAACTTAGAAATGATATCACTTCTTTTACTTGGTTTGATGAAGAATCGATTTATGAGAGTTGGAAGAGATTTAAGAACATGCTTCTAAAATATCCCCACCATGCTTTTCCAAATTGGTTGGTTATTCAAACATTTTATAATGTATTAATAGGATCTTTTATGGCAATAATAGATGTTATTGCTGAAGGATCTTTAATGCCTAAGCTATTTGAGCAAGTATATAAATTAATAGAAGAAATGATTACTAATAATTTCTAGTGGCCTACTGAAAGGGTAAACCCTAAGATAGTAGTAGGAGTATATGAATCTGATGCTTTGTCAATTTTGACTACATAAGTTACAGCAATTTCTAAGAAATTGAGCATAATAAGAGAAAATGTAGAATTCAGAACAAAATTATCTATGCAATTGGAGGATCAGAAGTTAATTGAAAATAATAATGTACAAGGGATTAAAAATATTAATTTGATTAGAAAATAAAATAATCCCTACTCTAATACTTATAATCCAGGCTGGAGGAACCATCCAAATTTTAATTGGTCTAATAGTGCTGCTAGGAACAATCAATAGAATTCTAGTCAAAATAATCAAGGAGTAAATTAAAACAATTCTCAGTAACCTGTTGTTAATTCTAGGCCAACATATAGTCCAAGATTTAATTAATGAAATTTGTTTGGAAGTAAAAAATCACTATTAGAAGATGAAGTGATGCCGTTAGGAACTCAGTTGCAAAGTCAAGTAGCTTCAATTAAAACTTTGGAATCCTAATTGAGTTAGCTTGTAATTTTAGTTAGTAGTCGATCCCTTGGATCATTACCTCATAATACTATAATTAACCCAAACAAAAATGAAAAAGATCCAACTGATAATCATTTGAGGATTGGTAGCAATGTACCTCAACCAAAATTATAAAATCTAGGTAAGCCTAGTTGAAGATAATAAATTTAGCATTATACGGGGGGCAATCCAGATTGTTATTTAAAGTGATATTTATTTAGTTTTACATGAGTCATGTCGCATATGTTATTTTTGTCATGTTTTAAAATTTATTTTATTTTAAATAATTAAAGTTATAATAAAAAATTAGTTAATAAAAATGAGCAAAATTTAAGTGAGCGCCATAGTGCTGACTGCCTGAACACCACACTTCTACTCTTCAACGTCGATGCTTTGAAATCAAGCGCTACAACATTAGATCTCAGGAAATGCTCATTTTGTGCCATCATTTTCCTGGTTAATTAAATGCCTCAATGTTGATTATTTTAGTACTGTAACTCCTAGTCTTTCAAGTCAAAAGAATGGTTCTACCAGAAATCCCTAGAAATTTCAATTGGTATTAGTGCAGGTCTCAGAATTGTGATTTAAAAATTCTTGAGAAATGATCCAATACACATTTTTGTAATAAGAATACTGCGGAGGGTTCTTCTATAACTCATCCACCTTTGTTTGACAATATACCATTTGATTTTGGTAAAATTTGCATGTTTACTTTCTTGCAATCTATTAATTTTTGCATGTGGTATATGATCCAAGAAGGTTATTATACACCTTTTCATTTTGTTAACGGGGTTAAAGTAGTAAAAACACCTTTCACTAAATGGAGCAATGAGGATAGAGACTTTGCTCAACTGAATGCTAAATATTTAAACTAATTTTTCTTTGCATTAATATCTGAAGACTATATGAGAGTCTCTACATGTACTACTTGGAAAAAAGTTTGGGATAGGTTACTCATCACCTATGTGGGTACTAGTGAAGTAAAACAATCTAGGTTAAATATTTTATTACATGATTATGAACTGTTTCAAATGAAACCTAATGAGAGTATATCAGCCATGTACACTAGGTTTACCAAGATAGTGATATTCCTTCATGCTCTAGGTAGAGAACTATCAAAATTTGAAAAAGTTATTAAAATTCTATATTGCCTACCCTGTAGTTATGTTATTAAAGTAAATGCTATTTATAAATCTAAGGATTTGAATCTGTATTATATTTATTATTTGCTTGGCTCACTCATTTCTTTCAAGCAAATAATTAGCCAAAGGTTGCTTAATATAGGTGAATGGAAGAAGGATAAAGTAGTGGCATTAAAAGGAAATAAATCTAAAAGTGGAAGCTCTATAGGTGATTAAGATGATCACATAATACTGATGACCCGATAAATTAAAAGCTTTTTGAAGTGAATGCGAAAGCATCATCAGTAGTGTGCCAAAGGTATGAGGCTGATATAATTTGCTTTGAATGTAGGAAACCAAAGCATTTGAGAATAGACTTCATAATCTAAAAACTCACCCTACCAAGGAGAAGGGTGAAGAGAAGGATAACTTCAAAAAGGAGAAGCAATGGACACAAAAGGCATTTTGAGCTAACTCTGCCTTAGAATCATCAGAACATGAAGTAGAGGAGGAGGTAACAAACTTGTGTCATATGGCTAATGATAATCTTGATATTTCTGATCAAGATGAGGTATGTCAACTATCCTATAATGAGCTATTTGTTATTTTTGAAAAAAATCCATGACTCATATAGAAAATTAAAGAAAATTTCTGCTAGTTTAAACTCAGAATTTTTTTTAATTTGTAAAAAGAGCATGATAATCTTAGGGTTAAATGCATTATTTTAGATAAGGAGCACCTCTCTTTACTTTTTGAATTTGATGCATTAAATAAGAAGAATCTTGATTTATCGTAAGCACACGAATCCTTGAAATGTGACCATATTGATGTAGAAGATGCATTTAAGAAATTAGAAACACTTACGAGAGATATAGACTCTAGTGAGTGCGCATTGAAACATAAAATTCAAAGCTTGGAAAGTACAAATGAGTTTTTGAAAGAAAAAGTTCAAGCATTTCAAAATAATTGGCCACCACCTATGCTAACACAATGGTAAAATCCCGCATCACTACATGCATCACAAATCCCTAGGAAGAGGCACAACACCCAGCATACATTTGTGAATCCTTTCCCTAGGGTTAGGCGATATTCTTGTGGCATGTTAGGGCACATATATTTCACTTGCATCGTACATCATTGAAAGCTTCTAGTGTGGAGGACAAAGTCATTTACATTATAACATAGCATGCATGGAATTTATTCATTAAAGTATAAGGTGAAAAACAAACTCACTTGGGTTACCAAATCTAATCCTCGATTGACCTTATAGGGATGCTCTTACAAAAAGCCTAGTGAGAGCAAACATGGACAACGAATGCTCACGACACATAATTGGAGATATGAAGTAATTCATCGTGCTGGAGGCCAGGGTAGGAGGCAAGGTTACACTGGGAGATAACACCATAAGAATAGTGGTGGGCTCAAGTGTGATTGGCAATTCTAAAAACTTTATCATTGAGAATATTTTGCTAGTAGACAGTTTGAAATACAACCTGCATAGTATTAGTCAATTATGCGATAAAGGATATGATATCAAATTTTTATCTACTAAATATTTGATTAATATAAATGGTAAACTTGTGTTTGAAGGAAAAAAGATTAATAATATTTACATGATTGATTTAAACTGTGTTGAGTATTCAAATTCCATATGTTTCAAATTTATTGCTGATGAATCATTGCTATGGAATAGGTGACTATGTCATACAAGCATGAACACACTTAGGAACATCACCCAAAAAGATCTTATTAGAGGCTTACCTAAGTTAGATTTCTCTAAGGACTACCTTTGTGATGCCTGCCAACTAGGAAAATAAGTCAATTCATCATTTCATTCCATTAAGGACATCATCACTTCTAGGCCATTAGAAAACCTTTATATAGAGTTATTTGGACTGGTTAATATAGCCAACCTAAGTGGGAAGACCTTCGAGTATGTGATTGTTAATAATTACTCTAGATTTATTTAGATTAGATTTTTATCACATAAGAGTGAATCATTTGAGGAGTTTAGAATATTCTCCACTTGTCTTAAAAAAATTAGTATGTAAAATTTCAACTATTCATAGTAATCATGGTGGAGAATTTGAAAATGGTAAGTTTAAATATTTTTGTAAGGAGTTAGGAATAGAGCATAAATTTTTTGCCCCTAAGACCTCTAAGTAGAATGGGATAGCTGAAAAGAAGATTAGAATCTTAGTAGAAGTTTCTTGGGCTATGATACCTAAATATTATCTCCTTAGGTATTTTTGGGAAGAAGTAGTAAATAATGCTTGTTATGTGTTGAATAGGATTAATATTAGATCCAAACTCAATAAGACACCCTATGAGCTACTTAAGGGTATGACACCTAATCTTTCTCATTTACATGTCTTTGGGTGTAGATATTTTGTGCTCAATAATAGAAAAAGTCCTCTAGAAAAATTTGTCCCTAAATATTATGGAGGAGTTTTCTTAGGTTATACTTCTATTGGTAAAGCCTATAAAATTTTTAATAAGAGAACCCTAGTTGTATAGGAGACCACCCATGAAGTATTTGATGAACCTGATAGATCTATTGAGCCTAGGTTAGAAGAAGAAGAGAAAGAGGACACCCAAGGAATAAAATCTATTGACCTAAAAAATAGAGTAGAGCCTCAGGATCTATTGCCTCGAGATTAGAGATATTCATCTAGTTATCCTAAGGAACTCAACTTAGAAGATCCATCTATAAGAGTTAGGATTAGGCATGGACTTAGGAAGTAGGTTAGTCATTCTATATTCATCTCCATGGTAGAACCCATTAATATAGATCAAGCACTATCTGATGAATTCTAGATCCTAGGTATGCAAGAAGAATTGAATTAGTTTGTTAGGAATGATGTTTGAGAACTGGTTAGTAGACCTAAGGACCAGAGTATTGTAGGAACCAAGTAGATGTTCAAGAATAAGATGAATGATTATGGAGTTGTGATTAAGAATAAGGCTAGATTAGTAGCTAAGGGGTTCAATTAAATAGAAGGCATTGATTTTTAAGAGACCTTTGCCCTAGTAGCTAAGTTAGAAGTCATCAGAGTGTTGTTAGCCTTTGCTTGATTTAGAGGTTTCAGGCTGCATCAAATGGATGTAAAGAGTTCCTTTCTAAATGGGGTTATCAAGGAAGATGTATATATAAAACAACCCCTTGGATTTGAAAACTCAACTCTTCCCAATCATGTTTATAAATTAAAAAAGGTATTATATGGGTTAAAGCAAGCTCTTAAAGTTTGGTGTGAGAGGCTTAACACATTTCTCCTAGATAGATCCTTTATTAAGGGTAGTATATATACCACTCTATTCCTAAGAAAAATAGGAGATGATTTACTAATTGTTCAAATTTATGTGGTTGATATATTATTTGGATCTACAAATGAAAATATTTGTGATGAATTTCCAAAAACTCTTAGTAAATAAATTAATATAAGCATGATGGGAGAGCTTACATACTTTCTTGGATTTAGTGTGAAATGAAGAGATGATGAAACCTTCTTTAGTTAAAGTAAATACACCAAAGAAGTTTTAAATAAAAATGATATTGAAGGTGCTAAGGTAATAAACACGCCCATGGGCTCTACCGTTCAATTAAATAAGGATCCAAATGGAAAATCAGTATATTAGAAGAAATATAGGGGGATTGTAGGATCACTTCTGTATTTAACTGCTAGCAGGCCTAATTTAAAGTTTAGTGTATATCTTTGTGCTTGATTTAAAGGTGATCTCAAGGAATCCCATATGACTACAGTTAAGAGAATTCTTAGATACCTTCTAGGCACAAAAAATTTAGGTATCTGGTATCCTATATATTGCTCTTTCTTTGAAATTATAGGTTATTTAGACTCTAACTTTTCAAGATTTATAGTATATAGAAAAGGTTCCTTAGGAATCTATCAATTCATAGGGCAATCATTAGTCTCTTAGTCCAGTAAGAAGCAAAATTTTAATAGCCCTATCCACTGCTAAAACAGAATATATAACTGTAGGAAGTTGTGTTGCTCAAGTCCTATGGCTGAAGAAATAGATCTTAAACCTTGGACTATCTGTAGGCACCATTCCTATCATGTGTGAAAATGTTAATACCATTTATATTTCTAAAAATCTAGTCCAACAATCCCAAACTAAACATACATATATTATGCTCCATTTCATTAAAGATCATGTAGCCAAGGGAGATATAAAACTACATCATGTAGCTAATGAATATCAATTTGTAGACATTTTCATAAAACCCTTAAACAATGACACCTTTAGCACCTTAAGGACTAGACTAGGCATTATTGATATTCATGCTCTATTCGGGGTGAAATTAAAATCTTTAATCATTTGTATCACTTATTTTTTATGTGTACTCAAATATATATTATATTTAGTGATTTATGTTCATGTGTTTTTTTTCTTTTGGTAATATTTTTATTTATTTATAGTCTGTAGTTATTCCTTGATCATCACACACCACCCATTCTTTTAAAATTAATTTTTTTTGGAAAATTGAATTTTATTTACATCGTATTGTACGATCATCACACATCTGTGCATCCTCAGCACTCATGAAATCAATGGTTTAGATCTGACCAATAATTAACTATCATACTGTCTAACCAACTACTTTATACTATATGATACAAATGTGATTAGCTGTTGGGTGAAATTAAATCAGCCAATAAGATATTAATTCCAAATCATCTTATATGAACACCTAATTTGTATTGTACGATCTATTAGTTAAAGATCGTACAGGCAGATTCATCGGGATGATGGATTTAATGAAGATCATCTAGTACGATTTTGATCATACTATATGATTTGGCTAACCTTTTTAACTAATCAGCCTAAACAAATTAAATTCTTCTGATCTTACTATATGATATATATCATACTATATGATCACCTTGAAATTTATTTAAGGAGAGGGAAGCCTAGATCTTTCAAGCAAAATATATCCTTTTTTTCTTCTCTTCTAGACTCTTATTCTTAATTTTCAAATGGCTAATGGAGAGACCTCTTGGGCACTAGTTGGTAGATATTCAATGTCAAGTAGACCCTCGATTTCATGAATCTGCCAATAAAGTTTCCTACCCCCGATACAAGGCTACCGGGATATCACCATCCAAAATTCTCAATCAAGATGTCCATAATTTTTAGGTTCTCAATATCTTTATTGGCACTACACTTCACTTCATTCTTACCTTAGCATTTCCCTTTAACTTTGATCTGCTATTTGAATTCTTCACCAGTCTGAGAGTCAATAGTGAAGGGATAACCCTTCAATCTTTTATTTGTAGGAGACCTATAGAAATCACTTATGAAGATTTTGACCATCCTTTATCTCTCTGTTACTGGTCTCAAATCACACTCCATAGCTTTCCTTCTTTACTATGACTAGACCTAAGAAAATCTCACTCTAAGGGATATTCATCTAAACACTCACATTGCCTTAGTTTGCACCTGAGTTCAAGATGCTTGCATAATTCAGCATATCCTTCACAACACAGTCATTCAAAAAGTAGGCGGTAGGGTTAATATCACACCTCTTATATCCTACTCACCTACATTATTATGTTCAAAATTGACTTCAATATAATTGACCTTGTTATCAGATACATTTAAAATTTGTACAACATTCACTATCCTAGAAATAAGCATAAGAAAAATCTAGCGCTAGGTCACCTGATAGCTCATGTTCTGGAATCCAAATAAAATTTGTAATATGCTGCACCACATGATCAACTTCCATTCTTCTACTCAAACAACTCATTTTACGTCCTCTAGATTGATAGACATCGTAATAGAATTTACATTGTGTATTCATTTCTGTGTGTTCTAATATTTCAAGTACATTATAAACCATTCAAGATCATACATGGCTCAAGATTAGGTAGAATAGGATGTGTTGAAAAAGTCAATACTTGATTTCTTTAATTTATATTTCTTAAGTTTGTGCCATGTAAGGGTGTATACTAATTTGACGATCGTGCACATATACAGAGAGGAGTGAGAAAATGAACAGCTAATGTTTTTGAAATAATTATACCATATGATCATGATCATATTATAGGATAAGTTATCCAAAAAATCATTAACGGTGGCTAACTATATAATTAATGTTTTTAAACTAATTATACAATAAAATCCATATCATATTGGATGATCAAGTTAAATAAGAAGCCTCTACCGCCAATCATAAAATTAGGCAATAATTTGAAATTCAAAATTTGAACTAAACATACTATATGATACCAATTATATTGGACAAAATTAATAAATCTTGCCTATTCTAATCCTGTAATTAAGCAACCTAATTAAGATTAATTATTCATCAGATCATACTGTACGATGACCCCCATCCTACTATATGACCCAATTTATCCTAGGATGATAATTAATCGCCAGTATTCATACTGGATGAAAATCTTATTCGATTTAATTAATCGTATAATCCAATTCTGAAATCATATTGGCTGATCGGTACAAGAAATTGAACTTATTGTATAGGACCCCTACTCTTTGCATAGTACTACAATAAAAACAACATCAAGCCTTTATCCCACTACGTAGGGTCGGCTACATGAATCATTTTTCTCCATTATGTCTGATTAAGAGTCAAATTCTCATTGAGATCAAATAAAGAAAGGTCATTTCTAATATTATCTAACCAAGTCTTTTTAGGTCTACCTCTACCTTTCTTAACATAAGTTAAATATAATACATCTACTCTTCTAATTGGGTCATTAGAAGACTGCAATTTTATTTGATCAAACCATCTAAGGTGACTCTCTCTAATCTTATCTGCTATTGGAGCTACTCCAACCTTTCATGTATATGCTTATTCCTTATTTTGTATCTAAGAGTAAATCCACTCATCCACCTAAGCATCCTCATCTCTGCAACACTTAACTTAATATTAGGCTTGTCTTTTACTGGCCAACATTCTGAGCCATAAAGCATTGTAGGTCTAACCACCATCTTATAGAATTTTTTCCTTATGTTTGAGTGGTACTTTTATATCACACAACAAGCCCGATACATTCCTCTACTTCATCCATCCAACTTGAAATCTACTAATAATATTCTCATCTATTTCACCATCACTCTGAACAATAGACCCAATATGTCTAAAATGAGTACTCTTATTAATGACTTGATCACTCAAAGTGACAAACCCCCCATTAGATCTATTACTACTTAAATTACACTCCTTGTATTATGTTTTAGATCTACTCAAATGAAAACCTTTAGACTCTAAGGTTGACCTCCATAATTAAAGTTTACCTTCAACTCCCTCTTTAGTCTTATCAACAAGAAGAATATCGTCAGCAAAATGTATACACTAGGGAACATCCTCTTGCAAATCTCTAGTAAGAACATCCATGAATAAAGCAAAAAAGATATGGGATTAAGGTTGATCCTTGATGTAATCCAACATAAATTAGAGATTACTTGGTCAAACAACCATGTGTTTAAAGACAAGTAATAGCTCTAGTATACATATCTCAAATGACTTACTAACTGGATAATTTGAACTAATTGTATTGTACAATCCTTGTTCATATTGTATGATTAGAAGTGACATAATTCAAATTCTAGAGTTTTTGAAGACCTTATTTTTAAGAAATCTTAACTAATTCTCAAAGAAATCTTTTGGTTGTTGAACCAATTCTGATAGAGAGTTTTGTGAGAGGTCATAGAGCACCAGCAAAGGAGAAGGTGAGGTTGTGTGAGAGGGTGAAGGAGTGAGAGGGGCTTCCACATGGTTGCTCAAAAAGTCTTGCACCTTGATTCCTCCAGTCGCTTGGTAGATCTCTTAGGGTTACTCTAAGGACAAAGGCTTCAAGACTGAAAATCAAGGTTCTCTACCTTCACCAGGAGGGTAAAAAAGAATTGAGGTTCTCTACCTTCACTAGGAGGGTAAAAAAGCTTCCAAGTTCACTGCCTTTATCAAAAGGGTGAAAAGAGCTACCAAGGTTCTCTACCTTACTAGGAGGATGAAAAGGATTTTGATTCTCTACTGCACCTGGTTAGTAGAAGCGATTCTTATAAGGGCTTCTCTGCTTATTATTAGGGCTAAAGGAGAGACACTAAAGGTTTAGTGCACTATAAAGAGAGGAGGACTCCAGGAAGTGTAAGTTGGTCAAGATTGAGCGAACCACTATAAAATTTTGATGTGCTTATTCTATTTTTTGCATCTTATTCTCTTTTTTATTTCCTTAAAACTTACTTTCAAGCAAATCTGTGCTGAGTTTGTTAAAATTGAATTAAGCTTTTTTGAGAAGAAAATAAAAAAATTTAGAATATAACAAAGATCAAAAATATTTTCCATAATCGCTTCCACTTATATTTATTTTTGAAATTATATTTAAAGAAAATAACTTTTATCATCCCCCCCCCCCCCCCCCCCTGTGCAGTGCCTAGTAATAGTCAAACATGGCATAACATCATCCCTTGAACTTTTAGCCTGGACTTCTGCAACGTTGTTAGTTTGACCGTTCTATCATGTTATTCATAGACTGAGCACCACAGTGCCATTTCCCGTAGTGCTCAACCAAGTTTTAAAATGTGGGAATTTCATTTTTTAGTTCATTCATAGCATAACTATTCCTTCAAACTCTTCTCCTTTCTAATCTACTCTAGTTTAATTACCCCAAAGATGTTTGGAAAGAAGAGGGCTTCTTCCTCTTATGATAAGTGTAGATTCATGTCTACTGATGCCAAATCCAAATTTGCCAATTTAGTTATGTCTAAACAACCAGGAGTATTAGGATAGGATATTTTGCATGCATAAACATACAATGTAAAATATTCTGGGTTCATAAGGAGATATTATAATTACAGGAGTTCAACAAATATCCTTTTCACCTTTATAAGCTCAACAGAGAACTAGGGATGCATATACTCTGAATCGGATTACCACGAAGAGTCTCATTAGGAAAGATAAGGAAATTATAGTCATCATTCCAAAACACTTTAATTAAATATTGTATCCAATATTTTTATTGATTTATTCAGTCATAGAATCTCCAAAAATATCATTTTTATTTCAGCAGGATAATTACTGTAATTAGAGTAAACAATAATAGTTTGCTACAAGTAAAGCATACTTACTCGTAAGTTCAACACTCCACTCTAACACTTTATTAATTGATTAAGTATGTATATTATGTATATTAAGTGGGTTTTATTATTATTTTTATCAAAAAAATTTAAGCATTATTTAGAGGTGATAGAGCCCTAGATGTTTATATAATTCAAAAGTTCACCTCACAGCCCCCATCATCTTCCATTTATTTATTTTCATTTTGATAATTTAATTAAACCTACTATAATAATAATTAATTTTTTTAAAAAAATTATGATAATAATAATACCCTAGATTATAATTTAAATGAATATTTTTTTAATACTTCATAGATTGGAAAAACTAATAACTACCTAACTTAGATCATTTAAGTTATTAAGTTTAGAATCCATTGAAGTTGAAGATGAATAATTAAGATTAAAGAATATATATATGGGTAGATTAAAATTAAGATTAAAGAATATACATTGACCTTTGAAGTTGAAGTTGAATAATTAAGATTAAAGAATATATATATGGGTAGATTAAAATTAAAAATCATATGCAAACTAAATTTGGAATTAGTGAACCTATTAATTCCTTACATTAAACAAATTAAGATTGTAAGAAGATTTTAAGCTAAAATAATATTCAAAATTATTAACTATGTACTAGAAAAAGTAAAAAAGAAAATGATGTTGAGAAAGTTCTGAAAAGAAAAAGAATACATTCAAAAATTCATATCAGTTAAAAGTTTAGAATCCAACTATAATCGTAAACTTAAAATCACAAAGGATAAGATGATAGAGCTAATACAAATAATGGGGAGCAAATGAAAATTCAATTTTAACTATAAGTAAATCTAATCCTTAAGCTACATTATTTACTTGAAATATTCAAAAGTAAATAATTAAGTTTAAAACCTATAAATTCAAATTAAGTAAAAATAAGAATGCCTGGTCAGAATAATTATTAGTATTGTTTCAAACTTGAATTATAACCTTGTTCATTTCTATTATTTTAAGACTGTGAAGTATCATCCTATATTTTAGTAATTATAGATTATTAAAATTTTTTTAGTTTTCTAATTAATTAGAATTACATATTTATTTATTTTCTTGAGGATAAATAAGTCCTTAAGCTAGGGAGAATTTGATAAGAAAAAATTACTTATTATTTAATGTATTTTATTTCTAATGAAAATATTTTATTTTAGTTATTGCTATGTAGGAAAATTTTATTTATTTTGTAGAAATTCTAAGGAAGCTTTATCACTGTGACGTCCGGTGATACAAAGCCACAGTGCTACCTTCAATACCACTGAGGAGCCCCAATTCTGACATTACGACACTAATTTATCTATTTATAAGCACTGGAATGGCAAAACAGATAACACCATAGTATTATCAGCTTTGCGATATTAGAAAGTTTGCTTGGAAGCACCAGATTCTCTATTTTAAAATGTCATAGTATCATAATTCCTCATGTGTTGGTGCCATTTTTGTACTTGGGCATCGCAGTGCTAAAATATCTATAATGCCATGGCATAGCAGTTATAACTTCCAAGGGACATTTTCTATCAGTGAAGAGATGCAACTGTTCACCAAGTAATCGCTCCACATTAGCAAGTGTCGAGGCTGTATAAAAGCTCGAGTGCTAAGGCAGTAGTTTACTTCATGAGCATCACGACACCATTATTTTAAGCACCTCAGTGTCGGTTGCTTTTTTATGTTTATTTATAAATAATTATGACGTTATGGTTGTAAGAGAGTTCAATCACTTGTATAATTTTAGTACTTTTTAGAGTACTTCTCTAGTTCCCTCTTAGAGTAAAATCTAAGGGAGGCTAGGAAGTATAAGATACAATCGTTTAGAGAATTTAACTTGTATTTCTTGATGTAACTCTACATGTTAATGGGAGAAGGAGTGTGTAGAAGAAACTATGATCCACCCTGGTGATATCGCTCTGTTGTGCTTTTCATTATTCTATGAGTTTAATAAAAATGAATTTGCTTGATATTCATTCCATGTCTAGCTAATTCTCTTGTTTTAGATTGATGTTATGAAATGTGTTGCAAATTTAGGATCCCTAGCCTACAATTTTGATGATGACAAACCTTATTAATTGAATGGTACATTCTCAAGAAATATATTGGATATTATTTGTGTCTTGTGCACTAATAATTATAGGTACATTACTCAAAATGACTAATGACTCAAGATTGGGTAGGTTAGGATGTCAAGTCAAAAGGGTCTATATTTTTATTTTCTTTAATGCTTTATTTTCTTAAGTCAGGCCATATTAGAGTGTATGTAATTGGGTGACCATGCACGCACACAAGGGGAGCGAGAAAATTTTTTAGAATTAAAGTTTTCTTAACCAATCATACTGTATAATTTATAGTCGTACTGTATGATTAGTTAATTTTAAAGTTGGTTCAATGGCTAATTAAAAAATCATGTTTTGTGAATTAATTGTACTGTACGATATATATCGTATTATATGATTCATTTCATTATTAAAATCCTAGCCACTAGATTAATTTAAGTAAGATTTCAAAATCAATTTTTGAACTAATCATACTGTATGAAAATTTAAAGTCTTGCTAAAATTAACCCCCATAATTAATCAATCAAAATATGGTTTAAATAATTATAGTAGATCGTACTGTACGATGTTGATCATACCAGATGACTGACAGAGATGAAATCTAATCGTCCCGGAGATCATACCAAATGAAACCATGATTTTTGAACTAATCATATTATACGATATTGATTGTACCAAACAACTGGCAGAGATGATTTTGGTTGTCCTGAAGATCATAAAAGACAAAGCTACAACTTTTGAACCTATTATACTATATGATATTTTTATTATATTGGATGATTTGCCTAAAAACAACTATTTATACTATATAAGGAGAGCAGTATGGGATGAGTGATAGAGAAGACTTTCACTCATCCCAAGAGTCATCCCGTACTTATAGAAGAAATTAAACATATTGTACTAGACGATATCAAGATCGTACTGTACGATGTGTTCATAAAATTTGAACAGTTCATTTGAACGACTGTTTACATCATACTAGATGGAACTCATTTTGAATTGATTGTACTGTATGAACTTGGGTTGCATTGTACAAACAGTGACGACCAACTTGAATTTTTAGTGTTTCTTGAAGCCTATTATAAAAGCCATGTTTTAATTCTTGTTACAAGGATGTTAAGAGAGGAACTTGACTAAAGGAGGAACTCTGAGAGGGAGCTTTTGAAGAAAATCAGGGTTGGTTAAAGGAAGGAAAAGGTGAGCTTGAGCGTGAGGGAGAAGTAGTGTGAGGGGACCACTTGGTTAGTTTGGGCTAGCTACACACTTACTCCTCCGGTGTCCTTGGTGAGTCTTTTAGAGCTCTCTAGGGAGAGAGGCTTCTTAGTCCAGTCCTCAAGGTTCTCTTCTCCAGGCGGGGGAAAAAGGAGTTGAGGTTCTCTGCCTTCTCCAGGAGGGAGAAAAAGGAGTCAAGGTTTTTTGCCTTCTCCAGAAGGGAGAAAAAGGAGTCAAGGTTCTCTGCTTGTGAAGGGAGCTTCATTTCTCTGCTGCACCGGGTTGGTGGAAGAGAGTTTGTAAAGGCTTCTCCTCCTTAACAAGGGAGAAAAAGAGAGTCACTTAGTGTTATTACAATATTCAAAGTGGAGGACTCCAGGGAGTGGACTTAGGTCAAGGTTGATTGAACCAATAAAAAAATTTCTTTTGTGCTTATTAATTTTCTGCATCTTACTTTTTTGCATTTAATTTTTTTTATAATTTTTTGATGAATTTTTGAGATTAATGTTCTGTTGTGCAATTTAGAATTTCATCATCATTATTTTTAAATCATAGTTGATGTGTTAGCTTTCATAAAAAGTAAGTAAACATCCTCATTGGATTGACACTCTACTCTATCACTTTATTACTTGATTTGATATATATACTTATACATATTAAGTGGGATTTGTTATTATTTATATAAAAGAAAATCTAAGCATTATTTAAGAGTGATAGAGCCCTAAATTTTATATAATTTAAAAGTTCACTTCATAGACCCCATCACCATGAAGAGGCACAGCAACCCACATAGGTTAGTGAACCCATTCATAAGTGTTAAGTACTATTCCTATAGCTTGATAGGATATATATCCTACACTTGTATAATTAACCTTAGAGCACATCAAGTTTGGAGGCCCAAGATCTCATCACAACATAACATGCTTGACATTTATTCATTGAAGCATAAGATGGAATCCAAAATCACTTGGGTTCCCAAACTAACCTAAGATTGACTTTATAGGGATGCTCTTATAAGAAATCAAGTGATAGTATATGTTACCTGGATAGTGGCTACTCGAGGTATATGACTAAAAATGTGAAGCAATTCATAATGCTAGATGCTACGAGTCGAGGTAAGGTAATACGAGGTGATAACATCATTAGGAATGTGGTGGGATCTTCAGGTATAATTGTCAAACCCAATGGCTTTATAATTGAGAATGTTCTTTTAGTAAATAGCTTAAAACATAATTTTTTTAGTATTAGCTAATTATGTGATAAGGGATTTGATGTCTAATTATTATCTAATAAGTGATCAGTTAGTTTAAATTATAAAATCTTTTTTGAAGGTAAGAGAATTAACAACATTTACATGCTTGATTTATCTTATATTAATGATTCTAAAAACTTATGTTGTCTAAAAACAATTTTTGATGAATTGTGGCTATGGAATAGGTGACTATGCCATGCAAGTATAAAAACCCTTAAAACATTAACTAGCAGGACATAGCAAGAGGTATCCCCAAGCTAGACTTCACTAAGGACCATTTATGTGATGCTTGTCAGTTAAAGGACATTAGTACTACTAGACCACTAGAAATTTTGCACTTGGATTTGTTTGGAACCATTAGTACAACAAGTCTCGATGGTAAGAGCTTTGGATACGTGATTGTAGATGACTAATAAAATTTACATGAGTTAGATTTTAATTCATAAAAATTGATTATTTGATGAATTTAAAACATTCCCCACTTGGATTTAAAGGAAGTTAGGTTATGAGATCTCTAGAATCCATAATGATCATGGGGAAGAATTTGAGAACAAGAGATTTGAATCATTTTCTAAGGAGTTTTGTATTAAACATAACCTTTTTGCACCAAGAAAGCCTCAGCAGAATGAAATTGCTAAAAGGAAAAATAGGACATTAGTGGAAGCAGCTAGGTTAATATTTATGGAGTATAGCCTTCCTAGATATGTTTCGGCAGAAGTAGTGAATACTGCTTGTTATATTTTGAATAGGATAAATATTAGATTCTAGCTGAACAAAACACTCTAAGAGTTACTTAAGGGTAGGACACCTAATTTATCCCATCTATATGTATTTTGTTGCAAATGTATTATTCTTGTGAATGGAGAATCTCATTTAGGCAAGTTTCATTCTATGATAGATGAAGGTGTTTTCTTAGGGTATTCCTCAGTGGATAAAGCCTATAGAGTTTTTAAATAGAGAACCCTAGTTGTATAGGAATCCACTAATATTATTTTGATGAGTCAAAAAAATTTGTTCAGCCTAGGATAGATGATGAAGAAGAAGTAGTACTTTTAGAGAAGAGGTTGTTGACCTAGAAGATACAGAATAACTTAAGGAGCAGTTTCCAAGAGAATAGACATACACATCTAGTCACCCTAGGGAACTTATCTTTGGAGATGCTTTGATAGGGGTTGGAACTAGGCAAGGACATAGGAAGGAGGTTAGCCATATTATATTTATCTTTATGGTAGAACCAATAAATACCGATCAAGCCTTGACTAATGAGTTTTGGATCCTAGCTATGTAAGAAGAGTTAAATCAATTCATTAGAAATGATGTATGGGAGTTGGTTAGTAGACTTATGAACTAGAGTATAGTTGGCACCAAATGGTTATTCAAGAAAAAGTTGAATAAAATTGGGGTAGTAATTAGGAGTAAGGCTTGATTAGCAGCTAAGGGGTATAATCAGATAGAAGGTATTGACTTTGAGGAGAATTTTTCCACTGTAGCTAGATTAGAAGCTATTAAGTACTGCTTATTTTTGCAAGCTTTAGAACAAGTTGTATCAAATGGATGCAAATAGTACTTTTCTAAATTGGGTCATTAAGAAAGATGTCTATATAGGGAAACCCCAAGGTTCTAAAAAATTTCTCTTTTCCCAACCATGTATACAAACTTAAGAAGTCTATATATGGTTTGAAATAAGTACCTAGGGCATGATACAAAAGGCTTAGTATGTTTTGCCTAGAAATGTCATTCATTAAGGGTAGGGTAGACTCAAATCTATTCATTAAGAAATTAGGAGATGACATTCTCATAGTTTAAATCTATGTAGAAGATATACTATTTGGATCCACAAAATAAAATCTATGTAATAAATTTTTAAAACTATAAGTAGAGAAATCAAGATGAGCATGATATGAAAGCTAACAAATTTCCTTAAATTTTGTGTAAAATAAATAAAAGATGGCACATTCCTTAGTTAAATAAAATAAATTAAGGAAATCTTGAAAATATTTGACATGGAAGGTGTTATAGGGATAAATATACCAATGAACTCGACCATTCAACTAGACAAAGATATAGATAGAAAATCAGTATATTAGAAGAATTATAGGTGGATAATAAGATCACTTATGTATTTGACTACTATCAAAACTAATATAATATTTAGTGTTTATCTATGTGCTTAATTCCAAGCTGATCCTAAAGAATCACACATGACAGTGGATAAGAGAATTTTGAGGTATTTTCTTAGCACCTAAAAGTTAGGTATCTAATATCCCAGGCATAACACCACTTTTGAAATCATAGGATATTTAGATTCAAACTTCATAGAGTGCATGGTAGATAAGAAAAGTACATCTCGTATATGTTAATTCATAGGAAAATTCTTAGTTTTTTGGTCTAGCAGAAAACAAAACTCAATAGACCTATCCACAGCTAAAGCTAAGTATATAATTGTAGGAAGTTGTCAACATCTTGACTGACTCCTTGCTCTGGCTGCTATTGTGATTTTTGGACGATTTAGGGCTTCCGTCGTGGCCTTCATCCACTTCACTTCATGGAGGATTCTCTGGGTTGTTTAAATTTTCCTTTTAATTGTGCTTTTTATGTCTAGAATTTTATTGATCTCGTGGATTCAATTTTATTTTTGTTTCCTATTTTTGTTCGATGGAAACTTTGTCTCGGTCGAACCTTAGAATGCTGGTAATCTGGTAGGTCCATCAAAAATTATGGTGATTAATGGTGGTTCTGGAAATGCTTCTGCTAGATCTTTTAAAGATGTGGTTGCTGGAAACTCTTCTATTTCTTCCTATAAATTGGATATAGTTCATACATCCTTTAAGGGTGTTCTGACTTTAATGTTTGATGAATCCTTGATTTCTAGACTTGCTGCACCATTCGAGTTTACTTTAGTGGGAAATTTTATCCTCTGTTAACCAAACCTAGACATCATTCACAAATTTTTTTATTAACTTGAAATTGACTGGAAGCTTTTCCATTGGCCTCTTGGATCAAAGGCATATAGACATACAACTTTTTAATGATTTGGAATATATTTAGTTATTCTCTCATAGAGCTTATTACATTCCATCTTGCCAAATGCATCTCTTGAAATGGACTCTTTCATTTGATGTGAGGGAAGAGTCACCTATAGCACATGTGTGGGTGTCTTTTCCAAACTTGAGATTGCATTTTTTAAAACCCAGATTTTATTTGCTTGAGGGTCAATTTATGGTATACCTCTTCAAACTGATCAGGCCACCGCTTCTACTTCTATGGCTTCTAGTTCTTGTATCTTGGTTGAAATGGATGTCTCCAAGAAGCATCCCAAAGAAGTTTGGCTTGGGCCTGAGCTATGTGGATATCTCAAAAAGTGGAATTTGAAAACTTTTCTATTTTTTGTAATCATTGTAAAATGCATGGTCATGTTAATATGGAATGTTTTATTTTTGCATCCCAATCTTTATAGGCAAAATGATTCAGCTAAAGAAACTAAAGGGAAAGGTGAATCATCAATACCTCGCACTGAGGATGCTGCTGAACAGGATCACTTGCCTCCCGAAACTAATACAAAAAATGATAGCACAAAAGTTGGTGGTATGGTTTTCCTGGTGTATGATGCTCTAAACCCAGCTACTTTAATTCAACAAAACCATGGATCTAGTGTGCCAGCCAATTTTGATGAGTAAATGGTTGTTATGGTTGCTGAGCATAACAATACCTTAACTTCTTTACAACTTCCATGCTCTACTAAAAAGAACTTCACCGAATTACATTCTGGTTTGAATACTAATGAATGCAATAATCATGATATTACTAATTCAATATCAAATGAATAGGAAATTGATGAGCACAACTTGGAAGAAGAAGAACTTGTCCAAGATGGAAATGAGGAATGTGCTACTACTCATGCCATTAAATCAGGAAGGGTTGTAAGGAACCTCAAACTTTTTCTCCAAATAATAATATTATCAATGCTCATGATCATGATGAAGGTGGTTCAAAAGGTGTGACAAGTGAGGATAGTGGTTATAATCAAGTTTAGTCTAAAAGGAATAAGAAAAATAAAAATATTGTTGTTCAATCTCCTAGAAGCACCTGATCTCAAACTTCCCAATTGCATTCTAATGATTAAGTCTATTATTTGGAATGTTAGGGGTATTGGTTGCCCTTCTAATAGAATTAGAGTTAAAAATTTATGTCATATTCATCACATTTCTATGTTAACTTTACTTGAGCCTTTTATATCTTCTTCAAGTTGGACACTACTGCTCATTTTTAGGTTGTAATCATACTCATTTTTTAGGTTGTAATCATGCTGTGGCCAATGTATCTAACAAAATTTAGCTTCTTTGGAAGGACCCCATTGTTATTGATATTATTGGAGACTTTAATCAAGTGATTCACTTTAGTGTTAGTTTTAGGCAATTTAACTGTTGTGCATCTTTTATTTATGTGGCCTCTTCTCGTACTATTAAAAAGACTTTGTGGTAGCAGCTTAGTTCCTTTCATAGTGTTGTTAATTTATCTTGGTTAGTTGGTGGTGACTTTAACACTATCTCCAACCCATCAGAAAGGCTTGGGGGTTCCAACCATATTTATCAGTCTATAAAGAATTTAATAATATGATCTTGGATTGTAAACTTGTTAATATTGGTTATACTGGTAGCAACTTCACTTGGAATCATGGTAATCTCTAGAAATATTTGGATCATGTGCTTTTTAATGAAAATTGGATTATTGCTTTAAGTTCTACCCATGTTGAGAATCTGAGCAGAACTTTATTTGATCACTCTCTTATGCTTATTACCATATGTTGAGAAATGATATTTTTGCCTGTAACTTCAGATTTCAAAATATATGGCTTCTTGATCCTTCTTTTCTCATTATGGTTTAAGATAATGTGCAAGCTCCTCTTCACCCTAATAACTCTATTTTTGGGATGAACATATTGTGGCTTTAGCTTAAAAGATTAAGGTATAAAATTAATTGGTGGAATTGTAATGTCTTTAAAAATGTTTTCACAAACATATTAATTGTTGAGGACAAAGTGAATTCTTTAGAGTCTAATTTTTTACAACATCCTTCTAATGAGAATTTTACGCTTCTCCAACATGTTAAAAATAGGCTTTTTTTACTTACAAGCTGAGGAAGCCTTTTGGAAATAAAAGGTTGCTTCCCAGTATCTTATTGTAGGGGACAATAACATTAAATATTTTCATGATGTAGTTAAGAGGAATAGAGCTAAGAATTTGATCCATAAAATTGATCGTGGTGATGGATCCTATATTGCGAATAAGGGAGAAATTGCTAATTCTTGGGTGGAGTTCTTTAAAAATCTTTTTAATAAAAATTTCTCTCCCTGCCCTATTGATAATCCTAATATTTTTCCTAATCTTTTTAACCATGAGGATAATATGGTCCATAATGATTCTCCTTCTTAGGAGGAAATTAAGGAGACTATTTTTGCTATGAACTCTGATTCTATTGTTGGGCTGGATGGTTACACTACTAATATTTTTCAAAATGCTTGGGATATTATTAGCCTGATCTGTTTAATGATGTTTTGGATTTCTTTGTAGGTAATAATATGCCTATGTTTTTTCTCTTCCACCTCCATCATGCTTATTCCTAAAAATACTATGCTTTATAATTTGAATAATTTTAGGCCTATTAGTCTCTGTACCTTTTTTAGTAAACTAATTTCTAAAATTATTATATACCACAATTCTCCTTTACTTCCTAGAATCATTTCTCCTAATCAAACTGGCTTTCTTAATGATAGGTCTATTTCAGATAACATTTTACTTGCTCAAGAAATCCTTCATGATTTGGATTTTAGGGTGCTGGGAGGAAACATTATTTTTAAATTTGACATAGCCAAAGCTTATGATAACATTAATTGGGATTTTCTCTATAATATTTTGCATTTATTTGGTTTTAATTTAGTCTTTATTAAGCTCATTAGACAGTGCATTCAAGGTTCTTTTTTTCTATAATTATGAATGGTAAAAGCCATGGTTTCATTAAGTCCTCGCATGGTTTTAGACATGGTGATCTGATCACTACTGCTCTTTTTATTATTGCCATGGAGTATTTCTCTAGAGGCATTATTAATCTTTATAAAAATTATCCTAATAGTATTTATAGGACTTCGGTGGTTTTTTTGTTTCTCACTTATGCTTTGCCGATGATGTTATTATTTTTTCCAATGGCTCATTAAACCTGGTTAATAGACTCATGAGGTTCTTAAATACTTTAGAAAATTCTAGTGGCCTTTTTGTTAATAAAAGTAAGAGATGCATTATTGTGTCAAACAAAGTGTCTCATGATCGCATGCTTTCTATTAAGAATACTACAAGTTTTTTGCAAGGTTCCTTACCTATTAAGTATTTAGGGGTTCCTCTTTATAAAGGTAGGAAGAAACTATTTTTGTTTGACAATCTTCTTTCTTTTGCGCATAAATGCTTAATTCTTGGGATTCCAACTTTTAAGTTATGGGGCAGATTAATACTTATCAAAAGTGTGTTGTGCTCTTTACCAGTTTATATATTTCAAACTTTACTACCTACTCGTGATGTTTGTAATAAGACTGAGAGATTATTTAGCATGTTTTTTTTGGAAAGGTTCTAACAGCAACTCAAAAATTATTTGGTCTTCTTAGACTAATTGTTGTGGGACTCTTGAGGAAGGGGCTTTGGGTTGTAAAAATATGTATGATTTATCCTATGCATTTTCTATTAAGCTTTTGTTCAATTTTTGCACTCAACTTAGTATTTGGGCAAAGTTTATGACTGCTAAGTATTATGTTGGTAAGCATCCTACCATGTGCTGTTATAATAATGGTTATTCTAGAGTTTGGAAAAGGCTTTGTAGTATCAAGTGGATTATTGAACCTCATGTTCAATAGGGTCTTGGTAGTGCTAACCATTTTTTTTGGTAAGATCAGTGGCTTAATGGTTAGTGCATTGACTCTCTTCTTACTATATATTCCACTATTGGTATTAAAGTTAAGTTCTTTATCACTAACGACACATGGGATTATAATAAACTTCTTGACATTCTTCCTGAGACTGTTATTTTTAAAATTTTACATCTTCCCATTAATATTGATTCTGATGATTTATTATTATGTGATCTTTCTTAAAATGGTATGTTTAAATTAAAGGATGCTTGGTATGCATTTAGAGAAAAAAATTATGTCAAGAAAGTGTTTTTTATGATTTAGCATTAAAGTATTCCTAACACTATTTCTATTTTTATCTAGAGAATCAGGCACAAATATATTCCTACTAACGAGAATTTGAGAAAAAGAGGCTATATTTTATCATCCAAATTTCAATATTGTTATCATGCAAAGAATATGCATCATGTGTTTATTTCTGGCCCTATTGCTATTAGAACTTATACTTATTTTGATGATACTTTTAGAATGAATCAATTTAGTGCTATTATGTCCATTAAAGCTTTGCTGGATTATTGGTTCATGAATTCTAAAAGGCATATTAGATATGTTATTCCCTCTCTTATTATGTGGTATCTTTGGCTTGCTAGAAATGACTCTTTGTTTAACAATAGTCGTATGGATTATCATCATATTATTCAGAACATAAAAAGAAAGTGTTTAAACTTTATTCTTCCAATCTATTGACCTATAAAAATTTTAGGAATTGTTATTTTGTAGCTCAAAATTTTGGTATATCCTTGCAGATTAGCAATTCTTTGGAGGATCCTAAATTGGTATATTGGCTTAAACCTCCTCTTTATACTTATAAACTTAATGCTGATGGGTCTGTTAAAAATTATGCTTTTGGGTGTGGTGGTATTATCAGAGATGACCAGGGGAAAATTATAATGGCTTTGGCTAGCACTTTACAAAAATGTTCTATTGTTGTAGCATAGTTATCTGTTATTTTATACGGGTTAAAATTATGTCTCTCTCTTGCCATAACTAATATCAAGATTGAGGCCTATGCTACTTCTAGTATTCATTGCCTTTTTCTAATCAGCTTATGATTTTTATTAACATCTCTATTTCTCATATTCATAAGGAAGGCAATGCTTGTGCTAATTTGTTAGATAATCTTGGAAACAACTTGGATTGCTTTACTAATTTCACTGGTATCAAATTAACTTATAAATTGAAAGGCCTGATTAGGCTGATAAATTTGGTTTGCCTTATGTTAGAATTTAGTGTTTTCTAGTTTTTGGGGCTTGAGGGTTTTCTTATTCTTAGGTTTTGCTGGGCTTTTGGTGGTACAAGTTGTTTGGATACTTTTGAGGTGCTATTTGGTACATTGGTGATTGGTTTTATTATACCCGGTCTTGCTTCTTGTGCTACGACAAATTTGGCTTATCCCTTTAATCTTGATTTTATCTTTGCTTGTTGTTTTGTTTGGATGGGCTTGAGCTATGATTGTACTTTTTAGTCTTCAGATTTTATCTCCATATGCTACTCTTCTTCTCCTTGGGGGTTCTATTTGGGTGGCTAGTTATGTCCATGTTCTATTTGGTTGAGACTATTGCTTGTGTTTGGTGCTGGAGGGTTTTTTTGGGCCTCTGGGTGGTCACCCAGGGTTTTTGGTGGTTATTTGCTGGTTTCTGAATCTAGGATCTATTTTGTTAGCTAAATCCCCTTCTTTTGGTGGGTTGGCCTAGTTATGTTGTGGTGGGATTATTGCTGGAATACCCTACTTTTTATTTGGCTCTGATACTTCTAACGTCTTCTGCTTAATCTGTTTAATGAGCCCGAGGGCGTTTGGGTTTAGAATTGAGTAGTATTTGGGTTTTCATCATGACATCCTCTATGTCACTAACTTCATGCGCTCTGCTGGCTTGCCTCATCCCACTAGTTTTGGTAATCTATATTGGTTTTTAGATAGCATTTTGTATGATGGAATAGTGGTCTTCTTCTCAAGATTAGATGGGCCTTTGGCTATTTGGTGTAATTGGGATTTTTTGCATTTGTACTGGCAGAATGCTTTTAGCTGTTACACCTCTCTTTTATGTTGTGTTAGAATTGTTTGTTGTATCAGCATTGTATCCGCCTTATATCTAATATGTATGGTTGTGGTGGTTTGCGGGGTTATTTCTTGATTTGGCAATTATCATCTTATTTTTTAGAGGGATTATCATTCTGGTTGCCAGATGCCTATTGTTCGTTACAGGTCTTGGTTTTTTCTTTTGCTTTGTTGGATGAGTTTTAGGCTCTGTAACTGCATTTTTGATGTTGTTATTTGTGGGCGGTCTTCTGTGAAGCTGTTGCGTCATGTGGGATTGGTTTCTTTCCAGTTTTGCTTGGTTCATTCTTATGGGCTGCTTTCTTCTAATTTTTTGGGTTTTCTATTTTGGATTTTGGTATGTAAATGGTTTATCGTGGATCGGTTTTGTAGCTACTGCCTTGGTGTTCGTTTTGGCTGGTGGGTGTGGTCGGTGCCCCGTTTGTTTCCTGGTATGAATTTTGACATTTTGGACTGTCCAGCTGGGGTCCATGATCTTGTTTGTTGGGGGTAGGTTGTGGTATCTTGATTGGCAATTATTCTATTTAGTTTTGTCTATTCTAGTATGCTATTTTTAGGTTTTGGCATTCTGACCTTCTACGGTTGGGTTGTTTGGAGGGTATGATTTGTTTAATTACTATTGTTCTTCTTATTGCCATCTATTATTCTAATATTTTTTTCTTTAAGGTTATGTTTTTGTACTTGAATATCATGGTTAGGGATTATAGTTTGAGTTTTGTCTCTTTATGTGTTCACTACTACCTACTATATGGTTTTGGTATTTGGTTTATTTTGTATTTCAATTGTCACATTATTTCTAACATGTCCTTAATCTTTTTTAGTAATTCCTATTATTCTATGGCTCTTTTTCTTCTCAAAATTTTTGGTAGGAACTTTTCCATTTCAGATTTGCCTGCTCTTGGTTTTTTGCTTGTAAGGATGGTGCTTAAAATTCATCTATGGATTCTTTCATTTTTTTGGGTGAAGGCCTCTGGCCACCTAGATTGTACCTAGGTGTCTTTATACTCTTTCTTAGTAGGGACCTTGAGCTCCTAGGTTTTATTTTGGCTTTTTTATAGCTCTTCTGAGCAGTAGTGAGCTCAAGATCCCTTTAAGGACCTTGTACTTTAATTTTACTCAACTCGTAGGCCCCTCCGTGGGTTTCCCCTAAAAAAAATAATTAGTTGTAGGAAGTTGTGTTGCCCAAGTCTTATGGCTGAAGCAACAAATCTTTGAATTTGTACTCTCTGTTGAATCCAATCTAACATTCCCACACAAAAGCACATTGACAACAGACATCACTTCATTAGGTATCATATAGCAAAGGGTGACAGAGTTGTAGCATGTGAAAACTAAGAATCAATTGGTAGATATTTTCCCAGAACCCCCAAACTTTGACATCTTTAGTGCACATGGGACTAGACTAGGTGTCCATGATATAAATGCTTAGGAAACTAAGGGTAGAGGTAAACTACGATGTGATTATATGTTTATGTGTTCATGTTTTTATTTTTTATTTTTGAAATGCAAATATTTTTTTTGGTCATTAGTATTAATTGTATTATTTGTTTATGTAACTTATTTGAAGAAGCTTTCCCTGACCAAAAATAAAAAAAAATCCTTTATAATTGTACTACACGATACACTTCATACCATACGACGAACACAAAACTCAAAATCCTCACCATAAATGAAATCAATGGCCCATATTAGACCAATTATTAGAGTTTGTACTGTATAAACATCCATTGGATAAATTAAATCAGCCAATATGATATTAAATAAGCTTTCATATTGAATGAACACCTGTTCATACTGTATGATTACTTTAGTCAATGGTCATATTAGATGATTCCTCAGGATGAACTATTTTATGAAGATCGTCCAATATGATTCTGATCATATTATATGATTTGACCAAATTTTAACTGATTGGCCAGGTTTAATTAAATTCCTCTAATTATCTAATTCAATTCACATCATACTGTATGATTGGCTGAGGCCTATATAAGAAAGACTTTTCCAAACATTTCAATTAGACAATCTTTCTCTTCTTAAACTTCTCAATCTTATCCTTAGCCTTACGATGGTCAGTGTTAAGCAGCCTCGAGTGTTAGTAGGAGGCTATTCACATTGACCTATAGATGATAGGTTTCCCTCAACATAAGATGAGTTAGCTTACCATAAATATAAGGTGGCCCACATCACTCCATCCCATATCCTGGACTAAAACATTATCAATTATCATGTTCTAAAATTATTTACTAACATAACTCTTTAATTTATTATGACTTTGGCTTTTCATTTCAATTTTAAACTTCATTATGAATTTTTTTTAGTCTAAGAATAAATACCGAGCATATAACCATGCATTTCTATGTCTGTAGGCGTCCTGTAGAGATCACCTATCAAGACTTTGATGAAATTTTACACCTTTCTACTATAAGGGTAAAGCCACATAGTTTATCTTCTAGGGCATATTATAGCTAAAGTACTGTGAATCTTATCCTTAGAAATACCCCTCTAAATTAACACCAGGCACTTGTCCATACTCTTACTTAGAATGCATGAATCATCCAACATGTCCTTAGAACATTTATTTTACCTAAGGTTGGAGATCAAGTCAACATCACCCCATTATTATCAGTCATCATCTATTTGATCATGTATGGCATCGAGTTTGATGCTGCCAATATACATATTAGATATATTCAAAGTTTTAGCTCGCTTAGATGACCAAGAGCCCAATATAGGTAGAATCAAGCTCTAGGACATAGTTGCATATATCTTAGATATGAAATACCATCTTATATATCCTATATAGGAAGAAATATTCCATATTTTTCATACTGATAGTTTCTTCCATATTCTCTTTTGTGATAGATGATGCAGGAATAAGCTGGTAGAGGAGTAGAACAAGTTTGATGAGGAAGGGGGAGACCTTCTCGCACAAGCTCCAGCTCTAGCACCGACATCTACGTACAAGCCCCAGGTCTATGATATGATGGTAAAGAGATTTGACTCCTTGGAGATGTGATTAGATACACACTTCCAAGAGTTTACTCAGTATCAAGAGTTACTCCAATAGCATCACAAGCCACTCCAATAGAAGTACGAGGTAGTTCAAGCATAGTTTAACAACTAGTTTTCTACCATTCATCGATACTTTCATCCACCACCTGATCAAGGACAATCCTACTCTTAGTCTTGTTTAATGTGTTGTAACTTTTCTTTATCATTGTAGTTTTTTTATTTATTACTTTTCTTGGTCAAATTTTTCTTCTTTTTGGTGATGTCAAAAGGGGGAGTAGGATGTTTATTTGTTGTTTCCATTATTTGATTTACTTCAATTTTTTTTTAGATTGTTCTTGTGTTTGTTTCTGTGATATTATTAATTAGTAAGGAGGAGATTAGGAGAAAATAAAAAAAAACTTGAGAATTTAATCAAAAATATTTTCCATCATAAAAAATGGGGCATAGTTGCAATTCGAGATCCCAAGCTTATAATTTTGATGATAACAATTATTATTGAATTTTTACTTTATTTATCGTAGTATAATTATTGCAAATTTATCTTATGAGAACTAATATTTTAGGTACATCATACACCATGCATGAACAAAGAATCAAGACTCAAGATTGGGTAGAATAGGTTTGATGTTTTTAAGAGTCTGTATTTCCACTTTTTTTTCTTGAGTTAATTATCTTATAAAAGGTGCATGCTAGCTTAGAAATTATACACACATATAGGGGAGTGAAACCTAGAAGTTCAAATTTTCTATAGTTCATACCATACGATCAATATTGTATAGTACAATCAGTTGATCAAAACATAAATTAAAAAGGGTAATTAAAAGATTAAAAAATTTGAACAAATCATATTGCACAAACTCAATTTGCATAGGATGATCAATTTAAGTCTGAGCCCCCTATCGCTAATTTAGGTAGTATATTAAAATTTAAAATTTTAATCTAATCATCTATACAAATCTAATCATCATGTATTATATTTGAAATCCTACCTAAATTAATCCTATAATTAGGCAATCAAATCATGGTTTAATTAATGAATTCGATCGTATGATATAATCTTAATCATACTGGTTAATCAATAGAGATGATTTGTAAATGTCCCAAGGATCATCCTGGATGAACCTTAGTTGGATTGAAATAATCATATAATACTATCATAGTCCTACTGAACGATCGGCAAAGATGATTTGTTATCATCCCATAGATTAGCCTAGATGAACTTAAGATAATATACTAATTATACTGTATGATAAATGATTTGTATGATATGATCAGTTTAATATTCTTAAAACTTTTGTATTGGGTTAATAAATCTTATAGGACTAATAGGGATTTTGAACATAACATATTATATGATCCTTAAATTATACTATATGACCAGAGTAACTCAAATTAAAAATTTAAGATTTATTGAGTTCTTGTATAAATGCATCTCTTAATTCATTTGAGAGAGTCATTGGTCAATTTTTTTGAGGGAGCTCTTTTGAATATTAGGGTTTGAGGAGAGAGCTTTCTTGTTGATTGAGATAGGTGAGGTTTTGAGAGAGAAGAGACTTATGATATTAAGGGAGTGTGTGAGAGAGGTTCTATATACAATTGCTCTATGAACATTAACCTTTTCCTCTAAGAGTCTTTGCTTTACTTAAAGGAAACTCTAGGAAGAAGCTCATGGAATCAAAAGATCCAACTATTCCAACGCACCGGTTAGTGAAAGGGATTCAGCTACTCCGCCGCATTGGGTTGTTGAAAGGGATTCAACATCTCCACCGCACCATGGAAGGGTGGAAGTGATTGTGTAAAGGCTTCTCTACCTTCCTATGGGGGAAAAGGAGAGTCACTAACGGTTTAGTGTAATACCTAGAGAGGAGGACTTTAGGGAGTGGATGTAGGTCAAGTTTTGACATAACCACTATTAATATCTAGTGTGTTTATTATTATTTTTAAAGCATTTTATTTTCTTTTTTATTATTATTTTCAATCTATTTCCTTGCATTTGTATTTTCATGCAAAATGGTTTTTGTTATTATTATTGTGACATTAGATTTGTAATTGATTTAGGCTATTTTGTTATTGAAAAAGAAATAAAAGTTAGAAAAGAAAAAAATATCAAAAATCTATATTTTCTTTTCTACAAAATCCCAAAAGAAAATTTTCTCTTTTATTATTTACTTTGGCATTACGAAAGTCTTACTTCTATTTTAACAAGCGAATTTGGCTTTATACTCCAAAAAGAAATTTTATGAAGAGATTTTTTTAAAAAACCAATTCACCCCTCTCTTGGTGTGTTATTGTTGTTCACTTAGGTTTAACAACCTTATTCAAACTTTCATAGGCCATACATTTTCTACTACTAGGACCCCATATTAAAATAGAGTTGCTGAAAGAAAAAATAGAACTTTAGTAGGCATATAGGGAAATATTATGGGTAGAGTTTGTGATTCGTACCTATTATGTGCTTAATCAGATAAATATTAGGCCTAAGGCAACTAAGACATCCTATTAACTATTAAAGAGTAGGACACCAAACTTATCAAATCTACATATTTTTGGTTGCTAATACTTTGTGCTTATTAATGGAAAATATCACTTAGGAAATTTTGATTCTATGGCAGATGGAGATATTTTTTAAGGTTATTCCTCAATAGATAAAACCTAAAGGGTTTTTATCAAAAGATCCTTAGTTGTAGAGGAATCCACCCTATGGTCTTTAAAGAATCAGATAGATCTATTGAGACTAGGATATATGATGAGGATGAGTATGAAATAACTCATGGAATATAGAATGTTGATATAGAGAATAGAGAATAGAGAATAAACTCAAGATCCTTTTCAAAAAATTATCATTTTTGTATTCAAATATGATAGAGAGAATATCATATCACCTTGATAGGTGAAAATGATATTTTGCAAAGGACCTAAATATAATAAAAAGTTTTTAAAAAATCTCCATTTTTGTAATTAAATATGATAATGAGCATATCATATCACCTTAATAGGTGAAAATGATAATCTACAAAGGCATTTGAATACAAAAATGGGTATTAATTAAAATTTTCTACGTTCTTAGGGATTTTTCCCCTATTTTATAAAAATAAGATATGGTATATTTTAGTATGGAGTTACAAGTTACCCATAAAGTCAAACCTCTTTGGTTAATTATATCTCGAGAGAGGTGAATCTCCTAAGAATATTCTTGATTAAAGTATTGACATATAGTTTTTTAGATTTCAACATTTAATTCAATGATGAGAGGTTTGGTGTTTTTAAAAGGGATTAGATAAATTTTTAATAGTTCTTTTTAGAATTCAAAGGATGACAAGTAGGGAGCACCTAAGATTTCTAGACAACCTAGAAACTCTCAAGTCTATTCTATGTTAGGCTTTAATGTTTTATAGAGAAGAGATTTTTATGTTTGATCTGACATTTTATTAGATATTTTGGAATACATTCTAAGAAGGTGGGAACTTATGATTTTGAAGTCTACCTCAAAACCAAGGTCTAAGTTGGGCACTAAAGAGCAGTACCTAAACCTATCCGAAGCAAGTGCACAAGTATATTAAATTTTGGACTTACATTTGCCTGGATTGGAGTGTCACCTAATCTATTTAAAATCATACTATTGGGTCTAATGAAAGATGGGTGAACTATTAATTATTTAAATTTTTAGAATATAGGGCCAACGTGTAACATAATCCTAAATGGCCTTCCACATATGAGTGGTATTTATGCTTCAAAATTGATACAATTAAATTTAATTTATTTTTAATTTGTTTCTAATATAATGCATGCCAGTTGAATGAAAAATTTAGCATGCTTTTAAGTTTTAAAAAAGGAATAAAAATAGGTTTTATCCTAAGGTGCACAACTTTCCCTGGGATGAAACTGCCTTTATAGGTCAGGTGGTCTGCTACTGCCCATGGGCGAGGATATGCCTAGTAAGGAGAGAAGGAAGGATATGTATGCATGAGACCCCAAATGAGCTCTGAGTTACGTCTTAAAAAGCAGTTATCTTTCTATGTTATTCAAAAATTCTTTTTGGTTATAAGTAGAAGATTTTCTTTTTATTTCCTATGAGTCTTGTGAAATCATGGCACAAACACATGCAAGAAAGAAACATCTAAAAATATGCAATTTCTAAGCACAAAAAATGTAAACAAATATCAATGAAAGTATAACATATGCAAAGACTATCGGGCAAGTGCCACTTAATTACAACCCAGGGTCTACTGAAAGTAAAGGTGGCCAAGCTCCACCAACAGCAACCTAGATTCTACTTCTATGAAATGACGCAAGTCTTTTAAAATAAGACATTTTCATTTCATCCTTCATTTCTTCTTCTTCAGCTTGGTTCTTTTTCTAGGGCTCTTTATGTGTTCACCCCTTACAGTTTCCAAATGAAAAAAAACTCTCCATTAAAGAATGTTCTTTCTTCTTTAAACCCCTAATTATTTGGGAAAATGCTTCACTTTATAGACATTCATAACTCTTTTATTTAATGAATTACATCATTAAATAAAAACTAACTCAAATACCCTACATGTTGTTGACCTCATTATTGAGTAAGGTCAATTCCTTACGTCAAACACTCAATATCTTTACATAAATCATTGAACTACCCTTCCAAATGTCAAGTCAAACTCATCATTGTTTGTTGATATGGTGACCTAATCATTGACCCGTAAAAATATCACTTGATAGTCACCCTTGATTGTCATTTAATCATCTGATCAATCACTTGATAATCACCAAATGATTTTCAGTGGCATGATCATTGCAAAATAAAAATTACTTCAATTATTTCCCTTCATTGACTAATTCAAAAGTCAAATAAAATTCAAACATAAAATCCATTTGTTGATCGTCCTCACAGACAATCACCTGATCACTTATTCAAACATTTAAAATAATCATTGATTATTAAATATCTGGGCTTGTCAGATCTAAAACTCCTCTTAATTATTAATCAAACAATATCTAAATCAAATACATTGATCAAACTCATTGACAATTCAAAACTTCATAGTATTTGGTTAAAACCAAGCCTAAAATCCCTTGGGCCAAAACCTATTTTTGGAGAAATTTCAATTACTATAATACCTAACCAAATTAACTTGGATTCATAATCAATCAGTTGCATATTGATTAGGCATATCTTTAGGGTCAACCACATTAGTTTTGATGCATTCCAATATCCCTAACCTCTAAAACTCAAAGCATTTCATAGGATACAAAACCTTCAAATATTTATAGCCTATGCCATTAGGCATGGCATATTATGGAAATTGACTTAGGAAGCTTCCAAAAACCCTTTGAACATCATCAATGACATAAATATGATACATTGATCTAAGATTGAGAATTTGGTGGACCTTGTTTGACCATGGTGCCACTAAAACCTTAAAATCACTAAAAATTGAATTTCTCTTAAACATCAACATGGCTCAATCAAACCAAGCCATTAAATCTACTTTAATACATTTCAAATATGATTAGGAGTGTATTGGGCCAAACTCTAAGCCTTGGCTAACCATGGTTGAGCAAGTAAATCTAGGTTGAAAAAATGAAATTTTAGGCATCCAAACATCCCGTCTATCCAAGGAGATTTCACAACGCTTTGAGACCACTTCCAAAATGTTCCAAATATAATTTGGAATGAGTTGGAACCAACCCTAAACCATTGTCCAACCTAGTGGACTATGACAACCTAGGTTGACCAAATAAATCCTTAAGTTTCTAAACCCACATTTTAAATCTAAAGACTTATCCATGCCTTGGGGCAATTTCCATTGAATCCAAAATATCATTTTGAATTATTTGGACCCAAACCTAGCCCATAGTCCAACCTAATTAACCAAGTCAACCTAGGTTGAAAAAACACCCGTACACTCAAATCCTCTTCAATTGCATTGATCTAGGCATACCTAGTCCAAATTGAACACAAGGGACTATTCTTGAGGACCGTGGGAAACAAACCCTAGATGGCCTATTCACTTGGGTTAGACAAATGGCTAGAAATAAGTGTCTAAAAACACTTACCATTGAACCAAAACTCAACCCAACTTAAATTGGCTTGATCCAATGTATACATCATATGCTTAGTAGTCCCTTACATCCACCATGAGCAGCGCATCCATTGGGCTAGCTTGGGTTATCTAATTAGGGTGACCCAAAGCATCCAAAATAAATCATCCTAAGCTATATTTCCCATTCTCACCCAGCCTAATTAACCCATGCACTGAGCTCAGGAACCTTCTAGATAGCTACTAGCTCAGCCTCCTCTCAGGTGGTGGTCAGAGCACCCCAGAATATAAAAAATTGATCATTGGCCCATGTATTCAACCCAAGCTTGCATTCCATGTGACCCCAAGACCTAAAACTCATTGGAATCACTCTTAAAGCTATTATGGACCATCCCAACCCAACCCAATGGCTTGAGGTGGTCTAATAAAGCCAATTTCTTGGTTATATTCCTTCCTTAATGCTTATAAATACTAACATTTTCAGTGAACTATGATTCTATTTTCAAACTTAATTTGCTTCTTAATAGTGAGAGCATCCTATTCTAGTCTCCCATCCCTTTTGTTGGTCATTTCCATCAAGTTCGAATAAGCTCCGGTGAATTCATTTTGGCCAAACCTAAAATTTTAATCAATTATTCCTCCAATCTTCTTGTATGAAGAGGAATTAATTGTGAGGTCTCTACAAAATTGAATAGGCTAACGCAGTTAAAACTAGAGATTTTTGTGAGGAATTTCTCCATTCCCAAGCTTCTAACTAGGTATGTTCACATAATTATGATATAAACCTAAAATCCAATGGGATCTGACTGTTAGACTGAAGGTTTACACTTAGATGATGCTCTGTTTGAAATTTGAAGGGAGTTCATAAATTCAATAACTTAGATCTAGCTATAATATGATTACAGCCATAAATTTGAGTAGGAGGTTAAAGATGAAATTATAGCCATCAATTTTGATCAATGGCCACGATTCGATCTCATCAAATCCTGTTGTTTCATTCTAGAATAAATTATATTTATCCTATCTTAGATCAAATTTATATGATTAATAAAACAAAATTTCAATTATCTAGTAACCTTTGATAATCATTTCCTCCCAAATCGGATGGCACTTCATGTAAAAGTTGAAAGTTTGATAGGGATGTTAAGCCCTGATGAACTAGTCCCGAGGCTAACCAAGAGGGGGGGTGAATTGGTTATTTAAAAATTTGAGAGCAACAACAAAAATCTTTTCTATGATTTGCAGCGGAAACAAATAAGACGATCAAATAAAAAGATTTATCACAATTTCACCCAAACAGTTAATCACAGAAAAATAAAAGTGCAGAAAGTAATCAGAATGAACACACCAGATTTTATAGTGGTTCGGTCAACTTGACCTACGTCCACTCCCCGGAGCCTCCCCTCCGGGTATTGCACTAACTGAAAGTGTCACTCCTTTTGCTCCCACATCAAGGCGGAGAAGCCTGTATAAGAACCTCCTTTCCACCACACGGTGAGGTAGAGAACCCAACCTCCTTTTGCTTCCTCCTGAAGCAGGCAGAGAACCTCGGATCTTCTTACCGACGATCCTCTCCCAAAGAACACCGACACAACGAAAGATGACGAGCGGAGAAGAAGACTCTGATCCTTGCTTGGAGCAACCTTCGTGAACCCCTCAAGAACTCCCCCTCACAAGATCCTCTCTCTCTCTCCCAAACTCTCTCTCTCTCTAGGGTTTCTCTGGAAAGGAAAGTGGCAAAAGATATTTCTTGTTGGAAGAAAAATATCTTTTATAGGAGGGCTCAAAATTTTCCCTAAATCTCAACTGGTTGGCCTAGATCGTCCAAGATGATCAATCGATCATCCTGTACGATCAGTTCAAAATCAGCTATTTCAGCCTGTACGATCTGCCTCTTCTGGACGATCAATAAAAAAAGTTGTTCATATTGTCCCGTACGATTTTTCGATCATCCAGGACGGTTAGTGTAAATCGAGGAATGTCGTCCAGAAGACAGTTCGGGTCATCCAGAGAAAACTGTGCTGGACGACCAAAAAATTACTTGATCGTCTAGGACGATAAGGGTATCGTCCTGTACGATTAGTTCAAAAAGTGCCAAAATCGTCCTGAGCACAGTTCGGGTCGTACAGCTGAAATGTACTAGACGATCATGATCGTCCAGGACGATCCTGCGATCGTCCAGGATGATATGATCGTATCAATTATGTATTAATTTCTTTCCTTAATTACCAGACTAATTTAGGCATGATTGTACTGGATCATCAAGGACGATACACGTATCGTCCTGGACGATCAGACAAAATATCTTAAAATAAAAACTTGCCTAACTTGATCTGGCGGCTGAAAATTTTTGATTTGAGCATATCGTCCCCTATGATTCAATGATCGTCCAGGATGATCTGCCTAATCAGACACACTTAACTTGGTTTCCCTAATTAGGGTTTCTATTTTTACCTGATCGTCTAGGATGATGTGACTATCGTCCAGGATGATCTGAACAAAAACTTAAACAAAAACTCTAATTCACTCAAGCTCTCCCCCTGAGCGTGTGTGTACAAAGTTACTTAGCTAGGGGATCAGTTACATTACAATTGACTCAAGAAAAGGAAAATAATACACTTAGACACACTTCGACCCGATCTTGAGTTGGCTCGAGTTGCTCGTGATCTTTTGTGCCTGAAACGGGTTAGCCAAGCAAAATATAATAGAAACATGTTTGTCATCATCAAAATAAGATTTGCAACAAAAGTGCGCTGACTGTGTATTTCCCATAAAACCAAATCTCAAAAATCAATCTAACTTTAAAATTGTGTAACTCCTCACATAATTATTCAAAAAAAGTGATCTTAGACACTATGGATTCAGCTTGAGGATTACAATAAAAGCCCCAATGTTACATGATTTAATTTCTTATGTTTTAAAAGTATTTTTAAAAATACTCTCAAGGGTATTTCTAAAATTACTCATTAAATACACTTCATCATGAGGTGAAATTAATATGAATGATTCTTGGGTATGTGTTCTACATACCAAAAACTTTTCAAATCATTTGAATACCTCTAAGGGCTTCAATTAATTTTTGCAAGATCATAGGTCAATTTTTGACCATGGAATTGAAAATTTAGTGCACATGAATCCATAGAGAATTAGGTTATATATTTATGGTGTGATTATTATGCTCGATCTAAGGGTTAGAATACCATTGATTTCCACCCAATTTCATGAATTAAATCCCTTATGGTATTGTTATATTTGCTTTTGGGGATTCATTTTGCAACCTAGGTAGGTTTTGATGAGCCTAAATTCAATGAGTTTGAAGCAAATATTTATATGAAATTATGTTTTAAATTTCTCTACATTTGGAGCTCATTTGGTCAATTAATTAGTGAACCCAAGTTCAATATACATAATTATCTTAGGAACTTTAAGAATTCATAATAAATTAAAATTAAATAAAAAATAAATCAATGGTAAATGTCATACTACTTAGAATTAAAGGGTTATTATAGCAAAAATAAAAGCCCTTGGAAACCCCTTCAAAAAGAAGAAATTTAAAAATCATGAAAAATTAATAATTAATCAAAATAAATAATTAAAAAATATAACAATTAATTTGATAGAATATAACAATTAATTATAAACCTTACAAATCATTAATTAATAAAATGAAATTAATAAGTAACCAACAATCTATCAATGAAGCTTTTAGGTTGGACTACCTAAGGTTGCGGGTCTACGTGCTCTAAGGAGGCCTTGGTCCTCGTATCCGTTGTGACAACGCTATGAATAAATTGATAAAATATAAAAATTAAATTATAAATTTATAAATTAGCAAATAATGAACCAAATTAATTAAAAATTCTTAATAAAATACTTTGAAATTAAAGCTTTTATATCTTTGTGTTTGATTCCTTTCAGCAGGATAAATGTGTATCGGATGTAAAGCTTTAAGGATTAAAATACTTAATTAAAATGCAAGGACTATATGCAACCTATCTAGCCCAATTTTAGAGGATTCGTAGTATTACAAATATGCGCGGTGGACCTGGTAATCAATAACTTCTGGCACTTGGAAGAGATTAAGTGCTATATTGTTTAAAATATAAAATTAAACAAGTTCAACAAATCAAAACACCCTTAAAAACAATTTTAAAACTTCTAAATCATTTAAAACTTGAATTCAAACTACCCTTCGATGACCTTAAATAAACAAATTTAAATTTTTATGGCTTCAAACAAACAACACCCAAGACAAACCCAAGCTATATAGCCTTATGCACACAGTTAGATGATTTGATTGGACAACCAACTCTAGCCTAGGCTAGGCTAATGATTTGGTTTAGTTTGCTTAGCGTTCTTTACCTAAAGGGTACGCATGTGTGATTTCTTTCTTTTTGTACTCTAGATGTCATATATACGTTTATGTTGGTGCACACTTCGAGTAAGCTCTTAGGCCGCTTTACTTTTTTGCATACACTTACACAAGCATTATATATGTACATTTTTTATATATCCCGCTCTCATTCATGTTTTTGAAAAACTAGAATGTACCTAAGCAATGATGTAAAGGAAATTATAATTATAAATATTTTAGATTCTTATGTAGTTAGATTGAGTTATACAGTTTCAAGAGTTATAAAAGATTTGAAAATGATTTTTTATACATATGTGTAGGTTCTTAAGGGAAATTATTTTTCTTCCTTTCAAGATCAGTATCTCTTGGAATTCTATAAAAGATTCAAAAGCTAAAAGATTGAAGATCATAATAAATAATCATATTCAAATCTATATTTGTATAAGGATAAAAATCCGGGCTAGTTGTTGGTGGAGCCTGGCCACCTTCACTTTACAGTAGACTCTGGATTGTACTTTGAGATTATCAATGAATATATATATATATATATATATATATATATATATATATATATATATATATATATATATATATATATATATATATATATATATATATATTATTGTTCATGCATCATGTCGTTGTGCAATCATGTACATATTGTAGTGTCGTGATTTTAAAGTTTTCTAAATTATAATTTCTTAATTTCTAGGATAGTGCCTATCTAATCCTAAATTCATACGTCAATTGATTGTGCGTTTTATTGTTAGTTAGTAGCTCACTCTTGATAAGTATAAACATAGATTGTATACACCCGTTAGTCTCTAAACACTATTTCAATTTTGTTCAAAATCCAAAGTGTAAATCTAAAATCCAAATCCAACTTAAAAATTTACAATATAAAGCTTACACATAGAAATTTTAAATAGCCAAAACCTTTATTAAAATCTATAAGAATTTTAAAACTTTACCCTTCACTTTAATCGAGATTATTCTCTTTAGAGATACAATTAAATATAGGGGCTTCCTTATAGGATGTCTAGAACCCATAATTAAAATAAACCCTATGTTAGTTCCTTTTTCAGTAGAGGATAAATTTGTAGATGCACACCTAAGCTTTAAACATTAGTTTAATTTTATAATAAAAAAATAAGTGAATATTCTTTTTATCTTTAGGGGTGAATTGAATATTTCTTATGTCTTTAATTATTGAATTAAATGTATGAATTTTGTTTCATGATTAAATGATAAGTGAATATTTTTTTATTCTTAGGAATAAATTGAATATTCCTTATGCAATTTGATTATGAAAATAAATTAATTGATTAATTTTCATGATTAAATGACAAGTGATCATTCTTTTTTATCCTTAAGGCTAAATTGAATATTCCTTATGCTGTTTGATTATGAAAATAAATTCATTGATTTAGTATCATGATTAAAATGATAAGTGAATATTTTTTTTATCCATAGGGATGAATTGAATATTCCTTATGATGTGTTTGATTATAAAAATAAATTGAGAGTTTCTCTTTTCAAATTAGTAGTGAAACATTAGTCTATCCTTCGGGGTGGTATAATAACAATCTATGCAGATTTGACTAAAGAAACATATTTTTTTAAAAGCAAATCATGTGGCTTAAGTAAAAGATTTATCCACACATATTAGTTAAGCAATTTATTTGTAAATCATAAACATAAGTCACATTATATAATCATTTGCTCATTTTTGAGCATCATGCAATCTTGGCCATACTTTTAATGATTAATGGGGCTAAGTAGCAGAAGCACTTGCATAAAGTTTAATTAACTTAAAACTTAATAACATTTATCCCCCTTTTTTATAGCTCTTCATAAGCTTGGCCACCTGTAGAAATTTGATAAGCAATAAACATCCAACTCATTCCTAACTTAGATAAATCTAGATGCCCATTATAGATCATATTATAAGTATCAAAACATAAGCATTATAATATAAGAATAATAAATCATATCAACCATAACAACTATTATTCATTCACTTGCAAATCATTTTCACATCATTAACAAAACACATGAATGAATAATAGACTAGCCTAAAACTAGAGCTGATTGCCCTAACAAATAATCTATAGTGTATGTAATAGGATGTGTTATTTGGATATGTCTTTAGTTTTTTATTGTTTCAATTTTTTTTATGGATTGAGTTTAGTTTGTTGAAAGTCAAATGAATTTTAATTTGAGTTGAAGTTTTAGCATTTTTGATATTTAAGATTTATTTTGGGATATATTTTAATTATTGAAGTTGATTAATGATAGGTTGTTTAGAGTCTTTTGATTAGTTATGAAATCTTTCAATCCAATGCACTCTTTCCTTCTTGAAAGTGTCAAGCACGGAGTATGAAAGCTTTAATTTTTAAGTATTTTATTATTGAGTTTTTAATGGTTATTTAAGTTGAAAAGCAATTGCCTTTGTTAAAGCAATGCTATAAGGTTTATTTCACCCTTTTGAGGGCTATGTTAATAGCCTCATAAGCTTGGTTTACCTAGTAATCACCTATTTATTTAAGATTGATTGTTGGTTATTAATTTTTAATTAATTTAATTTATAATATTTATAATTTAACACTTACATTCAGTCAACACATTCATGGTGCTATCAGAACGGGCATGCGGACCAATGCCTCCATAAAAAATGTAGCCCGGTAACTCAAGGTAGTCCAACCTAAAAACTTCATTAATGAAGAATGAAGTGTGATTATTATTCATCTAATTTAATTCTGAAAGTTCGAAAGGGATGTTAAGCCCTAGTGAACTAGTCCCGAGGCTAACCAAGAGGGGGGGTGAATTGGTTATTTAAAAATTTCACGATAACTACAAAAATCTTTTCGATACTTAGCAGCGGAAACAAGTAAACAATAACGAAAAGATCAACCAACGATATTCACCCAAGCAGTTTATATTGAAAAGTAAAATGCAAAACTGAATCAGAAAAGCAAACCAGATTTTATAGTGGTTTGGTCAACTTGACCTACGTCCACTCCCCGGAGCCTCCCCTCCGGGTATTGCACTAAACGAAAGTGACTCTCCTTTTGCTCCCACAGCAAGGCGGAGAAGCCTGTACAAAACACCTCCTTTTCACCACACGGTGAGGCAGAGAACCCGACCTCCTTTCGCTTCCTCCTGAAGCAGGCAGAGAACCTTCGAACTCCTTTTGCTTCCACCTAAAGCGGGCAGAGAACCCACGAACTCCTTTCGCTTCCTCCTGAAGCGGGCAGAGAACCCGGATCTTCTTGCGAACGATCCTCCCACGAAGAACACCGACTAGACGACAGACGACGAGCGGAGAAGACGACTCTGATCCGTGCTTGGAGCAACCTTAATGAATCCCTCACTAACTCCCCCTCACAAGATCTCTTCTCTCTCTCCCAACTCTCTCTCTCTCTAGGATTTCTTAGGGAAGGAAGGCAGCAAAAGATTTTTCCAAATCTAGGAAAAAGTTCTTTTAAAGGAGGGCTTAAAATTTGCCCTAAATCTCAACTTGTTGGCCAAGATCATCCAGGACGATCGGTAGATCGTCCTGTACGATCAGTTCAAATTCAGCTGTTTCAGCCTGGACGATCTGGCTCTTCTGGACGATCAGTAGAAAAAGTTGTTCATATCGTCCCGTACGATCCTGCGATCGTCCGGGACGATTAGTTCAAATTGAAGGAAATCGTCCAGAAGACAGTTCGGGTCGTCCAGAGAAATCTGTGCTGGACGACCAAAAAATGACTTGATCGTCCCGGACGATAGGATAATCGTCCGGTACGATTAGTTCAAAAAGGCCCCAAATCGTCCTGTACATAGTTCTGGACGTACAGCTGAAATGCACAAGACGATCACGATCGTCCGGGACGATCCTGCGATCGTCCAGGACGATGTGATCGTATCAATTAAACATTAATTGCTTTCCTTAATTACCAGACTAATTTAGGCATGATTGTAGTGAATCGTCCAGGATGATACACGTATCGTCCGGGACGATCAGACCAAAATACTTAAAATAAAACTTGCCTAACTTAATCTGGCGGCTGAGAATTTCTGATTTGGGAATATCGTCCCGTACGATCCGTAGATCGTCCAGGACGATCGGCTCAATCAGTCCTTCTTAACTTAGTCGTCCTAATTAGGGTTTCTGTTTTAACTGGATCGTCCAGGACGATGTGGATATCGTCCAGGACGATCTAAACAAATTTTGAACAGAAACTCTAACTCACTCAATCTCTCTCCCTGAGTGTGTGTGTGCAAGGTTACTTAGCTAGGGGATCAGTTACATTACAATTGACTCAATAAAAAGAAAAATCATACATTTGACACACTTGGACCCGATCTTGAGTTGGCTTGAGTGGCTCGCAGTCTTTTGTGCCTGAAACAGATTAGCCAAGCAAAACACACTTGATACATGTTTGTCATCATCAAAACCAGATTTGCAACAATCTCCCCCTTTTTGATGATGGCAAACATTTGTAAAGTAGTCTGACAGTAAAAGTAAACTAGGAGATCAAACAAACAAACATTTTTTTTAAATTTTCATTTAACAGCTAAAACAATACAGGAAACATGACTCAGAAAATAGAAACAGACACGACTACAACTGACTCCCCCTTTTGACATCACAAAAAGGAGGAGCGAAAAACATAACACGGAAATAAAACATAAAATAAAACATATTGATTTTAGATTCAAAAACCAATGACAGGACGATTGACAGCGCTGAAATCCAGAAAAGGTTGGAAATAATCAACTTTCGTAACTCTGACCCCGGGCACCTTATCGATGCAAACCTCTTTCAAAACAAAAATCCGATTTAGAATAAAAGACATTAGATTTGAAAAGAAATCTTTTCAAGCCTCGTTCCAAAAAAATATTTGATATAATAGTGTTACAAAGTAAAAAATCAGAAATCGGGATTTTCAAAACTCAAGCTTTTAAAAATATTAAGTGACGCACAGATTTTTCTAAGACATTTAATAATCTGAAAGGAAGGAAAGCTTGTGTTGGGCTCATTTTGTGCCTCTTTTGCAAATTGGTTGGCGCTTTGCGCATCTTTTGATTTTTGATACACTTTGTGTATCCTATTTGGCAATTTCGCATCTTTTCAGTTTTGGGCTCATTTTATGCCTCTTTTTCAAATTATCTGGCGCACTGCGCATCTTTTATAAGCTTTCTCCTTTTCATAATCATTAAAGAGTCTCAGCTGTGAGATTATCTTCCAGACATAGGAGATGACTCTCCGCAGTAAGGAAGAACGATTCACAAAACAAAACCCATACAACATATGATAAATGCAATCACTTGGTTTAGAAAATCAAACTAACGACTCAAGACTTTGAAAAACACTATTGATATGAGGCAGATTACTGTAGGAAGATAAAATAATCTCTATTTCAAAAACTAACATTTTAATTTTGAAAAGGATTTTTATTCAAAAGAAACTACACACCAGTAAAGGAGTTAGAGGAAGAGAAACAATTATCAATATTTCTTCCCTTTAACAGATTCAGCGAAGTCAATCACTGCTTATCAGCTTCCAAACCAAAACAAGGTAAAAACTCTCAGTCAAAAATTCAGATCACCAGAAGTAGTGAGCGGTGATCAGATCTTGAAAAGCATAAAAAACAGGTAGAAAATCATAGCAAAGTAAATACTCAAATCAAACTAACAAAAAGGGTAACACAGAAATCAACAGAAGAAATAAAATCAATTAACAGCAAATAATCAAACCAAAACTAACTAACAAAAATCAGAAATCACAATACAAAAACTAACTAACAGAAATCAGAAAATAGAATACAAAAAACTAACTAGTAGAAATCAGAATACCAATCATAACAATCATAAATCAGCAGTCATCAGAATCAAGCATTTATATCAATCACTCCTAATCTGGTTCTCAAAATGCTGAATGAGTCAAAGGCCAGTGGTTTAGTGAATATGTCAGCCAGCTGATTTTCAGTTGCTACGTGGTGTAGCTCAATGTCCCCTTTTGTAACATGGTCCCTAATGAAGTGATGCCTAATGTCAATGTGTTTGGTCCTAGAATGTTGGATTGGATTCTTAGAGATACAGATGGCACTAGTATTATCACACAGAATAGAAATTGTGCCAACAGGTACTCCTAAATCCAAGACTTGCTGCTTCAACCAAAGAACTTGGGCCACACAACTCCCTAAGGCAATGTACTCAGCTTCAGCAGTGGAAAGTGCAACTGAGTTCTGTTTTCTACTGGACCAGGAGACTAACGACTGTCTTATAAATTGACAAGTCCCAGAAGTACTCTTCCTATCCACCCTACACCCCGCAAAGTCAGAATCAGAATATCCAATGATCTCAAAAGAGGTGCTGTGCCTAGGGTACCAAATTCCTAGGTTTGGGGTTCCTAAAAGATATCTAAGAATTCTCTTAACAGCAGTCAGGTGGGACTCTTTAGGATCAGCCTGAAACCTAGCACAAAGACAGACACTAAACATGATATCAGGTCGGCTAGCAGTCAGGTAAAGCAGTGACCCTATTATCCCTCTATACTTCTTCTGATCAACAGATTTTCCATTTGAATCCTTATCTAACTGAACTGAGGAGGGCATGGGAGTATTGATTGGCTTGGCTTTGTCCATTTCATATTTCTTCAAAATGTCCTTAGTGTATTTTGATTGATTGAGAAAGGTTCCATCATCCGTTTGCCTTATGCTAAACCCCAAAAAGTAGGACAATTCTCCCATCATACTCATCTCAAACTCTTTACTCATTGTTTTAGAAAACTCTTCACATAAGTATTTATCAGAAGATCCAAAAATTATATCATCAACATAGATCTGGACAATGAGTAAGTCATCTCCTAATCTCCTCAGAAAAAGGGTGGTGTCTACGCTCCCCTTAACAAACTCTCTTTCTAACAGGAATGTTCTAAGCTTCTCATACCAAGCTCTGGGTGCCTGTTTCAATCCATATAAGGCCTTTTTTAATTTATAGACATGACTTGGATATTGGGAACTCTCAAAACCTGGGGGTTGTTCTACAAAAACATCTTCTTTAATTACCCCATTTAAAAAGGCACTCTTAACATCCATTTGAAACAGCTTAAATCCCTTATAACAGGCAAAGGCTAGTAGCACTCTAATGGCTTCCAATCTAGCTACAGGGGCAAAAGTTTCCTCAAAATCTATCCCTTCTATCTGATTATACCCCTTAGCCACCAATCTTGCCTTATTTCTCACCACCACACCAGAATCATTCATCTTATTCTTAAAGATCCACTTGGTTCCCACAATACTTTGATTTTTAGGTCTTTCTACTAACTCCCAAACATCATTCCTTACAAATTGATTCAATTCTTCCTGCATAGCTAAAATCCAAAATTCATCCGACAGGGCTTGATTGATGTTGGTGGGTTCAGTCATTGAGATAAAGGCAGAATGATTTACTTCCTTCCTAAGTCCATGCCTAGTCCTAACACCTTCAGAAGGATCTCCTAAGATCAGTTCTTTAGGATGACTCGAAGAATATCTCCAATCTCTAGGCAATGGGGTTTGAGGTTCTACCCTTTCCTCCAAATTTGTATTTCCAACTCCTTGGGTAACCTCAACAATCTCTTCATCTTCTACTTCAGATCTAGACTCCTTAGGATCAGATTCATCAAACACTACATGGGTTATTTCTTCCACCACCAAAGTCCTCCTATTGAACACCCTAAAGGATATCCCCACACTTGAATATCCTAAGAACACTCCTTCATCAGATTTGGGGTCAAATTTTCCTAAGGGTGACTTCCCGTTGTTCAGAATGAAAACCTTACAGCCAAAAACATGGAGGTGGGACAGATTTGGTGTTCTACCCTTAATGATCTCATAAGGTGTCTTGTTCAGTTTGACTCTCACATTCACCCTATTCAGCACATAACAGGCAGTGTTCACCGCTTCAGCCCAAAAGTATTTTGGAAGTGAATACTCGGCAAGCATGGCTCTAGCGGCTTCCACTAAGGTCCTGTTCTTCCTTTCAGCTACCCCGTTCTGCTGAGGGGTCCTAGGAGCTGAAAAATTGTGACTAATCCCATGATCCTCACAAAAACTTCCAAATCTTTCATTTTCAAACTCCCCTCCGTGATCACTATGGATGGTAATAATCTCACATCCTAACTTCTTCTGAATCCAAGTAGAGAAATATCTAAACTCATCATATGACTCAGATTTGTGTGACAAAAACTTAACCCAAGTGAACCTTGAATAATCATCAACAATCACAAAACCATAGACTCTTTCCCCTAAGCTGGCAGTGCTAATGGGTCCAAAGAGGTCCATGTGAAGAACTTCTAAAGGTCTAGAGGTGCTAATGTCCTTAACAGAGTGAAAAGAGGACTGGACTTGCTTCCCCAACTGACAGGCATCACACAGGTGATCCTTAGTGAACTTAAGCTTGGGCACACCTCTAACTAAGTCCTTTTGGGTGACTCTCCTAAGGGTTTTCATACTGGCATGACACAATCTCCTATGCCATAACCAAGACTCATCAGCAGCAATTTTTAAGCAAATTGAATTATCAGATTTAATGCTACTTACATCCAGCTTGTAGACGTTGTTGATCCTTTGCCCCTGCAAAACAACTTCATCATTTAAGCTTAAAATGCAGCCAGTGGGCAGGAATTTGATGCTGTATCCCTTGTCGCAGAGTTGACTGATGCTCAGCAGGTTGTGTTTCAGTCCATTTACAAGCAAAACATTATCAATCATAAAGTTCTTTGAATCACCAATTATACATGTGCCTACCACCTTCCTGGTGGTGTTATCTCCAAGTGTAACATTGCCTCCAGCTCTGGCCTCCAGCGAAATGAACTGATTTGCATCTCCAGTCATATGTCTAGAACATCCGCTGTCCAGGTACCACATGCTCTCACGAGGTCTTGTGTGAGAGCACACCTACAAAATCATCAAATGTCAGTCTTAGGAACCCAAACAGGTTTGGGTTCCTTCTTATGAAAAGAAGAATGCGATGCATGCGTGCTGTGCTGTGCAACAGGCAGTTTGGGTCTCCACACCCAATGTGTACTACGGTGAACAGTACAAGTGTGTGATATGTGTCCTAACATGCCACATGAAAAACATCTAACACCAGGAAAAGGATTAACTAAACATCGTGAGTGATAGTGCCTCTTCCTAGTAGTGTATGAAACATTCTTTGATGAACTTGCAACAGAATTTTTAAAAGGTGGCGGTGCATAAAACTGTTCAAAGGTAGGCGGTGTTTTGTTATTTTCAAAGGCACTGATTTTCACTTTCAAAAACTCAATGTGTTTGTTTAAACTTCCAATTTCAAACGTTTTTGCACTTTCAATACTTTCTAACTCAGATGCTAAATCATTCACTTTCTTAAAAGCAAGTTCTAATTCATCATGCGATGTTTTTAACAAGTTATGCTCAACAATTAAATCAGAATGCTTTTTATTCAGTTCATCAAACTCATCTAGTAAAGACATGTGATTGCTATCAATGGTGGAATGATCCTTAACTACAGAATCATGCTCTTTTTGTAAAGTCAAATAATCTAATTTCAAACTAGCATGTGTTTTCTTAAGCTTCCTATACGATGTATGAATCTTTTTAGAAACTTCAAATAACTGATCGTAAGTAAGCTCACATACCTCTTCCTGGTCCGACTGACCAGGGTGATCATCCGCCATCAGACACAAGTTTGTTTCCTCCTCTTCAGCTTCAGTCTCAGAAGAGTCGGATGCAGAGTCTGCCCAGAACGCCTTCTGAATCCGCTTCTTGTCCTTTCTGTACTTTGGTTTCTCCTCACCCTTCTCCTTGCTTGGGTGAGCTTTAAGTGTTGGACAATCAGCCTTTATGTGTCCAGGCTTCCTGCATTCAAAACAGATCGATTCAGATGAACCCTTAAAGTTTTTATTGGACTTACCCTTGTTCCACTTCTGATAGTTCTTATGTTTCTTCCTTAGAAAGCTTTTAAATTGCCTTGTGATTAAGGCAACATCATCGCTATCAGACCCGGAAGAGCTAGCATCTGAATCCTTGGCCTTTAGTGCCACGGTCTTCTCTTTCTTGCGTTCTCCTGCATCAAGTTGCCTTTGGTTCACTCCTTGCTCGTAAGCAATGAGTGATCCAAGTAAGCTGTCAATAGAGTAAGTATTTAAATCTTTGGATTCAGTAATAGCAGTAATCTTAGCATCATAAGAAGCAGGCAAACATCTAAGAATCTTGTTCACTCTTTCGTAGTTGGTAAGTTCTCTACCTAAAGCATGCAAAGAGGTAACAATCTGAGTGAACCTTGTGTACATTTCTGAAATAGTCTCACTAGGTTTCATGCGAAAAAGTTCGTAATCATGTAACAAGATATTTAACCTAGATTGTTTGACTTCAGTTGTACCTTCGTATGTTATACATAACCTATCCCAGATTTCCTTTCCCGTTGTACAAGTAGAAACACGCATATAGTCTTCAGATTTCAAAGCACAAAAGAAACAGTTCAAACATTTTGCATTCAACTGTGCTAAATCACGATCATCAAACGTCCAATCAGCAAACGGCAATTCAGTTTTCACATTATTAATCATTCGAAAAGGTGGTTCGTATCCGTCCTTAACTAACATCCACATGCGATAATCAATAGATTGCAGAAAAGTAGACATGCGTGTTTTCCAAAAATCAAAAGGAATATTGTCAAACAACGGTGGTCTGGTAATGGAATAACCTTCAGCAGTATTACGATTATTACAGTTAGCCATTGGATCAACTTCAAAAGTTTTTAAACAGAAATTTTGAATCCCGCTCTGATACCACTTGAAAGTTCGAAAGGGATGTTAAGCCCTAGTGAACTAGTCCCAAGGCTAACCAAGAGGGGGGGTGAATTGGTTATTTAAAAATTTCACGATAACTACAAAAATCTTTTCGATACTTAGCAGTGGAAACAAGTAAACAATAACGAAAAGATCAACCAACGATATTCACCCAAGCAGTTTATATTGAAAAGTAAAATGCAAAACTGAATCAGAAAAGCAAACCAGATTTTATAGTGGTTCGGTCAACTTGACCTACGTCCACTCCCCGGAGCCTCCCCTCCGGGTATTGCACTAAACGAAAGTGACTCTCCTTTTGCTCCCACAGCAAGGCGGAGAAGCCTGTACAAAACACCTCCTTTTCACCACACGGTGAGGCAGAGAACCCGACCTCCTTTCGCTTCCTCCTGAAGCAGGCAGAGAACCTTCGAACTCCTTTTGCTTCCACCTGAAGCGGGCAGAGAACCCACGAACTCCTTTCGCTTCCTCCTGAAGCGGGCAGAGAACCCGGATCTTCTTGCGAACGATCCTCCCACGAAGAACACCGACTAGACGACAGACGACGAGCGGAGAAGACGACTCTGATCCGTGCTTGGAGAAACCTTAGTGAATCCCTCACTAACTCCCCCTCACAAGATCTCTTCTCTCTCTCCCAACTCTCTCTCTCTCTAGGATTTCTTAGGGAAGGAAGGCAGAAAAAGATTTTTCTAAATCTAGGAAAAAGTTCTTTTAAAGGAGGGTTTAAAATTTGCCCTAAATCTCAACTTGTCGGCCAAGATCGTCCAGGACGATTGGTAGATCGTCCTGTACGATCAGTTCAAATTCAGCTGTTTCAGCCTGGACGATCTGGCTCTTCTGGACGATCAGTAGAAAAAGTTGTTCATATCGTCCCGTACGATCATGCGATCGTCCGGGACGATTAGTTCAAATTGAAGGAAATCGTCCAGAAGACAGTTCGGGTCGTCCAGAGAAATCTGTGCTGGACGACCAAAAAATGACTTGATCGTCCCGGACGATAGGATAATCGTCCGGTACGATTAGTTCAAAAAGGCCCCAAATCGTCCTGTACATAGTTCTGGACGTACAGCTGAAATGCACAAGACGATCACGATCGTCCGGGACGATCCTGCGATCGTCCAGGACGATGTGATCGTATCAATTAAACATTAATTGCTTTCCTTAATTACCAGACTAATTTAGGCATGATTGTAGTGAATCGTCCCGGACGATACACGTATCGTCCGGGACGATCAGACCAAAATACTTAAAATAAAACTTGCCTAACTTAATCTGGCGGCTGAGAATTTCTGATTTGGGAATATCGTCCCGTACGATCCGTAGATCGTCCAGGACGATCGGCTCAATCAGTCCTTCTTAACTTAGTCGCCCTAATTAGGGTTTCTGTTTTAACTGGATCGTCCAGGACGATGTGGATATCGTCCAGGACGATCTGAACAAATTTTGAACAGAAACTCTAACTCACTCAATCTCTCTCCCTGAGTGTGTGTGTGCAAGGTTACTTAGCTAGGGGATCAGTTACATTACAATTGACTCAATAAAAAGAAAAATCATACATTTGACACACTTGGACCCGATCTTGAGTTGGCTTGAGTGGCTCGCGGTCTTTTGTGCCTGAAACAGATTAGCCAAGCAAAACACACTGGATACATGTTTGTCATCATCAAAACCAGATTTGCAACAAATTCATTAATTTGATGATTTATATAATTTTTTGTGATTTATTTATTTATTTATTTAATCACTTACATTTCATCAACTCATTTGTGGTGTTGTCAAAACGAGCATAAAGACCAAGACCTTCTTAGGATAAGTAGCCACACAGCTCGAGATAGTCTTGTCTAAAAACTTCATTAATAGAGCATGAAGTGTGATTATTGTTCATTTGATTTAATTCATTGAGTTTGTGATTTATTGAATTTTCACATTTATTTATTTATTAAATTAATTAATGTTTAACAAAATTTTGAATTGTTAATTTAATTTGAATTCTAAAAAATTCTTATTTCTCATAAAGACTAGACCCAATTATGAGTTCAATACATTTAAATTTGTATCATTAGAAGTTTTTTATAATTAGTTATGATTTTTATAAGTTTAGCCCTTTTTAATGAATTAATTAGTTCAAGTAATTAGGTGATTTTTTTTTGTTGATCCATATTAACTTCAAACCTCTTGAAATCTCCTCCAAATGTCACTTATGACTCTTAGGGATGATTACAAGTATTTTAAAATTTTTGGAATAAAATTATTTTTAAAATTTTTTTGATCAATTAATTAATAAATTTTATTGATTTGTAAATTACTTTTTATTTTAAAGGTTTGTGATATGGCTTTTAATTTTTATTTGTTAAGCATTCAATTCTTAACAATATAACACTTTGTAATTTTTGGATTTAATTTAAATTAGTTATGATTTAATAAAAATTTTAGGTCAATTATGTGTATGCATTTTGGGTTCGCTTATTTGAAAGGCCAAATGAACTTCAATTTTAATGAAATTTAAAACATACATTTACCAAAACACGTGACTCAAATCTACAGAAATTTAAGTCATGGAAGCCCTCCTAAGTTTCATAACTGATCCATAAAGGTAAATTCATCTATATCTTTAAGAATTTATTTTGGACAATCTACTATTTAGATTTGGGCAAAAGCAGTGGTATTCTAACCCTTGCATAAATATAAACAAACCATAACTAAATGAGGCCTTAAATCTAAGTACATTTAAGTTATAAATTTTTAAATTTTAGGGTCAAATTTTGACCCAAAACTTTAGAAATTGATTCACCAAACTTGCGTTGCTCCCCATATCCATAGAAAATTAAGGTATGTAGCTCACAAGCCTTAATATCATTTGTCCAAAATTGAGCTCAATTGAACCAGTGTTATTTTTTTTAGAAGAAATGCCAAATGCATTAAAGAAAAAGAGGCCTAGTTACAAACTACTCAAACAAAGGCAACCTATTACATTCCTCCTTTAACAAAAGAACAAAAGAATGAGGAATATTATTCTCACTAATTACATCCAAAAAGAAATCATACTCACAAGCTAAGTTAGCACAATAATTAGCTAACTTATTACAATGTCTATTAAAAAAATTAAAAAACACATTATTGAAATTCTTCATGAATAATAGGTCTTCACTTATTTTCTCTCTCATCCTCTTCTTCGGTGTGCTATATAACTTATGAAGAAAGTTGATGACATTTAGATTATCTCCTTCTATAATGATGCCATTAGCCTCGAACATCCAACTTTGAATAAAACTTCTCAAAGATTTAAAAGCCAAAAGCTCCATCTGTGCACTATCCCAATGAACATATCCACATCCAAAAGCCATTAAAAGCCTGCCCTTGCAATCTCTGACTACTCCCCCAACTCCAGCTTTGTATGATTTGCAAAGAGATCCATCTATATTTATCTTCAACCACTTGGGTGGAGGGTGGTGCCAAAAATTAGATAGCCGTGAAGACTGATTAGTACCCCAATTGCCCAAAATGATCTTGTCTTTATGTAAGGTAGCCATAAAACTTATGACTCTAGAAGCGATAACAACATCACTTTCTTCCCCATCTCTGTGCTTCACTCTATTTCTATTAATCCACGAATGGAAAATAAGAACTAAGTACAGCTTTGCCAAGAACAGGTTTCTTACCGAAATCAATTTTAACTTCTTCATACAATCCGAGAAGGAGTTGAAAACTGGAATTGAGAATCCCCAAGAATTCAATAACTATTTGACCTACAATAATTTCGGACATGTAGCTGTACAATGATCAATATTATCCATCTCAAGACAACCTCTTGGATAGAGATTTGTATCAGCAAGCCTTCTATGAAATAGGAAATATTTGGTTGGAATTGCATTCATACATAGCCTCCAAACAAACAATTCAACTATGGGATTGAGCTTTAGCTTAAAGAACCAAAGGTCCACTTCTACCTGCATATTATCTTCATACCAAGCTGCAAGACATAATGCTGGAATGGATTTGCCCGATAGCTTTGATTTGAGTTCCAATCTGTCTTCCTCCAAGCTCTGCAATATATCAATTTTAGTAATTAAGTTAACAAGTTCTTCTCCAAAAAAAGGGGATAGCTTAGGAACATCCCAAGCTCTATTCACAATAAGAGAATTTAGAGTTGCAGACTCTTCCTCGCAATTGGTTACAAAGGTCGGCCATCTTTCTAAACTTCTATCAAGAATCCATATATCCTTCCGGATATCAACCAATGAACCAGAAGCTATACTCCATCTTAGAATTCCCCTAAGAGAATTCCAACCATCCATCACAATCTTCCAAGTGGTCGAAGAACTCTTTACCCCATTATTATTCCACCAGCACCTCCCATATTTAGCCACCAAGTTTTATTAAGCAAAGAGTTCAGGTTATCCAAAAGATTCCAAGAAAATCTAGCTCTTAGAGGACCCACTCTAGAGACGGCTGAAAATAGACCCAAACCTCCATAATCTTTTGGTTTGCACGAGATCTCCCACGCCACAAAATGAAGACCATGGGAACCATCATGTTTATTCCAAATATAATTCCTACAAGCCTTGTCAAACTCTTTCAAAATACTCAAGGGGGCCAAGGAATGAGAGGAAATAAATAAAGGGATTGAAAGAAACACCGACTTAATCAAGGTAATCCTTCCAGCCAAAGAGATGAATCTATTCCCCCAAACATTTAGTTTTTTTGAAGCTTTATCCAAGAGGTGTTGAAAATCAGATTTCTTCAATCTTCTTAAGGCCAATTTAACACCCAAATAGTCCATTTCCTCAACCACTTTAATATTTAGCAGCTTAGAAATTTGTTTCTTCTTCCTTCTCCCTATACTCTTCCCCATTAAAATAGAAGATTTTAGAAAATTTACCTTTTGACTGGTCCAATTGCAATAGTCTTGAATCAACTTCTTCACTACTTTGATGCTCTTTAACTTTGCATTAGAGAAAAGTAAGATATCATCTGCATACAAAAGATGTGAAATTCTCTTTGCATTATGTGAAACCTTGATGCCAATATTCAAGCCTTTATCCAAAACAGAGTTAGACAATAGTTGAGAAGAAAGAATAAATAATAAGGGAGAAAGAGGGCATCCTTGCCGAAATCCACATCTTCCCATAATCCACCTTGAATTTCTCCCATTCATCATGATAGAGAACATCGGATCCTTCACACATTCCAACATTAGATCTGAGAACTTAGAAGGAAACCCCAAAACCTTCAGTATTTGCCCCAAGGTTGCCCAACACATGCTATCATAAGCCTGTTCCATTTGAATCTTAATAGACAAAAAACCATCTTTAGCTTTAGAGCACGTAATTTTATTGCAAACCTCTTGGGCCAAGAGTAAATGATCTGAAATTGATCTACCTTTCACAAAAGCAACTTGTTCTTCCGATATCACCTTATGAACCACCAAAAGCAATCTATTTAATAAGACTTTAGCTGCAATCTTTTAAATAGAGTTGTAAAGGCTTATAGGTCTATTGCCTAAAGGAGAAACATGATCTTTAACCTTGGGGATCAACATAACCAAAGTCTCTTTCCATTCATCACAAAGCTTACCCGAAGAGAGGAATCTATTGATAGCTTTGTAAACATCTTCACCAACAATATTCCAATAAGATTTGAAAAAGGAATATGTTATCCCATCACAACTTGGAGCTTTGTTCTCACCAAAATTCCTAATAACATCAAGAATTTCTGAATAACTAAAATCTGTCTCCAACCTTGTTCTATCATCTTCATCCAACACATTCCAAGGTGCCGGCCAATTAAGCAAAGAGCAATCCCTTTCTCTCAATTTTACCTTTAAATAGTTTAAAAAAACCTCTTCAATCTCCTTCAGTTTATCCACCATAACCCCATCCGCCCCTTTTACACGGTTAATCCGATTGCTACTCCTCCTTGCATTAGCAAAGGCATGAAAGTATTTAGAATTAGAATCCCCTTCTTCCAACCATCTAACTTTAGCTCTTTGTCTCCACCAAGTATTTAACGTAGCAAGGTGGACATTAAGCTCACCCACTTTCTTTCTCAAGAGGTTTAACTTATCTTCATCTAAACCACCTCCCATAGCTTCCTCTTCTTGAAGTAGTAACACCTCTTTCTTTAAAATTTCTTTAAGGGACAGAAAATCCTTCAATTTAGCTTTACTCCAAAAGAACAATTCTTTCAATGTTCTTTTACATTTTTTATTTAAAATTTGCATTTCATCTCCAACATAGGATTTTCTCCAAAATTTTGAAATAATACCTGAAGAAGCATGAAACGACACCAGACATCTTCAAACTTTAAGAGACTCTTCATCCTATCAGTAGAATAATTTTTTTTAAAAATAATAGGGCAATGGTGAGAAGCAACTCTAGCAATGTGCCTCTCAACCGCCACTTGAATCTTCCCCAAAGAAAAAGAATTCAACAAACACCTATCCAATCTTTCCAAGATCCTTCCTCCCCCACTTTTATTATTACACCAAGTGAACCTTGGTCTAACCACCCCAATATCATGAAAATCATTTAGATTCATAAAATCCATCATATCTTTGGAGCCTTGAGAAAAGACAAATTTCTTACGACCCCTTTTATCTTCTTGAGCCAAGACAATTAAAATCTCCTCCAATCATAGAAGGAGTTTTTCTATGAGATACCTCATGAAGGCAGCCCCACAAATCCCTCCTCTTTACTACCTCCTTACTAATATAAATAGTAGAAATCATCCAGGTCCCTTTGTTGAACACTTCCATATCACCAACAACACATTGCTCATAAGCCTTTAAAATAGAGAAACAAGCAAGATCCAATCTCCACATCACCATAATGCCTCCAGACTGCCCAGCTGATGGAAAAAGAAAGAAATCCCAATTCATACCAATCATATTATGGAAAACCAACTTGTCCAACGAAGATAATTTGGTCTCAACCAACCCAACAAAGAACACTTTATAATCTTTTACAAACTCTTTCAAGTAGAGAAAGGCCTCATTCTTCTTAGCCCCTCTACAATTCCAGAAAGCAACAGAATTCATTGATCCACCAAGGAGGAAGAGCCCCCACCTCTTGTTTTACCATTCCCATCCAACAACCTGGCCCGAGGAACACTTTTAACCGGCCCAAGCGATCTCAATTCTTTGGCAAGTTTAACTTTAGCTCCATTATTACAACCAACTTTCTTTTTCTCAATCCCTCCATTGCTTCCAATTTCCAATACCATAGAACTTTCCGTGATAGTATCATTTTTTCCATCATATTTAATTTTCTTCACAAATTTTTTCCTGGCTGCCTCAAGACATATATCCTCCTCCACATTTTCACATAAAGTTTGAATTTTATTGGCCATACTAATAGTAACAGAGATCAGAGTAGAATTTAATACCTTGGCTTCACAAAGCTCTTCCCCCAAACCACAAGATGGGTTGGAACAAACCAACTGTTCTGCTGTAGTTTCCACACAGCTTCTTCCAGCCGAAGTTATCTCACCTTCTTCAACCAGCATTCTGTCTTCCATGATCTTATCTCCTCCCTTGTTAACAGCTATCTCCTTACCTTTATTCAACAAATTGACTGGAATAGCTGGAGCAGCTTGTTTGCTCTGTACCAGCCTCACAATATTCACCTCTTTGTTAACTCTCTTGTTCCTTCTTTGATTAAAATGGATCCAAGGGCCGTAAGATTCTTTAACAACCAACTCTTGTCCTAACTTAGATTGATCACTTACAACTTGAATACTTGAAACATTCACATTATTCTTCACCACCACATTCTCCCTTTTACAGCTACTTCTATCATGGCCTAACATACCACATTCATAACAAAAAGATGAAATCCCCTCATATTCAACTTTCTGAAAAAACCTTCCAGCCATCCCTTCCACCCAAACACCCAAGGGAAGAGGTTTGTCCAGTTCAACACGAACACAAACCCTCGCAAACTCCCTCTTACCCCAATGAAACATGTTCCCATCCAACATCAATGGAATACCCACCATAGAAGCAATCAAAGCCACATTGTTTTCATCCCAACATTTTAAAGGCAAATGTGGCATTCTAATCCAAATGGGAGAAGTCAATCCTTTCATAGAGCTAGGAGAAAAATCAGTTGACCACCTTTCCATTCCCATAATGTGACTATTAACAAACCATGGGCCACCTGAAAAAACTCCTTCCATCACATCCATTGTCTTGAATGAGCACAAATACCATCCCTTTCCTAAGGTTGTAAAGTGAAATTGACCAAAAAGAGCCCATTGTCGTCTCAACTCCCGAGCAGCTAGATGAGAAGTTAATTCTCTACCAAACACCTTTGCAACCAATGAAAATTCAAGCCTTTTATCATTCAATACTTCAGTAGATTTAATTAATTTCACAGCTTTACCGTCCTCAGTTAAAACCACATTTTCCCTATTGAAATTTAACTTGATATACAGATTTTTCTTCCAAGGATTGGCGACCTTGCTAGCTTCAACATTGTTATCGGACAAATCATAATCACAGGATCAGCATTACAAACATTACTCACATCAGCTTTCTCTAAATGAACTAAAGGCATCTTGATGAAATTATGACTACTTTTGTTAACCGAACTCAAGGTATTCACATTTATGTTACTGTCAAGGATAGGGATTGCATTTGAATTCCCGAATCTATTAACAAAAATATTCATACGAGATGACGAAGCCTCAGGGTCCAAAGTTTTAGCCGGAGAAAAGCCAGAAGATTTCAACAAACGTGGAGTCTTGCAATCAACATTCAAAGAAATCTCTTTTCCCTTACCTTCAACATGGTGAACCTTCTCCATATGAGAGCCACCAATTTCCGAAATGACTAATTCTCCTTTAGACCTTCATTTGCGAACATCCTCAGCTTCAAGATCAACACCATTAACTCCAGCAACTAGACATGCTTGGACCATCTTATTCCGCATATCTATTCCACCAACAGAAGGATCTTTCACAATCGAAGACATTGATGGCCGGCGACCGTTCGCCGCCATGCCCTAACACCCAGCCAAAAAAATAATGGGAAACCGGGAATGATGGAATTTGAAAATTGCCTCCTTTCTCTTTCTAAAAATGAGGACGGTCAATTGGACCAGTGGTTAGGAAGTAATTAGGATAACTATAAAAACTTTAAATCTTAATTACTCTCTATACTGGGGTCAAAATATGTTTTTATCATTTTTAAAATATAATTGGGCTCAATCTGGTTCTGATAAGCCTAAGAACTCTAAATTTGGTAAGAAATGAAATTCTAATGAATTTTCAATATTTTAGGGCATTTTAGTTTTATTTTAATGCAGAAAATCAAATTTAATCACTAGCGATAATTATTGGTAATGATTGCACAAAAATACAATCATTACCAGTTATTTCCAATCATCAGGATCATATTATATGATTCATCTGATTGTACTGTACGATTAAATAAAAATTGAACATGAATGGAAGAAGTTGAATATCTTCTTGCATAGTGATCCAAATGCCATAAATTTGAAACATAGCTTCCCTACACTCTTATGAAGAGTGGGAAGTGTTTGGAATCTTTTAAAAGTACTTTTAGTTATTTTAAAAAGAAGGTTTAAACAAGGACTGGACATTTAGCTCAATCTAATGGGTCTCAAGGGCTATACAAGGACTTGTTTTCTTCCTTGGAGTTCCAAGAATAATCCTCTGAAGACTTGGAAGCTTGAGGAGCTTTGAATTTTGAGTTGTGGTTGAATGAGGGTGTTCTCACCTTTTTTCTTATTCTAAGCCCTCCTTTTCAAACCAAGGGTTGGTATTCGTTTGGCTCTTTACTTAGATGATTTCTATTTATAGGGTGTGGTTGGAGGTCTATCCTTTGGGTAGGAGAGTGGTTGGACATAGGACATATAATATGGAAAGGGTTTTTTGCCTTTTGTGCACATGTGGCCACATGGGGTTGATTTGGATTAAATTAAGATTTGGAAATGGATTAAAAGGTGATTAGGAAGCTTTAAGAAACCATTTAAGAAGGCCATCTGGATTGGTGTGGAGGGATTTTTTAAAACTTTAGCTATGTTCACCAATTTTGACTATTTTGAGGATTTTTTTATGAAATTGATTATGTTGACTGGTCAATAATGGTCAAGCCACCTAGGATGGGTCCTAGGGAACCTCCAAAGGATGTTTGCAACAAATTTGTAGAATTTTGCTAAATGGGTCTAAAGTTTAAATTTATGAAATGTATGAGAGGTTTGACTAATTTAAGTGAGTTAACCAAGTCAACTCACCATGAATTGACTCCACCATGGATTAGGTTCATTCAAGGTATGAAATGGAATGAATATGATGGGTTGAAAAGGTTCAAATGCATGAAATGCTTGTTTACCTACTTAAGTTAAAATTACTCATCTTGAGTCATAAATTTGAGAGTTTGATTCATTCTTTGACTTCTTAGGATAGAACTCAGCCTATCTTGCATTACATCTAGAGTAATTGATTATTCATTAGTATTGTTAGTTGGAATCTCACTCCAAGCTAGTATAAGTCTAGGTTGTAAACACCTTTTCAATCTTTGCACATTTTATATTCAATTCTTTTAAAATCTAAAATCTAAAATCTAAAATCTAAATTCAAAGGACAACTAGAGAATTTATAATCTAAAGCTTAAACATTAAATCTTTTTAGCCCAAATATTTCTTTAAATCTACATGCCTTTGAAAATCATTAGTCTTTACTTTAATCGAGAGTATTCTCTTAGGAGATATAATTAACTGTAGGAGTTTTCCCTTATTGGGTGTTTACAACCCAGAATAAAATAAACCTTATCTTAATTTCTTTCTAAGATAGGAAATGATTTGTGAAACATAGACCTAAGCTTTAAACATTGGATTAATTTCAAAAATGATAGGTGAATATTTCTTTTATCCTTGAGGGCTAATTAAATATTCTATATGTAGTATTCAATCATGAATGAAAGTTTTCTCTTCTCAAATTGATAGTGAAACATTAGGCTATCTTTAGGGATGGTATAATGTCAACCTATGTAGATTTAGTTAAAGACCAAAATATAAATTTAAAGAAAATCTTGTATGATATTGCATTTAGATGTTAAATTAAATTTTTTGATAATAACAAACAATATTTACTGCCTCTACTAAAGAATATATAGGTAAGCTATATTCTCCCAACATTAGCCTAGTCGCCTATATCAAAGTTCTATTCTTCCCTTTCACAATGCCAATTTGTTATGGGGTCTTAAGGCTAAAAAAATATGACCTATTCTAAAATCCTTACAGAATAATTTAATATTCTCATTTTTAAATTCTCCACCATGATCACCATGAATTAATAAAATTGACCATCCTAACTTCCTCTGAATCCAAGTAGAGAAGGTCTTTAATTCATGAAATGACTCACTCTTATTTTTTAAAAAACTTACCCATGTAAATCTTGATTAGGCATCAATAATTACAAATTCAAATGTTTTTTCACCTAAACTAGCTATATGTTCTTTTTTTTTGAGAAAGCAAAGCATTTGCATTTACTAAAAAAGGAAAACTATTACAAACTACTACCCTTCATAACAAGATTCCTCCTTTAACAAACTAGCAAACGAAGGAGGAATCTTATTCGAAGACAAATCATCCCAATAAAAGTTACTAAAAAGAGCATAGTTAGCACACATATTTCTTAACTTATTACAATATCTATTTACCCAATTAAAAATAACATAATTATAGTCCTTTAAAAAAGCAAGCTCATCCTTCAAATTTCCACCCAAGTCTTGTAAAAATTTGATGATGTTGTAATTGTCACCTTCTATAATAATCCCTTTGTAACTTAGCATCCAATCTTTTGTGATATCCCTTATAAAATGAACAACCATAAGCTCTAAATGAGAAACATCCAAATGGATACAAGTATGACCATAAGCTACAAGAAATCTCCCTTTGCTGTCTCGGATTACACCTCCAATTCCCACTTTATACGATTGCAACAAGGATGCATCCACATTAATTTTGATCCAATCAGGAGGAGGAGGGTGCCAATGATCCAACAGTCTATTCGACTGATTAGTACCCCAGTGTCCTGATTTAACTTTGTCAACCACATATGAGATAGAAGCATAACTTACTGAATTAGTAGCAATCACCATGGCACTATCATCCTTCCCTTCATGTAAATACTTGTTTCTTGCTCGCCAAGTAAGATAAATGGAATTACAGAAAATATTAATAAGAAATCCATGGTGTTTACTATATCTTTCCATCCAATTCCAGCATTCATTAAATGATTCAAAGATAGGAAAACCAAACCCCCATTTATTGAGATAAAGTAAAACCTCCATCATCTTCATGCACTTTACCATTACATGATCCAGTTTTTCCCTAGCATTACAGCCCCTCGGATAGTCGAACTCTTCTTGAATCCTTCAATTAAAAAGAAATTGGAATGCAGGAATAGCATTATTGAATATGTGCCACCAAAATACTTCCACCCGAGGCTTAAGTTTAGCATTTTTAAAGCACTCCCATTAAGAACAGCAAGATTGCTCTTGAACTAAGGCCTTGTAAGCAAGAGCTGAGACAGAACAACTGGATTTTTGATGAATAAGCTCCAAATATTCTTCTTCCTTATCTGGCTGGATATGAATTCTACATATTAAGCATATAATGTCTTCCCCAAAGAGAATTTTTAACTCATCTACATTCCACTTACCATCAATAATTAGCTTATCCACTGTAAGATTTCCATATTCAGGAATGGCCATAAATGTTGGCCATTTGTTCAAACTTTTATCTAAGATCCATATATCTTTATAAACGTCAATAGAGCATCTAGCTCCAACCTTCCATCTTACAACTGGTTTTAGAAAATTCTTACCATTGGCTATGATTTTGCAAGAAGATGAACTCCCTCTTCTACAACTAACCTCTCCATAGTAGAAGCCATATTTAGCTCCTAGCGATTTAAACAGTAAGGAATCTTTATCTTGCATTACCTTCCACACCAACTTTGCCCTCAAGGGTCCAACCATACTAGCACAAGAATGAAGACCACGACCACCCTATCTTAAAGGTTTGCACAAGTTATTCCATCTCACATAATGAAGACCAAGTTTCCCATCCTGCTTGTTCCGAACAAAACTCCTAGACATCTTATCCAATTCATTTAACACTCCTTTAGGGACCAGAGAAAGAGTACAATAGAAGATAGGAAGTGAGAGCAAAATCGATTTAATAAGGGTGAACTTCCCTGCCAAGGATATGAATTTGGTTCCCTAAACATCAATTAACCTTAATGCTTTCTCGAAGATGAAATGAAAGTCTGCAGCCATCAGCCACCTCAAAGCCACTTTTACCCCAAGATAATTGAATTCATTTACCACCTTAAAGCCCATAATACGTTCTATGGATTTTTTCTTCCTCTTCTTAAAATGTTTCCCAAAAAGAATGGAAGATTTTCCAACATTAATCCTTTGCCCTGTCCATCCACAAAACTCTGATAAAATAGTTTTTATTTCCTTCACTTCTTTGTTCTTAGCTTCAGAGAAAATTATAATATCATCTGCATAAACCAGATGAGAAATTCTAGGCCCATTTGGAGCAATCCGAACCCCCATAGTATCTTCTCTTTGTTTAAAAACATTTGATAGAAGATGAGAGCATAGAATAAAAAAGTAACGGGATAGAGGGCAACCTTGTCAGAACCCACTTCTTGTATGAATCCATCTGAAAAGTCTTCCATTAATCACCAAAGAGAATTTTGGGTCTTTGACACATTTCATAAGCCAACCAAAGAATTTCAGAGGAAACCCAAAATACCCGAAAACATTCCTTAAGGTCTCCCAACACGTAGTATCATACGCTTGCTCCATGTCAATTTTAAATGAAACCAATCCTTTTGAATCTTTAGAAAACCTGAATTTATGGAACACCTCCTGAGCAACAAGTATATGATCCCCTAGTGACCCGCCGTTGAGAAAAGCTGCTTGCTCCACTGAGATTAACTTTTGAATAGTAGATTTCATTTTTTTTAATAGGATCTTAGCCACCAAGTTGTAGATTGATCTACAAAGGCTAATAGGCCTGTAGTGGTTCGGAACAGGATTATTTACCTTAGGAATTAGCATAATTAATGTTTTATTCCAGCCAACGTTCACATCTCCCAAGTAGAAAAAGTGATTAATTGCATTCCAAATATCATTTTTAATAAAGCACCAATAAGCTTTAATAAAGGAATAAGAGATACCGTCATTGCTTTGTGAAATGTTGCCTCCGATTTGATGCACTAGAGCTTCAACTTCCTCCAACGATAGCTCCTTATTTAAACACCAACTATCATTATCATCAAGAGAACAAAGTGGTGAAGGCCAACTACCTAAATTGCAGTTCCTATCCTTCCATTTTCCATCAAAGAATTGTAAAAATACATCAGCAATTTGATCTTGATCTTCCACCACCATTCCATTGTCATCTTTTACTTTAAAAATCCAATTTGCATTTCTTCTTGCACTACCAAAAGAATAGAAAAACTTAGAATTTATGTCAACCTCAAAAATCCATTTTACCTTAGCTCTTTGCTTCCACCAAGTGTTCAACCGAGCCAAAGTTGAGTTCAGCTCGCAAAAGCCAACTGTCCTCCTCTGAAAGCCATCCAACCTCAGCCTCCTTCAATTGCAGCTCCAAGATACACTTTTTAAGATCATCCTTCTGGTGAACAGAATTCTTTTGCTTAGCTTTGCTCTAGAAAAATAAAGTTTTCAATGTTCTCCTTAATTTTTTGTTCAGCAATTCCTCAAAGTTCCGCCCATTCTCTTGCTCCAAGCCGATTTCACAATAGCAACAAATATTCGATAAGAAGCCCACACTTCTTTGAACCTGATAATTCTATCAGTAGTGAAGCTATGCTCCATGATATTTAATAAAATTGGGCAATGATCAGAAGCCACTCTAGCAAGATGTCTCACTACCAATCAAGCTGATGAGTTCATTGCTGCAGAATTTATAAAGCATCTATCTAATCTTTCCAAAATACGAGCACCACCAACCTTGTTGTTCCACCAGGTAAATTTAGGTCCAATAAAGCCGACCTCATGAAAATCATTATTCACCAAGAAAGACTTCATCTTTTTGGAAGCTTGAGAGAAATGAAATCTCTTGCCGCCCCCCCCCCCCCCCCCCCCCCCCCCCCCCCCCCTTTATCTTCCTTAGACAATAAACAATTAAAATCCCCTCCCACAACCATAGGTATATTGTTTGAAGAAAGAACTTCCAACTTCTCCCAAAGGACCCTCCTCTTGTCGACCTCCTTACTACCATAAATAGTAGCAATCCTCCACACTCCCTTATTAATAACTACTAGCTCACCTATAACCACTTGGTGAGAAGAATCTAATATAGAAAAAGATGCTACCTTGACCTTCCAAAGAACAAGTATTCCACCAGACATGCCATCTGATGGAACTTGAACAAAATCCCAATCATCTCCAATAAGGGAATTGACTTCAAACCTACTGAAGGAAAAAATTTTAGTCTCTAACAACCCCACAAAAAAAACTTCACGATCTCTCACTACTTCTTTGAGATATAAAGAAGCTTGCTTCTTTCTAGCTCCTCTATAATTCCAAAAAAATGATGGAAGCCATTAAAAAATAAGAGGGGAAGAGTTCCCCACCTTATCTTTTCCCTCCCCATCCAGCTTCCTTCTTCTAAGAGCCAACTTAATAGGACCAAGTCCTCTAAGTTCCTTTACAAGTTTCACTTTTGTAGTAGAAGAACACCCATCCTTGGGTCCCCCTACCATCTTCAAATCTGGAGCCTTAACAATTGGAGAACATACCCCATCATCTTCAGCAGTAGAGATCCCAATATGAGCCTCCTCCACCTCCAAATAGCACTAGGAGTACTAATTCTGTCTTCAGTAGCAGGCGCTATCTCACCATCCTCCAACAAGTCCTTAAGAACCGCAAACTTGTTACCACCTTTATGGGATGACAAGCGATCCAAAACACTATCCATCTCCTTCTCCATGAAAGTTTGAACTTGTTTTGATCCAACATTAACAACAGGATTATCCTCCTTGGATTCAAATCCAACTCGGGCTAGATAGGATTTGCCACTTCCTAAAGTACCCTTATTCAATATAATATTCTTACCAGCATCCATTGGAGGCTTGGTCACATATTCCTTCAAACCAACTTTCCCCCCATGGAACCCGACGTTCCTTTGATTAAAAATTTTCTTTCTCCCATAAATTACATGTATCCAAGGTCCATAACCAGTTTCAACCTCCTTAGAAGTACCTCGCACATTCCCATCCTAGCTTTCGAAAGAATTACTTTCTTATTAGATCGCCACCTTCTCACCAATCTCCAAAGTTTTGGAACCACCCTGAATGGCTCCCAACACATTCTCTGAACATCTTCTTTTAGAATGCCCTAACCTTCCACAATTAAAGCAAAGAATAGGAACCCTCTTGTATTCAATTTTCTGATAGAATCTACCCGAGCTCCCTTCCACACAGACTCCAACAGGCAACTTGTCTTCTAATTGAATATGAACACAAATCTTTGCAAACTCCCTCCTTCCCCATTGGAACATATTATCATCTAACAAATAAGGCTTACCAACCTTTGAAGCAATCCTATAGACATTAATATCATCCCAGCATTACAAGGGAAAATTAGGCATTCTAATCAATATCGGAGTAGCTATTACCTTCAATGAATTAGGGGAGAACAAAGGTGATCACTTATCAACACCAATGATATGCCCCTTTACATACCATGGTTCATTGGAAAGGACCAAATCTACTGAGTCCTCATCATCAAAAGCACAAAGAATCCAACCCTTACCAAACTAGGTAAGATTAAATTTACCCAATTGAGACCATTGTCTTCTTAGTTCAGAACTTTTAACATAAAGAGGATTGTTTTCACCAAAAACTTTAACAACCAGAGCATTTTAAAGCTTTTTAGTGTTTTCCAATTCATTCTTCTCATACAACTTGACAGCTACACCATCCGCCATTAAGCAGCTTCCAAAATCTAAATCTACTACTCTTCTATTTGACTTCTTATTCTAGACATTCAATAGGAAATTTCCAATCGGTTCTTTCACCTTGGTAATCCTAACCCCCTCTCTAACTTGTTTGCAGGAATCCAATTTTCCAGATGCACATTATTGAACCACCTCCAAATCTCATTCCATATTATAATTACTAACTTCTCCAGGTTTTGGATTATCTGAAATGTTCAATGAACGACCATTCACTTATTTAGCAATATCATCTTCTTCCCTAGACACTTCAGAGGATATAGGTCCCTTAATGACCTCACTAGTAGACCTAAAAAAATCACCTTGAACACCCACTTCTTTATGCTTATAAGAAGATGAAGCTTCATGATTGAATTTTGTTATCACCGGATTCATTAGTAGTTTGAATGTTCCACTAGCCATCACATTCTTTCCTTTCCAAATATCAGGAATATAACAATCCTCCTTCATTGATAGTTAATGGTTTGCCATTGTTGGAGCTAAACTGAACACCATTGTTAGCAGAACTGGAAACAATGCCCGTAGTATTTCCACCAAAAGTAGGCGGAGAAGATTTGAAAAATTAATTAGGATGCAACGAAGAGCCTCCAGACGAGGATCATCGATCACCCCTTGTACCTAAGTCCATCGATGATCGGTGATCATTCACCGCCATCAGGAAATCTGATAATCGCGCCAATTCAAAATTTGAAAAATTTGTATTCTCTTTCTAGAATCCCTCAGATTCTCTCTCTAGAATCCCACAACTTCTTTCTCTAAAACTGAGCTATTCTCTCTAGGTCCAAATAAGTTCAAATGAAGGATCTCTAAGGGTATAGTAGTTACCCTGTCTTTGATTGAATGAAAGATAATCTAGTCTACTTTCCTATTTATTAAGCATCACACAAATGATCTTTAATGAATTCTAATTTTAAGATGGCTTTAACTAGATCCAACAGAGCTATATTTCTAGTTATTTTCATACTAGCATGACATAGTCGCCTATGCCATATCCAAGACTCATCTATAATAGTTTTTAAATAATATATATTATCAAATGCATCAATATAATTCAAGTCAAGCATGCAAACATTATTTATTCTTTTTCCTTCTAATATAGTTATTCCATTTAAAGCAATTAGGCATTTATTAGAAAGAAATTTAAGATCAAAGCCTTCATCACATAATTTGCAAATACTAAGTAAGTTATATTTAAAACTTTCTACTAAAAGAATATTCTCAATAGTAAATCCATTAACTTTTTTAATTATACATGTACCTACCACCTTCCTAATGGAATTATCTCCCAAAGGTGACTTTAACTCCACTCCTGGCCTCTAGCATAATAAACTGCTTCAAATCTCTTGTTATATGCTTTAAATAGCCAGTATTTAGGTACCACATGCTCTCACTAGATAACTTGTGAGAGCATACTTATAAAATAATCATAGTTTAGGTTCGGGAGCCCAAGTGGGATTGGGTCTTGGCTTATGCAATAATGGAAATGCTTTGGGCCTCTAAATTAAAAGAGTTCTACCATGTAGTGTGCAAGTGCATGATGTCATACCCCAGAATTTAAATTGGAAGACATATTGTTTTATCTTTAATATAATAACACCAGAGCTATCCCTTTTCTTTTATCAATAATAATATCAACAAAAATAAATCTAGTAATCAAAACATTAATATAAAACTATATTCATACTAAAAAAGATACAATCTATCCTTCTTTTATTGAGTAAAAAAGAATAAATATAAGATGAAAGAAATAAAATAAACGATAAACTTGGAGAATCCTGATTAGTCTCACACTTGTGATCTGGTCAGTGAGGGGCGAGTGAGTAGAGAGAAAATTATATAAAAAGGAATTTTAGTGTGTAACACAACAGTACTACCACCTAACACCACAATGCTGCTTGCAAAATCCAAATTTACTATAGAATAGAGGCTTCAATGCCATGATGGCATTTTCTTGCGCCGCATCATCACAAGCTTGTTTCCACAGTGCTTTAGTTCCTATAATAATTTTGATTTTCATTTTCATTTTAATTTATTTTTAAGAAAATTAGGTTGTCATAATCTACGCACCTTAGAAAAATATCATCCATAATATTTTACTAAGGGATTCATACACAAAATTGATATAAAATAAATTTGTTTCAAAATAAATCCATATAAAAATTTAAATCAATTCAAAATAAAATTCAAAGCTCTATAAAGACTATCAATTCCTATCATACAATCAAACTGTTCAATCAATCACGTATCATTCACTTATGCAATAAAATGCCTTGTTAATCAGTAATTTAAAATAAATTTCTTACCTGTTAAACTCTTAAGTTATTGCTATTTTCCAACTACTGCAAATTGTATACTTATAACATCATTAGAGTAAGTGTTGTTTGTACACCACGACCATTGGCCACTCTGTTGATATCACTAGATCTTTCACTATATATTCTCAATCCTATAGTCCTCTGTCCTTTAATCTGTCTAGACTGTCTTGCTTCAAAATCAACACTTCCTTCAAATTCTCATTAAGGATAATTTGCTACCATTTCCCCTATTATCCATAATGAAAGCATTACCCTATCAATATGTAAGACTGGATTGAATTTTTCTTTTCATAATGGATACATTCACTATAGTTTCTTGTAGAAGCCATCAATCCAGATCCCCTTGAATTAATATATCTACTTTCCTTATCACCAACAATGTCTCAATTCTTGTTTAGTTCATGTCTGATCCTCCTCCTACAGCTATTATGCCTGGAGCCCACTTCATACCTGGATGTCGATACTTCCACATAGATTATATCAGTTTTCCCTACTCCACAAACTTAGAGAACTCTTGAATCCACATAGGCACTAACAGATGCCTTAATTCCCTATTTAATCCTTACAAAAAAATTATAACACTTTTCTTTGGCAATAGGGATTAAATAAGAAGAATATTTATCCAATGCAGTAAGTTAAGCTTCATACTATATCACTATCTTACATCTTTATTCTAGTGCATTGAAAACTTCATACAAAATATCATCGGGATGATGGAGGTACAGACCATATTTTGAATATTATAGAGATTTTATCCCAAGTGCTTTAGCATTGGTCTTACCCTAGAACTTCTCTCTCTGCTATCCAATCCACCATATCTCAGCCTCTCCTTCAAATAGAAAAAGCTAATGGTACCTTCATCTTTGGGCATTACATGTTGGCAAAGATCTTCTCTATCCTCAATAGCCAGACTTCTATAACCTGAGATCCTATAGCTTCTTTGAATAGTGGGGGCTTCAATTTATGAAATATGTGTAAATGCTTATCTACTTCTTGTTATTTTCTCCCAGATGGCTTACTATGTGTATTACTAATTATATGTGCTATAAACTAGCCAACTACATAATTATCTGATAAAATTAGAGCTACACTGTGTTGCTCATTCGATACATCTTTCTCTGATAGATCCATTTCAATTGTTCACTCTTGCTTACATAATTTTGTCTTATCTGAATAATTCATACATACAATCAATTATGCATGCAAAATAATACACCTTAATCTACCCAATCTACCTAACACATAATCAATTCCTATAACTATAATTTATAATACAATTCTTCTAATAATTATACTCTGATATTAATTTATCATTCCCTAGATTCTAAATTTGAAGAATTATTCTTTAATCTTTTAATATAACAACACCAAATATATCCATTTTCTTTTATCAATAATAATATAAGTAGAAATAAATCTAGTAATCGAAACACTAATATGCAATATGCATCTATATTCATACTCCAAAAAATCACATGCAATACTTAAAAAATATATAAATACAGTTTATCCTTCATTTTTTGAGTACAAAAGAATAACTATAAGATGAAGGAAATAAAATAATAGTGAACTTAGAGAATCCTGATAAGTCTCACACTCTTGATCTACTGCCTTGATTTGAAATCATTTAAATCATATATAATGAGCTAAAAAACCTAGCAGGTCCTTACATCCTACAAATGAACTCAAAGCACAAAAAATAAGTGGTATGCATTTTATCAATAAACTCATAATGATAACAATTCATATGATTATGAATATATACAGAAATACTAAGACACATGCAATATTAATAAAATTTATAAAATAGCATAATAGTATCATACAAAAAATAAGCAAAATAATACAGTTCAAAAACCAATAAATAAGTATGAGTGTCGAATTAATAAAGTAGTTGTCACAACAGTATCATTTAATTAGTAAGGAAATAATATAAATCAGTAGAACCAAAACCTTGATGAGGACAATCAAAACCATATCAATAAGGTAAAATCATATAATAGTATAGACATACTAACCAACTATTTTATATTAGTATTAGATCAATATCATAATCACATATTTAGCATCTCATAATAAGTAACAGTGAATCAGTAACAATATCATCGATGACAATAATAGTGGAGCAGTACAATAGCAGTAATTATAAATCTGTATTGTGACAATAAATTAATTTAATAATTATTTGGTCATAATGTGATAATGAATTTATAATATACATTCTAGTAATCACACAAGATAAGTAAAGTATTCTAGCTTGCATTGTATTCTTAAGTAGTCGAAAAATCAATGATCGGTAACCATTGGCTCAGTAAAGAGAGTCATCACTCCTTGCCAGTCAATATAGTAATAACTTCTTTTAACTCTCAATTAGTGAATCCCATGAAATAATAGAGGATAACACAAAATCATAATACTTAAAGGAAAGCCCATCAACTTACCATCTTGTACAGATCCGTCGATCTTCAGCCAACATTAGTAAAACTAGCCTTTACTTATTCTCACACATATAATTATTACAGTGTTATAATAGTAATAATAACCAATTATTACCCAATCACTCTTATATTAATCTATAATGCTTATAATACCAATATGCTTATATTAAAAATATCAAAATCTCTATACATACATATTGTACAAAACAAAATAATTTTCATTTTAAATGGTGAAATCACACAATTAACCAATCAAAATGTTCATAGTAAAAAGTAATATAATATATAAAAATTTATACTGTAGAAGTTCACTAAAACTAAGGAAAATGTAATAAATTCAATTTAGAAGAAATTAAATGGTCAAAATTAAAATCTTTGACAATAGAGATAGGATAAAAGTTTCCTTCCTTGATCTGAGAAAGTTTAGTAAAAAAGACAAAGCCATCTGGTGACAAAAAAAATTGATTTTCACTTATCTTTCTCCTCTTTTCTTCCCCTTTTCTCTCCCATTTCCTTCTTAGGAAAGCTAGGGCTGGTGGGTGAGGGATGAGAGAGTGGAGAGAAAATTATATAAAATGAACTTTAGTGCATATCACCACAACACTACATGCAGAATCTAAAATTTTACTGTAGAGTAGAGGCTTCAATGCCATGATGGCGTGCTCTAATATCATTGTGCACCAAAGGCTCAGTGCCATAGCATCACAAGCTCAATACCACATTGCTCTAGTTCCAATAGGAATTTTGACTTTCATTTTAATATTTTTATAGAAAAAAATCAGGTTTTTAAACATACAATGTGTCCTAGAATGCCACACTAATAGCACCTAATGCCTAAAAATGGGTTTACTAACCTAAATGTGGGATATGACCTTTTCATATTTGATGCATGCACCTTATCTCATGTGGTGTGTTCAATTTTAAAAATTAAGGGCTCTTTAGTTAAACTTTCATGCACTTTTTTAAATTTGAAAATTTTTTCTTCAAGCTGGAATGTTGCTTTTCTAAAAATCTTATATGAGTTATGCATTTGTTCAAATAAAAAAAATAAATAACCATATGAAATACCACATACCTCATCATTATTGGAGTTCCCAACATTATCATTAGCCATCAAATGAAGGTTGGTTACCTCTTCTTCTAGTTCAAATTGTGAGGAATCTGGCTCTGAGTTCGCCCAAAATGCCTTTTATACTTTTTCTTTGACTTTTTTAGAATTTGATTTTTCTTCACCCTTTTCCATAGTAGGTGACACTTGTGTTGGGGAAATCTGTTCTCAAATGTGTAGGCTTCCTACACTCAATGTAAACCATGTTAAATGAAAAATAATTGAACTAACTATTTTTACCTTGAGTCTTGTCAAGTGGTGCCTATGTTTATCTTTTTGGAAGCTCATTAATTAGAGAGTCATCAATGTTAGGTTCTCACTCCCATCAGCTCTTGAATCAGTGTTCTTAGTGTTATCAACCATCAATGCCACTATTTATTCTTTCTTCTTGTCACTTGCATCTAAAAATTTAAATATGATTGTTTAACCTCATTAGTTCCTTCATAGGTGATACATAATCTGTCACATTTTTCTTTTCCACTAGTACACATATATACATGTATATAATTTTCTAATTTCAATGCACAAAAAATATTGTTTAAGTACTTTGAATTCAATTGGTATAAATCTCTATCCTATATAGACCATTCAATAAAGGGAATATGACCTTTCATGCCATTAGCAATATGTGATAGTAAACTATATCCTACTTAAATCATATGCCACATACAAAAATCTTTATATTACAAGAATGTAGATATACATATTTTTAATAAATTGAATGAAATATTATCAAACAACTGTGGATGGGTAATATAGCACCCTTCGATAATATTATGATTTTTAAAATATTCCATTAGATCAAACTCTAGGTGTTAAAACTAAATTGCAAGATAACACACTCTGATACCAATTGAAAGTTTAATAGTTGGCTGTGAAACCAATTGAATGATGAAATGTAATACCAAGAAGGGTTTGATAGGTTGTTTAAAAACTTTTTCAAAATTTTTTTGATTAAAAACAAAAATTATATTTTAATGTCAATGCATTTTAATAAAAACAATCACAACTCATAATAACAACCTAAAATAAATACTAAACTTTTTATATTTTTTATTTTGTAAAAAAAGCAAATAATATTTTTTTATTCTTTTTATTTTTGTTTTTTATTTTTTTTAAATATCAATCTTAATCAACCACACTGATTTTAGTAACACAATGATAATGAACTTCAACCAAGATTGATGAAAAATAAATATGCAGGAGAGTAAAACTGTAGAAAGTAAATAAGAAAAGAAAAAGAATATAAACAAATTCTTATAGTGGTTCAATCAACTTAACCTATGTCCACTTTTGAAGTTCCTTTCTTCTGGTATTATAATAATTAATAGTGACTCTCCTTTAGCCCATGGCTAGGAAGAGAAACTTGTATATACTCTTCTAATTTAAAGAATCTCTTATTTGACCTCCTTAGTCTAGTGGAGTCATCAAAATCCCTTTTACCTCCTCGGTGTGATAGAGTAGTCTAAATCCCTGTTACCTCCTCAATGTGGAGGAGTAGGTGATGGCCTTTGACACTAAAGGCTTCTTCATAGATCTTTCCTTAAGATAAATAATGACACACCCAGAGAAACTCAGGTGCAAGTTGGTTAGAGCAATCATGTAAAAACCCCTCTCATGCTCCCTTGAATCCCATAAGGATCTTCACCCTCTCACACAAACTTAACCTTTATCTCTTTTGCTCAATGCTCTCTCATAAAACACTCTCACAGAAGAAATAGACCTCTAACTACTAAAAAAATAGAGGGTATAAAAATTTCCTAATTTTTTAATTATGTTGCTTCTATTTATATAATATGATAGGAGTATCATGTAGTACGATTAGTTCATCCTCTACTGTATGATCCAAGATCATCTAATATGATTAGTTTAATCAAATAGTAGTTCATATAGGATGAACCTATGATGATTATTATCATCTAAAAGGTCGCTCTATAGATTGTCTAGTACGATCATTAATCTTAATTAATCCTAATTTGATTACCTAATCATAAGGATTAAATTAGGGAATATTTTTAAATATTATATGCTATAAACTAGTTTGTACTATATAATTAGAACAAATTTCAAATTTCAAAATATTATCTAATTTAAATCACGGTGGGAATACTAAATATAGCTAATCATCTTGTATGGTGTTATGGTCGTACAGTATAATTAGTTATAGCCTTTTATAATTTAATCTCATTTAATTAAATATTTTAAATAATTTCTAATTACATAGTTCATACAGTATGATGAAGATCATCCAGTATGATATTGAAAAAATTAAAATGTTTAATCACATTACCCCTTATGTGTGTGCATGGTCATTAAATCAACATACAACTATTACAAATATTAACTCTGGAAAATTACAAATTATAGACTCTTTCAGATAGAGTGACTCACACACACTTTCATGAGATCTGTTTCTTTAATGGTGCTTTGTGTATGTTGAACCTGAAATATTAGAAGTGCATAAGAAAAATATATATAATATATAAAGTAGGAGAAAATAAATAAACATCTATTAGCACTTAGAAAAATGAAACATTCGAGCCTAATAAGTTTCCAAACCACACTGACTTAGCACACACCATAGATGGAGTGCTAGGACAACGGATTCTAGCTTTTGGTTAGGTCAATGTAGTTCTATGATTATTTACATTGTGTACTTCTATGAATTTGTGAAACTACTTCCATCTTGGTGGATGTGTTATATTGTTATGTTATGGTTGGATGGTTTACATTCCTTTGATAATGAATTATGATCTGTGATATTCATTTTAGCTTACCTCTAAGATAGGAAAAATCTAGATGTTATTTTGCTAACCAAATCTCATGCAAGTGGCCATGCATATGCATGGTTATATGGAGGCTATAATATGATTAAATTTAAAGTTAACATAATTTTATTTTAGTGCTTACATTATTTTTGTTGTAATCCAGGATCCCGAGCACTTGATTTTGATGATGACAAATAATACTTAATGAATTAATATGTTCTTCCTTGAAAATTATAAATGTTTATTCTTGTCTGTGAGCACTAACATTTCAGGTAAGATACAAACCGCTCAAGACTGCTGGAGACTCAAGACTGGGTAAAATAGGATGTATAAGAACTTATATTTTTATTTTTCTTTAATTTTTTCTTTTATTGAATCTGTCATAAAAGCATGTATGTAAAAGGAGTGACCATGCACACACACAGAGGGGGAAATTTTTTTTAAGGAGAAAATTATTTTTTAAAGTAAATCGTACTGTATGATTTTCAATCGTACTGTACGATATGTCATTAATACTCAGGCTAACGGCTAATTCTGAATGACTAGTTTTGTGAACTAATCATACTGTATGATTGTCATCGTACTATATGATTTATTTCTATTCAAAAATCCTAGCCGCCAGAATAACTTTGGTAAGATTTTAATGTTGATTTTCTAAACTAATGGTACTGTATGATACCTATCATATTGTACGATCATTTCAAATCTTGCCAAAATTATCTCCTGAAATAAGGAAAATAAATCTTGGTTTCTTAATTAATTTCATTCATACTATATGATAGGCATCGTACTGTACGATGAATAGAGATGATATCAATCGTCCCATAGATTGTACTAGCTGAAACCAAAGTTTTTTGTACTATTCATCCCGGATGATATTTATATCGTACTGGACGATAACCTTAAAATGAACTATTCATACTGAAGGGTACAGTGCAGGACGATGGACAGACAAATTCGTCCATCCCAGAGATCATCCCATATGAATAGTTGAAAAATAACATGATCATCCTGGATGATCTTTGGATCATACTGTATGATATTCGTAAAATCTTTGAATTGTTCTTCTGCATTTGTACTGGACAGGACTATTTTTGAGCTGATCATGCTGTACGAATAGAAACATCAAATTGGAATTTTTAGGGTTTTCTGAAGCCAAATTTAAAAAGGACTTTTTATTATTCAATCAGAAGTTGTTGAGGCCATGGTTGACAGAGAAAGAAACTCTTGAGAGGGAGCTATTGGAGAGATCAAAGGTTTGTGAGAGGAAGGAGAAGGTGAGCTTGAGCGTGAGGGAGAAGGAGTGTGAGAGGATCACATGGTTGCTTCGAGCTAGCTTCATGCTTGCTCCTCCTGTGGCCTTGGTGAGTCTCAGAAAGGTTCTCTAGGAAGAGAGGCTTTAAGGTCAACATCCTTAAGGTACTCTAACGTCTCCAGGAGGTAGAAAAAGGAGAAGGTTCGCTGCCGTCACCGGGAGGGTGACATAGCATCTGGTATTCTGCCACAATGGGGAGGTAAAAGTGAGTCTTGTAAAGGCTTTTCCGCCTTGCTATGGGAACAAAAGGAGAGTCAACTTTTAGTAGTGCAATTCTCAGAGTGGAGGACTCTGGGGAGTCGACGTAGGTCAAGTGACCGAACCAGTATAAAAATTTTTGGTAGCTTTTTCCATTTTTACCACACTTTATTTTTCATGCACTTATTTACTATTTTAAATTTTTTGGTGAAAAATTAGATTTTAATTTTGTATTGTGAGATTTGCAATTGTGTCACCAATACCGTAGTTGTGAACGAATCATTAGCTTCCGCATTCTACTTATTAAGTTGTTATTTTAAAAATAAAAAAAATTAGATCTCCTATTTAGGATTAATTTTTTAAAATACCAATTCACCCTCCCTTTTGGCACATCTCATACTTTCAAGTGGTATCAGAGATGCTTTTTCTATCTACCCTACATCCTGCAAAATCTGAATCTGTGTACCCTAAGATTTCAAAAGTAATGTTGTGTCCAGGATACCAAATTCCTAAGTTTTGGGTGCCTAGTTGATATCTAAGAATTCTTTTATGTTAGCTTGAAATTGAGCACAAAGAAATACACTAAACATTATATCCGGTCTGCTGGCAGTTAAGTAGCGAAGTGATCTAATTATTCCCCTATACTTCTTCTAGTCTACAAACTTTCCATTAGGATCTTTATCTAATTGAATGTTAGAACTCATAGGAATATTCATGGCCTTAACATTGTCCATTTCATACTTTTTCAGAATATCCTTGATGTACTTAGATTGGATAAGGAATATTCCACCTTTCATCTATTTTACACTAAATCCAAAAAAAAATTAAGTTCTCCCATCATAGTCATTTCAAACTTGTCACTCGTTGTTTTTGAAAATTCATCACATAAGGTTTTCTCTAAAGATCCAAATAAGATGTCATATACATAAATCTAAACAATGAGTGTCTCATCTCCTACCCTTTTTAAGAAGAGGGTGGTGTCCACACTACCCTTAACAAAGCCTCTATCTAGTAGAAATGTACTAAGTCTTTCATACTAGGCTTTAGGTGCTTGCTTTAATCCATATAGTGCCTTTTTCAATTTAAATACATGATTTGGAAATTCTGAGTTTTCAAACCCCGGGGGTTGCTCAACATAAACATCTTCTTTGATTACCCCATTTAGGAAAGCACTCTTAACATCCATTTGATATAGTTTGAAACCTCTAAAGCAAGCAAAGGCTAAGAGTACCCTTATGGCTTCTAGTCTGGCTACTGGAGCAAAGGTTTCTTCAAAATCTATTCCGTTAATTTTGTTATACCCCTTTGTCATTAATCTAGCGTTATTTCTCACTACTATTCCAGAGTAATTCATCTTATTTTTAAAGACCCACTTAGTTCCAACCACACTTTGTTCTTTAGGTCTCTTGACTAATTACCACACATCATTTCTAACAAATTGGGTTAGCTCTTCTTGCATTGCTAGGATCTAGAATTCATCTCCTAAGGCTTGATCTATGTTCGTGGGTTCAATCATGGAAAAAAATACATAATGACTGACTTCTTTCCTAAGTCTATGCCTAGTTTTCACACCTTTTGATGGGTCTCCTAGGATCAATTCTCTAGGATGACTAGAAGAATATTTCCAATCTCTAGGTAATTGCTCTTAAGGTTCTGCTCTATTCTCTATGACAATGGTTTCTATTCCCTGAATAATCTCAACTTCTTCTACTTCATGATTAGGTTTAGTGATCTTATCTGATTCATCAAATACCACATGGGTATACTCTTCTACTACAAGGGTCCTCTTATTAAAGATTCTATAGGCTTTACTTACAGATGAGTAGCCTAGGAAGACGCCTTCATACGATTTAGGATCAAATTTTTATAAGGGTGACTTACCATTAATTTAGATAAAGCATTTGCATCCAAAAACATGTAAGTGAGAAAGATTGGGTGTCCCACCCTTAAGCAATTCATAGGGTGTCTTATTAAGTTTAGATCTAACATTCACCCTATTTAGAACATAACAAGCAGTATTCACTGCTTCTGCCTAAAAATATCTCAGAAGAGTGTATTCAGCTAACATTGCCCTAACAGCTTCAACTAAGGTTCTATTTTTCTTTCAGCTATTTCATTTTGCTGGGGAGTCCTAGGGGCAGAGAAATTATGTTCTATTCTTATCTCTTGACAAAATGATTCAAACTTATCATTCTCAAATTCTCCACCGTGATCACTATGGATTGTTGAAATTACACATCATAATTTCCTTTGAATCTAAGTGGAGAAAATTCTAAATTCTTCAAATGACTCACTCTTATGTGCTAAGAATTTTACCTAAGTAAACCTAGAGTAGTCATCCACTATTACAAATTCATATGATTTCCCTCCTAGGTTAGCTGTACTAACTTGTCTGAATAGGTCCATATGAAGAGTTTCTAGTGGCCTAGTGGTGTTGATATCCTTGATTGAATGAAATGATGATTTTAGTTATTTTTCTAATTTGCAGGCATCACATAGATGGCCCTTAGTAAAGTCTAACTTAGGTATGCCTCTAACTAGGTCTTTCTGAGTGATGTTCCTAAGTATTTTCATGCTAGCATGGCATAGTCTCCTATGCCATAGCCAAGAGTCATCAGCTATTATTTTCAGAGATAAAGGTTTTGAGTTTTCAATGCAATTTAAATCTAACATATAGACATTATTTATGGGTTTTCTTTCTAACACAAGTGTATCATTTAGGCTAATTATACATTTCTTAGAAAGAAATTTTTTGTCAAAACTCTTGTCACATAGCTGACTGATACTTAAAAGATTATGCTTTAATCCATCAACTAAAAGAACATTTTCAATTACCAAATTTTTAGAATTTCCAATGATACTTGAGCCCACCACTTTCCTGGTGGTGTTGTCTCCCAAAGTCACCTTGCCTCCTGACCTGGCCTCTAGTGTCACAAACTGCTTCAAGTCTCCAGTCATGTGTCTTAAGTAGCCACTGTCTAGATACCACATGCTCTCACTAGGTCTTTTGTGAGAGCATCCCTACAATGTCAATCAAAGATTAGTTTTAGAAACCCAAGTGAGTTTGGGTTCCACCTTATGCTTGTATGAATGCAATGAATGCATGTTATACTGTGATGAATGCTGCTTAGGTCTCTACACAAGATGTGTCTTATAGTGAATTGTGCAAGTGCATGCTATATGGCCTAGCATGCCACAAGAGTAACACCTAACATCAGGAAATGGGTTCACTAATCTATAAGGGTGATAGTACCTCTTCCTAGGTCTGGATGATGCATGCTGTGATGATTTTGAATGAGAATTTTTAAGTAATGGAGGTTTATAAAATTCAACAAATGTAGGAGGTGTTTTATTATTCTCAAATGCATGAATTTTTATATTTAGAAATTCATTTTCTTTCTTAAAACTTGCTAATTTGAATTTTAATGCATGCTCACTACTATCTAGCTCAGATGCAAGTTCCTCTAATTCCTTAAATACACTCTCTAGTTCAATATGTGATGATTTCAAGGAATCATGTGTAGTAGTAATTCAACATGCTTCTTGTTTAATGCATCAAATTTGTCAAGTAGGGACATGTGATCTCTATCCTAGTCAAAAAATTCTTTAACTACACTAGCATGCCCTTTTTATAAAGTACTAAAATCAGTGTTAAGATTAGCATGCATTTTCTTTAACTTTCTATACGAGTCATGAATCTTATTAGGAATAATTAGCAATTCATTAAAAAAGAAAGTTGACATACCTCATCTTGATCTGATTGATCAAGGTTATCGTTAGTCATAAGACATAAATTCGTTACCTCCTCCTCTGCTTCTTCTTCTTATTATTCTGAAGCAGAGTCGGCCCAAAAAGCTTTTTGCATTTTAAAATACCAATTCACCCCCCCTCTTGGTGCATCTCATACTTTCAAGTGGTATTAGAGTGGGGTTTCAAAATAGTGTTTTGGAAAATCTAGAAACATAAGATCCATGGCACATTTTGGTAACCGTAACACTACGAAAGGTTATTCTATAACCCGTCCAACTTTATTTGACAATATACCATTTGATTTTTAGATAATTTGCATGTCTACATTTTTACAATCTATAGACTATCACATGTAGATGTTGGTTCAAGAAGGTTACACTGCACCGTTTCGTATCTTGAATGACGTCAAAATTGAATTATCTTTTAATGAATGGAGCAATAAGGATAGAGAATTCGTACAATTAAATGCTAAGTGCTTGAATTGTTTCTTTTGCGCATTAAAATCTGAAGACTATATGCGAGTATCTACTTGAAGTACTGGTAAGGAAATTTGGGATAGACTGTGTATCACATACGAAGGAACCAGTGAGGTCAAATAATCTAGGCTAAACATACTGCTACATGATTACAAACTATTTTGCATGAAACCTAGTGAAACTATATCTAAAATATACACTAGATTCACCCAGATTGTGACATCCTTGCATGCTTTAGGGAGAGAGTTATCTAACTCCGAAAAAGTGAATAAAATACTATGATGTTTGCCTAGCACGTATGATGTAAAAATTAGTATAATAATAGAGTCCAAAGATTTAAGTGTTTATTCAATTGACAATTAGCTTGGGTCACTTATTGCCTACGAGCAAGGAGTGAGTCAATGACAAAGTGATGCAGGTGAAAAGAAGAAGGAGCGAACTGTGGCTCTAAAAGCAGATAATTCTGAAAGTGACAGTTCTGTAGTGGAGGAAGATGATGACATAGCCCTGATGACTCGTCAGTTCAAGAATTTTCTGAAAAGAAAGCAACGGCATCATCAAAGCAATTGGAACAAAGGTAAAAGCTCAAAGAACACTAAAGTTGCATCTAACATAATTTGCTTTGAGTGCAGGAAACCAGGTCATCTCTGAGCTGAGTGCCCCAATGTTAAGACTCATCAAACTAAGGACAAGGGCGAGGAAAGGTCAAAATTTAAGAAGGACCTCATCCCCAATCTCTCCTCACAAATGATTTTGATTGGACCTCTATCAACATGCTCCTTAGGAATGTACCCACCAATTAGCAACTACCACTTGTCCAAAGTCTTAATCAAAATGCCCGCATTATCCAGCATGTTCTTTGTACATCCATAATACCCAAAGATGGAGACCGCATACACATTATCCCACTTTTATCTGTGGTCACTTACTTAATCATGTCAGCCACCAAATTTGATGAAGCTCAAATGGTCTTAGACTATATTTATACCTTAGCTGCTATTCAATATCCTAGTGCCCATAGAAAACAAAATCTTGCCTTAGGACATGTCATTGGATACATCTTGGATGCCAAATATCAACTCCACTATCATCTCCCTCCAGATAATCTACCTATATTCTACACGGATGCTTCATTCCATATTTTTTCCATCAGGGGCACGCACATGTTGATCTCGACTTTGATGATGAAGAGGAAGCTGCTCCAGTGGGAGGACCTACACCACCTCCCATTCCACCTCCTGGACCGCCCTACCCTGCCTACCTTCACGATGACATTATTCAACGACTTGATCACCTAGAAATTAGACTGGATCACTATATTGATCAATAACACCGCCAGCATGAAGATGACATGCGATGGTTTGGGGAACGCTTCACCTCAAAAGATCACCAGTTCGAATCCATCCATCAGCACTTTCAGCCACCTCCACCACCACCACCACCGGCTCAGGATCCCGACTTTTGAGTGCTTTAGTTTGTTTGTGTTATGTAGTATTTCTTCTATTAGTTGTTTGTGTTTGTGTTTTTTTTGTAGTTCTTTCTTTTGTACTGTCTTTGTTTTGTATAGGTTATTTTGCTATTTTTCTTGTTTTTACTAGTTTGAGTGTTCTTCTCTTTTTACTGCTGTCAAAAGGGGGAGAAGTTCTGTAATATTATGTTCTTAAATTTAATGTTGTTTGTCATTCTTATTATGTTTTGTTACTTTCATTCTATTATATTTAAATTTAAAAAAAAATAAACAAAAATATAAAATAAAAATATAAAAAGAATTTTAAAAATCCTCGTGTATTTTAAAATCCATCATTCTAGTGAGGGGGAGCTAAGGAAGAAATAACATCTATTGTGGATATCAGATAATATTATTTGACACCATCAAAAGGGGGAGATTGTTGTAATCTAGGATCCCGAGCACTTGATTTTGATGATGATAAATAATACTTACTGAATTAATATATTCTTCCTTAAAAATTATAAATATTTATTCTTATCTATGAGCACTAATATTTAAGGTAACATACAAACCGCGTAAGACTGCTGGAGACTCAAGACTGGGTAGAATAGGATGTACAAGAACTTGCATTTTTATTTTCTTTTATTTTTTCTTTTGTTGAGTCTACCACAAAAGCATGTATGTAAAAGGAGTAACCATGCACACACACACACAGGGGGAAATTTTTTTTTTTAGGAGAAAATTTTTTTAAAGTAAATCATACTGTATGATTTCAATCGTACTGTATCATATGCCATTAATACTCAGGAAAACAGCTAATTCTGAATGACTAGTTTTGTGAACTAATCATACTATACGATTGTCATCGTACTGTATGATTTATTTCTATTAAAAAACCCTAGTCGCCAGAATAACTTTGGTAAAATTTTAATGTTGATTTTCTGAACTAATTATATTGTATGATACCTATCATACTATACGATCATTTCGAATCTTGCCAAAATTATCTCCCGTAATCAGGAAATTAAATCTTGTTTTCTTAATTAATTTTATTCGTATTGTATAATAGGCATCATACTGTATGAAGAACAGAGATGATATTAATCGTCCCACAGATCGTACCAGATGAAACAAAAGTTTTTTGTACTATTTATCCCAGATAATATTTATATCGTACTGGATGATAAACTGAAAAAGAATTATTTATACTGTACGAAGGGTATAATGCAGGACGATGGATAGAGACGAATTTGTTCATCCCAGAGATCATCCCATACGAATAGTTGAAAAATAACATGATAGTCCTGGATGATCTTCGGATCGTACTGTATAATATTTGTAAAATCTTTGAACTATTCATCTGCATTCGTACTGGATGGAACTATTTTTGAACTGATCGTACTGTACGATATTGGATTGTACCATATGAACAGAAATATTAAATTGGAATTTTTAGGGTTTTTTGAAGCCAAATTTAAAAAGGACATTTTATTATTCAATTTGAAGTTTTTGAGGCTGTGGTTGACAGAGAAAGGAACTCTTGAGAGGGAGCTTTTGGAGAGATCGAAGGTTTGTGAGAGGAAGGAGAAGGTAAGCTAGAGCGTGAGGGAGAAGGAGTGTGAGGGGATCACACGGTTGCTCCGAGCTAGCTGCATGCTTGCTCCTCCTGTGGCCTTGGTGAGTCTCGGGATGGTTCTCTAGAAGAGAGGCTTCAAGGTCAACATTCTGAAGGTACTCTACCGTCTCCAGGACGGAGAAAAAGGAGAAGGTTCACTGCCGTCACCGTGAGGGTGACATAGCGTCTGGTATTCCGCCACACTGGGGAGGTAAAAGTGAGTCTTGTAAAGGCTTCTTCGCCTTGCCGTGGGAGCAAAAGAAGAGTCAACTTTTAGTAGTGCAATTCTCAGAGTGGAGGACTCTTGGGAGTGGAAGTAGGTCAAGTGACCGAACCACTATAAAAATTTCTGGTGTGTTTTTTCCATTTTTACCACACATTATTTTTCACACATTTATTTACTATTTTAAATTACTTGGTGAAAAATCAAATTTTAATTTTGTATTGTGAGATTTGCAATTATGTCACCAATATCGTAGTTGTGAACGAATCATTAACTTCTTTATTCTACTTGTTAAGTTGTTATTTTAAAAATCAAAAAAATTAGAACTCCTGTTTAGGATTAATTTTTTAAAATACCAATTCACCTCCCCACTTAGCGCATCTCATACTTTCAATTTTAACCCACTAAATTATTGTAAATCTGGTTTTGATGATGAAAAACTTGTTTCTATTGTGTTTTACTTGGCTAACCCATTTCAGAAACAAAAGATCAAGAGCAACTCAAGTCAACTTAAGATCCGATCCAAGTGTGTCCAAATGTACTATTTTCCTTTTCTTGAGTCAATTGTAATGTAATTGATCCCCTACCTAAGTAACCTTGCACACACACACTCAAGGGGAGAGCTTGAGTGAATTAGAGTTTCTGTTCAATTTTTGTTCAGATCGTCCTAGACAATATTCACATCATCATGGATGATAAAGTAAAAATAGAAACCCTAATTAGGGCGACCAAGTTAAGTGTATCTGATTAAGCAGATCATCCTGGATGATCCATATATCATACGGGACGATATGCTCAAATCAGAAATTCTCAGCCGCCAGATCAAGTTAGGCAAGTATTTATTTTTGGATATTTGGTATGATTATCCCAGACGATATGTGTATCATCCTGGATGATCCAGTACAATCATGCCTAAATTAGTCTGGTGATTAAGGAAAGAAATTAATATTTAATTGATACGATCATATCGTCCGGGATGATCGCAGGATTGTCCGGGACGATCAGGATCATCTAGTGTGTTTCAACTGTATGTCCAGAGCGGTCATCAGGATGATTTTGGCCCTTTTTGAACTAATAGTCTCGGATGATATCCGTATCGTCCTGGACGATCAAGTCATTTTTGAATCTTCCAACACAAGTTCCTCTGGACGACCAGAGCGGTCTTTTGGGCGAAATTCTTGGATTTACACTAATCGTCCCGAATGATCGCAGAATTGTACGAGACGATCTGATCAATTTTTTCTACTGATCGTCTAGAAGAGCCAGATCGTCCATACTGAAATAGCTGATTTTAACTAATCATACAGGATGATATTTAGATCATCCTGGATGATTCTTGCCGACCAGTTGAGATTTAGTGCAATTTTAGAGCCCTCCTTTAAAAGATATTTTTCTTCGAACAAGAAAAATCTTTTGCCACTTTCTTTTCCAGAGAAACCCTAGAGAGAAAGAGTTTGGGAGAGAGAGAGAGAGGATCTTGTGAGGGGGAGTTTGTGAGGGATTCACAAAGGTTGCTCCAAGCAAGGATTAGAGTCATCTTCTCCGCTCGTCGTCTCTGGTCTTGTCAGTGTTTCTTGGGAGGATCATCGACAAGAAGATCTGGGTTCTCTGCCCGCTTCAGGAGGAAGTAAAAGGAGTTCAGGTTCTCTGTCTGCTTCAGGAGGAAGCGAAAGGAGTCTGAGGTTCTCTGCCTGCTTTATGAAGAAGCGAAAGGAAGTTAGGTTCTCTGCCTCACCGTGTCGGTGAAAAGGAGTTTTGTACAGGCTTCTCTGCCTTGCTGTGGGAGCAAAAGGAGAGACACTTTGAGTTAGTGTAATACCCGGAGGGGAGGCTCCGTGGAGTGGACGTAGGTCAAGTTGACCGAACCACTATAAAAATCTAGTGTGTTCTTTCTAATTACTTTCTGCACTTTAATTTTCTATTATTAACTACTTGGGTGAAATCTGTATTTGATCTTTTCGTTTGGGTGTTTTACTTATTTCCGCTGCAAATCATCGAAAAAATTTTTTACTATTGTTCTTGAATTTTTAAATAACCAATTCACCCCCCCCCCTCTTGGTTAGCCTCAGGACTAGTTCATCAGGGCTTAACATCCCTATCGAACTTTCAAGTGGTATTAGAGAGGGATTCATAAAATCTAGTTTTGAAAAACTTTTGAATTTGATCCATGGCTAACTTTGGTAATCATAATACTGCTGAAGGTTATTCAATCACACGACCTCTGTTGTTTGATAACATACCTTTTGATTTTTGGAAAACTCGCACGTTCACTTTTCTTCAATCAATTGATTATCGTATGTGGATGCTTGTTAAGGATGGCTACAAGCCGCCTTTTAGATTGATTAACAATGTTAAAACTGAACTGCCCTTTACTGACTGGACTTTTGATGATCGTGATTTAGCACAATTGAATGCCAAATGTTTGAACTATTTTTTTTTGCTTTAAAATCTGAGGATTACATACGTGTGTCTACGTGTACAACTGGCAAAGAAATTTGGGATAAATTATGCATCACTTATGAGGGTACAACTAAAGTCAAACAGCCTAGGTTAAACATTCTGTTTCATGACTATGAACTTTTTTGCATGAAACCTACTGAAACCATTTCTGAAATGTATACGAGATTCACTCAAATTGTCACTTGTTTACATGCCTTAGGAAAAAAACTTACAAACTGCAAAAGAGTGAACAAAATCCTTAGATGTTTGTCATCTTCGTATGATGTTAAGATAACTGCAATCACTGAATCTAAAGATTTGAATACTTACACTATTGATAGCTTACTTGGATCACTCATTGCTTATGAGCAAGGGGTGAACCAAAGGTAGCTTGATGCAGGTGAGAAGAAGAGGGAGAAAATAATGGTACTGAAGGCTAACAAGAGTGATAATAGTTCTTTCGGGTCTGATAGCGATGACGTTGCCTTAATCACTAGGCAATTCAAAAGCTTTCTAAGAAAGAAACACAAGAACTTTCAGAAGTGGAACAAGGGTAAGTCAAGCAAAAATTTTAAAGGTTCATCTGACATTATTTATTTTGAATGCAGGAAGCCTGGATACATTAAGGCTGATTGTCCTACACTTAAAGCTCACCCAAGCAAGGAAAAGGGTGAGGAGAAACACAAGTTCAGGAAGGACAAGAAGCAGATTCAGAAGGTGTTCTGGGCAGATTCTGCATCCGACTCTTCTGAGACTGAAGCTGAAGAGGAGGAAACAAATTTGTGTCTGATGGCTGATGATCATCCTGGTCAGTCTGACCAATAAGAGGTATGTGAGCTTACTTACGATTAATTATTTAAAATATCTGAAAAAATTTATGCATCGTATAGGAAGCTTAAGAAAACTCATGCTAGCCTGAAACTAAAACTTCTGAATTTATAAAAAGAGCATGATTCGATAGTTAAAGATCATTCCACACTTGACAACAATCACATGTCTTTACTTGATGAGTTTGATGAACTGAATAAAAAATATTCTGATCTGACTACTGAGCATGATTTACTGAAAACCATGCATGTTGATTTAGAAAAAGCTTTCAAAGAATTAGACAATCTGGCATGTGAAGTGGAGAGTAGCAATGGTGCTTTGAAATTTGAAATTACAAGTTTAAAGAAAGAAAATAAATTTTTAAAAGTTAAGATCAATGCTTTTAAGAAACATGAAACACCTCCTACGTTTACACAATTTTATGCACCTCCACCTTTTGCAGAATCTGGTTCAAAATCATCAAAGCATATTTCATACAAACCTAGGAAGAGGCACTATCACCCACATAGATTAGTTAACCCTTTTCCTGGTGCTAGATGTTTTTTCTGTGGCATGTTAGGACACATTTCCCACACTGCACTGTTCACCGTAGTACAGATTGGGTGTGGAGGCCCAAATTGCCTGTTTCGTAGCACAGCACACATGCATTGTATTCTTCTTTTCATAAGAAGGAAGCCAAACCTGTTTGGGTTCCTAAAACTGATATTTGATGATTTTGTAGGTGTGATCTCACACAAGACCTCGTGAGAGCATGTGGTACCTCGACAGCAGATGTTCTAGACACATGACTGGAGATACAAATTAGTTTATTTTGCTGGAGGCCAGGGTTGGAGGCAAGGTTACACTTGGAGATAACACCACCAGGAGGGTGGTAGGTTCAGGTATAATTGGTGATTCAAAGAGTTTTATGACTGACAATGTTTTGCTTGTAGATAGACTGAAACACAACTTGCTGGGCATCAGTCAACTCTGTGATAAAGGATACAGCATCAAATTCTTGTCCACTTGCTGCATTTTAAGCTTAAATGACAAAATTTTTTTGTAGGGACAAAGGATAAATAATGTCTACAAGCAGGATGTAAGTTGCATTAAAGCTAAAAATTCAATTTGCTGCTGCTGATGAGTCTTGGTTGTGGCATAAGAGATTGTGTCATGTCAGTATGAAAACCCTTAGGAGAGTCACCCAAAAGGACTTAGTTAGAGGTGTCCCTAAGCTTAAGTTCACTAAGGACCACCTGTGTGATGCCTGTCAATTAGGGAAGCAAGTCCAGTCCTCCTTTCACTCTGTTAAGGACATTAGCACCTCTAGACCTTTAGAAGTCCTTCACATGGTTCTCTTTGAACCCATTAGCACTGCTAGCTTAGGGGGGAGAGTCTATAGGTTTGTGATTGTAGATGACTACTCGAGGTTCACTTGGATTAAATTTTTGTCACACAAATCTAAGTCATTTGATGAGTTTAAGTCCTTCTCCACTTGGATTCAGAGGAAGTTAGGGTGTAAGATCTTAAGTATTCATAGTGATCATGGTGGAGAGTTTGAAAATATGAAGTTTGGAAGTTTTTGTGAGGAGCAAGGGATTAGTCACAATTTTTCAACTCCTAGAACCACTCAGCAGAATGAGGTAGCTTAAAGGAAGAATAGGACCTTAGTGGAAGCTGCTAGAGCCATGCTTGCTGAGTATTCACTTCCAAAATACTTTTGGGCTGAAGCGGTGAACATTGCTATTATGTGCTGAATAGGGTGAATGTAAGATCAAATCTGAACAAGACACCTTATGAGATCATTAAGGGTAGAACTCCAAACCTGTCCCACCTCCATGTCTTTGGCTGTAAGGTTTTCATTCTGAATAACGGGAAATCATCCTTAAAAAAATTTGACCCCAAAGCTGATGAAGGAGTGTTCTTAGGCTATTCTAGTGTGGGGAAATCATTTAGGGTGTTCAATAAGAGGACTTTGGTGGTGAAAGAGATAACTCATGTGGTGTTTGATGAATCTGATCCTAAGGTGACTAGAGTTGAGGAAGAAGAAGAGGTAGAGGAGATTATCGAAGAGGTTGGAAATGCAAATCTGGAGGAAAGGGTAGAACCTCAAACCACACTGCCTAGAGATTGGAGATATTCTTCGAGTCATCCTAAGAAACTGATCTTAGGAGACCCTTCTGAAGGTGTTAGGACTATACATGGACTTAGGAAGGAAGTAAACCACTATGCCTTTATCTCAACGACTGAACCCACCAACATCAATCAAGCTTTTTCTGATGAGTTTTGGATCTTAATTATGCAAGAAGAATTAAATCAATTTGTAAGGAATGATGTTTGGGAGCTAGAAGAAAGACCTAAAAATCAAAGTATAGTAGGAACCAAGTGGGTCTTTAAGAATAAGATGAATGATTCTAGTGTGGTGGTTAGGAATAAGGCAAGATTGGTGGCTAAGGGGTATAATCAGATTAAAGGAATTGATTTTGAGGAGACCTTTGCCCCTGTAGCTAGATTGGAAGCCATTAGAGTGCTACTAGCCTTTGCCTGTTATAAGGGATTTAAGCTGTTTCAAATGGATGTCAAGAGTGCCTTTCTAAATGGGGTAATAAAAGAGGATATTTTTGTAGAACAACCCCCAGGTTTTGAGAGTTCTCAATATCCAAATCATGTTTACAAATTAAAAAAGTCCTTATATTGATTGAAACTGGCACCCAGAGCTTGGTATGAGAGGCTTAGCACATTCCTGATAAAAATAGAGTTTGTTAAGGGGAGCGTAGACACCACCCTTTTTTGAGGAGAATAGGGGATGACTTACTCATTGTCCAGATCTATATTGATGATATAATTTTTGGATCTTCTGATAAATATTTATGTGATGAGTTTTCTAAACAATGAGTAAGGAGTTTGAGATGAGTATGATGGGAGAGTTGTCCTACTTTTTGTGGTTTAGCAAAAGGCAAATGGACGATGGAACCTTTCTCAATCAATCTAAATACACTAAGGACATTTTGAAGAAATATGAAATGGATAAAGCCAAGCTAATCAACACTCCCATAAGCTCCTATGTTCAGTTAGATAAGGATTCAAGTGGAAAATCTGTTGATCAGAAGAAGTATAGAGGTATAATTGGATCACTACTTTACTTGACTGCTAGCCGACCTGATATCATGTTTAGTGTTTGTCTTTGTGATAGGTTTCAGGTTGATCCTAAAGAGTCCCACTTGACTACTGTTAAGAGAATTCTCAGATATCTTTTAGGAACCCCAAACCTAGGAATCTGGTACCCTAGGCATAGCACCTCTTTTGAGATTATTAGATATTCTGATTCTAACTTTATAGGGTGTAGGGTGGATAGAAAGAGCACTTCTAGAACTTGTCAATTCATATGATAATCTTTAGTCTCCTGGTCTAGTAGAAAATAAAACTCAGTTGCACTTTCTTCTGCTGAAGCTGAGTACATTGCCTTAGGGAGTTATGTGGCCCAAGTTCTTTAGTTTAAGCAACAAGTCTTGGATTTAGGATTACCTGTGGGCACAATTTATGTTCTGTGTGATAATACTAGTGCCATCTACATCCCTAAGAATCCAATCCTATATTCTAGAACCAAACACATTGATATAAGGCATCACTTCATTAGGGACTATGTTACTAAAGGGGACATTGAGCTACATCATGTAGCAACTGAAAATCAACTGGCTGACATATTTACTAAACCACTGGCCTTTGACTCATTCAGCATTTTGAGGACCAGATTAGGTGTGATTGATATAAATGCATGATTTTGATGACTTCTGATTTATGATGTGTCTATTTTTCATTCGGTTTCTGTTAGTTAGTTATTTTATTTGATTATCCATTTTCTGTTAATTTTTATTTGTCTGCTAATTTTCATTTTAGTCTTGTTAGGTTGATCTGAGTATTTAACTTGATGCGATTTCCTACTTGCTTTTTGATTAACTATTTTACTCCTTTCAAAATTAGATCACTGCTCACTACTGCTGGAAAAAAATGGATTTCTTACTAAGAGTTTTGCCTTATTTTTATTTGGAAGCTTGTAAGTAGTGATTAATTCCACTGGATCTATTAAAGGAAAGAAATATTGATGATTGTTTCTCTTCCTCTAACTCCTTTACTGGTGTGTTATTTCTTTTGGATAAAAAATCTTCTTCAAAATTAAAATATTAGTTTTTGAAATAGAGATTTATTTTATCTTCCTACAGTAATCTACCTCATATGAATAGTGTTTTCAAAGTCTTGAGTCATTATTATGATTTTCTAAACCAAGTGATTGCACTTATCATACGATGTATGATTTTTGTTTTGTGAATTACTCTTCCTTACTGTGGAGAGCGTCTCCTATGCCTGGAAGGTAATTTTACAGCTGAGATCCTTTAACGATTTTGAGAGGGAGAAAGCTTACAAAAGATGCGCAGTGCGCCAAATAAATTGAAAAAGAGGCACAAAATGAGCCCAAAGCTGAGAAGATACGAAATGTCGCCAAACTAAAAGATACACAAAGTGTATCAAAAATCAAAAGATGCGCAAAGTGCCAAACTAATTGAAAAAGAGGCACAAAATGAGCCCAACTAAGCTTTCTTCCCTTTCAGATCATTAAATGTCTTAGAAAAATCCATGTGCCACTTAATATGTTTAAAAGCTTGTGTTTGAAAATCTTGATTTCTAGTTTATTACTTTGTAATACTATTATATCAGATATTTTTCTGGAACGAGGCTTGAAAGGATCTCTTTTTTAATCTAAATTCTTTTCTTCTGAATTGGATTTTTGTTTTGAAAGGAATTTGCATCTATAAGGTGTCCGAGTTGGGAGTTACGAAAGTCAACTTTCCAATTTTTTCTGGATTTCAGCACTGTCAATCGTCTTCTTATTGGTTTTTGGATTTAAATCAAGGGAAAATTCCATTTACTGGAGCTGATCAAAACACAAAATCATTATTTTTTGTGTTCTTGTTTCGAGTTTTATTCACTTTGGTTTTGTTGTTTCTATTTTTTTTTTTTGCCCTCCTCCTTTTTGTGATGTCAAAAGGGGGAGTCTGTTGTAGTAGTTTTTATTCTTGATTTCAGTTGTAGTAGTTTTTTTGTTCTTGTCTTGTGTTGGTTACTTCATGTGTAGTTATGTTTCCTGTACTATTCTGGTTGTTCAATGAAATTTAAAGAAATTTGTTTTTTGATCTCCTAGTTCTTTTATTTTTTAAACTACTGCACATATATTTGCCATCATCAAAAAGGGAGAGATTGTTGAAAATCTAGTTTTGATGATGACAAACATGTTTCTATTGTATTTTGCTTGGCTAACCCATTTCAGGTATAAAAGACCAAGAGCAACTCAAGCCAACTTAAGATCGGGTCCAAGTGTGTCCAAATATACTGTTTTCCTTTTCTTGAGTCAATTATAATGTAACTGATCCCTAGCTAAGTAACCTTGCACATACACACTTAGGGGGAGAGCTTGAGTGAATTAGAGTGTCTATTCAATTTTTGTTCAGATCGTCCTAGACGATATTCACATCGTCATGGACGATCAAGTAAAAATAGAAACCCTAATTAGGGCGACCAAGTTAAGTGTATCTGATTAAATAAATCATCCTGGACGATCCATACATCGTACGGGATGATATGCTCAAATCAAAAATTCTCAACCGTTAGATCAAGTTAGGCAAGTATTTATTTTTGGATATTTGGTCTGATCGTCCTGGATGATACGTGTATCGTCCTGAATGATCCAGAACAATCATGCCTAAATTAGTCTGGTGATTAAGGAAAGCAATTAATATTTAATTGATATGATCATATCGTCCGAGATGATCGTAGGATCGTCCGGGATGATTAGGATCGTCTAATGTGTTTCAGCTGTACGTCTAGAGCGATCATCAGGATGATTTTGGCCCTTTTTGAACTAATCATCCCAGATGATATCCGTAACATCATGGACGATCAAGTTATTTTTGGATCGTCCAACACAAGTTCCTCTAGATGAGAAGAGCGGTCTTCTAGATGAAATTCCTGGATTTACACTAATCGTCCCGGACGATCGTAGAATCGTACGGGACGATCTGATCAATTTTTTCTACTGATCGTCCAGAAGAGCCAGATCATCCAGACTGAAATAGCTGATTTTGAACTAATCATACATGATGATATTTAGATCGTCCTAGATGATTCTTGCCGACCAGTTGAGATTTAGGGCAATTTTTGATCCCTCCTTTAAAAGATATTTTTCTTCGAACTAGAAAAATCTTTTGCCACTTTCCTTTCTAGAGAAACCCTAGAGGGAGAGAGTTTGGGAGAGAGAGAGAGGATATTGTGAGGGGGAGTTTGTGAGGGATTCACAAAGGTTGCTCCAAGCAAGGATCAGAGTCATCTTCTCCGCTCGTCGTCTCTGGTCTTGTCAGTGTTTCTTGGGAGGATCGTCGGTAAGAAGATCCGGGTTCTCTGCCCGCTTCAGGAGGAAGCAAAAGGAGTTCAGGTTCTCTGCCCGCTTTAGGAGGAAGCAAAAGGAGTTCAGGTTCTCTTCCTGCTTCAGGAGGAAGTGAAAGGAGGTTAGGTTCTTTGCCTCACCGTGTCGGTGAAAAGGAGTTTTTGTACAGGCTTCACCGCCTTGCTGTGGGAGCAAAAGGAGAGACACTTTGAGTTAGTGCAATACCCGAGGGGGAGGCTCCGGGTAGTGGACATAGGTCAAGTTGATCGAACCATTATAAAAATCTGGTGTGTTCTTTCTGATTACTTTCTGCACTTTAGTTTTTTGTTATTAACTGCTTGGGTGAAATCTGTATTTGATCTTTTCGTTTGTGTGTTTTACTTGTTTTCGCTGCAAATCATCGAAAATATTTTTTTATATTGCTCTCAAATTTTTAAATAACCAATTCACCCCCCCTCTTTGTTAGCCTCGGGACTAGTTCATCAGGGCTTAACATCCCTATCGAACTTTCATAAATATCAAAAGTATGGATTATACACAGGTTGCTAAAAAATGAGCAAATGCCTTATATTACAACTGCTATGACTTCACAATGCTTTTTCATACTAACCATACAGGGATTTTAGACTCATCTTTATTTTAAAATTAAATTTAAATATAAGTGTTATGAGAGTATTGGTAAAGAAATGGTTTTCTTATCTAAAGAACAAAGGAAGTATAAGTAAAGATATCACATATTTATTTTAGAGATATCTTTCTATTTAAAGCCTTTCTAGAGGGCAATCAATGGTGGAGCACTAGAAGACCGATAGTTAAACTTTTCTACCTTTAAATAAACTTGCATTATTTATAGGTTTTCAAAATGAAGGTTATTGTTAGTGGAGGCTACCTACCATTACTTTTTGTAGACCCTAGGTTATATTAAGTGGAACTTACCACATTGGACATTACATTTAATTTATTTATTCCTTACCTTGATGTGTTTACTTTTGTGTGCATTAGGACTCTTATCTTTCTAGGTTTATTTTTGCATGATATCTTAGGAAATAAAATATTTTCTACTCATAACAATGATAAAATTTTGGCTTAAAAATTTAGAAAGATAATTGGTCTAGAGAGTAAGCTAGGAATCGCCTTGGGTCTCATAAAATATACCCTTCCTTCTTTCCTTCTTAATCCTAGCTTGCAGGTGAAAGTACCCATCTTATGATGGTGCACTCATAGCTCAGCGGAATTCTGCTCTTTTAGGATAAAATATATTTTCAAACTTTTTTATTCTAAACTTCACATTCTTATTTATTGCACTGAGTCAACTAGCATGCATTTTATTAGAAACTAATCAAATAAATAAAATTTTAAATACATTTTTTTAGCTTTAGAAGCATAACTCGCTACTCTTAGTTAGGGACCATTTAGGATTTCTTAGATGTCAGCCCCATTTTCCAATAATTAACCTATCTAATAATAATCGTTTACCCATCTTGTATTATGTTAGAGTTGAAACATGATTTTAAAGTGATTAATGGGAGTTATAGCTTATAGTCCCATTATAGGCATGAATATAAGTCTAGAAATGTTGGGCATTCCAAAAATTCTTTTTAAGAGTCAAAGATATAAGATCAGTTTCCTCATCTTACATATTGTTAAATTAAGTTCGAATCACAACCTTGTAGTAGTTCACTTTATTTTTAGATTCTAAGGTAGACTCAAAATCATTAGTCTTTACCCTCTAGAAATATAATCCTACCTTTCTATTAAAATTTCAACATAAATAAAAATTCCCATCTTAAACTATATAGCCCAACATAGGGTAGATTGGGGTTATCTCTGAGCTTATTAGAATCTAGCGACCCTACCTTTTCTCCTCTGACTTACTAAGAACTATTCAATATTAAGCTTTCTCCTTAAAAATTTCCATTTTTATCCTCATCTTAAACTTTATAATTGAATGATATGAAATCACTACTTTAATCAAGGGTATTCTTAGGAGTATTCCTCTTGAGATGTAACTAACAAAAAAACTTGATCTTGTGAGGAGTTGAGAACTCCATATTAAAATAAACCCTATTGTATTCCTATGGAATAGAGGAAAATCTCCAAGGATGTTGATATATTTTCCTAAAACACTTTTATACTTTTAAATACCTTTCTAGAGTGTCATTACTATCTTCCTAGATGATATGCCAATATCTTCATCATATTTGATTCTATAAATTGTGCATTTTCTAAAACATATTTGCACTTTAAAATTCTTTATAGAATAACAAGTTCATCTTTAGAGATGATACACTATTTTTATTGCTGTATTTAATTTTAGGAATGGTTAAAATTTAAAAACCCATTTCCCTTTTCAAGCACTTTCTACCATATTTTATCTTCATCTCTCGAGGTTGTTGCAAATCTTTTTTGATAATGACAAACATGTCTCTATTGTGTTTTGCTTGGCTAACCCGTTTCAGGCACAAAAGATCACGAGCAACTCAAGCCAACTCAAGATCGGGTCCAAGTTTGTCTAAGTGTATTATTTTTCTTTTTCTTGAGTCAATTGTAATGTAACTGATCCCCTAGCTAAGTAATCTTGTACACACACACTCAGGGGGAGAGCTTGAGTGAATTAGAATTTTTGTTCAAATTTTTGTTCAGATCATCCTGTACGATAGTCACATCGTCCTGGACGATCAAGTAAAAATAGAAACCCTAATTAGGGCGACCAAGTTAAGAGGGTCTGATTAAGCAGATCATCCTGGATGATTTTTGGATCGTACGGGACGATATGCTCAAATCAGAAATTCTCAGCCGCCAGACCAAGTTAGGCAAGTTTTTATTTTAAGATATTTGGTCTGATCGTTCAGGATGATACTTGTATCATCCCGGACGATCCAGTACAATCATGCCTAAATTAATCTGGTAATTAAGGAAAGCAATTTATATTTGATTGATACCATCATATCATTCTGGACGATCGCAGGATCGCCCCGGACGATCATGATCGTCTAGTGCATTTCAGCTGTACGACCCGAACTATGTACAGGATGATTTGGGCACTTTTTAAACTAATCGTACAGGATGATACCGTATCATCTTGGATGATCAAGTCATTTTTTGGTCGTCCAGCACAGTTTGCTCTGGATGACCCGAACTGTCTTCTGGACGATATTCCTCGATTTACACTAATCGTCCCGGACGATCGCAGGATCGTACGGGATGATATGAATAATTTTTTCTACTGATCGTCCAGAAGAGCCAGATCGTCCAGGCTGATGCAACTGATTTTAAACTGATCGTACAGGGCGATCTATCGATCATCCTGGATGATCTTGGCCGACCAGTTGAGATTTAGGGCAAATTTTAAGCCCTCCTATAAAAGATCTTTTTCTTTCAACAAGAAAAATCTTTTGCCACTTTCCTTTCCAGAGAAACCCTAGAGAGAGAGAGAGTTTGGGAGAGAGAGAGAGGATCTTGTGAGGGGGAGTTCGTGAGGGGTTCACGAAGGTTGCTCCAAGCAAGGATCAGAGTCTTCTTCTCCGCTCGTCATCTTTCGTCATTTCGGTGTTCTTTAGGAGAGGATCGTCGGCAAGAAGATCCGATGTTCTCTGCCTGCTTCAGGAGGAAGCAAAAGGACATTGGGTTCTCTGCCCGCTTCAGGTGGAAGCAAAAGGAGGTTAGGTTCTCTGCCTCACCGGGTGGTGGAAAGGTGATTTTTTTGTACAGGCTTCTCCGCCTTGCTGTGGGAGCAAAAGGAGAGTCACTTTTTATTTAGTGCAATACCTGGAGGGGAGGCTCTGGGGAGTAGACGTTGGTCAAGTTGACCGAACCACTATAAAATCTAATTTGCTTTTCTGATTCTGTTCTACACTTTACTTTTCTGATATTAACTGCTTGGGTGAATATCTGTTATTGATCTTTTCATTCTTGTTCACTTGTTTCCGCTGCATATCGTAGAAAAGATTTTCACTGTCACTATCAAATTTTTAAATAACCAATTCCCCCCCCCCTCTTGGTTAGCCTCGGGACTAGTTCACTAGGGCTTAACATCCCTTTCGAACTTTCAAGTGGTATCAGAGCGGGATTCAAAATTTAAATTTAAAAACTTTTTAATTTGATCCATGGGTAACTATAATAATCATAATACTGCTGAAGGTTATTCTATTATAAGACCACCGTTATTTGATAATATTCCTTTTAATTTTTGGAAAACATGGATGTCTACTTTTGTTCAGTCAATCGATTATCGTATGTGGATGTTAGTTAAAGATGGTTATCAAGCACCACATAGACTTGTTAACGTTATTAAAACTGAACTCCCGTTTGCAGATTGGACTTTTGATGATCGTGATTTAGCACAGTTAAATACAAAATGTTTGAACTGTTTCTTTTGTGCTTTAAAATCTGAAGACTATATGCGTGTTTCTACATGTACAACGGGTAAAGAAATCTGGGATAGATTGTGTATAACATATGAAGGTACAACTGAAGTCAAATAGTCTAGGTTAAACATCTTGTTACATGATTATGAACTTTTTTGCATGAAACCTAGTGAGACTATTTCAAAAATATACACAAGGTTCACTCAAATCGTTACCTCTTTGCATGCTCTAGGAAGAGAACTAACTAATTACGAAAGAGTGAACACAATTCTTAGATGTTTGCCTTCTTCATACGATGCTAAGATTACTGCGATCACAAAATCTAAAGATTTAAATACTTACTCTATTAACAGCTTACTTGGATCACTCATTGCTTACAAGCAAGGGGTGAACCAAAGACAACTTGATGCAGGTGAACGAAAGAAGGAGAAGAAAGTAATGCAAAAGGCCAATGATTTAGATGCTAGCACTTCCGGGTCTGATAGCGATGATGTTGCCTTGATCACAAGGCAATTCAAGAGCTTTCTAAGGAAGAAGAATAAGAATTTTCAAAAGTGGAACCAAGGTAAGACCAGTAGAAACTTTAAAGGTTCATCTAAATCTGTTTGTTTTGAATGCTGGAAGCCTGGACTCATCAAGACGGATTATCCTACACTCAAGGCTCACCCAAGCAAGGAGAAGGGTGAGGAGAAACCAAAGTTCAGAAAGGACAAGAAGCAGATACAAAAGGTGTTCTGGGCAGACTCTGCATTCGACTCCTCTGAGACTGAAGCTGAAGAGGAGGAAACAAATTTATGTCTGATGGCTGATGATCACCCTGGTCAGTCGGACCAGGAAGAGGTATGTGAGCTTACTTACGATCAATTACTTGAAGTATCTGAAAAAATTCATGCATCGTATAGGAAGCTTAAGAAAACCCATGCTAACTTGAAACTGGGTTATTTGACTTTGCAAAAAGAGTATGATGTTTTGATTAAGGATCATTCCACTGTTGATAGCAATCACATGTCTTTACTTGATGAGTTTGATGAATTGAATAAAAAATATTCTGATTTAGTTACTGTGCATGATTCATTAAAAACCACTCATGTTGATTTGGAGAGAGCTTTTAAAGAATTAGATATTATGGCATGTGAAGTAGAAAGTAGCAATGGTGCTTTAAAATTTGAAATTACAAGTTTAAAGAAAGAAAATGAATTTTTGAAAGTGAAAATCAGTGCTTTTGAGAAAAACCAAACACCTCCTACTTTTGCTCAATTTTATGCACCTCCACCTTTTGTAGATTCAGATTTAAAATCATCAAAGCATGTTTCGTATAAACTAGGAAGAGATACTATCACTAACGTAGATTAGTTAACCCTTTTCCTGGTGTTAGATGTTATTCATGTGGCATGTTAGGACACATTTCCCACACCTTCATGGTTCACTATATTACACATTGGGTGTGGAGACCCAAACTACCTGTTTCACAGCACAGCACGCATGTATTACATTCTTCTTTTCATAAGAAGGAACCCAAACCTGTTTGGGTTCCTAAGACTGACGTTTGATATTTTTATAGGTGTGCTCTCACACAAGACCTCGTGAGAGCATATGGTACCTGGACAGTGGATGTTCTAGACACATGACTGGAGATGCAAATCAGTTCATTTCGCTGGAGGCCAGGGCTGGAGGCAAGGTTACACTTGGAGATAACACCACCAGGAAGGTGGTAGGCTCAGGTATAATTGGTGATTCAAAGAATTTTATGATTGATAATGTTTTGCTTATAGATGGACTGAAACACAACTTACTGAGCATCAGTCAACTTTGTGACAAAGGATACAACATCAAATTCCTGCCTACTCGCTGCATTTTAAGCTTAAATGATAAAGTTGTTTTGCAGGGGTAAAGGATCAATAACGTCTACAAGATGGATATAAGTTGCATTAAATCTGAGAATTCAATTTGCTTAAAAACTGCTGCTGATGAGTCTTGGTTGTGGCATAGGAGATTGTGTCATGCCAGTATGAAAACCCTTAGGAGAGTCACCCAAAAGGACTTAGTTAGAGGTGTGCCCAAGCTTAAGTTCACTAAGTATCACCTGTGTGATGCCTGTCAGTTAGGGAAGCAAGTCAAGACCTCTTTTCACTCTATTAAGGACATTAGCACCTCTAGACCTTTAGAAGTTCTTCATATGGACCTCTTTGGACCCATTAGCACTGCCAGCTTATTGGGGAAAGTTTATAGATTTGTGATTGTAGATGACTACTCGAGGTTCACTTGGATTAAATTTCTGTCACACAAATCTGAGTCATTTGATGAGTTTAAGTCCTTCTCCACTTGGATTCAAAGGAAGTTAGGTTGTAAGATCTTGACTATTCATAGTGATCATGGTGGAGAGTTTGAAAATGTGAAATTTAGAAGTCTTTGTGAGGAGCAAGGGATTAGTCATAATTTTTCAGCTCCTAGGACCCCTCAGCAGAATGGGGTAGCTGAAAGGAAGAACAAGACCTTAGTGGAAGCCGCTAGAGCCATGCTTGCCGAGTATTCACTTCCAAAATACTTCTGGGTTGAAGCGGTGAACACTATCTGTTATGTGCTGAATAGTATGAATGCGAGATCAAAACTGAATAAGACACCTTATGAGATCATTAAGGGTAGAACTCCAAACCTGTCCCACCTCCATGTCTTTGGCTGTAAGGTTTTCATTTTGAACAACGGGAAATCACCCTTAGGAAAGTTTGACCCTAAATCTGATGAAGGAGTGTTCTTAGGCTATTCTAGTGTGGGGAAATCCTTTAGGGTGTTCAATAAAAGGACTTTGGTAGTGGAAGAGACAACCCATGTGGTGTTTGATGAATCTGATCCTAAGGTGAATAGAATTGAGGAAGAAGAGGAGGTAGAGGAAATTACCCAAGGGGTTGGAAATGCAAATCTGGAGGAGAGGGTAGAACCTCAAACCACCCTGCCTAAAGATTAGAGATATTCTTCGAGTCATCCTAAAGAACTGATCTTAGGAGACCCTTCTGAAAGTGTTAGGACTAGGAATCGACTTAGGAAGGAAGTAAACCATTCTGCCTTTATCTCAGTGACTGAACCCACAAATATCAATTAAGCCCTTTCAGATGAGTTTTGGATCTTAGCTATGCAAGAAGAATTGAATCAATTTGTAAGGAATGATGTTTGGGAGTTAGTAGAAAGACCTAAAAATCAAAGTATTGGGGAACCAAGTGGGTCTTTAAGAATAAGATGAATGATTCTGGTGTGGTGGTTAGGAATAAGACAAGATTGGTGGCTAAGGGGTATAATCAGATAGAAGGGATTGATTTTGAGGAGTCTTTTCCCCCTGTAGTTAGATTGGAAGCCATTAGAGTGCTATTAGCCTTTGCTTGTTATAAGGGATTTAAGCTGTTTCAAATGGATGTCAAGAGTGCCTTTTTAATTGGGGTAATAAAAGAGGATGTTTTTGTAGAACAATCCCCAGATTTTGAGAGTTCCTAATATCCGAACCATATTTACAAATTAAAAAAGGCCTTATATGGATTGAAATAGGCACCCAGAGCTTGGTATGAGAGGCTTAGCACATTCCTGTTAGAACGAGAGTTTGTTAAGGGGAGTGTAGACACCACCCTTTTTCTGAGGAGATTAGGGGATGACTGACTCATTGTCCAGATCTATGTTGATGACATACTTTTTGGATCTTTTGATAAATATCTATGTGATGAGTTTTCTAAAATAATGAGTAAGGAGTTTGAGATGAGTAAGATGGGAGAATTGTCCTACTTTTTGGGGTTTAGCATAAGGCAAACGGATGATGGAACCTTTCTCAATCAATCTAAATACACTAAGGACATTTTAAAAAAATATGAAATGGATAAAGTCAAGCCAATCAACACTCCCATGAGCTCGTCAGTTCAGTTAGATAAGGATTCAAGTGGAAAATTTGTTGATCAGAAGAAGTATAGAGGAATAATAGGATCACTGCTTTACCTGACTGCTAGCCGACCTGATATCATGTTTAGTGTCTGTCTTTGTGCTAGGTTTCAGTCTGATCCTAAAGATTCCCACCTGACTGTTGTTAAGAGAATTCTTAGATATCTTTTAGGGACCCCAAACCTAGGAATATGGTACCCTAGGCACAGCACCTCTTTTGAGATCATTGGATATTCTGATTCTGACTTTACGGGGTGTAGGGTGGATAGAAAGAGCACTTCTGGAACTTGTCAATTCATAGGACAGTCTCTAGTCTCTTGGTCTAGTAGAAAACAGAACTCAGTTGCACTTTCCACTGCTGAAGCTGAGTATATTGCCTTAGGAAGTTGTGTGGCCCAAGTTCTTTGGTTAAAGCAACAAGTTTTGGACTTAGGTTTACCTGTTGGCACAATTTCTATCCTGTGTGATAATACTAGTGCCATCTACATTTCTAAGAATCCAATCCAACATTCTAGGACCAAACACATTGACATATGGCATCACTTCATTAGGGACCATGTTACAAAAGGGGACATTAACCTACATCATGTAGGAACTGAAGATCAGCTGGCTGACATATTCACTAAACTACTGGCCTTTGACTCTTTCAGCATTTTGAGAACCAGATTAGGAGTGATTGATATAAATGCTTGGTTCTGATGACTGTTGATTTCTAATTGTTATTCTGTTTCTATTAGTTAGCTTTTTGATTTGCTTATTTGCTTTCAGTTATTTTTATTATTTCTTCGTCTGCTGATTTCTGTGTTAGCCTTGCTGTTAGTTTGATTTGAGTATTTACTTTGATGTGATTTTCTACATGTGTTTTATTCACTGGTTCATCTCTTTTATTTACTATTTATATTTTTTAAAATCAGATCACTGCTCACTACTTCTGCTAAACTGAATTTATGACTAAGAGTTTTACCTTGTTTTTATTTGGAAGTTGGTAAGCAGTGATTGATTCCACTGAATCTGTTAAAGGGAAGAAACATTGAGGATTATTTCTCTTCCTCTAACTCCTTTACTGGTGTATTGTTTCTTTTGGATAAAAATCTTCTTCAAAATTAAAATATTAGTTTTTGAAATAGAGATTTGTTTTATCTTCCTACATTAATCTACCTCATATGAATAGTGTTTTTAAAGTCTTGACTCATTGTTATGATTTTCTAAACCAAGTGATTGCACTTATCATACGACATATGGCTTTTGTTTTGTGAATTAATCTTCCTTATTGTGGAGAGCATCTCCTATATCTGGAAGATAATTTCACAGCTGAGACTCTTTAACGATTATGAATAGAAGAAAGCTTACAAAAGATGCGTAGTGCGCCAAATCAATTGAAAAAGAGGCATAAAATGAGCCCAAAGCTGAAAAGATGCGCAATGTTGCCAACTAAAAGATACACAAAGTGTATCAAGAATGAAAAGATGCGCAAAGCGCCAACTAAATTGAAAAAGAGGCACAAAATGAGCCCAAGCAAGCTTTCTTTCCTTTCCGATCGTTAAATGTCTTAGAAAAATCCGTGCGCCACTTAATATTTTCAAAAGCTTGTGTTTGAAAAACCTGATTTCTAATTTATTACTTTGAAACACTTATATATCAGATATTTTTCTAGAACGAAGCTTGAAAGGATCTCTTTTCAAATCTAATTTCTTTTCTTCTGAATTAGATTTTTATTTTAAAAGAGATTTGCATCTATAAGGTGCCCGAGGTGGGAGTTACGAAAGTCGATTTTTCTAGCTTTTTTTTGTTTTTAGCGTTGTCAATCTTCTCCTTATTGGTTTTTGAATCTAAAATCGAGGAAAAATTCTGATTTACTGGAGCAGCTTGATGAAAAAAAAAACCATTGCTTTTATGTGTTTTCACTTCGAATTTTATTCGTGTTTATTTTTTGTTTTTAGTTTTCATGGTTGTGTTTTTGGGATCCTGATCTGTCATCTCCATCCTCCATCTTTTTCTGTTTTCTTCACATCGTCCTGGATGATACCCAGATCATCCTGGATGATCCACTTCATCCTGGACGATCTAAACATCGTCCTGGACGATTCATTCAAAATTGTTCCCAGTCTGATCCTGCTGCTGAGAAATACCAATTATTGGTGATCGTCCTGGACAATCCATAAATCGTCCAGGACGATATGATCCATATCTTCCTGATCTGATCAAATGGCTGACATTGCACCAATTATTATCCATCGTCCTGGATGATCCACTCCATTGTCTTGGATGATACACGTGTCAGCCGCTGGATGATTTGAATTCAGCCCATCCGTCACACTTATTGCACATCGTCCGGTACGATCCACCTAATCGTCCTGGACGATACCTTTTCGTCAACGGTCGTCCGGCCTGACGCCTCAGGATGATCATCTGTGTCTAATCATCCTGGACGATCTCTGATCATCCTAGACGATCGGACCGCCTTTTTGGCCAATCGTCCTGGTTGTAATAATTGCACATATCGTCCTGGACGATCTCGCGATCGTACGGGACGATCAGGCCAAATTCTATTTAAATAGCCATTTTTTCATCTTTTCTTTCACACATCTCCCTCTACCTTCTTTCACTATTGCTTTCTAATGGCTGGTGGCAAACGTTCACGGTAAAAAGGTGCAAGTTCCTCCTGTGAGCATGTTGATCCTCGCTTCCCAAATGCAGTCGATCAGGCTTCTTTCGAGTGCTATCGTGATGTGGGGATCACACATTCTAAAATAGTAAATCCCTGCACCCTCACCTATCCTATTCTTGATCTGTTTGCACACACCTCCCTCACCTTCATCCTTACACTAGCCTTTCTGTTTAATCTTGAACTGCTTCAAGTTTTCTCTGCCAATTTGCACATTTTCATGGACTATTCCACTCTTCGCTCGTATGTCAATCAACATTCCGTGGAACTCACTACCCAAGACTTTCATAATATTCTCCAACTTTCTGTCACTGGCGACAAACTCTACACGCTTATCACCGACCCTGACTATGATTGGAGTGTCGCCAATCACTTCCTTCGTAATATGAATACCCCCTATCATGACAATGCTTGCACTTCACTTCTTAAGGACGCACGGACCATTCAGCATGTCCTTCATTCCTCCGTCATTCCAACGGTGGGGGATCGAATTCACATCACCCCGTTACTGTCCTTGACCACGTACTACATCTTGGCCCGCAGGGAGTTTAATGCCTCTGACCTTATTATCCGATATATAGAGCACCTCACCACTATTAGGGATCCGGGTCATAGGCGTCGCCCAAATCTAACATTAGGTCATCTTATTCATTATGCCTTAGAAACCAAATATGATCTTCAGTATCCTATCCCTCCTGATGTCCCTCCTTCCTTCTTCACAAATAATTCATTCCACATCCTACATAGCACCCGACTACATCCGGAGCCCGCCCCGGATGTTGAGGAGGAAGAGAAAGAGGCTATTCCAGTTCCTGCTGCACCCGATGCACCTGCTCCCCTTCACATTGCCGCTCCTTTTGACCACCTGGTGCAGCGCTTCGATCAGTGGGAGGCCAGATTCGACTCCTATGTGGCTACCCAGGAGCAGCGGCATGCTGAGGACCTCCAGCGCTTCACTGACTATACTGCACAGCAGCAACAGCAGCATGACCAGGACATTGCCTGGATTGGAGCCCAGTTTCAAGCCATTCACAACTACTTCAACCCACCACTGCCACCTCCTCCTTCGGATCAGGATCCGCCTCCATTCTAGTTTTCTATTTTGTAGTTATTTTCTTTTCTATTTTGTACTAATGTTTCAGTGTTTCTGTTAACCCTCCTCCTTTTTGTGATGTCAAAAGGGGGAGTCAGTTGTAGTTGCTTCTATTTTTATTATGTGTTAAGTTTCCTGTATTAGTTTGGTTGTTAAATGAAAATTTAAAAAAAATTTATTTTTCGATCTTCTAGTTATTTTTTAAACTACTGTAAAAATGTTTGCCATCATCAAAAAGGGAGAGATTATTACAGATCTGTTTTGATGATGACAAACATATCTCTATTGTGTTTTGCTTGGCTAACCCGTTTTAGGCACAAAAGATCATGAGCAACTCTAGCCAACTCAAGATCGGGTCCAAGTGTGTCTAAGTATACTATTTTCTTTTTCTTGAGTCAATTGTAATGTAACTGATCCCCTAGCTAAGTAACCTTACACACACACACTCAGGGGGAGAGCTTGAGTGAATTAGAGTTTTTGTTCAAATTTTTGTTCAGATCATCCTGGACAATAGTCACATCATCCTGGACGATCAAGTAAAAATAGAAACGCTAATTAGGGAGACCAAGTTAAGAGGGTCTGATTAAGCAGATCGTCTTGGATGATCTTTGGATCGTACGGGACGATATGCTCAAATCAGAAATTCTCAGCCGCTAAATCAAGTTAGGCAAGTTTTTATTTTAAGATATTTGGTCTGATCGTCCAGGACGATACGTGTATCATCCCGGACGATCCAGTACAATCATGCCTAAATTAATCTGGCAATTAAGGAAAGTAATTTATATTTGATTGATACGATCATATCGTCCTGGATGATCATGATCGTCTAGTCCATTTCAGCTGTACGACTTAAACTGTGTACAAGACGATTTGGGCACTTTTTGAACTAATTGTACGGGATGATACCCGTATCGTCCTGGACGATCAAGTCATTTTTTGGTCGTCCAGCACAGTTTGCTCTGGACGACCCAAACTGTCTTCTGGATGATATTCCTCGATTTACACTAATCATCCCGGACGATCGCAGGATCGTACGGAACGATATGAACAATTTCTTCTACTAATCGTCCAGAAGAGCCAGATCGTCCAGGCTGATGCAGCTGATTTTGAATTGATCGTACAGGACGATCTATCGATCGTCCTGGACGATCTTGGCCGACTAGTTGAGATTTAGGGCAAATTTTAAGCCCTCCTATAAAAGATTTTTTTCTTTCAACAAGAAAAAATTTTTGCCACTTTCCTTACGAGAGAAACCCTAGACAGAGAGTTTGGGAGAGAGAGAGAGGATCTTGTGAGGGGGAGTTCGTGAGGGGTTCACGAAGGTTGCTCCAAGCAAGGATCATAGTCTTCTTCTCCGCTCGTCGTCTTTCATCGTGTCGGTGTTCTTTGGGAGAGGATCGTCGGCAAGAAGATCCGATGTTCTCTGCCTGCTTCAGGAGGAAGTAAAAGGACGTTTGGTTCTCTGCCCGCTTCAGGTGGAAGCAAAAGGAGGTTAGGTTCTCTGCCTCACCGGGTGGTGGAAAGGAGGTTTTTTTGTACAGGCTTCTCCGCCTTGCTGTGGGAACAAAAGGAGAGTCACTTTTTGTTTAGTGCAATACCCGGAGGGGAGGCTCCGGGGAGTGGACGTAGGTCAAGTTGACCGAACCACTATAAAATCTGGTTTGCTTTTCTGATTCTGTTCTGCAATTTACTTTTTCTAATATTAACTGCTTGGGTGAATATCTGTGATTGATCTTTTCGTTCTTGTTTACTTATTTCCGCTGCATATTGTAGAAAAGATTTTCACTGTCGCTATCAAATTTTTAAATAACCAATTCACCCCCCCCCTCTTGGTTAGCCTCGGGACTAGTTCACTAGGGCTTAACATCCCTTTCGAACTTTCAGAGGTGATATGTTATTCTTTGAATTATTTTTGACCATAGAAATTATAATTTTTAAAATCCTTTTTGGTCTTTGAATCTATTATAGAATATTGTGTTTGTCACCTGAGATAGTACTTTTTTTATAGTATTCAATTCACAAAATAGAAGCACTACTAAAACTAAATCTGTAATGGCACTTAGATTAAATGATCCCCACCAATTTTTTTTTATCACAATACTAGGGATTAATTCCTCTCTTTGTATTTAATTGTGATTCATGTCCTTATATTGATAGTAGACTTATGGTTTCCATAAGTTGTGGCTACCTTTCTTTCACCTGTTAACTTATCCATTTAATCCTTGGATAATTTGGCTTGCATCTAATTAAAAACTCATAACAAAAATGAGCTCTTACAAAATCCCCCTCCCATAATGAATGGGATAATTTTTTGTAATATATAGGGGGACCCTTTTGTTTCTAAAAGGAAGCACTTTAAAGGAAAAATTTTTGTTAGTCTTCAATAGTTTATCATAACTTACTTCTTTTAGTAACTTAATGTGGTGTTGGGATTAGGTCCACGATATGAAGAATAAGTCCATCATAGCCAATATGCAAACTAAATTTCTACCTCATGTTATTTGGCCAAGATGGGGTTACATAATCTAAAAATTCTTCCAACCATTTTTGAAATTTATTTTGCTGCCCGATGTTTTGTCAAATGTGTCTTCTAGACATCGAGATAAAATTCATATTAATTAACAAAATCTTTTTTTTCTCCCCCGGTAAATACCTGATAGTTCTGCATTTAACTTAAGGTATTCATTTGAATGAATCCTTTCTTTGCATTGGTACGAATATCGTAGTGATAATTTTTTTAGCTTGATAAGCATATTGACACAAAACTCATTTCAATCTCAAAATTTTAAAAATTCAAATCGTATGGTCATCTCAGCAAGGCTTATTGTGTCATTTCTTGACCTAATGTGTCCATGCTAGGATATCACCACACATTTCATATAATTTGCACTTTAAATCAATCAAATCCTTAATCTCAAATTCATTCTTTCCCTTTCAAGAAAAATGGCCAGAAAATGGATCTTCTCCTTGTACGACAACCTTAACTTATCATTCATCCAACCCCACTTTGGTGATGGTAGCACCATCAAGTTTGGGATAGAGTTTGATAATCTTGAAAGGACTTTTTATGGCCAATAGTTTATAATTATCCAATCAACTAAAGTCACTAATAAGAAACCCATCTTAGAGATTACTATAGGATATGGGTATCATACTACTCTTGTAGAAAGTAGACCTTCATTATTCACTAGTGTAGGCCTTCCCAAGACTGCTCGCTCTAATAAGAAATTAAATTATATGATTGTGGCTAATAGACCTATTGCATTTAAAGTTCTTTGTCAGTTTGAAATTGGATCTTCAACAACTTCCCCATCCTCCACCATGATAAAAACATAGAGGAGAAATTGGAACCATCATATGAGAAAGAGGATGGAAAAGTTAAGAAACATGTTTGATGAATTAGCTATAACTACATCCAGAGAGACAAGTGAGTCTAGTATTCTCTTGACTTCTCCATACCTCATTAAAAGAATATTCCATCTCCTCTCAGCTGTAGATGGAGAGGAAGATGTAAGGTTGAATGCCCGTTCACCTCTAGCTCATGATTGTTCCAAAGCTAAGATTGTTCATGAAATGAAGAGGAAATTTACTAGCATGTTCAAGGGCATAGCATAGAAATGTTTAGTTATGCAATTTACAAGTTTAATTTATACCCTTAATGTTGGATTTTTCCAAAGTTTTACTTTAGAATTTAATATAATTTGAATTTTTATTTTTATTGATTATACTATTTATTTAGAGTTATATTCAATTTATATTATATTTTTATGATTTATATTATTTAGTTAAGTAATTTATAAGTTTAATTGAATTATTTAATTTCCAACCTATAGAAGGAACTTAGGGTTATGCAATTGATTTAATAAATGACCTCAATCGATCAAATAATTGACAATATGAGTCCAGGGTGACTCAAGGTATAATCACCAAAAATTTGGGGTCATTTGGACGAATGGGTAATTTTCTATGATTTCTTTTAGTTAAATATAATTAAACCATAAGTTGTGATTAAGGTTATTTTAAATGAAATTTTATACAAACTTTATTTTCCTTGATTATAAATTCAATTTATGGTTCAATGTAATTTATTTCATATTTTTATAATTTTTATTTAATTAATTAAGAATTTTATAAATTTCAACCCCAAATTTGTGGCTCAAATTAGGATTTGTTACATAAGTGCCTTAATGACCCCTAGTTATCACCAAATTAATTCCTAGTGTTTGAGTTTCATCCCTAATGGATTTGAAATGAATTTGTTCAAATTTTTCTAAGTTGACTAGGCCTAAAGTTAAGTTGATTTACTTAAGTGTCTCTAATGTTCAATGGAACTTGCAATCAAGCATGTCTAACCCCTAGACCAAAACATAAAAATTAGATAAAAATCAGGCCTTAGTGCTCTATGGATGACATATAATGAATTTTCAAACATTTGGGTCAAAATTAAACCTAAACATTTAAAAATTAAATCTCGCCCAGCATTAATTGAATAGCCAAGATCTAATTTATTCATCCCGTAATTTTGAGGGTTGGATAGGGATTTCGATATGAAAGTTCTGGAATGGGTTGTGAAAACACTTGAACTTCTTAAGGCTAGCCAAGACAAGGGTGGGGGTGAATTAATGTTTTAAAAATTTTCTCTCAAGGATATTCTTTTGAAAACTTAAACCAATCACACAAACATAAGCAAAAGAAAATAATTAAACAAATATTTTTACTCTTTTCAATTTTTATAAAAATAAAATGTGGAGATATATTTTATTTTATTTTGTTTGATAGAGTTTTATTTTCCTTTTTGAGGAAAATCAAAATCAAAACCAATCTCAATAATCTCAACATAGATTTGCAAGAAAGGTAAAACATGCAAGAAATTAATATGCAAAAAAATAAAATGTGGAAAGAAAAATAAAGAATGAGTACACCGAATTTATAGTGGTTTAGTCCAAACATGACCTACATCCACTCCCTCGTGTCCTCCTCTCCATGTATTATACTAAATATTTAGTGACTCTCCTTTTGCCCCCTCAACAAAGCGGAGAAGTCCTTATAAAATCTCCTCTACCAACCCGGTGCGGCAGAGTATCGAAATCTTTTCACCCTCTTGGTGAGGCAGAGAACATGGAATCCCTTTCACCCTCTTGGTGAGATGGAGTACAGATGATCTTTGGCCTTGAAAACTTTCTCCTTGAAGTTTCCTTGAAGATCAATGAAGACACATGGATGAACATGTGTAGAAGCTTGCTTGGAGAAACCACGTGAAATCCCCTCTCACACTACTTCTCCCTCTCCTTCTCCAATCTCCAAGACCACACAATAATATAGAACTTCTCAAGGTACTCTCCCAAAATTTCCTAACAACCAAAGACTCTTTCATAGTCCAAGAAGAGAGCTTACAAGGCTTCCAAAAGTCCATATTTTTCAAGTTAGTGGACTCTTTTTGTACAATACGATTTATGGATCATACAATATGATTAGTTTAAACAACCCTATTTAATCAGTATGAATAGTCTCAGTGTGATCAGTTTAAGTATCTTAAACTGATAGTACAAGATAAATAATGGATCATACAATATGACTAGTACATTTTACTTAAGTTTGTCTAGGATGATCTATAGGATAATCAAAAATTGTCTCCCTCAATCATCTAGAATGATTTGCATCTTACTATACAAATAGCTCAATAAATCAATTTTCATCTAGGACAATCCCTGGAATGATCGAAATTCATCTTTGTCAATCATCCAGTATAATCAAGGTTATACAATATAATTGGACTCATTAATTAAACCTTGATTTGATTGACTAATCATAGGGATTAATTTAGGCATGATTTTAAATATCACATAGTATGAACATGTTCATACATTAATATTAGTTCAAAATAAAAATTCAAATTACTTTCCTAAATCTAATTGGCATTTGGGCCTCAGATTTAAACTAATCGTCCAATACGATTGAGTTCATATATTACAAATAGTTCCAAAAGATTAATCACTTAATTAACAATTTTAATTAATTTCTTTATCAATTGATTGTACAGTACAATTAGGATCATATAGTATGATTTTTAAAATATCTGAACTTTATATTTTCCACTCCCCTGTATGTGTGTGTGCATGATTGCTAAGCTAGCATGCATCTTTTATAAGACCTTCAACTAAAGAAACATAAAAATAAATAAATAAATAGACTCTTATAAATAGGAAACCTATTCTACTTGATCTTGAGTCTTGATCCTTTATTACATGTTGTATGATGTACTTGAAATATTATTTTGCATAAGACAAATATGCAATAATGGTATTTGGATAAATAAAGTAAAAACATAAAATATTTATTATCATCAAAATCATAAGCTCAGGATCTCGGATTGCCACAATCTCCCTCTTTCTTATGATAAAAAATATTGTTGGTTGAATTTTCAAGTTTATTACATCTTCTCCTAATCTCCCCCTTACTAAATGATTTCTTTTAAAAAGCATAGGGTATATATATATATATTATTTTTCTTTTTTTATTAAAGAAAACCAAGGCACAAACACCAGACACCGAATGATAAAAAAATTATACTAAGTCAAAATAACCAAGTACAACCAACCTCCTACTCCCCCTTTTTACATTCCCAAAAAAGGAGAGACAACCAACTAAAAAGTGAAAGAAATTAAACAAGAAATACACAAACTAAAATAATAAAAGAAAACTACAGTACAACACATTAGAAGTAGTAAGGTCCATAATCAGGTGGTTGTGGTCGTTGTGGCTAAAAGTACTGGTGAAGAGCAAAAAATTGGTCACTAAACTAAGCTCTATCTACCTCATGTTGCTGCTGGTGCTGTTACTGGAGTGGGTCGTGCTATTATTGGAACTGCTCCGATTACTGATTGCACTTCTAAAAATGGGTATTCAATTGTATCTTCAATCAGTCAATCCTCTCTATAATCATGTCATAGAGCTTGGACTAGTGTGTTGGAGCTGGTGCTGGAGCTGGTGTTAGAGTTGGTGCTAGAAGGTCTCGCCCTTTCTCATCAAACTCAAGAAACATAAAAATAAATAAATAAAAATATAGACTCTTACAAAAAATAAACCTATTTTACCCAGTCTTGAGTCTTGATCTATTTTTCCAAGTGTACGATGTACTTAAAAAGTTAGTGTGCATATGACAAATATGCAATAATGGTATTAGGATAAATAAAGTAAAAATTAATAATATTTGTTATCATCAAAATCATAAGCTCAGAATCTTGGATTGCAACATAATATGATAAAATTTGGACTAACCAAGCAAAAACATGTGGATGATATTCTAGATTTTATCTTCTTCCTCTAAAAGATAAGAGGAATAAATTTTAATTTGTTTAAAACTTATCATAAAATGAACTTCAATACATGCACTCACTCACAGAGGGTCTTATATGCTTACACTTCCATTGTATAAAGTTTGGAGTCTTTATATAATGGGATGATTAAAATGTTTAATAACCTAGGGTTTGAGCTAGGTTTTAAAATTTACCTACATAAAAGAGGTTTTATGGCTAAATATCAGTCTAGTTCTCTTAACTCCAAAGGAAAGGTTTGTTGAAAGAGTAACGAGTAGAGGAGCATTAGAGAATAAGTATAAGGTGTTGAGATAGAAGGGCTGACGATGCTTCCAAGATTTTATGGTCGGCAATGTCCACACGATAGGATTTTGAATGGGGATTTTAGATGGAGTTGTGGGAGAGAAAAATGAAATGAGATATTGAGGGATTTTTTTGCACTAGATAGTGAGTGAAGTTTGAATGAATGGTTCCTTTAATTTTCCCTATTCGATGCACTAGAGCACAATCTAATGGCTGGGATTAATTAGGGTGATTCCTTAGGATGTTTACATGCGTTGTAGATTATTAAGGAGTAATGCTTGGCACTAGAAGTGGCCTGAAAAGTTAGCAAATGGCATGGGGTCATTTAATATGGTGGGGAAAATTTTTACCATTTATTCAGGCCTGAGCTACACCAAGCCATAGGCTTGGTTTGAACAAACCTAGTAAACTTCTAGAGACTCATTCTAGGAAATCAAACTAGCTGGAGTTGAGTAATTTTAAAGGTTTTAGGAATTTTTGAACTTTTGAGTATCCTTTGACCATTCAAGGTGTTTGGTTGGTCAAGCCTCTTACAATAAACCCTAGGGAGTATCAAAGTAAAATTGAATTAGGTTTAGGGGTTTAGGTTCAATTAATTTAATGTTTACACGCATAAGACCAAGGTTGATTTGAATTTTACCATTTCATGTGAGTTGACCAACTCAACTCACCATGAATGGATTAAACTATGGCTTATGTGTATTTATGAGGTCAAGTGGACTAAGCTTAAGCAATGGGGGCTGATTAATTACTTATATGCATTGGTTTAACCTAACATAGATTAGTTTGATAAGTTCTGGGCTGAGTTGACCATGTCAATATTTGATAAAGGAATGTGGACCAACTAAGTGTGATACTTTAGGATCTTTCATTAGTATAGTTGAGTGTGGTTAAGAGGAGTGATGGAGCCTATAGAGAGTAAATGAAAGGGTTTGAACTATTGAGGTTATTTGACCTACCCCACGTAGGTTGACTAGGTTATCCCTTAGCTTTGGAAGCTAGGGTTAATAAATTCAATATAGGAAGCTCCTAGGGTGAGGGTTCAAGCAGAGTTCAAAGTTAATATGCCAATGTTATGCATGATGAAGTCTATTAGTAGGTAGGACATCGATCAAGTTTTTTCTTTGGTTTTTCGGTCAATTAAGTGAGCTCCAAGGTTTAAAGTATTTTAAGAATGTTTAGATTTACTTTAGGTAGCATGAGGTTTAATGGCTAGGTCTAGGTCACTCAGACAAGTTATCAAATTCAAGTCAGGATATCTCAGGTATGTAGGGGTATATGATGTCATCATATGGTTAAACATAGTTAATGAGGATTGGACCTAAGGTCTTGTGTTACCTAGACTAGCTTAGGAATGATCCCATACTGATCCTGGACTAATCTGGACTAATCATAAGGATTTTTATATATGATTGAGCAGGCTTGAGTCTATGATTGATAAGCCAAAGAAAGAGACCTAGGGTTGGGTTCTTTCTACTTTAAGAAGTAATGTGACAATATACCAATATAGTGTTAACCTAAAGTAAATTTTAGGGTTTGAGATTAGAATGACCTCAGCTAAAAATGAGGTCAACATGCTTTTGATTAGTTATTTGCAAAAATTATAAAAAGAGAGCTTATTTTGCTTTTAAGAGGCTACTGCTACTGGAGTGGGTTGGACATATGTTTACTTTTTATTAGTCTATGGAGAGTTTAGAGATAAGAGAGGAAGAAGTGCATGGAGTCTATAATCATTGTTGTAAAGAATTTTTCAGGTGATATCTATCCTCACTTATCTCTTGTTCTTTTATTTTCTATGTTAAAATGAAATATATTTTATTTTGTTTAATTTTAATGTTTGTCTAAAACTTTTCTCTGGACTTATGATTCTTCAAAAAGCATGTTTTCCTAATATTAGATTTATAATTTCATGAATTACTCAAAGCTATTTTTAAATCCTTCATGCTTAATTTAGTTTATGTATAGGCCACGTATGAACTTAAAATATAGTGTGATCTACATCCGTGATCGAGGAGTAGAAGAATAATTAGGGGATTTAAAAATTAACCTTTCCATGCATAGACATATGGTTGTTAGAGTTTTGGGATCTTAGAGAGATATTAACATTGTAGTTGAGAGAAATCTTAGCTAAACACTATAATAAAGTAGATAGAGATGAGAAGTAATTATACTCTGATTCATAACAATATTAGAAAAAATATAACAATGGAAAGCATGTGTTTTTAAATATCATAAGTTAAAATTACTTTAGATATAGGATTTTCTTCTTAAAATCATAGAATTAATTTTTATTAGCACACACTTTTTATTTGACCGACAAGATAAATTTACTAGTTCATATAAGCAGTACCAGTGTAATAACCAAAATTATGAAAATTCAAATTTTTGTTTAAATTGGAGAGCTTCGATGTTGTGCTTGTTGGTGTTATGATACTAGGCTTGAGAGCATAGTAGCTTTAAAAATTATCATCACGATATTGGATTCTCTATTCTCCAGTAATCTAGTAATACGAGATTCAATAAGCAATATTATGGTGTTGGGTAGGAGCACTATGATGCTAGGCCACTAATGGTGTGTGTGTATATATATATATATATATAAATCCTAAGCAATAAAAGCCTCCAACACAACCACCTCTCCTCCATTTCAATTGCCTTGCCGTGGAAGAAGAAAAGGGTAAGGGAGAAGAAGAAGAGAGAAAGTAGTTTGGGACTTTTTCATCCATTGCTTAAGTTAGGAAAAGTCTTATAGTCATTGTAAGTGACCCGAATCTCACTTTAGTTTTCAATGATTTTGAGTTCAATGAATCAAATATATCCTAAATAGATAAAATGCATTGTCTCCTGATTTATCATGTTTTTATTGTGTAACTTTTCATATATAATAGATGCAGAATTTAGGGACATTTTGATTGTAATATTATTGAATTTTATTGAGTAAAATGAAAGTTATAATTTTTTGAAGTTATAGATTAATATACAAATTTCCTATTTTGTATAGATTTAAACATTATATTTTGCATTTCATTGATACAACTGATATAAAGTAACTATAGTACATGCAGGTAAGTTAGAAAGGTTGGTTGTTAACACTATACTTAATTCAGTTTGGATGTTAAAATATTATACCCTACGCAGGAAGGTGGGTCGACTGGCTTTTCTTTAAAGATGGTTTGTGGTGATATCCCAATTATAACCTATAATTGATTATTGATTATGTCGAAGAGCAGAGAGTGATGACTGTTAATGATTTATTGAATGCAACCTATAATAATAATGATAAAGAAAATGATAGTAAGATGATATAATGATGTAATGTATGTAAATGAAAGAATGAAAACACCATATTAAAGTTGGATGCTCTATCTTGTTAACTCTTATATTGATGCAATGCGTACATTGATAGAATTGATAAGTAGATAGAGAAATATATGTGCATTGTATGTGTTGATTTCATATAATTGATAAGATGGGAAATACTGATGACATTGATATACAATGATACCTTTATATTCATGCCACAATATTGCTTCATTGATCACTGATTTATTGACTTCCGATGTATTTACATTTTCACACATGTTATTGTTGATTCTCATTTTTCATTATTAATCATATTGCATCGTATAAGTGATGATTAAACATTGATGATATTGGACACCACTGATTCTATTGAATGATATGAGATGCTTATTAATTCCTTAGATCTTATATTGATTTCTTTAGTGAGTTTTGGGTTTCTGTTTGGCTTTATTGATTTTAGGTCAGGGAAGGGGTTAGGACCATGTGGAGTGAGACTTATTAAGATGTTTAAGTTTCTCCTTTTTATTTTATGTTTTTGTTATATTATTTTATAGCTATGATCTTTGATAAACTTATTGATTGTTAGTGATCTCATAGCTATTGTAAATGTAATTTTGGAGCATGAATATAGTGAAATATGTGTATGATATTTAATTGGTTTCACTGGTTTTGAATTATTTTGATGATTTATAGAAGCTCTAGTAAATAATTAAAAAGATAAAAGAGATAATTTTTCTTAATTTCATCCTAGGTCATGATAACCACAATGACCTTAGGGTAATTCAGAGTCCTTATTGGAACAAAACGCTACTCATTACATTATTCATTGACACAACACATATACTCAGGATTTACACCATAATATAACAAGAAAAATAAAAAGAATAATAATAACAAAAGTATCATGCCCTTCACTAAGCTACTTGTCCACATAAAATAAGGGAAAATTTCTTGTAACCATCCTTAAATACCTTCATAACAAAAATGTGTTGAAAATGTGTTAGCATCCATAGTAGCTTATGCATCCATACAAAGGAGATGAAGGATATAAAACTCAACACTAATTTTGGCAAGATATGACGGAATGAATCCACTGTAATTCAAATTCTCTACACACTCACAATTAAAATGGAGTCATAAGGCCTACTTGAACTTGTTATAGGGGATGCATTATAAAAAGTGTTGATGAACTCATCCTCTGTACATATAATATCATCCAATAGGGTATTTATATAGCAATATCCTAAGACGATATGGTCAATGTATTTGTTCATCACCTTTGATGATTTCTATAATTCATCATTCATGAAGATGACAACACATTGACATAGAGATTCCATTAAAATTTTTATCTCTAAAAACAAAAGGGAGGAGGGAATAAAAATAAAGAGCTCATTCCCACATAGGCCTTACTAAGGGATATAAAAGATGGTGGAGACAAAAACATCATGGTGTTATTCATATCAACATTTAAAGCCTAGATTTTGCGCATACTTCTATCATTACATCAAAGTATATTAGGCTTTTCCTCTCACGCCCTGGAAAATAGACACCATCAAGAACATGCCTCAAAATTGCCTATCAGAGGCATGCTACACATCTCACTCGAGTTAATTTTATGAGAAAATCTTCATCGAAAACAGCATGTGCTCACCAATTGGAAAATTAGCAATGGACTTTCCATCTAATGATAAATCATTAACTCACTTTAATGCCAAACAAAAAGTATTAAATTTAAAAAATTATCTAAGTTTTCTTCTCATCTGCTTCATAACATCAAAATATATATACAATTTTTATCATAATGGCTAAAGATAAAATTTATAATATATTTGAGAGAATTAATATAAAAGAACCCTTTTCAATGCTAAAATATCATTACTTAAGTATTTTACTTTATTTTTTATACATAAGCAAACAAAAGTGCGGTGAACCTACTTCTTACAACTAAAATTTCTATATGTAGGGGCAATTGCACCCTAGGCAATCAAACATTTGCTCTTGTAGGTACTTAAGAAGGAATCACCAACCTTTAATGAAGATATTCATTTACAAGAGGCTAAATGCCACTAATATCTTATCTTGTAGATCCACAATGTCCATCATAAGCTAGACATCCACCTTCAAGACCACCCCTTTTAGGAGCTCCCCCTCTTTCCCCAACACTCCCCTATAGGAAGAGGATTTTCTCCACAATGCTAACTTGCTCTACCAAAGCTTCAATTATGGTTAACACTTGAGCTAGGATGCATCACCACATGAACGTAGTGAGAGAAAAAATAGTGGATTTGCTAACATCTCCATTTCCTTGGGGGTTGGAGTCTGCTAAACAGTATTGGCTTCTTTTATTCATCAAATGTCACCATAGCTAACTCAACCCTTGCTACCTGCCTTCTTTAAATGTAGGCTCATCGGCATGAACGTCCTTCATAGGAGGCACCCCTATAGTCAGTAATAAAGGAATAGTAACAGAGAAGCTCCTTTCAATAAAACTTAAGGTACATCAAGTAAACTATTATGGAGGATCATCGTCCTAGTGTATAAGCCAAGTGCTCACTACAATAATGCCAATGTCTCGAACTAGCTCATTAGATGACCCAGAAGCTCACTCGAGGAAAAACAAATAATGGGCTCACTAATGGAGAATGATGCACGACCATGACATAGAATCCTACCCAATGATTTCAAATTGTTCTTACCTTCTTTGAAAGGAGCATCATACTCATCTTTCAACAAGGTTATCACAACCTCCTTGTAGGCTAACATCTCAGTGGTTTTTGACTCCACTAGATGCCCCAAGAGGAACTTGTCGTGTCAGCCACACAGCAAGGGGAACATCCTCAAAACTCAAGGAGAGGGTCACCCTGCTTGGACATTACTGCCTCACCCCAGAAATAGGTTTTGAGAGGCCTACAACTTTGGTCAATACTACAACAGTAACCTTCACCACACCTAGCTTCACTTTCATTTTCTTTGTTGTAGGAGGGGCAATTGGCTAAGTTGTTGGAATATTTGAAGACCTATGACAACATCTTTATCTTTACTTTCCAAAAGAACACTTGTCCTTTGCTCAATTCTTTAATTTCATCATTGAAATGGTGAATTGCAACCCTCCTCACAAGCTTTGCACTAAACTTTGTAAGCTCGGCAAGATCTATTTTATCATAGTCATAACATATTGTGGTTCAACTAAATGTTCAAAGGTGCAAGGGACTCAAGAACTTGTTCGCTTCTTATACGAGCTAGATATGAGTGGTGTCAAATCTCTTTCATCTAGAAAAATCTATATGGAAATCAAGTTTATTATACAAATAAAAGAATAATTTTATATTTAGTTTCCTTTAACTATTTAGTCGTCATAATAAATAATTTTCATTAATTCACTGATCCCTTTAACTACTTTCCATTCAAATAATCAAGTTAATTAAGGAACTAAATTAAAGTCGCATATTCCTTCTTAGGTGTTTAGTAGTTAGCTGACAACTTACAACTAGTGAACTGGCACCTTATGGACCTCAACAATGAAGACTCGCTAAGTGGTCACCAACCCCAATTTGGAAAAATGGCTAGATAAGAGCCAACTTTAAAGGAAATGTCAAGGGTTTACACGGATCACTTAGATTAGGGCGTGCCCTTCAATGAGAAGCACACCGTTAAGGCTACTTGCTATCATCTCGAGTAGTGGTTACCGATGAAATCCATCACCCTAGCTAAAGAGAAGGATCCTCCTAAGTGAATTCAAGCTCACCTCACCATGGAGTTCACTACCCTCGCAATTTAAGCAAACTCGTCCCTCACGTAGAAGTATTTCATAGACTCTATCTACGAAGTCATAGCACCACCAATTGACTCCTCAACAACAATCCTTTCAATCCGACCCCGTCAGCGGACACACTCACTCACTTGCCTACGAGTACTCAGTATAGGGGGACTCACCCCCGAAGCTGAGGAGTTGAACCAGAAAGATTCAGCCATTGACAGTGCCTATCAAAGCATGATACATGATAAGGCAATCCATACTCTGGGTCATTTACTATTGTAATTTTTATTTTTTTTTCAATGTAGCTTTTTATATAGCCCTAAGATCTCTATAAATAAAGTGTTAAAATACAAATTTTAGATCTTTTGGCACTTTATAAAGTGACTACAAAGCTTACACAATATTTCCCCAAAAAACTTTTTTTTTTTTTTTTTCCCTTACTACATGTTTTGAGGTCCTAGCCATCTTAGTTTGCCTGCTAGTAAAGTCAGATCTCACCACGCATGAACTTGCATCCAACATATATATGGTCAAACTATATTTACATTTCAAACTTCGGCAAGAATCACCCCTCGAGTATCCAAAATATGTTTGGAGAATGATTGTTGAAAAATTATCCTTCGAATCGACTCCATGTAAACTAAATAACTATCATTATTTTTTTGACTGCAGAACATTTATAGCGGACTGTATGAGAATTAAAGAAGAGACGGCTGAGATGCAATAACTGTATATGAACAGTTTCAACTATAATAGTAAGCATTGCATTGAATTGGTTGTTTACCGACTTTCTTGAAGAAGTATCTGTCAAAGCTACTACTCGGATTGGGTGGCCAACGGCTATCTGCCTTGTTAGCTAAATTATTAATTAATACTTCAATATTTATGAACGATGGCATGGGTCTACTGATCCATCCACCGGGGAAGAATCTCAAAGTAAAAAAATACAGATCCAATATAAATTCCATGTAAGACTTCATTTAATGCGAAAATAAATTACACACCAGCAAAAACTACAGTTTCTTTTCTTTTTCCTGTTTTGCATTTTCTAACGAACATGACAAATTTGGAAAGAGCCAAAGCTGCAAAGCCTGCACCCTTAAATCTCAACACAGAACATACGTTTGCCTCAGGATCAGATCTAATTTTGTATCAAGAATGTACAACAAATCGATAAAACATACTGCCATTTTGTCAAAATTATAAGATAATTATTTGTACTACAGAACAACACGTAACCAAAAATTTTTTTATAAGAAAAAATTGAATGCTTTCTTTAATTATATTTCTTGTAATGCAATTATTTCCCTTTGTGTTGAGGATGTCATAATTCGATTAAATAACCCAGAATAAATTCTGATGTTTTCTTCCAACTTGCTTCTTAACCCTGCCCACTGAATACTTCTAAAATAAAAATCAAAGCACATAACTTCTTTTGCATCATTTGTTTCCTTTCAACAAGACTACAAACTTGTTGTCTAGAATTCCAAATTAGATGGAGGATTATATAGTGAATTGGATTTTTTCCGGGGTGGTTCTTTGGGCAACAACATTCATGCTCATCAGACGAGCTCTTCCAAAGAGATCTTTCAACTTCTGCAATCGAATCGTCTCCACAATCCATGCATCGCTTGCTGTTTCTTTGTCAATCCTCTCTGTGCAGGATTGGAGCTGTCCAGTATGCCCTTTAGCATCCAAATCTTCCCAGTTACAGGTAAAACTCAATGAAAGTCTTCTTTTTTGGTGATTTTTTCATGTTTTGTTTTCCTTTTTTTGTTCTAATGTTTAAACTGGTTGTGAGACTTCAGCCAATTTCCCTGAGCTCAGAATCCAGTACTACATAGTTCTTAAAATTGTTTGCTGGAACCTCACGTCACCCAACAGACCTATCAATACAGAAGAACAATTTAATACTTGTTGGATTACATGACAGGCCACCCATTGTTTAAAAATAAAAACATTAAGAAAATTTCAGCATATTTGAACATTAATTTATGCTTTCAAAGAACCAGCTTAATCAAAAAAGCCATGAAAAACTAGAATAGGCTAAAAAAGGTTGGCAGAAAGTCATTCAAGCGGGAGAAAACTTGAGCTGAATTGGAAGAAATGGAATTTAGCATCTAAAGTAAGGAACACTCTTCCTCTCGTGACGAATTATATACCTAGAATTTGTTCCTTGAATTGTCAGCATGAGAGTTTCTGGAGACTGAAATCTACACCTCATTATTAGCACACCAGTTAGTTGTTCTATTAGTTTCTCTAAATAGGTGATTCATTTTAAATTAAAGATGATTTGACAGCAACCTGATATGTTGAAGGAGATAAAATCTGCTCCAAGCTCCAAGTTCTAAACAAGGGCTCAATTTTTTTAACTTTCAAAGAATCAACATCATCATTTAAGTTCTTTCTCAAGTGCCAACAGTTCAGCATAATAAGCAATACTAAACCTTCCACATGATTTATTGAAATTAAAATTATAGTTCATAAATTTCAGGTAATTTCATACCAACTAAATAAACCACAAAGGAACCAAAATTTTGATGTGATACTTCTTAATCCACTTAACAGAACAGAACCAACACATCAGATGCAGGTGTAAATAATGTATGAAACCCTGAATTATGATTAAACATTGCAGACCCATTGCCAGGATTAACATCACACCTTATTGCAGATGAAAACACTTGCGATCACTCTCTCATATATGATCTATGATTTTATATGCTGCCAATTCGACAAACAAATGAGTATTGACAACTCGGTGCATCATGCTGTAAGCATAGTTGGCATTGGATCAGGACTTGCCTATGAACAAGTAAGCGAACAATTTGATCAGCAGCGAATTGAATCTGTATTTGATATATTTGTGACTTGTTTTTTTTTTTTTTTAATTTCTTATTTGTAGTGTGGATCTGAAATGGTTGCCGCGTTATGGATCACTGAGATCTCCAGTCCTTTCTTGCACATGAGGGAGATTCTGAAAGAACTTGGCTACAAAGATACAGATCTTAATTTAGTATTTGATGTAAGTAAACTAAAAATTTGTTTAGTTTCTCTTCGGTATCAGGAAAGAACAAGGGTTGAATTTTCCTTTTTTTGCTTCAGATTCTCTTTGCAATAATTTTCTCCCTGGCAAGAATGGTTGGGGGACCCTACCTCACTTATCTAACTTTGATGGCAGAGAATCCCATTCTTGTTAAGGTATAAATATAGTTCATTGACTCAGCTCTTTGCCCTTGGAGATGTTTAAATCTTTCAGTTTAGGTTGTTTAGGTCAAGTTTTGAAGGCAAAATTAATTGAAAAAGGATAATTTCATTGATCACGGCTCATTTTGTCTAGCTTTAAGAAGAGCTAGAGCTAACTATTTAAGATAAATTTGACCTTGATTTGAACTGAAACCAATCCAGATTTTATTATTATGATCGACCAACACAGAAACAAGCATCTTAGCATATCTTGAAATGCACAAACAAAAACACAACTGAATATATGTATGAATGCTAATATCATTACACAAAGGAATTTATGTATACCGTCAATTGTTTATACTGACATATTTGTTGTGTAATCTCGAGCTAGCTTAATTTATTTGGGCTTTTAGGCCTAGCTCATTTCAAGTCTGACATGACCTGTCCCAGGCTGCTTAGTCTGCTAAGCCTAGCCAAAGCTATTCAATTTCGGAAGATCTTCCACTTAAATTCACAGCCATAATGCTTGTTTCTTCTTTTCATTAGATGATGGCAATGGGGCTGCAACTGGTGAGTGCCTTCTGGTTCTACAAGATCGTTAGAATGGTGAGATATAAATTGACCAGAAAAATTGCGTCAAAAAAGCCAGCAAAAGATAAAAGCTGAAGAATAATTGTTCAGATTCGTTACTAGCCCAAACTTACCATATTTTGGCTGGTCCAAACTCTATTGTTCTCAGAGTTGTTAATCAGTACTTAAACATTCTTTTCTTTTATTTATTATTTTTGAATAGTTGAGCAAGACGAAGATCTATATTTAGTGCCGTTTCTTTTATTTCTTGCCTGCTATAGAATACAACAATAACCATTAAATTTCAACCACAGTATTTATAACTTCTAAAATTTTAGTTTGATAACTTTTAGTTGTATGTCAATGATGGGATCACTTCAAGTTACATCTATATATATGCTTATGTAAGCCACTTACGGGTACCTAATAGGTTATTATTGATGAACTTCATCAGGTTGGCCACATAGTCATGGAGTTAGTAACCCAAAAGAAGCATGACCGCGCAGAATAACTAATGATGCTAGCCTATTGACCAAAAACCACTCTCTTCTACGAAGGGCTTGGTGACAAGAGTCACCTTGGTAGGACGGCTCAAGCCTTCATCATCCTCAGCAAGCTCCATCGAATGACTCGTGCAGATTAGTTTAGACTTTAGGTGCCACTCGCCTTAGGCATTCACTCATCCAAAGTGGTCATGGCCGTCCAACTACCACTTACATCTTTCAATTTTGCTATAGGAAGCACACACTAGAAGCCCATGGCTACAATCTTCTAGATTGGGTCAGTGTCACAACTTGACCTACAATTACCCATATACCGAATAGGTTATATCATGTCGGATTGTAACAGGACAAATTTTACCAAACCAATCTAGAGCAAATTTTATATTTTCCAATTTATTATAGACTACAAAGCCACTAATTTACTTCAGATAAATAAAGAAAATACTCATCATCAAATCTTATTTTCATTTTTCTCAAAAATATATATAAACAAAATAATCGTTTATAAACAGTACATGACACAAAAAAAAAATACAATACAGAGTAGAAAAGCCAAGACTGCCAAATCTCTAACAAATATACCTACAAACAAGTTAGAACCTGCAGCCTCTCTCTATACTCAACTCTCTCTTTTCCCTTGCTCTGACCTAAACTAGATGCAAAATAGCATGCATAAGTAAACCATTGCTCAATAAGCTACATTGAACCTATTTAAATTTTAAATAACAATAATAATTATTAAGCATAGAAAAATAGTGAGATAAAACAAACTATTCATACATAACCTTCATCAAAACAGTAATAGAACAAAATAATAACAAAACACTCAAAACATTACCAGAATCTATAGTGTCTCAAAATAAATCTTACAGCTTAGAACACTGAACAAATAATAGAGATAAAAATACCAAACAAATGCATTTGATCTTAAAAAAATATAAATTAAACCCATCACATCAGCTATTTAGAATAGATCATAATAATTTCTCTTAGGCACTTGTACCTCCTAGCTAATATCAAAATTTAGAATTCAAGTCCTTATGACTCTTTGTACTACCATATCAGATAATAGGCTTTTATAACTCCCAATACTTAGCACCATAGATATTAAGAATTTTGGGCCCTTATAACTTCAAATACTTAGAACTATAGATATTCAGAATTTTGAGCCCTTATAACTCCTATTCAAACATCATATTCCAATTTTTTTAGCACCTTATAGTTCTCAGCACAACACATAAAAACTTCTCTAATTCACACTTTTCAATATATAAACATAAAATATAGTATTTTCAGATATAGTAAATATTATTAGACTTATCACATAATTTAATAGAATGCCCTATTGGTAACAAAACAAACCAAAATTCAACATACAAATTTTCACATTTCTAGATCACAACCAATTTACCACACATTGTTAACAATTATGTTTAATGACTTTTATTGTACAACAACTATTTATCAGTGTCAATATTTTTTAAGAATATTTTAATTAACATAGAATCAACATTGCTGGGTGAAAATTCAGAAATAATATACCAAAACATGTAAATTATTGAAATATGTAATATATCAAGAGTTACACAATGAAAGTTTACTGAATGTTAGAATCTAGCCACATTTGTGTTGAAATTTCATTATTAAAATCAAGAAATCATAAAAACTCTGAACTAGTAAAAATTGAGATAAGGTAAACATAACCTACATCGATCAGGACATTTTCAAAACTGATACGGCAAACAAAATATGCTCGAAGCCATACAAAATGCCCTCCCTGTCTCTAGGATCTCACCCTCTCTCTCTAGCCGGCCGATTTTTATAAAATTTGTTAAAGTGGATTTTGAAAGTTATATAAAACTTTCCACCCAGCTCCATGGTGCTCCAGATCCCAATCTCATCATGCTTTCCAAAATTCATTTTTTAGAACTAAAAAGCCAAGCACCTCAGTGCCACCAACCCTAGTGCCACAGCACTCCGAAGGGAAAATTTCAGAATTCATATTTCAAACACACAGACCCTTAGGAAATAATCTAAAAGATAATTTAAGAATTCATAAATAAATAGAAACATATATAGACAAACTCAAAATGGGAATGTAGAACTTTAAACACACAGAACTTACCAAACTAGATCTTAAACCAGTTCAAACAATAATTGCAATGGATATTATAATTTTTCCTCCACAAAAAAATATCATCCTCAACATTTCAATATACAATTCAATTAAATAAATCTTATAATAATTTAATTTTAGATTCCTTCTCCCAATTAGTTTCTCTATCAGATATGTGCTCCCACCGCACTTTAACCATCAAAATCTATTTACTCTTCAATTTCCTAACATCATAGGCCAAAATCTTTTCAGGTCTTTCTCTATAGTTTAGATTAGGATGAACTTCAATCTTGATGTACTTCAATGTCACTTTCTTTCTTTCTTTCTTTTTTTGAAAGATGCAAATTGCAATAGATAAAGACCCTAATACCAACTACTAAAGAAAAGAAATACTAACATATTCCTCCTTTAACAAATTGACAAAGGAAGGAGGATTACTCTAGCTACTCAAATAATCCAAAAAAAAAAACATTATTAAGAGCGAAGTTAGCACACCAATCTGCTAACTTATTACAATCCCTAACAAAAAAATTAAAAATAATATTATTGAACTCTTTTAAGAATGTGAGCTCCTCCAAATATTCACAGTTCTTTCCCATCTCCTTCATCTTTAACCAATCTTGAAAAAATCTGATCACATTAGCATTATCCCCTACAATAATGATTCCTTTAACTTGAAACATCCAATCTTTTATAAACCGGCCCAATGATGAGATAGCAGAAAACTCCATTTGAGAAATATCCCAATGAATACAATTAAAACCAAAAGCAGGCAATAATCTACCTTTATGATCCCGAAATAAACCACCAATACTAGCCAAATTGGAGCTTGATAAAGATGCATCCACATTTACTTTAATCCAATCGGGAGGAGGAGGGTGCCAAGTATTAAAAGACTGTTGATAAGGCTAATTAACACCCCAGAGACCTGAGTAAGAATTCAATTGAACTAAAGATGCAAAGCTAATAGAATTAGCTGTAATAGCAATAATACTATCTTTAGATTCTCCATGAATTAGTATATTCCTTGATTTCCAAATTAAATAGACTGCTGAATAGTACACATTAGCTAAGAAAGCATCTTTACCAGAAATATATTTCAATCCCTTATAACAATCTTCCATAGATGAAAACATAGGAAAAGGAAATCCCCACATGTTCAAACACTTGATTACCTGAGCAATCTTAACACATTTCACCACCACATGTTCAGAATCTTCAATCTCACAACAACCTCTCGGGCATAAGTTAACGTCCCTCAGCCTTCTATACATAAGAAAATTAAATGAAGGAAGAGCGCCATTAAATAATCTCCACCAAAATGACTCCACTTGAGAATTCAACTTTAGCTTTTTAACCCATCCCCAATACACCTTATCTGATTTCTCCTGACCCCCAGCCTCCCAAGCCAATGCCGTTAAAGATCTCCTAGAATTTTCATTAATAAGCTCTAGCTGATCTCCTTCCAACTCATAAACAATCATAGTTTGTTGAATCAAGTGCAACAACTGATCTCCAACAAATTGCTTCAGCTCTGCAACATTCTTGTATCCATTTAGAATAAATTAATCTAATGCGATCTCATTTTTTTCAAAACATGCTACAAAATTAGGCCATTCATTTATCCTCTTATCTAGCAACCAGATATCTTTAAACATTCTAATAGACTCACCATTAGCAATTCTCTTACTCACTATAGGAGCCAATGCTTTAGCCCCAGCCGAATTAATATTTCAGGAAGTAGAATAGCCCTTCTTCAACTCACCACGCCAACTGAAGGAACCATATTTAGCATTAAGAATTTTTTAAAGCAGCAACTTGGAATTTGTGACAACCTTTCACGCCAATTTAGCCCTTAAAGGTCACACTTTGCTTGCACAAGAATGTAATCCACATCCACCACAACTCTTTGATATACACAAAACCTCCGAAGATACATAATGATGCCCCTTCATACCTCTTTGAAGGACACCAATCCTTTACTAGATTTAGAAAATCTGAACTTATGAAACACTCCTGAGTTATTAAGACATGATCTGGTAAGACCTGCCTTTCACAAAAGCCACTTGCTCATCTAAAATTAACTTGGGAAGGATAATTTTGAATATATTTACAAGAATTATAGCAACAATCTTATAAATAGTCTTACAAAGATTAATAGGCCTAAAATTAGCTGGAACAATCGGATTATTGACCTTAGGGATAAGCACAATTAACATTTCCTTCCACTCAGCATTCATCTTCCCATGAGTAAAAAAAATATTAATAGCATTCCAAACATCCTTATTAATAATATCCCAATACACCTTAATGAAAGAATAGGTAATACCATCATTACTTAGAGATTTGTTGGATCCAAGCTGTTTCACCAGTTCCAAGACTTCCTCTTTAGAAATTTCCATTTCCAACATCAACCTATCTAATTCATCCAACATCCGCAAAGGAGCAGACCAACCGTCAAGCAAGCAATTTCTGTCCTTCCATTTGTTCTTGAAGAAATTAAAGAATATTTCCTCTATACCAACTTGATCTTCAACCAGCATCCCATTCTCATCTTTAATTTGGCGAATCCAATTCCCATTCTTTCTAGCATTAGCAAACACATAAAAAAATTTTGAATTGGAATCTCCATCCGACATCCATTTCAGCTTGGCTCATTGCCTCCACCACGTATTAATGCATTCCATAGTATTGTTCACCTCGTTCACCTTAGATCTGAACAAGAGCATCTTATCTTCAGAAATGCCACCTGAATTAGATTTTTCTAGTTGCAACTCCAAAATTTCTCTTTTTAAGTTCTCCTTCAAACTTATGAAGTCTTTAAGCTTTTATTTACTCCAATAAAACATAGCCTTCAACAATCTCTTGAATTTTGTATTGAGGATCTCAGCATGACTCCCAACTGCCTTCTTCATCCAAGACTTAGCAACCATAGCCAAAGAAGCATGATAAGAAACCCACACATCTTCAAATCTAATAATCTTCTCGTAAGGAACTTTAGATTTCAACAAGTTAAAAACCAAAGGGCAAAGGTCAAAAGCTACCCTTGAAAGATGACAAACCACCATCAAATGAGAAGAATTCAAAGCTGCCGAATTTAACAAGCACCTGTCCAATCTTTCCAAAATACGAGCTCCCCCATCCTTATTGTTACACCAAGTGAACTTCGGCCCAATAAAACCCAATTCATGGTAATTATTATTCACCGTAAAAGCCTTCATCTCCTTGGGTCCTTGGGAAAAAGAGAAATTTTTCCCTCCCCTTTTATCATCCTTAGAAAGAACACAGTTAAAATCCCCCCTAACAATATAAGGTTTAAGCATAAAAAAATTCAATTCTAGTCCAAACCTCCCTCCTCTTATAAACATCCTTATTCCCATAAACTGGAGAAACTAACCACACACCTTTATTCAACACATTGACCTCACCAATAACAAATTGAGAAGAAGATTACAAAACCAAAAAAGAAGCCAAACTATCTTTCCAAAGAATAATAATGCCACCTGACAATCCTTCAGCTGGAACATGAAAGAAATCCCAATCATTTCCAATAAGATAATTAACTTCACCTCTATCTATCTATCAATCGAAGATAGCTTAGATTCCAATAGTCTCACAAAAAACATCATATTCCTTCACAAATTGTCTTAAATATAGAGAAGTTTGTCTTTTCCTAGCTCCTCTACAATTCCAAAAAGCAATAGAAGACATTAATAATTAAAAGGGGAATATTCCCTACCCTTATCTTTAATACCTCCATCTCCATTCCTATGTCTAGGAAGCACCATAACCGGGCCTAGCCTTTTCAATTCCTTAGAAAGCTTATTCTTCACATAGGAAGATCCACATTCTAAAAACCTCAGTCTAGAAGACTTAATCACTTCTTCATTCACCTTCCTAGGCTCACTAGCTATATCTAATTCACCCACTCCATCTCATACTTTCACCATACCTTCCTCCTCATTACTCACCCCATTTAAAATATTAAAAGGATTAACATCAGTATGAATATTGACAGCAATAGACCCTATAATTATACCACTAACAAATGAATCCCAAACTGAGTAAATATTCATAGCCTCTAAATTAATACCAGCACCATACGGACATAAAGTAGAAGCTTGGTCTTGAGCATGAACCACAACAACTTCTTCCTGAATAGAATCCTTAACTTTCAAAGTGTCTACCTTACCACCTACGATAATGCTAGCAACTTGATCCACTTCTATAGCTTGATTCTTAGCAATATTAGACTTGACCATATTCTGTACCACCCTCCTCTTCCAAGAGTTTTAAAATTTTTCTTTGCCATAGTCAACATGAATCCATGGACCATAATTAGAATCCAAATATTCACCCTCACTTCTTCCACCAGCAACTACATCATTAACTACAGCAGGGTTACCTGAAGTACCATTACCTTCCACGGCACCAAAAGAAGGACCATCAAACTTCTCCAGCCATCCAAGAAGATTTTCCAACTTCACCTCCATCCCACGCTCTGAACAAGTATTCTTAAAATGGCCAATTTTACCACAATTGAAACATAATTTTGAAATACGTTCATATTCAATTTTCTGGAAAAATCTTCCAGAACAGCCTTCCACCCAAACACCCAACGATAATTTGCTATCAAGCTTAATACAAACACAAACTCTTGCGATCTTCTGTCTCCCCCATTAAAATATATTCCCATCAATCATATATAGGATTCCCACCTTAGAAGGAATCCTGCTTGAAAGTTCGTGTAGGTTGTTAGACCAAATAGAACTGTCCCAATGCTAACTAAGAGGGGGGTGAATTGTTAATTTAAATAATTCTCTTGGATTTTAGAAAAACAGTTTAAGATATTCAAGATAATGATAAATTCTCACAAATATATTTTTCAACCACAAAAAATTAAAAAAGTGAAAAAATAAAATGTAGTAAAAAGTAAAGGAATAGAAGATACCGAATTTTATAGTGGTTCAATCCAACTAGACCCTCATTCACTCCCTGGAGAGTCCTTCTCCAAGTATTGCACTAAACAAAGAAGCCTTTACATACTCTCTTCCACCAACCCAATGCGGCAGAGAACCTTTGTCCTTTCTCACCCTCTTGGTGATGGCGGAGCACTAATGTCCTTTCTCACTCTCTTGGTGATGGCAGAGGACCAACACCTTTTCTCGCCCTTCTAGTGATGGAAAAGTACTAACATCCTTTCTCACCCTTCTCGTGATGGCAGAGTACCAACTCATCCTTTTTCACCCTCCTGGTGAAGGCAGAGAACCCGATGTCCTTTTTCACACTACTGGTGAAGGAAGAGAACCCGATGTCCTTTTTCACCCTCTTGGTGATGGCAGAGAACCCGATCTCCTTTGAAAACCTTCTCTCAAGAACCTTCAAGGAAGTAGGGCAGAGTTTTCAAGGAGCAAACAAGAGATCCTCACCTTTGGGAAACCTTGTGAATCCCCTCACAATTTCTTCTTACAAGATCTGTCACTCTCAACTTATAAAAAACTCTCCCAAACACTCTTCATTTCTGCTCTCAAAAGAAATTAGAAGCAAGACCTCTGAGTGTTAGTTTTTTGGACAGTTATATATGAAAGATAAGAAAAACTATCCAGAAAACTAAAAATTTTAACTTGAATTGGTCCAATCGTACAATATGATCAACGATCATCTTTACGAACAGTTCAAAAATCTATGTACGATAGTGTACGAACCTGATTTCATACTCTATGAATCATCTATACGAACTGAAATCTGTGGGCTTTGAAAATTCGGCCCCGGCCTCCACCTGCATTGCATTTCTTCGGGGAGGAGTTTTAACAGATTTAAGTTTCGGGGTAAATTTTGGAAGGTAGATGGGTTTGTAGATAAGACACTACCCAGAGATTTCGCCCTCATTTTGCGAGGACTTTATGATCTGAGTTCTGGTTTCCTATAGGCGCAAGCCCCTATAGTTAATTACCCCTCCCGATAACGAGAGAGAACTTTCAATTAAGGCTAGTTATCGATCAGATATGTAGAGATGCGTACATCTGGCATATAGTAGCAGTATGGGTTGAATGTTTGAAAATTTTGAAAATTTGATATTTAAAATCAGAAATTTCACCATCTTGCACTTAAAGCGGATGGTGGGGGAATGGATGATGGACCCGATCAAGATCCCATAGTTCCATCATCCCGGGCCATCGTGGTCCTTAGTCTACTTAGTCAGAGGAGGTAGTCGACCCAACCTGACAGAAGGATCCTTGTCGGCAGCCATGGGTTGCTTCATCCAAGGATAGCTTGTAGACCTGGGGTGAATATTTATCTAAGGGGAAAAATTTAAATCCACCTTAGCTAACAGAGGGATTTGTGCCCTATCGATCATATCCTATTGATTCATATCTCAAGGATTTGATGTCAGTGAGGAACGTATTGGCTCTGGCCATAACCGTTATCTTGTGGTGCCATTTGGCGGTAAAACCACTCGATTCAGAGGGCCCCGGGTCATAACTATTTATCCTGCAGTGCCATTTGGCGGCGAAATTGTCGGTTAGAGGACACGTTCCACGTCCTTACTAGCAGGAGATTGTTTGAGAATGGATCCTAATGATATTCTCGACCAGGCATTAGCTCTTTATGAGATGAAGTATTTTTTAACTTGTTAACCCTGGAAAACTGTTGTGGAGGGTGGATGGATTTTCTTTAAGTGTCTGATGGATTATTTTAATTTTAAATATTTTGGGATTTAGGATTGTTCGGGATTTGGAGTTTTGAATTTTGTGATAGTTTGGGAGGCATTTTGAAAATGTATGTGAACCCCTCCAGTTTAGATATACATTTAACGCGGTCATCATCAGGGTGTGGGGTCATTCATGTTTTTATGTTTTGAACCTTGTCGACTCTATCTAGCAATTGATAGAGGATTGGGTTTCGTAGGCTTTATGCCTTTGTAAGTGAATTCTCTTGATTATAGACCTTGAAGGCTTAATATGAACGTATAAAACAAATATTTTGGTCGACCTCGTGACTGTATATTCATTTAATAGTTCGAGCCGTGTCGACCCTTATCTACCTAAATAGAAGGATCGGGCTTGAACTTGAATTCACTTATTGACCTACGTAGCATCCTTGGACGTAACGTGTGTTCTCACAACACTCTTGCCAAGGCCCATGCGGGCTTAAGATTGCATTTTCCCTTTTTGTGTACCTATATGTATACAAATTAAGGTGCACGTGCGGGGGTATTTTGGACACATAAAGGGTCTTCTATGGCAGCTCGTAGAAGTTCCTCTTTGATGTAGCCCTTTCAATATTTGCTTGTGGACAGTATGTTGGATGCACGACCACTGTTCTTCTAGAAGCTTGCAAGCCTGAATAATCTTATCCAACTCAATGTGTAGAACATGGTCGAATCGAGATTTACTCCATTTCTGAAAATGATCATTTGATCTGATTTTCTTTTCCCAGAGCTCGTATAGAAATCCGTGGCCACTACCTTGAATTAACACCTATAGTGATGGAAGAAACATCAAGTTGTCCAGGAGGTGCTTGCAAATTATCCACTTCGAAATAACTATTGTGGCCCTTGGAAATGATTAGAATAGTAGTGTATATTTTTGTTTGCAATTGTGAATTTAGGCCACCAAGCTTTGCATCGATCTTTAATAGCATATTTGTCAAATGTTGATTATTAACTCTAGCGAATGTGATGTAGTGTGTGTTGACATTGACTGTATAGTAGCATTTATCATCATCTTCTTTGTATACGTTGATTGGTGAGTCACCACATTTTCTTGCATGTCTCTTAGTACTATGTATCCAAGAGCTAATTAATGTTACATTATGTCTAGCTTGACTTTCCTACCATTGCTAATAGGTAAGGCCATTGTATGCATTCTCAATCTTCTGCGAACAAGTTGCTTTGAACACAGATCTTCTAGCATTGTCTACAAATGCTTGCGTTGACTATGGCTCTTCTGCATTTGTTCACCAGTGAATGGTATTTGATCATGAGAATGCTGCAACATTCATCACACATCTCTCATTACCATTCATGGATAGTGTTCCATGCGTATTAAAGCTCCTTTGTTACTTGTTATATTTGCATGCGAGACTCTTTATTAATCATTGTTGCTTGTTACTATTAACATGCTTGTTGCTCTTTCTTATAGGTGTAAATGTTACTTGTTCTCATTTGCAAGCTAACATAGTTGAACACTCTAAGTCATTCAGATTTTATCATTCCTCGTTTGCATGCACTGAGAGCTTGTCTTCCACTTGCTAGCTTGCATAATGACAATGATTATAAAGCTACCATTGCATTCATCATATGTCCTTGTTTGCTTACATGTTGACTGTGAGAAAGCCACACATCAATTTGAGCTTGATATTTCTTTAATGAATTAAAGCACTCGTTAAAGATTTCTCCTTAGTGGTGTTTGTAAACTATCGAGGTAGAGAAGTTCTCATATTTGTTGCATATTGTTCATATGCATTCATCACAAAACTATTGTAGACTATAGGGATATCCTAGCATTTGTTACATGCTTCTGCATATGCTTGTACGTTGACTTGTATTGCTTGTGGGAAGGTCGTATTTTAATTTGAACACTTGTTGCATGTCTCATTTATTTTTTATCCATTAAAGGCATCATAGACAGAAGTCGAATTATGTTGCTTACAAGTCATCACTATTTATAAGTAGATAGTGATTGCAAGTCTTTGCTTTTGCTCAAATCTTTCCTCATATCACTTAACTTTCAAATCAAATGCAAGTTCAAGTTCACTTAATGCTCAAATCAAGTTGAGTGTAGTCCTTTATAGCTTATCAAGTGCCTTGTATCACTTTCAAGTTCAAGCTTCTTCTTATTCAGGTCCATGTTGTTACATTGAGTTCATTCGAATTTGAGTCAAACACTTGTAAATTCAAGTCCCAATTTCACTTGATGTTGTACAGCTCGAGTTCAAAATACAAGTTCAAGTTTGGTCTTCTATATTCAAGTTCTATTTGTTGCAAATCTTGTTTTGATGATGACAAATATGTTTCCAGTGTGTTTTGCTTGGCTAATCTGTTTCAGGCACAAAAGACCACGAGCCACTCAAGCCAAGTTAAGATCGGGTCCAAGTGTGTCCAATGTACTAGTTTTTCATTTTATTGAGTCAATTGTAATGTAACTGATCCCCTAGCTAAGTAACCTTGCACACACACACTCAGGGGGAGAGCTTGAGTGAATTAGAGTTTCTGTTCAGTTTTTGTTCAGATCGTCCTGGACGATATTGACATCGTCCTGGATGATCTGGTAAAAATAGAAACCCTAATTAGGGCGACTAAGTTAAGAGGGTCTGATTAAGCAGATCGTCCTGGATGATCTACGGATCATACGGGACGATATGCCCAAATCAGAAATTCTCAGCCGCCAGATCAAGTTAGGCAAATTCTTATTTTTAGATACTTGGTCTGATCGTCCCGGACGATACGTGTATCGTCCCGAACGATTCAGTATAATCATGCCTAATTTAATCTGGTAATTAAGGAAAGTAATTTATTTTTGGTTTATACGATCATATCGTCCTAGACGATCACAGGATCGTCCCGGACGATCATGATCGTCTAGTGCATTTCAGCTGTACGTCCCGAATTTTGTTCAAGATGATTTGGGCACTTTTTGAACTAATCGTACAGGACGATGTCCCTATCGTCCAGGACGATGTCCCTATCGTCCTGGACGATCAAGTCATTTTTTGGTCGTCCAGCACAGATTTCTCTGGACGACCCGAACTGTCTTCTGGACGATTTTCCTCGATTTGCACTAATCGTCCCGGACGATCGTAGGATCGTACGGGACGATATGAATAATTTTTTCTACTGATCGTCCAAAAGAGCCAGATCGTCCAGGCTGAAACAGCTGAATTTGAACTGATCGTACAGGACGATCTACCGATCGTCCTGGACGATCTACCGATCGTCCTGGACGATCTTGGCTGACCAGTTGAGATTTAGGGCAAATTTTAAGCCCTCCTATAAAAGTACTTTTTCTAAAAACAAGAAAAATCTTTTACTACCTTCCTTCCCTGAGAAACCCTAGAGAGAGAGAGAGAGTTGAGAGAGAGAGATAAGATCTTTTGAGGGGGAGTTAGTGAGGGATTCACTAAGGTTGCTCCAAGCACGGATCAGAGTCGTCTTCTCCGCTTGTGGTCTTTCGTCTAGTCGGTGTTCATCGTGGGAGGATCGTTCGTAAGAAGATCCAGGGTTCTCTACCCGCTTCAGGTGGAAGCAAAAGGAGTTTGAAGGTTCTCTGCCTGCTTCAAGAGGAAGCGAAAGGAGGTCGGGTTCTCTGCCTCACCGTGTGGTGAAAAGGAGGTGTATGTACAGGCTTCTCCGCCTTGCTGTGGGAGCAAAAGGAGAGACACTTTTTGTTTAGTGCAATACCCGGAGGGGAGGCTCCGGGGAGTGGACGCAGGTCAAGTTGACCGAACCACTATAAAATATGGTTTGCTTTTCTGATTCAGTTTTGCACTTTACTTTTCTGATATTAACTGCTTGGGTGAATATCTGTGGTTGATCTTTTCATTCTTATTTATGTGTTTTCGCTGCTACGTATCGAAAGGATTTTTAAATAACCAATTCACCCCCCCTCTTGGTTAGCCTCGGAACTAGTTCACTAGGGCTTAACATCCCTATCGAACTTTCAAGTGGTATCAGAGCGGGATTCAAAATTTAGGTTTAAAAACTTTTGAATTTGATCCATGGCTAACTGTAACAATCGTAATACTGCTGAAGGCTATTCCATTACAAGACCACCGTTGTTTGACAATATTCCTTTTGATTTTTGGAAAACACGCATGTCTACTTTTCTGTAATCTATTGATTATCGCATGTGGATGTTAGTTAAGGATGGATACGAACCACCTTTTAGATTGATTAACAATGTGAAAACTGAGCTACCTTTTGCTGATTGGACGTTTGATGATCGTGATTTAGCACAGTTAAATGCAAAATGCTTGAACTATTTCTTTTGTGCTTTAAAATCTGAAGACTATATGCGTGTTTCTACTTGTACAACGGGAAAGGAAATCTGGGATAGATTATGCATAACATACGAAGGTACAACTGAAGTCAAACAGTCTAAGTTAAACATCTTGTTACATGATTACGAACTTTTTCGTATGAAACCTAGTGAGACTATTTCAGAAATGTACGCAAGGTTCACTCAGATTGTTACCTCTTTGCATGCTCTAGGTAGAGAACTTACTAACTACGAAAGAGTGAACAAAATTCTTAGATGTTTGCCTGCTTCTTATGATGCTAAGATTACTGATATTACTGAATCTAAAGATTTAAATACTTACTCTATTGACAGCTTACTTGGATCACTCATTTTTTACGAGCAAGGGGTGAACCAAAGGCAACTTGATGCAGGTGAACACAAGAAAGAGAAGACAGTGGCACTAAAGGCCAAAGATTCAGATGCTAGCACTTCCGGGTCTGATAGCGATGATGTTACCTTAATCACAAGGCAATTCAAAAGCTTTCTAAGGAAGAAATATAAGAACTATCAAAAGTGGAACAAGGGTAAGTCCAATAAAAATTTTAAGGGTTCATCTGAATCTGTTGGTTTTGAATGCAGGAAGCCTGGACACATTAAGGCTAATTGTTCAACACTTAAAGCTTACCCAAGCAAGGAGAAGGGTGAGGAGAAACCAAAGTTTAGAAAGGATTCAGAAGGCGTTCTAGGCAGACTCTGCATCCGACTCTTTTGAGACTGAAGCTGAAGAGGAGGAAACAAACTTATGTCTGATGGCTGATGATCACCCTGGTCAGTCGGACCAGGAAGAGGTATGTGAGCTGACTTACGATCAATTATTTGATGTTTCTGAAAGAATTCATACATCCTATAAGAAACTTAAGAAAACTCATGCTAGTTTGAAATTAGATTACTTGACTTTGCAAAAAGAGTATGATTCTGTAGTTAAAGATCATTCCACACTTGATTCCAATCACATGTCCTTGCTTGATGAATTCGATGAGTTGAATAAAAAATATTCTGATTTAGTTTTTGAGCATGATTCATTGAAAACCATGCATGTGGACTTAGAAAGAGCTTTTAAAGAGTTAGATATAATGGCTGTGAAGTAGAAAGTAGTAATGGAACCTTAAAATTTGAAATTGCAAGTTTAAAGAAAGAAAATGAGTTTTTGAAAGTAAAAATCAGTGCTTTTGAAAAGAACAAAACACCGCCTACTTTTGAACAGTTTTATGCACCGCCATCATTTGAAAAATATGTTGCAAGTTCATCAAAGCATGTTTCATATACATCTAGGAAGAGGCACTATCGCCCACGTAGATTAGTTAACCCTTTTCCTGGTGTTAGATGCTTTTCATGTGGCATGTTAGGACACATTTTCCATACCTGCACTATTCACCGTAGTACACATTGGGTGTGGAAATCCAAACTGCCTGTTTCACAGCACAGCACGCATGCATTGCATTCTTCTTTTCATAAGAAGGAACCCAAACCTGTTTGGGTTCCTAAGACTGACGTTTGATACTTTTGTAGGTGTGCTCTCACACAAGACCTCATGAGAGCATGTGGTACCTGGACAACGGATGTTCTAGACATATGACTGGAGATGCAAATCAGTTCATTTTGCTGGAGGCCAGAGCTGGAGGCAAGGTTACACTTGGAGATAACACCACCAGGAAGGTGGTAGGCTCAGGTATAATTGGTGATTCAAAGAATTTTATGATTGATAATGTTTTACTTGTAGATGGACTGAAACACAACTTGCTGAGCATCAGTCAACTATGTGACAAGGGATACAGCATCAAATTCCTGCCCACTAGCTGCATTTTAAGCTTAAATGATGAAGTTGTTTTGCAGGGGCAAAGGATCAACAACGTCTACAAGCTGGATGTAAGTTGCATTAAATCTGATAATTCAATTTGCTTAAAAACTGCTGCTGATGAGTCTTGGTTATGGCATAGGAGATTGTGTCATGCCAGTATGAAAACCCTTAGGAGAGTCACCCAAAAGGACTTAGTTAGAGGTGTGCCCAAGCTTAAGTTCACCAAGGATCACCTGTGTGATGCCTGTCAGTTGGGGAAGCAAGTCCAGTCCTCTTTTCACTCTGTTAAGGACATTAGCACCTCTAGACCTTTAGAAGTTCTTCACATGGACCTCTTTGGACCCATTAGCACTGCCAGCTTAGGGGGGAGAGTCTATGGTTTTGTGATTGTAGATGATTATTCGAGGTTCACTTGGGTTAAGTTTTTATCACATAAATCTGAGTCATTTGATGAGTTTAGATCCTTCTCTACTTGGATTCAGAAGAAGTTAGGATGTGAGATTATTACCATCCATAGTGATCACGGAGGGGAGTTTGAAAATGAAAGATTTGGAAGTTTTTGTGAGAATCATGGGATTAGTCACAATTTTTCAGCTCCTAGGACCCCTCAGCAGAACGGGGTAGCTGAAAGGAAGAACAGCACCTTAGTGGAAGCCGTTAGAGCCATGCGAGCCGAGTATTCACTTCCAAAATACTTTTGGGCTGAAGCGGTGAACACTGCCTGTTATGTGCTGAATAGGGTGAATGTGAGAGTCAAACTGAACAAGACACCTTATGAGATCATTAAGGGTAGAATTCCAAATCTGTCCCACCTCCATGTCTTTGGCTGTAAGGTTTTCATTCTAAACAACGGGAAGTCATCCTTAGGAAAATTTGACCCCAAATCTGATGAAGGAGTATTCTTAGGATATTCAAGTGTGGGGAAATCCTTTAGGGTGTTCAATAGGAGGACTTTGGTGGTGGAAGAAACAACCCATGTAGTGTTTGATGAATCTGATCCTAAGGAGTCTAGATCTGAAGTAGAAAATGAAGAGATTATTGAGGTTACCCAAGGAGTTGGAAATACAAATTTGGAGGAAAGGGTAGAACCTCAAACTGAGTTGCCTAGAGATTGGAGATATTCTTCGAGTCATCCTAAAGAACTGATCTTAGGAGACCTTTCTGAAGGTGTTAGGACGAGGCATGGACTTAGGAAGGAAGTAAACCATTCTGCCTTTATCTCAATGACTGAACCCACCAACATCAATCAAGCCTTGTCGGATGAATTTTGGATTTTAGTTATGCCGGAATAATTGAATCAATTTGTAAGGAATGATATTTGGGAGTTAGTAGAAAGACCTAAAAATCAAAGTATTGTGGGAACCAAGTGGGTCTTTAAGAATAAGATGAATGATTCTGGTGTGGTGGTGAGAAATAAGGCAAGATTGGTGGCTAAGGGGTATAATCAGATAGAAGGGATTGATTTTGAGGAGACTTTTGCCCCTGTAGCTAGATTGGAAGCCATTAGAGTGCTACTAGCCTTTGCCTGTTATAAGGGATTTAAGCTGTTTCAAATGGATGTTAAGAGTGCCTTTTAAATGGGGTAATTAAAGAAGATGTTTTTGTAGAACAACCACCAGGTTTTGAGAGTTCCCAATATCCAAGTCATGTCTATAAATTAAAAAAGGCCTTATATGGATTGAAACAGGCACCCAGAGCTTAGTATGAGAGGCTTAGCACATTCCTGTTAGAAAGAGAGTTTGTTAAGAGAAGCGTAGACACCACCCTTTTTCTGAGGAGATTAGGGGATGACTTACTCATTATCCAGATCTATATTGATGATATAATTTTTGGATCTTCTGATAAATATTTATGTGAAGAGTTTTCTAAAACAATGAGTAAGGAGTTTGAGATGAGTATGATGGGAGAATTATCCTACTTTTTGGGGTTTAGCATAAGGCAAACGGATGATGGAACCTTTCTCAATCAATCAAAATACACTAAGGACATTTTGAAGAAATATGAAATGGACAAAGCCAAGCCAATCAATACTCCCATGCCCTCCTCAGTTCAGTTAGATAAGGATTCAAATGGAAAATCTGTTGATCAGAAGAAGTATAGAGGGATAATAGGTTCACTGCTTTACCTAACTGCTAGCCGACCTGATATCATGTTTAGTGTCTGTCTTTGTGCTAGATTTCAGGCTCATCCTAAAGAGTCCCACCTGACTGCTGTTAAGAGAATTCTTAGATATCTTTTAGGGACCCCAAACCTAGGAATTTTGTACCCTAGGCACAACACCTCTTTTGAGATCATTGGATATTCTGATTCTGACTTTGCTGGGTGTAGGGTGGATAGGAAGAGTACCTCTGGGACTTGTCAATTCATAAAACAGTCGTTAGTCTCCTGGTCCAGTAGAAAATAGAACTCAATTGCACTTTCCACTGCTGAAGCTGAGTACATTGCCTTAGGAAGTTGTGTGGCCCAAGTTCTTTGGTTGAAGCAACAAGTCTTGGATTTAGGAGTACCTGTTGGAACAATTTCTATTCTGTGTGATAATACTAGTGCCATCTGTATCTCTAAGAATCCAATCCAACATTCTAGGACCAAACACATTGATATTAGGCATCAGTTCATTAGGGACCATGTTATAAAAGGGGACATTGAGCTACATCACGTAGCAACTGAAAATCAGCTGGCTGACATATTCACTAAACCACTGGCCTTTGACTCATTCAGTATTTTGAGAACCAGATTAGGAGTGATTGATATAAATGATTGATTCTGATGACTGTTGATTTATGATTGTTCTGATTGGTATTCTGATGTCTGTTAGTTAGTTTTGATATTCTGATTTCTGATTTCTATTAGTTAGTTTTGGTACTCTGATTTCTGTTAGTTAGTTTTGGTATTCTGATTTCTGATTTCTGTTAGTTAGTTTTGGTTTGATTATTTACTTTCAGTTGATTTTATTTCTTCTGCTGATTTCTGTGTTAGCCTTACTGTTAGTTTGATTTGAGTATTTACTTTGCTGTGATTTTCTACCTGTTTTTATTTACTGGTTCATATCTTGCACTTTCTATTTTATGCTTTTCAAGATCTGATCACCGCTCACTACTTCTAATGATCTGAATTTTTGACTGGGAGTTTTTACCTTATTTTGGTTTGAAAGCTGGTAAGCAGTGATTGATTCCACTGAATCTGTTAAAGGGAAGAAACATTGATGATTGTTTCTCTTCCTCTAACTCCTTTACTAGTGTATAGTTTCTTTTGAATAAAAATCCTCTTCAAAATTAAAATGTTAGTTTTTGAAATAGAGATTATTTTATCTTCCTACAGTAATCTGCCTCATATCAATAGTGGTTTTCAAAGTCTTGAGTCATTAGTTTGATTTTCTAAACCAAGTGATTGCATTTATCATATGTTGATGGCTTTTGTTTTGTGAATCGTTCTTCCTTACTGTGGAGAGTCATCTCCTATGTCTGGAAGATAATCTCACAGCTGAGACTCTTTACTGATTATGAAAAGGAGAAAGCTTTTAAAAGATGCGCAGTGCGCCAGATAATTTGAAAAAGAGGCATAAAATGAGCCCAAAATCGAAAAGATGCGAAATTGCCAAATTGGATACACAAAGTGTATCAAAAATCAAAAGATGCGCAAAGTGCCAACCAATTTGAAAAAGAGGCACAAAATGAGCGCAAACCAAGCTTTCTTCCCTTTCAGATTGTTAAATGTCTTAGAGAAATCTGTGCGCCACTTAATATTTTCAAAAGCTTGAGTTTTGAAAATCCCAATTTCTGATTTTTTACTTTGTAACACTATTATATCAGATATTTTTCTGGAACGAGGCTTGAAAGGATCTCTTTTCAAATCTAATGTCTTTTCTTCTGAATCAGATTTTTGTTTTGAAAGAGGTTTGTATCGATAAGGTTCCCGGGGTCGGAGTTACGAAAGTTGATTATTTCCAACCTTTTCTGGATTTCAGCGCTGTCAATCATCCTGTCATTGATTTTTGAATCTAAAATCAAGAAAAAAAATTCTGATTTTCTCGAGCAGCTTGATAAAAAAAAATACTTTTATGTGTTTTTGCGGTAAGTTTTATTCATTTTTTGTGTTATTTTTATTTCATGGTTGTGTTTTTGGGATCCTGATCGATCATCTTCATCCTTCATCTTTTTTTATTTTCTTCACATCGTCCTGGACGATACCACTATCGTCCTGGACGATACCACTATCGTCCTGGACGATCCACTTCGTCCTGGACGATCCAAACATCGTACTGGACAATTTGTTCAAAATCGTCCCCACACTGCTCCTGCTGCTAAAAATTCTAATTATTGGTGATCATCCTGGACGATCCTTACATCGTCCTGGACGATATGATCCATATCTTCCTGATATGATCAAACGGCTGACAGTGCACCAATTATTGTCCATCGTCCTGGACAATCCACCTCATCGTCCTGGACGATCCACGTGTTAGCTGCTGGACGATTGGAATTCGGCCCGTCCGACATATTCCAGTTCCTGCTGCACCAGAGGCACCTGCAGCCCTTCGCATTGCCTCTCCCTTTGACCACCTGGTGCAGCGCTTCGATCAGTGGGAGGCTAGATTTGACTCCTACGTGGTTGCCTAGGAGCAGCGGCACGCCGAGGACATCCAGCGCTTCACTGACTATACTGCAGAGCAGCAACAGCAGCATGACCAGGACATCGCCTGGATTGGAGCCCACTTTCAGGCCATTCACCATTACTTCAACCCTCCACCGCCACCTCCTCCTTCCGATCAGGATCCGCCTCAGTTTTAGTTTCCTGTTTTGTAGTTGTTCTATTTTATGTTTTATTTCTGTGTTCTATTTTTCCCTCCTCCTTTTTTGTGATGTCAAAAGGGGGAGTCAGTTGTAGTCGTGTCTGTTTCTATTTTATGAGTCATGTTTTCTGTATTGTTTTAGTTGTTAAATGAAAATTTGAAAAAATGTTTGTGTTTTGATCTCCTAGTTTACTTTTATTTTCAAACTACTCTATAAATGTTTGCCATCATCAAAAAGGGGGAGATTGTTGCAAATCTGGTTTTGATGATGACAAATATGTTTCCAGTGTGTTTTGCTTGGCTAATCTGTTTCAGGCACAAAAGACCACGAGCCACTCAAGCCAAGTCAAGATCGGGTCCAAGTGTGTCCAATGTACTGGTTTTTCATTTTATTGAGTCAATTGTAATGTAACTGATCCCCTAGCTAAGTAACCTTGCACACACACACTCAGGGGGAGAGCTTGAGTGAATTAGAGTTTCTGTTCAGATCGTCCTGGATGATATTGACATTGTCCTGGATGATCTGGTAAAAATAGAAACCCTAATTAGGGCGACTAAGTTAACAGGGTCTGATTAAGCAGATCGTCCTGGACGATCTACGGATCGTACGGGACGATATGCCCAAATCAGAAATTCTCAGCCGCCAGATCAAGTTAGGCAAGTTCTTATTTTTAGATACTTGGTCTGATCGTCCCGGACGATACGTGTGTCGTCCCGGACAATTCAGTACAATCATGCCTAATTTAATCTGGTAATTAAGGAAAGTAATTTATTTTTGGTTGATACGATCATATCGTCCTAGACGATCGCAGGATCGTCCCGGACGATCATAATCGTCTAGTGCATTTTAGCTATACGTCCCGAACTATGTTCAGGATGATTTGGGCACTTTTTGAATTAATCATAAAGGACGATGTCCCTATCGTCCTGGACGATCAAGTCATTTTTTGGTCGTCCAGCACAGATTTCTCTGGACGACCCGAACTGTCTTCTGGATGATTTTCCTCGATTTGCACTAATCGTCCCGGATGATCGCAGGATCGTACGGGACGATATGAACAATTTTTTCTACTGATCGTCCAGAAGAGCCAGATCGTCCAGGCTGAAACAGCTGAATTTGAACTGATCGTACAGGACGATCTACCAATTGTCCTGGATGATCTTGGCCGACCAGTTGAGATTTAGGGCAAATTTTAAGCCCTCCTATAAAAGAACTTTTTCTAAAAATGAGAAAAATCTTTTGCTACCTTCCTTCCCTGAGAAACCCTAGAGAGAGAGAGTTGAGAGAGAGAGAGAAGATCTTGTGAGGGGGAGTTAGTGAGGGATTCACTAAGGTTGCTCCAAGCACGGATCAGAGTCGTCTTCTCCGCTCGTCGTCTTTCGTCTAGTCGGTGTTCGTCGTGGGAGGATCATTCGCAAGAAGATCCAGGGTTCTCTGCCCGCTTCAGGTGGAAGCAAAAGGAGTTCAAAGGTTCTCTGCCTGCTTCAGGAGGAAGCGAAAGGAGGTCGGGTTCTCTGCCTCACCGTGTGGTGAAAAGGAGGTGTATGTACAGGCTTCTCCGCCTTACTGTGGGAGCAAAAGGAGAGACACTTTTTGTTTAGTGTAATACCCGGAGGGGAGGCTCCGGGGAGTGGACGTAGGTCAAGTTGACCGAACCACTATAAAATCTAGTTTTCTTTTCTGATTCAATTTTGTACTTTACTTTTCTGATATTAACTGCTTGGGTGAATATCTGTGGTTGATCTTTTCGTTCTTGTTTATGTATTTCCGCTGCTACGTATCGAAAGAATTTTCATTGTTATCGTGAAATTTTTAAATAACCAATTAACCCCCCCCCCCTCTTGATTAGCCTCGGGACTAGTTCACTAGGGCTTAACATCCCTATCGAACTTTCACTATTTGATGTTACTCAACCCAAACTAAATGTCCATAAGTTCTTTCTTTGATTTCAAGTTTCAGTTCTTGTTCATGTTTATGTTCATGTTCACAAAGTCCCATGTTGTCCAAAATTCATTCAATTCCTTGTTCACTTGAGTTTGAGTTCTAGTCCAGGTCCTCTTCTTTTGAGTTTCTTGTCCACTGTGTTTAGTTCATTTGAGTTTGAGTTCGGATTCACTTGTGTTTAAGTTCAAATTATCTGAATTTAGTTCAAGTTTAGAAATCTCCTGTTGTTCTTTGAGTTTAACCAAGCTCAAGTCCAAGTCATTGTGTATTCGGTCCGAATTGAGTCCAAGTGTAGTCTTATGTTCACCCAAAATTTCAGCATCCTCACGGCATCTCCCCCGTTTAGTGGAAACTACGAAAAACTGGACCTTTCCCACCGCGCTAAGAAAAGCGCGTATGGTAGGTGCCCTCTTTCGAGGACACCGCGATCGTGTAAAGTCTTTGTCCCCACCATGCTAAGAAAAGCGTGTATGTGTCTTCTATAGGTACCTGCATTAAGAGCATAATTATTTTGTCGCAGGTATAGAGCCACGTACGGTTACTTAAAATTGTCCCCACCACGCTAAGAAAAAGCGTGCATAGGGCCTACCCGCCTCGCCATAAGTGTCGCACTAGATTCCCTTCCCACCATGCTAAAAAAAGTGTGTATATGCGGTTTACCAACTCGACACGAATGTCGAGAATAAGATTTTGAGTGATTAACTATTTCGTTGCAAACATCATGACGAACTTCCTCCTACCACGCTAAGAAAAGCGTGTATATGTGGTCATTTTGTCACGGTGTAAGCGTCGAAAATGAGTTCTCAGAGTTTTAGGGTTTAGAGGGGTTATACCTTGGCGGCCGGCAGTGGAGGCTCGTGGACCGAGGCAAGAGAAAGCACTTGTATTGTAATTAATGATAATTAATTATTTAATTATAACTAATCTATCAATTATATTTAATTATAATTAATGTTATCTAATTATGATAAAATATAACTAATAATAATTAAATAATTAATTAAAATTAATGATAATTATCTATTAATTATAATTAATCTATTAATTATAATTAACTATAATTAGTTATGTCTAATTATAACTAATAATAATTATTAATAATTAATGGTAATTAAAAGTTAAAAATAATTAATAATAATTAATAATATTTAACTATAATTAACTATAATTTATATAATTAAAAATTAATTATAATAAAAAATTATTTAATTAATTATAATTAATATTAATTAATTAATTAAAAATAAAGTCAAGATAGCCCTCTTCTCCCTCTCGGTTTGGCTGATTTACGGGACTTGGCTGAAGAAGCACACGATAGAGAGAAAGTTACCTTTACGCAGGTGAGCTCCCGTCGCTACTTTAGATCAAAGTGTAGTATCTCCCGATCCAGCGAGAAGGGAACATCGTTGAGGAAGGCGGAGGGGAGAGGAGGCTAGGGTCGGATAGCTAGGGCAAGGTATGGAGCAAACTTCCTCTCTTTCTCTCTCTCTCTCTCTCTCTCTCTCTCTCTCTATGGCTCAGTGATGCAGAGGCGACAGGAAGGGTGGAGTTGAGCAGATCGAAGCTTCGGAGAAGGGGCAGTGAAGAGGCGGAAGGTTTGCGGGAAGAAGGGCTCGGGAGCTTCAATCGGAATGTCCGATTGAGCCAAGGTCGGAAGCAGGTCGCAAGGGGAGTTTGGCAGTGTCTCCGTAAGAGGCAAAGCTGAGGGCCTCCTTTTATAGTCACAAATGGGAGTGGGAGAATGGGCTTGCACATGCTTTGTCCGAAATGGCCCCGTTTGCAAAGGCATGTCACTGTAGCTGCGGCGGGATTCGACGGGATTTGGGTATGGGCCGTGATAGGTAATCATTTTTTAGGCATTTTTTAATTTCCTTTTGGCTGCATCAGTGAGGTCAACAAATACCCCCCAATAAATATGGTTCGTGCCTAGAATGAATCATGTTTGTTGTATGCTAATTGACCTCATGAGTCTCTAGATAGATGTCACACTAGGGCTTCCATTTAATGAATCTCCAAGAGTTTGCTTGGGTGTCTCACTAAGGTTTCTTTCTGTAGATCTCCAAGAGTCCACCTTCGCGCCTTCATGGGTCTTTAGATGCACTTGCAGTCATCAACATGATTGACATGTTGGCTCTTATCAAGTAGAGATCCATATGAGAGTGATATAACACTTTATACTTAGATCCTTAGAGCATCGCTCTGGTAGATTGACGATAGTAGGTAGTATTATCACATTCTGTTCTTCTTTTAGTACTACTGTTTCTTTAGTTTTCAGTTTTGATTTCATAATTATGCTGATAATACTTCATGTCTTGTGCAGGTTACTACATGGGCAGGATCTAACCAGTTCACTGCTACAGCAGGCTTCAGTTTTGGTACATTTTTACTTAGTTTGTTCTGTTCTTTTTCTTTCTTTAGCTGCTTACTGACACCCTTGTTGCCCTACACAGGTTCTTGGAAGAGCGAGATACCAGTTCATGAGCTACTATAGGAGACCTTGGTTTCAGGTACACTTTTCTTTTTAGTAGCTTTTCATATACTTGCATAATCTCTTATTTTTGCTGATATTTCTGTTATTTTGTGTAGGTTCTAGAAGTATAGAGTACCTGGTCTTTGGAATGAGCATAGTAGAGCTGTTGACTTCCTCTTCAGGCATAGTTTAGGAGACAAATTTGTAGTCCTCTGTGAAGGATATTATATTTTTTCCTCTTTTTTTTTTGTTGATGTAAACTTGTAAAAGAGATGTGAACTGAAAACTTATATATGAATTCTAAATTAATAAAATGAAGCATTTTTTGAATTCTGCTATTGACGAGCTCTCTTTCTACTGTTCTTGTGATTTTTGTGATTGTACTCTGAGTTGTGTTGATGGTGTTGTAGATAATTTTAAATATTTATTTGGGGATCTCGGCACGCAGCGTGATGTCGACCCAAATAAATATTTAAAATGCCCCAAGTCCTTAGGGACACTTGTAGATGTCATTCGGGATACTTCTTTTTGTAGCTTTAGCTTGAGTCCTGAGATTTTAGTTTCTTCTGCCCTGTGCTTTGTGCTGCAAACATTGACGGAGAATTATCTGATTTGTCTTTACTGACTTGTCAGCTGGTTTGTATACCTTCTGCCCTATGCTTCTTGCTTTGGCGGGCTTGATGAAGGAGTTGATGTCGGTGACCTAAACCTTTTAGGTTTATAGTAAGTAGGTGGCGAGAAATTATTGGTCTAGGGCTTTGTGCATGACAGACATATTGATGATGAAATTCTCTTAGTTCAGCCTTAGGCCCTATATGAACTTTGGGATAATTTCTTCGGTCCTTTGCTTTGTGCTTTGGTGGACTGGTTGAAGAAGAATTTCTTTGATCCTAGCTTTGTGCTTTACAGATTTGTTAAAGGATTTACAGGTTTTGAATTTGATTGATAGTACCAAATATAGATAGTACCTTGATCCTTAACCCCTTGAGGAGACTTTAATCTAAGTCACTTTAGTTCATTAGACCTGGAGAGCTGGGATCTGACAGCTCTTTGTCCTCTGGTTGCTGAGATGAGGGTTCCTCTACTACGGCCTTTCTTATGGTGTGTTGAGTAGATGGAGCTGCCAGCGATCCGGCCATATTTAGGCTTGTTAGATCTGACCTCTTACACCCATTCAGGCTTAAGACTTGAGCTATGAGAAATGTGCTTCCCAATGCTGAATTTACTGAAGTTGGTAGATTTAAAGTCACTCTTTGGGGTTAGAGATTTGGAGCCTATGAATATTCGGTAGTTGCTCGAGATTCCTCCTTCCCACAGGAACTTTGATTCTCTAGTCAATTAGGAGAATTTGTTAGACCATGATCACTTGAACTTGTCGAGTCGAATTAGCCTTCATACTTTCTACAGTCCCTACTGATGGGTTGACGAAGTGGGGGTTCCACTACTACGGCCTTTCTTATGACGTATTGAGTTGACGAAGCTGCTAGGGATCCGGCCATACATGGGCTGGTTGGATCCGACCTCTTACACTCACTTGAACCTTAAGCTTGAGGCTGTTGAAAGACTTTAAGCTGCTCTGGCTCGATTTGCTGGAGTGTGTAGTCATAAAAGTCTTCCTTTCTAACCTTTGAAGTCTTGGTACGTTGGAAAGGGTGGTGTCTCGACCTTTTGAAAGATTACCTGCACATACTTTGAAAAGAAGATTGTTATATTCTTCATCATGAAAGAATATTTGTATTGATGATTTTAAATATTTATTCAAGGATCTCGGCATGCAGTGCGATGTCGACCCGAATAAATATTTAAAATGCCCCCTGTCTTACAGGGATATTTTAGAATGAAACAAATTTGGAATTTTGATATTTTAAATATTTATTTGGGGATCTCAGCACGGAGCATGATGTCGACCCAAATAATATATTTAGAAATATTTCCTGTCCTACACGGACATTTCAAAATGGAATAAATTTAAAGCCTTGTGATTTTAAATATTTATTTGGGGGTCTCGGCGTGTAGCACGATGTCAACCCAAATAAATATTTAAAATACATTCTTGCAATACAAGAGAATTTCAAAATGTAAAGTGTATATGTTAATAAACATGTGTGAAATACACAGTACATTAAACACATCACTTCTTCGAGCAATTCTATGTATGGTACTTCTTCAGATGTCGGCCATTGATGGGCGGCATAGGCCTCTAACCATGCAGATCGATAAGCTGGTAGGCTCCTCCTTGGTATACCTTCTCGCTAATAAAGGGGCCCTCCCAATTGTATACAAATTTGCCACCAATTTTTCAGTGAGGGATGATTGGCCTTCTCAGCACCAAGACCAATTCCCCTTCTTGAAATGCCCGAAGATGCACCATTCGATCAAATGATTTTGCCATTCTTCCTCGATAGATTACCAGGTTTTATTGGGCTTATAGTATAACTTCATCAAGTGCATCGAGCTCCTTCATTCTTAGGTGAGCATTCTACTCTTGAGTTAGATCGTGTTGAATCGCTACACTGAGTGACGGTAGTTCAATCTCTAATGGCAACACTGCTTCAGCTCCAAATACTGGTGAATAAGGAGGGGCTTTGGTTGGCATTTTGTAAGTTGTACGATACGCCCACAGTGCCTCTGCCATCTTCGTGTACCATTCTCTTTTGTGTTTGGTGAGGATCTTCTTCAACAACTTCACTAGCATTTTATTGAAGGCCTCCGCCAGACCATTTGCTCTTGGGTTGTATATCGATGAATACCACCAATCGATCTTGTGTCGATCAACAAACTTATAGATTTTTGTACTCTTGAACGATGTGCCATTGTCTGAGATCACACGGTGCGGTACATCGAATCTATAGACAACATTATGGGTAAAGAAATTGATCACGTGCTCGGACGTAACTTCCCCGAATGGAGCCGCTTCTACCCACTTAGAAAAGTAATCTATTACTGCCAGAATGAAGCGATGTCTAGTTGATGATGGCTGATCTATTAGCCCGATTATATCCTGTTGGCTTGAATCTAATAGTCCCTCTGCCTATGGGAATTGTAAGATCACTGGCTCTAAGACCCGATGATTTTTAACCGCAATGAATATAGGTGGCTTCTTATCTTCATTTGCAAGTTCCTTGGCCAATTTTGCTAGACAATCTACTTTTACATTCTGTCCTTGAGGAACTTGAGTTATCCTAACATTCAGCACTTGTTTTAGAAGCTCGAGAGCCCGTCGGTGGTAGTGGGCTAACTCAAGTTTGCAAATTTTATAAATGCCCAGAACTTGATTTATCACAAGTTGAGAATCACCGAAAATTTAGAGATTTGTGATATGGACAATAATTGAGATCTCTAGTCCTGCTATTAGAGATTTGTATTCGACTTCGTTATTGGTCCGAGGTTCAGTTAGACTGAACGAGAATCTCATGATATCTCCCTCGGGATAAAGACGAGACCGACGCCAGCTTGGGCCTTTACAAAATTTGGAGGTCTGAGAGATTTGATAGATGATGCCCCATCAAAATACATCTCCAAAAATTATGGTTTTTCCTCTTCCTCAGCCTGCGTGATTTGTTCATCAAGCAAATCATCATTGAGCAGAGAGTCTGTTGGAATTAGATGTGCGACGAGAAAATCTGCCAAAGCTTGTCCCTTTACCACCTTCTGTGGCATGTGTATAATATCAAATTACAGTAATATCACTGCCCACCTTGCTAAACAACCTTTCAATGCTGGTCTTGTCATCAAGAACTTCAGCGGATCGATCTTTGATATCAATGTGATTTTGTGGGAGGGCATGTAATGATGAAGCTTCTAGACTGCAAAGATCAACGCTAGACAGTGCTTCTCAATTGCAAAATAGTGAATTTCTGCTCCAATCAATCTCTGATTAATGTAATAGAGTGTGTTCTCTTTGCCTTCCTGATTATGTTAGGATAATAGCACTCCGAGGGAATCTCTAGTGCTGTCATATACAGTATAAGAGGCTTCCCCAGAATTGGCGCCACGAGAAAGGGCAGATTTAACAAGTATCTTTTAATACTGTCAAATGCTTCCTAACATTCTTCATCCCATTTGAAGAGGGCGTCTTTCTTCATCAGTTTTGCAAATGGCTGGTACCTACCCGACATATTCGATATGAATAGCCGAATAAAAGCCAGTTGCCCTTGCAGGGAGCAGAGTTGATAGAGACTTCTTGGCGGCAGCATTTCTATAATCGTGTTGATTTTATTGGGATCAACTTCTATGCCTCGGTGACGAATGACATACCCCAAAAATTTGCCGGATGAGACCCCAAAAGCACATTTGAGAGGATTCATCTTAAGATTAAACTTTTTGATTCTTTCAAATACAATCATCAGATCATTTAAGTGATCTCTGCGGTCCATGCTCTTAATGACCAGGTCGTCTGCATAACAGTCGACCTTCTGATGTATTAATTCATCAAAAATATGGGTCATTTTCGGTTGGTAGGTGGCACCAGTGTTCTTCAGGCCAAAGGGCATGACTGTGTAATAGATTGTGCCAATCGGTGTTCTGAATGATGTATGTTTTTTATCCTCAAGCGCCATCTTAATCTGATTGTATCCTGACGATCCATCCATAAAAGAGAACATATCATAGTTTGATGTGTTGTCAACCAGAAGTTCTGATACAGGAAGTGAAAAGTCATCTTTTGGACATGCCTTGTTGAGGTCCCGAAAGTCAATACAGATACGTATCTATCTGTTCTTCTTCTTCACTGGGATGATATTGGCGATCCAATTGGCATATTTCTCTTCACGGATGAAGCCTGCTTCTATGAGCTTCTTTGTTTTTGCAATCACCTATTCTTCAATCTCCAATCTCATTCTTCTTGGAGCTTGTTTGACTGGTGTTGTATCTGGTTTGATGGCCAATCTGTGAACTACTACATTAGAGGATAAGCCAGGCATTTCGGCATATGTCCAAGCAAAGCAATCCCTATTTCACAGAGAAGTTCTTTAATTTCTTCCACTTGGTCTTCTGGTAAAAGGGAGCTAATGAAAGTTGGGCGAGGATCCTCCTCAGTTCCCAAGTTGACTTCTTTTAGCTCGTCCATAGTGGTTGCTTGTCCACCATCTTCAAGTTCTTCTGGTGCTGGCTTGGCTTCTACAGGCTGATCGTCATGAGTGTCAACTTCATATGTCTCCTCATTACCGTTGTCATCAGATTCAATTTCTCTGCATGTGATTGCTCGGCAAGTCTTCTTCCAAAGGTATTTTTTCCTGATGAATTTGATACCTTTATACACATCCATATCCTTCCTTCGTAAGGGATGCGGTTTCGTTCCATACCAGAGGCAAAGGCATGTACGAAGCTGTCGCTTGGAGGTAGGAATATTTATCTATTTTCACAACATTCTTTGAATACCTTTGGTATTAAACCTAGGCAGCCTCATAGGTAGCAATTCTTCAGAATCGATGAGCACATGGCACTAGTCATGATTCACTTCTTCAAGCTTTCCCACGGAATAGAATATGTTCCCTGACTCAGTCCCTATTTCAACCGGAGGCAGATAAAGGGTCACAAGTTCTTCAACTTTATGCATATCTCATGGAATTATTTCTTTGAAATACTGTAGGGGAACACGGGTGACTACGGGTATGCTGTCTGAGATTGACAGACTATCTATTCTTCTAGAGAATACATCTTGCACCATATTCATGTAGATAGAGTTATAGTCATAATCATCATTTCAATATTCAACTTCCCTACTCTATTCATCCATCGAATGGTATATCCTCTGGGATTTTGTTGGGGTGACATCATCTTCATCTATGTCGCTCACAAGGTCAGGTACACATTTTCTTTCTTTAGGAGTGACAGCTTCTTTGGGAAGAGTCAGCAATGCCTTCTTTCTCCCCACCTGCTTCTTCTCACCTTTATGTTCAGGCTACTTTATAGCTTTAGAAGTAGCTGGCATCTTCATAGATTGTAGCTTCGTGCACCGCAAAGGGTTGGATGTCACCAGAGATCCTGAATTCTTTCCCATCCCTAAGGTACTTCATACACTGATGTAGTGTTGACGGGACAATACCATACTCATGTAACCAGGGGTGACCTAGGAGTGCTTTGAATGAGGTATCCACATCAATCACATGAAATTTAGCTTCTGTATGTAGTTCTCCAAATGTGAGGGAGAGCATAAATGATCCCAGAGTCTTCTGTCCCTTCTCATTGAAGCCGTGCACCATCAATTTATCTGGCCCAAGGTGTTATATGTCAAAGCACAATGATCTCAACGCCTTCAAGCTTATAAGGTTGATAGAAGACCCGGGGTCGATCAAAATTTAACTAATTATCATTTCATTGCTCACTGTAGTAACTTATAGAGGATGATTATGATCTACCATTCCAAGCATCATGCCCTCTTTAGAGAAGGTGATGAACGGTTCGTTACGAGCTTGTAGGACCTCAGTCAGGTTACGCTCAGTGAAATACGACTCATATCTTTCGGGATCTTTGAGAGCCTGAATCAAAGTCTCCTGAAGGTCCTTAAACATCACCAGAGCATCGTATATGCTGAGCTGGGTAGGGATCATTTTCAGATGGGATAAGATATTATAATCTATCCCTTTGACTGGAGTATCTTTCTTCTTGGGATCCTTGGGGATGATATCTTCGTTGATGACTATCTCATTCCCCTTATCTTTATTGGAGACCTCCTTCTTTGGCGGAGATGGAAGTATTTTGTCGCTTCTCAACTGCACTTGAACAAGCTCCTCTTATTCAGACTCGCTTGACGGTGCATTTTCTTCTGAGTCGGCCAACATCACATCTAGAGATTTGCCTGTTGATTCAGAATCACCACCTAGATTTATATATCCCATCTACGATGCTATGTCGGGGTCTGATTCATCTGTCTTTGGAAAATATAGATCTTCCTCTGAACTGTATTCCATTGGTGACACCATCATATGGGATTCAGAGGGTACTTCTTTTTCTTCTTTGATCAGATCTACTGGTGTTATCGAAATGACTCGACAAGCTTCCATGGGGAGTGGATCTTCATCAGCCTCTTTTGACTCATCAACTTTGAACTCCGCCATAAAATCAGCGAGCTTAATGGGGCATCTCGTAGTCTAGTAATATTCATCCAAACTATCGATAACCCTATGGGTTGCTGTCTTTTTCTCCTTGGGCTTCTTCAATTTGGTCTTTTTCTTGGAGGATTTCACCTTACCAGGTTTTGAAGGACCAGCTTGGTTGGGGAATTGTTTAGAAGTAGAAGCTCACACCGTAGGTAGTACCTTGATATCTATCACAGGCTCAGTAGGAGATTTCCACTTTATACCTGGTACACCTTCAAGCTATTTCAACATTTTCATAGTTTTCTTAAAGACCACAGTCTCCCACTGTTCTTCTTAAATCGGCTTCTTTTCTTTTCTCCTTTCTTCAATCGGGGGTACTGAAAAAGTCATAACTACCCGAGTTTATTCTTTTCTGGGATGAGTCAGCACATTGTCGGATAATGTGAGCTCTCCTTTTCGATATTTCTTCTTCAGCCAATCTTTGAAGACATAGCAATCTTTAATTGGATGACTAATTACCTGATGATATGGGCAGTAGTTTGGATCACCACTGTGCTTTGACTCCTTGGGCCTCTTGTACTCAGGCAGTTCTAAGCCCGCCTTCAATGCCTGTCGAAATAACTTTGCAACACTTTCCCTCTTAAATGAATATTGTTTGTTCATTTTATCTTTGAGGGAGGGGAACATTCGATCACTAGTTCCCTTCATTTGTAGCAGACGTTCTCTACCACCCTGATAAGTTCACGGTTTGTCATTACCCTCGAGTATCAGCTTCGGCTGGTAGTTAGGGTTGTAGGCCTTTTTTGGCTTTTCTTGATATTGCATCAGCTGCTTGCCTTTATCTACATTATACGCCACCTGTTTCTCCTTATCAGCTCTGGAGAAAAATATGGAGTCAGCCTCCCCTCTTCTAGCACCTGATGCTTTAACCTTTTTAGGCTTATCAGAAAAGTTCTCTGATTTTGACAAGTTTAGTTTCTCAAACTTTGCCACTCTGTCTAGTAAATCCCAAAATGTGGTGATAGTAGCCATACACAGGAATGGTTGCATTTTATCATCAATATTTCCCATTAACAACTGTACGGCATACTCTTCTTTAAGCTGCTGCTCATATTTCATGCTTAAGTTATGCCAGCGAGTGATATATTTGGTCACTGATTCTTTTCTTTTTCTCTTATTCAGAGTAAGGTTAGCGATCATTATTTTCTTGGTCGCTCTGGCAAACCTCTTCACGAATATAGTTTCTAACTCTGTAAATGTCTTTACAGAGTCGTTTGGTAGTTCAGCGTACCATTCGAAAGCAGCTCCTATCAAACTACTAATAAATTGTCGAAAGAGCAATACATCATTGCCCCCAGTATTCCTGCATGTGGCCTTGAATTATGCCAGGTGCTGTTTAGGATTTTTGTTACCATCAAAAGTGTTAAACTTTGGCATAGAATATCCCTTCGGGTATGGCACCTGATCATACTCTACCGGGTACGGGCGACCTTTATCCACCAATTTCTCTGCTTGATCGATGGCTATGATAGCCTTGATCTTCTCCATAATTATCCCTTCGAGCTGTGCAACAATCACAGGCTCAAAAGTACTTGCGATGTTCTGCGGAGTGGGCTGGCGAGTGGTATTTTGAGCCTCATGGCTACTCTCAGGAGTGCCCCGTACTCCCGAGACTTGAGGCATTTGAAAGTTTAGAGGATCGGCTGGAGGATCAGGCACGGGACAGGCGATAGCAATTCTCTGCATCATCTGCATCGTCGCCGTCATTTGGGTCATCATCTCTGTCATTTTCTCATGCAATTGAGAGATTTCCCTATCCTTGGCCCTCATTTGATATTTTATTTTCCTCTGCATTTTTGCGAGCGTGATGTTCTCGTCAGCAAAGGGATTCTCCTCAGCCTCTTCTCATTCTTCTTGGGAATGGCCACCTCTGCCAGTGGTGGACCCATCTTCACGGCGGCACCGGTATACTTGGCTAGGTGGTGGTTGCCAATAGTAGGCCTCCTCATCGACATTGATGTGTCTCACAATGTAGACCACTTCCATGTCTAAGGTGTTATTTACATCTTCCATTCCTTCTCCAAACTTTTCTTCCATATATCCTTCGATATTTTCTTCTACCATATCTTCTATATATTCTTCCCCCATATCTTCTTCTCCTTCCTCTTCTAGCACTCGGATCTCCGAGTGGTGACGCCACTAGATTTTCGGCACTTGGATTGGTAAGAAGATTTCTTCAATCTGTGGGTTGTAATTGAAGTTGGATTCATTCTTGGGAGGAGTTGGTGTGCGATGGGATCCCCTAGAGGATTCTCCAAGGTGTCGACCATAAGGAGGGATGTCATCGTGATGGCTCTTCTTCTGGACCCATTTCTGATGTTGTTTACTGACGGGGGTGGATCTCCAGGAAGCAGTACCAGATGTCACGCCCAAATTAGTTCCTTTTCTTCTATTATCTTCTTCTCTATGAGGCCTTGGCCTCTAGATTTATTTTCCTTTCCGCCATGACCTTTCGGCGGTGGATCCCCGAACATGAGGTTCAGGTGTCACGCCCTGATGCTCACCGTGTGGGACATATCTGCTTTCATTTATCTCCCTAACAAGTGACAGACGTTCTCTTGGTGAAATTCTCCTAGCTTCGACCATCAGCGGTCGCTGATACCTTCTCTTGTTCAGTCCTCTCTCCTTCACAGTTTTCAAGACCCTGTAGACTCGAGCCGAGAGAGTTTCAGGTTCTTTTCTCTTCTGAGGAGCTGGGACATCAGGCTGCTGGTCCCAGAATGATTTCTTCAGCTCCCAAGTTGAGCTATTTCTCTTCACCCATTTCAGATTCGCAAACCCATTTCGGGTGGGAATGGTTACTTCAGGCTCTTGGGCCGACAGGTTGGAGGGATGGGTTAAGAATTGTTGCTGAGCTCGGAGTTCATCATTTATTTTTTTTCCCTGCCTCCTTGTTAGCTTTCCTCAAGAAAAGGAAGCTTCAGAAGTGTTCTTCACGGGTGTAGATAACCTGGTTGGCAGAAATATGGGGTTTACAGCAACCACAGAAATCCTTCCGTCAGCCACAATCCTCTTAGTGGCTCGGGCTTCTGGCTGTGACAACAAATCAAAGATAGAAGTCCTCCTACGAGGATTCTCATCAGTAGTAGGTCGTGGCGCTAGCAGATGCGCATGATGAGTGGCAGTTTTAGTAAAGTGTGTCCCCTTGGCGAGCCCTTCAGCATTTCTGCCATTCATAGGAATGGCGGTAGTCCTTGCAACAACAACAGGGAAGTCAACGCTACCAAAATGTATGGAGGCTCCAGCATTCCCGGTTTCAATAACAGTATTTGCCAGCTGAATTTTGGCCCATTGTCCCAACTGGACAGTCATTGGTGCATTCTGTAGATCCATCTGCACGAATGAAGGGTAAAGGTTAGTAATCAGAATCTGATACGTCACTCCACACTTTCAAAGTGCAGAGACTTGCCTAGAATTAGAAAGACAAAACAAAGTACATAACGTTATCAAGCAAATAAAATAATTATAGAAATCCTGCTAAATACATTATCTTGATGAATTTATTTGAACGATAATTTTGAAAGATTCAAAATTTTAATTCTTTAAATGATCATTTTGAATGATTCAGAATTTTAAATGCAGGTTGAAATAGTTGTTACTATGTCACTGAGATGACTAGCCAAAGATGGAAAGAGAAACCAATCCCCAGCGGAATTGCCAGAAATCTATGGGCTCTGAAAATTTGGCCCTGGCCTTCACCTGCATTGTTTTTCTTCGGCGAGGAGTTTTAATGGATTTAAGGTTCGGTGTAAATTTTGGAAGGCAGATGGGTTTGTAGATAAGATACTACCCAGAGATTTTGCCCTCATTTTGTGAGGACTTTATGATCAGAGTTCGGGTTTCCTATAGGCACAAGCCCCTATAGTTAATTACCCCTCCTTATAATGAGAGAGAACTTTCGATTAAGGCTAGTCGTCGATCAGATACGTAGAGATGCATACATTTGGCATATAGTAGCAGCATGGGTTGAATGTTTGAAAATTTGAAATTTTGATATTTAAAATTAAAAATTTCACAATCTTGCACTTAAAGTATATGGTGGGGGAATGGATGATGGACCCGATCAAGATCCCATGGTTCCGTCGTCCCGGGCCATTGTGGTTCCTAGTTTACTTAGTTAGAGGAGGTAGTCGACCCAACCTGATAGAAGGATCCTTGTCGGCAGCCATGGGTTGCTTCGTCCAAGGGTACCTTATAAACCTGGGGTGAATATTTATCTAAGGGGACAAATTTAAATCCACCTTAGCTAACAAAGGGCTTTTTGACCTATCGATCATATCTTATTGATTCATATCTCAAGGATTTAATGTCAATGAAAAACGTATTGGCTCTGGCCATAACCGCTATCTTGTGGTGCCATTTGGCAGCAAAACCACTCGATTCAGAGGGCCCCAGGTCATAATCATTTATCCTGCAGTGCCATTTGGAGGAAAAACTATCGGTTAGAGGACACATAGCATGTCCTTACTGGCAAGAGATTATTTAAAAATGGATCCTAATGATATTCTCGACCAGGAATTAGCTCTTTGTGAGCTGAAGTATTTTTTAACTTGTCCATCTCGACAAACTGTTGAGGAGGGTAGATGGATTTGTTTTAAGTGTCTGAAAGATTATTTGAATTTTAAATATTTTGGGATTTGGTATTGTTCGGGATTTAGAGTTTTGAATTTTGTGAGAGTTTGGGAGGCATTTTGAAAATATTTGTGAACCCCTCCGGTTGAGATCTACATTCAACGCGGCCATCATTGGGGTGTGGGGTCATTCATGTTTTTGTGTTTTGAACCTTGTCGACTCTGTCTAACAATTGACAGAGGATCAGGTTTCATAGGCTTTATGCCTTTGTAAGTGAATTCTCTTGATTATAGACCTTGAAGGCTTAATATGAACGTATAAAATAAATATTTCGATCAACCTTGCGACCGTATATTTGTTTTATAGTTCGAGCTGTGTCGACCGCTATCTACCTGAATAGAAGGATCGGTCTCAAACTTGAATTCACTTATTGACCCGTGCAGCATCCCTGGACGTCACGTGTGTTCTAACAACATGCTCGCCGAGGCCCATGCGGGCTTAAGATTGTATTTGCCCTTTTTATGTACCTATGTGTATACAAATTAAGGTGCACGTGCGGGGGTATTTTAGACACATAAAGGGTCTTCTATGGCATCTCGTAGAAGTTCCTCTTTGATGTAGCCCTTTCAACATTTGCTTGTGGACAGTATGTTGGATGCACGACCACTGTTCTTCAAGAAGCTTGCAAGCCTGAATAATCTTACACAACTTAATGTGCAGAACATGGTTGAATCGAGATTTACTCCATTTCTGAAAATGATCATTTGATCTGATTTTCTTTTCCCAGAGCTCGTATAGAAATCTGTGGCCACTACCTTGAATTAACACCTATAGTGATGGAAGATACATCAAGTTGTCCAGGAGGTGCTTGCAAATTATCCACTTCGAAATAACTATTGTGGCCCTTGGAAATGATTAGAATAGTAGTGTATATTTTTGTTTGCAATTGTGAATTTAGGCCACCAAGCTCTGCATCGATCTTTAATAGCATATTTGTCAAATGTTGATTATTAACTCTAGCGAATGTGATGTAGTGTGTGTTGACATTGACTGTATAGTAGCATTTATCATCATCTTCTTTGTATACGTTGATTGGTGAGTCACCACATTTGCTTGCATGTCTCTCAGTACTATGTATCCAAGAGCTAATAACTGTTACATTATGTCTAGCTCGACTTTCCTACCATTGCTAATAGGTAAGGCTATTGTATGCATTCTCAATCTTCTGCGAATAAGTTGCTTTTGAACACAGATCTTCTAGCATTATCTACAAATGCTTGCGTTGACTATGGCTCTTCTGCATTTGTTCACCAGTGAATGGTATTTGATCATGAGAATGCTGCAACATTCATCACACATCTCTCATTACCATTCATGGATAGTGTAGCATGCGTATTAAAGCTCCTTTGTTACTTATTATAATTGCCTGTGAGACTCTTCATTAATCATTGTTGCTTGTTACTATTGACATGCATGTTGCTCTTGCTTATAGGTGTAAATGTTACTTGTTCTCATTTGCAAGCTAACTTAGTTGAACACTCTAAGTCATTCATATTTTATCATTCCTCATTTGCATGCACTGAGAGCTTGTCTTCCACTTGCTCGCTTGCATAATGACAATGATTATAAAGCAACCACTGCATTCATTATATGTCCTTGTTTGCTTACATGTTGACTGTGAGAAAGCCAAACATCAATTTGAGCTTGATATTTCTTTAATGAATTAAAGCACTCGTTAAAGATTTCTCCTTAGTGGTGTTTGCAAACTATCAAGGTAGAGAAGTTCTCATATTTATTGCATATTGTTCAAATGCATTCATCATAAAACTATTGCAGACTGTAGGGATATCCTAGCATTTATTACATGCTTCTGCATATACTTGTACGTTGACTTGTATTGCTTGTGGGAATGTCGTATTTCAATTTGAACACTTGTTGCATTTCTCATTTATGTCTTACCCATTAAAGGCATCATAGACATAAGTCTAATTATGTTGCTTACAAGCCATCACTATTTGTAAGTAGAAAGTGATTGTAAGTCTTTGCTTTTGCTCAAATCTTTCCTCATATCACTTAACTTTCAAATCAAATGCAAGTTCAAGTTCACTTAATGCTCAAATCGAGTTGAGTGTAGTCCTTTATAGCTCATTAAGTGCCTTGTATCACTTTCAAGTTCAAGCTTCTTGTTATTCAGGTCCCTGTTGTTACATTGAGTTCATTCAGATTTGAGTCAAACACTTGAAAATTCAAGTCCCAATTTCACTTGATGTTGTACAGCTCGAGTTCAAAATACAAGTTCAAGTCTCAGTCTTCTACGTTCAAGTTCTATTTGATGTTACTCAACCCAAACCCAATGTCCATAAGTTCTTTCTTTGAGTTGAAGTTTCAGTTCTTGTTCATGTTTATGTTCACAAGTTCCATGTTGTCCAAAATTCGTTCAAGTCCTTGTTCACTTGAGTTTGAGATTTAGTCCAGGTCTCCTTCTTTTGAGTTTCTTGTCCACTGTGTTTAGTTCATTTGAGTTTGAGTTCAGATTCACTTATGTTTAAGTTCAAATTATCTAAATTTAGTTCAAGTTTAGAAGTCCCTTGTTGTTCTTTGAGTTCAACCAAGCTCAAGTCCAAGTCCTTGTGTATTCGGTCCAAATTGAGTCCAAGTGCAGTCTTATGTTCACCCATAATTTTGGCAGCCTCCTGGCGTCTCCCCTGTTTAGGAGAAACTACAAAAAACTATGTCTTTCCCTCAACGCTAAATAAAATGTGTATGGTAGGTGCCCTCTTTCGAGGACACCGTGGTCGTGTAAAGTCTTTATCCCTACCACGCTAAGAAAAGCGTGTATGGGTCTTCTATAAGTACCTGCATTAAGAGCACAACTGTTTCCCCGTCGGTACAGAGCCGCGTACGGGTACTTAAAATTGTCCCCACCACACTAAGAAAAGTGTGCATAGGGCCTACCCGCCTCGCCATAAGTGTCGTATCGGGTTTCCTTCCCACCACGCTAAGAAAAACATGTATAGACGATTTGCCGGCTCGACACGAACATCGAGAATAGGATTTTGAGTGATTACCCATTTTGTTGCAAACATCGTGACGAACTTCCTCCTACCACGTTAAGAAAAGCATGTATAGGTGGTCGTTTTGTCGCAGTGTAAGCGTCGAAAATGGGTTCTCAGAGTTTTAGGGTTTAGAGGGGTTATACCTTAGCGGCCGGCGGTGGAGGCTCGTGGACCGAGGCAAGAGAAAGCACTTACATTATAATTAATGATAATTAATTTTTTAAATATAACTAATCGATCAATTATATTTAATTATAATTAATGTTATCTAATTATGATAAATATAACTAATAATAATTAAATAATTTATTAAAATTAACGATAATTAACTATTAATTATAATTAATATATTAATAATAATTAACTATAATTAGTTATGTCTAATTACAATCATTAATAATTATTAATAATTAATGGTAATTAAAAGTTAAAGATAATTAATAATAATTAATAATATTTAACTATAATTAATTATAATTTATATAATTAAAATTATTTATAATTAAAAAAATTATTTAATTAATTATAATTAATATTAATTAATTAATTAAAAATAAAGTTAAGATAGCCCTCTTCTCCCTCTCGGTTCGGCTGATTTACAGGATTTGGCCGAAGAAGCACGCGATAGAGAGAAAGTTACCTTCACGCAAGCGAGCTCCCATCGCTACTTCAGATCAAAGTGTCGTATCTCCTGATCCAGCTAGAAGGGAAAGTCGTTGAGGGAGGCGGAAAGGAGAGGAGGCTAGGGTCGGATAGCTAGGGTAAGGTATGGAGCAAACTTCCTCTCTTTCTCTCTCTCTTTCTCTCTCTGGCTCAGTGAAGTAGAGGCGACGGGAAGGGTGGAGTCGAGAAGATCGAAGCTTCGGAGAAGAGGTAGTGAAGAGGCGGAAGGTTTGCGGGAAGTGTTGCAAATCTAGTTTTAAAGATTATGATTTTGATGATAGCAAACATTTCTGTCTCTGGTTGCCTGTTTAATCTTTCAAGTACGCAGGTTTAATTACAAGTTCAAGCCAGTCCAAGCTCGAGTCAGTCTATTTTGAAATCTTGGTCAAATATACTTTTTTCATCTTTATTGAGTCAAATGCTATGTAACTGATCCCCTAGCTAAGTAACCTTGCACACACACACTCAAGGGGAGAGCTTGAGTGAATTAGAGTTTCTGTTCAATTTTTGTTCAGATCGTCCTGAACGATATTCACATCATCCTGGATGATCCAGTAAAAATAGAAACTCTAATTAAGGGGACCAAGTTAAGTCTGTCTGATTAAGCCGATCGTCCTGGATGATCCATCCATCATACGGGACAATAAGCTCAAATCAGAAATTCTCAGCCGCCAGATCAAGTTAGGCAAGTTTTATTTTTAGAGATTTGATCTGATCGTCCCGGATGATCCATTAAAATTAAGCCTACAATCATGCCTAAATTAGTCTGGTGATTAAGGAAAGTAATCAAGATCTGACTGATTCAATCATATCATCCTGGACGATCGCAGGATCGTACGGGACATGTGTTAAAAATCCTGACCGTCCAACATGTTTCACCTGTACGTCCAGAGCGGTGATCAGGATGATTTTGGCACTTTTTGAACTAATCGTATAGGACGATAGAAGTATCGTCCTGGACGATCAAGTCATTTTGAGGTTGTCCAGCACAAGTTCCTCTGGACGACCAGAGCAGTCTTCTAGATGAAATTCTTGAATTTACACTAATCATCCCGGACGATTACAGAATCGTATGGGACGATCTGAACAACTTTTTCTACTAATCATCCAGAATAGCCAGATCGTCTAGACTGAAATAGGTGATTTTAAACTGATCGTACAGGACGATCTAGCGATCATCCTGGACGATATTGGCCGACCAGTTGAGATTTAGGGAAAATTTTGAGCCTTCCTATATAAGATCATTTTCGTCCAACAAGAAAAATCTTTTGCCACTTTCCTTTCCAGAGAAACCTTGTGAGAGATATCTTGGGAGAGAGAGAGAGGATCTTCTGAGGGGGAGTTTGTGAGGGATTCACAAAGTTTGCTCCAAACAAGGATCAGAGTCATCTTCTATATTCGTCGTCTCTCGTCTTGTCAGTATTTTCTGTGGGAGGATCGTTCGTAAGAAGATCCGAGTTCTCTGCTCGCTTTAGGAGGAAAAGAAAGGAGTTCAGGTTCTCTACCTGCTTCAGGAGGAAGCAAAAGGAGTCTGGGTTCTTTGTCCTCTTTAGGAGGAAGCGAAAGAAGTTCAGGTTCTCTGCCTCACCGGGTTGGTGGAAAGGAGTTTTGTACAGGCTTCTCCGCCTTGCTGTGGGAGCAGAAGGAGAGTCACTTTTTTGTTAGTGTAATACCTGGAGGAAAGGCTTCGAGCAGTGGACGCAAGTCAAGTTAACCGAACCCCTATAAAATCTGGTATTTTCTTTTTGATTATTTTCTGCACTCTACTTTTTTATTATTATCTGCTTGGGTGAAATCTGTGGTTGATCTTTTCATTTCTGTATTTACTTATTTCTGCTGTAAATTATCAAAAAGATTTTTCTTGTTGCTTACAAATTTTTTAAATAACCAATTCACCCCCCCTCTTGGTTAGCCTCGGGACTAGTTCATCAGGGTTTAACATCCCTATTGAACTTTTAAGTGGTATCAAAGCGGGATTCAAAAATTAAGCTTAAAAACTTTTGAATTTGATCCATGGTTAACTTTGGTAATCGTAATACTGTTGAAGGTTATTCAATTACACGGCCGTCATTATTTGATAACATACCTTTTAATTTTTGGAAAACTCGTATGTCCACTTTTCTTAAATCAATTGATTATCGCATGTGGATGCTTGTTAAGGATGGCTATGAGCCACCGTTTAGAATGATTAATAATGTTAAAACTGAAGTGCCTTTCACTAATTGGACTTTTGATGATCGTGACTTAGCCCAACTGAATGCCAAATATTTGAAATATATTTTTTTGTGCCTTAAAATTTGAGGATTATATGTGTGTCTCTACTTGTACAACTGGTAAAGAAATTTGGGATAGATTGTGCATCACTTATGATGGTACAACTGAAGTCAAACAGTCTAGGTTAAACATATTGCTACATAACTATGAACTTTTTTGTATGAAATCTACTGAGTCTATTTCTAAAATATATACGAGGTTCACTCAAATTGTCACTTCTTTGCATGCTTTAAGAAGAGAACTTACAAACTATGAAAAAGTGAATAAGATTTTGAGATGTTTGCCTTCTTCGTTTGATGCTAAGATAACTGTAATTACTGAATCGAAAGATTTGAATAATTATTCTATTGATAACTTACTTGTGTCACACATTGCTTACAAGCAAGGGGTGAACCAAAGACAACTTGATGCAGGTGAGAATAAGAAGGAGAAAACTGTGGCACTGAAGGCCGACGAAACTGACACTGATTCTTCCAGGTCTGATAGCGATGATGTTGCCTTAATCACTAGACAATTCAAAAGCTTTCTAAGGAAGAAACATAAGAACTTTTAGAAGTGGAACAAGGGAAAGTCTAGTAAAAATTTTAAAGGCTCATTTGATACTGTTTGTTTTGAATGTAGGAAGCCTGGACACATTAAGGTTGATTGTCCTATGCTTAAAGCTCACCCAAGCAAGGAAAAGGGTGAGGAGAAACCCAAATTCAGGAAGGACAAGAAGAGGATTCAATAGGCATTCTAGGCAGATTCTACATCAAACTCCTCTGAGACTGAACCTGAAGAGGAGGAAACCAACTTGTGTCTGATGGCTGGTGATCATCCTAGTCAGTCTGACCAGGAAGAGGTTTGTGAGCTTACTTAAGAGCAATTATTTGAAGTGTCTGAAAGAATTCATGCATCGTATAGGAAGCTTATGAAAACTCATGCTAGCCTGAAGCTAGAACTTCTAAATTTATAAAAAGAGCATGAAATTTTGATTAAAGGTCATTCTACTATTGATTGAAATCACATGTCACTACTTGATAAATTCGATGAGTTGAACAAAAAGCATTCTGATTTAATTTTTGAGCATGATCTGTTAAAAATATCGCATGTTAAATTAAAAGCTACATTTAAAGAATTAAAAACTCATGCATCTGATTTAGATAGTAGTGAACACCATCTGAAATTTGAAATTGCAAGTTTGAAAAAGGAAATTGAATTTTTGAATGTAAAAATCTGTGCTTTTGAGAAAAATAAAATTCCACCTACTTTTGCACAATTTTATGCACCTCCACCTTTTAAAGAATCTGTTTCAAAATCATCAAAGCATGTTTCATTCAAACCTAGGAAGAGGCACTATCACCCACGCAGATTAGTTAACCTTTTTCCTGGTGTTAGATATTTTCTTGTGGCATGTTAGGACACATCTCCCACACCTGCACTATTCACTATAGTACACATTGGGTGTGGAGGCCCAAATTGCCTGTTTTATAGCACAACACACATGCATTACATTCTTCTTTTCATAAGTAGGAACCTAAACCTATTTGGGTTCTTAAATCTGACATTTGATGATTTTGTAGGTGTGCTCTCACACAAGACCTCATGAGATACAAATCAGTTCATTTTGCTGGAGGCGAATGTTCAAGACACATGATTGGAGATACAAATCAGTTCATTTTGCTGGAGGCCAGGGCTGGAGTCAAGGTTACACTTGGAGACAACCCCACCAGGAGGGTTGTAGGTTCAGGTATAATTGGTGATTCAAAAAATTTTATGATTGATAATGTTTTGCTTGTAGATAGATTGAAACACAACCTACTGAGCATCAGTTAACTCTGTGATAAAGGATACAACATCAAATTCTTGCCCACTTACTGCATTTTAAGCTTCAATGATAAAATTGTTTTGTAGGGATAAAGGATCAATAATGTCTACATGCTGGATGTAAGTTGGCTTAAAATTGAAGTTTCAATTTGCTTAAAAAGTACTGCTGATGAGTCTTGGTTGTGGCACAGGAGATTATGTCATGCCAATAAGAAAACCCTTAAGAGAGTCACCCAAAAGAACTTAGTTAGAGGTGTCCCTAAGCTTAAGTTCACTAAGGATCGCCTGTGTGATGCCTGTCAATTAGGGAAGCAAGTCCAGTCCTCCTTTCACTCTGTTAAGGACATTAGCACCTCTAGACCTTTAGAAGTCATTCACATGGATCTCTTTGGACCCTTTAGCACTGCCAGCTTAGGGGGGAAAGTCTATGGTTTTGTGATTACTGATGATTACTCGAGGTTCACTTGGATTAAATTTCTATCACATAAATCTAAGTCATTTGATGAATTTAAGTCCTTCTCCACTTGGATTCAGAGGAAGTTAGGTTATGAGATCTTGACTATTCATAGTGATCATGATGGAGAGTTTGAAAATGTGAAGTTTGAAACTTTCTGTGAGGAGCAAGGGATTAGTCACAATTTTTTAGCTCCTAGGACCCCTCAGCAGAACGGGATAGCTGAAAAAAAGAACAGGACCTTAGTGGAAGCCACTAGAGCCATGCTTACTGAGTATTCACTTCCAAAATACTTTTGGGCTGAAGCGATGAACACTGCCTGTTATGTGCTGAATAGGGTGAATGTTAGATCCAATCTGAACAAGACACCTTATGAGATCATTAAGGGTAGAACTCCAAACCTGTCCCACCTCCATGTCTTTGGTTGTAAGGTTTTCATTCTGAACAACGAAAAATCATCCTTAGGAAAGTTTGACCCCAAATCTGATGAAGGAGTATTCCTAGGCTATTCTAGTGTGGGGAAATCCTTTAGGGTATTTAATAAGAGGACTTTGGTGGTGGAAGAGATAACTCATGTGGTGTTTGATGAATATGATCTTAAGGAGACTAAAGTTAGGAAGAGGAAGAGGTAGGAGAGATTACCCAAGGGGTTGAAAATACAAATCTGGAGGAAAGGGTAGAACCTAAAAATACTTTGCCTAGAGATTGGAGATATTCTTCGAGTCATCCTAAAGAATTGATCTTAGGAGACCCTTCTGAAGGTGTTAAGACTAGGCATGGACTTAGGAAGGAAGTAAACCACTCTGCCTTTATCTCAATGACTAAACCCACCAACATCAGTCAAGCCCTTTCTGATGAGTTTTGGATCTTAGCTATGCAAGAGGAACTGAATCAATTTGTAAGAAACGATGTTTGGGAGCTGGTAGAAAGACCTAGAAATCAAAGTATAGTGGGAACCAAGTGGGTCTTTAAGAATAAGATGAATGATTTTGGTGTGGTGGTTAGGAATAAGGCAAAATTGGTGGCTAAGAGGTATAATCAGATTAAAGGGATTGATTTTAAGGAGACATTTTCCCCTGTAGCTAGATTGGAAGCCATTAGGGTGCTACTAGCCTTTGCCTGTTATAAGGGATTTAAGCTATTTCAAATGGATGTCAAGAGTACCTTTTTAAATGGGGTAATAAAAAAGGATATTTTTGTAGAATAACCCCCAGGTTTTGAGAGTTCCCAATATCCAAATCATGTTTACAGATTAAAAAAGGCCTTATATGGATTGAGACAGGAACCCAGAGCTTGGTATGAGAGGCTTAGCACATTCCTGTTAAAAAGAGAGTTTGTTAAGGGGAGCGTAGCCACCACCCTTTTTCTGAGGAGAGTAGGAGATGATTTACTCATTATCAAGATCTATGTTGATGATATAATTTTTGGATCTTCTGATAAATATTTATGTGATCAGTTTTCTAAAATAATGAGTAAGGAGTTTGAGATGAGTATGATGGGAGAGTTATCCTACTTTTTGGGGTTTAGCATAAGGCAAATGGATGACGAAACCTTTCTCAATCAATCTAAATACACTAAGGACATGTTAAAGAAATATGAAATGGACAAAGCCAAGCCAATTAACACTCACATGAGCTCCTCTATTCAGTTAGATAATGATTCAAGTGGAAAATCTGTTGATCAGAAGAAGTATAGAGGAATAATTGGATCATTGCTTTACCTGACTGCTAGCCGACCTGATATTATGGTTAGTGTTTGTCTTTGTGCTAGATTTCAATCTGATCCTAAAGAGGCCCACCTGACTGTTGTTAAGATAATTCTTAGATATCTTTTAGGGACCCCAAACCTAGGAATCTGGTACCCTAGACACAACACCTCTTTTGAGATTATTAGATATTATGATTCTGAATTTGCAAGGTGTAGGGTGGATAAAAAGAGCACTTCTGGAACTTATCAATTCATAGAACAGTCTTTAGTCTCCTGGTCCAGTAGAAAATAGAACTCAGTTGTACTTTCCACTACTGAAGCTGAGTACATTGTCTTAGGAAGTTGTGTGGCCCAAGTTCTTTGGTTGAAGCAGTAAGTCTTGGATTTAGGATTACCTGTGGGCACAATTTCTGTTATGTGTGATAATACTAGTGTCATCTGTATTTCTAAGAATCATATCAAACATTCTAGAACCAAACACATTGATATAAGACATCACTTCATTAGGGACCATGTTATAAAACGGGACATTGAGCTACATCATGTAGCAACTGAAAATCAGCTAGCTGACATATTTACTAAACCACTGGCCTTTGACTCATTCAGTATTTTGAGGACCAGATCAGGTGTGATTGACATAAATGCTTGATTCTGATGACTACTGATTTCTGATTTGCCTATTTTTCATTCTGTTTCTGTTAGTTAGTTGTTTGATTTGATTATCTATTTTCTGTTGATTTTTATTTTTCTGCTAATTTTTATTTTAATCTTGTTGTTAGTTTGATTCGAATATTTATTTTGATGTGATTTCCTACTTGGTTTTTACTTACTGTTTTATGCTTTTTAAAATCCGATCACTGCTCACTACTGCTGATAAACTGGATTTGTGACTGAAAATTTTGCCTTGTTCTTTAGTTTGGAAGCTTGTAAGCAGTGATTGATTCCACTGGATCTGTTAAAGGAAAGAAACATTGATGATTATTTCTCTTCCTCTAACTCCTTTAATGGTGTATTATTTCTTTTGGATAAAAATCTTTTTCAAAATTAAAAAGTTAGTTTTTGAAATAGAGATCTATTTTATCTTCCTACAGTAATCTACCTCATATAAATAGTATTTTCAAAGTTTTGAGTCATTGTTATGATTTTCTGAACCAAGTGATTGCACTTATCATATAATGTATAGTTTTTATTTTGTGAATTACTCTTCCTTCTTGTAGAGAGTGAGCTTTGTCGTCTCTTATGTCTGGAAGGTAATTTTATAGCTGAGAATCTTTAACAATTTTGAGAGGGACAAAGCCTACAGAAGATGCGTAAAGAGCGCCAAAATGAAAAGAGGCACAAAATTAACCCAAACTAAAAAGATGCGTAATGTCGCTAAAAAATTGAAAGAATACACAAAGTGTATCAAAAATCAAAAGATGCATACAACGCCAAACAAATTGAAAAAGAGGCACAAAATTAGCCCACAAAGAAATAGGCTTTCTTCCCTTTCAGATCTTTAAATGTCTTAGAAAAATCCATGCACCCTTAATATTTTCAAAAGCTTGAGACGAAAAATTATGATTTCTGATTTCTTACTTTGTAATACTATTATATCAGTTATTTTTCTTGAACGAGGCTTGAAAGGATCTTTTTTTGAATTTAATTTCTTTCTTCTGAATTGGATTTTTGTTTTGAAATTTGCATCTATAAGGTGTCTGAGGTGGGAGTTATGAAAGTCGATTTTCCAACTTTTTTTAGATTTCAGCGCTGTCGATCGTCTTCTTATTGGTTTTTGGATTCAAAATCAAGGGAAAATTTTGATTCACTGGAGCGGATCGATTCAAAAAAAAAACTTCATTATCTTGTGTTTTTGTGTTTATCATTTCTAGTTTTATTTTCTCTATTTTTTTAATTTTATTTTATTGTATATATTTTTGGGATCTCTGATCTTTCATCTCCATCCTCCATCTTTTTCACTTTTTCTTCACATCATCCTGGATGATCCCCACATCATCCTGGATGATTGTCTTCATCCTGGATGATCCATACATCATCCTGGACGATCCATTAAATTTGTCCCCACTCTGATCAAATGGCTGAGTTATATCAATTATTGGTGATCGTCCTGGATGATCCTTACATCATCCTGGACAATATGATCCCTATTTCTTGATCCTGATCAAACGACTGAGAATGCACCAATTATTGTTCATCATCTTAGATGATCCACCTCATCATCCCGAACGATCCACGTGTCAGCAGTCGGACAATTCAAATTTGTCCCGTCCTATGCATTTATTGCATATCGTCCCGGACGATCCATCTCATCATCCTGGATGATACTTTTCATCAATGGTCGTCCGACAGGACTCCTCAGGACGATCGTCTGTCTCTAATCATTCAAGACGATCTCTAATAGTCCTGAATGATCTCTGATCATCCTGGACGATCTGATCACCTTTTTGACCAATCGTCCTAGCTATCATAATTACTCATATCGTCCTGGACGATTCTGCGATCGTACGGGATGATCCGGCCAATTTTTATTTAAACAGCCAATTTCTTCAGTTTTCTTCACACCTTTTCCTTCCACACTTTCTCTTACGCTTCTAATGGCTGGTGGAAAGTGATCTAGGCATCAAGGTGTGAGCTCCTCACGGGAAAATATCAATCCCCGCTTTCCAAATACAGCCGATCAGGCTGCCTTCTAATGATATCTTGAAGTTGGAATCACACAATCCAAGATCGTCAACCCCCGCACTCTCACTTACCCTGTCCTGGATCTTTTTGCGCATACCTCCCTCACCCTGGCCTTCCCATTCAGCACTGAACTTCTCTGAGTCTTTTTCGCAAATGTTCGCATTGCCGCTGACTACTCCACCCTTCACTCCGTTGTTAATCAACGACCTGTAAAACTCACAGCCCAGGATTTTCACCATATCCTTTAACTCTCCATCACTGGCAACAAACTCCACACCCTAGTTTCTGATCCTGATTATGATTGGAGTGTCGCTAATCACTTCCTTAGAAATACCCATGCTCCCTACCATGACAATGCTTGCTCTACCCTCCTTAAGGATGCTCGTACCATTCAACATGTCCTTCATTCATCCATTATCCCAAAGGCTGGGAACTGCATTCACATTACCCATTTACTTTCCCTGACCACCTACTACATTATGGCCCACCGGGACTTCAATGTTACTGACCTCCTTTCCTACTATATCGAGTATCTAACTACCATTAGGGATCTGGGCCATAGACGACGCCCAAATCTAGCTCTAGGACACATCATTGCATATGCTTTAGATACCAAATATGATCTGTAATATCCAGTCCCTGCCAATGTCCCTCCTTCATACTTCACAAATAATTCCTTCCATGTACTCCACAGTACCCAACTACATTCGGAGCCTATCCCGGATGTTGAGGAGGAAGAGGAAGAAGCTGTTCATGTTCCTACTATACATAATGCACCTGCTCCCCTTCATATTGCATCCCTTTTTGATCATCTGGTGCAGCGGTTCGACCAATGGGAGGCCCGATTTGATTCTTATGTTGCTGCCCAAAAGTAGTAGCACACTGAGGATCTACAGCGCTTCAATGACTACTTATCTCAGCAGCAACAGCAGCACGACCAAGATATTTCCTGGTTTGGAAAACACTTCACCACCATTCACAGTTACTTTCAGCCACCACCCCCTCCTCCTTCTGATCAGGATCCGCCTCCTTTTTAACTTTGTGTTTTACGTTATTTTCTGCTTATATTGTTGTGTCTGTTCCTCCTCCTTTTTATGATGTCAAAAGGAGTAGTTAATATTTTAAGTGAATAGTATATTTTAGTAATGTTCTAGTTCTTGTATTGCTCTTATTTTGTAGTTGTTCTCCTTATTGTATTTTCTGTTTAGTGAATTTTGAAATGATATTTGTCTTTCATACGTGCATTGGTTACTCCTGTCTATTTGATTTGAAACTACTTAACAAATGTTTACCATCATCAAAAAGGGGGAGATTGTTGCAAATTTGGTTTTAAAGATTATGATTTTGATGATAGCAAACATTTCTGTCTCTGTTGCCTATTTAATCTTTCAGGTATGCAGGTTTAATTACAAGTTCAAGCCAGTCCAAGCTTGAGTCAGTATATTTTAAAATCTAGGTCCAATATACTTTTTTCATCTTTATTGAGTCAAATGATATGCAATAGATCCCCTAGCTAAGTAACCTTACACACACACACACTCAGGGGGAGAGCTTGAGTGAATTAGAGTTTCTGTTCAATTTTTGTTCAGATCCTCCTAGACGATATTCACATAATCCTGGACGATGCAGTGAAAACAGAAACCCTAATTAGGGAGACCAAGTTAAGTCTGTCTGATTAAGCCGATCGTCCTGGATGATCCATCCATCATACGGGACGATAGGCTAAAATTAAAAATTCTCAGTCGCCAGTTCAAGTTAGGCAAGCTTTATTTTTAGAGATTTGATCAGATCATCCCGGACGATATGTGTATCATCCTGGATGATCCATTACAATCATGCCTAAATTAGTCTGGAGATTAAGGAAAGTAATCAAGGTCTGACTGATTCGATCATATTGTCCTGGATGATCGTAGGATCGTACGAGACTATGTGTTAAAAATCCTGACCGTCCAACATGTTTCACCTGTACGTCCAGAGCGGTGATCAGGATGATTTTGGCACTTTTTGAACTAATCGTACAGGATGATAGAAGTATCGTCCAGCATAAGTCATTTTGAGGTCATCCAGCATAAGTTCCTCTGGACGACCAGAGCGGTCTTCTGGACAAAATTCTTGAATTTACACTAATCGTCCCTGACGATCGCAGAATCATACGGGACGATCTGAACAACTTTTTCTACTAATCGTCCAGAAGAGCCAGATCGTCTAGGCTGAAACAGGTGATTTTAAACTGATCATCCTGGACGATATTGGCCCACCAGTTGAGATTTTGGGCAAATTTTGAGCCCTCCTATAAAAGATCTTTTTCTTCTAACAAGAAAAATCTTTAGCCACCTTCCTTAAGAGAGGGAGCTTGGGAGAGAGAGAGAGGATCTTGTGAGGGGGAGTTTGTGAGGGATTCACAAAGGTTGCTCCAAGCAAGGATCAGAGTCGTCATCTCCATTCATCGTCTCTCGTCTTGTCGGTGTTTTCTGTGGGAGGATCATTTGCAATAAGATCCAGGTTCTCTGCCCGCTTCAGGAGGAAGCAAAAGGAGTTCAGGTTCTCTACCTGCTTTAGGAGAAAGAAAAAGGAGACCGGGTTCTCTGCCCACTTCAGAAGGAAGCGAAAGGAGTTTAGGTTCTCTGCCTCACCGGGTTGGTGGAAAGGAGTTTTGTACAGGCTTCTCTGCCTTGCTGTGGGAGCAGAAGGAGAGTCACTTTTGCGTTAGTGCAATACCCGGAGGAGAGGCTCCGGGGAGTGGAAGTAGGTCAAGTTAACCGAACCACTATAAAATATGGTGTGTTCTTTCTGATTATTTTTTGCACTTTACTTTTCTATTATTATCTGCTTGGGTGAAATCTATGGTTGATCTTTTTTATTTCTATGTTTACTTGTTTCCGTTGTAAATTATCGAAAAGATTTTTCCTGTTGCTTACAAATTTTTTAAATAACCAATTCACTCCCCCTCTTAGTTAGCCTCAGGACTAGTTCATCAGGGCTTAACATCCCTATCAAACTTTCAGGAAGAAGGGCTCAGGAGCTTCAATCGGAATGTTCGATTGAGCCAAGTTTAGAAGCAGGTCGCAAGGGGAGTTTGGAAGTGTCTCCGTAAGAGGCAAAGCTGAGATTCTCCTTTTATAGACGTAAATGGGAGTGAGAGAATGGGCTTGCATATGCTCTGTCCGAAACGACACCGTCTGCAGAGGCATGTCACTATAGCTGCGGCAGGATTCGATGGGATTTGGGTATGGGCCGTGACAGGTAATCATTTTTTAGGCATTTTTTTTATTTCCTTTTGGCTGCATCGTTGAGGTCAACAACATCATATTGTATGAACGATTCAAAACTAAACACATTCATTTGGTATGATAGTGGAAGAACATCATGTCGTACTCTCTCAATCGTCTGTATGAATCGGCATCGTATAGTACGAACAGTTAAACTAAATCATGCTTTTCTTGGTACGAAAGTCATCCTATTTTGTACTCTGTGAATCATCTGTACGAACATATATCGTATAGTACGAAAAGATCAAAATGACAAGTTTGTATGGGATGATCTGGTATGCACCCATTTCGTACTCTATGAGTTGTTTGTACAAACCAACGATCGTACAGTATGAACTGCACATAAAAAAAAATTAGGCATGATTTGATTAACTTAGTTTTGGAGGAACAACCATGACAAACCATTTAGTACGATTTCAAAATTGTATAGTACGATTAGTTTCGAAATCTAAAGTTTTTTTTGACTCACACCTCTAGTGTCTGTTTGTACAATTACCCAATTACAATCACACCTTCTCAAACTCAAGAAAAATAGAAAAATTATAGACTTCATTACAAGAAACCCTAATCTAATCTGTCTTGAAGTCTTCAATAGTCTGGAGTATGATTTTCCCTGAAATGTTTGTACACATAAACAACACAAAGAAAATATATCGAATGTATGTTAGGAGAAATAATAATCATAACAATAATATTTTGGTATCATAAAAATCACATGATATAAAACTTAATTTTAAAATCTAAGTTGCAATAATCCCCCCCTTTTTTATGATGGCAAAACAATTATTATTTGAGTTAATAGTAAATGCAACTTTTCTCCTAAGCTCCCCCTTAATAAATGATGAAATTAAAAATAAGGGAATTCCAATGAAAATCAAAACACCAATAAATAAAATAAAAAAAAATTTACATACACAAGAACACTAATAAATAAAAAAAATTTACATACACAACAAGACACACACAATACACACATCACACAACAACAAGACACACACAATACACTCATCACACAAAAATAATTATACACACAAAAATAAGCATACACACTTCAAACAATCTTCAAACAATAACTAAGGACCCCCCCTTTTGACAATAACAAAATGGGAAGTGCCTCTTATAAAAATAAGTTTCGATTGATAAATCAAATAGATGATGAAGAAGAAGATTTTAAACTATTTGCAAAGACAACATTAACTTCCTAGTTTCAAATTTTAAATCAAAGAACAATTAGGGTAAGAAAAATCAACCAGGTTCACAATTTGTTCTAAATATATCAAATAAAATATTTTTTGTGAAATTGATGAAATAAAGATTAATTGGTTTCTCATTCAATAGTATAGATTATGTTGATTAAATGGATTTGATTAAGAATTAGAATGATAAAGGAAACTTTTCAATTGGCACCGTTGCGCATCTTTTCAATTTTTGGCACGTTTTGGGCATTTTTTATGTTTGGGCTAATTTTATGCCTCTTTTTATGTTTGGCAAATATTGTGCATCTTTTAAATTATGGCACATTTTGTGTATCTTTTCAAGCCTGGCACACTTTATGCATCATTTTATATTTTCAGTCTTTCCAATATCAATAAATCTTAAAACAACATCAATAACTAATAAAAATAAACACATTAAAAAAGAATTGAAATAAAACTAAGACATCTCTTTTGTAACAATTATAGCTAAATAATATTTGTCTATGAGAACTGGAAAATGATCTTCTAATTTACATCTAACCATAATTTAATTTTAAAAAATTTAAGAATTAAAGTTTACAAGGAAATTAATTTGTAGAGAAAAGTATTTTAAAATTTCATTCTAGGGATCAACTGCATTTGATTAGACAACAAAAACTTAAAACATTTCAAGAAGAATAATTTCAACATAAGACAAAACATCAGTCCATTTTTCATTCAATTGTTTTTGAAAATAAACTAAGGATATAGATGCAAATAAGCAAAAACAAATACATAACCATTCAAACTCCATTCAAATGAAAAATTAGAAAAGTAAAAAAAAAAAAAAACAAATAACAACTGCAACAAACAAATCACATCTAAAATTCTGAGGGACCCTAGTCTAGAGGTGGCTGAGGTGTGAGCATCATAAAGTAGATATTAATCGTAGCTACTTGAGCATTGATAGTATCGAACTGTCCTTTAATCCATCCCGTGTCTTCATTATACCTCGTATTCTGCTGGTTTAGGTGAGTCTTAATTTGATCAAAATGTTGATCAAAATGAGATTTCATTCTATCAAAATGCTGGACCATTTCTTAATAGAAATGTTGATCGGGTCCAAGAGTAGGTGCAGGTGTTGAAGCAGGTTTTTCTTCTTCATCAGATTCATCTCCCTCATCTCTTTAGTCTCAGTTAAAAAGAGAATGGAAGGAAGCATCAGTAAAATAGATAGGAAGTTGAGTAGGTGAATCAGGAAGAATCAAGTTGTATTTCATATGTAGAATATAGGCCACCAAATATCCTAAAGCCACATGTTTCTTTCTCCTATTGTGAGGAAGTCCAATATTGGTAAGCTCGTAGATGTAGTCCATAATCAATTAGGCTTCATCTATAGGAGTGTTTGTTATAATGAGATATGTGACTGTAAAAAGTATAGGAGTTAGGTTGATACGATCACCAGCTTTAGGTATGATAGAAGTCCTTAATACATGATGGATGATCCCAGAATTTTGGTTCAGCGTGTACACACAAGGTAGATGATTGACGGAAGAAATACCTCTAAGGGTTTAATTGATTTCAGACCAGTCAAAGTCAGACCTAGAAGTCATTGTATGTGCCCTAACCCCCTCAATTCTAAGGTGTAGGAAGGTGCCCAAATCTTCTTTTGTAATCTCTACTCGCTGCTTGAAAACATATGAAGACAACCTTGTATGATTTTCATTCATTCTCAGGTTTGCAACGACGTAGTAGAATGTGTCATGATGGAAAGCATAAATCAGAATGAGAATGAAAGAGAATTGAGTCGAATCGAAAAGAAGAATTACTGAAAAGTTAATTTCCCTTTGGATCCGGAGATGAGATGGAGTTATTTTCGCCTCGAAGAAAAGAGCATATGCTTCCTCATTTTCTTTTGAGAGAAATTTCTTGTCATGTTGTCCAAAACGAGAGGAAGAAGCCCGAGAAGTTCGTGCTCGCTTGCTGCTGCTCGCCATTTCAAGAGTTAAAACAAGAGATGGTTTGAGATTGAAGAGGAATGTGAAGAAAACCCATCAAATTCGTTCAATTTAAGGAAAAATGGCACGATCATACAGTACAAAAAATGAATCATACGTACGATTTTGAAATCATACGGGATGAAATTATTTTCATACATATGAATGAAAATGGCCAAAAATGATATGACTTTTCATAAAATACCATTCCCAAAGAGTCATTTCGTACATGCTTTTTGACCATATGATCGTACAGACAAACACGTGTTTGTATGGGATGATCAGAATAATAAAGATCATCGGCTGGCAGTTGGGTTTATCTATATGAAAAACTGATAACAGGATCATACAGATAAAATGAAACTTCGTGCGTACGATCTTCAAAAATAATTATCATTTAGAAATACGACCCATTCATACAGATGAAATTAAATGTATCGTACAGTACGAAGAAGTCATCATACAGTACGATATGCTTACAAAAACTTTTGATGTTTGAACTAAATGTATCATATTGAACAATCGATATAGATGATTTCAAATCATCCTAGTAATCATCCTGTATAAACAGAGTGAAATTGAACTAATCATACTATATGAACTTACAATTGTACTATATGATAAGCATGTAGAATATGAACAGTTCATCTGAATGAAAGTTCAATCATACGAGATGAACATCTATTTTGAATAAATCATGTTGTACGAACTCAGATCATACTATACAAACAGTGACGGCCTAATTAAAATTTTAAATTTTTAACCCTTGCACTTAATTAACTTAATAAAGTCCTTAAAAAGAGATTCTGGCTGTTGAAGGAACTCTAATGAAGAATTTCATGAGAGAGCTTTGGGCTTAAAGAGGAAGAAGATGAGGTTGTGTGTGAGGGATAAGTAGTGTGAGGGGTGTTCACACGATTTCTCCAAGCAAGCTTACACCTTTCTTCCTCCTGTGGCCTTGGTAAGTTCTTGGAGTTACTCTTGCGAGAGAAGCTTCAAAGTCAGGGTCTAAGGTTCTGTGCCTTCAATAGGAAGGTAAAAATGGATTTAAGGTTCTCTGCCATCACCAGGAGGGTGAGAAAGATTTCTTGGATTCTTTGCCATCACCAGGAGGGTGAGAAAGATTTCTTGGATTCTTTGCCTTCACCAGAAGGGTGAGAAAGATTTCTTGGATTCTTTGCACTTTAAATTTCATGCACAAATTTTATTTCTCATTGCAAGCTATAGATAGTTTAATTTGTGTAAGCAAAAAATTCATATTTCTCTTAATTTATTTGTGCTTAAAAATACTTATTTTCAACATTTAAAGTGATTCCACTTATGTTAGTTATTCACTAGATTTGTTTGTTAAAAATTCTTATTTTGCATAAAACAAAAATAAAGAGGAGAGGTTTTGTTGTTGTATTTTAAAAGTACCAATTCACCTCCCCTCTTGGTGGGCCTAGTGATAGTTTAACAAGGTCTTACAACCTCCTCAAACTTTTATGTTCGGATGAACCTAGGTTTTAGTGAGTTTGAAGCACAGAGGGAGGATTTTATGAGCCAAAATTTAGTGAGTTTGAAGCATACATATATTCAGATGAACCTATGTTTTAAATTTCATTACGTTTGGAGTTCATTGGGTCTATCAATTAGTGAACCTAAGATTGACATGCATAATTGACCTAAGATTTTCTTTAATTTATAATAAATCAAAAATAAATTAGAAAAATACATTATAAGCTTCAAGATGCTCAAAATTAAAATCTTAAAACTGGAAAATTAAAAGCCTTCAAATTAAATAAAAAAAGTAATTTAAATCTAGAAAATCTATTAATTAATTAGATAAAATATTCAAAAAATTAATAAATCTTATGATGGGTTTAAATACTTGCAATCATCCCTAGGAGTCAACAGTGATATATAGGGAAGATTTCAAGACGTTTGGAATTGATTTGGAGCTTAATTAAAAAATTCTCTACTTACTTGAATTAATTAATTCTTTAAAATGTGTTAAATTTATAAACACATAACTAATTAATCTTCGAATGACACAAACTCAAAGGCATTGAACTTTGGATCTAGTATTTATGAAAAATATAAAATTTGTCAAGAATTCAATGCAAATAAAAAAGTGAACAATTTATCAAATCTAATTCATTAAAAAATTCAATAAATATAAAAGTTTAATAAATCACCAAAAATTTAGTAAATCATCAACTCAATGAATTAAATTAGATGAACAACAATAATGAATAATCAACACTCCATTAATAAAGTTTATAGGCTAGAAATCTTGAGCTGCAGGGTTATATATGTTTTCTAAGGATGCTTGGGTACTCATGTCTGTTATGATAATGCCGGGAATAAATTCACAGGATGTAGATATTAAATTACAAATCTCATAAATCAGTAATAAATTAATTGAATTAATTAAAAATCAACAACCAATAATCAAACTTAAATAAATAGGTCATTCTTGGGTAACCCGAGCATACAAGGAATTAGCTTAGCCTTAAGGAGAGTGAAATAAACCTCATAGCCCTAGTTTAACAAAAGTAAATGCTATTCAATCTAAATAACCATTAAAAAAATAGTAATAAAACATTTAGAAATTGAAGATTTCATACCCATCTGTATAACTTCTTTTAGGAATGCAAATGTGTATTAGATTGGAAAGCTGAAGGACTAAAATACCTAATCAAAATGCAAGGGCTCTAAGCAACCTATCAACCCATTTTTTTAGTATTAGAATTATAAATATTAATCTTGGACTTATTAATTAATAACTTCTTGCTCTTGGAATTCATTGAGTGCTATGTTCTTTAAAACTTAAAATTAAATAATATGAACAATCAAAACACCCTTACAATAAACCCAAAACTCTTAAAACATTAAAACTTAAATTTGAACTAACCTTTAATGACCTAAAAAAAATATATTCAAATAAAAATAATTTCAAAAAATAAAGCCTAGGATCTATTCAAGCCACACAGCCTTATACTAACACTTTAGATGGTTTGCTAGGATAACCAACTTTAGCCTAAGCTAGGCCGATGGTTTGGTTTAGTTTATTTGGAGTGCCTTGCCTAAAGGGTACTCATGTTTGACTACTTACTTTTATACTCTGGATATTATGTTTACATTTCTATTGGCGCACATTTGGAGTTGGCTCTTAGGTCATTTTACATTTTTGTATAAACTTATACAACATTGCATATGTATATTTTCTTTTATATATATTGCTTTCTTTCATATTCTTGTAAAGTAGAATGTACCAAGGCAATGATGTAAACGCAAATGTAAAAGCAAGTACAAATTTAAATAAAACAACTTTATAGGAAGTCTAGAATCAAACATTAAAATAAACCCTTAGGAAATGCAATTAACTATAGAGGCTTACCCTTATATGAAATCTTGAACCCATAATTAAAATAAATGGCACCTTTGTTCATTTATAAGATAGGGTTGAACTTATAGATTTCAACTTAGCATTAAATATTGATTTAGTTTCATGATCAAAATAATAATTGAAAATTCATTTTATCCTTTGGGATGACTTGAATATTATTTATAATGTTCGAATATGAAAAAAAATCTGTTGATTTAGTTTTGTTAATCAAGATAACAAGTGAATATTTGTTTATCCTTAGGGATGAATTGAATATGCCTTTTGTTATGTTTGATTATGAAAATAAATCAAGTTTCTCGTTTCAAATCTACAATGAAACATTAGTCTATCCTTTAGGATCGTATAATGTTAATTTATGTAGATTTGACAAAAGAAATATTTAAAGAAAATCATGTGGCAACGAACATAAATTTTGTCCACAAAATTTTCTGGCAGCTCCACTGGGGATAGGCTTCACTCTACGTCTTTAATGAGCACTAAGATTTTTAAATACATATTGATTTAATTAAATATTTAGGTTGTCAAATTTTATTTATATGCATGTTTATTTAAATTTTAGTCTTATGTATACATATTTATTTAAATTTTAGCCTAGTATGCCCATGTTAACTCACGTAAAAATGTTCCATGGTTACTTTGTTTCATCCTAAAAACTAAGCAGACTAGGTTATCTGGACTACTTAATCAATCGTAGGTTAGGTATGGGTTCTGTTCATGTGTAGTCCTGCATTTTCATATTTATTTAAATTTTTTTTTGTCCACATTTACTCACATAAATTTGTCCCATGGTTAATTTGTTTCATCCTAAAAACTAAATAAACTAAGCAAACTTAAATATTGAATCGGTCTTAGGTTAGGTAGGGATTCTGCCCGTGTATAGTCTTGAATTTGCATATATATTTAACTTTTAGTTTTGTTTGTCTAAATTTACGCATGTAAATATGTCCCTTGGTTATTTGATTTCATCCTAAAAAATAGGAAGATTAGGCTAGCCAGAATACTAAATCGGTCCTAGGAAAGGTAGGGGTTTCAATCTTGTATAGTCTTGTATTTTCATGTTTATTTAATTTTTAATTTTGCATGTCCCTGTTTACTCATTTAAACATGTCCCATAGTTACTTAGTTTTATCTTAAAAACCAAGCTAACTAGGCCAACATGAATACTAAATCAATCCTAAGTTAGTTACGAGTGTTGCCGTTGTATAGACTTGTATTTGTATGTTTATTTAAATTTTAGTCTTGTATGTGCTTGTTTAGTCATGTAAACATGTCCCATAATTGCTTGATTTCATCCTAAAAACTAAGTAGACTAAGCCAATCTGAATACTAAAATGAACCTAGGTCAGATAGGGGTTCTTCTCATGTATCGTCTTACATGTGTATATAAATTTAAGTCTTTAAATTGTAAATCTCCGAGTCATCTCCCCTCCTGTGCAAAATCTTGTCACTAAATTCATTATCTAAATCAAAATAAAAATATTTTCACTGACTTCATCACATAAATCCAATTATAAATCTTATCAAACTCTATCTTTCTAGTCTGAAAATTTAAGGATAATGGTCCTTATCAAATAATTGCTCAAGAGTAAATCTCACATCAAACTTCAATCTTTCCCTTAATTAAAATTCATTTAGATTAGAGTTATTATTAAATCATTGAAATCAAACTCAAATAACAACTTCAATAATTCCACTAGTCTTTTAGACTGGGTTGTGATTTAAATCTCAAAAAGCAATTTTGCTTCAAAACTTCTCCTAGTCTTAAGTTTTTTAGACCACGTCTTTATCTAAATCTTTAAAAAGACAAAAAAAGTAATTTTTTTAGAACTTGGGTTTAGGTTTTTGTTAGAAGGCATTTAGTTTATTCTTCATAAAAGGAATTAACCTTTATCCTAAATCTTAAAAAGAAAAAATTAGTGATTGATCCCACTAAATACTTAAAGGTAAAATCTGTGTTTGATCAAAGTTATAAAGAAAAGTATATTCCCTCCCTCCCACTTTTTCTATGTGGGTAAAGTTTTGTTTTAAATTTAAATCTATATCAAAATCAAGTTTGATTAGAAATAAAAATCATATCAAATTTCTCCAAAATTTTACATCTTATAGATATCATTGCATGATAATATATATATTCAATAATATTTTTAATCAAATTGTCATTCTTGTCAAAAGATTGGGTTTATTTTATAGATCTTTCATCCTTATATAAGAGAGTGAGTTTTCTTTTCTTATATTTAAAAGATAATTTTACAATTGAGAATAATAATTTTAAGGTTTTAAAAGAAAAGCCCTTACCAAAATTAAAATTTAAAAAGTACAAAAGATGTCTAAAGTCCATAAAAATAGAAAAAATGCACATAATGTGCCAAAATAAAAGATGAGCAAAGAGCACCAACATAAAAGATGCACAAAGAGTGCCAAAATAAAACAATGTGCAAAGTGCAACAAAAATAAAAAAAAATGTGCAAGGTGCACCAAAAATAAAAGATGCATAAAGTGTGCAAAAAACGTAAATGACTAAATGGTTTCCTTTTAAAAATTTTAAATCTTAGAAAATCTATTTTTCTTAAATTTTTTTCTTGATGCTTAACATTGAAAATCTTGATCCAAGATTCATCATTATGTATTGATATTCTATTAGATATAAAAATCATTTAGTAAAATTGAGAAGATTGATTTTTTTCCAATTTAAATATTTTTTAAATAGATTTTAATTTAAAAACAAAAAGGGAGATCACAGCTTAGCTTCTAGGGAGCTTGATTTGGGCCAACAAAATCTAAATTGTTAGATCTTTTTGGTTTAGTTGGAGTTAATCTACATCTTTATTCATGTTTTATTTTATTCATATTTATCATTTTGATAGGGTACAAGTGATTAAGAAGAAAGTTTTCCAATAAAAAAGAATAAATTGAATGTTCAGGGGAGGTTATAAGATCTTATTGAACTATCCCTAGGTGCACCAAGCGGGGGGATGAATTTGTTATTTAAAAAAATACCAATTATTTTAATCAATATCACAATTTATGAAAAGTCTAGTCAAGTGGCTAACACAAGCGGAAGCAAATTAAAAACTTGTTTTTCCTTTTCAAAGTTTTATAACACAAATAAATCAAGAGAAATATTTTTTTCCTTTTCTAACACAAATTAAAATTGACCAAGAAAGATTAATAATTCAACTATAGTTTGTAATGAAATTTAAATTTGTGCAAGAAATTGAAAACACAAAAAATAAAGGAGCAAAAAAAACCAGAAAGAACACCAAAATTTTATAGTGGTTCGGTCAACCTTACTTACGTCCACTCCACATAGTCCTCCTCTTCGGGTATTATAGTAACACTATAGTGACTCTCTTTTATAGATTACAGCAAGATAGAGAAACCCTTACAAATCACTTCCACCAAACTCGGTGCGGCAGAGAACCAAAATCTATGTCACCCTCCTGGTGATGGCAATGAACCTTGAAGCATTTATCACTCTCCTGGTGAAGGTAGTTTACCTTTGAAAACCTTTTCGCCCTACTGGTGATGGCAGAGAACCTTCAATCTTTTTTCACCTCCAAGTTAAGGTACAAAACTCACGACCCTTTACCCTAAAGCTGAAAGTACGTGCAGGTTGTTAGACATAGTAGTACTGTCCCAAAGCTAACCCAGAGGGGGGATGAATTGGTAATTTTTAAAAAATTCTCTTGGATTTTAGAAAACCAATTAAATATATTCTACACAATGATGAATTTTCACAATACTATTTTTTAACCATAGAAATTAATAATATAGAAAAATAAAATTTAGTAAAAAGTAAAGAAATAAAAGACACCAAATTTTATAGTGATTCAATCCAACTAGACCTACGTCCACTCCCTGGAGACTCATTTTCCAGGTATCGCACTACTCAATAGTGTCTCTCCTTTTGCCCCCACAGTAAGGCGGAGAAGTCTTTACAATCTCTTTTCCACCAACCCAGTGCGACAGAGAACCGACACCTTTTACACCCTCCAAGTGATGGTAGCATACCAACTCATCCTTTTTCACCCTCCTAGAGAAGGCAGAGAACCCAAACATCCTTTCTCACCCTCCTAGTGATGACAGAGTACCAACATCCTTTCTCACCCTCCTAATGATGGCAGAGTATCGGCATCCTTTTACACCCTTCTGGTGATGGTAGAGTACCAGATCTCTTCCAAAGATCTTCTCTCAAGAGACTTCAAAGATGTAGGGAAGAGATTTGAAGTACATACAAAGAGATCCTTACCTTTGGGCAACCTTGTGAACCCTTCACAATTTTCACTTGTAAGATCTCTCAATTCTCACTCCCAAACACTCTCCTAAAACACATTCTCTATCACTCCCAACAGAAAATTTATAGAAAAGTCTAGAATGTCAACTTTTAGGACCCTTATATACAAAGGAAAAGAAAAACTATTCTGAAATTTGAAAATTTCAAGTTGAACAGACTTGGATCATACCATACGATCAAACTTTGTACATACGAACAGTTCAAAATCGGTGTATGATGCTATACAAACCTGATTTTGTACTTTGTGGATCATCTGTACGAACCCACATTATTTAGTACAAACAGTTCAAAATTGAACTCATTCTTCTGGTACGATCGTGTATGAATCCCATTTCATACTCTGTCAATCATTGTACAAACAGACATTATACAGTACGAACAGTTAAAGAAAATCTTGTTTTCCTTGGTACGAAAGTGGACAACACCATTTTGTACTCTGTGAATCATCTATATAAACACATATCATACAGGACAAATATAAAATCGTACAGTACGAATAGATTCAAAAATTACAAGTTTATTTGGGATGATCTGGTGCGCATCCATTTCATACTCTGTGAGTCGTCTATACGAACCAAGGATTATACAGTATGAACAATACAAAAAAAAATTCCTACCATGATTTGATTAACTTCATTTTGGGAGGAAGTACCATGATAAGTTGTCCAATACTATTTGAAAATCATACAGTATGATTAGTTTAAAAAAAATTTTAATTACTCCCCCAGTGTGTGTGTATGCACAGTTACCCAATTACAATCACACTCTATCAAACTCAAGAAAAATAAATTTTAAAAAAGTTACATACTTCATTACAAGAAACTCTAATATAATTTGTCTTGAAGTTTTTGATAGTCTGGAGTATGATTTTCCTAAAATATTAGTACACACAAATAACACAAACAAAATATATCCAATATATGTTAGGAGAAACAATAATCAACACAATAATATTTTGGTATCATCAAAATCTCACATGATATAAAAATATAGTTTTGAAAACTAAGTTGCAACAATCTCATATAAAAACATAGTTTTGAAAACCAAGTTGCAATAATCTCCCCCTTTTTTATAATGGCAAAACAATTATTATTTGAGTTAACACTTAAGTCAATTTTTCTCCTAAGCTCCCCCTCAATGAGTAATCAATTTACAATAAGGGATTCCAATGAAAATCAAAACTATAAAAAAAACAAACTAAATAAAATAAAATAAAGAAAATTTAAATAACAAATAATCATACACACAATAAATAATCATACACACATAGATCAAATAATAACTTCTAATAACTCCCGCTAATCACACATAAAGTAAAACACATCAAACAATAACTTCTAATGACTTCCCCTTTCGACAACAACAAAAAGGGAAGTTCCTCTTGAAAAGATAATTTTCTATGGATAAATCAAAATAGTTGATGAAGAAGAAGATTTGAAACTAATTACAAATACAAGATTAACTTCATAATGCTAAAAAGAAAAACTCAAATTTTAAATCAAAGAATAACAAAGATAAGAAAAGTCAACCAGGTTCACTGTTCATTCTAGACACATCAAATAAAAAGAATTATTACAGTAATGATGAAATAAAGATTAATTATTTTCTAATTCAATAGTGAAGATTATTACCGATTATATGGATTTGTGTGAGAGATAGAATGATAAAGAAAAGAACAGAATCAATTGGCGACATTGTGCATCTTTGAATTACTTGTGGCACACTTTGTGCATCTTTTTAGTTTGGGCTAATTTTGTGCCTCTTTTCACTTTGGCGAATATTACGCATCTTTTAAAATAAGTGGCATATTTTGTGCATCATTTCAAGTTTGGCATGCTTTTTGCATCTTTTAGATTTTTAAACTTTCCAATATCAATAAATCTTAACACAAATTCCAATAATGAACAAAAGTAAATACATTGAAAAAGAAATAAAATAAAAATAAGACAGCTATTTTGCAACATTTATAGCTAAGTAATATGTGTCTATAAGAACATGAAATTGATCTTCTAATCTAAATCCAGTCATAATGTAATTTAAAATTTTTTTAGATTCAATGTTGTAAGGAAATTAATTTGTAAAGCAAAGTTATTCAAAATTTTATTCTACAGATCAACTATAAATGATTTATCTCCGAAAACATAAACATTTCAAGAAGAGAAATTTCAATTCAAGTCAAAACACCATTTCATTCAGCACATGAAACACTTAGAACATACACATTATGAAGCAGTTATACTAATAATACATCATCTCAAAACATCATACTACAAAGGAAAATGCACAACATTCAAACTCCACTAGATGAAAAATTAGGAAAACAAAAACAAGTATCAAGTACAACAGAAAAAACCACATTTAAAATTTCAAGGGGCACTGGTCTGGAGGAGGCTGAGAATTGAACATCGTAAAGTAGCTATTAATCGTAGCTACATTAGTATTGACTGAGTTGAATTACCCTCAGATCCACCCCATATCTTCGTTGTATCTTGCATCCTACTGATTTAGGTGATTCTCAATTTGATCAAAATGTTGATCAAAATGAGTTTCCAATTGGTCAAAACACTGGATCATTTCTTGATAGAAATTCTGATTGGGTCCAGGTGAAAGTGCAGGAGCTGCTTCTTCTACCTCTGAATCTTCCCCCTCAGATCCTTGATCCCGACCAAAAAGTGAACAAAAAGAGGCATTTGTAAAGTAACTGGAAAGTTGAGTGGGAGGTTCCGGATGGATCAAGTTGTACTTCTTCTCAAGAATATATACTATCAGGTTTCCTAATGCCACATTTTTCTTCCTCCTATTATGTGGGAGTCCAATGTCAATAAGCTTATAGATGTAGTCTAAAATCAATTGGGCTTCATCTATAGGAGTGCTGGTCATGATAAGATATGTGACAGAGGACAAAAAGGAGTTATGTTGATACGATCACCAGCTTTGGGAATAATCGAAATTCTCAAGACATGCTGGATAATCCTGGTATTTTGATTTAGGGAGTACACACAAGGTAGATGATTGATAGAAGCAAAACCTCTAAGAGTTTGATTGATTTTAGACCAGTCATAATCTGACCTAGAGGTCATAGTGTGTGCCCTAACACCTTGAGTTCTAAGATGGAGGTAGGTTCCTAATTCTTCCTTTATAATCTCAACTCCCTATTTAAAAACATGGGATGACATTCTTGTATGGTTTTCATTCATTCTAAGGTTGGCCATGAAGTAGTGAAATGTGTCATGGTGGAAAGCATAGATCAAGGTAAGAATAAATGAGAATTGGGTAGAGTAAAAAAGAGGCATTACTGAAAATTTGATGTCCATTTGAATGAGAAGACGAGAAGGTGTCATCTTTGCCTCAAAGAAATGTGCATATGCTTCCTCATTCTCTTTGGATAAAAAGTTATCATCAGCCTTTCTAGTGCGAGAGGAAGATCCTCTAGAAAGACATCCCCGCTTACTACTGCTTGCCATTTGGAAAGTTTTAGACACAAGAAAATTTGAGATTGAAAGAGATTATTGAAGAAAAAATCAACAAATGGCTTCCAATTTAAATAAAATGACCTAATCGTACAGTACAAAAACTATTTCATACGTATAATTTTGAAATCATATAGGACAAAAAATTTTCATACATATGAATGGAAACGGCCAAAAATGAAATGACTTTTCGTAAACTGCCACTCCCGAGGTGTCATTTTGTACAGCTTTTGACCACACGATCGTACAGATAAACACATGTTCATCCGGGATGATTAGAATATTAAAGATCATTTTAGAGCGGTTAGGTTCGTCTACATGAAAAATTGACAACAGAATCGTATAAACGAAATGGAATTTCATACATATGATCTTTGATAATAACTGCCATTTGGAAAATGAGCCCCATTCGTATAAACAAAATACTAATGAATCGTATAGTATAATCGGTGAATCGTACAGTATGATCTGCTTAAAAAATCTCATTTTCCCTATTCAGTTTTGGAAAAAATATCATGCACTATCTAATGAATTCATATAATATGAAAGTGATTCGTACGGTACGAATGAAATTTGAAATTAAGACATGATAAACCAGACTCTTGTTCAAAAATAACCCATATAAGATCCATGAAATATAAAATTAAAAACAAAAATAATAGTAATACAAATAGAAAACAAACACAATACAAAGAATGGGGAAAAAACAAATTTAAAAACATTAACAAAATACAAACAAACCACAACCAAGAGGTAAACAACAAACATCAACATATACGAAATAAATTACAAATCCAATTTGCAGAATTTCATTTTAAGCATTGTGATCAATCACACCTAATCTAGTTCTTAAAGTGCTAAATATTTCAAAAGCCAGTGGTTTTATGAAAATGTCTGCAAGTTGGTTCTCAGTAGAAACATGATGTAATTCAATTTCTCCTTTAGTCACATGATCTCTAATGAAGTAATGCCTAATATCAATTTGCTTAGTTCTAGAATGTTGAATAGGATTCTTTGAAATGCATATGGCACTAGTATTATCACAAAAAATTAGAATAGTACTAATTAAAAATCCTAAGTTAATTAGTTGTTATTTTAACCAAAGAACCTGTGCCATACAACTACTTAAGGCAATATATTCTGCTTCAACAGTAGAAATGTCTACTAAATTCTCTTTTTTGCTAGACCAAGAAACTATAAAGTTTTCTATAAATTGACAAGTTTTAGAAGTACTTTTCCAATTAACCCTACATCATGCAAAATCTGAATCAGAATATCCAATGATTTCCAAAGAAGAGCAATGCTTAAGATACTAAATTCCTAAGTTCTGAGTTCCCAAAAGATATCTTAGAATTCTCTTAATAGCAGTCAGATGTGATTCCTTTGTATCAGCTTGAAATCTAACACACAAATAAACACTAAACATGGTATTTGGTTTGCTAGCAGTTAAGTAAAGCAATGATCCAATTATTCCTCTAAATTTCTTTTGATCAATAAATTTTCCCTTATGGTCCTTATCTAACTGCACTGAAGAACTCATTGGTGTACGCACTAGTTTACATTATCCATTTCATATTTCTTGAAGATATCTTTAATATAATTTGACTGGCTAAAAAATGTTCCTTCCTCATTTTATTTTATGTTAAAACTAAGAAAGTAATTCAAGTCACCTATCAAACTCATTTCAAATTCACTACTCATTATCTTTGAGAATTCATCTCAGAGATTTTTATCAATGGATCTAAACAAGATATCATCAACATATATTTTAATAATGAGTATGTCATCTCCTATCCTTTTTAAGAAGAGAGTGATATCCATACTTCCTTTAACAAATGATCTCTCTAATAGGAAATTGCTTAACCTCTTATACCAAGCCCTAGGTGTCAGTTTAAGTCTATATAATGCCTTTTTTAATTTAAACACATGATTAGGAAATTTTGAATTTTTAAAACTGGAGGTTTCTCAACATAAACATCCTCTTATATCACCCCATTAAGAAAGCCACTCTTAACATTGAAACCTTTAAAATAGGCAAAGGCTAGTAATACCCTTATCGCTTCAAGTCTGGCTACAGGGGAAAATGTTTTTTTTCAAAATCAATTCCTTCTATATGATTATACCCCCTTGGCCACTAATCTTACCTTATTTCTAATCACAACACCTGAATCATTCATTTTATTTTTGAACACCCACTTAGTTCCAACAGCACTTTAATCCTTAGGCCTTTTAATCAATTCCCAAACATCATTTCTAACAAATTGATTCAATTCTTCTTGCATGGCCAGTATCCAAAATTTATCTGAAAGTGCTTGATTTATATTAGTGGGTTCAATCATTGATATAAAGGTAAAATGATTCACTTCTTTTCTAGGTCCATGCCTAGTTCTAACACCCTCACTTGGTTCACCTAAAATCAATTATTTACGGTGACTCTTAGAAAATTTCCATTCTCTAGGCAAAGTGTTTTCTTTCCAACACTTTCTTCCAAATTTATCTTTTCAATTCCTTGGGAAATATTTTTAATATGATCTTCTTCTAACCTTGGCTCTTCCAAAATGCCAGATTCATCAAAAACTACATGTGTGGTCTCCTCAACTACCAAAGTTCTCCTGTTAACTCCAGTTAAAAATCCTATAGGATTTGCCAATGCTAGAATATCCTATAAAAATTCCTTCATCAGATTTCGGATCAAATTTTCCTAAAAAAGTTTTACTATTATTGTGAATAAACACCTTACATCCAAAAATATGCAAATATGAAAGATTAAGTCTTCTCCCCTAAAAAAGTTTATAGGGTGTCTTATTTAATTTGGATCTAATGTTCACCCTATTCAGAACATAATAAGATGTACCAATCGCTGCAGCCCAAAAATATTTTAGAAGTGAATATTCAGCCAACATGGCTCTAGCGACTTCTATTAAAGTTCTGTTCTTTCTTTCGACAATCCCATTCTGCCGAGGGGTCCTAGGTGCTAAAAAGTTGTGATCAATTCCTTATTCTTTATAAAAATCTTCAAATTTTTCATTTTCAAACTCTCCTCCATGATCACTTTGAATTGATAAAATTTCACACTCTAGCTTTCTCTAAATCCAAGTATAAAAATTTTTAAATTCATCAAATGATGCACTCTTATGAGATAAGAATTTGACCTAGGTGAATTTTGAAAATTCATCAACGATTACAAATCCAAATACTTTACCTCCTAGACTCATAGTGCCAACCGATCCAAAAAGATCCATATGAATGATTTCTAGAGGATTGTTAGTTTTAAGATCTTTACCTCTATTTTCCTATTTGACATGCTTCACACAGGTGATACTTAGTAAAGTCTAGTTTGGGTATACTTCTAACCAACTCTTTCTGGGTAATCTTCTTAAGATTTTTCATGCTTGCGTGACAGAGTCTTCTATGCCATAACCATGATTAATCAGTGATTTTTTTGAGACAAAAAGCATTAGAAGATTTTATAAAATTTAAATCAAGTATGTACACATGTTTTACCCTATTTCCATGCAACACATCAATTCCATTTAGGCTTATAATGCCGCTTACAGGTAAAAATTTAATATTAAAATCTCTATCACAAAGTTGACTAATACTTAATAAGTTATGTTTCAAGCCTTCAACCAACAAAATATTCTCAATGAGAAAATTATTCTTATTTCCAATCATTCATGTACCTACCACTCTTATACTGGTATTATCTCCAAGTGTTACCTTTCCTCTATTCCTGGCTTCCAGCATTATAAATTGATTTGCATCTCCAGTCATATGCTTTGAACATCTACTGTCCAGGTACCAAATGCTCTCATGAGATTTTGTATGAGAGCGTCTCCACAAAAATATCAAATGTTAGACTTGGGAACCCAAAAAAATTTGCGTTCACCTCTTGGCAATGATAAACTAGATGCATGCTTAATATGCTGTGTTTGATGCATCTTAGGTCTCCACACTAAATGGGTCCTACTATAAATAGTGCAAGTGTGGTAAATATGTCCTGCATGCCACATGAAAAATATTTCACACCAGGAAAAGAATTTCTTAATCTATATGAGTTATAATGTCCCTTTCTAGGTTTTGAACTCGTATGATTTTGCTTAAACTCGTAGAATTGTTCAAGTGTGTGTGCTGGTCTATTTTCCCTAATAGCTTTTAATTCTATTTTGAGATATGAGTTTCTATTTTTTAGAATTGAAATTTGCATTTTCAAATCAATTTCCTTATGTTTAGCATCTTCCATAAAAATTTTACAATCATTTTCAAGTTCTATATGTGATGATTTCAATAGTTCATACTTTTTGTTAAGATCATTGAATTCATCCAATAAGCTTATATGGTTGATATCAATGTTTGCATGATCGTTCCTAAGGATTTCATGCTCTTTTTATAAATTCAAATAATTAATATTAAGTTTAGCATGCAATTTTTTGAGTTTCCTATATGCATTATATATTCTTCTCAAAAACTTTAAATAATTCATCATAAGATATGTCACATACCTCTTCTTGATCCAAAAGATCAAGATTGTCCACTATTAAACACAAATTTGTGACTTCTTCTTCCACTTCTATTTCTGAGGAGTCTGACGCTGAGTCAGCCCAGAAAGCTCTCTGTTGCCTTTTTTTTGCCCTTCATAATATTGGTTTTCTCCTCTACTTTCTCCTTGCTAGATTATCTTTGAGATTAGGGCAATCAGTCTGAATATGTCCAGGCTTCCTACATTCATAATAAATAATGTCATTTGAAATTTTAGTATTTTTGTGGAACTTACCCTTGTTCCAATGCTGACGTCTCTGTTACTTTCTCCTTAGAAAACTTTTAAATTGCCTCATCAAGTGTGCAATGTCTTCTTCATCCTCAGGTAGTGATTGATAACTTTCAAAGTCATATGCTTTTAACGCAATGTTCTTTTCTTTTCACTTGTCACCTGCATCAATCTATATTTGAGTCACTCCTTGCTCGTAAGTAATAAGTGATCCAAATAGATTATCAACAGAATAAACATTTAAGTCTTTTGACTTCGTAATGGCAGTTATCTTTGTATCATATGCAGTAGGTAAACAACGTAAAATTTTATTTACTTTTTTTGAATTTGTTAGTTCCCTTCCTAAAGCATGCAATGAGGTGACTATCTATGTAAAATGAGTATACATGTCACTGATTGATTCATGCAAAAAAATTCATAGTTGTGTAAAAGAATATTCAATCTAGATTATTTCACCTTATTAGTTCATTCATACGTTATGTAAAGTCTATCCCAAATTTTTTTTCCAATTTTACAAGTTGAAACACGCATGTAGTCTTCAGATTTAAGAGCACACAAAAAGCTATTTAAATATCTTACATTCAACTGAGCTATGCCTTTTTCTTCTAATGTCTAATCAATAAATGGTGTCTCAATCCTATTTCCATTAATAAGTCTAGTAGGAGCAGTATAGCCATCCTGTACTAACATCTACATGTAATAATCAAGTGATTGCAGAAAAGTAAACGTGCGAGTTTTCCAGAAATCGAAAGGGATGTTATCGAACAACGGTGGTCTAGTGATCGAATATCCTTCATAAGTATTAAGGTTTCCAAAAGTAGCCATAATCATTTTTTAAAAAATAATCTAAACTTTAATTTTTGAAATAAGCTCTGATACCACTTGAAAGGACATGCAGGTTGTTAGACCTAGTAGTACTGTCCCAAGGCTAACCAAGAGGGGGGGTGAATATGTAATCTTTAAAAAATTCTCTTAGATTTTAGAAAATTAATTAAAGATATTCTATATAATGATGAATTTTCATAATACAATTTTTCAATCACAGAAATAAAAAATGCAAAAAAATAAAATGTAGTAAAAAGTAAAGAAATAGAAGACACCAAATTTTATAGTGGTTCGGTCCAACTAGACCTACGTCCACTCCCTGGAGACTTCTTCTCAAGGTATTGCACTACTCAATAGTGTCTCTCCTTTTTCCCCCACAGCAAGTCGGAGAAGCCTTTACAAACTCTCTTCCACTAAACCCGGTGCAGTAGAGAACTGATGCCTTTTACACCCTCCAAGTGATGGCAGCGTACCAACTTGTCCTTTTTCACCCTCCTGATGAAGGCATAGAACTCAACGTCCTTTCTCACCCTCCTGGTGATGGCAGAGTACCAACATCCTTTTTCACCCTTCTGGTGACGGCAGAGTACCGACATCCTTTTATACCCTCCTGATGACTATAAAGTACTGGATCTCTTCCAAATATCTTCTCTCAAGAGTCTTCAAAGATATAGGGTAAAGATTTAAAGTACATATAAAGAGATCCTCACCTTTGGGCAACTCTATGAACCATTCATAATATTCACTTACAAGATCTCTCAATTCTCACTCCCAAACACTCTTCCAAAACACACTCTATATCACTCCCAAGAGAAAATTTATAAAAGATTCTAGAATGTCAGTTTTTATGACCCATATATACAAAGGATAAGAAAAAATGTCCTGAAAACTGAAAATTTCAAGTTGAACGGACTTGGATCATACCATATAATCGAACTTCGTACGTATAAATAGTTCAAAAATTGGTGTACGATGTGTACAAACCTAATTTCATACTCTATGGATCATCTATACGAACCTATATCGTACAGTACGGACAGTTCAAAATTGAACTCATTCGTCTAGTACAATCATGTACAAACCTCATTTCGTACTCTATCAATTGTCTATATGAATAGACATCGTACAGTATAAACAGTTAAAACAAATCATGTTCTCCTTGGTACAAAAGTGGACAACACCATTTCATACTCTATGAATTATCTGTACGAACACATATCGTGCAGGACGAACGTAAAATCGTACTGTACGAATTGATCAAAAAATTGCAAGTTCATTTGGGATAATCTAGTACACATCCATTTCATACTCTGTGAGTCATTTGTACAAACAAAGGATTGTACAGTATGAACAATGTAAAAAAAATTCTTGTCATGATTTGATTAACTTCATTTTGGGAGGAACTACCATGATAAACTGTCCAGTATAATTTGAAAATCATAAAGTACGATTAGTTTTAAACATTAAAATTTTTTAGTCACTCCCCCAGTGTTTATGTACACAGTTACCCAATTACAATCATACTCTCTCAAACTCAAGCTAAATAAAAAATAAAAAAGTTACAGACTTCATTACAAGAAACCCTAATCTAATCTGTCTGTCTTCGATAGTCTGGAGTATGATTTCCCTGAAACATTAGTACACACAAACAACACAAATAAAATTTATCTAATATATGTTAGGAGAAATAGTAATCAACATAATAATATTTTGGTATCATCAAAAACTCACATGATATAAAAATAGTTTTGTAAACTAAGTTGTAACTATCTCATATAAAAACATAGTTTGTAAAACTAAGTTGCAATAGAAGCTTCTCTCCAAGATCAACTCTAAGAACTCACTAAGGCCACTGGAGGAAGCAAGGTGTGAGCTTTCCTGGAAGAAAAGTAAATTATAGAAAGTAAAATTTAGAACGAACACACCATAATTTTATAGTGGTTCAGTCAAATAATAGCCTACGTTCACTCCTCGGAGACCTTCTCTCTAAGTATTACACTAAAACTTTAGTGACTTTTTTTTAGCCCCCACATCTATATGGGAAAGCCCATACAATCTTTTCACCAACTCGATATAGCAAAGAACCTTGACCTCTTTTCCAACCTCCTAGTGAAGGCATAGTACCCAATAATCCTTTTTCACCCTCCTAGTGAAGGCAGAGTACCCAGTAATCCTTTTTCATTCTCTTGATGAAGGTACAGAATCCCAATGATCTTTAGGCATATGATCTTCCTAGAGCCACAAGTAACCAAGCAAGACACTCAGAGGAAACAAAGCAGAAGCTTGCTCAGATAAATTATATGAAAATCCCTCACACTCCTCTCCCACACATAAACTCTCCTTTCTCCTTCCCAAAGCTCTCCAAGATCACTTCTCAAAGCTCTCTCTCCACAAAACCCAATAGCCAAAGGCTTAAAATAAGTCTATTAAGAGAGCTTAAATACAAGGCTTTACAAAAAGCCTTAATAATTAAATTTTTTCGACACTGATCGCATAGTATGATCCCATATCGTACAGTACGATAAGTTAAAATAGCCCTATTAGTATTATATGAAGAAAAAAGTGATGTACAATTTGTTTAAGTATTTTAGCTGATCATTCAGTATAATATAGAGCATCATCCAATATGATTAGTTCAATCAAATTAGATTATCATCTTAGATGATTGGTGGTGAATAATTATCATCCTATGTAGAAATTGGGTCATACAATACGATGGGACATAACGTACAATATGATCTAACTGGATTAATTAATACAAATTTGATCCCCTAATTATATAATTAATTTAGGCAATATTTGATTATATCACACAATATGATGTATACCATACAATATGATTAGTATAAATTTTGAATTTTAAAATATAGCCAAAAATATGATTAGCGATTAAGATCTTGATTTCAATTGATCATCTTGTACGTTCTGTATTATACAGTACGATGAGTTCAAATAGCTTTAATTAATCAATTAGCTTTTTTAATGATTTTTTGAATAGCTAATTATACAATATGATATGGATTGTATAGTACAATTAGTTCAGAATAATTACACTTATAATTTTCTCACTTTCTCACTCCCCCGAGTATGTGTGCGCAGTCACCAAGTTTAGCATCCACCAATTACAAAACCTTGACTCAAGAAATGTAAATAAAAATACAGACTCTTAAGGACACTAATACATATTTTACCCAATCTTGAGTTGACCACTTTGCTTGGTATATGGTGGACATAAAATGTTAGTGCACAAAAAATATATATAATAATAATAATAACATGATATGACAAGTGGAAAGCCTAATAATATTTGTTATCATCAAAATCATAATACCTGGGTCCATATTTGAAATACCTTTTTGTTGAGAATATCAATTAGAGGATCAAGAAGAAGTTCAAAATCTATTACCTAGAGAGTAGAGATATGCATCTAGTTACCCTAAAGAAGTTATCCTAGGAGACCCATCTGTAGGGTTAGGACTTGGCATGGTCTTAGTAAGAAAGTTATACACATAACCATTATCTATATGGTAGAGCCTACTAGTGTATAACAGACTTAGTAATTTTAGATTGTAGTAATGCAGGAAGAACTAAATCAATTTGTTAGGAATGTTATATGGGAATTTGTGACTAGAACCACTGATCAGAGTGTTGTTGTAACTAAATAAGTTTTCAAAATTTATTAAATGACTCTGGATTAGTTATTAGGAATAAGACTAGGTTGGTAGCAAAGAGTTAAAATTAATTCAAAGGGATGTATATTGAGAATGCTTTTTCCGTAGTAGCTAGATTAGAATCCATCAAGGTATTGTTAGCATTTACATGATTTAAGGGCTCCAAATTGTGTCATATGGATGTGAAGAGCACTTTCTAAATGGGGTGATTAAGGAAAATTTATTGGTAGAATAACCCCTTAGTTTTGAGAACTCGTCCTTCCCAAATCACATTTATAAACTTAAGACAATATTATATGGACTTAATTAAGCAGCTAGGACATAGAATGATAAGATTAGTATTTTTCTATTATAAAAATCCTTCATCAAAGGCATTATAGATACCACCCTATTTATTTAGAAAATTGGAGAAGATATACTCATCATTCTGATATGTGTAGATGATATTCTTTTTGGATCCATTGTTAAGGATTTAAGAGAAGAATTCACTTCCATAATGAGTAGTAAATTTGAAATGAGTATAATGGGTGAGTTGACCTATTTATTTAAAATTTATATTAAGAAAAGAGAGGATAAAACCTTCTTAAGTAAGAATAAGTATATTAAGAAAATTTTGAAATAATTTGATATGGAAGGTTGTAAAAGTATGAATACACCGATGAGCCTGACAACCCAATTAGATAAAGATCAACATAATCAAAAATTTGATCAAAAGAAATTTAGAGGGATTATAGGTTTCTTACTTTACTTGACTAGTAGTAGGCCTATTTTTATATTTTGTGTTAGTGGGTCTCCGAAAGGATTTTACTTATGGGAAACAGAATGCAAAGGGTACGATCGCACTATCCTGTAGGACAAAACGGTCGTAGGCCTTTACACTCTATGCAAGCAAGCCAATGGAAGAGTAGATGAGATAATATATATGATTAACTATGGAGGATAGCAGATTTCACCTACCCACTTTGATGGGTAATAATATATATGACCTGATCAAATTCATGAGATTTCCCTTGTTCGATACATCAACTTGAATGGGATTTATTTGATGTGGGGATCGATTTTCCACAAGCGCAAGCCTCCATGGTTAATTACACCTTAAGCCTTGGCTTAAGAAAAATCTTGATTAAAGACTCTATATTATTCTCTCAAAAGGGTTTGTCTTAAAGGAAATATTTTTAGGAACTTCATAATCAAGGGAAAAGATAGGCTCAACTTTGTTTGATCAATCATACACGGATCATATCATCACCCGGTTGATCTAAAGAACAGAAACTGGAGAAAAAGCCAATTGTATTCAAGCATGCATGAGAGAAAGATGGAGGTGGCATCATCCATGTGACATGGATGAGTGGGGTTTATAGCCTCTGAAAGGTAGAGAGCTTACCCATCGATAAGGCATACAGTAATATACTGGTACCACTAGCCTTTGATCCTAGATTTATAAGGAAAGTAGTACTGTACATACAGTGCTAACATCCATGACCTAACTAATACAATATGGGCTTATATCTTGCCAGAGAAGAAAGCCAGCAAAAACCACTTAGTGGTATAAAATCCATGATGTCCAGTCTTTATGAAAGATGGGTGGGTGGCTAAGTTTCTGGAATTTGAGGCCAACATCTAGAGAAGTTCCTAAATGGCCTTGTACTTATAAATGGTATTATGCTTCTAAAATCAATGCAATTAAATTTTAATTTTAGTTAGTTTCTAATGCAATGCGTGCAGGTCAAAGTCTCCAAATCAGAAAATACATGAAATTTTAAAAAGGCTTATAAAAATAATATTTTTAGAAGACTAGACTTACCTAGGTTCAGCACCTCATCCTCATAGGTTAGATTATATGAACTCTACCCATAGGCAGGGAAGTATCTAAACAAGGAAAATGAAAGTGCAATATATGAATGTGACCCCAGACGATCTCCAGCTATTCCCTAGATCGTTATCTTACTATGTTATTTAATTCCTAAAATTTGAATTTTAATTATGAGTAGAAGAATTTTATCCCTAAGAGCCTAATGAAATCAAGCACATGCACATGCAAGAAAGAAACCTATAAAAAGTATGTCATTTCTACTGTGCAAATAAAGTAAGTAAATCATCACATCAAATCAACCAGAGTTGTGTCCAAAGTTCATGGCAAGTGCCATATAATATACATCACAGAGTACAAAAAAGTAGTGGTAGCCAGGCCCCACCGACAACAACCTGGATTCTAATCCTAAAGAACGACGTAGATCTTAAAATGAGGCATTTTTATCTTGATCTTGATCTTCTAGTTCTTCTATGGATTGCCTTCTTTCAGTGTTCTTGTAGTACATCCTCAATAGGATATCAAAATGAAAAGAAATTCCTTGTAAGGGAACTTTCTTTTCCCTTTAGATCCCTAACATCTTATTAAAATGCCTCATTTTAAAGACTTTCACAACTCTTTGCTTCAAATACATTACATCAAAATTAAAAAGAAAATTCTAAACTCTCCTACAAGGTTATCCTAAGAAATTAAAATCAAACATTCCAAGCAATTATAAATAAAATAAAATGCTCAAACCAACCATACTTGGCCATGCCCTTATTTATTTGGTGGCTAAGCAGCTGAAGCACCTATAATAATTATTTATTATTTATTTATTTTTAGCCACCTTTTTAGTGTTGTATGAGCATGGACACTTGCAAAAAATATCATAAGTATCAACATTCCTCCTAACCTATGGGTAATCTATCTCCCATCACATCACAGAGAGAATACAATAATTAAAATCAACATCACAGAAAGCTTAAATAACCATCACACAGTTCACATGCAAATTTCCACATCACAGAGATAGAAAGAAAGAAAACACCAGCCTAACCTAAAGCTAGAAGTCGTGTCCTAACAAACAGATCTATGTGTGTGTAGTAAGCTGTGTAGTTTGGGTATGTCCTATGTAGGATAATTTATTCAAGATATTTATAATTTGATTTGCTAAAGGTCAAAGGGGGATTTTAGTTCAAGTTTAAACATTAACACTTTAAGATTGATTTTAAGGGTTTTATTTTAGTGTTTAGTTGATTACTTCCTCTGTTGCTCACAAAGGCCGTAAGATTTATTTCACCCTCCTTGGGGCTAACTTAATAGCCTCGTAGGCCTGCGTTATCCAGTAGTAATCAATTTTATTAAGTTAATTTAGTTTGTTAAAAATTAAAAGAAAGGTAGGTTAAATGATTTATTATTATTTTGGGAGATTAATTTAATTAAGTTTGCTATCAACTGGTTCGTCGCGTTGTGCCGTCAAGCTCGAGGTCTAGGCCTCCTTAGGACACTTAGCCCCTCAATCCGAGTTAGTCCATCCTAAAAACCAAGTTGATATAGTTGAATTAAGAATTTTATCTGGTTAAACCATTAATAATCAATTAATTTTAAAGTTTTAGCACTCTATTGAATTTATTCGTGGCGTTATGCCACCAGGCTCGAGGAACTAGGCATCCTTAAAACATGTAGCCCCACAGCGTGGAGTAGTCCATCCAATAAACTTCATCTTTGGAGTGATTGTTATGTATTAAGGGGTTTGTTGATTGATTTTAAAAGATTAGTTAATGATTTGATTAAGTTTTGATTAAGTTATTAGATTATGAGATTTTGAACTATGGTTGAATTTTTAATGAGTTTCTTATGTTGTTTACTCAATTACTTAGGATTTGATTTATTTGTATTCAATACCATGGGTGTTTTAGATTAGGAATGCAATTGATTATAAGAAGATTTAATAAATTAAAGTTTGGATTTTAGGAGTCTTTTTATATTAGCATATTTTACCATAGGTTTATTCTCCAATTTTATCACTCTTGAATTTAAGTTTTTTTGATGGATTTTATTTAGTTAGTATTTGATTAAGAGGTGATTGATATGTTAACCCAGTTTAGTTCAAGTTCATGTTCAAATTCATCTCTTTTAGAGATTATGTATGCTATTTATAATTTGCTTAAAGTTTAGGTGTTTTAATGCAATTAACTTGGATTGTTATCGATTTTATTAATTAATCATTAGTAGATTACGGCATACTAATCTTAGGATAACGTGTCACTAAGTTTTCTATATTTTATGTTTCTATCCTAAAGGGAGCATGCTTCCTAAGTCTAGATTTTTTAAGACTCAGTCCTTAGTTTTGCCTTAAGTATCACTAATGTTGTAGGGGACAAAATGAAGTTTATTTCTAACCCTTCATACATGTGCACGTATAAGTAGGTTTGGGGCTCTAAAAATAAATAAGAGTAATCTAACAAGATTGAAGTTGCTACATGGTCCTAAAGTTTGGAAACGTTCAGCCATGAGGGCTCCTAAAGGGCTTTCTAAGTTTTAAGAGAACTAACTACACCAGGGGCTACGACCCAGTGGTTCCGCCCGTTGCACCCTCACCGGAATGAATGAGGGCGACTGATGCTCGGATCCTTTTGTCCATGCTCCTTCATCTAGTGCTCCAGTTGCTCCTTGCTTTTGCTCTCCCAAAAGTACCTCGCAAAGAACATAGAAAAGAGAAGGGTTATATTAGAGCAAGTTGATATTTAATATGTAAAAAGTTAAAATAAAATGCAATTAAAATGACAACATCACTTTTTTTGGGCTTGGATACCGGTTGAGCCATTTTCTTCTTTGGACCTTTAAATTTTGTAATCTCTTTACCATATTTCATCTCAAAGTACAAGTAATAGGAGGAGGAGGAAATAGAGAAAGGAGAGAAAGAGAACTAAAACTCCACTTTCCAATACACACCTCTTTCCAAAACTCACAAAATTACTTCAAGCAACTACTCCCTTTTACTTATGCAACAAGACAATCCAACACAACACACTTTCCTCCAACATTATAAGAATGAAAATAATGTTCCCTTATGCCAAGCAACAAAACAATCCTTTTACCATAAGCTTGAAATTCCATGCTTTAGTAAAAAGAATGCAATTACTAGAAAGAAGCTTGATGCTAATTCACCCTCTTTGATTGATAGAAAAGAAACAATGCTCCAACAAACATAAATAGAAACGAGTAAAATACTTGAATACTATCCAATAAATCTATCAACCTTCACATTATATGCCACCAAAAGCTTCAAAAGAAGCCATAACTTAAATTTGTAAATATGCTCTTATGCCCCACACACCATATTACAAGTCAAGGTCTAATCACATAAAGCAACTAATGAAATATAGAAAAGGTATTTTTGGAATATCATAAGTAAAGCTTTGAATATATGCCAAGTTATAGCCATTATAATGAAATCATGAATTTGTGACAATGAGGGTTAAAAGTACTCCAAAACCCATGACATAAAGCAAATCATAGAAATTTCCAGCATAAAGCAGCTCGTAAAGCTTTTCCAACACATAAACCAAATGGATACTTTTCGGCACAAATCACTCCATAAACGTTTCCTACCATAAAAGAACTTGTGAGATTTTTCAACATAAAGAAGCAAGCCATAGAATTTTCCAACACAAAACCAATCATAAGATTTTCAAATATAAGACAACTTATAATAAAACTTTCCATGATAAAACACTTTACAACATGGAACCACTCTTAAAATTTCTCCAACATAACATGGTTTCCAACAATGAATACGCTTTTGAAACTTTTCCAACATAAAACTCTTAAAACCTTCACAACCATTTTCAAAATACCATTGCACTGAATCTGTACAAATTTCTATACAAAACGTAAAGTAACAAGAATATTTTCCAACACAACGTTGATCACATAAACTCAATCGAATATAAAGCAACCAAGATTCCAAAAAGTATGTAAGCTCCACATCAAAAACTATGATTCCAAAAAGCCATATGCACCTCCGACGCACTTACTTGCTTGAATACATAATATGTGTCACTTTCCAACATAACTGAATCCTTTCATGTTAAACCTAAAGCATGCTCAAAATTGAAACACAAGTCACCATGAAAGCCTTCCAACACGATTGCCAATATAACTTTCATATAAAATTCAAACAAGTAGAGAAGAAATGAGATTAAAGAAAGCAAAAAAGCACCTCAAAATCCACCCATTCTTTATAACTAGATATGCCTCCAATAACATAAGTAACACCACTTTAACTCTATGAAACAAACAAGTACGGATAACATCCAAGGAATAACAAAATTTCATAAGTATAAAGAAACACCAACCCTGTCGAAATCCAGAGAGAACAAAGTCTAAAACAGTCCATGGAATGTAAAAAAATAATTTCTCAAAATTCTTTTATGGAATAATCCAAGTTTATGGACTCAAAATTACGAACATACAAGCATTTCTCATAATCCAAGTTTATGGCCATCTTAGAAATATAGAGAGTATGAAACATAAGCATGTTTTTTAACCTCCTTATTTGGTCAAAAATCTATACAATTTCTTAGTAGGCATTACTACAAACACCATGTATGCTTCTTTTGAGAAAGAATTATATAACCTCTTATAATCCTTAATAACTTCTACAAAAATGAACTTTAAGTTACCCATCAAATGATTAAAACCATAAGTATAAACTTCACATACAAAGAGTCCATTTCCAAACAATGTAAATCAACACATGAGTTTCACTAATATTCAATAAATCTATATATTCAAGAAAAGCTAAGAAAGTTTACTTGAGTATACCTATTTGATCACAAAGGGGAAGAGTATATTTCATTCCTCATTATTACTCTTGATTGCCATAATTCTTCAAAGAAGGAAGGTCGAAAGAAAGAGGATGAAGAGAAAGAAGAGGTAGAAGAAGAAGGAGGAAATGGAAGAAGTAAAAGAAGAAGAAGAAGAAGAAGAAAAAGAAGAGTAAGAAGAAGAAGAAGAAGAAGAGGAAGAAGAATTAGAAGAAGAAGAAGAAGAAGAAGAAGAAGAAGAAGAAGAAGGAGAGGAAGAAGAAGAAGAGTAAGAAGAAGAAGAAGAAGAAGAAGAAGAAGAAGAGTTATAAGAAGAAGAAGAAGAAGAACAACAAGAAGAAGAAGAAGAAGAATTAGAAGAGGGAGAAGAAGAAGAAAGGGAAGATATTACCTTTCAATCCAAGAGGGATCACCAGCTAGGGCAGGAAGTCGGCGGGTTGCTCGTCAAGGGAGGAGAGGCGGAGGGGGGAGGGTCCGGCTTCTTCCATGGTTCGGCTAGGTCAAGGGAGGTGAGACAGCAAGGGGAGCTTTGCCTCTTCAGTGTGCGAACCACATAGACGGGGTGAGAGAGAGGGAGTTTGGATTTGAGGCTTACGAATGGGAGAGAGTCAGAGAGGGAGGGGGTTCAAAAGTTTGTCCTATGCCAATGGGGGGAGCTCTGAACGAGATTCAACTGAGGGAAAGTTGTATATTTGAGCGACTGTTGCAACAGACAATTGAAGTGACGACCCACCGCCATCCTCTATCATGATAAGGTCTCCTGCCCACGATAAGATTTTCTATGGGCAATCCCTGTCAAAGTCGTTTAAGTCAAAGAAAAAGAGGCGGGGAAAAACCACGATAATGATTAAAAAGAAAGGGATGATCACAGCTATTGATTTCAAACAAATATAAGGTAGCCAATTTAAGTCCGAATCAGGTTTGATTCAACTCAATTTGAGTCGATTTGAACTCAATTTATTTTGATTAAATTTTCTTGACAAAATTGGGCTTAAATCAGTACTAATTTGAGTCAAATAAAACTTGATAAGGCTCCATCAAGTCGACCAAGTTTAATCAAATTTTATCGAGTCTAATTCAACTCAATTCGAGTCGACTCGAGCTTGAATCGGGCTCAACAAGGTTCAATTAGCTTGATCGAAGCCCCTTCACAGACACTAGTATGAAAATTGAGGTCAACAGGGTTTATCTATGTGCTATGTTTTAGTTAACCCTAAAAAATTCTATTTGATTTTCAATAAAAGAATATTAAGGTATCTCCTAGGCACTCAAAACTTTGGTATCTGGTATCCTAAGAATAGCTTAACCTTTGACTTAATTGTATTCTTAAATTTAAATTTTATTAGAAGTAGTGTATATAGGAAGAGCACCTCAAGAATTTGTTAATTCTTAGGATAATCTCTAGTTTCCTAGTCTAGTAGAAAGTGAAATTCCATTACTTTACCCACCACAAAAGTTGAATATGTAGCTAAAGGAAGTTATATTGACCAAGACCATTTACTAAAGTAATTGCTTCTTAATTTGGTATTACTAGTAGAAGCAATCTCCATCATGTGTGATAACATAAATGTGATCTGCATCATAAAAATCTTATTCGGCACTCTCACACAAAACACATAGATGATGCATCAGTTTATTAGGGGGAGATGTAGAGATACAGTATATAAAAATAGAAAATCAATAAGCATGCATTTTTACCAAAACCTTAAATTATGATAGGTTCAATGCACTTAGGACTATATTGGGTGTTATTAATATAAGTTCTTAGGAAATTAAGGTCATTGTATTCTTTAATTGTTGTAATGCCTTTATGTTTTTATTCTAGGCTATGTGTTTATATTTGTGTTATTTTATTGCATATTTATATGTTTGTGTTTTTTCTCATTATGCTCAATTTTTTAGTCTTTTCGTATTGTACTTATGTTTTTAGTCCCTCATTTTGTGATGTGAAAAGGAGGAGTACAAAGTCAAGTTGGTTATACTAATTCCTTTTTGACTAGAGCAATTTTCTTTTTAGTATTTGTGTTGTTGCATTTTATTATATATATATATATATATATATATATATTAAAAAGAAAAAAAATGTATTTTTAAAATTAAAAAAAATGTTTTTTTCAAAATTGAAAAAGGGTAAAATAAATACAATATACCAAATTTAAAAATAAAAAAATTTCTCTAATTTTTAATGAAGAAATTTAGTGAGGGGAAAAACTAAGTAGGGAATTGATTATTAACTTGTCAACTTTAAATTCCAACCAACATTATTAGCCATCAAAAAAAGGTGGAGATTTTAAAATTTAGGAGCTCGACTTACTGTTTTGATGATAACAAATATTATTGATGAGATTATTTACTTGTTATTGATTTACATACATTGCTATTTATTTTATGTGTCATTAACCATTTCAGGTGCAACATACACTAAGATGGACTAAAAAATCAAGACTCAAGATAGTATAGCATAAAGGTTTATGTCAGTTTGTCATAGATTCTGCACTTTCTCTTTTTCGAGTTATTTTATATATTAGCCATATGTTGGCTAGACAACTCAGCACACACTCAAAATAGGGATAAAAATTTAATATTTAATTTTTTTATTAATCGTACGGTATTATCCAATTCTTATTATAGTATTAAAAAAATAATTAATTCATGTATTAAATTAAATTAGATTGGTTAAATTAAGTTATAACTAATCATATGGGACAATCATCTATTTTGATAAACCACGCCATCGAATCTATGTTACCAAAATGAGGAAAATTTGAAATTTGAATTAATCATATAGTACAAAGGATTTCATATTATATGAACATTGCCTAATTTTATCTTGTAGATTAAGGAATCAAATCAAGATTAAATCATAATTAATGATTATAATGTACGATCTATATCATACAAGATAATCAAACAGAGATCTTGCTGACTGAATCTTGGTTCAACCAAGATAATTTGTGATTTGATATAACTAATCATATTATATGAATATGTATAGTACAAGATAATCTATAATAAGAATTGAACTAATTAGATAGTTTGATATGAGTATTATATTGTATAATTAGAAAAATTATTTAAAATTAGGATTTAATTTAAATAACCCAGTCTATTTAAATCACATAAGACTTGAGGGTCTAAGTTGAGTAATGAGAGATGTTTTTTCCAAGGAGAGAGATTTAGAGAAGGATAGTTAGTTTTTTTCTTACTTGTAAGAGGGTGTCCAAACTACTTAGGAATGAGAGGATGTGAGGTTAAGGAAGTTTTTTCTTGAGGGTGTCAAGGGGTGTGAGGGTTTCACATGGTTATTCCTGTCAGCCTGCACCTTGGGTAATACCCAAATAGCTAAAGGAGTGTGAGTTAGTGTAATACCCAAAGAGGAGGATCTTTAGAGAGCACATATAGGTCAATTTTGAACAAACCACTATTAAAATATTATTTGCATTATATTTAAATCAATGAATTTAATTTAATATACATTGCTTTAATTTGGTTTTGATTATCTTTGGGAATGTTGTGGTGGATAAAATTATTGCTTAAATGTTGCTTAAAAGTTAAAAAAACTAAAATATTTTCTAAAAGTTTGAAAAATAAAAAAATTTTCTTTATATTGTTTGTTTGAAAATTTTTCTTAAAGCTTCCTCACATTACTCAAATTTAAAAGTTTTTAAAATACAAATTCACCCCCTCTTGGTGTGCCATAACACTTTCAATGTTATCGTAGGGAATGTTGGAATTGGAATTGCATTTGTAACTCTAAATGAGGGCCTTTTATATTACTCTAACCACTTGTTAGAACCATGTATGAACAATAAAGCTAAGTATGAGGCACTAATAATAAGTTTCAAGTTAATAGTCCTAAATGATATTAAAGAAGTTAAAATCGATTGAGATTAATAGATGGTCGTAAATTAGGTGGTAGGAATCTAAAAATTATTAAAATAAATTCTTATACCTTATCATCCATAAATAATGAAGCTCCATGAGTAGGTTATTAATGTGACTTTGTATCGGATACCCAATGGAATAAATTCTATGGCTGAAGCCCTAACAAAGCTCATGAAGGAATTAGCTTGGCTATAAGAAGATTTCTTTTTTGTAATGGTACATGGTTTCAAGATTTTGTCACCCATAGAGTTGGAATAAATAAATAAATAATCCATAGCCAAGGGTGATTTTATTCTTCCTGTGGATGATGAAGGGATAGACTTACAATAACCCTTTATTGACTACTTCAGAGAAACTAATGTCCATGAGATAAACAATTTTTTGATTAGATTAAAAGAAGATCTCTTTCATATATGCTAGTCAACGATATCATATATTGAAGATCTTTGGGTTAGATGTGGTTATGTTGTATCAGTAAGCTTAAGCTCGAAAGATTGTAGAAGTACATATTGGATTGTGTGGTGCCCACCAGTTTGGTCTAAAATTGAAGTTGAAGATTAAATGGATAGAATGTTATTGGTTATCGATGATAGATGACTGCATGAATGTTACATATCATTTTCATCATTATCAAGTGCACGGTATGGTCTCTCATCAGCCTCCAAATGTTCTACATCCTGTAATTACTCTATGGCCTTCTAAAAGATGGGGTATGATATCACTGGTCTTATTGATTTACCATCTTCTAGAGGTCACCAATTTTTATTAAAAGCAATAAATTACTTCTTTAAATGGGTAGATATTTTTTTTTTTGCAAGATGTTAAAACATAATATGCACTAATTATTTTTAAAGACCATATCATTTATTTTTTGTTATTCCTCATTGAATAATATAGGATAATGGCCCATCATTTAGAAGAACCAAACTAAATAATATTGATAAACTTTATAACATTGATTGAAAATACTTAACCATCAATTTCCCGTGAGCAGATGGAGTGGTTGAGGCCTTCAACAAAAATTTTGGTGCAAATTCTAAAGAAAGTTTTAGATGATAACAAGCATCAATGTCATGAAAAGTTATGAGACATTTTATGAGCATATCAAACACATATAAAACTCTAACTTAGTCTTTATCATTCTCCATAGTCTTTGGAGTAGAGGCTATTCTCCCTTTAGATGTACAGCTTCCTTCTATAAAAATTATAGTAAATTATAATAACATTAGAGCAAAATATAAGACTTTGATTAGAAGAGCTCAAAGATTTAGAAAAGAAGAATTTGAAAGCTCAGAAATACCTCAAGTTTTATAAATTATGAATGATCCAAGTGCATGATAAGATGGTTCATCTAAGAACCTTCGAAGTAGGAGACTTGGTCTTAGTTTTGGGAAGACCCATTCTAGCCCACAAGAAGATGGGTAATAATTTGAGCATACATGGGAAGGTCCATTGATGGTAGAAAAATTCTATCAAGGAGGATAATATTAGTTGGTATATTATAAAGGAGATCATCCTATATTTCCTGTTAATGCGTGATATCTTAAGAAATATTATGCATAATAACGTAATAAAATAAAGTTTTCAATAAATACAATAAATCCTAATGTATAAACTTCTTACATTTTTAAAGTTTTCATAACAAATAGGATTCTAATGATGAGACGTTGGGTTTGGAGAAATATATTGAAATTATTAAATTTCTTAGACCATATATGCTTGCTTTAAATTGCCTACTTGTTCTTAAGGATAAGCATAAGCTCCCCTAGTGGCATACTTATTTTCTTAAGAAATATCATACATGATTATAATGGTGTCGACAGGGAGTCCAAGGCCAAGGATTTATTATTTAAGCCATAGGACTTGAGCAACACAACTTCCTATAGCTATATACTCTTCTTCAGTGATAGATAGAGCTACAGAGTCTTATTTTCTACTAGACCATGAGATTAAAGATTATCCTATGAATTGACAACTTCTAAAGGTACTTTTTCTATCAACCCTACAGCCTACAAAGTTTGAATCAGAATATCTTATGATTTTGAAAGATGAGCTATAACTAGGATACCACATTCCTAGGTTTTGGGTTCCTAGAAAATATCTAAGAATTTGCTTAATAGCACTCATATGGGATTCTTTGGGATTAGCCTAAAATCTTGCTTGGAGACATACACTAAACATGATATCAAGTCTACTAACAGTCAAATAGAGAACTGATTCAATTTATCCCTCTATTTTTTCTAATCAACTAATTTTCCATTGGGATCCTTATCTAACTGAATGGTATAGCTCATGGGAGTATTGATTGCCTTAGCATTATTCATCTCAAATTTTTTAAGTATATCTTTGATATACTTTATTTGGCTAAGAAAGGTTCCATCATCTCCTTGCTTCACACTAAATCTAAGGAAATAGGTAAGCTCTCCAAACATGCTCATCACAAACTCCTTACTCATTAATTTTGAAAATTCATCATAAAGATTCTTATTTATGGATCAAAATAGTACATCATCAACATAAATCTAAATAATAAGTAGATCTTCTCCTACTTTCTTTAGGAATAGGGTTGTGTCTACACTACTCTTAATAAAGGCTTTATCTAAGAGGGATGTGCTCAGTCTTTCATAGTAAGCTCTAGGTGCTTGCTGCAATAAATATAATGCCTTCTTTAGTTTGAATACATGATTGGAAAATTGAGAATTCTCAAAACCTAGGGGTTGTTCAACATATACATCTTCTTTTATCATCCCATTTAGGAAGGTGCTCTTAACATCCATCCGATATAACTTGGATCCTCTAAAGCATGCAAAGGCTAATAGCACTCTAATGGCCTATAACCTACTATAGAGGTATAGGCCTCTTTAAAATCAATTATTTCAATCTAATTATATCCCTTAGCTACTAATCTAGCCTTATTTCTACTTACTATGCCAGAATCATTCATTTTATTATTGAAAACTTATTTAGTTCCTACAATACTCTAGTCTTTAGGTCTGCTAACTAACTCTCAAAGATCATTCCTAACAAACTAAATCAATTCTTTTAGCATGGCTAGGATACATAATTCATCAGATAAGGCTCGATCTATATTTGAGGGTTCTACCATAGAGATGAAAGCCGAGTGGCAAACCTCTTTTCTAATTCCATGCCTAAATCTTACTCCTATAGATGGATCTCCTAGGGTGAGCTCCTTAGGATGACTAGATGAATATCTCCAATCTCTAGGCAATGGGTCCTAAGGCTCTACTATATTTTCTATATCAAAAGATTCTACTCCTTGGGTGACTTCAACCACTTCTTCTTCTAACCTAGGATCAACAGATCTATCAGATTCATCAAATACTATATAGGTGGTCTCCTCTACCACTAATGTTTGCTTATTAAAAACTCTAAAGGATTTACCTATAGATGAATATCCTAGGAAAAATCCTTAAAATTTAGGGTTAAATTTTCCCGATAGAGATTTTCCATTCTTTAGAATGAACACCTTACATCCAAAAACATGAGGTAAGAGAGATTGGGTGTCCTTCCTTTGAGTAATTTATAGGGTGTCTTATTGATTTTGGATTTAACACTAACGCTATTTAGAACATAGCAAGCAGCATTCACTTCTTCATCCTAAAAATATTTAGGAAGTGAATACTGAGCTAGTACGGCTCTAGTAGCTTCTACCAAGGTACTATTCCTTCTTTCAGTAGCCCCATTTTGCTGAGGGGTTCTAAGGAGCTAAAAAAATATGTTCTATTCCTAGCTTCGTATAGAATGATTCAAATTTATCATTTTCAAATATTCCAACATGATCACTATGAATAGTTAGGATTTCACAACCTAATTTCTTCTGAATCATTGTGGAGAATGTCCTAAATTCCTTGAATGATTCATTTTTATGTGATAAAAATCTAATCCAAGTAAATCTCGAGTAATCACCAATAATTACATATCCATATATTTTCCCACCAAAATTTTGTAGTGCTAACTGGTCCAAACAGATCCATATGAAGGATTTCTAAAGGTATACTAGTGGAGCTATCCTTGATTGAGTGAAAGAAAGTTTTGATTTGCTTTCCTAGTTAGCAGGCATCACAAAGGTGGTCCTTAGAGAATTCTAGTTTGGGTATGCCTCTATCTAGGTCCTTTTGAGTTATTTTTCTAAGAGCTTTCATGCTTATATGGCATATTTTCCTATGTTATAGCTAGGATTCATTAGCAATTATTTTAAACTAAAGAGAACCAGTATATTCAATACAATTTAAATCAAGTATGTAAACATTATTAATCTTTTTTCCCTTCTAAAATAATATTTCCATTAAAATTGATCACATAACTAATAGATAAGAATTTAATATGAAAACATTTATCACACAATTGCCTAATAATAAGCAAGTTATATTTCAGGCCATCTACTTGTAAGACATTTTAAATAATAAAATTCTTAGAATTACCAATCATACCTGAACCAACCACTTTCCAAGTGGTATTATCTCTAAGTGTAACTTTGCCTCCTGCCCTAGCCTCTAAGATGATGTATTGCTTCATGTCTCTAGTCATGTGCCTTGAGCATCCACTATCCAGGTACCAAATGTTCTCACTAGGCCTTTTATGAGAGTACTCCCACAAAGCCAATCAAATATTATATTAGGAAACCCAAGTTAGTTTAGGTTCCAGCTTATACCTTAATGAATGACTTGCATGCATGCTAAGTTATAGTGCAAGTGATTTGGGTCTCCAAACTAGGTGTGTCCTACGGTGTATTATGCAAGTGCAGACTATGTGACTTAATATGCCATAAGAATGACACCTAACTAAAGGGAGGGTTACTTTTTTCGCTCCGTGCTCTCTGGCCATTGTGAGGCATTTTAGGGTTCTGCTCTTGGTGCTCCTTTCTCTTCGCTTCTGGCATTGTTTTGTTTAGATTTCTCTCTGTGTTTAATTCCTTTTTTGTTAGATTTATGTGCCTTTCAGTTTGTTTTGAAGTTTTTTTTATGTGTGTTGGCTTTGGGAGATGACATCTTCGGTGTCATCCATCCCTTCATCTTCTTCATTTTTGGATGGTAAATCTTGATCTTTTAAGGAGGTTTTGGTGGGGTCCTCATCTTCTGCTAAAATTCATTTTGTGCAAACTTCTTTTAAAGGATGTCCGGCTTTGATGTTTGATGACTCATTTATTTTGCAGTTGGCTATGCCTTTTGCTCTTACTTCGGTTAGCAAGTTTATTCTTCGTCATCCTAATTTGGATGTCATTGATAAGTGTTTCGTTAACCTCAAGCTTTTTAGTTCTTTTCACATTGGCTTGCTGAATCCACATCATATAGCGATTCAATTGAGTAATGATCTGGATTATAGTCATATTTTTCAAGGAGATCTTACTATATCCAAGCTTGACAAATGAGATTACTCTAATGGACACTAAAATTTATTGTGCGTGAGGAATCCCCAATAGCCCCTGTGTGAATCTCCTTCCTGAATTTGCATCTTCATTTTTTCAATTCTTAAACCTTATTTGGATTGGCTTTGATCTTCGGTAGGCCGCTGCAGACCGACCAAGCTACGGCATCCATCTCTAGGCCTTCTGTGGTTCATGTTTTAGTTGAGTTGGATATCTCCAAGAAATATCTTAATGAGATTTGGATTGGTTCAGAATTGAATGGGTATTTCAAAAAAGTTGAAATTAAAAATTTACCCATTTTTTGCTCTTACTGTAAGATGCATGGTCATGGGTTAATGGAGTGTTATAGGTTGCATCCCCATCTCTGTAAGGAGAAGGAATCAACCAAACAATAGCATGGGAATGTGGCCCCTTTGGTTGACCTTGATATTGTGACTCCTAAATCCTGTTATGCCTGAGGGTAATGTTTTTAATGTGTAGGATACTAATGAGAAATCTACTCCTAAGGTGGTTGAGGGTAATGTTATTAATGTGCAGGTTGCTAATGAGGACCCAATTTAGAACAATCCGTACTTCAACCTTGATGGTGATCCTAGTCGTGAGTAGGGAGAAAATCTTCACTCTATCTCTTCTTTCCCTAATGATTATCATAATGTGGATAAGAAAATGATGGCTATTACTTCTTATCAAAATATTGTTCCTCCTTCATCTATTACTCATTGTTCTCTTAACAAAAATTTACCTGATATGGAATTTATGATGTTAAGTAATAATTGCTGTAATTAGCCTTTTCAATCTATTGTTAATACACAGGAGGATGGACAAATTTGTATAGTGGAAGGTAATCTTGGTAGTGACTTAAGTTATAAAACTATTATGGAGGATGATTGTCTCTTTTAGGAGGGTATATTGCAACAGGAGATGAGGTAGGCAAGTTTTACCGATGATAGTAAGATTCCTTTAAACTCTCATTATTATAGTGAGGCTTTTACTGATACTGAGGATAGGGGTATTATGGCTGAATGTTTTGCTAAAGATGATAATGACACTAGTTATATCAAGGTTCATAGTAAGAGAGGTAGGAAGAACAAGAATATTATTTTACAATCATGTAGAACCACCTAATTGCATACTTCTCATTAATTTTGTTTTTATGTTTAACTCTATTATTTGGAATGTTAGGGGAATTGGGTGTCCCTCTTCTAGGGTTAGAGTGAAAAATTTATGCCATGTTTACAATGTTTCTATTCTTCTTTTACCTGAACACCTTATTTATTGTTCTAAATTACTTGGCACTACTAGAGTTTTGGGTTTTAAATATGTTATTTCTAATGTGGCCAATAAGCTTTGGGTGCTTTGGAAGGATCCTGTTCGGATAGATGTTATTGGTGACTTCACTCAAGTTATGCATTGCAATATTGAAGGTTTAAATTTACATTGTTGTGCCTCTTTCATTTATGCTACTTCTTCTCGTTATACTAGAAAAATTTTATGGGAGCAGCTCATCAACTTTCATAATATTGGTAACTTTCCCTGGCTTGTTGGACGGGATTTTAACACTATCTTTACTCCTTCTGAACATATTAGGGGTTCTACTCCTATCTATCAATTATTGGAGGATTTTAGTAATATGATTATGGACTATAATTTAATTGATATTGGCTTCTCTGGTAATAAGTTTACTTAGAATCGTGCTCATTTATGGCAACATTTAGATAGGGTTTTGTTTAATGATTTTTGGCTTAACAATTTCAATTCTATTTTTATTGAGCACCATAGCAGGACTCTTTCTGACCATTCTCCCTTATTAATTACTCTCAAGACTAGACATATTAACTCTCATGCTCAATTTAGATTTCAAAACATGTGGTTACTTCACGACTCTTTTCTGGATTTGATTCAGGAAAACTGGAATGCCCCTTTACATCAAATAATTCTATCTTTTGTATGAGGAGATTTTAGTTAAAGCTGAAAAGGTTTAAACAAAGTTTAAACTGGTGGAATAATAATATTTTTAAAAATCTTTTCTCTAATATTTTAATTGCTGAAGAGAAAGTTAACATTTTGGATACTAATTGTCAAATGTTTCCTTCTTATGATAATTTATGTTTATTGAGGGAGGCTAAAGATTGTCTTTTTACATTACAAGCACAGAAAAAAGCTTATTGGAAACAAAAAGCGGGTGCCAAACACCTTGTTGAAGGTGATAATAATACCAAGTATTTTCATGCTTTGGTTAAGAGAAAACATGCCAAAAATTATATTCATAAAATTAATCGTGATGATGGTTCTGTTACTGAGGACGGCTTGGAAATTGCTAATCTTGCGGTTATGCATTTTCAAAATCATCTTAATAAAAATTTTAGTCCTGCTCTTATTGATAACCCTTCTATTATCCCTAACCTTATTTCTCAAGAGTATAATGAGTTCCTTTCGAAACCTACTACATTAGACTAAGTTAAAGAGATTATTCATGGCATGAATGGTGACTCCGTGGCTTGACTAGATGGTTTCACCACTAAGTTCTTTCAGAAGTCTTGGCATATCATTTGCAATGATCGATATTCTGCTGTTTTGGATTTTTTTGCTAGTAATAATATTCCTAGGTTTTTTACTACTACTTCTATTTTGTTTATTCCCAAGATCAACTCTGTTAGTAACTTGAATGATTTTAAACCTATTAGTCTGAAAGTTTGATAGGGATGTTAAGCCCTAGTGAACTAGTCCCGAGGCTAACCAAGAGGGGGGGTGAATTGGTTATTTAAAAATTTCATGAAGAACAAAAAAATCTTTTCGATACTTTACAGCGGAAACACGTAAACAAGAACGAAAAGATCAATCACAGATATTCACCCAAGCAGTTAATATCAGAAAAGTAAAGTGCATAACAGAATCAGAAAAGCAAACCAAATTTTATAGTGGTTCAGTCAACTTGACCTACGTCCACTCCCCGGAGCCTCCCCTCCGGGTATTGCACTAAACAAAAAGCGTCTCTCCTTTTGCTCCCACAGCAAGGCGGAGAAGCCTGTACAAAACCTCCTTTTCACCACACAGTGAGACAGAGAACCCGACCTCCTTTTACTTCCACCTGAAGCGAACAGAGAACTCCGGATCTTCTTGCAAACGATCCTCCCACAACGAACACCAACTAGACGAAAGACGACGAGCGAAGAAGATGACTCTGATCCGTGCTTGGAGCAACCTTAGTGAATCCCTCACTAACTCCCCCTCACAAGATCCTCATTCTCTCTCCCAAACTCTCTCTCTAGCTAGGGTTTCTCTGGGAAGGAAAGTGGCAAAAGATTTTTCTTGTTTGAAAAAAAATATCTTTTATAGGAGGGCTTAAAATTTGCCCTAAATCTCAACTGGTCGGCCATGATCGTCCAGGACGATCGCTAGATCGTCCTGTATGATCAGTTCAAAATCAGCTGTTTCAGCCTGGATGATCTGGCTCTTCTGGACGATCAGTAGAAAAAAATTTTCATAGCGTCCCGTACGATCCTGCGATCATCCGGGACGTTTAGTGCAAATCGAGGAATATCGTCTAGAAGACAGTTCGGGTCGTCCAGAGAAACTTGTGCTGGATGACAAAAAAATGACTTGATCATCCAAGATGATAAGGGTATCGTCCTGTACGATTAGTTCAAAAAGTGCCAAAATCATCCTGAGCATAGTTTGGGATGTACAGCTGAAATGCACTAGACGATCATGATCATCCGGGACGATCCTGCGATCGTCCAGGACGATATGATCGTATCAATCAAAAATAAATTACTTTCCTTAATTACCATATTAAATTAGGCATGATTGTACTGAATCGTCCAGGACGATACACGTATCGTCCAGGATGATCAGACCAAATAACTTAAAATAAAAACTTGCCTAACTTGATCTGGCGGCTGAGAATTTCTGATTTCAGCATATCGTCCCGTACGATCCAAAGATCGACCAGGACGATCTGCTTAATCAGACCCTCTAAACTTAGTCGCCCTAATTAGAGTTTCTATTTTTACCTGATCGTCCAGGATGATGTGAATATCGTCCAGGACGATCTGAACAAAAAATTAATAGAAACTCTAATTCACTCAAGCTCTCCCCCTGAGTGTGTGTGTGTGCAAGGTTACTTAGCTGGGGGATCAGTTACATTATAATTGACTCAAGAAAAAGAAAAATATTACATTGGACACACTTGGACCTGATCTTGAGTTGGCTTGAGTGGCTCGTGATCTTTTGTGCCTGAAATGGGTTAGCCAAGCAAAACACAATGGAAACATGTTTGTCATTACCAAAACCAGATTTGCAACAATCTCCCCTTTTTTGATGATGGCAAACATTTGTACGGTAGTTCGAAAATAAAAAATAACTAGGAGATCAAAACACAAATATTTTTTCAAATTTTCATTTAACAATTAAATTAATGTAGGAAATATAACTCATACAACTGACTCCCCCTTTTGACATCACAAAAAGGAGGAGGGTAAACAGAAATACTAAAAACATCAGTACATAACAGAAAAGAAAACAACTACAAAACAGAATTCTCCCTTGATTTTTGATCCAAAAACCAATACGAAGACGATTGACAGCGCTGAAATCCAAAAAAGGTTGGAAAAAATCAACTTTCGTAACTCCGACCCCAGGCACCTTATCGATGCAAATCTCTTTCAAAACAAAAATCTGATTCAGAAGAAAAGAAATTAGATTTTAAAAGAGATCCTTTCAAGCCTCGTTCCAGAAAAATATCTGATATAATAGTGTTACAAAGTAAGGAATCAAAAATCAGGATTTCCAAACTTAAGCTTTTGGAAATATTAAGTGGTGCACGGATTTTTCTAAGATATTTAACAATATGAAAGGGAAGAAAGCTTGGTTTGGGCTCATTTTTTGCCTCTTTTTCAATTTGGTTGGCGCTTTGCGCATCTTTTCATTTTTGATACACTTTGTGTATCCAATTTGGCAATTTCACATCTTTTCAATTTTGGGCTTATTTTATGCCTCTTTTTCAATTTATTTGGCGCACTGTGCATCTTTTGTAAGCTTTCTCCTTTTCATAATCAATAAAGAGTCGCAGGTGTGAAACTATCTTCCAGACATAGGAGATGACTCTCCACAATAAGGAAGAATGATTCACAAAATAAAAGCCATACATCATATGATAAATGTAATCATTTGGTTTAGAAAATCATAATAGTGACTCAAGACTTTGAAAATACTATTCATATGAGGTAGATTACTGTAGGAAGATAAAACAAATCTCTATTTCAAAAACTAATGTTTTAATTTTGAAAATGATATTTATCCAAAAGAAATCATACACCAGTAAAGGAGTTAAAGGAAGAGAAATAATCATCAACGTTTCTTCCCTTTAACAGATCCAGTGGAATCAATCACTACTTACAAGCTTTCAGATAAAACAAGGCAAAATTCTTAGTCAGAAATCTTTTTTTTTTTTTTTTGATTTTCAAACACATAAGACAGTAGATAAATGAGATGAATCAGTAAATAAAACAGGTAAAAACTAAACCATATCAAACTAAATACTCAAATTAAACTGACACTAAAGCTAAAATAGAAAACAGAAGAATAAAAACTAAAAACAACTGAAAGAAAATAATCAAACCAAAAACTAACTAACAGAAAATAGAATAACAATCAGAATAATCAGAAATTAGTAGTCATTAGAATCAAGCATTTATATCAATCACTCCTAATCCGGTTCTCAAAATACTGAATGAGTCAAAGGCCAGTGGTTTAGTGAATATGTCAGCCAGCTGATTTTTCAGTTGCTATATGATGTAGCTCAATGTCCCCTTTTGTAACATGGTCCCTAATGAAGTGATGCCTTATATCAATGTGTTTGGTCCTAGAATGTTGGATTGGATTCTTAGAGATACAGATGGCACTAGTATTATCACACAGAACAGAAATTATGCCAACAGGTAACCCTAAATCCATGACTTGTTTCTTCAACCAAAGAACTTGGGCCACACAACTCCCTAAGGTAATGTACTCAGCTTCAGCAGTGGAAAGTGCAACTGAGTTTTGTTTTCTACTAGACCAGGAGACTAAAGACTGTCCTATGAATTGACAAGTTCTAGAGGTGCTCTTTCTATCCACCCTACACCCCGCAAAGTCAGAATCAGAATATCCAATGATCTCAAAAGAGGTGCTGTGCCTAGGGTACCAGATTCCTAGGTTTGGGGTCCCTAAAAGATATCTAAGAATTCTCTTAACAGCAGCCAGGTGGGACTCTTTAGGATCAGCCTAAAACCTAGCACAAAGACAGACACTAAACATGATATCAGGTCGGCTAGCAGTCAGGTAAAGTAGTGATCCTATTATTCCTCTATACTTCTTCTGATCAATAGATTTTCCACTTGAATCCTTATCTAACTGAACTGAGGAGGTCATGGGAGTATTGATTGGCTTGGCTTTGTCCATTTCATATTTCTTCAAGATGCCCTTAGTGTATTTAGATTGATTGAGAAAGGTTCCATCATCCGTTCGCCTTATGCCAAACTCCTTACTCATTATTTTAGAAAACTCATCACATAAATATTTATCAGAAGATCCAAAAATTATATCATCAATATAGATCTCGACAATTAGTAAGTCATCCCCTATTCTCCTCAGAAAAAGGGTGGTGTCTACGCTCCCCTTAACAAACTCTCTTTCTAACAGGAATGTGCTAATCCTCTCATACCAAGCTCTGGGTGCCTGTTTCAATCCATATAAGGCCTTTTTTAATTTATAAACATGATTTGGATATTGAGAACTCTCAAAACCTGGGGGTTGTTCTACAAAAATAACTTTTTTTATTACTCCATTTAAAAAGGCACTCTTGACATCCATTTGAAACAGCTTAAATCCCTTATAACAGGCAAAGGCTAGTAGCACTCTAATGGCTTCCAATCTAGCTACAGGGGCAAAAGTCTCCTCAAAATCAATCCCTTCAATCTGATTATACCCCTTAGCCACCAATCTTGCCTTATTCCTAACCACCACACCAGAATCATTCATCTTATTCTTAAAGACCCACTTGGTTCCCACAATACTTTGATTTCTAGGTCTTTCTACTAACTCCCAAACATCATTCCTTACAAATTGATTCAATTCTTCCTAAATAGCTAAAATCTAAAACTCATCCGAGAGGGCTTGATTGATGTTGGTGGGTTCAGTCATTGAGATAAAGGTAGAATGGTTTACTTCCTTCCTAAGTCCATGCCTAGTCCTAACACCTTCAGAAGGGTCTCCTAAGATAAGTTCTTTAGGATGACTCGAAGAATATCTCCAATCTCTAGGCAACGTGGTTTGAGGTTCTACCCTTTCCTCCAGATTTGTATTTCCAACCCCTTGGGTAACCTCAACAATCTCTTCATCTTCTACCACAGATCTAGACTCCTTAGGATCAGATTCATCAAACACTACATGGGTTATTTCTTCCACCACCAAAGTCCTCTTATTGAACACCCTAAATGATTTCCCCACACTTGAATATCCTAAGAACACTCCTTCATCAGATTTGGGGTCAAATTTTCCTAAGGGTGATTTCCCGTTGTTCAGAATGAAAACCTTACAGCCAAAGACATGGAGGTGGGACAAATTTGGAGTTCTACCCTTAATGATCTCATAAGGTGTCTTGTTCAGTTTGACTCTCACATTCACCCTATTCAGCTCATAACAGGCAGTATTCACCGCTTCAGCCCAAAAGTATTTTGGAAGTGAATACTCGGCAAGCATGGCTCTAGCGGCTTCCACTAAGGTCCTGTTCTTCCTTTCAGCTACCCCGTTCTACTGAGGGGTCCTAGGAGCTAAAAAATTATGACTAATCCCTTGCTCCTCACAAAAACTTCCAAATCTTTCATTTTCAAACTCCCCTCCGTGATCACTATGGATGGTAATAATCTCACATCCTAACTTCTTCTAAATCCAAGTAGAGAAAGATCTAAACTCATCAGATGACTCAGATTTATGTGACAAAAATTTTACCCAAGTGAACCTTGAATAATCATCTACAATCACAAACACATAGACTCTCCCCCCTAAGCTGGCAATGCTAATGGGTCCAAAGAGGTCCATGTGAAGAACTTCTAAAGGTCTAGAGGTGCTAATGTCCTTAACAGAGTGAAACGAGGACTGGACTTGCTTCCCCAACTGACAGGCATCACACAGGTGATCCTTAGTGAACTTAAGCTTGGGCACACCTCTAACTATGTCCTTTTGGGTGACTCTCCTAAGGGTTTTCATACTGGCATGACACAATCTCCTATGCCATTACCAAGACTCATCAGCAGCAGTTTTTAAGCAAATTGAATTATCAAATTTAATGCAACTTACATCCAGCTTGTAGACGTTGTTGATCCTTTGCCCCTGTAAAACAACTTCATCATTTAAGCTTAAAATGTAGCCAGTGGACAGGAATTTGATGCTGTATCTCTTGTCACAAAGTTGACTGATGCTCAGCAAGTTGTGTTTCAGTCCATCTACAAGCAAAACATTATCAATCATAAAATTCTTTGAATCACCAATTATACTTGTGCCTACCACCTTCCTGGTGGTGTTATCTCCAAGTGTAACCTTGCCTCCAGCTCTGGCCTCCAGCGAAATGAACTGATTTGCATCTCCAGTCATGTGTCTAGAACACCGTTGTCCAGGTACCACATGCTCTCATGAGGTCTTGTGTGAGAGCACTCCTACAAAAATATCAAACGTTAGTCTTAGGAACCCAAACAGGTTTGGGTTCCTTCTTATAAAAAGAAGAATGCAATGCATGCGTGCTGTGCTGTGAAACAGGCAATTTAGGTCTCCACACCCAATGTGTACTACGGTGAACAGTGCAGGTGTGGGAAATGTGTCCTAACATGCCACATAAAAAACATCTAACACCAGGAAAAGGATTAACTAAACGTCCTGGGTGATAGTGCCTCTTCCTAGAAGTGTATGAAATATGCTTTGATGAACTTGTAACAGATTTTTCAAAAAGTGGCGGTGCATAAAACTGTTCAAAAGTAGGTGGTTTTTTGTTCTTTTCAAAAGCAGCAATTTTCACTCTTAAAAATTCGTTCTCCTTATTAAGACTAGCAATCTCAAAAGTTCTTGCACTTTCATTACTTTCTAAATCACATGCCATATCTTTCAATTTCTTAAAGGCAGCTTCTAATTCAACATGCGATATTTTTAATGCATCATGCTCAACAGTTAAATCAGAATGCTTTCTATTTAGTTCATCAAACTCATCTAGTAAAGACATATGATTGCTATCAATAGTGGAATGATCCTTAATCAAAACAGCATGCTCTTTTTGCAAAGTCAAATAATCCAGTTTCAAACTAGCATGGGTTTTCTTAAGCTTCCTATACGATGCATGAATTTTTTTAGATACTTCAAATAATTGATCGTAAGTAAGCTCACATACCTCTTCCTGGTCCGACTGACCAGGGTGATCATCAGCCATCAGACACAAGTTTGTTTCCTCCTCTTCAGCTTCAGTCTCAGAGGAGTCGGATGCAGAGTCTGCCCAGAATGCCTTTTATATCCGCTTCTTGTCCTTTCTAAACTTTGGTTTCTCCTCATCCTTCTCCTTGCTTGGGTGAGCCTTGAGTGCAGGACAATCCACCTTTATGTGTCCAGGCTTCCTACATTCAAAACAAACAGATTCAGATAAACCTTTAAAGTTTCTACTGATCTTACCTTTGTTCCACTTTTGAAAATTCTTATTCTTCTTCCTTAGAAAGCTCTTGAATTGCCTTGTGATTAAGGCAACATCATCGCTATCAGACCCGGAAGTGCTAGCATCTGAATCTTTGGCCTTTAGTGCCACTGTCTTCTCCTTCTTTCGTTCACCTGCATCAAGTTGTCTTTGGTTCACCCCTTGCTCGTAAGCAATGAGTGATCCAAGTAAGCTGTCAATGGAGTAAGTATTTAAATCTTTAGATTCCATGATCGTAGTAATCTTAGCATCGTAAGAAGCAGGCAAACATCTAAGAATTTTGCTCACTCTTTCGTAATTAGTTAGTTCTCTTCCTAGAGCATGCAAAGAGGTAATGATTTGAGTGAACCTTGTGTACATTTCTGAAATCGTCTTACTAGGTTTCATGCGAAAAAGTTTATAATCATGTAATAAGATATTTAACCTAGACTGTTTGACTTTAGTTGTACCTTTATATGTTATACACAATCTATACCATATTTTTTTACCCGTTGTACAAGTAGAAACACGCATATAGTCTTCAGATTTTAAAGCACAAAAGAAACAGTTCAAACATTTTGCATTTAACTGTGCTAAATCACGATCATCAAAAGTCCAATCTGCAAATGAGAGTTCAGTTTTCACATTGTTAATCAATCTAAAAGGTGGTTCGTATCCATCCTTAACTAACATCCACATACGATAGTCAATCGATTGAAGAAAAGTAGACATGCGTGTTTTCCAAAAATTAAAGGGAATATTATCAAACAACGGTGGTCTTGTAATAGAATAACCTTCAGCAGTATTACGATTGTTATAGTTAGCCATGGATCAAATTCAAAAGTTTTTAAACCTAAATTTTGAATCCCACTCTGATACCACTTGAAAGTTCGAAAGGGATGTTAAGCCCTAGTGAACTTGTCCCAAGGCTAACCAAGAGGGGGGGTGAATTGGTTATTTAAAAATTTCACGAAGAACAGAAAAATCTTTTCGATACTTTGCAGCGGAAACACGTAAATAAGAATGAAAAGATCAATCACAGATATTTACCCAAGTAGTTAATATCAGAAAAGTAAAGTGCAGAATAGAATCAGAAAAGCAAACCAGATTTTATAGTGGTTCGGTCAACTTGACCTACGTCCACTCCCCGGAGCCTCCCCTCCGGGTATTGCATAAAACAAAAAGTGTCTCTCCTTTTGCTCCCACAGCAAGGCGGAGAAGCCTGTACAAAACCTCCTTTTCACCACACGGTGAGGCAGAGAACCCGACCTCCTTTTGCTTCCACCTGAAGCGGGCAGAGAACCCCGAATCTTCTTGCGAACGATCCTTCCACAACGAACACCAACTAAATGAAAGACGACGAGCGGAGAAGACGACTCTGATCCGTGCTTGGAGAAACCTTAGTAAATCCCTCACAAACTCTCCCTCACAAGATCCTCTCTCTCTCTCCCAAACTCTTTCTCTCTCTAGGGTTTCTCTAGGAAGGAAAGTGACAAAAGAGTTTTCTTGTTTGAAGAAAAATATCTTTTATAAGAGGGCTTAAAATTTTCCTTAAATCTCAACCGGTCGGCCATGATCGTCCAGGATGATCGCTAGATCGTCCTCTACGATCAGTTCAAAATCAGCTGTTTCAACCTGGACGATCTGGCTCTTCTGGACGATCAGTAGAAAAATTTGTTCATATCGTCCCGTACGATCCTGCGATCGTCCGGGACGATTAGTGCAAATCGAGGAATATCATCCAGAAGACAGTTCGGGTCGTCCAGAGAAAATTATGCTGAATGACCAAAAAATGACTTGATCGTCCAGGACGATATGGGTATCGTCCTGTACGATTAGTTCAAAAAGTGCCAAAATCGTCCTGAGCATAGTTCGGGACGTACAGCTGAAATGTACTAGACAATCATGATCGTCCGGGACGATCCTGCAATCGTCCAGGACGATATGATCGTATCAATCAAAAATAAATTGCTTTCCTTAATTACCAGATTAAATTAGGCATGATTGTACTGAATCATCCAGGATGATACACGTATCGTCCGGGACGATCAGACCAAATAACTTAAAATAAAAACTTGCCTAACTTGATCTGGCGGTTGAGAATTTTTTATTTAAGCATATCGTCCCGTACGATCCAAAGATCATCCAGGATGATCTGCTTAATCAGACCCTCTTAACTTAGTCGCCCTAATTAGGGTTTCTATTTTTACCTGATCGTCCAGGATGATGTGAATATCGTGCAGGACGATCTGAACAAAAAATGAACAGAAACTCTAATTCACTCAAGCTCTCCCCCTGAGTGTGTGTGTGTAAGGTTACTTAGCTAGGGGATCAGTTACATTACAATTGACTCAAGAAAAAGAAAAGCATTACATTGGACACACTTGGACCCGATCTTGAGTTGGCTTGAGTGGCTCGTGATCTTTTGTGCCTGAAACAGGTTAGCCAAGCAAAACACACTGGAAACATGTTTGTCATCATCAAAACCAGATTTGCAACATAGTCTTTGTAAATTTTTTAATAAATTTCTCTCTAAACTGCTTATGAATTGTTTAAATTCCCCTTTGCCTAAAATTATCTCGCCTTTTCAAATGCATTTTTTGAAAGGGCGAGCTATTGCAGATAATATTCTTTTGGCCCAAGAATTTTGTCAAGATTTGGATGTTAGGGTGAGAGGTAGGAACATGATTTTGACACTTGATATTGCTAAAGCTTATGATAACATTGATTGAAACTTTCTTTATAATATTATGAAGCTATTTGGTTTTGATTCTGTTTTTATCAATCTTATTAAAAATTGCATTGAGGGATCTCATTTTTCTATCATTGTTAATGGTCAAAGCAATGGTTTTTTTAAATCTTTCCATGGCCTTAGACAAGGTGATCCGATTTCTCTTGACCTTTTCATTATTGTTGCTGAGTATTTATCTAGAGGCCTTGCCAATCTTTTTGAGAATTCTCCTAGTCTATTTTTTAGAACACTAGGTGGTTTTCCCATTTCTCATTTATGTTTTACTGATGATTTTATCATTTTTATGAATGTTTCTCTTAATAGGATCAATAAACTTATGGGTTTTTTCATCAATTTGAGATGGTTAGTGGTCTGGCTTTGAATAAACACAAGTGTTGTTTTACTGCCTCCAAGAAGGTGCCTAATGACCGTATTTTGGCTATTAAAGAGGTTACTAGTTTTGTTCACGGTCACCTACCAATTAAGTACCTGGGGTGCCTCTTTTCAAAGGTAAAAAAGAAAATTTTTCTTTTTGATGATCTTATTTCATCTGTGCAAAATAAGCTTTTGTCCTGGGATTCTAATTTTTTGAGTTTTGGGGGTAGATTAATTCTCATCAGGAGTGTTCTTTACTCTTTGCCAGTTTGTATTTTTCAAACTCTTTTTCCTACTCAAACGTCTGCAATAGGATTAATAGGGTTTTCAATAAATTTTTCTGGAAAGGGGCTAGTAGCAATTCTAAAATTAGCTGGTCTTCTTGGAACAAATGTTGTGGTGTTCTGGAGGAGGGAGCCTTGGGTTGTAAGAGTTTGAAAGATTTGGCCTATGCTTTTTCTTTCAAGTTAAGGTATAACTTTGATGCAAAAGTGAGCCTTTTGGCTAATTTTATGTTTGCTAAGTATTGTGTGGGTAAACATCCGACTACTTGTATTTTTAACATTGGTGATTCTAAAGTGTGGAAGAGACTTTGCAAAGTTAAATGGGTTGTGAGCCCTTTATCTCTTGGGGCCTTGGTGGTGGTGACATTTTCTTTTGGCAAGATCATTGGTTGGGGAATCAATCTATCTAGTGTATTACTAATACCTCCTCCACTTCAGCTATTAAGGTGAATTATTTTTTAATGATAATTGTTGGGATTATTAAAAACTTGCTAATGTCATCCCTACCTCTATTATTCAACAAATCTTAAACCTCCCCCTAAACACTGACTCGGACGATGTTCTTCTTTATAGCTTATCCAAAGATGATTGTTTTAGATTAAAGGATGCTTGGCATGTTGTTAGATCTAAGAATGAGGTTATTAATATTTTTACTATGTTTTGACATAAAAGTATTCCTTCCATGATGGCAGTTTTTGTTTGGACAATTTTACATAGATTCATTCCCACATATGATAATTTAATTAAAAGAGGTTTTATCTTACCTTCTAAATGTCAATGTTGTTATCATGTGGAGAATATGCATCATGTTTTTATCTCTGGTCCTTTAGTTGTTAAAACTTGAACTTATTTTGATGATATTTTCAAATTGAATTGCTTCAATGGTAAAATGATTATTAATGCTATGCTAATGCTTGGTTTATTAATTCCAAAGGTCATATCAAAAATATTATTTCTCCTCTTATCTTGTGGTATCTTTGGTTGGATAGGAATAATTCTCGCTTCAATGGTGTGGGTATGAATCATAATAGAACTATCCAGAATGTGAAAGATAAGGTTTTGGCTCTTTATTTTGTTAAGTTACTCTATATCAAGAATTTCAAAAATTTTTATTTTGTTGCTTCTGATTTAGGTCTTTCGTTGGAGGATGCTCACCTCTCTAAGGACCCTAGACTTATTTATTGGACCAAACCTCCTTATAACTTTTATAAGTTGAATGTGGACGGTGCTAGCTTTGGGTTAGGTTTTGGTGGTGTTATTAGGGATTGTCATGGTAGTTTCATTATGGCTTTTGCTGGTCCTATGTAGAATTGTGAGGTTAATTGTGCTACTATCTCGGCTATTCTTCATGGTTTAAGATTATGCATTTCTCTTGCTTTAACTAACATTTTTATTTAAGTTGATTCTAATTACTATTTGTAATTTTTAAATTCTGTTGAGGATGTGGTGAGTATTTCTACGCTCTTTTATCTGATGAGAGATATTAAAAACTTGCTTATCTTTATGAACTATTCTTATTCTCTTGTTCACAAGGAAGGTAATGCACGTGCTAACTGGCTTATCAATTAGGGGTGTGGCTTGAATTTCATTACTGATTATACTGATATTAGCATCCCTGTTCTGTTGAAAGGTCTCTTAAGATTAGATAAAATTGGTATGCCCTATGTTAAACCTAAATGTTTTCTACTGGCTGGAGCCTTTGGACTTGGTTTTTTTGGTTCTAGTGTATGTTTTCCTATTATTCTCCTGAGTTTTTTACCTATGCTGGAGTTATTTCCTTATGCTCGATCTTTGTTTGAGTTGCATTTTTGCTATTTGGACTGGTTTTGTTTTGTCCATATATCTTGTTCTTTATAACTTGGTCCAGGGTTCTGGCACTCCGTGACTTTCCAAGGATTGCTGCTGTGTTTTTGATGTTCCTGGGTTAATTGGGTCTCCTCTCTATTACCTTTCTCCCAGACAGAATGTGGTTCCTTTTTTCTCTTGGGTGATTTTCTTGGTTGCTTGCTTTGGTGGTCTTATGTGCTAGCATTGGCCCTATGCCTTGTGGTGGTTGATTTTTCTCTATATGGTCACCAGCTTTTGGAATAATTGAAGTTTGCAAAACATGCTGGATAATCCGGGCATTTTGGTTTATAGTGTAGACGCGTGGAAAATGACTCACTTGGGCTACTCCTCTAAGAACCTTATTAACTTCAGACCAGTTGTAGTCTGCCCTAGAGGATAATGTATGGGCCCTAATTCCTCGGGTTCTTAAGTGGAGGAATGTGCCATCATACAGTATAAAAAATGACCCATCGTACAGTATAAAAAATAGATCATACACACGATTAAAAATTTCATACTAGACGAAATTAATTTCGTACATATGAACAGAAACGGCCCAAAATGAAATGCTTTTCGTAAAATGCCATTTTCGAGGCATCCTTTCGCATAGGTTTTTTGACCATTCGATCGTATAGACAAACATGGGTTTGTCCAGGATGATCAAAATATTAAATATCATTTAATAACGGTTAGGTTCATCCCGCACTTGAAACTGATAGCTGGATTGTATAGATGAACTACACGTTCGTACATAAGATCACTGCTAAAAACTAACATTAATTGTAAAACGTCCCCATGCGCACAGTTGAAACTATACACATCGTACAATATGATGATGTCATCATACAGTATGAACCACTTTGAAAACTCTATTTTGACACCTCAATACAGAAAATAATCATGCTTAAGCTATAGAATTCGTATAGTATGAAAATAATTTTGTACAGTACGAAAAGAACACTTAAAATAAAACATGATAAATTGAAAAATCTTTCAAAGCCAATCATTTTAAAACCAATGACTTACAACTTTTTCAAAAACATTACCAATAATAAAAAGATTAAACACAATGTGAACAAAAACAAATAATACAAAGATAAATCCATACAAGCTATACTACACATACACTCAACACAAACAAACACATTGTCACACAATAAATCAAGTTTGCAGAATTTCAAATCAAGCATTAAGATCAATCACACCTAGCCTTTTTCTTAAAATATTAAATGTGTCAAAAGCTAGTAGTTTTGTAAAAATATCTGCAAGTTAATTTTCAGTTGTAACATTATGCAATTCAATTTCTCCTTTGGCTACATGATCTCTAATGAAGTGATGCCTTATATCTATATGCTTGGTTTTAGAATGTTAAATAGGATTCTTTAAAATGCAAATGGCACTAGTATTATCACAAAAAATCAGAATTATGCCAATTGAAAATCCTAAGTCAATCAACTGTTATTTTAACCAAAGAACTTGTGTCACACAACTACCTAAGGCAATGTATTCTACTTCAGCTATAGAAAGGGCTACTGAATTCTATTTCCAACTGGACAATAAATTAGAGAATTTCTAATAAATTGACATATTTCAGAAGTACTTTTCTGATCTACCCTGCATCATGCAAAATCTGAATCAGAATATCTAATTATCTCAAAAGAAGAGCTATGCTTAGGATACTAAATCCCTAAGTTTTGAGTTCCCAAAAGATATCTCAATATTCTTTTAACTGCTGTCAAATGTGATTCCTTTGGATCATATTGAAATCTAGCACACAGACAAACACTGAACATTATATTTGGTCTGCTAGCTATCAAATAAAGCAATGATCCAACTATTCCTCGAAATTTCTTTTGATCAATAGATTTTCTCTTGGGGTCCTTATCTAACTGCACTGAGGAACTCATTAGTGTAGTTACTGATTTAGCATTATCCATATCATACTTTTAAGGATGTCCTTAATATACTTCGACTGACTGAGAAATGTTCCTTCCTCACCTTGCTTTATGATAAAATTAAGAAAGTGAATCAAGTCTCCCATCAAAACTCATTTAAAATTCACTACTCATTATTTTTAAAAATTCATCACAAAGTATTTTATTAGTCAATCCAAATAAAATATCATCAACATATATTAAACAAAGAGTAAGTCAACTCCTACCTTTTTTAAAAACAGAGTTGTGTTCACACTTTCTTTAACAAATGATCTCTCTAATAGGAAAGTGCTTAACTATTTATACCAAGCCTTAGGTGCATGTTTCAGTCCAAATAATGCCTTTTTCAATTTACAAACATGATTAGGGAATTTTTAATTTTCAAAACCTAGAGGTTTCTCAACATTTATCATCTTTTTATATCATCCCATTCAGAAAGGTTCTTTTAACATCCATTTCATACAACTTAAATCCTTTAAAATAGGCAAAGGCTAATAAAACCCTAATTGTGTCAAGTCTGGCTATAGGGGAAAATATTTCTTCAAAATCAATCCCTTCTATTTGATTATACCTCTTGGCCACAAATCTAGCCTTATTTCTAATAATAACTCCTGAATCATTCATTTTATTTTTAAACACCCACTTAGTCCCAACAACACTTTGATCCTTAGGCTTTCAATCAATTCTCAAATATCATTTCTTACAAATTGATTCAATTCTTCTTGCATGGCCAAAATCAAAAATTCATCCAAAAGTGCTTGATTTACATTAGTGGGTTCAATCATTGATATAAAAGCAGAATAATTCACATCTTTGGTAATTCTATGCCTAGTCCTAACACCCTCACTAGGTTCACCTAGAATCAATTCCTTAGGGTGACTCTTAGAAAACTTCCATTCTCTATGAAAAGGGTTTTCCATCTCAACCTTTTCTTCCAACTTGCTCTTTTTAATTTCTTGGGAGATATTTTTAATATTTTCAATATTATCTTCTTCTAACCTTGGCTCTTCTGAAATGCTAGTTTTATCAAAAAATAACATGTGTGATCTCCTCAACTACCAAAGCTCTCTTGTTAAATACTCTATACGATTTTCTAACACTAGAATACCTAAGAAAAATTTTTTAATCAAATTTTGGATCAAATTTTCCTTAAGGAGTTTACCCATTATTATGAATGAACACCTTGCATCCAAAAACATACAATTATGAAAGATTTGGTATTCTACCCTTAAGAAGTTCAAAGGGTGTTTTATTCAACTTAGATCTAATGTTCACCCTATTCAGAACATAATACGCTATACTAACTGCTTCAGCCCAAAAATATTTTAGAAGTGAGTATTCTGCCAACATAGCTCTAGCTGCTTCTATTAATATTATATTCCTTCTTTCAAAGACCCCATTTTGCTGAGGAGTCCTAGGTGCTGAAAAATTGTGATCAATTCCATGTTCTTTACAAAACTCTTCAAATTTCTCATTTTCAAATTCTCCTTCATGATCACTTTGAATTGCTAAGATTTCACACCCTAGTTTTCTCTGAATCCAAGAAAAAAAAACTTTTGAATTCATCAAAAGATTCACTCATATGAAATAAGAATTTAACCCAAGTGAATCTACAAAAATCATCAACAATCACAAATCCAAATACTTTACCTCTTAGACTTACAGTGCTAACTGGTCCAAAAAGATTCATATGAATAATTTTTAATGGTTTGCTAGTTCTAAGATCCTTAATGAAATAAAAGGAGTACTTTACCCATTTTCCTAGTTGACATGCATCACACAGGTGATCCTTAGTAAAGTCTAGTTTTGGTATTCCTCTAACAAGTTCTTTTTGGGTAATTTTTCTAAGGTTCTTCATGCTAGCGTGATAGAGTCTCCTATGCTATAACCATGATTCATCAAAAATTATTCTTAAACAAAAAGCATTAGAAGATTTAATACAATTCAAATCAAGTATGTACACATTGTTTACCGTAATTCCATTCAAAATAATAATTCTATTTTGGCTTATTATGCAGCTAGTAGGAAAAACATTTACACTATAACCCTTATCACATAGCTGACTAATACTCAATAGATTATACTTTAAGCCTTCTACAAGTAAAAAATTCTCAATGAAGAAATTGTTCAAGTTTCTAATTATACATCTCCCTACCACCTTCTTTATGGTATTGTCTCCAAGTGTAACCTTGCCTCCATTCCTGGCTTCCAGCAATATGAACTGTGTTGTATCTCTAGTCATATGCTTCGAACATCTGCTGTCCAGGTACCAAATGCTCTCACAAGGTCTTGTATGAGAGCGTCTATACAAAATGATCAAACATTAGACTTGGGAACCCAAACAAGTTTGGGTTCTCCTCTTGGCAAAAATAAACTAGATGCATGTGTGATATGTTGTGTTTTATGCATCTTCAATCTCCACACTAAATGTGTTCTACTATGAATGTTGCAAGTGTGGGATATGTGTCTTAACACTCCACATGTAAAACATCTCATACCAGAAAAAGGATTTCTTAATCTATATGAGTTATAATATCTTTTCCTAGGTGTTAAACTCCTATTCTTTTGCTTAGACCTATAGAATTATTCAAGTGTGGATATCGATCTATTTTCTTTAATAGTTTGCAATTCCAATTCAAGATATGAGTTTCTATCTTCTAATATAGAAATATCCATTCTCAAGTCAATTTCTCTACCTTCTGTTTCTTCCAAAAAAACATTATAATCATTTTCAAGTTTTGTGTAAGATGATTTCAATAATTCATGCTGTTTGTTCAAATCATCAAACTCATCCAATAGACTCATGTGGTTGATATCTATGTTTGCATGATCTTTCCTAAGGATTTCATGCTCTTTTTGCAAATTTAAATAATCTAAGTTCAGTTTAGAAATTGTAATGACCTTAGCATCAAATAGCACTAGGTAGGTAACATAAAATCTTGTTAACCTTTTCAAAATTAGAAAGTTCTCTACCTAATGCATGTAGGGATGTCACGATTTGAGTAAACCTAATGTACATATCTGAGATGGTTTCATTAGGTTTCATGTGAAAAAGTACATGTTCAGCCTAGATTATTTGACCTCACTAGTCCCTTCGTATGTAATACATAATTTATCTCAAATTTTCTTACCAATGGTATAGGTAGAGATTCTCATGTAATCTTCAAACTTAATAGCATAAAACAATAGTTTAAATATTTTGCATTTAGTTGGGCTAAGTCCCTATCTTCACTACTCCCTTCATTAAATTGCACTTCAGTTTTAATGTCATTAATAAAATGAGAGGGTGCATAATAACCTTCTTGTACCAAAAACCACATGCAAAATCAAAAGATTACAAGAAAGTAGACATGCGAATTTTCAAAAAATTATATGGTATGTTATCAAATAAAGGTGGTGAGTTATAGAATAATCCTCCGCGGTGATTCTATTGCCAAAATGTGTTATAGATTATTCTTCTCAAGGTTTACTAAAATGCTACATGTGAGAACCACTCTAATACCAATTAAAAGTTTAATGTAGGATATTAATCCTCAGTGAACTATCCCTAAGCACACCAACAAGGGGGGTGAATTGGTAGTTTTCATAAAATTTAAACACTAAAGAATATTTTTGGATTTTTGATAACTTAAAAGCAAGCGATGATATTACTCGATGCGGAAGTTAATAATGCTATCAACAATTACAATAATGGTGATGATAGTTTAATAAATACAATATAATATCAACCATAAATTTTCCACATGTAATTTTTAGAAAAATAAATTACAAAAAATAAAGTACAAAAAATAAAATTAGAATCAACACACTTGAATTTTATAGTGGTTCGATCAAATAATGACCTATATCCACTCCTCAGGGTCCTCCTCTCTGAGTATTGCACTAAAACTTTAGTATCTCTTCTTTAGCCCCCATAACTATACGGAGAAGCCTTTATAATCTTTTCACCAACTCGGTGTGACAGAGAACCTTGATCTCTTTTTCACCCTCCTAGTGAAGGAAGAGAACCTAGCTCTCCTTTTTCACCCTCCTGGTGAGGGCAGAGAATCTTGATGATTTTTGGGCTAACAATCTCCTTCCCAGAGCCTCCCAAGAAACCAAGCAAGACACTTTGAGGAAACAAGGTAGAAGCTTTCTCAGAGCAACCGTGTGAAAACCCATCACACTCCTCCCTCACACACAAATTCTCCTTTCTCCTTTTAAAGCTCTCCAAGATCTCTTCTCCAAGCTCTTTCTCCAGAAACTCCAACATCCAAAGACTTGAAACAAGTCTAATTAGAGAACTTAAATATAAGGCTTCATAAAAAGCCCTAATATTTTAATTCTATTGACATTGATCGTATAGTATGATTAGTTCAAATAGCCCTACTAGTGTTGTACGAAGAGTAAGGCACTATATGATCAGTTCATAATTTTTGAGCTGATCTTCTAGTATGATATAATGCATCATCCAGTATGATTAGTTCAATCGCATTGGATTATCATCCCGTACGATTGGTGACAAATAAATATCATCTCATGTGAAGATTGGGTCATACAGTACGATCTATAAAATCATACATAATTACAAGATTAATTAAGGAAAGATTTCATTATATAGTCCAGTATAATACTTATCATACTATACGATTAGTATAAATTTTAAATTTTAAAATATTGCCCAAATTATGATTGGTGTTTCAGATCTTAATTTCAACTAATCACATGTATGATTTGGATCATATAGTATAATTAATTCAAATAGATTTAATTATGCAAATAACCATTATAATAATTTTTTGAATAGTGAATCATACAGTATGATATGGATCATATAGTACAGTTAGTTCAAAAAATTATACTTCTAAATTTCTCATTATCACACTCCCCTGAGTCTATGTGTGTACGGTCACTAAGTTTAGCATCCACCAAATACATGACTTTGACTTAAGAAATATAAAAATATAAATGCAGACTCATTAAGACACTTGACCCTATTCTACCCAGTCTTGAGTTGATCACTTTGCACGGTGTATGGTGGACCTAAAATGTTAGTGTACAGGAAATATGAAAGTTCGAAAGGGATGTTAAGCCCTAGTGAACTAGTCCCGAGGCTAACCAAGAGGGGGAGTGAATTGGTTATTTAAAAATTTCACGATAACTACAAAAATCTTTTCGATACTTAGCAGCGGAAACAAGTAAACAATAACGAAAAGATCAACCAACGATATTCACCCAAGCAGTTTATATTGAAAAGTAAAGTGCAAAACTGAATCAGAAAAGCAAACCAGATTTTATAGTGGTTCGGTCAACTTGACCTACGTCCACTCCCCGGAGCCTCTCCTCCGGGTATTGCACTAAACGAAAGTGACTCTCCTTTTGCTCCCACAGCAAGGCGGAGAAGCCTGTACAAAACACCTCCTTTTCACCACACGGTGAGGCAGAGAACCTGACCTCCTTTCGCTTCCTCCTGAAGCAGGCAGAGAACCTTCGAACTCCTTTTGCTTCCACCTGAAGCGGGCAGAGAACCCCGGATCTTCTTACAAACGATCCTCCCACGAAGAACACCGACTAGACGACAGAGGACGAGCGGAGAAGACGACTCTGATCCGTGCTTGGAGCAACCTTAGTGAATCCCTCACTAACTCCCCCTCACAAGATCTCTTCTCTCTCTCCCAACTCTCTCTTCTCTCTAGGGTTTCTCAGGGAAGGAAGGTAGTAAAAGATTTTTCCTAAAATTGGAAAAAGTTCTTTTAAAGGAGGGCTTAAAATTTGCCCTAAATCTCAACTTGTCGGCCAAGATCGTCCAGGACGATCGGTAGATCATCCAGTACGATCAGTTCAAATTCAGCTGTTTCAGCCTGGACGATCTGGCTCTTCTAGATGATCAGTAGAAAAAGTTGTTCATATCGTCCCGTACGATCCTGCGATCGTCCGGGACGATTAGTTCAAATTGAAGGAAATCGTCCAGAAGACAGTTCGGGTCGTCTAGAGAAATCTGTGCTGGACGACCAAAAAATGACTTGATCGTCCCGGACGATAGGGTAATCGTCCGGTACGATTAGTTCAAAAAGGCCCCAAATCGTCCTGTAAATAGTTCTGGACGTACAGCTGAAATGCACAAGACGATCACGATTGTCCGGGACGATCCTGCGATCGTCCTGGACGATGTGATCGTATCAATTAAACATTAATTGCTTTCCTTAATTACCAGACTAATTTAGGCATGATTGTAGTGAATCGTCCAGGATGATACACGTATCGTCCGGGACGATCAGACCAAAATACTTAAAATAAAACTTGCCTAACTTAATCTGGCGGCTGAGAATTTCTGATTTGGGAATATCGTCCCGTACGATCCGTAGATCGTCCAGGACGATCGGCTCAATCAGACCGTCTTAGCTTAGTCGCCCTAATTAGGGTTTCTGTTTTTAACTGGATCGTCCAGGATGATGAAACTATCGTCCAGGACGATCTGAACAAATTTTGAACAGAAACTCTAACTCACTCTATCTCTCCCCCTGAGTGTGTGTGCAAGGTTACTTAGCTAGGGGATCAGTTACATTACAATTGACTCAATAAAAAGAAAAATCATACATTTGACACACTTGGACCCGATCTTGAGTTGGCTTAAGTGGCTCGCGGTCTTTTGTGCCTGAAACAGATTAGCCAAGCAAAACACACTGGAAATATGTTTGTCATCATCAAAATCAGATTTGCAACAATCTCCCCCTTTTTGATGATGGCAAACATTTGTAAAGTAGTCTGACAGTAAAAGTAAACTAGGAGATCAAACAAACAAACATTTTATTTTTTTTTTTTTAAAATTTTCATTTAACAGCTAAAACAATACAGGAAACATGTCTCAGAAAATAGAAACAGACACGACTACAACTGACTCCCCCTTTTGACATCACAAAAAGGAGGAGCGAAAAACATAACACGATAAGAAAACATAAAATAAAACATAAATAGAACAAACTACAAAATAGGAAAATCAGAATTTTTTCTTGATTTTAGATTCAAAAACCAATGACAGGACAATTGACAGCGCTGAAATCCAAAAAAGGTTGGAAATAATCAACTTTCGTAACTCCGACCCCGGGCACCTTATCGATGTAAACCTCTTTCAACACAAAAATCCGATTCAGAATAAAAGGCATTAGATTTGAAAAGAAATTCTTTCAAGCCTCGTTCCAGAAAAATATCTGATATAATAGTGTTACAAAGTAAGAAATCAGAAATCAGGATTTTCAAGACTCAAGCTTTTGAAAATATTAAGTGGCGCACAGATTTTTCTAAGATATCTAATAATCTGAAAGGAAAGAAAGCTTGTGTTTGGCTCATTTTGTGCCTCTTTTTCAAATTGGTTGGCGCTTTGCACATCTTTTGATTTTTGATACACTTTGTGTATCCAATTTGGCAATTTCGCATCTTTTCAGTTTTGGGCTCATTTTATGCCTCTTTTTCAAATTATCTGGCGCACTGCGCATCTTTTATAAGCCTTCTCCTTTTCATAATCATTAAAGAGTCTCAGCTGTGAGATTATCTTCCAGACATAGGAGATGACTCTCCGCAATAAGGAAGAACGATTCACAAAACAAAATCCATACAACATATGATAAATGCAATCACTTGGTTTAGAAAATCAAACTAATGACTCAAGACTTTGAAAAATACTATTGATATGAGGTAGATTACTGTAGGAAGATAAAATAATCTCTATTTCAAAAACTAATATTTTAATTTTGAAAAGGATTTTTATTCAAAAGAAACTACACACCAGTAAAGGAGTTAGAGGAAGAGAAACAATTATCAATGTTTCTTCCCTTTAACAGATTCAGCGAAGTCAATCACTGCTTATCAGCTTCCAAACCAAAACAAGGTAAAAACTCCCAGTCAAAAATTCAGATCACCAGAAGTAGTGAGCGGTGATCAGATCTTGAAAAGCATAAAACAGTAAGTGCAAGATATGAACCCGTAAATAAATAAAAATAGGTAGAAAATCATAGCAAAGTAAATACTCAAATCAAACTAACAAAAAAGGGTAACACAGAAATCAGCAGAAGAAATAAAATCAACTGAAAGCAAATAATCAAACCAAAACTAACCAATAAAAATCAGAAATCAGAATACAAAAACTAACTAACAGAAATCAGAAAACAGAATACAAAAAACTAACTAACCGAAATCAGAATACCAATCATAACAATCATAAATCAACAGTCATCAGAATCAAGCATTTATATCAATCACTCCTAATCTGGTTCTCAAAATGCTGAATGAGTCAAAGGCCAGTGGTTTAGTGAATATGTCAGCCAGCTGATTTTCAGTTGCTACATGATGTAGCTCAATGTCCCCTTTTGTAACATGGTCCCTAATGAAGTGATGCCTAATGTCAATGTGTTTGGTCCTAGAATGTTGGATTGGATTCTTAGAGATACAGATGGCACTGGTATTATCACACAGAACAGAAATTGTGCCAACGGGTACTCCTAAATCCAAGACTTGTTGTTTCAACCAAAGAACTTGGGCCACACAACTTCCTAAGGCAATGTACTCAGCTTCAGCAGTGGAAAGTGCAACTGAGTTCTGTTTTCTACTGGACCAAGAGACTAACGACTGTCCTATGAATTGACAAGTCCCAGAGGTACTCTTCCTATCCACCCTACACCCCGCAAAGTCAGAGTCAGAATATCCAATGATCTCAAAAGAGGTGCTGTGCCTAGGGTACCAAATTCCTAGGTTTGGGGTTCCTAAAAGATATCTAAGAATTCTCTTAACAGCAGTCAGGTGGGACTCTTTAGGATCAGCCTGAAACCTAGCACAAAGACAGACACTAAACATGATATCAAGTCGGCTAGCAGTCAGGTAAAGCAGTGAACCTATTATCCCTCTATACTTCTTCTGATCAACAGATTTTCCATTTGAATCCTTATCTAACTGAACTGAGGAGGGCATGGGAGTATTGATTGGCTTGGCTTTGTCCATTTCATATTTCTTCAAAATATCCTTAGTGTATTTTGATTGATTGAGAAAGGTTCCATCATCTGTTTGCCTTATGCTAAACCCCAAAAAGTAGGACAATTCTCCCATCATACTCGTCTCAAACTCTTTACTCATCGTTTTAGAAAACTCTTCACATAAGTATTTATCAGAAGATCCAAAAATTATATTATCAACATAGATCTGGACAATGAGTAAGTCATCTCCTAATCTCCTCAGAAAAAGGGTGGTGTCTACGCTCCCCTTAACAAACTCTCTTTCTAACAGGAATGTGCTAAGCCTCTCATACCAAGCTCTGGGTGCCTGTTTCAATCCATATAAGGCCTTTTTTAATTTATAGACATGATTTGGATATTGGGAACTCTCAAAACCTACGGGTTGTTCTACGAAAACATCTTCTTTAATTACCCCATTTAAAAAGGCACTCTTGACATCCATTTGAAACAGCTTAAATCCCTTATAACATGCAAAGGCTAGTAGCACTCTAATGGCTTCCAATCTAGCTACAGGGGCAAAAGTTTCCTCAAAATCTATCCCTTCTATCTGATTATACCCCTTAGCCACCAATCTTGCCTTATTTCTCACCACCACACTAGAATCATTCATCTTATTCTTAAAGACCCACTTGGTTCCCACAATACTTTGATTTTTAGGTCTTTCTACTAACTCCCAAACATCATTCCTTACAAATTGATTCAATTCTTCCTGCATAGCTAAAATCCAAAACTCATCCGATAAGGCTTGATTGATGTTGGTGGGTTCAGTCATTGAGATAAAGGCAGAATGGTTTACTTCCTTCCTAAGTCCATGCCTAGTCCTAACACCTTCAGAAGGGTCTCCTAAGATCAGTTCTTTAGGATGACTCGAAGAATATCTCCAATCTCTAGGCAGTGTGGTCTGAGGTTCTACCCTTTCCTCCAAATTTGTATTTCCAACTCCTTGGGTAACCTCAACAATCTCTTCATCTTCTACTTCAGATCTAGACTCCTTAGGATCAGATTCATCAAACACTACATGGGTTGTTTCTTCCACCACCAAAGTCCTCCTATTGAACACCCTAAAGGATTTCCCCACACTTGAATATCCTAAGAACACTCCTTCATCAGATTTGGGGTCAAATTTTCCTAAGGGTGACTTCCCGTTGTTCAGAATGAAAACCTTACAGCCAAAGACATGGAGGTGGGACAGATTTGGTGTTTTACCCTTAATGATCTCATAAGGTGTCTTGTTCAGTTTGACTCTCACATTCACCCTATTCAGCACATAACAGGCAGTGTTCACCGCTTCAGCCCAAAAGTATTTTGGAAGTGAATACTCAGCAAGCATGGCTCTAGCGGCTTCCACTAAGGTCCTGTTCTTCCTTTCAACTACCCCGTTCTACTGAGGGGTCCTAGGAGCTGAAAAATTGTGACTAATCCCATGATTCTCACAAAAACTTCCAAATCTTTCATTTTCAAACTCCCCTCCGTGATCACTATGGATGGTAATAATCTCACATTCTAACTTCTTCTGAATCCAAGTAGAGAAAGATCTAAACTCATCAAATGACTCAGATTTATGTGACAAAAACTTAACCCAAGTGAACCTTGAATAATCATCAACAATCACAAAACCATAGACTCTCCCCCCTAAGCTGGCAGTGCTAATGGGTCCAAAGAGGTCCATATGAAGAACTTCTAAAGGTCTAGAGGTGCTAATGTCCTTAACTGAGTGAAAAGAGGACTGGACTTGCTTCCCCAACTGACAGGCATCACACAGGTGATCCTTAGTGAACTTAAGCTTGGGCACACCTCTAACTAAGTCCTTTTGAGTGACTCTCCTAAGGGTTTTCATACTAGCATGACACAATCTCCTATGCCATAACCAAGACTCATCAGCAGCAGTTTTTAAGCAAATTGAATTATCAGATTTAATGCTACTTACATCCAGCTTGTAGATGTTGTTGATCCTTTGCCCCTGCAAAACAACTTCATTATTTAAGCTTAAAATGCAGCCAGTGGGCAGGAATTTGATGCTGTATCCCTTGTCGCAGAGTTGACTAATGCTCAGCAAGTTGTGTTCCAGTCCATCTACAAGCAAAACATTATCAATCACAAAATTCTTTGAATCACCAATCATACCTGTGCCTACCACCTTCCTGGTGGTGTTATCTCCAAGTGTAACCTTGCCTCCAGCTCTGGCCTCCAGCGAAATGAACTGATTTGCATCTCCAGTCATATGTCTAGAACATCCGCTGTCCAGGTACCACATGCTCTCACGAGGTCTTGTGTGAGAGCACACCTACAAAATCATCAAATGTCAGTCTTAGGAACCCAAACAGGTTTGGGTTCCTTCTTATGAAAAGAAGAATGCGATGCATGCGTGCTGTGCTGTGCAACAGGCAGTTTGGGTCTCCACACCCAATGTGTACTACGATGAACAGTACAAGTGTGTGATATGTATCCTAACATGCCACATGAAAAACATCAAACACCAGGAAAAGGATTAACTAAACGTCGTGAGTGATAGTGCCTCTTCCTAGTAGTGTATGAAACATTCTTTGATGAACTTGCAACAGAATTTTTAAAAGGTGGCGGTGCATAAAATTGTTCAAAAGTAGGCGGTGTTTTGTTATTTTCAAAAGCACTGATTTTTACTTTCAAAAACTCAATGTGTTTGTTTAAACTTCCAATTTCAAACGTTTTTGCACTTTCAATACTTTCTAACTCAGATGCCAAATCATTCACTTTCTTAAAAGCAAGTTCTAATTCACCATGCGATATTTTTAACAAGTTATGCTCATTAATTAAATCAGAATGCTTTTTATTCAGTTCATCAAACTCATCTAGTAAAGACATGTGATTGCTATCAATGGTGGAATGATCCTTAATCAACACTTCATGCTCTTTTTGCAATGTCAGATAATCTAGTTTCAAACTAGCATGGGTTTTCTTAAGCTTCCTATACGATGTATGAATCTTTTCAGAAACTTCAAATAACTAATCGTAAGTAAGCTCACATACCTCTTCCTGGTCCGACTGACCAGGGTGATCGTCCGCCATCAGACACAAGTTTGTTTCCTCCTCTTCAGCTTCAGTCTCAGAAGAGTCGGATGCAGAGTCTGCCCAGAACGCCTTCTGAATCCGCTTCTTGTCCTTTCTGAACTTTGGTTTCTCCTCACCCTTCTCCTTGCTTGGGTGAGCTTTAAGTGTTGGACAATCAGCCTTAATGTGTCTAGGCTTCCTGCATTCAAAACAAACCGATTCAGATGAACCCTTAAAGTTTTTATTGAACTTACCCTTGTTCCACTTCTGATAGTTCTTATGTTTCTTCCTTAGAAAGCTTTTGAATTGCCTTGTGATTAAGGCAACTTCATCGCTATCAGACCCGGAAGTGCTAGCATCTGAATCTTTGGTATTTAGTGCCACGGTCTTCTCTTTCTTGCGTTCTCCTGCATCAAGTTGCCTTTGGTTCACCCCTTGCTCGTAAGCAATGAGTGATCCAAGTAAGCTGTCAATAGAGTAAGTATTTAAATCTTTGGATTCAGTAATAGCAGTAATCTTAGCATCATAAGAAGCAGGAAAACATCTAAGAATCTTGTTCACTCTTTCGTAGTTGGTAAGTTCTCTACCTAAAGCATGCAAAGAGGTAACAATCTGAGTGAACCTTGTGTACATTTCTAAAATAGTCTCACTAGGTTTCATGCGAAAAAGTTCGTAATCATGTAACAAGATGTTTAACCTAGATTATTTGACTTCAGTTGTACCTTCGTATGTTATACATAACCTATCCCAGATTTCCTTTCCAGTTGTACAAGTAGAAACACGCATATAGTCTTCAGATTTCAAAGCACAAAAGAAACAGTTCAAACATTTTGCATTCAACTGTGCTAAATCACGATCATCAAACGTCCAATCAGCAAACGGCAATTAAATTTTCACATTGTTAATCATTCGAAAAGGTGGTTCGTATCCATCCTTAACTAACATCCACATGCGATAATCAATAGATTGCAGAAAAGTAGACATGCGTGTTTTCCAAAAATCAAAAGGAATATTATCAAACAACGGTGGTCTAGTAATAGAATAACCTTCAGCAGTATTACGATTGTTACAATTAGCCATTGGATCAAATTCAAAAGTTTTTAAACAGAAATTTTGAATCCCGCTCTGATACCACTTGAAAGTTCGAAAGGGATGTTAAGCCCTAGTGAACTAGTCCCGAGGCTAACCAAGAGGGGGGGTGAATTGGTTATTTAAAAATTTCACGATAACTACAAAAATCTTTTCGATACTTAGCAGCGGAAACAAGTAAACAATAACGAAAAGATCAACCAACGATATTCACCCAAGCAGTTTACATTGAAAAGTAAAGTGCAAAACTGAATCAGAAAAGCAAACCAGATTTTATAGTGGTTCGGTCAACTTGACCTACGTCCACTCCCCGGAGCCTCCCCTCCGGGTATTGCACTAAACGAAAGTGACTCTCCTTTTGCTCCCACAGCAAGGCAGAGAAGCCTGTACAAAACACCTCCTTTTCACCACACGGTGAGGCAGAGAACCTGACCTCCTTTCGCTTCCTCCTGAAGCAGGCAGAGAACCTTCGAACTCCTTTTGCTTCCACCTGAAGCGGGCAGAGAACCCCGGATCTTCTTGCGAACGATCCTCCCACGAAGAACACCGACTAGACGACAGACGACGAGCGGAGAAGACGACTCTGATCCGTGCTTGGAGCAACCTTAGTGAATCCCTCACTAACTCCCCCTCACAAGATCTCTTCTCTCTCTCCCAACTCTCTCTTCTCTCTAGGGTTTCTCAGGGAAGGAAGGTAGCAAAAGATTTTTCCTAAAATTGGAAAAAGTTCTTTTAAAGGAGGGCTTAAAATTTGCCCTAAATCTCAACTTGTCGGCCAAGATCGTCCAGGACGATCGGTAGATCGTCCTGTACGATCAGTTCAAATTCAGCTGTTTCAGCCTGGACGATCTGGCTCTTCTGGACGATCAGTAGAAAAAGTTGTTCATATCGTCCCGTACGATCCTGCGATCGTCCGGGACGATTAGTTCAAATTGAAGGAAATCATCCAGAAGACAGTTCGGGTCGTCCAGAGAAATCTGTGCTGGACGACCAAAAAATGACTTGATCGTCCCGGACGATAGGGTAATCGTCCGGTACGATTAGTTCAAAAAGGCCCCAAATCATCCTGTAAATAGTTCTGGACGTACAGCTGAAATGCACAAGACGATCACGATCGTCCGGGACGATCCTGCGATCGTCCTGGATGATGTGATCGTATCAATTAAACATTAATTGCTTTCCTTAATTACCAGACTAATTTAGGCATGATTATAGTGAATCGTCCAGGACGATACACGTATCGTCCGGGACGATCAGACCAAAATACTTAAAATAAAACTTGCCTAACTTAATCTGGCGGCTGAGAATTTCTGATTTGGGAATATCGTCCCGTACGATCCGTAGATCGTCCAGGACGATCGGCTCAATCAGACCGTCTTAGCTTAGTCGCCCTAATTAGGGTTTCTATTTTTAACTGGATCGTCCAGGACGATGAAACTATCGTCCAGGACGATCTGAACAAATTTTGAACAGAAACTCTAACTCACTCAATCTCTCCCCCTGAGTGTGTGTGTGCAATGTTACTTAGCTAGGGGATCTGTTACATTACAATTGACTCAATAAAAAGAAAAATCATACATTTGACACACTTGGACCCGATCTTGAGTTGGCTTGAGTGGCTCGCGGTCTTTTGTGCCTGAAACAGATTAGCCAAGAAAAACACACTGGAAACATGTTTATCATCATCAAAACCAGATTTGCAACAAAATAAATATACAATAATAACTGTAATAGGATATAGCATAGTGGAGAATCCAATTATGTTTATTATCATCAAAATTACAAGACTTGTGTCCATTTTTCCAATAGATATTAAAGCACCATAGCACTCGACTTTTATAATGCCATGGTGGAGTAGTTAACAAAAGATAGAGCCATATTGAATCAGCCTTACGATGCATTGGTTCAACTAGTAGACATGTCGAGTCAGGACATATGTGCAGTGGAACAAGCTCAATAGCACTAAGGTACCACTTCATCTAAGAATGCCACGATGCCACCTTATCCAGCACCATGGTGCCTAAGCCCTTTTTTTTACTTATTATAAATAGTTTTTCAATTTTTTAATTTAGGAGTTCTATCACTTTTATTAAAGCTCTATAATTTTTAGTGTATTTCTTAAGTTCTACTTAGAGTAAAGTCTAAAGGATTCTAAGAAAGTGTAAGAGACTTTCATTAGAGATCTTAGCCTATCTTGTGTAACTAATCCTATCATTAGAGGAGGAAGAAGTCTGGAAAAGTTCATTTATACAATCATGGTAAAAATTTTCCTTATTACTTCTCTCGTGTCTGTTCTTTTATCAATGAAATGAAGATGTGTTTGTTTTCTATTTTATCTTTGTCTAGCTAATTTCTATATTTTTGGAAAATATAGTGAACACATTGCAAGTAATAGTGTAGACTCTTATGTCTTAAATGAAATTATGAATTTTTTTTAATATCTCTCATTCTTAATTTAATGTATATAATGGTTATGTGTGTAGTTAATATTTAGTTTGATATATCACCTTGATGGAAGAATATTAGAATAAATATGAGTATTGAAATAGAATATTCGCATGCTTATACATAGGATGATAAACCTTATAGGTTCTATGGAGACATTAGAGTTATTGGAAGTCCATAAACCTTCTTTTTCACCCCTACAAACTTGATGGAGATCTAAGAATACATATGCTCTAATCCATATAAATATTTAAGAGTCTCATTAAGAATACTTTATTATTATATAGGCATTAGTCCAAAACATAATTTATATATTAGTATCTCATCATTTTTTAGATTCTCTATAATTGGCAGAAACTCAAAACCCTTAATTTTCATTCAGTAGGATAAATCTTGCATCTGTGGTAAATAGTACTAGTTTGATTGTGATATAGCAAAACACTATTTTGTGAGATTGGCACTCTCTTAATTATTTTATTACTTGATCGACACGTATACTTGTGTATCTAATGGGCAATTTATATCAAAGAAAATCTAAGCATTAATTGACCCCAAAGTATACTTTATTTCATACACATAATCAACTTTTCATGTGCCCATGCATCAAATTTTTGGCACCGCTGTCGGGATATAACATGCATATTTAAAATTTAAACTATATTATTGAATAACATGTATATTTAAACCTACTTGTATTATATATCTTTATATTATATTTCTTATTAAAATTTTTGAAAAAAAAGATTATTATTTGTTTAGTTTTTTTTTTTTTACTTTTTTGTGCATTATTATTGCATGTGTAGTAGATCTAGTAAGTTGCAAAAGTTCAGGGAGGTTCTAAGACCTTGTTAAACTATCCCTAGGCACACCAAGAGGGAGAGGGGTGAATTAGTACTTTTAAAAATACTAAAAAAAAATTTCTTTTTATTTTATGCTAAGTAATGATTTTTGAAAATAAATCTAAATGAGTAACTAACACAAGCAGAAGCAATTCAAAACTTGAAATTTTTTTGGGTTTTGAGGCATAATACTATAGTCACTTTCCTCTTTCCCCCATAGCAAGGTGGAGAAGACCTTATAAGAATCACTTCCACTAAACCTGGTATGGTGAAGAACCGGAAGCTATGTCACCCTCCTGGTGAAGGTAGCGGACCTTCAATACTTTTTCACCCTCTTGGTGAAGGTACAAATTCTAAGAAATATTTCCCACCCTCCTGATGATGGCATAGAACCTTTGAAACTTCTCTCCCGAGAGCAACTCCAAGAACTCACGAAGGCCACAAGAGGAAGTTAGGAGCAAGCTTGCTTGGAGCAACCATGTGAATACCCCTCACACTTCTTCTCCCTCACACACAATCTCACCTTCTTCCTCTCTAAGCCCGAAGCTCTCTTAAGAAATTCTCCCTCATAATTCCTTCAATAGCCAAAAGTCTTTTTAAAAGACTTCAATCAGATGCTTAAGTACAAGGCTTCAAAAACCCTAAGTTTTTAATTAGGCCATCATTATTCATACAGTATGATCTGTGTTCGTACAATACAATTAGTTCAAAATTGATGATTATCCAGTATAATGGAACAACCGTTTAGATGAGCTATTCAAATTTTGCATACTTATTATACAGTATGATAGTAACTTCATATGATATAATTAGTTTAATTTCAACATGTTCATATAGGATGATTACTAGGATTATTGGAAATCTCCTCTATCGATAGTCTGATATAATTTACATCATACAATATGTTCAATTAAAACATCTATGGTTTATACAATACGATTAACATCGTAATATATGATTAGTTAAAAAATTAAGGTTTTTGTTCATACGATATTCGAGATGACCGAATTTTATCTCTGTCAATCTACGATACAATCTTCATCATATAGTATAATTAACTATATTTATTAAACTTTGATTTAATTGACTAATCATGAATGATAATTTAAGTAAGAATTCAAAATACAATATGATTGGGATCGTATATTATGATTAGGTCAAAATTAGATTTTTAAAACACTTACTTAAATTATCTAGCGGCTAGGGTTTCCTGATGGAAACGAACTTGAGTCTTGATCAATCATGAGTGGTGTACGATGTACCTGAAATATTAGTACACATAGAAAAGATAATATCCAATATATATGCAAGAAGAAATAAAATTTCAATTAATAATATTTTTTATAATCAAAATCATAAGCTAGAAATCTTAGATTGCAAAAAATCTCCTCCTTTTTTATGATGGAAAATATTTTTGGTTGAAAAAGCAAGTTAATGTTCTTTTCTCCTAATCTCCCCCTCACTAGGTGATAGATTTGGAAAATAGGGGTAAGCTTATTTTTAATTTAAATATTTTTTTATTTTAAAATAGAATAGCAAAAGGAAAGAAAAGAAGAAGAAAAAATGCACTAAAAACAAAAATTGCATAAGATTAACTATTTAATAAAAAATAAACATACATACAAACAACCAACAACTACTCCCCCTTTTGACATCATCAAAATGGACCAAAAAGTACAGACATAAAAAAAGCTATGGAGCACAAAAAATATTAAAAAATAAATAAATAAAAAATAACACACAAAATTTAAAAGTGGGAAGGCCCCTGATTAGGTGGTGGTGGTGGTGGTGGCTGGAAGTATTTGTGAATAAAATAAAATTATTCCCCAAACCATGCCATGTCTTCCTCATGCTATTGTTATGGCTGCTGAATATGAGAATCTATGCAAGACTCTAGTCAATAAAAAATCAGCTCCTCATAAGGGTAAGACTGGTATGCTGGTACAAGTTGTGGCACTGGTACAGGTTCTGGTGTAGGTGTAGTTGTAGGACCAGCTCCCCCTTTTTCATCAACCTAGTTCAACTTGCTCTTGCCCCCAGTGATGATAGAAAAGAATGTGGAAGGAACCGTCAGTATAGAAAATAGGAAAATGATTCACAATCACAGGATATGTAAGCTCATACTTTTTGTCCAGAATATTGGCAATAACATGACCAAGAGTAATTATTTTTTCTTTCTTCTAGTGGAAAGAAGTTGAATGGGAGTCAAATTTTAAATATAATCAATAATCATTTGGACTTCATTAAATTGGGTTTTGGGCATAATTAAGTGAGCGACCAAGTAAAGGAGAGGAGTAATATTGGCATGATCTATGGCTTTATGAATGATTGAAGTTCGAAGGACATGTTGGACAATACATGCATTTTGATTTAAGGAGTGGACTAGGGGTTGGTTTTGATTTAGTCCAATATTTCTAATAATTAGGTTGACCGCACTCCAATCAAAGTCTCCGCTAGAAGCCATTAATTGCAATCGAGCTTCTTCCGTGGATAAGTGGGCATATGTTCCTAAGTCTTCCTTATTCATTTTTAGGAGTATCCTACAAACGTATGATCTCGAGACTGGAGTGGCAGCGCTAACCCTTAAATTTGCAAAAAAAATCATATAAAAGTTCAGAGTTGAATGGAAAGGCAAGGGTTAGCAGAAATTGGAGAGAGGTGGATGCGAAGAGATTCATCACCTCATAGTTCAATTCTTATTTATTTAACATTCTAGATCGGGTGATGCAAGCTTCCTTATACCAATAGTACACAGCTTCATCCTCAGCAAATTAAAAATAATCATCAACAGGGCGATGAGAGGAAGAGCCTCCTTGGGTCAGTCGACCATGCTAGCTTCCTCTGACCATTTGAGCACATAAAGATATGAGAGTATGAGTCAAGTGGGAATAAAGGAATTGAAGGATTGAATGAGTTATACAATAGAAATCCCTCCAATTTATAAATTTTTCAGTCGATCATACAGTACGATTTAAGATCGTACAGTACGATCAAATAAAGTTAAATCGTCTAGACGATTTGTCAAAAAAGGAGGTCAAATGATACAGTATGATTAGTATCATACTAGATGATCTTAAGGAATTACATTCATCCTGAGGAGTCATCTGTATGACTTTTGACTAAATGGATTGCATAGTACGAAAAGGTGTTTGTATAGTATGATATGCTAATTATTATCGTACTAGCTGATTTGAATTCGTGCAACATCTTTTAACATGTGTATCATATAATACAAAAAGGTGTTCGTATGGTGCCATCACTACTAATTAAAAATATCTAGACTATTGATTTAATTGAGGGCAGATATTTGTGCAGGGATGTGTAGATCATACAATAAAGTAAATCATATAGTACTATATAAATAAATTTTAATTTCAAATTTTTAATTTTATTTATTTAAAATAGTGAAGGGTGTGTGATAATTAGGGAACATCTACTAAACAAATAAAAAAATACAAAAAAATAAAAAACATACACAAACAAATAGATAGTTACACAAATTTAAAATGACACCTATTTAAAGCATACAAAATGAATGATTGATTTTAAATGATAGAACAATTTACATTCATCATGAATCAAGCATATATGTCTATAACACCTAATCTAGTCCTCAATGTACTATAGGTGTCATAGGAAAGGGATTTGGTAAAGAAGTCTTCAAATTGATCTCTAATAGCTATATGAAGCAATTCTATATCCCCTTGGCTACATAATCTCTTATGAAATGATGCGTAATGTCTATATGCTTTGTGTGGGAGTGTTGGATTGGATTTTCAGAGATACAAATGGCACTAGTGTTGTACACATAATAGGAATGGTGCCTACAGGTAGTCCAAGATCTAAGATTTATTGATTTAGCCATAAGACTTGAGCAATATAGCTTCCTACGATAATGTATTCTACCTTACCAATGGATAAGGCTACTGAATTATGCTTTCTACTAGGCCAAGAAACTAATGATTGGCCTATAAACTGATAGGTTCCTGATGTGTTTTTCTTATCTACCCTATATCCTTCAAAGTTAGAGTCTAAATATCCTATAATTTCAATAGATGAGCTATGTCTAGGGTACCAAATACCTAGGTTTTGGGTGCCTAACAGGTATCTAAGGATGGGTCTGGTAACTAATTCGTGTAAGGAGAGTAAGTAATGGAAGGCTCATTACTCAGGTATGCAAGAAAATTATTACCACTACATAACTGAATTTAATGATACTTTAGTGGGAATATTCAGAAGGAGCCCCTTTGTTGAAAATCCAAACCAGCTTTATTTTCCTACTTCTCCAAAATATCAGTCTTTTATTTGGACCCAACCTGATGATGATGAGGAGGAAGAGGAGAAGGAGGAAGACCGAGATTCTGAGTGATGATATATTGTTATTTTCTTTCTTTTTTTAGTTGTTGACTTGCAGGCTTGAGAGAGAGAAAGAAGTGAGCATGGATTATTTTAGTGGAGATTGAAGTTTATTTTTCTTTTATTTATGTTTTAGTTCTTTGCTTGAGGGGGAGACCCCACGATGGTATGATGTTATTGTGCTAGTTGTATTAGCTAAGAGAGCCATTTGTTTTATTGATACGAATAGGTATTGTGGATCTTGAGTGCAAAAAGGCTTAAGATGATAGTGTTTCATGCATTAAATATCTTGTTATGTCTTATTATATCAATTATATGTCATTTCCTTGGAGCTTTTTTATCATTTTAATGAAAAGGTAAGTTTATGTTTTTGTGCTTCATTATGTTTATATATGATAGTCTTTAGTTCTTTTTGCTTATATTTTTGTTATTTTGTCATTTACAATTGATTAAGTTTCATTTATACTTAACTATTCAAAATTGTTCTCTACATAGCACTTGCAGTTTGATTGCTTATTTAGCCAAAATAAAAATAGTAATTAAATTTATCTAGAAGTAAGGATAATAATAAAACTTGGATGTAAATTTGAATGAACAAAGCATCGTAATTCATAGTTTGAAAAACATAATCGTTAAATAAGGAAAATCATCTAAGTCATAGACTTGTTTTGAACTTAAAAGCTATACACTCTAGTACTAACTACTGAATTGAAGAATGAATAGTTCAGTTTAGAGGAAAGAAGTGTATAGATTAAATTATGGAAATCATAGTAAACCTAACTATGGAATTAGCAATCTCACTAAATCCTTACATAAAATTAATTTAGGGTTGATGGAGGGATTAAATCAAAATTGATATTCAAAATTATTAATATGTACTCCAAATATAAAGAAGTTAAAAGCATGAAAAATCTATAGAAAATTTTTAAAAAATGAAAAAGATGAGTACATTCAAAAATTAGTATCTATTGAAGCTTAAGTCCCAAAAAGATCCTAATACTTAAATCAAATAGGAAAAGGTAAGTGGACTAATATATAAGATGGTGCGCTAATAAGCTTTTAATTTAACTATAAGCATAACTAATATCTATGCAATATACTATTCATTTCTAAAATTAGAAGTCAATCTTACATATATACATATAATAGAAAAGTTCAATTAGAGTTATGACAAGAATGATTGCTTAGGCTAATTATTTATAACTTTTCAAATTAACATTACAACTTACATCATTCTAAATTACTTTTAGACCATGATGTATTATATTATATTATAGTAATTTTAAATTACCAATTTTTTCTTTAATTAAAAAGCTAATTAATAAGTGTTTACACTATTGCTTGAGGATAAGTAAGAGCTCAAGATGGAGGGAATTTTTAAAGAGAAATTTTATATTGTATCCTACCTTTAAATTTAATGAAAATATATTATTTTAGTTATTTTTTTATACAAAAAATATTAAGAAAAGGAAAAAATTTAGAAGTATTGAACCAACACCACAATGCCCTCAGTTTCAGTGCTGAAGTGTCAGCATCCACAACACCCTAGTGCTTTATTCAAACATTACAATGCTAATTACTCTAAAATTATAGAAAGATCAGCACCCCGGTGAAACCAAGATTTGTGATGCAAGGCCTTACTACGCTTTACATTGAAAATAGCATCACAGAACCAAAGTCTCAGGAAAATGAGCTTTAGAGCATTGAACATCACAACGCCACAACATCGGATTGGATATTCAAGCACCATAGTGCTCCACTTTTGTAGCACCGCAGTGGAGAAATTAATGAAAGATAAAGCCACTCTGAATCAGCAGAGCAATGCACTGATTCATGTAGCAGACACATCGAGTTAGTGCAACACTAGAATAAAATAAGCTTAATAACGTCGAGGCGCCAGTTCATTTAATAACACTACAGTGCCACCTTGTCCAGCACCACAGTGCTTGAGCCCATTTCAATACTTACTAACTTTTCAGTTCTTTTTTTTAGGATTTCTATCACTTCCAGTGGAGTTTAATAATTTTCAATATATTTCTTTAGAGCTGCCTTAGAGTAAAGTTTGAGGAAGGTTTAGGAAGTGAAAGATGCTTTTATTAAAGATATTAACCTATCTTGTGTAAGTAATCCGATCATTGGAGGAGGAAGGAGTGTGGACAAGTTCATTTGTAGAATCCTCGTTAACTTTTTCCTTATTGTTTATCCTATATCTTTTCTTCTATGATTGAAATGAAGATGTGTTTGCTCTTTATTTTTATCTATATTTGGCTAATTTTTGAGTTTTTGGCTAATATAGTGAACACATTACAAGTACTAATATAAACTCTTATGCCTTGAATGAAATTATAGAAATTTTTAATATCTCTCATTTTTTAATTTAATGCATATAATGGACATGTGTATAGTTAATATCTATGATATATTACCTAAGTGGAGAAATATTAGAATAAATAGGAGTATTGGAATGCAATATTGTCATGTCTAGACATAGGATGTTAAACCTTCTAGGTTCTATGGAGATATTAAAATTATAGGAAAGCTACAAACCTCCCTTTTCACTCCTACAAGCTCAATAGAGATCTAGGGATGTATATGCTCTGATCCACATCAATATTTAAGAGTCTCATTAGAAAAACTTTATTATTTTGCAAGCAATAGTCCAAAATATATTTTATATATCAGTCTCTCATCATCTTTTATATTCTCTGTAATTGGTAGAAACTCAAAACCCCTAATTTTCATTCAGAAAGATAAACCATGCATCTGTAGTAAATAGTACTTATTTTATTGTGATATAGCAAAATACTATCTCGTGGGATCAACACTCTCTTAATCACTTTATTACTTGAATAATATGTATACTTGTGTCTCTAGCAGGCAGTCTATATCAAAGAAAACCTAAGTATTATTGACCCCAAAGCATATTATATTTCATACAAGCAATTAGCTTTTCACGTGACCGCACATCAATTGATAGTCACTTTACACACACTACTTGGTCCTTTAAATATTATTTAATTACTAAGGTATAAATAATGTTCTACACAAGTGCACATGATGTGTCAAGTAATAAAGTGATGACAAGAGTAGCCAATTGATTTAAGTTAGGTTATGCAAATTTAAAATAAAGAGCCATAGATGTAGAAAGTAAATTTACTAGTTATAAAACCTCTAAACCTATTGTGGACAAATGCTACATTTGTTGTCATATGATTTGCTTTAAAATATTTCTTTTATTAAATCATCATAGATTAATATTATACCATCCCGAAGGATAGACCAATTTTTCACTAACGATTTGAAAAGAGATACTCTATTTATTTTCATAATAAAAGACAACATAAGGAATATTCAATTCATCTCTAAGGATAAAAAGAATATTCACTTATCATTTTAATCATGAAACTAAATTAATAAATTTATTTTCATAATCAAATAGAATAGGGAATATTTAATTCATACCTATGGATAAAAGGAATATTGACTTATCACTTTGAGTAAAATTAAAGCAATGTTTAAAGCTTAGGTCTACATTCACAAATTTTTCCCCTATCTTAGAAAGGAACTAAGATAGGATTTATTTTAATTCTTGGTTCTAGACTTCCTATAAGTGAAAAACCCTATAATTAGTTGCATCTAAACAAAGAATACGCTCGATTAAAGTGAAGACTAAAGATTTTTAAATTTATGTAGATTTAAAGAAAGGCTTGGGTTATCATGATTTCAGTATATACGGGCTTTAGATTGTAAATCTTTCACTTGGATTTGGAATTCAGATTTAGACTTTAGATTTTGGATTTTGGAATGAAAGAACATAAGAGGAATGTGTAGAGACTGATGGAAGTATACAATATGGACTTTCACTTTCCTAGAGTGAGATGCCAACTAGAAATCACTACATGAAAATTGTCCATTACCGATAGCGATTTTCAGTGGTTAACCTCAAATTTTTGGCAATTTTGAACTTTACTGGCAATTTTTTGGCTGTTTAAAAACCTCCAGAATAAACTAGATAAGAAATAGAAACCAGCTGTAAATTTTTGGCAATTTTTAGGTGGCTAAGATAGTCGAAAATTACTTGACCCAAAATCATAGGTAAACCGCTGGAAGATTCTGGCGCAAATACAAATGGTAAACCACTGGTCATTATGGATGGTCAAAATCGCTGGTGTTTTTGGTGGCTAAACTGTTGGCTAGCCATAGGTTATTTTTGGTGGCATAATTAAAAAACCAACGGTAAAATTGCCTACGTCCGGTATCAAAGGTTCTGGCGGCTAAACCGTCGGTTAGCCACCAAAAACCTGTAGCAATTGCAAAAAAAATTGATTGCCTTCCTCTATCCAAACATATTTCCATAATTACCTGCACGCATTTGAAAACACAAACCAAATACTTTTAATAATATACTTAGGTAATTCAAAATATATTATATGAAATACACTAACATCCACAATCAACAGATACTCTGATAGTTTAAAATATAAAATATATAAATTTTAACTTGCTAAATAATGTTTAAAACATAAAACAAGTTCTTTCACATTCATATGTTCAAAATACACCAACTAGTTCTTCAAACAAGTAACAACAATGAATCATCATCCATGTCCTCGGTGCCATATGATTCAGGTATAGGCTCTTGCTCATTTTTCTTCTAATTTTTATCTTAATATGATCGCATCTCCACCTACATCTCAGCTTGAATCTTTCTCATCTCTTCTATCTCTCTTGTTGGGGCAACAACCCTCTAACTAATGATTTTTTTTAGCTCCACTAACATCATAAAATGCTGAAGTAGATGTACTACCCTTATAAGCATATCCCTGCAAACCTAAGCCATAAACCCTCCCCCTCTGCCTTCCTCCAACAACATCTAACCACATATAATACTCAAAATACTGGGTCGATCCTAAAGATGATCCCTCACCAGCAGACTACTGACTATCCCAAAGTCATATAAAATCATCCTATAAGAATAAATCCATAAAATAAATTTTCTATTTATTTTATATTATTACTCAAAAAATTATACTCACATGAGCTTTTCTTGCCTTCTCATCAACCCACTGATCATCAGCTTCATATTGGTGAATCCTAGTATATAGCTCCAGTAGTCAGCTCCCGACCAAGATACTCTTTCTGTAAATAGAAAATATAATTAAAATAATATACATAAATTTATGAAACTAATTAAAATAATCTTTTACTAGTCATCATCTTTTTAGTATGAGGCATTGAACCACCGGTATGAAAAGATCTTCCTAAACCCCCACAGTTAGATGCTCTATTTTGCTTATTCTAATCTCTCAATTTGATGAACTTAGGGCTAACCCAAGCTCTGCCCAAATCAGCCCATACTCCCTCGCCAATCCATAATGGACGCTGCCCAGACTTTCTAATTTTTGTGAATATGTCCCTAAGACAAGCATAGCCTCTCCTCTCAAAATTTGTTCTGATCCTCGTACCATGCTCAAGCAACCATCTAAAATCTTTTTTATAAAATATAGATATAATAAATAATATTATTATAATTGAAATAAAAATTTTAATTAATACCAAATAAATATACCTAAAATTCTCTGAACCACATATCCCTAACTTCCTTTGGGATCTTCTTCCATGATAAGTAAGGAGTATTATATTTGCTCTGTATGATGTCACAAATCTTGTGGGTAGGCTGCCTTGAGGGATTGAAGCTGTATATAAAAATTTTTATTAATAATATATAACATATCATATTATAATAAGTTTACAGAATAAACTAAACTTATGTATCGCACTTAGGCTCTATATATACCTACTTATCTTCTGATGTTGCAGGCTCCCTGACACCAACCTCTGCTTTTATTTATGGTTCACCCTGTTCTGGCTGCGTAGGAGGTGGGTAATAATAGGTGTGGTGGTAAGGAGGGTAAGGGTAAGTTAATGGAGCTATTTTTGATATTGGTGGGTGTAATATGGATAGAATGGAGCTGAGTGTATCTGCTCTGGAGAGGAAAATCGATGACTCGTAGTTGTAAGAGGAGGGAAGTACCCAGCAAGGGGTAATACTCCAACCACAGCTGGATCTGTTTGTCCCTGACCCTGCTTAATGGGGGACTGATGCTGACTTCGAGATGGTGGTGATGGTATCACTAGTGGAACTCTCTTATCTTGACCTTCATCACCCTGTCTAGACCCACTTGGTCTAGTACTCAACTTTTCCTACGACCAAACATTGAAGTAATGGATCTATGAGGAGGATCATCACCTAAAGTCATCTGTAGTAAAAGAAGCAATTAGTAGATCGTTGTAACATATAAAAATAAAGTTGTAACAAATCTGAGGAATTACAAATATATAATTACAGAATGTATAATTTATTTACATATAAATAGGATTTATATAATTATAAATGATTTAATTACAGACATTTACCAAGAACATCAATTTCAAAAATTACTTAAGCTATATTGCACTAAATTTATTTACTAATTTTATTTTTTAAAAACTATATTTCAATAAGTATATTATAATAAATTTAGTAAATTAAACTACAAGAACTATTCTAAATCAAAAATATTTTCATTTCACTCCAAGGTTTCCTCACTTTCTTTCTCATTCTCACTTGAAGAGCTTATCGAACTAATGACATCCTCTAACTGTATTTCAGCATTATGTGTTATAGTTGACATCTCATCAATTTCAACAGACCTACAATCTGACATCTCATCCTCTTGATGTGCAATAGCTATGACGTATTATTGGTCAATGATCCCCCATGTTTTGGTTTTTATGACAGCTAGTCAATCTTGCTTATCTATGTGACCACTGATATATTTGCTGAAATAAACTTAAATAGCTTGACTTGCTAACACAAATAGATCAAACCTCCCAAATCTTCTACTCTATTTTACTTCTACTAAACCATATATAGAATGAACCCTTGTGCCTCTATTCAATATTGGATTGTACCATTGACGGTTGAAAAAATATATAAGATCCTCATCTTCTCGGGGATACTGTAGCTCAAGAACCTCATCTATAATACCATAATAACACACTCATCTTCTTCATGAGTGTTTCCTCTAACATAAACTCCAAAATTTTCATTTTTTCTTCCTTCACTCTACAACTTGGAATGAAATCTGAACCTATTAACTATATATTGGCTAGGTGTTTACTTTTCATATTGGGCCCCATGCTAGTGCTTATAACCCTTTATCGAGAACCTTGTTATAGGGGTTATGTACCTAAGAAAATTTTAAATTTTTAGGGCTTCTAGTATTCAATAAGACGTAAATTAATGAAATAATATAGATTTTACTCATATAAGATCTAAACAAAGTTGAAAATTCATTTGCAACAAGTTGCTCAATAGTTGTAGTATCCGTTAGCGGCAAACTGCTTACCAAATACTTGATGATAAATCATTAAAGTAACACTTGAGTATTAAAAATTAACATGATTCCTTTTGAACATTATAGAAAAACTTACTCTAAGATAGGTTGGACTTCCTAACTGTTTAGTAATACATATAAAGTCGTTATTTTGATTTCTAAATCATTGAGGAATCTTTCAACACATTTGTCACTAGGTTTACCATGACTTCTAAAGACTGATAATGTAGATTATGATTATTCTTCGATATCAAAGTCCATATTATGACCAATCTTTATTCTTGTACTCCTCACATAGGGCTCAAAGTAGTACGAGCAGAAGTGGATGATTTCTTGAGCCAAATATGCTTCATTTATTGATCCTTCTAATCGTGCTTTATTCTTAACATATTTTTTAGCTTGTTCAAATATCTACTAGACGATTAAAATTATCAACAATTAGAAATACTTAAGATGGTATATTAAATACATATTTCACCTCTTAAAAGGGAACATCCAATGATATTGCACAGGTCCACCAACTCTACCTCATAAGGTAGATGGATTAGAAGATGTTCCATAGAATCAAAGAATCTTGGTGGAAAATTTTCTTATAACATACATAGGAAGATTGGTATGTTCTCTTCGCTCCTCTATAAAACATATTCACTTAGTTTAGATGAATATAGGTTTTTGAAGAAAAGGGTAAGCTTTGTTAACGGATTTGATATGTAATTTGGTAACAGACATAAGCACCTTCATAATTATATGATAATCATGATTTTTTAGTCTAAGTAATCTCACAAATTTATAGTCTACACAACGACTTAAGTTTTATCTATAACCATTAGGCATTTTTAAACCTTGAAACCACTAACATTTTGATCTTTTTTATTCTAACATGAAAGAGTAAAGTGCTTTGGGCTTCATTATTTTATCATCGTTAATTATTACTAACTCTAGATTTCTTTGTCGATAGTACTCTTTAATGTCCATTCTAGCTTTCACATTATTCTTGCTCTTGCCTTTAACATCCATAATAGTATTAAAAATTTTATTGAGAAAGTTCTTCTCAATATGCATAATATCCAGATTATTCCTTATCAAATTTATACTCCAATATGATAATGTCTAGAAAATATTTTTTTAATTCAATTATGTTAAACACCATATCCTGAAAATTTACTCTCTAATAATGTTAGAAAATCAATAATTGATGAAATGCCATAAAGTCTATGTAGTACGTCATAACCACTTAATATGGGTGGAGGAGGTGACCTCCCAACTCTATTTTTAATGAATGCGTCCTTATTTCTCCTAAAAGGATGATCATAATGTAGGAACATATGATGACAATCAAACGAGTATTTTTTTCCTCAATATTTTAGTGTGAAAGATTTAGTATTCTCCATGTAGTAAGGGCAAGCTAATTTTCCTACTGTGCTCCAGTCCAATAATATACCATAAGCTGGAAAATCACTAATGGTCCAAAGTAATGCAGCTCTAAGAAGAAAATTTTATTTGGTTGAGATGTCATATGTAAGGACACTTTCTTCCAATAAGAACTTAAGATCATCAATTAATAGTTGAAAAAAATATTAATTTTTATTTTTGGATTATGTTGTCCAGGTATTATAAGTGTTAAGAACATGTGTGGGATAGTTATACACATCTCTAATGGAAGATTGTATGGTATTAGTATAACTAGACAACAAGAATATGATGAAGCTTCCTGAGTGTATGGAGTAAAATAATCAGTGCATAATCCCAATCTTATGTTATATGGCTCAATAGCAAATAAAGCATGTGTTCGATCAAAATATTTTCACGTTTCAGCATCTGATGGATGAGAAAGAACATCACTTTATGCAAATTTTTTCTTATGCCTTCTCACATGACCTGCTGAACTCATTGATGTGTAGAGCTACTAAAATCTTGGAATAATCAATAAATAAAATAAATGAGAATATGAAATATCTTTCTTTTGACAATGTTGTTTTTCCCAGTTGGGTTTGAATCGAGGCGTATTATAGGTGCGACAATAAAATTCCGTCACATCATCCTTGTAGTATAACATGCAACCATTTATATAACATGCAACCATTTATATAACAATCAATTTTCATAGTGGTGAGACCCAACTTGGATACTAATTTCTTTGTTCGATATAAATTTGTGGGGATTAAATTGTCCGTTGGATTTATTTCTTTGAGAAGACCAATGAAGTCATTGAAGCCGTCATGAGGAATATTATATTTAGTTTTGATACTTAGCATCCTAACAGCAATTAATAATTATGAACGAGTTGTGAAACCATCCCAAATTAGTTTTTAAGAAGTATGTAGTAATTTAAAGAATTTTTTAGTTTATGGGTTTGGTGGCTCTTCCATGCTACCCCTTAAATTAGGACCTACTACATTAAAAATTAGTTATTCATAAGGTCTACTCATTTGATCTTCATTGATTATTTCAAAAGCTATGGATGGACCGGTATGAGTATCTCTATGTGGCTCGTACTCACCATGTGAGGTCCAAATCTACTATCCTGGAACAAATCCCCTATGATATAAATCAACCTTTACATCATCGGGCTTAAGGAATGCTTGATTTTTTTGCTTCGAGCATGGACATCTAAATTTTTCATCGGACTTAAAAGAAGGTAGTTGACATGCAACGTGAATAAAAGTCTCAACTCCCTCCATAAATTCATCTATTAATCTTTTTCGACCAAGTAATAATCTATTATATATCTAATATCTCTCTTCTTGGATAGTCATTTCAATATTAAAGCAAATGTTTCCTAAATAGTTGTGAAATGAATTATTAAAAAAGGTGTAACCTTGAAGGTGTGATAAATACATCAAGGTAGGAAATACATGAATCCTTTTTCTCCATTGTGTCATGTTAAAAGTCAAATTCTTGCTTAAATCTAATAAAGAAAGATCATTTCTAATGTTTTCTAACCATGTCCTTTCAGGTCTACCTCTACCTTTCTTAATATAAGTCAAATCTAATACCTCTAATTTCCTAACTGGGTCATTAGAAGGTGGCCATTTTATGTGACCAAACCATCTAAGGCAACTTTCTCTAATCTTATCTTCCACTAGTGCTACTCCAACCTTTTCACATATTGCTCATTTTGTATCCTATCTACATAGGTAAACACACTCATTCACCTGAGCATCCTCATCACTATAACACTTAGTTTAGTATTATGCAGGTCTCACCATCATCTTCTAGAATTTTCCCTTACGTTTGAGGGTACTTTTCTATCATACAATAAGCCCGATGCATTCCTCCACTTTACCATCCAACTTGAATTTTGTTGATAATATTCCCATCTATTTCACCATCACTCTAAATAATAGATCCAAGATATCTAAAATGTGCACTCTTATTAATGACTTGATTTTCCAAAGTCATAATCCCCTCACCAGGTCTATTACTACTAAAATTACACTCCATATATTCAGTTTTAGATCTACTCAAGCAAAAACCTTTAAACTCTAAGGTTGACCTCCATAATTCAAGTTTACCTTCAACTCCCTCTCTAGTCTTATCAACAAGAAAAATATCATCAGCAAAAAGCATACACCAAGGTGCATCCTCTTGCAAATGTCTAGTGAGAACATCCATGACTAAAGAAAAAAGATATGGGCTTAAGGCTTTCTCTAAATCAACACCAAAAGCATGCATAGAGATTAAAAGGTATGCATAGTTTGAGCATGGAGATTAAAAAAAACAAAGGAGATACATGGAGATCACCTTCGGCTAAGGTGGGCGGGCAGAAATTGGCTACGTCAAGGTCGATCAGCTGTCAAGGTCAGTTTGGCAAGGGAGGAAGATCACAGCTTCTCCGGAAGAACCTAACGAGCAGGCGACCGAGAGAGGATTTCGCCGAGCGCGGGAGTTCTCTGGACGAACCAAACAAGCCAAGCGACGAAATGAGGAAGAAGGAAGGGGGTTAAATTTTAGGGTACTTTCCAGTGGTGTTTCTAGAGGTTTAAACGGCCAAAAACTTTTCACTTAAAATGGCAGCTAAACTGTCTATAAATACATACATGAAAACATAATACCGACGGCATTTCCAATGGCCATTTAACCGCTAGAATTTTCGGCGATTTACTTTTCATTAATGGTGGTCGGACCGCCGATTAATAGCGGTAGTCAAACTGCCGGTTTAACTGCCGGTACTTTTGGCGGTCAAATGACCGCCGAAAGTGCCGCCGGTAATCAGTGAATTTCTTGTAGTGAATCCTAAGCATAATTAATCATCGTATCAATATAGGTTTAGATTGCTCTATCCTAGGAATCAATGAGTTATAATTTTGAAAACTTTAATCAAAACTTTACAATATATACATAATTATGCAATAAAATGATGCATGAACAATAATGTATAGATAAAAACATTTAGTCATGAACAATAATGCACCAATAATAAGCTTGAATTTTTATTCTTATACAAATATAGATTTGAATATGATTATTTATTTTAGTCGTCAATCTTCTGAATTATGGATCTTATATAGAATTTCAAAAGAAAATGATCTTTAAATGAAGAAGAATTATTTCCTTTTAAAACCTATACATATATATAAATAATTATTTTCAAATCTTTTATAACTCTTGACATTATACAACTCGATCTAGCTATACAAGAATCTAAAATATTTACATTTACATTTGCCTTTACATTTACATCATTGTCTAAGTACATTCTACTTTATAGGAATATAAAATAGTAGTTTATATATAATAAATATACATATATATAATGTAGTGTGAGTGTATACAGAAAAGTAAGGCTCAAGAGCCTACTCCAAATATGTACCAATAAAAATGTAAATATGATATCTAGAGTACAAAAAATAAATACTCCAAATATGAGTTTCCTCTACGCAAGGCACTCCAAACAAACCAAACCAAACTATTGGCCTAACTTAAGCTAAAGTTGGTTGTTCTAGTAAACCATCTAATTGTGTGTATAAGGCTATATAGCTTGGATGGGTCTTAGGTTTTATTAGTTTAAAAATATATATAGTTGATTTATTTATTTAAGGTCATTGAATGTTAGTTTGAATTCAAGTGTTTAGTGATTTAAAAGTTTGAAGTCTATTTTAGTGATGTTTTGATTATTGTAATTATTTAGCTTTAGTTTTTAAAGAACTTAGCACTCAATAAATTCCAAGTACAATAAGTCATTTATTAACAAGTCCTAGGCTTGTATTTGTAATGCTACCAACCAATCAAAATTAGGGTAGATAGGTTGCAAATAACCCTTACATTTTAATTAAGTATTTTAGTCCTTAAGCTTTTCAATCTAATACACATTTGTCTTCCTAAAAGGATTCAAGCATAAGGGTATGAAAGCTTCAATTTCTAAATGTTTTATTACTATTTTTTAATTAATTTAGTTCTTTGATTACTAATTTACAAAATTTAAAATTAAATAGTTATATTGTTTCAATTTATTCGTGGCATTGTCATAACAGGCACGATAACTATGGCCACCTTAGGATATGTAGCCCTGTAGCTCGAGGTATTCTAACCTATAAACTTCATTACTAGAATATTGATTATTCGTTATTTCAATTCATTGATTGTTAATTTATAAAGTTTATAATTTATCATTTATATTCTGTCAATTTGTTTATAATATTATCATAATAGACATGACAATCAAAGCCTCCTTAGAACACATAGCCTCATAGCCCGAGATATTTCAGCCTAAAAATTTAATTGATAGAGTGTATCTAATTTAATTCATTGAGTTATATATCTGCTGAATTTTTTGTGATTTATTGAATATTCATATTTTTTTATATTATTTAATGTATTAGGTTAGACCAAATATTAACTTTCTTTATTTACAATGAATTCTGAAAGTTTTATAATTTTATAAATACTAAACTTAATGAAGAATCCAATGCTTTTGAGTTTGTGTCTTTTGAAGTTTTTTGTAATTAGTTTTAATTTTTAAAAGTTTAACGCATTTTAATGAATTAAAGTTGACCAAATATTGACTTTCTGATTTACATTGAATTCTTAAAAATTTATATTTTTCATAAGTACTAGACCCAATTATGAGTTCAATGCCTTTGATTTTGTGTCAATTGAATGTTTCTGTATTTAGTTGTGATTTTTATAATTTTAGCAATATTTAATGAATTAATTATTATTTAATTAAGGAAATTTCTTATTTTTGCACCAAATTAATTCCAAAATTTTTGAAATCTTTCACAAATATCACTGATGACTTCTATGGATGATTACAAGTATTTAAAATATTTAAGAATTTTTATTATTTTTAATTATTTAATTTTCTTAATTTTTAAATTACTTTTTATTTTGAATGAATTTCAATGGGCTTTAAATTTTTCTTTATTAAGCATTTAATTTTGAGCATCTTGAGGCTTACCATTTATTATTTTTATTTATTTTGGATTTATTATGAATTAATAAAAATTTCAGGTCAATTATGTGTGTCAATCTTGGGTTCACTAATCGACAGACTAAATGAACTTCAAATATAGTAAAATTTGAAACATATGTTTATCTGAACATATGCTTCAAAACACTAAATTTGTGCTCATCAAAGCCTTCCTATGTGTCATAATAAATCATTCAAGGTATATATATATATATATATATATATATATATATATATATATATATATATATATATATATACCTTTGATGATTTAATATGGGGAATCTACAGACTAGATTTGTGTGAAATCATTAATGGCATTCTATCTCTTATATAAACATAAATATTCCACAGAAAAAGCAAGCCCTAACTTTGAGTAGATTGAGAGTTATGAATTTCCAAATCTTTGGGTTCAATCATGACCCATAACTTTAAAATTTTGATTCACCAAGATCCATTAATCATCATGGTCTAGAAAAATTAGGGTATATAGCACATATATCCATATATACCGTGTTCAAATTTGAGCTCAATTGGCTCACTAGTTAGGGACTAATTAGAGAAATTCAATGGGCATTCAAACCCAAATTTCTCTCCAATGAATGGTCAAAATTCTTTGAAATTAATTTTAAAATAAAATTTGGCTCAAAATAGTTCTAATTAGTACAAGAACATTAAATTTGGGTGAAAATTAGATTTATGATGAATTACTCAAATTTTGAGCATTTATTGTTATTATTTTAAGCTTTAATTCAAAAAATTGATGGTGACAAATGATTGCAATCATTGGACAATGGTTTGTAATGACTGTGCCAACCTTCAGCTATGCATCAAGCTCTGATCAAATTGTGCCATTCACTAATACACATAAGTAGTCAATCAGGATCGTCCAATCTGTCCTAGATTAGATCAACAACCCAGATTGCGTGCATAGGATCTGAGGTGGCATGCAATTGAATATAGAGGCAAGAGCCATGCATTCCGACGTCATCTAGACCATCCGATTGAAATATGCATGCGATCGGACGGTCTAGATAGATCCATAAAATTCAATTCAAATTTGAAGAAAAATTAAAATGCTCATAACATCTTATACCCTCCTCCAAATGAGATGAAATTTTAGGGGGAGCTATTTGATACCCTATGGCTCTAATCCATAGAGTTTGGGGGCCCTGGATATGTCCTCTAGACTTTTCATGGAGATTTCAGGCCTTGAAATCCACTGGATTGGATGTTGCTTGGCTTGAATCACTTTCTCTCTCTTGGACTTCAATTGGAGAGATATGGAGCTAGGGAAGGCTGGGGAATGCTTATGGGAGGCTTAGGGGATTGCTATGAAGCTAAGGAAAGCAATAGATCAACCCTTCAAAAAATTTGAGGGTATTTATAGGAGAGAGAGAATTTTATTCAAAGGCAAGATCTTGCCACCTAAGTAATGACCAGCCACCATTTTAGTTAGGGACTAACCAATAGGATCCAAGGGAGGATTCTAAAGAGTTTGAGCTCATTTGGACAGCTAGCTAGTCAGTTAGGATTGAACCAATGATTGGAGAGGGTTTAATTTGAGGAATCTTGCCACATCAATAGCCCACATGGCTGGCACTGGCTATGACATGGGCAAAGAACATTCTAGAGTACAATTCAATAGTTGGTTGGGTCCAATTTGGGCTAAGTTGTCAATAGGCCCATAAAATTGGATTTTGGAGGTTTGGGTTAGTCCAATTGGTTGAACCAGGTCAACCCATGGGTTGGGTTTGCTCGATCATGTGCATGGGGTCAAGGGACACCTGTTATAGCCATTTTTATAATTTAATTCCATAAGGGTTGGGTTTTGGTTCAAGAAAACCCTTTGGGTGCACTTGGTTCAAACCACGTGGCTAAACCAGGTGGGCCCGGGACTGGATCATTTTTAAGAAACTCATTGTAACCCTATGGAATGTTCCTATGAGTTTGGAGCATTGATTTGGTCAAAATAATTAGTTTTGAATTTTTTAGTGTTTATGTGTTTTTTGTCAACCATGGTTGACTTGGTCAACCAAGTTTGGCTAGGGGTCAATGTGGGGTCCAACTCATTCCAAATGTGATTTAGAACCTTTTGGAATAAGTTTCATGTAATGGGGAGGTCATTTGGTGTAAAATGCAAGTTTAAGGGTTTAAGGGACCCCTTGGTTTGTCAATCAGGGTTGACTTTGTCAACCAAGGTTGACCAGGGGTTGGGATTAGGTCCAACCCATACCAAATTATTTGAGAACAAATATCAAGTTTTCCAAGTAGGGATTATAGGAATCAAGTATTCATAGATAAACAGTTAACACTCATAGTAGGACTTGATTCCCCCTATAAAGAATATAGAAGTTTGATGTCCATAGACAAGAAGTTAATACCCAATAAAAAGGTTAAATCTTGATAGGAGTCTGAAGATTGTAGTGACAATTGATGTTTGTGGTTGTTGGCGGCAATAGCCGGTGAATGCAAAGAGAGCTCTCTAGTTCTCTCAACTATTGAGCCTCTATCCTTCATGTAGAGAATGACTCTATTTATAAACTTTTAGGGATTAACATTTTGATAATTTGAACCAGAATCCAAAACTCTCCAACGTATGGTCCATATCAATTCCCTGATCATTAAGTGTTTTTTTTTTAGCATTTTAGTATCTTAATGATGTTCGAATTGAGTGATCTTGATCTCGTTAGATTCATCTCGTCAAGCCACTCGATTCAACTCAAATGGTCAACTCATTAAGCTTGGCTCTTGGGCTAATTAATGAGGAGCTCAAGCAAGGTCATAAGTTGATTAAGCTCAATTACACCCTTATACAAAAAGAAATTATTTATGAAAAGTGTAGAAGAGCTGGTAAGGTGGAGTGATGGTCATGGCAACAATGACAATGGCCTACAATGATATTGATGGCCAGTAATTATAGTGGCTGCAAAAGAGATATCCAATGGTAATGGTAACTAAAGGTGTTAATAGCAATTAATGATGGTGGCAATTAGGGAGGGGTGATTTCCATATTAAATTAAAGAAAACCCCAAAAAATTTATTTTAATTCTATTTAAATGAAGGATTGCCTACACACAATAGAATTCTTAACTATTTATATATTAACATCTATATATGTATATTTATTTATATAACATATTTACATTTAAATCACAATAAAATATGTTCATAACACATTCCACTTTAAAAAGTCATATTAAAAATATCCACAATATTGACTTAAGGATTAGAATATAAATTTAAGTATATGATGCTAAATATCTAAGAATTCAATGGACTGCATATAAATCACCCTTTTAAAAAACAATTTGATTTATTATTTAAAAATAAAAATAAAAAAAATAAATTTAAAGCCGAAATCAAATAAATTTTAAAAAAAACAATAATAAAATAAAAACTGATTCCAAATTTTTCCTCAACACTTAAATGATTACCCATGAATATAAGAAATTACCTCTCATTGAACAGAAAATAATGAAACCAAAAAGTTACACATGATTTATAAGCACGTAGAGCTTTATGTGCAATTACACAACCAAGGAGGCTTCGAGATAAATGAGAAAAATTCTTTTTAAAGCTGAATAATCAATGCCGCTCAGTCTTTGGTGCAGCTACTTTATTTGGGTAAGTAGCTATATCTGAAGAGCATCAGCAATAGAACCAGCAAGGCTAAGAACTTCAAAAGGTGGGATACCTTTGACCTCATTAACAGTATGAGGGCATGAATCAGTGATCCAGAAGTATCTCATCCCTTTGTCTGGACTCACTGAAGAAGGATTAAAAAAAAACCATAATTTTAATGAAAATTACATTTCATTTACCGGAGAAATACATAAATATTAAGAAAAATGCATAACAGTGAGTTGGCCTGCGCAGATTAATGAATACAAATAAGTGTGTTTGGACTGATCTCTTGCTCTCTCATGGATATGCTCAAGTGGTTCCATCGTTGAAGGAAGACATTTGTTGTCCGAAATTCAAAGAGAAAAGGAGCCTAAGAGATTCAAAGTAGGTGGCTGATCAAATTTCTAGGCGACCATATTTGTGAATAGACCAACTAACATTGTCAAAGTCATCAGACCACACTGGGTTGACTAGCTCTAAACAGTCGACTATATTCATGGAAATGGAAAAAAAGCTTTATCCAAGCAATCCAGCCACATTAAGCCAGCCAAGTTCGTTCAAATTTGGCCGACATACTCGATTTCGGGGGTATCGGGCCAAGTTTAGTCAGCTAAGTTCATATGAATTTTTATCCTATTTTGCATGGTTGACCATAGAAAGAACCAAAAAGAAAGGGTTTTCTGATAAGACAAAGCTGTTTCAAGTATTTAGGGATTAGAAAGGGTTTATTAGAAACAGCAGTTGTCATATAGGATACAACACTTGAATAATAAGCTATCATTTAGATTTTTAGCATTTTTTTTTTTAATTTATTTAAGGACTACCTATGAATATAAATGTGTCATTTAACATTTTTTATTATGAATATAAATGTGTCATTTATAACATTTATTATTGAATAACGAGTAAAGAAAAGGAAGTTGCCAAATCAACCTATTTCACTTAAAAAAAATACCTCCATCATCGTACTTAAACCTTTGCCATGTTTTGTTTGGGAAGATTCCATGGGTTACGTAGGCACTGATTTTGGCCGCTCCATGAGCTGCTAGTACTTTCTAAATAAAAGTAAACAGATCCCAACATGAGGCAAATATAAAAGTATAACTAACAGGAGAAAAAAAAACAAGGCAGACGACTGTGAATAAGAGTAAGACAATGAAGAATGAATTCATGAAAAACTTTTTGATGTAATAAGTCAGAAACTGCTAAACTGAACACAGAATGTCAGAAAGAACTTCCTTACCTGGCATTCAATTAGCGTACCCCCTGATTGTACAAAGTCATCAACTATAACAACATGGCGCCCTTTTGGGTCTCCCTCCTTCAGTCGTACAAATCGATGGTCACCTTCCCTGACTTTGGTACAGACAATCTGAGCATCAAGATTTCTCCTAATCATAATCACGGAATACTGCCAGATACATGATGCCAATCCAGCATAAGTGTTCCTATGACTGATATATTACCACTGGGAAATGCTGAAGTTGTTTATGAAATCGCTTCCATGAGCCGTCGTCAGGAAAAGCGATAGATATCTGGCCAACAAATGCTCACAGGCGAAACATGTGAGATTAAGAAAAAGTATTTCTTTACAAAAAGCATTTCAGTCGCAATTGTCACTCAACAGAATATATCAACCTTTCACTTTTAAGAAGGCAAAGAAACTTAAAATTTCAATTAATTGGAGCAAAGCCTAATGATATGGTTTATATCAATACATTTGATAACTTGTCCTTCAAAGATTGTTTATATCTATAATCTATAAAATTGTTGAAAGAGGCTTGAAAATCTGAGTAAAGATTTGAACTATCAAAATATTGCTGAATTAAATCCATATTAGAAATCTATACAAAGATTTAAAAATGGCTTGAAATTTAAATGCAAAGGTCAAGGATCTTCATTCAAAATTTCCACAGAAACAATTGATAATTCTGTAACCTCTAATGTAATTAGAACCACATAATAAATCTCAATAACGTTTCTATTCAGATACTTCAAAAGAAATAGGCCTAATAACTTCTACAATTATTAACTTTTCAAATAACATTTTTAACCAAACTTTTTAGAGAAGCGCATGATAAAATATTTTAGCAAAAAGAATTTTAAATATCTTCAAAATACAACGAATAATGCATGCATAATTTGCAGACATACAAAGATGTGCTTTCTGAAAATACTTAACATTATTTAATAAATTGTTCGTAGCATATTATTTTATATATGCAATAATCATTTCATACATGTACAGTAAACTTCTGATGCATTTCAATTACCCAAACTCACAACTTCGATGAATTCTACTATGCCTTCCACCCCGAGATAGCCAGCTTATCTGATTTCTTTGCCAGAATACCTACCTCCATGGCTTCTTCGCCACCTTCCTCCATAGCTTAGAAGTAGGCGTTCGTGCCACAGGCAGTGCCTTCAAATCTATCATCAGCTCATGTAGGAGATTTCCACTTCACACCTGGAACTCCTTCAAGCAGCCTCAGCATTTTCACAGTTTTCTTAGAAACCGCAATCTCCCACTGTTCTTCTTGAATCGGTTTCTTTTCTTTTCTTCTTTCTTCAACCGGTGGTGCGGAAGAGGATGTAACCACCCGAGTTGATTCTTTTCTAGGATGGGTCAACACATTGTTCGACAATGTGAGTTCTCCTCTTTGATATTTTCTTTCCAACCAATCCTTGAAGATGTAGCAATCTTCAATAGGATGGCTGATTACCCGATGGTATGCGCAATAGTTCGGGTCACTAGTATGCTTTGACTCCTCAGGCCACTTGCACTCCGACAGTTTTAAGCCTGCTTTCACTGTATGTCCAAAAAACTTGGTGACACTCTCTCCCTTAAATGAATATTTTTTATTCATCTTATCCATGAGGGAGGGGAACGTTTGATCTCTAGTTTCCCTTATTTGCCTCAGGTATTCTCCACCACCCAGATAAGTTCGGGGCTTATCGTTGCTCCCGAGTATCAGGTTCGGTTGGGGATTAGGATTGTAGACTTGTTTTAGCTTTTCTTCGTATTACATTGGCTGCTTGCCTTTCTCTACGTTATAAACCACCTATTTTTCTTTATCAGGCATGGAGAAAAATGTGGAGTCGGTCTCACCTCTTCTGGCACCCGAGGCCTTAGCCTTCTTGGGATTATTAGAGTGACCTTCTTATATTGATAAGTTCAATTTTTTGAACTTAGCCACTCTGCCTAACAGATCCTGAAATGTGGTTATTGTTGCTATGCATAAGAATGGTTGCATCTTATCATCAATGTTTCCCATTAGTAACTGCACAACAAGCTCTTTTTCAAACTGTTGCTTATATTTTATGCTCAAATTTTGCCAACGAGTAATGTACTTAGTTACCGACTTATCCCTTTTTCTCTTATCTAGGGCGAGGTCAGTAATCATTATCTTTTCGGATGTGCTGACGAATCTCTTCACCAACATATTTTCTAACTTTGCAAATGTCTTCACAGAGTCATTTGGTAATTCAGCATATCATTCGAAAGCAGCTGCCGTTAAACTACTGACGAATTGTCGGAAGAGTAGTGTGTTATTTCCCCCTGTATTTCTGCAAGTGGCCTTGAATTATGTCAAGTGCTGCCTAGGGTTGTTATTTCTATTGAAGGTGTTGAACTTTGGGACTAAATACTGTGGGCTCCGAAAATTCGACCCCGGCCTCCGCCCGACTTTTTGCTTTCTTTTTCGGGGGGAGTTTTAACGAATTAAGTTCCGAGGTAAATTTTGGAAGGCAGATGAGATAGTAGATTAGACACTACCCAGAGATTTCGCCCTCATTTTGCGAGGACTTTATGATCTGAGTTCTGGTTTCCTATAGGCGCAAGCCCCTATAGTTAATTACCCCTCCCGATAACGAGAGAGAACTTTCGATTAAGGCTAGTCGTCAATCAGATACGTAAGGATACGTGCATCTGTCATATAGTAGCAGCATGAGTTAGGAATTTGAGGATTTCAGAATTTAGAAGATTGGAAGATTTGGAGATTTGAAGATTTGATATTTAAAATAGAAATTTTTACCACCTTGCACTTAAAGCGGATGGTGGGGGAATGGATGATAGACCCGATCAAGATCCCATGGTTCCGTCGTCCCGGGCCATCATGGTCCCTGGTCTACTTAGTCAGAGGAGGTAGTCGACCCAACCTGACAGAAGGATCCTTGTCGGCAGCCATGGGTTGCTTCGTCCAAGGGTACCTTGTAGACCTGGGGTGAATGTTTGTCTAAGGGGACAAATTTGAATCCACCTTAGCTAACAGAGGGCTTTGTGCCCTATCAATCATATCCTATTGATTCATGTCTCAAGGATTTGATGCCATTGGGGAACATACGGGCTCTGGCCATAACCATAATATAATGGTGCCATTTGGCGGCAACCACCTGGTTCAGAGGGCCCCGAGTCATAACCGTTTATCCTGCAGTGCCATTTGGCGGCGAAACTGCCGGTTAGAGGACTCGTACCACGTCCTTGCTGGCAGGAGATTGTTTGAGAATGGATCCTAGTGATATTCTCGACTAGGCATTAGCTTTTTGCGAGCTGAAGTAAATTTTAATTTATCCGCCTCGGCAAACTGTTGCGGAGGATGGATGGATTTTGCTTTAAGCGGGTTGATAGTTGGATTTCAATTTTTAAATATTTGGAGTTGGAAAGATTTTTGGATTTTGGGATTTTTCAGAAGATTGGATTTTGTAGGGAATTTGGGATTTTGGGAGTTTTGTGGAGTTTTGGATTTTGTGGGAGTTTGGGTGGTACTTTGAGATATTTGAAATGGACCCCTCCGGTTGATATTTTCATTCAACACGGCCATCATCGGGGTGTATGAGATCATTTATATTTTATTGATTGGACCCTGTCGACTCTATCCACTGGTCGATAGAGGATCGGGTTTTGTAGGCTTTGGACCTTTGTTAGTGAATTCTCTTGATTATAGACCTTGAAGGCCTAATATGAATGTATAAAATAAATATCTCGGTCGATCTCACGACTGCATATTTATTTAATGGTTCGAGCCGTGTCGACTCCTATCTACCCGTATAGGAGGATCGGGCTCGAACTTGAATTCACTTATTAACCCGCGCAGCATCCCTAGACGTCACGTGTGTACCAATAACACGCTCGCCGGGGCCCATGCAGGTGTTTGGGGGCATTTTATAATTATTTATTGAACCTTGTCTACTCCTATCTGCTTGCATAGGAGGATCGGGTTCAAATCTATTGACCCGCGCAGCATCCCTAGACGTCACGTGTATACCAATAACACGCTCGCCGGGGCCCATGCGGGTGTTTGGGGGCATTTTATAATTATTTATTGAACCTTGTCTACTCCTATCTGCTTGCATAGGAGGATCGGGTTCAAATCTATTGACCCGCGCAGCATCCCTAGACGTCACGTGTATACCAATAACACGCTCGCCGGGGCCCATGCGGGTTATGATTATATTTTTCCTTTTTAGTGTACCTATGTGTATACAAATTAGAGTGCACATGTGCGGGGGTATTCTTGGAATATTTGTACACGCCTTCTGTCTGCTTGTACGAAGGTTGCAGATCCGGTGGCGTTATGCAGCAGCTTGTGAACTGAGCTGTTTGCTGCTTTGTACAGGCAGACTGTCGTGCACTACTTGCATGATTTACGCAGGTAGATCGTAGTACACCAACGAATATCCTGCTTTTGCCTGTGAGTATATTATTGTATGAATGAGAACTCTTCTACATTTCATTGTGGACAAAATATTAGTCGTACGACGTAACAAGCTTTTGTGGTAATTCGTGGGAGCTTGCATATGTAACCTATTCTCCACCTTTGCTTGTAGGAGGGGCTAGGGTTCTTGTTGCATATTTGTCCTTTTCGCTTGTGGACAGTATGATGCATCCACATAAAGGAATCATCATAACCATTGCATATCAGTCTTCATTGTTCACAACGAACTGTTGCATTATTCCACGGGTGGTTGATATTGATTTTAAGGAACTTCCACATCCTCTTGCATGACTCTTGTAAATTCCACATACATTAAGATTGGTTGCATGAGAATTATATTTGCTTTGACCTTTCGAATACACCTTTCATCAACAATTTATCATATGTTGAATCCCTCTGCTGCTTGTGAATGTTAGCTAGCGAGGTATCATAATGCTCGTTACATATCAACTTCCTTCACCTGCGAGGGACTTGTGCATTTACTGAATACTTGTTAGCTAGGATGTCTTTGCAGTCACTGTATGCCTGTTGTGTTCATTTGCCAGGGTTTGGTGCACTTGTATGTAGTTGAGAGGCGTCCTCTATCTGTGGACTACTATATTTGCTACACATCTTTCACATTGCATATGTAAGTATATCGCTAGGTATTTCCTTGTTACAACTCACATGTAACTCGCTATGTGTATCACAGGTCTTTTGTCTTCACATATGATATTTGTAGTACGCATAATGAATCTGCTGCTCTTCCTTGTTAGTACTTGTATCTCAAACAACATGAAGACTTTCAGTATTTGCGGGAAAGTTCATGTTATTGCTCGTCGTTACTTGCAAGAGTCAAGAGTATTTGTTTACACCTAAACAATGTTAGTTGTCTACGAGCCTCTGTGTTCTATTCATGAACACAATATGATATTATTGTGATCAAGTTGTTTCCCCTCGATGTCTGCAAGCGAAGTTGTATACTCATCACAAGTCTTCCTTTTCATACAAGTGCATTGTAGTACTTATGCAAACATTGTATTCTTGCTCATAATCACATGTAGGCAGTTGTAGTTCGTGTGCACATATTATTCCTTGCATAAAATAAGTTCCTTATTTGTTCACATTCATTTGAGCTTAGTTCATTCCATGTTCAAATTCAATGTCCAAATGAGATCCAAGTCCTTATTCAAAGTCTTCTGAGGTCCAACTCAAGTTCAGGTTCATTTATGTTTGGTTCAACCCAGGTCCTTGTCATATGAATTAAGTTCAAGCTCAATCTGGGTCCTCTTTCCATTGTCCAATGCTTAAGTCATTTGGGTTCGAACTTTCATTCAAATTCACTTAAGTTCAGCTTGAGTTCTCAATTCATTTCAAGTTTATGTTGAAATTAGGTTCATTTGAGTTCGTTCAAGTTCAAAACACAAGTTCTGGTCCTCTTCCTTTGAGCTCAAATAGGTCTAAGTACAGTCATATGATCACCCGAAATTTCGGTAGCATTCCGGCATCTCCCCCGTTTAGGGGAAATTACGGAAAACTGGGCCTTTCCCACCACGCTTAAGAAAGCGTGTATGGTACATGCCCTCTTTCGAGGACACCGCGGCCGTATAAAATCTTCAATCCCCCACCACGCTTAAGAAAGCGTGTATGGGTCTTCGACGAACCTGAAAAAGCAAAGCATTTGTTTCCCCGCAGGTACAGAGCCGCATACGGGTACTTAAAATTGTCCCCACCACGCTAAGAAAAGCGTGTATAGGGCCTACCCGCCTCGCCGTAGGTGTCGCACCGGGTTCCCTTCCCACCACGCTTATGAAAGCGTGTATAGGCGGTTTGCCGGCTCGACACGAACGCCGAGGATAGGATTTTGAGGTGATTACCCGCCTTGTTGTAGGCGCCGCACCGGGGTCCCATCCCACCACGCTTATGAAAGCGTGTATAGGCGGTTTTCCGGTCCGCCGCGAACTTCGAGAGCGAGAATCTTGAGTTTAGAAAATTATACCTTTGCAAGCGTCAGGGTTGGCACATGGATCGAGGCAAGAGAGAAGAGTATTTCTTACATTTTATTATTATTAATTATAATTAAACATAATTAGTAAAAATTAATTGTAATTAAAAAGAATTAATTATAATAATATAGAAATTAATTATGATTAATATTAATTAATCATAATTAATTTATTATTATTATTAATTAAATTAATTAAAATTAATACTAACTAATTATGATAGATTATAATTAGTGATAATGATCTCTAATTAGACAGGATTTATGCATATTTGAGTTCATCCCGTTAACAGCAAGTTAAATCCTCTGTTACCCCTTGTTAGCCACAAATCCAGGGTTTATTAAGCCCTCTAGTTTGGCAGATTTACGGGACTAGGCCGAAGAAGCGCGTGCAAGGGAGCAAATTACCTTCATTGCGAGTGGGTTCCAGCCGCTACTTCCGATCAGAGTGTGGTAACTTGCGATTCTACACAAAGGGAACGTCGTTGAGGGCGACTCTACACGAAGGGAACGTCGTCGAGGCCGTCGGGTTAGGGCGGAGGAGATGGGAGATTGGCGTATGGAGGAGGAGATAGGGTCGGGAGGATGAAGCTTCGGTCCTAGGATCGCGAGCGGGAGTCGGCTACAGGAAGCGTCGGGCAAGAGGGTTGGTCGCAGGAGCTTCGGGTATGGGAGGCGGAAGGATGAGGTAGGGGATCTCTTTCCCTCTCTCTCTCTCTCTCTCGGTTCGCTCTCTCTCTTTCTATGTTTCCCTCTCTCGGCTCGTGGGAAGCAGCGACGGGGTCGGGTAGAAGAGAAGGGATCGGAGATGGGGTCTGAGGCTTCGGCAAGAGGCGAAGTGGGAGCTCACGAGTGGGGAAGAGGAGTCGGAAGGGTTCGTCGAGAGGGAAGTGTCGTGTGTCTTCGACAGTGGAAGAAGGAGGTCGGGGGGGCTTCGTCGGCTTGCGAAGGAAGAAGTGCCGAGAGCTTCGTTCTGCTTGGTATTTAACGACACGGTGTGGGCGCGATCGAGGCGAATGCAGGACGACTGCAACGGCGCCGAATGCATAGTAATTCGGCGGGATCTGCGCAAGATTTCGGTATGGGTCCGACAGAGCAGGTATGCAAGATATATTTTTTTTTATTCGATTTTTTTTTGTATGTTGTGGAGGTCAACAAATACCCTTTCGGGTATGGCACTTAATCATATTCTACAGGATATAAACGGCCTTTACCCACCAATTTTTCTGCTTGATCCACGGCTATGATATCATTGATCTTCTCTGTAATTTTTCTCTCCAACTATGCAGCCGTCACAAGCTCGGAGATACTTGCAATATTCTGCGGAGTGGGCTAACGAACGACGTTATGAGCCTCATGACCACCTTCAGGAATGTCCCGTACTCCTGAGACTTTAGGCATTTGGAAGTTTGGAGGATCGGGCATGGGGCCGACGGCAGCAGTTCTATGCATTATTTGCATCATCGTCGTCATTTGAATCATCATCTCAGTCATCTTTTCATTTAACTGAGAGATTTCTCTGTCCTTAGCCTTCATTTGTCGCCTCATCTGTCTTCGCATATTGGTGAGTGTAATATTCTCGGCAGCAAAGGGATTTTCTTCAACTTCTTCCTTTTCTCCTTCTGTGGCCACTTCTGCTGGCAACAAACACAGCCTTATAGTGGCGTCGTTGTATCCGTCTGAGCGGTTAATCACTTTTATCACCACCCTCATCTTCGTATTCATGCCTTAACATGTAGACAACTTCCATGTTCATGGCATCCTCTTCTTCTTCCTCCTCTTCTTCCGAGCGACGCTGCTAATGGATTTTCGATTCATTATTGGGCAGAAAAATTTCTTTGACCTGTGGGCTGCGGTCAAAGTTGACCATTTCTTTGGTCGGGGTCAGTAACCGACGAGATCCCCTGGAGGATTATCCAAGGTGTCGACCATCGGGATGCTCGTCACAGTGGGTCTTCTTTGGAACCCATTTTTGATGTTTTTTGTTGGTGGGGATTGATCTCCGGGAAGCTATATCGAATGTCACACCCGAATCAGTTATTCCTTCTCTTCTATCTTCTTCATCTCTGCGAGGCTTTGGCCTCCATATTACTTTTCCTTTTCGTCGGGATCTTTCAGCGGCGGATCACTGAACCCGAGGTTCAGGTGTCACGCCCCGATGCTCACCGCATGGGGCATGCTTTCTTTCCTTTCTCTCCACCATAACAAATAAACGTTCTCTCAGCAGAGTCCTTCTGGCTCGACCATCAATGGCCGTTGGTACTTTCTCTTCTTCAATCCTCTCTCTTTCACGGTCTTCAAGACCTTGTAGACTCAAGCCGAGAGAGTTTCAGGCTTCTTTTTCTTCTGGGGAGTCGGGACTTCAGGCTGCTGGTCCCAAAATAACTTTTTTAGCTCACCGCAGGAGTTATTTCTCTTGACCCATCTCAGGCCCGCGAACCTATTTCGAGTGGGAATGGTAGCTTCAGGCTCTTGGGCCGGCAGATTGGATGGGTGGATGTTAGGCTTACGCCTGGACCGGTCTGGTTCTACACCCGGCGGCCCAAGAGCGGTCAGAACCAGAAGAGGGGGTGGAAGCCTTGTAGGCCCAAGCATGGGTTAAACACATTGTTTGGAGGGAATTTTGAATTAGAATGGCTGTTTAGGTATTTTGTAAAATGCTTTTATTGTTAATTAGGAGGATTGGGGGGAATTGGGGGATCATCTTGATTTTGAATGAAAGTTGAGATCTAGGGTTTGTGTTCTTGGGCTCTTGGCGTTGCCGGAGATTAGGAGAGTTATTCTTCCTTTCAAATTGAAGAATATTGTATCTTTGCTTGGTTTTATTCATCTACTAGTGGAATACAAGTCTATTGTTTGGTTTTCTCTCAGATTTCCCTACAGATTTCTCCGTTTTTCCTGTGTAAATTGCTGTCCATTGCTGAAAACAGCAGTTTTCTTACTGTTTTCCTCTTCTGATTCGATAGGATCACTTGAACTCAAGTGTTTCCTATCAAATTGGAATCAGAGCATCGTCTTGGGACCATCGGCGGCTGAAATCCTGAAATTTCAGTGAATTTTGGGCATCCGGAAGATGTTTTCTTAAGTTTCTTGAGAAGAAAGATGGCCGGGAAGAAGGTCAAAGTCTTAGAAGGCGAATTTGGCCAATTAAAATCAGATTTGGAGGGAAAATTCCTTGAAATCACCGCTAACAATGAAAGGTTGGAAGAGAAGTTCACGGCTATGGAAGAGATGATGAAGAAACTACTTGAAATGAAGACCAATCCGGCGACATCGAAAGTAAGAGAGACCACCGACGGCCATGGCGTAGGAGGAAATCCAAACCCGTTCCGGGGGAGGAGAATTCCGGAGGTGGAGATTGTGGGCTCCGAAAATTCGGCTCCGGCCTCCGCCCGACTTTTACTTTTCTTTTCGGGGGGAGTTTTAACGAGTTATGTTCCGGGGTAAATTTTGGAAGGCAGATGGGTTTGTAGATAAGACACTACCCAGAGATTTCGCCCTCATTTTGTGAGGACTTTATGATCTGAGTTCTGGTTTCCTATAGGCGCAAGCCCCTATAGTTAATTACCCCTCCCGGTAACGAGAGAGAACTTTCGATTAAGGCTAGTCGTCAATCAGATACGTAAAGATACGTGAGTCTGGCATATAGTAGCAGCATGGATTGGGAATTTGATGATTTCAGAATTTAGAAGATTGAAAGATTTGGAAATTTGATATTAAAATTGAAATTTCACCATCCTGTACTTAAAGCGGATGGTGGAGGAATGGATGATGGACCCGATCAAGATCCCATGGTTCCGTCATCCCGGGCCATCGTGGTCCCTGGTCTACTTAGTCGAAGAAGGTAGTCGACCCAACCTGACAGAAGGATCCTTGTCGGCAGCCATGGGTTGCTTCGTCCAAGGGTACCTTATAGACCTGGGGGGAATATTTGCCTAAGGGGACAAATTTGAATCCACCTTAGCTAACAGAGGGCTTTGTGCCCTATCAATCATATCCTATTGATTCATATCTCAAGGATTTGATGCCATTGGGGAGCATACGGGCTCTGGCCATAACCATAATATAATGGTGCCATTTGGCGGCGACCACCTGGTTCAGAGGGCCCCGAGTCATAACCGTTTATCCTGCAGTGCCATTTGGCGGCGAAACTGCCGGTTAGAGGACTCGTACCACGTCCTTGCTGGCAGGAGATTATTTGAGAATGGATCCTAGTGATATTTTCGACTAGGCACTAGCTCTATGTGAGCTGAAGTATATTTTGATTTGTCCACCTCGGCAAACTGTTACGGAGGATGGATGGATTTCATGATTTGAGTGATTTGATGATTGGATTTCAAATTTAAACATTTAAGAATTTGGAATTTTTTGGGATTTTTGGAGATTTGGAGTATTGGGTGGTATTTGAGGTGGACCCCTCCGGTTGATATTTTCATTCAACACGGCCATCATCGGGGTGCATGAGATCATTTATATTTTTATTGATTGGACCATGTCGACTCTATCTACTGGTCGATAGAGGATCGGTTTTCGTAGGCTTTGGACCTTTGTTAGTGAATTCTCTTGATTATAGGCCTTGAATGCCTAATATGAATGTATAAAATAAATATCTCGGTCGACCTCGCGACCGTATATTTATTTAATAGTTCGAGCCGTGTCAACTCCTATCTACCTGAATAGAAGGATCGGGTTCGAACTTGAATTCACTTGTTGACCCGCGCAGCATCCCTAGGCGTCACGTGTGTACCAATAACACGCTCGCCGGGGCCCATGCGGGTTCATATTATATTTTCCCCTTTTAGTGTACCTATGTGTATACAAATTAAAGTGCACACATGCGGGGTATTCTTGGAATATTTGTACACGCCTTCTGTCCACTTGCATGAAAGTTGCGGATCCGGTGGCGTAGCACTGGGATTTCATTTGGGGACTTTGTACGCCTTCTGTCTGCTTGCGTGGAATAAGATTGACGTGAAGTATGCTGTCAATTTCAATCTTCATTGCCTGCAGGTTTGAATGCATTTGTTTGTCTTTTCTAATTATTGTAGCAACTGTCGCTTACATCTTCAAGGTATTACAAACTTTCATCCGTGCTTGCAATGTATGTGTTCGCAAGAGACTTGGCTGTTTGTAGGAAGATGCATTTAGTTGATTTGTTTAAATCCCCTGTTGTTTAATGACGCCCTTTGCATTTCAACCGTTGCATCCACGAAAAGCTCCCTTCATCAGTGCTTTCAATCTTCTATACACAAGTTCGCTAATTCATTGATATGAACATTGTTGCTTATGAACAAATCAAGTCATGCCTTTTGAAATATAAATTCCTTATTCATTCGTTGACCTTCGTTTGGGGATTTTGTTCTTCATGGAGTTAAAGCTTTATTCAGCATATGCCTCCCTCCTTATATGAATGCATTTGGAGTTCCTTGATCATCACAAATCTCCTTCTGGTCTATCTGTGCTTGATCATTCATTAGAAGTTTTGCATTACTTATGTGTGTGGTATGGTACACATTAAGCTTTCATTGTCATGAAGCTTTCTCCACCATAAACCTCTTGATGCATCATCATGAACTACTTGTTGGCGCTAGCACTTTGATTGTTGTGATCATTACGAGTGAGTCGTAGTATTGAGGGAGCAAGCCATGCTTGAAGCTCTTTGTTTAGTTCAAGTCCCTTATCCAACCATTAATATTTACTTGCGTGCTTTAGACTATTATTTAGCATTTTGTATTCCCAAACTTTATTGTGTGCTTGCCAAGTTGATGTCTGATTCATTGCCTTAGGTTTCATCCCCTATGGTTCGAGTCATACACAAGTTCAATTCGTTCAATTTTAAGCTCCTTTCATTCATCCATTCATTTGAGCTCAAATGTGGTCCTTTACATCATCTGGTTCAAGTTCACAAGTCTACCATTGCTCAATCAAATTGGAGTCCAAATCCCCCTTGGTGTCGTATAGTTCAAATTCTGACTTTACAAGTCCTTGATGGTTCAAGTTCAATTCAGGTAATGTTCAAATTAGATCAAGTCCTTTGTAGTCCATGCTCAAGTTCAACTCAATGTCAAATTTGAGTCTCTTGTTGTTCGAGTTTTGTCCAAGTCCTCACAAGTTCGAATGAAGTTCAAGTCATTTGTGGTTAAGTTCTAGTTTAGGTTGAAATTAGGTTCATTTTGAGTTCATTTAGGTTAGGGTTCAATGCTTGCAACTTTGATTAGTGTTCAATTTGTGTTTGAGTTCACAAGTCCAAGTCTCATTTATTCTTCTTGAATTCAAACAAGTCCAAGTACGGTCTCAGATTCACCCGAAATTTCGGCAGCATTCCGGCATCTCCCCCGTTTAGGGGAAATAACGGAAAACTGGGCCTTTACCACCACGCTTAAGAAAGCGTGTATGGTAGATGCCCTCTTACGAGGACACCGCGGCCGTGTAAAGTCTTCAATCCCCCACCACGCTTAAGAAAGCGTGTATGGGTCTTCGACGTACCTGAAAAAGCAAAGCATTTGTTTCCCCGCAGGTACAGAGCCGCATACGGGTACTTAAAATTGTCCCCACCACGCTAAGAAAAGCGTGTATAGGGCCTACCGCCTCGCCGTAGGTGTCGCACCGGGTTCCCTTCCCACCACGCTTAAGAAAGCGTGTATAGGCGGTTTGCCGGCTCGACACGAACGCCGAGGCTAGGATTTTGAGGTGATTACCCGCCTCGTTGTAGGCGCCGCACCGGGGTCCCATCCCACCACGCTTATGAAAGCGTGTATAGGCGGTTTTCCGGTCCGCCGCGAACTTCGAGAGCGAGAATTTGAGTTAGAAAATTATACCTTTGCAAGCGTCGAGGTTGGCAAGTGGATCGAGGCGAGAGAGAGCTTGCATTTCTCTTTTTACTTCTTTTTTTTGCATTATTATTATTATTTATTATTATTAATTATAATTAATAATAATTAATTATAATTATCTTTAATTAATTATATTTAATTATAATTAATTTGAATAATTAATTATAATTATTATAATTAATTAAAAGAAATACATATATAGTTTTAATTAATTATAACTGATTAATATTAATTAATCTTTAATAAGTTAATTAATAATAATTAATTATAACTAACTAAATATATATATATATATATATATATATAATTAATTAAATTAACTTTAATTAAAACTGATTATAACTAATTAAAATTAATTATAATAGTTTAATCAAAATTAACTATAATTAATTATAATAATAATAATTAATTAAAATAATTATACCTAAGATTAATTAACATAAATTAAAATTAATTAACATTAATTTTAATTTATGTTATTTAATATAACTCTTCCTCCTCTTTAATTCGGCAGAGTCACGGGATATGGCCGAAGAAGCGTGCGAACTAGAGAAAGTTACCTTCATAGTTGCGAGCTCCCAGTGTTGTTTGCGATCAGAAGGGAAGGGGATGTCGTCGCAGGAGGCGGAGGGAAGAGGGTTTCGGCCAGGTAGAGCAGATGCTCTCTCTCTCTCTCTCTCTCTCTCTCTCTCTCTCTCTCTGCTAGGGAACAAGGAACCGGACCCGTGGAGTTAGGTCAGCGAGAGGACCTGAGGGAGTTCTGCGACCCGGGACGGGAAGAGGTCACCGGTTTGAGTGGAGTTCAGCCTTAGGTTTGTCGTCGGCTTGAGGGAGATCGGGAGCAGGGTTCGGAAGCTTGCGGGTTGCGAACAGGAGAGGCCGCGGGAGAGAGCCGAAGTGAGAGAGTGTTTTTTTTTTTTTTAGAGAGCCCCTTTGGCTCTCATTTTATAGGCGAATACATAGGCGGGATCGGGGCAGCCACGCACGCGAGGAATGGGCTTCTGGCATTCGGCGCCGTTCGCAGACTGCAGATACGGCACTGTAGCAAACGGCGCGATCTTTGCAGGATTTACGGGATGGAGCTTCTGACTTCGGGCAGGTAATGATTTTTTTGTTTCATTAGCAGAGGTCAACAAATGCCCCTCAACAAATGTGGTTCGCATCTAGAGCAAATCACGTTTGTTGTATGTTGATTGACCTTATGGATCTCCAAAAATTTGCTCTGAATGTCACAAAGAGGTCTTTATTTAGTGGATCTCCAAAAGTTTGCTTGGATGTCACACTAAGGTTATCATTCTGTAGATCTTTGAGAGTTTATCTCTGTGTCTTCGTGGGTCTTTAGATGCACTTGTGATCTTCAATACGATTGACACGTTGGCTCTTGTTAAGTAGAGATCCACAGGATAGTGACATAACACTTCAAATTCACATTCCTGGGTTGTTACTTTATAGATAAATAGCATCTCCACTTTCAGTTCTTCTCCTGCCACCACTTGCCACATTAGTTTCTAGCAATTTTGTAGATCCTCGATATCTCTAGATTTATCAGTCAGTGGAGCTTTGCAGTCTCTTGTACTGGTTGTATCTTGCCAAGATTGCATTTTATGATGAATGTATATGGAGGATCTTCTGCATTCTTCCCTCTTCTAGTTGTATCTTGGTAAAATTTTAAATATTTATTTGGGGATCTCGACACGCAGCACGATGTCGACCCGAATAAATATTTAAAATGCCCCCAGTCTTTAGGGATGTTTGTAGATGTCGTTCGGGATACTTCTTTTGTAGCTTTAGTTTCCCTGAGATTTTGGTTCCTTCTGTCCTGTGCTTTGTGCTGTGGACATTGATGGAGAATTGTCTGATTTGTCTTTACTGACTTGTCAGGTGATTTTGTACCTTCTGCCCTTTGCTTCTAGCTTTGACGGGCTTGATGAAAGAGTAGATGCCGGTGACCTAAACTCTTTTAGGATCGTATTAGGTCGTTGGCGAAAAGTCATCGGTCCAGAGCTTTATGCATAACGGACTTGTTGATGACAGAATCCTCTTAGTTCAGCTTTAAGCTTTTATGCGAACTTTTGGGATGATTTCTTCGGTCCTTTGCTTTGTGCTTTGGTGGACTTATTGAAGAAAAATTCCTTCGATCCTAGCTTTGTGCTTTACGGATTTGTTGAAGGATTTGTAGGTTTTGGATTTGGTTGATAGTACCAATAATGAGTAGTATCTTGATCCTTAACCACTCGAGGAGACTTTAATCTGAGTCACTTGAGTTCATCAGATTGGGCGAGCTGGGATTTGACAGCTCTTCGTCCTCTGGTTGCTGAGATGGGGGTTCCTCTACTGCGGCCTTTCTTATGGCGCATTGAGTAGATGGAGCTGCCAGCGATCCGGCCATATTTGGGCTTGTTGGATCCGACCTCTTACACCCATTCAGGCTTCAGACTTGAGCTAGGGGAAATGTGCTTCCTAATGCTGATTTTGCTGAAGTTGATAGATTTGGAGTCTTCCTTCGTGGTTGAAGATTTAGAGCCTACGCGAATTTGGTAGTTGCTCGAGATTCCTTCTTCCTACTAGAACTTTGATTCTCCGGTCGATTAGGAGAATTTGATAGACTACGATCACTTGAACTTGTCGAGTCAAATTTGCCTTCGTACTTCCTACAGTCCCTACTGACGGGTTGATGAAGTGGAGGTTCCGCTACTACGGCCTTTCTTGTGGCGTGTTGAGTAGACGGAGCTGCCAGCGATCCGGCCATATTTGAGCGTGTTGGATCCGACCTCTTACACCCACTCAAACCTTAAGCTTCAGGCTGCTGAAAGACTTCAGGTTGTTCTGGCTCAATTTGTTAGAGTGTGTAGTTGTAAAAATCTTTTTCTGACCTTTGAAATCTTGGTACGTTGGAGAAGGTGGTGTCTCGATCTTTTGAAGCTCACCTGCATATACTTTGAAAAGAATTTGTTGTATTCTTCAGTATAAAAGAATATTTGTGTTGGTGATTTTAAATATTTATTCGGGGATCTCGGCATGCAGCGCGATGTCGACCCGAATAAATATTTAAAATGCCCCCTGTCTCGCAGGGACATTTCATAATGGAGTAAATTTGAAATTTTGTGATTTTAAATATTTATTTGGGGATCTCGGCGCGTAGCACGATGTCGACCCAAATAAATATTTAAAATGCCCCCTGTCCTGCAGGGAGATTTTGAAATGCATTCTTGGAACACAAGAGAATTTTAAAATGTAAAAATGTAAAGTGTATATAGATATGCATGAAATACATAATAATATAACACTTCTTCGGGCAATCTTATGCATGGTACTTCTTCAGATGTCGACCGTTGATCGGCGGCATAGGCCTCTGACCGTGCAGATCGATAAGCTGGTAGGCTCCTCCTTGGTACGCCTTCTCGATGACGAATGGGCCTTCCCAGTTGGACACAAACTTGCCACCAATTCTTCGGTGTGGGATGATTGGTCTTCTCAGCACCAGGACCAATTCCCCTTCTTGAAAGGATCGAGGGCGCACCATCCGATCAAATGATTTTGCCATCCTTCCTCGGTAGATTTTTAAGTTCTGTTGGGCTTGCAGCCTGACTTCGTCGAGTGCATCGAGCTCCTCAATTCTTAGGCGAGCATTCTGCTCTTGAGTAAGCTCATTCTGGATAGCGACCCGAAGAGACGGTAATTCAACTTCTAGTGGCAAAACGGCTTCAGCTCCGAACACTAGTGAGTAGGGAGTGGCTTTGGTTGGTGTTTTGTAGGTCGTACGATACGCCCACAATGCTTCTGCCATCTTTGTATGCCATTCTCTTTTATTCTTAGTGAGGATCTTCTTCAACAACTTCACCAGCGTCTTGTTGAAGGCCTCAGCCAAACCATTGGCTCTTGGGTTATATATAGACGAGTACCGCCAGTCAATCTTGTGACGATCTACAAACTTGTAGATTTTTGTACTCTTGAACGCCGTGCCATTGTCTGAGATCACTCGGCGTGGTACACCGAATCTGTAGACGACATTGTGGGTGAAGAAGTTGATCACGTGCTCGGACGTGACTTCCCTGAATGGAGCTGCTTCTGCCCACTTTGAAAAATAGTCTGTTGCTGCCAGAATGAAGCGATGTCCGGCTGAAGACGGCGGATCTATTGGCCCAATTATATCTGTGCCCCAACATTCAAATGGCCAGGACGCTATTGTTGGGTGGAGTGGATTTAGCGGTTGATGAATAACATCACCGTGAATTTGACATTCGTGGCACTTCTTAGCGTGGTTGATATAATCTCTCACCATTGTCGGCCAGTAATAACCCATTCTCTTGATTTTAGTAGCCATCTTGGGACCTGATTGGTGTGCTCCGCAGAGTCCTTCATGGACTTCTGCTACCACTTTATCAGCTTCCTTGGTCCCTAGGCACCTTAGCCACATTTGATCAAAAGCTCGTCGGTACAGCGTATTATTGACAAACGCGTATCGCAATGCTCTTTTTCTAATTTGTGCAGCCAGAGATTTATCTGTTGGAAGTTTGCTTTCTTTGAAATAGTCGACGAATGGTTGCCTCCAATCGTCTTCGACTTCAACATCTAGGCAATCCAACCACGACTCTGAGAATCTACCAGTTCTTCGTCTTTTTACTGCTGGACGTTCCCCTGGTTGATTTTTAATAGTGATTTGTTGTGGATGTTGAGGATCGACCGGGGTTGCATCCTGCCGGCTTGAACCTGGTATTCCTTCTGCCTGCGGGAATTGTAGGGTTGCTGGCTCTAAGACTCGACGGTTTTCAACCGCAATGAATATAGGTGGCCTCTTATCCTCATTTGCAAGCTCCTTGGCCAGTTTAGCTAGACAATCTGCTTTTGCATTCTGTCCTCGAGGAACCTGAGTCATCCTGACATTCGGTATTTGTCTTAGAAGCTCAAGAGCCCGTCGGTGATAGTGGGCCAATTCAAGCTTGCAAATCTTGTAAATGCCCAGGACTTGATTTATCACAAGTTGAGAATCACCAAAAATTTGAAGATCTGTGATTTGGATATCAATTGCAATCTCCAGTCCTGCTATTAGAGCTTCGTATTCGGCTTCATTATTGGTCCGAGGTTCAGTTAGACTGAACGAGAATCTCATTATGCCTCCCTCGGGTTCTATAAAGACTAGACCGATGCCAGCTTGGGCCTTTGCAAGATTTGGAGGTTTGGGAGACTTTATAGACGATGCCCCATCAAAGTACATCTCCCAAAACGGTACCTTTTCTTCTTCATCAACTTGCATGATTTGTTCATCTGGCAAATCATCATTGAGCGGAGAGTCAGCTGGGATTGGATGTGCGGCGAGGAAATCTGCCAAAGCTTGCCCCTTTACTGCTTTCTGTGGCATGTACACTATATCAAATTGCAGTAATAGCACTGTCCACCTTGCCAAACGACCTGTCAACGCTGGTCTTGTCATCAAGAACTTCAGCGGATCGATCTTTGATATCAAGGTGATTTTATGAGATAACATGTAGTGGCGAAGTTTCTGGACTGCAAAGATCAATGCCAGACAATGTTTCTCAATTGGAGAATATCGTATCTCTGCTCCGATTAATCTCCGACTGATGTAATAGAGTGCATTCTCTTTTCCTTCCTCATTGTGCTGAGCCAGTAACGCTCCGAGGGACTCTTCTAGTGCCGCTGTATATAGTATAAGAGGCTTCCCCGGAATTGGCGCTGCGAGAATGGGTGGATTCAACAAATATCTCTTGATACTGTCAAATGCTTCTTGACATTCTTCATCCCACTTGAATCGAATGTCTTTCTTCATCAATTTTGAAAATGGCTGGCACCTACCCGATAGATTTGATATGAATCGCCGAATGAAAGCCAACTGCCCTTGCAAGGAGCGGAGTTGACGGAGGCTTCTCGGCGGTGGCATCTCTGTGATTGCCTTGATCTTGTTGGGGTCGATTTCAATACCTCGGTGACGAACGACATACCCCAAAAATTTGCCGGAGGAGACCCCGAAAGCACATTTGAGAGGATTCATTTTCAGATCAAACTTTCTGATTCTCTCAAATACAATTCTTAAGTCATTCAGATGATCCTTTCGATCTATGCTCTTAACGACCAAGTCGTCTACATAGCATTCGACCTTCTGATGTATTAATTCATCAAAGATATGGGTCATTGCCCGTTGGTAGGTGGCACCAGCATTCTTCAAGCCGAAGGGCATGACCGTATAGCAGAAAATGCCGATGGGCGTTCTGAATGACGTATGCCTTTCATCCTCAGGAGCCATCTTGATCTGGTTGTATCCTGACGATCCATCCATAAACGAGAACATGTCATAATTTGACGTGTTGTCTACTAGGAGTTCGGATACAGGCAGCGGAAAATCATCTTTTGGGCACGCCTTGTTGAGGTCCCGAAAGTCGATACAGATACGAATCTGTCCATTGTTCTTCTTCACCGGGACGATATTGGCGATCCAGTCAGCGTATTTCTCTTCACGGATGAAGCCCGCTTCTATGAGCTTTTTGGTTTCAGCAATCACCTGTTCTTCAATCTCCAATCTCATTCTTCTTAGAGCTTGTTTGACGGGTGCGACATCCGATTTGATTGCCAACCTATGAACTGTTACCTCAGGGGATAAGCCAGGCATTTCAGCATATGTCCAGGCAAAGCAATCCCTGAATTCATAGAGGAGTTCTTTTATCTCTTCCACCTGATCTTCTGGCAGAAGGGAACTAATGAAGGTTGGGCGAGGGTCATCCTCGGTTCCCAAGTTGACTTCTTTTAGTTCGTCCATAGTGGTTGCCTGTCCACTATCTTCAAGCTCTTCTGGTGCAGGCTTGGCCTCTAGAGGCTGATCATCGTAATCCTCAGCTTCGTAGGCTTCTTCATCAGGAACATCATTGGATTCAACTTCCCTGCAAGTGATGGCTCGGCAAGTCTCCTTCCGGATGCATTTTCGCCTGACGAATCCAATACCTTTGTATGCATTCATTTCCTTCCGCCGCATTGGACGTGGATTCCTTCCATACCAGAGACTTAAACACATACGAAGTTGTCGTTTGGGGGTGGGAACATTGATCCACTTTCGCAACATTCTTTGAATACCTTTGGTATTAAACCTAGGTATCCTCGTAGGTAGTAATTCTTCAGAATCGATGAAGACATGGTCCCAATCACGATTCACTTCTTCATCCTTTCCTACGGAGTAGAATATATTCCCTGACTCGATCCCCTTTCTGATTGGAGGCAGATAAAGGGTTACAAGTTCTTCAACTTTATGCACATCTCGTTGAATTATTTCTTTAAAATACTGTAGGGGAATGCGAGTGACTACAAGCACGCTGTCTGAGATTGACAGGCTATCTATTCTTCTAGAGACTACATCTTGCACAGTGTTCATATATATAGAATCGTAGTCATAATCATCATTTGAATATGCGACCTCCCTACTCCATTCGTCCATCGAATGGCATACCTTCTGGGATTTTGTAGAGGTGACATCCTCTTCATCTGTGTCGCTCCCAAGGTGAGGTACACGTTTCCTTTCTTTAGAAGTGGAAGTGTTAGCTTCTTTGGGAAGAGTCGGCGTTGTCTTCTTTCTCCCCACCTGCTTCCTCTCACCTTTCTGTTCAGGTTGCTTTGCACTCTTTGGGTTAGATGCTTGAGCCTTTAGAGAGTTTGACAGCCTCGGCTTTTTAGGCATGAAATACTGCGCATCTTCATAGACTGTCGCTTCATGGACGGCAAAGGGCTGAATATCACCAGAGATCCTGAATTCTTCCCCATCCCTAAGGTACTTCATGCACTGGTGTAGTGTTGATGGGACGATGTCATACTCATGCAACCAGGGGCGACCCAGGAGCGCCTTGAATGAAGTGTCCGCATCAATCACGTGAAATTTATCTTCTGTATGGAATTCTCCAAAGACAAGAGGGAGCATAAATGATCCAAGGGTTTTCTGCCCCTTCTCATTAAAACCATGTACCATAAGTTTATCTGGCCCAAGGTGTTCCACGTTGAGGCACAACGACCTTAGTGCTTTTAAGCTCATAAGGTTAATAGAGGACCCAGGGTCGATCAGAATTCGACTGATTACCAAATCATCACTCTCTGCAGTAACATACAGAGGTCGATTGTGGTCTGCCGTCCCAAGCATCATGTCGTCCTCAGTAAAAGTGATGAACGGTTCATTTCGAGCTTGCAGGACCTCAGTCAGGTTGCGCTCAGCGAAGTACGCCTCATATCTTTCGGGGTCTTTGAGAGCCTGAATCAAAGTCTCCCGAAGATCCTTGGACATCACCAGAGCGTCGTATATGCTGAGCTGGGCAGGGATCTTCCTCAGATGGGACAAGATATTATAATCTATTCCCCTGACTGGAGTATATTTCTTCTTGGGGTCCTCGGAGATAATGTCTTCATTGACGACTATCTCTTTTCCCTTATCTTTGTTGGATATCCCTTTCTTTGGCGGAGGTGGTAGTATCCTGCCACTTCTCAACTGCACTTGAGCGATCTCTTCTGGATCAGACTCATTTGACGGTGCATTTTCTTCAGAGTCTGCCATCGTCGCGTCTAGGGATTCATTCGTTGACTCAGAATCACCTCCCAGATTTACATGTCCTATCTGCGACGCTATATCGGGATCAGATTCATCTGTCTTTGGAAAATGCAGATCCTCCTCTGAGCTGTAGTCCATTGACGATGTTGCCAGACAGGTTTCAACGATCATCTCTCTGACATATTTTTCTTTTGTCAGAGTTATTGGCGTTGCTGAAATGACCCGACAGACTTCTGTGGAAAGAGGATCCTCATCAGCCTCTTCTGCTTCGTCAATCTTGAGCTCTGACATAAAGTCAGCAAGCTTAATAGGACGCCTTGCGGTCTGGTAGTATTCATCCAGACTATCTATAACCCTTTGGGTTGTAGTCTTCTTCTCTTTAAGCTTCTTCACTTTGGTCTTCCTCTTGGACTTTGCCTTCCCAAGTTTTGAAGGACCGGCTTGATTGGGAAACTGTTTAGAAGCAGATGCCTGTGCCACAGGTAATGCCTTCAGATTTAACACTGGTTCCGTAGGGGATTTCCATTTTACACCCGGAACTCCTTCAAGCTGTTTCAACATTTTCACAGTTTTCTTAGAGACCACAGTCTCCCACTGCTCTTCTTGAGTTGAGTTCTTTTCAATTTTCTTTTCTTCAATCGGGGGTACGGAGGAAGTCGTAACTACCCGAGTTGATTCTTTTCTGGGGTGAGTCAGCACATTATCGGACAATGTGAGCTCTCCTCTTCGATATTTTCTTTCAAGCCAATCTTTAAAGACATAGCAATCTTCGATTGGATGACTCATCACCCGATGATATGGGCAGTAGTTTGGGTCGCCACTATGTTTTGACTCCTCGGGTCTCTTGCACTCTGGCAGTTCTAAACCCGCTTTCAATGCTTGTCGAAATAACTTGGCGACACTTTCCCTCTTGAATGAATACTCCTTATTCATTTTGTCTTTGAGGGAGGGGAACGTTCGATCACCAGTTCCCGTTGTTTGTCGCGGGCGTTCTCCACCGCCCTGATAGGTTCGTGGTTTATCATTCCCCCCAAGTATCAGCTTCGGCTGGGGGTTAGGGTTGTAGACTTGCTTAGGCCTTTCTTGATATTGCATCGGCTGCTTGCTTTTGTCTACATTATACGTCATCTGTTTCTCCTTATCAGCTCTGGAGAAAAATATGGAGTAAGCCTCACCTCTTCTAGCACCTGAGGCTTTAGTTTTCTTGGGCTTATCAGAATAATTCTTTGATTTTGACAAGTTCAGTTTCTCGAACTTTGCTACTCTATCCAGTAAATCCTGAAATGTGGTAATAGTAGCCATGCACAGGAATGGTTGCATTTTGTCATCAATGTTTCCCATTAACAACTGTACGGCATGTTCTTCTTCAAGTTGTTGCTCACATTTCATGCTTAGATTGCGCCAGCGAGAGATGTATTTAGTCACTGATTCTTCCTTCTTTCTCTTATTCAGAGCAAGGTCAGCGATCGTTATCTTCTCGGTCGCACTGGCAAATCTCTTCACGAACATATTCTCTAACTCTGCAAATGTTTTTACAGAGTCATTTGGTAGTTCGGCGTACCATTCGAAAGCAGCTGCTGTCAAACTGCTAACGAATTGTCGGAAGAGTAGAGCATCATTCCCTCCAGTATTCCCGCAGGTGGCTTTGAACTGCGCCAGGTGCTGTCTGGGATTTTTGTTGCCATCAAAAGTATTGAATTTTGGCACAGAATATCCCTTCGGGTATGGCACCTGATCATACTCTGCCGGGTACGGGCGACCTTTACCCACTAGCTTCTCTGCCTGATCAATAGCTATAATAGCCCTGATCCTTTCTGTAATGATCCCTTCAAGCTGTGCAGCAGTCACAGGCTCGGAGGTACTTGCGATATTCTGCGGAGTAGGCTGACGAGTGGTATTCTGAGCCTCGTGGCCACCTTCAGGAGTGTCCCGTACTCCTGAGACTTGCGGCACTTGGAAGTTTGGAGGATCAGGGGGAGGATTGGGCATAGAACCAACTGCAGCATTTCTCTGCATGATCTGCATCATTGCCGTCATTTGGGTCATCATCTCTGTCATTTTCTCATGTAACTGAGAGATTTCCCTATCCTTGGCCCTCATTTGACGTTTCATTTGTCTCTGCATTTCTGCGAGCGTGACGTTCTCGTCAGCAAAGGGATTATCCTCAGCCTCTTCTCGCTCTTCTTGGGAATGGACACCTCTGCCAGTGGTGGACCCGGCTTCATGGCGGCGCCGATATACTTGTCTAGGCGGTGGTTGCCAACGATCGTCATCTTCATCATCGTCGTAGTAGGCCTCCTCTTCGACATTGATGTGTCTCACCATGTAGACCACTTCCATGTCCAAGGTGTTATTTACCTCTTCCAAGTCTTCTTCTATGTATTCCATATTTTCTTCTAGATTTTCTTCCATGTATTCTTCAATATTTTCTTCTCCCATATCTTCTTCTCCTTCTTCTAGTACTCGGATCTCCGAGCGGCGGCGCCACTGGATCTCCGGTTCTTGGTTAGGAAGGAAGATCTCTTCAACCCATGGGCTGCGGTCGAAGTTAGACTCTTCCTTGGGAGGAGTTGGTGAGCGACGGGATCCCCTGGAGGATTCTCCATGGTGTCTACCGTTGGGAGGAGCGTCATCGTGGGCCTTCTTTTGGACCCACTTTTGACGTTGTTTGTAACTGGGGGCGGATCTCCGGGAAGCAGTACCAGATGTCACGCCCAGATCAGTCTTTCTTTCGTTCTTTTCTTCTCTGCGAGGCCTTGGCCTCCAGATTTGTTTTCCCTTCCACCGGGACCTTTCGGCGGTGGATCCCTGAATGTGTGGTTCAGGTGTCACACCCCGATGTTCACCGCGTGGGGTTTGTTTTCTTCTTCTTTCGGCTATCAAATCATAAGACAGCCTTTCTCTCGGAGGGGTCCTTCTGGTCTCAACAACCAATGGCCTTTGGAATTTCTTTTTCTTCAGACCCTTCTCCTTTACAGTCTTTAGTACCCTGTAGACCCGAGCTGATAGGGTTTCAGGTTCTTTCTTCCTTGGAGGAACTGGGACCTCAGGCCGTTGCTCCCAGAATGATTTCTTTAGTTCTCCAGAGGAGCTATTTCTTTTTACCCACTTCAGGTTCGCAAACCCGTTCCGGGTAGGAATTGTAGCTTCTGGCTCTTGAGCTGGCAAGTTGGATGGGTGGACAGAGAGTTGTTGTTGAGCTCGGAGCTTAGCATTCATCTTCCTTCTCTGCCTCCTGGTCAGTTTTCCTCCAGATGAGGAAGCCTCAGAAGTGTTCTTCACGGGTGCAAGTAACCCGGTTGGCAGATGTGTGGTGTTCGTCGTCACCACGGAGATCCTTCCTCCGGCTACAACCCTTTTGGTGGCCGGAATTTCTGGCTGCGACAGCCGTTCAAACACAGAGATCCTTCCACGAGGATTTTCAGCAGCAGCAAGTCGTTGTGCCGGCAGGTGCACACGACGAGTGGTAGTTCCAGCAGAGTGTGGCCTCCTAGCAGGCCCTTCAGTATTTTTGCCATTCGTAGGAATGGCGGTGGCCCTTTCAACAACAGCAGGGAAGTCAATGCTACCAAACTGGATGGTAGCTCCAGCATTCCCTGTCTCAATGATAGCGTTCGCCAGTTGGATCCTGGCTCCTTGTCCCAGCTGGACAGTCATTGGTGTGTTCTGTAGATCCATCTGCATAAATGAAAGGTAAGGGTTAGTGATCAAAATTTGATACATCACCCCACACTTTCAAAAATGCAGAGACTTGCACAGAATAGAAAACAAAAATAGATAACATTAGCGAGCAAATTCAAACAATACAAATTTAAAATACTGCTAAATACGTTATCTTAATAAATTTATTTGAATGATCATTCTTAGAATATTCAGAAATTTTGATTCTTTAAAAGATCGCTTTTGAAAGATTCGAAACTTTGAATCTGGGTTGAGAATAGCTGCTACTATAGCACTGAGGTGACTAGCCAAAGATGGAAAGAGAAACCAATCCCCAGCGGAGAGTCGCCAGAAATCTGTGGGCTCCGAAAATTTGGCTCCGGCCTCCGCCCGACTTTTACTTTTCTTTTCGGGGGGAGTTTTAACGAGTTATGTTCCGGGGTAAATTTTGGAAGGCAGATGGGTTTGTAGATAAGACACTACCCAGAGATTTCGCCCTCATTTTGTGAGGACTTTATGATCTGAGTTCTGGTTTCCTATAGGCGCAAGCCCCTATAGTTAATTACCCCTCCCGATAACGAGAGAGAACTTTCGATTAAGGCTAGTCGTCAATCAGATACGTAAAGATACGTGAGTCTGGCATATAGTAGCAGCATGGATTGGGAATTTGATGATTTCAGAATTTAGAAGATTGAAAGATTTGGAAATTTGATATTAAAATTGAAATTTCACCATCCTGTACTTAAAGCGGATGGTGGAGGAATGGATGATGGACCCGATCAAGATCCCATGGTTCCGTCATCCCGGGCCATCGTGGTCCCTGGTCTACTTAGTCGAAGAAGGTAGTCGACCCAACCTGACAGAAGGATCCTTGTCGGCAGCCATGGGTTGCTTCGTCCAAGGGTACCTTATAGACCTGGGGGGAATATTTGCCTAAGGGGACAAATTTGAATCCACCTTAGCTAACAGAGGGCTTTGTGCCCTATCAATCATATCCTATTGATTCATATCTCAAGGATTTGATGCCATTGGGGAGCATACGGGCTCTGGCCATAACCATAATATAATGGTGCCATTTGGCGGCGACCACCTGGTTCAGAGGGCCCCGAGTCATAACCGTTTATCCTGCAGTGCCATTTGGCGGCGAAACTGCCGATTAGAGGACTCGTACCACGTCCTTGCTGGCAGGAGATTATTTGAGAATGGATCCTAGTGATATTTTCGACTAGGCACTAGCTCTATGTGAGCTGAAGTATATTTTGATTTGTCCACCTCGGCAAACTGTTATGGAGGATGGATGGATTTCATGCTTTGAGTGATTTGATGATTGGATTTCAAATTTAAACATTTAAGAATTTGGAATTTTTTGGGATTTTTGGAGATTTGGAGTATTGGGTGGTATTTGAGGTGGACCCCTCCGGTTGATATTTTCATTCAACACGGCCATCATCGGGGTGTATGAGATCATTTATATTTTTATTGATTGGACCCTGTCGACTCTATCTACTGGTCGATAGAGGATCGGGTTTCGTAGGCTTTGGACCTTTGTTAGTGAATTCTCTTGATTATAGGCCTTGAATGCCTAATATGAATGTATAAAATAAATATCTCGGTCGACCTCGCGACCGTATATTTATTTAATAGTTCGAGCCGTGTCAACTCCTATCTACCTGAATAGAAGGATCGGGTTCGAACTTGAATTCACTTGTTGACCCGCGCAGCATCCCTAGGCGTCACGTGTGTACCAATAACACGCTCGCCGGGGCCCATGCGGGTTCATATTATATTTTCCCCTTTTAGTGTACCTATGTGTATACAAATTAAAGTGCACACATGCGGGGTATTCTTGGAATATTTGTACACGCCTTCTGTCCACTTGCATGAAAGTTGCGGATCCGGTGGCGTAGCACTGGGATTTCATTTGGGGACTTTGTACGCCTTCTGTCTGCTTGCGTGGAATAAGATTGACGTGAAGTATGCTGTCAATTTCAATCTTCATTGCCTGCAGGTTTGAATGCATTTGTTTGTCTTTTCTAATTATTGTAGCAACTGTCGCTTACATCTTCAAGGTATTACAAACTTTCATCCGTGCTTGCAATGTATGTGTTCGCAAGAGACTTGGCTGTTTGTAGGAAGATGCATTTAGTTGATTTGTTTAAATCCCCTGTTGTTTAATGATGCCCTTTGCATTTCAACCGTTGCATCCACGAAAAGCTCCCTTCATCAGTGCTTTCAATCTTCTATACACAAGTTCGCTAATTCATTGATATGAACATTGTTGCTTATGAACAAATCAAGTCATGCCTTTTGAAATATAAATTCCTTATTCATTCGTTGACCTTCGTTTGGGGATTTTGTTCTTCATGGAGTTAAAGCTTTATTCAGCATATGCCTCCCTCCTTATATGAACGCATTTGGAGTTCCTTGATCATCACAAATCTCCTTCTGGTCTATCTGTGCTTGATCATTCATTAGAAGTTTTGCATTACTTATGTGTGTGGTATGGTACACATTAAGCTTTCATTGTCATGAAGCTTTCTCCACCATAAACCTCTTGATGCATCATCATGAACTACTTGTTGGCGCTAGCACTTTGATTGTTGTGATCATTACGAGTGAGTCGTAGTATTGAGGGAGCAAGCCATGCTTGAAGCTCTTTGTTTAGTTCAAGTCCCTTATCCAACCATTAATATTTACTTGCGTGCTTTAGACTATTATTTAGCATTTTGTATTCCCAAACTTTATTGTGTGCTTGCCAAGTTGATGTCTGATTCATTGCCTTAGGTTTCATCCCCTATGGTTCGAGTCATACACAAGTTCAATTCGTTCAATTTTAAGCTCCTTTCATTCATCCATTCATTTGAGCTCAAATGTGGTCCTTTACATCATCTGGTTCAAGTTCACAAGTCTACCATTGCTCAATCAAATTGGAGTCCAAATCCCCCTTGGTGTCGTATAGTTCAAATTCTGACTTTACAAGTCCTTGATGGTTCAAGTTCAATTCAGGTAATGTTCAAATTAGATCAAGTCCTTTGTAGTCCATGCTCAAGTTCAACTCAATGTCAAATTTGAGTCTCTTGTTGTTCGAGTTTTGTCCAAGTCCTCACAAGTTCGAATGAAGTTCAAGTCATTTGTGGTTAAGTTCTAGTTTAGGTTGAAATTAGGTTCATTTTGAGTTCATTTAGGTTAGGGTTCAATGCTTGCAACTTTGATTAGTGTTCAATTTGTGTTTGAGTTCACAAGTCCAAGTCTCATTTATTCTTCTTGAATTCAAACAAGTCCAAGTACGGTCTCAGATTCACCCGAAATTTCGGCAGCATTCCGGCATCTCCCCCGTTTAGGGGAAATAACGGAAAACTGGGCCTTTCCCACCACGCTTAAGAAAGCGTGTATGGTAGATGCCCTCTTTCGAGGACACCGCGGCCGTGTAAAGTCTTCAATCCCCCACCACGCTTAAGAAAGCGTGTATGGGTCTTCGACGTACCTGAAAAAGCAAAGCATTTGTTTCCCCGCAGGTACAGAGCCGCATACGGGTACTTAAAATTGTCCCCACCACGCTAAGAAAAGCGTGTATAGGGCCTACCGCCTCGCCGTAGGTGTCGCACCGGGTTCCCTTCCCACCACGCTTAAGAAAGCGTGTATAGGCGGTTTGCCGGCTCGACACGAACGCCGAGGCTAGGATTTTGAGGTGATTACCCGCCTCGTTGTAGGCGCCGCACCGGGGTCCCATCCCACCACGCTTATGAAAGCGTGTATAGGCGGTTTTCCGGTCCGCCGCGAACTTCGAGAGCGAGAATTTGAGTTAGAAAATTATACCTTTGCAAGCGTCGAGGTTGGCAAGTGGATCGAGGCGAGAGAGAGCTTGCATTTCTCTTTTTACTTCTTTTTTTTGCATTATTATTATTATTTATTATTATTAATTATAATTAATAATAATTAATTATAATTATCTTTAATTAATCATATTTAATTATAATTAATTTGAATAATTAATTATAATTATTATAATTAATTAAAAGAAATACATATATAGTTTTAATTAATTATAACTGATTAATATTAATTAATCTTTAATAAGTTAATTAATAATAATTAATTATAACTAACTAAATATATATATATATATATAATTAATTAAATTAACTTTAATTAAAACTGATTATAACTAATTAAAATTAATTATAATAGTTTAATCAAAATTAACTATAATTAATTATAATAATAATAATTAATTAAAATAATTATACCTAAGATTAATTAACATAAATTAAAATTAATTAACATTAATTTTAATTTATGTTATTTAATATAACTCTTCCTCCTCTTTAATTCGGCAGAGTCACGGGATATGGCCGAAGAAGCGTGCGAACTAGAGAAAGTTGCCTTCATAGTTGCGAGCTCCCAGTGTTGCTTGCGATCAGAAGGGAAGGGGATGTCGTCGCAGGAGGCGGAGGGAAGAGGGTTTCGGCCAGGTAGAGCAGATGCTCTCTCTCTCTCTCTCTCTCTCTCGGCTAGGGAACAAGGAACCGGACCCGTGGAGTTAGGTCAGCGAGAGGACCTGAGGGAGTTCTGCGACCCGGGACGGGAAGAGGTCACCGGTTTGAGTGGAGTTCAGCCTTGGGTTTGTCGTCGGCTTGAGGGAGATCGGGAGCAGGGTTCGGAAGCTTGCGGGTTGCGAACAGGAGAGGCCGCGGGAGAGAGCCGAAGCGAGAGAGTGTTTTTTTTTTTTTTAGAGAGCCCCTTTGGCTCTCATTTTATAGGCGAATACATAGGCGGGATCGGGGCAGCCACGCACGCGAGGAATGGGCTTCTGGCATTCGGCGCCGTTCGCAGACTGCAGATACGGCACTGTAGCAAACGGCGCGATCTTTGCAGGATTTACGGGATGGAGCTTCTGACTTCGGGCAGGTAATGATTTTTTTGTTTCATTAGCAGAGGTCAACAGAGATCCTTGAGGGGGAAAACGACATGCCTCCTCTAGAACCGCTTTCTAGAGAGGATTTGAGCCTAGGGTACGACAGAAGGGGTGCTGATTTTGTTAGAAGAAGAGAAGAGATTCACCACAGGGGTGCTGATTTTGAAGGGAGAAGAGGGGAATATGATGCAGGGGTCGGGTATCGAAGCCGGAGGAACGATCGGGACACTTGGGAAGCACCTCCTCTTCGAGGAATGGGAGGCTATGGAGGATACCGGGGATACAGAGGAGATCCCAAGGTGAGGAAACTGAAGATGCCCATTTTTTAGGATGAGGATGGCCATGGTTGGATATACAAGGTGGAATAATATTTTGCTGTCAATGGGTTGACGGAGGAGGAGAAGCTGACAGCGGCGGGTTTGTGTTTGGAAGGAAAGGCATTGGTATGGTATCAATGGCGTGACAAGAGGGAGCCTATTCGGAGCTGGAGGGAGTTCAAAGGATGCTTACTAGAGTGTTTCCGAGCCGATGGGGGAGGAGACTTCTATGAGCAATTCTTTGCCCTGACTCAGGAGGGGACCGTGGCGGATTACCATGACAGGTTCGAGTATTTGGCCAGCAGGTTGGATCACATCTTAGAGTCAGCCCTGAAGGGGAACTTCATGAAGGGGCTTAAGCCCAAGATACGTACAGCAGCCAGAGTTTTGGAGCCGAGGAACCTAGGGAAGGCTATGGAGCTAGCACAGTTGATGGAAGATCAGAAGAAATCAGAGAGGGGGGCTCGGGGAAGCTACTCAGGGGGATCGTATAGGATGACTACCACCTTCTTACCGTCCAAGGGAGTAGCCCCAGGGAGTTTGAAGGAAGTGCCAAATGAGAAAACTGGAGGAGGAAATGGAGGACAATTCAAAAAGTTGACTGAGAAGGAGTTACAGGAGAAGAGGGCAAAGGGGGTGTGCTTCAGATGTGATGAGAAGTACATGCCAGGTCATAGGTGCAAGGACCGGACTCTTCATATTCTCCTCGTTTGTGAAGACGAGAAAGATGTAGAGGGAGGTGGGAGCATGTCAGAGGAGGAGGAGAAGTTGCACCTGGATGTGGCAGAAGTCTCTCTGAACTCCATGATGGGATTCACTTCGAGTCACACTATGAAAGTGAAAGGGGTGATAGCTGGCCATGAAGTGGTGGTGTTGATAAATAATAGGGCAACCCACAATTTCATTTCCACCTAGATTGTTGAGCTACTTGGGATGGAGTTAGTGGACACAGGAAGCTATGGAGTGATGATGGGCACGGGAAAGGTGGAGATGGGAAGAGGAGTTTATAGAGGGGTAGTACTGAAGATTCAGGGGATCCAGGTGAGGGAGGACTTACTACCCTTGGAATTGGGGAGTACTAATATCATCCTAGGGATGAAGTGGTTGCAGACCTTGGGAGAGACCAAGATCAATTGGGGCACATTGAAGATGGAACTGGTGGTGGAGGAAAAGAAGAGGGTGATTCAAGGTGATGCTGGGTTGACCAAGGCTGGGGTTTCTCTCAAATCTCTAATCAGGACCATTCAGGAGGAGGGAGGAGGTTACTTAGTGGAGTTGCACCGTCTGGAAGGGGTCAGACTAGAGAAAGAAGGCAATATTCCTCCTTCAGTGCAGCCGCTCATACTCCAGTTCAGCGAGGTTTTTCAACCTCCACAGGGTTTGCCACCTCAGAGGGAGTTGGAGCACGCCATTACTTTGAAGGAAGGGGAGACTCCGATCAGCGTCCGCCCTTACCATTACCCTCAGATTCAAAAAGATGAGATTGAGAAGTTGATCCGGGAGATGCTAGAGGCGGAGATCATCCGACCAAGTGTTAGCCTATTTTTTAGTCCAGTCCTCTTGGTCAAGAAGAAGGACGGGAGTTGGAGATTCAGTGTAGATTACAGGGCTCTGAATAAGGGCACTGTACCAGACAAGTTCCCAATTCCGGTGATTGATGAGCTACTGGATGAGCTATATGGGGCAGTGGTGTTTTTTAAGCTGGTCTTAAAATTCGGATACCACCAGATCAGCATGAAGGAGGCAGATGTTCCAAAGACCGCCTTCAGGACACATGAAGGGCATTATGAGTTTCTGGTAATGCCCTTCGGTTTGACTAACGCTCCTACTACTTTTCAGTCTTTGATGAACAGGGTCTTTAAGCAGTACCTCAGGAAATTCGAACTGGTATTCTTTGATGACATTCTGGTGTACAGCAAGACTGAGGGGGAGCACTTAGAACATTTGAAGAGGGTTTTAGGAGTAGTACAGGAACATCAGTTAAAAGCCAACCTGAAGAAATGCAGTTTTGCCCAGGCTAGTGTAGAGTACTTGGGACACGTTGTGTACCAAGGAGTGGCGGCAGATCAGAATAAAATAGAAGCAATGCAGAAGTGGCCAATACCAAAAAACATAAAAGAGTTGAGGGGGTTCTTGGGGTTGACTGGGTATTACAGGAGGTTTGTGAAGGGATACAATGCTATTGCTTGGCTTTTGACTGAGCAACTGAAGAAGGATGGATTTTTATGGGGAGAGGCAGCAACCCAGGCCTTTGAGAAACTGAAGGAAGCCATGACTATAGTTCCAGTGTTAGCGCTTCCAGATTTCAGCCAGGTCTTTGTAGTAGAGACTGATGCGTCAGGATATGGGCTGGGGGCAGTGTTAATGCAGAACCACTGGCCAATAGCATACTTCAGTCAAGTGTTGTCAGTCAGGGCTAGATTGAAGTCAGTATATGAGAGGGAGCTAATGGCCATGTCTTGGCTATTCAGAAGTGGCGGCCTAATCTTTTGGGAAGACATTTCATTGTAAGGAATGATCATAGAAGTTTGAAATATCTGTTAGAGCAAAGGATGGTGACCGAGAAGCATCAGAGGTGGTTATCCAAATTACTAGGCTATAATTTTGAGATCCAATACAAGCCTGGTTTGGAAAATAAAGCAGCCGACGCCTTATCCAGATGTGTTTGGGAGCTTCAGGAATTAGCTGTGTTAGTTCCATTGATGGTACAGTGGGGGGCCATCAAGGAAGAAAGTATGTTGAACGAAGAGTTGAGGAAGATTAGGGAGGATCTGGGAAAAGACAAGAGTAGTCATCCGGGTTACTGCCTTGAGGGGGAGAGACTATTGTATCAGGGGAGGTTTGTGATGCCACGAACTTCCATACATATTCCCCACTAGTTGCAGGAGTTTCATGGCAGCGCAGTTGGAGGTCATTCGAGAGTTCAGAAGACATACAGAAGGCTGGCATCTGAGCTCTACTGGAAGGGGATGCATAAAGATGTTGAGGAGATGATGGCGAGGTGTGAAGTGTGCCAGAGGAATAAGTATATGGCCATGGCTCCAGGAGGGCTACTACAACCATTGACACTTCTAAACAGAGTTTGGGAGAAAGTGTCCATGGATTTCATCGACGGCTTACCAAGATCAGAAAGATTCACGGTCATCTTGGTGGTGGTTGACAAACTTAGCAAATATGCACACTTCATCCTATTACGACATCCTTACACCGCTGTATCAGTAGCGGCCCATTTATCAGGGAGGTTGTGAGACTGCATGGAGTTCCTGAATCGATTGTGTCTGATCGAGACAAAGTGTTCCTCAGCCAGTTTTGGAAGGAGTTGTTCAGGATGCAAGGCACTATCCTCAAAAGAAGCACCGCCTACCATCCACAGACAGACGGGCAAACAGAGATGGTAAACTGAAGTTTGGAGACCTATTTGAGGTGTTTTGCTTCTGAAATACCGCGGGTGTGGGCAAAGTGGCTGCCATGGGCTGAGTATTGGTACAATACATCGTACCATTCTGCATCTCAGATGACTCCATTTAGAGTGCTATATGGAAGGGACCCCCCACACCTAGTGCACTACAGGAAAGGAAGTATGCCAGTCTCTTCAATTGAGCAGTACCTGGAAGAAAGGGACAGGGTGTTGGAGGAATTAAAGAAACATCTGCTGAGGGCACAACAAATCATGAAGAAGCAGGCGGACTCACACAGGAGAGACATGTAGTTTGAAGTGGGGGAGAAAGTATTCTTAAAATTACGACCCTACAGGCAGAGGACAGTGGCGAGAAGGAGGAATGAGAAATTGGCACCAAGGTACTTCGGTCCCTACGAAGTTTTGGACAAGATCGGAGCAGTGGCGTACCGACTGAAGCTACTCCCATCAGCTACCATACACCCAGTCTTCCATATGTCTCAGTTGAGGAGAGTTATAGGGGATCATACTCCCTGTACCGATTTACCAGATACCCTGACTGAAGACTTGGAAGTAGCGTTTGAACCACTAGAGCTTACAGGTGTGGGATCAGATAAAGAGGGCAAGACAGAAGTGCTGATTAGATGGAAAGGTCTCCCTGAGTTCGATGTAAAGTGGGAGCCCTTTGAAAGTATGAAAGATCAATTCCCTTCTTTTCAACTTGAGGACAAGGTGAATCTTTGGGAGGGGAGTAATGTTAGGCTTACACCGGCCCAGGAGGGGCCGGTTGGACCGGTCCGGTTCTACACCCGGTGGCCCAAGAGCGGGCAGAACCAGGCGGAACCAGAGGAGGGGGCGGAAGCCTTGTGGGCCCAAGCATGGGTTAAACACATTGTTTGGGGGGAAATTTTGAATTAGAAGGGTTGTTTAGGTATTTGTAAAACGCTTTTATTGTTAATTAGGAGGATTGGGGGGAATTGGGGAATCATCTTGATTTTGAAAGAAAGTTGAGATCTAGGGTTTGTGTTCTTGGGCTCTTGGCGTTGCTAGAGATTAGGAGAGTTATTCTTCCTCTCAAATTGAAGAATATTGTATCTTTGCATGGTTTTATTCATCTACTAGTGGAATACAAGTCTATTGTTTGATTTTTTCTCAGATTTCCCTACAGATTTCTCCATTTTTCCTGTGCAAACTGCTGTCCACTGCTGAAAACAACAGTTTTCTTGTTGTTTTCCTCTTCCGATTCGATAGGATCACTTGAACTCAAGTGTTTCCTATCAGTGGACCGGCAATTGTTGTTGCTAAGCTCGGATCTCAGCATTCAGCTTCCTCCTCTGCCTTCCTGTCATCTTTCCTCCAGATGAGGAAGCTTCAGCAATGCTCTTCCCGGGTGCAGATAACCCAGTTGCCAGAGTGCTAGTGTTTGCAGTCACCACAGAAATCCTTCTGCTGGTCACAGTCCTTTTGGTGGCCGGAGCTTCAGGCTGTGAAAGCCTTTCGAACACAAAAAACCTCCTGCAAGGATTATCCGTAGCAGTAATTCACAATACATGAAGATGCGTGTGACGTTCAGAATTTGATGATTTATTTCAATTTTAAATATTTTAATTTTGGTAGTTTTGGAATTTTAAATTTTGGATGGGCTTTGGGAAGCACTTTGAATATTTGGAATTGACCTCTCCGATCGAGATTTTCTATTCAACACGGTCATCATCGGGGTGTACAGGCATTTTCATTGACTAAACTTTGTCGACCCTATCGACTCGCCTATAGAGGATCGAGTTTATTGGCTGTATAATTTTATTTAATGAATTTCTCTGTTCATAGGCCTTAAAAACCTAATATGAACGTATAAAATAGATATTCTAGTCGACACCTTGACCATATATCTATTTGATAATTCGGGCCGTGTCGAATCCTATCTATCTATATAGAAGGATCAGGCTCGAACTGTGGTTCATTTATTGACCCGCACAACACCCCTAGGCGTCACGTGTGCACCCATAACACGCTCGTCGGGGCCCATGCGGCTCATATGATTACACGTGCCCTTATATGTACCTATGTGCTATATATTACAGTGCATGTATAGGGACATTTTAAAATATTTTAGTTGATCAATTGGCGGGTAACTGTCATTTGAATGCAGCATTCTATTTAGAAGCTCGTACATGCCTTCTGTCTGCTTGCATGGATGTTGCGGATCCGATGACATGGTATCGTGCTTTAATAGTTATTTGCCCATTTTATATAGGTAGACTGTCGTGCATTACTTGTTGCTTTCTACTGGTGGACTATAGTGCACTAACGAATCTCCTGCTATGGCTCGTAGAAGCTTGCATTTATTGAAGGTTGCTCAAGGATAGCACACAGTGGGCATGATAGGTCCCCTATGACAGTTCGTAGATATTTGCATTTGCTGCATGTCGTCCTCCCTTGCTCACAATGGATCGACGTATTTACTGACATTTGAATGGCAGTTGATCGTAGGGGGTTACGATATCTACTGCATGCTAATGCTCATTACTAGTAGTTATATTATTATACATATAGAGGATTTTATGTCATTGTTAGTAGGCATCTACGCTTGCCACAATCTTCTACCTCATGCCTGTAGAGGATCCACCATATTGGTGATACGCTCATCATTAGTGCTTATAGATAGATTTGTTGTATGCATCGTAAGCTTTCTGCCCTTATGTATGGGTAAGTTGTGCTGCATGAGGATCTTCTACTACTGCTCATAGGCATTAACATTTGATGTGGTCACTTTATATTTTTCTTGTGGACAACACATTGGATGTACAATGGGTCTTCTATAGCGGCTCGTGGGAACTTCACATGTACTTGTAAGCATGGTACATGAAATATTATTGTTTGTAGTCAAGTTAACGTGCTTGCAGATTTTTAAAATTTTCAATCTTTTTGAGAACTTTCAAATTTCTAGTCTCGATAAACAAGTGTTGAATAGTCTCAGAAATTCTAAGAAAGGACAATTCATTATCACCCACAACTCTGAGGGATTCTTGTATAGAAATAGACTGTACCGATTCATATGATAAGTCATGCATTTTGTAGCGTACTATATATTTACTCTCAAACTTGTCAAAGAATGATTTCTTGACCAAAGCGTCAATGTAGCTTCCGTCGATATCCTCCACAGTATCTCCTCGAATATAAAGGGGCTTGAATGAAACCCAAAGCTGTCCACATTCGAACTAACTCATCTTTATCAAACATGTGATCTTGTCAAAATATACAACAAAATACAAAATACTTTTGCAAAGGTTTTGGAAGGAACATATAGCTTAGTCTTAAGATTGGCATGATATCATTCTGACCCGACTCTGCACTTTCAATATCATTATTCAAAATTTTTATCCAATGCCTCTCATTCAAGCAAGAATTTAGAACACCACCCATAACTTTTGCTGCCAATGGAGATCCTAAAAGCCCTCTTCTTTCTTCTTTTTTTATTCTCTCTTTAGCAATCGATCTTAATTTGTTATAATGAACATCATGGTTGTCTATATTAGCAAATGCATGGTTGTTGAGGAGCTACAAACAATCATTATCTTCTAAGCCCTCTAATATTAATATTTCTTCCTTCTTGAGGGATTCAAACATATCTGCAATAACTCTTTTGCATCAAAGTTATTGGGAATACCAGCCCATGTTTTAAGATCGAATTCATTTGTCCTTGCATTTTCATAGACATGTTGCAAGAGAGTTATTTGTTCAAATAGTTTAAGTTCCACATGATGCCGTTCAGTTCATGTTCAAGTCAAGTTCAATTCAAGTCCAAGCTCAAATCAAGTTCTTCTTGATTGAGTTTGATTCAAGTCCTTCGTTCTGCTATTCAAGCTCAAGTCTCACTTAGTTCAAATTTTGGACACTTGTTTATTTGTTGATTTGAGTTCAAGTTCTTTCAAGTTCACATTAAGTCCATTGTTATTGACTTAAATTCTCATTTTAAAACTAGAGTTCATTTAAGTCCATTGTATCCAATTCAAATCCAAGCTCACAAGTCCCCTGTATTTTGCTCTGAATTTCGGCAACCTTCCGGCGTCTCTCCAGTTTAGGGGAAAACTCAAGAGACATAGCCTTCCCCTCCACGCCACATGGGCGCTTCAAGTAGATGTCGGATGACACCTCGGGCGCAATTCTTCAATCCCAGCGCTTAAGGGTCTCTAGTACCTGTTTAAAAGAGCATAATTTTCTTTCCCCCATTACGCTACATGAGCGCTTAAGGGTACTTAGTTTTCATCATCCTCACCCTACGTGAGCACTCCGAGGCTTACCCGCCTCGTCGCGAGCGTCGCACTAGTTTCCCTCCTATCGTGCTACGTGAGCACGTAGGGAGGTTTGCCAGCTCGCCGCAAGCGTCGAGTGCGGTGTTGGCTCATGGATCGAGGCAAGAGAAGGTCTCTCTTTTTTTTAAATTAATTCTAATTAATTATGATTAATAGTAATTAATTATAATTAATATTAATTAACTATAGCAAATTATGAGTACTATTAAATAATTATAATTAAAAATAATTAATTATAATTAATATTAATTAACTATAGCTAATTATGAGTACTATTAATTAATTATAATTAAAAATAATTAATTATAATAAGCTTTAATTAATTATACTTAGTTATGATTAATAATAATTAATTAAGATTAATAATAATTAATTATAATTAATTATAATTAATTATTATTAAGATTAATTAACTAAAATAAAAAATAATTAATTATAATTATTCTTAATTAATTATATTTAATAATAATTAATTTAAATTTAAAATAGAATTAGTTATAATTAACATTAATTATAATTAATTATAATTAATATTAATTAACTAAAATTTAAAAAAAAAGTTACAAGATTTATAATGGATTTGTGCTGGATTTGAAAGGATTTGACGGGATTTATACAGGATTAATGCAGGATTTGAGCAGGATTTATGCTAAATCCTGCCAAACGGATTTGATTGCCCCGTAAATCTCATGGCAGAATAAATCCTTTGTTTCCCTCTTTTAACCTTAAAAGTTCATCAGGTTTACAGGATTTGGCTGAAGAAGCTTAAGTGAGGGAGAAAGTTACCTTCACTCTGAGCTCGCTCCCGTCGTCACTCCCAATCAAAAATGTCGTAACATCCAATCCGACGAGAAAGGGAACATCGTCGAGGGAGCCAGTCGTCGGGATTAGGGTGGTAGGGGCGACAGCCTGCGGCTAGGGCTTCGGGAAGATCAGCACAGCAGATGAAGCTCCGATCGATTGGAGACTTCGGTCGGTAGTGAGGAAGGAAGAAAGCGATCGGCTAAGGCTTGCAGTTGGCTGAGAGAATCAGCGGCAGAGATTGAGAGGAGTCGAGGATTTTGATGGGAGCTTGTGGACAGGGCTTCGGTCGTGAGAGGGGGGATCGCGAGCGAGAATGATCACGGAAGGCCCTTTCTCCCTCGTTTTAACGACGCAATTCGTGCATAGATCGTGCGAATCACGTCATCGACGTTTGAAGAGCAGCAGAGGACATCCGATTATGAGATCGTGGGATAGAAGGTGGCGTCGACGTGTGAGAAATGACGTTGAATAGGTACGACTGATTTTTTTTTTTTTTTTGCCTACGGTATAAGGGTCAACAGGTTTGTATGGGATAATTAGTGACTTAGTGAAAGTTTCTTGGATACCAGAGTTATCATGCGATCTTGATTCATGGCAAGAGGCAGAACCAAAGAAGGGTCAGTTTTATTGGCCATTTCATGTTTAACTATTATCATGTTTTAGGAAGCCTTAGAATTATGAGAGAATGTGCAAGGTAGAGAAGTAATAGAGGATTGAAAATAGAGAAAGATGAAAGATAGAAATATTGCCAAATGAAAAAAATATGAGAGAATAATACTATACTTTTCATAATTACAAATGATAATAAAGGCAAAAACATGATTTATAGTGTATGTTGAGTCTAGAATAGAACGAAAACAATGAAAAAAAATTATGCCATAATCAGATTAATAAAAAGGAAAAAAAATAGGAAAGATATTAACATAATATTTTATAATGAATGTAGCAAACAATCACATTCAATATAAGCTAGATGAAAAGCTTCATTCAAAGCCAATAGTTGGCAACAACTTTTTATGAAGGGAGTGCCTAGCAGGAGGTGGAAGGTGTAGCTATGGCCTTGTATGGAAAGAGGTATATTTGCAAGGAGCTAGGCAGTAAAGCAAGTGAATGACATGTAAAGAGCAACTGAGGGATAATCAGGCGCCCTCAGAAGGCAAGCGATTGCCATTCGATGGCCGAGAAGTTGGAGTGAACTGGTGTAGACACTACGGTAGGCACTTGCTAGGAAGACTATGGAATTACAGGAGTTGATTGGAGGTTTCATAATGAATGTTGGACCAAAAACAGGGTAGTTGCAAGTTGGCCACTGGTGTGCAACTAAATTAATTGCAGCAGCATGAATTAAGGAGCTGGTTTCAAGATTTCTACATTTCACCTTAGGTCAATGCGTTCACCCCATGTTAACAAAATCCCTTAGATAATATGACACATATTTGCCAAAAAAAAGAAGGTTGGGTTAACTATATTTATTGACTAAGTTAATCAATGTCCATGACTACATGAAACAATAAAATTATAAGATCATGATCAAGTTTGTCATCACTCTTCCACCATCCCCTCTAAGTCAATAGTGGTATATTCTTTCCCAATCCAAGATATTGCAACTGAAAACAAGCAAGGTACATTTTATGGAGTAGCTTTACTCAAAATTTCCCTCTCATGATTAAAAGAGAGAATTAAATACAAGACCTGTACATGTAGAAAATCTTACAACCATAAAGTTCTTGTAAGAGGGCTAAATCTCTGGGTAATAACTGAGCTAATATCTAATGCCTGATAACAAATTGACCCATAAAGCAATCAAACATAAACCGAGTGCAGATTTTAAAAGCCTGCATAAACTTAAATTAATTTCGAAATTTAGAAATTAAAAGAAAAGACTATAAGATGTGAGAAGTTTATACATATTTCAAAAGTACATGATAAGCTTCAAATATATGCACCAGTCGTACATGCAATTTTACCATTTCTAAAATATTACCAAAAAACCATATGATCCAAACAACAACAATTGAATTGAAAACTTTCGAAATTAACTTTAGGACCATTCAAACTCCGATATCAACAAATTTATAGTCAAATTGAATGGTTCAATGGAATGAACCCAACAACACCAAAAATGTTATGATCCAAATTCAAATGAGCCCAAATCAAGAACTTAAAATCTACTTCAAAATTATAACACTATTTGATGGACCAAATGAGTTATGAATTTAATATGTTCACAGTCAAAACAAACATCTCATTGAGTGAAATCCAACGATCTTAAATCATTAAATTCTAATGACATTAAGGCACTTAAATGCCTAAGGAAAGACCTACTAAATGAGATAATCAATAGAGGCCGTCCAACGGAGTATTTTGGAGATTTTGGCTAAAATTGCCCAAATATCATTCACAAAAATTATAAATAGACTCTTATTATTTACATTAGAAGGATTTGTAGTTGGAGAGAGCATAAAGGTTTGAAGAAATCAAGAGCTCCACCCAATGATCATTGCCAAAAACTATCATAGCTTGAACAAAATTATCATCATCGCTTGATTGAACTATCTGATTGTCATCACTCAGTTGTCCACTCCAGATCATCATAGTTTGATTATGATCATTAAACATATTATCCAACGATTGTCTCTAGCAACCACCATTCATCGAGAACACTGATATGTACTGATTGACTTTCATCTTTTGATCTCCATCACGCTTCATAATTTCTCAAGCATTCTCTATTCCACCTATAGCAGACCAAGCTAGGGTTCCATACGTCATAATCTTGTATTCTCTAATTGAGTAGAAGAGCGAACTTCTATACTCTTACATGATAGATTATTTCATTCGGGATAGGCACCATAGTTTTTTCCCTTTCTAGATTTTTTTTTTTTATAAAAACTCTGGCCTCTTTATGTGCAGATCTTTGTGTAACACTAAGATTAGAAATTCTAAATCCACCACTATAAATTTTCTAACATGCAACAAATATAAAAATACAAATTGGAATTTTTCCTTTATTCAACTATTTTTTAGTTTTTGCAAGAAAATGTCTAGGTGAACCAAAAGAGGAATTGTGAATTGTAAAAGTTTACTCAGGAAGCTGTCTAACATTGTCAGAATCTGGAAGCTGCTGAAGTCTGTTCTTAAGCAAAGGCATCCCACTCTCAAAGCATGGCAAAACATTATCCCCAAAGTAGAACCTTTCCTGTAGATAACAGAAGTAAAAATGAATATTGGGTGAAAATCAAAATTTATCTAGTTCAACAGTTTTAATGGCAGGAATCTGTCTTAGAGGTAACAGAAAAGAGTGTAAATCAAATATATCAGTAAATACACATATTATCAAACTAACCTGCAAAGCATGGATATCAAAAATCACTAAACTGCTTGGTCCTCCCCTTGAAATCGGTATGTTTGACAAGATTCTAGCAAGAGTGAAAGCTGTTGCTACATCTCCTTCTTCTTCCATACGCTCGTAAGATCCCGTAGGAAAGAATGGAAGGACTACAGTAAATGAGGAGACGAACAACCTTGGTAGAGCATAGATGATTGATAACTGCTCAAATATTACCCCAGGAGAACTAAATGAGGCCAAAAAGGAAACATGTTGTCCACGAATTCCATGAGCATTAGAGATGAATAAGTTGGGAAACCCATCTTCAAAGTTCCTACAAGAAAATTATGAAAGAAAACTTTATCAATATATGAAATAAGACTAGCATCGTAGAAATGTAAACCTAGGTGACATAAGAATAAAGAAAAATATATCCTAAAAAGAAAGAATTTAACAACAGAATAAACTAAATTTCTCAGTTTAATTTCACACCAAATTCAAACAAATCAACCAAGTGGTTGAATATTAAAGAGAAACTGAAAGAGCTTTCTAGAACAATTAACATGGTATTCCCGAAGAGGATTTAAATTTCAAATGTTGTTCATCATATGAAAAGGCCAGTAGGATTTAAGGTGCTCACTAACAATTAAGAATCCTCTTACGAGGGAGAGAACGAGTTTAACAAAGCTAGATTTTCTTTTATTCATGCCCTTTTGGGCCAGCTCCTTATTACCCTAATGCATTGATCCATGTCCCCTTGAGATACATTTTCTATAAAAGGAAATTAAAAAATTCACCTGAGTTCTAATAAAGACTCATTCGTAACAAACTATGTATGTATTCCTGCATTAATATTGGATCCAAATTTGTTCTTGAATGACATCCGACTTCATGTAACTGATAGGTTAGAACTGAAAAAACTATGTTAGATTCGAGTGACTGTGGACAATTAGAAAAGCTTTGGAGTCTATAAATAAAATCCACAAGTAATATGAAGCAAAAAATCCAAAAAATATCTCTTCATCCTTTATTTATAGAGCTCTAGGGTCTATAGGGAAAGCTACACCTATAAAAATAGAAAATACAATATATGGCATGACTAATACAAATTGACAGTGACATTTGGCCTAATCTAGTCAATGCTCACAAGAATCCCTACCTTCGACGTGACTCAAAGCTCTTAGGCGAGTGTCATTTGTGAGTCTTCAGGGGCGAGTGCCTTATGCAAGTTTTCAGGATCTGGCATATAAGGCCAGTCTATGAAGGCAAGTACTCTATGAGCAGGGGCAAGTTCATATAGGCCCTATCAAGACCTCTAGGCATGAGGGGTGAATTCTCTTAGATAGAGAGAACAAGGAACCAAGGATTCACTTATCCTGGGAGTTGTAGCCATGAGCTTCTGAGATGCCAGCTTCATGTAGCTGGACCAATAATGTCAATTATAGGTAACTGGTCTTAATTGTGGATAGCTACTATGGATGAGTGAGGCCTGTCAACGAGAATGTCCTCTAAGGTTTAGACAAGTTTGAGGTAAGTTCTTTGCTAACCCTTGATGAGGGTGATGGCACCTTGGTTTGACCCACTAAAGTGAGTCTTCGTAATATGATCCCACCAAAGGAAAGCGGCCATGAATCCATGGATTGGCACCAACCAACTTACTACGAGGTCACGTTCGTTTAAGGCGAGTTCTCTTCAACAATGTAACAATCTTGATCAAGTCTCATGATGGAAACTTAACAAAAACCTATGATTTATCTACATGGGCATATATGAGTATACAATTAGTACCACGATTCACTTAACCCATTGAAAGATGAGTTGAGAAAAAGACAATCAAATACGAGTATTTACTATTTTCACCAAACAGTAAAAATAAGAGTAAATAGAGACTACTACCTTATTATTATTAAGGCCATGAGTATCGTGCAAATTCCTCATTATGACTTTGAATCGACCCCACGCACTATCTCAACCTATAAGTAGCGAGTAATGAGCATGATGCTACCACATTCTTTTCTTCATCTCCCTGCTCTAGTAGATGTCTCACTCAATATGACTGACATGAACACAGCCAAGCTAGTTTATGTGAGTCTTAAGTAGTTAAGAAGGCCATCCTTCACAACTGCAAGCTAGAGGAGGGCAAGGAAAAAAAGTCTAGCTTGCTAGTGAGCAAGGAGGTGGTGCCAATTGAGGTGAGTGCGCCCATTGCATTGGGTTTGAGTGGACCAGCGGCGACTGTGCCGGAGGAGTGGTGATAGTTGTGATAACCTGAGATTTGGAAAATAGTTTTAAAAGGAAAATCTGGAAAAGCTGGACTGGAGCGCTGCAGCTAGGGGTGTCAATAGTGGACCCGACCCGAAAACCCGACCCAAAACTGACCCGAAAATTTCGGGTTGGGTTGACCCAAACCCGAAGCGGGTCGGTTTGGGTCTGGAAAACCGACCCGTTTGCAAAACCGGGTCGGGTTTGGGTTTACCCAGAAACCCGAGAATGACCCGGAAAAACCCGTCATTGCTTTGCTTCCCATCGTTGGCTCGTTGCTTTGCTTCCAATCAAAATGTTAACTTCCGATCCGACTGGAAGGGAACATCGTCGATCCAAGGAACTTAGGAGCGAAGTCGAACAGCAACGAAGGAGCCAGCGAGGTGGAAAGTTCTTCACAGCAAGCAAACTCCCGTCGTTGCTTCCGATCAAAATGTTGTAACTTCCGATCCGACAGGAAGAGAATGACATCCAAGGAGCGAAGTTGAATAGCAACGAAGGTGCCGACAAGGCAACAAGGCTGCGAGCGAACTCCCGTCGTTGCTTTAGTGCTTCCGATCAAAATGTTGTAACTTCCGATCCGATGGGAAGAGAACGTCGTCTAAGGAGCAAAGTCGGACAGCAATGAAGGCGCAGACAAGGCTGCCAATGAACTCCTATCGTTGCTTCGATGCTTCCGATCAAAATGTTGTAACTTCGGATCCAACGAGAAGAGAACGTCGTCCAAGGAGCGAAGTCAAATAGCAACGAAGGCGCCGAACAAGTTTACGGGTCGGGTTGGGTTGACCTGACCCCGAAGCGGGTCGGGTTCGGGTTCAAAAAATTGACCTGTTTATAAAAACGGGTCGGGTTGACTTGAACCTGAATAGTGTCAGGTCAGTTCCGAGTTCGACCCGAACCCGACCCGTGACCCGAAATTGACACCCCTAGCTGCGGTGTTGTGCTTACGAGCACAACGATGCTAACAAGAGCTAGGAAAGCGCCGCCATGGTGCCGAGCTATCTGTTCTACAATAACTCTAGGAGCGGTATGCAACACTGCAGCATCGGATTCAGCGCGCTGTGGCACTATGCACTAAAAAATATTTTTTTTATTTTTAATATAAATTTCTTCACTCAATCACTCCTCCCCTCCTTACTGCTTGGCTTGTCGGGTATGGAAAGGAAAAGAGGAGGAGAAGATGAGAGAAGTAGCAGAGAGAGAGAAGAGAGAAGGCCATTCGGGTCTTTTCGTCCATCAATTTTATTCTGGAATTTCTTTTAACCATGATAGATAACCTGAATCCTACCTTTTTTTTAGTGGTTTTGTGTTTGATAAATTTAACCACTGTCAAATTGATAAAAATATATTTTTCTCGTGGCTTATTGAGCTTTCACCATGTAACTTTTTTATATGATAAATATGATTCTTATGAGCATTTTAACTGTAATATTATTAAATTTCACTGGGTAAAATGATAGTTAAGATTTTCTAATGCTAATTGATAATATTAAGATTATTATGCATTTCACTGATTAAAATATAATTATTACATACTATTACATTTTATACATTATATTGTATTGCATAGAGAAAGTGATATAACTTATACATAATAAATGTGGTATTTGCATGTGAGCAAGGAAGGCTGACTGTAAACACTATAATTAAAAATATGGGTTGGCCATTAAAATATGATACCCTATATAGAAGGATATGCCGATGGATTTTTCTTAAAATAAAAATTTATGGAATAATATTGGGTGTTAGCCTGTAATTGATTGATTGAATTATGACAACAGACAGAGAGTAATAACTCTTAATAATTTATTAAAAGCCATCTGTAAACTAATTTGAGATTTACAAGCATGTACAGGGGCTTGTGATGAATATAAATATCTGTAAGTAGAAGCAAGAGGTTCGTTAGTGCACAACAACCTACCTGCCTAAAGCAGCAAACAACCCGTAATGTGACGCCATGCGACCGGATCCACAACACATATACAAGCGGACAGAAGGTGTGTACGAGCTTCCGAATAGAACGCTAGATTCAAATTATAGTTGCCAGCATATCTGATCAGCATTAAACGTTCTAAAATGCCCCCACACATGCACTACAATATGTATACACAAACACCGAAGCGCACATGCGTATATATTAATTTCGATACATATAAAAAAAGCAAACATGCATGGGCCCCGACAAACATGTTACGGGTACATAAATGACATCTAAGGATGTTGTGTGGGTCAAATGATGAACTCAAGTTCAAGCCCGCTCTTCTATGCGGGTAGATAGGAGTCGACACGATTCGAACCATCAAACAAATATACGGCCACGGTATCGATCAGGGTATTTGTTTTATACATTCATGTTAGGCTTTCAAGGCTGATAAATAAGAAAATTCATAAATAAAAATATAAAAGTCGGCAAGGAACCCGATCCTCTGTCAGCATCTAGACAGAGTCAATAAAATTCAATAGATAATGATAAAATGCCCCTTAAATCCCACATGGCCCCCGGCGAGCCTGTTATAGGCACACACGTGACGTCTAGAGATGCTGCGCGGGTCAGACAATAAACCCAAGTTTGAGCCCGATCCTTCTATGCAGGTTGATAGGAGTCAACACGGCTCGAACCATCAACAAATATACGATTGCAGTGTCAACTGGGATATTTATTTTATACGTTCATGTTAGGCCTTCAAGATCTATAATAAGAGAAATTCATTAATAAAATCATACAACCGACTTGAACCTGATCATCTGTCGACAACAAATAGAGTCAATAAGGCTCAATCAGCAAAATACAAATGCCCATAAGATACCCCGACGATGGCCGTGTTGCACGTAAATCTCAACTGAATGAGTTAATTCTAAATATTTCAAATACCACCCAAATGCCCAAGAAGCTCAAAAACCCAAAACTACCCAAATTCAAAATATTTAAAATTGAAATTAACAGTCAAAACACTTAAAGCAAAACTCATCCACCCTCCGTAATAGTTTGCCGAGGTGGACAAATTCAAATGTCACTTCAGCTCACAAAGAGTTAATGTCAGGTCGAGAATATCACTAGAATTCATTCTTAAATAGTCTCTTGCCAGCAAAGATGTGGCACATGTCGTTTAACCGATAATTTTGCTGCCAAATAGCATCGCAGATAAACGCTTATGACCGGGGCCCTCTGAATTGGGTGATTTTGCCGCCAAATGACATCACTAAATTACGGTTATGGCCAGAGCCCGTAAGCTCCCCAATGGCAGCAAATCCTTGAGATATAAATCAATATGGTATAATCGATAGGGCACAAAGTCTTTTGTTAGCTAAGATGGATTCAGATTTATCCCCTTAAATAAACATTCACCCCAGATCTATGAGGTATCCTTGGATGAAGCAACCCATGGCTACCGACAATGATCCTTCTATAAGGTTGGGTCGGCTACCTCCTCTGACTAAGTAGACTAGAGACCACGATGGCCCGGGACGACTAAATCATGGGATCTTGATCGGGTTCATCATCATCCCCCCACCATCTGCTTTAAGTGCAAGATGGTGAAATTTATAATTTTAAATATCAAATCTTCAAACATCTAAACCCATATTGCTATTATATGCCAGATACACGTATCTCTACGTATCTGATTGACGACTAGCCTTAATCGAAAATTCTCTCTCGTTATCGGGAGGGGTAATTAACTATAGAGGCTTGCGCCTATAGGAAACCAAAACATAGATCATAAAGTCCTCTCAAAATGAGGGTGAAATCCCTAGGTGTGTCTTATCTCCAAACCCAATCCGTCTTCCTAAAATTTACCCCAGAACTTAAACTGTTAAAACTACCCCGAAAAGAAGAGGGGAGGCTGGGCTACGAATTTTCGGAGCCCACACTTGGCCAACTACAACTCATGCAAGGCTGGCCACTCCACTCCACTCTAAATAAGCCATTTAAGTAGGTGAATTAAGATGGCTAACACAACATATAATTGTAAACACACTTACAAAAACACTTCCACATACGAGATAATATATTCACATAAAGAAAATAACAAAAATAATCTAATTCTTGAGTCCTTACTCTAGTAAAGCCCTCCTAATCTTGGATATTGTAATTGAACCTCCCTTCTCTTGATTAGCTCTATGTTTTACATCTGTCTATCAATTTTGGTTGACAAATATCTAATATTTAAATAAAAATTTATAAAAGTTTTATGAATAATTAATAAAGAATTTTTTTATATATTCCCTTATTATTTTCGCAATAAACCTCCAAAATATTAGAAAATAGGGGAAGTAAATTTACATCCAAATATCTAGAAAATTGGGTTCAAGCTAAGTCAACCCAATTCAAGCTAACTCGGTTTACTCAGACTCGGTTCCAGAGGGACTCACCATTCTATGAATGAATTCACCTCAAGCAAACGACTAAGATCTAAGAACTCATTCCAGTCAGACGAAAGTAGCCTATTAGCAAGTAAAATCTATGAAGTCAGCCTGGTGACAACTTGAGGGGGTGACTTACTTTTGGAAACTATTGATCAACTATTCAACTATTCGACCATCAATATATGTTAAGCCAGAGACTTCTTAAGAGCTCGACAGACAACTTCATCAAATCAAATATTTTAATCAGGCTATATAACTATTGTATATTTCTTCTATTTTTTGTATAGCTATTTATGTAGCATGTTTTACAGCGATTAAACCCCAACTCAATTCTATAAATAGAGAATCAAACTTTTAACTTAAGCTTCGTTTGGGACGGCTTTCTTACTGCCTTTTAAAATAATTTTTTTGTACAAAAATTAAAATTTTTGTACTAGGAAGCTGAACGAAGCCTTAGTTTACACAATGTTTTATACCCAAACTCATTTTAAAAAAAATTCAGAGTTTCTCGCCCTAGAATTCTTTTTCTCTATATTTTTGTGCTTTTTTTCTCTCTATTCTCAGTATAGATTAGACAAAAACCATATATTTTTTCTTTATATGAGTATAATGAAAAGAGCTCTTCAAACAAAAAAGAAATCCTAAATTTAATTGATAATCATTACATATTTTTCCCCAACAAATTCTCAGCATTAATAAACCAAACTTCAAGCACAAATTGCATTGCTGATTCATGCGCTAGCAATAACAATTTCCAGATCATGATATTCTTATGGGTAAAAAAAAGACAATGCAATGAAATTCACGGAATATTCTACCTCCAATCGATGCTCCTTAGCTCAATTGCATCGCTCTCCATGGCGATAAGCTCCGCGAGGTTCCTCATCTCTTCGCAGAAGAAGAGGCAGACGTTCTTCTTCGACCTCTTGGGAGATAGCGCAAGGGATGTCACCACCGGCGACGCCACCATCATGGACGGCGAGGAAGAATAGCTCCGACTGGCATGGATTGCTTCGTTGTTTCTCCCGTAATAGAGATCAAGATCCCTGAGTTCTGATCGGATCAGTGTATTCCTCCTCGAAAATAGCAACGGTCTGGCTGCGGTGGGTGACCCGTGCTGGTTTAATTCACCTCTGGAGACGTTGCGGGTAGGTATGAGGTTAACGCTTCGGCAAAAGGACGCTGCTGCCATTTGTGCCTCTCTCCAAAAGCAGAGTCTCTCTCTCTCTCTCTCTCTCTCTCTCTCCTCTTTTCCGAATCGAGATTAGAGGCAGGAATTTGGAGTCTCGTGAAGTTTCATGGTTAATTTTCAGTCTCGTCAAGTTTGAGTTTGATGATTAGCGTATTTATTTTTAGATTCATATAATATAAATCAATTAGTTTAGATTTAAATTGTACTACTCTTTTAAAAAATTTAATAATCATTTTAAATAAATTTTATTAAAACATTTTTTTCCTCCTTATAAGAAGAGCGAACTCTAGTTCTAAAGTTTGATCTGCTACTCGCTAAGAGATTTTTAATTTTTGGAATTAATTTTGAAATAAAAAATGAAACCAACTTTTAGATTTGCTTGCATCTATATTTGTAGCCTTAGTGGTCATTTTGTTGGAAGATTTAGCCAAATTTAGGTAACTTTTAAGCTAAATTTTGTCATTTAGTATTCCATTGAAGTACTTGAAAAAATCATGGTTCAATAAGATCTAGTAGTATTCAAACACATTAAAACATCTTAAGAATATTGGAAAATTATGAAATGAAACAAAACTATTCTAGATAAATCCCTCTGGATGTTCCAAATTTTCTTAACCCTTTAAGCTTCTTAATTTTCCCACACTTAAACCTAAAATTATAAATTAGGTTAATCAAACTCGCGCCCTACTTATTAATTAACCTCTACTGCTTTAACCTTTAAGGTCACTTCTCCTCCAAACCAACTAAGACATTTACACCATTCTCAAAACCTTGCTAAACCCCTACAAGTCTAATTGAACCACCATTTAGAACCGAGTCAAGGGTTACATCAATTATGTGTCATAACTATAAGTTTTACATACTCTTAAATGAATATTTGTTGCTTTTCTTTCCCAAGGATCTTATGGTGATGTCACGGATTTATTGTTACTGTATTATTCTAGTTCTTCTGCCACTAGATAGTTATTATTATCGATCTGGTTAACGTTACTATTTGATAATATTGATTCAATGTACTTATACTAAGCATGTGATATACTGAGCACATGATATAGGAGGCCTAGATAGCATGTGTACATTATTATATGATTTTGTTGCATTGATTTGATTTTGACAGTCTTTATCGATATTTTGATTTGATATTTTATCTGATTACGGAGACCTAATTGATTTATAGATTTGACACTCGTACTGGATTACTACTTTACTAGCTGTTGTACCAAAGTGTTTTATTGTTTACAGATTCTACTCCTACTGCATTTAAATTTTACTATTCATGCACTTATTCAATGATCATATGACTGCTACTACTACGATTTGATCATTAATATGCATATTTCTCCTTTACCGTGCTTTGAATTCAGTTATAGATTTTGGTGACCTCCTGAATTTTTAGCTCATTATATGTGGTTAAATGATTTCAGGTTAGGGCAGGCGAGCACAAGTGTGAGGTTTGACAGGATTTTTCAAGTTTTTTTTTTGTTCTGGTTATTTTTCTGTACTCATGATAGAGTAGTTATGATATGATTGTGTAGATCCTGAGTAGTGTATACGATTTTATAGAAAATGAATTATAGAATCTATTTTTGTTGTTATTACAAATAGATGATATTAGATAGCCCTAGTTATTGTTTATTAAAAGAATAATTCTTCTAATTTAGATTCTGGAGCATCACAGTTTATACCTTTATGAGATATTAGATCTAAAAAGAAATTATGTATTTTATATATCAAGCTATATCGTTAGAATTAATGACTTCTTGCTTAGAGTAGAAGTGAGTGTAGGGTTACTCCATTATCTATGATAGAGAGATGCTTCTCTACCTTTATGTGCTAAAATATGAGAGTACTAATAACCCTTATAGTGTTGCAAATCTAATTCGAGTATTGTTATTTTGATAATAACAAATATTATTATTCATGTTACTGCTTCCTCCCGTTTCTGTGATATTCTATTTCGTGTTGTGTGTACTAACATTTCAAGATTACAGTCCGTCGTTCATTTGTAATTCAGATCAGCTTAAGACTGGATAGATCAGGGTTAAAGTCGATATTCATTTTATTCTGTATTTTTTCCTTTCTTGAGTCATATGTTATAATTTGGTGGATATCTTTACAGAGTAACCTTGCACATATACAGGGGACAGAGAAAAAGGATTTTTGAGAAGTTCTTCTTTTCAAGTGAATCATACTATACGATTTATCTTTTGTACTGTATGATACGTGTAATGTACTGTACGATTTTAATTCGTACTGTATGATCTGCACAACTCTGTCAAACCTAGCCGCTATGGGCCTAATTAAGCTGATTGTACAGTATGATTTAAGTTCGTACTGTACGCCTTAATTGAAATTATTTCCTAATTAACCCCTCGATATCAGGAAATCAAACCATGGACAATTATTGTGATCGATTGTACCGTACGATTGATAGAGTATGAAATTGTCCATCCAAGAGATCGTACCAAATAAAAGCCATGAAATTTAAACTAGTCATGCTGTATGATTTTAATCGTACTATACGACTAATAGTCCGAAGTTGGTCGTCCCAAGCATCGTCCCATTATAAATGAATAAAATTCTAAATATCACACTATATGATATTTTTCTCATACCGTATAATTTGTTTAACAATTGTACAGTTTGTCTCGATGAACTTGCTGGATGATTTAGAATTACACTGATCGTATCGTACGATATGTGTATCATACCGTATGAACAGAAGATAAATTTCTTAAAATTTAGGATTTTTTTAAGCCCACTATTTAAGGAATTATATTAACCCTTGAGAATATCTTTTTTATTGTTGTTCTAACCTAAGAGAGTTTAAAGAATGAGGATAGTTTGGGGAAGAGAGAGAGGATCTTATGAGAGGGCGTTTGTGAGGGGTTTCACAAAGGTTGCTCCAAGCAAGGATTCGATCGTCTTCTTCCTTCTTCTTCCTTCTTCTTCCTTGGTGGCTCTAGGGAGACAATCATCAGCATCAGATCCAGGTTCTCTGCCTACTCCAGGAAGGAGTAAAAGGATTCTCGGGTTCTCTGCCTTCACCAAGAGAGTGAAAAAGGATTGTTAGGTTCTCTGCCTACTCCAGGAAGGAGTAAAAGGATTCCTGGGTTCTCTGCCTTCACTAGGAGGGTGAAAAAGGATTGTCAAGTTATCTGCCTACTCCAGAAAGGAGTAAAAGGATTTCCCGGTTATTTGCCTTCACTAGCAGGGTAAAAAAAGATTATTAGGTTCTCTGCCTACTCCAGGAGGGAGTAAAAGGATTCAAGGTTCTCTACCTCACCGGGTTGGTAGAAAGATTTTGTAAGGGCTTCTCTGCCTTGTTGTGGGAGCAAAAGGAGAGTCACTTCTATTTAGTGCAATACTTGGAGAGGGAGTCTCCAAGGAGTGGACATAGGTCAAGTTGACTAAACCACTATAAATCTGGTGTGTTCTTTTTGATTATTTTTCTGCACTTTAATTTCCGTATTTTTCTATGATTTAATCTGTGGTTGAAAACTCTGATTTTGTTAACTAATTCTGCACAAGTTGTTTATTTTAAAATATTCAAAAAGATTTTTAATTTCTCATTTTGTTAAAGAAATTTTTAAATAACTAATTCACCCCCCTTTTGGTTAGCCTCGGGACTAATTCTTTAGGGTTTAACCACCCTCATGAACTTTCAAATGATATCAGAGTGGGATTTATAAATTAAGCTTTAGAAAACTTTTAAATTTTGATCAATAGTTAACTTTGGTAATCGCAACACCGTGGAAGGCTATTCAATTACTCTACCACCTCTATTTGATAATATTCTTTTTAATTTTTAGAAAACTCGCATGTCCACCTTTTTACAATCAATCGATTATCATATGTGGATGCTTGTTAGGGAGGGTTATTTTGCACCTTATAGACTTATAAATGGTGTTAAAATTGAAATTTCTTTTACTAAATGGACAACTAATGATAGAGATCTAGTACAGCTAAATACTAAATATTTGAACTATTTTTTTTGTATTAAAATCTGAAGATTATATGCGTGTTTTCACTTGTTCTACTGGTAAAAAAATTTGGGACAAATTTTGCATTACTTTTGAAGGAACAAATAAAGTTAAACAATCTAGGCTGAACATCTTACTTCATGATTACAAACTTTTTCACATGAAACCTAATGAAACAATTTCTGAAATATATACTAGGTTTAAACAAATTGTTACATCCCTGCATGACCAATAAAAGAACTCATAAATTAGGAAAAAGTGAATAAGATTCTGAGATGTTTACCTTAATTCTTCCTATGATGCAAAAATTACTATCATTACTAGATCTAAGGACTTAAATATTTATTCAATTGATAACTTACTTGGATCACTAATTGCTTTCGAGTAAGGAGTGAACCAAAGGCAGCCTACTGCAGGTGATAAAAAAGGAGAAAACTGTAGCCTTGAAGGCTAATGATTCTGACATTGATCCTTCTAGTTCTGATGATGATGACATTGCTTTAAAAATAAGACAATTTAAAGCTTCTTAAGAAAAAATAAAAGCATCATTAGAAGTGAAATAAAGATAAGAATAATAAACATTCTAAAGTTTCTTCTGATGTTATTTATTTTGAATCCATGAAGCCAGAGTATCTAAAGTCTTATTTCCCAACTCTGAAGGCTCACCTAAGCAATGAGAAGGGTAAGAAAAAAACCTAAGTTTAAGAAGGATAAGAAACAGATTCAAAAGACTTTCTAGGCAGACTCAGCATCAAAATCCTCTGAAACTGAAATAGAAGAGAAGGTAACAAACCTGTGTTTAATGGCTGATGATCATCTTGATCAGTCTGATCAAGAAGAGGTATGTGAGCTTACATATGATTAATTACTTGAAGTTTCAGAGAGAATTCATTCTTCATACAGGAAGCTCAAGAAAGCACATGTTAGCCTCAAAATTGAATTTTTAATCTGCAGAAAAAGCATAAAATTCTAAGGAAAGATCATTCCACTCTGGATAGCAGTCACATGGCTTTACTAGAGGAATTTGATTCCTTGAACAAAAATCATCTTAATTTAACTACTGAGCATGATTCCTTGAAAATATTGCATGTTGAATTACAAAAAGAATACAAGTACTTAGATACTCTTGCATCTGATTTAGATAGTAGGGAGCATGCATTAAAAAGAAAAAATTCAATTCTTGGAAGTGCAAATAAGTTTTTAGAAGCTGAATTAACTGCCTTAAAGGAAAATAAAAAATCACCTGCATTGGAAGAATTTCATAAAATTTTAATAAAGCATGCATCATTCAAACCTAGGAAGAGGCATTATAACCCAAATAGATTAGTAAAACTTTTTTTTGTTGTTAGATATTTTTCTTGTGGCATGCTAGGACATATCTCCCACACTTGCACCATTTATCGAAGAAACGTTTAGAGTAGAGAACAAAGTTATAAAATTTACATCATAGCATGCATGCATCTCACTCCTCTTTCCATAAGATGGGACCCAAAATTATTTGGGTTCCCAAATTTAATATCTGATGATTTTGTAGGTGTGCTCTCACAAAAGGCCTCGTGAGAGCATGTAGTACCTGGATAGCGGATGCTCAAGGCATATGATTGGAGATGCAAATCAATTCATTTTGCTGGAGGCCAGGGCAGGAGGCAAGGTAACACTTGGAGACAACACCACCAAGAGAGTGGTGGGATCAGGTATAATTGGTGATTCAAAAATTTTATCATTGAAAATATTTTACTTGTAGATGAATTAAAACATAATTTGCTCATCATCAGCCAACTCTACGATAAAGGCTTCAACATAAAATTTCTGCCAACTAGTTGCATTATAAGCTTAAATAATAAAGTTATTTTACAGGAAAAAAGGATTAACAATATTTATATACTGGATCTAAATTACTTTAAAGCTGATACTGCTCTTTGCTTAAAAATAATTACTGATGAATCATAGTTATGGCATAGGAGATTGTGTCATGCAATCATGAAAAGCCTTAGGAAGATCACCCAAAAAAACTTAGTGAGAGGTGTCCCAAAACTAGAGTTCATTAAGGACCACCTGTGTGGTACATATTAGTTAGAAAAGCAAGTCAAATTCTCCTTCCACTCAATCAAATACAATAACACTAGCAAACTCTTAGAAGTCCTTCACATGTATCTCTTTGGACTAGTCAGCACTTTAAGCCTAGGAGGAAAAGTCTTTGGGTATGTGATAGTTGATGATTATTCGAGGTTTACTTGAGTTAGATTTCTATCTCATAAAAGTGAATCATTCGAGGAGTTTAGATCTTTTTCTACTTGGATTTAGAGAAAACTATGTTGTGAAATCTTAACCATTTATAATGATTATGGTGGAGAATTTGAGAATGAAAATTTTAAATCTTCTTATAAGGAGCAAGGGATAGATCATAATTTTTCATCTCCTAGGACCCCTCAGTAGAACATGATAGCTAAAAGGAAGAACATGACCCTAGTAGAAGCCGTTAAAGTCATGTTAGCTGAATACTCACTTCTTAAATACTTTTAGGAAGAAGCGGTGAATACAGCCTGCTACATTCTGAATAGGGTAAATCTTAGATCTAAGCTGAACAAGACACCCTATGAAATTCTTAAGGGTAGGGCTCCCAACCTCTCTCACCTTCGTGTTTTTGGATGTAAAGTGTTCATTCCTAATAATGGGAAAGTTTGATCCAAAATATGATGAAGGAGTGTTCCTAGGTTACTCAAGTGTTAGAAAATCCTATATAGTCTTCAATACAAGAACACTAATAATTGAGGAGACCACTCATATTGTATTTGATGGATCTAATAATTCTGGAGGGTCTATGGAAGAAGAAGAAAAGGTTGTAGAAGTCACCCAAGGAGTAGAATCTCTAAATATGGAGGAAAAGGTAGAACATGAAATTTCTTTGCCAGAGAATAGAGATATTCTTCAAGTCATCCTAAAGAAATAATCTTAGGAGACCCATTTGAAGGTGTTAGAACTAGGCATGGACTTAGAAAATAAGTAAATCACTTTGCCTTTATTTCAATGACTAAATCCACTAACCTAAATCAAGCCTTATATGATGAATTCTGGATCCTAGCCATGCAAGAAGAGTTAAATAAATTTATAAGGAATGATGTTTGTGAGCTAGTTGAAAGATCTAAGGGCTAGAATGTGGTTGGAACTAAATGGGTCTTCAAAAATAAAATGAATGATTCTGGTGTAGTGGTGAGCAATAAAATAAGATTAGTGGCTAAGGAGTATAATCAAATAGAAGAGATTGACTTTGAAGAGACATTTGCTCAGCTAGATTAGAAGCCATTATGGTGCTACTACCCTTTGCCTGTTTTAAGGGATTCAAACTATTTCAAATAGATGTTAAGAGAATTTTTCTAAATGGGGTTATAAAAGAAGATGTGTATGTTGACCAACCCCCATGCTTTGAAAATTCATAATTTTTTAATCATGTGTTCAAATTAAAAAAGGCTTTATATGGACTAAAATAAGCACCGAGGGCATGTTATGAAAGACTTAGCACATTCCTACTAGAAAGAATCTTTGCTAAGGGGAGCGTAGATACCACCCTGTTTCTGAAAAAGGTAGGAGATGAATTACTTATTGCTTAAATCTATGTTGATGATATTCTGTTTGGATCTTCTGATGAAAACTGTGTGATGAAGTTTCAAAAATAATGAGTAAGGAGTTTGAAATAAGTATAATAGGAGAATTGACTTACTTTTTGGGATTTAGCATAAAGCAAATGGATGGTGAAACTTTTCTTAATCAATCAAATACATTAAAGACATCCTCAAGAAATATGAAATGGATAATGCCAAGCCAATCAACACTCCCATGAGTTTCAGTGTTCAGTTAGATAAGGATTCAAATGAAAAATATGTTCATCAAAAGAAATATAGAGGAATAATTAGATCACTTCTTTACTTGACTGCTAGCAGACTTGATATTATATTTAGTGTTTGCCTTTGTACTAGATTTTAGGCTGATCCAAAGGAGTCCCACTTGACTGTTGTTAAGAGAATCCTTAGATATCTCTTCGGGACCCAAGACTTGGGAATTTGGTATCCTAGGAATAACACCTCTTTTGAAATCATAGGATTTTTTGATTCAAATTTTGCAGGATGCCGAGTTGATATGAAAAGTACTTCTGGGACATATCAATTAATAAGACAATTCTTAGTCTCCTGGTCCTGTAGAAAATAAAACTTAGTTGCATTATCTACTACTGAAGCTGAGTACATAACCTTAGAAAGTTATGTGGCCCAGGTCCTTTGGTTAAAGTAACAAATTCTAGATTTAGGACTTCCTATAGGCACAATTTCAGTCCTATGTGATAACACAAGTGCCATCTGCATTTCAAAGAACCCAATCCAACACTCTAGGACCAAACATATTGACATAAGGCACTACTTCATTAGGGACCATGTTTCTAAAGGAGATATAGAGCTACACCACGTAGCCACTAAAAACTAACTTATATATATCTTTACAAAACTATTGGCTATTGAAACATTTAGAACCTTAAGAATCAGATTAGGTGTGATTGATATTCATGCTTAAAACTGACACTTTCTGTTTCTATTTTATTTATGGTTTGTTACGTTTTGTTTCCATTTACGTGTTTCACTTTTTTTTATTCAGTTTTATTCTATTTTATTTCATTTTTTTGTTTGTTGTTTGTTTTGTTTTCATTCTTGATTCGTTTGATTTTGTTGTTACCATGTTTCTATTTTGTGTCTTGATCATCTCACAAACCATTTCGCTGAACCTCACTGATCTTCCTGCAAAGCAAAAGTTTCATTTTAAATCGTACTACAAGACTTACATCGTATTGTATGACTTACATCATCCCGTACAACTTACATCGTACTGTACAACCTTCACAGCATTGCCTTGGTCTCAGCCTTCTGCTTAATGGATGGTTCAGATTGCGTCTATAATTGATAATCATACTGTACGAACACTTTACCGTATAGTATGATACACATGCCTATGGACTAATTAACTCCTACTGGTATGACATTTATTATTGATCGTACTATACGAACACCTGTTTGTACTGTATGAACTGTTCAGTCAAAGGTCATACTGGCTGACTCCTCGAGATGAACTCCATGCATCTAATCATCCTTTACGAAGTTTGATCGTACGGTACGATCAGACAGGCTTTTTGACTTCTCCTTTGGCCGAATTGATTGCACTCAATTGTCCCATACGATCCCCTGATCATACGGTATGATCTGTTCAAAATCTATTTAAACAACCCAATCTCTTTGAAATTTTCACACAACCTTTAAAATCTCTCTTCTTGCATTCAAAGCTTTACAATGGCTGGTGGTAAGCGTAGTTGACAAATCCAGGGTACTGCTTCCTCTCGCAGCAATATAAATAATTGCTTTCGGATGGCTTTTGATGAAGCCGCCTACTATAAATAAAAGGAAGCTAAGATCACACACTCCAGGCTTCTCAATCAGTAGGACGTTAGCTTTCCAATAATGAATCTCTTCAACTCCACTACACTGCAATTTCTTCTGACCTTGGCCTATCCCTTTAACTCTGAAATTCTTTATGAATTCCTCGCAAATCATAGGATTAGTGGAGATGCCACAATAATGTCCTCCCGAGTATGTTGCCAAAAGGTAGAAATTACTAAAGAAGACATAGGAGTTCACCTTCAACTAAACACTCAAGGGAATAAACCTCTTGCCATGTCTTATAGATCTGATTTTGACTGGATTACCGTGAACCTTGTGCTAAGAAATGTTGTCAATTACTTTCATCAACCCTTAGTCTCCTCCTTAAATCAAAATGCTAGGGTTATCTAGCATGTTCTGAGAACATCTATTATTCCTAAAGCTGGAGACTGGTTAAATATGACTCCCTTGCTGTCGATTATCACCTACTTCATAATGTCAAACACCCAAATGGATGAATCTCAAATGCTAATCGACTACATCCAAAACCTCACCTCCATTTGACTTCTAACCAATAAGAGAAAGCAAAACATCGCCCTAGGACATGTGATCGGATATATCCTAAATAAAAAGTACAACATCACATATCCTGCTCCTCCTGACTGCACTCTAATCTTTTTCACGGATGCCTCCTTCTGGATGCTTTTTTATAGAGAACAAGAGCCTAAAGACCCCATCTTTGATGAAGAAGGAGAAGCTGCCCCTGCAGCTGAACCTGCACCTGCACCTGCTCCTCACCACTACCCTTATGAAGAGTTTATTCAACATTTTGATAGACTGGAGACTCGCCTAGACCAACAATAAATCCAGCATGATAATGATATGGGTTAGTTTAGGGAACAATTTGGAAATATTCAACACTAGTTCACCACCATCCAGTAGTAATATGATAGTTTTAGTCAATTCTTCCAACCACCTCCACCTCCACCTCACGATCAGGATCCACCTCTGTACTAGTTTTATTTAGTTTTTCTTTTATTGTGATGTTTTTCCTTTTTATGCTTGTGTAATTTTTTACCTAATTTTTGTCTTTTAATGAAATTTTCTTTCAGTCCTTATTGTGTGTTTTTTCTACTCTTATTTCAATGATAAAAAAAAACTTTCAAGTGGCAATTCTTTCTAGCTGGCTATGTGTTCTTTACTTGAGAATTCTATAGTTAAAGAAAAACATGTTTCATGTTGATCGTATTGTACGACTTAAGTCGTGCTGCACGAATGAACTCGTAATGTACGCAATAAATTATACTATACAACCTAAATCGTATTGTATGACTTAGATCGTACTGTATAACCTATATGGACTGAATAGTATTCTTTTCTATTTGGTGTAAACATACTTCTTTCTTACAGAAAATGTTTAAATAAGAAATTGCTAACTTTGTCAAATTAACAGGATGGAAATTCATTAATTTACATATCCTCTCTTATTTCCTTTGCATGATAATTTCTTGTGCATACTTAAAAATCTAAATCAAATTGGAATTAAGTCAGTTGAAATGAAAACTTATTCTCTCTACTACGTGTTCTTATATAATGGATATTTTCTGAAATTTGATGAATGAAATTTATTATCTTTCTACATCAGGTTTTTAGTCCTATTAGAAAGCTCATGTTTGCTTTGTAGATTATCCTTCCCTATATAAGAGAGTGCGTTATTCTTCTCTTCTATTTGTAAGATAATCTTACAACTGAGATTCTTAAAGCTTTAGAAAGAAAGTAATTTGCAAAAAAAATTCAAAAGAGGCACAAAATGAGCCAAAAATCAACAGATGCATAATGACGCCAAGAAGTAAGAGATGCACTAATGTGTATCAAACACAGAAGATGCGCAACGAACGTATAAAATAAATAAAAGAGGTACAAATTGAGCACAACCTAAATTAGCTTCTCTTTATGGTAAATCTTTAAGTCTTAAAAAATTCCTATGCTTCATAATATGTTTAATACTTGATTTTAGGAAAATCATGATTTTTCATTTACCACATTTACAATAATATTCTATATATTTCATGTTAGTAGTTTGAAAAGTTTAAGTTTCCCTATCTAATTGCACTTTCTGAGTTAGATTTTTTTTTAAACAACGGACTTTAGCTTGTGCAGATTCTAAGCTGGGTGTGCAAACTTTAGAATTAACATCTATTGGTTATAGTAAGCTCAACACTTGTCTTATTTAAAATTTTTCTATTTGATAGAGTAAGTTTATTACAATCTAAAAATGTCTACAGAGTTCTGATGTGTTTCTTTATTGTAGGCTGCTAGTCTTTTTGAATCTACGTAGTTTTTGGTCTTATTTTTGAATCTATATGGGCTACAGATTTCTGATGGTTTCTATTTTTTGTTTGTTCCCTATTTTTGTGATGTCAAAAGGGGGAGAGTTATGTTTGTTGATTGTTTCTTTGTTTCTTACTTAAGTTTAGAGAATAGCAATTGTTTTGAAAATCCTAAACAATAATATTTGTCCAAAATAATAATGTTTGCCATCATAAAAAAGGGGGAGATTGTTACAAATCTGATTCAAGTACTATGATTTTGATAATAATAAATATTATTGTTCCTGTTACTGTTTCCTCCCATTTTTATGATATTTTATTTCATGTTGTGTGTACTAACATTTCAGGATTACTGTCCACCGTTCATTTACAATTCGGAGCTAAAGATGGGATAGATCTAGGTTAAAGTCGATTTTCATTTTATTCTATATATTTTCCTTTCTTGAGTCAATCTCGTAATTGGGTGGATATCTTTGCTGAGTAACCTTGCACACATATAGGGGGAGAGAGAAAAAGGATTTTTGAGAGAGTTCTTCTTTTTAAGTGAATCGTACTGTAGATTTATCTTTCGTATTGTACGATACGTGTACCATACTATATGGTTTTGATTCGTACTATATGATATACACAACTCTGTCAAACCCTAGCTGCTAGTGGCCTAATTAAGTCGATCATACAATACGATTTAAGTTCATACTATACGCCTTAATTGAAATTATTTCTTAATTAACCCCTTGATATCATGAAATCAAATCAGGGATAATTATTGTGATCGATCGTACTGTACAATTTAGATCATACCATCCAATTGATAGAGTATGAAATTAGACGTCCCATAGATCGTACCAAATGAAAGCCATAAAATTTGAACTAGTCGTACTGTACGATTTTAATCATACTGTATGACTGACAGAGTATAAAGTTGATCATCCCAAGCATCGTCCCGTACGAAATAAAGAAAATTCTAAATATCATACTGTACGATATTTTTATCGTACCGTACAATTTGTTTAACAGTTGTACAATTTGTCTGGATAAACTTGTTGAACGATTCAGAATTATATTGATCGTGCCATATGATACGTGTATCATATCGTATGAACAGAAGATGGATTTCTTGAAATTTAGGATTTTTTAAGCCCACTATTTAACCAATTGTATTAACCCTTGAGAATATCTTTTTTGCTGTTGTTCTAACTTAAGATAATTTAGAGAAGGAGAAGGAGAATTTAAGAAAGAGAGAGAATCTTATGAGGGAGAGTTTGTGAGGGGATTCACAAAGGTTGCTCCAAACAAGGATTCAATCATCTTCTTCCTTCATCATCCTTAGTTCCTTGGTGGCTCTGGGGAGACGATCATCAACATCAGATCCAAGTTCTCTGCCTACTCCAGGAGGGAGTAAAAGGATTGTCAGGTTCTTTGCCTTCATTAGAAGGGTGAAAAAGGATTGTCAGGTTCTCTTCCTATTCCATGAAGGAGTAAAAGGATTCTCGGGTTCTCTTCCTTCACTAGGAGGGTAAAAAAGAATTATCAGGTTCTCTGCCTACTCCAGAAAGGAGTAAAAGGATTCCCGGGTTCTCTGCCTTCACCAGAAGGGTGAAAAAAGATTGTCAGGTTCTCTTCTTACTCTAGGAAGGAGAAAAAGGATTCCCGGGTTCTCTGCCTTTACCAAGAGGGTGAAAAAGAATTTTTAGGTTCTCTACCTACTCTAGGAGAAAGTAAAATGATTCAAGGTTCTCTGCCTTACCGGGTTAGTGGAAAGATTTTGTAAGGGATTCTCCGCCTTACTATGGGAGAAAAATGAGGGTCACTTTTGTTTAGTGCAATACTTGGAAAGAGAGTCTCCAAGGAGTGGACATAGGTCAAGTTAACCGAACCACTATAAATCTGGTATGTTCTTTCTGATTATTTTTCTGCACTTTAATTTCTACATTTTTCTGTGATTTAATCTGTGGTTGAAAACTCTGATTTTATTAACTAATTCTTCACAAGTTGTTTATTTTAAAATATTAAAAAAAATTCAAAAAAAATTTTAATTTCTGTTTTGTTAAAGAAATTTTTAAATAACCAATTCACCCATCCCTCATCTTGGTTAGCCTCGGGACTAGTTCTTTAGGGTTTAACCACCCTCACGAACTTTCATATAGTAGGTCTCGTAGAGTGGGCATTGGTTGTTGGTGCCAAACCACTATATATCACTTACATGTTTTTTACCTTTTACTTTATTGATTTTATACAAATTTCATTTATTTAATGCTTTATGATGATATGAAAAAATATTATTTGATGATCTTTCTTGTGATGTGAAAATTGGTTTTTGTGATGGTTAAAAAATATTTATGATATAATAATCTTTTGTTGTAAAAAGATTTTTGGTTGATCTAAAAAATATTTTCTTAATATGAAACCATTATGTTTGTGTTGATTTAATTAAAGAACATTAGTTATAAATTTCATGTTATTTTAAAAAGAGAGAATAATTCATTCTTTTTTAAAAATCATTTTAAAAGAACACCAATTTGTCCCCCCCCCCCCCCCCCCCCGCCCCCCTCTCCCATAGGTATTTCACACCTTTTATATAGGATGAGATACTCTATGTTATTCACATCTGTAACACAATTATATGAGATAAGGTTGTAGCATATTGATTCTCATTATCTTATTAGGATACTCATAAATAATGAGCGTTAATATACCATAACCATATGTTAAACAACTATTTAAGGTTATGTTCATCAACTAATTTTTGTGTATACTCTAACTACTAGTATAAATACTTAATAAAAAAAGGGTTGAATGCTCTACTAAAAAGGAACTTCATTATCCACCAAGAATAAACTTAGGCCTCTATGTAGGAGTATAGATTATCAAGAGAAATGTTTGAGTATTTGGATTTATCCAGGCAGTCAAACAAGCAATAGAATGAACAATGAGTAATTATATATGAAGTGCTTACCCAAATAAGAAAGGGTTCATAATGAGCAATGATCTACTAATAGAGGGTATACATGGTCCAACTAGCTATTATATACTAAAATATAAAGGTATTCTTAGTGGATATGATTCCAATAAAGAAGAATTGATATAATCCATGCATATATTATCTATAATATTAAAAGGTTCCTAATTGACAGGTGTCTGTTAAGGCTAGATAGATATAATCCATGTAGAAATTATCTATATTTAAGGAAAGGCTCCAAGTGCATAAGGGTTGATTAAGAATGGATAGACAAAATTTAAATACACATTATATATAATGATAAAAAAATGTATCAATATGAAGACAATTCACCTAGATGGACATCCAAAGAAATAATGGTGTGTATAGGTGAAAAGGTAGTATTCAGGTGAAAATGGTTCACCTAGATATAAAGCCATAATGTTTAAGCAAATATGGGTTTAGGTAAACATATGGTGGAAATCTACCCAAGGCTAATGCTACCTACCTGCATAGGACAAAATAATCCAATAGAAATTAGTCCCTCTAGATCAATAATCACTCAAAATTAAAATTGTCTTAACATTATATGAACTAATATATTATGATATAATCCAATCCCCTCGTAGGTTATATTTATACATCATAATATATAACCTACTAGTGAATTATTCTCCTCATTTTTAATCACATCCCAAGATAAACTCTTAAAAATACTCTTGATTAAAGTAGTGACTATTTTTTGATACTTAATGATTTTGACAAGGTTTAGAAGATTAAAATTTTAAATGGGATTGGATCAAAGTTGAATAGTTCTTTTTGGAGTCACAAGATTAAAGATAGGGAGCACTACAATTCTAAAAAGTTCAAAAGCATTCTATTCTATTCTATATTGGACATTAATATTTTAGGATGAGATTAGCTTTTATATTTAAATTGGAAATTTATTAGAATGGTGGGATCATATTCTTAGAGGGTGAGGACTTAAACTTTTGAGTCTGTTTTAGATCCTAGATCTTAGATGAATATCTATAGGGTATTAATTCAAACATATTCTAAATAGGTGTAGGAATTTGTGAGGCAGGACTTATATCTTCAAACCTTAAAAGGATTAAATAGAAAACCTGACATTGCTGGATTTAAATTTTCTTGAAGTGAAATGCAAACTTACAACATCTAGCATTTTTAAAAACATGTGTTTAGGTCTTATTGATATGTAGGATAGGTCAGATATTATTTATTTAGGAGATGAAGGTTTATAGTCCATAAGTTAAAATTATAGTTTATTTGAATATGTAAGGATTCATATGCACTATTGACCTCTTTTTATATGAGGTCAATCATTTCAAGATCAATATTCAATTCTTCAATAAATTTCAGTCATGGTGTTTAATCCATGAATTTCATTCAACTAGTAAATTCAATTGAATCACTATGTTTAGCCATAGTGTTCAATCATTTAAACCTTTAATAATCATCTTTAATAATTTTTAATCAAGTTGATTCAATGATACTTAATCATTTTAAATGTTTAGTACTTCAATCATTCAATGATTGTCAATGGTTCATGCACGTCTCTGAATGGTAAATGTTTGCGGGGGTTAGAATGTAAATGGTATGATTGTACTATCCCATAGGATAAAATAGTCATAGATCTTTATACTATATTCAAGCAAGCCAATGTAAGAGATTGAATCATACATATGATTACCCACAAGAAATAATGATTTTTTCTAACACATCTCGATGGATAATGATATATAGGATTCAAGAGTCATGAGATTTCTCTCATTTGATATATTAGCTTAAATGATATTTATTTGATGTGGGTGTCTATTTCCCATAGGTGCAAGCCTCTATGGTTACTTACATCTTAGGCCTTAACTTAAGAACACTCTCAATTAGGTATGCCACTTTATTCTTTTTTTGGTTTGGTGCATAGTAGAATTCCTAGGTTCTTTTAATCAAAGGGTATATGCTCAACAGGCTTTTCAACACATACATAAAGATCATGTAATTATCCAGTAGGTATGAATGGAAGAAATTAAGAGAAGAGAAATTGCATATAAGTCATGTAATAGAGAAGGATGGAAAAGATGTCATCAGTATGACATATATAAATAGGATTTATAGTCTCCCAAGAATGGAGAGCTCACCCAATGATAAGGCATGTAGTGATATACTCATAATACCAGTTTTTGATACTAAATCTATATACTCTCAATATTAATGCGCTCAACCTAGCTAATGTAAGATGATGAGGGGACATAACGTAAATCTTACTAGGGACTTAAGCAGCCCCAACCTGGATTTACCGCCCTGCTCGAAAAAGTATACTAGCTAAAACTCCAGATAGCATTTTAAATTTATGCAGTTAAGCCTTAATATATGCAACAATTGTGGGGAGGTACAAAAGAGAAATGTTTCTTAGGCTTCATAATGAATGGTGCTATATTAATATAATAGTAAACTATCATTGTATGTGATAAAATAAAATTTATATGCTTGACTTAGGCTATGTATGAGGGTAGGGCTAATAAGAACTAGTTTGGAGCCACCATGAAATGGGCTTGGTTTTAAATATGAGTTATACTTTAAAGGTTGACCCAATAAGGGTCATACATTAAATTTTAAGAGAATGTTGGTTAATTTTAAGCCCTATGTTTCTTTTATCTTGGTTGAGCAAATTTTATCTTTTATAAAAAACTATATATTCTCGGAGCTTGACGTAACGACTTCGTTTGAGCCACCCTCAAGCAAAATAATGAAAGAAACCTAATAAAATAATGTAGTTCTAGTGCACAATCAAAGTAATATACAAATCATTATAGAATAAATATTAAATAAGACGACATAAGTGTAACTGGATTCTGCAATACACTCCAAGAAAAAAAAAGGTAGCTAGGATCTACAATAATTATAACTCAATCTAAAATTATACATCAATAAATGGTATGTAAGTCTTGATCGATCTTTATATATTAGCCTCCTATCTTTTGAAATACCCATATGCCTACATGACTTTCCTAACTAAAATTACATATATTAAAAAAGAATTACATCACATCTATATAAAATAAAGATTAACACAATTATAATAAAGCAATTACATCCACATCCCGACCTAATCCTTAAGACAATATTCCCAAGGGCTAAGCAATCCTCATAGTACCTATTAGAAAGTGCATTTATAATGATAATTATAATATTTTATTAGCCCCTTAGGAACGTGGCCATCTATAGAAGATATGTCTAGAAAGATCTAACCACTTAAGGGAAAATACCCATTAATTAATGCAAATAAAAAAAGATAATAACAAGAATAAATAATCCAAATCACAATTAATAAATACAAAATCACATTATCACACATGCAAAGTGAAAAATAAAGAACTTGAAAATATTATCCTTGCTACACTCTACCCTAGGATACCTACAAAATGTATCATATCCAACATCTAAGTGTATGCAAAGTTAGTGTTAGGTAGTTAACCTAATTTAGGTGAAGAGCTCAAGTTACAAGGTCGAGTTCATATTATTTAATTTATTGACCTAGAGGTTTCTCTTTAAGTGATTATCCATTTAGGATGAGTTAATTATGATTTTATCTCAAGGTTATAGTTTTGATTATTAAGTTATAAAGAGCCCAAATACTAAGTTAAAGGTACTATGAGGATGCTCCTAAGGGAAAATTCTATAAGATGGTGGTGAGACCTGCTATGCTTTATGGTGCCGAATGTTGGCCATTAAAAGAGAAGCATAATACTAAGTTAAGTGTTGTAGAGATGAGGATGCTCAGTTGGATGAGTGGCTTTACCCTTAGAGATAGGATTCGAAATGAGTATATACATGAAAAGGTTGGAGTAGCTCCAGTGGAAGATATGATTAGAGAGAGTCGCCTTAGATGGTTTGGTCGCATAAAACTGCGGCCTCCTGATGACCCAGTTAGGAAAGTGGAGGTATTAGATTTGACTTATGTTAAGAAAGGTAGAGGTAGACCTAAAAAGACTTGGTTAGAAAATATTAGAAATGATCTTTCTTTATTAGATTTAAACGAGAATTTAACTTTTAACATGACACAATGGATAAAAAGGATTCATGTAGCCGACCCCACATAGTGGGATAAAGGCTTGATATTATTGTTTTTGTTGTTGTAAAGAGCCCAAATACGTAAGCCCTAACCTATATCAGAGTTATCATCATTGATCTTAAACCTAACTAAGGATAAAATAATTATAAGGCTATAAGCATGGTTAATCCCTTCTTGGTTTTCTAAGACTCGAGGTAAGGCAATAGGTGACACACTAAAGTGGGTCTATTTCCATCACAAAAATCCTAAGCTTCCAATATCTAAGGTTGATCAATTTTAAAAGGGTGACATAGGAATAAAAGACTCACTATATAAGGATGTACAATGGTTCTATGAGACTTAGGGTTTGACACTCGGGTGGTTAAGGAATGGGGATTATTAGCTCTTGAAGGTGGCTTTAAATTTCTAAAATGGGATAACCTATGCAAATCTTTGGAACTTTCTTTCTTTACTCATGAGGTACATTGCGTCATAATAAAGGGCATGAGGACTGATGCCTCCCTAGGACTCATAGCCCCATAGCCCGAGGATTCCATCTTATATGTGTTATATGAATTAAGGACGAGGATACAAGGATAAACACAAATCAGACATATGCTAAGGAACTAAGGCTGAAGCAGTGAAGCCTAAGCTATCGCATATGAATACACCCTGCATAGAGTTAACATGTGGATCAACCTAACATGCTATAGTTTAAAGTTTTTTTATATATTTTTTAATATTTTTGACATTTTCATATTTATGGAAATATAATTTAAAGGCTCAAAATTATTTAGGAATTGATTTTTATGGTTACTTAAGTATTTTATCAGCAAAGCCAAAAAAATATCCTAGTGAGGTTTGCTTCATGCAAAAAAGAAATCTGATACACATGACACATATAGGTGGCCCACACTAAATGCCTAATTGACCATATGAAGGTCACTAAGATTCATAAGGAGGGCAAGCTCTAGCCAACAGGGCCAAAGCTTCATTAATGAGCTACCAATATCGAACAAACCCTACCATATATTTGGGTGAAAATAAAAGAAACAGTCTAAAGTATGTGTGTGCAACTAAATCAATCACAATAAAAGAGGGGTCATGATAAGTTATAGAAAATATATCTTAACCGAGAAGCAAGCTAAGGCATGTGTGTATGCCTCAACACAAGGAAAGAGCCTCTCCTAAGGCCCGATAAGCTATAACTCGCCAACCATAACATGAAAAATAATGTCCCTTGCAAGTAAAACAAATAGAGCATACATATAAGAAAATAATATGATAATGATGCATGAATACATGAAGTAATGCATGTATCAACATGACCTAACTCAACATACTTTGAGGGAAATGATTTTCAAAGTTTTAGGTCAAAAAATTACCTATAACCTAAAAAAATTAATTATAGAATTTAAAAGTTTCACCAAGTCCAAGAAAATTAGGCGATATAAGGAACATCCCCTAGTTTACTCTGTCCAAATTTGAGCTCTAAATGACAACTGGTTAGGCAGAATTAAATATAAATTAGTGGTGAAACCCTAAGTACTCCTTTTTGCATGAATCATTAGTCTCTAAAATTATTTTTAAATTAAAATTGGCATTATTCTAGTTTCATAGAGCCCAAGAACATAAAATTTGGCTAAGAAATGAATTTACTATGATTTTTCAAAGTTTCGACATATTTTATAATTTAATTATACATCTGGCCAATCATTGGCACAACAACACAATCATTGGATGGCGGCAGTCAGACATGTGGTACCACATGATTGATAACTTATCAACATCAGCAATGATCATGGCCATCTGATCCATGCAGTTTGGACAGACAATCGTGATCTGGTCTGACGTGAACTTAGCATCTTGTGGCTTGGATTGGTTGAATCAGATGATCCGTCAGACCAAATCTAGGCCATCCAGATTAAATGGATATTCCAGATTTTGTCTTCTTCCATACAATAAATTTTAGAAGGATTTTTTCAAATTTTTGTGGATTATTATTGAACCAAACATGATGAAATTGTTAGGGATTCTTTATGCATATATAAATGACCTACACATGAATTTTGAGGGCTTGATATGACATATTTTAAAAGTTATTTAAAACCCATGTTTTAAGATAAATATACCTTAAACCAGTGGATGAAATGGCTTGTTCTTGGGTTTGTTCACTTCCTTGGAGCTTGAGGAATAACTTCTATAAAGGACCCACCCCTTAAAATTGCCTAGATTGAAAGTTGAGATTTCTTGAAGGAAAATAGCCTTTTATGTCACCTTGGATTTTCTCTCTAACAAACTTTTAAAGGGCTAGAAAGAGTGGAAAGGGAAAAGGAAGGCTCCAGGAGAGGAATGGAGACAGTTGGAGCTCTGGAGAAATTTTGGTTGGTAAGGTGTGTTGTTATGAGTCCAAAATGCATAAGTGGTCATTTCAAATCCTAAGCTTCAAACCAATGACTAGGATTGATTGGAGCTCTTCCTTAAATGCTTGCCATGTGTCCCAATAGGTTAGGTGGGCAAGCTTTGGCCAAGGAAGGATATCCTATGTGGAAAGCCAATTTTGATATTTTATGAAGGGGGATCATTTAGGTTAAGTTTGGGTTAAACCAAGGGTTTAGCTTGGGTTTAAATGACTCTAAGAAGGTTCTAGAGTGGGTTTAGATCAACTTAAAGGGCAGGCATGGGTTGAAAACATTATATTTGATCCACATGACCAATTTGACATTTTGGGTATTTTTGTAATTTTAATTAATTTAACCCCTTTGACCGATCAAACATAGTCAAGATGATGAGGATAGTGTTAGTGTTGACCTAGCCAAAAATGAGGTCAACATACGAACCCCCAATATGTATGGTGAATAATGAGAGAACAACACGTGTTAGTGTTGACCTCTTTATCTTTAGGAAGGTATAACCCAACTCAGGCACAAGGGTCCATTCCATACTCAACCGTACGACCATAATAGTAAAAGAAGGACAAAGATAACTAAATTTATGCCTGATCATATTTCATACAACAAAGTGAATGGAAAGAAAAGGGTCTACCTTTACTCGACCAAAAGCACGATAATAGAGTTTCTACCCAACCATAAGTCTGACGATGGAACAAAGAAAAACTCAGTGATCACCAGACCATATGTATGATGGTGAAATGAGGAGAAAAGTAATTCACATCCACTCAAACATAAGCCCGAAATAGTAGAGTCTCTACCTGACAATAGATCTGATGATAAAATAAAGGGAAAGTAAACATTCTCCCGGCCATTGGTGTGATGGTGAAGTGAAAAGGAAAAGAACTCACCTCTACTTAGCCATAGACCTAAAACAGTAGAGTCTTTACCCAACGATTGGTCTGATGGTAGAATAAAAGAAAACTCAACAATCACCTGACCATGGGAAAGTAAAAAGGAAAGGAATTGACTTCTGCTCAGCCATAACCCTAAAATAGTAGAGTCTCTAACCGAGCATAGGTTTGATGGTAGAGTAAAGAAAGGCTAAATAACCACCTGACCATAGGTTTGACAGTGAAGTAAGAAGAAAAGGATACACCTCCGCTCGACCATAGGCTCGTAACAATAGAGTCTCTATTTGACCATAAGTTTAATAATGATAGAACAAACAAAAACTCAACAACCCTATGAACATGAATTTTGAAATAGGGGGAATGAAGAGGTGGTGAGTTATATTTCCTTGGATAGTACAGGGCAACCAACTAGAATACCCAGTGTCTACCTAACCATTGGCCTCACAGTAGGACAAAAGGGAAGCTCAACATCTATTCGACCATAGGTCTGATGATAAAATAAAGGAAATTGAATGAAAGAGAAAAAATAAAATACTTTATAAATAAGGAAATGCAATGACTAAAACCATATACATATCTATTACATTAGGTAGAAAGGAAAAACAGTATATCGAAATAGTTCTCACAATTCAGTAATATTATGAATTCCATTTGGAGCTTTTAGCTACTTCGACCCAATAAATTTTAGTGATAAAGATCCAAAAAAAAAAATTTGTAGTAAAGTAAATAGTAAAAGTAGAAGTAGAAAATGGTGTCGATGCTTGCTACTGTCCCCTTGTGAACCGGCCATAAGAAATAGATTTGCTAGTATATAGGGGCTAGGCAGTGCAACTGGTTCCGTTCAACCAGGAATTATTCCTGAAACCATTTTTCATAACTATACTTCCAGTTGCATTACTTATGAAGGTCCTCCACAAAGGTTGTCTTTGAGAAGACTATACGTACTTTTAGGAAAAAAAATGAGGCTCATTATGTGAACAACGGTATGTACCGTAACTTTTCATTCAATGCTAGCTAGCTTTCTTAGTTGTTTAGCCTAGGTTACTAAATTAACTAAAAAATTTATTGATGAAGCTGACTTTCTAGCTGCCTTAAAGTCTAGTCCGAGTAGTTGTTATAAGAAAAAAAGAGTACTAGCTGACTTGCCTTTTCGGGTAGGAAAGTGACTAGAGAAGGTACTTTTACCCTTTACCACCATTGGACTAGGAATTGTCTACATATTAAGATTTATTTTCTTCTGTTTATCTCTCATATTTTATTTTATTTTTGTTGATGTCAACTCACACTTTTTGAGATTGTATTATTTACCACCAAATGATTTTGTTATCGTTTTTTTTTGTGAGAGAAAGACCCATTTTCAAAAATTTTCCTTCATTTTCGCGCCACCGCTCCCGGGCGGTGATTGTCTTCCGATCATCGATCGATCATCATGGATGATGATCGTCGTCGATATGGTGAGTCTTGGAAAGCAGCTCCGCCTTCCATGAAGACTGGTTCATCGTTCTCTAGGGCTCTTCGTCCTGCAAGCAGTGAGAAACCTTTGGTGATCAATGAAGGTGCTTGTTTATTGCCAAAGAAGGATAGCCCTGTTACTAGAAAAGGCAAAGAAATTCTTGTGGATGAGGGTATGAGAAGTCCCAAATTTTTAAAAACTTTGAATCGTAATTCGGTAAGTCCGAATTTTTTTGGCTTCTTCTTCTTCAGAATTCAAGATCAATGTGAGTAGATTTTGCAACTCGAACCCATCATGTCCTGGAAAACAAAGTTTAAACGTTGCTACTATTAGGGATGCGGTGTTGAAGTCTGGTGCAGATAACATTCTTGATTCTGGTTCCCAACAAACCTATCTTAAAAGTAATGTTATATCCAATGATTTGGAGGTGGCTCGTAACTGTGTTTCAGGAGAGTTGAATTGTGCAAAGGAAGTGTGTAATCAGGTTGCAGCACCTGACACGGTGAATTGTATGGATAATTCTATACCAAATGCTTGGTCTAGAAAATCTAATGTTAAAGTTGATAATTTGGACCTTGGCTCTTTTTTTTCAGAAGATGGTAAATCAATTAAATTACATATGGGAAATGTGTTGCAAAACACAAAGAAATTGGAGAATGCTCTAGTCATTAAAGTTTTTGGTGATAATATCCCTTTTTATGTGATTAACATGGAGTTGAGGAGACAATGGAGTTGTTTTGGGAAATTCCAACTAACCATGTTAGGACTGGATTGGGTTCTGTGTTCATGTGCGGATGCCGCAGTAATGGAATTGATATTAACTAAGGGACCTTGGTTTGTTAAAGGTCATATTATAGGGATTGATAAGTGGACAACTTCTTTCACTCCAGATTCTTTGAAGGGTCTTTCTGCACCAGTGTGGATTAGATTGCCTAATCTTCCTTTGCATTGTTGGGATGATATCAACATTTGCAGGATTGCTTCTAAAGTAGGAAAGCCATTTTTATTGGATGGAAACATGTTCCAATGGAATAGGAGGGAATTTGCTAGAGTTTGTGTGCGTGTTGCTTTGGATAAGCAACTTCCTGTTGGAGTTTGGGTGGAGGGAGACTCTAGTAGATTCTTTCAAAAAATTGAATATGAGAAAGTTTTTAAGCTTTGCTTCTAGTGCGGCAAAATTGGCCACCTTGTTAATAGTTGCCCTGATAACATTTTGGTGCGAAATGTAGCTGTGAAGGAGCCTTCTAAACCCACTTCAGAGGTTGATTCTGGTAAGGGGTTGGTGACTGAAGCTGTTGTGGGTCAAGAGAAGATTACTGAAAATGGATATGGACCTAGGGTCCATGTCAAATATGGGAAAAAAAGAAATTCTACGGTGCATAAAAATCAGTTAGCTTCAAAACATAAAGCTAATGTGGTTCCTGTTTCAAATCTAGTTTGGAAATTGGCGAATTCGGTGCAAGATGGAAAAGCTGCTCCTACTAATGATAGCACTAAGACTTTGGATCCTGCTGCTAAGCCTATGACAGATGATGGAAGTTCTGGTGCTGTTTTAAATAAAGTATCTTCTTCGCCTAATATAGTCCCAGTGGATGCTGTTTTGAACACAGATGTTGAAGAAGGAGAACTAATTGAAGACTTGCTGGATACTGTTGCGGATGTGCCTGCAGCTGAGGTTGACTCTACTGCTAATAAATGTGGTAATTCTCTTGCTTGAAATGATATCTTGAATAGTAATATGTTTGAGGTTCTTAAAAAAATTGAAGAGGAGACTATTTCTGAGTTCTCTGAAGTTAATGTGAACATGGAAGGAGAGTGTACTGCTTCTACTTCAAATCTTATTGACATGACAAATCAGGAGGCTCTTAATAACAGTGGAACTGTTAAAAGAAAGTTGAGTAAGGAATTAAAAACTCTTGGCCCAATTAAACTGTTGACTAGAAGTAGAAAGTTTGATGTGGGGAGTAGAAGCAAGGGTGTTGGGGATAACTCCCCTTATAATCAATGAATTCCATAGCTTTTTGGAATTGTAGAGGAGCTAGAAAAATCAATGCTTCTCTATATCTTAAGGAGTTTGTGAAGGAGAATGGAACTATGTTTGTGGGGCTTTTATAGACTAAAGTGTCTTCTATGGATAGGAAGGACATTAACTCTCTAATTGGAGTGGACTGGAATTTGTTTCACTTTCCTGCGGAGGGATTGTCAGGTGGAATTTTGGTGCTTTGGAATTCTAGGGTAGCTTCCTTTACTACCTTGTACTCTTCATCTCAATGCGTTATTGGAGACCTTGAAATTCAAAACAAAACTGTCTGGAGGGTTTCTACCATCTATGGCAATAAAATATTTTAAAAAGAAGGGAGCTTTGGAATCATTTGGAGGATTTTGCCTCCAAAGATTTACCATCTGTGGTGGGTGGTGATTTTAACTGCATATTATCCAAAGAAGATAAAAAGGATGGAAAAAAGTTTATTTTTTCACAAGGTCCAAAGGAAATGAAATTGTTCTTAACTAATACTGATTATCATGAAGTGAAGTTCATGGGGCCTAAGTTTACTTGGTGTAATAACAAGTCTGGGGGAGCACGTATCTTGGAAAGATTGGACAGATGCTTGATCAACTCGACAGCTCTGAACGTTTCTCCTTTATTGGTTGTTCGTCATCTTCCTAGAGTGGCATCGGATCACTGCCCCATTGTGTTGAAGCTTGATGACTGTCCGAAAGCTAAGTTTAATATCAAATTTGAAGACACTTGGGCTTCCCACTTTGCCTCAGCTGGTATTGTTCATAAAGCATGGAACATGAAAATTGTTGGAGTAAATTCTGACATTCTTCACATCAAATTCAAAAGATCCTTAAAGGCACTTCATTACTGGAGCAAAGCTAAACTAGAGGACATGAATCAGCTAAAGAATACTCTTTTGAAGGATATTCTATTCATACAAACGGAGGAAGCATCTGCTGGAGGCTTGTCCGAGGAGATGACTCTGGTTCTCAGAGCAAAGATTAATGAGCTTAACAATACTCTGGCTCGTTTGAACACCTGGTGGAGGCAACGCGCTAAGGTAAAATGGATCAAGGATGGCGATTTAAATTTTAAATTCTTTCATTCTTTTGCAAGTGCTAGAAGGAGTGCAAAACACATATTCAAAATAAAGAACGAACTTGGAGTGATTGTGGAGGATCCGAAGCTGATCGAAGGGATTTTTTACAAATATTTTGAAACCAAATGGGAGGCAAGACCTTGTTATTTTGATAACTAGCCTGCTCCGAGGTGTGTGCTGGCTGATGATGATAGGGAAATCTTAAATACTAAGCTTTCCATGGGAGAAGTTGCTAAAGTTGTAAATGAACTTGGGGGAGGTGTTTCACCTGGTGTGTATGGCATTACCCATTCCTTTGTTAAAACTTACTGGTTCATCATTAAAAATGACATTTGGAATGCTTTAAAGAGTTTTTTTGACACAGGATTGATGGAGGACAATTGGAAAGATACTTTGGTGGTGCTCATTCTAAAGGTGGGGAATCCGATCACCACTTCAAATTTCAGGCCAATAAGCTTATGTAAAACAATTTATAAAATTGCTGCGAAAATTATTCTCAATAGATTTGTTTCATTTCTTCCGAAGTTGATCTCTGATAATCAATCAGCTTTCATTAAAGGCCGCTCTCTTTCAGACCATTTTTTAATTGCTCAAGAGATTTTTCATAAGTTTATATACTCTAAATCTTCTAAAGGATTGGTTTCTTTTAAAATAGATATGGAACAAGCTTATGATAGCATGTCTTGGAGAACTCTGGAGCAAATTTTAAAATATTATGGCTTCCCTTTACACTTCTCTAAGCTGATTATGGATTGTGTGGAGAATCCAAATTTCTCCATTCTTATAAATGGGAATTCTTCAAAATGGATCGCTGCTCATAGTGGATTTCGTCAAGGTTGTCCCTTATCTCCCTTTCTCTTTGTTCTCAGCTTTTATCAGATGCCTTAATTCTTGAAGAAAATGAGATAGGGATTAAGGTTCATCCTAATGCCCCAAGAATCTCACATCTGCTCTATGCAGATGACATTTTAATCTTCTCTGAAGCTAATATTAGGATGGCAAAGAAGATTAGGAGTATCCTTGGAAATTATTGCAACTGGTCTGGACAGAAGATTAACTATTCTAAGTCTTCTATGCTTTTTGGTAAGGCGGTGAAAAAGAAAAGAAGGAAGAGTATTGCTCGGGTTATGGGTTTCAAACCTGTAAAAGAATTCATTTACTTGGGTGTGAAGATTGCCTTGAGGAGAATTGTGGCATCTGATTTCAATTTTATGCTTGAGAATGTGATGGGGAAGCTAAATTCTTGGGGAAGTAAGTTTATTTCTTTGGCTGGAAGATTTATACTTGCTAAATCAATTATCCTTTCTATCCCGGTGTTTCACTGCACTCACTCTTTGGTTCTGATTAGTATCTTGGCTGAAATGGATAAATCTTGTAGAAATTTCATTTGGCACAAGTATGGTAGCGAAAATGGGATTCATTATGTATGTTGAGAATCCTTGTGCAAGCCGAATCAGTTGGGAGGATGTGATCTTCATTCCTCTGTAAAGAAGGTGGATGCTTTAAGGGCAAAGATGGCATGGAAGTTTATTAATGATAATGACTCAATGCTGCATAAAGTTTTGGAGCCAAAATATGGTAACTCCTGCTGGAGATCAGGATTCAAACACAGCAGGTCTAATACTTGGAAGATCATCTTGAGTGGTGCAAAAGCTCTTAAACCAATTGTGAGATGGAAGATCTCCAATGGCGAAGCTGTCAACGTGCTGGAAGACGTTTGGATTCTGGATAAACCTTTAAACAAGTGGCCAACCTTTTTATCTAACTCTATTTCCAATGATCTTTCTGTGGATAATTTTATTTATGATGGAGATTGGGACGTTGGGAAGTTGAATCAGGCGTTTGGAGAGGAGTTAACCAGAATTATTCTTAAACTTCAGATTGATCCGAATTTCTCTATGGATCAAACAGAGCTTATCTACCATATTCCTGGAAGATCTTTAGCTGCTATTGCTTATGATAATTTGTTGAAGAATTCTGGTAGGAAGTTTTATTGGCCTTGGATTAAAAAATTAAAGCTCAATACACGTGTTGAAGTTTTCTGGTGGAGATTATACCACAAGGCAATTCCTACATTTCAATTCTTGGAATATAGAAGGCTTAAGGTAGGGAACTTTTGTCCTACTGGATGTATGAAGATGGAAGACATTGACCATGTGGCGGTGACATGCTTAAAGCTTATTCAGACTGTCAACATTTTGAATCGGTGGGGATTTCAGATTCCTGTTTTTGGAAATTTTGATGAATGCTGTACTTGGTTGGAACGGTATGCGTCTACAAAGACTTTTATTGCTAATGTTTACTGCACTTTGGTATTCTGCTGTTGGAAATCCAGGAACAAGCTCATTCACGAGGGCAAGGAGGATAGCAGTTTATGCATTGCTACTAATGCGCTTGGGGTAGCTTCCATGTCTATTGTAAATACAAATAATTCGGGCCTTTGGGATGTTAATCAACCGGTTAGGTTGTTTAAAAACTTTTGGCATCCTCCTCCACCCGATTGGATTAAAGTCAATGTAGATGCAGCTTTATTATCATCTTATAATGCTGGAATTGGAGCGGTGTTTAGGGATCATAAAGGAAGATTTCTTTTAGCTTTTGGTGTCAATGGTGTTCATTGGGATATTGCTCAGCTGGAAATGGAAGCTATCTTCTCTTTAAAAGGTGTGTTTAAAGATTGGTTGTTACAGTACAAAGGTATCATAATTGAAGGAGATAATGCAAATGTGATGAAGAGCATTCCGCTTAGTCTCAAAAGAATGGATAGACAAGAGCCGGATGTTGGATTAGAATTTTTTTCTTTCATTAAAGAGCTGAACCATGTTATTTTTAATTGTGTGAATAGGGAGTATAATAAGTTAGCGGATGCTTGTGCTAACCATGCTCTTAGTGGCAATTTTATTTGGGATGTTTTTAGTTTGGAGAACATTCCTCCTTCCTTTTATCATCTGTTAAAGGAGGAATGTGATGCTCTTAGCTTGTAATTAGGCTCTTCTTCTTTTTTTTAATGCAATTGCTTTATGCACTTTTAGGAAAAAAAAAACTATATTTCTAAAGGATATTTTGCTTTGTTTGTTTACGCATGTGTCGTCTTTTATTAAAAACTTTTGTAACTCTTTTTAAAAGTATCTCTATATTTTTTTTCTTATTATTATTAGAGGAATAAAATAAATTTTATTCAAAAATTATTTTCTAGTCAATATGAGACCTAATAAAAAATACATGTCATCATCAATATAAAGGAGATTATTAAACTCCCTGGGCCTAAAAGATAATCTCAAATTTTGATGATCATAAATATTATTGGTTGTGTCAATTTTTAATTAATGAATTTGTATGTGCAAGCTTTCTAATACTAACAATTATAGATATAGATTGAAAAAGGCTGATATATGACAGGAGATATAAATATGATGAAAATCACAAACACAAGAAATGTGCACTAAGCCTAAGCCCAAGAGAAAAGCTTTTATGTAGAATCCAAAGCCATCAAAGAAAAATGAGACAACAAAAGAATTAAAACTTATACTTTTACTTAAAGGCCATATGTTCTTGTATGTGCAAGTACATTGCTACTATAAAAATCTAAGCACACATGCATATGACAATATAATTGAGATAATGCTAAACCCTAAAAAGTTAAAATAATTCAACAAGATAATTTGATCTTTAACCTTCATATTGTACGATGATATAATCGTACTACACGATGTGCATAGCTTTTTCTTTATAATTTTGAAATATCAAGCTATATTAATTAAGGAAAAATTTTGAATTAAAAATTTTAAACTAATCATGTTATACAATGCTAGTTGTAATGGATGATTGATTATAAAGAAATTGCATTAACGTAACACGCTACTTTATTTATTTAGGTTAATTAAAATTTGAACAAAACATATTATACAATTGACATATTATAATACAATGACATAAAATAAATTAACATAATTGACCTATATCGAGAAGCAAATTAAAAATCAAATCGGAAAGAAACATCATACTATATGACTCATATCATATAGGCCAATCAAATTGAGATGATTTTTTTAAAACAAATCATTTAAATGAACTTATCGTATATTATAATCTATAGCATACAATCCGATTATATATAGATGATTTTCCTGGAATTATCCTAATAAATTAATTGTAATATATGACATAAGTATTGTACTATACAATCTGGCTCAAATAACTTATAATAGCAATTTAGGGTTTCTAATTAAAGCCCATTAGTATAAATACTCCAACAAACCATAAAATGTGATTTTTGTAGTGAGAGGCTACCATTACCCGAGAGATTGGAGAGAAATAATTTTTTTCTTACTTTTCTTATTTTGAGTTTTTCCATCACTCGAAGAGAAGATTGTGTGTGAAATTATACACTTTGATTGTTTGCCTGAATCTTGTGAATTATCCCCTAATTTGAGGGTCTAAAGTATGATTTAAAGAACTTCGGCAAATTGATTGTAATGGAACAATTGATCTAAAAGAACTTGCATTTTGAAAATAAGCAAATGTGTTAAGATAGTCATGCTTCTCATGGAGAAAAAAAACTATAATAGTTCCACCAATATCACATGAAAGAAGGCTTTTCAACTTATGTAAAGCCTAAAAAGAGAGTTTTGTAGAATTCACAAGAAAAGGCTTAATGAGTGAATGTAGGCCAATGAACAACTACAACTCTAATTTGCATCTCTTATCTTTATTTTATTCCTTTGTTGCTTACCATAGCTATGAAAATGATGATGTGATGTACATAAAAAATTAAATTTCAATTTTAAATATTATTAACTACATCCTTCAATTAAACTAAATGTATTATATATATAATCAAGATGTTTTATCATTAATTTCATAGTCAAAATAATAATAATAAATGATATATCTTAACAAGTAAAGAAAATATCATTTACTATTAACTATTTGAGTATAACGATAATAATTTTTGTTTAATTTTACTTTTTGTGTAATATGAGACTAATTCTATTCTTATTTTTAAAATAATTATTCTTATATTTACAATTGAATAATTGTGCTGTTAAAAATATAAAAAATTACATATTATTTTGTTCCAAAAACTTATTGATCATTTTTTAAAAAAATTTAGATTAATTTTCCCCTCCAAACACTTTACCACGATCTTCAACAAAAAACTAAAATGGAATATCTTTACAATTGCAAGTAAATCAATTATATATATATATATATATATATATATATATATATATATATATATATATATATATATATATATATATATATATAGTTTATGAGCCACAAACTTGGTCTTACCTTGACTTGTGGATTCATATCAATTCATGTGCTCATGTAGTAGAATACTTATTGGTAGATGCTTCGTTATTAGATTTGGAGGAAGGATGGGTAATCATATGGCGAAAGGAATGAAGAGGGAGACCTAGATAGAGATGGCGATGTTAGAGAGAAAACTGTCAGGCACTATAGCCAGAGAGGAAAAAAGATGGGCTGGGAGTCTTCAAAGAAAGGAGAGAACATTCTCAGGTATCTATTATGTTAATGCACGCATAACATAAATAGACGTGAGACTCGAATGGAATATAAAAATTAAGAGCATTTGAATTCAGGCAGAAGCTGATCTTTAACGAAGACCCACACCAGACGCTGGATAAGCATATTTTCAAACTTCCACCGCGTAAATTCAAAAAGGTTCCGTAAAATTGGTAGATGTGCTGCAAAATTCAGCCTTGGCATGATCTCATGGAAACATGGTTCTGGGCCTTCTTCTGGCAACTTTTAACTAATGGCTTTACAGAACCAAATTAAGAAGTTAAAAAAAGATACTTATTACGAAGTAGAAAGAGATCTACTTTCTGATTCAGCTATAATAGACCAATACCATCGTACAAAAATCAAAGAAAGTCATCGAAGTCTGTAATTTTGAGGTTTTGAAGCAGTTCACAGTGAAAGGTCCCCTCCCAGTTCATGGAACACCTTTTCGATTGTGAACAGAAGATCTGTTTTAGAGTGCGACAGAGTTAAAGAAGTAAAAGTTATATCTGAAACTATGCTCATAATTCTGGAACGGCTGGAACATAACACACTCCAGTAAACAAATACAAGTTCAAAAAAATAAAGAGAAAAAATGAATTGTCGCTTTAGAATTTCATACCATGAAACGAAGCATCTGACATGTATCTCTGATAGTAAAGAAGAACGTGAGCAGACATACAATCAAAGTTTACATACCGAAAAAGAGGGATTGGTAAAAGGACACCGGACATTACCGCAATTTCATTCTTCATATCTGCGTCAAGTACAACAAGTTGCTTGCTAACATCTGTATTCAGTTAGCAAAATGTAAACTGGTAATCTTAGCAAAATAACATGCACTCATCTACTTCAACGGAAAATTTCTTGTTTAGGATATCCAAAGCAAAATAAATTTTTTTTAAAGCTTACAAAGAATAATTAACTGTAACTATCTTGATTCTTATGTTTTAGAATGAAAAAGAATGCCTTGCGACCTGACGAAAATATTTTTTAGGTAGAATATCACAAACAATTTTGTTTAAGATATCCTCATCCTAGTTTTTCCCTCTTTTTAAAACCCATGAATACGAGATATAAGATAGTCAGCATACTCTGAGGAGATAAATGCGGAGCACTTTCCTGCAAGATGTGGAAGATTACAAATTGTAAAAGCTTTTAGCAAAACTGTTTTGGGAAAAAAGAAAAAGCAGTTCTAGAAGAGTACCCCGCTCCTAAGTGTATGATTAGCTTCTTCCAGTTGCTTGCTAATCTCTGCATAATAGTTAATAGTCAAAGCAACATGAATTATACAAGGTAGTAAGAAACACCCATTTCTAAGGTACATGTGCTTAATACCATTCTGCGGATATTTTGAACAATTGGTTAATAGGTCTGTAAAACTTGGGGGAAGGCAAGAGATAATTGTGTTACTGCTGTTGACAAGAGGCAAAGGACGGTATGATTCATCCTGGCCAAAGGCTGGAGACGGCATATCGTTTGTTATGGCTTCTTCATAGCCTTCACCCTCATTAGATCTATGGATGCAAAGTCCCATGTGCAAGAATACAGTTTAATGCTTCATATTCTTAACTAAAGAAGAATGATAGACCAGGAAATAGTCTTTACTTGTATTGGAGTGCATTTGAAGCAATCATTTTAGATGGTGAAGAGCTATCACACAATAAATCACTTGCTGGATGTGCAAAATCCATGGTATCCCTCGAACAGTCCTATGAATAAATTTTAGCATCATAGGAAAAAAAAAAAATAGAGTAAGATAAGTCATAAAGTCTGTGTAGGCATATATCTTATACAGTTGCAAAACTAGTATTTGAAGGTAGATAGGGCTAATTCCAAAGAAGAGAGAGCAAAAAGTTACCCAAAAGTTAAAGGGGATAAAACTTTCATGATATGCATACAATAAAAAGATTTACCCTAATACTGGATGGGACAAAGGTTATCCTCAAACACCCCTTGATTTTGCTACTAACTATAGTTAACAATGAGTTTGAGCACTCATTAATGAGCATGCTAAGCATAGGACTAGGTGGGCTCATGTGCCATATGCACAATAGCACATACATGAAAGGTATTATTTCCTATTTTGTTATACTCATTATCATCACAAAACATGTACCAAGGCATTTCATTTTACATCAAAATACCCATGGCAATGACTGACTTCACAAAAATACTTTATGACGGTTTATTTTACAGTTACATAAACTTTTGAGATTGTGCTTTCTTTCTTATTTTTTACACGGAAGCAATAAATGTAAGCTCCAATAGCATGGTGAAAGATCTATCTTTTGAAACATCACATAATTAAAGCTTAATAACTAACCAGATAACAATTCATCGTATTAACTTACAAGCCCGTAGTCCTAAATAGTAATATCAATGAAACATAAAACGGGAAAAAAAAAGTAATTGAACATCAAGAATTCAGAAGAACCAATATTTCAGGCCTGTTCAACTGAAAATAAATACTTATATTTCTTAAGGAATTAAAAACAAGTGGCACTTCAGCATATCATTGTACAGAAAGAAGAACATATATTAATTCTTTTTTAATTCACGCTGAAGAATATATGTGAAGATTCTGCCTCAAAAGGAACTAAATTTGTACCTTAAAAAAGTAGATGAATGTTTCTGCATCTGCACACGTTAGAAACCTTACCACGAACTTCTGGATCTGAAAGGTAACAAAGTATAGATAAACTTGGAAACCAATTTCAAGAAAGCAAAAAAAAGATGCACGCACCCTTGAAACTGTAAAAATGCTACTCCCTTGCTATTAACCCAAAATAATCTACAGGAATGGTAGAAGCAAAAGGAAACTACCATAATATAATAGAATTATTGCGATAGTTAAAGAGAACATTTTCATGTCATGCTCATTAATCCCTTTTATGTTTAAGCACCCAAATGTCACTTTGGAAACTTTTCAGACAGCAATCTGCAGATAATATAATGAGCATCTAAGCATAGGACTCAGATGACAGGATAATGATGTCCTGACAAAAAAGAACAAATTTATTTCAATAAAGCTGTTTGAAAATAGTTGGGGCTCTGCTTTGTAACCAAGTAAAAGACTTCCATTGGAAGAAAATGAATGAGAGTGAGTTTCTAAACCAACTTCCTAAGGATTACAATAGTGAGAGGTTACAAGTATATTTCACAACCACATAACAAAGATAATGGTAGTATTAATTAATATAATTCTGATATGGTACAATTTAAAATTTTTTTGATTAAAAAATTAGATTAATAAGCCATGGATTAAGCAAAAATTTGGTATGCAGTAAATTTTGGCAATTTTCGGAGCATTTTAAAAAAAATTTCAACGTTAGAGTTGATTTTACAAGTGACATAAGTCCGAATAGTTCAAAACTAATCGGGTGATTTGGGATGGACCATGGGTCAACCAAGGTCAAGGCGTCATAGCGGACCTATGGAGCACATTGAGACCATAAGAGCAATTTTCTATTTAATTTCAACGTTTATTTTAAAGATTTGATTTTAAGACCCTTACTTTAAGAAAATCATTTGATTTGACTCCAACCAATACAATAATGATTTCATTAGATTCAAGAAAATACATAATTTATCATATATTTTTTCTGATAATTTTATCTTCTAAAATTTTTTATGAATTTTAACAACTAAACAAAATTATTGTAGATTAATCTTTTATTCCTTTCCAAGGATCAGGGACAAATGGCGACGGTCCAGGGTAAGCATTTCATCAAATGGTTGCAATATGCTAGAGAAAGATCAGCCAAAATACATTAATTTGACAAGTACAAAATAAGGGTGTGTATTGTCTTTAATTTGGCTATATGGCATAATCTAGCGTAGTATCTGCAATGGGCAAGGGCAATGTGGGCTCCGAAAATTCGGCCCCGGCTCCCCGCCGCTGCTTTTCGGGGAGAGTTTTAACGGATTAAGTTCCGGGGTAAATTTTGGGAAGGTAGATGGGTTTGTAGATAAGACACTACCCAGAGATTTCGTCTTCATTTCGCGAGGACTTTACGATATGAGTTCTGGTTTCCTATAGGCGCAAGCCTAATTACTCCTCTCAATTACGAGAGAGAACTTTCGATTAAGGCTAGTCGTCGATTAGATACGTAGAGATACACATTTTATCTAACATATAGTAGCAGCATGGGCTTGGAGAATTGGAGAGTTTGGAGATTTGATATTTAAAATTGGAAATTTCACTATCTTGCACTTAAAGCGGATGGTAGGGGAATGGATGATGGAACCGATCAAGATCCCATGGTTCCGTCGTCCCGGGCCATCGTGATCCCTGGTCTACTTAGTCAGAGGAGGTAGTCGACCCAACCTGACAGAAGGATCCTTGTCGGCAACCATGGGTTGCTTCGTCCAAGGGTACCTTATAGACCTGAGGTGGGTATTTGTCTAAGGGGACAAATTTGAATCCACCTTAGCTGACAGAGGGCTTTACGCCCTATTGATTATATCCTATTGATTCATGTCTCAAGAATTTGATGCCACTAAGGAACGTATTGGCTCTGGCCATAATCGTTATCTCGTGATGCCATTTGGCGACAAAACCACTCGGTTCAAAGGGCCCGGATCAACCGTTTACCTACAGTGCCATTTGGCGGCGAAACAGTCGGTTAGAGGACACGTACCACGTCCTTATTGGCAGGAGATTATTTGAGAATTGATCCTAGCGATATTTTCGACTAGGCATTAGCTGTATGTGAACTGAAGAAAATTTTAATTTGTCCACCTCGACAAATTATTGTGAAGGGTGGATAGATTTTGCTTTAAGTGATTAGATGGTTAATTTCTTTTTTTTTTTAAATATTTTTGAATTTTGGGTATGTTTTGGAATTTTGAATAGGTATTTGGGAGGCATTTGAAATATTTAGAGTTAACCCCTCCAGTTGAACACGGCCATCATATGGGTGTGTGGGGTCATTTGTATTTGTGGATTAAACCTTGTCGACTCTGTCGAGCTATCGACAGAGGATCGGGTTCCGTAGACTTTGTGCCTTGTTAATGACTTTCTTTTGTTAGAGGCCTTAAAGTCCTAATATGAACGTATAAAACAGATATTCCGGTCGACACCCTGGCCGTATATTTATTTGATAGTTCGAGCCGCATTTTCATAGAAGGATCAAGCTCGAACTTGGGTTCATTTATTAACCCGCGCAGCATCGCTATGCGTCACGTGTGTATCCAAAACATGCTCGTCGGGGCCCATTGGGGTATACAATTGCACTTGCCCTTTTTGTGTACTATGTGTTTACATGTTACAGTGAATGTGCCCTTGAGATATTTGATGGGCCTCCTACGACAGCCCGTAGGCATTTACATTTGGCTTAATCATGTTGCATTTTGTTTGTGGATGGTACATTGGATGTATAGGGATCTTCTTCAATAGCTCGTAGGAGTCCTATACTTGTCGTAGTATTCTTGGTTAAACTGGGGTTTACTCACCCCATCTTGATTTGATCTGGCTTTCTCTTCCTAGAACTCGTATGAGAATCAACAAGAAACTCCCGTAACAATTAGAGATGCACCAAACCATCCAGGAGAATCATACGAGACATCCATTCACAAAAATGATTGTTGCAGTCCTTGAGATGATTGGAATGGCGGATGTATTGGATCGATGTTGGACAATTGTTGGCTGTGGAGGCGTCATAATGTCTTTGTTATAACGACTGGTAGGCACTTTGAATATGCAGAGGACATGGTGTCTTTGCTTGCCTGTGGGTCGATATATTTGACCACCGTTGCATGATTTGTTGAATACAAGGATGCTGTAACAACTCGTAAACTTCTCGCATATATATACTGCAAACATACTGCCTTTGATCACAGAAGACATGTTGTGTATACATCTGTATCGTGATTATCGATTGTAGGGTGTTGCTATGGTTTCTTTAGGTGACTTGGTACGATAACTACCATATTCGCAACACATCCGGCATTATCACTTCTTGATAAGCTGGGAGAACTAATGTGTTCTCTTGAAGTTGAAGCATTGTTGATTATAATTAGGAGACACTGGTTATATGCAGATCGTATCAACCATCTTTCTTTATGGATGTTGCATTGCAGGCAATGCACATTCTCCATGCTCTGCAGAGATGTTTAGATCTCCAAACCTTACTCATGATCGTATCATTGCACAGCTCATGGGTAGATCATTGTGTACATTGGAGCTCCTCTATTGCTTGAGGTATTTGCTTGCAATGGTTCAAACATTGTAGGTTTATTAATCTTCATTGTCTTTCACAACACCCACAAATATTTACAAGCTTCCTATAGCTTCTTGTAAATGAACTGTAGTATATATATGTTGACCTCTATGTAGAGAACAAAAAAAGAAAGGAGAGGTTAACCTCTGTGTAAAGAACAAAAAAGGAGATAATAAGCAGACCTCGTATCTATGGAAATGCCGCTCAAGTCTCCGTAAATCCTGCAAGAAATCCCACTGAGTTACTATGCACCTACTTTGCTTCGCAATCGCTTCCCGGATATCCTGCTGGCTGCCTCGATCACGCTTCTACTCGCGTCGATAAAATGAAGACGAAGGGAGGGGCTTCATTTTCGCGATTTCCTCACACTACCGAACTCCATTCGCAAAACCACGCATAACAGAAAGCCATCCAAACCATACAGCTCTTCTACACGACCCCGCAACTTCTTCCATATTCGCTACCTGCTCGCAAGAAGCTCCCGCTCCACATCTCTCTTCCTATCTTCCTCCCGCTATCTAACCTCCACTTGTCATAACCAACGCCTAACTTCGACTCCTTCGACTCCAACCTAGCTGTCGAAGCTCTTTCTCACGACTCTTCTTCCTTAACTCCGAGCTCAACCACAACCAGACCGAACTCTCTGCCATTGGTTTCCTTCTACCCGCCGAGCTGCTCCAGATCTCGTCAATAGCTCTTACTCTACCCATCTCTAGCTGAACTCCATAGAACCTGTGACCAGCAGCTTCAGTCCTCGATCTCCATCCATTCAAATCGGAAGACCTGACCTTGCTTTGCCTCTATCTCCAGCTTACCAAATCCCGAACTCCTCTCGATCTACCTCCTAGCTTTCGACCTCCTTCCTTAGGACCTGCAGCCGAATCTCACAGAAGCCCTTTCACCGTGCCTAGTAGTCGACCGAGCTCTACAGCCATTTGATCCATCAACCTACTGCTACCATTCCCTCTTAAGCTAAAGAACCCTCTCCATCTTCAGATCCTTGCCCCAGAGAGAGAGCTTCCCACCTCTTCACCTTCTTCCTCCTCTCACTGAAGCCGCCTGATCATTGCCTCACCTGATCTCCTCACAGAACAAGAATAGGTATATTAAGTTTTTATTATTACTATTATTAACTATTTATGTTATTATAGATAATAATGAGGCTTATTATTAATATATATTAATATATATCTGTTATTGTATATATATATATATATATATATATATATATATCTGTGTGTGTGAGCAACAAAAAAGGAAGCAAAAAAAAAGAGAGAGAGAAGAGATTTCCAAAAACAGAGAAAAAAAGAAGAAAAGAGAGAGAGGGGTTCTCCAAAAAAAAAGAGAGGTTTCAAAAAAAAGAAGAGAAAAAAGGAGAATTTGGCAAATTTAAGAAAACTCGTTTCAACACTTGCAGCGTGACGAACAACCACCCATGTACACTTTTCTCTAGCGTGGTGGGAGGAAATTCATCGCGATGTTAGCGACGAAGCGAGTAATCTCCTAAAGTTCTATTTTCGGTGTTTGCGGGGAGCCGAGGGACCCCCTATGCACGCTTTTCTCTAGCGTGGTGGGAGGGAGGATGTATGTTCAATAAGGTACACAAGTCACCAAATTGTAGATTGGACCTTTAAATGATAAATCATTGATGAATGAGCCTATTCCTCCAAATGAGAATCATCATTGAGGCAAAGAGTGATGAAACTAAAGTGACTCAAACTCTTCAATCAAGTTGATATCCACACAATGATTGAACGAGGAAGATGATAATGTGCCTGCAGGCAATGATATAAGACTCTTCATGCATACAACCACTTGCTCGTAGATGAAAGTAGAAATGCTCGCAAGCAATGAAGGCCAACAAACATGTGGATTCACCGGTCTTCTACGACGTATGATTGATGCATCACAAATGTGACAAGTCCTCTATAGACATATGTGGGTGACAAAGGCAACACCTTATAGTCAACATGAGTATGCGACCAGGTACATTAAATCTTGCAAGCAACAAATGGTGGAGACTATGGAGAATAAGGAAGTTTATATGAGCAAAGTAGTCGGAAGTATTCTCCAATAAATGCCAAAGGTCGTCATGCTAGCATGAGTACTAATGACAATAAGTAGGGGTGTTAAACTTGGTGTGCGTACTGTAAATGACCTATCCACGAGTGCTGTCGTGATACAATCATAGGTAAAGTCTGAAGAGCTGATATCTTTACAAAGTATGAAGAATACAGAAGTCAATGATAATCACCCACATCGTTGGCAATAATATTGTGGCAAGTGTACATGTTTATTCCCTACAAAAGAGAAGTTAGACATACAATATACAAGACAACTCGGTGTATGTGAAGAAGCTTGAAATGTATACGACAAGTTTTCCATAGACATAACGAAAAATACAACTATCCCAATCATCTCAAGGGATGCAACAATTATTTTGGAAATGAATATCTCGTAAATTTCTCCTATACGACACGAGGTGCCTTCAACCGTTGCAAGGTCCACTCAAGGTAGTGATCATTGACTTCGATGCACAAGATATTAGCAAGGACACAATCATCCAAGGTTGAAATGATTGGTTCTTTATTTAAGCCAATAATAGAAGGTAATGATGATGGCATAATCAAGGAGTTTCCTGCTAATTCCTATACAAGTTATGGGAAGGGAAAGCCAGATCAAATCATTATGGAGTGAGCGAATCTTAATTCAACCAGGCCCTGAACATTAAGTTGGATAAGATTATTGAAGCTTGCAAGTTCTTCGATAAACAGAAATCGTGCATCCAATATACTATGCACAAGCAAATGCTAAAAAAGACTACAACAAAGATGAACTTCTACAAACCGTCGTAGGAGTCCTGTCAAATGTCCTTAAAATGTTCCCCGCACGTGCACTTTAATTTGTATACACATAGGTACACAAAAAGGGACACGTGTAATCACTTTACCTGCATGGGCCCTAACGAGCGTGTTATTGGTACACATGTGGCATATAGGGATGCTGCGCGGGTTAATAAGTGAATTCAAGTCCGAGCCTGATCCTTCTATATAGATAAATAGGAGTTGACACGGCTCAAACTATCAAACAAATATACAGTCACGACGTCGGCCGAGATATTTGTTTTAATACATTCATATTAAGCCTTCAAGGCCATCAATCAAGAGAATTTACTCTCAAAGGCATAAAACATGCGAGGGACCCGATCCAAGGTTTAAAATTGCGTAAATAAGCCTCGAGGCATTTTTCGTCCGTGAGGCGAGGCGTAAGCTTCGAGGCGGTGTGAGGCGTAAGCCTCACGGACGAAGAATTGCGTAAATGAGAATTTAACTATTTTAGCAGGTAAATAACAGTTAGAGACTATCATACAATAAAAACATCTAAATGACAATTGAAATTAGTGGAAGACAATAAAATAGATGCATCTCATAGCATAATTCGAAATACAGAACTACAAAATATAAATCTATCAAAATTCCCAAAATACAAATAGAAAGAACATCTAATCTCATCATTCTTCAATGTTATTCACTAAATTGATTATCAAGGGAATCTTCTTCTCCAATTGTATCTACGAATGCCAAATCTTCATCATCTTCAATGTTATCCATTTTTCTCTTCCCTGTTAAATAAGAATGATTAATGTAATGTTAATTGCATATATATATATATAATATAATTGCACAAAATAAATTGTGACATACCTTTACTTGATTGTTGTGCTACAGAACTAGTAGATGTGTGTGGTGTCCCCACTTGATCTGCTTCGCCCCTTAAGACATCCACATTTAGATCCTCTAGCTGCAGGTCTGATAATGGCAAATCTGTCTCATCATCTATAAACAACTCATTATCAGAAGCTACATCTTCACACACCAAAGGGTCCTCATCATCCTTCAACCCCTTGTTCCTCATCCTTCTATCTCTCAACCTCTTGTTGTGCATAATGTACACAAGGGAGTTCATTCTGAGTGTTGAAAGTCGATTTCTTCTCTTAGTTTGCACTTGACTATACGTGCTCCAGTTTCGCTCACACCCAAGGGAAGAACAAGTGAGGCCCAAAACTCTAACAACAAAACTCTGTAACTCAGGGGTGAAATCACCAAATTGGATCCACCATTCAACTATTTTCAAGAAGAAAAAAGATAATCAGGAGATATTAAAGTGGTATGATTATACATATAATTTGCAAAAAATAACTATACCTGGTGAGCGTTTCGCAATGGTAGATTTGGCTGCTTGCAAACCAAAGAATCCCTCCCTATTCCAAAATAAAACAAGCTGTAAATCTGCAATCTCCCTGACATTCAGGTCCGGTATTAATCGCTCCATGCAATGATACGAGCCTAGCTTCACCTCTGGATTTGTGGATTTTCTCTCTGAATACTGAAATTGAGGATTGAGATAATACGCCGATGCATGTAGATGACGGTGTAACTGGACCTCCCACCGAGCATCAATGATATCCCAAATCTCTCTATAACTTGCCTCCTCTCCTCCCAAGTTATGTGCTATTAACTCCTTCGCTTCATCCATTGCATTATATATAAAACCCATTGCTGGTTTCGTCTCGGCATCCACTAAACGTAATACCTGTACCAAAGGTCTTGTGCTCAATATGGCATAGGTCACAGTTGCCCAAAACTTATTATTTAGAATTATCCTTCTTATTTCCTTCCCCTCAGGTTTATTGCCCCACGATGAATTAAGCCATTGTGTCGATGTAAACATTGATTCAAGAGGTTGTCTCACATCGAGTAGGCTCTGCAGTGTCAAATAAGATGTGGCAAACCTGTAGAATAAAGTTGCATTAGGAAATGAAACAAGCAATGGAAGTGCACAAATGTAGTAACGTGCCTAGTGGTAGCAGGGCGAATGATTTCCTTCTTTGAGAACTTTCTCATTAAGGCTAAGACCCAAGAGTGATTGTAGATGAACTTTGTGATCTTCTTCGCCCTTGAGAGGGCGCTCTTGTGTTGAGGTAAATCACCAAGTGCCTCTAACATGAGATCGATACAGTGTGCTGCGCAGGGGGTCCAATATAGGTGTTTCCTCTTCTCCATCAACATATGACCAGCTGCTTTATATGCACTGGCGTTGTCAGTCACAACCTGAACTACCAATTGCTCTCCAATCTCCTCAACAATCCCATCTAATAAAGTGAAAATGAATTCCGCATTTTTAACCTGATCTGAAGCTTCAACTGATCGTAAAAACACCGTGCCATAGGGATTATTTACAAGGATATTAATCAAGATCCTGCTCTTCATGTCAGATCATCCGTCTGACATAATGGTAACACCAGTCTCAGTCCAGGTCCTTTTAATCTCTTCAATACTCTGCTCTGTGTTTTGCAACTCCTCCTTCAAAATCCATGTTCTCAACTCATACATGGATGGTGCCTTCAATCCTCTCCCATACAAGCCAACAGATCGCAACATATTGAAATAGGTCGGTGATGTTGCTACATTAAAAGGTATGGCATTTTCAAAAAAAAATCTGCCAATATCCATGCATACCTGACGTCGTCCCTCTCTGGTACCAGCTGCAGGCATCATCTGTGCTTCTCCTCTATCCTCCCCTGGATTAATCATGTATTGATCCATAGGACCCCGCACACCTCTATTATGTATAGTGGAGGAAGATCCCTTTCCACTCTCGCTTCCGAAATAAGAACCATGTTCGTCCCTTTCATCAAATTGCTCCTGTTATAGATGTTTGGCCGTGGTACTTTTTTTCATGTAACAATTTCCTCCCTCACCTTATCCGGTACATTAGCACAAGGTGTTACATTCTTATGTGAGCCGGATAAGTGTTTCTTCATGCGAGTTACTCCTCCCTTCACCACCTTCTCACAAAAATTACATTTTAAATACACATGTTTTTTCACCACCTCCTACATCAACTTGCACACTATATTTCCAAGAAAGGTCTCTCCGCAATGTATTAGACTTTTCTTTGCCCTTAACCATATTTCCTAAAGCACAAATGCAAATTAAAACAAAAAATCTCAAAAAAATTAAAACCCTAGCTTTCCTATAAGTTGAAAAATCATACCTTAAACTTAAAAAAAAACCCTAAGAAAGGTTGAAGAAATGGTGTAGAGGGGCGGCCGGAGACTTGAGGCTCGCCGGAGAAGGGCGGCGCCGGCGGGATAGGCGGCGGAATCGGGCAGGAGACCTGGCGGAATCTGGCGTGCGAGCTTCCAGCGTCCGCGACCTTCCAGGAGGGCGGAATCGGGCGTTGGCCGAATCGGGTAGGAGGAAGAGTTTTGTAAATTTTAAGTGAGTGGGCCCTAAATTGTGAGGCGTACGCCTCTAATGGAATTGCGCAATTGCGCAATAGAGGCGCGCCTCACTCACCTTGAGGCGTAAGCCTCTTGAAAACAGGGAATTGCTTAAGCTTCGAGGCGGTTTTAGAGTGAATTGCGCAGAGGCGCGCCTTGAGGCGCGCCTCAGATTGCGCAATTTTAAACAGTGACCCAATCCTTTGACGACCAGCAGACGGAGTCGACAGGGTCCAATTAATTAAATCCAGAACGACTCCAACACCCCAATGATGGCCGTGTTAAATGTAGATCTCAACCAGAGGTGTTAATTCCATATTTCCAAAGTTTCACTCAAATACCTATCAAAACCCAAATTCCCACACAATCCAAATTTCCAAAAATTCTAAAATCCAAAAATATTTAAAACTGAAATCTAACCATCAACCACTTAAAGTATAAAATTCATCCACTCTCCGCAACACTTTACCCAGATGAACAAATTAAATTTACTTCAGCTCTCATGGAGCTAATGCCTAGTCGAAAATATCACTAGGATCCATTCTCAAACAGTCTCCTACCAGTAAGGACGTGGTACGTGTCCTCTAACCGGAAGTTTTGCCACCAAATGGCACTGCAGGATAAAAGGTTATTACTCGGGGCCCTCTGAACCAAGTGGTTTTGCCGCCAAATGGCACCACGAGATAACGGTTATGGCCAGAGCCAATACGTTCTTTAATGCATCAAATCCTTGAGGTATGAATCAATAGGATATGATCGATAGAGTACAAAACCCTCTGTTAGCTAAGGTGGATTCAAATTTGTCCCCTTAGGCAAATACCCACCCCAGGTCTACAAGGTCGACTTGGACGAAGCAACCTATGGCTGCTGACAAGGATCCTTCTGTCAGGTTGGGTCAACTACCTCCTCTGACTAAGTAGACTAGAGAACACGATGGCCCGGGTCGACGGAACCATGGGATCTTGATCGGGTCCATCATCCATTCCCCCACCATTCGCTTTAAGTGCAAGATTGTGAACTTTCAAATTTTAAATATCAAACTCTACCAATAACCAAGCCTATGCTGCTACTATATGCCGGATATCACGTATTTCTACGTATCTGATTGACGACTAGCCTTAATCGAAAGTTCTCTCCCGTTATTGGGAGGGGTAATTAACTATAGTGGCTTGCACCTATAGGAAACCAAAACTCAGATCATAAAGTCCTCGCAAAATGAGGGCGAAATCTCTGGGTAGTATCGTATTTACAAACTCATCTGCCTTCCAAAATTTACGCCAGAACTTAATCCGTTAAAACTCCCCCGAAAAGTAGACAGGGGGAGGCCGGGGCCAAATTTTTGGAGCCCACAATATAGTGGGTTCATGTTCTCGCTTGCAGGTGCATTATTCTATCCACTATAAGTCCTCAGCCTGTGCTTGTATATTGGTTTCATGTTTGCCAGAGGCTGTTGCATATATCAACAAGCCAGCTAGTATTGATTGTAGGGATACCATTGTATTCATTGTATATCCCTTGAGTTCATTTGTATATTGGCAAGAGACTTCGTTGTTTGTAGGAAATACTATGTCTTCTTGTAAGATTGGCATGAAGACTACTATCAATTTCAATCTTCATTGTTTGCAGATTTAAATGTATTTGTTTGTCTTGATGTCGATCATAGAACATTATCACATTCACCTCCATATGTCTCACTGTCATTCATAGGCATTCATAAGTTTCTTGCAGATGCTTGTAATTGGACCATTATATATGCAATAGATTCATGTTCATGCTTGTGGGCGCATTATTCTGTCCACCACAAGTCCTCAGCATATGCTTGTATGTGAATGGTCATGATTATTACATATTCTTTGTATATGGCCATTGGTAAGTCATCAAATTCATTAAGAGCTTGCATTATTCCTTGTGAATGAATCAACAATTCATGCCTTTTGAAATATAAGTCCCTTATTCATTTATTGATGTCCATTTGGAAGGTTAAAGTTGTAACATACTTTTTTTTGTAATTTTTATTTAGGTTCAAATTGAGTCAAAGTTCAAGTTCATGTTGTCCAAATCTTGTCCAAGCCCCTTGTGGTCCAACTCAAGTCTTTGCTTGAGTTCAAATATTCAAGTCCCTTGTAGTCATATTGAGTTCAACCTTTGGTCCTCAACTTGTTCATTTAACTTCAAAGCATGTCCTCATTTGTTCAAAATTTTGCAAGTTTGGTCCCTTATTCAGTAGAAATTTCGACAGCCTCCCAGTGTCTCCCTCGTTTAGGGGAAAAAATCAAGAGACTGGGCCTCCCGCCACGCCAGAGAAAAGCATGCACGGTAGGTGTCTGATGACACCGCGGCCAAAAATCTTCAATCCCACCTCGCTAGAGAAAGACTTGCATGGGTCTTTGGGCACCTGTTTGAAATGCACAGTTTTATACTCGTCCCTGCCACGCTACAGAAAAGAGCACACAGGGCCCACCTGCCGTGTTGTAAGCGCCGCACCGAGTTCCCTCCCACCACGCTAGAGAAAAGCGTGCATAGGGGGTCCCTCGACGCGCCACAAGCACCGAAAATAGGACTTTAGGAGATTACCCGCTTCGTCGCTAGCATGCCAACAAATTTCCTCCTACCACACTAGAGAAAAACGTGCATGGGTGGTTGTTCGTCAAGTTGCAAGTGTCGAAATGGATTTTCCTAAATTTAGAATTTTATACTTGCGCGATGGTTGGTGACAACGGTGACGGAATTTTTACAAAACATACACAAATACAAAAATCTTTCTCCCCACTTCTCTCTCTTCTTTTTTTTAACTTCTTTCTTCTTTTTTTACTTCTTTTTTTTGTCTTCTTTCATTTTTTTTAAAACCTCCACATCTCTCTCTTTCTTTTTTTTTCTTTTCTTCTCTTTTTTTTTAATATATATATATATAACAGTTATATATAAATATGTATTTATATTTGTATATATATAATATAACCGTTATATAACAATTATATATAATGTGATATATGCATAATATAGCAGTTATATTTGTATACATGTCTAGAGAGATAAAGAGAGAAACTACCTATAGAGAGAGATATTTCTCTATGTTTGAAGGGGCGGCTGCTTGCGGCTAAGTAGATAGGAAGGGGTTCGGTTTGGGGCTAAGTGTTCGGCTAGGGCAGGACTTGGATTGTCTGTTTGCGAGCAAGATGGTAAGAGCTGGGGGATCGAAAGGCTTGCAGGTCCAACGGGCTCAAGGAGTTCAGATGGAGGTTCTCGGCACGTGGAAAGGAGGTGGCTTCGGCGTCGAGTTTAGCTAAGGTAAGTCAAAGGCTGAGGTAGGGCACGGTTTAGAGTAGGGAAGCTTAAAAGCTTGCGGGATTTTTGGGAAGAAGAAGGGCGTTGGAAATTCTGGGGTTAGATCATGCTTGCGTGTGTGGAAGAGAAGCGTCGGATGGGAGGTAGAGGAGTTGGTCTTGTTGCGGTAGATCTGGAGTCGGTCGGAGGCTTTGGCTCCTGCGACTCCAGGTGGATTTCAAATGGAGAGAAGGAGGCTATGGGGATTTGGCTTCAGAGGGAGATCGTCGGATGGTTGAAGATCGGAGTTGACTAGGTCGTTAGATCCGACTGGGAGCTCGGATGGGTCAGAGAGGAGGAGGTTCAGTAGTGGGAAAAAGAATCGAACTGAGGGCTCTTCTCATCGTCGTCTTAATAGAGAAGGTATGCGCGTAATCGAGGCGAGCGCGACAACAAATCGTAGGAGTTGAGCAGGATTTCTAGGAGGAGATCATTTCGGCGTCGATCCGTAGGAATTTCAGCCGAATATCTGGAGATTTGAACAGGATTTGCGGAGGGATTTCAGCAGGTACGTATTTTGTATTTGATTTTTTTTTAGCAGAGGTCAACAAGCAATATGAACCATTAGATTTTGGCCCAACAGCTACAATTTGATACCAGAAGATCCATTCAGAGCGATTAATTAATAAACAATAGTCAAGGTTTTATCCACCTTTCTTGAGAGATTAAGATTACTATTGAAAAATACATTATAGATCAATCAATGATCAGAAGGTATACATAAACATCAATAATTTTGAACATGGTCATTAGTTTACATATAACAATTAAGATTTCATCATAGCTCTATAATAAGGTAACAGAATTCAAGTTCAAATAGTTCCATATACACAGCTCATCACATCTGATTGATGGTGCCATCATGTTCATAGCCTCAAGAGTTAGTGTAGGAAGTGATAGCATGGTTAATGGTGATCTAATGAGGCAATGAGTGGTAGTGACCTCAACAGCTGTAGGACCGAGGTTTCATAATTTTTCGCAATTTCTCTTTGTTTAAATGATCATTTAGGTTACTTAGGATCCATGTAAGCTCATTTTGAATCTAATGATCTTCTATGGTTCCCTTGGGCTCGACACCTCTAGCAATAGCATGAGCATTCTAACTTCAAGCCCCTTCTCTATACAGTTCCACAGTGGCTCCTCGTAAAGCTTAGATAATTTGCCAGCACTGTCTAAGTGTTAGTTTGAAAAACATTATTTTTTAGATAATGAAATGTTGCATGAAACATGTCTCAAATTGTCATATTGAGCAGGAAATCTTCAGAAAGGAGGAAAAAAATTAGGAGAAATTGATGAAGCACCATAGTGCTAGGTCTCAAAATTCAGAGAGCGCATTGTCGAACTGTTTCCTTAAAAAGCATCATAGCGCTAGTTTCAGCGCCGCAACATCCAAGAGGCCTAGTCATGACAGAAAGCAAAGCACTGCAGTGCCGGAAGAACTCGGCTCCAAATAGCCATTAGAAGCACCACTACGTCTAATCGCCAGAACGCTGTGGCAATGCAGTTAATTCAATTACAAGGACTAAGCAATACGTCAATTCACCTGGAGCACTGCAGCAGTACACCTCAAGAGCGTTGCAGTGCTAATTCATTATAGGGAGTCGCAGGGCTACACAAGCTTGCACTGCAGCGCTATGATTAGCTATTTTGCTTACATATATATAGGTCGCACGATTAGGAGGGGGGGTGTTGGAAGAGCTTTTGGGCTCATTGTGTTTTTCAGAATTATTTTCTTGAATTTGTGTGGAGTGAAGTGTTAGTGCAAGTAGAGTGATGTTGACCACCAAAGGAAAAGCCAAAATAAAAAAAATTTTAAAATACCTGCTCGGATCTTTGCCATTCGGCGGCCCATACCCGTATCCTTGCAAAAATCACGGCTACAGTCGCCCATACCTCTGCAAACGGCGCCGTTTGCAGTCCTCGATCGTGTGTTTTGTCTCGATTCTTCTCCCGCTGTCGTTAAAAGCAAGCAGTTGGCGAAGCTTCTCCACATCTCATACTCCCGCAAACCTTCCTCCCACGCTGCTCTTCCCACTCGCAAAGTCCCTCTGCCTCAGACCGTGGCCTCCTTCGACGACGCCCTCTGTTGGATCGGAAGTTACGACATTTGATCGGAAGTGACAACGGAAGCACGCTTACTGTAAAGCCCTAGCCGGACACTTCATCTCCTCCTCAAGCTCCCGTCACCTCCTCCCTAAGCCGACGCCGAACCCGAGCTTCCTCCCTCGACCTCCTTCAACGGCGTCCCTTCCCTGTCTGATCGAAAGCCAAAACGTGAGCTCTCTGCTGTGAGGGTAACTCCCTACCTTTCGCATGCTTCTTCGGCCCGATCCTGCATGCCCACTGAACTAGAGAGTGGGGAGGGAGAAGTTTTTATTTTATTTTATTTTTTATTATTATTGTTTTTATTATTATTAATTATTAATTATGATTGATTTTATCTAATTACATTTAATTACTGTTAATAGTAATTAATTACGATTAGTTAAAATCAATTTTAATTAGTTAATTATATCAATTTGTAATTAATTTTGAATTAAAAATAATTAATTATATATTTACTATAATTAATTATAAATTAGTTTCAAAATTAATTATGAATTAAATTACTAAGTTTATAATTAATTCTAAATTAAATATAATTAATTATATGTTTAATATAATTAATTATACAGTAATTTCAAATTAATTATAAATTAATTTTATTGAATTTATAATTAATTTTAAAATTAAATATAATTAATTATATGTTTATTGTAATTAATTATAAATTATTTTAAAGTTAATTATGAGTTAAATTTAATGAATTTATAATTAATTTAAAAATTAAATATAATTAGTTATATGCTTAATATAATTAATTATAAGTTAGTTTCAAATTAATTATGAATTAAACCTAATTATTTTATAGTTAATTATGAAATAAATATAATTAATTATATATTAAATATAATTGATTATATATTAAATATAATTGATTATATATTATTTATAATTAACTATAAATTAAGCATGCCTGCCCTCTCTTGCCTCGATCCATGTGCCACCATATCGCCGGTCGCCAAGGTATAACTTCTCAACCTTAAAACTCCGAGAGCTCGTCCTTGTCGTTGGCAGCGTACCGAAAAATCGCCTATACACGCTTTTCTTAGCGTGGTGGAATGGGACCCCGATGCGGTGCCTACAACGAAGCGGGTAATCACCAAAATCCCGTTCTCGACGCTCGTGTCGAGCCGGCAAATCGCTCATACACGTTTTCTTAAGCGTGGTGGGAAGGGAACCCGGTGCGACACATACGGCGAGGCAGGTAGGCCCTATGCATGCTTTTTTTAGCGTGGTGGGGACAATCTTAAGTACCCGTACGCGGCTCTGTACCTACGGAAAAATAACTGCTCTTCTTTTCAGATACATTTGAAGACCCATACATGCTTTCTTAAGCATGGTAGGGATTGAAGACTTTACACGGCCACGGTGTCCTCGAAAGAGGGCACCTACCATACACGCTTTCTTAAGCGTGGTGGGAAAGGCCCAGTTTTCCGTAATTTCTCCTAAACAGAGGAGATGCCGGAATGCTGCCGAAATTTCAGGTGAACAAAAGACCACACTTGAACTGATTTGGACTCAAACAAGCATGACTTATGAACATGATGAACTCAAATCTAGATGAATTTGAACTTAAACAATCACTTACACTTGAACAAAAATGATGACTCGAGTGGCCATGACTTGAAGCAAACAAAATTTGACCTGAACTTAAAAGAACCAAGGGGCAAGGAACTTCAGCCGGACTTGAATAAATTGAACAAGAGATTGAACTCGAACAAAGAATTTGAATTTGAACTTGTGGACTTTTGAACAACAGGGGACCAATTTGAACATTCACAGAAGACTTGAATTGGATACAAGAGACTTGAACATTAACTTGAGACTAATTTGGATACTAATCAAGCATAATTTGGACATGATTAGAACGATTTAGACTCAAGTGAGGATTTGATTTGAGTCTACATTGAACTCAGACTTGAACTTGCAAAGACTTTAGAAGATTCTGAACAAGCACTTGAACTTGTGCTTTGAGTTCGAACTGTACAACATCAAGTAGAACTTGGACTTGACTGTGACTTGGTGTATACGTACTGGACTTCAATAAAATCAAAATTAGAACTTGAACTTCTACTCAAAAGACTCAATCCAAAACTTGAACTTAATCAAACAAGAATGCAATGAACATGAACTTGAATTGGGCTCAAGTGTTGAACTTGATTTGGACATTGCAAATAGCTTGAACAATATGGACCACAAAGAGCTGGACTTGAATGAATATAATCCCTAAAGAACTTGAATCGGAATGGAGCATATAGAACCAAACCTTGGATCGATGAATGAACAATTAAGATCTAAGTAATCTTAATCATTCAAGTGGACATAAATTAGCACAGAGCTTGTGTTGATCAAGGAACTAAAGTCAGAGACTTGTCACAATACTATCCACCATTCTTCTAACATATGTAAGAGAATTGTGAGAAATGCAATGGCACAAGTAGATACAAGAGATATGCAAATAACTTCTCCACTACATCATTGTATAAACACCACAAAGAAGAAATGCTTGAAGAGTGCATACCAAGTTCAAGTTGAAGTATGACCCTCTTACAACCAACACAAGCTGACATACAAATTCTTAGTGGCACCAAGAGGTTATATACATGAAACATAGCATCCTTACGAGTAGCGGCGAAAAGGTTGTAGTGGATACAAACTCATGTGATGCTAGAAGATCCGTGATTATAAAACACTGCACTCATAAAAAAAGGGAGTCATTATATACACCACAACCTGCTTATGGTCAATATTTGTCAGCTTACAATCCATCAAGGAATGATATCAAATGATATACAATGAACACAGAAGGTATATGATGATTACGACAATGCTTTATGGGCAATATCAAAAACAAAAGCAAATGCATTCAATCCTCACAATCAATTGATGTTCAGCAGCCAGCAAACATACTGATCTGCATGCAATCAAGAGCAGAAGATCTGCAATACATACAATCTCTCTACAAATGCAGATGTATGTACAACATGCCATTTATCGGTGGATACAGAAAGACTTCAGTAAGTGCAGTATCCTGAAGTCAATTTCAATTCATGAACAAATACATCTACTTGCCTACAGGCAACAATAGCAGATGTACTGCGAGGACCAAAAACCACAATAAATGCAAGCATCTATGGGTTAAAGTAGGAGATTCGTTAGTGTACTACAATCTACCTGCATAAATCAAGCAAGTAGTGCACGACAGTTTAACTGTGCAAAGCAGCAAACAACTCAATCCCCAAACTGCTGCAAAACGCCACCGGATCTGTAACACCCGTACGAGCAGACAGAAGGCGTTTATAAATATTCTAAAAAGTACCCCCGCATATATGCACCTTAATTTGTATACACATAGGAACACAAAAGGGGTAAATACAATCATAACCCGCATGGGCCCCAACGAGCGTATTATTGCTACACACGTGACGTCTAGAGATGCTGCGCAGGTCAATAAGTGAATTCAAGTTCGAGCCCGATCCTTCTATTCAGGTAGATAGGAGTTGACACGGCTCGAACTATTAAATAAATATACGGTCGCGAGGTCGACCGAGATATTTGTTTTATACGTTCATATTAGGCCTTCAAGGCCTATAATCAAAAGAATTCACTAACAATGGCATAAAGCCTATGAAACCCGATCCTCTGTTAGCAGGTAAACAGAGTTGACAAGGTTCAATCCGCGAATACCATTGCAAACCCCATACACCCCGATGATGGCCGTGTTGAATGAAAATATCAACTGGAGGGGTCCATTCCAAACATTTCAAAATGTCACCCAAATTCCCACAAATCTAAAATCCAAGATATTTAAAATTGGAATAAATTCATCAAATACTTAAAGTAAAATCCATCCACCTTCTGCAACAGTTTGCCGAGGTGGACAAATCTGAAAATAACTGCAGCTCACAAAGAGCTAATTCCTGGTCGAAAATATCACTAGGATCCATTCTCAAACAATCTCCTGCTAGCAAGGACGTTGTACGAGTCCTCTAACCGACAATTTCGCCGCCAAATGGCACTGCAGGATAAACGGTTAAGACTCGGGGCTCTCTGAACCGGGTGGTTTGCCGCCAAATGGCACTACTAAATTACGGTTATGGCCAGAGCCCGTATGCTCCCCAATGGCATCAAATCCTTGAGATATGAATCAATAGGATATGATTGATAGGGCACAAAGCCCTCTGTTAGCTAAGGTGGATTCAAATTTGTCCCCTTAGACAAATATTCACCCCAGGTCTACAAGGTACCCTTGAACGAAGCAACCCATGGCTGCCGACAAGGATCCTTCTGTCAGGTTGGGTCAACTACCTCCTCTGACTAAGTAGACCAGGGACTACGATGGCCCGGGACGACGGAACCATGGGATCTTGATCGGGTCTATCATCCATTCCCCCACCATCCGCTTTAAGTCTGAGATGGTGAAACTTCTATTTTAAATATCAAACCCTTCCAATCTTTTAAACCCCAAACTCATGATGCTACTATATGCCAGATACATGTATCTATACGTATCTGATAGACAACTAGCCTTAATCGAAAGTTCTCTCTCGTTATCGGGAGGGGTAATTAACTATAGAGGCTTACGCCTATAGGAAACCAGAACTCAGATCATAAAGTCCTCACAAAATGAGGGCGAAATCTCTGGGTAGTGTCTTATCTACAAACCCATCTGCCTTCCAAAATTTACCAACTAAATCCGTTAAAACTCCCCCTCAAAGAAAGCACAGCGGGCGGAGGCCGGGGCCGAATTTTCGGAGCCCACAAGTGAGAGGAGCAAGTGGATTTGAGGGAGTTCTTGCATCACTTGGACAAATCTGATTCTATCCTTCTTCTGTTAAACTCTCGTGCATGTTACTTGTTTTAAATTTGTAATGAAGATTATGTTATTTACTTTTGTTACCATAAAGATTTGTAGCTAGATTTTTTTCTGGAGTAATGATGTGAATATGGAATTATGTGTATTGTAGATTAGATTTCAGTGCTTAATGTTACACAAATTATTTCTTGTTTCTTCGATCTTCATTTAGTTGTTAATTGATCATACACAAACTTAATATCTAGTGTGATCTATGACCTTGACGGAGGCATAGTAAAATAATTAGGAAAGTAAGATCAAAATCCTAAAAAGCATAGACATATGTTTGTCAGGATTTTGAAATCTTTAAGGAGATAGTATAATTGCATTATAGCTCAGAAAAGCTAGACAAGGACGAATAATTAATTTTGCCCTGATTCACAAATACGATCTATTAAACTTATTATGCAATGCACATAATAACATTTGTCACTCATAATTTCAAATTTAATATCAAATTAAGAAAAAAAATCTTTAAGTGTTTAGTAGTTTAAATTTCAGTTTATTATCTTCACACAAACCTTAATCAAACAATGGTAAGATAAATTAAGTGGTGAGCAAAGTTGGTAATTAGCTTTTAAAAGAACACTTCAATCCCCGTGAGAACGATACTCTGCTCATCCTTTATTACTTCACACGACACGTGCACTTGCTTATATCGTATTATTAATTAGAAATCAACCAAATTTTTAGAGTCGTTGTCGGGGAATTACAACATTGTCTCTTTATTGAGTTAATACTAAATTTCATATCACTAATTTAATCTTGCTTGTTATAGTGTTATTGTTATCATAGTATAGTGTGTTAATTGTGATTAGTGTACTTGTTATTAGATTTTATTTTATCATAGTGTTATTATGCTTTCTTTTAGTATTAGGACATGTCATAAATTCATATAATATTATTGTATTAGCTCTTAAGACTTTCCAAAATTATCTAGCCTAGGAAAAGACCTATAAATAGAACCTTGTTTTGTACTTTTGATTTTAAATAAAAATCATTTTTTGCTTGTGTAAATTTCTTGGGGAAAGGCTTGATAGCAATTCTACTCATTGGTGAAGCTTGGTGGATGATCCTCTAGAGCTTTAGTGAGTCCTTAATTATCTTTTTTATTATCATTTTTCCTCCTCTTTCTCAACATAATTTTCATCTCCTCTACTTAGCCTCAAGTTTAGCATCCCTTAACCCCCAAACATATCCAAACTCTCCAAAACACTCCTAAATAGCTCCACAAATCTCTAATAACCTTCAAAGGCCTCAACTACCTAAGAACCCTAATATAACATTGCCAAAGTTCCAATATAAAGAAGCAATCGCTTGTTGTGAGCAACCAAGTTAAAAGTTTCATAACTTCTCAACCACTTATCCAAAATTCATAAAAACACCACCATTAGTTTCTTGTTATCCCAAACTTTTGATATGGAATTTCTCATAATTGTTTTCAACGAAAATCCATCTTTTTGGAGCTTAAAAGTTTCAGACCTAAATCTATTAAAAAACCTAAATTCTAGCTTCACCATCAAGCAAATAATCATTCCATTACTACCCTAAAGGACACCAAACAAGTTGTTGCATTCACCATAAAAATCTCATTGATACTACATCATTTTGCTATCAGAGTCAAGGGCTTCAAAGAACTCAAATTCAAGGAGCTTGAAGATATATTTCACTTATGGTAGAAATAAAAAAAATTTCTTGCTGGATTTTATTTTTTCAAGATTGGAAGAATTTGAGGTCCTTGAAAGAAAAAAAATTGTTTTTTTCAAGAAATGTTAGCATTGCCATCCTAGCTTTAAATTTCCTTATTTGATAATTTATTCAAAAAAAATAAAAATCTTGAAAAATTACATTTTAGTTGACAACTCTGTAGGAGTTTGCATTTTTGTGAGTCAAAACAACTGCCAAAAAAAGCCTAACATTTTTGTGTGAACCTACCATAACCTAAAATTATATTGAGATTATTTAAATAGAAAAGGGTTTGTACCACAAATAAAAGTCATTTCTTGAATTAGAATTAAGACAAAAAAGCTAGAAATTATATAATTATATTTATGTGATCATTTTTAATTTCTATGCATTAATTATTTATTAATATTTGAAAGGATTGCTTGTTTTGCAAAATTTATTAAAAAAATTCTTTCTTTGCATGCATTAGAATATAATGTGCTAAACAAGGCTATTTTAAAGTTAAATAGAACTTTATCAAAATGACCTAAACTGTCTAAGGAAAGCTTGGGAACCGCCATAATAGATCTATTTGAAGAATTGCAAAATAATGTATGTAACTTCCACCAAATCACAGAACAAAAATTGGATGTTATTCAAAATATGTTTCAAACTCTTTAACACCAACAATAAAATTTAGCTATTAAGCTTCACAACCCAACTGAGCTTGAACCTAGGGATGATCAACTTAGAAAACTTCCAATGCAACAACATCAACCTAGACAGGACTTTATGGTTCCTAATGATCCTTATTTCAAAATAAAATTGAAACCCTTACTTTAATAGAATTCATGATCCTAATAAATTTCTAAACTGGTTGACCCAAATGAAAGATTTTGTTGACTGGTATAAGATGGATGATTATCAACGCACAAATTTTGCCAAGATGAAACTTATAGAGCATGCTAAAATCTATTGGACCAACATCTTAGCCAAAGAACATAAGAATGGTAGAAGCAAATAGACTTGGATTGAGAAGAAAGAAATTTTAAAGACCAAAAGACATCCAAATGACAAATATCTACATAGCTAATTATTGACTTTAAAATAAGGAACCATGCATGTTATTGAATATATGAATACCTATGAGTCCCTCCTAGCTAAGACAAATTGCACTAATCTTGATTGGCAACTTGCAAATAGTTTGTCATTGAACTCCGACCTAAAATCAAGAATGAAGTTGAGTTACATGGTCCTCAGACTTTAGAAGATGCCTTTTACTTTGCTCTGATGATTGAAAACAAAAGAAATTGATTCCCTCTTTAAAATCTTAAAATTCATCCTATTCAACTTACACATCTAGGTCCACTACAAAACCATCAGACTCGATGTCTACTAACTCATCATCCACTAGTACTCACTATCCTAAGATTCTCCATGAAGCCAACCATAAGAGAACCAATGATATCATTTATTTTAAATGTCATAAAAGGGCCATATGCAGAATCAGTGCACTACGAAAATCCTATTTTTAGATGAGATTAAGTCTCTTAAACATGAAACTTATGAGGAATTTTGGATGATGACACTCTTACAGAAAATGAAGGTGAATTAGATGATACACTCTTGATTGTTATGAGATGTCTTTCAATGGCTAAACAAAATTTAGAAGACTTGCGTCAACATAGTATTTTTCAAATAATAGTAATTTGTAATGAAAAGAAGTGCAAAGTTGTTATAGATGGTGAGAGTGCAATGAATGTCATCTCCACTAGTGCCCTTCTTCAGACAAACCTAAAACCTGAACCTCACCGCGAGCCATTTCATGTAAGTGGGTTAATCACACATCGTTACCCGTTACATCTAGATGCTTAGTTCCAATTAAGATGAGTACTTATAAGAATCAAATTTGGTGTGATGTTCTACGCATAAATATAACCCATATCCTACTAAGTTGGCCCTGGATTTATTACGGAGATGTCATTCATTATGGTCGCGAAAATACTTATGCATTCAAAGTAAATAATAAGACCATCAAGCTGCTCTCTATAAGACTGCAAGAGAAAGAGGCTACACTTCCCCCTCCTAAAACATCTTTTGACCTAAAACTTGTTAATACCCATAAGAAAATAGCTAAACTGCAACTTATAGTTATTGATCCCCCAACTTCCTCTCAATTATAGCACGGAAAGCCTGCTCGACTGACTTACCACCTCCTACTAGGATTCATATTGAAAATTTAGGGTTTAAAAGGTTGAGAAAAAAATTTTGTTTGAATGTCACATTATATTTACTACATGTTAAGGAGACTTGTCCCACTCCTTTAGAGATTCACATACATGTTGTAATCTCTAATCTCCTTTCTGAGTTTTCTAATGAATTACCTGATGAGCTACCCCCAAAGAGAGACATCCAACATACCATTGACTTCATCCCAGATTCACAATTACCTACCCTACCCTATTATAGGATGAACCCTATTAAACATGCAGAATTATAAAGTCAAGTGAACGAATTCCTTCAGAAGAGTTTCATACAAGGAAGCTTTAGTCCCTATGCTGTCTCAGCCCTTCTAACATTAAAAAAGGATGAATCATAGATAATGTGCATTGATGGTCATGCTATAAATAAGATTACAATCAAGTGTAGATTCCACATTCCATAGACAAGATGACATGTTTAATCTTATTTATGTGTCCATTATTTTCTTCAAAATGGATCTTAAAAGCAGTTACCATCAAATTAAGATAAGGCTTGGTGATGAATGAAAGACTAATTTTAAGATACAAGATGACCTATATGAATGATTAGTTATGTCATTTGGGTTGTCCAATGCTCCTAGTACCTTCATGAGATTGATAACAAACATATATAAACCAATCATAGGAATGTTTTTGGTGGTTTATTTTGATGATATTTTAATTTATAGCATGGATGAGAAGTCACATTTAGGACATCTTCAACTTGTTTTAAAAATTTCAGAACCGAAAAAACTTTATATCAACATAAGAAAATGTTTCTTCCTTAAAAAAAATTCATATTCCTAGGGTTTATCTTTTCGACTAATAGACTCCAACCTGACCCAACCAAAATCAAATCAATAATCTAGCATCCATTACCAAAATCATTTTTTAATGTGATACGTCGCTGGGGTGGGCAATCGCGCGGGCGGGGGTGGGGGGACCTAGCCAGACGCGAAATTAGAGGTAGCAGAGGAGGAGATCTCTGCCCCCCTTGTGGAGCTCCGGGGAGCAATTATTCATTACGTAAGGATGAGGAATTAAGGGGGAGCTGTTTAGGAAGATTTGCTAATTGTGTTTATGGTGTTTATAAAGGTTTTAATTGTTTAGGAAAGTTTCCTAATTATTTAGGAAGGTTTCCTTATTGTGTTTATGTTGTTTAGGAAGATTTTCTTATTGTGTCATTTGGGTTCTTTGAAACTTGTCAGATATATAAATATTCAATGAATAGTAATGTAATTATATTTTACGCTTATATTAAATCCTGTGAGTCCTGGTTGATGCTTGAAAGATAAAAAATATGAAATTTTTTGGTTTTAGATTTTGGGGCGTTACGTTAACACTGATGCTGCGACGGTTTTGAAGGCAGCGCTTCGGTGCCGTGCTCTTTAAATTTTAAGACCTAGCACTACGGCGCTGCATCAATTTCACCTAATTTTTTGCCTCCTTCCTAAAGATTGTCTAGTCAAAATGACAATTTCAGGCATGTTTCATGCAATATTTAATAATCTAAAATATAACATTTTTCAAACTAACACATTTGTTCCAATACATAGAGGCTAGCAATAATTGGCCAATCTATTAGGCCTAGGATGTTCTCTAATTGCCCTTCAAGTTCTCCACAACTACCAGAACATCCCAGTCCGCTAAAGATGGTGAACTAATGGTGCACAAGGCATCACATGAAATAAAAGCATATGCCATTCTTACTACACCATAGAAATAATTCAACGTTATTCAATCTCAAGAGAGCATTATTATAGGAGAGATCGATTACCCATGAGCAACGCACATGCGCTAATAGACAAGAGGATTTAGGATATGCCAACATGTAGATGTTACGCCGGTTCCCAATGAACCGGCCCAAGCTCCACCGGCCCAAAGGGGGCCGGTCCGGTTTACCTACAGGAGGCGGACTGGTTCCGCCTCCTCTCCTTGTTCCGCCCAAACAAGTGGGGTCCCACCCACTTAAGTAAATTCAAAATTCAAAGGAGGGGGCGGCTAGGGCTTTGGGAGGGAAATTAATTAGGAAAGCTTTTGTATTAGAAGGGGGGAGAGGATTAGGAGGAGGTTATGTTTTGTTTTGTGGAGAATTAGGGTTCTTTGGAGGCTTGGGCTCTAGACAACTTTGTCTAGAGATTTTGGAGAGATAATCTTCCTCTCGAATTGAAGATTATTGTATCGTTTGTTGTTTTTATCCATCGTCTAGTGGAATACCACGTTTGCTTGATTTTCCTACAAGTTTTCTCTCATATTTCTACTGTTTTTCCTACTGTTTTGGCTGTTTTCCTGCTGTAGACAGCCCTAGTGTTGCTGTTGGAACTCCGATTTGGACTAGGTTTGCTTGCGAACTCAAGTATTCCCTTCGGGTTACTTGCGAACTCAAGTATTTCCTATCAAATTGGTATCAGAGCATCGTTTTTGGGACCATCGGCGGCTGAAATCCAGAAATTTCAGCAAACCTTTGGGCATCCGGAAGAGAACTCCTTGTGATTTGTGAAGGAAAAATGGCCGGGAAGAAAGTGGAAGTCTTGGAAGGCGAAATCGGACAACTGAAATCAGATTTGGAAGGAAAATTTTTTGACTTTCAAAATCAAATCACATCCAACAATGAAAGGTTGGAAGGAAAGTTCACCGTGGTGGAGGAGATGTTGAAGAAACTAATGGAGATGAAGACAAACCCGGCAACATCAGAAGTAAGAGAGACCATCGACGGCCATGACATAGGAGGAAATCCGAACCCATCTAGGGGAAGGAAAAATCCGGAGGTGGAGATCCTTGAGGGGGAAGACGACATGCCGCCTCTAGAACCGCTCTCTAGGGAGGAGATGAGCCAGGGGTACGAACGAAGGGGTGCTGATTTTGTGGGGAGAAGGGAAGAAATACATCGCAGGGGTGCTGATTTTGAAGGGAGAAGAGGGGAATACGAGGAAGGGTTTGGGTACAATCGTCGGAGGGACGATCGGGACACTTGGGGAGCTCCCCCTATTCGAGGAGCGGGAGGATACCGGGGATACGGAGGAGATCCGAAGGTGAGGAAACTGAAGATGCCCATCTTTGAGGGCGAGGATGGCCATGGCTGGATCTACAAGGTGGAGCGATATTTTGCCGTCAACGGATTGACGGAGGAGGAGAAACTGACAGCAGCGGGACTGTGCTTGGAAGGGAAGGCATTGGCGTGGTACCAGTGGCGGGACATGAGGCGACCCATTTGGAGCTGGAGGGAGTTCAAAGACTGTTTGTTAGAGCGATTCCGAACCAGTCGGGGAGGAGACTTCTACGAGCAGTTCTTTGCTTTGACGCAGGAGGGGACAGTGGCAGAGTTCCGTGACCGATTTGAGTACCTAGCTAGCAGACTGGATCGCCTTTTCGAGACTGTGCTCGAGGGGAATTTCATGAAGGGGCTCAAGCCCGAGATCAGAGCAGCTGTTAGAGTGATGAGACCACACGACTTGGGGGAGGCCATGGAGTTGGCGCAGCTGGTCGAGGACCAAAAGCATCTGGAGAGGGGGGCTCGAGGCAGCAGCTCCGGGGGGTCCTACAGGATGACGACTACCTTTCTAGCTCCCAAAGGAGCCGCACCGGGGGGTTCACGAGATGTACCGAGGGAGAAGTCTGGAGGAGGAGGGCCTGGGGGAAATTTTAAGAAACTGACTGAAAAAGAGGTACAGGAGAAGAGGGCCAAGGGGTTGTGTTTTCGATGTGATGAGAAGTACATGCCAGGGCATAGGTGTAAGGACCGAACTCTTCAGGTTCTCACCGTCTGTGATGACGAGGAAACTGAAGAGGGAGGAGAGAGCGGGATAGTGGATGAGGATGAAGAGAAGCTGCATTTGGACCTGGCTGAGGTTTCCCTGAACTCAGTGGTCGGATTCACTACGAATCATACCATGAAGGTGAAAGGGGAGATAGAGGACAGAGCAGTAGTGGTGTTGATTGATAGTGGGGCCACCCACAATTTTATTTCCACTCAGGTCGTTGACCAATTGGGCGTGAGATTGGTGGATACCGGTAGTTACGGGGTGATGATGGGTACGGGGAAGGTGGAGAAAGGCCAGGGGATTTGCAGAGGAGTGCTACTGACCATTCAGGGGATCCAGGTGAGGGAAGATTTTCTTCCACTGGAACTTGGGAGTACAGATATCATACTTGGGATGAAGTGGTTACAGACTTTGGGAGACACCAAAGTGAATTGGGGGGCACTCACGATGGAGTTGACGGTTGATGGGAAAAAGGTGGTGATTAAGGGAGATGCGGGGCTATCCAAATCCATGGTTTCTCTTAAAACTATGGTGAGGGACATACAGTCGGCGGGTGGAGGATACTTGGTGGAGCTACACAGTTTGGAGGGAGCTAGATTGGAAGAAGGAGGGGACATACCTCTCTCCGTACAGCCTTTGATTCAGCAGTTCCATGAGGTATTTCAGTCGCCTCAGGGATTGCCACCGCAGAGGGAGCAGGAGCACGCCATCATTCTGAGGGAGGGAGTTTCACCCATCAGCGTACGACCTTATCGCTACCCCCAGTTTCAGAAAGATGAGATCGAAAAGCTGATCAGAGAGATGTTGGAGGCCAGCATCATCAGACCGAGCGTCAGTCCTTTCTCTAGTCCGGTACTATTGGTGAAGAAAAAAGATGGCAGTTGGCGTTTCTGTGTGGACTATAGAGCACTCAACAAGGAAACTGTACCGGATAAGTTTCCTATTCCCGTGATTGATGAGCTGTTGGATGAATTGAGTGGGACAGTGATCTTCAGCAAGATAGACTTAAAATCAGGATACCATCAGATCCGGATGAAGAAGGAGGATGTGCCTAAAACTGCCTTTCGAACTCATGAGGGACACTATGAGTTCCTGGTGATGCCCTTTGGCCTCACCAATGCTCCAGCCACCTTTCAAGCACTGATGAATAAGGTTTTCAAACCTTATCTACGACGATTTGTACTGGTATTCTTCGACGACATTCTTGTCTACAGCAGGACAGAGGAAGAACATTGGGAGCATCTAAAAAAGGTATTAGAAGTGCTGCAGGCGCACCAGTTGAGGGCCAACTTGAAGAAGTGCTGCTTTGCACAGGCCAGTGTAGAGTATTTGGGCCACGTGGTATCGAAGGAAGGAGTCGCAGCAAATCAGTCTAAAATTGAGGCCATGTTAAAGTGGCCAGTGCCAAGAAATCTAAAGGAGTTGAGGGGATTTCTAGGACTGACAGGTTACTACAGGAGGTTTGTCAAGGGATACAGCACCATAGCATGGCCACTCACGGAGCAGCTAAAGAAGGATGGGTTCTTATGGGGGGAGGCAGCCACCGCAGCATTTGAGAGTTTGAAGAAAGCTATGACTACGGTGCCGGTTCTAGCCTTGCCAGATTTCACCCAGACTTTCATAGTGGAGACGGATGCGTCCGGATACGGATTGGGGGCCGTACTTATGCAGAGTCGTAGGCCCATTGCCTATTTCAGCTAGGTGTTGACTGCTCGAGCCAGGTTGAAGTCAGTCTATGAGAGAGAATTAATGGCCATCGTTTTGGCCATCCAGAAGTGGCGACCTTACCTACTCGGGAGACATTTCATCGTCAGGACAGATCAGCGGAGTTTGAAATACCTACTGGAGCAGCGAATGGTTACGGAGGAGCATCAGAGGTGGCTGTCCAAGTTGCTAGGGTATGATTTTGAGATTCAGTATAGACCAGGGGTGGAGAATAAGGCAGCTGATGCCTTGTCCAGGTGTATGGGGGAGCTGCAGACAGTGACACTATCTGTCCCTTTGATGCTTGATTGGGAGGCCATCAGAGAAGAAAGTGCTAGGGATGAGGCACTGGGGAAGATCAGGACAGGATTGCTGAAGGAAGAGGGTAGCCACCCAGGGTACTCATTGGAGGGAAACAAACTGCTGTATCAGGGGAGGTTTGTGATGCCCCGGACCTCGATCCACATCCCGAATTTGCTCCAGGAGTTTCATGGAAGCTCGGTGGGGGGCCATTCAGGCGTGCAGAAGACATACAGAAGGCTAGCTGCGGAGCTGTATTGGAAGGGGATGCGTAAAGATGTAGAAGAGATGGTAGCCAGATGTGATATCTATCAAAGAAACAAATACATGGCTATGTCGCCGGGGGGACTACTACAGCCGTTGGCTCTACCGGGACGGGTATGGGAGGAGATATCCATGGACTTCATAGATGGGCTGCCCCGTTCAGAAGGGTTCACGGTGATTTTAGTGGTGGTGGACAGATTGAGCAAGTATGCTCATTTCATCCCCCTCCGACACCCTTACACAGCGGTGACAGTGGCTTCAGTTTTCATCAGAGAAGTGGTCAGGCTGCATGGAGTGCCAGAAGCGATAGTATCAGATAGAGACAAGGTGTTCCTCAGCCATTTTTTGAGGGAGTTGTTCAGGTTACAAGGAACAGTTCTGAAGAGGAGCACAGCTTATCATCCACAGACAGATGGCCAAACGGAAGTAGTCAATAGGAGTCTGGAGACTTACCTGAGGTGCTTTGTGTCAGAGACACCTAAGCTATGGGCCAAGTGGTTATCATGGGCAGAGTATTGGTACAACACATCATTTCATTCTGCTTCACAGATGACCCCATTCAAGGTATTGTATGGACGGGATCCCCCCCACCTGGTGCACTTTGGGAGTGGCAGTACCCCAGTTTCTTCAGTTGAGGAGTATTTAGAGGAGAGAGATAGGGTGCTAGAAGAGTTGAAGAGGCATCTACTGAGAGCTCAGCAAATTATGAAGAAACAGGCTGATGGGCATAGGAAGGACATCCAGTTTAAAGTGGGGGAGAGGGTGTTCTTGAAGCTCCGACCCTATCGACAGAAGACAGTCGCTAACAGGAGGAATGAGAAGCTGGCCCCAAGGTACTTTGGACCTTACGAAGTGCTGGAGAAGATCGGAGCAGTAGCATATCGGCTGAAACTACCACCCACAGCGACTATACATCCAGTTTTTCATGTATCACAGTTGAGAAAGGCCATTGGGGAGTACTGGGCCAACCCTGAGTTACCGCCGACACTTACTGAGGATTTGGAGGTGGTTCTGGAACCCTTAGAACTGATGGGGGTTCGCCATAGAGAGGAGGGGACGAAGGAAGTGTTGATCAAGTGGAAGAATCTTCCGGACTATGAGGCCACGTGGGAGCCATACGAGAGGGTGAAACATCAGTTTCCAGACTTCCACCTTGAGGACAAGGTGATTCTTTGGGAGGGCGGTATTGTTACGCCGGTTCCCAATGAACCGGCCCAAGCTCCACCGGCTCAAAGGGGGCCGGTCCGGTTTACCTACAGGAGGCGGACTGGTTCCGCCTCCTATCCTTGTTCCGCCCAAACAAGTGGGGTCCCACCCACTTAAGTAAATTCAAAATTCAAAGGAGGGGGCGGCTAGGGCTTTGGGAGGGAAATTAATTAGGAAAGCTTTTGTATTAGAAGGGGGGAGAGGATTAGGAGGAGGTTATGTTTTGTTTTGTGGAGAATTAGGGTTCTTTGGAGGCTTGGGCTCTAGACAACTTTGTCTAGAGATTTTGGAGAGATAATCTTCCTCTCGAATTGAAGATTATTGTATCGTTTGTTGTTTTTATCCATCGTCTAGTGGAATACCACGTTTGCTTGATTTTCCTACAAGTTTTCTCTCATATTTCTACTATTTTTCCTACTGTTTTGGCTGTTTTCCTGCTGTAGACAGCCCTAGTGTTGCTGTTGGAACTCCGATTTGGACTAGGTTTGCTTGCGAACTCAAGTATTCCCTTCGGGTTACTTGCGAACTCAAGTATTTCCTATCAGTAGATTCATTGAGGGCTTAATTTAGCATGTGTTCCTTAACTGAGCCAAGTCCAAGGGCCTCATTCAAGCTTAAATAGTCCCAACTTGATTTAAGGAGCTAATTACCATTAGCCTCAGCCAATTTGATCTAATTTGGGCTAAATTGGCTAAATAGGTTCAGTCCAATTAAGTTAATCAAAGCTAAATTGAGTCAACTAAAATCCCAATTGGTCTAACTAGAACTTAAATAAGATGGCCATAGCCTAACCGTTCAAGCAAGATTAGGTTTGTGCTGATTGGAACCCAAATAGCTTGGCCAAAATCCAATTATATTAGCCAAGTTAAAGTTAGCTAAATTTAATTAGTCCTAGACCCTAATTGAGATTGACTAGGTAAAGATAAGAGTTAACCTAGCTAAAAAAAGAAATAAAAAAATTAAAAAATTAAAAAAAAGGGTTAACCTAGCTGAGTTATTGGTAAATTAAGATAATTAAGGATCAATTAGGCTTAAGGTCCAAGAGATAATCGAGTTAATCTAATCAATTAGGCTTGGCCAACAGTTCTACTAACACCTACTAAATACTAACTAAACTTAGTTCAATGAATAAATTGAGTTTAATTGACAAACTTCGCATGTCTTAATTAGTCAATTTGTCTAAATTGAGAATGAAGTATGCCTAACTAGGTGGTCAACATAAGATTAATTGGGAACACTGCACATAATAGAAAACCAATACAAAAATTCATTCTACTGAATATCTATTTTGAGTTTAAGTGACAAAGCAAGAGTAAAACTTCAAAATAAAATGGACTTTGAGTTAAATGGCTTTCCCAATGAGTTCAAGAACTCGAGAACCTTCTTGAAAGATTACACATTATAGAAGAAAGTTACAAAAGCTTAAAGGTTACAAAAGCTTAAAGCACTGAAAAGCTTTTGTAAATGAAGAACTGAGTGTGCAAAAGAGAAGAAAGATTGCCAAAGTTATTTCATAAACAAATACGGTGGATATTTATAGGGTTGTGGAGCATGTATGAAGATAAGATGAAATAAACTACAGCCCAAACTTTCATCCAAAGACTCAAATTTTGTTCGGGAGTAAAATTCCAGGGGCTTAAAAGATTGCTAAAAAAATGCACAATGGTTTCTCATGCATGCAAGAAGTTGGTTGATGGCATAAAAAACCATGCGACAATACACGAACCAACACGTTGATTCAGTTCAACAGCGCAATGCCACATAGGTTAATGTCATAATGTCAGTAGAGTTATTTCAAAAAATCTATAAATAGATGGCTCATTTCTCATGTAAGGAGGGCTTGTTATGGTAGAGTGTTGACAGTGGTGGTATATTTTCTTTTTCTTGTGTGTTGCAAGTGTGTGAGAGAGGAGAGTAATATTGACAGTTCTGATAGAGGGACCAAATATGATCAGAGATCCGATTTCTAGTAGCCTCCCTAGACAATACTTGTTCTATCCCTCAAACTTCTACTCTTGTTTCCTATTTTCATGTGAAGAAAAACAGTTTATACTTTTTGTTTCAAGCATGTTCAGTAATTAAATATATTTTTCTAAACTGATAATGAATTAATTTTTGTGCATGTTCAAAGAATAGATTACCCATGTTAAGAAATGCCATGTTATATTTCATATTTTTTTATGCTTAATTTAACTGTGCAGTTGGTCACTCACTTTTTAAAATCAAGTGATATCTACGACCTCAACCGAAGTACAGTGAAATCAATAATGGAAATTTGAAGAAGTGTTAATTACACCTAGACATAAGCTTATTTAATATTTGGGATCTTAAGGAGATGTTTAAAAATGTAACAATAGTTAGAATCCGGAGGAACTCGACGGAGGCAAAGGATTACTATTGCTCTGATCACATTAGCTTGTTGTAATCTATATTTTTATTTGTATGAAATTAAGAATATTATTAGTTTATAAATTTTATATATTTTATAAAAATAAAAACTCCAAAAAAAATTATATGATATGTTTTACATTTGCCAGTTCACTTTCATTTGACAAGATAGCTTATAGTGGTTTGCAAAATTTGTAATTAGCTTTTCAAATTAGACTTAAGTCAAATTCTCGTGGGAATGATACTCTACTCATTATTTTATTATTTTATTACGACATGTACACTTACATGCAAAGTCATAATTTACATATCCTTTATAATATTGTGTAGTCTCATCACTAATTAACTTTAGCCTCTGACAATTTGAATAATTTGAGCTAAATTGGCTAGGCCAATTGGTTGACTATATAGGTTGAGACCAATTAAGTTGATCAAAGCTAAATTGAGTCAACTAAAATCCCAATTGCTCAGGCTAAAATTCAAATATGATGGCCTTAGCCTAACTTTCCAAGCAAGATTAGGTTTGTGTTGATTGGAACCCAACTAGCTTGGCCAAGAACCAATTACATTACCCAATTTAAAGTTAGACAACTTTAATTAGTCCTAGACCCTAATTGAGCTAGACTAGGCTTACATAAGAGTTAATTGAGCTGAATTATTGGTCAATTAAGCTTAATTAAGGATCAATTAGGTTTAAGGTCCAAGAGACAATCGAGTTAATCTAATCAATTAGGCTTGGCCAATAGTTGAACGCCTAACTAGACTTAGTAGGTTAAGTAAATCTATTTCAATGAAAAAAATGGAGTTTAACTGACCAGCTTGGCATGACCTAATTAGTCAATTTGTCTAAATTGAGAATTAATTGTGCCTAACAAGATGGTCAACATAAGATTAATTAGGAACACTGCACATAATAGAAAACCAATACAAAAATTCATTCTACTGAATATCTGTTTTGGGTTTAAGTGACAAAGCAAGAGTAAAACTTCAAAATCAAATGGACTTTGAGTTAAATGACTTTCTCAATGAGTTCAAGACCTCAAGAACCTTATTGAAAGATTACACACTATAGAAGTAAGTTGCAAAGCTTAGATCACTGAAAAACTTTTGTAAATGAAGAACTCATTGTGCAAAACAGAAGAAAGATTGCCAAAGTTATTTCATGAACAAGTATAGTGGATATTTATAGGGCTGTGGATCATGCATGAAGATAAGATGAAATGAGACTATATCCAAAACTTTAATCTAAAGATTCAAATTATTTCTGGGAATAATATTCCAAGGGCTTAAGAGATTGTGATAAAAAATGCACAAGGGTTTCTTATGTATGCAAGAAGTTGGTTGATAGCACAAAAAATACTTCACTTTAGGAGAAGCAATCCATAGTAAGTGGCCCAACTATAAGGTACCACAGTCAAAAACCCAATGATTTCTTATTTCAATTTTCCATAAATCAAAAATCATATATGGTGAGGGAAAGATTCTGAGAATGCTTTAGCCTGTTTCAATACAAAAAGGTTGTATTGATCAAGTTCATTGAACTTGGCTAGTGAATCAAGATGTGTAGAAATGGCTGTCCAAGCTTCCCAATCAAGTTCAGTAAATCTGATCGATCAAACACATAGCTATTCACAACCCTCTAATCAAGTTTATCGAACTTGGTTGTTTAAGCAACCCTAGCACTCCAATTAACATTACCAAACTTGGTCAATCAAGCTAGGTAATGCAATGTGGCATACCCAAGGCTTACGGTCAAGTTCACTAAACTTGGCCAAGAGCCATGTGAGGTATGAAAGGTCTTTCCAGAGACTTCCAAACAAGTTCAATAAAGTTGGTTGATAGTGATACAATGCAATAGGATATTCACCCGAGTGGACAAGTCAAGTTCAACAAGTTTGGTTGGTGCTCCAACATGTAGATGGAAGAAACTTTCCTAAGGGAAACAGTTAAGTTAGATGAACTTGGTTGATAGCCTAAACGTTTTGAAGTAATGATTGAGCTTTCTCAAGTTAAGTTCAACAAACAAGGTTGGTGGTATGCATTAATGTATTTTATCATAATATCATGAAAAACAAACGTCTGGCTTAGCATAACTAGTATGTTAACATACAAATCCTTAGACAAAAATATCTTGCAACAAAATTCTTTTGATCCAATCAATGCTCAAAGAACTCTTGATAACATTTACATAATAGTCTATTCACATACAAAGGAGTTAGCTCATATTTGCTCAAGTGCTTGTTCTTCATCAAAATAGCCTAGGAGATTAACAATCTTTCATTTTTAATAATGACTAAACAGTTTACTATGCCTGAGATTACCTGCTCAAGATGAACAACAATATCACAAGCATAGAACGAAGAATGATATAGCATGGTCATCATAACTTTAATTCCACATAAGAAGAATACGACATACAGAGTCTTTACAAAAGCTGGAACTAAAACTACAACTAAATTCAAGAACCTAAACTTTCTAACTGAAGTACAAGAGCATCCATTGGCAACCGATTAAGGTTCAAAGCATGATTCCAACACAACAAAGAAATAGATTTTCATGCAAAGAAAATTAAAAACAGTACGTCGAATTTGAAATAAATAAAGAGAAAACCTCATAGGTAATCTGCTCCTGCAAGGTCGTGGTGAAATTATAGGAGTCAAACCGTGCAGCATTGATTTTCTTATTGAATACGTCAAAATTTAATTTCCCACTAACATAGCACAACAGCGCAAAGGGATGCCACTAGCACGACTAGTATCAGGAGTAGCAAAACAATCAAATGGAAGTAACCCAACATACAGGAGATGAGGAGAATGAAATTAGCACCATATACAAAATCCAGATTCAAGCAGGGTTGCTCAACTTACCTGGTTAGAAGAATCCCTATAACTCATAAAGACCACTCTGCTCCCTCTAACAGGGCACTGAGGCACACAAGCAACTTGAGGCCACGTCAAGTGGAGACTGGAAACGATGTGCTCTTCCTACAACCATCCATAGTAAAATATTTCTATTCGGTCACTCTATATTTCCCAAATTCAAATATCCAGCACAAAAAATCCAAAGAAAGCAGAAAAAATAACAGAATCGCTACAGGCTTATACAGGTCATAAAAACCTAGTACTGCAAATGAAATTAAACCTCCAATCACAGAATCATGAGATTCAAGTATATCATATTCGAAATATTTCAGAAACATCTATACAGCAATAATAGAGAAAACCACACCAACCCAAACAGCACATAAGCCGCATTCTAATGATCAAATGTAGAATGTAAGTGAAGCAAAATCTAATCAAGAACTATTGACTAGGATTCCCAAATGCAAGCAAGCGTCGTTTCATTGGTGATCCCTAAACTATATATAATCTAACAGCCAAAACAGGAAGACAAAAGAAGCGAACAGAAGTTACTGACGTGTATGTAGCCAGCGACGGAAATGGATAGCACAGCGACGTCGGAGGAGCTAGCCTTGACAATGAGGATGGTTGCCGGCAAGGATGCTGTGAGCCAGGTGCCTCTGCAGTAGCGCCCTCGGCCCTTGGTAAGCGGACAGGGGGCGACGTCAACAGTGGGGGAGTGCTGAAAACTGAAGAAGCGGGAAAACACCCCTTCCCACTGCTCCCTCACCGTTGGTGGGTTGGGCGCGGGGAGTGCTGAGGGCGTCAGGGTAGATGGGGTAGCAGCAGCTTCCGTCATAACCTTGGTGGTTTGTCCGGGAGTGGGAGTGGGAAGAATGCAAGGCTAGAGGACAACAATATTTTTGCAGCGAAATCGGTCACGTACGGAATTAGGATCTGCGTCTTATTTCAATAATTTCAAATGCCCGCCGGAATGATTCGACAAAAAAATAAATAAAGAACTTAATATATTTTTTCATACGCTCTCGAATAAATCTGGTTTAACATTTTTAGATATAGTGACTGTGAACTGAGGCTATTGATGCTATTAACTCAAATACCATGCAGAGCAAGTAGAGGTGTAAATGAGTCGAATATTTATCTAATCGAGTTAAACTTATTTAGTTGTTACTGAGCTCGAGCTCGAGCTCCGAGCTCGTTTAGTAAGCTCGAGCCGGACATAAAAAATTTATAGACTCAAGCTCGACTTGATTGCTCGAGCTTGTTTAGAAACCTCGAACTCGTTTTAAAAGCTTGAGCTCGACTCAATTGTTAAGCTCGATTTCTTAGTTTTAAATTAAAAAATTCAGCTTTTTTGAGAATTTTTATTTTTTAAATGTAGGATTAATTTAAAATTATTAAAATATATTATATAATACTAATTTAAATTAACTATTAAATACATTTTAATTTAATCGAGCGGCTCAATGAATTTTTGAGCCGAGTCAGGCTTGAGCTCTCGAGCTCGTTTAATATACGAGCTCGAGTATAGGCTCGAGCTCAAACTTGGGTCTCGATAAGCTCGACTCGCGAGCTCATTAACGAGCCGAGCTTGAGCTGACTCGGCTCACTTACACGCCTAGGAGCAAGACAAGATTAGAGATGTCGAATCAGAACTTGACGACTCATCAGGATTTGATGTAGATAGAGAAAAAAAAAACTCATAAGAATAACCCAATGAGCATTGGATTCAATCGAGAGGAAGACCCCAAGGGCGAACACATAAGAAAGATCCTCAGACTCTAGGACGATCAAGCATTAGGGCAATAGCTTCAACAATCAACACTCGCTTCAAATAAGACACACTTCCACACCAATGACGAAAAGTCCACTCCCCCACCCAAGTAATTGAGGGTAAACCACAGCTAACCAATACATTCTCCAAGAGAGATTACAAAATAAAGGCTTCCAACGGGGTTTAAAATTCCCCACCTAGAGTCGTATTATGGAAGATGGGACCCAAGCAACCATGTTGCATACTTTGATTCAACAATCTTGCCCATGAGACATCAATGATACGTTAAAGTATTGGTTATTCTTTTCCAACTTCAAAGAGTCTGCTCTTCGATGATTCTCACACTTACCACAAGGCATCATCATGTACGCTCATACATGGACATGTAGGTATTTCATATATACCTTAAGCTACTTATATCTAATCCTTAAATTTACTTATTCATTTTTAATTCAGTTGTCAATATAAGTTAATGTATAGTTTCGAAATTCAAATTAGGTCAATAACTAATCTAGATTAATTAAATGTTAAAATTTTCAAAGTAAGCATTATTATGCAATGTTCATTTAAACTATACTAGGGTTTTATTATTATCCTAATTTTATATAATTTTAAATTACAATTTTTATTTTGGCTAAATAGGAAATCAAGTGCAATAATTATAAAGAATAACATACAACAGATTAAACATAAGGAAATTTAAAAATATGTAAAACAAATGCAAAATAATCACAATGTACTAATAGTAACTTAAAAACTGATAAAATATGTCTGTTCAAGAATGATAAAAAGCTCAAAGGCAATAATATAATAACTATAGGTGATAAAATATAACTAGTGCCCTAAGCACCATTCTCCTAATCTCAAACACCACGGCTCTTATGGCCATCACTAACATCATCACAAATACAACTTCACAAGAATAAGTCATCGCAATAACTGGGATCTCCCCAAGGAAAAGAAATGAAAAAGAAAAAAAAAGAAAAAAAATGCTACAAATAAAGTTGTAACAACAACCAAATCTCTCACCTCTCTCTCTCTCTCTCTCTCTCTCTCTCTCTCTCTCTCTCTCTCTCTCTCTCTCAAGAAATATAAAGACTCCTAAGCATCAAAGTCTGGATCCTTCTCCTCCTTATCATCATCATTACAGTCTTTTCCCCAAGGCTACCAAACAAAGGGCTCATAAATAGGTGCAAAAGGAAACTAAAGCTGGTTTGGGTGCTTCACAAATGGATTGCTCTTAAATAACCCAATAAGAGCTTCATTGAAATTAGATGTATACCTATAATTCTTCTCCTCCTAATCCATAGTGTGGGCCATCCTCATTCTCATTTCAAATGACTAGTCTTTAGATTTATCACAAAAATCTAGAACTCTCTCCATTTGAGTTCTAAGATATGCCACCTATTCTCCTACAGTTTTAGGGGTCCCAAGACTCCTACTACTACTAGCCCTTCTAGAAGGTCTAGGCTCACTAGGTTGTCCCTCATCATCACCACCCCTGCTTACTTAAAACTCAAGATTTTTCTCTTAGTTAAAGCGGAGATGGAAAAAAAGTTGCTCCTTAGATTAATCTCCCCTAAGACCAGAATTAACACATAAGGCAAAAACAAGAGAGGGGTGCCCCAAACCCACTGAGAAGTACCCCTAATGATATAGGTTAGAGAAGAATAAATTAATTTTCCTGCATCAATATTATACCAAACCTGAATGGCTTAGTTAAGAATAGCACGCTTTCGGGTGACTTGACTAGTGTTCTTGCTGGGTAAGAGGAGGGCAGAAATGAAATAGTGTTAGACTTTAAAAGTTTGAGTAAGGAAGTAATTGGAATATTAATGACTTTATTATCCATTTTCTTCCAGAACCATTATTAGGACCAGACAAAACTCTTAACATTTATTTCGGGTCAATCGAATTCCCAAAAAAGGCAGTGTACTCATCATACTCAAAATATTTTAACTTGTACATGTGGTTAATGTCAACAAAATTAAAGGGCACACACTTACCTCTCATGTAATATTTATTATTTATAGCCTCTTTTGCATTGGCAAAAAACTCCCTCACAATGTTAATAATTGTAGCATAAAGCCCTTCACAGAAATGCTCCCAACCCCTTCTCACTATAATTTACATAACTGGAAGAGTAGGGCTTTAAAAACCATGCTCTAGGATAAGCTATTTAGAGACTACAAATTTGACAAACCTACCCTCAACTTTGCTAGAAATGAACCTATGCTTATTATAAGATGAAGGGGATCACTTCTTATCAGACATTTTGGGGGCCATTTGTAAGAACAGGACACATGCTAAGAAACACTTAAGAGTACAAGAGTTCAAGAGGAAATAATGAAATGAGAGAAAACCTTGGATTTCTATTATAAACACAACGAGCACTATAGCATTGCAAGGATCAGTGCTACAACACTAAAAACACACAAAATGACAGATGGGTCAAACTGACAGGCACTGTAAAGAAAGGGGACATGTGGCGCAATGATGCTTGGCTTTGGAAACTGAAGCATTACTTTATGTGTGGGAATCTGCTGCGGCATTGACACGTATAAGCAATGTAGTGTTTGAAAAAGACTAATATCGTGGATATAACAAAAACAATAATGATTTTGACCTAATACCAAGGGGATGGCAACAGCGCTACCACACTCACCAAAGTGTCATATGGAAAAGCTATGATCGTATGGTTACTTTTTAAACAGTCTGAGTCGCCTTTTGACTTTCAAAATTGATGTCACAGTGCTCGAATGTTTAGCGCTGAGGTGCTACGTAAGTAATCTTAAGTGCTATATTGTTCAAGCAGATAATGTTGTGGTTGTTCAAATAAGTATTTTTCCTGAGAGCTTAGCACTATAGTGCTGATTTTTAATGTCGCATGAATGCTGCAGCACTTCAATCCCAAGCACTATGGTGCTAAGTCAATTTTTAACACATCAATATTTCTCCGATCTTAAATCATAACTTTGATCAAATTCAAATATGGGATAAATAAATAATGCAAAATATTAAAAATAATGAATAAAACATAAAACATGAAAACATAAACAAATTACAAAGTGCTAAATATAAATAAACACAAAGATGGGTTGCTTCCTAAACATCGCTATGTTTATAGTCATCAACCAGACTTGCCTAGATTTATCAATTTGGAAGGGGTACATCATTATCACTTCTCAAGTGATTTCCATTAGATTCTTTTTCTTTATGTTTAGGGTTAACTTAAGTATTTCTAGGGAGAGACCCAAGAGATCTGCTGCTGAAAGAAATTATAAGCTTTCCTAATTGAGTTTTCAAATTTTTAATTGAAGCAACATGACTTTATAATTGAGTTTCCAGTTGAATTACTACCTCTTCCAAAGGTGACTTTCTATTCCCATATTGATGTTGCAATCTGGGATCCTGAGCTTGTGATTTTGATATTGATAATAAATATTATTGATTCTCTTTATTTCTTATAATATTTGTAGTGCATATTTGCTTTTGTGTGTACTAACATTTCAGGTATATCACACACCGTGCAATAAAAGATTCATGGCTCAAGTTTAGATAATATAAGATAATATTTTTTAAGAGTTTATATTTTTCTTTTCTTTATTTTATATTTCTTAAGTTATGGTTATGTAAAAGTGTATGCTAACTTGGCGACTATGCACACAAGGTAGTGAGAAAATAAATTGTAATTTTTTTGAATTAATCATACCATATTAGCTGGTTCGTATTGTATGATTAGTTATCTAAAAAATAATTAAAATAACTAATTCAGTAATTAATATTTTTGAACTAATCATACTGTATGAACTAGATCATACATGATGATTAGTTTATCTCAAAAACCCTAGCTAACAATCAGATTTAGGTAAGCATTTTAATATTTATATTTTGAATTGATCATACTGTATGAACATGTTTGTACTATATGATATTCAAATTATTATCTACATTAATCCCTATGATTAGTCAATCAAATCCAAGTTTAATTTATATGGCAGATCGTACAGTACGATTGGTAAAGATGAGTTCTGATCATCCCAGGGATCATCCTAAATGAAATCTTGATTTTTGATTTAATCATACAGTATGATGGCAATCATCTGGATGATTGGTAGAGATGATGTTTGATCATCTCGAATATTATCTTGTACGATCTTAAGATAAATGAACCAATTATACCATATGATCCAATGATCGTACTGTATAATTGGCATGTAAAGTTTGAATAGATCATACTATGATATTTAAGCCATATAGGATGAAATAGGTTTTTAACCTAATCATACTATATAATCCTATATCATATTGTATGAACATAAATGACATAATTAAAAAAGTAAGGTTTTTTTAAGGCCTCGTATTTAAACTCTTTTATTAGACTTTGGAGAAGTCTTTGGCTGTTGAGAGATTTCTGTGAGAGTGCTTGAGAGGTCACAGAGTTTCAAGAGGGAGAAGGAGAAGTTATGTGAGAGGGAGAAGTAGTGTGAGGGGATTCACACGGTTGCTCCAAGCAAGCTTCTATCTTGGTTCCTCCAAGTGTCTTTGTTGATCTTTGGGTTGCACCCGGAGAAAGCCTTTAAGGCTGAAGATCCTCAAGTTCTCTATCTCAATAAAGGGTAAAAAAGATTTTAGGTTCTTTGCCTCACTAGGAGGGTGAAAAGGATTCCGTGCTCTCTGCCTCAACAGGGGGGTGGAAAGGATTCTGGTTCTTAACCACACCATAGAAGGGTGGAAGGGATTTTGTAAGGGCTTCTCCACCTTATTGTGGCAGCTAAAGGAGATTCACTAAAGGTTTAGTGCAATACCTGGAGACGAGAACTTTGGGGAGTGGACGTAGGTTAGGGATTGACCAAACTACTATAAAATTTTTGGAGTGCTCGTTCTTTTTGCACTTTTATTTCTTGCTTTTTTATTTCTTGCATATTATTTTCTTAAAATCTAAGATGATAATTTTGTGATAGCTTAGAATTATTTTTTGTGAGCAAGAGAAAACAAAAGATTTTGAAAATTAAAAGGAATAAAAATATTTTTTTGTTCAATCAAAAATATAAATTTTATTTTGTTCTTTGATGTTTGCTTTCACTTGTATTGTGGCTTAATAAAGTTTTGAAAAAGAAAAATTTTAAAACACCAAGTTACCCTCCTCTTGGTGTGCCTTAGGAAATTCAAGTCAAACTAATGATCCAAATTGAACTTTCAATTGGTACCAGAGAGGGTCTCAGAATTAATGATTTAAAGTTTTGTGAGAAAAGATCCAATGACACATTTTGGAAATAAAAATACAGCTAAGGGTTATTCAATAACTAGTCCACCATGATTTCATAATATTCCATTTAGTTTTTGAAAAATTTATATGTCTTCATTTTTATAATTAATTGATTTTTGCATGTAGCATATGATACAAGAAGGTTATTCTGCACCATTTAGATTTGTTAATGGTATCAAAGTTGAAATAATATTTTGTGTATGGAGCAACGATGATAGAGATCTTGTATAACTTAATGCTAAATATATGAACTATTTTTTTTCTGTGCACTATAATCTAATGATTACATGAGAGTCTCTACTTGCACCACTAGAAAAGAGACTTGGGATAAACTATGTATCACGTATGAAGAAACTAACAAAGTTAAATAATCCCGTTTAAATCTTTTACTGCATGATTATGAACTATTTTGCATGAAATATAATGAGACGATCTCTAACATGCATACTAGATTTACTCAGATAGTGACATCCCTATATGCTAGAGTATTATCAAACTTTGAGAAAGTGAATAAAATATTTATTGCTTGCTTAATAGGTTCAAAGCAGAAGTCATCGATATTTCTAAATCAAAAGATTTAAATGTTTACTCTATTGATATTCTATTGGCTCTCTAATTACTTATGAGAAAAATGTGAGCTAAAGACTTTTGGATGCAGGTGACAGGAGGAAGGAGAGGACTGAAGGTTGATGATTCTGATAGCAACAGCTCTACAGCTAAAGAAGACGATGGTATAACATTGATGACCCGATAATTCTAGCGCTTTGTGAAATGAAAGCAAAGGTGTCATTAACAGTGGAACTAAGGTAAACCAGGTAAAAGTGCTAAAGTTTTATCTGATACTATATGTTTTGAATGTAAGAAACTATGACACATGATATCTGACTGCCCCAACATAAAGACTCACCCTACCATGGAGAAGATCGAAGAAAAATCCAATTTCAAAAAGGGTAAGTAGAGGATGCAAAAATTGTTCTAGACAGACTCCGCTTCAAATTCATGAGAACACCAAGTAGAGGAAGAGGTAGCAAATTTGTGCCTTATGAAAAATGATAATCTTGATCATATTGATCAAGATGGGTATGTCAACTATCCTATGATGAGCTATTTATCATTTCTGAAAACTTTTATGACTTATATAGGAAGCTAAAAAAATTGCGTGCTAACTTTAAAAATAAACCTTTTGATCTAAAATATGAGCATGATTTGTTAGTTAGAGAGCATGCTAATCTTAAATTCAAAGCATATTTTATTAGACAAAGAACTTGCATATCTGTTAGATGAATTTGATGATTTGAATAAGAAACATATTGAACTATAAGCAAGTCACATGAGTCCTTAAAATCTGAACATATTGAATTAGAGGATGCATTTAAGTAATTAGAAACACTTGCAACTGAACTAAACCATAGAAAACATGCATTGAAACTTGAAGTTGAAAGCTTTACGAGTGTAAATGAGTTCTTGAGAGAGAAAGTTCATGCACTTCAAAGTAATAAATCATTGCATATATTAGCACAATGGTATAGCCCCAAAATACAGCATGTATTACACATCCCTAAAAGGAGGCACTACCACTCACAAAGTTTAGTGAATCCATTTCCAGGTGTAAGGTATTATTCTTGTGGCATGGTATGACACAGAGCCCACACTTGCACTATACATCATAGAACACATCTAGTATGGAGGCCAAAATCATCTGTATCATAGTAAAGCATGTATTTATCCCATCCATTAAATCATAAGGTGGAGCCCAAATTCAGTTGGGTTCTCAATCTAAACCTTGATTGATATTGTAGGGATGCTCTCACAAAAGGCCTAGTGAGAGCATATGGTACTTGGTTAGCGGATGTTCACGATACATGACTAGAGATGTTAAGTAATTCATCAAGCTAGAGGCTAGGGCTAGAGGCAAGGTTACATTAGGAGATAACACAACTATGAAAGTGATGGATTCAAGTATGATTAGTAACTCTAAATATTTTCTTATTGAAAATATTTTACTATTAGATGGATTGAAATATAACTTGCTTATTATTAGTCAACTGTGTGATAAAGGATTTGATATAAAATTTTTATCTACTAAATATTTGATTAACTTAAATGAAAAAATCATTTTAGAAGAAAAAAAGAATAAATAACATTTACATGCTTGATTTAAATTATGTTGATTATTTAAATTCTTTATGTTTGAAAATTGTTATTGATCAATCATGGTTATGGCATGGGTGACTATATCATGAAAGCATGAAGATAATTAGGAAAATAACATAGAAAGATCTAGTTAGAGGTATACCCAAGTTAGAATTCTCTAAGGACCACCTATGTGATGCCTACTAATTAGGAAAATAATTCAAATTATTATTTCATTTCATTAAGAATATCACCACCACTAGGCCACTAGAGATCTTGCATATGGACTTGTTTGGGCCTGCTATTACAGCTAGCTTAGGTGGAAAACCTTTGGATATGTAATAGTTAATGATTATTTTAGATTCACCTAGAATAGATTCTTATCTCATAAAAGTGAATCATTTGTGAAATTTAAAACATTCTTCACTTGGATTCAAAGAAAATTAGGATGCGAAATATCTACTATCCATAGTGATCATGATGGAGACTTTGAGATAATAAGTTTGAATCTTTTTGTAAGGAGCTTGGAATTGAACATAACTTTTTTGCCCTTAGGACCCCTTATCAGAATGAAATAACTGAAAGAAAGAATAAAACCTTAGTGGCAGCTAGCTGCTAGGGTAATGTTAGCTGAATATTCTCTCCTTAGATATTTTTCGGCTGAAGTAGTGAATACTAGTTATGTTTTGAATAGGATAAATGTTAGATTAAAACTCAATAAGACACCCTATGAGCTACTTAGAGGAAGGGCACCCAATCTTTCACACCTTAATGTGTTCAGATGTAAGTGCTTCATTCTTATAAATAAAAAATCTCCATTAGGAATATTTGATCCTAAATATGATGAAGGAGTTTTCTTAGGTTATTCCTCTATATGTAAAGTTTATAGGATTATTAATAAGAGGACTTTAGTTGTAGAGGAGTCAACCCATGTGGTATTTGATGAATTTGATAAATTTGGTGAGCCTAGGTTAGAAGAAGAGGAGGAGATAAAAGTTATCTAAGGAGTAGAATCTGTTGACCTAAGAGATAGAGAAGAACATTATGAGTCATTTCTTAGAGAATGGAGTTACTCATCTAGTCATCCTAGGGAGCTTATCTTAGGAGATCCATTTGTAAGAGTTTGAACTAGGCATGGACCTAGGAAGGAGTTTAATCATTTTATATTCATCTCTATGGTAGAACTCACAAGTGTAGATTAAATCCTATATGATAAATTATGGATCCTAGCTATGCAAGAAGAGTTAAACCAATTTGTTTGGAATGATGTCTGGGAGTTGGTTAGCAGACCTAAGGACCAGAGTATAGTAGGTACCAAGTGGGTATTCAAGAATAAGATAAATAATTCTAGAGTATTGTTTAGGAATAAGGCCAGATTAGTAGCTAAGGGGTATAATCAAATTAAAGGCATTGATTTTGAGAAGACCTTTGCCCCTATAGTTAGGTTAGAAACCATTAGAGTGTTATTAGTCTTTACTTGCTTTAGAGGCTTCAAGCTATATCAAATAGATATAAAGTGTGCTTTTCTAAATAGGGTTATCAAGGAAGATGTGTATGTAGAACAACCCCTTGTATTTGAAAATTCAACCCTTCCCAATCATGTCTACAAATTGAAAAAGGCTCTGTATAGGTTGAAACAAGCACCTAGTGTATAGTATATAAGATTTAGCACATTTCTCTTAGATAGATGTTTTATTATGGTATTGTAGATACCACCCTATTCCTAAAGAAGATAGGAGATGATCTACTTATTATTTAGATATATGTGGATGACATGTTTAGATCAATTAGTTAAAATCTTTGTAATAATTTTTTTAAAAACTATGAGTAGAGATTTTAAGATGACTATGATGAGTGGGCTTACATATTTTCTTGAATTTAGTGCAAAGCAAAGGAATGATGTACCATTCTGAGTCAAAGTAAATACATCAAGGAAATTATAAAAAAAATGAGATGGAAGGTGCTAAAGCAATTAATACACTCATAGGCTCTGCCATTCAATTAGACAAGGATGCAAGTAAAAAATCAGTGGATTAGAAAAAGTATAGGGGGATAATAGGATTGATTATGTATTTGACTTCTAATTGACTAGATATAATGTTCTCTGTTTGTCTTTCTGCTGGATTCTAAGATGATCCCAAAGAATCTCATATAATAGCAGTTAAGAGAATCCTTAAATATATTCTAGGCGCCCAAAATTTAGGTTTTTGATATCCTAGACATAGGTCTTCATTTAAAATTATTGGACATTTAATTAAACTTTATAGGGTGTACAATAGATGGAAAAATTACTTTTAGAACATGTCAATTCATATGACAATCATTAATTTCTTAGTCTAGTAGGAAGCAAAACTCAATAGCTCTATCCACCGCTAAGAAGGAATAAATAGCAGTAGCAAGTAGTGTTACTCAAATCTTATGGCTAAAGTAATAAATCCTTGACCTTGGACTATCTGTAAGGACCATTTCAATCATATGTGATAACACTAGTGCCATATGCATTTCTAAAAATTCAATTCAACACTCCTGTACTAAGCATATGAACATTGAATATCATTTCATTAAAGGTCATGTATCCAAGGTAGATATATAACTACATCATGTTGTAATTGAGGATTAACTGGTAGACTTTTTTACCAAACCCTTAAGCTATGAAACCTTTAGCACACTGAGGACTAGACTAGGTGTCATTGACATTCATGCTTGTTTCAGGCTAAGAGTGAAACCAACAACTTGTGTAGTTCTATACTTCATATGTTATTGTGTTTCTTATAATTTTGATTTATTTTTTTACTATTTTGGTTTGTGTGTTTAATATTCCTAATCAGTAGAAGTTTCTTGATCACCACACAAAAAAATTAAAATAAAAAATAAAAGAATAATAAAAAAATTAAATAAAAAAATATTCACATTGTACTGTAAGAATCTCATGCATATTATACAATATGTAAACTTATGCACATCCTCACCGCTCATGAAATTAATGGTTTAGATCTAACCATTATAGATAATCGTACTGTATGACCACCTATTCATACTGTATGATCCACATGTCAGTAATCGCTCATGAAATCAATGGTTTTAAATTTTTTACAAGCCTTAGAGTGAAAGCTAATTAATCCTTCAAAACCTCCTATGTCTCTAGGCATCCTGTTGAAATATCGAATATGACCTCGCTGAATACCTACATCTATCCACTAAAGGGGTTAAACAGTATAACATAGCATCTAGAAGTGATTATGATTGAACCACTATCAATTTAACCCGTAGGAATGCTCCTCTGAACCAACACCAACCTCTTATTCAATCCCTAAATCAAAATGCCCATGTCATCCATCATGTTCTCTACACTTCAATTCTTCCTAAGGTTGGAGATGGAGTTAGTATTACCCCACTTCTATCTATTGTTACATATTTAATCATCTCTGGAACTATTTTTGATGAATCCTAAAGCTCATTTATTATTTTTAAAACCTTACTTCTCTTTGCCTACAATCAACCCGATGTAAGTATAACCTCGCATTAGGTCATTGAGTTGCCTATGTATTACATCGAAAGTATCATCTTTGGTATCCTATACCAGCCAACATGTACCCAATCTTCTACTGTGATGGATCCTTTCACATCTTCTTCTATTAACACAATGGGGATGAACCCAAAGAAGAGCAAGAGTTTGACAAGGTAGGGGGAGAAGAAACTCCACCACCACCCCCAGCTCCAAGGTAGTTCCTGTACCAAGGCTAGTCCCTAAAACCCAGTTTAACCTCTATGGTAGAGGGTTTGTCCTACTCAAATACAAGATTCACTTTGCATATTGAGGAATGCAAGCAACATTGGATGCAGATTTAGTAGCTGAAAGAAGCGATCCTATAGCGCCACCAACAACTTCAGCAGTAGCATGAGGCTGATTTGGAGTGGTTCACCGAGTCATTTCATGCTCTTCACCAATATTTCCAGCCACCACCATCACCAACTAATTAGGGGCCCTACCACTTCTAGGATGTGTGTTCTTATATAATTTATGTGTTTTTTCTTCTTTTTGCTTTTGTTTATACTTTTTCTTATGTTGTCTCTCCTTTTTGGTGATGTTAAAAAGGGGAGTAGGTGTTTAGTTATATTTATTCCTTTGTTATCTAGTTCAGTTTATTTTTCCAATGTTTGTGTTCCTTCTATTGCCTTACTACTTTGCATTTCAAAATTATATATATATATATATATATATATATATATATATATATATATATATATATATATATATATATTCCCCTATTTTTAGAAGTAATTCACTTAGTGAGGGGAAGATTAATAGAAAATATAAATAACTTGCAATTTCAACCAACAATATTTTTCATCATAAAAAAGGGGGAGATTGTTGCAATATGGGATTTCGAGCTTGTGATTTTGATGATAATAAATATTATTAATTATCACTTTATTTCTCTTAGCATTTGTAGTGCATATTAGCTTTTGTGTGTACTAATATTTCAAGTACACCATACACCTACAATGGAAGATTCAAGACTCACATTTGGGTAGAATAGGATAATGTTTTGTAAGAGTCTATATTTTTCTTATCTTTATTTTATATTTCTTAAGTCATAGTCATGTAAAGGTGTATGTTAACTTGGTGATCGTGCATACACACACAGGGGAGTTAAAAAATGAATTTATATATATATATATATATATATATATATATATATATATATATATATATATATATATATATATATATATATATATATATATATATATTCCCCTATTTTTAGAAGTAATTCACTTAGTGAGGGGAAGATTAATAGAAAATATAAATAACTTGCAATTTCAACCAACAATATTTTTCATCATAAAAAAGGGGGAGATTATTGCAATATGGGATTCCGAGCTTGTGATTTTGATGATAATAAATATTATTAATTATCACTTTATTTCTCTTAGCATTTGTAGTGCATATTAGCTTTTGTGTGTACTAATATTTCAAGTACACCATACACCTACAATGGAAGATTCAAGACTCACATTTGGGTAGAATAGGATAATGTTTTGTAAGAGTCTATATTTTTCTTATCTTTATTTTATATTTCTTAAGTCATAGTCATGTAAAGGTGTATGTTAACTTGGCGATCGTGCATACACACACAGGGGAGTTAAAAAATGAATTTAAATTTTTTGAACTAAATGTATCATATAAACTTTTTCATACTATATGCTTAATTATTTAGAAAAATAATAAAAATTACTCATTGAGTATTTAATATTTTTGAACTAATTATACTGTACGAATCAGATAATTCAAGATGATCACTTTTTCTCAAAAACCCTAGTCACCAATTAGAAGGTAAGTATTTTAATATTTAAATTTTGAACTAATTATACTATACAAACATGTTCATACTATACGATATTCAAATTATAACCTAAATTAATTCCCATGATTAGTTAATTAAATTAAGGTTTAATTTATATGGCAAATCATATCGTACGTTGTATATTATATAGTATGATTGGTAGATATGAATTTTGATCGTCCCAAGGATCATCCTGGACAAATTTTAATTTTTAAACTAATCATATAGTACGATGCCAATCATCTGGATGATTAGTAGAGACGATGTTAGATCGTCTCGGAGATTGTCTTATATGATCTTAAGATAAATAAAATAATCATACCGTATGATCCAATGATCATACTGTGTAATTAGTATACAAAGTTTGAACAGATCATACTATGTTGTTTAAGCTGTACTGGATGGAATATATTTTTGACATAATCGTATTGTACAAATAGAAATGATGTAATGCCCTAGAATTAAATTTTGAAGAATTATTTATTTATCATTTTAAAAATATACCTGAACTTAATTCAGATTATTACAAATGACAGGATTAAAAAATTAGGGTTTTTGGAAGGCCTCATATTTAAACTCTTTTATTAGACTTTGGAGACGTCTTTAGCAGTTAAGAGATTTCTATGAGAGTGCTTGAGAGGTCTTGGTGTTTGGAGAGGGCGAAGGAGAAATTTTGGGAGAGGGAGAAGTAGTGTGAGGGGATTCATGCGTTTGCTCCAAGCAAGCTTCTATGTTGGTTCCTCCAAGAATCTTCATTCATCTTTTGGATTGCTTTGGGGATAAAGTCTTCAATGCCACAGATCGTCAGGTTCTTTTCCTGACCGAGAAGGTGAAAAGGACTTTAGGTTTTCTGCCTTATCAGGAGGGTGAAAAGGATTCTAAGTTTTCTGCCTCACTAGGAGGGTGGAAAGGATTATGGTTCTCAACTGCATCATGAAGGGTGAAAGTAATTTTTTAAGGGCTTCTCCATCTTAATGTGAGATCTAAAGGAGAGTCACCAAAGGTTTAGTGTAATACCCAAAGAGGACTCCTCAGAGTGAATGTAGGTCAAGATTTGATTGAACCACTATAAAATTTTTGGTATGCTCGTTCTTTTCACACTTTTATTTCTTACATTTTTATTACTTGCATATTATTTTCTTGAAATATGAGATGATGATATTGTGATAGCTTAGGATTATTTTCTGTGAGCAAGAGAAAATAAAAAAATTAAAAATAAAAAAGGAACAAAAATAATTTTTTATTCAATCAAAAATGTAAATTTCATTTTATTCTTTGATGTTTGCTTCTAGTTGTATTATAGCTTGAAATAGTTTTAAAAAAAAAATTAAACATCAATTCACCCCCATCTTAGTGTACCTTAGGTCATTCAAGTTTGTCTAATGACCCAAATTATACTTTCAATTGATTATATTGATTATATCTTAAAGGGTAAGAAAGTCTAGGATTTACAAGAGGTTGTTGAGGATTATTCTAATTTCCTCCTTGATTAGATTGTCCTGAATTTCACTAATTATTTCCATAAATATTATTTGACCTATGAAAATTAGGGTGGCTTCTCCAACGTGGATTGTATGTATTTGAATAAGGATTATTTTGTCTTCTAATCAAGTTCACATTTTCAATCCCTAAAGCACTTGTATCCTCAACATAATTTAAATGAGTCTCTTCCAATTGTATATATAAGACAAATCCTTAGTTAGCTCCAATAATATCTAATGTTTTTAACATAGCAACTACTTGAGTAGTAAAAATTCACGAAGCATCTAATTCATAGACTCCAACCACTCTCTTAGAATTCACCCTATTAGCAGGCCATTAAAAATTATTAGTAGTCATTTCTTCTATTAATTCATAACCATCCTCAAATGGCTTAGACATTAAAGATCCTCTAGCTACAACATCTATAATTGACATAAGATATCCTACTAATCCATTATAAAAGGTCTGATAACCAACCAATTAGGTAAAGCATAGTGAGAACATTTCTGAAGAATCTCTTTAAATCTCTCCCAACTTTTATAAATTGATTCTCTTTCAAACTAGAAAAAAGAAATGATATTATTTCTAAGTTTAGCAGTTATTAAAGGTGGGAAATATTTTGCTAGGAATTTGTGTGGAAACTCATTCCAAGTGGTTATAAAGCCTGCGAGTAAAGAATTTAATCACATTTTACCCTTACCTCTTGAGAAAATGGGAACAATATAAGTTTAATGGCATCTTCACTGACTACATCATACTTAAAAGTTGCACATATTTCTAAGAAACAAGCTAAATATTAGTTAGGATCTTCAATAGGAGTTCCCCCAAATTGGGGACCATTTGGATAATGGCCGATTTTAATTCAAAATTATGTGCATGGATAACAGGTTTATTGATGCTTTGATGGATTCCTTCAACTACATGACGAACATACTCCCTAAGTGGACTATTATGATCTTAATCTGCAACAGGGTTAGACATGGTTAAAAACTTTTTGGATTTTCAAATTTTTGTAAGGGCTCTTCTATTTCTACATCAAATAATAAGGGCTCCTTATAAGATCTACCAAGCATATAATAAGATATAATAACTAAAAAAATCAAAAATAAAATAATCAAATAAAATGTTTTTAAATAATTTAATAAATAAAAAAAGATACGGGATATAAGTAGGTTTAAATATATATTTATTTAAATAATATCATAAATTACAATATGCACGTTACTTTCCTGACAATGGTGCCAAAAACCTGATTGGGCGTATTCTTCAATATGAAATTTATCCTACTAAAATGAAAAATTAAGCATTTGAGTTCATACTATTGAACTAAAATAAGTAAAATTAATTAATACAATTTTATTAAAAATATTTTGGGATGATGCATGTAAATAACATTTCATTTCTAGTGAGACTCCTAATTATAGATATAGATCAGAGCCTGTGCATCCCTATATCTTTATTGAACTTTTAAGGGTGAAAAGAAAGATTATTAGTCTTCCTATAGTTTTATTATCTCCATGGAACCTAAAATATTCAAACATCATATGTCTAGGCTTGTCAATTCTGATTTTAATATTCCTAATTATTCTTGTATTCCTCTATTGAGGTTATACATCACACTAGATTTTAACTACACAGAAGGCCATTGCATGCTTTAAATGAAGAATAGGAGATATTAAAATATTATTATTTCCATTAAAGAATAAGTGTTTTCATTAATACTTAATTTGCACTTTATATCAACAGCCCAAAATAAGAGATCTAGCTAGATATGGAAGAAATAAGAAGCAAACTCATATTCATTTTATTCATAGAAGAATAAAGTACAAGAGTAGTAAGAAATTTATCACCATAACTGATTAAATTATCTTCTCTACACTCCTTCTTCCTTCACTTACAGAGTTGCTTATACAAACATAGGATAAACTTTCTTAGAGATTGTATCTTGTACTTCCATATCCTTCCTTAGACTTTACTCTAAGGGAGCACTAAAGAAATATAATGAAAAGTACTAAATTTTCACTTAGGGAATTAAACTCTTCAAATAATAGAATTGACATATATTTATAGGAAGTACAAGATTAGTCTCAAGCGTCACGGTGTTGGACATGGTGGCACTATGATGACAAAAAATGAACAAGCACCTCGATGCTGTACTGTTGGTTCTGCTATGGCGTTGGGTGACATGACATGGTTATGACCCAAATCAATGCATCTCTTCATTACATTGGTGCATCTCCTAACAGTTGTAACTACTCCACCGTGGCACTGTAAAATGTGATCATTGCAGCACTTGGAATGACATTTTTATGCTGTGGCATTAAAAAGGTTGGCGCTTCTTCATAAATTTTCCTAAGACACCTAATACTACGGTGTTGATTTTGGGTGCAGTGCTGCTGACATCTGTGATGCCACGATGCTTGCAAATATAGAAGGTTGATATCATTGTGTTGAAATTAGTGCTTCAATGTTGATTAATATGGCATTGCACCATTATCCTCATTGACACTGCGGTGCTATCTAACACTTATGAATTTTATTTTTTTTTCTTGCATAATTTTTGTATAAATACAACTAAAATAATGAATTTTTATTGAATTTAACATAACTAAAATAGTACATAATTTACACTTATGAGGCTCCCATTGCACTATGGTCAACTATAGCTAGTAAGCAAGGATTCGTATTCAGTTTGATTATTTGTACATTGAATTCTATGTTGGTGGTTTGGGTGATGAAGATTCAAATTAGGCCTCTTAGAACCATGTCATCTAGCACTAATTCCTTGCTAAATATATTCAATCAATAATTCATATATCACAATATGTAATCATCCTTATATCTTTAAGTTCATCAACTTATTTCCTTTTTTCGACCTTAAAATATGTCATGTTCACATGGTGAGGTCAAGGTCTACAACTCGTAGGCACTTGAGGTTGCGCTTCCTCTATTGTCCATAGGATTCATATCATAGACTGTACACTCCAAAGGTCACAATGCCCCGTAGGCTTTATATTATATCGAGGTCAACACTACCCAGTAGGGTCATATTGCCCCATTCACCTACCACCTAATATTGCACATTCTTAGGCTTTTCTAATCATTGCATTTTTCCTTCCAAGTTGTGTGACACTTGCCTATATATAAAACATGCATATGAAGATAATTTAATATAATTGTGAGGTGTATTAGTATATAGGAAGGTATGACTATATAAATATCTCTCATAAGGTATAACATAATAGATTTGCACATGATCATATAATATAGCAGAATCATAATTTACAACAAATTATATTTGACATGGCTACATTAATCACAATTTTAGGCTAATTATAAATGTGTAATGTAATGACCAATATTATACACATAAAAAATTAAATTTACCCGTATATAACTATACAAAATTACTTTAGCCTACTGCATCAGCAAAATTGCATATCTTACCTTGTCATTGCGTGGACTCACAAAGTTGGATACATTGTGTCTACATGCATATAAGGCACCTAAACCAAATCATTAATTACTGATTCACACAATCTCATATCCAACTCATACAATTTATTTAATTTCCACCTAACATACCTTCCAATCTCTACATCGCATACATGATTATAGGTATCAATTTCCCTTATAGTACTAATGCCCCAATCAATAACTAAACCTTATTAAATTAGAAATATTAAATACACTAACCATATAAATCCATCTTATATGCAAATAATTAAATTCTTACCCCCTTTCTCTTTTCTCCTCTTCCTTCCCTGATTCTTCTTTTTTCTTCCCTTAACCTTTTAGCCTTCACATGATCACTCATGTTTCAAACAACCATCACAATGAAACCCTTGGCTATAGTAAACTTTATTTTTAAGCAGTAGTCTCTTTTTTTTTACTTAGGAAAAATATAATGGGATTTAATTTTTTTGCTTACGGCCATAGCATCATTCCTCACATAAATCATGTCATAGGTGACTTCAACATCAACCCCATAAATCTCTGCTACTATTTAAGCAAATATAATTAGGTTGCCTTTGAAGGATTGGATTAGTTTGCCTTGGTGTTATCACTAAAGGATGCACTTATTCTTACTATTCCTTTGAACTTTTACTTGAGCATTATCACTTCTTCTACAGCCTCAATAATCTTGTAACTTGGACCTCATTCCACATCTAGTTGAAACACTTCCTTTGGTAAGTCCCAATCTTTCCTACTACTCATAAGTAGTTGGTGCATGATTGGGTGAAGTCACATCTCACTACGATTTCTCTACTATAAATAAAAAATTTGATGATAATGTGGTAAATGGATACAACAGCTTGGAAGGTGTTTAGCAGGGGAGTACTATTAAGTAAAAATTATGTAGTATTTTTATTCTATTAATTACGATACAGATGTGTGTTTTAGTTCATATTGTGCAGGAATGTCTTAGGAAATGAGGCAAAATTGCTAAATTTAAGAATTAGCACTGCAACACTCAAAAAATTAACACCACAACATCGTTAATGCCTCAGTGCCAAATCAGGATATTATAACACTGGTGCCTTAGGAAAATTTTATTTAATTCAACACCTCAATAGAGCAATGACCAACACCATAGCGCAACGCATTGTAGTAATGCAAGCGTGAACATTACAACACTGGAGTCTCAAGAAATAAATACAAATAATTTAATGCAAGCGGCATAGCACCAGATGATGTAAGCAAGTATTGTAGTGTTCAATTTTTTGCAGCACCACATCAAAATATTAAAGGAAAAAAAAAGTGCCAAGCCAACTCAACTAAAAATCGCATCGGTTTAGTCAATAACCATGCTAGGTTAGTCCAGTGTGACATGTCAAGATGGTATTTCATATTGTAACACCGCGACACCACCTTATCAGGCACCACGGCGCCTAACCCTGTTTCTATATTAAGTATAAATAATTTTTCTATCCTTTCATGGGAGATGTTACTTTTAGAACTTGTTTAGAGAAGTTTGAGAGAGACCATGGAATAGTGAGGTACATCATATAGAGTGGTTGATTATAATTATAGTGGGCAAACAGTTTATTGGAGAGGAAAGGAATATGAACATTGAAGTTATAAGGGGAGATTCACTTTGGAAAGGATCCATCTATAGGATATGTTTGAGATCTTCATTCCAAGTAATATTTTTTCATCTTTCTCTACTTGTACTTTCTTTCTTGAGAAAATAATGAAATTTGTGTTGTTTAAATTTAACTCCATGGCAGGCTAAACTTAAAGTTTTGGACCGATGACTTGAAAACTTCTGTAATTCCTAATGTAGTCTCTTATTTTTTTAAAATATGAATGGTTGTTTTCAATATTTCCAACTCTTCATTTAATTTATACAGTGGCCATACAAAAAAATTAGCATCTAGTGTGATGCATTATCTCAATGGAGGAATGCTGAAATAATTAAGAGAATTGAAATAAAATGCTTGCATGCCTAGATATAGGATGTTTAGTATTATAGAGTCTTTAGAGAATAAATAATTATAGGAAGGCTATAAACCTTTCTTTAAATCTTTATAAGCTCGATAGATATCTAAGGATGCATATGCCCTAATTCTTAATTAATGTGAGGAGTCTGCTTAGGAAAAACTTAGGACATTCACTATCATTAGTCCTAAGCACTTTAATTACTAGTATCTTCACTATTTCTTGTATTTGTCAATAGAGATAGAAATTAACCCTGATTGCATTTCATAGGATAAATACTAAAGCTTTAGTAGATGGTATTTAGAACATTTGTATGTAGCATAAAATTTTCTCATGAAATTGACACTCTCTCATATACTTTTTTACTTGATCGACATGTGTACTTGTATTTTTTATTGAGGAATTATATCCAACCAAACATAAAATCAAACACTACGTAGCTCGCATCACTTACCAAAGATGGCATTATAAGTCACTCGAGCAGTAGCTATAATGAAGTTGACAATTGTGGTATACTAACAATCACCCTCACTCCAACTGAAGGAAAGGGCGAGTACTCCTTCTATTTCCTTATGCTCACTATAAAAGCCATAAAGTGGTCTTATAGTAGGGGTGAGCAAGGAATCAAGCAAGTTTATTTTTTTAAATACATATTTTCAAATTCTATTCATAGAACTTGGTATATCCATGACCAGTATAGTGAAAACCATCGTGTTATTGTGCAAGTTACCTTTGGTTGCCTCAACAACATCACTAAAAGTGATAGTGCAGACATCCTGTTTTAGTTATCACACGGTGGCTAAGTTCACTTCTCTCCTTATTATCTGCTAGTGAGTGTATATATATTCACAAATTAAATGAGGATTTAGAAAAAGGGCAAAAAAAAGGTCTGGACCTATCGGGCAAGAAATCATAGGGACTTCATGGCTTGCATGAAAGCAACTGTGCCGTTATGGCCAGCGGTCAATAAAGCACACGCTATGTTGAGCCTAGCTATAGATCCGGCAGTCCAATCAACAGCATGAGGTTGAACCAGGCAATATCCACGGCATCGCATACCAGTCTACAAAAAAAAATATAAAAAAGCGTAGCAAATCCTAGCAGATGGTAAGGAAACTATATTTATCCGGTACAAGTGATGGATTGGGGAGTCTCATCAATCGATTCTAGAGTAATAAGCATTTCTATCTATGCATTAGCTAAGACCGGTGTTCTGTACGTATTTTCAAATATATTTCTTTATTATATGTATAGTAGTTTGTTATGAGCTAACTAACAGATATTAGGTTGTTTTATTACATTTTTCATATATGAAGGACATCGGAAAAAAACTAGTGTACTCCACTAGCTTCATCATCTGATCCCTCAACTTTCGGCAAATTAAGTTAGGGGTGTAAGTTAGTTGAGTCGGCTAGATTTTGACTCGTCAGAGAGGTCATGAGTCGAGTTTATTAAACCACGAGTTTAAATTCGATCTTATTCTTGAGCCCGTATATTAAATGAACTCGAGGTTGAGCTCAGTCTGGCTTGGCTATAAACTTGTGGAGCCGTTCAATTAGCTTAAAATATATTTAAATTATTTTAACGAGCTAATATGAAGATTAGTAGATCAACTTGAGCATACTAATAATTAAACATACATAGCTTGATTAGGCATATATTTGACTCGACTCAACATATCTACACCCCTAAATAGAGGAGACGAGCATAAAAAATTGGTAATAGATTTTATTAAAAATATAGAAAAAATATTTTATAAGAAAATCAGAATATACATTGTGATTTATAAAAGATATTTTTGAAAATAAAATTGAAAGAAATTTCTTACCAAATTAGAAGACGAAATGAATTGTCTTGGAAATTTCTATTAAATTTCTTTTTGTTCTTAATTTATACTATCTGCATAAAAAATTAAAATAATTCTGTAAGGAAGGCGTCTGTAACTTCTTTCCTCTTTCGGAATTATTTATTTGAGATCATTTTTTGAGTGGTTATCCTTTTTGTCACCAGCATTACTGTTTGGCCAAGGAATTAGTGACCAAGCTGATGTAGTTGTACTTCAGAGTTTTGCGATTGGCTCAAATTGAATATCTCGATAAATCTACTTTTATTATTCAAAATGGGGGAAATGTTAAGGATGTGTTTTGTTATGCCAATTAATGCCATAAGTTAAGAAAAAATGGCTTAGGTGTTTTGGTAGAGTTTGTATTTATATGCTTTCATATTTACTGAATAATGATCTCTACGACTTCAAATATTTAACATATAATGTTGGCCCCCTAATGATCAAGGCAATAATTATCAAACCTAATATGATCTCCCACTTCTATTAGATTTTATTAACATTGATCTAATGATTTGCTTAATTTGTTGCTACTCTTTAGGGACATATAGCATGCAGGCCATATACTTTATCTCTAGGTATCAGCTCTCAAATCTGTCCTATTACAAAATGAAACCAATTAGCATGAAGAATTTAAAATGTAAGTTGATGAACTACATATAAAAAAGGCTAGGAAAGCTTAACCCTTATGCACTTTGTTTTGACTCCAAGGAATGATGATACAAAGGGGCTACATTATAAAAAAAATTAACTATTACTACAATATTATTTAGACATTTATAATTAAATGTTTGGGAATAATATATATTAGGACATAAAAACTTATTTGACATTTAATGTAGTCCAGCAATATTCTTTTCTTTCATAGATTAAAGACTAGTTTGGTGCGCTAAAAGTCTCTGGCATGCACCTCATGATTTTTGCGAGTTAATGGTTTCTCTAGCATGCACCTTAAGTTTCTTCTTCAATCTAGATCGAAGATTCCCTCACGGCTTCTTCTTCCATCTCGATCGGTGGCAACCTCAAGGTTTCTTCCTTCCAATTGAATGCATACACGAACTCATGATCTATGTTTCTTCCTCCTGAACACCTTTTGCTGCATTGAAGCATCTCATGCCTCCCAGCTTCTTCCTCCTGAAAGCCTAATGCCACAATTGAGATAGGTAAACTTCTCCACTGATCTTTCCCCTTGCTTACTATCACTGGTTCATTCTGAACTTGGCAATGAGGGTGTTCTAGTGTTTACATCAAACCTATAACAATGCCACTACGAGGCTTTTCCAATGATGAAGCCATTACAAAGCTTTCCAATGATGATGCCATTACGAGGCTTTTTCAATGATAATGCCATTACGAGGAATTTATTGGTCTTATATTGTCTAGAAGGCTAAGTTTCTATGTCCACATATCTATATCTATATCTATACATATTTACTTACATTGTTTAGCTGAGAAGCTAAGAGAGAAGGGGAAGGCATTTGGTTACACATTATGACTATTAAGTTATCTTTTTTAATTTCTCACAGCCACAGATCTTTATTTTATTTATTATTATTATTTTTGGTTAAAACTCACAGAGGGCTTACATGTTAATATAAAAGAAAAGGTTATAAGTCCTTAGAGGTATCCAACACTTAGTAAATGCTCAAAGAGCTACATTCCAAAAAGATTAAAAAAAAGCCTATTGAGTAAAGGATCCCTTGCTACATTACAAAGGAAAATAAAATAAATCTGGAAGGTAGGAAGCCAAACCCAAAAAAGTAAGCCCAAGCTTGAGGATCCACATTAAGCTCTAGAAAATTATAGGAATCTGCAAAAATATAGGAAGCACAAAAAGAAATACAAATAATATACCATAAGAGATAAATGAGAACCATAGATAAACCTTCATAGCCAATGATCACCACAGACGAAGGCCAAAATTACTGGAAAAGATTAGAATAGAAACCCAAAAAAAGAAAATACCCTCAGCAGGAGAATACAACAGCCCAGACTATCCAAACTAAGTGAATCCCATAATCTAAACCTAGATAAACTACAAAAAATCCATAAGAAAACTAAAATAGTAAGACCAGAAACAAAAATTAACAATTAGGACAGGAAAAGAATAAAACAAAAACCTCAAACAACCCCCAACAGGATAAATTAAAGCCTAAGAAACTAAAAGAATCAACATTACAAAAAGGAAACACAAACAATAAAAAAGTTCATGTTAAGACCAAAAATTGATAGTACCAGAACAAAAAAATGATAACAGGGTAGGCAGAACCCAAGAAGAAGCAGAACTAGTATAGGGAAATACCCACATGGAAATAAAGGTAACAGAAAGTAGAAGTAAACCAAGCAAGAGAGAAAACTTCCATCAAAATAAATACGCCATAAACCTGCACTCTAAAAACCAAAGACCACCAATGCAACAACTAGAGCAAACAAAATAGAATCACCACCAGAAGGAGTAGATGCAGTGCAACAAACCAAATGAAAACTAGAAGAAAAGATGGCAAGAATAGCATCCAACCTAAAAGAGATCTAACTGAAAACACACAAGAAAAAATTAATTGATGTAAGGCAAACTAGAAGCAAACAACATGATTCTACTTTTCAAAATACTAGGAGCATTGACAGAGTTGAAAAATATAGAAGTCTGATTCACATTAACCTCCTTAGCTAACCATACCACACAAGCATTACCAGTTTTGTTAATGTGTGAGAATTTATAAGTAAGCTCTTTGGTCAACATCAATATCTTCTAGAAAAGATAATAATAACTAGCATTCAAATAGTTTTTGGACAAAATTAGAGAAAGCAAACCTTTTGAATCCATTTTAATCCAAAACTTTTGAATATCCTTATCATGATAAAACATCAAATCTTTCAAAAGAACATACAAATCAACACCTAAACATTTACTATTAGACACAAAATAAGCAAAATCATAAAAAAGATTCCAACATTATCATGAATTAGACCCCCAAAACCACTACCATCCTTGAAATAAGAGCCATGAGTATTAAGCTTAAATTCATCATAAATAGGTTTAATCCACTTCACAATCCTAGGTAAAGAAACCATATCCGCTTTATACCCATGAATGTTAAAATAAGTGGCACAATCTTCCTTACCTTTAAAATGCTTGATAGATAAAACCTTAGCCTTATAAAGTTGATTAATTTTAAAATTTAGAATACTGAGAACCCTAGCAGAGTTCATCATAACATCTTTGTGCTTATAGTTATTCTACTCTTCCTAAAGAAGCCAAAAGACCACCAAAGGAATAACAGTAAAAAAATGACCTTTGACATTATTATAAAACCAACTAGTTAAAAAATAGAAAATGTTCTTATTATTAAAATTAGTATGGACCTTAAGATACATCTCTAAATCAAACCACACTCTGGCAGCAACAGGGTCATTCAAGAAGACATGCCTAATAATCTCAATATGATAACAACGTTGGCACTTAGAGACCAAAGTTAGCACTATCTCTTGAAGCCTACTATCAACATGGATAAAACATTTAATAATTTTCCATGCAAGCAAAGAAGCATTAGGGGGAGTAGTGGATTCCAAATTTTATCAAATATAGGATTGGGCTCTTTTTTAGTTCTTAAGAAATGCCAAACTTTGTTAAATAAAATGCCCATCCTCAAAAAGTTTAAATAAGATTTGATCATTACCATATTTGTTAATAGGAATATCATAAACTTTATCCACCAAGCTTTGAGGAATATACTCAAGGAGATGATTTATGGATCAAGAGTTATTAGTAATGAACCAAGACACTTTCAATGAGGAGGTAGATTGAGAGTTGAAGTGTAAGTCAACAGATAAAACACTAGACCAATCATCCTGCCAAAAATGCGAAGAACCATTACATATTCCCCATTGAATGGTAGATTCAGTAGACCACTTAATATTACATAACCTTTTCCATACATTAGATCATCCTTGTTTGTTAACACTAGTGGTTAGATACATATTCTTACAGTATTTTTGTTCCATAAAATTTGCCCACAAGGAATCATTCTTCATGAATTTCCACCACAACTTGAAGGAGAAGCTTTTAACCAAATCAAAAATGGATTTACACCCTAATCCCCCTTCCAACAGGGACTAGAAAAAGAACCCCAATTGGTCCAATGAATCCTTTGATAATTAGTCATAGATCCCAAAAAATGTTTCTAAAAGTTTTATGTAATCTATCACAAATTTCAATAGTGGGATTAATGGTTTGAAGAAGATAAATAGGCACAGAGCACAAGACACTCTTAATCAAAATAAGACCAGTCCCCATAGATAACATTTTAAATTTTGAGTAGTGAATTTTGGAACATTTGGAATTGCCTCTTTGTCATAATAGCAAGAGATTTGTGTATTGAATTTTTGTTTGACTTTGTGACTGGATCACTCTCTTGATTAACAAATAATTCTCATATGCATTTTTCACAGGTATAATTTTTATTTCAAACTTGATGGAAAAAGTTGAATGGGTATGGGTGTCATCTGGTTTCTATTTCTATATTTTTTCCATACCTTAATTAGCAACTACATGATAGCAAGTGTAACTTCGGACCTTATAAGTACACATACGCAGGCTCATAATTTTTGGTGACAAGACATTAATTCCTATCTTGGATGTTGATAGTAAGTGATCTAAATATCTTTCATGTTCTTTTATTTTGTTATCCAAACTTGCAAAAAAATATTGATGCTTGTTTGAAGGGTTCAACTAAGAGGAGCAAATTTATCTAGCACTTTGGTTCTCTGATATTGGCTTAATTTAATCATACAAATTATTAACTATGATATCTCTATTCTAAGAGCTTTGAATCCAGCTTATATCTATTTCATCAAGAAAAATAACTTAAAGGTGCGGTCTTCTCTTGAGAGTGTTGTTTTATGCATCACACGTTATATGCTTTGAAAATTCACTTCTTCATTTGTATGTTATTACTTTAGATTGAGATTTTCATTTGTTGTGTCTTTCATTTAGCTCTTCCTTTTTTGGCTTTTGCTTTGAATTCTTCAGTTAGACTTGCAATATAGGACCATTTTGTATTACTTCACACGTTAGAGCTTGATTTACATACTTAAGAGGAATTCATGTTCAACTCTTTGTTGGCAATGGTCTAATTATATTCAAGCTGTTTCCTGAATGCCCATTAGATATCTTTTCTTTTATTCAACCTTGATTAATTTTTTTAGAGGCATAATTTTACACATTTAAGAATCAAGACAAATGAAATTAATGAATAAAAAAATCCAAAATTGGTTATGGAATAAACCACGGTTGATTTCTATGCTTCTTTCTGTAATACATGTGATGGCACCTATTTATGTATGAGGATTATGATAATGATTATGATGCAACTAAGGTCTTGAACCTGTTACTTGTATGAATTTCAAAATCTTTTGAACTTTGCATGTTAACTTACCACATTATTCTTTCTAGGCTACATAAAGTTTTAGGCCACTTCTATAATCACATTATTCTGATGTAGTCATACTATTCATTTTTTAACTTGGATGAGTTATATGTTGACATTCCGTGAAGCCCCTTGAAAGAGTGGGCTAACATCAAGTTATAACCAACATGTGTGAGTTGTATAAGACATCACAGGCATATGCATGTCAAATTTAGAGGCTAAAGAATGAATGAATAAAAAAAAGGGTTAGTTTAGATATGATACTAGTTTCTATATAGAATAATTACAGGAAGAAACCAAAATAGGGTAGAGACAGGAAAAACTGCATTACATTGCATATGTCTATTACATTGCAGATGGTATACAAATAGTTATGCAGGAAACAAATTCAGTATCTAGATAGAGTTGGTTAGCTGCAAATGGTTAAGATAGAAGAAATAGTTTTGGATCCACAACAAGGATGAGAATTTGTAGAAGCTTCTACAATAAACAGAGGAGATGGAGTTGTGCTATTCAGAGAAATTGTTGAGTGCTTATCATATAGAGTTTATCAGTTAGGCCCAATTGAATTTAGCACTTCACCACTGGTTAACCATTAACATTAATATTATTATTACCCGAAATGAAATTGGTTATACGTCTGATTTTTGTTCTAACTAGCCAAGGATATTATGTACAGTCATATTAGCTTTAATGGTTAATAAACCTCATTTTATAGATGTCCCTTTTATACTTCTATGGCTTTGATTAAGCAGACATCAAAGTTTATATTTAGTTGTGATAACTAAATGATTGCTTTTATGCTTTCAGCTAATGATTTTGATTAAATTCAGCTATATAGTTATGGGTGATTAACTTGATAATGGTAGAGATAGGACAAAGGATGAGAGTTGTGAAGCCGTTACTTGTATAATTGATTCTAATTTTTGGCCAAATTAGGTTATTTGTAATCTTCCTTGTATAATTGACTCTTTAATGCTTATTAATTCCATCAAATCTTCTTAAGGTAATATAAAATGAGTAGGAGGTGTAGTTTTGGAAATACAGGAGGTGCACTTGATAGAGTTCTCAAGCAGTTGTTCAAAGAGATGGATGACATGTCTGCTAGAAAATTTATTTTAATTCACTTTGTTGAAAGTTTTTTCTTATAATGTATTTTTTTTCTTTTTTTAGCCTTTCTTTGATTTTATTATAATGTGTTATAAATGTATTTATTGTAATAGATTCACTATAGGAAAATCACCCATTATAGACGGTAATTTCTGGCAGTTTGTATATATTTTTTGACGGTTTGAAAATTTTCTGACAATTTTCTGTCAATTTATAAACCGCCAGAATAAAATGCATAGGAAATGAAAATCGGTGGTCAATTTTTGGCTGTAAAATATTCTGGCAATTTTTCTAGTATTTATGATTGTTCTCTAAGATTCTTTAAATATTGTTCGGAATGTTCTTCTAGAATATTAACTCAAAAGGAAAATGCTAAGTGCTCAGGCCCTTACACAATGAATGTTATCTAATTTTAGTAATTCCGGTAGTTCATGCATCATCATATACATGTTTATACTCATAATTATTTATTGAAAAATTCGAATAGCATAATCCATGGAATAAAATTAGAGAGAAGTTAAAAAAAAAATACAAGTGTACTTTATTAAATGTTACAAGGGTTTTATATGTTTTGAGCCCAACTACCATGTGTGGATGTGGAAGGCTTTCTAACCCCATTTGCTTTATGTGAGTGCGGGAAGTTCTCTACTATGTTTTGACCCCCACTTACCTTAACCCTTCTTGCCTTAGGCTAGTGTGGGAGGTTTAAAAAGAGATATAAATGAAATTTGAGTTATAAATAGATATCGTGACATGTGCATGGTACATTCATGCATTGCATACTTTAGTAATTCAATGAATTGAAATACAAATGATATACTGAATATACTTTGAAACTTCTAATATTTCTATGTATAAGGAATTTAAATGCAAGTTTTATTTTTAATGCACTTTGATAATTCTGGAATCTCTTTGAATAGAATGAATGCAAGTACATGTGTTAAGTTCAACTGCTAAGTTTTGATTTATAGCATCGAGACACATTCATAATTTCTATGCATTTATATTATGTTTTATAATTCAGTATATTGAATCTTATATTTCAATTATTATCCAAGAATGCTTAAAATTTATAGTGAAATGGATATTGATATCTGTGGTAGGAATGTGGAAAAAGTCTACTAAGCTTGTTGTTCTCACTGTATGGAATTTCTCTAATATTTCAATAAAAGAAAAGGTTCCATCCGAGTAGACTTGATAAGGGCAGGATCGTCAAGACCAGGACTTCTAATGCATTTTGTAATCTAGTTATTTTTTATGGATAAACATTATACGAACTCTATTAAGGTATACGATTTTTTGGAAATAAAATTTGAATGATACTTTAGACTGTTTATAGTATGTTAGAATGTTTAACTAGCTTTGGTTTATTTTATATGGTGGTTTAAGAAAAGTAGGTTTGAGGATTTAATCCTTCCATTATATTCTGGGGCATCACACATTGTTAGTAATAGGACCTTATTCTTCTTTATTTGTAGCCTCAGACTTAGTGATTAGATTAGGTATAAATATCAATATGTTTATTATAATTGGGGAAGATGGTTGATAAGAATGGGGGGAGCAAGTAATCTCTATTTCTATCTTGTATCCTAGGCCCAACCTTGGCCAAGTTGACACCTCATGGTACTAGAATTCAAATTCGATTGCGATTGCCAAGAACGAATATTCTCAATTCCTTATCAAAGTAATCCATTAAGCCTTTTGTGTAGTTAACTCACCAATGAATTTGGCAATCCAACTCAATCAGATTCCAAATTAAAGCAACTCAACATGTAGAGACATCATCTAAGAAGCATTATTCTCAAGGGTTGTGTTGTTTAACTAGACCTCACAAGATTACTTCATACAACTTAAAAACAATAAGTTATACTTATTCATTTTTATAGAAAGCATGCATTGTTAAAATTTGTTATATTATTTTACTTATATTAATGAAATGTGTCTCTCCTAAAGTGTTGAACCTCGAAATAACTAGTCATAGTAGAAAGTTGTCATATTATGCACATTCTAATTGGCTCGAATCTCAAGACCTACATTTTCTTACGAAGGACTCGTGAAATCTTGAGCTTTTCACTCAACTTATCTCTTTCTTCACCTTCTCTCACTCATAACTTTTACCTTTTATTAAGATCCAGCAATACATATCATTTAAGGTTTGCACACACGACATAATTAGCTTGAATATGGCGTTAGCAAGCACCGGGTAGACGATCGTGTGCTACCTGTACAATACTAAAAGTGTCATATTTGATGGAATTTTACTGATTGCCTTTAAAATTATGGGTAGTGGTGATTGAGGGATTTCGAAATTTGGGAGATGTGTCGAATTGTCAAATGACTCAAATGTCATACTCCGGTACGCTACGTACTGGTGAATATGTATTTGTCCAATGTGTAATCATTATATAATTACGTGAGGGTCATACTTGCTGACAACGATTTTATGTGGCACATTAGTCTCATGAGGAAAACGGGTCACATGCATGAATAAGCTTAATTTTTAGTGGATTTTTTTAAAAGTTTCTTCATATAACAATTATTTTATGAAAAATATAAATTATATATTCAAAAGAGTACGATACTTTCTAGGAAATATGTAAAATATATATAAATGTATTAAATTTTTTTTTTTCACTATAAAACAACAATCTTGTTTTTTTTTTTTTTATTTCTAGAAGCAAAATGTCCTATCATTTAAGAAATGTCTTACACATCTAATGAATTAATATATGGGGAGCTGGGATAGGTGAAGCCACTAATTATTAGAGTTCATTTAATTACTTATATATATATATATATAAGTTTTATAAAATAAAAAAAAAATAATTTCATTTATTTAGAATATAAAAATAAAATCATTATTTTATGAGAAATTTAAAAAGTTATAAAATTTAAAATTAATATTGATATCAAATCATTTAAAACAAAATAATAAATTCAATAAAGTGCATCTTGTTTTAACAAAATAAAGCTTTAGTAATGGAAAAAGCTAATATCCAATAAATATGAGAACAAAAAAAACTGTACAGCATAATGAAATACATAATTTTTTTATTATGACTTATAGATTAAATGATTATTGAATTTCTGACTAAATACTCTTTTCAAATGTAAATTCTACTTGCAAGCAACTAAATAAGTCTTTGTGAAGTAAAGCTCCAAATCATTATGTGGCTTCCGAAATCGTAGGAAGGTTTCAAGATGGTGTAGAGACCTTTAAACCCTATATGGATATTGGATAACAACACCTGGTGACAGTTTCGAGTGGCTAGCAACCATCCCACAACACTTTGGGAAGTGATTTTTATATAAAAAGGTAAATCTTACCTTCTTGGATTTGAATGCAACTAAGGCTTGATGAACCAGCCCTCTTTTTATATGGTGGGCAAAATTTTAGTAATTAAATAGTATAATAATAATAATAATAATAATAATAATAATAATAATATTAAAAATTAGTATTTTTAGAAAAATACAAAGAATTGGGCAAAATGGTAAATTGAAGGTGGCAAACTCCTAAAAAATTAACATCTTCTTATAAAGGAAAAAAAAAATTTCAGGGTCAGCATTTGCCCACTTTGGGGCCAATGTGATTCTACCCTTGGCTTGATCAAATCAGAATTAAGTTTTGTATGGTTGAGAATGGTTTGTAGCACTGGAAACTTTGCAAATTCAAAAAACGATGTTGCTATAAATTGAGTTTGTTATTATATAATTTGCTCTCATATATGTTGGACTATTGTTTATGAACTAATACTACGCATTAACAAATTAGGTCATATTTTCTTAAATAAAAAATAAAATTAGAGGAGCTTTACCATTCTTCCCAAGCTATTATAATCCAATGTAGTTCTAAAGATTATGTAGTTTGTTTTATGTGCACTTTATACAACAACAACAATAACAATAATAACAAAAACATCAAATCAATATCTCACTAAGTGGGGTCAGCTACATGAATCCTTTTTCTCCATCATGTACTATTAAGAGTCAAAAGATGATAGCACAAGTATAACAATTTTTAAACTAATAGTGGTAGGACCAAATTAGATTTTTCTCTACTATGATTTGTAATTGCTAATACCTTATTTAAGAAAAGAGACGAGTATTTCATTACTTATAAGAATGGATAAAGTAAAACTTAGATTGATCATTTTCTTATAAGAAAAATAAATTATTTAGTTTTTAAATATTTTAAAGTCATTCTGAGTAAAAATTTTTGTAACCAGAATTATTTATTAGTTTTGGACTTTAAGATGAAGTGGTGAAATACAAAAAAAAAAAAGGTAAAATAGCCTAGGATTAGATGGAGGCATTTAAAGAATGCTTACAAAAATATTTTTAAGTATAAGATTCAATATCTTAAGATTTTAATTGTGCATGAAGAAGTAAATGTTATGTTGGAAAAAAAGCTAGTGATATTATGAATGTTATAATGTATATACTTTAAGTAAAAGAAGGAAAAACTCCTAATAGTAAAAATAGTCGGTGGTGGGATCCAAAATGTGCTAGAAGAAATAAAAATAATAAGCTTTGCTATAAAAATTAGTTTAGATGTAAAAGTTTAAAAAATTATGAAAGATATAGAGGGCCCAATTAGAATACGATTGACTTTAGTGAACTTAGCATCCTAAATGAAAATAGAGACTTTTATTTTTATTATTGTATTATTAATATCAAACTTACTGAGGCTTTAAAAAAAATGAAGCATCGAAAAGAAGTTTGACATGATGATATTCCAATAGAGGTGTGGAAATGCTTGGAAGATGAAGGAATTTTCTTGCCTTACTAAACTTTTTAATATTATTTTGGAGACTAAAATGATGGTAGATGAATGGAGAAGGAGTATGTTGGTTCCTATTTTTAAGAATAAAGGTGATGTACCAGAGTGTACAAATTATAAAGTAATTAATTTAGAGTGTCATATAGAGTAATTGAGCATAGGTTGCGATGTGATACTACTATTTCTCAAAATCAAATTGGATTCATGTCGGGTAGGTCTACTATGGAAGGATATATTTATTGAGAGGTTTGATGGAGAAGTATAGAATGAATAAGGGAATTTGTAAAAGAAATTTATTGATTTAGGGAAAGAATATGATAAAGTTCCACAAGAAGAGTTCTAGAGATTCTAGAAGAGAAAGGAGTTAATAATGTTTATATTCAAGTCCTAGAGTTGGTTGTCCTATCAAACAATGTTAAGTGTACGCTAAGTTATGTGGCTTTGGTATGTTCTAAAAGATTATGGTTGAATTATCTATAGTTTAAGTTTGTTACAGGCCAAGGGGTTTTAATTCAAATTTAAGTATTCATGATATTTAATTTATTTATTGGTTTTAATTTTTTTTAAAAAATAAATTTAAATTTTAAATTTTAAGGAACTATGTTGAACTAAACATTCAAAGTGCATTGAATTTATTAAATCAACAAGTCCTTGGCTTTAGGGAGGATGCTCTTATTTTATCCCCATGGGAATGAGGCAAGCACAAAAAGCCAAAGTTTGGAATTTTATTTTTTGTTTTATTTAAAATGAATTATATAATTTGGCTTGATTATAACTAATTTGTCATTTTTATTTATTAATTTTATTTAATTATTAATTATTTATGGTTTTTATTAAATTTAAATTCTTTTTTTAAATATTTAATATTTATTTAAATTTTATATATTAATGAAGTAAATGATGCCCAATGTTTATGAAATTCCTTATATGAGACATGAAAGTCTCAATATAGAATTAGAAAGACTTTAAGATCATTTAAGATTACCTAAGATATTTATTTCTTTTATTTTGATTTATCACTTTCGGTTAATTTTAGGCCTAACCAAAGTTTAACTTTCAATTTTAAAATTAAATTTTGCTTATTTAATATTTTTATTATGATTTTGTGGTTATTTAAAGTTTACTATAGTTGGGTTTACATTTTTTAGGAATTTTATATAATTAATTATGAATTTAAAAAATTCTCCTTTAATTTTTCTTTTATTAAAGTTTTTTTTTCATTAAATCAAAATAAAAGGTATAAAAATGTACAAACTGGTATGGAAACCACTATATATGTCTTCGCCAGACAAAAAACAAGCAAAAGTGGGAAGAACTGAGCTTCTATCTATGTTAATCCATACATGTAAACAAGAAAAATGAAAGAAAACTACAAACCGAGAAACAAAGGCCCCTTTGGTTTGCACTGAGAGGTCTCTCAAGCACTTGTATGATCTTTTAATTGGTTTTCCTAATACTACTATTTCCCTTTTGTTTTATTTTCTGGTTATTACTATTGTCCTTGCAAACCTCTTTTGCAGGTTTTTGGAGATTCTCTCTCGTTTTGTGCAGGGTCAATTGGTGATCGAGAAGATTGAGCTGATTGTGTTAATTATTTTCTTCTCTTTTTGGGTTATTATTTTGTTTTGCGTAGGATGTTATTAGAATATCTTGTACTTTTTTTTAGTAAGGACATCCGGCTCTTAGTTTCTTTTTATTTTTGCTTGTAGCTCTTCTGATCAGTAGCGAGCTGGAGGTCCTTTAAGGACCATGTAATAGTTTTTTTATTAACACTGGCACGGCGGTGGGTCCCCCCTGCCCCCCCCCCCCCCCCCCCCCCCCCCCAAAAAAAAAAAAGAAAAGAAAAAAGAAAAGAAACAACTATGGAGAGGGGGATACCGAGAGAAAATAGCCCAAAGGTCGATCATTATCCCAAAGCTCCAGCATAAGTATGATTAAATTGTAGCCCTTAATAAACGTAACAAAGAAGGACATCATTGCTCACCAAAGGGGACAAAGTCCCTGCGAATGTCATCCTGAAGTGTCTTCTTCCTCTTTCTTGGCGATGTAATAAGTGGGCTCAACTGAAGTAACTCCTTCTCAAGGCAAGCCTTCAAAACTATAGAATGTAAGCTAGGAGAGATTTAGAATCTTTGAAGAAGAGTCTTCCACTTGCTGGTCTTTTTGAGCAGAAAAGATAATCGAAGGTGGGCTATCATGATTGCTATCAGAGGGCAAAGACTTTCTCCTATTCTCCACCATATTACCTCCTAATTTAGATTTCCCCTTTCTAGTTACAAGGGTCCAAGACCCATATTTGTCTTCCTTTCTAGAATTAGGAAGTTGACTTATAATTGTCATGGAGTCCTGATGTTGACTACTTAGCTAATTAGAAGGATTGGAGTTTTGTTGCTGCACATTAGAGGAAGCTCCAAGTGTATGAGTAGGATGTCCATTATCTTTTTGAGGAGAAGGCAAGAGATGTGTACAAAATACGATGGGCTAGCCACAGCGCTGAACCAAAATTTTATAAAATTAATTATGAAATTCTAAAATTTTCCTTTAATTTATTTAAGGCTTTCTTAAGTAAACTAGGGTTGGATTAGAATTGAACCAAATGAGCTCAAAAAGTCATGAAATTATACACATAGGTTTGGGAAGACCTAATATATAATTCATGAAAATTTGTGCTTAATTGGATTTATCTTTAACTTTTAATGGTTTATTGTATTATTTAATTATTTAATATTTGAATGGTCAATTCAAGGTTTTTATTAAATTTGGGATGGGGCTTTTATTTTTCCTATGTTATCTTCTTAATTACTAGAAGTTTTCAATTTACCTTACAAATTTTTTATTTTTATTTATTTAATTATGAATTTTTGAAAATTCTTAAGTATTTTTGGTCTAAAATTAGGGATTGTTAATTATTACTCATATTAGATTCAAATCATTATGGGATTAATTCTAGAGGTCCATGAGAGTCCTACGAGTACTCCATAAAAATTTGAAACTAGTTTGATTGTCTTATGATTTATTAGAATTTTTTAAAATTTTCTACCCTAAACCTTTTATGAAATTCCTAGCCTAATTTAAGGCTTTGACTAGGATGAAATCACTTGTGACCTAGCCCTGACATCTAACCCTAACATCTATAGAGAATTCATGCAAAAAAACCCTATGGATCCATGGTTATGAATTTTCAAATTCATGGGTCAAGTTCTAACTCATCAATTTGAAAATTCAAATCAAGCCACCAAAGAGGTAAAATTATGCTAGGAAAAGTTAGTGATGTGTAAAACACCCCTATTTTCTCATAGTTTAAATGTGAGCCCTAACTTATGCATAAATTAGGCTAATTATTTAAAATTAGGTTTAATATTTAATGGAAATTAATATAAATATACATATTTTTATAACCTAAGCCCCATGCCATTGAATGGTAAACCTCATTCTAAACTTATAAAGGTGTTAAACATGAGATTTTGTCCACTGAATCAATTGATACAATTTTTTTGAAGTTTTGGTAATTAAATATAATTAAATACATTGATTAATTCCATTTACACAATCAATAAATGATTGTACATGTGCTTTCTGAATGGCAGGCTTTGATTGGCTATTTAAATAGTTCAAGCCAGGGAAACTACATTAGCACAGATGCCAACTATTCGATCCGAGATCGAATGGATAGGACCTAAATTGCTTGAACCACAAATGGTCATATGGTTATATAGATAACAAAAATTGAGTTGTGTATTTAAATCAAAAGGATTAGATAGTTTTAATTTCATCCTCTAGCTCTAGTACTTACTCTCGTCCATTTACATGCATCATTTAAATCCATGCATTACACTCCACCGAATCTTATCAAATTGAACTAGTAGAATAAATATGAAGGGAATGACCTATTCAACGATTGGATTGTTATAGTTTGATCACCTCTTTATAATGTTCTAGATGCTTAAACTAATGAGTTCTGAAATGAATGTTACCTCAATGCGGACTAAGACAAAGGGAAGAATTGATCAAAATGAGTTTATCTAGTTCCTATGAAACTTTCTCCTTCATATCTCAAAATCTTAAATGGGCTGGATGTAAAGCTTGATTTCTCTTATTGAACCCTCAATGGAGCTCACTCAAACTCACACAAGAAGGCCTCTAGAGCTGGAGAAGGTGAGGAGGTGAGATCTCTTAATCTTAGGAAGCTCACTGAATGGGATGCCTAAACCTAGCTTAGTTGAAAATTATGGTATTTAATGGAAGAGGCTTAATGCACTTAGATGATAATCTATCTAGGTGATAAATTTATAGGCCTTTAGGGAGGTTTATCAATGGACAATGGTATTCAAATAGGTAGTTGGAAGACTCTAGAGGTAGGTTATTTCTTAGGTTAATCAAATATCTTCAATTCAATTTTTATGGCTCAAATGGAATCCATTTCCATGGTGCACATGGTTGGATAGTGTGTGATTTAGGTTAGGCTGTACTTCAAGAGTTTAGGGGCAGGATTAACATGTAATTGTTTAGGCTAATCTGGATTATATTTGCTATTTTATAAGTTTGGTTTACTTTGAGCTAGCCCAATTGGGTGGCCCAAGCTAGTCCAATTCAAGGGTTTCTTGGCTTAGGTTTTTTATAGTGTGAGGTCCATTTAAATAGGCTTGGAGGTAGGCCATTATATGGTATTTGGTGAGTCAAAGGTTTATGGTTCCATATGGGTTCCTTGGTCAAATATGGATGACTTAGTCAACAAAGGCCAACCAATCCAAATGGTTGAGTCCAATGGACTTGGGCAGATTTATTAGAGTTTTTAGAAGTGTTTGGAAGGCATGCAAAGATCTACAAATGATTGAAGGCTTAAAATGTTCATTTTGGTCAAAGTGGGTTCATTTAGTAAATATGATGAACCATGGTCAACCACAGCCCACCATGGGTTCCCTTAGGTTTTGTCATGCTTAGGGATATGGTTAGAGGTCTTAGAAATTAATCTTAGGGCATAAGAATAAGTTTGGGCTAAGATTCATGTTTATGTATTCATTTTAGGGTTTAATGGGGTCAATGGTTAAACCTTGTCAACCATAGTCAACCATGGGTGCCATAGGGTTCAAACTGCTTAGGAGATGATTTTTAATAGCCTTAGGTCATTCCTAAATCTTAGGTCTAAGTTTATGTCAAAATGCTATTTGGAGTGGCATGGGTTATAAATATGTAGAACTTTCTTTTATGATTAAGATTGCATTTTCATTGATGATTAGAAGGGCATAAGAGCTTAAAAATACTATTATGGATAGTCCGTGGGAGTGCTAGGTCAATTTGGAATTTACCAAGCTATATCCTTAGGACTTCACCTAAGGTTTCTATGAGCTAGGTATATATGGAAAAATATATTGTGCCAATAAATTTTTTATATATTTCTATAATCAAATTGGCATGGCTGAAAATATACTATCTTGAAAGATAGACTGATATTTCACTATCAATTAAATAATAAAAATAAAATTTATTTTCATAATCACACTTAACATAGAGAATATACTATTGAACTTGAAAGATAAAATAATATTCAACTATCATTTTGAAAATGAAATTAACCAAGGAGTAAACGTTATCAATATTTAGAAAATTTTCCCCTACTCTAACAAACTAAAGCAAGTTTTTTTTACTAGGTTTTAAGACTCCCATAAAGGAAAGACTCTATGGTTAATTATATTTAATATAAGTTATGTGAAAACTCTCAATTAAAGAGGTGAAGAAACTCCTTTAGTTTTATAAAATTTGATCAAGGATTTTTTGTGATCAACCTACCAATTGGGAAAGTTCAAAGCCTGAACACTTCTTTATGTGTCAAAGGATGAAAGGTAGTGAGTACTTGAAATTCTGGAAAACACAGAAACACTCTAACCTATTCTAGGGTTTAGATTTACTATTTAGATAAGGATTGAATTTAGAGTTTATGTTTAAAATTTATTGATAAGTATATAACCTTCTCACAGGGAAATGCAAGAATTATGCAAAAGTGCAATACTAGACTTGTGTTTTCCTAGAGTGGATAGCTAGCCTAACCCCCTATGTGATTTTATAAAACCATAATTTTCAAGTCAAATGTATGCAAGGTAGATGGGCCATTTACTTTAAGAATGAAGAATTTTGAATTAGACTTTAATTAAGAATTTAGAAGATGTCATTGGTTAAAATGCACCAAACTAATTTAATTTGAAACAATTTTATCCTAGACTCTAAATCTTTTAAAATGCTATGAATGCATACTAAATGACTAGCTTTTTAAAAAAAATCTAGCATTATAGCTATCCTATACCAACATGAATATTAGAATTGACCCCATTACATGGGTTGTTGATTACTTTTCATAAGCTTGTGTGCGTTGGTTTGTGTACATAGTTAAAATTTAAAATGCTTGCCATGTATGTAATTTATAGGCAAAGGAGTTGGCGTGTAAGAGTATAAAGAACCACAACATCTTGGAGCCTAACATGTATGTCCAAACAAATATACATACAATGCCAAGAAACCTAGAAAAAGATTGCAATTCTAATCACTATTATTTACAATCTATGATTATATGAATGTGTATGAATGAATGTATAAATTAAAAGAAAAGTACAACCTAGGGTCTGCATAAAGTAAAGTTGGCCAAGCTCCACCAACACAATGTTTTATTTCTACACCTATACAATGATACAAGTCTTTATAAATATACATTACTTAGTTAATATCTTTAATATCTTCTAATCTTCTGGCTCCATATATGTACAAGATAAAGAATTCCAAAAGGGATGAACTTCCAATGAAGAAGAATTTATTTTGGACTTCTACTCTATAAGCAATTTATTTATAATTTCACAACTCTTTACACTTTACAACTCTATTTATATTTACTACTTACAATTATATCTACATTTATAAAAGAAAATGACACTACTCCTATAGGGGTCAATATGCAAAAATAGTGTGCAATGTGTATATACAATCATCTATTTGATATCAAGTGCAATGAAAGTAAATAATCACATCATCAAGTATTCACCCAAATAGTATCAAACCACATAAAGTGTAAGAAAGTAAACCAAATGACCTAGCCAAAACTAGAGTTGGTTGTCCTATCAAACAATCTAAAGTATGTGCTAAGCTGTGTGGTTTAGATATATCTTATATTGATTAATGATTGATGTTCTCTATAAGCTAAATTTATTTTTTAAAGGTCAAAGGATTTAATTTAACTTTAAATATAGTTATTTCAATGTTTTTATTATAACTTTCAAATATTTTTGTTCATTTACTTTATGTCATAAAGAATCCTATTAATTAACATCTTCAAACTGCTTGAAGTATTAATTAACAAGTCTAAGACTTATAAATGAATGCATTTATTTCATCCCTAAGGATAAAGCAAACACTAATTTATTACTTGCCTCATCTACTCTGAGGTGCGAGAAAGTGTTTTCTACTTTTTGAATTTCTTGTGGGCTTTTCACGGTCTTGTCACTATGGTGGTGGGTGAACACCGGAGTGGTTCTGCCAGTTTTAACTACTTGGAAAAGGATGACCATCAATAGCTCGTTCTTATTCATCTACAGGCATTGAGTCGATGGATTCCATTGGGAAGGTTTCAAATAGATCATTTTTGAATGATGGTGGTAAAGGTAATGTTAAGTGCAATAATTCCTTAGTTGTTCGAGATGTTTGCATATTGTTAAGTCAATTCTTTGTGTTGGGAAAGGAAAGGAAGTATTGGTGGAAGATGTGCTTTTGGATAAATTTGGACTTCAATCTATATGTGACCTAAGTTCTGTTGAAAATAGAGATACCTCATCTCTAGCAAATTTGGTTGAAAATGATTCTTGTATGAGTCATGAAATAATAATTGATGCTGTAGGCAATCCCAAGTCAATTTTTGCTGTGAATGAATTCAAGGAAAATTTTATTCATAATAAAAATAATTTTCTTGGTGGTTCAAATGTAGCTGCAAAATATAATCTAGATAAAGCTATTTCAGATAGTATAGGTTCCATTCAACCTAATGTGTGGAGGAGACCGATTCATCATAATGCAGTTGATCATGTTCTAAGTACTAAGATTTCAGAAGATATATTACTGTCAAGTTGGATTTTGAGGCGAAGCTTTCCAATATCAAAAAATTAGATAATGCTCTTATTGTTAAATTATTTGGAAAGAGTATTCCTTTTCAAATCATTGGTAATGAATTGCGTAGGTAGTGGAATCAATTTGGTGGATTTCCGTTAACTATGTTAGGAATAGATTGGGTGTTATGCTCATTTCAATCAAAAAAATCTATGGATGTTGTGTTAAGTGGGGGACCATAGTATATGGAGGGACATATAGTTTGTTTGAATAAATGGTCACCTGGTTTTTCTACTATGTCAATGAAAGGATTGTCGCTCCAACTTGGATAAGATTGCCTCATCTACCATTGTAATGTTGGGATGAATCTAATATAATCCAAATTGCATCTAGAATTAGTTCTCCTTTGTGGTTGGATTCTCAAATGTTCAATTGGGAATCGAGAGAATTTTCTTGAGTGTGTGTGTGATTGAATCTCAAAAGCCAACATCCTATTGGAGTTTGGGTGGATGGGTTTCATGGTCATTTTTTTCAAAAGGTTGAGTACGAGAAAGTGACTAATCTTTGTTTTAATTATTGATGGATTGGACACTTGAAGAATTCATGTACTTCTAATAAAAAGACTGATTCTGATCTTCAAAAAAATGATGTTCTACAATAATATGTTAATGAGAAGAGTGATGAATTTCGCAATGAGAGTTCTTATGGGCCTTGGTTACTAGTGAGTTATGCTAGGAAAGTGTTAAGAAACCCAATTGGAAGAAGATTTGAGTTGAAAAATAAATCTTCTTTTATTAAGAAACCTGATTTGAAGATTGTTAGTGACTCTTTGTTGCTTAAGGGAGATGGTATTTCTCAAGGCAAGGTTATTCGAGATGCAATTTTTGATGTTGCTATAAAACTTGTTATGATGTTGCTATAAAACCTATTATTTTCTAAAATAATAAGGTTCCTTCAATGTCTGTTGATGAGCCTATTTTGGTTGCTAAATATCAGCCAAGTTGGATGTTGTCTCAAATCCAATTGTTGAAAATAATGTGCCTTTTTTTTATATCTTGCCTCATGCATCTATTCTAAGTCCTATTCGTGATTCAGTATCAATTATGAAGGATCAAAATATTCAAAAGAGGATAATTTGAATGTTCTCAAGTCCCAATAGGTTTTTGTGCTTAAAAATTCTTTTCCTCCTCTGCATTTGGCTAGAAGTTATGATGAAAACTTTATCGAAGATGCAGAGTCTAGTATAAATGTTCTTACTTATCCTTTAATATAGCTATATGTTCAGATAAACAATTAGCTCTTGATTGTTTGGGTATAGTCACTAAATCTTCCTTAGGATTAAGTGGTACGAAACCTATTTCTATTAAAACAAGGCTTAATAAGGATATAAGGAGTATAAGTCCTATTGAAGACTTTCCTAGGAAGAGGAAAGTAGATGGAGGCGAGAATGTTATGGGAGGGGACAATTACCCTTCTTTTCATTAATGTCTTCTATAGCTTTCTTGAATTGTAGGGGAGCTAGGAACAAGGAGGCTACCCTTTATTTGAAAGAATTTGTGAAATTGCATGATGTCTTTTATATTGATATTTTGCAAACTAAGTTATCTTCTATTGATAGAGAGGATGTAAATAGATTAATTGGGAATACATGGGATTTTCATCATCATCCTGCTAATGGTACCTCTGGTTGTATTTTAGGGTTTTGGAATAAGTTTATTACTTCATTTAATATTATTGATTTGTGTAATCAATGTGTAATTGGCAAGCTGATAACTCCTAAATTTGTAGAATGGACTGTTACGTTTGTGTATGGGAATAAGAATGCTCATTTGCGAAGATCTTCATGGGATAGGATAGAAGTTGTAAATCTCAAGGGTGTTCCTGCTATGGTTGGTTGGGATTTCAATTATATAATCAGTAAAGAGGAAAGAGAGAGGGTAAGAAGTTTTCTATGTCTAAAGGTCCTCAAGAAATGAAAGATTTTATGGCTAAGAATGGTTTCCATGAGGTTAGTTGTATTGGTCCACATTTTACCTGGTGTATTAACAAGGAAGGTTTAGCTCAAATTTTGGAAAAGTTGGATAGATGTTTGTTGAATTCTGAATCTCTTAATTGTATTCCTCTTGCTATGGCTAGGCATACTGCTAGAGTAGCATCTGGCCATTGTCCCATTGTGCTGAAATTGGATAGTTCAAATGTAAATCGAAAAAGATTTCTTCAGTTTGAAGATGTCTGTTCTTCATATCCTACTTCATTTGGTATTATTAAAAAGGCTTGCAAAAAGAAGGACTTTGGTAATTTGACGAAGGTTGTTAAAAGGAAATTTAGAAGATCATTACAAGCTCTTTACTTTTGGACTAAGAATAAGATCAAGGAATTAGTCTTGTTGAAGATGATCTTAAAAAATAGATTCTTCAGTTGCAAGAGGTGGAGGGTTTGGTGGGTTTTCTTGATCGAGAGAAATTACTCTTATTGCAGTGTAAGTGTTGACCTCATTTTTGTATGAGGTCATCAAGGCCATTCCAGTCTTCAGACCTATCCAGGACCTAGGATCTATCTTGACCCTAGGATTCTTCCAGACCAAATCCAGACCTTAGGATCTATCTAGACCATAGGATCTTTTTGGATTCCAGTCCCTAGGACCTTCCTAGACCCTAGGACTCTTTTAAACTCTAGACCCTAAGATCTATCTAGGTCTTAGGATTCTTCTAGACCTCAGACCATAGGATTTCTTAGACTCCAAAATCCTCTTAGACTCTAGACCCTAGGACCTATTTAGGCCCAAGAAATTTTCTAGATTATAGACCTTAAAAATCTTCTAGATCCTAAGACTTATCTAGATGTTAAATCAATCCTAATCTTTGATCAGCTCAGATCTAAGCAATCCAGTCTCCTATCAAAACCCTGATCCTATCCAATCATCAATAATCACTCAGATGATTATTAATGATATGGATAATTCAAATCCTAGTAATTAAATCCAGAAAATCCAGAACAAAATCCAAGTCCAAAGGCTTAGGTCCTCAAAGCCTTTTCTAGTGATTTTTTAAACCTTTGAAACCCTAATCAAATGACCTTTGATTCAGAGTCTATCAATTGAATATTGATAGGATAGGTATCTAGAGGTAACCCTCCCAATTTAAGCTCAATCTGAGGCCTTTAACCCCAAAAACTGGATTGAAATTCAAAGGCTCTAAAACCTTCAAAAATTTATGGCCTATGCCACTAAACCAGCCACCCAGTGGATCTTGACCTTGGAGCCTTCTCCAAACTCTCTGATCATATCCAGACCCTTGATTATGACTTGTTAAGCATTAAACTATATTTTGGTGGACCCACTTTGACCCCTAGTTGACCAGGGGGCAAAATGACCAAAATGTCCCTTAAGGGTAATTTTAGAGCTTTCTCTAAAACTTCAACTTAGCCTATTCAAATCAAACTCTAGAACCTCCTCCAATGCATCCAATACATCATTAGAACTGCATTGGACTCAAGCCTTGACCCTTTTAACAAAAATACCCCTTAGGGGTGTGAACAGTCATATTGAACCAAATGATCTCCAAATTCTATGAAACCACTTCCAGCAAATTTCAAATATCAAACCAAACCTGTTGGACCCATACCCAGGGCCTGGGCCAACCTAGGTTGACCAAATAAGCCCATTAAGGGACTAAATAGGTATTTTGACCCAATTGACCTCCCCAGACCTTGGGACCACCTCCATTAGTCTGCAAATATCATTTAAAAACCATTGAACCTAATCCCAGACCCTGGATTAACCTGGTTGACCAAGTTAACCAGGGTTGACCTAAAAGGCCCCTTTAAGGTCCAAACAGGTGTTTTGATCCAGATGACCATTCTGATCCCTCTAGCTACCTCCACCAGACTCAAAACATCATGTCAAACTTGTCCAGCCTAAACCCTAGCCCTAGGTCAACCGGGTTGACCAATTCAACCCTTAAGCTTCTCTACTTTGCGTCAAGCCTCAAATGCAGTCAAAACTTTGTCAAACTCTCATGGTCACTTCCCTTATTGATTTGGACCTGATTAGACTCATTGACCCAGTCAATAGTTAACTAGGTCAACCAAGCCCAAGTTTGGTCAAACCTTGACCTATTTGGTTCAAAATTACCTCAACCATCCAATTCAAGCTCTTTAAATCTCCAAACCCTCAAGCTCACATCAAAAAGAGATTCAAACATATTTTAATATATTTAAAGTCAAGTCACCTTGATTTGACTTGGTTAAATCTTAGTCCATGGTTTAACCATTGGCCCTTCCATCCAAACCTCAACATTAATGCTTTTGAGACCTTTAAATTGGTTTCACTTTATGCTTTGAACTTTTTAGTTCACCACAAATCAAGCCATAATGGAGTTGACTTGGTCAACTCATTAAGGCTTGGCCAAATCCTTTGAGTTCCCATACTCCCATTCAAACCCCAAGTATATGGCCATATATATTTTTTTAAAAACCATTCCACTAGCACTCAAGACCACTCCCTTGCCACCTCGACAATCAAGAAGGTTAGTTGACTGGTCAACATAGTCAAGAAACCTCTCTAAATGGCTTGTAAGTGGTTAAACCCTATCAAGCAAGGATTAACTTTTTCTAATATCAACCCAAGGCATCCTACCAAATTTTTTGAAGCCACCTATCATGCCACCTCAGCTCCTTGATCCATTGACTGGTTAAACAGTCAGTGGAGAGTCAAAGAATCCTTTAAGAGATCAAAACCCTTGCTTAAGATAACCCATTCTAAACCTAGCCATTCCAACAATCCTAACCAGCTTCTGGAACTTTCCTAAGGCATACCCTGGCATTTGATTCAAGACCAAACTGCTGGGATTATTTCCACATGCTTAGATGAAGATAAGAGTACCTTTCCAACTACTTGTCCTTATGTCCTTTTACTACTCTGCTCCCACCAACTCTCTAGACACTTAGCAACCATCTAAAGTCAAGCCAAATTAATCTCAGCCCTTTATTCAATCTGGAGAGGATTGAATAGGGCAAAAGACTCAAAATGAGTCAAATTCCAATCCTAGTAATACCTCTTCATTCTAGCCTCCCCAAGTCAAAGCCCTTAGCTGATTTGAGCTCCCTAGATATTCCTCAATCCTTCCCGACCAAAACTCCACAGGCTAAAGCTCACCGACGACAAAATTTTGGTGAACCAAGGCCTTAATCCATCCAGGGGTTATACAGCTTGATCCACAGCTTCTCAGACCATGATTTTTGAAGCAAAAAGGAGTGTGGACAATCTATAAGTGCAATTGTATCATTTTCCCACAAATCCAATGGTAACAACTCCTAAAAACTCTAGCCCTAGGTCACTAGTTTTAGGTTTAATTAGCCTTTTACCAAGTGATTATTAAGCCGTGGGAACACTCCCCCATGATTTTTATTCATGCATCTAGCTCGGTTTAAAATTTTAGGTGTTTTGGTCTATCCGATCGAGCAAATGAGACGAAAAACCAACTCTAGGGTTTATTCATAACGTATGTTCGATGTACATTTTCTGGACCATTGATCATACGATCAATAATCTAGATCGAGCTGTTCCACGGCTTCATTCGATCGCAAATTCGCTCCCGTGGTCAATCCCTCTATTTGACTGCATCTGTGCCATTCGATTCAAAATAGAGGAGATCAGACGGCTTTGCGACGGCACTGACGTAGATAAGTTAAAATCACGTCTACGCTATCACGACCTCATTAATTCCTATGATTGCAAGTGGCGGGAATCATTGGCATTAAATGTCACGCCGCCATCGCGGTCTCGATCCTCCTGTAAGACGATGCCACATGGCCTGCCTCAGTCGTATTTTGGATTGGACGACAAGATGATGCCACGTATGTCGCCGATAATAAATAATTGGCTGCGATTTGCTGTGGCCAATTATAGCCCGACACATGGCCTCCACCGCCAGTGGCACCACTAGAATGATTTAATGTGTTTTAATTAATTTAAAAATTAGTTTTTAATTCAAATTTCTTCAAAAAATAATTAAAAACTATTTTTAAACCCAAAAATTAAGTTTTTTATATCAAAATTCCTAGAATTTAATTCTCTTAAATTTAAAATTAATTCGAAATACCATATATATTTTTAATTATTTAAAATATAAAGTATTTAATAATTTTTTAATTAATATTCAATTAAAAATAATTAAAATATTTTCAAAATTTAATTAATTTATCTTAGAATTCATATTCAATTAGTACTTAATTAAATTTAAAAAAATATATTTAAAATTTTATAAATATAAGTTTAAATTATTTTAGATTTTCTAGAAAATATTTTAAAGTTATATTACCATTATTTTGAAATTATCTTAAAATATTTTTTAATACATTAAATATTATATGTTATAACCATTTTTGAATAAAATCAAATTAAATTAATGGTTTTAATTAATATTTTGATATTAAATTATTTGAAGTTTAAAAAGTTTAAATTTAATTTAAAATTAAAGTTAATTTAAAGTGTTTTAAATATTTTAAACAAATTTTAATTATTTTGATATTTAAATATGTAATTAAAATTAAATTGAAATTATTTTGAAAATTTAAAGAAAATTATTTAAAAATAATTTAAAATTTCAAAAATTTTTAAATTAAATTTAACTTAATTTAAAAATTATTTTAAAATTTTAATTAGTTTTACATTATTTAAATACATATAAATAACACAAACTTAAAAATTTAAATTAAATTTAAATTAATTTAGAAAAATATAAATATTATATCAAAATTTTTAGAATTTTAAATATCTTAATTTAAAATTTATTTTGAAATTTAAAACTTAATTTATTTTGAATAGGTTGAATTGTTTGAATATATCTTAATACTAAATTAATATTTATTTATATATTAAATTAGATTAACACTGCCGTTGCCAAGTCCCAAGTCCTGGATGAGAAAAGTGGAGGGTTGCATTAGGTAGTCGACAGCCAGCGTAAAACTTGTCGAATAATGATGACATGAATCCTTTAAGAAATTATGTTAATGCTAGGGTGTCCCCTGGAAGCGACACGCTGTATGGCCTGAATACAGTGACAAGTGTGCAAGGGTCGTTGCACCGCCGCCCGAGTGTAGTGTTAAATCGGTAAGGGTTCCCATATCAAGGATAGATATGGGCAAAGAGGCTAGTCCATGAAACTAAAATTAGGATAGGAACTTGGAATGTAGGTTCCCTTATAGGAAAATTAATGAAATTAATAGATATTATGATTCATAGAAAGATAAATATTCTCTGCATTCAGGAAACTAAATAGGTTGGAGAGAAGGCTAAGGAGATTGATAGTTTAGGATTTAAACTTTGGTATTCCAGTAGGAGTCGTACTAGAAATGGTGTAGGCGTGATTTTAGGTAAGAGTTTGAAGGATAATATTATAAATATTAATAAAATTCGAGATATAATTATAGCTTTAAAGATTATTGTTGATGCTAAGATTGTTAACATTATAAGTGCTTATGCTCCTCAAGTGGGTTTGAATATGGGTTCAAAATTAAAATTTTGGAATGACTTAGAAGAATTAATACAAAAGATACCTCTTAAAGAAAGAGTTTTTATTGGAGGAGATTTAAATGGACATGTTGGTAGAGAGGTAGATGATTTTAAAAGCATTCATGGTGGCCATGGGTTTGGAATGACAAATGAAGGTGGTAAGTCCATATTAGATTTTTGTTTAGCTTATGATTTTTAATTGCTAATACCTTATTTAAGAAAAAGAATGAGCATCTCATTACTTATAAAAATGGATATAGTATAACTCAAATTTATTATTTTCTTATAAGAAAATTAGATCGTTTAGATTGCAAAAATTGTAAAGTTATTCCGAGTGAAAATTTATGTACCCAACATCATTTATTAGTTTTAGACTTAAAGATAATGGGGTAAAAAATAAAAAATAAAGTAAAATGATATTCTAGGATTAGATGGGGGCATTTAAAGAATATTAATAAGAATATTTTTTAGAGTAAGATTTTAGATTTTAAAATTTTGTCTGTGTATGAGAATGCTAATGTTATGTGGGAAAAAGTGGTTAGTGATATTAAGAATATTATAAAAGATGTGCTTAGAGTTTCAAAGGTAAAAGCTCCTAATAGTAAAAATAGTTGGTGGTGAAATCCAAATATATAAGAAAAGATTAAAAATAAGAAGATTTGTTATAAAAATTGATTTAATTGTAAAAATTCTGATAATTGGAAATTATATAAAGAGGCACGTAAGGATCAAAGAAAGCAATATGCGATGCAAAGAGTTTAGATTTTAGTGATTTATATAATAGATTAGATACTAAGGAGGGAGAAAGATATATGTATAAGTTAGCCAAACAAAGAGATAGGAGTAGTAAGGATTTAGTTCAAGTGAAGTGTATTAAGTATGAAGATCAAAAAGTATTTTTTTTAGAAGATGATATTCAATAAAGGTGGATGAGATATTTTGCTAAACTTTTTAATGAAGAATGTGAAAATAAAATTGACTGTAGTGACCTTAGCACCCTAAATGAAAATAAAGATTTCTTTTTTTATCGACATATTAGTAAATCTAAAGTTAGAGAGGCTTTAAAGAAAATGAGGGTGGAAAAGCTGTTGGACCTGATGATATTCCAATAGAGGTGTGGAAATGCTTAGGAGATGAAGGAATTTCTTAGCTTACTAAACTTTTTAATACTATTTTGAAGACTGAAAAATGCAAGATGAGTGGAAAATGAGTGTGTTTATCCCTATTTTTAAGAATAAAGGTGATGCACAAGATTGTGCGAATTATACAGGAATAAGTTAATGTATCATCCTTTAAAACTATGGGAAAGAGTTATAGAGCACAGGTTGCGGCGTGATACTAATGTTTCTCAAAATCAATTTGGATTCATTCGGGTAGGTCTACTATGGAAGCCATACATTTATTAAGAGTTGTGATGGAGAAATATAGAGAGAATAAGAAGGATTTACATATGATATTTATTGACTTAGAGAAAGCATATGATAAAGTTCCAAGAGAAGTGCTATGGAGAGTTCTTGAAAAGAAAGGAGTTAATAATGCTTATATTCAAATCATTAAAGATATGTATGCAGGAGCTATTACTTGTGTTCAAACACAATGTGGTTTAACCAAGTATTTCCCTATTTCAGTTGGTTTACATTAAGGATCAGCCTTAAGCCCATATCTTTTTGCTTTAGTCATGGATGTTCTCACTAGACATTTGCAAGAGGATGTACCTTGGTGTATGCTTTTTGTTGATGATATTCTTCTTGTTGATAAGACTAGAGAAGGAGTTGAAGGTAAACTAGAATTATGGAGGTTAACCTTAGAGTCTAAAGGTTTTCTCTTGAGTAGATCTAAAATGGAATATATGGAGTGTAATTTTAGTAATAATACACCTAGTGAGGGGATTGTGACTTTGGGCGATCAAGTCATTGATAAGAGTACACATTTTAGATACCTTAGATCTATTGTTCAGAGTGATGGTGAAATAGATGGGGATATTATCAGCAGAAGCCAAGTTGGATGGTTGAAGTGGAGGAATGCATCGGGCTTCTTGTGCGATAGAAAAGTACCCCTGAAACTTAAGGGAAAATTCTATAAGATGGTGGTGAGACCTGCAATGCTTTATGGTGTTTAATATTGGCCATTAAAAGAGAAGCATAATTCTAAGTTAAGTGTTGCAGAGATGAGGATGCTCAGGTGGATGAGTGGATTTACCCTTAGAGATAGGACACGAAATGAGCATATTCATGAAAAGGTTGGAGCAGCTCCAGTGGAAGATAAGATTAGAGAGAGTCACCTTAGATGGTTTGGTCACATAAAACGATGGCCTCCCGATGACCCGGTTAGGAAATCAGAGGTCTTAGATTTGACTTATGTTGAAAAAGGTAGAGGTAGACCTAAAAAGACTTGGTTAGAAAATATTAGAAATGATCATTCTTTATTAGATTTAAACGAGAATTTGACTTTTAACAGGACACAATGGAGAAAAAGGATTCATGTAGCCGACCCTACGTAGTGGGATAAAGGCTTGATGTTGTTGTTGTTGTTGTATATATTAAATTAGATATTTTAAAGATTAAATATTTATTTTAAAATTTTTTAATTAACCAATGGATCTCTCAAAATATTTTAAAATTAATTTTATATTATTTTAAATTTAATTTTTTTAAATACTTATATTTTTTTACATATAAGCAAATAAATAAATATATATTTTTTTAAAACTCTATTTTAAAATTATATATTTGTGTATTAGAGAGATCCCTTGAAGCTTTAAACATAGATTAAGCATATGAATAGAATTAGTGCGGATGATTAGTGAATAATCACATTTTGATTGTTCATTAATCAAATCTTTAATTATATGTCTTATATTTGATCTTTGCATGTTTAGGGTGTAGACACCCACTTAGCTTAGGCTTTCCTAGATCTAGGAATTGATTGTGAAGGGTTAGCAAAACTTTGATTGAAACCTATTTAACTTAGTGATATTATTAAGGATAATAATTAAGGACCCATATCTAGAAAACTTAGAACAATTCTAAAAAATAGGATACACCTTCTATTGACATGAAATTCAAATCATTTGAACTTTGTGACACATACAACCCATAGGAAAATTTTCACTGGTTTTAAAAATCATTAAAATATTTAATTAATTAATCTTTTAATTAAGCCTTAAAAACTTTAAAAATTTATAATAATTCTAAAAATTTCAAATTGAGCAAACTCAAAGGCATTCAACTCTAATTAAGGTGTAATATTTATTAAAAATATAAAACCACTAAAAATAATTCAAAATAAAAAGTCAACAGTCCCGTCAACCTTAAGTTAAAATTTAAGTCAAAAATTTAAAAAATCATAACTAATTATAGAAAACTCCAAATCCAGCAAACTCAAAGCCTAATTACTCATCAAAAGGTTAAATATTTAACAAAAATATTAAAACTCCAAAAAAATAATTAAATCTAAAAGTTTAATTTTGACCCCTTAGTTAATACGTTAAAATAATCCAAAAATTCTAAAATTTGATGATTAATTTTAAATTCTAAAAAATGTTAAATCAATATTAAAATTATTCAACCACCCCTTTAATACATAATAACCACTCTAAAGATAAAGTTTTTAGGATGGACTACTCCTGGCAGAGGGGCTATGTGTCATAAGGAGGCCTAGTTCCTCGAGCCTAGTGGCACAACGCCACGAACGAATTCAATGGAGTGTTAAAATCTTAAACTTAATTAATTATTAATAATTTAACCAAACTTAAAATCCTCAATCTATCTTCATTAACTAGGTTTTTAGGCTGGACTACCTTGGGCTGCGGGGCTACGTGTCCTGAGTAGGCTTGGTTCTTCTAGCTTGTGAAATAATGCCACCAACCGATTAATGGCAAATCAAACTAATTTAAATCTTAAAATCAACAACCAATCAACTTTAATTAAAATTCATTAACCTTCAAATGTTAATTAATTTAATTCACTTAATTATACCGGTTACCACTGGGTAACCCTGGCCTACGAGGCTATTTAGTTACCCCCAAGGAAGGTGAAATAAACTTCACATCCTCGATAAGCAACAAAGGTTGTAACCATTTAACTTTAAAATAATATATTTTAAAATTAAATTTAAATTATTAATATTTAAACTTTAATTAAATTTTTCCTTAATATTTTCAACCAACCAGAACATCAAGCAACTTCAATCAAATATCCTATATAGGACACATCTAAGCCACACAGCCTACCCCACATGCTTTAAATGATTTGCTAAGACAACAAACTCTAGTCTTAGGCTAGGCCGATGTTTTACTTTCCTGCTGTTGTGTGCCAGATTTTTTGAGCTTGCACTACAAGCTGGTTGCTAGTAGTAGAATTAATTGATTATTTATTTAATTTTTATATTCTATGATGTGATTGATGGGCATTAGATTTACCCCTAGGTTAGGGATAAGTGAAATGCTAATATAATATTATGCAGGTGACTATGCTTATACAAGATAATCAAATATAAAAGGGGGTAAAAATAAATTAAGCTTTCAATTAATAATATTTTCTGCAGGTGCTTCAGAAATGCTAAGACCCCCTTCAAATCAAAAGAGCATGGCCAAATGTGACTGTGATTCGAGCATTTAAATTTTTAATATATAAAAATACTTGGGATGTTAAATTAACTATTGATTTATTAGGATAACCCTGCAGGTTGTTGAGTCTAGATTTCAATTTTTCATTTAGTGTAATTTGGTGTATTTAAAATGTATTTAAGAGTTATAATTTTAAGTACTTTGAGATGAGACATTAAGCATCTAATTTAGAATCCAAAGAGGAAGGGACATCCCTTATGGGAGAGTCCCTCTCTATTTAGAGATCTAAATTAGGATGATTTTAAATATCTAAAGAGGAAAGATAACACTCCTTTCTAGGGGGTGTTTCTTTTTAATTGCATATCCTAACCCGATGATTCAAGGAGCCCGCAAAAGGACGAAGAAGTGGAGAACGAGAAGAATCATAATTCTCAAAGTCACGTGAGTCTTAGGAGTAGAATTCGGGTTATCGTCAGTTGTACATGGCCACTTTACTTTTCCTACGACCCTAGATTGTAATATTAAAAGGCACTTGCCTATGGTCATTTTATTTATTTATTTATTTATTTTAATTATTCAGTTGATTATTTGATGTTGATTGCGATATAAGATTTGCCTATTTTTCTTAGTTTTTTTGGCGATCTTGCATGTCTTGTTTGATTTAGCCTGGAACCCGATCGGAGGCTCATGAGGGTACAAATAAACTATTTATACTTTAATTATTAAAACATTTTAAGCTCATATAGCAATCTAACGTTTTAATAAGTAAGCCCGGGACTGCCGGGAGTTCTCATAAGCATATTTGTTGCATTTTCTTTCCTTTTGCTAAGCACCTCCCCCTTATGGATTTTGGTAGATCACCTGGCCTATAAGGGTACAAATCTATCAAGGGGATGCTGTGCATTCTTTTAAGAAAAAAATATATTTTCTAAGCCTTTTAAAATTTCTTCATTCTGATTTAAATATTTATCAAGTCCACTAGCATGCATTGCATTAGTAACAAATTATAATGTATCTAAAAATTATTAATTATACTTTTATTTCAAGCATCAATTTATCCAATATTTGTTAAGGGGCTAATTAGGATCTGCTCTAGATGTCAGCCCCAATTCCTTAAACTCTATCTAATAAAGATCTCTACCACTCTCACATAAAAGACCAGACTCATGATTTTAAAGCATTTAGGTGGTTAATTGGCTTCCCAATCTAGGCTAGGGTAAGTCCAGATCCTGCATTACATTAGCTAGGTTCAAGTCACTGATTTTTAGTACCTAATATAGACTTAGGTTCTGAGACAAGCTCAGGCTATAAGACCTCAACCTCTGGGAATCTAATCCTAATTTTTTTAATAAAATTAACTAGTCAAATTTAAATCTCTTTCAATCAAATTCAAGCCCAATACTTTGGATAGACTGGGGTGCTTCTAAAATATTTTAGAATCCCAAACACCTCCTACCTTTTCTCCTTTGACCTCCAAAAATAAGTGTTCAATCTTGAACCATTCCCGACTAAAATTTCCAAACCTTGCCTCCTTTGATATCAAACATTGAATTCTTAAATAAAATTTCTATCGCTATTTTAATCAAGAGTATTTATAGGAAACTCCAATTTTCCTACGATATAATTAACTATGAGGGCTTACGCTCGTAGGAGATTTAGAAACCTAGATCAAGTTTTCAAAATCAAGTTACCTTTGGAAAAATCAAATATGTCGATCATTATTGCCATTTTTAAATGATTGGTAATAAACGATATCTTCTTTCTCCGAGAAGATATGTCATTTTATTATTATGATTTTAATTATGAAATTAATAATTTTTTATCCAAATTATTATAGTCAAACACTCGATTAAATATCTTTTTGACCCTCTGGGGTCATATGTTATCTTTTCTTGAGTTGACTACGATAATCAGGATAAATATAAGATTTTGCAATCTAAACATATTAGGGAACGATATATTCACCTTTCGAGGTAATATATTATTCATGATGATTCATTCGATCTTAAAATTAAAATTCTAGAAATTCAATTCTCAAAAAAAAAAGTTTTCGAAACAACACTTTTTAATCAAACAGTAAGGTAGTTGATCTTAATATCTTATTAGCTCGATTAGCCACTTGGTGGTGACAAAGAGCAAAGGCCAGGTGCTTAGGGGAAGGTGATTCTAATTCTAGGTTTTTTCATGCTTATGCTACTACTAATAGGAATGGAAATATAATTTTTCAAATTAAAGTTACCGATGGAAGATTAATTCAACAAAATGAAGTGATATCAGTCATTTTAAACTTTTTCCAAAATAAATGGAGGGAGAGAATTTGTTCTTGATAATTTGCCTAGTTTTGCTTTGGAAAACAAAGTTTGTAGTTCTTTAGAACCTTTGTTGGAAGCTGATTTCTATTAGGAAGAGATGTGGAAGACGGTGAGAAATTTGGGTGTGAACGAATCACCAGGCATTGATGGTGTTACACATTCTTTTATTAAATCTTATTTTGGGTTGAATGCAGTTTATATTAGATTTTTCTAATTTATGTTTAATTTTAAATTATTTCTTAAAGTTTCTTTTTTGTTAAAACTGACAAAGGGGCCTACGTGTTAATAATAAAAATGATTACAAGTCCTTAAGAGAGACCAATAGCTCACTATGCTCCAATGAGCTACATAAAACTAAATAAAAACCTATGAGCCTTTGATCCCTACTAAATACAAGATTTATACAAAAAACCTATGAAAAAAACTAAAGGAGGCCAGGAGCTAACCCAAAAAAAAGATCAAATAGCATACACTTCCTACTAAAAAGAGCTGCTAAACCAATAGATTTTAGCATTAATCCAGTTCACTCAACCTTGATAATCTTTCATAGCTTCCAAAACCTACTTATAATAGTAAACATAGCTGCAACCATACTAATAGCACATGATAGCCCATATTGTGCATAAAGTATAATTGTTAGCAGAAAGATTAATAGTACTCTATACAATAATATTCAGAACATAAAGAGTCAACATAAAATAAGGCTTAACAGTAGCAGTAAAGAAGAAATGCCCACCATAACTGATTACTATACTAGGGAAATAGGAGATATAATCCAATATACCAATCATCTGAAGAGATTTGATACCACAAAAAGAGCACCACCCTAGCTAGTAGCAAATGGTACCACGCAAAATTAGAAAAACCCAACTAAACTAGAATAGAGCACTAAAACTAGCCAGAACCCTAAAAATCAAAATGAGAGTACAAAATCAAGGCTCAAGCCAATAGTTAAACATCACAGTAAACCAAGCTGCTAAATAAATGCTTCTAAGAAAAAAGAATCCCCTAAAAATAACGGACCACAGATTAGAAGAAAGAGGAAAAAAATAACTAGCCAATGAATTAGGCTTAGAACTAGAACAATATAGAAAAAATAGCAATATAAGAGAAGGATACACTACCACTATCAGAAATGCAAATTAGCACCTGCAAAATAACCAAAGGGATTTTAATGATTTTCTCCACAATACAATCATGAACAAAATCCCGTAGCTTATCCACATGCCAATTACAACCATTAAAGAAATCACTACCCTTATAATGATAAATAAGAGGGTGATTACTAGCATAGTACTTCCTCAACATAAATTTTGACCATAAACTCTTACTAGATCTAAAGGAAAATCAAAGCTTATAAGAAAAGCATGCACCATATCCATGATACTTTTACACCTCAAACCACCCTCCTCAAGGGCACCACAACTTTTATTCCAAGAAGAACAATGGATAGATGATTCGTTAGAGTTAGAACCCCCAAAAAACTTATTAATGAGCCTTTCCATATGGGAGAAGACACTTATGGTAGATTGGATAGTGTTAAAATTTTAAATAGGGATAGAGCATAAAACACTTTTAGTAAGCACTAATCTCCCACCAAAAGACATAAAGTTATAAGCCAAGAAGAGAATTTTCTCTTAATAAAAGCAAAAATATCCTTAAAAAGATGGGTACATTTCTTCCCCTTAAAAAAAGGAGTCCCTAAATATATAATGGGAATAATGTTAGAAGAAAAAGCACTCTCTTTGTGAATGCCATTGATTCTATTATAAGAAATGGACTTAGCAGTTAGAAAATAGCTCTTATGTTTATTGATGTTTATGCCAATAATTTTTTGAAAATGTCTCAAAAATTTCAAAAGAATTTTAAGAATCTTTAAAGAAACCATTACAAAAGATAATAAAACCATTAGCAAAGCTAAGATGGGATATAAAAAAACCACCCAAAGTGTGATATTAAAGCTTAAGATGAACAGTGAAGTTATCCTCTAAACCCCTAGACAAAAATTCCATAACAATGATGACGAGAGCTGGGGATAAAGGATCACCTTGTATTAGACCATGGGAAGATTGAAAAAACCATAAGCCTTCCCATTGACTAAGATAGAGGAATAACAATTTTCAATACTATTTTTAATAAGCTAGATGAAATCAGAGTTAAATCCATAAAGAGAAAGAATATGAAAAAGAAACTTCCAATTCAGATTATCATAAGCTTTAGTAATATCAAGTTTAAAATAGAGTTCCCCCTCTATAGGCACATCCAAATCATGATTCATCTCTTGAGCAAGAAGCACATTCTCAAAAATAGCACGACCTTCAACAAACCTAGTCTAAAAAGAAGAAATAATTATAAGAGGAAGGTTAGCCAACCTACCCATAATAATTTTAGAGTTCAACTTATTCAAAAAGGAACACAGGCTTATGGGCCTATAATCATTGCAAAAATTTATCATCTCTCTTTTAGGAATTAAAGTAACGGAGGTAGTATAAAAATACTTAGGATAAAGAGTGTCGTTAAAAAATCTTAAATAGCACCCATCAAATTAATTTAAATAGTATTCTAAGATTTTTGAAAAAACATAGTAGTGAAACCATCAGGCCAGCAATAGAATCAACATTCATACCTTTCATGACTTCCAAAATTTCTTTCTCAGAAGGGGTCTGAAGAACAAATGGGTTATCATCCACACTAATTAATTCAGGAATAAGGTAATCAGTAATAATAGGAGAAACATTAAAATAAATATTGACAATATTTCAAAAATAGTCCACAGTTGAGTTAGCAATCGAATCTTCAGTATCAAGAACTTGATTAATAGGAGAAGTCATTTTGTGGATATGGCTAATGACCCTTTTTTTATTAGCAATACTACAAAAATATTTAGTATTTTTATCGCCCTCTAGAATGAGCTTGGAGATAGCTTTTTTCTCTAATAAGCTTCTTCACAAGAAAATTAAATTGTCATTTGAGGGATCATTCATATAAAAAACATCAAAATGATCAACATTTCTTTTAGCTTCCAAAATATTAGCAAAAATATTCTTGAAAATAATTTTGTTCCACCAAGTAAGCTTTTGCTTAAGCCTTTTCTATTTAAACCAAAGCTTCATCATACCCTAAATATTATCATCAGGTTATAAGGGGGAATTTCAATTAGAGTCAACTATTTGATAGAAAGCATCATCACAAAGCCACGTGTTTTGGAATCTAAAGGAAATGACACCAATGGCTTTGTAGAAGTTAATGGTAAGCAAAATAGGAGAATGGTCAGACAAAGTTCTACTTAATGATCCACATGAATCAAAGGATACTCATCAATCCAAAAATTATTAAACAAAATATGGTCAAGTATGTGCCACATAGTTCCTTTGTTCCAAGTAAAAGTATTACCCGAGAAATCAATATCATGTAAATTGCAATCCATGATAATATTATTAAAATATTCCATTATAAAAGAATTAGGATTCTTACCACCAGCTCTTTCAAAGGCAAAAGTAATAGTATTAAAATCTCTGCCAACAAACAAAGGCATAGTAGCATTATTAGAGAAATCGAGTAATTGGTTCCAAAGAACTTTTTGACCAAAATAAGAACAAAACAAAAGTAACTAAATGAGAAGAACTCAATATGAGTATGAATCAGTTGAAATAAATCAACTAAAATTTTAACTTTCACAGGATTGTTCTAAAAAACTTAATCTTGCTATTAGAATTAGCAAAACTCACAATAAAACTAAGTCATTAGACGTAGAAGAATGATTAGAAGAAGAAATTAAGGGTTCAAGAAAAACAAGACAAACAATATTATGAACCTTACAAAGGTTCTTCACTCTGTCACAAGAATCAGATCCCCCCGCCCCTCTCACATTCCATATAAGTGTATTAACCATTAATAGCATTTAAATATGTTTGAACCCTTGTGGAACGAAGAGTGGACCACACCACATTTTTATTCTTTTTATTTTTATTTTTTGTAACCGTGATAAATCCTTCACTATCCTTATTGCAAGCAACATTACTCTCATTTCGAGATAAAACATAAACTAACTTCAAATGAGAATTATGCGCATCCATGTTAGTAAAAAACTCACTAGTGGTAAGAATAAATTCTCCCTATTCACAATCTTAATTTCTTATATTACCCTTAATAATTAAAGCTTCATTCTTGGAACGAAGATCATTCCCCAAACTAGAATTAGATTCCTAAACCTTAGACTCCATCTTATTTAAAGTACACAAAGCCTGGGATTTATCCTGAATACAAATTAGCTCACTATCTCGAACCACATGTAAAGGAGAGAAGAAGCAATCTAACTGGGTATTAGTAGGATCAAAATCCCTTTTCTCATTTAAAGACTCAATTAAAATAGGAACCAACACATCATCATTTAAGTCATCAAGATTTTCCACATTAGCCACTTGAGTGGCCTCTTTAAATTGCAAATTTGATGTAGGAAAACCATCCAACCCAGCACTCATCTCATGATTACTAGCCTATGGAGCCAAAAAAATATCATCAATATTAGGATCCCATTGCCAAGAGAAAAGGGATCCCCATCCTTCAATTCATTGACCACTTTGAGTGAAGGATGTGGTTTCTTTTTTAGCATGGGGTGGAGCACAAAACAATCATTAATAAAACGACCATGCATTTTACAATGGTTACAAAAATCAATAAATTTTTCAAAATCAACCTTCTACTTATAACCTAATGTTTCTGAGCTAAGCCAAATCTCTTTAGGGTGTTTCTTAGTGATATCCACTTCAACTAGAACATGTGCCAGAAAAGGACGGGTTCTGGAAGTAGTTGCCTGGTCAGTTTGTAAAGGTCATCTTAAAATTCAACCCAGAACATGTAAAACATGATAATTTAAAAAAAGCAATCTCAAATTTGGGAATGAAATTCAAAGAGGAACAATAGGAGATTCTTCCTTAATGTTTAAAAAGGCATCCACTTAAGCAATCTCATTTGATAGTTATTGATATAGTAAGATTTTTGAGATAATATTCTACTATAATCTACATTGTTCGGCAGTTGTATTTCCACAAGACGAGCATCGAGTAATCCAATAGAAAATTACCCATTAGCTTCAGATTTGTAAAGAAAGAAACGATCGATCTAAGTTTGACCTTCTCACAAAAAAAATTTCCTAGTAAAGTGAATTCAAATGGGGAAGTACATCAGCCTCTAAAATAAGTATGGCCGGAACATCCTTAAAAGAAGTTTGATTAAATGAAAAAATAGGCTCAGAAGAAGATGAAGACCCAGTAACAACTTCTTTTAAAAACTTAGACTTAGTAAACTTTTCATTACCTTGATCTTGCAAGTTAAAAAGGCCATGATTTTTAGTAGCAGAACTAGCATTTGGAGCCCCCCAAGGATTAGCTAAAGGAGCAGCCATCAAGCCCAAGAGAAAGTGAGACGGGCCGAGAATGACCCTAAGTCACCTAGCCACACACACTAGAAACCTGCCAAGAAATAATTAAAAAAGATCTAAAGGATTACTAGAGAAATGACTAATAAGGAGGAAAAAGACGGATGCCCTGAAATTGCAAGAGAAGATGTTAGAGCATAAAGAAGGAAAGATGAGAAGATGGGGTTTGGTGAGGTTTTGTTATTTATTAAAGTTCCTATTATTTATTTATTTAATAAAGTTCCTTTTTTCTTAATTTATTAAAGTTCTTAGTTCATTTATGTAATAAAATTTAAGGTATACTAAATGAAAAACCAAATGAACTTCAATTGGGTTGAAATTTTAACTATGTGCCATTTCTAACATAGGTTTCAAACCATCCAAATTTGAGACCATCACAGCCTCCCTAGGATTTGATATGGATTTCCAAAATAAATGCATCTATACATTAAAAATTTTATTATTGGCTACCTAGACCAATGGATGGCATAAAATCATTGGATAACTAACCATTTTACATCTATCTAACAATCCACAAAAGCAAAGCCCTAAATGCTCCATAGTTTAATAATTATTGAATATTGATTCCTAGGTTAAAATTTGACCTAGGAATTTAAAATTTTAATTGAGGTTTAAATTGGATTCAAATTGCCTTGAATAATTTTGGCATGTGTTTAACATGCCCAAGAATCATCCCTAATAATTTGATTCTAATTGGAATTAATTATTCCAAATGATTCCATAAATATAATAAAATGTATTTATATAAGAATCATCCCTAAAAAATTAAAATAATATGAAGTTCTCCTAAACCCAAGATCATTAAACCTAGATAAGATAGTCAAAATATTCGCAAACACATTTAGGAGTCAATAGAGTTGAAATATTGGGTTATTATAGGATGTATTAATGGAGTTATTTACAATTGAATGTTACTTTTTAATCTAGTAAATTAATAATATCTTAAAATTAAAATTTCAAAACCTCACATTCTAGCAAAAAAAGATAGCTCTATGATAAAGTACATATGGATTCTTTGAGAATAAGTAATAATTTAAGTTTGGGAATTTTGTTTGTTTAAAAATTATAATTTTTAGGTTATCCTCTTTTGAACTAAAACTGAATCATTTTATAATTTTGTGTTATAAGTTCAAAGAAAAGGCATAAAAATTTGAAGAAAATACTCGACTCTATGGCATAAGACTTTGGAGCACCACGTAATTCAAAGCAAAAATTGGACCTCAAGATAAAGAGCAGGGCTCTGCAACATCCAAATCTTAAATAATATTTAATTTATTTATTCTTAAGAAGTGACTCATCAATTCAATTAGAGTGCTTTAGTGGATCAGTTCATTAAATCCAAGACTTTGAAAGCCATAGAGCTAAAGTTAGTTATTTATTTTTGTATATAAATAGTATAGCCAAATTATAATGGGGACTGGCCAATTTTATCTCTTGTACTTATGTTGCAAATCTGGGTTCAAGCACTATAGTTTTGATGATATTAAACATTTCTACTTCTCTACTGTTACTATTGCACATTTATTTTAGGTTCCCATGTCTACTAACTTTTCATGTCCATAAAGTTAATTGTAATTCAAGCCAGCTCAAGATTGGGTAGACTAGGACTGAGTCAGTCTATAAGTTTAATTTCTAATGATTTTTTACCTTTTATTTAGTTAAATATAATTAGGTGGATCCTGATGCTAAGTAACCTTACACAAACACACTCAGGGGGTGAAATTTAGTGAGTTAGAGTTTTTTTTCTATTTTTGATCATATCATACAGGATGATCCAAATAACATCCTTGACGATCTGTTAAAAAAGAAACCTAATTAGGGCATCTGAGATAAGTTATCATGATTAAGTAAATCATCCTAGAAGATACCCCATAGTCCTGGATGATATTCTTAAATAAAAAATACTCAGCCGCTAAACTTATTTAGGTATGTTTTTGAAATTAAATTTGTGTCTAATCATACAGGATGATTCCACATCATCCTGGATGATTCATGCCAATCATGCCTAAATTAGTCAGGTGATTAAGGAGAGTAATTAAGATTAGATTGATTGATTATATCATCCGAGATAATCACAAGATCATCCGGGACAATCGCAAGATCATCCAGGATGATCAGTAAGAAAAACCTTAAATTTCTCCTCAATCTGCTGGACATCCCAAACTATCTGATGAATGATATATTCCTTTTTGTATTAATCATACAGGATGATATCAACATCGTCCTGGATGATCAGTTATATTTCAAGTCATCATGACTCATCTGCTAGACATCCTGAACTATCTGCTGGATGATAATGTCTTATTTTGATCTAATTGTATAGGAAGATGTGGGCATCATCTTGGATGATCAATTATATTTCTATATATCATCCAAATTTATCACATGGATGACCCGAACTATATTCTAGATGATTTTGTAAATTTTGTACTAATCGTATAGGATGATCCGGCGGTCGTCCTTGATGATTAATTGCGTAAAATTAGAAAATTAAAGTTTTGAAGCCTATTATTTAAGCAAATTATTTTGACTTGTAAAAAAGATCTTTTGCTATTTTCCACTCCAAGAGAGCTTAGAGGAGAAGGAGAGTTTTGGGAGAGAGAGAGAGAGAGGATTATGTGAGGGGGAGTTTGTGAGGGGTTTCACAAAGGTTGCTCCAAGTAAGGATTCAATCGTCATCTTCCTTCCTCATCCTTGGTTCCGTGGTGGCTCTAGGGAGATGATCATTAGCATCAGATCTAGGTTATCTACCTGCTTCAGGAGGAAGAAAAAGGATTCTGGGTACTCTGTCTGCTTCGGGAGGAAGCAAAAGGATTCAGAGGTTCTCTGCCTACTTTAGGAGGAAGTAAAAAGAGTCTAGGTTCTCTACCTCACCGGTGTCTGTGGAAAGATTTTGTAAGGGCTTCTCCGCCTTGCTGTGGGAGAAGAAGGAGAGTCACTATAGTTTAGTGCAATACCTAAAGGGGAGGTTCCGGGGAGTGGACGTAGGTCAAGTTGATCGAACCACTATAAATCTGGTGTGCTCTTTTTATTTATTTTTTTGCATTTTATTTTCTGCATATTTTTGTGATCTGATCTATGGTTGAAAATCTGATTTTGGTTATCAACTCTCACTTACATTGTTTGTGTTTTAAATATTCAAAAAGATAATTAATTTTCATTTTGTGTAAGAATTTTTAAAATATCAATTTACCCCCCTCTTGGTTAGCATTGGGACTAGTTCATAAGGGCTTAACAACCCTACCAAACTTTCAAGTGGTATCACAGCGAGATTCATAAAATCAAGTATTGGAAAACTTTTAAATTTTAATCCATGGCTAACTTTGAAAATTGTAATACCATGGAAGGTTATTAAATCACACAACCACCTTTATTTGATAATATTCCTTTTGATTTTTGGAAAACGTGCATGTCCACCTTTTTATAATAGATCGATTATCGTATGTGGATGCTTGTTAAAGAAGGTTATACTGCACATTATAGACATATTAATGGTGTTAAAACTAAAATCTATTTTACTGAATGGACAACTGATGATAGAGATATTGCTTAATTGAATGCTAAATGTTTGAACTGCTTTTTCTATGCATTGAAATCTAAAGATTATATGCGTGTTTCAACTTGTGCAATTGGGAAAGAAATCTAGGATAGATTATGCATTAATTATGAAGAAATGAACGAGGTTAAACAATCTAGACTAAACATTTTTTTGCATGATTATGAACTTTTTCGCATGAAACCCAATGAATCAATTTCTAAGATGTACACTAGATTTACACAGATTGTTACATCGTTACATGCCTTAGGAAGAGAACTCACTAATTATGAAAAAGTGAACAAGATTTTATGATGTTTTCCTTCTTATTTTAATGCTAAAATTACTGCTATTACTGAGTCTAAGGATCTGAATAATTATTCATTTGATAACTTACTTGGATAATGAATTGCTTACGAGCAAGGAGTGAACCAAAGGCAGCTTGATGTAGGTGAGAAAAGGAAGAAGAAAGCTATAGCCTTGAAGGATGATAATTTTGACTCTGGCTTTTTAGGTTCTGATGATGATGACATGGCGTTAATCACAAGGCAATTTAAGAGCTTCTTGAGGAAGAAATAAAAGCATCATCAGAAGTTAAATAAATGTAAGAATAATAAGCATTCTAAAGTTCCTTCTGATATTATTTATTTTGAATGTAGGAAGCCAGGGCGTATGAAGTCTGAATGCCCAACAATTAAGGGTCACCCAAGAAAGGAGAAGGGTGAGGAAAAGCCTAAGTTTAAGAAGGACAAGAAGAAGATCTAAAAGGCTTTCTAGGCTAATTTAGCATCTGAGTCCTCTGAAACTAAAGTTGAAGAGGAGGTAACCAACTTGTGTTTGATGGAAGATCATCTTGATCACTCTGATCAAGAAGAGGTATGCGAGCTTACTTATGATCAATTATTTGAAGTGTCTGAAAGAATTCATTATTCATATAGGAAGCTCAAGAAAGCTCATGCAAGCCTAAAATTAAATTTTTAAATTTGCAAAAAGAGCATAAAATTTTAATGAAAGATCATTCAACTCTAGATAGCAATCACATGGCCTTACTAGATGAATTTGACTGTTTAAACAAAAATCATCTTAATTTAATTACTAAGCATGATTCCTTGAAAATATCACATGTTGATTTAAAAAAGGCTTTAAAGAACTAAAAACTCTTGCATCAAAATTAGATAGTAGGGAGTAAGCCTTAGAAATGGATAATTCAATTCTTGAAAGTGAAAATAAGTTTTTAAAAGCTGAATTAACTGCCCTCAAGAAAAATAAAAACCCCCTTACACTTGAAGAATTTCATAAACTATCACATTAGCATGCATCATTTAAATTGAGGAAGAGGCACTACACCCCAAGAAGATTAGTAAACCCTTTTCCTAGAGTCAGATGTTATTCTTGTGGCATGCTAGGACATATCTCCCACACTTGCACCATTCACCGTAGAACACATTTAGTGTGGAAACCAAAATTCTAAAATTCATAGCATAGCATGTATGCATCGCATTCTTTTTTTCTTCACAAGGGACCCAAACCTGTTTGGGTTCCTAAATCTAACATTTAATAATTTTGTAGGAGTGTTCTCATAAGAGGCCTCATGAGAGTATGTGATACTTAGACAGCGGATGTTTAAGGCATATGACTAGAGATGTAAATCAATTCTTTTTGCTAGAGACTAGGGAAGGAGGCAAGGTAACACTTAGAGACAACACCACCAGGAGAGTGGTGGGATTATGTATAATTGGTGATTTAAAAAAAAAATCATCATTGATAATATTTTACTTATAGATGGACTGAAATATAAACTACTCAGCATCAGCCAGCTCTGTGATAAAGGCTTCAGTATAAAATTTCTACCAACTTACTACCTTATAAGCTTCAATGACAAAATTATTTTGTAGGGAAAAAGAATCAACGATGTTTACATGCTGGATCTGAATTACTTTAAAGCTAATTTTGCTATTTGCTTAAAATCAATTGCTGATGAACCATGGCTGTGGCATAGGAGATTGTGTCATGTAAGCATGAAAAGCCTAAGGAAGATCACCCAAAAAGACTTAGTGAGAGGTGTCCCCAAGCTATAGTTCACTAAGGACCACCTGTGTGATGCCTGTTAGTTAGGGAAGCAAGTTAAATCCTTTTTCCACTCAATCAAAGACATAAACACTAAAAAACCCTTAGAAGTCCTACACATGGATCTCTTTCGACCTGTCAGCACTTTAAGCTTAGGAGGGAAAGTCTTTGGGTATGTGATTGTTGATGATTATTTGAGGTTCACCAGGGTTATATTCTTGTCTCATAAAAGTGAATGATTCAAGGAGTTTAGATCTTTTTCCACTTTGATTCAGAAGAAGCTAGGTTGTGAGATTGTGACTATTTATAGTGATCGTGGTGGAGAATTTGAAAATGAGAAGTTTGAAACCTACTGTATGGAGCAAGGGATAGATCATAATATTTTAGCTCCTATGACCCCTCAGTAGAATGGGATATCTGAAAGGAAGAACAGGAACCTAGTAGAAGCTACTAGAGCCATGTTAGCTGAGTACTCACTTCCTAAATGCTTCTGGGTAGAAGCAGTGAATACAACCTGTTATATTCTGAATAGGGTAAATCTTAGATCTAAGCTGAACAAAATATCCTATAAAATTCTTAAGGGTAGGAAACCCAACCTCTCTCACCTTAAGGTCTTTGGATGTTAGGTGTTTATTCTGAATAATGGAAGTCTCAACTATGAAAGTTTGACCAAAAATTTGTTGAAGGAGTGTTCCTAGGTAACTCAAGTGTTGGAAACTCCTATAAAGTTTTCAATAGAAGAAACTTGATTATTGAGGAGACCATTTATGTTATGTTTGATGAATTTGATAATTTTGGAGGGTCTAGGGTAGAAGATGAGGAGGTTGTGGAAGTCACCCAAGGAGTAGAATCTGCCAATTTGAAGAAAAAGGTAGAACCTGAAGTTTCAGTGCCTAGAGAATGGAGATATTCTTCAAGTCATCCTAAAGAACTGATCTTAATTGACCATTCTGAAGGTATTAGAACTAATTATGGACTTAGAAAAGAAGTGAACCACTCTACCTTTATTTCAATGACTGAACCCACCAACATCAATCAAGCCATTTCTGATGAATTATGGATCCTAGCCATGCAAGAGGAACTAAACCAATTTTTTAGGAATAATGTTTGGGAGCTGGTAGAAAGAACTAAGGACCAGAGTATAGTAGGAACCAAATGGGTCTTTAAGAACAAAATGAATGATTCTAGTGTGGTGGTTAGGAATAATGTAAGATCAGTAGCTAAGGGGTACAACCAAATAAAAGGGATTGATTTTGAGAAAACCTTTACCCCTGTAGCTCATTTGGAAGCCAGTAGAGTACTACTAGCCTTTACCTATTATAAGGGATTTAAGCTTTTTCAAATGGATATCAAGAGTACCTTTTTAAATGGGATAATAAAGAAAGATATGTTCATAGAGTAACCCCCTGGCTTTGAGAATTCCCAATTTCCAATTCATGTTTTCAAATTAAAAAAAGGCTTTGAATGGATTAAAATAAACACCTAGAGCATGGTATGAAAGGCTTAGCACATTCCTACTAAAAAGTGAGTTTGTTAAGGGGAGCGTAGACACCACCCTTTTTCTGAGGAGAGTAGGAGATGAATTACTCATTATCCAGATCTATGTTAATGATATACTTTTTGGATCTTCTGATAAAAATTTATGTGATGATTTTTCTAAAATAATGAGTAAGGAATTTTAGATGAGTATGATGGGAGAATTATCTTACTTTATGGGATTTAACATAAGGTAAATGGATGATGAAACTTTTCTTAATAAATCAAAATATATTAAGGACATCCTGAAGAAATATAAAATGGATAAAGCCAAGCCAATAAACACTCCCATGAGTTCCAGTGTCTAGTTAGATAAGGATTCAAATGGAAAATCTACTGATCAAAAGAAGTACAGAGGAATAATTGGATCATTTTTTTACCTGAATGCTAGCAGACTTGATATTATATTTAGTGTTTATCTCTATGTTAGATTTCAAGATGATCTAAAGGAGTCCCACTTGACCGCTCTTAAGAGAATTCTTAGATATCTCTTAGAAATCCAAAACTCAAGAATCTGATATCCTAGGCACAATACCTCCTTTGAAATTATAGGATATTCTGATTCTGACTTTATAGGATGTAGGGTGGATAAAAAGAGCATCTCTAGAACATGTTAATTTATAAGACAATCCTTAGTATCCTGGTCCAGCAGAAAATAGAACTCAGTTGCACTGTCCACTATTGAGGCTGAATATATTACCTTAGGAAGTTGTGTGACCCAAGTCCTTTGGTTAAAATAATAAATTCTAGATTTAGGACTTCCTGTAGGCATAATTTCTATCATATGTGATAACACTAGTGCTATTTATATTTCAGAGAACCCAATCCAAAACTCCAGGACCAAACACATCGACATCAAGCACCACTTCATTAGGGACCATGTTACTAAAGGAGACATAGAGCTACATTATGTAGCCACTAAACCAACTGGCAGATATCTTTACAAAATCATTGGCCTTTGAAACCTTTATCACCTTAAGAACCAGATTAGGTGTGATAGATATTCATGCTTGAAATTGATACTCTCTATTTATATTTCAGCAGTTAGTTTATGTTTGATTTTTTTGTTTATTTTTTTATGTGTTTTTTTATTTCCTACTAATTTTCCTCATTTTTTTGTTGATTGCTTGTTTGATTTTGTTATTTCTTTTTATGTGCTTTCCTTTTGTTCTTTATTTTATTTTTATTTTCTTCAGAATCAGATCACTGCTTAATACTGCTGATGAACTTGATTTCTAAATGAGAGTTTTACCTAGTTTTTATTTAGAAGCTTGTAAGCAGTGATTGACTTCTCTAAAATAATTAAAGGAAGAAACATTAATAATTTTTTCTCTTCCTCTAATTCCTTTAATGGTGTATTTTTCTTTTTGAATAAAAATCTTTTTTATAATTAAAAGGTTGGACTTTGAAATAGAGATCTATTTTATCTTCCTATAATAATCTATCTCATATGAGTAGTGTTCCAAATCATTGAATCACTATTGTGTTTTCTTAATTAGGTAGTTGCATTTATCATATGAAAATGATTTTATTTTGTGGATTACTTTTCTTTATTAAGAGAGTGAGTTTTTCTTCTCTTATATCTGGAAGATAATCTCACAACTAAGAGTCTTTTAGAGGTTTTGAAAGAAAGGAAGGTTATAAAAAATGCGTAAAGTGCGCCAATAAACTAAAAAAGAGGCACAAAATGAGCCAACACTGAAAAGATGTACAATGTTCACCAATAAATTGAAAAGATACCAAAAGAGTCAAAAATTAAAAGATGTGTTAAGTGCGTCAATTAATTGGAAAAAGAGGTACAAAATGATCCCACAAAGAAATAAGCTTCCTCCTTTTTCAAATATTTAAAAATCCTAGAAGAATTCATGTGCCACTTAATATATTCAAACACTTGAGATTGAAAATCGTGATTTCTAATTCTTTACTTTGTGATACTATTTTATCAGATATTTTTCTAGAAAGAAGTTTGAAAGGATCACTTTTCTTATCTAATTTTTTTTTTCTGAATTAGATTTTTGTTTGAAAGGAATTTGAACCTGTAAGGTGTCTGAGGTAGGGTTTACAAAAATCCATTTTCAAACTTTTTTGGATTTTAGCTCATCAATTTCTTCTTATTAGCTTTTGAATTAAAAATCAAGAAAATTTTTTGATTTATTAGAGCTGATCCATTAAAAAAAACTCAACTTTTACTCTCATTTTTATTTATTTATTTTATTTTATTTGTCCTGATATTTTGATTCAATTTTTTTTATTTATTTTTGGAATCCTCTCATCATTCCTCTTCATCATTCAATCTTTCCAAATTTTGTTCACATTGTCCTGGATGATCCACATTGTACTGGACGATCTGATCAAATCATTGCTCACCCGTCATCCAATGGCTGATCTACACATATTATTGGTAATTATACTGGATGATCCAATAATCATCCTGTATGATCCACAAGGTAAAAATGGCTGGATGATTTTAATGCTGTTAGGCCGATCCATTATTATAGATCATCCTGGATGATCCACATGTTCATCCGGTATAATCCATTTGTTCAACGGTCGTACAAGCTGACACCTCGAGATGATCGCTCTGTGGATAATCATCCTGTATAATATATGATCATACTGTACAATTTCAATAAACTTTTTGACCATTCATATGGAAGAATTGACTACACCAGATCATCCGTACGATCTACCTATCATATTGTACGATCTGTCGAGTTCTTTATAAACAACTATTTTTTATCCTTTTTCTCACACCATTCCAATTTCTCCTCTTATCTTTTGACTTCTACTTCTAAAAGGCCTGGTTTGGGGAGCAGTTCTCTTCTATTCACCAATACTTTCAGCCACCACCACCTCCACCTAATTAGGGTTCCTCTTTTTAGTTTTCTTTTGAACTAATCGTACAGGACGATATGGGCATTATCCTGGATGATCAATTATATTTCTACATATCATCCCAATTTATCTCCTAGATGACCCAAACTATGTTTTGGATGATTTAGTCAGTTTTGTACTAATCGTATAGGATGATCCGGCGATCATCTTGGTTGATCAGTTGTGCAAAATTGGAAACTTCAGTTTTTGAAGCTTGCTATTTAAGAAAATTATTTTTACTTGTAAAAAAGATCTTTTATTATTTTTCACTCCAAGAGAGCTTAGAGGAGAAGAGAGTTTTGGGAAAGAGAGAAGATCTTATGAGGGGTTGTTTGTGAGGGGTTTCACAAAGGTTGCTCCAAGCAAAGATTTGATCATCATCTTCCTTCCTCATCCTTGGTTCCGTGGTGGCTCTAAGGAGATGATCATCAGCATAAGATCTAGGTTCTCTGCCTGCTTCAGGAGGAACAAAAGGATTCTAGGTACTTTGCCTACTTTAGGAGGAAGCAAAAAGATTATGGGGTTCTCTGCCTTCTTTAGGAGGAAGCAAAAGGAGTCTAGGTTCTCTACCTCATCGGTGTCAGTGGAAAGATTTTTTAAGGGCTTCTCCGCCTTGCTGTGGGAGCAAAAGGAGAGCCACTATAGTTTAGTGAAATACCTAGAGGGGAGGCTCGGGGAGTGGACGTAGGTTAAGTTGACCGAACCACTATAAATCTAGAGTGCTCTTTTCATTTATTTTTTCGCATTTTATTTTCTACATATTTCTATGATCTGATTTGTGGTTGAAAATCTAATTTTAGTTATCTACTTATGCTTACATTATTTGTGTTTTAAATATTCAAAAAGATAAAAATAATTTTTATTTTGTGTAAGAATTTTTTAAAATACCAATTCACCCCCCTCTTGGTTAGCCTTGTGACTAGTTCATAAGGGCTTAACAACCCTACCGAACTTTCAACTTAGTCTTTTGCAAGTTAATAGTGAGGGAGAGTGTTAGTAAGAAAAAAGGGTTAGATCAGAGAACAAGGATGAGTTATTTTTATATTAGAAAGGAAATTTAGTTCTATCTATCCTTGAAACTCTACTCTTATATTTATTTTATCTTTGTAATGAAGCTTTAATTTTTATTAATTGAAATATTAGGATAAATCATTCTTTGGACTTATAATTTGATAAGAATGCATATGTTATATAGAATAGAAGTGTTTAAGATTTATTTATTATTATTTCTAGTTCATCTGAACTTCATCTTATTTGTCTAAAGGCCATGCCCAAATTTAAAATTTATTGTGATCTTGATCCTTAACAGAGCAGTAGTGAAATAATTAGGGAGGCTAGAATGGCATTCTTTTAGGCACAGACATATGCTAATTCAAAATTTTGGAATTGTTAAGGTGGTAGAAAAACTATAATGATGTTTAACTTTGCCAAAGACTCTAATGATTTTATCATAGATGATGAGTAAGATATACTCAGATTCATATCAACTATTAGGATAGACATGCGTATACAAATAATTTCTTTCTATCATAAGCTCAAAATCAATTTAAAAAAGAACTTCTCTCTACTCAATCAATAGTACTTTACTTTCTTTAATCACAAACCCTTTTGTTTATGTGATAAAATAAATCTATCAAAGAGTATAAGTAGTGGTAAACTCGTATTGAGATCATTATAATCCTTAGGGGAATGATATTTGACTCCCCTTGATATTACTTGACACAACACTTACACTTGGATAATATCCAAGATAGCCCATAAGTATAGTGTGAAGTAAAATCAAATCGACCACCTTCATTAGTTTCTTTAAACCCAAATATACCATGAATGTTTTTAAAATATTCTACCACTCTACAAACTTTTTCTTTAAGAGGTATTAATTATATTAGTTCTTCTAAGCCATTCCAAAATTTTAATTGAAAATATATCCAAACCTACTAGAAGAGCATAAGTACTTATAATATTAATAATCTTAACATTAATATCAATCTTTAAAACTATAATTCTATCTCTAATTTTATTAATCTCGATAATATTTTCTTTTAAACTCCTATCTATAATCACACTAACACTAGTTCTAGTATAACTCTATTAATGAAAATTTTGTTATGTTTACACTATCTTCTTTTAGTGTAAAAATGTCTCACTTCATAATTTTTGTGCATGTTAGTTAAGTTGAAAAGCTAAATAATTGAAGAAAAGTGCCAAGTACGTGGTGCCAAATCTTTGTTGTGTTATGAAATTCAAGCTTTAAATCCAACTCAAGATAGAGAGCTTGACATTGTAGAGCATAACTTAGCATTGCCATCCTGTGCACTATAACATAAGATCTCCACCAACGTTATAATGCTAACTTTGGCATTGCAATGTCAAATCACTGGAGTGTCACAACACAGCAGTTAATTTAGTTATAATGATTCAGTCAAAGTACTAAAGTAAAGAAGATCATTAATATCATAGGTTTTATTCAAAAAGGGAGTGTCACTATACTACCATCATTAGCACTATGGTGCTAGTGGTAGTTATGGGTCATAAATATAAATACATGGTCAAATTTTTAGGGGGACTAACATATTTATTTAGGCATAGTATAGTGAAGTGGTTTGTGTGTGTGAAAGCTAAGGGAAGTGGAGTTAGGTGCAAGGAGAGTCTGTAATCAGTGTTTTAAAAGACATTCCTATTTTTATCTACCCTTTACCTTCTCTTGCATGTTTTTTTAATTAAAATGAAGTTTGCTTTGCATGTTTAAACTTTAATGTCTAGCTAAAACATTTTGCTAGACTTATTTTTAGTTGAAAATCATGCTTGCATGGATCTGATCTCAAAATTATTATATATATAATGCTATTTTTAATTCTTTCATGCTTCATTTAGCTTGTGTATATGCCTTACACAATTGTATAATTTAGTTTGATCAACATCCTTGACAAGGGTGTAGTGGAATCAATTAAGAAAATTAGAATATATTTCTCCCATATATAGACATAAGGCAAATAGAAACCTAGGATCCCTTATGGAGATAGAAAAACTATATTTAAGTGCATCTTTGCCAAAAACACCAATTAGCTTAAAATAGATGAGAAGTTCCTTGTGCTCTGATCCACAACAAACAAAAATATATGATCAATCTTAGTGAGCATGACTTCTTAATTAAATTAAGTTTAGGGTCTTCTTAACATATAATTTATTCTAAATAAGCTTAGCATATAGCTTTCGTTAGCACCACTTACTAATTTTCATGGTAGGATAAAGTAAGCAAATCAAATGAGTAGTAATAAAGTAATTTTGAGATCAAAACTATCCTCATGGTAATGATACTCAACTCATTATTGTATTACTTGACATGGTATATGTATGTATGTTGATTCTAGTGAACTCTCTTAATTAACAGAGAGATAGGGGTTTGAATTCACACTACACCTCAATTTTTTGGCAAAACTACCATGGAATTGGGGTATTATCTCTTTATTGACTTTATATTACCTGAAGGATTATTGATTTACTCGCATCTTCATTTTTCAGTCTATTTTGTATTGCTGCTTTGTCATTTGTTAAATTGTGTAGGGATTTTCATTTTCACGTAGTGTTTGTTGTTGCATGCATATTAGAACCCAATTAGGAGATGTGTTATTTGACCCAAAAGTTGAAAATTTTATTAAAAAAAATAGAAAAGCTTAAAAATACTAAAGAGATTTTAAAATGGTCCACCTATTTCATGAGAATGACCAGGCTAAAGCTCTAAAAGATTATACAAACCTATTAGTAAATGGCATTTATTAAAGCATTAATAAACCCAACAATCAAGCCAATAACTTTGATTTTAAACTTGAAATGATCCAGATGGTACAAAACTTATAGTTTAACGGAACTCCTATAGAGGATCCAAAGTTCATATTGCTAGTTTTTTTAGATATGTGTATAACATTTAAGTATAATGGAGTCTTTGATGACATCTTTAGACTTAAATTATTCCCATTTTTCATTCGGAGATAATGTAATGATGTGGTTGAATTCTTTATTCTTGTGTTCCATTTCCACCTGAAATAATTTGGCTCATAAGTACTTAATAAAATATTTCCCTCGATCTAAGATAGCTAAGCATAAGAATATCATCACATCATTTATTCAATATATAGATAATGTATTTATGAAGCTTGGGAAAGGTTTAAGTAGTTTCTTAGGAAGTGCCCACATCATGCATTGCTTGATTGGTTGACAATCCAAACCCTTTACAATGGTTTAGTAGGATATCATAAGCTTATCATGGATGCTATTGGTTGAGGTTTATTACTATCCAAGACCTTTAATGAAGCTTATACTTTAATTAAAGATATGAACACTAATAACTTTCAATGGACTTTAGAGAGAGACAATCCTAGGAAAGTAGATAGTATGTATGAGTCAGATGCTTTATCCATTTTAACCATCAAATAGTTATCATTTATAAGATGTTAGCTTATCTTGGAGTTAGTACAACTCAGAGAGCACCTATGCTAATAGATGAGAGCCTTCTTGGACCACCCAATGATTCTAATTGCTCAGTAGTAAATTCTTTAAATGCCATTAATGACAATAAGCAGAATAATTATTACTTTAACACATACGACCCTAGTTGGAGGAATCATCCTAATCTTCACTAGAATAATAAAAAGAATTGGGGTAATAACTAGAATAATAGTACCCAACCATGTGGGGAATTTGAACCATCCTCAACAAAAATTTTAAAAACCCTAGGCCTAATTATCCTCAAGGATTTAATAAAAATCATCAATATAAGGATAATAAGCCTTCTTTAAAAGACTTGCTATTATGTTAGTGAAAATTTTTGTTATAGTTTTGATGATCCCTTTTTATTATGAAAGGGCCTTACATGATACTTTTGTGAGGGAAAATTTCATGAATAAGTCTCAAAAATTGGAAAATTGAATAAGCACTATGGAACCAAACCATGGAGTGTTGCAAAAATTGACAAAAAATATAGGGAGCAAGACATTTCAATGGAGGAAATGTAGTGCTACAACATTGTCAGAGCGCTGAGGATAGTCTTGCAGTGCCAAGTTGCATAAACAATGTGATGCAATAAATAATTCAGTTACCATAGGGAAGTAACATATCAATTCAATTAGAGCACCATGGCAATGGGATTCATGAGCGTCGTGATGTTAGTTCATTTTATCAGTGCCACAGTAATACCATTGTAGCATCATGACACTGGTGTTAGTTATTTGTAATATATATAAATAGTTTTTGTCTAATTTGGGTAGTAGGCTAGCTATATTTTCATTTATAAACAATCTAAGAAAATTTCTATAGAGAGTGAAGGAGTGTGTGCAAGTGTGGGAAGTCTATTCTAGTGGCAAGAATAGTCTGTATCATGTTGTAAAGATCCTCCTAGTAACATGTATCCAAGACTTATCTCTTGTACTTTGTCTTATAGTTAAATGAAGTGCATTTTTTTAACTTTCATGGCTGGCTAAAGTACTTGTCTAATCTTATGAAACATTAGAATCATATTTTCTTAAGATTGTATCTTAATTCAATGAATTGTTCAAATGTTATTTTTAATTTCCTTTTACTTATTTAGTTTATGTAGATGTCTTGCATGAACTTAACAATTACTACTATCTTCTGCCTTGATGGAGGAGTAGAGGAATAATTAGAGTATTTAAAATTGAACTCTATCATGCATAGATATGTGGTGGCTAGATCTCTGGAATCTTAAGGAGGCATAATCACTATAGTTGAGTGAAAACTTAGCTAGGCACTCCTACATGCTCAACAAAGACTAGTAGTAAATTTTCTCTTATTCACATTAACATTAGGAGAGTTCTAACTTTTGCATTCATGAGTTTCTAACCATCTTAGGTTAAGTGTCCCTTTGACATCAAATTTGTCTTTTTGAAACTATAGTTGATAGCTCTTATTCGCATACCCATATAATTCTACAAATAAGATAAATTAAGTAGTTCACATAAACATTATTGGAGTGATTTTTGGGTAATTTTTATTCATTACTTTAATACTTGACATAGCACATATACTTGTAAAGGTCCCATATTTATACAACATATTTAAAACCTTTCAAGTTTTTCACTCCATTGCTAGGGAATCTGGTTAATTATCCTTTTATTCACTTTAAATTTTTAAAAGGATTGCTGTTGCAAATCTGGTTTTGATGATAACAAACATGTTTCCAGTGTGCAAAGCGCCAACCAATTTGAAAAAGAGGCACAAAATGAGCCCAACACAAGCTTTCTTTCCTTTCAGATTATTAAATGTCTTAGAAAAATCTGTGCGCCACTTAATATTTTCAAAAGCTTGAGTCTTGAAAATCCTGATTTCTGATTTTTTACTTTGTAACACTATTATATCAGATATTTTTCTGGAACGAGGCTTGAAAGGATTTCTTTTCAAATCTAATGTCTTTTATTCTGAATCAGATTTTTGTGTTGAAAGAGGTTTGCATCGATAAGGTGCCCGGGGTCGGAGTTACGAAAGTTGATTAATTCCAACCTTTTTTGGATTTCAGCGCTGTCAATTGTTCTGTCATTGGTTTTTGAATCTAAAATCAAGGAAAAATTCTGATTTTCCTGTTTTGTAGTTTTTTCGCTCCTCCTTTTTGTGATGTCAAAAGGGGGAGTCAGTTGTAGTCGTGTCTGTTTCTATTTTCTGAGTCATGTTTCCTGTATTGTTTTAGCTGTTAAATGAAAATTTAAAAAAAAAAAAATAAAAATGTTTGTTTGTTTGATCTCCTAGTTTACTTTTACTGTCAGACTACTTTACAAATATTTGCCATCATCAAAAAGGGGGAGATTGTTGCAAATCTGGTTTTGATGATGACAAACATGTTTCCAGTGTGTTTTGCTTGGCTAATCTGTTTCAGGCACAAAAGACCGCGAGCCACTCAAGCCAACTCAAGATCGGGTCCAAGTGTGTCAAATATATGATTTTTCTTTTTATTGAGTCAATTGTAATGTAACTGATCCCCTAGCTAAGTAACCTTGCACAAACACACTCATGGGGAGAGATTGAGTGAGTTAGAGTTTCTGTTCAAAATTTGTTCAGATCGTCCTGGATGATAGTTTCATCGTCCTGGATGATCCAGTTAAAAACAGAAACCCTAATTAGGGCGACTAAGCTAAGAGGGTCTGATTGAGCCGATCGTCCTGGACGATCTATGGATCGTACGGGACGATATTCCCAAATCAGAAATTCTTAGCAGTTTGATTAAGTTAGGCAAGTTTTATTTTAAGTATTTTGGTCTGATCGTCCCGGACGATACGTGTATCGTTTTGGACGATTCACTACAATCATGCCTAACTTAGTCTGGTAATTAAGGAAAGCAATTAATGTTTAATTGATACGATCACATCGTCTTGGACGATCGCAGGATCGTCCCGGACGATCGTGATCATCTTGTGCATTTCAGCTGTACGTCCAGAACTATGTACAGGACGATTTGGGGGCCTTTTTGAACTAATCGTACCGGACGATTACCCTATCGTCCGGGACGATCAAGTCATTTTTTGGTCGTCCAGCAAAGATTTCTCTGGACGACCCGAACTGTCTTCTGGACGATTTCCTTCAATTTGAACTAATCGTCCCGGACGATCGCAGGATCATACGGGACGATATGAACAACTTTTTCTACTGATCGTCCAGAAGAGCCAGATCGTCCAGGCTGAAACAGCTGAATTTGAACTAATCGTACAGGACGATCTACCGATCGTCCTGGACGATCTTGGCCGACAAGTTGAGATTTAGGGCAAATTTTAAGCCCTCCTTTAAAAGAACTTTTTCCAATTTTTGGAAAAATCTTTTGCTGCCTTCCTTTCCTGAGAAATCCTAGAGAGAGAGAGAGTTGGGAGAGAGAGAAGAGATCTTGTGAGGGGGAGTTAGTGAGGGATTCACTAAGGTTGCTCCAAGCACGGATCAGAGTCATCTTCTCCGCTCGTCGTCTGTCGTCTAGTCGGTGTTCTTCATGGGAGGATCGTTCGCAAGAAGTTCTGGGTTCTCTGCCCGCTTCAAGAGGAAGCGAAAGGAGTTTGTGGGTTCTCTGCCCGCTTCAGGTGGAAGCAAAAGGAGTTCGAAGGTTCTCTGCCTGCTTCAGGAGGAAGCGAAAGGAGGTCAGGTTCTCTGCCTCACCGTGTGGTGAAAAGGAGGTGTTTTGTACAGGCTTCTCCGCCTTGCTGTGGGAGCAAAAGGAGAGTCACTTTCGTTTAGTGCAATACCCGGAGGGGAGGCTCCGGGGAGTGGACGTAGGTCAAGTTGACCGAACCACTATAAAATCTGGTTTGCTTTTCTGATTCAGTTTTGCATTTTACTTTTCAATATAAACTGCTTGGGTGAATATCGTTGGTTGATCTTTTCGTTATTGTTTACTTGTTTCCGCTGCTAAGTATCGAAAAGATTTTTGTAGTTATCGTGAAATTTTTAAATAACCAATTCACCCCCCCTCTTGGTTAGCCTCGGGACTAGTTCACTAGGGCTTAACATCCCTTTCGAACTTTCAAGTGGTATCAGAGCGGGATTCAAAATTTCTGTTTAAAAACTTTTGAATTTGATCCAATGGCTAACTGTAACAATCGTAATACTGCTGAAGGTTATTCTATTACCAGACCACCGTTGTTTGACAATATTCCTTTTGATTTTTGGAAAACACGCATGTCTACTTTTCTGCAATCTATTGATTATCGCATGTGGATGTTAGTTAAGGACGGATACGAACCACCTTTTCGAATGATTAACAATGTGAAAATTGAATTGTCATTTGCTGATTGGACGTTTGATGATCGTGATTTAGCACAGTTGAATGCAAAATGTTTGAACTGTTTCTTTTGTGCTTTGTAATCTGAAGACTATATGCGTGTTTCTACTTGTACAACGGGAAAGGAAATCTGGGATAGGTTATGTATAACATACGAAGGTATAACTGAAGTCAAACAATCTAAGTTAAACATCTTGTTACATGATTACGAACTTTTTCGCATGAAACCTAGTGAGACTATTTCAGAAATGTACACAAGGTTCACTCAGATTGTTACCTCTTTGCATGCTTTAGGTAGAGAACTTACCAACTACAAAAGAGTGAACAAGATTCTTAGATGTTTGCCTGCTTCTTATGATGCTAAGATTACTGCTATTACTGAATCCAAAGATTTAAATACTTACTCTATTGACAGCTTACTTGGATCACTCATTGCTTACGAGCAAGGGGTGAACCAAAGGCAACTTGATGCAGGAGAACGCAAGAAAGAGAAGACCGTGGCACTAAAGGCCAAAGATTCAGATGCTAGCACTTCCGGGTCTGATAGCGATGAAGTTGCCTTAATCACAAGGCAATTCAAAAGCTTTCTAAGGAAGAAACATAAGAACTATCAGAAGTGGAACAAGGGTAAGTTCAATAAAAACTTTAAGGGTTCATCTGAATCGGTTTGTTTTGAATGCAGGAAGCCTGGACACATTAAGGCTGATTGTCCAACACTTAAAGCTCACCCAAGCAAGGAGAAGGGTGAGGAGAAACCAAAGTTCAGAAAGGACAAGAAGCGGATTCAGAAGACGTTCTGGGCAGACTCTGTATCCGACTCTTCTTAGACTGAAGCTGAAGAGGAGGAAACAAACTTGTGTCTGATGGCGGATGATCACCCTGGTCAGTCGGACCAGGAAGAGGTATGTGAGCTTACTTACGATCAGTTATTTGAAGTTTCTGAAAAGATTCATACATCGTATAGGAAGCTTAAGAAAACCCATGCTAGTTTGAAACTAGATTATCTGACTTTGCAAAAAGAGCATGAAGTATTGATTAAGGATCATTCCACCATTGATAGCAATCACATGTCTTTACTAGATGAGTTTGATGAACTGAATAAAAAGCATTCTGATTTAATTGTTGAGCATAACTTGTTAAAAACATCACATGGTGAATTAGAACTTGCTTTTAAGAAAGTGAATGATTTGGCATCTGAGTTAGAAAGTATTGAAAGTGCAAAAACGTTTGAAATTGGAAGTTTAAACAAACACATTGAGTTTTTGAAAGTGAAAATCAGTGCTTTTGAAAATAACAAAACACCGCCTACTTTTGAACAATTTTATGCACCGCCACATTTTAAAAATTCTGTTGCAAGTTCATCAAAGAATATTTCATACACTACTAGGAAGAGGCACTATCACTCATGACGTTTAGTTAATCCTTTTCCTGGTGTTAGATGTTTTTCATGTGGCATGTTAGGACACATATCACACACTTGTACTGTTCACCGTAGTACACATTGGGTGTGGAGACCCAAACTGCCTGTTGCACAGCACAGCACGCATGCATCACATTCTTCTTTTCATAAGAAGGAACCCAAATCTGTTTGGGTTCCTAAGACTGACATTTGATGATTTTGTAGGTGTGCTCTCACACAAGACCTCGTGAGAGTATGTGGTACCTGGACAGCGAATGTTCTAGACATATGACTGGAGATGCAAATCAGTTTATTTCGCTGGAGGCCAGAGCTGGAGGCAAGGTTACACTTGGAGATAACACCACCAGGAAGGTGGTAGGCACAGGTATAATTGGTGATTCAAAGAACTTTATGATTGATAATATTTTGCTTGTAGATGGACTTAAACACAACCTGCTGAGCATCAGTCAACTCTGTGACAAGGGATACAGCATCAAATTCCTGCCCACTGGCTGCATTTTAAGCTTAAATGATGAAGTTGTTTTGCAGGGGCAAAGGATCAACAACGTCTACAAGCTGGATGTAAGTAGCATTAAATCTGATAATTCAATTTGCTTAAAAACTGCTGCTGATGAGTCTTGGTTATGGCATAGGAGATTGTGTCATGCCAGTATGAAAACCCTTAGGAGAGTCACCCAAAAGGACTTAGTTAGAGGTGTGCCCAAGCTTAAGTTCACTAAGGATCACCTGTGTGATGCATGTCAGTTGGGGAAGCAAGTCCAGTCCTCTTTTCACTCAGTTAAGGACATTAGCACCTCTAGACCTTTAGAAGTTCTTCATATGGACCTCTTTGGACCCATTAGCACTGCCAGCTTAGGGGGGAGAGTCTATGGTTTTGTGATTGTTGATGATTATTCAAGGTTCACTTGGGTTAAGTTTTTGTCACACAAATCTGAGTCATTTGATGAGTTTAGATCTTTCTCTACTTGGATTCAAAAGAAGTTAGGATGTGAGATTATTACCATCCATAGTGATCACGGAGGGGAGTTTGAAAATGAAAGATTTGGAAGTTTTTGTGACGATCATGGGATTAGTCACAATTTTTCAGCTCCTAGGACCCCTTAGCAGAACGGGGTAGCTGAAAGGAAGAACATGACCTTAGTGGAAGCCGCTAGAGCCATGCTTGCCGAGTATTCACTTCCTAAATACTTTTGGGCTGAAGCGGTGAACACTGCCTGTTATGTGCTGAATAGGGTGAATGTGAGAGTCAAACTGAACAAGACACCTTATGAGATCATTAAGGGTAGAACACCAAATCTGTCCCACCTCCATGTCTTTGGCTGTAAGGTTTTCATTCTGAACAACGGGAAGTCACCCTTAGGAAAATTTGACCCCAAATCTGATGAAGGAGTGTTCTTAGGATATTCAAGTGTGGGGAAATCCTTTAGGGTGTTCAATAGGAGGACTTTGGTGGTGGAAGAAACAACCCATGTAGTGTTTGATGAATCTGATCCTAAGGAGTCTAGATCTGAAGTAGAAGATGAAGAGATTGTTGAGGTTACCCAAGGAGTTAGAAATACAAATTTGGAGGAAAGGGTAGAACCTCAAACCCCATTGCCTAGAGATTGGAGATATTCTTCGAGTCATCCTAAAGAACTGATCTTAGGAGACCCTTCTGAAGGTGTTAGGACTAGGCATGGACTTAGGAAGGAAGTAAACCATTCTGCCTTTATCTCAATGACTGAACCCACCAACATCAATCAAGCCTTGTCGGATGAGTTTTGGATTTTAGCTATGCAGGAAGAATTGAATCAATTTGTAAGGAATGATGTTTGGGAGTTAGTAGAAAGACCTAGAAACCAAAGTATTGTGGGAACCAAGTGGGTCTTTAAGAATAAGATGAATGATTCTGGTGTGGTGGTGAGAAATAAGGCAAGATTGGTGGCTAAGGGGTATAATCAGATAGAAGGGATAGATTTTGAGGAAACTTTTGCCCCTGTAGCTAGATTGGAAGCCATTAGAGTGCTACTAGCCTTTGCCTGTTACAAGGGATTTAAGCTGTTTCAAATGGATGTCAAGAGTGCCTTTTTAAATGGGGTAATTAAAGAAGATGTTTTTGTAGAACAACCCCCAGGTTTTGAGAGTTCCCAATATCCAAGTCATGTCTATAAATTAAAAAAGGCCTTATATGGATTGAAACAGGCACACAGAGCTTGGTATGAGAGGCTTAGCACATTCCTGTTAGAAAGAGAATTTGTTAAGGGGAGCGTAGACACCACCCTTTTTCTGAGGAGATTAGGAGATGACTTACTCATTGTCCAGATCTATGTTGATGATATAATTTTTGGATCTTCTGATAAATACTTATGTGAAGAGTTTTCTAAAATAATGAGTAAAGAGTTTGAGATTAGTATGATGGGAGAATTGTCCTACTTTTTGGGGTTTAGCATAAGGCAAACGGATGATGGAACCTTTCTCAATCAATCAAAATACACTAAGGATATTTTGAAGAAATATGAAATGGACAAAGCCAAGCCAATCAATACTCCCATGCCCTCCTCAGTTCAGTTAGATAAGGATTCAAATGGAAAATCTGTTGATCAGAAGAAGTATAGAGGGATAATAGGGTCACTACTTTACCTGACTGCTAGCCGACCTGATATCATGTTTAGTGTCTGTCTTTGTGCTAGATTTCAGGCTGATCCTAAAGAGTCCCACCTGACTGCTGTTAAGAGAATTCTTAGATATCTTTTAGGGACCCCAAACCTAGGAATTTGGTACCCTAGGCACAGCACCTCTTTTGAGATCATTGGATATTCTGACTCTGACTTTACGGGGTGTAGGGTGGATAGGAAGAGTACCTCTGGGACTTGTCAATTCATAGGATAGTCGTTAGTCTCCTGGTCCAGTAGAAAACAGAACTCAGTTGCACTTTCCACTGCTGAAGCTGAGTACATTGCCTTAGGGAGTTGTGTGGCCCAAGTTCTTTGGTTGAAGCAGCAAGTCTTGGATTTAGGAGTACCTGTTGGCACAATTTCTGTTCTGTGTGATAATACTAGTGCCATCTATATCTCTAAGAATCCAATCCAACATTCTAGGACCAAACACATTGACATTAGGCATCACTTCATTAGGGACCATGTTACAAAAGGGGACATTGAGCTACACCACGTAGCAACTGAAAATCAGCTGGCTGACATATTCACTAAACCACTGGCCTTTGACTCATTCAGCATTTTGAGAACCAGATTAGGAGTGATTGATATAAATGCTTAATTCTGATGACTGTTGATTTATGATTGTTATGATTGGTATTCTGATTTCGGTTAGTTAGTTTTTTTTATTCTGTTTTCTGATTTCTGTTAGTTAGTTTTTATATTCTGATTTCTGATTTTTGTTAGTTAGTTTTGGTTTGATTATTTGCTTTCAGTTGATTTTATTTCTTCTGCTGATTTCTGTGTTACCCTTTTTTGTTAGTTTGATTTGAGTATTTACTTTGCTATGATTTTCTACCTGTTTTTATTTATTTACGGGTTCATATCTTGCACTTACTGTTTTATGCTTTTTAAGATCTGATCACCGCTCACTACTTCTGGTGATCTGAATTTTTGACTGGGAGTTTTTACCTTGTTTTGGTTTGGAAGCTGATAAGCAGTGATTGACTTCGCTGAATCTGTTAAAGGGAAGAAACATTGATAATTGTTTCTCTTCCTCTAACTCCTTTACTGGTGTGTAGTTTCTTTTGAATAAAAATCCTTTTCAAAATTAAAATATTAGTTTTTGAAATAGAGATTATTTTATCTTCCTATAATAATCTGCCTCATATCAATAGTGTTTTTTAAAGTCTTGAGTCATTAGTTTGATTTTCTAAACCAAGTGATTGCATTTATCATATGTTGTATGGATTTTGTTTTGTGAATCGTTCTTCCTTACTGCGGAGAGTCATCTCCTATGTCTGGAAGATAATCTCACAGCTGAGACTCTTTAATGATTATGAAAAGGAGAAAGCTTATAAAAGATGCGCAGTGCGCTAGATAATTTGAAAAAAAGGCATAAAATGAGCCCAAAACTGAAAAGATGCGAAATTGCCAAATTGGATACACAAAGTGTATCAAAAATTAAAAGATGTGCAAAGCGCCAACCAATTTGAAAAAGAGGCACAAAATGAGCCCAACACAAGCTTTCTTTCCTTTCAGATTATTAAATGTCTTAGAAAAATCTGTGCGCCACTTAATATTTTCAAAAGCTTGAGTCTTGAAAATCCTGATTTCTGATTTTTTACTTTGTAACACTATTATATCAGATATTTTTCTGGAACGAGGCTTGAAAGGATTTCTTTTCAAATCTAATGTCTTTTATTCTGAATCGGATTTTTGTGTTGAAAGAGGTTTGCATCGATAAGGTGCCCGGGGTCGGAGTTACGAAAGTTGATTAATTCCAACCTTTTTTGGATTTCAGCGCTGTCAATTGTCCTGTCATTGGTTTTTGAATCTAAAATCAAGGAAAAATTCTGATTTTCCTGTTTTGTAGTTTGTTCTATTTATGTTTTATTTTATGTTTTCTTATCGTGTTATATTTTTCGCTCCTCCTTTTTGTGATGTCAAAAGGGGGAGTCAGTTGTAGTCGTGTCTGTTTCTATTTTCTGAGTCATGTTTCCTGTATTGTTTTAGCTGTTAAATGAAAATTTAAAAAAAAAATAAAAATGTTTGTTTGTTTGATCTCCTAGTTTACTTTTACTGTCAGACTACTTTACAAATGTTTGCCATCATCAAAAAGGGGGAGATTGTTGCAAATCTGGTTTTGATGATGACAAACATGTTTCCAGTGTGTTTTGCTTGGCTAATCTGTTTCAGGCACAAAAGACCGCGAGCCACTCAAGCCAACTCAAGATCGGGTCCAAGTGTGTCAAATGTATGATTTTTCTTTTTATTGAGTCAATTGTAATGTAACTGATCCCCTAGCTAAGTAACCTTGCACAAACACACTCAGGGGGAGAGATTGAGTGAGTTAGAGTTTCTGTTCAAAATTTGTTCAGATCGTCCTGGATGATAGTTTCATCGTCCTGGATGATCCAGTTAAAAACAGAAACCCTAATTAGGGCGACTAAGCTAAGAGGGTCTGATTGAGCCGATCGTCCTGGACGATCTATGGATCGTACGGGATGATATTCCCAAATCAGAAATTCTCAGCCGCCAGATTAAGTTAGGCAAGTTTTATTTTAAGTATTTTGGTCTGATCGTCCCGGACGATACGTGTATCGTCCTGGACGATTCACTACAATCATGCCTAACTTAGTCTGGTAATTAAGGAAAGCAATTAATGTTTAATTGATACGATCACATCGTCCTGGACGATCGCAGGATCGTCCCGGACGATCGTGATCATCTTGTGCATTTCAGCTGTACGTCCAGAACTATGTACAGGACGATTTTGGGGCCTTTTTGAACTAATCGTACCGGACGATTACCCTATCGTCCGGGACGATCAAGTCATTTTTTGGTCGTCCAGCAAAGATTTCTCTGGATGACCCGAACTGTCTTCTGGACGATTTCCTTCAATTTGAACTAATCGTCCCGGACGATCGCAGGATCGTACGGGACGATATGAACAACTTTTTCTACTGATCGTCCAGAAGAGCCAGATCGTCCAGGCTGAAACAGCTGAATTTGAACTGATCGTACAGGACGATCTACCGATCGTCCTGGACGATCTTGGCCGATAAGTTGAGATTTAGGGCAAATTTTAAGCCCTCCTTTAAAAGAACTTTTTCCAATTTTTGGAAAAATCTTTTGCTGCCTTCCTTCCCTGAGAAATCCTAGAGAGAGAGAGAGTTGGGAGAGAGAGAAGAGATCTTGTGAGGGGGAGTTAGTGAGGGATTCACTAAGGTTGCTCCAAGCACGGATCAGAGTCATCTTCTCCGCTCGTCGTCTGTCGTCTAGTCGGTGTTCTTTGTGGGAGGATCGTTCGCAAGAAGTTCCGGGTTCTCTGCCCGCTTCAGGAGGAAGCGAAAGGAGTTTGTGGGTTCTCTGTCCGCTTCAGGTGGAAGCAAAAGGAGTTCGAAGGTTCTCTGCCTGCTTCAGGAGGAAGCGAAAGGAGGTCAGGTTCTCTGCCTCACCGTGTGGTGAAAAGAAGGTGTTTTGTACAGGCTTCTCCGCCTTGCTATGGGAGCAAAAGGAGAGTCACTTTCGTTTAGTGCAATACCCGGAGGGGAGGCTCCGGGGAGTGGACGTAGGTCAAGTTGACCGAACCACTATAAAATCTGGTTTGCTTTTCTGATTCAGTTTTGCATTTTACTTTTCAATATAAACTGCTTGGGTGAATATCGTTGGTTGATCTTTTCGTTATTGTTTACTTGTTTCCGCTGCTAAGTATCGAAAAAATTTTTGTAGTTATCGTGAAATTTTTAAATAACCAATTCACCCCCCCTCTTGGTTAGCCTCGGGACTAGTTCACTAGGGCTTAACATCCCTTTCGAACTTTCAATTGCTAATTTAATCTTATCATTAATTTTTGTTTATCTTGTCTTGTGCTGGTGCTATTTTCTATGTGTTGAATTTTTGAGTTATTGTATTATTAGTCTTCAATTATGCTGAGATTAGCATTTTCATATTTGTGTTATTATTACATTCATTGTAGATCCCAACTAGAAGAAGTTTGGTTTGATCTTGAGATAGAAAGGACCATTAGAAAAATAAAAAAAATCTAAAAAATGGTGGTAAGCTTTAAATACGGTAGACCCAGTCTAAGAGAATGACCAACCTAGACTATTTAGAGATTATATAAATCACATAGTAGAGGGCATTCACCAAAGTGTCAATCGACCTAATATCTAAGCTATGAATTTTAAGCTTAAGCCTGATATCATCCAAATGGTACAAAATTCTTAGTTTTGGGGAACTCCTATAGAGGATCTTAACCTGTATATAGCTATATATATATATATATATATATATATATATATATATATATATATATATATATATATATATATATATAATTCAAGTATAACAGAGTCTCCAATGATGTCATTAGACATAGATTATTTCCTTTCTCTTTAAGGGATAAGACTAAGTTGTGGTTGAACTACTCCTTCCCCCAGGCTTAATCACTACATGGAATGATTTAGCTCATAAGTTTATAGCCAAGTATTTCCTTCCATGCAAAACTACAAAACTAAGTATTTACATTACCTCATTTCCTAATTGGATTGAGAGTCAACATATGAAGCATGGGAGAGATTTAAAGAATTACTTAGAAAGTGTCCACCCCATGCCTTACCCAATATGCTTATCATCCATACCTTCAATAATAGACTTGTATGATCCCTTAGATCAATCATTAATGTCGCTACTAGAGGTTCTTTCTTGTCCGAACCATTCAATGAATCTTATATTTTAATTTTTTAAATGGCCACCAATAACATTCAATGGCCTTCTAAGAGAGTGAAGCCAAGAAATGTAGCTCATATATATGAATTAGGTGTCGTACTTATTTTGACTGCACAAGTAGCTACTATCTTTAAAAAGTTGGATAACATTGGAGTTAATTCATCCCAAGGAACACAATTGTGAATAGAGGAGAGTAGATATGGATTATCTAGTGGCCCAAATGCCTCAGGAGTTAATTCCTTGCATTCCAACAACAAAAAAAATAATTCCTAATCTAAGTTCTAATATCCAAGTTGGAAGAACCACCCCAACTTTCAATGGACAATAAACCTAATGGGGGTAGTCATTGGAATCGAAGCCAACCCAACTTTTTAGGAACATAAAACCCACCTCAACAAAAATTTGGAAACCCAAGGCCTAATTATTCGCAGGATTTAATACCAATAACTAGTTTAAGGATAAGAAACATTCTCTAGAAGACCTAGTTTTGTAAATGGAGACCCAATTACTGAGACAAACTACTGCAATAAGAAATATTGAAAATTAATTAGGGCAATTAGCTTGTTTTATCAATAGTATACCCTAAGGAATCTTTCCTAGCAATACATAGGTAAATCCTATGGAAAAAAGGCAAGGAACATTGTATAGCTATTCAATTAAGGAGTAGGAGAGATTTTGAAGATGTGGTTAGGAATATGGATCAATCTAAGGATGAAACCTCAACTTGATAAGGAAATAGGAAAATCCATTAGAATAGTTGTTAAGAAGCCACCACCACCATTTCCCCAAAGATTGTCAAAGCAAATTCATGTAGGCAGTTTTCCAAGTTTTTGAAAGTTTTAAAAAAAGTTAACTATTAGCATTCTATTTAAAAATTCCTTACAGTAGATTCCTATCTATGCTAAGATCATGAAAGATATCTTGAGCAAGAAATGAAGATTAGGAGACTTTGAAACTATTACGCTTCAATTAGCAAATTATTCATTTAATTATCCAAAGGGGAAAATAAAAGAATATTAGTCAAGGTAGATAAGTCTCTCTTTGCTATTGATTTTATTATATTAGATACGGAGGAAGATAGGGAGATACCTATAATCTTGGGTAGACCATTCCTATTTATAGGCAGCGTTATGAATAATATATAAAAGGGAGAATTGATAATGAGGGTTTAGCACTAAGAAGTGACCTTTAAGGTCTTGAAGTCTATTAAGTTTCCTACGAACTATAGTGTGGATTGTCATTGAGTGGATTTAGTAGATATTTGTGTGAAGGATTTTATGAAGGAATTATTGATTGATAGTTCTTTATGGAGTTGAATGTGTAAGGATGACACATAAGAGGTAGATAGAGAATATATACAAGTGATTAGTAAATCCCCCAGAGTGCTTAGGGGGAGATTTAAAGTGCTAGATATAATATCCAAAGGTAATTCTTTGAAATAATCTATTATAGAGGCACCCATTCTAGAGTTAAAAGCTTTTTTTGCCCACTTAAAATATGCCTTTTAAGGAGAGGAGTCAACTTTGCCTATCATTATTTCTTCTAAGCCAGGAGAAGACCAAGATGGCATGTTTATTAGGGTTCTTAGCACATACAAAAAAGCATTTGGTTAGACCATTACTAATACTAAAGAAATTAGTCTATTCTTATGCTTGCATAAGATTTTGATGGAAGAAAACTACCTTCCAAAAGTTAACCCCCCTAAGTAGGTTGAACCCTATAATAGAAGAAGTTTTGAAGAAGGAGATACTTAAGTAGTTGGATGTTAGAATTATTAACACCATTTTAGATAGTTCATGGGTTAGTCTTATACATTGTGTCCCTAAAAAAATAGGATTGATTGTAGTGGCCGATGAGAAAAATTATTTGATGCCTACTAGAATGGTTATAGGTTAGAGGATATACATAGATTATAGAAAATTAAATAAAGCAACTAGGAAGAACTATTTTCATTTCCTATTATTTATCGAATATTAGATAAATTAGTAGGGCACCCTTTTTACTGCTTTCTATATGGATATTCAGGATACTGCCAGATTCCTATCATACCAAAAGACTAAGATAAAACCATATTCACCAGTCCTTATGGAACATTTGCATTTACAAAGATGCCTTTTGAATTATGCAATACCCCTGCTACTTTTTAGAGGTGAATGGTTTCAATTTTTTTAATTCAATTGAGCAATGCATTGAGATATTTATGGATGATTTTTCTTTTTTTGGTACCACTTTGATTCTTATATGGAGCATTTATATATGGTTTTAAGAAGATGTGTTGAAATAAATTGGGTACTAAATTGGGAGAAATATCAATTCATAGTAGCAAAAGGCATGGTTCTAGGACATAAAATTTTGAAACAAGATTTAGAAGTGGATGGGGCAAAGTGAAAGTCATTGAAAATCTACCACCTCCCACTTCTATTAAAGAAATTAGAAGCTTTTATGGATATGATGGTTTCTATAGGAGATTCAATGGGGATTTTTAAAAAATACTATACCTTTAAGTCATTAACTTGAAAAAGATGTTCTTTTTGAATTTGATGGTAAATGTCTTAAAGCTTTTAATATTTTGAAATAGTATTTGACACTACACCTTTCATCTATGCACCTAATTAGACATTGAATTTTGAAATAATATGTGATGCTAGTGATTATACTATTGGAGTTGTATTAGGAAAAAGAAGAGATAAGAAATTTCATACTATATACTTTGCTAGTAGAACTTTGAATGAATCCCAAGTTAACTATACTACCCATAAAAAAGAACTATTAGCCATTATCTTTACCTTCGATAAGTTTAGACTTTATTTGATCATCACCAAGGTGGTAGTATATAATGATCATTCTGCCATCAAAATTTTGATGGAAAAAAAAAAGATGCCAATCCTAAATTTGTAAGGTGGATTCTTTTGTTGCTATAAAATGATGCAGAATCTTAGATAGGAAGGGAACTGAGAATCAGGTGTTTGAATATTTATCTAGATTAGAGTAAAAGAACCTCCATGTAATGAGTGTGACATAACTAAATTCTTTCCAATGAACATTTGTTTGCTTTACATTCATGTTGTATGCCTTGGTATGTTGATATTGTTAACTATATTATGAATGGAGTGATCCCATTTGATATGTCATACAAACAAAGGTGCAAATTTATGTACAATGCCAAATTTTTATTTTTGGGATGAGCCATATTTATTTAGAAAGTGTAAGGATTAAATCCTTTGGAGCGCATCTAAGAAGAGGAATTTGATTCCATCAATAGGTAGTGGTATGACTAAAAAAATGATTTGGAGCATTTAGATCTGTTTCTAAGATCCTTTGATCTAAATTTTATTAGCCTTCCTTATTTAGGGATGTGAATGATTATGTTAAAATATAGGATAGATGTCAGAGAGTAGGTAAAATAATTAAAAGAAATGAAATGCCCTTAATTACATGTTAGAAGTGGAGATTTTCTATGCTTGGAGATTAGACTTCATGGGCCATTTTATTAAATCTAATGGGAGTTAATATATATATATATATATATATATATATATATATATATATATTAATAGTAGTTGATTATGTCAAAAGGTGGATTGAGGAAGTAGAAACCCCAAAACTTGATGCTCAAATTGTGATTAAAATTTTAAATAAAAATATACTTTTAAGATTTAGAGTACCAAGGATCATCATTGGTGATGGGGGAATTCACTTTTGTAATAGGAGAGTGGAGGCTTTAATTGTAAAATATGGAATTAAATATACGGTATCAACTTCATATCATGCCCAAACTAGTGGACATGTTAAAATAAGAAAAAGGGAGATCAAGAGAATTTATAAAAAAAACTATTAGTCAAAATAGGAAGGATTGGGCATTAAAGCGAGATGATGCACTTTAGGCTTATATGACTACATTTAAGACACTAATTGGAATATATCTTTATAGATTGATTTTAGTAAGGGCTTGTTATTTACCTTTAGGGTTAGAGCGAAAAGCATTTTGGGTGATAAAAGAATTGATTTATAATCTTAAGTTTGTGGAGGAGAAAAGACTAATACAGTTGAATGAGTTGGAGGAATTTAGAAATGATGCTTATGAAAATGCTAAAATAGATTTGAAGAAAATGAATAAGTGGCATGATCAGAAGCTCATTAAGTAAGAATTTGAGCTTAGACAAGAGGTTATTCTATATAATTCAAAGTTAAAGTTATTTCCATAGAAATTAAGTCTAGGTGGTGAGGACCATTCACTATTGTTAAAGTGTATCCTTATGAAGCTATATATACCGGGGATAACAAAACCACCATAAATTTTAAAATCAATGATCAAAGGCTAAAACCTTACTTAGGATGGGACATAAATCGTCTAAGGGGTTTGGTATAGTTGGCTCATCTTGGATAGGAGATTTGCATAGCTAGCTGAAGATTATAAACTTAGCACTTTTTTGGGAGGAAACCCAAGTTATAATTTGTGATTTTCATGAGTGATATGTGTATATTATTTATGAGTATGTTTAGAATTTCCTTTTGATTATGATTGACATGTGTGCAGCAGATATTTCCAAAGTGTATGTTTGACTTTACTTTGTGTTTGAAGAAAAGTGGAAACTTATGCTCTATAATACAGAGTCCTTGAGTGTCATAGAACCACGACACTATAGTGTCAAGGGAATTCGATGTCGTGGCATCAAGCTCTCTAAAATTTTCCAAATTAATTCGGCATCGTAGAGTTGTGGAAACATATTTTCGCAGCGCTAGATCACTCTTATAGCATCATAGTGCCAGAATATTATCACTATGGCATTATGCTCTCTAAAAAATTGGTAATTAAATAGAGCATCGCAGTGTCATCTCAAGCACCATAGTGCCTAATCAAAATCATAAATGGATTAAGTGAAGGACCACAACAGTAGTCACTTGTTGTACTCAAATGTGTCAAGAACCATGGAAGTGGACAAGTCAAAAGCATGTAAATTTTATTTCCAAGGCATTGTGTCATGAAACTAAAAGTTTATATAAGGAATGTTAGCTTAATTTCTCATTTCATTCTATAGTCTCTCAATACACACACACATTTTATATATATATATATATATATATATAGTGTGTGTGTGTGTGTGTGTGTGTGTTTACAAGTTATTGTACTTGATTCTCACTAGTTCAAATGGCCCCTAAAAATTATTGTTGGAAAGAAGAGGTTGTCTTCTTCATCCTCCCATAATAATAAGCTCGGATGTTGAAGATAGGTGCAACAATTTTATATTATACAAGCAACTTATCCCTAAGCATGATTTCGAAACCCTAGGGGATTGTAAAATTCAAGATCATTAATCAGAAATGGGAAAGTTTCTATTCTGAGGCTACTATATGTATTTTCCTTGTAATTTAGGAATTCCTTGTAAATGCAAGAGAGGCCCAAGACAACAAGGCATTTGTGATGGGCAAGTGGATATCTTTTGATAGTGTTTCTATTAATCACTATAGGAAAAATCATATATTTTCAGTGGCGTAAATTTGCCAAAAAATGAGAAATTCTACCATTTACAGCAGATTGTCTGCGAAAATATGGTCAACAGTAGAACGAACGTCAAAAACATTATTCTGGTGAAAGTTTTCAGTCGGAGACACTTCCGACGGATTTACGAGTGAACTTCTGGTGGAATTGTGCTGCCAAATTCATTGTTCTCGAAGAGCACTTCCCAGCGGTTTGTCCTCTAGAATTTCTGGCAGAATTGTACCGCTAAAAATACCGATGGACAAACCGTTGAAATCTAACTAAAGGACATGCTTGAGCGGTTTATCCGATGGTACTTCGACAAAATTTGTCTGTCAAAAATACAATACCATTTCATTGTATCATTGTTTCTGGCACACATTTCATCGAAAATCACTGGAAACATGTACCGGAAAAAAAAAAAATAGCCCTCCCTCACATATTTTCTATAACACATTATTACTGCATAAACCATATACACATATCATATTCACATTTAAACATTGAACATAAACACTAGTGCTTCATGCATGTAATAACAAATTTGATCACAAAAGGATATTGAACAATCACCAAACAGATAAAAAAAATAAAGTTTATTGCACAATAAAAAACAAACAAAAAAATATACAAACATAGAAATGAAATGTCCAACATAGAGCTAAATGTCTAGTAATAAGAAAAAACTACAAGTGGGTTTTCCACTAGTAATGTTTTGATGGTTTATCCACCGAACAATGCGCTGGTAAATGACCGGTGGAATATCCACTGGTTACACCGCCGCTACTACTGTTGGATATAATACAATAGGAAAGTCTGGCGGTAATGCCAGTTTTTCTTGTTGTGAGTAGTGTTTATGGCACACCCAATTAAGAATTTGATGACTACATCACTTTCATAAATGCCCCTGTTGATAACTAGAAAGTCCTTAGAGTTTTGACTATTCCCCACTCTTGAGTCAAAAGGAAAGTTAGCGAGGAAAAGATAATTAATTTTCCCGCTTTTTTAGTCATCAAGGTATCTAAGGACTAGCATCATTTCATCTCAACAATATTAATGCCAAGCACCAATATTAGTGTAGCCACAAAAGACCAAGCCTTTCTAAATTACTTAGTTAAGATGGGTCACACTATATAGATTGGAAAGTTATCTAACATTCAGTCTAGTATATGATTTGGAGCATTGCATCTATAGGATTTGGGCACTCTTTCCCTTGTATATTCTTTATGTTTAATGGCTGCGGTTTAAAGAGAATCTTGGGAAGAGCAGTGTCTCCCCATTTCTATAATAATAAAAGAAAAAAAATATTTTTTAAGACTATCACTAGGGAAACATGGGAGGGGAGTAGTCAGCCCAGTCAGACTAATTAATCTTAGAGCCCTTAGGACACTGGGTGACTAGGTGTCTGACCTCAAGGAGCAAGTTGTTTGGAAGCATAGTTATATTAAGGAGAGTATGCAGCGGCAGCAAGGGATGTGCCATAAAATAGATTATATGATGAACATGCAACAATGACAGTACTAGTATGCTTCAAATTTTAATGAAGCACTAGTTGGGATGTTTATGAGCTATTAGTTATTTGAAAGTCTAGACCAACAAGTATTTCTTGTAGCCCTACTTATGAACCTTACAGGTAACATCATAAATCAACAGTAGCAGAAAAAGAGGAGTATAAGGAGTAAAAGGGATTTATTATTATTATAATATCACATCCTTTGCCCTAAGCGCCGTCTTGGGCGATTTTTAGGGCTCCCCACTTCCGACCATTCTTTCTTCACCCTCGTTCGATCTCCTCTGTTTTTTTGTTGGAGATCTCTTTTGAGTGTGAGCTTTGGGCGTTTACTTCTGTGGTTGCCCTTTTTGGGCTTTCATTATGGTGGGTGTTTCTTCCTCCACCCCTTGGGGGAATATCACCGAGCCAGTCGCAAGCAAAAGTAAAGGTTTTTTTTCCCTTGACTCGGATGGTCTTCATTCAGCATCACAATCGTTTAAAGATGTACTTGCAGCATCTTCCAAGGCAGGTGATAACCTTCCTTCTTTAACTCAAGGTGTTTTTAATGGTGTGCCTGCGGTTTTGTTATCTGACGAAGAAGTTCTCCAACTTGCTTCTCCTTTTCAATTTACCTTGGTCGGTAAGTTCGGACTTCGTAGAACAAATCTCGACTCTGTTTGTAATTTTTTTGGTAGTCTTAAATTATCTAGTTTTTATTCTGTGGGTTTATTGGATTCTAGGCATGTTGCGATTCAGCTTTCTAACGATTTGGACTACAGTAGGGTTTTTGCTAGAAGATCTTACTTCATTAACAACTGTCAAATGCGTATTTTAAAATGGACTCCCTTCTTCGATATCAAGGAGGAGTCACCGATCGTTTCGATATGGATTTCTTTCCCAAATTTACGTTTGCATTTTTTTAATCCGAAGGTTTTACATGCACTTGGTTCTGTTTTCGGTAGACCCCTCCAAACTGATCAGGCGACTGCTTCCAGAACTAGGCCGTGTGTAGCCAGGATTCTTGTCGAGGTTGACATCACCAAAAAACACCCCAAAGAAATTTGGGTTGGCTCAAAATTTTTTGGATATTTACAAAAAGTTGAGTTCGAAAATGTGCCAGATTTTTGTATTCATTGTAAAATGCACGGCCACGCAATCTCAGAATGTTTTAAATTGCATCCCGATTTTAAAAAAAATACAAATTCTCATGTTGGGGAAATTACTGACTCGTTTAAAGGAGATGTAGCTACTGGAAATATTAATGTTGCACCTTCTACTGATCTTATTGAATCAATTCCCCCTATTAATAATCTGGTTTTAGAGTCTAGTCCTAAGGAGGATCCTCCAGGTGAGTGTTTTCCTGCTTCTAATAATCCGAAAGAGATCCCGGCGGGTAACAACTTTGGTGTCCTTAATGAAGTTAACGAAGATATTTTGGAAACATCTATTGAAGCTGTGCCTAACATTTTTGTTTCTGTTGATTCTATGCTTCTTAATAAGGATTCTATGCTTCTTTCTAATGATTTGGCTTTATCTAAACCTCAAACTATGGACATGGAAGGTTCTAAAGAACTGTGTGAAGAAGGGGAATTTATTCCTACTCGTGGGGACATTAATGAATTTCCTGAGAATGTTGATCTTTCTTCTTTTAACCCCGCTGATTCCCCTTCCAAGTTTTTAGATGAGGAAGGTTTTATAAAGATTGGGAAAAAGAAAGGTAAACATGTTAAAATTGTTTTGCAACCTACACCTCATTCTAAAAGAGCTCAAACTTCACATAAAGAATGTCATGGTTAAAGCTCTTATATGGAACGTGAGGGGTATTGGGGGTGTTGACTCTAAAATTAGAGTTCACGATTTATGCAGAATTCATAACATTCACCTTTTGGTTTTGATTGAACCTCTTATTTCGAATGATAAAATTACTATAACTGCTTCTCGTTTGGGTTTTTCGAATTTTTATGCTAACTGCTCTAATAAAATTTGGATTTTGTGGAACGGTTCCATAACTATGAATATTATATCTGATTATCATCAAGTTGTTCATGCTGAAATCATTTGTTTTAATATGAAGTGTTATTTCTCTTTTATCTATGCGGCTTGTTCTAGAATGGGCCGGATTCCTCTTTGGGAGAATCTGAGTGATTATGCTTCTAATATCAACGGTCCCTGGTGTGTGGGTGGTGATTTTAATATCATTTCTAATGCTTCTGAAAGGGTTGGGGGTAATATTCCTAATTGCAATGCTATGGAAGATTTTAATTCTATGATAACTGACTGTAATCTGCACGATATTGGTTTTATTGATAGTAACTTTACTTGGAATAGGGCTCTTATGTGGCAAAGGTTGGATAGGCTTTTATTCAACAATGATTGGATTGAGAAATTTAATTTAACTAGTGTGGAGCATTTAAGTAGAGTTCATTCTGACCATGCGCCCTTACTTTTAAATATTGCATCTAATAATACTTCTGGCCCTTCTTCCTTTAGGTTTCAAAACATGTGGATATTGCATAAAGATTTTGAAAAGCTTGTTCACACCAATTGGAATGCTCCTGTATACCCTAATAACAAAATTTCTGGTATGAATAGGCTTTGGGCTAAATTTAGTAGATTAAAGCAATCTTTAAGATGGTGGAACAAATTTATTTTTAAGAATGTCTTTGCTAACATCAAGGAGGCGGAGTACAAGGTTAACGAGTTGGATAAAATTTATTTGGATTCTCCTATTTTGGAAAATCTTTTTAATCTTAACGAGGCTAAAAGTGTTCTTTTTCAGTTGCAAAGTCAAGAGGAAGCCTTTTGGAGGCAGAAATCTAATGCTAAGATTTTATTGGAGGGGGATAGAAATACTAAGTTCTTTCATGCCATGGCCAACAAGAAAAGAATCAAGAGTTATATTCAAAAAATTACTGACAGTGAAGGCAATTGTTATGTCTCTGAGGATTTAATTATTAAATCTGGTGTTGACCATTTTAATAATATTTTCAATAATATGGGAAATTGTATTCCTCTTGATAACCCTTATCTTATTCCTCATATCACTAGTGATATTGATAACTCTTCTCTCACTTCTTTTCCCTCTGAATCTGAAATCTGGAACTCTATCAAAGACATGAATGGGGAAACTGTGGCTGGCCCTGATGGCTATACTACTAAATTTTTTCAAAAATCTTGGGATATTGTCAAGGTGGATGTGGTGGAAGCGGTGAAAGACTTTTTTAATGGCAATCCTTATCCTAAGTTCTTCTCCTCTACCAATATTGCTCTTATTCCTAAAAAGGAGGTCACGAATAACTGGAATGACTTTAGACCGATAAGCTTATGCTCCTTTTTTAACAAACTTATCTCTAAAATCATTTCTAGTCGTTTAGCCAATATTTTGCCTAGAGTCATTTCTCATAATCAAACTGGCTTTGTCAAAGGTAGGAGCATTTTTTATAACATTCTTCTTACTCAGGAAATCACTCATGATATTAATATTAAAGCTAAAGGTGGCAATATTATCTTCAAATTAGATATCACTAAAGCCTATGATAACATAAATTGGGAATTTTTGTACAATGTTCTGTATCTCTTTGGTTTCAATAATTCTTTCATTTTACTTGTCAAAAATAGCCTTGAGAATTGTCACTTCTCCTTGATCATAAACGGGAGAAACCACGGTTTTTTCAAGTCCTCCAAAGGTTTAAGGCAAGGTGATCCTTTATCCCCTGCTCTTTTTATTATTGCTATGGAGTATTTTTCTAGGGGTTTGGAGGAATTATACCTTAGACATCCTAATCTGTTGTTTCATACTACTAGAGGTTTCCCGATTACCCACCTTAGTTTTGCTGACGATTTTATTATATTTTCTAATGCCTCTATTAATAATCTTAAGATTTTAATTAATTTTCTTTCTCAATTTCAAAAGATGAGTGGTTTGACCATTAATAATGATAAAAGTTCCTTTATTGTTTCTAAATCTGTGACTCGTAGCAGAACTAACAATATTCAAAGAATTTGTGGTTTTTCTGCTAAGTCCTTGCCCATTAAGTATTTGGGTACACCTATCTTTAAAGGTAGAAAAAAAATAATCTTTTTGAAGATATGTTCACTATTTTTCAGAAAAAGCTTTCCAATTGGTCTTCTAATTTTTTGTCTTTTGGAGGTAGGCTTACCCTCATTAAAAATGTTTTAAACTCTATTCCTTTATTTTTGTTTCACAATTTGAACCCTACTTTGGCTATTTGTCTTAGAATTGAAAGAATGATAAACAAGTTTTTTTGGGGCTCCAGAAATAATTCATCTACCATTTGTTGGGCTTCTTGGAAGAATGTTTGTGGTATTTTTAATGAAGGTGGTTTAAATTGCAAGAATTTTTCTGACATGGTTCATGCTTTTTCCCACAAGCTTTGGTTTGCTTTTAGATCCAATATTAGTTTATGGGTTAACTTCATGCATGTTAAATATTGCATAGATTTGCACCCCTTGTCTTGTTGTTATAAAAAATCTGATTCCTTAGTTTGGAAAAGGCTTTGTGATATTAAATGGGAAGCTGAAGATTCCATCCAGTGGGGTCTTGGCAAAGGTGATATCTGTTTTTGACAAGATAATTGGTTGGGCCCTTTCTCTATTGATAATTTTTTAAACACTCATACCCGTGAAAATGTTAAGGTTAACAGTTTTATTACCAATAATGCGTGGAACATTAACAAACTTTTGGAGCATATCCCTGAAGATTTAGTTAATCTTATTCTCAAGATTCCTTTACAATTGCATAGTAAAGATGTTATCTTGTTTAAACTATCTCAGAGTGGTAAATTTCAGATGAAAAATGCTTGGAATAATTTCAGAATTAAGTATGAAAATTCTCAAATTTTCACTGCTATTTGGCATAATAGTTTTCCTTTATCTTATTCGATCTTGGTTTGGCGTTGCCTTAAGGGCTTTCTTCCTGTTGATGACTAACTTCAGAAAAAAGGTTTTAATTTCCCTTCTAAATATCAATGTTGCTTTAATCTTGAAAATATTCAACATGTTTTTGTGAATGGTGAAATTGCTATAAAAGTTTGGAGAGTTTTTTATGAGCTGACAAACAAAGGTAGTTTTAACTATAATAGTAACATTAGCTCTATTCTTAAAAGTTGGGGTATTCCTGTTAAAGGTCACATTTTCAATTTATTGCCGATTATAATCATCTGGTACCTTTGGAAAGCGAGGAACGATTCTAAACATAAGGCTATTAAAATGAATGCTACCAAAATTATTTCCAATATTCGTGATAAAGTTCTTCAACTTTACTCTGTTAATGTTCTCTCCAGTAAGACTTTTCACAAAAAGGTTTCTTTGGCTTTAGAGTTTGGTATTTCTTGTAACTGCGACATTCTTGACAATAAAGTGAGGAGTATTAAATGGATTAAGCCCCATCCTCCTTATATTAAGCTGAATTCTGATGGTTCTGTCGGTTCTAACTGTGCTGGTGCCGGTGGTATTATTCGTGACCATCTTGGTAATACTCTGGCTGCCTTTGCTGCTCCGATCAATTTTTGTAATGCAATAACCGCTGAGCTTTTTGCTCTGGACTATGGTCTTGATATCTGTATTAAAAGGGGTTATCATTATGTCTGGGTTGAAGTTGACGCTATATTGCTTATTCAAATTATTAACAACAAGGTGGCTGGTAACCCTCAAAATTTCTACATCATTAGGAAGATTAAACACTCCCTTTCTTCTCTAAACTTTATCATTTCTCACATATATTGGGAAGGCAATGCTGCTGCCGATTGGCTTGCTAAACGTGGCAGCAGACATGAAGGGTTTCAGATTTTTGATATTAGTAATCTGCCTCAAATGCTTAAAGGGATTACTCTTTTAGACAAAATTGGGCTGCATTATTTACGGAAGGGTTGAGGTTGTTTTTATTCGTTTCTTCTTTATCTCCCCAGTTGCTCATTATGTTTGTGTCGCTGATTTTACTGGTGGATCTCTGGAGCTCTGTAATTCAATTTGTCATTACCTATACTGGGTGGTTTCCTGCCAGTTTTATGTGTACAAGCTGGGGGAATCTCCTGTTATGTATGGAGGGTAGGAAATTTCAGTATATTTATTACCATAACATTCCGGTGGCCTTTATTAGATTGTTCTGTAGTAAGGTTCTAGAATATTACGAATTCTGCTACTATACCTTCTCGTACCATCTCTGTGGGTGCTCTTTTATTAAGGAGATTGGATTTTTTCGGTGGTTTTGGCCTGGTTCCTTCACGAAATTTATGGTAACTGGTTATCTCAATCACGAGGTCCATTACTTTGGTTTGCTTACCAGCCAAATGCACGAAGTTCTTCTTTTTTTGCAGACGACCGGATCGAGGTTTTGTTGCTTGGCTCGATCAATTTTGAGGGAGTTATGATTTTTGGGAGTTTCAAGTTCTCCAACTATTTGGTGGATCGCCATCCTACCGGTATTTGGTTTATTGCTCCTTTTTTCTTTTTGCAGGGATTCTGAGCTGCTTGTTTACATTTGGATATCCCTTTTTTGGGTGCTGTTTTATTTCAGCCCTAGAATGTTATTAGGTTTATTTTGTACTCTTAGTTTTTGGAACCACCGGCTCGTAGGCTTTATTTTGATTTTAATTGTAGCTCTTTCGAGCAGTAGTGAGCTGGAGGTTCCTTTTAAGGACCTTGTAACCCTTATTTCATATTAACACGAAGGCCCCACCGAGGGTTTCCCCCCCCAAAAAAAGGGATTTATTATTATTATTGTTGTTAATATTACCTCTCTAGTTGTATTTGTATTTTGATTTAATATAGTTTTCTTTGTTTTAGTTGTAGTTTTAATTTCCTTAAAATGCATGTGGTTTAATTTTATGTTAATGAAAATTATTTACTCCTTGTGACAAACTTTAAGCATATTACTTACTTTACATGTATTCAAAATTTTATTTGAGATTATATATATTAATTGCTAAAATTATAAATTTGGAATTGACTAAAAATTGGAAAAATATAAAGCTTAAGGTAATTAATTAAATAGATGATGGAAAATAATAGAAATTAAACAACCTTAATAGTAACTATTGAAAATCAATAAAACTAATAATTCTTAATAAAGGAAACTCCTAAACGACACAAAAGCACTTGACTACTTAGTTTAGATTTGCATGATTACAGATTTAGTGAAAATGTAAAATTTAGATTAATTAGAAGGTTCATTAGAAGCATGTAATTATGGAATTATACACCCTTACAAATAAACCTTAGCTAATTACAATATAGGTTGCTTTAGGGAGTGAGACAAACATATAATCAACATCATTATAAAAGTATTCAGCAAAAGTGTTAAAAGAAAAAGAAAATAAAGTAGAAAACAAAGAAATAAAAAGAAAAATAAAATAAAAAATAAAAAGTGAAAGAAAAAATAAGGAAAAAAACTAAGCACTAAAATATCAAAATTTGGCACTTGAAAAGTTAAAACTCTGCCAAAAGAATCTATGAAAGAATTAAACTAATGGGAGTTATAGGAATTATAATACATAATGAAGCTTTTAATTTAATTGGAAGATTAAATAAATATGAAGTTTTCCTAAATCTAAGATAATCAACCCAAATAAATTAGTCAATAGTTACACTTACACAATTTGGAGCTAAACTTAACAGGAGTGTTAGTTGAAATGATTTATTAGGATGGTTGTTATTAGTTGTACTAATTGAAACTATCAACCATTGAATATTATAATTAACATCATTGAGTTAATATTAACTTAATTTTTAACATTCTAGAATTGCAATTTGGCAAAAAGAATATCACCTATTGGAAAGTGCATGAAGATTACTTGAGGACAAGTAATGGTTTAATCTTTGGGGAATTTGTTAGTGGCATATTTTGTTATAGTTTTGATGTTTCATTTTTACTATAAAAGTACCTCACTTGAGACTTTTGTGTATGAGGAATTCATGAAAAAGCCTAAAAATTAGAAAGTTACACAAGCATTATAGCATCAGACCATGGAACGCTGCGGCATCTGACCCCTAATTTTGACCAAAAGGTTAGAGTGCAAGAGGCCACAGTTGAGGAAATGTAGTGTCACAGTGCTAGAACATGGAAATGTTTCAGTGCCTAATCACCTGAACACTATGGCACAATAATTAATTTAGTTAGCATAGTGAAGCGACACATCGATTCAATCAAAGCACCATAAGGATGGGATTCATGAGCGTTATGACATTAGTTCATTTCATTAGCACCATAGCACTACAACTAAAAGTGTCATGGTGCTTTTATCAATTATATATAATAAATAAAAATAGTTTTAGCCAAATTTATGTTCCAGGATGGCCATATTTTCATTTATAAATAGTATATGAATAAGTCTTGAGAGAGTGAAGGAGAGAGTGCAAGTGCAGGAAATCTATTCTAGTGTCAAGAAGAGCATGTATCATGTTGTAAAGATCTTCCGGGTGATATTTATCCTAGACTTATCTCTTGTACTTTTGTCTTGTAGTTAAATGAAGTGAATTTTGTTTATTTTCATTTCCATGGCTGGGTAAAGTACTTCTCTGGGCTTCTGATATGTTAAAAATAATATTTTTTTAGATTAATGGATCTTATTTCAATGACTTGTTCAAAAGTTATTTTTAATTCCCTCATACTTAATTTCGATGAAGAAGTAAAGGAATAATTAGGGCATTTAAAATTAAACTATTCCATGCATAGACATATGGTGGGTAAATTTTTGGAATATTAAAGAGACATAATCACTATAGTTGAGTAAAAATTTAGCTAAACACTCTTACATGCTCAATGGAGCGGGCTGGGCGGGGGCTGGGCGGCGGGTCGCGGGAGCGGGAGCGGGCTGAGCGGCGGGTCGCGGGAGCGGGCTGGGCGCTGTTGCGAGCGCGGGTTGCGGGAGGGGCGGGGCTGAGGTTTGATAATTTTTTTTAAAACCTGTTTTTTGTTTCCGGCGGATCTATTCCACCGGAAAAACATTCCGGCGGAAAAATTCCGCCGGAAAAAAATTTCCGACGAATTTTTTTCGACGGAAAAATTTTCCGATGCTCGATTTACCGTCGAAGAAATTTTCGTCGGAAATCCGCCGAAAAATTTTGAAATCCGCCGGAAACTTCAGAATTTTCCGTCGGAAATTCCGCCGGAAATTTGCAACTTTCCTGTAGTGTGAAGAGTTATAACTTTTGCATTCATGAGTTTCTAACCATAATAGGTTTAGAGCCCTTTTGACATAAACTTTTACTTTTTATAATATAGGTAATATATCTTATCAGCATGCCCTTATAATTCTGCTAGTATGATAAATTAAGTAGTTCATAAAAATAGTATAAGAGTGGTTTTAGGATAATTCATATCTTCGTGTGAATAATACTCTCTTCATTACTTGATAAGACACATATACTTGCATAGATTCAGGATATACACAACAAATTTATAACATGTTATGTTGCAAATGTGGACCCAACTTTAGAGGCAAGCTACTACCATTAGGAACTAACTAAAGAAGTAATTAGGGAAGTTGGCTAATTCCCTATATAGTAGACCACAAGAGACCTTGCTTAGTAATAGTGAGATTAATCCCAAAGCTAAAGGTAAGGAGTAGTAGAAAGCTATATAGTTCAAAAGTGGTAAAGAGTTAAAGGAGGTGGCTAGGGGATGGATATGTTTGAGGAGGAGAAGCCTTAGGAAGCATCTATAGAATCCACCAAATTGGTAGAACAACCTTAGATATAGGAGAAGGAAGATATACCCTTAAGAATGATTGTAGAGAGACCACCACTATCCTTAACATAATGTATTAAAGATTCATGTCATGACTATTCAACAAGTTTTGCACTGATGGTTGACTACCTAATACAATCCTCCATTTTTCGCATACAAGGCTTCGGACTTGACAATGATAGTATTTTATGTGTGCTTTATACATAAAAAATTTCAACAAAAAATCAATTATAAGAAAAAGACTCACAAATACATAGTCTATTGAAATAGGTGTTTTATTTGTTTTCAATGTATTAACTAGATGTTAAAGTATCGAGAGGGTAAAACATTGCTTTCAATTAATAATGAAAATTGGACAATTGTTCAACACTTCGTATTGTCTACATTAACTTGTGATGAGATTAAAATCTTTATAGATTTTCTTATAAGAAAGCAATCAAACAGTAATTATATTGTTGGTTAAATATGTAACAAGATATATTTGTGCTCCATTATTAAAGACAAACCCTCACACACACATACATGTGTGCATGTGTGTGTATATAATGAAAAAATATTTTAAAATTCCATATAATTATTCTTATAATAGATGATTCAAGCATTACTCCCACATTTGACATTGATTGTATGCAATATAAACATTATTCTGAGAGAAATGTTTTTGACATCCTACTAATCATTTTCAACATCTTCTCTATACATCAATTATCATTAAAAATATTCTCCAAATAGTCTGCGAGATAAGTGACTATCTTATCACACAACTAATCCTTACTTGCTTAATTTGAACAAGTTAACGTAAACAAATAAAAAAAAATGAGAAGTACATTTTCTATTGGATATCCCAATTATATTTCCACTAGTTGTATACCAACATATTATTAAAAATGAGGTCGAATATTATATTACTCTACTCCTATACCTTGATCTTATATTTAAGGTGTCGTTGAACCTTTTAAGTGTTGGAAAAAGGAACTCTTTGCCGGTGAATGTCATTACTCGAGCTTGGGATAAAAGCAAAATATCCGATTCCATACTTAGGCCTCATGTTAAGTGGAGGCATTAAACTATAACTCAATTACGAGAGAATAATGCATGATTGCTACATCATTGACTACAAAAACACAGCAATCAATGCCGCAACATCAGCATATGTTTAAACAAACAACAAAATAAAACCCACATATTAACTAAGCAGCACAGCCTGCACAAGCTAGTCTTTTATTTTCAGAAGCTTACCCACACTGCTCTATCAACTACCCTAACTGCGATCCATGTCACCATAAGCATCACCACCATTATCTTTCAGCTGTTGATTGCCTGAAATAGAACTCCATTGAAGAGATGAATGATAGGGAAGCAGAACCTGATGCAGTCCAGCATGTGTTAAAGGCTGGAAGTAGCTGCCGCTGCCGTGGGAGTCTCTATTACCACTGCTGGCGGCCACCACTGGACCTCTTTCATAATCCAACCGCTGGTAGCCACCTAACACAACCGGGGAAGCCACCGTCGTTATAGGAAGAGCGGAAGGGATTTCGCTACAGGCATACCTCAACAGATTGGCGTTTGCTGCATCAAGCTCCTTCTGAAGTCGCTGAACCTGTCGCTGGAGGACGGAGATGGCGCCAACACAGCCATAGACAGGGTCTTTCATCCTTGCTTCTGCTTCGTAGGCAAGCGAATTCACGGCATCTTCTCGTTGGTGGGGAAGGAGCTCGTTGAGGAGCTTGGTTACATTGCTGGCACCAAAGATCTTGTGGACGCTGGCGAACTTTTGAGGCTCTTCTGGTGGGAAGTAAGGGGCAAAGATGCACCCTGGCATGCATTTTCTCCTCAGAAACTTACAGGCAGCGCACGGAGAGTTGGAAGAGGAGCTTGATGAGGATGATGCCATGGCCGCTTATAACTCGCTATTAGTTTCTGCTTCTGTTAATTGAAGCAATTGGCTTGAATATTTAGCATAAAGTACCATGATAGAAGAAATTAGATTATTTTTTTCTTTTTTTCGGAAATAAAGTACATTCATCATAACTTTAGGATTGAAAAAAAGAAAGAAAAAAAAAATGGTCTTATAAAGATAAGGTTTCCATATCTTGATTTTCAGGCTAGGGTTAGGGTTCGTAGAATGACGGCAGGGTTAGCTAGCTTGCCATCTTATACGTATCAAGTATAGTACTGCAATATTGTTTGTACGGCCATGGATTTCACAAGCATGAGTGAGATTTAGCAAGGGTTCCATTTTTGGTATAATCATCCTGAGATCTGTATACATCATGGTTTGGATCTGACAGGATGAGATCTGAAATAACTTCTCCTTGGTAAGTTAACTACGTTTAGTTAAATTAAACTGAAATACATATAATATAGTGAAAATAACCGGCCCAAAAGAAGTTTGGTCATTTAGAAAACTAAAACCCTAGATCAGAAGCTTTTAGCAAGGAAGTTGTTGAAACCCCTATTATATATCACCTGTCTCTCAAATGTACCCTATTTGCTACACTAACAAGGCAGAAACAAGAGGAGGGAACCAGTTTACCTTTTCTCGATCTGATGAGAAGATTTTGATTCAGTGGAAAAAGACCATTACCGTTCTCTTCTCCTTAACTACAGTTTTCAGGTCTGCAAGATCCTGGAAGCTGGAAGTTTTCAGTATTCTTTTCACCTTGTTTTCTCACCAAAAAAAAAAAAAAAAGTCTTGCTAAGTATTTTAGAAAGAAGCTGGCATGCAAAGCTGCACACATGAGAAGGGATGAGAATATGGTGCAGCAAAGGAAAGGAGAGGTGGAGATGCAGAGAGAAAGAAAATCTAGCATTTAGTGATATGAGCAGGAAAGGATATGTAAGTTAAAAAGAGCACGAAGATAAAAATAAAGTGAACAGAAAAGAAATATGACAACTGTATTAAATGTAAGTCCAATCAAAAGGATGACTGTAACACTGTACCATGATAATCAGTTGCAATGCTTCATACCATACAAAACTGATAAATTGTTTTGCAGCATTTATACTTTCAACTTTTTTCTTTTTTTCTTCAGTTATTTGCATCTTTAAACCAATTATTAAATTCAAGATCTTTTGAGGAGGTAATCAACAACTTAGTGAAAATATATATAAATATATATAAGTTGCTGTTAAACCGTTATTTGAATTATATTTTACTATTTTTATTATGTTGCATGTGTTTACTTATGTATATATACTCTGCAGGTATACATATACCGTAAATAATAGAATGAAAATTTTCCAAAAGTAGAAATATACAAGGAACTGTACATAAGCAATATAGACTACAAAGTTAAATTGTCTTTTGGTCTCGTTCTTTTAATTTGATTATTTTTTGATCAGAGCTTCTTGTTAGAAAAATTTTTTGGATAATCTCCGCAATACAAATAAATTTAAGTTTTTTTTTTCTAATTAAACTTTCATGACTCTCTTTCTATATTTTATAAGCTAAATTAAACACCTAGTTAATATTTCTTATATAATTATAATTTTTTAAAATGTATTTAATTAAGTTTTTCAATTTCTCACATTTTCATCAATAATTTACATATAATTCAGCTTAATATAATTCAATTCAATAATAGATGCTCCAAAGTCCCTGCCGTAATTTTATGCTGTTAAACATTACTTGATAAGTTAGGATAATTTTTCAATTAAAATTTCCATTAAATTTACGTTAAAAATCAACAATTTTTACCACACTTGCAAGCTCTTGTTCATCATTATTTTATGAAACGTGCCTATTACTTCTATGATTAATAATTCAAAGTTTATATTAATACTTTAACATCACAAATAATATATTTTAAAATTTTTTAAATCTTCAGAAAACGTAAATATTGTATATTTAATGTTATATCAAACAAACTTAACATTGATTTTTTTTTTAAATATATTATATGCATATAATGAAGGGAATGCCTCACTAAGGTTTAGAAGAATTGATGTTTCTGAAAACTTAAAGAAATCAACGCAAGTACAGATTTCAAAAAATCTGCAAGTGCATTTGCGTAATGTAAGAAATAAATGCAAGTAGACAAGTTAGTTCGATCAATCCCCAGCCCACGACTAAACCTAGTCGCCTCCCTGACTACATTTCCACTACTCTCGGGAGCTCAAACTCAATTGTTCTTCTCCTTAAGCTGGAAGTGAAAGTCATTAAATTACCCTAAGAAAAAAAATAACCTGTTCTTCTTTAATCTAATGCAATTTAGAGGTTATTAGATCTCTGTTTAGCAGAAACTAAAATTTTCCTCTAAATGCTTTGTAAAAGCTAAAAGTAATTACAAAGAACATATTTTAGTTATTACAACAGTTAACCCATTGAGTGGGTTTTTCCTCACATGATGACCTCGATGTGCATTGTTCAAGGGAGTCATGGGGTAGCCAAAAAGTGACAGGGAATGTAAATATGTTGAAAGTTTGATTTTTTTTATAAAATTTAATAAATATAGATATTATACATAATACTATATCATTTTTATGCCAACAATATGGTTGATTCAAAAGAAATGAAATTCGAAGCTACTTGTTCTTTTTTTAAAATAATTGTGAATAAAATAATTAAATAATCATAATTTAAACTTTATTGCAAGATTAATCAATATAATAGTCAAAGTGACGAGAAATTTTTCCAAAGTTGATTTAACTAATTTACAAGATATTTTTAATGTTTAAACTTTTGAGAATTTTAAGACATTTATTAAATTATTGTACTATGAACTTGAGCCAAATGATCAATCAAACTATAATTTACATAACTAGTCATCTTTTTTACTCTAATGACCTAAACATAACTTCGTGAGCTGGAATTAGTCTTCACTTAATATGTATGAGCTTCCACATAGTATCTTTCATCTTTAATGTTTTTCTTTTCAAGCAAAATATTTATCATTTATTAAAACGATAACAACAAAATGTGGTCAGTATAGGCCAACGCAAAACAAGAAATCTATTGATATATGATATGAAGAAGTCAAAATTTAAGAATGGAGGATCATCTTTATATTTTATAAATGAACTTGCCATGGCTAAATATTCTTAATAATACACAGATAAATTATGCAAAGGCTCAAAAAAACAATATAAAAATTTTGGGCAAGAGTAAGCTTGAATTAATATTTTGTACTATCAATTCAACTTGAAAGAATGATAGGTAGGGGTTTCTTGGATTTATTGAGGACGTGAGAGAGGTAGGTAAAGTGAATTTATCAATAGGAGAAAGACCTTGAGCAAAAAAAAAAAGTCAGACTTAATAACCACCAAGGGAGAAACTAAATCAACCCAAATAACCCTACTCATAATCTAATGTTCAATATCTTATTAAGTATTTTGGAGGAAAAATATTGGATCATTATAGGTATTGAGCTCCTCTTCAATGTGCCTTAAGTGGGCTATGCAAATATAAGCACCTGCATAAAACTAGATTAGTTGAAAATTTAATGAATTTTCCCTCGTTTATTATAATCAAGCATAAGCATAGCCACTTGCATAAGATTAGATTAGTGATAAACGACTAGAACACTCCTAACCTAAGGCATCTAACCGTTTATCATAGAATTAATGCATCTTCATCAAAGGCATAATCAAGCATAAAAATATTTACACATATCCACCAACATCACTCAGGCAAAAGCAGTAAACACAAGTAGTAAGTACATTAGTCAAAGTAAAACAATGCTCTTAGCCTAGAATTAGACGTGATCATCCTAATAAACATACTAAAGTATTAGTTAGGCTGTGTTGTTTACTCCTTTCTATTAGGGTTTTATAATTTTATTTTTTAATGTTCAATTTGTTTTAGGCTAGGGGATATTTTAATTGAATTTAATTTAATTTTATTATACTTTTATTATCATTTTTAGAGTTTGAGGTTTGAGTTTTACTTCTAAGTTTTAAAGGATGCATTGATTAATATATTTAAAATGTAATGAATTCAATGATCAATTAATCCTAAAAACATAAAAATGCAATCATTTTATTTAAAAGGACAAAACAAATGCATAGAATGTATTTTATCTGTTTTAATTATTTAAGGTTTCTTTACTTTAGGTGTGTTGAATATACTTTAAAGAATGATTGAAGTTTTAAATTTTTAAACCTTTAATGATTAGTATTGATTTTAGAAATATTTATATAAGTTTTGTTTATAAGTTTTAGAAGGTTTACGTTTTAAACTTAACAAGTTTAGCACAAATATGAGAGACCTCCCTTAGGGTTTTCTGGGCGATTCCTGGGCGATTCCGGAACTTCATCTTCAGCACTGGTTTTTCTGTCCTCTGTTCCTACTTTCTTTGTGTGTTTTTTTATCGTCTTCGCCTGGTTTTCCTTTTTTGTTGGATTTCTCTTTCGGACTTTGCGGTTTTGTTGGTTTCTCGGTGCTGGGCGTTGTCGTCATCGAACCCATCTTCTCTTTTGGAGGGGCGCTCTCGCTCCTTCAAAGATGTGTTGGCTGGCTCTTCTTCTACATCTTCTAAACTGAATTTTGTTCACTCTTCCTTCAAGGGCTGCCCGGCCCTTCTGTTTGAGGATTCAGTGGTTGATCAGTTGGCTGCTCCTTATGCTTTAATGTTGGTGGGTAAATTCATGCTGAGGCATCCGAATCTTGACGTTATTAAAAAATTTTTCATTAACCTGAAACTTTCCGGCTCTTTTCATGTTGGTTTGCTGGATCAATGCCATGTAGCTATTCAACTTTATAATGATCTTGATTAAAGTCGTATATTTGCTAGAAGAACTTACTATATACAATCTTGTCAAATGCGGTTGCTCAAATGGACCCCAGATTTTGATGTTAGGGAGGAATCCCCTGTTGCTCCAATTTGGATTTATTTTCCTAATTTGCGGCTTCACTTCTTTAATCCTCAAATTCTTTTTGGTTTTGCTTCTATCTTTGGCCGACCCTTACAAACCGACCAAGCCACTGCTGCTATTTTGAGGCCGTCTGTTGCTAGGGTTTTAGTAGAATTGGATGTTTCTAAGAAACATCCTTCTGAAATTTGGATTGGGTCAGAGGTGAAGGGTTATTTTCAAAAAGTTGAGCTTGAAAACCTACCTATATTATGCTCTTTCTGTAAGATGCACGGTCATGGTTTAAATGATTGTTTTTGGAAGTACCCTCACCTGCGCAAAGAGAAAGAACCCTTGAAAGAAACAAATGTGATGGTTGGTCAGGATGCTCCTACCTCTAATCCGATTCTGTTAGAGGGCAATACTTCTCAAAATAGTGAAGAACCATTGGTTGATACTGTTAATGGCCATCCTTCTAATGTTTCCAATGCTGTCCCTGTGAATCACGAGCAGGGATTTCGAACTTTGCCTGTTTTGGCTATTAATTGTGACAAAAATGAGGAGCATACTTTGCCTAGTGTAGATGTTCTAAATGAGGCTAATGATGTGGTTACCCATTCTTGCATTAATGTGCAAAATGTTGCTGTTTCAAATGATAATAATATGCTGTCTCATTCTATTTCATTGTCTTTGGCTGAACAGGAAGTTGATATTGGTCCTAACATTGTTATTCAATTACCTGTCGAGAAAGCCGAAAGGAGCTTAGCGGAAGGGGAATGTGTTGCCATTGGTCGTTGCTCTCCTCCTATCAATTGCATTGATGGTGTGTTTTTGGAGGCTGATTGTCCTCAAGAATCTGCTATGAGGGCCCAACAAAATGATAAAGTTGAGAACAATAACGCGGTTCTTGAGGATGGAGAATTGTTACCTTCTCCCTGCCTTAAGGCGTCGGTCATGAAGGGGTCTCATAATTGGGAAAATGATGGTAGGTTTGTGGAGGATGATTCTCCTAAGTTTCACAAGGAACAATCAAATGATGGTAAAACTCCCTTAACTTCTAATTATAATAGTGATGTTCTTACTAATTCTGAGGAAATGAATATTACTGCTAGGTGCTTTACTAAAGATGATCATGACACTAGCTTTATTAAATTCCATAGTAAAAGAGGGCGTAAGCCCAAGCATATTACTTTGCAACCAGCTAGGAACACTGTTAGGAAAACCCGCTCGACTACTTCTCATTAATCTTTCTTTATGTTTAGTACTATTATTTGGAATGTTAGGGGCATTGGTTTCCCATCTTGTAGGATTCGTGTTAAAAACTTATGTCGTGTTCATATTATATCTATTCTTGTTTTACTTGAACCACTTATCCCTGCCTCTAGGTTGCTTTATACTTCACGTTATCTTGGCTTTAACCATGCGTTTTCAAATATGTCTAACAAAATCTAGGTTTTTTGAAAAAATCCTATTAAAATTGATATTATTGGAGATTTTATTCAAGTCATACATTATAAAATTGAGGCTTTTAATTTCCACTACTGTGCTTCTTTTGTATATGCTGCCTCCTCTCTTTACATTAGAAAATTATTATGGGATCAGCTGATGAATTTCCATACTTTATGTCAGTTGCCTTGGTTGGTTGGTGGAGATTTTAATGCTATCACTACTCCCTCTAAATGGATTGGTAGGGCTGCTCCTTCTTTTCGTTCTATGTCTGACTTTAACAATATGATCTTATCTTGTAATTTGATTGATATTGGGTTTGTTGGCAATAACTTTACCTGGAATAGGGGCCACTTATGGCAAAGGTTGGATCGTATGCTTTTTAATGACTCTTGGATTAATACTATTAATTTCACTAATGTGCAACATCTTAGTAGAACTTTGTCAGATCATTCTCCCTTGCTTATTAATATTAAGAATAGTCAAATTAATGGTTTTTCTCAATTTAGATTCCAGAATATGTGGTTGCTTAATAATTCCTTTTTTGATGTTGTGAATTTAAATTGGCAAGCTCCTTTACATCCTGATAACTCTATTCTTGGTATAAAAAGACTGTGGTACAAACTTAAAAGGTTGAAGCAAGTCCTGAATTGGTGGAGTCACAATGTTTTTAGAAATATTGTTTCTAATATTTTATAAGCTGAACATTGTGTGGCTGTTAATAAGAATGTCTGTCAAAATGATCCTTCTGATTATAATTTTTCCTTGCTCAAGCAATCTAAAATTTATCTGTTTAACTATCAAGCTCAGATAGAGGTCTTTTGGAAGCAGAAAGCTGCTGCTAAACATTTGGTTGAGGGTGATATTAATACTAAATACTTTCATGCTTTAACTAAGAGAAAAAGGATTAAGAATAGTATCAATAATATCCAAAGGGAGGATGGTTCTTATACTGAGGACTTGCCTGAGATTTCTTACTTAGCTATGCTCCATTTTTAGAACCATTTTAACAAAGGCTTTACCCACACTCAGGCTGTGGATCACTCTTTTATTCCCAATCTTGTCTCCCCTGAGGATAATGCTTGTCTCACTAGGCTTCCCTCTATTGTGGAAGTTAAATATACCTTGATGGACATGAATAGTGACTCAGTTTGCCGTTCCGGATGGCTACACGACTCTGTTCTTTCAAAAATGCTGGAACATTATTCATAATGATATTTCTCTACTATTTTGGATTTTTTTGCTGGTAACCCTTCCCCTAAATTTTTTACTTCTACCTCGTTAGTTCTTATTCCTAAAAACAATTCTGTTCAAACTTGGAATGATTTCCGTCCTATTAGTCTTTGCACTTTTTTTAAAAAATTGGTTTCTAAAATTATTTCTAATTGTCTTTCTTCAATTTTACCTAAAATTATTTCTCCTTTCCAAATGGGTTTTGTGAAAGGTAGGGCCATCACTGAGAATATCCTTTTAGCTCAGGAATTGACCCAAGATTTGAATGTTAGGGTGAGAGGGGGGAATGTGATTTTCAAACTTGATATTGCTAAAGCATATGACAATATTGATTGGAATTTCATCTACTTTATGCTTGATCTTTTTGATTTTAACTCTGTTTTTATAAACCTTATTAAGAATAGTATTGATAATGTCTATTTTTCCATCATTCTGAATGGTTCCAATTATGGTTTCTTCAAATCTTCTCATGGGGTTAGGCAGGGTGATCCTATTTCTCCTGCTCTTTTTATTATTACGGCTGAATTTTTGTCTAGGGGTCTCTCTAACTTATTTGAGCGTAATCCTGGCCTGTACTTTAGAACTTTGGGAGGCTTTCATATTTCCCATTTATGCTTTGCGGATAATTTTATTATTTTTACTAATGTTACTATTAATCGCATTAATAAAATTATAGAATTTTTTAATATCTTTGAATTTGTTAGTGGCCTATCTTTTAGTAGAAATAAATGTTGCTTTATTCCTTCTAAAAGGATTTCCAACGATCGAATTTTAGCTATTAAAGATGCTACTGGCTTTGTTCAGTCTAATTTACCTTTGAAGTACCTTGGTGTTCCTCTGTTTAAAGGTAGAAGACAGACTTTTTTATTTGATGATTTTATTACTTCTGTTCAGAATAAAATCTTATCTTGGGACTCTACCTTTCTTAGTGTTGGTGGTAGACTGACTCTTATCAAAAGTGTTCTTTGTGCATTACCTGTTTATATGTTTCAAACTATTTTTCCTACCCAGACTGTTTGTAGTAGGATCCATAAACTTTTCAATAAGTTCTTTTGGAAAGGTACATCTCCTTCTTCGAAAATTTATTAGGCTGCTTGGGAGACATGTTGTGGAGTGCTAGCTGAAGGTAGTCTTGGTTGCAAAAATCTATATGATCTTTCTAAGGCCTTCTCTTTCAAACTTTGGTATACCTTTCATTCTAAAGAGAGTCTTTGGGCTACTTTTATGATATCTAAATATTGTGGTGACAGACATCCTATTAATATTTTGCCAAAAAGTGGGGACTCTAAAGTTTGGTAAAGGCTTTGCAAGGTCAAATGGGAGGTGGAACCCTTTCTTTCCTGGGGGCTTGGTGAAGGTAACATCTTCTTTTGGCAAGATAAATGGTTAGGTAATGATTCTGTTGACTCTCTTTTGAACACTACCTCTTCTGAATCTGTTAAAGTTAACTTTTTCTTTAATGAGAATTGTTGGGATTTTGTTAAACTTTCTAATACTATTCTTGACTTTCTTATTCAACGTATTTTAAATCTCTCTATAAATGCTTCATCCAAAGACATTATTTTATGTGATTTTTCTAAAAATGGTGGTTTTAATCTTTTGAATGCTTGGCATTCCTTTAGAGAGAAAGGCAACAGTGATATCATTTTTTCTCTGATCTCGCATAAGAGCATCCCTACCACGGTTTCTTTTTTTGTGTGGAGGATTCTTCATAGATTTATTCCTACTGAGGATAATCTCATTAAAAAGGATTGCATTTTAGCTTCCAAGTGCCAATGTTGTTTTCACATGGAAAATATTCATCATGTGTTCGTTTTTGGCCCTGTGGCTGTTAGAACCTGGGTTTATTTTAATGATATGTTACAGCTCAGTTGCTTCAATGCGCATCTCTCTCTTTTGTGTTTACTCAAGTGTTGGTTTATTGGGACTAAAGGGCATATTCACAATATTATTCCTTCCCTTATTCTTTGGTTTCTTTGGTTGGAGAGGAACAACTCCATCTTTAATGGTATTAAAATGAATCATCTTAATGTCATTCAAAGGGTGAAGGATAAGATTTTAGCGATGGTGGCTATTAATTTGATTTCCATTAAGAGTTTTAAAAATTGTTATAATATCAGCACTATTTTGGGGATTACTTGGGATCATGCTCCCCCTCCTCCTAAGGTTATTTATTGGATTAAGCCTCCCCCTAATTTCTTTAAATTGTATGTCGATATTGTTATCTCCGATTCTGTGGATGGTTATGGTAGCCTTGTTAGGGATACTAATGGCCATCTTATTGTTGCTTTTGCGGGTCCGTTGCAAAAAGGTAATGCTGATTATGCTATTTTGCGGGCTATTATTTATGGTATTCAGTTATGCATACCTTTTAATTTAGTGAATATTTATATAGAAGTTAACTTTGGTCAGAATATTTCTCCTTTGCAAGATGTGGAGGAGGTCTGTTGCTCCCCTAATAATTTCTATCTTGTTAGGGACATTAAAAGGCTCTTGTTGTTTACTAATTCTTCTTTTTGCCATGTTAGTAGGGTGGGTAACTCTTGAACTAATTGGCTTGCTAATTGGGGTTGTAATTTGGATTGCTTTACCTATATCCTTCCTGCTACTGTCCCGAGGCATCTTAAAGGGCTGCTTTACCTGGATGTTTATGGTACCCCTTATGTTCAAACTTAATTTTGGTTTGTGGCTGTCTTGCTTGATCTTTACTCTGTTCCTTTTTGGTTGCTGGGCTGGTTGGTTATGCTGGCTTCTGTGGGTTTTTCAGTCTCTTGTTTTAGTCATTGGGGTGCTTTGGTGGATTGATCCTTTTACTCTACTGGCGGTGTCTCCATTTGGGCTGGTCATTTTGGGTCATTACTTCTTTTTTTTTTATTCTAACATATGTTGTTTTCCCTTTATTAGGTCTATGGTGGGTTTGCTTTTTGTGGTTCTTCCCAGTTTAGCCTTTGTTTTTCTGGATTTAGTCTGGAGTAAGGATTTTTTTGATTTCTCTACTAATTTTCAGTCCATCTGTTGCTCTCCTACTAGTGTTGTGGGTATTGGCGGGGTTCTTCCTGGGTTCTTTTATTATTTTGAGTGGTCTGTTCCTTTGTTATGCTGGTTATTCGGCATTGTTCTGCTTATTGCTCCTGGGTGCTTTCCGATTTTTCTCCTGCTTCCCTATTGAGTCGTTGGGGGCTCGGTTTTGTTCAGAAGTTAATTGTTGATTATTGGGTTGGCATCACTGGTTGGTTTATGTACCTTGTGGTCTGTTCTTGTGTTGTTATCACCTATGTGACTGTTCTGAGCTTTATTAGTCTGTGTTCCCATTGGGGTGGCTATAGCTTCACTACTTGGGTGGCTAATCCCTGGTTTTGGGATTCCTCTTTTAGTAATAATTGTATTGGTATCTGCTGGGTGGGTTTTACTTACATATATTTTGACTGGTAATTTTATCAAGGGGTTTATCTCTTTTTACAGAATTTTAGCTTTTTAGGTATTTCTAGAAAGCTCATGCGGGATATTTTTTTGTTGCCGGAGAAGCTTTTGATGCAGCTTGCCATTTTGTGTTACTCTTCTTTTTTTTGGGTGCTCGTGCTTGTGCACCGTAGAATGTTCCTAGATATATCTGTAATTTTATTTAGTAGAGGACTCGAGGTCTTAGGTTTTTTGTTTTTCTTGAATTTTGTAGCTCGTTTGAGCAGTAGTGAGCTTGAGTCCTCTCTAAGGACTTTGTAATTTTTCCCGATATTAACATGTAGGCCCCCACCGAAAGGTTCCCCCCCCCCCCCCCCAAAAAAAAAAAAAAAAAGGTTTTAGGAGGTTTAATTTAATTGAAACATGTTGATAAGCTTATGTTTGTCTTAAGGAGCTTTTATATTCACATGCTTAGGTTTAAATTGTCCTTACATGCTTAGATTTTTTTCTTTGTTAATTTGATTTTATCCAATTAACCTCTAAATTATGTGTTTTCTATATTTTATTTTATATCTTTATGATATTTTATTTTTTTATTTTAATGAATTTTTACCCTAGACTTCATGGTTTCTCGAGGGCTCTCGAGCGGCTCTTCTAGTGCATATTTCTTCTCTACATACTTATTTTTTTCAGCTAGGTCTACTCTCCACGTGCTTCAGAGAAGACTTCTTCATCCTTACTTGTTAGTTTTTTCTTTTGTCTAGTGGTTTGCATTTTCCTTTCGATGGTTGCACTGCTATTGGGGGTTTCGTCCGGTAGTGTGGCTCCAAATCGCATAAATTTTGTTAATCCTGGCTTTTTAAATGCTATGAACAAAAATAGATCTTCCAAGGATGTGATTTCTAGAATTGGTTCTACTTCTTTTCCTGATCTAAAGCCTACCACACATTGTGGTATGACTTCCCCATGGATCTCTTAAGAGGAAGTTCTGTCTTTAGCTGAACTGTTTCAATTTGCTCTTGTGGACAAATGTTTTATTCAAGGGCCTAAACTCAGCCTCATTTGTCAGTTTTTTCTTCAATCTTAAATTTTTGGATGATTTTTAATTACTTTTCTTAATCTAAGGCATATTTTGATAAAACTTGATAATGATTTGGATTATAGCCATATCTTTGGTCATACATCATATTATATTTGCAACTGTTATATGAAGCTCATTAAATGGTCTCCATTTTTTTACATTTCATTTGAATCCCCTATTGTTCCTATCTGGATCTCATTCCCTGAGCTTTGCCCGCTTTTTTTTCTCCTAAGATCTTGCATGGCTTGGGGAGCCTATTTGGTCATCCTTTACAAATTGATAATGCTATGGTCATGGGGTCCCAAGCTTCGGATACAAGAGTGTCAGTTGAGCTTGACATCACCAAGCAATATCCCAACTCTGTTTGGTTAGGACTGAAAAAATATGGCTATGTTTAGAAAGTTGTTATGAATGATTTTCTAGTGTTTCGTGATCATTGCAAAATGTTAGGACATAGTAAACGTGAATGCTACAATATGACCCCGAATCTTAGAAAACCCTAAATTTTCAAGCCCAAACTAGATGTTGTTGTTGTGGTTGAACCTAGAGAAACTAATGAGGTTGATAATAATTCTGTTAATCCTACTATCAATCTCACTAACGCAAGTCCTAATGTCCCAGTTAATGTCATCCCTCCTCCTATTAATAAATTTGAACTAGTGAACCATCCTATGGGTAATGTGAATGTCAGAAATAATGTAAATGATTTTAATGGTGCCTCAATGTCTTTAATATTTCCAATATGGTTCTTGCTTTATTTTTCCTGTGTTATTTACTTCTAATAATGATTTAAATGTTCATGTTGGTGTTGGGGAATCAAGCAGTGATAGATAGTAATTTGATGGAGATTCTAAGAGTGTATGCCCTTCAAGTAAATCTGTTGATTAGTGGGAGGAGTGGGAAATCAATTCTAATGATGAAAGGTATACTCTTATTGATATTGTCAACTTTGGTAAGGATATTTTTAAAAATTATGTTAAAGATGATGGTATTTGGTCCATTGTTAAGAGTAAGAATAAAAAGAAAAAAATTTGGGCATCAAAATTATCCTTTAGTGAAGTAAGAATTACAAGATCTATAACTGCATCTAGAAAAGTTGTTAATGTTTAGTATTTAATTTGGAATGTCAGGGGAGTTGGCAAACTTGACTCTTATCACAGGATTAAAAATTTAGGTCTAGTTTATAATATTAATATTTTTATTTTGTTAGAGCCCATGGTTGATCCCTCTAGAATTTTAATTTGCTAAAGACGCCTTAGTTTTCATAACTCTTATGCTAGCTCGTCGAGTAAGATTTGGATTTTTTTGGAAAGGTATTGTTAGTTCATTGGTTGTGGGTGACTATGGTCAAGTCATTCATTATTGTTTATCTATTTTTAATATTCAAATTCTTGGCTCTTTCTTCTATGCCAGTTGTACTAAACTTGGTAGAATCCCCATGTGGCATAACTTAGCCGAATTTATTAGTTCTTCCAATGGTCTGTGGTTTATGGGTGGTGACTTTAATGTCATATATCACTGTGGTGAAAAGGTTGGGGGCTCTCCTCTGAACTTGAGTGCTATGGAGGATTTTAACAATATGACCCTGGATTGTGGCTTAACCAATATTGGCTTTACTAGCTCTAATTTTATGTGATCTAACAATAAAGTCTGTGTAAGACTAGATCATTTACTATTTAATGGTGACTAGCCATCTTCTTTCACTAATTCTATAGTTGAGCACCTTAGTCGGACTGTTTTGGACCACTCTCCCCTCCTCCATAAGATTTCTCAAGATAACTTTCATGGTGTGAGCCCATTTCACTTGCAAAATATGTGGTTAAATTGTGATGATTTTGTTAATATTTTGAAGGAGAATTGGGATGCCCCCATCCATTATTTTCAAGGAGATAATGGTATGATTCTTCTTACCCTTAAATTTAAAAGGTCAAAAATTAAGGTGGTGGAACAAGAACAAATTTGGTAATATTTTTGAAGACATAATTAAGGCTGAAAATGTGGTGGTTTCTCTTGAAAGTCAAATTTCTCTTTCTTCTTGTAATAGTGATTGGGAGCAAATGAGGTTGGCTAAGGCTAACCTTCTTAGACTCCAAATCATGGAAGTGGAATATTGGAGACAAAAGCTGCATCCAAGCACATTGCTGAAGGTGACAAAAATACCAAATACTTCCATGGTTTGGTGAATTTTAAGAAATCAAAATCTTCCATTAATAGGATCAAGCTGAATTCTGGTGAGTGGTGTGATGATTCTACTTCAATTATTGACTTTTTTATTACTTATTTTAAGAATTCTCTTGGTGTTTCTAAACATGTTATTCCTGATTCTAATCCTACAATCATTCCTGCTTTAATTACTAATATGAATAATCTCTCTTTATCTAAGCACCCTGATGAAGAGGAGATTTATAAAGTTTTAATTTCAATGAATAAGGATTTTTTGGCTAGTCCTGACGGCTTTAATATTCCTTTCTTTCAAAATTGTTGAAGCATTATTAAGATGGATATTTATAAGGCTATTTGGATTTTTTTTAATGGTTTTCCTATTCCTAAATGCTTTACTACTACCTCTATTATTTTAATTTCTAAAAAGGTTAATCCTAGTTATTAGAGTGACTTTAACCTATAAGCCTATGTTATATCTTTTCAATGTTTTTGCTAATAGATTACCACCTTTACTCCCAAAAATCATATTTGTTAATTAGACGAGGTTTACTAAAGGTAGGAATGTAGCTGATAATGTGTTACTTGCTCAGGAACTTCTCCATGAGATTAATAGAAAAGTTCATGGCCATAATTTGATTCTAAAATTGGACATCTCTAAGTCTTATGACAACCCAAATTGGTCATTTTTATTTAGCATCTTACATCATTTTGATTTTGATGTTAAATTTATTAATCTTATCAAAAGCATTATTGAAAATTGTTGGTTTTCTATCATTATTAATGGTAAATCTCATGATTTTTTTAAAGGTGCTCAAGGTGTCAAACAAGGAGACCCTCTATCTCCTGCTCTCTATATAATTGCTTCTGATTATCTTTTTAAGGAGTTTGTCTCAATTTTTCTCCATTAATAGTAAATATTCTTTTAAAATTTTTGTGGCATAAATATTAGTCATCTCTATTTTGCCGATGATATTATTATTTTTTGCAACTATTTTTTAAAGTGTGTTAAAAATATTAGAAAACTCCTCTTCAATTTTGAGAAAGAAAGTGGTATGCAATTTAATAATAGCAGATGCTCTTTCATTGGTAGCAAGGGTATGTCTTCTATATAGAGTAACAATATTGCTACCTATATTGGGTTTTGTAAGCAAGTTCTGCCTTTTTTACTATCTTGGCACTCCTTTATTTAAAAGTTATAAATGTTATTTTCTATTTGATAAGATTTTTGCTTCTATAGGAAAAATTTCTTGTTGGGAGTTTATGTTGCTTTCTATGGGGGCTAGACTACTGTTTAATAAAAGTGTTTTGTGCTCTATGCCCATTTATTTACTGTAAACCATCAATCCTTCTGCTAGCATTTGTATTAGATTGGAGATAACCTTTAACAAATGTTTTTGGGGCTCTACTGATGTTTCTAAAAAAATCCATTGGTTTAATCATAGTGTGTGTAGGGGCCCTTATTTAGAGGGAGATTTTGGCTGCAAGTCGATTCACGATTTAATTAAAATTTTTTCTTTCAAACTTTGGTGGAAGTTTAGGAAGAATGACTCTTTGTGGTCCAATTACATGCATAAAAAATATTGCAAGAATGTGAATCCTACTCTTAGTTTTTCTAAGCAATATCAATCCCATGGGTGGAAAAGACTTAGTAACTTTAATAGGTTGCTAAGCCCATTATTCAATGGTGAATTCGTAATGGATCATCTTATTTTTGGTAGGATAAGTGGTTAGGTGTTGGGTTTATTGAATCTTACTTCAACTCTCATTCTACCTCCTCATTGAAAGTTTCTAGCTTCATAATTGATGGTATTTGGTCCACTAATCATCTTGTTGATGTTATTCCTCAAAGTTTGGTTAATCATATTTGCAATATTCTCATTTTTTCCTGATAACAAGGATCAAATTTTGTTTAAATTATCTCGTGATGGTGATTTTAGTATTAGTAAACCTTGGCACTATTTTAGAAACAAAAATTAGCCCATTTCTAATTTTGGTAAAATTTGGAAGTCTACTAACACTCTAAACTCTTCTTTATTAGCTTGGAGAATTTGAAAGGTTTTATTCCTGTTGATGTGAGGCTTCAAAAAATGAGTATTAATTTATCTTCCAAATGCCAATATTGTTTGTAGCTTAGAAACTATTAACCATGTTTTTATTTATGGTCCTATGGCCGCCAAGGTTTGGATTGCTGTTCAGAATGGTTTAAACATTTTGATTAATTTACATGTTGTTAGTATTATGTCTTTTTTAAATGTCATGCTCTACAATAATAATTTTGATCAAAGGATGTTGGTAATTCCATCAACTATATTTTGGTTGTTATGGGAAGAAAGGAATAACATTAAGCACATGGGGATTAAGATGTGTTACAATAGGGTGCTTAATTCTTTGATTTTTAGGATCTAGCATATGTTATTGCTCGAGTTCTATTGCCTAAACATTTTCAACATAAGAATGTCTGTCTTTCTTTTTTCAGCATTAGCATTGATAATCCTATTGTTAGTAATCTTCCTAATACCATTTTGTGGCATAAACCTATGGTGGGGGAGGTGAAAATCAATATTCATGTTGCTCTGTTTAACAACTATTGTGGGTTTGGTGGGCTTATCAAAGATTCTGATGGTAGGTTAATTATGGGTTTTGGTGCATCTCATCTGACCCCTGATATTGTTGTTGTTGTGAGTCTTAATGCTATTTATAAGGGTCTGGAGGAATGCTTTGCATTAAACCTTCAATTTGTTTGGAATGAGGTTGATTTGGATGTTGTTGTTGATATTATCAATCAGAACAAAGCAGTGAATATTAATAATTATTATACTTTACAAATAATTAAGGCTATGCTTCATAATTTTGTTTACAGAATTTCTCCCAACAAGAAGGTTGGTAATGGTTGTGCTACTTACTTGGCTAATATTGGGTCTCTTAGTAATGATCCTATATCTCTTCTCATATCTAATGCTTCTCATTTCCTTAAAGGCAGTGTTCTTTTGGATGTTTCTTGGCTTCCTTATATTTTCTAGTGTCTGTTTCTTGTCTCCTGGTTTCAAGCTTTTGAGTTATTTCTATTGCTTAGTTAATTTTTTATGTGTTGGCTTGTGGCCTATCTCTTTCTTATTTGGTTTCCTCTATTCAGCCATCTGAGTTGTTATGGTTTGTCTTTGTTCTGCCTCTTTTGATGATTGCTCCTTCCGTTCTATTTTAGTTAGCTATTGTGATGTCTCCTATGTGTTTCCTGGCTATTCTCCTTATGTTCATTTTCGGTGGGTGTTTCTTTGTCGTTATCTCCTTTAATGCTAGTTTTCTTTACTATTATAGTTATTGCTGTTCCTTCGCATTTTTTGTAGGTTTCCTTCCTTTCCATAGGGATTAGTTACTCTTTCATTATACATCTCCCATCGATCTTTCCTTTTGGGTGATGGCTCCTGGCCTCCCAAGTTTATTTTATTAGGTTTATTATCTATTTTGTAATTAGGTGGGATCTTTTGCTCTTAGAATTTTTATTCTTTTTTTAAATTTTTCTCTTTGGGGCGGTAGAGAGCATTAGATCCCTTCTAAGGACTTATAATATTTTTTTAAAATTAATATGTAGGGCCGATGGTGGGTTTTCCCCCCAAAAAAATTGAATTTTTATCCTAAGGATTCATGAACCTATTCTTTAATTAGGGTTTGGTAATTATCATACCAAATGAATCTTAAACATCATGAAACTTGATCCATGAGTATTTTTAACCCAAAGACCATCTCATGAAATTTTAGAATCATTTAGAAGAAAATATGGTTATATGCTTTATTAACATTAGTGCTTTATTTATTATTGACCTTGGTTTAACACAAGTTTGACTTTAAATTTAAAGTTTGAATTTTGATTGATTCTGAATTTTATAACATTCTCCGGTTTATTAGGTGTACAACACAAGTTAGTTTATATTTTTATGATTTTTTGTATGAATTATTTATAAATTTTTAAAGCTAACTCGTTTATTATTACTATTATTATTATTATTTCTTTTTTTTTTAAGGGAAACCCACATAGGGGCCTACGTGTTGATTAAAATAAAAATTACAAGGTCCTTAAAAGGGACCTCAAGCTCTCTACTGCTCAGAAGAGCTACAAAAAAAGCCAAAATAAAATCTACAAGCTCAAGGTCCCTACTAAGCAATTGTACAAAAAAATCCTAGGAACATTCTAGGGTGGCAAGCAGCCAAAACCCCAAAAAGAGAAAAGATCAACTGATTGACTTTAAGCCCCATCTTTCCGCCCAAAAATTCAGAAGCCAAAATACTTGCACTTGGAAAATCCTACAAAATGAAGAAAGAAATAAGAGAGAACATGCATAGGCAAGAGAAATCTTTGTAAAATAAATTTAGATCAAACCTATAACTAAAATTGTAATAATCCATTAGGTAGATGGGAGGGACAATATTGTAATAGATAATGAAGATTATGACCACAACATAAGCAATAAGATAGAAACAACTAATGAAAATATAATATTGGTAAAAATTAACAAGCTCATAACTGCCATTTCCAAATGGCAGTTAGTTATAAGAATGCAATAGTTGACCAAAAACACAAACAACCATGTCCCATACCCCAAAAAATAGGAAATAGAGTCCCACCCAGCTCAACAGAAGTTATAACTATGAATTTATGCAAATAACCACTAATAGGGATATCTGAACAGCACAAGTAAAACAGACTGAAGATTTTGAGCCAGCAAAACAATGTGAGCAATACAACAGATATAAGAATTCCACCAACAACATTGATGACTCGCAACTAACCCAAACTTACCATAAAAATAAATACATATATCTATAATGAAAAGTCCATAAGTTGCTTAAAAATTCCCATTAATATTCAGCAAAATAACCCAAAGGAAAGTAATATAAACATCATAACTATCTAGAAAATCAGAAAGCTAATTAACCAGAAAAAGCCAGTTGCACACAACATAGCTAGAAACAGACAAACAAGTTAACGAAAGCCCATACAACAACCAACCATAATGGAAACCCCTCATAATAATGAAAAGAAACAAACGGGCATAACCAACCCCCAAAACACTATGGAAATTAAGCTTAACCAAAAGGTAATCATCAAGTCTAACAAGCCCATTCAAAACAACAGGTAGGTAAAGGTAGGAGAAATCGATAAATAGTCCTAAGTTAACAAACCCAGATGCATCAACATAAGCCAAAACCAATGACAGTTGCCAAGTAACATGAGCCCATAACTAACTAGAAACATAACTAGAGAAATATGAGAAATGCTAAAACCTAGGCTAGAAAACTTCATTACAGCATTCTGCCAGATCCTCAACATCACACTTGAAATAATACAAACAGATAAAAGGACAGGGCCAAATAAGCTCAGTAAAGTAGTATTAGTTTCCCCTCATGAACTACACCTAATTGTTGCTCAAATCTAGCCCCAAACCAACCCAGGAAGCCCAAGAGGACCAAGCACCCAAGAAGAGGATAGGACCAGATAGAGAAAAAATAGCAGATATAATTCCTATGCATAAGACCACCAAAATTCCTGAGCCAAAAAGAGCGAAGAAAAATAAACTGGCTACTAAAAACGTTTTACTTGAAAAGACAACAAAGGCACAAAGAATTACTCAGATTATAATCACCTAGCCTAAAAAGCCACAGAAAAAAATGACCCTTGCATAATAGAACAACAACATAAAGCCATAACATAAGACCACAGATATAATTCCTAAGCTAACTTGTTTATTAAGGTTTCATATAAGAGGTAATTAGGATTCACTATTTATTTATTTTTTTGTTATAACCCACAATGGGCTTATGTGTTAATTAAACTAAAAAGGTTGCAAGGTCCTTAAAAGGGATACAAAACTTATAAAATTCTCAAAATACTACAAGAAAAAAATAAACCTATGGAATCTAAGATCGCCTATTAGTTACTGAATAATAGAAGGAAAGGTCAGCAATGAGCCAAACCCAAAAGAAACCAAAAGGATCAATGTTAGAGCATATATCATGAAATACAAAAGGATGTGATTGAAACATGCATACCCAAAACATCTGCTCCCAATCAGAACCAACAAACTCAGCAAGACCATTCCCATTTCCTTGTAATGAGGCCCTAGCTTAATTTAACAATAAAGCCAAGATAAGTAAACCATACTTATAAAAAGTAGCAACTCTAAGGAAAATAGATCAAAAAATAAGAAAGTATAAAAAGAATTCACAACATCCAGTATAAGAAATGAACAAGAAGCACGAGGCACTAGTAGAAGAGGCCAGACCACAGAACCCAACTACCAAAAAGTTAAGGCTAGAGAACCACCAACATGTTGTAAACCTCCAACTAAAAACCCAACCTATATAGACAAAATCAGGTATAACTCTATACACAAAGTGCTTATTTCTGATGATAGAAATAAGAATAGAGTGCATGGAAGTAGTCTAACAAAACCACCCCCAAGCATTAGTAAATGATGAAAGAACTAAATACCCCAACCCGTAACCAAAATAAAACCCCAGCCACCCAAGAAAGCCATGGAACCAACATCATAGCTCAAATGAAAAGAGACCCCTGATGGGGGCTGTGGAGTAAGCTAAAGAATTTTGAAAATAATTTTGGGCTATATAATTCTCTAAACAATGCTTAGATTTTCTTTGATATAAAACTTATAAAAATCCCACTTAATACATACATGTATACATACTGATTCAAAAAATATAGTGATAGAGTAGAGTTCAATTTAGATTTTTCTATAATTACTTATTAATTTGACACTTAAACTTATTTTTTTGATTTAATTTAAATTTAATAGAAATTTTTAAAGCTAGTAAGTCATTTATGTATGTTGAATATGGGATCACTAATTATTAGACCAAATGACCTCCAAATGTAATGAAATTTAAAACATAAATTCATATGAAGATATGCTTATGACTCAATGATCTTTTGATCATCAAATCCTACCTAGGTTTTAAAATAAATCTCCTAAAGTAAATGTAGTTATACCTTGGTGATTTTATTTTAGGCAATCTATGCATGAAATTAGGATGCAATTAGATTCTAATCGTTAGATAGAGCATAATAAACACACCAAATCTCAAATCCTAATTCCCAATGGATTCACATATATGTAATTTCAATTCATAGGTCAGAGAATGACCAATGATCTTGAAAAATTCATTTGAAGCCCTTAGAGGATTCAAATTGACTTGAATATTTTTGGGTATGTAAAGCATATGCCCAAGAATCATTCACCTCAATTTGCTCTCATGGTGAATTAAATTTAATGAATAATTCAAGAAATACCATAAAGTGTATTTTTGGAATTACACTTAATACATTAGGAATTATTGTTTGCAATCATAATGCTTTCATAGTACTCCGAAAAATGAATCTGTAAAGCTTAAGATCACCTAATTTGGTTAGTATTTAAGGAGATATTTAACCAATTACAAAGTCAAAGCACTTTTACACACAGTTCTGTGTTAGTGGCTAGGAAACCATTACCACCTTAATAGAATAACATGGCATTGATCTAAGTAGTCGGATCAAGAATTGGATAGTTCACATTAAAGGGTTGAAACCATAGGATAAGAGTATAAAGAACCATACGATGGAATCAGAGCAATCATCTAAAATCAATGGTTTTGATTTTGTCTCCTACCTCCAGCTTAGCTTTCTAGCCATTAGAGAATTTAACCAAGATCCAAGAGATTAGATCTATGGATCTTGTTTTAATTTCCCATGATGTTTCATTTATACATGAACTTTCAATCCAATGGTCAGATGTTGTTGAATTAAAAGTTTCTTTCACACTTGACTAAACCTACCTAATTAGGAGTTAAGAAATGGAAGATTTCCTTAGGGATTGCTCTAATTGTCTTAGCCTGAGTTCAGACATGATCGTCTAACCATAGGAAGTTTTTCTATTCAAGAAACCATGACCAAAGGAGGAATGGATTGAAAGTTGACATTTTATGATAGACATCTTGTTGGAGCTTGCTCAAACTGACCAAAGATAATCACAAGGAGGGCTAGGGAGCTTGGGAATGAACTCTCTCATGCTCAGGGAGATAAATCACTGCAGAAAAATTCCCCATTACCATCAGATCCTTTTGGCTATTTTCTGGAAGACTATTTTTTGGCAGCTTTCTAATGGATTCCTAGTGGATTACAATGAAATATGTCCTAATAATTTTTTTACAAATTTTTTGAAGATTGTCTGATGGATTTTTAGCGACTTTATTTTCGGTGGCCTTGCCGGTGGCTTTTTTGGTGGATTATAATTATTATATTTTAAATAAAAAAAGTGTGGTTGCTTTAACACTTTTACCCTTCTAGCAAATTGGTTGGGTATTTGAGGTATTTTTCATACTCACTTTGAATCCCATGGTGGGCGGGCAGCATCTATGGGCAGGCAGCATGTAGCACGGGAGGACAGAGGTCAGCACGAGGGGTAGCCAGGATGGCGGGCAAGGAAGTGGGCAGCCAGGCGGGCAATGCAGGCGAGAAGCACAGGAGGCAGCTGTGCAAGAAGGCTGTGCGTGCGTACGGGCAGAGCGGGAGGGCAATAAGCAGCATTGGTGGCAGCTGGGCGGCGGGCGGGTAGCCCACGGGCAGCAGCCAATGCGTGCGGGCAGTCTGGCGGGCAGCACCTGCTTCATTTTTTTATTATTTTTTAATTTTTATGGCATTATTCTAGTAGAAAGTCACCAAAAAAAATTTTCGTAGGTTCTCATTTCCTACGTGGCTTTTACTGCCAAAAAACAAATCCACCGAAAATCAGATGAACTTAATTTTTTCTAGAAATTCACCTATTTTTGTTAAAAAAATCCATCGATAATGGTTGATTTTTCTATAATGATTAAAATAAAAAATCTAACCCTTTTTCATAGAAAATAAAAGTTATTTATAGACATTAGAAGTAAACTTTGCTAATAACTTGACTCATTTTGGACCACTTCAAGGCACCGGGACAGGTCAGGATGGTCACATGGAGCTTAAGGAAGGGTTCTTAAGAGTCTTAGAGCTTAGCCTCACTTTTAAAGGAAGGTTGTATAATCCATGAGTCACATGGGTCGATGTCTTGAATTGTGACAATTTCCAACCATTACATGGGGGGAGCTGACATGGAGAGATGCTTGGAAGATACCTAAAATCAATTCATGTGTCAATTGGGTTTGGGTAGGTTAGGCTATGTAGGGTGATCCAATATGATGTGTTTTGGTCAGTTTAGGTTAGCCCAATTGGCTGACTTAGGTCAACCCTAGAGTTGGGATTACTAGTGTAAATGCACTTGACCAATGAACATATAATATGAGTATTGGTTTGAGTCAATTTGATTTGGTTTAAATGTTGGCTCAATGAATAGGGGTTTTGGACACTTGGGTCAAGCCTAGTGGTTAGCCCGAGTGGACTCAAGGCTTGGGTCACCTAAGGTTTGTTTATAGGGACCTCATGAACAATCCCATGAGTCAAATTTGGTTTGGTCATGCCTTGGTCAATGGAATTGTATTGGTTTTCAATGTATGTGTGTTTGGTCAACCCAAGTTAACTTGGTCAACTAGTTATGACCAAAGCTTGGGGTTTGGGCCAATAAATTCTCAATGAGCTTTTGAGTTGAATGGTGGTGATCCCAAGGCATGGAGAGGTCCTCTTATATGAAATATATGTTTGAATACCTTAATGGTATATTTAGTCAACCTAGGTTGACCTAGTCAATCATATTTAACCATAGGTTAGACTTGGGTTCAATGCATTTCAAATGATATTTTGGTTATATTCGAAAAGTTTCATGTAATGGTGATGCTTCTATACACAGCTTTAAGGTTTAATGAAACCTTTTGGTCAACTTAGGTTAACCATGAAAACCAAGATTGATCAAAGTTTAGATTTTATTGAAATGCAATCCAATTCATATTTATAATATGTTGAAAGTGATTTTAGAGTTTAATTTGACTAAGCCATGTTGAAGTTTAAAGAAAATTCAATTTTTAGGAGTTTTGGAGTTTTAGGGTTTAGGTGTCACCATGGTCAACCATGGTCACCAAAGGCTCAATATTGGCTCAATGCATCATGCAAATGACAATGATAATGAACATTGGATTCATGGAGGCTTCCAAGGTAAAATTATATAATATGTCATGTCTAGTGGCATAGGCTATAAATATTTATACATTTTATAGCTTATAAAAATGCTTTGAGTTTCATTGGTTAGGGGTCTTGGAATGTATCCAAATTAGTGTGGTTGACCCTAGAGACATGCCTAATTAATATGTAAGTGACTAAATATGAATACAAGGTCATTTGATTAGGTTTCTAGGTGATTGACATTTCTCCATAAATAGGTTATGAACCAAGGGATTTTGGGTTTAGTTTTAACACTAGATTTTGGAGTTTTTTTTAACACTACATGTTTATGCTAGACTATCTACAAAATGGCTACTAGTATGATTTTAAATAAATTTATTGAAATCCAGGATCCCGAGCACTTAATTTTGATGGTGACAACTAATACTTACTGAATCCATATGGACTTCCTTTAGATTATAAATGCTTATCCTTGTATATGAGCACTAACATTTCAGGTCAAATGACACTGCTCAAGGTTACTGGAGACTCAAATCGGGTAGAATAGGATGTTGAAAAGTCTGTAATTTTTATTTCTTTATTTTTATTTTCTTGAGTCTGCCACAGAAGCATGTATGTGAAAGGAGCAACCATGCACACACATAGGGGGAGATTTATTTTAAATGTTAAAATCTTTTTAAGAATATCATACTGTACGATTTAAAATCATACTTTACGATTAATTAATAATACTCAGGCTAACGGCTATTTTTCAGATGATTAACTTTATAATCTAAATGTACCGTACGATCCTTATCGTACTGTACGATAAGATTCAATTGAAAAACCCTAGCCGCCAGAATAAGTTTGGTAAGTTCCTAATTTTGATTTCCAGAACTAATCGTACTGTACGTACAGTATGGTTAATTGAATACTTACCAAAAATATCTCCCGTAATCAGGAAATAAACGTTAGTTTCTTATTTAATGTCGATCGTACTGTACGATGATATATCATACCGTATGATAGACAGAGACGATAACATTCATCCCTTCGATCATACCAGACAAAACCAAGGTTTTTTATTCTGTTCATCCTGGATGATATTCATATCGTACAGGACGTTATCCTGAAACAAACTAATCATACTAACGTTTAGTTGAGTGCTGGACGACTGACAGAGACGATTTCATTCGTCCCATCGATCGTACCAGACGAAACCAAGATTTTTTATTCTATTCGTCCTGGATGATATTCGTATCGTACAGGATGATACTCTAAAACAAACTAATCATACTGTATGACTACTGGAGTGCTGGACGACTGGCAGAGATGAATTTTTTCATCCCAGGGATCATCCCACAGATCGTCCTGTACGAACAATACGAATCAACATTATCGTCCTGTACGATATACATATCATACAGTACGATATGTATAAACTTCGATAACTGTTCGTCTGTGCTCGTACTGGACAGAGCTGTACTTGAACTGATCGTACTGTACGAATAGCAACACAAAAGTTGAAATCTTTAGGGTTTTCTGAAGCCTGATATAGAAAATAACTTAAAATTTTTTTATCAGAGTTATTGGTCTATCCTCTTGTTGTGAGAGGCTTTGAGGGAAGAAGGGGATTCTTGAAGGAGAAGTTTTTCCTCGGAGAGATCCAGGACTTGAGAGAGGAAGGTGAAGGTGAGCTTGAGCGTGAGGGAGAAGTAGTGTGAGGGGATCACACGGTGGCTCCAAGCTAGCTGCATGCTTTGCTCCTCTTGTGGCTTTGGGGAGTCTCGGGAAAGTTCTCGTGGAAGAGTCACTTCAAGATCAACACATCAAGGTACTCTACCATCTCCAGGAGGGAGAAAAAGGAGAAGGTCTGCTACCGTCACCAGGAGGGTGACATAGCGTTTAGTATTCCGCCGCACCGAGGGAGGTGAAAGTGAGTATTGTAAAGGCTTCTCCGCCTTGCTGTGGGAGCAAAAGGAGAGTCAACTTTTACTAGTGCAAATCCCGGAGTAGAGGACTCCGGGGAGTGGACGTAGGTCAAGTGTCCGAACCACTATAAAAATCTCTGGTGTGATTTTCTATTTTACCGTACTTTATTTATCATGCTCTTAATTAGTACGTTAAATTGCTTGGTGAAAAATCATAAGTTAAATCTTATATTGTGAAAGTTACAATTGAATTACCAATATCGTCGTTGTTAATGCTGTACTTGCTTCTGCACGTTATTCGTTGAGTTATCTTTTAAAAAATATAAAAAAATAGAACTCTTGTTTAGGATTGATTTTTTAAAATACCAATTCACCCCCCTCTTGGCGCATCTCGTACTTTCAAGTGGTATCAGAGTGGGGTTTCAAAATAGTGTTTTATAAAACCTAGAAACATAAGATCCATGGCTCAATTTGGTAACCGTAACACTGCGGATGGTTATTCTATAACCCGTCCACCTTTATTTGATAATATATCGTTTGATTTCTGGAAAATACGCTTGTCTACATTTTCACAGTCTCTAGACTATCGCATGTGGATGTTGGTCCAAGAAGATTATTCTGCACCATTTCGTATGTTGAATGGAATTAAAACTGAACTATCATTTAATGAATGGAGCATTGAGGATAGAGAACTTGCACAGTTAAATGCTAAATGTCTAAATTATTTCTTTTGCGCATTAAAATCAGAAGACTATATGCGAGTATCAACCTGTACTACTGGTAAGTAAATTTGGGACAAACTGTGTATCACGTACGAAGGAACTAGTGAGGTCAAACAATCTAGGTTGAACATACTGCTACATGATTACGAACTATTCTGCATGAAACCTAGTGAAACTATATCTAACATGTACACTAGATTCACCCAGATTGTAACATCTCTATATGCTTTAGGGAGAGAGTTGTCTAACTCAAAAAAAGTAAATAAAATACTATGATGTTTTCCTAGCTCGTATGATGCTAAAATCACTGCAATAACTGAGTCAAAAGACCTGAACGTTTATTCTATTGATAATTTACTTGGGTTACTCATTGCCTACGAGCAAGTAGTGAGTCAACGACAAAGTGATGCAGATGAAAAGAAGAAGAAGCGAACGGTAGCTTTAAAAGAAAACAATTCTGAAAGTGATAGCTCAGCAGCGGAGGAAGATGACGACATCGCCTTGATGACTCGTCAGTTCAAAAATTTTCTGAAAAGAAAGCAGCGCCATCATCAAAGCAATTGGAACAAAGGTAAAAGCTCAAAGCATACTAAAGTTGCATCTGATACAATTTGCTTTGAGTGCAGGAAACCCGATCATCTCCGAGCTGATTGCCCCAACATCAAGACTCATCAAACCAAGGAAAAGGGTGAGGAAAGATCAAAGTTCAAGAAGGGCAAATTTAAGACACAAAAAGCATTTTGGGCTGACTCTGCCTCAGAATCATCAGAAGAAGTAGAGGAGGAGGTAACGAATCTATGTCTTATGACTAATGATAATCTTGATCAATCAGATCAAGATGAGGTATGTCAACTGTCTTACGATGAACTGCTTGTTATTTCTGAAAAAATTCATGACTCGTACAGAAAGTTAAAGAAAAAGCATGTTAGTCTTAATACTGAGTTTAGTACTTTACAAAAGGAGCATGCTAGTGTAGTTAAGAATTTTTCTGACTTGGATAAAGATCATATGTCTTTGCTTGATGAATATGATGCATTAAATAAGAAGCATATTGAGTTAACCACTACACGCGATACCTTGAAATCATCACATATTGAACTAGAGAATGCATTTAAGAAACTAGAAGAACTAGCAGGGGAACTAAGTAGTAGTGAGCATACATTGAGATTTGAATATGCAAGCCTTAACCAAGAGAATAAATTTTTAAATGAAAAACTTCATGCATTCAAAAATAATAAAACACCTCCCAAGTTTGCTGAGTTTTTTCAGCCTCCACCATGTGAACCATCTCATTCAAAACCTACACGGTATGCATCATACAAACCCAGAAATAGACACTACCACCCCCGTAGATTAGTGAACCCATTTCTCGGTGTTAGGTGTTACTCTTGTGGCATGCTAGGTCATATAGCCCGCACTTGCACAATTCACCATAGGATACATCTAGTGTGGAGACCTAAAGTGCATTCATCACACCATAACATGCATGCATTTCATTCATATAAGCATAGGGTGGAACCCAAACTCACTTGGGTTCCCAAAGCTAATATGTAATGGATATTATAGGGATGCTCTCACAAAAGACCTAGTGAGAGCAGGTGGTACCCGGACAGTGGCTGCTCGAGACACATGACTGGAGACATGAAGCAGTTAGTGACACTGGAGGCCAGGTTAGGAGGCAAGGTAACTTTGGGAGACAACACCACCAGGAAAGTGGTGGGCTCAATCATTGGAAACACTAAGAATTTGATTATTAAGAATGTACTTTTAGTTGATGGTTTAAAGCATAATCTTTTAAGTATTAGTCAACTATGTGACAAGGGCTTTGATATAAAATTTCTTTCTAATAAATGCATGATTAGCTTAAATGATACACTTGTGTTAGAAGGAAAACGCATAAACAATGTTTACATGTTAGATTTAAACTGCATTGAAAACTCAAACTCTTTGTGTCTGAAAATAATAGCTGATGACTCTTGGCTATGGCATAGGAGACTATGCCATACTAGTATGAAAACACTTAGGAACATCACTCAGAAAGACTTAGTTAGAGGCATACCAAAGTTAGACTTTACTAAGGATCATCTTTGTGATGCCTGCCAATTAGGAAAATAAGTTAAATCTTCATTTCATGCAATCAAGGATATCAACACCACTAGGCCTCTAGAAATTCTACACATGGACCTATTTGGACCTGTTAGTACCGCTAACCTAGGAGGAAAATCTTATGGATTTGTAATAGTGGATGACTTCTCTAGGTTTACTTGGGTAAAATTCCTAGCTCATAAGAGTGAGTCATTTGAAGAGTTTAGGACATTCTCCACTTGGATTCAAAGAAAATTAGGATGTGAAATTAAGACAGTTCATAGTGATCACGGTGGAGAATTTGAGAATGATAAGTTTGAATCATTTTGTCAAGAGATAGGAATAGAACATAATTTTTCTGCCCCTAAAACTCCTCAACAAAATGGAATAGCGGAAAGGAAGAATAGAACTTTAGTTGAAACTACTAGGGCAATGTTAGCTTAATACACTCTACCTAGATACTTTTGGACAGAAGCAGTCAATACTGCTTGTTATGTTCTAAATAGGGTAAATGTTAGATCCAAACTTAATAAGACACCCTATGAATTTCTTAAGGGTAGGACACCCAATCTATCTCACTTACATATTTTTGATTGCAAATATTTCATTTTAATCAATGGCAAGTCACCCATAGGAAAGTTCGATCCTAAATCTGATGAAGGGGTTTTTCTAGGCTACTCATCTGTAGGTAAAGCCTATAGAATCTTTAATAAGAGGACCCTAGTAGTAGAAGAATCTACCCATGTGGTATTTGATGAATCTAATAAGACCTCTGAATCTAATCATGAAGAAGAAGAAGTTGAGATTATACGGGGAGTAGAAACCATTACCATAGAGACAAGAGCCGAACCTCAGGAACATCTGCCTAGAGATTGGAAATTTTCCTCTAATCATCCTAGAGAACTGATCTTAGGAGACCCATCAGAAGGGGTAAAAACTAGGCATGGGCTTAGGAAAGAGGTTAGTCATTCTGCATTCATATCTATGATTGAACCCACGAATATAGATCAAGCCTTAGGAGATGAATTTTGGATCCTAGCAATGCAAGAAGAGTTGAACCAACTCGTTAGGAATGATGTATGGGAATTAGTCAAAAGACCTAAAGAATAATGTGTGGTTGGAACTAAATGGGACTTTAAAAATAAGATGAATTACTCTGGAATAGTAGTGAGAAACAAGGCTAGGTTAGTAGCAAAGGGGTATAACCAAATTAAAGGAATAGATTTTGAAGAAACCTTTGGTCCGGTAGCTAGACTAGAAGTCATCAGGGTACTGTTAGCCTTTGCTTATTTTATGGATTTTAAGCTGTATCAAATGGATGTCAAGAGTTCTTTCCTGAATGGGGTAATCAAGGAAGATGTTTATGTGGAGTAACCCCCGGGGTTTGAAAACTCACAATTTCCAAACCACGTGTTCAAACTGAAAAAGGCACTATATGGGTTAAAACAAGCACCTAGAGCCTAGTATGAAAGACTTAGTACGTTCCTACTAGATAGAGGCTTTGATAAGGGTAGTGTGGACACCACCTTATTCTTGAAGAAGGTGGGAGTTGAGGTACTCATTGTTCAGATTTATGTAGATGACATCTTGTTCGGATCGACGGAGAAAAGCTTATGTAATGAAATTTCAAAAATAATGAGTGATGAGTTTGAAATGAGTATGATGGGATAACTTAGTTACTTCCTTGGATTTAGTGTAAAATAAATGGAAGGTGGAACGTTCCTTAGCCAATCTAAGTACATAACTGATATTTTGAAAAAATATGAAATGGACAATGCTAAGGCTATGAATACACCCATGAGCTCTAACATTCAATTGGATAAAGATCCCAGTGGGAAGTCTGTAGATCAAAAGAGATATAGGGGAATAATTGGATCGCTTCTCTACTTGACTGCCAGTAGACCAGACATAATGTTTAGTGTGTGTCTCTGTGCCCGCTTTCAAGCTGACCCGAAAGAATCTCACATGACTGCTGTCAAAAGAATTCTTAGATATCTACTAGGCACCCCAAACTTAGGAATTTGGTATCCTAGACACAACACTACTTTTGAAATCTTAGGGTACTCAGATTCAGACTTTACAGGATGTAGGGTAGATAGAAAAAGCACTTCTGGTACTTGTCAATTCATTGGACAATCGTTAGTTTCATGGTCCAGTAGAAAACAGAATTCGGTAGCCCTATCAACAGCTGAAGTAAAATATATAGCGGTAGGTAGCTGTGTTGCACAAGTTTTGTGGTTAAAATAACAACTGTTAGATCTAGGACTACCTGTAGGTACCATTCCAATCATGTGTGACAACACGAGTGCTATTTGCATATCCAAAAATCCAATTCAACATTCACGAACAAAACATATAGACATTAGACATCATTTCATCAGAGATCACGTAGCCAAAGGAGATATTGAACTGCACCACGTTGCTACTGAAGATCAATTGGCTGATATTTTCACAAAACCATTATATTATGACACATTTAGCACTTTAAGAACAAAATTAGGTGTCATAGACATTCAAGCCTAAAATAAAAAAAAACAAAAAAAAATTGTGTGTGTTTTGTTATTATTGGTTTGTTTAAAAAAAAATAAAAAAAAAATAAAAAAAAAGGTTTCCTGATCCTCTTACCTTGCTGATGACAAACCTTGAATTTCTCTGAAAGTCGTACTGTACGATCCAATATCATACTGTACGATAATGTCAAAATCACTCAAATCTTAGCCGTCCACTCCCATTCACGGTCTAGATCTCTCATGTCTTGCACATATCGTACTGTACTACTTACCACTCGTACCGTACGATACACATTATTGGCCATCGTACTGTACGAACCACCCATCGTATTGTATGATCCACGTGTCAAATGGATTGGGATGAATTTAAACCCGACCGGTATGAAAATTATTGCCTTTCATACTATACGAACACTTGTTCGTACTGTACGATTATTTTTGTCAAAGGTCGTTCAGACGACTTCTTCGGACGAACGCCTCTCACTCACGTTCGTACAGTACGATTTTGATCGTACTGTACGATTTGACTCACTTTTTTGAACGGTCGTCCAGATGATATTATTGCACCTATCGTACTGTACGATACCCAATCATACTGTACGATATATTCAAATTTCTATAAAATGGAGGGCTTCATTGGCTTAACTCACTCAATCCAAATTTTCCTCCCTCTCTCAAATCACTTCTTCCACAATGTCTGGTGCAAGTAAGCGCGGCCAAATGATCGTCGGGAGCTCTTCCTCCTCTCGGTAATTCGACGATCGCTTTCTCTCCACTGCAGATGAGAAAGCATACAATAAACTCAAGGAAGCCAAAATCACTCCATCTCGAATGCTGAAACAAGCTGCTCTGAATTTCGAGGTGATGAACCTTTTCGCCTCCACCACCCTTCAATTCCTGTTGACTCTAGCATTTCCTTTCCACTATGAACTTCTTTTTTAGTTTCTTGCCAATGTCAAAATTGACCTAGAGAACACCACTTTCACTTCCTATGTCTACAAACAGCATGTCGTTATCACCGTCAATGACATAGCTGCACACATTGGGCTGTCCACTGACGGCCCTCGTCCCCAATCTATGATCTCACATGATTATGATTGGACATCAGTAAATATGACCCTTAGAGGTGTCCCATCCAATCAACACCTGCCCCTTGTCCAAACCCTGAATCAGAATCCCCGCGTTGTCCAGCATGTCCTTCGCACGTCCATCATACCCAAAGCTGGAGACCGCATCCATATCACTCCACTGCTGTCTGTGGTCACCTATCTAATAATTTTTGGAACCAAATTTAATGATGCCCAAATGGTTTTTGATTATATCCATACCCTGTCTACATACCGATATCCCGTTGCCCGCCGAAAACTAAACCTTGCTTTAGGACATGTCATAGGATACATCTTAGATGCTAAGTACCAACTTCATTATCCGCTACCTCCAGATCATCTTCCTATCTTCTACTCAGATGCCTCTTTTCGTATCTTATTCCATCGGGGGGCCCCTCCCTCCGATCCCGATTTTGATAACGAAGAGGCTGCTGCTCCTGCTGACACACCCCCACCACCACCAATCCACCCACCTGGTCTTGCTCATCCTGACTACCCTCACGATGACATCATTCAACGCCTCGATCGATTGGAGACTAGGCTGGATTCCCATATTGCTCAGCAACATCAGGAACATGAAAATGATATGAAATGGTTTAGGGAGAACTTCACCTCCATTGATCACCAGTTTACGTCCCTCCATCAGTACTACCAACTGTTTCCACGACCTCCACCACCACCTCCGGATCAGGATCCAGAATTTTGAGTGATTGTAGTTATTTATATTTTTTTTTCTTTTCTTCTTGTCATTGTAGTTGTTTATTTTTTCTTCCCTTTTTGGTGCTGTCAAAAGGGGGAGACGTTTCTGTGTTCTGTGTTGTTCTGGTTTTCTTACTATTAATGATATCAGTTATTTATGTTTACTCTTCTCTTGTTATATTTTTTTATGTTATAATAAAAAGAAAATAATTTTTTTTTCTCTCCTCCTATTTAAAAAAATAATAATAATAAGTTATTCTTCTGAGGGGGAGCTAAGGAAGTCAGAATAACTGTGGCCATAAGAAAATATTACTTGACACCATCAAAAAGGGGGAGATTGTTGAAATCTAGGATCCCGAGCACTTAATTTTGATGGTGACAACTAATACTTACTGAATCCATATGGACTTCCTTTAGATTACAAATGCTTATCCTTATATATGAGCACTAACATTTCAGGTCAGATGCACATTGCTCAAGGTTACTGGAGACTCAAACCGGGTAGAATAGGATGTTGAAAAGTCTGTAAGTTTTATTTTCTTGAGTCTGCCACAGAAGCATGTATGTGAAAGGAGTAACCATGTACACACACAGGGGGAGATTTATTTTAAATGTTAAAATTATTTTTAAGAATATCGTTCTGTACGATTTAAAATCGTACTGTACGATTAATTAATAATACTCAGGCTAACAGCTATTTTTCAGATGATTAACTTTGTAATCTAATCGTACTGTACGATCCTTATCGTACTGTACGATAAGATTCAATTGAAAAATCCTAGCCGCCAGAATAAGTTTGGTAAGTTCCTAATTTTGATTTGCTGAACTGATCGTACTATACGATGATGATCATACGGTACGATTAATTGAATACCTACCAAAATTATCTCCCGTAATCAGGAAATAAACGTTGGTTTCTTATTTAATGTCGATCGTACTGTACGATGATATATCGTACCGTACGATAGACAGAGACGATTACATTCATCCCTTCGATCGTACCAGATGAAACCAAAGTTTTTTATTCTGTTCGTTTTGGACGATATTCATATCGTATAGGACGTTATCCTGAAACAAACTAATCGTACTGTACGTTTAGTAGAGTGCTGGATGACTGACAGAGATGATTTCATTCATCCCATCGATCGTACCAGACAAAACCAAGATTTTTTATTCTATTTTTCCTGGACGATATTCATATCGTACAGGACGATACCCTGAAATAAACTAATCATACTGTACGACTAGTGGAGTGCTGGACGACTGGGAGAGATGAATTTTTTCGTCCCAGGGATCGTTCCACAGATTGTCCTATACGAACAGTACGAATCAACATTATCGTCCTGTACGATATACATATCATACAGTACGATATGTATAAACTTCGATAATTATTTGTCTGTGCTCGTACTGGACGGAGCTGTACTTGAACTGATCGTACTGTAAGATTATATATTGTACTGTACGAACAGAAACACAAATGTTGAAATCTTTAGGGTTTTCTGAAGCCTGATATAAAAAATAACTTAAAATTTTTTTATCAGAGTTGTTGGTCTATCCTCTTGCTGTGAGAGGCTTTGAGGGAAGAAGGGGATTCGTGAAGGAGAAGTTTTTCCTCGGAGAGATCCTGGGCTTGAGAGAGGAAGGTGAAGGTGAGCTTAAGCGTGAGGGAGAAGTAGTGTGAGGGGATCACACGGTGGCTCTAAGCTAGCTGCATGCTTTGCTCCTCTTGTGGCTTTGGGGAGTCTCGGGAAAGTTCTCGAGGGAAGAGTCACTTCAAGATCAACATCGTCAAGGTACTCTTCCATCTCCAGGAGGGAGAAAAAGGAGAAGGTCCGCTGCCGTCACCAGGAGGGTGACATAGCGTTTGGTATTCCGCCGCACCGAGGGAGGTGAAAGTGAGTATTGTAAAGGCTTCTCCGCCTTGCTGTGGGAGCAAAAGGAGAGTCAACTTTTACTAGTGCAAATCCCGAAGTAGAGGACTCCGGGGAGTGGACGTAGGTCAAGTGACCGAACCACTATAAAAATCTCTGGTGTGTTTTTTCCATTTTACCGTACTTTACTTTTCATGCTCTTAATTAGTACGTTAAATTGCTTGGTGAAAAATCATAAGTTAAATCTTGTATTGTGAAAGTTACAATTGAATTACCAATATCGTCGTTGTGAATGCTGTACTTGCTTCCGCACGTTATTCGTTGAGTTATCTTTTAAAAAATACAAAAAAATAGAACTCTTGTTTTGGATTGATTTTTTAAAATACCAATTCACCCCCCCTCTTGGCGCATCTCGTACTTTCAAAATTAAAGTCTTTTCTTCCTAGTATAATATCTGAAGTTCAAGGAGCTTTTGTTCTTGATAGAAATATTTTTGATAATTGCCTATTGGCTCATGAGATTTTTATTAGATTGAGATTTTACATAGCTAAACTGGGTTTTATGCTTTTGAAACTTGACATGGAGCAAGCTTATGATAGTATGAGTTGGGAAATCAAATAATGAAGGTTATGGGTTTCCCAGGAAAAATTATAAACTTGAAAATTCAATGTATTTGCCATCCAAAATTTTCCATTAAGATTAATGGGGGGAAGAGTAAGTGGATTCAAGCTGAATGTGGTTTTAGACAAGGCAGTCCACTATCTCCTTGTCTATTTATTATGTGTTCTAAATTTCTATCCAAAGTGCTACAAGGTGAAGCTAATCAGCTTGGCATTAAACTAACTTCAATTACTAATAAATTGTCTCATCTACTATATGCTGATGATGTGTTAGTTATTATTGAGGCTTCAAGAATCAATGCAAAACTTTTGAATATGATTCTTATTGATTATTGTAACTGGACTGGATAGCATATCAACTCGAAAAAAATCCATGGTTATTTATAGGAAGGTGGTTTCAAAAAGAAGGAAAAGAAAAATAAACCAAATAATGGGATTTTTCTCTGTTGACGAGATTTCCTATTTGGGAATAACAATGGTGTTGAGAAGAATGAAGGCAACAGATTTCCAATCAGTATTAGATAAGGCTGTGGAAAGATTAAATACTTGGGGCTTTCGATCTCTATCACTGGCAAGAAAAATATTGTTAATTAAAACAACCTTTTCTTGTATTTAATCATTCACTATGATTCACTCATTGGTTCTGAAAAGTGTTTTATTAGAGATTGACAAATTATGTGGGAATATTCTTTAGTAGAAGGAACAAGGAAGGCAAGGGTTGCACTATATATCATGGAATATATTGTGTTCATCAATAAATATGTGCAGTCTTGGTATCCAAGGAGCTGCTGAGAGATAGAGTCCTCCAAGGTCTCGAATAGCTTGGAACTTCATCCAAAATCAGAATTATCTTATTAATAGAGTATTGAAGGCAAGGTATAGAGAAGGAATCTAGGATGAAGAAGTAAAAAGAAATGCTTCTCCTTTATGGAAAACTATCTGAAGTTTTAGATATATTCAGACAATGGGGTATTCATGTACCAAAGTTTCAAAGTTTGTTTTAATGTTGTGAATGTCTGGAGAAGGCAACAAGGGTGAAAATAGGCCTTGAGAGAATTTATATTTCTATTGTGTATCATAATTGTACAGCAAGAAATCAGTGTAAGCATGGAGAAATAGTCCCATCAGCTTCTACAATTGCTGCAGAAATCCTATCTCAATACACTTATGAGTATTTGTTTCCAATCGAAAAGAGCTAGGATATCAATCAGCAAGATCTGCTATCAAAAGCATGGTGTCCCCCACCTAAAGATGGGATCAAATTGAATGTAGATGCATCTCTTATGCAATCCAACTTGGTTGGAATTGCAGGTGTCTTGAGAGATTATAAAGGAAGATTGCTTTAAGCTTATGAAGATTATTCAATGGGATGTATCCTATTTGGAATTGATAGCTATCTTAAATTTCAAAAATTTATTCAAGAGTGGATGAAGGTATCATTAAGGTGATTCAGAATTCCATAAAGAAGGTGTCTAACAGGAATAACCAAGTCCAATGATTGGATCTTTCTTTCTTAGAAGTGTTTAAGAATGTTATTTTTAATTTTGTTCCTAGAGATTGTAATAGTGTGGCTGAATTTTGTTCTGATCATGCCCTATTAGGTGATTTTTATTGGGATGTTTTCTTGGGTAGTGAACTTCCATCAAGGTTTGTTGACTTGATTAGGAAGGACTTTAATAGGTTTCTTTTTTACTTTATAGGTTGTATCTTTCCTTTTCTTGTTTAATGCAATTTGTAAATCTTCAAAAAAAAAAGTGTTTGATCAATGGGTTTGATTTAGATCAGGTTTTGAATTTGACATGCCCAAGTCATTTGATAATTAATGATGACTATCAATGCTTAAACAGATGACCAGGTGGCAGTTAGTGGTAGCTATCAAGTGATGGATTTCATGTTTTATTTTGGTCTAAATTTTGGATTGGTCAATGAAGGTCAATGATAGAAGAAGTTTTAGTTTTATAAAGGTCATATCACTAACACTCATTTGGTGATTATCAATTGATTGATTTGATGATCATATGATAATCAAGGGTAACCGTCATGTGATAATTTTGTGGGTCAATGATCAAGTCACCATGCCAAAGCATAGCAATGAATTTGATTTGAGGTTTGCAGTGTAATTAAATGACTGATATGTGAAGGTTGGATGTTTGATGTAGAGAATAAACCTCACCATAAAATGAGGTGAACAAATGGATCCCCAATTGATGTGAACTTGAAAGTAAATCACACATTTTAGCATGACCGAAGTGATTAATAGAATCCATAGAAAGTATAATGACTAGGAATTGAAAGGAGATGAATTATAAATAGGGAAATTTGCATTTGAACTAGAATGGTGCCATGGGGGCTTGCTCCACCACTAGTGGATGAACATGAAAAAAGGAAGCTGCTATATAGGGAACTATACCTAATCTTAAAAGATCATAAAGATCATGTGGAAGCGAAGCCTATATTGGGGACTTACACTAAACCATTGAGGATTGATACAAAAACTAGGATGGTGTCTCGAGGGACTTGCTTCACCACTAGCAGGTTCAATGATATTAGGATGGTGCCATGAGGGGCTTGCTCCACAACTAGCGGGTGATCATAAGAAAAGGATGAATGTATTAGGGAATTACACCTAATATTAGTAGATTGAATGATCATATGAAAAGGAAGCTGATATTGGGGACTTACACCAGACCATAGAGGGTTAATATACAAATTAGGATGGTGCCACAAGTGTCTTACTCCAGCACTAACGTGTTCAATGATATTAGGATGGTGTTACAAGGCTTGCTCCACCATAGATGATTATAAGAAAAAGAAGCCAATATTTGGGACTTACACCTAATATTAGAGGATAGGATGATCATATGGAAAGGAATATGATATTGGTGACTTACACTAGATCATAGAGGATTGATATACAAAAATAAGATGATGCCATGAGGGGCTTGCTCCACCACTAATGGATTCAGTGAAGTGGATAGGATGCCATGAAATTGAACTTATATCTAATGGCTATTTTTTTATAAAACCCAAATGAGAGGCAACTCTTGAATGAGAAGATTTAGATGGTTAGGTCATTAAAATCTGAAAAGAAAGGATACCATAGGGGATTTTATACCATTCCTTTAAGGAAGTAGTTTTCTAATGTTTGGGGAATTCAAAACTTATAGACTTTAGTATAAATTTAGGACCAAATCTTATCCTTTGGACCAATTTCCTTTCCATGATTTCAACACATAAAAATAATATATATAAATGATGGAAAGAAAAACTTTTCATTTATTATAACACTCCTCTTTAACACTATCCTTAATAGTAAAACTTAAGATATCATCCATTTATAGGTAATATTTGACAATCCCCTTCACAATCAATTAATTGATAAGATCCTCCTTGGTATACTTTCTGCACCATGAATGGACCTTCCCAAATTGGTTGAAATTTATTACCTATATTTTGATAGGCTAAGATGGGTCTTCATAGAACTAAGACCAAGTCTCCTACTTAGAAAGTTCTTGGACGAATCAACTTGTTGTGAGCTTGAATTATCTTTGCTTTGTATATCTCAAGGTTCTAATGAGCCTACAAACATTAATCTTTTAAATCTTTAAGTTCTTCTAGTCTGAGTCTTGCATTTTGTTCTTCTGTAATTTTATAACTGATAGCTTTACGTAGTGAAGGAAGCTATACCTTCAAAGGGAGAACAACCTCTACTCGAAAAGCTAGAGCAAATGGTGTAGATTGAGTAGGATTTCTATATGTGGTTCTGTATGCCCATAAAGATTCTCCTAACTTTTCATTCCATTGACATTTATTATTATCTAATGTCTTCTTTAAAATTTGAACCAATATTTTATTGAAGGCCTCAACTAATCCATTTGCATGAGGGTAATAGATAGTTGAGTATCTCCAATCAATATTATGGTCTTTTACAAAGCTATTTATTTTTTTACTTCTAAATGATGGACCATTATCTAATATGATTAAATAAGAAATATCAAATTTATATATAATATGGTCTTCGAAAAAGTTTAGAACATGATGAGCTTTGACTTCTCTTAAAGGGATGGCTTTTACCCATTTTGAAAAGTAATATATAGCTATTAATATAAACCTATGGCCTCTGGAGGATGGCAGATCAATTAGACCTACAAGAACAACACACTATAGAGATCCTTTTAAAGAATACATGGTCTGATAGCCTTCCTATTAAAAGGGTTTACAATAAAAAATTTTAAGAAGTTGTTGAGAAAAGTCTCTAATCTCAAGAAGGAAGCTTCATAATTATCATTCTTAAAAGATTAGTCTACAGTAGTGGGAATGAAGTTAAAACCCTAGAAGGTCTTGGAAAAGAAATCTGGGCCAATCTCCACAGTTGATAAAGGTAAATAGCTGATGAAGGTGCAAGTAAAAAATTTGACATGTACTTCTTAGATTCAACAATACAATATATCTCAACAGAAACACCAATTCAAACTTGGATCTAAACTTACTCTAGAAGAGAGTGGAGAGAAGTTTGAGGCCCTTATAAATAAATTATATTCATCTGAAATGGAAGAAATTAAGAAAATATTCAAGAATATCCTGAACAAGATAAAAATTCTTAACCCTAAGAGATTGGAAGAAGTGGGAAAATTGCAATGCCCAACTATTGTCCATATTGCTAGATGTTGGGTCACAAACTTGAAAATTATATCACTATAAGGGAGTGGATTGAAAAGAACATATAATATGGGGAAGTTATGATACCTAAGGAGTATTTTGTATATTCAAGCCATGAATCTACTAAATACGTGATTGGTGAGCTTTTTTCACCCTCTTCAATTATAACACCTAATGATGGGTGGGATGTTGCATTATCCCATGGCTCTAAAAGAATTATGATTAAAGTTTATCATTCATCTCTCCATGTGCCCCAAAGAGTATAAAGTCCCATCCATGTTGATTTGGTAACTCCTAAAGAGGTTAAGAAAATAACTCTAACTGAAGATTCTAAGGAAGCCCAAGTCAGATAGAATTTTGTAGTCTTAGAGAAAGAAGAATAAAAAAATTAAAATTATACCATATAAAGTTGTAATCTCCACTAATGGGGGACCTAAATCTAATGTGTCACTTACTCTATATTATTCTTTTTCATCCCACCTGGGGCTAATAAAGTAATGAATAAAGATTTAGTGTATATCTTATCTATCTTTGATGATGATCCAATTAATAGTTCAAGTAGTCTAATAGAAAATAATTCTCTAGAAATAGAAATAAAATCAAATGAACTAAAAGAATTGCTTCAATATTTTTCTAATGGCAATGCCATTTTCCTTGACATTTAGGGTGCACCCATTATCATAGAAATTGAGATGCCTAATTCTGATAGTTCTTTGAATGAAAATTTAGAAAAAATCAACAATCCAGATGCAAAAAATCCTACTGTCTCTTCCCCTGAAGAAGTTATTCAAGTAAATTTCATAGTGGTAAAGTTCTAACACTGTGAATATCAGCCATATATAAAAGAAAATAAGTCATAGATAATCCTAAAACTTCAATACAACCTTAGTATATATAAGGTCAAGATGTATCTACTCCAAAAATTCTTAAAAGAGACTACAATTTCTTAGCTCATCTCAAAAAATGGCTTGTAAAATTAAGTATTTACAAACCTTTGATCCTATCCAAAGAAATAAGGGTGGCTTTGGGCTCTATAACCCCTCTCCTAGAAATAGATGGCCTAAATATCAAACTCAAGTTTGAAATAATAGATTTGGAGGCTTCTTTTAATGCTCTCCTAGGTAGCCTAGCTTCACAAGTCTAGAATGGTGCCTTCCACCCTTCATTAGTGCATTAAATACTCTCATGAGGGTGTTAAACATTGTCTAAATGGTAATATGCGACCATTCCTAATTCATGAAGTAGGAATATACAAAGAGACCACATATTATCAGCCAGAAAAGTAGGCAGTCTTCTCTAGAAACTTTAAGCTAGCTTAAGAAGAGAAAGAAAAAAGAAAATGTAAATGTAAATGAAAAAAAGGAAAAAGGAAATGTAGAGCATCCTGAGCTTGAACAGAAGATTCATTAATGTTCTGCCCCTCTTGAATAAAGAGGTAGTAGAATGGTTCAATGAGCTATAGGGAGAGATAGAGGATGGCAAAATGAAAAAGTATAAGAAGGTGAAAGGGAGTATAGATCAATAACGATTCCTAAAATACATATTGATTTAGAATTCAACTCAAGGAAGAATCATATTTATTTGAGAAAATAAATAGGCTATAGAATATACAAATATTATTGAACAACTGAAGTTTGAAGTTTCTTTAGAAGTATATAGCGATGAGGATAGGGTCCACATAATTGAAGAAGATAATACAAAAGTTTTCGCCTTTGAAAAATTAAAGGAGTATACATATAATGTAACTCTATCCCCATATCTCAAGATGGTGTAGCTGGGTTGGCAGTGAAAGTCTCTCCTACTCTTAATCTAAATTATAATGCCAATAAATTTGTCCCTTCCACCAACAAAAGTGCAGAAATTGATGTAATCTTTGATGACCAATTTTTATTTAAAAGTAAAATTTCCTTTTAACTTGTATCCTACTTGTATTAAAAATTTTGTAAGCAAGATTAAACAATGTCAACTTCAACTAGAGATGCAACTCAATAGAAAAAAAATGAATGGAATATAAAATACTATAAATCAAAATTTTGAGTAGGAGTTATATTTGATACTCTTTGTCCATTTGATGACAATAATTAATTCTTAATGATAACTAATAATCTAGAGTCTGATAGTCACTTCACAAGGGATATTAAATCTTTTAACAAACTTTATTTTGATACTTCAGATCATTTGGATGACTTTTATGTTAGGGATGCACCCCCTAAACTTTAATAGGAAATTAAATTAATAATAGATTAATTAAAAGAAATAAACTTGGGAAATGAAGAAAACCCTATTTAATTTTCATAAGAACTCTATCGAATGATGTCGAGGAAAATAAAATAATCAAGTTACTTTCAAAGTTTAGATACTATTTTGTTGCTAGTTATAAATAAATGCCCAAATTATCTCTAGATATAGTACTTCATAAACTATAAATTCAACTTGATATGGTTTCTATGCAATAAAAAATTTGACATATATAACTTAAAATAGAACAATAAATTCATAATGAAGTCAAGAAATTAATTCAAGTTGGTTTCATCACAGAAAAACGTTTTTAATTTGGTTAGCCAACATTATACCTATTTAAAGAAATAGTCAAATTAGTATCTACAATGACTACATAGTTTTAAATAAAGCCTATTCTAAAGATAAGTTCCCTTTGTCCATATTAGAAATCTTGGTATATATTATTTCCTCGCATGCTACTCTCTTTTATGGATGACTCATATGGATATGATCAAATTAAAATGGCTTCTGAAGATGAAAATATACATTATTTAAAATGTCGATATTAGTTTAGTGCTATAAGGTTATGTCCTTTAGACTAAAGAATGCTTGTGCAACATACCAATAAGCTATAATGAGGATCTTTGATGAAAATATCCACCCACAAGCAGAGTGTTATATCAATGATCAAATCATAAAGAGTCACAAAAAGGGAAGACCAATTTACAACCTAAGAATTATGTTTGAAGGACTATGCCAGCATAATCTTAAAATGAACTTCTAAAGTGTGCTTTTGGGCATGCTTTAGGGAATTTGTAGGTTTTTTGGTAAGACACCACAGAATCAAAATTGATTCCAGTGAAATAAAAGCAATCTAATCTTCAATAAGCCACCACCTAGAAGTCTAACCTAATAGAGACCCTTTTAAGGCCAGTTAGCATATTTATGAAAATTTATATCAAATTTATCTTGAAGATGATAATTGTTTGTAGCCCTATATAAGAAAGATGTTCATTTATAGTGGGACAACAAATGTTAGAAGGCTTTTGAAAGTATAAAATGGTATTTGATGAATCCTCTAGTGTTGGCTACTACTGTTCCTAGGAAGCCAATAATTTTATATACAACAGCTTTAAATAAATTTTTTTTCTCCTTATTAAATCAAGTTAATGAGGAAGGGAAAAAGAATACACTTTATTACTTGAGCAGATGGTTTCTCCCAACCAAAATGAATTATCCATCAATTGAGAAACATTGTTTGGCCTTGATCTTTGTTTCTTAGAAGTTAAGGAACTACAAGTTATCTCATAAAGTCAATCTCTTTTTTAGAGTAAATCCATTATAGTATTTGATGACCCATCTAACTTTATTAGGAAGATTAACTTGGTGGTCAATGATTCTGTTACAATTTGATATAAAATTTATTCTTCTATATGCTTTAAAAGGATAAGCTCTAGCAGATTTCTTGGTTGCACATCCAGTACCTATAAATTCAATATTAAATGATGTATTACCTAATAAAACATTATGTAATTACAAGTAAATAATAGTTCTACTTGGAAGTTTTATTTTGATGGTGCTACATCTTATCAAAGAGATAAAGAAATGTGAGATAATTCTTCAAAGAATGAATTAGCATAGTGTTCATTTCATAGAATAAAGGCCTGCTATACTTCTCTTACCATTTGTCAGAACCTTTTATGAATAATAAAGCCGAGTATGAGGCACTATTAATTAGTTTAGAGTTATTAATCCTTAATGTGAATAATGAAATCAAAATCTTTGGAGATTCACAGCTCACCATCAATCAGGTAGTAGGAATTTTTAAAGTGTTAAAAGAAAATCTTAAACCTTATCATTAATATACGATGAAGCTCTTCAAGCATATTCTGAATGTGACTTTATATTGAATACCACATGGAAGAAAATCTATGGTGGATGCCCTCGCAAACTCATAAAAGAATTAGCTTGTCCAGAAAAAAAAGAATTCATTTCGGTAGATTTGCAAAGTCTTGAGATTTTGTCACCCATAGATTTAGAATTCATAAATAAGAAATCCCCAAATAAGGTAAAGATTATTCTTGCTATAGATGCTGAAGTGGTAGACTAAAGATAATCATCTATTGATTACTTATAAGAATGCAAGCTCCCTTTTGATAAATCTATTGAAGATCAAATTAAAAGAAGATCCCTATTTATACTTTAGTTAATTGAACTTTATATTAAAGATCATTTGATTAGATATGGTTACATTGTCTTAGTAAATTAGAAGTGTGGAAGTTTATAGAAGAAATACATGCTGGATTATGTGGTGCACACCAATTTAGACCTAAAATGAAAAAAAAAAAAGAATGGGGTATTACTAGCCCTCAATGATAGAAGTCTGCATGAATATTATTGATGTCATCAGTGTCAGGTATACGGTGTAAAGCTACATCAACCACCAAATATCCTACATCCAACCATTACTTCATGGCCTTTTAAAAGCTAGGGTAGAGATATCACCAGTATGATTGATCCTCCATCCTCTAGAGGCCTCTAGTTTATATTAGCAACAATAGATTACTTCTCAAAATGGGCTGAAGCCATCCTGTTGTGAGAGGTTAAAGTGCATCGTGTCCTTAATTTCCTTAAAGATCATATCATATATCAATTTGGTATTCCTTGTTGAATTATATTTGATAATGGTCCATCATTCAGAAGAACCAAGATAAATAACTTTGCAAAATCTCATAAAATTAACTGGAGATACTCAACCATCTAGTACCCTTGAGCAAATAAATTTGTTGGCATATTAAACCACATATAGAACCCTAATTTAATCTATGCCATTCACTTTAGTCTTTGGAGCAGATGTACAAATTTCTTCTCTCCCTCTAGAGGTACAACCTCCTTCTCTATTAAAGTAGTAAAATATAACATAACTTTAGAATAAAATGCAAGACTCTAGTTAGAATAGTGCAAAAATTTAGATGAGAAGTTGTATAAAGAAGGCATGATTCAAGCTCATGATAAAATGGTTCATCCAATAACCTTCCAAGTAGGAAACTTGGTCCTAGTTCTATAAAGGCCCATTTTACCCATCAAAAGTTGGGAGGTAAATTTGAGCCAACATGTGAAGGTCTGATCATGGTGGAGAAAGTTTATTAAGAAAGATCCTTCCAATTGGTTGACTATAAAGGAAATCATAATATGTTATTAGTAAATGATGTTATCTCATATATTATGATGGATAGTATTGCAAAAGAAAAAAAATCAATAAATAAAAGTATTCCTAATATATATAAATTGCTTGAATTTGTTGATGTTTTTACAATAAAGTGGGTGCAAGTGATGAGAGTGGGTATGGAGAATTATACTAGAACTAGAAAATTTTAAATTCCTTGGTGTTTCTTAAAACTCATCCATTCTTAAGGTTTGGTGTAAGTTTTTCCAATGGCATACTTTCCTTTTAAACTTTGGATAATTGGGTAATACGATCCTTGGTACTATCCTGATCTGACCATATAAATCCTTGAAATGGGAGTGACCTCCTAATTCAAACATCCTTAAATCTGCTTATTTGGGATATATCTCTCAATCAAGTAAAACCGTTTCTCTTAAGAGTTAGTGTAAGTTTCCCCAGCAGCATTCTTTCCTTTTGAACATCAGTTGATTGGGTAATCCTATCATTGGTATTATCCTGATCTAACCACTTACATATGTTCATTTCAGAGCAACCACCCATTTGAGTATGCTTAAATCTTCTTGTTTAGGATAGATCTCTCATTCAGGTATAAATTCTTATTCTTGAGGATTGGTGTAAGTTTCCCTGGTGGCACTTCCTTTCCTTCTGAATTTGGTTGATCAAGCAATATGATCCCTTGTATATTCTTAATATAACCATTTAAATCCATTTGTTTGGGACAAATCTCCCATTCGAACATCCACCTTAAATTCATTTATTTGGGATAGATCTCTAATTTGAACATTCATCTAAATCCAATTGTTAGGGATAGATCTCCCTTTCAAGTATCTAAAACTTTTGTTGATTAGGTAATGCGATCCTTGGTATTTTCCTAATAAAACTATCTATATATTTGGGATAGATCTCCCATTCAAACCTCTAGTTAGCCTAAATCTAATTGGCTGGGATGATTCTCTTATCAGATATTACCTAATTAAATCTAACTATATAGGACCATTTCCTTTTGGGTACTTGTTAACTAAATGTCTTAAGATTCTATTGATTATCTCAGTCAATTCCAATATATATGATTCACTTTCAAGTTTGTCACACCTATCAAGGGTCAATGTTTGTACCTCATTTTTGTATGGGGTTAATCCTTCAGTTCACATTCAAACTCAAGTTCAATTCTCCATTCAATTTCTTTCAATCCTTTAGTCAACCATGATGTTAAATCATGTTCAATTCCATAATCACCTTTAGTCAATCTCAATTTAATCATTCAGTCATCTTAAATCATTAAATAATCTTTGATGACCAATTAACATCAATTTTAAATCTAAACCCTAAAAGCCTAAGATTATCTCTTATTTATTTCCTCAAAACCCTAGGTGAAGCCTCTAGACTAGTGTTTAGTCATTTATATATAGGTTAACCATCTTCTAAGAGTCTTTGTAATCATTTTAGAAGCCCCTATGCCTTTCCTAATACTTAAACCTAAAGCATCAACCATACATTCAAAACCATTGAATATTTATAATTCATGCCACTCAACATAGCATCTTAATTCAAGCACCCTTGAAAACCCTTACAAATGGATTAAACATATTCATAATCATCATCATAATGATCTGAATCCATTTGGGTTCATGGTTTATCATGGTTGACATATGTTGAGGTAGTTTGATCAATGGGTCCATTGAACCCTAAAACTCCATCATATGCATGAAGGATCTTGTAAACATCTACTAAATCCCTTTGTTTGACCTTAGACATTTTAAAATCATCCTTGACTATATTATACCCTAATGGACCCTTGATTGAGCTTGGTTGACCATGTTTGGTCACTTTGACCATAAAGGAGCCATGTGAACAAAAACCTTTTAAACATGCATAAATGTTAAACCTAGTTATACTGAAGCCTCTTAAACCTTTCAAACATCAATCCATATATGATTGAATGCCAACGGACCATGGTAGACCATGGTTGACCATGGTTGGCCAAAACCACCTTTGAACCTAAATTGTCCTAAATGACCATTTTACGATATTCATTACATGTCAACCATAGCTTGACCTAAATTCACTTTCAATAAACCCTATTCAACATTTGGAATCCACTTGACCTAACCCTTGGGCTTGTCAATCTTGGTTGACCTAATTAACCTAGGTTGACTAAACTTTCCATAAGGGTTTCCTACATTAATTCAAGTGACTAAGGTGATCCCATGGCCTCCAAACCCCTAAAACTAATCCATTATGTTTCAAGGTTCTACCCAAGTCAGGTTAGTCCTTAGACCCACCTGATTTAGCCATTTGGGCTAACCTAAGCTAACCCAAATGGGTTTAAATAAAAAAAAATCACTATCAATGCCAAATTAAACTCAATCAATGCATGCATTAGATACTTATGGACCCTAAGCATCTACCCCAGAAAGGCTAACCCATGGGCTGATCTTGGTTAGCCATTTGGTCTAGCCCAAGTCTCTAAAACTACGTTCCCTTGAGCAAAATTTAAACCTTGATTGAATTTTTTAAATCAACCCATGCATTCTCTATCACTGGGTCCCATACACATGCCTAACAAATCTCAGGCCATGGAGTTGCCTTATGTGGCTGAAATCATCAAGAATAAAACTAACAGCCATTGGTACATTCATAACAAATTCTCTAATATATCACATAGCTTTAAAACTTCAAGTACACTTGTTTAAAACCTATTGGACCATCCCCAACCGATTGAGCCACCTTGTACAGCCTAGTTTATTTACATATGGATTAGAACATCATATAAATGCTAAAAATTTCTCTGAAGTAGGGTTCTTTTTTTAAAAAAACTCTTCATTAAAGGTTCCCTAATTAATCCCCAAATTCCTTAGAGCTCCAGATCTTATTCTTAGCAAATTCAAATCAACTTTGATGAGCTTACTTTGGCCAAATATCCAATTCTACATCCAATGCTCCCTAGCTCCTAATGTTTGAAGAAGAAGCATTCCTTAGGTCTAGTCGAGTGTGAAGCAAGCAAAACTCCTTTTAATTGACCCTTCCCTAGAGGTAATTTCATAACCAGAGCTTATCTTAGTTAAAATTTGGCCAACTATGAAGAAAACTTCCAATCCAATGCTATATAGCCATTGGAATGAAAGTTCTTATCCATGTGATCCTCTGGGATAAATTTGAGTAAGATTTGTCGGTTGGATTTCTTGGATCCAATGAATATTCATTTATAGTTGAGAAGTTAAATGAAAAGTTGAAGATGAAATCAAGCGTTCCATTCAATTTTAATCGGAGGAGCTATTTTGATTTCATTATATCACAAACCATGCTATTCTTCCCTATAATTTCTAGTAGGAAGATAACCATTCAATCTATGTTTGAAGAACTGAGATTAAGTCGTGTTGTCTGAGGGGGCCCGCTATCCTGTAAGCCAGCAACCAGACAGTGTCACATGTAAAGTCATCTACATAGTTAGCTTCCTGAATCCGTAATTCCCTTGATCCTTGGAATTAATTAACAATATTACTTAAACTTCAACAAATTATTTTTCTAATGGTGGGTTTGTGGGTGCATGAATAGCTAATTTTGTGCATGAAATGAAATATCTTTGAGTCAATTAATTCTTAGGTTTCTCTGGTAATAAAATTGCTCACTAGATACATAAGTATACGTGTCTATTAATGCTAAATTATAATTAACAGTGTTTTTTACTACATATGCACAATTTATTCTTCTAAATAAAAATAAAGTATTTTTAGTTTCTACCACTAATAGAGAATGCAAATAGATGAGGTTATACCAATATATAAAATACATTTTGGACTATGCTTGTAAACAATATTATTTCCTAATAAGACTCTTAAATATTGATGTGGATCAGAGCATGTGCTTCCCTAGATATCTGTCAAGCATGTAGGGTTAAAAAGGAAGCTTCAAGACTTTTCCATTAAACCTAGAAGGTTAAACATCTTAGGTCTAGGTATGCTAAAATTCTATTCTAATATTCCTCCATCAAGGTAATATATCACACTAAATACTAACTATATACATGGTCATTGTATGCATTAATTGAAGAATGGAGGATATTGAAAACATCTATTTTTGATTATTGTTTATTTATTTGATTAATGTTTATTTATTTGATTAATGTTTATTTATTTAATTATTTTTGTATTATTTACTTATTTTATTTATTTATTTCATTTTATTTTCTATTTTTATTCATTTATTTATTTATTATTTATTTAGACATAATTTTATTATAAAATATATTCTAATTTTTTATTTAATTAAATTATGATTTAATTTTTATTTTTAATTTTATTATTTTTGTTTATTTTATCTTATTTACTTATATTTTCATTCATATTTTATTTTTAATTTTTTATTTTATTATTTATTTATTTATTTAATCATTTAAAAGAGGTTTGACTAAACTTTGACTTTTTATTTAAGTTGAAGTTTCTCAGGCTTATCATTTTTAGTAAATTCTATTATTTATTTAAAATTTAATGAAATTAACTTTATATTTTTAGGATATTTACTTAAATAAATATTTATTTATTTATATATGAATTTTCTAAATTTCAACATTTATTAATGAATTTATTTGCTTTGGTATTTGGGTATTTCTATTTTTGTACCAAATCAACTATAATCATCATGAAATCATCACCCGAGGTTAAGAATTACCCAATATGAGATCTATGAAAGTTTGGAGACATTTAGAATTTTATTTAATTTTTATTAATTTTCTTTATTTATTTATTAAATATTCTTAATTTATTTACTATTTTTATTTTTTGTATTTTTTGATATTACTATTATTTTTTTCATTAATTGCTCTAATTATTAGAAGATGTTAAAAATATAGTTTGTATTTTTTTTTAACAATTTATTGAATTCCCTAGATTAATTATATGCTTTAATTTAAGGTTGGCTATCTAATAGAACAAATGGACTCAAGTTGACATGAAATTTAAACGCTATGTCAACACTAACCCAAGGAGTATTCCATATGAATTTGAGAAGCCTTCCAACATTTTTTTATTAATTTCTAAAAATAAATACAACTATACTTTGAAAATTAATTTAAGGAAAACTAGCCCATAGTTTTAGATGCATTCAGCGGCTAACTAACTATGAACTTGCATCTATAACATCAAGAAGTTTCATGAAATGATTTATTATATTTTATTCTTTATGATTTTTCATATACATAGGTCAAAAATTGACCCAATTATTTGAAAGTTTTATATAGGCCATAAGAGAGTTCAATTAGCTTTCAAAAAACTCAATGCAATCAAACACACCCAGAATTACAATCAAGCTAAAATTGAACTCAAGATTAACTTAATTAAGCATGTAACTAAAAAATAAGTCAAAATACTATTCCAACAAACTTACTTAATCTACCCATGCACCCTCTAGCTTTAATTTTTGATCCATTAGATAGGTCTTCGAATTTTGAATTCATAGAGGACTTTTTTACCCAATTTGTATTAGAATATATAAAGAAATCAATTTCTTAAAATTTGGACATTAATTTGAATTTAATTAAATTGATTTCACAATCAATAGCTAACTGTGTTGATGCCATATGCCACACATTTTAAAAGGGTACTTATATGATGGCAGGCCATAGTGACATAATGGCATTGATAATAGTCTTTTGATCTAAGATCAGATGGCTAGGAGTAAAAGTCCCAAATTGCGAGCTTGATCAAATAGTTTTGATTCGACACAATCAAGACCATTCCATTATTTTAAATGGAATGGGTGGTCTTGATTTTGTCTTCTATCTCCTGCAACTAATATAAGTCATCCACTTTTTTAGCAATATATATTCAATTCACTGAACCGTTCCCTTTCAAATGGATCTAATAGGATATAGGAATAAGAAACCTTTGATCCAATAGGTGGATCACCTAGATTAAAGGTTTCTTTTATAAGAGACCACCCCCTCACCTAATTAGCTCGGGTTGGATAATTAGCTCAATCTATAAGGTTACTGAGAGGACTTTTGATTGAATCACACTTGACTAGTCCTAAGGAATAATTCTCCTTCAATCAGCAAGAAGTGATGGCCCCTAGATTAGAGTCTAAGTTTTAGCCAAAGAGGGGTTATCATAGCTCAATCAAATTCATGCTTATGGCTCATTGGGAGGCTGGGGAAACTCAACGAACACTAAAGAACATCACATAAATTAAAGAGAATAAAAATTAGGAACCTTCCTTTAATGGATTCGAGGGTATATATAGGAATTTTAGAAATGAACCTAACTAAAATTTTTGCCACCCTTAGACATATTAGACTATTAGGTCAATTAGGGATGGTTCTATAGGATGCCAGCAAGTGTTAAACTGAAAGAGGAAGCATATGGTGAGATATCAACTACATATATCAACTACACTAATAATCGATCAATCTATTTCTTGGAGCTTCAGTCTGGTTTGGCATGGCTATGGCCTAATATTGGTTGGGCATGCTTTTGGAGTCCAGAGGAAGGAAGTTCATGTACAGGTCCGGACTAACTTGGCTCATATAGAGATATGATTCACTAAAAGGTCATTTTATGAGCTTGGGTTAGCCAATTTGGTTAACACAAGATAGACCAAAGCTAGATCACGAGCTAGGCTTATTGGGGAAACTACAGGGAATATGTATGTAGGTGATACATGCACTAGTTTGGGAAAATTTCACTTAGAGAGTGAATTAGCTCAAAGAAACCATTTTGGGTTCACTTGGGTTAGCCAAATAGCTAAACTAGGTGGGTCCAAGGGTTGGCCAAGCTAGGGCAAGCTCTTGATGACCTAATGGAACTATTTGAATGCTTTGGGGTTAAGGCTCTACTAGGGTTTATTGATTTTAAAGATTAAGGCCATATGGGACATTTGGTCAAATAGGTTGAGTAGGCCTAATGGATGGCTCCAATAGGTTGATATTAATTTATGTGATTAATTGGAAGTGGTTTGAGGGCATGTCATAGCCTATACATAATGAAATACATGAAATTCTCATTTAGCTCAAAATGGTCTTTAATTGTAATTTTGGCAACCATGGCCCATTATAGGCTCCAATGCACACAATCATGTTTGAGTAGTTATTTGAGAGGTTTAGCATGCATTGGTTTGGTGTAGATTGGATTGTATTCAAGAATTCATGTAGTAGGTACAAGTTCATCCATATGGTCAACATGATCATTCTTTGTCAACCATGATCAACCATGGGTCCAATTGGGTTTATGCTTGCTTAATGAATATTGTAGGAGGCCTACGGATCAATCCTAGGGTTTGAGTTGAAGTTTGAAAAAAAGGTTTCATGCATATGATCATGATTTAGGGTTTAAGGGTTCCATTGGCCAAATTTGGTTAACCTAAGTCAACCATGGGCCCTAATGCATTCAAATCATTCCAATGAAGCCAAATTTGGTTAACCTAAGTCAACCATGGGCCCTAATGCGTTAAAATCATTCCAATAAAGATTATGAATAAGTTTAAATCATTTTCAAGGGTCTATAAGGAGGTTTGAGCCAAAATGCCATGTTAAGTGGCATGGTATGCAAATATATGCAAGTTTTTACATTTAAGGTTTTATGGTTTTAGGTTTAAGGTTTGGGAGATGATAGGCCAATAAGTGATTAACCAAATAAGTTTTCAATGGTTTCTCCTAGGGTTTCTACTAGGTTAGGGATTCTTATTGAAAGTAGATTCCTATACCTATAGAGATTGAGTTGAACATGATGATTGACCTCATACAAAAATGGGGTCAAGAAGTATGAAGGATTTAAAATAATATAACATGATTTATACAAAGAAGATTTACTCTTGTGTTCATATCATTCTAAACATACCATAAGCTAATAGAATTGATTTAGCTTGCCATTGAAATTAAAATAAATAAATTATTTTTGATTTCAATGATAAATAATAGTATAATTGGAAAGAAAAGGATAAATATCACTAGGAAGTTCTTATAAGCATAACTACATTCTCTTCTTGGCACTAAACATGACTTCTCTAACTTATAATCACTCTCTCCTTCCCTCTAGACTATGCCTAAAATTGAATTTCAATGAAGAAATGGCAAACATCCTCAAAAACATTGGCCACACTATTTATATTTAATAACTAAAACTAACTCTAGGATTATGATGATGATAGTGGCAGTGATGCAGTCTTCTAAAATGAACTAACATCATGGTGCTGTTGAAGTCTACCATTCTGATGCCCTAATTAAATCAACGTAACATTTCCCTATAGTAATTGAATTAACTACTGCATCATGGTGCTTAAGTGATTTGGCATGGGGTGCCCTAAAAAACACTATGGCTTTGATGCAAACTAGTGCTGACGTTTCCTTTGTAGTGGTCCTTGCTATCTATCTTTTAGTCAAATTTAGGGTTGAATGTCTTGGTGGCCCAAAGTTTGGCACTAGGCTTTTTTTTGTGGCTTTTAAGTAAATTTTCTTACAAAAAATCATTAAGAAAGGCCTTTTTAAAGCAAAAGAGTATAATAAAAACTATAACAAATATTTTATAAAAAAATCCTCCAAACTTAAAAAATCACTTATCCTCAAGTATTCCTCATGCACTTTTTAATAGATGATCCAATGTTGCTAAAAGGTAACCCTGAAATTTAAAAATTTAACAAAATACTAAGTTAATGATGTTAATTATAGTATTTGATGCTTAATAACTTTAATTAATCATATAATTCCCCTTAGCTTAATTCTCCCTTAGATCCCTCAGGTAGAGTTCAGACTTTCAAGTACCAATTTTTTATATTTAAGTAGTTAGCTTTTTCCTTATATTTCATTTCTTTTTTTCTTTCTTTCTTTTTCTTCTTTGTTGTTCTTTTCTTTTTCTATTTTTATAAGTCCTTAATAATATTGAATACCTATTTGTCTCTCCCGTTAAGGTGGCCCAGTTTAGCTCCATAATTACATGCTTTTAATGGACCTTCTAATTAATCTAAATATTACATTTTTCACTAAATCTTTAGTCAATCAATCCTAAAAGAATTAATTAAGATCTTAAGTGTGGTTTATAAGTCTTCTTTGTTAAGAATTATTAGCCTTAATGGTATTTATGAGTTGATGTTATGGTTGTTTAATTTTTATTATTTTCCATCTTATATTTGATTAATCACCTAAAGTTTTCCATTTTTCTAATTTATAATTAATTCAAAACTTACAAATTTAACAACTATAAGATACAAATAGAAATAGTATTACATATACTTAAGACTAATTGAAAAATAGGTAATAAGTTTTGGTTTGCAGAAGGGAATAACATTTATTGTCATTAATAAAATTAAATATAAACCACCTACATTTAAAAAAATAAAAAATAAAAAAAACAATAGAAAATATATAAAATACAACTCAAAATTAAAAAGAAATAAACCCTCTTTCTCTTTGCATTATCCTCCTTCTCCTCTGCTACTTCTACTGCTGCTAGTCCTAACTCGAGACACCTATAAAGTTCATAAATAGAGGTTACAGGGAACATTATTGATCTAGACTCTATAACAACATGCAGTTCCTAATGTTACAATCTAGGAGGACAACCTTATATTTTGATAATTACAAACTTTTTTAAATTTTTGTTTAATTTCTCTATATATTACATATTTTTTGTGTGCATCACTAACATTTTAGGTTCACCATACATAAGATTATCAGAGAATCAGAACTCAATAATGTGTTATAGAGTTCAGGATTGCTTAAAGGTGTCTTTAATTTTATTCTTTCTTGAGTAAATTAAGTAAAGAGGTATATGCTAGCTTAACAATCATGCACACAGACATAGGGGGAGTAAAAAAAATATTTTAATTATTTTTGTTAATCATACTGTATGATCCAAATCATACTATACAATTAGTTGAAATAGAAATTAATTAAAATGTTTAATTTAAATGCAAAAAATTTTTGAATTATAACTAATTGTATAATATGAATACCACATCGTACTGGATAATCAGCTATAACCAAAAACCTTGCTGTCAAATCTAACTTACTTAAAATAGGCAAATTAAAATTTTTAAATTTAAACTATTCATACTGTATGAATCATTGTATGTTCTTTTAAATTATTGTCTAATTTAGGTCAGTTAATTAAGGAATTAAATTATGAATATATTATAGATCGTACTGTACAATCACTAATTATATTGTATGAATCACACAAGGACACTCTAGATGATGTTAGGTTTGTCCTATATAATCTGATGTTTAATTTGAAGTAATTGTCATGTATGATCATTTATTCATCCTGTACGATTAGTGGAGAAATTGAATTGGTCGTATTGTTCAACTAGTTGTCATACAATATTAATAATGGGGCAATTAAAATAATCATACTATATGATCCCTTTATCATACGGTATGAACAAAGTCATTAGAATTAAAAAAAATTAGGGTTTTTGGAATCTTATAATATAGACTTTTTTATTAGACTTTGTAAGAGTCTTTTGCAGTCTAAGGATGCGAGTCTTCTGTAAGTGAGGGTTTGAAGAGAGGGTCTTGAGTAGGGGAGAGAGTGGTGAAGTTATGAGAAAGGGAAAAGATTATTATGGGTTTAAGGGAGTTTTTAAATGGTATCTCCAGCCAACATCCACCTTTGTTCCCCTGCGAGTAAAGGTTTATCTTTATGGAAACTCTATGAAGAATCTCTTAGTGTCAAAGGGCTTCTGGCTACTCTGCCACACCGAGGAAGGTGAAAGTGATTGGGCTACTCCACCTCACTAGAAGACCAAAATTGATTGGACTACTCCACCTTACCGATAGGGTGAATGGGATTCGACTACACCACCGCACCAGGTTGGTGAAAGGAATTCAGCTACTATACCACACCGGGTGGGTGGAAGTGATTGTGTAAGGCTTCTCCACCTCACCATAGGGGCTAAAAGAGATTCACTAATGATTTAGTGTAATACTTAGAAAGGATGCCTGTATGGAGTGGATGTAGGTCATATTGACCAAACTACTATAAAATTATATTATGCTTGTTCTTTTTCTTTCTGTACTTTACTTTCTTGCACTTTTAATTTTTGTAAATATGGGTTGAGCATTATTATCTTTGAGATATAAAATCTTTGTGATTGTTTTGATATTTAGTTTTTGTTTGAAAAGAAATAAAAATAAGAAAATAGAAAATAAATAAATATTTATTTTTCTACAAAAATCAAAATACAAAAATTAGTGTTTTTTCTTGCTATTAGCTTTCACATTTTTAAAGTTTGAATTTGGTTGTATAAATTTCCATAAGATTTTTTGAAAAAGATTTTTAAAAAATTAATTCACCTCCCTCTTGGTTTGTTATTCAATAGTTCAAGTGATTTAAGAACCTTCCATTAAACTTTCAATTGGTATCAGAGCGTGTTCTCTTAAATTGTGATTTAAAAATCTAGAGAAAGATCCAATGACACAATTTAGAAATAAAAATAGTACTGAACGGTATTCAATTACTCGTTCACCACTTTTTGATAATATCTTATTTGACTTTTAGAAAATTCATAGTTTTACTTTCTTACAATTAATTAACTTTTGAATGTGGCACATGATACAAGTTGGTTATTTTGTTCCTTCTCGTATTATGAATAGCTTAGAAATAGAAATCTCATTTACTGAATGGAGTATAGTTGATAGGGGTTAACTCAACTAAATTTGAAGTGTTTGATTTTTTTTTATTCCTTAAAATCTGAAGATTATATTCATGTATCAACATATACTATTGGCAAAGAAATTTGGAATAGGTTGTGCATTACTTATAAAGGCACTAATGAAGTAAAATAATCCCATTTAAACTTACTATTCCATGAATATGAAATCTTCCACATGAAACCTAGCAAAACTATTTCAAATATGTATGCTATGTTTACTAAGATATTCACCTCCTTACATGCTCTAGGTAGAGAACTTTCAAATTCTAAAAAAGTAAACAAAATACTATGTTGCCTACTTGATTTTTTTTTTATGCCAAAGTCGCTACTATTTTTTAATTAAAAGATTTGAATCTATGTTATGTTGACAACTTATTGGGCTCTCTCATTGCTTACTAGAAAAATATGAGTAAAAGACTTATAAATGAGGGTGATAGGAAAAATAAGAGAATCGTGGCACTGAAGGTTGAGGACACAGATAACAATAGCTCAGGAGCTGATGAGAATGATGATATAGCCTTGATGATCTGTTAATTTAAATGTTGTCTAAAGCACAAGCATAAGCATTGCCATGATAGGAGAAAAGGTAAATAAATTAAATTCAATAAGTTTTCTTATAATATAGTTTGATTTAAGTGTAGGAAGCCTGGTCATGTGAGGTCTGATTGCCCCAATCTAAAGACTCACCCTATTAAAAAAAAGGGTGAAGAAAAGTTCAATTCCATAAAGGGAAAGCAGAGGATGCAAAATGCTTTCTAGGCAAACTAAGCTTTAGACTCCTAAGAACCAGAACCAGAATAAGAGGTAACAAATTTATGCTTGGCAAATGATAATAATAAGAACTCCCATCAGAATAAGGTATGTGAGCTATCCTATGATAATTTTTTTTTTGAGTAAATACATGTTTCCTATAGGAAGTTGAAAAATTCATACAATTTTAAAACAGAATTTTTTGATTTAAAATAAAAGCATGATATTTTAGTTATAGAGCATTCTACCTTTAAAGTTAAGCACATTGTATTTGATAAGGAGTAGGCTTCTCTATTGGATGAATTTGATAAATTAAATGAAATCATATTGAATTAACAAAATCACATGATTCCTTGAAAGATGAGCATATTTAGTTAAAGAAAGCATTCAGGGAGCTAGAAACACTTGCACTAGAACCAAACAGTAGTGAGCATGAAAATAAAAATTTCAAGTTACAAGTTATAAAAGTGCAAATGAACATTTAATAAATAAAATAAATGTACTTAAAAATAATACACATAGGCCTACACTTTCACTAAAGCCACAGCCTAGGACATGGCATGCATCACATATCCCTATGAATATGCATTACCCCCCATATAGATTAGTGAATCCATTTCCAAGGGTTAGGTGTTACTCTTGTGGAATGTTAAGACACATTACACTCACCTACACTTTACACTTTAGAATACACCTAGTTTGGAGGCCTAAAGTATAACAAGCATAACATTCATACATCAAAGTATAAGGCAAGACCCAAACCAACTTAGGTTCCTAAAACTAATATTTGATTGACTTTGTATGAATGCTCTCACAAGAGATCCAGTGAGAGCATGTGTTACATAGATATTTGCTACTCAAGGTATATAATAGAAGATCTAAAGAGTTTATCATGTTGGAGGCAAAAAATGGAGGAAAGGTGACCTTGGGAGAAAACCCCACTAGGAAAGTAATAGGTTTGAGTATGATTTGTAAATTAAATGGCTTTATTATTGAAAACAAACTTTAGTAGAGGGCTTAAAATATAATATGATTAGCATTAGTCTACTACGTAATAAAGGTTTTGACGATATATTTTTTTCTAAAAATTACCTTATTACTTTGAATGGGAAAACTATTTTTGAAATTAAGAGAATTAATAAGTTTTACATGATTGATTTGAATTTTATGAATACTTCTAATGAAATATATTTTTTTAAAACTATTTTAGATAAGTCTTGGCAATGGCATAGGTGATTATGTTGTGGTATATGAATACACTTAGGAAGATAACTTAGTAGGATCTGCCTAGAGACATTCCCAAGTTAGAATTTACTAAGGAGCATTTGTATGATGCATGTCAGTTAGGAAAGCAGCCTAAATCTTCATTCCATTCTATTAAGGAGATCATCACCACTAGACCACTAAAAATTCTTCAGATGAACTTATTTGGACCTGTAAGTACATCCAGTCTAAGTGGTAAGAGTTTTGATTTTTTGATTGTAGATGACTACTCTAGATTCACAATGATTATGTTCTTAGCATATTAGAGTGAGTCATTTGATGAGTTTAAAATCTTTTATTCAGAGGAAGCTAGTTGTTTAATCTCTACAATACATAGTGATCATGGTGGAGAGTTTGAGAATGAAAGATTTGATTTATTTTTAAAGAACATAAAATTGGTCATAATTTTTCTACCACTATGACCCCAAAATTGAATGGAAAAACTAAAAGGATTAATAGTACATTGGTATAGGAAGTTAGGTTAATGTTAGTAAAATATAGCCTACCTAGATACTTTTTGGTAAAGATAGTAAATACTGCCTGGTACATACTGAATGGAATAAATATTAGGTCTAAGTTGAATAAAACACCCTACAAACTACTTATGGGTAGGACATCAAACTTATAGCATCTATATATATATATATATATATATATATATATATATATATATATATATATTTAATTGTAAATGCTTTATGCTTGTGAATGGTAAATTTCATTTAGGAAAGTTTGATTCTATGATAAATAAAGGAGTTTTGTTAAGTTATTTCTCAGTAGGTATACCTATAGGAACTTTAATAAAAGAACCTTAGTTATAGAGAAATCCACCCATATGGTATTTGATGATTCAAATATGATGATGAGGTTGAGATTACCCATGGAGTAGAAAGTATAAATCTATGAAATAGAAAAGAACCTCAGGACCTTTTGTCTACAGATTGGAGATATTCTTCTAGTCAACCCATCTGCAGGGGTAAGAATAAGGCAAGGTCATAGGAAAGAAGTCAGTTATACTGCATTCATTTCCATGATAGAACCAACTAGTGTAAATAAAGCCTTGAATGATGAATTTTAGATCTTAGCCATGCAAGAAAAAGTGAATCAATTCCTTAGGAATGATGTATGGGAGTTGGTTAGAAGAACTAAGGATCAAAATATAATTGGCACCAAATGAGTATTAAGAATAAGTTAATTGAATCTAGGTTGATGATTAGAAATAAAGTAAGGTTAGTATCTATAGGGTATAATCAAATAGTGGGTATTGATTTTGAGGAGACTTTTGCTCTGATAGTTAGATTAGAAGCCATTAGACTCCTATTAGCATTTGTATGTTCTAGAGGATTTAAATTATACCAAAGGATCTCAAGAGTGCATTTCTAAATAGAGTTATTAAAGAAGATGTGTATGTAGAACAATCAACGGGCTTTGAGAACTCTTTATTTCACAATCATGTTTATAAAATTAAGAAAGCATTGTATGGGTTGAAACAAGCACCTAGGGCATGGTACAAAAGACTTAACAACTTTCTTCAAGATAAATAATTTGTTAAGGGTAGTGTAAACTCCACCTCATTCCTTAATAAAGTTGGAGTTGACTTACTTATAGTTCAAATTTATACTGATGATATACTTTTCAGATCCACCAATAAAAATCTATGTAATGATTTTTTTGCCACTATGAGCAGGGAGTTTGAAATGAGCATGATGTGTGAGCTAACCTATTATCGTGGGTTTAGTGTAAAACTATGAGAAGATGGTACCTTCCTTAGTCAAATGAAATACATCTAATAAATATTGAAAAGATTTGACATGAAAGATTTTAACAGTATAAATATATCTATGAGCTCAACCATCTTGTTTGATAAAGATATAAATGAAATGTTAGTAGACTAAAAGAAATATAAGGAAATAATAGGATCACTTCTTTACTTGACTGCTAGTAGAAAAAAATCATATTCAGTGTTTGAATATGTTCTAGATTTCAGGCTGATCCTAAATACTCTCATATGATTGCTTTAAAGAGAATTCTTAGATATTTGATAGCACCAAAAACTTAGGCAACTGGTATCCTAGGTATCGCACCACCTTTGACATTATATGATATTCAAATTCAAGCATTATCGGGTGTAGAGTAGATATGAAAACAACATCTAGAACTTGCCAATTCATAGGTCAATCTTTAATTTCCTAGACTAGTAGAAAAGAAAATTTTGAAGCCCTTTCCGCCACTGAAGTAGAGTATATAGGTGTAGGAAGCTATGTTGCTCAAGTCTTATGGCTGAAGCATTAATTCTTTGACTTTGGACTTCCTGTAGGCACCATACCTATTATGTGTTATAATAATAGTGCAATTTATATTTTAAAAGTCCAATCCAACATTTCCATACAAAATATATTGATATTAGACATTATTTCATTAGGGATCTGTAGCAAAGGGTAAAATAGAATTACATCATGTGGATACTAAAAATCAACTAGTAGATATCTTTAACAAACCCCTAAACTATGTCACATTTAGCACACTTTGGACTAGACTAGGTGTCATTTATATTCATGCTTGGAAAAATTGGGGTAAATGTATGATTAAGTATGGTTGTTTGTTTGTTTTATTTATATTATATATTTTTATTTTTGTCAAGTTTATTTGTTTCAGTTATGCATTATGTTGTTTATGTGTATGCTTTTACTTATGGAGTTTTCCCTGATCATCACTTACAAACCCTAGATTTTTGCTCACATTGAATAGTATAATATACCCATCATATTGTATGATACATGTAAGATTCGACCATTGGGCACAATTAATTATCATATTAACTTCTTTAGACAATCAATTATTACTGATCATACTGTATGAATTACTAATTTACTGTATGATTTTTTTAGTCAAAAGTCATACCAATGACTCCATAGGATGATCAAAATTACATTCATTATACTAGATGATCCTTGGTCATACTATATAATTTGAACATTAATTGTATGTTCCCAATGCAATATTTTGGCTGGACATTATTGTATTGTATAAACCACCTATTTTACTGTACAATCGACCTGAGTTATAAAAGAGAGGGTAATCCATTCATTTTCTTCACACCTTCACTTCCCAACACATACTCTCCCTCTTAGCTTTCATGGCTCCAAAGCACACTAGGGTTGTTCTCCATCAAAGGTGGATGATAGGTTCTAATATGAGGAGCATGATAATGCGTATGCTTAATGAAGGAGTGCCTCCATCATGCACTCTAAAGTCTGAATCAGGCAAATCTTTCCTATCAAGTACTTGAGTTATTTTTTAATTCACCTCTTCAACTCATCATCTATCTTGCTTTTCCCTACCTCAATGAACTCCTACTTGAATTCTTTACTAATCTATGCATTACTTCTCACTACATCACTTTATAATCTCAAGTTTGTCAATGCTAAGTCACTATCACCCAAGATAACCTACATGTATATCTCCACCTTTCCAATACCGATCCATCTCCACTCTTCATTTTAGGATCTTTAGACTTCAACTAGAGCACAATAAACACAATTATTAGGAACTCCCCTTAACCTCAGCATCAACTTTTAGTGAGTTCTCTAGTCTTGAATGAACATGTTTTTCAGCACGTTCAATAGAATAATGTCATACCCAACACTGAAAATTGAATCAATATCACTCCTCTATTATCCTTGGTCACCTACTACTGCATATCTCACAACCAATTTAATGCATGTGATATGATTCTTAGGAAGATAGAAAATCTCACCACCATTAGGAATCTATGAGCCCATAGAAGGCAAAACTTAGCCCTAGGAGACCTCATTTGATATGTTCTAGAAAATAAGTATAACTTGACCTTTCTTGCACCACCTGACCACCTACATATGTTCTTCATTGACAGCTCCTTTTATATCATATATAATGAGCACCGTCGAGCCCTAGTAGATACATTCGTGTCTAAGGAAGAAGCTGAAGCAGGCGAGCACCCATACATCCTGCCCCTCATATTGGGTATCATTATCCTAAGGATGCATGGATGGATCAATTTACTTTACTTGAGCTAAAAGTAGATTCACATATTAAACTATCCATTCAGCACTAGGAGCAGCTCCACCAGCAGCACTAGGCTGACCGTGAGTGGTTTAGTGATCAGTTTGTTGTCATCCATCGCCACTTCAAGCCACCATTGTAACCACCTGATCAGGGAACTTCCTATGAGTAATGTCATTTTATGATGTGTATCTTCTTCCTTGTTATGTATTATGCTTTGTACTATTATTTTGTGTTAGTGTTAGTCAATCGATCTCCTTTTTTATGATGTCAAAAGGGGAGTAGGATGTTGTTGGTTGTATAATTTATTTTCATTACTGCCATTTGTATTTCTTTATTTTTATAACATATTTTGATAGTGTTATGTTATCATTAAAAATAAAAAAAATAATTAAAATTAAAAAAATTCTCTTTATTTTTTAAGGAAATCACTTAACAAGGGGTAGAGCTTAACAATAATTTAAAATTAACTTGCAAGTTTAACCAATGATATTTGTCATTATTAAAAAGGAGAGATTATTACAATTCAGGAGTCTGAACATATGTTTTGATGATTGATGATTACAAATATTATTAAATTTTTGTTTAATTTCTCCTGCTCTATCTATTACATATTTTTTATATGTTGTACTAACATTTTAGGTTTAGAAAATATAAGACTGTTAGAGAATCTAAACTCAAGAATGAGTTATATATGTTAGGCTTATTTGAAGGAGTTTATAATTTTAATCGTTCTTTAGTCAATTATGTAAGAAGATGTATGCCAGCTTAACAATAGTATACACACATAGGGGGGGTGAAAAAGAAATATTTTATTTTTTTATTAATTATGTAGTATGATCCAAATCATACTATACAATTAATTGAAATAAGAATTAATTAAAATGCTTAATTTAAATGAAAAAAATAACTTTGAATTATAATTAATCATATAGTAGGAATACAAAAGTGTATTGGACGATCAGCTATAACTAGAATCCCCACCATCAAATTTACTTTACCTAAAATAGGAAAATCTAAATTTTAAATTTTGAATTATTCATATTGTATGAATCCTTTTGTATTGTATTATCTTTTAAACTATTCTAATTTAGGTCAGTTGTTTAAGGAATCAAATTGAATCTGAATTGATTATAGATCATACTATATGATCATTGATTGTATTGACACTCTGGATGATGTTTTGCTTATCATGTATAATCTGATGTTTGATTTGAGTTAATCATATTATACTATTGTTCATTCATCTAGTATGATTAGTGAAGAAATTGAACTTATCATACTATACTACTATTCATCATATAGTATTAATAATAAGGTAATTAAATTAATCATACTGTATGATCCCTTTATCGTACTGTATGAACAGAGTCGACAAAATTAGAAAGTTAGAGTTCTTAGAAGCTCATTATATATACTTTCTTATTAAAATTTGTAAGAATATTTTGCAGTCTAAGGGTGTGAGTCTTTTGTAACTGAGGGTTTGAAGAGAGGGTCTTGAGTAAGAGAGAGACAGAGAGGTGAAGTTGTGAGAGAGATAAAACATCCTTGTGGTTTTAAGAAAGTGTGAGAGGGAATTTTTACACGATTGGTCCAACCAATGTCAACCTTTGTTCCTCCATGAGTCAAGGTTTGCCTTGAGAGAAATTCTATGAAGAAACTTTTGGTGTCCATGGGCCACCGGCTACTCTGCTGCACCGGAGAAGGTGAAAGTGATTAGGTCACTCTACCTCACTAGGAGAGTGAAAGTGATTTGGGCTACTCTGCCTCATCAAGAGGGTGAAAGGGATTCGGTTACTCTGTCGCACTAGATTAGTAAAAGTTATTGTGTAAGGGGTTCTCTACCTTACCATGGGGCCTAAAGGAAATTCATTAACTGTTTAGTGCAATAATAGGAGAGGAGGACTCTAGAGACTAGATGAAGGCTAAGTTTACAAAACCACTATAAAATTATGGTGTGGTTATTCTATTTCTTTCTGCACTTTACTTTCTTATACTTTTAATTTCTTCACACATGTGTTAACCGTTATTATCTTTGTGATACAAAATCTTTGACATTATTATGAGATTTAGTCTTTATTTAAAAAATACATAGAAATAAAAAAATAAAAAATACTTATTTTTTATAAAAATTAATATACAAAAATTAGTATTTGTTCTTACTATTAGCATTCCAATTTTAAATTTGAATTTAGTTGTTTAAATTTCATAAAGGACCTTGAAAAAGGATTTTAAAACACCAATTCACCCCCCCTAGTGTTCCATTCTTTAGTTCAAGTTGTTTCACAACCATCCATTAAACTTTCACCTAAATATTCCAACTAATTCTCTGTTGAACTCTAAAACATAATTGTACTACTATTGCTACATATCCATCATATAATCCATGTGGTGGATCATGCCTTACTACCATTGTCTACTCCCCTGTATATAACTATTTATACCAGTAACCTACTCCCTGAGATTGGACTCCTAGTCTCCTAATATCCTAGGGGCTATAGGCTTATGTTGGCTGGGCTGGCTACTTCCCTCCCCAACTCTCCTAAAAGCTACCTTAAAGGATAACATTTTATTCATGGTAATGCAAAAATGAGGAAAAATTGTTCCTTCCTAGGTTCCCCTAAGAATCTAACCTATATACAAAAAAAATAAATAAGGGTGGGATGTTCAATTCCAATAGAGTTGGTACCCCTAATCATGTAAAGGAGGGGCTGATAAATAACTTCCCCTATATCATTAGTATGGCCCATCTAAATTGCATAGTTTAGAATGCCCAGCCCAGCCCTTTATAACCTCACTAATGTTTATACTTGGAATTAACCTCATCAAATGAAGAAAGTTAACTATTTTATCCCCCTTAATCTTCCATTAGACTTTAGAATTAAGGGTAGTTAAGGCTTTTATGATCTCATTAAAATTTATAGGGGCATTAAAAAAAGTAGTGTAATCATCAAACTAATAATTTTGGGTGCCATAGACCCCATTCATAGTGACACTATCAAAGGGTACCCATTCCCCCTCATAAAGGCCTTATTGTCTTAGGCTTCTTTTGCATTGTTTGATTGAAAAAGTACAGTTTAAAATTTTAATTTTCTCTAGGAAAGTTTAATTGCTTGAATTTCAATCTTGAGATTAAACACATCATTATAAACAATATGTTACCCCAAGAGGCAAATATATTATTCCCTAATGGATTCAATTTATAGGATTGAAAATTTATCCTAGTTATCATAGTCAAATTTAGGAAAGAACTACATATGACCCCTGAAGGTCAAAATGATCGTTCAATCAGATATTTAACTACAATAATTTTGGATAAAATATCATTAATTTCATAATCAAAGTTACGATAGTGATTGTTATATCCTTTCGAGGAAAGAATATAGCAATTGTTATCTATTATTTAAAGATGGCGATAATGATTGTTGATTTTACATTGAATTTTCCTAAAAAAAGTTAATTGAGATTTTGAAAAATTTTAATTTGGGTTTCTAAATCTCCTATGAGTGCAAGCCCTCGTAGTTAATTACATTATCGGTAAACTGAGTTTCCTACGAATACTCTCGATTAAAATAGTGATAAAAATTTTATTTAAGGATTTTAAAGCTTAATATCAAAGGAGGTAAGGATTGAAAATTCAACTAGGATTGGATCAAGTTTGAACACTTATTTCTAGAGTAAAAGAAGGAAGGGTAGGAGGCACCTGAGATTCTAAAATAATTTAGAAGTGCCTCAGTCTATCCTAAGTGTTGGGCTTGAATTTGATTGAAAGATATTTAAGTTTGAATGATTGATTTTATTAGAAGTTGGGATTAAATTCCCAGAGGGTAAGGTCTTATAACCTGAGCCTGCCTTAGAACCTAAGTCTAAATTAGGCACTAAAAACTAGTAACCTGAATCTAGCTATTGCAATGCAAGATCTGGACTTATCCCTGCCTAGATTGGGGAGCCAGCTAAATCATCTAAATGATTTAAAACCATATGTCTAGTCACTTATGAAATAGTGGATAGGGATGTTGTATTATGTTAAGTTTAAAGAAAGTGGGGCTGATATCTAGAGCAAATCCTAACTAACCCCTTAAAATATGTTGGGTATTTGATGCTTAAGGTAAATGCAATTAAGTTTTAGACTCAATTTAATTGACAACTGATGTAATATATGCTAGTTGACTTAATAAATGCTTAAATCAAATATGAAGCAATTTTAAAAAGTCTTTAAAATAAGTTTTTTCATGAAATTCATAGATTCCCCTTGACAAATCTGCACCCTCATAGGCCATGTGGTCTGCTAGAACCCGCAGGCGGAGAGGTGCCTAAAAAAAGGAAAAAATAATATAGTAAATATGTTATGAGAACTCCAAACAGACCCAGGCTTACTTCTTAAAACATATGATTTCTATGTGAATTTGAAAATTTTAATTTTGTTTAAGTAAAAGAATTTTGATGTTCCCTCACGAGCCTCTGATCTCGTTCCAGGCTAAAACAAAGATCGACATGCAAGAGCTCCAAAAAACTATTAAAAGCATACAATCATGTATCGTAATCAACATCAAATAATTAATTAGATAATTAATTAAATAAATAAAATGTCCATAGGCAAGTGCCTTTTAATATTACAACCCAGGGTCTGCAAAAAGTAAAGTGGCCAGGTACCACTAACATTAGCCTGTATTCTACTCCTAAGACATAAGTGACTTTAAGAATGGGTCTTCTCATTCTTCACTTCCTCAGCCTTTTACGAGCTCCTTAAATTCATCAGGTCCATTTATCCAAATAAAAAGAAACTCCCCTTTAAAAGGGGTATTTTCTTTTCTCTTTGGATATATGAAATTATCCCAACTTAGGCTTCCAAATGGAGGAAAACCCTCTCCTAAGGGATGTTCTCTCCTCTTTGGAATCTAGGTTGGATACTTATGTATCCCCTCTCAAATATCACTTTGAATTATAACTCAATAAATTTAAATTATATTTAATGAAAATTGAAAATCTAGACTCGGATAACCTGCAGGGTTATCCTAAGCAGTTAATATTAAATCATCCCAAGTAGTTGATATAATGAAATTTAAAATGCTCAAACTAGTCACACTTGGCTATGCTCTTTTAATTTTTAAAGGAGGACTTAATATTTTAGAGCACCTGCAGAAATTTAATTAATTTAAATTTAATTTTGCCCCATTTTATTTCAATGCCCTGTATGAGCATAGCCACCTACATAAGATTTTATCAGCATTTAAACCACCCCTAACCTAAGGATAAATCTAACGCCCATCAATCACATCACAGAATGCACAAATTAAATAAATAATCACATCAACATTAATAACTATCATGCAGTGAAAGCTTAAAAATCCCGACATATAGCAGCAAAGTAAACACCGGCCTAGACTAAATCAAGAAGTGGTGTCCTAGCAAATCATCTAAGTGTGTGTAGTAGGCTGTGTGGCTTAGATATGTCTTATATTGAGTAATTAGTTAAAGTTTTCTAATGTTTGGATTTATTGAAGGTCAAAGGGGAAATTTGGTTATGGTTCAAATATTAATGTGTTAAGGTTTATTTTAAAATATATTTTTTAAGGTTGATTAATTAAATGAATTTAATTAGTTATAAATTCAATTAATTGGATTAGTTGCTGATTTTAAGGATTAGATTAATTTAAATTTTCTAACAACTGGTTCATGGTGTTGTGCCACCATGCTTGAGGAACAAAGCCTCCTTAGGACACGTAGCCCCGCAGCCCTTAGTAGTCCATCCTAAAAACTTGATTGATGTAGTTAAATTAAGAATTTTAATTTATTTAAATTATTAAAAATTAATTAATTTTAAGGTTTAACACTCCATTGAATCTATTCATGGCGTTGTGCCATCAGGCTTGAGGAACAAAGCCTCCTTAGTACACGTAGCCCCGTAGCTCGGAGTAGTCCATCCTAAAAACTTCATCTCTAGAGTGGTTGTTATGTATTAAGGGGTTTGTTGGATAATCTTAACATTGACTTAACATTTTCTAGAATTTAAAATTCATTATCAAAATTTGGAATTTTTTTGGATTATTTTAATATATTAATTAAGGGATCAAAAATAGACTTTTATATTCAAAGAGATTTCTGAAGTTTTGATATTTTTCTTAAATATTAGACCTTTCAATGAGTAATTAGACTTTGAGTTTACTGGAATTGGATTTTTCTATAAAAAGTTATGAATTTTTAAAATTTTAATTGAAATTTGAACTAAAGTTGACCAAAAAGTTAACTTTTTGATTTAAAGTGATTTTTGATGATCTGACATTTTTAATAAATATTAGACCTTTCATGGAGTACTATACCTTTGAGTTTGCTCAATTTGGAGTTTTCTACAATTTGTTATAATTTTTTAGAGTTTCTATATTTATTTAAATTATTTAATTTATTTACTTAAGGGCTTTTTAATGATTGTACTCCAAATGAATTCCCAACTCCTTGAAATCTACTCCAAAGGTCAGAAATGACCTAAGGAGAAATTCCCAAGTTTTTGGTAATTTTTATAGAATTTTTAATTATTTTTAATAAATTAAATATTAATTTTTACTTAAAATTAAATTATTCTCAAAATTGAAGTCAAATTAAAGTGATTTTAGTTTTATTTGATGAAGGATTGAATTCTAGTTAATTTGGTATATTATTTAAAAGTTTTTGGATTTAATTTGAATTAATTATAATTTTTAAAAGTTTGGTTAATTAATAGATTTTTAAAATTTCTTAATTAATAAGGTTTTGATTATTTTAATCCAAACTCATCCTAAACAATATGAAATTTCTCCTAAAGGTCAGGAATGACCCATGGGACTATTTTCAGGTGTATAGAATTTATTTAGGATTTTTAATATTTTTTAATTATTTTATATAATTAATTGTTAAATTCTACTAAAACTTAAATTAAAGTTAAATTATAAGTCTATTGATAGAGATTTTATTTTTCCTTGATAGAGGATTAAATTTTCGTCAGTTTGATATATTATTTATAATTTTTGGATTTAATTTTGATTTATAACATTTTTTTAAGTTTCAGGGTCTTAAAAGGGATGAATTTTGATTGGTTTAATTTTTTGACCTAATAACCTCCAAATCCAGTAAAATTTTGACCTAAGGTATAAAATATCATTAAGTTCAAAGTTCTGAAGTTCCATCTCTATTGGATATCTGTACAATTTCCTATAAGTTTTATTAACTAGACCTATTTCAGAATTATTTTTCCTAGGTGTCTCTAGTGTTCAAATAGGTTTAAAATTTTGGTCACCTAACCCTGGGACATATGCAAGCATACCACATCAATCAGATAACCTAATTCTACCAAATTGGAGAGTTATGAATTTTTAAAGTTTTGGGTCCCAAAATGGACCCATTACTTTGTAAATTCATCCCATAGCAATCCTTTGAGAATGTGGACCTAGAAAAAATATAGGAAATACATAAGATGCTCAAAAACATTTCACAAAAATTTGGGCTCAATTTGACCACTGGATTGTGATGAAATTACTAAAAATGTATTTTAAACAATCTAAATAACTCACAATCCTGTAATTAAAGCACTTGGATTTTAATTTTAAAAAAAAGTAGGGCTCAAGACCTTTCCAACGAGCCCAAGAACACTCAATGTGATGAAAAATTAGATTTTCTATGAATTTTGGAAGTTCTGGGCATTTCATTAAATGTTTTTTCAATTTGAGCAGAAATGGCGATGACACGTGTGATGACGATACATGGCGTGATTAGGGCCGTCCGATCAAGACTCAGTCCAAAATGTACTAAAAATTCAATTGTCCATAACTTTCAATCCAATCGTCCAAATATAATAAAATTTGAAACGTAGGATCTTGATATCCTAATCTTTCAACCCATGGAATTTCAAGGCTCCATGCATTGAGATTTGGGAGAAATCAATGTTTGAACATATAACATAAATGAAGATAACTTATAATCCAGAAGTTAAATTTTCATGTTCTTGAGCTTGTTGGAAAGTTAGAGAAGTTTTCTAGAACTTTGATGAAGACCTCAAGAACTTTTAATGGTCGGATTTAAATCTACTATTAAAATTCTCCTTTCTCTCTCTTTCTCTCTCTCTCTCTCTTCTCAAGTTGGGTTCTAGAGATTGCAAGCACTTGGGAAATGGCTAGAGGGGCTTTTCTTATATTGGAGAAGCTAAGTTATCCCTGGAATGGGTTGGAGGATACTGGAATTGAAGATTTTTGGATGATAGAGAGTGGAGCCAAAGCTTTGAGTGAGAGTGAGATAATCCCATTCCTTCTAATGATTACTTAGCTTAGATTGGAGAGAGAGAGACTTCAAGCTGCTGCCAACTAACCCTCCCAGCCACCAAATGCATGAGAGCTTGGATTATTAGAGGATTTGACTTTGCCAAGGTGGCAAAGCCACCTAATCCTTCTCTTTGACAATTTTTTGAGTATTTTCACTAGTCAAACTAGTCAAAATGCTTATGTGGCATGGGGGAAGGTCTTATAAGTTGGTTTGATTAATTTAAATAGGGCTTGAGATTAGGATTCAAATTTTGAATGCATGTGTGCGTATGGAAAGAGGTTTGACCAAATCTAGTTGAGTTGACTTGGTGATTTAGTCAAGCTAGCTAGGGTTTAATCCAAAATAAAATTTGGAAATGTTTAGACTATAATTGGGATAGTTTTTGGAATGAATTTGAGGGTTCAAATGATTTGTTTGGCCATTTGAGTTGATTTGACCCATTTAACCCTTAAAGGGTTATTTAGTCAACCTAGGTTGACCTAGTGCTTGGGTTTGAATTCAAGGGGTTTGGTTTGATATTTTGAGTCTGTTGGAGGTGGTCCTAAGATTTGGAGAGTTCAGTTCAGTCAAAAATGACTATTTGACCCTTAACGGACATTTGGGTCAACCTTAGTTGACTTGGTCAACCAGGATGACCTAGGGGCTGGGATTGGGTCCAATAGGTTTATTTTAACATTTGGAGTTGAATGGAAGTGGTTCTATCCAAAGATAAGGTCATTTGATTCAAAATGACTATTCACACCCCTAAGGGATATTTTAGTCATTTTGGGTTGGCCTGGTCAACCAGGCTTGACCAGGGTCTGGGTTTGAGTCTTGTGCACTTCTGATAATGATTATTGGAAGAGTTTTTTGGATTCAATTTAAAAAGGTTATGTTGGAGTTTAGAGGAAAACTCTGAAGTTGCGCTTAAGGGGCAGTTTGGTCATTTTGACCCCTAGTCAACTGGGGGTCAAAATGGGTCCACAAAAATGCATTTTAATGTTCAAAATATGATAATCAAGGGTCTGAATATGATCAAAGGGTTTGGAGAAGGCTTTAAGGTCAAAATCTATTAGGTGGCAGGTCTAGTGGCATAGGCCATAAATATTTGAAGATTTTATATCCTTTGGATTTCAATCAAATTTCTAAGGTTAGAGTCCTCCGATTGAGCTCAAAGTTGGAGGGTAGATCCTAGAAACATGCCTTATCACTATGAAATTGATAGATCATGAATCAGGGATCATTTGACTAGGGTTTGAAATGTTTGAAAATTCACTAGAAAAGGCTTTCATGACATGACCTTTGAACCTTGAATTTTGATTTGAAATCTAGATTTGATTTGGATTGATCTAAGATCTGGGTAGATCTTAGGATTTTGATTGTTCTTACTGACCTCATACAAAAATGAGGTCAACATGCATCAACAAAGAACTCCCTAATAATAGAGACTATGCATGTTGTAACTTCTAAAAAAAATAAATTTCCTAGATCCTATTCACTATTATTTACTTAACTACCCCCCTACCCCAGGACTCATAAACCCTCTCTTAGGGATGCATTGTTTATAAACAATAGCATTATGGTAACTTTCCTCAGTAGCCATGCTCATGAATTTCTTTTGGTCATTAGAGAAGGATGCAAGTCTTTTTTTTTTCAATGGTGTTCTTGGTAGACATTAGAATATACTAGATAAGGGTGCACATGAAAGAGCACACACTTGAGAACTAGATTGCAAGGTGAAATAAAAAATATGCCTACTTGCCTATATACATTGAGTTGTGCCACGACGTGGAGTGTTACAGCATTGCAATACTCTGTCAATTAAATGATCAGTTTGGTTAAAGAAATTATAAGCACTATATCACTACAGTTAGGAGGCCTTGTGATGGTACACTTTGAAACTTGATATAATAGGGATTTGAATGGCCCTCCACCATGTCACTCAACTTGTATGAGGGCTACAATGCATGAAAAGATCACTGCCATGATGCTTCAACCACCCAACTAATGATATTTGACTAAGCACTATAGTGTTTTAGGCTACACCATGTTGCTATATTTATTTCATAAAAAATCTGAGAGCTCAATGTCACAGCTCTATGGGGATGATTTGGTGCTACGATGCTCGATTCCTTCAACATTATGGTGCTCCATTAAAATATTATTCTTTAGAATAGAAATAGTACTATAGAACTTAGGGTTACAATCTTATGGTACTATATTTTAATTTTCTCATAAATGTTCCAATCTTTAAGTAAGGTCTGTCACACACCACAACATCTTTTAAGCACACACTAGATATAACCAAAGAAATTTCTAATCACAGACATAAGCAAAATACATAGTATATCATCACACTCACATAATCACACTACAAATTTGTGTTCCCTCTCAATCAATCCTAAGTTTATAGTCTTCATCCAAGTTATGCTAATCTTTTATTTAGGATGAGCCAGTGCCATTGAACTTCTAAGATGATTTATGTCTCATCTAATTAAGGTTTCAATCTCTATCCATTGAGTTTGAATGTTTGGGTGGTCGTGCTATCCCTACTGCCTATAGCTCCATAAATAATAGTGAATGATCCTGACCACCTAGACCTTAACATCCCAGAAAATAATTTCAATCGTTAGTTAAACATAAGTACCTCCTGCCATATTCCAGTTCTTTCCTGATAAGCTTATGATCATGTTATTTCTTTATTTGTTCTTTATACAACTTATCATTTTTATAAGCAACCATTCTAAACTTTTTCAACTCATTCAAATGTATTAATCTTTTCTCCTTAGCATCCTTAAGATTGTAGTTTAATTCTTTTACCACCCAATAGGTCTTATGTTCCAATTCTAAGGATAAGTGACAAGTTTTGCCAAAAATTAACATAATGGGAGACATTCCAATAGGGGTCCTTAGTGGAGTCCTATAAGCCCAAAGTGCATCATCTAATCCCAATGCCCAATCCCTCCTATTTGGACTTAAAGTCTTCTCTTATATTTTTTTGATCTCCCTATTGCTAATTTTAGCTTGACCATAGTTTGAGGATAATAAGCAATTGCTACTCTATATTTAACTCCATATTTAAAAATTAAACTCTCCATTCTCATATTGCAAAAGTGGCTCCCCCCATCCTTAAATAAGGCAGGCTAATAAAATCGAAAGTATAGAATTTAGAAGAAGTTATAAATCCTCCAAAATGCCATCAATAATCTGAATCATGACATTGACTAATGATGGTATCAACCTCCTCTTCAGGGACACACCAGATGATTTAATCATTGTATTTTCTAAATAAATCTGACTCATCCCAAAATTAGGATGTGATATTATGCATGAATTTTCACCTTGGGGTGTATTTTATGTCAAATGAATCACCTAACTCATAATATAGTTCACAGTGTCAGCATACCAAGGAACACAACATGAATGCAATGCAAATAGATTTTCATCTAAAAAACTTATTAATTTCACATTTATTTTATGCAAGTATTTCCAATTTAGGTCTAAAAAAATGATCAGCTACCTAATTTTTAATTCCTTTTCTATCTAAATTTTTACATCAAATTCATGTAACAAGAGAATACACTTCAATAATCTAGATATAGCAACCTTCTTTGTTGCAAGATATTTGACAGCATAATGCTTAATATATATAATAACTTTGGTGCCAATCAAATAAGGTCTAAACTTATCAAAGGCAAAGCCAATTACCAATTGTTCCTTTTCAATTAAGATATACATAATTTGAATTGCATTTAAAATCCTAGTAGCATAGTATATCAAACATTTTATTAATTCTATGTACTAAGATAGCTCCACCAGCATAATCACTAGCATCACACATTATTTCAAAATGCAATGTCCAATTAGGTGCAAAATTAATAGGTGCAGCGATCAAGTACTATTTAAATTCTTAAAAGCTTTAAGATATTTATCATTAAATTTGGAAGATACATATTTCCAACCAAATGATATATAAACTTAGTTATTTTTGAAAAATCTCTAATGAATATTTTTTAAAAACTAACATGTCCTAAAAAGCTTCTTGTTGTAAATTTGGGCCCAAGTACAGTGATTTTGATGATAACAGACATTACTGGCTCCTTACTACTGCTATTCTTTCTTATCTATTTTGTTTGCTCTACTCACTAATATTTTAGGATCACAAGCTCACTTGCAAGCCAACTCAAGATGGGTAGATTAGGACTGAGTTAGTCTGTAAGTTTAATTCCAATACATTTTTTACCTTTTCTTGAGTCAAATGTACTGTAATGGATCCTGAAGCTAAGTAATCTTGCACACACACACTCAGGGGGAGAAATTTGATGAGTTTGAGAGTTTTTTTGTTTTTGGTCATGTTGTACAGGATGATCCTAAATCATTCTGGATGATCAGTTCAAAATAGAAACCCTAATTAAGGCTTATGTGTCAAATAAGCTTGATTAAACCAAAAAAAAGCTTGATTAAACCAATCATCCTAGACGATACTATCATCGTATAGGATGATATGCATCAATCAAAAAAACTAGCTACCAGATATGACTTAGGCAAGATTTGATAATTAAAATTTTATTATAATCATACAGGACAATTTAGATTGTCCTCGATGATGTGTTGTAATTATGCTTAAAATAATCTTATAATTAGGGATCTAAGTATGGTTAGATTGAATGATCATATCGTACAGGATGATCGTCTATGATCATACAGAATGATTTCTTCTAATCGTCCTGGACGTCCCGAATGATATGTCGGATGATAAACCATATTTTGAACTAATCGTACGAGATGATCGAAAGATCATCTGGGATGATCTGTACATTTTTCTTCTAATCATTCTAGACATCCTGAACAATATATTGGATGATAAATCTAATTTTGAACTAATCATACACGATGATCACTAGATTGTCCGGGATGATCAGTACATATTTGTTGTTCAGATCGTACAAGCAACTCAGATCGTCCTACCTGGATAGGCTGATTTACACTGATCATATAGGATGATCGACAGATCATCCTATCATACAGGATGATCGGCAGATCATCCTGGATGATCTTTATCGGCAAGTTGAAAATTAGGACACTTTTTGAGCCTCCTATTTAAGCTCTCTTAATTGCTGATGATTAAGTCTTTTGCTGCTGCTCTAACCTGAGAGAGCTTAGAGAAGGAGAAGGAGAGTTTGGGAGAGAAAGAGAGGATCTTGTTAGGGGGAGTTTATGAGGGGATTCACAAAGGTTGCTCCAAGAAAGGATTCGATCGTCTTCTTCCTTCTTCATCCTTAGTTCCTTAGTGGCTCTAGGGAGACGATCATTAACATCAGATCTAGGTTCTCTGCCTACTTCAGGAGGGAGTAAAAAAATTATCAGGGTCTTTGCCTACTCCAGGAGGGCGTAAAAGGATTATCAGGTTCTCTGTCTACTCTAGGAGGGAGTAAAAGGATTCCCGTGGTTCTCTACCAACTCTAGGTGGGAGTAAAAGGATTCTGGGTTCTCTGCCTTCACCAGGAGGGTGAAAAAGGATTCAAGGTTCTCTGCCTAACCGAGTCGGTGGAAAGATTTTATAAAGGCTTCTCCACCTTATTGTGGGGGAAAAAGGAGAGACACTAACTAATTTGTGTAATACTTAGAACGAAAGGTTCTGAGGGTAGACGTAGTAGACGTAGGTCAGATTTGACTGAACCATTGTAAAATTCTGTGTGCTCTTTCTTATTACTTTTTTTGCATTTTATTTTCACACTTTTATTTGATTGTTCTGTGATTGAAATTCTAGCTTTTGATATCTGCTTTTGCTTAAGATTTTTTAGTTGTTAAAATATTTTAAAAAATAAAAAGAGTTTTCATTTTTATTTAAGAACTTTTAAAAACACCAATTCACACCCCCCCCCCCCTCCTATTGGTTAGCCTCGGGCTAGTTCTATAGGGTTTAACCAACCTCCTGAACTTTTAAATTTTGATCAATGACTAATCAAGTGGTATCAGAGCGAGATTCATAAAATTAAGTTTTAGATAACTTTTAAATTTTGATCAATGACTAACTTTGGTAATCGCAATATCGCAGAAGGATTTGATAATATTCCTTTTAATTTTTAAAAAACTAGCATGTCTACCTTTATACAATCAATTGATTATCACATGTGGATGTTAGTTAAGGATGGATACTCTGCACCTTTTCATCTTATTAATGGCATTAAAACTAAAATTCCTTTTGCTGAATGGATAATTGATGATAGAGATTTAGCACAACTGAATGCTAAGTGTTTGAACTATTTTTTTTTTTACCTTAAAATTTGAAAATTACATGCATGTCTTTACTTGTTCTATTGGAAAAGAAATTTGGGACAAATTATGTATAACATATGAAGGAACCACATAAGTTAAATAATCTAGGTTAAACATTTTACTTCATGACTATGAACTCTTTCGGATGAAACCTAGTGCATCAATTTTTGAAATACATACTAGGTTTACATAAATTGTTACATCCCTGAATACCTTAGGAAGAGAACTCACAAATAATGAAAAAGTGAATAAGATTTTGAGATTCTTACCTTCTTCCTTTGATGAAAAAATTAATGCCATTATTGAATCTAAGGATTTAAATGTTTATTCAATCGATAACTTACTTGGATCACTAATTGCTTATGAGTAAGGAGTGAACCAAAGGCAGCTTGATGCAGGAGAAAAGAAGAAGGAGAAAACTGTAGCCTTGAAGGCTAATAATTCTAACACTGATGTTTCTGGTTTTGAAGATGATGATATTACTTTAATAACTAGACAATTCAAAAGCTTCTTGATAAAAAAGCAAAAGCATCATCAAAAGTGGAATAAAGGTAAGAATAATAAAAAATTTAATGCTTCATCTAATTTTATTTGCTTTGAATGCAAGAAGCCAGGGCATTTGAAGTTTGATTGCCCAACTCTGAAAGCTCACCCAAGAAAGGAGAAGGGTGAGAAAAAACTAAAGTTCAAGAGGACAAGAAAAGAATCCAAAAGGCTTTCTGGGCAGACTCAGTATTAGACTCCTCTGAAACTGAAGTAGAAGAGGAGGTAACAAACCTGCGCTTAATGGATGATGTTCATAGTGATCACTCTGATCAAGAAGAGGTATGTGAGCTTACATATGATCAATTATTTGATGTTTTTCGAAGAATTCATTCTTCATATAGGAAGCTAAAGAAAGCACATGCTAGCCTCAAAGTTAAATTTTTAAATCTATAAAAAGAGCATGAAATTCTAAGGAAAGATCATTCCACTCTGGATAGTAATCACATGGCTTTACTAGATGAATTTGATTCTTTAAATAAAAATTATCTTAATTTAACTACTTAGCATGATTCCTTAAACATATGGCATGTTGAATTAGAAAAAGAATACAAGTACTTAGATACTCTTACATTTGATTTACACAGTAGAGAGCATGCATTCAAAATGGAAAATTCAATTCTTGAAAGTACAAAAAAGTTTTTAAATGCTTAATTAACTGCCCTCAAGGAAAATAAAAATTGACATGCACTAGAAGATTTTCATAAACAATCAATAAAGCATGCATCCTTCAAACCTAGGAAGAGGCACTATAACCCAAATAGATTAGTAAACTCTTTTCTTGGTGTTAGATATTTTTCTTATGGCATGCTAGGACATATGTCCCATACTTGCACCATTCACCGTAGAGCACATTTGGTGGCGAGATAAAAATTGCAAAATTTATAGCATAGCATATAGGCATCTCATTCTTTTTTCCATCACAAGGCACCCAAATCTATTTCGGTTCCTAAATCTGACATCTGATGATTCTTTAGGTGTGCTCTCATAAAAGGCCTCATAAGAGTATGTGGTACCTAGACATTGGATATTCAAGGTATATGACTAGAGATGCAAATCAATTCATTTTATCGGAGGCCAGGGCAGGAGGCAAGGTAACACTTAGAGATAACACTACCAGGAGAGTGGTGGGCTTAGGTATAATTGGTGATTCAAAAAATTTTATCATTAAAAATATTTTGCTTGTAGATGGACTGAAACATAATCTACTCAACATCAGCCAGCTCTGTGATAAAGGCTTCAGGATAAAATTTCTACCAACCAGCTGCATTATAAGCTTAAATGACAAAATTATTTTGCAAGAAAAAAGGATCAACAATGTTTATATGCTGGATCTAAATTGTTTTAAAGCTGATATTGCTCTTTGCTTAAAAATAATTATTGATGAATTATGACTGTGGCATAGGAGATTGTGTCATGCAAGCATGAAAAGCCTTAGGAAGATCACCCAAAAAGACTTATTGAGAGGTGTCCCCAAACTACCTATGTGATGCCTATCAAGTAGGAAAGCAAGTCAAATACTCCTTCCACTCAATCAAAAACATTAACACTAGCAAACCCTTAGAAGTCCTTCACATGAATCTCTTTGGACCTGTCAGCACTTGAAGCCTAGGAGGAAAAGTTTTTTGGTATGTGATAGTTGATGATTATTCAAGATTTATTTGGGTTAGATTTCTATCTCATAAAAGTGAATCATTCGAGGAGTTTAGATCTTTTTCTATTTGGATTCAGAGGAAACTAAGTTGTGAAATCTTAATCATTCATAGTGACTATGGTGAAGAATTTAAGAATAAAAAATTTGAGTCTTTTTGTAATGAGTAAGGGATAGATAATAATTTTTCATCTCCTAGGACCCCTCAGTAGAATGGGGTAGCTGAAAGGAAGAATAGGACCCTGGTAGAAGCTGCTAGAGCCATATTAGCTAAATACTCACTTCCTAAATACTTCTAGGCAGAAGTAGTGAATATAGCCTGTTCTGTTCCGAATAGGGTAAATCTTAGATCTAAGCTAAACAAGATATCCTATAAAATTCTTAAGGGTAGGACACCCAACCTCTCTCATCTTTGTATCTTTAGATACAAAGTGTTCATTTTGAATAATGAAAGTCTCAACTAGGAAAGTTTGACCCAAAATTTGATGAAGGAGTGTTCCTATGTTACTCAAGTGTTGGGAAATCCTATAGAGTCTTCAATAAAAGAACACTGGTAGTTAAGGAGACCACTAATGTTATATTTGATTAATCTGATATATCTAGAGGGTCTAAAAAAGAAGAAGAAGAGGTTATAGAAGTCACCCATGGAGTAAAATCTGCAAATTTAGAGGAAAGGGTAGAACCTAAAGTTTCACTACCTAGAAAATGGAGATATTCTTCAAGCCATCCTAAAGAATTGATCTTAGGAGACCCATCTGAAGGTGTTAGAACTAGACAAGGACTTAAAAAAGAAGTAAACCACTCTTCCTTTATTTTAATGACAGAACCCACCAACCTAAATCAAGCCTTATCTAATGAACCCTGGATCCTATCCATGTAAGAAGAGTTGAATCAATTTATTAAGAATGATATTTGGGCACTATTTGAAAGACCTAAGAATCAAAGTGTTATTGGAACTAAATGGGTGTTCAAAAATAAAATGAATGATTCTGATGTGGTGATTAGAAATAAGGCAAGATTGGTGGCTAAGGGGTATAATCAGATAGAAGGGATTGACTTTGAGGATACTTTTACCCTTGTAGCAAGATTAAAAACTATTAGGGTACTACTAGCCTTTATCTATTTTAAGGGATTCAAACTATTTCAAATGGATGTTAAGAGTGCTTTTCTGAATGGGGTGAGAAAAGAAAATGTGTATGTTGAACAACCCCCAAATTTAAAAAATTCATAATTTCTTAATCATGTGTGCAAATTAAAAAAGGCTTTATATGGACTAAAACAAGCACCCAGGGCATGGTATGAAAGACTTAACACATTCCTACTAGAAAGAACCTTTGTTAAGGGGAGCGTAGACACCACCTTATTTCTGAAAAAGGTAGGAGATGAATTAATGATTGTCCAAATCTATGTTGATGATATTCTATTTGGATCTTTTGATGAAAAACTGTGAGATGAATTTTCAAAAATAATGAGTAAGCAGTTTTAAATGAGTATGATGGGAGAACTGACTTACTTTCTTGGATTTAGTATAAGGCAGAAGGATGATGTAACTTTCCTTAGTCAGTCAAAATACATTAAGGACATCCGAACGAAATATGAGATGGATAAAGCCAAGCTAATCAACACTCCCATGAGTTCCAGTGTTCAGTTAGATAAGGATTGAAATGAAAAGTATATTGATCCAAAGAAATATAGAGGAATAATTGGATCAGTTCTTTACTTGACTCGTAGTAGACTTGATATTATGTTTAATGGTTATCTCTGTGCTAGATTTCAGGCTGATCCAAAGGAGTCCCACCAAACTGCTATTAAGAGAATCCTTAGATATCTCTTAGCAACTCAAGACCTAGAAATCTGGTATCCTAGGAATAGCACCTCTTTTGAAATTATAGAATATTCTGATTCAGATTTTGTAGGATGTCAAGTTGATAGAAAAAAGTACTTCTGGGACATGTCAATTCATAGGATAATCCTTATTCTCTTGGTCTAGTAAAAATAGAACTCAGTTGCACTATTCACTACTGAAGCTAAATACATTATCTTAGGAAGTTGTGTGGCCCAGTTCCTTTAGTTAAATCAATAAATTCTGGATTTAGGACTTCTTATAGGCATAATTTCTATTCTATGTGATAATACTAGTGCCATCTATATTTCAAAAAAAATCTAATCCAACACTCCAGGACCAAACACATTGACATCAGGCACCACTTCATTAGGGACTATATTATCAAAGGAGACATAGAGCTACATCATGTAGCCACAGAAACCAACTGGTAGATATCTTCACAAAACCACTGGCCTTTGAAACCTTTAGCACCTTAAGAACTAGATTAGGTGTAATAGATATTCATGCTTGAAAATGATGCCTTCTGTTTATATTTCTGCTCTTCGTATTTTATTTTGATTTTCTTATTTCTTTTTGTGTGTTTTTATTTTTATGCTTTTGATTTTCTAATGCTTATTTTTCTTTTGATATTTTAAGAATAAAATTACTATTTACTTCTGCTGATGAACTTACTTTTTAAATGAGATTTTTATCTTATTTTTATTTAGAAACTTGTAAGCAGCGATTGACTCCTTTAAAACAGTTAAAGGAAGAAACATTGATAATTATTTCTCTTCCTCTAACCCTTTTAAGGGTATATTTTTCTTTTTGAATCAAAATATAATTCAAAATTAAAAAGTTGGACTTTGAAATAGAGATCTATTTTATCTTCCTATAGTTATCTATCTCATATGAATAGTATTCCAAATCATTGAATTACTTTTAGGTTTTCTTAATCAGGTGGTTGCATTTATCATATGATTATGATTCTATTTTATGGTTTACTCTTCCTTATATAAGAGAGTGAGCTTCTTTCTCTCTTATATCTGGAAGATAATCTGACAACTGAGAGTCTTTAGAGGTTATGAAAGGATGCAAGCTCACAAAAGATATGAAAAGAGACACAAAATGAGCCCAACATAAAAAAGATGCACAATGTTCGCCAATTAATTATAAAATACATAAAGTGTCAAAAGAAGCACAAAGTGCACCAAATTACTAAAAAAAGAGGCACAAAATGAGCCCACAAAGAAATAAGCTTCCTTCCCTTTCAAACCTTTAAAAATCTTAAAAAAATCCATGTGTCACTTAATATTTTCAAACACTTGAGATTGAAAATCATGATTCTTAGTTCTTTACTTTGCAATACTATTTTATCAAATATTTTCTAGAATGAAGTTTGAAAGGATCACATTTCTTATCCAGTTTCTTCATTTTTGAATTAGATTTTTGTTTAAAAGGAACTTTAACCTGCAAGGTGTCCGAGGTAGGGTTTACAAAATCAAGTTTCTAACCTTTCTAGATTTCATTATTTTTGATTCATTTCTTTCAGGTTTTTAAATAAAAAGTTGAGATAAATTTATCATTTACTGGAGTTGATCAATTAAACAAAACCTTTGTTTTTTTAATGGTTGGTTTTTATCGTATTTTTCATTTTGTTGTTGATTTCTGTCACCACCTCCTCCGCCAAATGATCAGAGTTCTTCCTTCTAGTATGTTAATACTTATGTTTTTTTATTTATACCAATCTTTGGTTTTGTACTTTATTCTATTTTAGTACTTTTCTTTCTTACTCCTTTTTGTGATGTCAAAAGGGGGAGTAGTTTTTGTCTGTTCGTTTGCTTATGCTTTAGTGGAATTTATATTATTTTATTTCCGTTTTATCTTTTATGTCTTCTATTTTTATTTTTTTTTATATCTTAAAAAAAAAAAGAACAAAAAAAAAATTTCTGGCTTTGAAATTTTGTTAGTAATGTTTACAATCATCAAAATGGGGGAGATTATTGAAATTTGGGCCCAAGTACAGTGATTTTGATGATAACAAATATTACTGGTTCCTTACTACTGTTATTTTTGCTTGTCTATTTCGTTTGCCCTGCTTACTAATATTTCAGGATCACAAGCTCACTTATAAACTAGCTCAAGATTGGATATATTAGGATTAAGTCAGTCTTTAAGTTTAATTTTAATACATTTTTTTACCTTTTTTTTAGTCAAATGTACTGTGATGGATCCTGAAGCTAAGTAACCTTACAACACACACTCAGGGGAGAAATTTGGTGAGTTTGAGAGCACTTTTATTTTTGATCGTATCATACAAGATGATCCTAAATCTTCCTGGACGATCAGTTCAAAATAGAAACCCTAATTAGGGCCTATGTGTCAAACAAGCTTGATTAAACCAATCGTCCTAGACGATACTATCATTTTACAGGATGATATACATCAATTAAAAAATCCAACCGCCAGACATGATTTAGGTTAGATTTAATAATTAAAATTTTATTCTAATCATATAGGATGATTCAGATCATCATGGACGATGTGTAGCAATCATGCCTAAAATAATATTATGATTAAGGATTTAAGTATGGTTAGATTGAACGATCATATCATACAGGATAATCATCTATGATCGTACGAGATGATCAGTAATTTTTTCTTCTAATCATCCTGGACATCCTGAACGATCTACCAGATGATAAACCCTATTTTGAACTAATCATACAAGATGATCAAAATATCATCTGGGATGATAAGTACATTTTTCTTCTAATCATCCTAAACATCCCGAGCGATCTGCCGGATGATAAATCTTATTCTGAACTAATCGTACAGGACGATCGTAAGATCATCCGGGATAATCAGTACATATTTGTTGCTCTGATCATATAGGCAACTCAGATCATCCTGCCTGAATGGGCTTATTTACACTGATCGTACAGGATGATCGGCAGATCGAGACTATCTTTATCAGCAAGTTGAACATTAGGATACTTTTTGAGGCCTCCTATTTAAGCTCTCTTAATTTCTGATGATTAAGTCTTTTGCTACTATTCTAACCTGAGAAAGCTTAGAGAAGAAGAAGGAGAGTTTGGGAGAGAGAGAGGATCTTATGAGGGGAGTTTGTGAGGGGATTCACAAAGGTTACTCCAAGCAAGGATTCAATTGTCTTCTTCCTTCTTCATCCTTTGTTCCTTGGTGGCTCTGGGGAGATGATAATCAGCATCAGATCCAGGTTCTCTACCTACTCCAAGAGGGAGTAAAAGGATTGTCAGGTTCTCTGCCTACTCTAGGAGGGAGTAAAAGGATTATCACATTCTCTGCCAACTCCAGGAGGGAGTAAAAGGATTCCTGTGGTTCTCTACCAACTCCAAGTGGGAGCAAAAGGATTTTGAGTTCTCTTCCTTCACCAGGAGGGTAAAAAAGGATTCAAGGTTCTCTACCTCACCAGTGCGGTGGAAAGATTTTGTAAGGGCTTCTCTGCCTTACTGTGGGGACAAAAGGAGAGACACTAACTGATTAGTGCAATACCTGGAACGGGAGGTTATGGGGAGTGGACGTAGGTCAGATTTGACCAAACCACTATAAAATTTTGTGTGCTCTTTCTTATTACTTTTTTCGCATTTTATTTCTAAACTTTTGTTTGATTTGTTCTGTGATTGAAATCTTAGATTTTGATATATGCTTCTGCTTATGATTGTTCAGTTATTAAAATATTTAAAAAAATAAAAAGATTTTTCATTTTTGTTTAAGAATTTTTAAAAACACCAATTCACCCCCCTCTTGGTTAGCCTCGGGCTAGTTCAATAGGGTTTAACCACCCTCAAAAACTTTCACTTCTAACTCCTTTAACATAAGTGAGTTGTAGAAAATTTTATATTACCAAAACTTTAGCCCTATCTACTTCTAAACCTCTCTTTAAAATGTTGTGTCAGCACTATATTTTTTGCAACTATGAATTGACCCTTTTCCCAATTTAGTAACAAACTTGATTCATCATATCTTTTTAGAATAATTGATAAATGGTCCTAATAAGAATCAAAAGAGGTTCCAAAAATACAGAAGTCATCCATGAAGATCTTAATGTCCTTCTCAATTAAATATTGAAAATTTGACATCATACGCCTCTAAAACCTAGTAGGGGCATTACATTATCCAAAAGGCATCATCCTAAAGGCAAAGAATTTATAAGGATTGGTAAAATTAGTTTTATCTTGTTCATTTTGTGCTATAGGAATCTAGTGGTGTACTGAATATCCATCTAAGAAGAAATAAAAAGGGTGTCCTACTAACTTATAAAGCATCTTATCAATAAATGGAAATGGAAAATGATCCTTCCAAGTGGATTTATTTATTTTCCTATAATATATATATATATATATTCTCCAATGGTAACCATCCTAGTTGGTATTAACTTATTTTTCTTATTAACAACTATAGGTAATCCTCACTTCTTTGTCACATAATAGATTGGAGTAACCCATGTACTATAAAAAATGGGATAAATAATACCTGCAACCAACCATTTAAGTATTTCCTTCTTCAAAACTTCTTTCATTGCAGGGTTCAATCTCCTTTGTGGGTTAGCTTTTGGTTGAGAATTTTCTTCCATCAAGATTTGATGCATCCACAAGGATGGAAGAATTCCCTTTATATCAACAATTGTCTAACATAAGGCTTTCTTATATGATTTAAGAACCCTAATCAACTTATCTTTTAGTCTTCTCCTAACTCAACAAAAATAATGATAGGCAGAATTGATTCCTCTCCTAAGAATGCATAACTTAAATGGGTAGGCAAGGCTTTTAACTCTAGAACTAGTGCCTTAGCAATTGATTATCTCAATGACTTTCATAGAGATGATGTAATTAATGTTTCATATCTCTCCCAAAAAACTCTAGTGGCTTTACTAACCTTATAAACAAAATCTCAATCTACCTCTCCTATGCCATCCTTACATAATGAACACTCCAAAAAATAATCTATCAACCACTCCTCCATATAATTATCTACTAAGTTCAGTCTATAATAATCAACACTATAATCCTTAGGAAACATAGACTTCAGGATGTTGAATGTCACTTCTTGGTACTGAACCCTCATGGTTAACTCCCCCTTCTACACATCAATATTGGCCTTTCCTTTGGCTAAGAAAGGTCTACCCTAATAGGTCTCTCTATCTTCCTCTATATCTAAGATGATAAAGTTAACAAGGAAGACAAACTTATCCACCATGACAACCACATCCTCAATCACCCCCCTAGATAAGTAAATGATCTATCTACAAGCAGAAGGGTAATAATGGTTGTTTGTACCTCTCCTAGATCAAGTATCTTAAATAAGAAAAGAGGTATGAGATTTATGGAACGCCTAAGTCACATAGTGCTCTCCCATAAAATTTATCCTATATAGTCATAGGAATAGTAAAATTACTAGGGTTCTTAAGATTTTGAGGGAATTTCTTTTGTAGGATTACACTACATTACTTAGTAAGGGTAGTAGTTTCAAAGTTCCCTAATTTTCTCTTCTTGCTTATGATGTCTTGCTTGAATTTAGCATAGTTCACAATTTTCTCTAAGGCTTCAATAAATGGAATGTTATTGGTCAACTTTTTGAACACTTTCATAAATCAAGAGAATTGCCTATCTAGGCTCTATTTTAATAACCTCTAGGAAAATGGTGGTGGTGGTGGTCTCTCAACAATCTTTCCTGGACTGCAGTGCCTTGCTCTCTATGTTTTAGTCAAATTTAGGGTTAAATGCCACGATCCTCCATAGTCTGAAGTCTCAACACTGCATTTATCTTTAATTTTTGTGGCTTTTTTAAGTAAATTCTCTTCCACAAAATCATCAAGTTAGGTCTTTTTAAAGTAAAAGAGGATAATAAAAACTAAGCAAAAAATTGAAAGATCATGTGAGATGATTAACCTTGTTGAACTTCCTTAGGCACACCAAGAGGGGGGGGGGGGGGGGGGGGTGGGTGAATTAGTTATTTAAAAAAAATGTTCTCAATGAAGTCTTTTTTATTATTTAAACCAATAAAAAATGCAAGTAGAAGAACTTAATAAAAATAATATAATTTTTCTCCTTTGATTTTTGTACCAAAAATAAATGATAAAATATTTTATTTTAATTTTCAAATTTTATTTTCTTTTTCCAACAATAATCAACATCACCAAAGATCAATAGTAAAAACATAGATTTGTAAAAATAATAAATTTGTATGAAATTAAAATGCATGAAAAATAAAATACGAAAAGTAAAGTAGAATGAGCACACCTGATTTTATAGTAGTTCAGTCAAAACTTGACCTACATCCACTCCCTAGAGTCCTCTTCTGGTATTGCATTAAAAAGTTTAATGTCTCTCCTTTAGACCCCACAGCAAGGCGGAGAATCTCTTACATAATCTCTTCCAGCATTAAAAATTTGTACTAGAAGCTTTTTCACCCTCCTCGTGAAGGTAGAGTACCTGAAAGCTTTTTCATCCTCCTAGTGAAGGCAGCAAATATGGAATCCTTTTTCAACCTCCTGGTGAAAGAAGAGAACCAAGAATCCTTTTTCACCCTCCTGGTGCAAGCAGAGAACCTCGATCTTTAGCCTTGAAGCCTTTCTCCTTATAGCTACCTAAGAGACCAAAAAAGACACCTGGAGGAATGAAGGAAGAAGCTTTCATGGAGCAAACACATGAACCACCTCACACTACTTCTCCCTCTCACATAGCTTCTCCTTCTCTCTATCCAACCTCTTGGACCTCACGAAGCTCTCTCATAGAATTCCTTAGTCTTTTCAAAAGACTAATAAAAATGTTTTTATACAAGGCTTTAAAAAACTCTAAAATTTTAATTCAGCCAAAATTATTTATACAGTACGATTGAGCATTGTATAGTTTGATTAGTTCAAAAATCTATTTTGTCAATTATGATTTGAATAGTTTTAGTATGATCTATTCAAGTTTCTTTATATCGATCATATTATATGATCTTTGGATCGTTTGATATAATTAATTTAATGTTCCTTAGACCATACAAGATAAACTTTGGGATGATTAGAAATCTTCTCTGTCATTCATCCAAACGATTGACATCCTATTGTAGAATTAGTTCAAAAATCAAGATTTCATCCAGGATAATCTTCGGGATGATTGAAAATTGTCTCTGCCAATCGCCCAGTATGATTGACATCATATAGTATAATTTGTAATATTAATTAAACCTTGATTTGATTAACTAATGATGATGATTAATTTAGATAAGATTTCAAGTATTTTATAATATGATTTGGATCGTATGGAATGATCAATTTAAAATGCAAAAATTTAAATACTTACCTAAATCTATTTGGCAGCTAGAATTTTTAATTTAAACTGATCATACAGTACGATCTGGTTCGTACAGTATGATTTTTACAAACATTAATTATATAATTAGATATTTTAAATTTTTTTTAGATAGCTGATCATATAGTACGATTGTAATCATATGGTATGATTAGTTCAAAAAAAATTGATCTTCCATTTTCTCACTCCCCTATGTGTGTGCATGGTCACCAAGTTAGCATTCACCTTTTACAGAACTTTGAATCAAGAAGTGCAATATATATATATACATATATATATATATATAAATACAGACTCTTATAAAATATTTTCCTATTCTACCCAATGTTGAGCCCCGAAACTCTTTTCATGATGTATGACGTATCTGAAATGTTAGTACACACAAAATAGATATACAATACAAAAGCTAGGATAAATTAAAAGGAAATCAATAATGTTTGCTATCATCAAAATCACAAGCTCAAGATCCTAGATTGTGATAAAAATTCCACTAATAACCCTACTAAGGATACTTGGCTCACTAAAATTGGCAGGTGACTACTTGGATTTTAACAATTCAAAGAAGCGTTCTTTGGGTCTAAGAGAAATGATGTAGCCCATGGAGGTGGCCCTATCACCAAATCAAGGGGAAGAGCATATGAAGCTGAAGCAACGAAGGAGCCATAATAATTACAAGCAAAATTAGAATTTGAGTACCCATCATAATTAAATGATGTTCTATTCCTAGGATACCAAATTTTTAAGTGTGCTAATCACATATCTAAATACACTTGATGGTAATCATATTATATTCATTTATATCAACTTAAAAATGTGTGCATAGACATATATTAAATATATTATCATGAAAATTTACATTAAATAGTACTAATAAAAACATTCCTCGATGCAACCTTAAGTTAATTAATCTATTACTTATATCTTTATCAGAAGTGTATTTTATGTTATTGAGGTATTTACACCTTTATATCCTTCTATATAAAAGTTTTGAAATAATCTTTTATATATTTAGTTTGAAATAAAATGGTTCCATTCTCCTCTTAGCCTACTTGAAAACATACAAATAAGGTTAGTTTCCCCATCATACTCATGTCAAATAAATGGGTCATAATCATAGAGAACACTTAACACATGGCATCACTTGTTATAAATAAGATGTCATCAATTTACTATAGCTAAGATGTAAAATAATGATTTGCTGATAAATCATCTTGTGTATGTAATTATTTTATTAAATTTATTTTTTAGAAGAAATATACTCAATCTTTCATACCATACTCTTGGAGCTTTCTTCAAAACATATATTGCCTTCTTGAGTATGAGCACATAACCATGATATACAAAGCTCTCATTTCTAAATGTATTCTACATGCACATTATTTTTAATTACCCCTTTTATTAAAGTACTCTTCACATACATATTATATAGTTTAAAACTTCTAAAACTTCAAAAAGTATGCAGTAGCGTAATTCTCTCAAGTTAGAAAATTTATAAAAAGGTCTCCTTAAAATGAATTCTTTCTAACTAAACTCCACTACAACAATTTTAGTTGTTATTTCCTATGAGTGAACCAAAATCACTTAACTTTTTTTATTTATAGTCATTTAGTTACAATTATAATATTATCTAATGTTATGAAAAATAAACCCTATTTATCATTAGCCATGAGATATATATTACTTTTCCTTTCATTGAGGTCTCTTACTAAGAAATTACTGGTAGAATTTAGCTAGAAAAACTTTGAATTTCTTTTTCTTCCTCTTAGTGTCGCCCTTGACATCTAATTTTTTATTTTGGCTTTCATTCTTAATATTAGTGCAGTCTCACTTAATATGGACTAACATTTTATAATTAAAAAAAAAACAAAGTATTTTCCTTTTCAACCTCTTACCTTTATAGTTACCTTTTCATTTGTTGGAAAATAATTTTTTCTTTTGAGAAAGGAGTTGAATTTTTTGGTGATTAATGTCGCATCATCTCTACTTTATTTATCACATTCATTATTGAGTTTTCAGAGCGATTTATTTCCCCTTCTTATTTTCAAGCTATTTGGAGGGCTTTTCCTTATCTATTATTTATGAGCAATCAATGAGAGTTGTAAACGATTAACAGAATAAATAGATAAATTCTTAGATTCATGCATATGTTATTTATGAGAAATCAATCTTAGATTTCATAAAACATTCATTACACACATTTGATCATTTAAAGCAATTATATCATTTTAGTAATATATTGAAATAAATAAAAGATCAAAAAGTAAATGTGTGGAGAACAAAATAGAACATAAATAAATATATTGTGGAACACCATAACAGGCCTATACCTACTTCTTGAGACATCATTCTAATATTTGTTTAACTATCCTCTCCTTAGTTTGTGGACAAATATTTTGTAAAAATAAATTCATTTTTTATTTCTATAACTAAATCTACATAGCTAATATCATACCATCTCAAAAGAAAGAGTGGTGATTGACTATTGTTTTGAAAACAAAATTAGGATTTATTTTTATAATCAAACTCAGCATAGAGAATATACTATTCATCTTGAAAGATAAAATGATATTCAACTACATTTTGAAAATGAAATTAACCAATGATAAACTTTATCTATGTCTAGAAATTTTCCCCATACTCTAGCAAATTATAGTAGGGCAAAATTTGTTTATTGTGTTCTAGGTTCCCCATGGAAGAAAACTCATATGTCTAATTACATTCCAGGATAAGTCATGAGAAAACTCTCAATCAAAGTGGTGACTAAGCTTCTTTAGATTTACAATAGTCTAGATCAAGGATTTAAAATTCGACCTACCAAATGGGAATAGTTCAAAGCCCGAACACTTCTTTACAGAGTCAATGGATAAATGGTGAAGAGTGCTTTATATTCCAAGGAAAACCCAAAAACACTCTAGCCTACTCTAAGGATGGGATTTACTGATTTAGATTAGGATTAAGTTTAGGTTTAAGTTATCAATTTATTAAAAAATTGGGATAATCCTCCCAGAAAGAAAATGTAAGTATTTTGTAAAAGTACATTGGAGTTAGATATGCCTTAAGTAGATAGCTAGCCAATCACTTAGTCACATTTATAAAACCATGAATTTTAGGTCAAATGTATGTAAGGCATATAGTTATTATTTAAGCAGGAATCAAGAATTTTGATTTAGAATTATACTTTAATCAGGGTTTAAGGATATCAAGGGTTTAATTGCACCTAACTAATGTAATTTGAAACAAATTTTACTCTAACTCAAAATTTTTTTATTTGATATTAGTGCACACTAAATGAAAAACTTTTTAAGAAAAATTTTGCAACATAACAGCATTAAACCATAAGGAATAGTGGACTAGCCCCATTGCTTAGGCCGCCCCTTCCTTACCACTAGCATGTGTGGGTATAATGTACATAACATAAACGTAAAATACATTTTGTGCTTATAGAAATTTAAAGTATTAGTATTTAAAAGTATAAGCATTGTAGAATCCCATGAGCCTAAGTATGCATCCAAAAAAAGCACCATGTAATACCAAGCAACATAAAAAAATATGTAGTTTCCAATCACAAACCATTTACAATCAAAAATTGCATGTATGTGTAGCAAGTGTATAAATAATGCAATGTAAAGAAGGAAAGTAACAAGTGCCACCATATACAAACCAATGCCTTTGAAGAGTAAAGAAGGCTAAGCTCCACCAATAACAAGTTTGGATTTCTACACCTATATAATAACACAAGTCTTTACAAATGTAAATTGCTTATTTAATGTCTTCAATGTCTTCTAATCTTTTGGCTCCAGGTATGTATAAGGTATAAAATTCCAAAAGAAATGATCTTTAAAGGAAGAAGAACATTCTTTTGGACTTTTATATTCTACAAGCAATTTATATTTATACTTTTACAACTCTTTATATTTTACAACTCTTTATAAATTTAAAACATTTTAAAAATTTGCACTTTACATTTAAAAAGAAAATGACTTAACTCGTTGCATGAGGTTGTATAGAACATGTGTGCATATTAATGTTTATATAATCATCTAGATGCCATCATAGAGTACAATGAAAAAATAAACACTCACATCATCACATCTACCAAGACAGTATACAATCATAGTAAGTACAAGAAAGTCAACTCCACCCTAGCCTAGAGTAGAGTTGGTTGTCATATCAATCAATTCTCAAGTGTGCAATAGCTTGTGTAGTTCAAAGGTATCCTAGGTATTTTAGTGTATTAATAATGTACAAGTAGAATTTATTTATTATTAGGCAAAAGGATTTGGTCTAAGTTTAAGTTATAATATTTTAGTGTTTTATATTTTACTAATGTATTATAAATAATTTATTTATTTTTTAACTTTACATTTTAAAAAACCAGGATAATTAATAACTCTAAAGTGCTTGAAGGCATCAATAAATAACTCTTAAGATTATAATGAATGCATTTGTTTCATCCCTAAGGATAAAATAAGCACATAATACTTCTATTTAATCCTTAATGATCTCTTTAATTTTGGGTTAAAAGAACAATATTAATTAATAACTTTGAAATGCTTGAATCTATTAATCAACAAGTCATAGGCTTTCAAATAAAATGTATTTGTTTTCCTCCTCAAAGAGATAAAGCAAACACATCATCCATTTGTGATCATTGTAAAATGCTTGATCACAATAAATATGAGTGCTATTTCATTCATACTCATTTAAGGATAAAGCCTATTTTAAAATCAAAACCTTAGGGTTTGATAAAAATAAAAAATGATATTCTAACCCCTTCAGGGGTTAAGAATTTAAACAATGTTTCTTCTGTTGAGAAAAATGATGATGTTAAAGATTCTGTGGATATGGAGGGTATCCCTATTGTTTTTTATTGCAACATTTCTCTCATTGAAAGATGTTTCAAGTACTCCTTCTTTGGAAGTTAATGACACTCTTATTAAACCTATTAATATAATACCTCCTTCTCCAGTTAGCAAGAAAACCTTTGAATTTCTTTTTCTTCCTCTTAGTGTCACCCTTGACATCTATTTTTTTTTCTTTTAGCTTTCATTCTTAATATTAGTGTAGTCTCACTTAATATGGCCAAACATTTTATAATTTAAAAAAACAAAGTATTAGCCTTTTTCAACCTTTTACCTTTATAGTTACCTTTTCATTTGTTGGAAAACTTTTTATCTTTTGAGAAAGGAGTTGAATTTTTTGGTGATTAATGTCGCATCATCTCTACTTTATTTATCACATTCATTATTGAGCTTTTAGAGCAATTTATTTCCCCTTCTTCTTTTCAAGCTATCTGGAGGGCTTTTCTTTATCTATTATTTGTGAGCAATCAATGAGAGTTGTAAACGATTAACGGAATAAATAGATAAATTTTTAGATTCATGCATATCTTATTTATTAGAAATCAATCAGTGATTTCATAAAACTTTCATTGCACAAATTTGATCATTTAAAGCAATTATATCATTTTAGTAATATATTAAAATAAATAAAAGATCTAAAAGTAAATGTGTGGAGAACAAAATAGAACATAAATAGGTATATTGTGGAACACCAAACAAGCCTATACCTACTTCTTGAGACATCATTCTAGTATTTGTTCAACTATCCTCTCCTTAGTTTGTGGATAAATATTTTGTGCAAATAAATTCATTTTTTATTTCTATAGCTAAATCTACATAGCTAATAACATACCATCTCAAAAGAAAGAGTGGTGATTGACTATTGTTTTGAAAACAAAATTAGGATTTTTTTTTATAATCAAACTCAGCATACAGAATATATTATTCATCTTGAAAGATAAATGATATTAAACTACATTTTGAAAATGAAATTAACCAATGATAAAACTTTATCTATGTCTAGAAATTTTCCCTATACTCTAGCAAATTAAAGTAGGGCTAAATTTGTTTATTGCGTTCTAGGTTCACCATGGAAGAAAACTCATATGTATAATTACATTCCAAGATAAGTCATGAGAAAACTCTCAATCAAAGTGGTGACTAAGCTTCTTTAGATTTACAATAGTCTAGATCAAGGATTTAAAATTTGGCCTACCAAATGGGAATAGTTCAAAGCCTGAAAACTTCTTTATGGAGTCAATGGATACAAGATAAAGAGTGCTTTATATTCCAAGGAAAACCCAAAAACACTCTAACCTACTCTATGGATGGGATTTACCTATTTAGATTAGGATTAAGTTTAGGTTTAAGTTATCAATTTAAATGATTGGGATAATCCTCCTAGGAAAAAAATCTAAGTATTTTATAAAAGTACATTGGAGTTAGATATGCCTTAAGTAGATAGCTAGCCAATCACCTAGTCATATTTATAAAACCATGAATTTTAGGTCTAATGTATGTAAGGTAGATAGTTATTATTTAAGCAGGAATCAAGAATTTTGATTTAGAATTATACTTTAATCAAGGTTTAAGGATGTCAAGGGTTTAATTACACCTAACTAATGTAATTTGAAACAAATTTTACTCTAACTCTAAATTTTTTTATTTGATATTAATGCACACTAAATGACCAACTTTCTAAGAAAAATTTTGCAACATAATAGCATCAAACCATAAGGAATAGTGGACTAGCCCCATTGCTTAGGCTGTCCCTTCCTTACCACTAGCATGTGTGGGTATAATGTACATAACATAAAAGTAAAATACATGTTGTGCTCATAGAAATTTAAAGTATTTGTATTTAAAAGTATAAACATTAAAGAATCCCATGAGCCTAAGTATGTATCCAAAAAAGCACCATGTAATACCAAGCATCCTAAAAAAATATGCAATTTCTGATCACAAATCATTTACAATCAAAAATTGCATTTATGTGTAGGAGGTGTATAAGTAATGCAATGTAAAGAAGGAAAGTAACAAGTGCCACAATATACAAACCAATGCCTTTTAAAGAGTAAAGAAGGCTAAGCGCCACCATTAAAGTACGAGATGCACCAAGAGGGGGTGAATTGGTATTTTAAAATTTAATCCTAAACAAGAGTTCTATTTTTTTTCCTTTTTGGATATATATATATTTTTAATTTTCAAAAAGATGATTTAACTAACCAAATGCGGAAGCTAATGATTTGATCACAATTACAATAATGGTGATGAAATTTTAAAATATCACAATGGAATGCTAAAATCAATTTTTCATCAAGCAGTATAGTAAAATTAAATGCACAAAAAGTAAACTGCAAAAAATGGAAAAAGCAAACCATAAATTTTTATAGTGGTTTGGTCAATCTTAACCTACGTCCACTCCCAGAGTCCTCCACTCCGAGAGTTGCACTACTCAAAAGTAACTCTCCTTCTACTCCCACAGCAAGATGGATAAGCCTTTACAAAACTCACTTTAACCTTCCTTGGTGTGGCGGAGTGCCGGACGCTATGTCACCCTCCCGGGGATGGCAGCGGACCTTCTCATTTTTCTCCCTCCTGGAGAAGGCAGAGAACCTTACCTTCTTTTTCTCCCTCCTGAAGAAGGTAGAGAACCTCGAGGACTTTGACCTAGAAGCCTCTATCCCAAGAGAGCTCCCACTAGACTGACAAGGCCATAGGAAGAGCAAGCGTTCAGCAGTGAGATCCCCTCACACTACTTCTCCCTCACACTCAAGCTCGCCTTCTCCTTCCTCTCACAAACCCTGATTTTCTTCAAAAGCTCCCTCTCAAGAGTTCCCTCAGCTGTCATGTTCCTCTTTCTCTATCTTTCTAAAAAAACTTAAAACATTGCTTTTATAATAGGCTTCAAGAAACCCTAAAAAATTTAAGTCACCTGTTACTGTTCATACAGTACGATTAGTTCAATACAACTCCTGTCCAGTACAAAGGAAAATGAACAGTTCATAATTTTTCAACACATCGTACAATAAGATCTAAGGATCATCATGTACGATCTACTTTATTTTTACTATTCATACGGGATGAACCATGGGACGATCGAAAGTCATCTCTATTCATCATCGTGCACTGTGTACTTCATATAGTACGATTAGTTCATTTTCAGTATTTCATCCAATATGATATGAATATCGTACAGTATGATTAGTATAAAAACTATGGTCTCGTCTGGTACGATTACTGGGACCAACAAATTTCATCTCTGTTCATCATACGGTATGATTATTATCATACAGTATGATCATCAACCATTAATTAAACCATAATTTAATTGACTAAGTATGGGGGTTAATTTTAGCAAGATTTTAAATGATCGTACAATATGATTATAGTAGTATAGTATGATTATTTCAAAAATTAAATTTAAAAATCTTACTTAAATTAATCTGGCGGCTAGCATTTTCAAATCAAAGTGAATCATACAATACGATCCGTATCATACGGTATGATTAGTTCACAGAAGCAAATTAATCGTTAAGCCTATTTTCAAATACCAGATCATACAGTACGATTAAAAATCGTACAGTACGATCTAAAAAAATTAAACCTTTAAAAAAAAACTCTACTCCTATATGTGTGTGTATGGTCACCCATTTTGCATATACTCTTTTGTGGCCAGACTCAAGAAAAGAAAAATAAAGAAAATAAAAATTATAGACTTTTTCACATCCTATTCTGCCTAGTCTTGAGTCTTCAGCAATCTTGAGCAATATGTATTCTACCTGAAATGTTAGTACTCACATGCAAAGATAACATCTAAAAAATTTAAGGAAGAATGTAATAATTCAATCAATATTATTTGTCATCATCAAAATCACAGACTAGGGATCCTGGATTACAATAATCTCCACAATTTTGATGATGTCAAATGATGTTTGTTGATAGGCAAGATAAGGTTTTTTTCTTAAGCTCCCCCTCACTAGATAATGGTTTTTTTTTTAATTTTGGGGATGTTGCAAACACACATTTTTTTTGTTTGTGCTATTTTTTTTAAGGAAAGAATACAAAAAAATATATAGGCAAAAAAAATTCCATTTAAGATAGAACATAAACATAAAATATAATTAACTAAAAAAAGATATCAACTTAAATAGACATATTCTCCCCCTTTTGACATCACCAAAAAGAGGAGAACTACACAAACATGAGAATAAATTAGCACAATAAAAAGAACACATCAAACAACGACTAGTCAAAAGATGGATCCTTATCAGGTGATAGTGGTGGTGGCTGAAAGAACTGATGGATGGAGGCAAATTAAAGATCGATCGAGATAAATCTCTCACCAAACCATCATATGTCGTCCTCATTCTGTTGTTGCTATTGTTGGATATGATAGTCAAGTCGAGGTTCGAGTTGATTGAGTCATTGACTAATATCATCCTGAGGGTAGGCAGGGTGGGTAGGTGCAGGTGGTGGTATTGGTGGTGGTGGAGGTCCTCCTGCTGGAGTATCCTCCCCTTCTTCTCAATGAAATAGGATACGAAAGGAGGCATCCATATAGAAGATAGGGGCATTATTGGGTTCACCAAGAAAGGTTAGTTGGTATTTATGGTAAAGAATATATCCTATGATATATCCTAAGGCCCGATTTTATTTCCTACGGGTACTAGGATGTCGAATATGAGTCATGTTTCGGATATAATCTATAATCTTTTGGGTTTCATAAAATTGTGTATTAGACATAATTAGGTAAGGGATGATAGACAAAAGTGGGGTTATGTCTATCTTACCTCCAGCTTTGGGTATGATTGATGTCCTAAGGACGTGCTAGATGATGCAGGCATTCTGAGTTAAGGATTGGACAAGGGCTTGGTGTTGATTTGAAGCAACATTCCTAAGTAGAAAATTAATGGAACTCCAATCAAAATCATTGGTTATTAAGGATTGGGGGTGAGGTCCTTCAGTAGAAAGATCGATATATTCAGTTAAGTCTACTTTGGTAATTTCGACATTCTGACGGAAGATATAAGAAGTCATGATTAACTTTTCTAGGTTGATCCTAAGGTTTGTAAGGAACTCATAGAGAAGCTCAAAATTAAATGGGAAGGCTAGGGTAAGAAGAAATTGAAGTGATGTGTAAGTGAAGAGGCTCATCACCTTGAAGTTAAGTGCGGTTGATTGAGCATCCGAGAATGTGTGACTTTGCACTCTTTAAACTTATGGTAAGCTACTTCATCCCCAATGGAGAGAAAGCGATCGTCATGATGATGAGAGGAAGAGGAGCTTCCTGAAACCATTCATCCATGTTTACTTCCGCCGGCCATTGAGTAGAGAAGATTAAAAAAGTAGAAGTTGGAAGAAGAGTTGAGTGACTGGAGTAGATGAACCATCCTATTTATAGAGTTTTTGGTAGATTGTACAGTACGATTACAAATCATACAGTACAATCAAGGAGTTAATTCGTTTGGACGACCTGTCAAAAAAAGTTGATCAAATCATACAGTATGATCAGTATCGTATTGGACGATCTCAAGGAATTCCATTCATCCTGAGGAGTTGTCAATACGACCTTTACAGAAAAGTATTTACAGTACAAACGAGTGTTCGTACAGTACAAAGTGCAGTTATTATCATACCGTGCAAGTTAAATTAATCCAATCCAGTTTGACACATGGATCGTACACTACAAATAGATGTATCGTACAGTACGATAGGTAATAATTTTATACCAAATAGACTAAATGTTCAACGATTAGTGACACGTGTATCATAAAGTATGAGTAGTGGTTCACACAGTACGATGTGGATACTAGTGAGCTAATCTGGACCGTTAATTAAACAAAGGGCTGTGATCTATGCATTTGTGAAGATCGTACAATACAACTTTGTATCGTATAGTATGATAAGAAGCAAAAGTTGTAGATTTTGGTGAGTCAGTGAGATGTGTGTGTGAAGATCAGGAAATATCAAAAAAAAATTAAATAAATAACAATTAAACTAAAAATAGGTACATAAACAAACACATGTAATTTTTTTTTTTGAATTAAGCATGGATGTCTATAACACCTAGTTTTGTCCTCAGGATGCTAAAGGTATCATAAGCTACTAGTTTCATGAATATGTCTGCCAATTGATCTTATGTAGCAATATTGTGCAATTCTATATCTTCTTTGGCTACATAATCTCTTATGAAGTGATGCCTAATATCTATATGTTTTGTGCAAGAGTGTTGAATTGGATTTTTGGATATGCAAATTGCACTAGTGTTGTCACACATAATCAGTATGGTTCTTACAGGTAGTCCAAGATCTAAGAGTTATTATTTTAACCATAAAACCTGAGCATTATAACTCCCTACTACTATGTATTCTTCCTCAGGTGTCAAAAAGGCTACTGAATTTTGCTTTCTACTTGACCAAACAATTAAGGATTGTCCTATAAATTAATAGGTTTTAGAGGTGCTTTTTCTATCTACCTTACATCCCGTAAAACCAGAATCTAAATACCCTAAGATTTCAAAAGAGGTGATGTGTCTAGGATACCAAATTCTTAAGTTTGGGGTGCCTAGTAGATATCTAAGAATTCTCTTAACAGCCATCAAGTGGGATTCTTTTGGGTCAGCTTGAAATCAGGAGCAAAGGCATACACTAAATATTATATCCGTTCTACTAGCAGTTAAATAGAGGAGTGATCCAGTTATTCCCCTATATTTTTTTTGGTCTACTAACTTTCCATTTGGGTCTTTGTCTAGTTGAATGGTAGAACTTATGGGAGTGTTCATACCCTTAGCATCATCCATTTCATATTTTCTTAGAATATCCTTGATGTACTTAGATTTACTAAGGAATGTTCCATTCTCCATCTATTTTACATTGAATCCAAGAAAGTAATTTAGCTCTCTCATCATGATCATTTCAAACTCGTTACTTATTATTTTTGGGAATTCATTACATAAGATTTTGTCTGAAGATCCAAATAAGATGTCATCTACATAAATTTGAATAATGAGTATTTCATCTTCTACCTTTTTTAAGAAGAGGGTGGTGTCTACACTACCCTTAACAAATCCTCTATCTAGTAGGAATGAGCTAAGTCTTTCATACCAGGCTCTGGGTGCTTGTTTTAATCTGTATAATGCCTTTTTCAATTTAAATACATAATTTGGCAATTATGAATTTTTAAATCCTAGGGGTTGCTCAACATAAATAGCCTCTTAGATTACCCCGTTTAAGAAGGCACTCTTAAAATCCATTTAATACAATTTAAAACCCTTGAAGAAAGCAAAGGCTAAGAGTACCCTTGTGGCTTCTAGTCTGGCTATAGGGGCAAAAGTTTCCTCAAAGTCTATTCCTTCAATTTGGTTATACCCCTTAGTTATCAGTCTGTCCTTATTTCTCACTACTATTCCTGAGTATTCATCTTATTTTTAAAGACCCATTTTGTTCCTACCATACTCTGATCCTTAGGTCTCTTAACTAATTTCCACACATCATTTCTAATAAATTGTTTAGCTCTTCTTGCATTGCTAGAATCCAAAATTCATCTCCTAAGGCTTGATCTATATTTATGGGTTCTATTATAGAAATGAATGCAGAATGACTAACCTCCTTCCTAATTTTATACCTAGTTCTTACACCTTCATATGGGTCTCCTAAGATTAATTCTTTAGAATGATTAGAAGAGTATTTCCAATCTCTAGGCAAATGCTCCTAGGGTTCTACTCTATCTCCTATGGTAATGGTTTCTACCCCATGAATGACCTCTACTTCTTTTTTAAGTTTAGATTCAAAGGTCCTATCTGATTCATCAAATACTATATGGGTAAATTCTTCCACTACTAGGGTCCCCTTTTTAAAGATTTTATAGGCCTTACCTATAGATGAATAACTTAAAAAGACACCTTAATCAGACTTGGGATCAAATTTTTCTAAGGGAGATTTCCCATTGATTAAGATAAATCATTTGCAACTAAAGACATGCAAGTGGAAAAAATTGGGTGTCCTACCCTTGAGGAGTTCTTAGGGTGTTTTATTCAGCTTGGATCTAATATTCATCCTATTTAAAACATAACAAGTAGTGTTCACTGCTTCTGCCCAGAAGTATCTAGGGAGAGTATATTCATCTAGCATTGCCCTAACAGCTTCTACCAAGGTTCTATTCTTTCTCTCAGCTATCTCATTTTGCTGAGGAGTCATAGGGGAAGAGAAGTTATGCTCTATTCCTATCTCTTAACAAAAAGATTCAAACTTATCATTTTCAAACTCTCCAACATGATCACTATGGATTGTTGAGATTTCACATCTTAATTTCCTTTGAATCCATGTGGAGAAGGTTCTAAATTCCTCAAACAACTCACTCTTATGAGCTAGAAATCTTACCCAAGTGAATCTAGAGAAGTCATCTACTATCATAAATCTATAAATTTTCCCTCCTAGGCTAGTTGTGCTAACAGGTCCAAATAGGTCCATGCACAGGATTTCTAATGGCTTAGATGTGTTCACATCTTTAATTGAATGAAATGATGATTTTACTTGTTTCCCTAGTTGGCAGGCATCACATAGGTGGTCCTTAGTGAAATCTAACTTAGATATGCCTCTAACTAGGTTTTTTTGAGTGATATTCCTAAGTATTTTCATACTAGCATGGCATAGACTCCTATGCCATAACCAAGAGTCATCAACTATTATTTTTAAATATAAAGAATTTAAATTTTCAATGCAGTTGAGGTCTAACATATAGACATTATTTATCCATTTTTCTTCTAACACAAGTTTGTCATTTAAGCTAATCATACATTTGTTAGAAAGAAACTTTATATCAAAATCTTTGTCATACAATTGACTAATACTTAATAAATTGTGTTTTAAACCATCAACTAATAGAATGATTTTAATTACAAAATTCTTAGAATTTCTAATGATACCTGAGCCCACCACTTTCCTTGTGGTGTTGTCTTCTAAAGTAACGTTGCCTCCTGTCCTGGCCTCCAATGTAATGAATTGCTTCGTCTCTCCAGTTATATATCTTGAGCAGCCATTATCCAGGTACCACATACTCTCACTAGAGCTTTTGTGAGAGCACTCCTACAATGTCATTCAAAGGTTAGTTTTGGAAATCCAAGTGAGTTTGGGTTCCACCTTATGCTTGAATGAATGAGATGTATGCATGGCTGTGATGGATGCAGCTTAGGTCTCCACACTAGATGTGTCCTATGGTAGATTATGCAAGTACAGGCTATATGACCTAACATGCCACAAGAGAAACACCTAACACCGGAAAATGGGTTCACTAATCTATGTGGGTAATGGTGCCTCTTTCTAAGATTGTGTGATGCATGTAATGCTAAGGGTTTATGCCATTGAGCTAGTGAGGGTGGCGATTTATTATTTTTTAGTGTTATAACCATTGTTCTTAAGAATTCATTTGCACTTTCGTAGCTTAACACTTCTCATTTTAATGCATGCTCATTGCTATCTAGTTGACATGCAAGTTCTTCTAATTCCTTAAATATATTTTCTAGTTTAACATGTGATGATTTCAAGGAATTGTGTTCAATAGTTAATTCAACATGCTTCTTATTTAATGTATCAAATTTATCAAGCAGGAACATGTGATCTTTATCTAAGTGGGAATGTTCTTAACCTAAATTAGTATGCTTTTTTTTATAAAATATTAAAATTAGTGTTAAGACTAGCACGCATTTTCTTTAATTTCCTATACGAGACATGAATTTTTTTAGAAATAATTAATAATTCATCATAAAAAAGTTAACATACCTCGTCTTGATCCAATTGATCAAGATTATCATTAGTCATAAGACACAAAATCATTACCTCCTCCTATGCTTCTTCTTCTGACAATTCTCGGGTAGAGTCGACCTAAAAGGCTTTTTATGTCTTTAGCTTGCCCTTCTTGTACTTTGACTTCTCCTTTCCCTTCTCCTTGGTTAGGTGAGTCTTCATATTAGGGAAATCAGCTCAGAGGTGACCTAATTTTCTGCACTCAAAGCAAATTGTGTCAGATATAACTTTAATATTCTTTGAGCTTTTACTTTTGTTCTAGTTGTTTTGATATCGCCTTTGTTTCCTTTTCAGAAAATTCTTAAACTAACGGGTCATCAAGGCTATGTCATCATCTTCCTCTGCTGCAGAACTATCACTTTTTGAATTATTCGCTTTTAGAGCCAGAGTTCACTCCTTCTTTTCTCCTACATCACTTTTTCTTTGACTCACTCCTTGCTCATACGCAATGAGTGACCCAAGCAAATTGTCAATGAAATAAATATTTAAATATTTGGACTTAGTTATCATAGTTATTTTTTCATCATAAAAACTAGGTAAATATCTCAAGATTTTATTGACTTTTTCATAATTAGATAACTCTCTACCTAGTGCATGCAAGGATGTCACTATCTGGGTGAACCTAGTGTACATTTTAGATACAGTCTCACTAGGTTGCGAAAGAGTTCGTAGTCATGTAGTAATATGTTTAGCCTAAACTGTTTAACCTCACTAGTTCCTTCATAGGTAATACACAATCTATCCCAGATCTCCTTACCAGTAGTATAAGTAGACACTCACATATAGTCTTCTGATTTCAATGGGTGAAAGAAATAATTTAAGCATTTTACATTTAACTATGTAAGACCCTATCCTCATTACTCCATTCATTAAATGATAATTTAGTTTTAATGACATTCAAAAGATGAAACGGTATAGAGTAACCTTCTTGTACCAACATCCACATATGATAGTCTATAAATTAAAAAAATATAGACATGCAAATTTTTTAGAAGTCAAATGGTACATTATCAAATAAGGGTGGACAGGTTATGGAATAACCCTCCACAGTATTACGGTTATCAAAATGTGCCATGGATCGTATGTCTCTAGGTTTTCTAAAATACTATTTTGAAACCCCTACTCCGATACCACTTGAAAGTACAAGATGCGCCAAGAGGGGAGGGGGTGAATTGATATTTTAAAATTAAATACTAAATAAGAGTTTTATTTTTTTCTTTTTGGATATATATATATATATTTATTTATTTATTTTTAAAAAGATAATTTAACTAATCAAATATGAAAGCTAATGATTTGATCACAATTACAATAGTGGTGATGAAATTTTAAAATCTCACAATAGAATACTAAAATCAATTTTTCACCAAGCAGTTACAATAAAATTAAATGGATGAAAAGTAAACTACAAATGGAAAAAGCACACCAGAATTTTTTATAGTGGTTCGGTCAACCTTGACCTACGTCCACTCCCCATAGTCCTCTACTCTGAAAGTTGCACTACTCAAAAATAACTCTCCTTCTGCTCCCACAGCAAGGCGGAAAAGCCTTTATAAAACTCACTTTCACCTTTCTCGGTATGGCAGAGTACCTGACGCTATGTCACCCTCCTGGTGATGATAATGGACCTTCTCATTTTTCTCCCTCCTGGAGAAGGAAAAGAACCATACCTTCTTTTTCAGCCTCCTAGAGAAGGTTGTTTGGTTGAAAAAAATATAGTTTTGAAAATGTTTAATTTTCTTTGAAAAATATTTAAATTTTAATAATTTTTTATTTTAAAATCAAACACTTATTATGAATGATATAGCACCTCAAAAAGTGATCATATCATTCCCTAATAGGTTCAGATTTCAAATCCTTGAATTTATCTTAATTATCATAGTTGAATTTGAGAAAGAACTACATATGACCCCGAAGGGTCAAAATGAGTATTCAATCATATATTTAACTACAATAATTTGGATAAGAGGATCATTGATCTCTTAATCAAACTTATAATAGTAATTGATATATCTTTTCATAGAAAGAATTTATCAATCGCTATTGATCGTTTGAAAATGATAATAATGATCGTCGTGTTTAATTTTTCCAAAGATAATTAATTAAAGTTTTGAAAATTAGATTTTGAAAATTTTGATCTGGGTTTTTAAATCTCCTATGAGTGCAAGCACTCGTAGTTAATTACATCATAGGAAACAAGAAATTTTCTATGAATACTCTCGATTAAAATAGCGATACGAATTTTATTTAAAATTTTCAAAGATTGATATCAAAGGTGATAGGGACTGGAATTTCAAATGAGACTGGTTCAAGATTGAACAGTTCTTTCTAGAGGTTAAAAGAAGAGTGGTAGGAGGCACTTGGGATTCTGAAATAATTCAGAAGTGGCCCAGTCTAACCTATGTGTTGGGCTTGAATTTGATGAAAAAGGATTTAAGTTTTGAATGATTGATTTTATTAGAAAGTGGGAATTAGATTCTTAGAGGTTGAGGTCTTAAGATTGAAAATCTGCCTTAGATTCTAAGTCTAAAATGGGTACTAAAAATCAGTGACCCAGATCCTAACTAAAATAATGCAAATCTGGACTTACCCAGGCCTAGATTGGGGAGCCAGCTAAACCACCTAAATACTTCAAAACCATGTGTCTGGTCTTTATGAAAGAGTGGTATAGGACATTATTCAAGATTAAATTTTTAGAGAGCGGGGCCGACATCTAGAGCAGATTCCTAATTGGCCCCTTGACATATGTTGGGTGATATGAAACTTGAAATAAAAATGCATTAATATTTTAGACTCAATTTAATTTGTTGCTAATATGATGCATGCAAATTGACTCGAATGCTTAAAATCAGAATGAAGCAACTTTAAAATAAGGCTTAAAAATAAGTTTTATCCTAGAGATTGCACAACATCCACTTGACAGGATTGTACCCTAATAGGTCAAGTGGCCTGCCAGAACTCGCAAGTGGGAAGGTGCCTAACAAGGTAGAGAAGATTTAATATGAATGCATAAAAAACTCCCGGTGATCCGGGCTTACTTCTTAAAAGCGTTAGAGTTTCTATGTGAGCTTAAATATTTTAATTTTGATTTTAAGTAGAAAATATTTTAAACGTACCCTCACAAGCCTCCGATCGGGTTCCAGGCTAAATTAAATACGACATGCAATAATCGTAAAAAAACTATAAAAAGCAAACAATCCTAATATCATAATCAACACATCAAACAAATTATTTAAATAATCAAATCAATTAAATGAGAATTCAAACTGAAAGTCCATGTGGTAAGTGCCACTTAATATTATAACCCAGGGTCTGCAAGAAAAGTAAAGTGGTCGAGTACCACTAACTACAACCCGGATTCTATTCCTAAGACTCAAGTGACTTTGAGATTTAGGATTCTTCTCATTCTTCACTTCTTCGTTTTCTTGGAACTCTTTGGATCATCGGGTCCAGATATTCAAATGAAAAGAAACTCCCCCTGAATAGGGGTTTTATCTTTTCTCTTTGGATACTTTGAAAGTCATCCTAATTTGGATCTCCAAATGGAGAGGAACTCTCCCCTAAGGGATGTTCCTTTCTCTTTGGATTCCAAATTGGATGTTTAAACATCCCATTCTCAAAGCACTTAACAGTACAACTCAATTCAAATCGAATTACATTAATTAAAATTAAAAATCTAGACTCGATCCTCTAAGGTTATCCTAATAATCAATAATTATATTTGATATCCCAAGCAGTTAATATTTTAAAATTTTAAAATGCTAAAACCAGTCATGGTTGGCCATGCTCTTTTAATATTAAAGGGGGTTTTAAGCATTCTGAAGCACCTGCAGAAAATATCGTTAATTTTTAAAAGCTTGATTTTATTATGCCCCCTTTAGTTTTAAATGTCCTGTACGAGCATGGCCACCTATATAAGATTGAGTTAGTATAAATCATCTCTAACCTAGGGGTAGATCTAAAGCACAGTCAATCACATCACAGTACTGAAATTAAATAAACAATCACCTCAATATCAATTACTTAAATCTAATAACCAGCATGCAATAAAAACCACGGAAAATCCGACACACGCAAGTGGCAGAAAAGTAAACACCGGTTTAGCCTAATACTAGAGTTGGTTGTCCTAGAAAACCATCTAAAGTGTGTGAGGTAGGCTATGTGGCTTTGATATGTCTTATATAGGACACTTGATTGAAATTGATTGATGTTCTAGTTGGTTGAAAGGCTTAAGGAATTCTAAGTTTGAGTTTAAGTATTAATGGCTTAAGATTGATTTTAAAGTATATTTTTAAAGGATTATTGATTACCACCTTTGTTTCACACCGAGGCCGTGAAGTTTATTTCACATTCCTTGGGGCTAAGCTAATAGCCTCGTAGGCTTGGGTTACCTAGTGATAATCATAAAGTTAAGTGATTTAATTGATTAAGGGTTTGAGAGTTGATAAATTTTATTCAAATTGATTTGTTGCTAGTTTTAATGTTGAGTCGATGTTTTCTAGAATTTTTGATGATTTATTGAATTTTGGAATTTTCTGGATTATTTTAATTATTTAATTAAGGGGTCAAAAGTTGATATTTTGATTGAAAGTGATTTCTAAAAAGTTAATATTTTATTAAAATGTTATACCATAATACGATCAGTTATACTGTAAATATGCTAGATTTAGATTTTCTATATTTTATTATGAATGTTTAAAGTTTTGACTTGATTTTGAACTAGGTTTGACCAAAAGTTGACTTTTTCAAATTTGAATGATTTCTAGAATTTTGATATTTTTGATAAATATTAGACCTTAATATGAGTTGAATGCCTTTGAGTTTGCTTAATTTAGAGTTCATTTGAATTAGTTATGAATTTTTAAAGTTTTGACAATTTATTTGAATTATTAAATTTGTTTAATTAAGGGGCTTTTGATGATTTGAATCTAAATGACCTCTAAACTTCTTGAAATCACCTTCAAAGATCAGGAATGATCTAAGGAGAGATTATCAAGTATTTGAGAGATTTTTGAAATTTTTTATTATTTTTAATTAATTAAATTAATTAAATATTAAATTTCAATTAAAATTAAATTAAGCTTTATTTTAAAGTCCAGTCAAGGGGCTTTTATTTTACATTGATTAAGGGTTCAATTCTGGTCAGTTAGAGGTATTATTAGTATTTTTGGGTTTAAATTTTATTTATTACATTTTCTAGAAGGTTTAAAGGCTTAATTAAGATTTAATTTTGATTAAGTTAATGAAAGAGCTTAATGACTTGAGTTTCTATAAGCTGAGAATGTCACTAAGTTTAAATGGTTTGAGTTTCAAGTCAATAGGATGTGTCTCCTAATTTCTATAATTTTTTTAAGTTTTCTAATCAAGTCCTTAATTATTGTCCTTAATGATCTCACTAGGTTAAATGGGTTTGAATCAATGTTTTGCTAACTCTTGACTCAACATAAACATAAACATGCACAAATATAATAAATTCCTAAATCTGAGGTGCCTTAAAGCTAGGTGGTGTGTGCCCCTAAGCATGCAAGCTTTAAAAGATAATATACATATTTGAAAGATAGATTAGTGAATAATCAAAACAAAATTACCACTAATAACCCTCTCCCCATGATTTCTATCCAAGTAGCTCAACCTATATTTGAAATTTCATAGGTTCCCTCAAAGATTAAAGATTTAAACATATATATATATTAAAATAAATTTCAAAATGTATAAATACATGTATACTTACATATGTAAATATAAGTTTAAAATTATATAATTAAAACTATGATAAAAATAAAAATTTAAAATATTTTGAGAGATCCTCTAGTCTTCAAAGTAATATGAAAATAATCTTTTTTTTTTATTTTCTTTTTAAAATATCTAATATAATATTAAAATATTAATTAAATATTATTTTATTCTAATATTCTTAATTATTTAAAATTAATTAAGATTTTAAACTTGAAAATAATTTTAAATTAACATTCTTAAAATTTTAAAAATTTTAAGATATTGTTTGAATTTTTATATTTTAAAATGAATTTTTTTTTAATTTTTAAAGTTTGAGTCAAGTAAATGATTTTTAAATTAATTTGAAATTAATTAGCATTAAATTAAATCTTAAATACTTCTAAAATTTTAAAGTCATTTAAAATTATTTTGGTTTATTTTTAAATAAATATTTATTAAAATTTTAATTATTTAATTAATTAAAGTTTATTAATATATATATCTAAAATTAATCTATTTTAAAATTAAATATTTAAAACATTTTTTTTTAACTTTAATTTAAAATAATTAATATATTTTATTGATTTAATAAAATAATAATAATATTATTATTATTATTATATTTAAGGTTTATTAATTAAATTTTGAAAATATTTTAATTAATATTTTTAATCAAGTATTGATTAATACTATTTAATATTTAAGATATCTCAAAATATATGTTTTAATTTAAATTAAAATTAATTTAAAATTAGAGTGTTAAATTTACTAAAAATTTTGATCTACAAAACATGATTTTTAAATTAACTAAGAATTTTTTAAAATTATTTTAATGCTTTCTGTTAATTAGAATTAATTAAAACTAACTTAATCCTAATTAACGGATCTAATAACGGTAGCACCACGTGGCACCTTCTGATTGGGCCAGCAAAATCATGACGGCGACGGGGAGGACACATGGCAGCGTCCGGTTCGCGGGCTCAAAACATGCGACGGCAGTGGCATTTAATGCGAATGATTGCCGTCGCCAGCAATCATTGGCAATAAAGGGATGGTGGCGGCGCGGATGAAGTTTTAACTTATCCGCGTCAGCTCCGTCGAAGAGTCGTCCGATCCCCGTTATTTCGAATCAATGGTCTGGATTTCACCGAACAGATGGAATGAACACCGGATCGAATCTGCGGCAGAACGGGACCGCATAACGGCTTGATCTAGACCGTTGATCAAGCGATCAACAGTCCAGAAAATATACACCTTAAAAAGGCTATGGGAATGCCCTAGATGTCATTTTTTGTCTTGTTCGTTCCATCCGGTCCATTAAAACTTATGAAATTTTTAATGTAGATTCACTAGATGAACAGAAAACATGGGGTATGTTTTGTTTGACTTAAAATGCACTTAAATAAAAGCTAAATAAAACTAAGTGTTCTAAACTAGTTTTAGGATTATACCTCAATTTAAAGGGCAGTTTAGACCGCAAATGGGATGGTTGAATATGTAGATTGTCCTCGTACATATCTCCAGTAGAAGTCGTGGTCAAACGAGCTTTGTTCTCACCGGAAAACTAGTCATCGGCAACTTTGATCGGTGGATTCTAGTCGGGAATGACTGAAGGATGTCTAGGAAGCTCAAACGAACGAAGGCTTGGGCTTGGAGGAGCTGGGATAGAGAGAGAGGGCTTGGGTGTTGAATGAGAGCTCTCATAAGGGTTTTCCCCTATTCAAAATTCTCCAGGTAGTTTGGACGACCAAGATTGCTTTGGCTAGGCTCTAGGATGCTGCCAAGTGTAAAGGTGGAATAGCTCTTTTGTCCTCATATGAGCATGTGGGAATGATCCAAGCCATTGGATCTGAATCTAAGGGTTGTGATAGACTTTAGGAAGGTTTTAGAGAAGCCTAAAACTGTTGGAGAGAATTAGGGAAGAGTGGATTAGGTTTAAGAGGTCATTTGACCATCTTTGACTCTTCCAAAGGCCCATGTGGACCATTTGACAAGTCAAAATGCCATATCGACTGATGAGGTGGTATGAACAGAGGTGCTGTTGGAGTGAATCCAAAGGAGTTTAAAGGGTTTGATTGGCCATATGAGCAAGTTAGTGAATGTAGGATGAGATTTGACCAAGTTTCAATGAGTTGACTTGGTCAAATCAAATTAAATTTGACTCAACATTTATTGAAAAGTATTTAAATCACAAAATGGATTTATTTTGAGGACTTAATGAGGTTTGAAAATATTGATTTGATCATGTAAAATAATTTGACCTAAATAGGCCAAAATTGACTGGACTTAGGTTTAGTTGACCAAATCAACTGATGACTGAGTCAAGAGGTCCAATCAATTTCAAATCACTAGAAAGAGTGATTAAGTAAGTTTGAGAAAATTTAGAATTGATTTAGGGTTTGATTGGGTGAAAATAGGCTTAAGGATTTAAAATGGTCAACCTGGGTTGACCAGGTCAACCAGGTTGACCCAGGGCCACAGTCTTGACTTGATGTATTTGAAATAATGAATGGGGTCTGTTAGAAGTGATTTTAGGGATCAAAGAGGTCATCTGGGTCAAATCACCTATTTAAGCCCTTAATGGGATTGGGTCAACCTAGGTTAACCTTGTCAACCAGGTTGACCCAGATTCTAGGAATAGGCTCAATAGATTTGAAATGATATTTGGAGGCCAATAGAGGTGGTCCCAAGGTCTGGGGAGGTCATTTGGTCAAAATGACCTATTTAGGCCCTTAAAGGGTCTTTTGGTTAACCTAGGTTGACTTGGTCAACCAGGTTGACCCAGGGTCTGGTTTTGGGTCTAATAAGTTTGGTTTGATATTTTAAACTTATTGGAGGTGATTGCATTTGATTTGGAGCTCATTTGGTCAAAGATGATTGTTCATACCCCCAAGGGGTATTTTGGTTATTTTGATCCCTAGTCAACTAGGGGTCAAAGTAAGTCCAACAAAATGCATTTTAATGTTCAATGAGTCATAACAAAGGGTATGGAAGTGATTGGAGGCTTTGGAAAAAGCTCCAAGATCAAAATCCACTGGGTGGCAGGTCCAGTGGCATAGGCCGTAAATATTTGAAGGTTTTACAGCCTTTAGAAATCAATTTAGTTTCTGGGGTCAGAGACCTCAGAATTAGTTCAAATTTGGACAGTTGCCTCTAGAGACATGTCCCATCAGTATACAACTGACGGACTCTGAATCAGAGGTCATTTGATTAGGTTTTGATGTGTTCAAAGATTCACTGGAAAAGGCTTTTAAGACTTAGACCCTTAGCCTTGGGTTTGAGCCTGGATTTTTGGGTTTGAACTGGATTTTGAAATTGTATGATTGGATTTGAATTATTCATATCATTTATGATCAGTTGGAATGATCATGATTGATAGGATAGGATTGAAGTTTGATTGGAGGTTAGATTAAGTACTCAAGTCTAGATTAAGCTGGAGATTGAATTGCCTAGGAGTCTAGGCAGATTTGAAACTTGAGTGGGTTTAAAGTCTGGGTTGGTCTAGATTTTGAATAGGTTTGGAGTCAGGGCTGATTTAAATTTGGATTGATATAAGATCTAAATTGATCCTAGGGTTAGAGTAGGTCCTAGGGCCTAAGAAGATCATATGATCTGGAGTCTGGCAAAATCTTAGGGTCTAGAGTAGATCCTAGGGTCTGGAGTCTAGGAGGATCCTAGAGTTTAGATTAACCTGGAGTTTGATTGAATTTGAGCTTAAAATTAATATGTGGTTAAGATTGATTTGAATATGGGTTGACCCTAAAGTCTAGAGTCTAGAGGCAGCCTAGGATCTGGGTAAATCCTATAGTTTGGATAGGCCTAGAGTCTAGAATAATCTTGGATCTAGATTGATCCTAGGGTTAAGATTAATCTGGATTCTGGGTTGGGTCCTTATGACCTCATACAAAAATGAGGTCAACAAAGGCAGAGAATCTTGAGGACTTTGACCTAGAAGCCTCTATCCCTAGAGAGCTCCCACCAAACTCACTAAGGTCGTAGGAGGAGCAAGCGTACAACTAGCTCGGAGCAACTATGTGATCCCCTCACACTACTTCTCCCTCACACTCAAGCTCACCTTCTCCTTCCTTCTATGCTTTAGCCAATAAAAGGAAATCTAGTTCCTTCATCAATAAAATTAAATTGGTGTCTAGTGATTAGACTGAAAATCAAGATGTTATATATACTTCAACTATCTCCCATTTTAAATCTTTACTTGGTGTTTCTAAGAAAGTTGTGACTATTTCAAATGCCCAATTTATTCCTTCTCTCATTTCTAGTTAGGATAACTTTAATTTTTTTAGAGCACCTGACAAACTTGAAGTTTTTACTATTCTTATGGATATGAATAAGGACTCTATTGTTGGTCCTAATGGTTTTACTACTTCCTTCTATCAAAAATGTTGGCCTATTAATAAAGAGGATTTATGTAAATCTATTTTAGCCTTTTTTTAATGGCTTTAGTATTCCTAAGTAGTTTGCTAACACTTATATAACTTTGATACCTTAATGTGAGAACCCAAACAACTAGAATGATTTAGACCTATTAACCTTTACCCTACTTTTAATAAGATTGTTTCTAAACATCTAGCTTCAAAATCGACTCTTATTCTTCCCAAAATTATTTATTCGAACCAGACTAGCTTTGTAAAAGGTAGAAATATTTTTGATAATATTTTGCTGGCCCATAAATTAATTCATGATATTCACAAAAATGTTACTATTCATAACATAATTTTTAAGTTGAATATTACTAAAGCTTAGGAAATATTAACTGATCATTAATTTTTAATAAAATGCATCTCTTTATCTTTGATGATGATAGCATAAATCTGATTAAAAGTATTGTTGAAAATGTTTGATTCTCTATTCATATTAATGGTAAGAGTCTCTTTTCAAGAAGAGTTCTACTTTTTGAGGAATTTCAACCAAGTTATCATTCAAGTTGTGAATAAGGAATGCAATAAGTTAGCAGATTGTTGTGCTAACCTTGCTAGTTCTTTTGGTTTTGTTTGGGATAGTTTAGATTGCAATAACATTCCTCCTTCTTTTGTTACTCTGTTAAAGGAGGAATGTGATAATAGTGTTTTGTTTTAATTTCTTTGTTTTGGTTCAATAAAATTGCATTTAGCATTCTCTCAAAAAAAAGAAAAAATGGTAAGAGTCAAGGCTTTTGCAAATCTATCCATGGAGTCAGGTAGGGGGACCCTTTATTTCTTGCTCTTTATATTATCATTGTTGAATACTTATCTAGAGGTTTGCAGCATAATTTTCTACTTTTAAAAGCATGGCCTTTAGGAATTCATGTGGCTTAAATATTTGTCATTTTTGTTTTGCTAATGATATCATTTTATTTTATAATGGTTCTATAGATAATCTTAAGAGAATCAAAAAACTTCTTAATGCTTTTGAAAAAGAAAGTGATCTTAATTTTAATAATATTAAGAGCACCTTTATTGTGGGTAAGGGTATGTCAATGGGGAAAATCAGTAGCATCAAACCCATAACTAGTTTCAAAAATTAATTTCCTCCTCTTTATTATCTTCGGATCCCTCTTCATAAAGGCCATAAAAGAACTTTCACTTTTCATAAAATGTTTGCAAATATTCTTAAGACATTATCTATTTGTGAATTTAAAAGCTTATCTATGGGAGCTAGGCTTGTTCTAATTAAAAGTGTTTTGCGTTCTATGCCTATTTATATGTTGCAAACTATGAATCTTACCTTAAAAGTTTGTTGTAGACTGGAAAAACTCATCAATAAATTTTTTGAGCCTCTACTCCGAACAACAAAAAGATTTATTGGTCTTCTTGGAATTCTTGTACATCTCATTTTAAGGAGGGTGGTTTGGATTGTAAATCTCATTATGATATAGTTGAAAGTTTTTCATATAAACTTTAATGGAAATTCAAAACTAATAATTCTTTATGGGCTAATTTTATAAATCATATATTTTACAAAAAATTATCACCCTATCCAATGGAATTATGGAACAAACTATGTAAGATTAAATGGTAAGGAGAAATGACTCTTCAATGAGGGATTGGAAATGGGTCCTCTTATTTTTGGCAGGTTGATTGGATTGGTATGAGGTTTCTTGACTCTTATTTCAATACTCAATCTATTTCTACCATGAAGTTTTTAATTTTGAAACTATAAAGTGTATTTTTTTGAATGGTCCTATTGCCTCTAGAGTTTAGACTATTTTGAAAAATATTATTGATTTTAGATTTAGGACTAATAGATAATAATTGCTTATCTTTGTTAGCTGATTGGTTTGCTGATAGACCTAAACGTTATATTATTAATCCTATGTTTTTTTTATGGAATTTATGGTATAAGATGAATAATAATAAACACAATGATATAAAAAAGAATTCTGATAGACATATTATTTATCTTAAGATTAAAATTCATAAATTAAGCATTGCTAAGTTGTTGCATCAAAAATACTTTAAAGGCTATGTTTCTTGGTCTTTTTTCTTTCATATTGGGTTTGATAATGAAGCTATGAGACCTACGTCCAAATTTTTTCATTGGATTATGAAAAGTTCAAATATGGGTTGTTAGGCATACTTGAACTACAAATGCACACCAAGAAGGGGGAGGGGGGTTGTTGAATTGGCATTTTGAAAAATTCCCTTTAAAAATTATTCTTTTTGAAAGATTATGATTTCGTGGAAAAATAATATGACCAATCAAAGAAAAATATTTTTGTTTTGATTTTTATATAAAAGAAAGCAAAGAAAATTTTTTTTATCATTTTGATTTTTGATTTTTTTTTCTTTAGGAGAAAAATCATAATATATATATGATGTAAAGAAAAGCTCACAATTCCCAAATTTTTGTAATATGTAAAATGCAAAAAATAAAGTACGAAAAAGTAAAGGCTCAAACTAAGAAAGAACACACAAGAAATTTATAGTGGTTTAGTCAACCTTGACCTACATTCACTCCCCGAAGTCCTCTTTTCCAAGAGTTTCACTAAAACTTAATGACTCTCCTTTTTCCCCCACAGCAATGCGAAGAATCCCTTACAAATCTCTTCCACCTCCTTGGTGTGGGGAATAACCTCCTCAGTGCAACGGAGTAGCCGAATCTCTTTCACCGCCTTAGTGGGGCGGAGTAGACAAATCCCTTTCACCTACCTCGATGCGGCAGAGTAGCGGGTTCCTTCCCACAAAGAGACTCTTCTTACAGTTTCCCTCAAGTAAAAACACTGATCTTGGAGGAAGAAGGTACACGATCATCGATCAACCATATGTAAAAAATCAATAATATTTGTTATCATCAAAATCATAAGCTCGGGATCCCAGATTGCAATAGATTAAACCTTCTAATGACAAATTTGACCTTAATATTGATGGTTTTGTTACTATTGATGGAGTTTGCTGTGGTGGATTAATTAGGTATTATCAATGTGCTTTTGTATATGATTTTGCTTCAATTATACCTAAATGTAATGCTATTTTTTATAGAGTTGAGTACATTATATATGGGTCTTAAAATATGAATTTCCAATAATATCTTTGATATATGGATTGATACAGATTCTAAAGTGGTAGTTTCCTTAATTTCCTCCAAAACATTTCATAATGCCATCCTTTTTGACCAGATTAACAAAACTATGCCTACTCTCGATCAATTTTATTATAAAATTTTTCATATCTAGAGAGAAGGTAATGTATGTGCTAATTGGTTGGCTAAGAAAGGGATGATTCTATTTACTACTGAATTTTTTTAGCAAAGACTCTTATTTCAGAGTATTGAATGGTATGCACAGACTTGATGCTTTGGGTTTTCCTTATATCATAAGAAAGTAAAGGGATTTGATTGAGGTTTATTTTTGCTACTTCTTTTTAGCTTTTCATGGGGGTTGAACAACTGTACTTTTGAATCTTGCCCTCCAGCTTTATTTATTTATTTATTTCGTCATTGCAAGCAGATGTTTGATTATATGATCATGGACATTTTATTCCACTCAAATGTTGCTACTATTCTATCTTTTTGGATTGTTGGTTGTCATGTGAGTAGATATCACATTAGATGAATTTGGTCCTTTTTTTCCTCTCAAATGTTGATGCTATTGTGTCTTTTTGGCATATTGGTTTTTAATTTTGTTTCTTCTGTTTCTCTTTGTTGTGGGTGGTTGGTCTTGTGTTATTTCAATTGGATTATGACCCAAGCAGGGAATTTCTATTTTCCTGCTACTGTTTTCATCCATTTTCCAGACCATATTGTATCTAAATTTATTTATTTTTAATAGTTTTTAGGGGTATCTAAATTCCTCTTTTCAATAGTGTACAGATTTTCATTTTGGATTTTGATTTTGATTTTCTTTCTTCTATTTTTAATAGTCTTTTATTTGCGAACTAGTTAGACTTAATGATGAATTGAGCTTTGCCATCTATTGCTCTCCTATAGGATTTTTTAGGTTATGGCTTCCTGCGTGCCCTTTATATTTTACTACATCATTTACGTAATTTAGATAGGGATCTTTTACTTATTAGGTTTCATTTTATTTTTTCGATATTGCTCTTTGAGCAATTAGAGATTTTTAGATCCCTCTTAAGGACTTCGTACTCACCTTTTGAAAGAGTTAAAAATACACCTTTAAGAAAAATAAAAATAAAAATAAGGTCTATTTAATTATTTACGTTCATTTAAGTTGGTTCATTTTATTGTATTGTTTTGATTTTGATTTATTATATATATTTATTTAATTTATAACATTTTAGCTAATTTTATTATTCTCTATTTATTTAATTTTTAATTGATTTCATTTAATTATTCAAGTTGAATTGCTTAATTTTTATTTATTTCTTTCTGATTTTTATTCTTTTAATTTATTTTTTATTTATTTAAAATTTATTTGAATTTATTTAATTTTAATTAAATTTTTTATTTTTTAAAATTAGATTTTATTTAATAGATTTATATTCATTTATTTATTTTTAATTTTATGATTTATTTCTTTAATTATTTTGGTTTTGTGATTTCATTTTATTTAAATTTTTATTTATTTATTTATTATTTTATTTCCTTTTATTTATTTATTTATATTTCTTGTATTCTTTTATTAAAGAGTTTGACAAAATTTTGATTTTTTTTATTTTAATCAAAATTTTAGAGAATTGTGATGTTTATCAAATTCTATGATTTATTTGGAGTTTAATACAATTGAGTTTGTATTTTTTGTACTTTTATTTATTTAGTTATCATTTATTGAAAATTAGCTCAATCAATTATTTATTTAATTAGGAAAATTAAAGCTTTTTTATTTCTGAACGAAATTAACTCCAATCAACTTAAAATCATAACCAGAGGTCATAGGTGACCTAAAATAAGGTTTGCAAGAGTTTGGAATTATTTTGAATTTAATTTATATTTTTAATTATTTTATTTATTTAACTATTCATTTTTTTAAATTTTTAATTAATTTTATATTTTGATAAGATTTTTTATTTTTCACTAATTGTATTTATCATTTAAAGTTAATTGTGTTTTACTTTGCATTTTTTTATTTATGCTTAATTTTTAATGATTTATTGAATTTTGTAAATCATTTTTGTATTGAAATTTTAGGTTAGTTAAAAGGCAGACCAAAAGAACTCTAATTGGCATAAAACTTAAACCCCAAGTCACTGTTAACCTGACCATAAAACCATACCAATTTGAGACCATCAAAGTCTCCCCAGATTTTAATATGATTTTTCAAAGTAAATGCACCAATACTTTGAAAAATTCATACTAGGCTACCAAGATCAGCGATTGTATCAAAATTAGTGGCTAACTGACCCTTTAAAAGTTATTTAAAAATACACAAAAGATCATGCAAACATTCTCTATGGATCCCTAGTTATGGAATTTTTAATTTAAAAGTCAATTTCTAACCTAAGAATTTAAAACTCCAATTGAGGCTTCACAATACCTCAAACAACCATGAATAGTTTTGGAGATGTGTAAACCATCCCCAAACATCATCCCTAAAAGTTTGAGAGCAATTGGAGTTGTCAATTCAAAGTAATTGCACAAATATAATGAGCGATATTTATGAAATTACTTTAAATATGTTTAAAACTGAGCCTCAATTCCATAAGGCTTTTATAGATCTCATCATGTTGAATCCATAAAGACCTTAATTATGCAAAATGGTCAAGTGCATGAGGAGATATGAACTTCTTAAGATTTACACAGTCATACAGGCTAACTGTGCTTGTGCTTTACAAATGGCACTGTCCAATTTTCAGTTGAATATTTATACTTATTACACTCCCTATAGAAAAATATGTTATTACTGGTGGCCAATATCTGCAGAAAATCTTACAATTCTGTCGAAAATATGAAATTCAATTGATGGTAAAACACGTGTCAGAAACCTTGTTCCAACAGAATTTTTGAGCCAGAAATATTTTTGATGAAATTCTGACGGAATTGTGTGGAAATATTCGAGGCACTCTTACCAGTGATTTATCTACGGGAAATTCTTACGGACAAAATCCGATAGAATTTTCCGACAGAACTTCTGGAAGAACATTTTCGTCAGAAATTTGATACATTTTCGTCGTATCTCCATTTCATGTGGATAATCTGTCGAAAACCTGTAGAAAAATTAAAAAAAAAATAGCACTATCTCTTATATTTATGTATTCAACAACACAATAAACCAGCATAATATATATATATATATATATATATATATATATATATATATATATATATATCACATTCATTTAGACATTGAACATAAACAAACACTTTAACATTCATTAAACAATTTAATAGAAGATTTGGTCATTCCAAATTTATTGAACATTCTCCAAACAATTTAAGTCCTCAAGAGGTCAGATATTTTCTTCATCAACTATATTAGAACTTGTACGCGGGCCGCATTGAGATTCAAAATATGGCTCGTACCCGCCATGAGAAGTTCAATACCGATATTCTTGCATGAAGCCTCAGCGATATAGATCAATAATTACATCATCTGGTCTTAGGTGCACTTTATTTTTATGTTTAGAATATGGGCATCGAAACTTTCCATATGAGATGAAGCTAGGTAGTTGACAGACTGCCTGAATAAAAAAAATCACCTCATTAATGAACTCATCTATTAATGTCTTCCGTCATTGTACCAATTGGTTATACATTCAACTTCTTTGATTTCTAGTATTCATAATATTAAGAATTTAACATATATATAATATGGAGATATTAGATATTAGAGTAACATTTGTTGAAGGAAAATATATTGAATTTAAATTGATTTGTAAATCGGATGGTTTATTTTACATAGGTCTCCTATCAATGAAAAATCTAGCAGCCTCTCAACGTCTCCCATATTTAGGAGAAATACAAGAAGTCTTAGCCTGACCTCCACGTAAAAAAGGACATGCATGGTGGGTGTCGGGTGACACCGCAGCTATAGTCTTCAATCCTATCATGCCAAGAAAGGCGTGTATAGGTCTTCAGGGGGATACCTGTGTGAAAATGCAGTTTGCGCCAGAGATATTCTGGTGGATTTACCGACTTTCTTGGCATGTGAAAATGCAGTCTGCACTCTTCCCGTGTCACAAACATCCAAGTCTTTTTATACCTCTACTCCTTTCTTAACATAAGCCAAACTAATACTTTTACTTTCCTAGTTAGGTCATCGGGAGGCCGCCATTTTTATGTGACCAAACCATCTGAGACTCTCACTCATGAGTATTCTCGTCTTTGTAAACACTTAACTTAATTATGCTTTTCTTTTAATGACCAAAATTTTATACCATAAAGCATTGCAAGTCTCACCACATCTTATAGAATTTTCCCCTATTTTTGAGGGGAATTTTCTATCACACAATAAGCATAACGCATTCCTCCACTTTAACCATTAACTCCCTCTCTAGTCTTATCAACAAGAAGAATATCATAAACAAAATGCATACACCATGGTATAATCACTTAAAAATGTCTACCGAGAACATCCATGACTAAAGCAAAAATAAATAGGTTACTTACAATGGATTTATGGCGACTAAGGAGGAGAACGTCGGTGATGGAGTAGTGTAGACGACGATGATAGAGGTGGCATTCGTTCGGCTAGAGGTGACTAACGTGAGTGGGAGCGAAGGAAAATGAGAAGCAGTGCAACATAAATTATAGTTGTTTGATCAGAGAATAAATAGCTGAGATATCCTAGCTTGAAACTGTAGGATGGAAGCATATAATCTAGTTCGTCTCAATCATAGCCGCCCCTTCGATTCAAATCAAAAGGATGGACATGATTCCATCTTCAATCTCCCACTCAACCTCTTAGATGTAAGCACATTTCTTCTTGATTAGAAAATCTACTCAATAAATCTTGCTCAAAATGATCGCAGAGGATCATCTAATCAAGGCCTTCCAATCTAATGGCTGGATAGCCGAGGACTGGAGGTTCTCTTCACACTTAGCCAAACCTATCTATGTGTAGGGTTGGGATTAAGGATTATATCAAGAAAAAGGTTAATTGATGGGGATTCTTGTGTACGAAAGTTCGCCTGGATTAGAGGAATAATTCTCCTTTATACACTAGTAGTTAAGGAGTAGTAGATTGAAGTTGGGGTATCTGACTGAAAGAGCTTGTCGGAGCTTGGTTGAATTCACATAGTGAGTAGGCCAGAGGAGTGGAGAAGCTTAAGAATTCACTCACAAACTCACAGGGAAGGTTTTGAAAGAAAGAATCAAAACATGGTTTCTTTGAAAACTTGCGTATTTGTAAGATGTTTAGTTCAACATTTAACTCAAATTGCGGCCAAGTGAGGCCAAGCTAGGCCATTCAATCAATTGGGGACGATCCAATGTGTTTGGCAGCTTATCTGGAAGGTTTGAGCCCATATGGTCAGTTATGCAGGTTGTTAAAGCTTAACTAATAGAAACCTGTAGTTTCTTCTTGAAATTCCTTCCATCTTAGGTAGCCATTGGGCCTAAGATGAGTTGGACATATGTTTGAGACCTAGAGAAAGACAATGTAAGAGTTGATTGGTTTAATTATCTCTGGGTTTGAAAATGGTCTAGTGGGACTTGATTTTAGCGACTTGGGATAGCTCAAATGGTTAACCCAGGTTAACCCATGAGGTAGGCTGGCAAGGATAAATGTTTAGGGTCTCTAGGCACCTATTGCATGCATTTACTTGATTTAATTTTACAAGAATAATGAATTAAATCATGGGAATGTGTTTAGGTTCACTTGGGTTAACCCATATGTCTAAACCAAGTGGGCCAAATGGTTGGGCTGGCTTGGGTAGACCCTTGGGCACCCAATAAACTAGCTTGAGGGGTTTGGAAGCTATGTGCTAACCTAGATCACTTGAATTGATAAAGAATACCAATATGGCTAGTTTCATCAAACTAGGTTGACTTGGTCAACTAGGATTGATTAGACCTTGGGGTTAAGTCCAATGGATTCTAATTGACAAATGGAGTTTGTTGAAAGAGGTTTGAAGTCAAGCCAAGGTTTACATGCAATGAATTACATGAATGGTTAGTTCAACTTGGGTTCAATGATGGTTTTGGTCAACCATGGTTAACCATGGCTTACCAAGGGTTCATTTAGGTTTAGGCATATGGATTGATGTTTGAAAGGTTTAGGAAGCTTTGGCATGGCATGATTTGGCACATAATCATGATTTAAGGTTTATATTTAAATGGGTCTTTTATGGTCAAAGTGACCAATCATGATTAACCAAGCCCAATCAATGGTCCATTTGAGTCTAGGCATGATCAAGGATGATTATAAGAAGCCTATGGGTCAAACCTAGGGCTTAGGTTAAGGTTTATAAGATGATTCATGCTTATGAAGAGGATTTGGGGTTTAAGGGTTCATTTGGTCAAACAAGGTCAATCATGGTTAACCATGGACCCAAATAAATTCAAATCATTGAGATGATGATTATGAATATGTTTAAACTATTTTCAAGGATTTACAAAGAGGTTTGAATCAAGATGACATGTTGAGTGGCATTGGTTATAAATATTTAAAGGTTTTAAATCTATGGTGGAGCCTTTATGTTTTAGGGTTTGGAAGGGCATAGGGACGTCCAAAATGGCTAGAGAGACTCTTAGGAGATAGCTAAACAATGTGTGAATGACCAAACACCATCCCAAAAGGCTTTACCTAGGATTTTCAGCCAGTTAAAGATTTCATTGGGAAATGAAAAAAATACAAGGCTTTTAGAGTTTAGATTCTGAACTTGATTTTGAATACTTGATCATTGAAGGTGATTGAAGGTTATTGAATGATCGAATTAGATTTATAAGTAAAAGTGATTAAGCCATTGAACATTATTGCACATCATGATTGGATTAAAGTTGATCGAACTTGAGCTTAATGCTTTGATGATTACTAAACAATTGACAATCATTAACAATCACTTGGATGATTGATGAATGAAATTTTATAATTGAATGTAATTGATTGATTGAGGTTTAATTATTGATATTTACTTGATTAACTAACAACCACTGAATGATTGAAAATCATTAAATGATTGCTCAAGCTTTGATGATTGAATCATCATAGAAAGTTTACTGATTGAATACCATGACTTAACATAGTAAGTGAATTACGTTTGAGTGATTGAATGTAGTTCAATGATTAAACATCATAACTGAAAAGAATTGATGAATTGATCTCATACAAAAATGAGGTCAACATAGTTGTCAAGAGGCAAATAAGCCTCTCTCTTTGATAGGTAATGAAGAAACTCTCCCTCTCTAGTATTTGTTCAACTATCCTCTCCTTCATAGTCATGAGGCCAATAAGCCTCTCTCATAATCAATCAAATCAAGGCTTATGAATTTAAGTGTTGCATTTCATCCTCTAGCTAAAGTACATTGACTCACAAATGCACTAACCTTAATCAATAATATCAGCTCATACTAAATTATATTTATGATTATCAAAATATTAACATCAAATTAAGCTCATGAGATCAATAATGGGGACACACACTATACTAACAACAGAAGATCCATTCACTTTTAAAAATATAATATATTGTCATATATTTAACAAGACATTATACTTTATATATCCTAAAAATAAAAAAAAAATGCATAGTAATTGCATAGATTGAATAATAAACATAAAATTATTCATCAAATTAGAGAAAAAATAATGAGGATTTCTTATGAGGAACAATGGTAACACATAACCTTCAATATTACTATTACATGCAAAGGCAAATGCATTCCTATAATGATAATTCCTTTTAAGATTGGAAGGACGATCAGCTAAAAAAAATAAAAAATCCTTGTAATTTTACCATCTAATTGTTCTGGAACTTGCATATTAAATGTCTTTTATAAACTAGTAACTACAATGCATTTCTTTTGTTTCATAGGATCATATCCTTATTTCTTAAATGAACTTACAATGAATTCTTAATACAAGAAAAATAAGCAGAATGACATTATCATTGAGCATTTGACAATGGCATATCTTCAAGAGGATTCTTTTTTATCATTAACTGAATTTATAATATTTATATTTTATTCAATTATGATGCACTCTGAGCAAATCTTAATTTCATGAGTAATCTTAAGTAATTCTTCATACTTGAACAATATTTAAATGCTACATTTTCTCTACTTGAGATGATCTACTTAAGAGACTGTAATTATAATTTTTATTTTACCACTACATTTTTATTCTTTTAAAATATATTTTCTACCTAAAATAACTTTAGATGCATCCTCATAAAATTTAGGTGAGGATACTCCTGCAATAACAAGAAGTCTATAAACAGAAAATATAGATTGAGGAACATCTGAACCTGATGAAAAAAACACTTGGTCTGGTAGGCACAGCACGCTGCAATAGCAACAGATGAAAATATTTGCAGAATGATCAGGCCTACTCGATTGGCAGCGATACCACGCTTTGCAACAAACACTTTGATATGGCAGCCATTCTACGTTGCAATAGAAATTGACGAAAATATTTCGGGACCAGTCGATTGCATGCCTTTTCTTTCTCTGCCACACATTCAACATTAGAACGAAGGAGATAATCGAAACAGATTCAGACTTAGTCAGCCTACAAAAAAGGTTCAATATGTCAGTGAACTAGATCACGGGACCTCAAGGTTAGCCAACCTCAACTGCTGGTCGAGTGGCAAGTAGTCTTTCAAAGAGAGGCAAGTCTGGTACATCAATCGAGCTAAGGAAACAGACGCATCAACATTACTTTCATTTATGCGGTTTGAGTTTGGGAGGTCATCAATGGCACCACCAGACAGCATTACCGCCCAAGTACAGATACGTTCAGTTGATTGCCACAGTTTGTCAACGCAAGATTCTGCAATGGCGCTCCAGCTGCTACTCGACAAGAGAGATGGAAGAGTAATTGGCAAGTCGCTTAAGACAATCTCTGGCTTGACAATCAGTAGTGGCATGTATTTGCTGCAGCTTCCAGAAAGCAGCCCTACGAAGCTTATGGCCTGTAGAAATAAGCAGACGGAGTTGCAGAGAATTCTGTTATCATCTTTCGGTGCATAAGGTTTGTAAGCCTTTTTCTGAAGTAAATATTTAACAGACACTAACATGGACAAGAACATTGCTAACTTCTACCAAAAAGAAGGTTGTTCTAATAATTTCAATTAAAGGGATAGAGAATGCCACTTTCTTGTAACTTATGAACAGACAAAGGGATCTAAGTTCGCAAAATAAAAAGATTGTAGAGACTTTCTTCAAGGAATTTAGAAAATGGAAATACTCCATGCATTTTATACTAAAAACAGAAAAAAATACTTACAGTTGATGGATTCTCAGTTACGCAACTCACATCCAAGGCATCAAGCAGCCATTGCCTTTTGATGCTAACCTGAGCATTGGACAAAGTGGAAACGAGTTCCACAAGAACACTCCACCACACGCCTGAAATTCAGGAAACAAACCAATATGACATGTTTATGAAGAAACGACAGAAGTTGATTTCATAAACTAAAAAAATTAGGCTTTTGGTTTTGAGATTGTGATTACTCAAACAAAATGAAGGATGCAATTGGGCGGAGACAGAAGACGATTGATAGTAAGCTGGGAATTATAAATTCCTCTCACCTTCTATAGATAAAGAGAGATAGGGAATTATACTATAAATCAATACAAAAAAAAATTAAGAAAAACTTTGAGAAATATCTTCGGTTTGAGCTCTGAAGCATTTAATATTTCCATTTTCTTGTACCAATTTGCCTGTCCCCATGGAAAAACAATTTTCTATAGCCCTTTCCACGGGAAGGGCCTGTTATGTTGCCTGCAAGTGAAAGTCGGAAGAAGCAAGTGGATAGGTTGGACCACTTCCATTGTTTAACTAGCACTAGAAATGAAAAGTGACTTAAATGCAGGAAGTGGAATGCAGTAACGTATTCCCAGGATGTTTCCTTCGTTTCTTCTATTGAACAAAAATATCCTTCATAACAACAAGGCAGAATGCACTTGAAGCTATATATAGCTCTACTCGTGAATCTTGAACCATTTAAATTCCTATAAATGATGCAGAAGTGTGATAAGTTGAAGTACTTTGAATCTATTATATAGAAAAAGATAAAATTATAGATTATGACACAAATTCTAGAGTTATAGTTGAGTCATTTAAATTGATTAATGTCTTGGGAGTATTATGCGATAAAAGAATATCATAGAGACTTAAATAATTAATTCTATAAAACTGTAATTAAGTCAATTATGTTGTATGGATTTGAGTCTTGTGCAGTTAAAAAGAAGTTACTGATGGCCAAGTCGGCTTTGAAAGAAATAAAAATGTTAATAAGAACGTGTGACAACTTGCATGAGTAAATTGAAAATTGATTATTTCAAGCAGTCGGAAAAAGTAACATATATTAAAAATAAGAATGTGAAAATAAACATAGGTGATGTGATTAAAAATGCACCATAACATAGGTAGATAAATTAAATGTCGAAGGATTAGGACATAATAGAGTATATCAAAAGTGATATGGAAAAAAATTATGAAACAAGATTTATGGAAAATATTTTTAACAACGTACACAATGTTGAACATGATTAAAAAGAGAATTAGAATTTATACAGCCAAAGCCAAAATAGTTGGGATAAGGCTAGCAATGATGATGATGATAAAAAGCTCAAAAAAGTCTTTTGCCTATACAAAAATGTCCTACGCACAATAACTGCTGCTTTAATTAATGCATTTTGCACTTGACTCCACTTTTCAGTGGTATCAGGATAAATAATTACCAGCGGAGCGTTTATGTCAATGTATTCAAACATCCATATGTACACACGCCTATGAAATCCCACAAGCATACATAATCTTGAAATATAAATAATGGAAATGAATAAATGCCAGTAAAATTTATCCGCAAAAAAGCAAACTTTCAATTGGCAAACTGACCTTCTAATCTGAAATTTAATATGAAAGACTTCAGTTTTTCAAGCTCTGAAAACGAGAACGAGCCATTCTTAACCAGCCTGACTTTTGCCAAAATACGGACAGCAATTTCATTAAGAGTGCTGCGATCAGAAAACTGCAGAAAGAAATATCAACTACAAAATTTTGCATTAAATTATCCAATAAAAATGAAATGATTTTCTGAATGATCCAGCAGAAAGCTAGTATAAGCAGGATAATAATTAATGGATAGCTTTAGCCATCCATTCAAACTTGAGTTGATTCTCCTACTTTTATTGATAATCTGGCGACACATAACAATGCCACGAGAAAGCATGCTAATTAATGATTATAATAAAATAGACAAATTACCTGCAGAACAACAATGAGCCAACCATGTCGAGCCTTGGTCAAACATCTTATAGCTTCGCACCACTCTGAACAGGTCCATAGAAACTCTTCAGTTTTGACGTTATATGCAAATGTAGGCATGAAGCGAAACAAGCACTCCATGCACTTCTCAATTTCTGATACACAGCTTGATTCTAGATAGGCTCCATTAAGGCACTGGTAAAGTCCTTTCCAAAAGGAAATGCGCAACAAAACTTTTTGCTTTAATCCATAAACAAGGTATGGGGAAGCAGATGAACTAAAAAACTGAGCAAAATCTTGGAATAGTCTCTCAATCCTTAAAGTAGAAAATATATTCGTTAGATCTGACACCTGTCTAAGCAGCAGGCATTGTAAATTTAGCTCCAGCGTCCTAAATCTGGATAGATCAACAAGATCATCAAGGAAGAGCAAGAGTGATTTAACATCCTTTGCATGAGCTAAAGAAAAATCTATGCATTCTTCTCGAAATGATGTAGCATCCTGCAGTATCTCTGACTTGTTTGGAAAGTTGACTACATTCTTCATGAAGCCTCTAATAATAGACGCCCAATCCAAAACAGGTAATTTAGGAGCCTTTGATATGCATCTCAACACAGCCACAACAGTATTAGAATGCACCTGTAGAGCCCCCAGAAAAAAAAAAAAAACAAATGACTCATCTGCAGTTTGTACACTAAATTCAAGAGCATTCAAACTCCCTCCCAAACTCCAAGGAAAGCATATTTCAAGAATTCCTCCAATAAAGAACTGCATCCTAGTCAAAGCACTGTAACAGAAAAGGTATTTTTTCCTAAGAAAAAAGAAATTTAGTTTGAAGTTGGAGATCATGTCATTTTTAAAGTCTCACATGTGTGGAGTTAAAATATTTGGAAAGAGTGAAAGCTTATTTGCACTTCATTGGTCCATTTGAGGTGATTGAGAGAGTAGAAAATTTTTCATATTGATTGGTTTTTCCTTCTTGAATAGCAAAGTAATAATAATTTTCACAACACTTGCATATGTTGCTGTGTAAATGATTATTCTCTCATTAATTCAAGAAAAACTTGAGCTATGAACAAGTATTAGGATGTGAAGAATTTCTTAATTTATTATTCTTGTTGTTGAAATATGGTACTAGTTTATATATATATATATATATATATATATATATATATATATATATATATATATATATATATATATATATATATATCAAATAAAATCCAATAAAAGAAATAACTAACTAGATTCTTTTCTTAAATTTAGGAAATAGAATCATAGGAGAAGATCACAACTGATCTCTCCATTTATTCCTAAAATTACTTTCCTAAAATAAATTTCCTAATTAAGAAAAAGAATCATACGAGAAGATCACAATCAATCTCTCCTTTTATTCTTAAAAAAACTTGTCTAAAATAAATTCCCTAACTTTGACTTTCAAATATTCAACACTCCCCCTTAAACTAGAGAATATATATCATATCATCCAAGCTTGCAAAATAAGTCTTCAAAGTTAAGTCCAGGTAGAGCTTTTGTGAGAATATCTGCAATTTATTGCTTAGTAAAAATGTATTTCAATTTAACAGTTCTCTAATCACATTTTCTGTGATGAAGTGTCTATCAATTTCAAGGTACTTAGTCTTGCAATGATGCACATGATTCTTAACTATACTGATAGTTGCATAATCATCACACATCATTAGAATAAGAGATGAACTCATTTGTCCAAATTCACTAAAAACCAAGGTTGTGAAAACCTGACCGAACAACGAACCAAAAGGAGAGGTTCATGGTTCGACCGGGGTTGAACCGGTTAACTTAATAAATATTAATTTTATTTTAAAATAACATAATAATGATATAATTAAGTGGAAGAAGACATCCAATTCTCTTCACTCATATCATAATAATATATAATGATAACTATTAGTAGGGAACATGACTTATTACTCATATTATAGCTTCTACCATAAGATTATGATATAGATGATGAATTTGATGTGAATTCTAAAAGTGAAGATGAAAAGAAAAATTCAAGCTATTATTTCACGGCTTATAACATACAGTCAAATTAAATCCATTAAAAAGTTGATTGATATATTTTTTTAAGTATTGCAAGATGGTAAGAATTCATCTCAAATCATCATAAGATTTTATATGGTCCTTATTTTCTAGGAATTAATTTTTTAAATATTCTAGTAGGAAATCTGTAAAGATTTAGATGAATTGTTACCTACATACCTTATAGATATTAACTAGCCTTTGTAATGCATAAGCAGGTTTGTTTATATTGCATGGGTATGTCGGAACTTTCCAATTTGCTTATCGTGTTTCTCTCTTCACTTCCTCAACTCTCCTCCTATGCCAATTTCTTCTCTTTCAACAACCTTGCTATAAAGTCCACCACAATACACCATACATTTGATATCAATTCACCTTTCAAATACTGACCTTTTATGAAGTGCATTTCGATCTGTTTATATCAATTATTGACTTATGGCTGGAACAAAATAACATTCTCCTTAAGAACTAAGGTTTCCCAATTAGTTTTGCCCTAAACCAAATAAATCATGGCATGCAAACTAAAATGATACAAACATTACTAAACAAATTTGAAAAGTAGTAACAAAATACTAAAATTTGAAAAAAAAATGTTTGAAGAAATCTTACTCCCAAATGGATGGAGATCGTTGTGTAAGGAGTCGACGAGGGATCGATCGGACACCTGAGCCGGCGAGAAGCTTTGGTGGCCGACGATTATTGAAGATCCACCACCGATTTCACGTATGAGAAGCTTCAGATGGGGACGACAATGGAAGCTGGAACGGGAACATCGAACGCGAATTGGGTTGAGATAGGGTCGAATGCGAATGAAATATAGAAACAGCCAGATTTAAAAATCCGGTTTTGGAGAACTGGATCAAGTTCACCAGTCGAGCGGTTCGCTGCGGTTCCAGACAATTTCATTTCGGTTTCAAATAACACCGGTTATTAAAAGCCCGGACCCGCTGGAGGCCCGGTTTCCTGTTCAACCAGCCGGTGGGCCGGTTCCGGTTCAACCAGTTGAACTGACAGGTCTGGTCAATTTTTAAAACCCTGCTAAAAACCCTTTGTATCAAAATCCATTCACAAATTCCCTATGCCAGTATTTTGTGCTTAGCTTCTGCACTACTTTTGAATACCACTAATTGCTTCTACTCGAGGTAATAAGTTTACTCCAAAAAAAAGAACACCCAAAATTTACTTTCTCGGCAAGATCACCATTTAGAAAGATATTTTTTATGTCAAATTATTGCAAGCACCAATCTTGGTTGACAGTCAATGAGAGAAGAACTCTAATAGTGCTAAGCTTGCGACAGGAGCAAAAGTTTGTTGATATTCTGTTTCATATGATTATGTTAATCCTTTAGTTACCAATTGAACCTTGAATCTCTCAAATGATCCATCTGCTATGTACTTTATAGTGAAAATTCACTTGCATCCCATGGGCATTTTCCCAACTGGCAAAGCAATAATAGTCCATATTCGATTCTTCTCAAGTGCGTCAATCTCCTCTTATATTGCCTTCTTCCACTCTGAATTTTGTAATAACTCTTGTATTGTGCTAGAAACCTGAATATCATCAAAAGAAGAAGCAAATGCTTTGTAGGATGGTGATATCCCTTCATAAGTAACATAGTGTTAGGCCGGTTCACCCTGAATCGGCCCAACAGGAGGCGGAACTTGTCCGCCTCCCTCCCTCTTGTCCGCCCACAAGGTGGGCCCCAACTTGCTTAATAGGTTTGAAATTCAAAAGGATGGGCGGCTAGGTCATTAGGAGGGAAATTAAATTAGGAATGCTTTTGTATTAAAGGGGAGGAGAGGATTAGGGAGGATTATGTTTTGTTTTGCTCTCAATTAGGGTTTCTTGGTGACTTGAGCTCTAGACTCTCTTGTCTAGAGATTTGGGAGAGACGATCCTCCTCTCGAATTGAGGATCGATTGTATCTTGCTTTGAGTTTTACTTTGCTTTATTTCCACGATCGCAATCTATCGTTCCTAGTTTGATTTGCTCAGATTTCTTATTTTTTCTCGCTGTTTTGGACCAATTATTGCTAGGGTTGCTTGCGAACTCAAGTATTTCCTTTGGGATTGCTTGCGAACTCAAGTATTTCCTATCAAATTGGTATCAAAGCAAGTATTGAGACCGGTGGAGGGCTGTTTTAGGCAAATTTCAGCATTGAATTTTTACCCGGAAAGAGGGAAAATTGCTGTTTTTGGAGTCCCAAAGCCAGATTTTGTGAATCTACAAACTCCGGATTGTGATGGTGGCCAAAAAATTGGATGCTTTGGAGGAAAGGATTGAAGGGGAGATGAATCAAATCAAAACAACGGTGGAGGAAAGGATTTCCTCTATAGAAGGACAAGTCGTCGATCTCCGGGACATGATGAAGAAAATGTTGGAAATTCAAAACCAAATGGCGGCTTCCGTGGCAAGAGGAGTGGAAGGAAAAAAGTACGAATTCTAAAATTTGTAGGGAGGATGATGAGGTGGAAATCATGGAAGGAGAAAGAAGAAGACCCCATCTGGAGCCTGTCCAGAGGGAAGAAAGGGGAGGTGGATATGGGGAGCGCCAGAAGGGATACTATGGTCGCCGAGGTGCTAATTTTGAAGAAGAAAGGGGGGATTTCGAAGGAGGATTGAGTTATGGTAGGGCGAGGGAAGACCGGGAAACTTGGGGAGGGCCTAGCACTTGGGAGAGGGGAAACTATGGAAGGATCAGAGGGAATGGTAGCGACCAGAAGGTGAGGAAGTTGAAGATGCCCATGTTCAAAGTAGAGGATGCTTATGGGTGGATTTATAAGATGGAGCGATACTTCGCCATCAATGGGCTGACGGAGGAGGAGAAGCTGATGGCAGCGGGCTTGTGCTTGGAAGGAAAAGCCCTGTCGTGAGATCAGTGGAGAGACCAGAGGAGGGCTATTAGGACCTGGAGGGAATTCAAGGACTGCATAATAAAACGTTTCCAAACCAATCGGGGAGGAGATTTCTATAAGCAGTTATTTGCTCTGACACAGGAGGGATCAGTAGCAAACTACCGGGAGCGATTTGAGCACCTAGCTAGCAAGGTGGAGAGACTCTCAGATACAGTATTGGAGGGAAATTTCATGAAGGGATTGAAGGCGGAGATCATAGCAGCAGTGAAGGTTCTGATGCCCCATGACTTGGGGGAGGCCATGAAGTTGGCCCAGCTGGTGGATAATCAGAGGAATCTGGAGAGGGGAGCCATGAGTAGCAGCACAGGGGGGACTTACAAGATGACGGCCACCCATCTAGTACCTAAAGGTCTTGCAACTGGAGGGAGTCGAGAGGCCACCAAGGTGAAGACAGGAGGAGGTGGAAGTGGGGGAAATTTCAAGCGGCTGACAGAGAAGGAGATGCAGGAGAAGAGGGCTAAGGGGTTGTGCTTCAGGTGCAATGAAAAGTATACGCCAGGGCATCGATGCAAGGACCGAACTCTTCAGATTCTCATCATCTGTGATGACGAGGAAACTGAGGTGGGAGGTGAGGAGGAGACAGAGGAGGAGATGGAAGAGAAGCTGCACTTGGATCTGGCCAAGGTATCCCTGAACTCAGTGGTAGGATTTACAACGAATCATACCATGAAGGTGAAGGGGGAGATCGAGGACAAGGAGGTAGTGGTGCTGATTGATAGTGGGGCTACCTGCAATTTCATCTCCACTCAGATCGTCGACCAGATGGGAATGAGATTGGTGGATATGGGTTGCTACGGGGTGATGATGGGTACGGGGAAGGTGGAGAAGGGCCAGGAGATTTGCAGAGGAGTGCTACTGACTATTTAGGGGATTCAGGTGAAGGAAGATTTTCTTCCACTGGAGCTTGGAAGTACAGATGTCATCCTGGGGATGAAATAGTTACAGACTTTGGGAGAGACCAAGGTGAATTGGAGAGCACTCACGATGGAGTTGATGGTAGATGGAAGGAAGGTGATGATTAAGGGAGATGCGGGGCTATCCAAATCCACAGTTTCTCTTAAAACTATGGTGAGAGATATACAGTTGGCAGGTGGAGGATACTTGGTGGAGCTGCATAGTTTGGAGGGAGCACGATTGGAGGAGGGAGGGGACATACCCCGCTCCATTCAGCTTTTGATTCAGCAGTTCCAAGAGGTGTTTCAGCCACCCCAGGGATTGCCACCGTAGAGGGAGCAAGAGCATGCCATCATGTTGAGGGAGGGAGTGTCACCCATCAGTGTACGGCCTTATCGCTACCCTCAGTTCCAAAAAGATGAAATCGAAAAATTAATTAGAGAGATGCTGGAGGCAGAAATCATCAGACCCAGCATCAGTCCCTTCTCTAGTCCAGTTCTATTGGTGAAAAAGAAGGATGGCAACTGGCATTTTTGTGTGGACTATAGAGCCCTCAACAAGAAGACTGTACCTTACAAGTTTCCTATACCAGTCATTGACGAGCTGTTAGATGAATTGAGTGGAACAGTGATCTTTAGCAAGATCGACTTGAAATCAGGTTTCCATCAGATCCGGATGAAGGAAGATGTATCCAAGACGGCCTTTAGAACTCATGAGGGACACTATGAGTTCATGGTGATGCCTTTTGGCCTCACCAATGCTCCCGCTACTTTCTAGGCCCTTATGAATAAGGTTTTCAAACTTTATCTCAGACAATTTGTATTGGTGTTCTTTAATGACATCCTGATCTATAGCAGGATAGAGGATGAGCACTGGAAGCATTTGAAAAGGGTGTTAGAGGTGCTGTAGGAGCACCAGCTGAGGGCCAAATTGAAGAAATATTGTTTCGCACAAGCCAGTGTAGAGTACTTGGGCCATGTTGTATCAAAATGGGTGGCAGCAGATCAGTCCAAAATTGAGGCAATGTTAAAGTGGCCAGTGCCGAAAAATTTGAAGGAGCTGAGGGGATTTCTAGGATTGACAGGGTACTACAGAAGGTTTGTAAAGGGGTACGCACCATAGCATGGCCACTCACTGAGGAGTTAAAGAAGGACGGGTTCCTATGGGGGGAGGCAGCCACATCAGCATTTGAGAGCCTGAAGAAGGCGATGACTATGGTATCGGTCCTAGCTTTGCCAGATTTCACTTAGACCTTCATTGTGAAGACAGATGCATTCGGATACGGGCTGGGTGCAGTGCTTATGCAGAGTCGTAGGCCCATTGCCTATTTCAACCAGGTATTGACTGCTAGAGCCAGGTTGAAGTCAGTCTATGAGAGAGAATTAATGGCTATCATTTGGCCATCCAGAAGTGGTGGCCCTACCTACTTGGGAGGCATTTCATTGTCAGGATAGAGCAGCGGAGTTTGAAATACCTACTGGAACAACGGATGGTGAGAGAGGAGCATCAAAAGTGGCTGTCCAAGTTGCTTGGGTAAGATTTTGAGATTCCGTATAGGCCAGGGGTGGAGAACAAGGCGGCAGATGCCTTGTCCAGGTGTATGGGGGAGCTACAGACAGTGGCACTATGTGTTCCTATGATGCTTGACTGGGAGGCAATCAGATAAGAAAGTGCTAGAGATGAAGGTTTGGGAAGAATCAAGTCAGATTTACTGAAAGAAGAGGGTAGCCACCCAGGGTACTCATTAGAGGGAGACAAACTGCTATATCAGGGGAGATTTGTGATGCCCCGGACCTCGATCCACATCCAAAACTTACTCCAGGAGTTTCATGGAAGCGTTGTGGGGGGCCATTCAAGCATACAGAAGACATACAGGAGGCTAGCCTCAGAGCTGTATTGGAAGGGGATGCATAAAGATATAGAGGAGATGGTAGCCAGGTGTGAGATCTATCAAAGGAACAAATACCTGGGTATGTCACCAGGAGGACTGCTACAGCCGTTGGCTCTATTGGGACGAGTATGGGAGGAGATATCCATGGACATCATTGATGGGTTGCCCCATTCGGAAGGTTTCATGGTGATTTTAGTGGTGGTGGACAGGTTGAGTAAATATGCACACTTCATTCCCCTCCGACACCCCTACACAGCTGTGACAGTGGCTTCAGCCTTCATCAGAGAGGTGGTCAGATTGCATGGGGTACCAGAGGCAATCGTGTCAGACAGAGATAAGGTGTTCCTCGATCATTTTTAGAGGGAGTTGTTTAGGTTATAAGGGATAGTTCTGAAGAGAAGCACCGCTTACCACCCACAGACAGATGGCCAAACGGAGGTTGTCAATAGAAGCTTAGAGACCTACTTGAGATGCTTTGTGTCGAAGGCACCCAAGCTGTGGGCCAAGTGGCTATCATGGGCTGAGTACTGGTATAACACCTCTTTTCACTCTGCTTCTCAGATGATGCCATTCAAGGTGTTGTACGAAAGGGATCCCCCCCCCCCCCCAACCACTTGATACACTTTGGGAGTATCAGTACTCCCGTTTCTTCAGTAGAAGAATACTTGGAGGAGAGAGATAAAGTACTGGAAGAACTGAAGAGGCATCTGCTGAGAGCTCAATAGATTATGAAGAGACAAGCAGATGGGCATAGGAGGGACCTCCAGCTTGAAGTGGGGGATAAAGTGTTCTTGAAGCTCCGACCATACAGACAGAAGACAGACGCCAACACGAAAAATGAGAAGCTGGCTCCAAGGTACTTTGGGCCTTATGAAGTGCTGGAGAAGATCGGAGCAGTAGCATATCAGTTGAAACTACCACCAACGGCGACTATACATCCGATTTTTCATGTGTCACAGTTGAGAAAGGCTATTGGTGACTACACAACCAACCTCGAGTTACCAGCGACACTCACTGAGGATTTAGAGGTGATTATGGAACCCTTAGAGCTGATGGGGGTTCGCCAGAAAGAAGATGGAATTAAAGAAGTGTTGATCCAGTGGAAGAACCTTCCTGACTACGAGGCCACGTGAGAGCCATACGAGAGGGTGAAACATCAGTTTCTTGATTTTCACCTTGAGGACAAGGTGATTCTTTGGGAGGGTGAACCGGCCCGGCCGGCAAGTCTACAAGAGGCGGAACTTGTCCGCCTCCCTCCCTCTTGTCCGCCCACAAGGTGGGCCCCAACTTGCTTAATAGGTTTGAAATTCAAAAGGAGTGGGCGGCTAGGTCATTAGGAGGGAAATTAAATTAGGAATGCTTTTGTATTAAAGGGGAGGAGAGGATTAGGGAGGATTATATTTTGTTTTGCTCTCAATTAGGGTTTCTTGGTGACTTGGGCTCTAGACTCTCTTGTCTAGAGATTTGGGAGAGACGATCCTCCTCTCGAATTGAGGATCGATTGTATCTTGCTTTGAGTTTTGCTTTGCTTTATTTCCACGATCACAATCTATCGTTCCTAGTTTGATTTGCTTAGATTTCTTGTTTTTTCTCGCTGTTTTGAACCAATTATTGCTAGGGTTTCTTGCGAACTTAAGTATTTCCTTTGGGATTGCTTGCGAATTCAATTATTTCCTATCATATAGTTCTCAATAGGATAACCAGCATATCTCCTAACAACCTTCCTCAATGCAATCAACATGGTAAAGTCATCAATGTTGAGTATTGGCACATCTCCAGCCTTATTCGTACCTATGTTTTCTTCAGATGGACTTGAAATTGAGACAATAAATTGATCACATGCCGGTTGTGATCCGTGCTCTAGCTCCTGTCTTTTCTTCCTCCTGATGTAGACTTGCAAATTCTCATTAGCAAAGTTGTGGAACCACAACTAGAGCAAGCATAAGAGAATAAACAGTTGTGAGATGGACTAAAGACTGAACAAGTATTGGTGTGGACAAGTCATGTGTACAGTCTTTGGCACAAACATGGGTTAAGAAGAACTTGGTGACTCTAAGTCGGCAAAGGGCACAGACTCAGGAACAAACTCCTAAACTTGATGTTTAATGTTTATTCATGATCTCCCCCTGAATATGAGATTTGGGATAGAAGGACATGTTCAAAGAAAGAGACATCCATAATTGAGTAAATTTATTTGTACACTTTTTGAGTTGGAGAGTAGAAAAATACACTTATTAGCTCTAGGATCAAATTTGCTATGGTGTTGAAGATACACATGAATAAATACCGTACAACCAGATACCTTGAGAGATAAATCAAATGAAATTGCATTGGTGTGAGGAAAATTTGACAAAAGAAGCTGACATGGAGATTGAAACTTAAGGACTCTGGATGTTATACAATTGATCAAATAGGTCGCTGTGAGAGTGGCCTCCCCAAAAAATAATTTGGAACATTAGAGGAAAACATAAGACATTGGACAACCTCCAAGAAATGGCTATTCTTGTGTTTAGCTACCCCAATTTGTTGAGGGGTGTCAATACAAAAACTTATGTAGATAATCTCATAGTTCTGAAGGTAGGTATTGAGATTATTAGTGAAGTATTTCCTAGCATTATCTAACTTGAATACATGAATTCTAGAGTTACAATGCTTTTGAACCATAAGATTGCAGGTTTGAAAAATATGCGCGACCTCAAACTTTTCTATCATAAGGAAAACCCAAATTACTCTTATATGATCATCAACAAATATTACAAACCATCGGGTGCCAGAAACATTTTTTATTCTTAAGGAACCCCACAAATCACTATAGATCAAAGAAAAGTTAGTTGAAGGTTTGTATAGAATTTGAGGATATATTCTTCGAGTATGTTTTGCAATCTGACAAGTTTCACAATGAAAAGATACTGGATTTTTATTGATAAATAATTTGGAAAAAAATTTTGCAAGATATACAAAGCTAAGATGGCCAAGATGATAATGTAATAATATAATTTCACTATCTTTACTGACATTGGAATTGAACATAGAATTGAAAATTTCTAACAGACCAAATGATGTAGGCAACTTGAAGTAAAAACACCAAGAGAGGAATACTTTTATTCAAAGAGAAACAAAACTCACTTTAGAAATAAAAGACACCACTTGGAGAACAAAGTAGACTAGTTAAAACGACTAAATTCATATTAGAAAAAACCAACATCCAACAAACTTGAACAAAAGAAAGTTAGCAAAAGAAACAAAATAAAACCAAACAAACGCTATCCTCAGAACATCGACAAGCGGACTCCTCACATGTAACGAAAGTAGGAATACATTTAAAATAAAGTTTAGGCATGCAAACCAAGAGTCCACCACTGCAAAAGGGTCCAACTTCCTACCAAACTCCTCCAGCAAATGCTTCCAAAACAGCCAACAAATCTTACCAACGGAACCAGAAGAAGAATACAGGTGGAGTGGAACTTGCGTAGAGAAGAAAGAGGTTAGAAGCCCGAGAAGAAAGAGGAGAAGCTCGCAAGCTTTCCTAGAGGAGAAGGAGAATGGAACAAGCTCTCAAGCTTTTCCAAAGAAGAACCCTCAGGTTTTAGCAACTTTGCTCTCAATAATCAACAACAATTTCCTACCAAAACATCTCCATTTTATAGGCAAGATAGGGGAACCAAACAGCCATAACACCTCCATCTAAATCAATTAGATTTAGGGAAATGAAAGGCCAACAGCCACAATACAGCAGCCCCCAAAATGGTTCAGGAAACAAGGAGAAAAAGCCACAGGAAGCCCTGCCAAAGCCACGGGAAAGCAGCCAGTGAAGGAACCCGAAGAGCCATTATGGGAAATCCAGCCAGGGAACCACGGGGAAGCAATCAAGGAGGAAACCGAAAAGAAAAACAGCCCTCCCAATAAATCCCAAAGAAGAAACCAAAGAGGCAAGAATGGGAAGAGGCAAGTTCCACACCACATACCTTTTTTCATTTATGAGCTTGATAGTGCAATAATCCTCAAATTAATGAGCTAAACTTTAGCTCAAGCATTAATGAGCTAGCACCAAATAGCACCCACTTTATAGCTCAAAACCAAGCATCCCAAAGCCCAGCCGAGATCAGCAAACAGCCCAAAGGACAAGAAGGACCCCAAAGCCAGCAAACCCAAGTCATGCAAAGCCCAAGCATTTTTCTACCATGATCATAGGATGTCTTCCATCATTGGATAGCTAAAAAAAAATAAAATAAAATATAAAACACAACTAATATTGTCCAAATTACATCAAAACAAAATAATGCAAAAATCTAAATGCATCACCAAAGCAAGGTTAAACCATACAAATTAGGATTTTCCAATTTGCAGAAATACAATTTATATTATTTAGTGCAAAATACAGTACATTTTTTTCAGTTTTTTTATTTTTTTTTTATTTTTTTTTTTTTGTGAAGCAAGTCAGGTATCTTACTATCCTGGTGCACAAGAGAATAACGAAAAGCTTTTCACGCATGATTTCTATTGTTGTTTCGGTTATCATCTCAATGACTCCATTTGCGGCAATTCCTCTTTCTACCATGCATATGCATAATCCTACTGGATAGACATGCAAAATTAATGCATAACCACTCATGCACGTACAAATTAATAAGCATGTAGGTATATCATGGAACTGTTTGCAATATTCAAATTGACATTTAAATGCGCTTACACTTAAGTTGATGCAGTGGACGTACCTGATGGTAGTTAATATTAGACAACCAAGAGCACATTTTCCAAACTAAACTGTCATCTGCAAGAGGTTGAGACTGTAAAGCAGGAATCATTGAAATACTCTTAGAACAGTCTATTTCTTGAATCATTTCTGAACACCATTTGTATCGAAGAAATGACACAGCCCATGCAGCATATTTCCGTGTCTGCTGATCCTTCGAATCCTTAGCTACCAAAAACAGCTCCTGAACAAATGATGTAGAAAGATTTTCACAGATAGGGCTTAAAATAATTGGGCCTCTAACATAATCTGAGACCTGTCAAACACAATAAAGGAATAAAGACTATGAGACGCAAGCAGAATGTATTACAATAACGTGTATGTCTAAAGTGATCGTAATGCCTTTATGCCTTTATCCTTAAGTTTTATTTCTGATGTTGGGAATGGATAAAGAGAAAAATATGATATTAGCTAATAACCATTAGGTCAAGACTGATCGGCAAAAATGAAGCCTGAATATGCTTGTAAGTGAGATCCCCCGCAGCCGCACCGAATGCATTAACAACTCCAATCATCGCACCCAAATGAACCAGAGGTGGATGAGACTTTGAGTATCCATTTCTCAATAATTCCAGCAGATGTTTTATATCATCATATCTTATAGAGTTTACCCCATCATTCAATATGCATGAGATAAATGATCCAGCTCCAATACAAGATGCCATAACCAGATTCTGATAATGAATTCCAGACACACTTGAATTCAGAAGATCAGAAACTAGTGAAACATAACGAATCAAAATTGCATCAATGTCACCAATCATTAGCTCAACATTTTGGCAAAATTCAACAACCATTGGAATTGCAAGACATGCGCCTACAGCCAATGATACCTCAGTCATTTCATTACAAAATAACGAACTCTTGTTGGATGGTTCAAGAGATGGAACCCATGAAATGAGAATGTCTTTCAGAATCAGCACAGCATCATTTAACCCAAGCCTGTACATTGCAAAAACACAATTTCCCAATCCCAACACAAGTCCTGCAACACCCCAAGGCTCTTCATCTTCCAAGCTATCAAGTTTACATTGAGGCAACACTGAAGAAGCCTCTGCACTATCATAGCCATTCAGAAGAAAAGATTCAAACAGGTTTTCAAGGGAATCTGAAGCAAGAGGACAGAGCTTACTTAGTATCATACTAAGCGTCTTAATCACATCACAAAGTAAATTTCCCTCTGCAAACCTATTGGAATCAACTTCAGCGCTTGAAAGAAGGCCTTGACATGCAAAACCAAGTCCCAATCCACAAGCTCCTATAACAAGATGGCTTTTACTATTACAAGCTTCCTGCACAAAGAGCCAGAGCATAAGAATTCACATGTTTATCCAAACGGGTAACAAGAATTTGGGTGTACTAGCCAAACAGACTAATAATTTCAAAATTTTAATAAAACAATAACAATTTAGACATCCATAACAATATACTCAGCTACATGTAAATGCACACGATTTGGCATGAGACAAGATGTTGTGTTTATATCCGTTGAAAATATCAAATCAATGATAATGTTGTTGTCAATCCGTTGAACATATCAAAGCATAATCTTGTACATTAATGTAAGAATGTAATCCATAGAGCCTGAGCCAGGTGGGCAGTAGGGTTGCTGTCAAGCTAAGGACTAACAGTACGGCAATAATTTGATGATTACCAAATCTCCCACCTCACAATAAATGTCAAGGAGATGTTCGTTTGATTGGTGTTTTAAGCATTAATGGTCACAGACTAGATGTTGATGAAGTTCAAATAAAGAACTATCACAATCTAAGAAAAGAGCATCCACTACAGTAACTGATGATTGATCTCCAACATAACCATGGATGGGTAGAGATGGGCTGCCATACAAGGCTTGGAATGGTGTTTGATTGATGGCTGTGTTTTATTGTAGGAATATTTAGCCCACGGAAATAGCCAAGCCCATTTGGGGATGTAACACAAGGCAAAACAACGTAGGTGCATTTTTGAGGCCTCAGTTGGTCACTTCGGACTGTTTGTCGGTCTCCGGATGGTGGGTTATGCTGTAATGTAACTGTGTAAGCATAGCTTTGAATATTACCAATAGAGGGCACTTAGGAATACCCAATCAGGATAAAAAATTATAGTTTGCAACAGCCCATGAAGTTTGCAAATTTCTGAAGAATACAATGGCCACTATAACAATCATAATACAAGTTGGCAATGCTCACAAATGAGGGTATTTTTCAATCAATCTAATGATAACCATGATCACAATTTCATCGTGCAATTCTAATAGGATTATCCATGGCAATGTCATTCCATGTTGTCTCCAGAATTGGGTGGGATTTGGTAGGAATCCGATCTCCACACAGTAAAAACAGCAATAACAAAGAGAAAATCCAGCAGAAATCAGTGAGAAAAAAATGAGATATCGGCACAACAAACCAAGATACAAGTTGATCTACTATTAGAGAGATAGATCGACTTTCCACAAACCCTAGGCGCCGCTAGGAACAACTCCAAAGAAAACTACCACTAAACACAATTCATATAATAAAAATAAAACAACATAATTAACCCTAAATAAACCTTCCTAATACCCTCTCAAATATGAATTCCGATCAGCCCTCTTTCCCTAAATAAACCTTCCTAATTCCCTCCCAAATTTGAATTCAAATTAACCCTCTTTCCCTAAATAAACCTTCAAAATTTCCTCCCACACTAGTGGGGCCCACAAGCTCAGCCGATCCGTCAATGCTCCCCTCCCAAAGAGCCACCTTATCCTCAAGGTGGAACGAAAGAAGCTGCTATTGAATCATTCGGAACGGTTCCCATGTTGCTTCATAGTCGGGCAGATCCTTCCACTCGATCCGCACCTCTCTAGCTCTTCCTGCTATCGAACTAACTCCTTTCACTTCCCTTAGCTCCAAGATCACCTCAATTTCTTATGTCAAGGTCATCGGTAGCTTCGTTGATGGACTGTGGTCGCCAATAACTTTCCTCAGTTGGGACACATGGAATATTGGGTGTATGATGGAAGTAGGGGTAGCTGCAAACTATACGCCACGACACCAATCCTCTCCACAACCTCATAAGGCCCATAGTTCCATGGAGATAACTTTTCATTTCTTCTTTGAGCTAAGGTCTTTTGTTTATAGGGTTGAATCTTCAAATACACTTTATCACCCACCTTGAATTGCATATCCCTTCTATGCCCATCAGTCTGTTTCTACGTAATTTGTTGTGCCCTCAATAGGTGCCCCTTTAGCTCTCCCAATATCCTATCCCATTCCTCCAACTACTTTTCCGCTAATGAAACTAGAGTGCTCTTAGTCTCATAGTATACCAGGTGAGGAGGGTCTCTTCCATAAAGGATTTTGAAGGGTGTAGTCTTCACTACGCTATGGTATAATTTATTATACCAGTACTCGACCCAATGTAACCACTTCACCCAGGTTTTCGGAGTTTTTGATACAAAACTTCTCAAAAAAGTATCCATACTCCTGTTCACCACTTCGGTTTGCCCATCAATCTGTGGATGGTATATTGTACTTTACTTCAATACAATACCCAACATCCTAAATAGCTCTCTCCAGAAGTGGCTTGGGAACACCTTATCTCTATCTGACACTATGAACTCTAGAATTTCATGTAAGCAGACCACCTCTCAAATAAATGCTATTGCCACTAAAACCTCCATGTATGGGTATCACAGGGGAATGAAGTGAGCATACTTACTCGGCCTATCCACTATTACCAAAATCACTTCTTTGACTTTGGCAGACCTTCAATGAAATACATGGTTATCTCTTCCCACACCTCGAGCAAAGCTAGAGGTTGCAAAATACCTCCTAGAGCCATCTCCATATATTTGTGCCTCTAACATATATCACAACGGGCCACCATCTCCTCCACATCTTTCTGCATTCCAACCCAATACAATTTTGTTGCAAGCCAACGATAGGTCGTCTGTACCCCCGAGTGCCCCTCCTATAGCACTACCGTGGAATTCCCGCAGCAAGTGGGGTATATATAACGATGTCTTCGGTATCACCATCCGCTCTTAGTATAATAGTCTCTGATCAACTAAGGTATAGCCTGGATGGCTATCCATATTCCCCAATAAATCTCTCTCGATTTTCATCAATCCTTTATCTTGCTAACTTTCCCTTCTTAAATCCTACCGGTCAACAACTAAGGGAACAGACAGTGCCATCATGTGGCGCTCTCCCATACACCTGGATAACCCATCTATGGCCTTGTTCTCTATCCCCGATTTATATTGAATCTTGAAATCATAGCCCAGCAATTTTGAAAACTACATCTAATGCTCCTCTGTAACCATCCTTTGCTCCAAAAGAAACGTTAACCTTCTTTGATCAGTCCTGACAATGAAGTGTCGCCCCAACAAGTAGGGTCGCCACTTCTAGATGACAAGCACAATCGCAACAAGCTCCCTCTCGTAGACTGACTTGAGCTTCGCCCTAGCACTCAATACCTAATTGAAATAAGCTACCGATCTCTAGTCTTACATAAGTACAGCTCTTAGCCCGTACCACGAAGCATCCATCTCCACCACAAAAGGTAGGCTGAAGTCGGGCAAGGCTAACACTGGAACGTTAGACATCATCTTCTTCAACTCCTCGAAGGCCATGATAGCTGCTTTTTTCACGATTGAAATTATTCTTTTTTAACTGATCGGTCAAAGGCCAGGCTGTTGAACTGTATCCATTCATAAATTTTCTGTAGTAGCTTATAAACCCCAAGAATCCTCTCAACTCTCTCAAGCTCTTGGGTATTGGCTATCTCAGCATGACCTCGATTTTGCACTGGTTAATTGCTACTCCTTCCTTGGATACCACATGCCCCAAATACTCTACTCTAGGCTAGGAGAATGAGCATTTCTTGAGATTGACAAACAAGTGGCGGTCCTGCAGAGTGGATAACACCAATCCTAAGTGTTCTAAGTGCTCCTCCTCAATTCTGTTGTAAATTAAAATATCATCAAAGAAGATTAACACAAACCTCCGTAGATATTGCTAGAATATCCTGTTCATCAGGGACTGGAAAGTAGCTGGAGCATTAGGAAGGCCAAAAGGCATCACTAAAAGCTTATAGTGTCTCTCATGATGTCCTAAATGACATCTTGGGAACATCCTCGAGCCTCATCAGGATTTGATCGTACCCTGACTTCAAATCAATCTTCAAGAAAAGCACCGCTCCATAAAGCTCATCCAACAACTCATCAATCAGTGGAACAGGAAACTTGTCTGGCACAGTCTCCTTGTTCAACGCCCGTAGTCTATGCAAAACCTCCAACTGCCATCTTGGTTTTTCACTAATAGCACTGGACTGAAAAATGGATAGACACTAAGTCGAAAGATCCTTACCTCCAATATCTCCCTGATCAATCTCTAGATCTCATCCTTCTAGATTTGGGAAAAACAGTAAGAATGAACACGAATAGGTGAGACTCATTCCTTCAAGATGATAACATGCTTATGTTCCCATAGAGGAGGCAAACCCTAAACTGACTGGAACACCTTTCGATACTATTGGAGTTGTTGAACCATGTTTGATGCTCCCCATCCTCTTCTCCTACCAAACTCTGCAAGTCCACCAAAAATCCCATTCCTTCACCCTGGATTGCCCTCACCATAATTTTTGACAGGCTACAAGCCCTTCTAATAAACACTTTCCTCCTCTCAACCTTGAACTCCATCGTCAGAACCTTCCAATCAATCTTGGTCTTCCCCAACTTCTATAGCCACTTCATCCCTAGTATCATATATGTGCTCCACAAATCTAATGGAAGAAAGTCTTCCAATACCTAAACCTTTGGAAGGATTAGGATCGCCCCTTTGCAAATTCCTCTACTCCGCTCGACTTTAACTATTCCAAGCATAGCCCAAAGCCCCCCTATTTCAACCAATTTCAGGCATAAGTGATCCACCATCCTATTGGAAATGAAGTTTTGGGTAGCTCTGCTATCCACCAGTACTACCACCTTGATGCCTGATCTTCCTCTTAACCTTCATGATGTGGTTCTGTGTGAACCCGACTACTGAGTTAAGGGATAGCTCTGCAACATCTAAGTGCAGGTGAGCATCATTCTCCTCTACTTCCTCTTCTGCAACATATTCCTTATCTCAGATTGTCAAGACTTCTAATGAATGGTCATTACAATGGTGGCCTAAAGCAAACTTCTCATCACACCTAAATCATAAACCCTTGGCCCTTTTCTCCTAAATTTCTGACTTAGTCAACCTCTTGAAGTCCCCCTTGGTCGTACTCTCTAACCTCTATCCATCGAGGCTTCCTTCTAAATAGGCACCATCTGCACCTTTGGTGCCAAAAATGTAGTGGTCCTGTAGTCGGAGACACCTGAACTGTTGCTACGACTACTCTCCAAGAAGTTCTTATCCTCCACCAGCTGGGCAAAATACATAGCCTCTCCTAAGCCACGTGGTCTAAGTACTCGAGCAACTGCTCGAATATCAAGCTTGAGCTCCTTCATAAGATTTTCCGCTAGCAGTCTCTGACAACCTTTCCAATCAGCTAGAGAAGTACTCGAACTTCTCCTGGTACTCCATCATTGTCCACTCCTGCACCAGAGCAAAGAACTGTTCGAAGAAGTCTCATTCTCGACTGGTTCGAAAATGTTCTAGTAAACAGTCTTTGAACTCCCTCTATGATCGGATCGGATCTTCCAAGTCTCTCCATCGGTACTAGGACAGAGCATTTCCTTCCAAACATAGAGCGACAGCGGTCAGTATATCATCTTCTATCAATCCATTCACATCAAAATATCACTCCACCTTATAAATCCAACCGTGAGCATCTTCTCCCTAAAAACACAGGCATCTTCAACTTTCTCACTGTAGGATCGCCACCGCCCCAATAACTTCTTCCTCCTCCAGCGTAGCATGTGTTGTGATCCCTCCATGTTTCCCGTACCCCCAAATCAGCTCTCTGATTTTCATCATCTCAATTTCTTCGTCGACCATACCCTTCACCCGTTCCCCTCATTAGAAGTGGCTCAAAAGGTGGCATCTCCTCTTCTTCCAGCAAAATTTTCACCTCCCGATCCTCCCTCATCATCCCTATATTAGGGTTTCCTCCACTTGCCCAATCAATGATGCCCTTGCCACCAATGATGTTGTTTTTGGCTTAAAACTCTAACATCATTTACATCATCTCTTCCATATTCAAAAATCTGCCCTCAATTGCTCAAATTCGCTCTTTGAATTAAATTTTCATATTTCCAACTTCCCCATTAGGCGTCTCCTCCAACATATCAACCTTCTTAGCAGCCATAGATACCAAAAAAGGTGCTTTGACACAAATTTGGTAGGAATCCAATCTCCACACAGAAAAACAACAATAACGAAGAGAAAAAATAGCAGAAATCGGCAAGAAAGAATGAGATATCGATACAGAAAACCAAGATACAAGTTGATCTACTATTCGAGAGGTAGATCGACTCTCCACAAACCCTAGGCGTCACTAGGAACAACTTCAAAGAAAACTACCGCAAAACATAATTCACCTAATAAAAATAAAACCACCAAATTAACCTTCCTAATTCCCTCCCAAATATGAATGCAAATCAGCCCTCATTTCTAAATTAAGCTTCCTAAAAAAAGCTTTATAATTCTTTCGCAAATCTGAATTCAAATCAACCTTCTTTTCATAAATAAATCTTCCTAATTTCCACCCAAATATGAATTCAAATTAACCCTCTTTCCCTAAATAAACATTTCTAATTCCCTCCCAATTTTAATTTTCTATGATATTTAATTAAAGGTAGAATTAATCCCCTTTGATCCTCCCTCTCTTCTTGCCCGCCGCCCACACTAGTGGGGCCCACAGGCTCAGCCGATCCATTAGGATTATAGTAAACCAACCAATGCCATCAATTGATATTTGGCAACTTGGCACATTAAACATGATTGAATGAAAACAAATACAACATGGCGAATTGTTTTCCAATAGAAGCGTGTTGCGATGCACTTTAAGGTGACGTGAAATCCTCCATGACCGCTGATGAAGGTAGAGTTGTAGTCTCATAGGATGGTTTGGGGCCAAGATGATGCTATCCTTTTTACATATCAGACCATCTTACACTGTATAGCCTGGGTCATTAGATGATGACGCTTGAATATCCTGAAGGAGTTGTAATGCCTTAGGGCTACTGCTACCTTCTACTTTGATCTATATTAGGAGTTTGGGAATAAGGGCAAAAATAATGTGCAAGAAAGTAGGTTGGGAGTCTGTAAGATTGATAGGCTCATATTAGCGAGAGAAAGCATCTAATGCTACATTGTTGTGACAGTGATTGTATTTGATATAGTAATCAAAGTCAAGAAGTTTAAGAAGGAAGCACAGTCGATTTATTCATAGTCCATCAATTCACGAATGCCTTGATCTATTCAAATAATGAATTTAGAGCCAAATAGATATGGAAGCCAGCGAATCGAAGCTTCTGCAATAGAAAAGATTTTGCAATTATGTGTTGAGGCTTATTACATCTTTTTTCTATGGGATGTTTTCTAATAGAGTACCACCCAATGTTGATTTTGGACGCGTCGTGTTAAGTATGAATGGTTTGGTGAAGTTTAGCAAAGTCAGAATTCAAGAAGATGCCAGGGCTTGCTTGAGTAGTGTAAAATTGGGCCATGTAATAATGGTCCATTAGATAGCATTATGCTACAAAAGGTTGATTAGTATTTTTTTTTTTTTTTTGAAAGATGCAAAACCCTTGCATTGATAAAAAAAAACTTATTACAACCTATGGACAAATCAAATCACATTCCTCCTTTAACAAACTAAGAAAAGAAGGAGGAATATTATTCAAACTAATGTCATCCCAAAGAAAATTACTAAAAATAGCAAAACTAGCACACAAATCCGCTTAATCTATTACAGCTCCTATCAGTACAATTGAAAATAACATTATTGAAATCCTTAAGAAATGAGAGATCTTCCACCCAATGTCCATTCTTTGAAGCATTCGTTTTCCTCAAAGAGTCTTGAAGAAATTTGATAACATTATAATTATCACCTTTAATGATGATCCCTTTACATTTAAACATCTAATATTGCATAACATTCCTCATAGCTTGAATAGCAAAGAGCTCCAAACGAGCAACATCCCAATGAATACAAGTTTGTCCACATGCTAGCAAAAATCTCCCTTTACAATCACGAAAAACACCACCAACTCTAGCCTTATATGATGATAGAAACGAAGCATCAACATTTACTTTGATCCAATCGGGAGGAGGAGGGTGCCAACAATTCACTAACAGCCTAGAAGGCTGATTAACACCCCAGTGGCCCGAACTCAACCTTCCATCAGAAAAGGAAACCGAAGCATAACTTAATGCATTAGCAGCAATCACCATCGAACTCTGTTCATTACTCCCATGTACAAATTTATTCCTCTCCTTCCAAGATAAGTAACTCGAAGAACAATACAAATTAACAAAAAAACCATGCTTTAGAATAGAAGAATTTAGGCAAGAACAACAATCTTCAAATGCATCAAGAGAAGGAATACTAAATCCCCACTTACTCAAACATTTAAATACCTCAGTCAGCTTCAAACACTTAACAACCACATGTTCTGGATCCTCTACCACATTGCATCCTCTTGGACATGAAGTAATATCTTGCAGATTTCTATGCATCAAAAATTGAAATGTCGGAATAGCCTTGTGGAACATCTTCCACCAAAAAACTTCCACCTTTGGATTCAATTTTGCCTTCTTGATCCAACCCCAGCAGACACAATCGGACTACTCCTACACCGAAGCTTCAAAAGACAAAGCAGTGATAGACTTCCCTGAATTCTGATGAATGAGTTTTAGCTTATCTTCCAATTGATTTGAACAAATTTGAATATGAATAATCAGCAAAACCAACTCCTCTCCAAACACTTTCCGAAGTTCAGCAAAATTCCATCTTCCATCTACAATAAACATATCCACTGTGAGACCATCGGTAGTTTGATTCACAACAAACATTGGCCACTTATTAATGCATTTATCCAATATCCAAACATCATTATAAACATCAATAGAAGCTCCTGCTGCAATCTTCCATCTCACAATAGGAGAAAGAAACTTGGATCCCACAGAAATGATCTTACGTGTAGACGAACCTCGCTTTTTTGAACCATCATCACAGATTTGAGACCCATGGTTATCTTCAATAATCTTATGCAACAACGACCCTTTGTCCTGAATAAATTTCCAAGCTAACTTGGATCTCAAAGGACCAACAATACTTGCACACGAATGAAGCCCACAACCTCCCTGCATAACCGGTCTGCACAAAACATTCCAGCTAACATAATGAAGACCAAATCTGTCATTCTGCTTATTCCATATAAAGCTCCTGCATACCTTGTCAATTTCATCTAGAACACCTTTAGGAACAAGGGAATGCGTACAATAAAAATTTGGTAAAGAGAGTATTACAGATTTAATAAGAGTAAACTTCCCCGCTAAGGAAATGGCTTTTCTTCCCCAAACATTCATCTTTCTCATAGAATTATGAATAATGAACTGAAAACCAGATCTCACTAGCCTCCTCAAAGCAATTTTGACACCAAGTTAATTGAACTCCTTAACGAGTTTAAACCCCATAATTCGGTTTATGATTTTTTTTTTCCTTCTCTTAACATGTTTACCAAAAAGAATAGCAGATTTATTAGAATTAATTCTCTGCCCTGGCCAACCACAAAAATCCAGCAACATGCCCTTAATCTCTTTCACAATCTTCTTATTAGCTTCGAAAAAAATAATAATATCATCTGCATAAAGTAGATGTGAAATCTTTGAACCATTTGGTCTAATTTGAACACCAATTGAATCACTTTTCCAAATAAGAGCATTGGATAATAACTGCGAGCATAAAATGAATAGAAAAAGCGATAAAGGACAACCTTTTTGAAATCCACTCCTTGCATTGATCCAACTGGAGAAGCTACCATTAATCAATAAAGAAAACCTTGCATCTTCAATGCATTCCATAATCCATCTAGAGAACCGAAGAGGAAACCCAAAATACTCCATGACTTTCCTCAGCATGCCCCAACTCATAGAATTATAAGCTTGCTCCATATAAATTTTAAAAGAGACTAACCCTTTAGAAGACTTTGAAAACCTGAATTTGTGAAATATTTCTTGAGCTACCAGCACATGATCTAATAACGAGCGACCATACAAAAAGGCCGCTTGCTCTTCAGAGATGAGTTTTGGGATAATGATTTTCAATCTATTCAAAAGAATCCTTGCCACCACCTTATACACAGTCTTACAAAGACTAATAGGCCTATAATTTGAAGGAACCATAGGATTACTCACCTTTAGGAGAAGAACAATTAAAGTATCTTTCCACTCAGCATTCATTTTTCCAGAAAAGAAAAACTGATTGATAGCATTCAAGAAATCCCCTTTAATGATACTCCAATAAGCTTTAATAAAGGAATAAGAAATACTGTCATTACTAGGAGTTGTGAATCCGACAGCTTGATTCAAGACTCTTTCCACCTCTTCCAATGAAACATCTCCATCCAGCAAACTCCTACCACTATCATCAAGTGAACACAATAGGGAAGGCCATCCTTCAAGGATACAATTCCTAAACCTCCATTTATCGTTGAAAAACTAGAAGAAAATGTCCACAATCTGATGTTGATCCTTCACAATCATCCCACTATCATTTTTAACTTTAAAATCCAATTTGAATTCCTTCCCACTAGCAAAGGACTGAAAAAACTTGGAGTTGATATCTCCCTCCGCCATCCACTTAACCTTCGCTCGTTGTCTCCAACAAGTATTTAACCGAGCCAAAGTAAGAATTTAGCTTACTCACCTTAGATCTGAGCACCCAACTCTCCTCCTCCGAGAGACCTCCTGATTCCACTTCCTTCAACTGTAATTCCAAAATTTCTTGTTTCAGACTTTCCTTCAACTGAATGTAGTCTCTAAGCTTGGCTTTACTCTAGTAATACGAAGCTTTCAATGCTCTCTTCATCTTGATGTTAAGGATTTCTGCATAATTTCCAGCAACCCTTTTACTCCAAGCTTTATTTACCACCGCTACAGATGCATGATAAGAGGCCCAAACATCTTCAAATTTGATATTCCTATTAGATTTGGAACTGTGATTTGAGAGATTCAAAATTATCGGACATTGATTCGAAGCAACTCTAGCAAGATGCCAAACCACCAAATGATGAGGAGAATTAAAGGCTGACGAATTCAAAAAACACCCATCTAGCCTTTCTAATATTCGAGCACTACCATACTTCTTGTTACACCAAGTGAACCTTGGGCCAATACAACCAACCTCATGAAGATCATTTTCAACCAAAAAAGACTTCATCTCTTTAGGACCTTGGGAAAAACTAAATCTTTTCCCTCCCCTTTTATCCTCTTTAGACAATAAGTAGTTAAAATCTCCACCCACTACCGCCGGACAATCTCTTGAAGAAAAGAACATCAATTTCTCCCAAAGTTCCCTCCTATTATGCACATCTTTGCTCTCATAGACAGAAGAAATTCTCCAAACACCTTTGTTCAGAATATCAAACTCACCAATTACAAATTGTTAAGAAGACTCCAAAATAGAGAAAGAAGTTATATTGGATTTCCAAAGCACAAGAATACCTCCAGATAACCCATCAGACGGAACCTGAAAAAAGTCCCAGTCCACACCAACCGACAAATCAACCCCCCTCCTATCAATTGAAGATAACTTAGTTTCCAACAAACCCACAAAAAAACATCATGCTCCTTAACAAATTCCTTAAGATATAGAGAAGCTTTCCTTTTTCTCGCTCCTCTACAATTCCAAAAAGGTATAGAAGACATTTAATTATCAAAAGGGGAAGAACCCCCTCCTTTCCCTATTACTTCCCCATCCATCCTCCTACTCCTAGGAACCAATTTGACAGGTCCAAGACTTTTAAGTTGTTTAGGAAGTTTCTTCTTACTAATAGAAGAACTCCCTCCCATTAATTCCAAACCCGGCTTCCCACAACCTACTATATCCCCAGGGGAACCTTCAACATTCTCAACCCCATTACAATTCATACCAACACAAGATATCCCTCCACCATCATCCGAAGGATCTAACTCCCCCTCCTCACGTACTTCATTTAAAACATTAAACATATTTCCATCAGTAGGAAGGTTTAAGGAATTAGAGAAGCATTTAATACCCAATCCAGAAGATGATCCATTTTGCAGAGAACCAGACTTTGATGGAAATTCAACTGAAGCCATACCTTCTGAGACCTTTCCTGAATGAGCCACTTCCTCTGATCCAACAGCAACTTCAATTGGAACCACCCCAGCACCCCTACCATTAGCAACCACGTCCCTTTTATTGGGTATATTCAGCACATTACTCCTTACTGTATTGACTCCAAGCCTCCTCACCACAACATTTTTAACTTTCCTCTTGCCATGATTGACATGGATCCAAGGTCCATAACTAGCACCCTTATCCCCAACATCACCACCACCGCAGTCGTTAGAAGCTTTGGAATACTCCCCCTTAGAAGGAACTCCCATATCACCATTAATAAAACCCTCTGTTTGCATACAACCAGCCTGAGTAGCAACAACATCAAGCCTTAATCCCACTACGTGGGGTCGGCTACATGAATCCTTTTTCTCCATTGTGTCCTATTAAAAGTCAAATTCTCGTTTAAATCTAATAAAGAAAGATCATTTCTAATATTTTTTAACCAAGTCTTTTTAGGTCTACCTCTACCTTTCTTAACATAAGTCAAATCTAAGACCTCTACTTTCCTAACCGGGTCATCGGGAGGCCGCCGTTTTATGTGACCAAACCATCTAAGGCGACTCTCTCTAATCTTATCTTCCACTGGAGCTACTCCAACCTTTTCACGAATATGCTCATTTTGTATCCTATCTCTAAGGGTAAAGCCACTCATCCACCTGAGCATCCTCATCTCTGCTACACTTAACTTAGAATTAAGCTTCTCTTTTAATGGCCAACATACGGCACCATAAAGCATTGCAGGTCTCACCACCATCTTATAGAATTTTCCCTTAAGTTTGAGGGGGACTTTTCTATCACACAATAAGCCCGATGCATTCCTCCACTTCAACCATCCAACTTGGATTCTGCTGATAATATCCCCATTTATTTCACCATCACTCTGAACAATAGATCCAAGATATCTAAAACGTGTACTCTTATTAACGACTTAATTGTCCAAAGTCACAATCCCCTCACTAGGTCTATTATTACTAAAATTACACTCCATATATTCCGTTTTAGATCTACTCAAGTGAAAACCTTTAGACTCTATGGTTGACCTCCACAATTTTAGTTTACCTTCAACTCCCTCTCTAGTCTTATCAACAAGAAGAATATCATCAGCAAAAAGCATACACCAAGGTACATCCTCTTGCAAATGTCTAGTGAGAACATCCATGACTAAAGCAAAAAGATATGGGCCTAAGGCGGATCCTCGATGTAATCCAACCGAAATAGGGAAATACTTGGTCAAACCACCTTGTGTGATAGAAACATTAGACCTACCCGGCATAAATCCAAATTGATTTTGAGAAACATTAGAATCACGCCGCAACCTATGCTCCATAACTCGTTCGCATAGTTTTAAAGTATGACACATTAGCTTAATTCCTCTATAATTCGCACAATCTTGTGCATCACCTTTATTCTTAAAAATAGGGATTAACACACTCATTCTCCACTCATCTGGCATCTTTTTAGTCTTCAAAATAGTATTAAAAAGTTTAGTAAGCCAAGAAATTCTTTCATCACCTAAGCATTTCCACACCTCTATTGGAATATCACCAGGTCCAATAGCTTTACCACCCTTCATTTTCTTTACAGCCTCTCTAACTTCGATTTTACTAATACGCCGATAAAAACAAAAATCTTTATTTTCATTTAGGATGCTAAGGTCACTACAGTCAATTTTATTTTCACATTCTTCATTAAAAAATTTAGCAAAATATCTCATCCACCTTTGTTGAATATCTTCTAAAAAAAGTACTTTTTGATCTTCATCCTTAATACACTTCACTTGAACTAAATCCTTGCTACTCCTATCTCTTTGTTTGGCTAACTTATACATATATCTTTCTCCCTCCTTAGTATCTAATCTATTATATAAATCACTAAAAGCTAAACTCTTTGCATCGCATATAGCTTTCTTAGATTCCTTATGTGCCCCTTTATATAATTTCCAATTATCAGAATTTTTACAATTAAATTAATTTTTATAACAAATCTTCTTATTTTGAATCTTTTCTTGTACATTTGGATTCCACTACCAACTATTTTTACTAGTAGGAGCTTTTTCCTTTGAAACTCCAAGCATATATTTTGCAATATTCTTAATATTACTAGCCACTTTTTCCCATATAATATTAGCATCCTCATGCACAGACAAAATCTTAAAATCTAAAATCTTACTCTGAAAAATATTTTTGTTAATATTCTTTAAATGCCCCCATCTAATCCTAGAAAATCGTTTTTACTTTATTTTTTATTTTCTTCCTCATTATCTTCAAGTCCAAAACTAATAAATGATGTTGGGCACATAAATTTTCACTCGAAATAACTTTACAATCTTTGCAATCTAAACGATCTAATTCCCTTATAAGAAAATAATCAATCTGAGTTGTACGATATCTATTTTTATAAGTAATGAGATGCTCATTCATTTTTTTAAATAAGATATTAGCAATTAAAAAATTATAAGCTAAACAAAAATCTAATATGAACTTACCACCTTCATTTGTCGTTCCAAACCCATGGCCACCATGAATGCTTTTAAAATCATGTACCTCTCTACCAACATATCCATTTAAATCTCCTCCAATAAAAACTCTTTCTTCAAGAGGTATCTAAATTAAATTCTAGACAACTAGTTTTGAAGTGGCCAATTTTACCACAATTAAAACAAAATTTTGAGATTCTTTCATATTCAATCTTCTGAAAGAACCTGCCTAAGCTACCCTCCACCCAAACACCCAAGGGAAGCTTGTCCTCCAACTTAATGCGAACACAAATCCTTGCAAATTCTCTTATACTCCATTGAAAGATGTTCCCATCGATCAAATAAGGCACACCAATTTTGGAAGCAATCTTGCACACATTAATTTCATCCCAACACTGTAACAGTAAATTAGGCATTCTAACCCAAATCGGAGCTGTTAATTCCTTTCATGAAGTAGGAGAAAATGCTGTCAACCACTTATCAATGCCAATGATATGTCCATTAACATACCATGGACCATTAGAGAAGACTGAATCCAAAGCTTCTGATTTAGTAAAAGTACATAAACACCAGCCCATTCCAAGCATTGTTAGATGAAATTTATCAAACTGAGCCCATTGCCTCCTCAATTCCAAACTGATCACAAGAAACAGAACATTTTCTCCAAAGACTTTGATGACTAATGCATTTTGAAGCTTCTTAGTATTTTCCAATTCATTCTCCTCATGTAATTTCACCACAGTGCCACCATCCGTCAAACAAGATCCATAATCCAAATCTATCACTCTAATGTTAGTCTTCTTACTCCAAGCATTAGGCAACCCATTCCCACTAGGTTCCTTAGAGATTGGATCATCAGAATTCTCCACACCATGATTGCACAAGTTCAGATCTCCTAACTTGCAATGATGAACCATTTCAAGATCTCCAATTGACCGATCAGAGCTAATAGCTTCTCCACAAGGCTTAGAGGGAGAGAACCAAGCAATTCACTTTGATTTTTAATAATTTTCATTCCACAAGCAATACCAACTTCATTCTCCGGAATATTAGAATTCTGAGGAACCTTATTAAACTTTACATCCGAAACTCCTTCATTACTCGAATCTAGATTAGGATTAATAGCCTTCTTCAGAACCATCTTCATACCAGAAGGAGGTGAAGCACCCGAATTAGAAATGAAGCCATCCCTCATACCTCGGGCACATTCAAAATATTTAGAAACTTTGTAGTCTCCTTCAACAATCACATTTTTACCGTTACCAATATCAGGAATGATCTTCTTGGGAGCCAACAAACCACCTTCGTTGATCACCAAAGCCCTTCCATTATTGAATTTTTTCTGACCATCCAGGGCCGATGAGTTCAAGTCTGCACCTATGGAACCATCTCCAAAGGCTGGAGACGAAAAGGTCAATATCGATCGATAAGGAGCCCACGAGCCGCTGTTGGAGAATTTTGTGTTTCTCTTAACGGATTGCATACTTTATGGTTGAGTACGGCATAAGAATGACGATATATTACCCCGAAGGATAAAAATATCGTTTCCTTATGGACTCAATGACAAAATTTGCAATTTAACAGAGATTCCCCCGTTCAATTTTTGGTTGAACGGGGTTTATTTATTCTAGGGTACAAATGCCCCATAGGGGCAAGCCCCTATGGTTAATTACATCTCAAGTTTTGATACTTGAGAAAACTTTTAATTAAATTAGTGGTTTTCTCTTGTTTTTGAGAGTCATTTAAATTTTGATTAAAGTTTGATTTTGATTTTTAAAATCCATGAAAGTCTTGTTTAAAGAATTTTTGGTCCTTTAGGAGTTTCAAGGAATAGAAAATCAATTTGAAATCGGATTTTTGGAATGAGAGCCAAGGGGAATGAAGTAGGAGCACTTGATTCTAAGGGAAACTCAGAGGTGCTCAAAATACCCTATGTTGGGCTTTATGTTTTAGAGATTTGATTTTTGTTCAAGTTGATGTTTTTCATTAGAAGATTGGGGCTTACATTCCAACAACACTTGTTGGAGGAATTGCCCGAGAGTTGAGGGCTTATATAGTGATTGGAATTAACTAATGCCTCAGACCCTAAAGCTAAGGTGAGGCCTACTGAGAGGTAGGGCCTCGAACCTAAATCTAACGGATGCAAGAGGACTTACAAATTGTACCTCACAAAAGGCACAACCAGCCCGACCCCTGGATTTATTGTCCTGCCTGGAAAGGACTACCAGCTAGACTCCTCCTAATCTCTTTTAAAACCATGCTTTCTGGTCTCAATGCATATGAAGAGTGGTAGGTAATTGTTGTTTAGGGAATAGGGCTTACAACTTGGCTTTGAGGCCCAGATGCCTAGGTATGCAAGGTATGCAGAATGCTGACTCGGATGCAGATTTTTTTTGTTATCTAATCCTTAAGTGAGGGCTTCTACATGTGGCTCTTTTTGGCTATGCATGATCATTTTAAGTTTTGAAAACTTAGCTCTTTGAAAGAGAGCCATGCAATTTTCTTTTTTTTTTAGAAAATCGTGAAGCCTAAATTTCATTTTTAGGTTGTTTATATTTTAATGGGTAGAAAACTTATTTTGTCCTAAGAGCCTGCCGCATCACAGTCCAGGCCACACCCACACAAACAAGTGAATAAACCTAGGAAAAAGACATGATTTTCTAGTGCGCACAGTAAACAAGCAAACATATGCATATATAAATCAAGTGCAGAAAAAGAAAATAATATCCCAATTATTACAAATAGTTTTGGCAGCTGAGTTGCCTGCCATTATACAACCCAGTTAATTTTTACAAACTCTACTTGTGGGGTCTTCAAGCTTCATCTTCTACAATCTTACAATCTTAGCTTTGGATGCTCTCCTACAATCTTAGCTTTGGATGCTCTCCTACAATCTTAGCTTTGGATGCTTTGGATGCTCTCCTACACTTTGAAAACTTGGGTTTGAGAGCATGAAGGTAGATTTGGATGCTCTCCTACAATCTTAGCTTGTAGGAAAGGGAGAGGGAAATACAACTTAGAGGTTGCAAATCATGGGAATCCTTTGAACCTTTGGTTGTTCAAAGGGAGAACGTTCATTCCTCCAATTGGATTGGAGGGATGAAAGAGAGGAGAATACAACTTGGAAGTTGTAAATTCTTGAATGCTCTTTGAACATTTTGGTGTTCAAAGAAAAGGTTTTACCCTTCCAACTTGGTTGGAAGGATAAGTTGGGAACATGACTTTGGTTCATGTGCTTGGAGCGAAATTACTTGTTGATTTTGGTTCAACAAGTAAGTGGATTTTAATATATGCTTGATTTACTTAACTTGGATTAAGTAAATGATAGGAACTCCCTACAACTCTTGAGTTGTAGGAAGAGGGGAGGAACATATGACTTGTGTGTTACGAGTTATAGAAAGATCCTTAAACTTTGACATTCAAAGAAGAAGATCCATTCTTCCAACTTGGGTTGGAGAGATGGGGGAGAAGATGATGCAACTTAGAAGTTGCCAATTGAAGACACTCTTTGGACCTTTGGTGTTCAAAGAGGAGTGACCATCCACTTAATTTAGGTTAAGTGAATGGAGGAGCTTCTTTGAATATTTGATATCCAAAGAAGAATACACACATTCGCCTAATTTAAATTAAGCGAATGGTGGAGCATTCCCTAGATTCAAATCCCAGGGCTTTGCTTGTGCCCTTTTGAGCCTTTCTAGAGGTCATTTGGGAACCTCTATATAGGCTTTGAAGGTCACTAGCAAAGAAGGCATTTACTGGTTTTGTGCTCCAACAAAGAAAATGGAGAAACTTAGGCTTTGGCTCTAAGTTTCGCTTGTATCCTTTTAGGCCCCTCTAGAGGTCATTTGGGTACCTCTACATGGGCTTTGAGGGCTACTAGCAAGGAAAGCATTTGTTGGTTTTGTGCTCCAACAAAACAAATGATAGAAGAACTTGGGATTTGGTTCCAAGTTGAAGGTCTCTTGGCATGCATTTAGGACTTTTAGGGAAATCCAAGTCAACATACACAAGGAGGGATATATGATTGTTCATTGATTTTTTTTTTATCTCAACAAATAAGAGATGGATAGCTTAGAATTTGGTTCTAAGATCCAAAGACTCATGTAATGTAACATTTGAAACCTTGAGGGGGTTTCAAGTATAATGCATGGGGGAAAGGAATGATTGTTTGTTGACTTCTTGTATCTCAACAAACAAAATGGAGAGAGCTTGGAATTTGGTTCCAAAACTCAATGATTTATAGCATGATACATGTAGGATTTTAGGGGAACTAATCATATCATGCAAGAAAGGTTGAATGATGATTGTACGTCAATTTTGGTATTAACGAACAAACAAATATTCAAGATTCGGAAACCTCTATGTGAATTTTGAGGTAATATATGGGGAGATGATTTGTTGGTTTTATGTTCCAACAAAAAAAGGAGAATAGCTTAGAATTTGGTTCCAAGCTACGACGATTCACGTGTAGGAGTATTTTAAGCCTTGGAGGGGCTTCAAATACTACACGTGGGAGAAGTGTTTGTTGGTGTTACGTTCTAACAAAAGGGAGGAAAGAACTTGGAAGTTGATACCAAGTTCAAAGAATTCATGCAATATTGTATTTGGAGCTTTGAGATGCTCCAAATGTCATGCATAAGAGAGATAATTTGTAGTTTTGGAACTACAAACAAAGAGGCAATCATCAAGTGTAATAAGACATTTAGAGCTTGGGGAGGCTCCAAAATACCATCTATGAAAGAGGTGATTGTTCGTTGATTTTGTCTCAACAAACATGGTATCGTACACCTAGGATTTTGATCCCAAGGTTATAAGACATCATACAATCTAACACTTGGAGCTTTGAGAACGCTCCAAGTATCATGCATGAAGAAGATATTTGTTGGTTTTATGCTCCAATGAATAAGGTGGAAGAACTTGGAAGTTGGTTCCAAGTTTCAAAGAATTCATGCAATAATGTGTTTGGAACTTTGAGGTGCTCCAAATGTCATGCATAAAAGAGAGATAGCTTGTAGTTTTAGAACTACAAACAAAGAGAAAAATCATCAAGCTTTGTACTCAATGACATAAGGTCATCTACCTACATAGGTTAGGCAAATGAGGTAGGCTAGGATTAGAATCCTAAGCCCAAGGAGAATGTTCATTCGTTGATGTTGTCTCAACAAATGACAAAAGGAGCTTAGAATTTAACTCTAAGCTTCAAGAATCTTCATATAATGATATGTTGGAACTTTAGAGAATTCCAAATCGTCATATATGAGAAAAGGGACATGTTCATTTGCTAATTTTGTGTTATTAGCAAATGAAAGGAAGATTTTGGATCTATTCCTAAAGTTTTAATGATTCATGTAATGGAGCATTTGGAGCTTGGAGAAGCTCCAAAATACCACACATGGGGGTGTACATGTTTGTTGATTTACTTTTGTCTCAACAAACAAGAGATGGATAGCTTAAAATTTAGTTTTAAGACCCAATGATTCATGTGATAGAATATTTGGAGCTTTGGGATGGCTCCAAAATATTACATGAAGGTGTATATGTTTGTTGACTTTCTACTTCAACAAGCAAATGATGAGAGAACTTGAAGTTTGATTTCAAGTTCAAGAGCTCATAGCATGTACTTAAGATTTTAGAGAAATCCATGAGTACAAGGCATGAGGAAGAGAATATAATTGTTTGTTGATTTTGTATCAATAAACAAAGTACTATGAACCTTAGGATTTTGATCCTAACTCACAACAAATTCATGCAATCAAGTGTTTGGAATCTTGAGATGCTCCAATCTACCATGCATGGGAAAGGGAAGACTCCACAAGAGAAATCCCGACGTATTGGGGGACTCCCTAATCACTTTTGGCATGATTAGGAGAATTAAAAGAATGCTTGAGAGTTTGGTGTTTACAAGCAAAGAGGTATGGACTTAGAACTTTTAAAGTCCTAAGTCAAGATTATTCGTACAATGAGTGATTTGGAGCTTCAAGATACTCGAAACCATCATGTATGGGAGAGGGATACACTAGAAAGCTTCTAATGTATGCTAGGATTCATACAATCTAACACTTAGAGTTTTGAAAAAACTCTAAGCATCATGCATGAGAGGAAAGTGTATGTTTGTTGATTTTGTCTCAACAAGAGAGGTGGATAGCTTAGAGTTTGGTTCCAAGCTCCAAAAATTCACATATAAGACATTTAAAGCCTTGTGGAGGCTTCAAATATTATATATGGGAGAAATATTTGTTGGTTTCTCATGTTCCAACAAAAGAGACGGGTGACTTAGAGTTTTGGTTTAAGATCCACGATTCATGTATAGAACACTTGAAGCCTTGGTAGGGCTCCAAATATCATACATGGGAGGGAGACACATTTTGAAAAGAGCCTCCTAGATTGATTTGAGTGTTTTGGACTCATTCGAAGAAGGGAAGAACGATTCCCTAAGGCTTTGAAAGAGTCTCTAGATCAATTTTGATATGATCTAGAGGACTTAGAAGGTTGTAGGGATAATCTAAGGATCAACTTGATAGGATCTAGAAGAAACCTAGGAGGCTAGGAGTCTGCATGAAAGAGTTCATCATTCTCTTGTTTGAGATGTTTAGACGTTTAAATTGCTCATCATTAATCATCCAACTTGCAAATTACATCAAATATGTTTATCAACCTTAATATCCATAGTGGGGTACAATCCATAAGTTTTGCTTTTGAAAACCATAGGGCACTCCACACTTATTTTCACAAGTTTTTGAGATTTTGATAAACATATTAGTAAATTCGCAAATCTTTAGATACATAGCAATTTAAAACATTCGCTTCTACTTTATTTTGCAAAATATTGCATACAAACTTAATCAATTATGCTTCTTTGTGGGATCTCAACATAGACCTCGGGAGGTCGATAAGAGATCTCACAACATAAGACACTTATCAAATTGATTAAATTTGATTCCAAACATTTGCAAAGCTTCACAAAATTTACAAGCTTCATCATGTAAGGAAAACTCCGCATTGTAAATCAATTTTATGGTCTAAGCTTTGAAAGAAAAATGCATACAATCAACTAAATCGAAGCTTGTAAACTTTCTCACGCATTGATATATTAGAAGCATAACTAGACATCTCCAATTTTGTGGATTTCATACGATGAAGCAAAAGTTCATTTGTTATGCTTCCAATAAGCTTCGCAATGTACCCAAAGATAAATTTGACTAACCTTGTTTGCCCTAGGATTGACAAAATGAACCTTTGAGGGTTCATATGAGATCCTACAACAATTTGTCAAATTTATTTTTGAATGTATAACCAAGCTATGATGAAATCCACAAACTTAATATATGCAAATTCCTAACTCTATGTCAATTTTTTCATGACACTAGTGTTTTAGGAAAGAAGAGCACAACTTACAATGCAATGAATTCTATGTTATGACATCCATTTTGGGATATGAAAAGCTTATCAAATCCTATGGTCCATTTGTAGGTGAAGGCTAAGCATGTAATATGAATGTGAAATCATGCATTTGATAGGTGTTGGATAACAACCCAACACCTCTACACGCGATGACATCCTCCCCGGACTCTCACATGAGAGCCAACACGTGAAAACCATTAAGTTTTCACTGTTTTACAAAGAGGACAGCTAGTAAAGGATTTTGGGGAAGCAAATAATGAAGTTTCTAGGGACCTAAAGCTTGGAGAGCGTCAACCACACGATCATTTGGCCTTGGGGACCCTAGGTTTCACTAAGTTTTAGGTTGTACCTCGCCGGGTTGTCACGGCGCAAGCCACAATGCACTCGCCTAGCTAAAGGCGAGAAAGTGTGTTGTTCAAGTGCTCCAATCCAAGCTCCGGGTTGCTGCCAAGCGCCGTCAAAGGCTGCGACTGCTGTCCACGGCTCCGTCGAAGGTTCCAACCGCTGTCCAATGCTCCCCGGACGTCGCCGCTGCTGTCCAAGACTTTCCGGAGGAGGAAAGCTGCTGTCCAAGGCTTTCCGGAGGAGGAAAGTTGCTGTCCAAGGGCTCCAAACAGCAGTTCTCACCGTTTGGAAGTCACCGGAGATGATTTGGAAGGAAATAGAGGCCTCCTTTGCTGTTTGGAAGCTTTTGGAGCCTTCACTTGTTGTTTGGAAGCTTCCAACAACTCCCTTGACCACCACGAACTCGCCGGAGTTGAGGGAGGAGAAGGAAGAAGTCTCTGCAGTGAATGTGAAACCTTCCTTATGTCGATTAGGTCGCACGAGTCCGGAGAAAGAGGGAGTCGGACCTCCTGGCAGGTTCAGCCGAAGCCCTGGATGGGTTCAGACGGAGTTGCTACACATGGGAATGGGACCGGAGGGGGCTTCCGCACGCGAGAGGGGCTTCGTCTGGTGTAGTCGCACGCAAAGGGGCCGAAATCCCCCCTTTTCTTCCTCTCCCGCTCTCTCGCGCTCTCTGGGTCGGGACGGAACGAACAAGGGGAGCCGAATGGCTCCCCGACTCTCCCTCTCGTTCTCTTGGAGAGCACAAGCCGCAGGGATGCCGCCCAATTCGCCCAATGTGGCTCCCTCGATGCGTGAAACAAGAAACATTCCACTTGAGTGGAATTTCTGCCAAATTTGGGTGGGATTTGGAATGAATCTCAGCCCTAGGTTTTAATTTCTGATTTGGGAAACAAATTCAGCCCAAATTGACTAATTAGGGCTGAAAATGAACCTAAATTGGACTCGACCCGAACCAATTTGAGTCGGTTTGGGTCCGATTAGGTCCGATCGAGCTAATTTTGTGAAATTAACCTTAAATTGGCGCCGAATCGCGTCGAATTGAGCTCAACGAGGCTCAATTGGGTTGATTTGATTTGATTCGATTTAAATTAAATTAAATTTGATTCAATTTAATTAAATTGGGCCAATTTAACGAAATTGGGACTTAATTTCATCAAATTCGGCCCAGATTTCGCCTCGACGACGCTTAATTAAATTGATCGAGCCTAGTCGGGCTCGATCGGGGTCAGGTCGATGCGAAAATGTTTGTCAACAGCCGCCAGAAGAAGAAGAAGAAGAACTACAAACTTCAGATGGGCTGCCGGTAGACGATTGTCGATGACCCTCCGCTGCAGCCATAAAAACCGTGGAAATAGAAATTTGAAAAATGAACTCTCTCTCCCTAAAATCCCGGACACTCTCTAAAAAACCCCCAATTAAGACAAAAGGATGATTAGTAGGACAATGATATATGCAAATTGCATAATGAATATTCTATAGTAGCCAACAAGGCCCAAGAATCCCTAGGTTGTTGATTATACAGTTCAGGTCAATCGAACTACCTGGACTTTCTTCGAATGTGGGCTATCAGAGCCATCCATGATATGGCCCAAATATTCAATGCTGGTAGATTGGACAAACATTTAGTGTGCTTGGAATGGGATTTGTCATATATGAGGCCATATGATACTATGCGAAGGTGGTTAATGTGAATAGCGAAGGGGTACTATATGCCAAGATGTCATCTATAAAGGCAATGATGAATATACAAACGTATGAATTAAGCATAGTATTCATGGCGTTTTGAAAGATGGCAGATGCATTTGTAAGACTAAAAAGACACGATGAATTTGTAATGTCCTTCATGCGTGTGGAATCCAATTTTTAGAATATCCAATTCAACAAATCTAGTTTGATGGCTGAATCACAAATTTACCTTGGAAAAAATGGTGGCACCATCAAGCTCATTGACCAATTTACCGATGGTGGGTATAGCGAATAGGTTTGGAATTGTCTTTCTTTTAGACCAAACAAAGAGAAAGAGTTGGTGCTAGGGCAGATTAGCCTTTGTGATAGCATGTCTTGAACCATGGGTTCAATTGCAATATTTTGGAAGTGATGATAATGATATAGTTTAATTTAGATCAAGGATGTTCTTGGATGTAGGCAAATTTGGTGATTGACAGGTTTGTTTCGTAGTAGGTGGATGAATGGCATGCTGTGAGTAATTTTTAAGTAGGGAATTGGTTGTGGAGTACGAGGCAGGGGGCTAGATTGGTCCATCCATAAATGGATAGTAAGGTAGTGCGCCTAAGCTAGGCAATGACACCTGTGGTCTATAGTTTTTTAATTGATGTAAATGTATTTATTAAATGGGTCAAGTGTGCACACCATGGAGTTAAGATGGTTTTGTCTTGTCACGTGAATTTTATGGAAAAGGAATTGTAGTTGGCAGTGACTTCTTCATGAAGTTGGAACCATTATACTCCCAATAACATGTCAACACCTTAAAGTGGTAGTACATATAAACCAAGAACCATATCAAAGTCCATTAGAGTTTTGTAGCATTCCTTCTATAAGGAAGGTGTTGCGTAAAGGATTGGAAACTAAGGTGAAAGCAGTGCATGTTTCAGTAGAGCGATCATAGTTATTGTGAGAGTTGCAGAAGGAGATTCATCCAGCGGTTCGCCTACTGATTGGTCATCATCATCAAGATTGTAAATAGAAACATTTTACCTTGGGGATGTGATCAAGAGTGCATTTCTCATCACTGTTGAAGCAAAATTCATTTTTGTAACAATCTAGCATTTTGGCGATTGTTAACTAAAAAACAAGAACAAGTGGTTTGGGAAAACATACAGAGGCTAGTGACAAAAGTACCGGGTGTAGTTTGGAGGAACGAGTTTGAAAAGTACAGGGACAATGCCTAATATGAATGATTTATTATTCAGCTTGTTTTAAATCAACTTCACAAGCTTAATTGCTTGATCCAATGAAGTTGATCAATGGATACATGCTTCCTTCCGGATATTGGGGGAGAGGTCCTACTCAAAACAAATCTATAGAAAATAGCTCTTTGATCCTATGAATTTGATTAGAGAGTTGTTTGAATTGTTTGAGATAGTTTTGCAGGTTCGACATTAAGTCCCGATAGTTAGATGGGCGAAAAATGATTGCAGAGTGCAATGAGCAAGGCATGCTAGGAGTTATCCTGATAGTTTTGGATAGCCATAAACCATTCCTTGACGGTACCATCAAGGGGGAAGGAGTTATAGGTGAGCATGTCATCTTTGGTGACCGTGTGAAAGGCATAGTACTGTCTGAACTTTGGAATCTGTTTTGAGGTTTCTGCAAAATAACAAGAGTTCCCTACTATAATCTCCTTTTAAGGTGTTTTTTGATGGAATGGTAGAAGACAGAATGTCTGACTGAGATAGTATCAGTGTTAGATGTTCATATTTCATTTCTAGCATTGTAAGTTGCAATTGGACATCCTACATCATTGTTACTAGGTTGTGGACTTGCTATTCCATAGATGGATTGTTGTCATTAATGTTGGCTTTGGAATAGGTGTAATCCAGTATCGATAGATTGGATGCACATGGAAGAGCGATTGTGCTGAGGGAATCAACGAGAGCACCAAATGATAGCACCCCAGCAGAGTGGATTGGTGGTGACAGGTAACCTTCAACTTTGAGCCTTGCTAGAGAGTTCTAAGGGTGAAAAAGGGGAAGAGAAGAAGAATTCAGGGAAGAAAAGAGAAGGAAGGTTCAACTTTTCCATATCTTTCCATTCCCTGTAATTAGAATTTTATAGCAACCTGTCAAACCATATTCCTACTTGACCAATGATTATTTGGCAATCGTACCACAAGCAAATAAAATCCTAACAAAGTGATTTGGCCATAAAAGATATTTGTAAATTTTTTTACAAAAATGAAAATCATTTTATTACTTGTCCATGTGGATGTCCGACCACACGAGATCTTCACCGCCTAGTCACCCATGGGTTTGCATTCTCTCCATAGCTCATTGACCTGCCGCCGCTTGGGATTTTGATGTAGGCAAGGGGGGGGGGGGGGGGGGTCAAAACAATATGCAAATGCTTTGGTCTTTGGGCTGCTGGTGGCTTCTTGGATTGGGCTTTGCTGCTCTCGGTTTTGGGCCTTTGCTGTTCTCGGATGGGCTTTGGCTGCTATGGTTTTGAACAAATAAATTTGGTGTTAGCTCATTAAATTTTGAGCTGCTGGTTAGCTCATTATGAGCTGAAGTTTAGCTCATTTATTTTGTATAGTTGGAAGCTCATTAGTGTGGTGGAACTTGCTCTTCCCCATCCCCTTGCCTTCTCGGTTTCTTCTCTGTTTGGTGCTGTTCCCGTGAGGTGACTGTTAGGGATTTCTACTGGTTCCGCCCCCCTTTTCCTGGCCTCCTCGGTTCCTGCTGGTTCCACCCCTAGTAATCTGTGTTTGGATGAATTTGGCTGTTATTTGGGAAGCCTTTCAGCAGCTGTTTTGCTGTGTCTCTTGATCTTCTATTTCCTTTTTTTTTAACTAAGTTAATTAAGTTATTTTGTGGCTGTTTGGCTTCCCTGTTTTCTCCTATATATATTAGATGTTTTGTAATAGAAAAAAAGAGAGTTATGTGGCTAATTTTTTGAAGAAAACCTGAGGGTTTTTCTGTGGAATAGCTTGCGAGCTATGTCCCCCTTTCTCTTCTCTTCCCTATAGCTTGCGAGCTATACGTCGTCTCTCTTTCTAACCTCCTTCTCTCCGCAAGTTTACATCTCATCTGTATCTTTCTTCTCTAAAAGCTGTTTTAGGTTGAAGTGAAGTTGGTCACTGTTATGAGTTGTAAGTCTTTCTTTATAAAAGCAATCTATAAGTGTTTTTATATTTTTTTTGTTGTAATCTTGTTTTATTTTAAAGTATAGGAGAGTCTGCTTTGTAACTTGCAATTCGAGGTTCTCCCACGTGGTTGGGGGATTTCATGATTGCATCAGATTTGGTTTCACCTGCCAGCGACCTAACAATAATATTTCCTACTAGGTCATTTTTATCTTCTCTACATTTTTATTTCACATCTACAAATTAATATGCCGTGTAATCCAAAATATTATGTTTTAAAACATGGAATAAGGCTTGAAAAGCAAGGCCATATAGCATATCATCTTTTTTCATCTCATTTCTATTTCAGTCTTGTTTATATATTTATTTCAAGGAAATTAGAAACATGTGTCATAAGTTATGGAGGAATAAAAACAAAACTATTTATTTATGTTTAATCTGTAAAAAGAAGGATAAACAGTTTAATTTAATGAGAAAATCTAAAGAGACATTTTATCAAGATTTTAACAAATTTAAATGGCCTTTTTATTTAAATATATTATAAATACATTCAAAATTGCATACATAAAAAAATAAATTGCTACTATTAATATCCAATAAATTTAAGTACTATTAAATAATGTAAAATTTATGGCATTATTTCATAAAGAATTAATATCAATTTAATCATGCATTTCACATATTTTCATCTGGTAATTTATAGGATTATTAGATAATGCCAGAATTACTTTTTAACTACACACAATCCAGCAATTAATTTATAATGATATATAATATAAGTTAATTGTTCATAATATACTATTACATTATTATAACAATAGTTAAAAAATTAATATCGAATAATACTAGAAATTACTTTCTCAATCAATTTTATTGATTAGTTGAGAACAAAAAATGGTTCTTCATATAAATATAATGTCAAAATAATACCGTATATATAATCTTAAAATCAAATGGTATTCTTATGAACATAATATATAAAACTGAAACTTCTATTCCTATTCAATAACAAGAGAAAAGAATAATATTTCATGACATTATTAATTTGCTATAATAATTAATATTAAAAAAAGTTGAAGTATTAAAATAATGTTCAGAAAACAAATGTAAAATGTTATAATGGTGTCATCTAAATTTCAATAAACAAGTACAGAAAAAAGGTTCATCCAAACATGTTTTCAGACATGCTTTCTGTTTCTAGAAAAACAAAAACAGTAGAAAACAAGAAAGATGGCAAACATAGCTCAAGATTTTTGACCATGCTGTAAGGTTTCATAGCTCCAAATATAGAAATATCCAGCCTTCATTCTTATCAGTATTTTTTTTCTTATCATACTATAGAACAAAATATTTTATCTTATATTGACGAAATGTACCGTCAGCAGTTATGAAAGACACGTAACACTGCAATGTTAACAGTTCTATACCTGAATAAGAACTGTTATGACGTTCATCTTTAGCATTCTGTCAGTTGCATGAAAGCAGTTTGATATCAATCCCAAAGAAATTGCAGAGGACCACTGGTGGTGTTCATGCTCAGAATCAACCAACCATTTGAGGAGGAAGTCTGTCGCAGAGCATATAACAGCATAAGATGATGAAGGAACCACCTATAGACAAAGAGAACAAGAAGAAAAAAATAATAATACATAAAACGGTATTCTTGTACATTCATCTATGTTGCTTTTTTTATTAAAAACATAAAAGGTAATGGTCAGATGCAGTTTATCAAAATAATTTTGGCAGGGATATACGAACCCCAGACCAGCTTAAATTTATGTTTGTTCCAGCTTCGACATTTTGCTTTGACAAATTATCAAAGCAATGATTTAGATCCATCTCTCTTTCAACACTTTCTTCAAATGCTTATATTCAAATCATTAAAGATATGTATGAAGGAGCTACTACTTGTGTTCAAACACAAGGTGGTTTGACCAAGTATTTCCCTATTTCGGTTGGATTACATCAAGGATCAGCTTTAAGCCCATATCTTTTCGCGTTAGTCATAGATGTTCTCACTAGACATTTACAAGAGGATGTACCCTGGTGTATGCTTTTTGCTGATGATATTCTTCTTGTTGACAAGACTAAAGAGGGAGTTGAAGGTAAACTTGAAGTCTGGAGATCAACCTTAGAGTCTAAAGGTTTTCGCTTGAGTAGATCTAAAACTGAATATATGGAGTGTAATTTTAGCAGTAATAGACCTAGTGAGGGGATTGTGACTTTGGGCGATCGAGTCATTAATAAGAGTACACGTTTTAGATATCTTGGATCTATTGTTCAGAGTGATGGTGAAATAGATGGGGATGTTATCAGTAGAATTCAAGTTGGATGGTTGAAGTGGAGGAATGCATCGGGCTTGTTGTGTGATAGAAAAGTCCCCCTTAAACTTAAGGGAAAATTCTATAAGATGGTGGTGAGACCTGCAATGCTTTATGGTGCAGAATGTTGGCCATTAAAAGAGAAGAACAATACTAAGTTATGTGTTGCGGAGATGAGGATGCTTAGGTGGATGAGTGGATTTACTCTTAGAGACAGGATACGAAATGAGCATATACGTGAAAAGGTTGGAGTAGCTCCAGTGGAGGATAAGATTAGAGAGAGTCGCCTTAGATGGTTTGGTCACATAAAACGGCGGCCTTCCGATGACCCAGTTAGGAAAGTAGAGGTATTAGATTTGACTTATGTTAAGAAAGGTAGAGGTAGACCTAAAAAGACTTGGTTAGAAAATATTAGAAATGACCTTTCTCTATTAGATTTAAACGAGAATTTGACTTTGAACCGGACACAATGGAGAAAAAGGATTCATGTTGCCGACCCCACGTAGTGGGACAAAGGCTTGTTGTTGTTGTTGTTGTTGTCTCTTTCAACACTTTCATATTAGTTAAACCATGAGAAAAGACTAAAATGGACCCCTCATTATTTGTTAAGGATTAAAAGGATCATAGACGTAAAAATCCTAATTTAGTCCCTAGACTACTGTAATAAAGATCAAAATAATTCCTCCATCTAAATTGGAAGTGGAAAATTAATAGAAAACCATCGCAATATGCAGAGAACTAACTTAGCATGCATAACTCATGGGTATTTTGGAATTTTTTTTTATTACTTACCCTAACCCTAGCCAAAACAGAGATGCAAATGGAAGACAAGCGGATGTAACTTTGAGTAGGTGATGATTGGGACCATCATACAAAATCAGAGAAGGGATGAGTAGCGAGGACTCATGATGAGCAAGAACGTCATAGAGGATTTTGTAGTGTTGAAGTTGATATAGAGACACTGCATGCACGACGAGCAAAAGTATCAGGCAAGTTCCCCAATCAAAAATATGACTAAACACTGACGAAGAAATGGAGAAAAGAAAAAACGAAAAGGTAAAGAAATAAGCAAAAAGCAATCCTCATTTTTTTAACAATGGATTAGCCTCTATTGAAATATTTCAAACATTAGAATTTAACAAGGATATGAATCCTAAAAGGAGAAGAATGGTTTGCACACCATCATCAGCCTTGTCCGAACTATTTGGGTTTGCTTTTTGAATTCTCATTTTTTATTTATCCTATTGAGTATTTTTTGTGTAAAATATATTCTCCATAAATTTTGAACAATATCTATCCATATTAATATTATTCAGAAGCCAAATAAGTTCTTTTTTTTTTTACAATTCATTATATATGCCCAAATAAAGTACGTAGATATTCAACTACCTTGTTTTTAATACATTTCACCCTCATCTTCCCTCTAATATTAATATTAACTAGTTTATCTTTTATATTTTGTCACACATCCATTGTAACATTCTCATGTCCACTGCCTTAACTTAATTATCCATAATTTTATTACTATCTAACAGTCAGATTCATATACATTGTTAGCCAAGTGAAGCCTTCTTAAATTTATCAAATGATATCCTCTCATTGCATGATACTCCAAAGGAACTTCTCTATTTTAAAAATGCAATATTAACTCTAGAACATATATCCTCATATACATCTTCATTCTTCATTATAGTTAATAAAAAATAATTAAATCTATGGTATCTAAGTTTCACTTTCACTTCTCATACATTACAATATAATTGTTAAAAAAATGCACCCACTAAAATTTCATATCAAATAATTAGTCTATATTCTATTAATTTTAAGCTCTATATATTCTAAAAATTTTCTCCATTATTCCAAATTTGGATTTATTTTAATAGATGTTTTACTAATTAAAATTATAGTATCTATTTAATGCATACATCAAGACATCTCATTTTGAGTATCAATTAAGTCATAAAATTATTCCTCTTTATATGTCTAATTACCAATTTATACCATTGAACAATCTGAAGGGATATATACCATCTAATACAAAAAGCCACCATAAAAAGAGTGAAGGAAGCACAATTATAAATTAAGAAGCATCAGAACAATAGTGAAAGAAATAGAATTTACAACAATAACCACTCACATCACAAATCATACATGAAGAAATCACAAAAAATATGTAACCCAAGGAACTCCAAAACAACAAAACCCATGAAACCATAAGGAAACTATAATCCCACAAGGCCGCAATAATAGCCCAAACTAATGAATTGTAAAGCTCTGGCAACTGCATGGGAGGGCAATAATACGAGTACCTGTATCAATTTCCCTAGCTTTGGAAAATTCAATTCTAATGATGGTAAAGTTGATATTCATTCAAAAACTTTTGATGTGATATTACGATTTGCTTTATAGGTTCTCATTAATCATCCTAACAGGCATTTCTTTCCATTTCACAATGTAACTTTGGTAACCTCCATTAATAATGGACATAATTTCATTGCCATAAAAAAAATTTCATATTTGGTGTGATAGCCTTTTCATGAACATGACACATATTCTATTATTCTTCTAAGCAAACCATGGTAATAAGATATAAATATTGTTCATTATGGTTGAGATAATGCTTATGTATTCATTATGGAAATGATTTTTATTTTTGTCAAGCAAGATAAGAAACCCAATCTTCTACATCACATAGTATACCATTGACCTGAAATATATCTCCAAAAAAAGAAACAAGCATCACATCAGTTGATTGAGTATAACTCACCTACTGATTCATTTGCCTTAGATATTTCTTCTGATGACCTTGACTTTCCTTCTAATACATTCTCTAATAATCTTTCTAGTAAGACTTTCCTTCCTAACAAAGATAAGACATCTTTGCCTCATCAGATACACATATATGTTGTGTTCTCTAATATTCACCCTAATTTGGATCTTACCCTTAGTTCTCCATTGCCTAATGTGATGTACCCAATTGAGCAACCACTTTTGCATAGGTAAATAGATGGTTCCTTTTTTAGGCCTCCTAATATAACTAATTTGACATAATTATTTTTATGTTATTGTATTACCATTAGCCTTATGTTCAAAATCTTCAATCACATGTACTACTGTTGCAAACCTGGATTTAAAGAATATGATTTTGATGATAAGAAACATTTCTGTGTTCTGCTTGGATTGGCTAACATTTCAAGTACAAAAGATCAAATGCAATTCAAGCAAACTCAAGATTGGATCCGCATGTGTTTAAATGTAATTTTTTCCTTTCTTGAGTCAAATATAATGTAATTGATCCCCTAGCTAAGTAACCTTGCACACGCACACTCAGGGGGAGAGTTTTAGTGAGTTAGAATTTCTGTTTCAAATTTTGTTCATATCATCCTAGACGATATTCATATCGTCCTTGACAATATTCATATCGTCCTGGACGATCCAGTGAAAACAGAAACCCTAATTAGGGCGACCATGTTAAGTCGTTTGATTAAGCAAATCATCCTAGACGATAAACCCATCGTACAGGACGATAGGCTCAAATCAGAAATTCTCAGCCGCCAGATTAAATTAGGCAAGTTTTATTTTTAATGATTTGGTCTGATCGTCCCGGTCAATACGTGCATCGCCCTGGACGATCCGTTACAATCATGCCTAAATTAGTCTAGTGATTAAGGAAAGTAATTAATATTTGATTAAACGATCATATCATCCTGGCCGATCGTCATGGACGATACATGCAAAATCCTGACCGTCCAGAGCACTTCACCTGGACGATTTGAGAAATATGTTGAACGATATTTCCGATTTTGAACTAATTGTATGGGACGATCGAGATATTGGCCCGGACGATCAAGTCATTTTGAGATCGTCCAGCATGTTTTGGCTGTATGACCCGAGCTGTGTGCAGGATAATATTGTCGTTTTTGAACTAATTGTACAGGACGATATAAATATCGTCCTGGACGATCAAGTCATTTTGAGATCGTCCAGCATAGGTTGCCCTGGACGACCCGAGCTATCTTCTGGACGAAATTCTGATTTACACTAATTGTCCCGGACGATCGCAAAATCATACAGGACGATCTGAACAAATTTTGTCTACTAATCGTCCAGAGAAACCAGATCGTCCAGGCTGATTCATGTGATTTTATACTGATCGTACAGGACGATCGACCGATTGTCCTGGACGATCTTTGACGACCGGTTGAGATTTAGGGCAATTTTTGAGCCCTCCTATTTAAGAGCTTTTTCGTTCAATCGTTAAGATCTTTTGCCACTATCCTTTCCTATGAGAAACTTGAGAAGGAGAGAGAGAGAGCTTGGGAGAGAGAGAGAAGATCTTGTGAGGGGGAGTTTATGAGGTGCTCACAAAGGTTGCTCCAAGCAAGGATCTGAGTCGTCTTCTCCGGTCGTCGTCTCTTGTCCTTGGTGTCTCCATGGAAGGATCGTCTGTAAGAAGATCAAGGTTCCCTGCCTGCTTTAGGGGAAGCGAAAGGAGTTCAGGTTCTCTGCTTGCTTCAGGAGGAAGCGAAAGGAGTCCAAATTCTCTGCCTCACCGGGTTGGTGGAAAGGAGGTTTTGTACAGACTTCTCCGCCTTGCTGTGGGAGCAGAAGGAGAGTCACTTAGTGTTAGTGCAATATCCGGAGGGGAGGCTCCGGAGAGTGGACATAGGTCAAGTTAACCAAACCACTATAAAATCTAGTGTGTTCTTTCTGATTATTTTCCATATTTATTTTTCTGTTGATGATTGTGTGATTGTGATTACTATTCTGTTATTGTTAAACATCCGCACATCATCGTGAGATTGTAATTGTTTTAAAATATTCGAAAAGATTTTTCAAAATCAGTTTGTGCTTCAGAATTTTTAAAATAATCAATTCACCCTTCTCTTGGTTAGCCTCAGGACTACTTCACGAGGGCTTAACATCCCTATCGAACTTTCAACTACAAAAAGTTGACAGGAATGTTAATAAATCTAATGATAGTGATTATGTTTGATTTTACTTTTATTCCCTTTGTGTTGACCTCTGTGTGAAGAACAAGGAAAAAAGGGAAAAGGCAAAAACCCAGCATACATACCTTACATCCGTTGGATCCCGCGAATCCTGTGCAAAATCTGCTGAATACGCCGACTGCTACAGTACTTGGCTCTGCAGCGGCGCCGAAGCAGTCCGGGTATCCCGCGATCCATCTCGATCGTCGCCTTCCCGCGTCTATAAAATAAAGCCGAAGAGGAGAACAGGGAAACATACGCAAACGCCCACTTCTCCCTCCCGATCTCTCTGCGCCTGAGCTTCCCATTACCGAACTCCTCCATCCAGTCCGACCCTACCTCGTTTGAAGCCCGACCTAGCCGCAACCTGCATCCGACTTCGGCCCTTGTTCGCAAAGCTCCTGTCGACCTCCCTTCCTCCAGCGCCGACGCCCCCAGCTTCGGATCACCCGACCAACCCTTACCTGCGACCGATCTCCCTATCCCGACGCCAAAGCTGCAAGCCTCAACGACCAAATCCCGTAAACCCACCGAACCTACCTGGCCGTCACCTCCAGCCCCAGTCCCATTGCCCCTTCCTGTAGCTCTTATCCGACTTTTGCCCTTCCTCCCTATTTACCTAGTCGCATATAGCAAACAGAGAGAGAGAGAGAGAGAGAGAGAGAGAGAGAAGGAGTTTTCCCCACCTTGCTAAGAGCCTCCAGCCGCCTCTAGCTCGATCCATACAAGCCGCAGGTAGTAATAAGGTATATATTAGGATAGTTTTAGTATTAATAATATCCATTTTTATTATTATATGTTATTTTAACTAACTATTTCTATTATATATATATATATATATATATATATATATATATATATATATATATATATATATATTCATGTGTGTAAGTGAGAGAAAAGTAGCAAAAAAAAAAGAAAGAGAAAAAAAAAGAAAAAGAAAAAAAAGAAAAATAGCAAAAAAAAATGATGATTCTGTGCCCTCTACTTCGTCGTCGCCAGGTCGATCGCCAAGGTGTAATTTTCTAACTCAGATTCTCGTTCTCGTTGTTAGCTGCGAGCTGGCGAACCCCCTACGCGCTCACGTAGCATAGTAGGAAGGGAAGCTAGCGCGACGCCTACGACGAGGCGGGCAATCGCCTTAAACCCCGCCCTCGACGTTTGCGACGAACCGGCAAACCCCCTACGCGCTCACGTAGTGTAGTAGGGCAGGAAACCGGGTGCGACGCTCGCAACGAGGTGGGTAATCCCCGGACCGCTCATGTAGCGTGAAGAGGAACAAAATTAAGTACCCATACGTGGGGAAATCCTCCTGCTTTCTTTGCAACAGGTGCCCAAGACCCCTAAACGCTCATGTAGCGGGCGGGGATTGAAGAAATTTTGCTGCCGTGGTGTCTACGGACATCTACCTGAAGCGCGCACGTCGCGTGGAGGGGAAGGCAGCCTCTTGGTTTTTCCCCTAAACGGGGGAGACGCCGGGAGGCTGCCGAATTTTTCAGTGGACCGTGGACCTAACTTGAACAAAATTTGGGCATACAAGGACTATATTTGAACATCAAGTGGACTTAATTCAAAACTCAAATAATCAACATTAATTGAACCTGAACCTCCACATTTAATAACAAGTGACTTGAACTTCATTCGAACTTGTGAAGACTTGAACAAAACATCAGACATTTGGAACTCAAGTCAAAACTTGAGCCAAGGGAGACTTGGACTCGAAACAAGTGACAACGAATTGGATTCAAACTGAACTCAAATGGGAACAAATGTGGACAACAAGGACTTGTGTCTTGAACTCAAGCGAACTAGTTGAGGACCAAAGGTTGAACTCAATATGACTACAGGGGACCAGGCTTGAAAGCTTTCGAACAGCACAGAACATATTTTGAACTCAAATGAATTTAGCAAGGGACCCAACTAAACTGCAAAAGGCTTGAATTAGAGCTCAAAGTTGAACATGAACTTGAACTCAACATGGTTTGAATTCAAATAAGCGACAATAGGGAACTGGACATACAAGACTTGAACTTATAATTTGAACTCGGGCTATACAACATCAAGTGGTATTTGGGGCTTGAACTTACAAGTATTTGACTCAAATCTGAATGAACTCAATGTAATTACATTGGACATAGAATTTGAACCTGCATTGCAAACTCAAACTGAATTTAAGTTCAAAATCGACTTGAATGTTCAAAAGGAGTCTGGACTTGAATCAAATACAAGGAGACTTGAACAATCCAAAGGGAACATGAAACGATTGTGACATTTGATATAGCATTCAGATCAAATCAACAAATAGAGCTAGACTCATGACATCTGATGCTACTCATCTCCAAGCAATAATTAAGTGACTTGTGATAAATGAATATTCAAATGACACTTTCTTGCAGGCAAATCTGAAGAGGCATCAATCAATTTGAGGTCATTAATAGGGGATAAGTAACGATCAATGTCAAGCAAATAAAGCACAGCAATATCTTACAAGTTCTAAAGATTGAAGTGTTATGAGTATAACAAGCCTGCATGAAGAAATCTTTGATGGATATAACTCAGTCAGTAGTCAACATCAACAGACTAGCAAAACAACTGCAAACATATTATAAGGATGAGAGTCTTTCGCAAGCACACAAAGTTGAGGGAAAAGCTCACATAGCATTCAGCATCAGCTTGCAGATGAATAATATGCTCACCCACAAAATGGTAGAACCCCTTGAAAACATACACAAGGCAACACGCAATAAATGTAAATACCTACAAGTTGTCGTAGTACTTACTGTGTAAACAAAAAATGCTATCTATGAGTGAATGCATCAAACTCATACAAGTTATAGCAAGTGACACATAGTGATCACAAAGAGGCTTCCATAGTTAATTTGTAGATGAAGGTGAATGATATTCATGCCAGACATGTAATCAGTGTTACCAAGAAAATTCAACATACAATGAAATGAAAGATATGTCATCTTCGAATAATTCTAAAAGAATGCAGCTTCTATGTAGTTAACATTATGCAGTTGTAGGCGACTACACCAGTCTGCTACAGATAAAAATAGAAGACGTCCAACAAATTCGAATATTTACGGGCCGTTACAGTAGATTTGTCACGTGAACAACAAACTGTTTACGAGCAAGGGTAGCAAATATACAGCAAATATAAGTGCCTACAGGCTTCTATAAAAGACCCGTCGTATACTCAACACACCACTATGGGCAAATACAAAAGAGAACTACAGTAGATGTGAACTCCTATGAGCCGCTGTAGGAAACCCTACTGTGTATCTAACGTGCTATTCAAAAGTGAAATACAAAGTAAATATATCAAGTGCAAGTGCCTACGAGCTACTATGGGAAACTCATCATACCCCGAAGCAGGAGATTCGTTAGTGCACTATGATCCCCCTGCAGTAAGTAACTAGTGCACGACAGTCTACCTGTACAATGCAGCAAACAGTTCAATCCAGGAGCTGCTATAATACGCCACCAAATCTGCAACATCCACGCAAGCAGACAGAAGGCGTACAAATTCCCAAATAAAACTCCAACGCCATGCCACCGGATCTGCAACTTTCATGCAAGCGGACAGAAGGCGTGTACAAATATTCCAAGAATACCCCTGCACGTGTGCACTTTAATTTGTATATACATAGGTACACTAAAAGGGGAAAATATAATCATAACCCGCATGGGCCCCGGCGAGCGTGTTATTGGTACACACGTGACGTCTAGGGATGCTGCGCGGGTCAACGAGTGAATTCAAGTTCGAACCCGATCCTTCTATAAAGGTCAATAGGAGTCGACAGAGTTCGAACAATCAAACAAATATACAGTTGTGGCAACCTATATATTTATTTTAATGCATTCATATTAGGCCTTCAAGGCCTATAATCAAGAAAATTCACTAACAAAGGCATAAAACCTACGAAACCCGATCCTCTATCGACAGCTCGATAGAGTTGACAAGGTTTAAGATACAAAAATATGAATAACCACATCTACCCCGATGATGGCCGTGTTGAATGCAAATCTCAACCGGAGGGGTCCACATAGATCATTTCAAATACCACCCAAAATCCAAAACTCCACAAAAATTCCCTGAAAATCCAAATCTTCAAAAAATCCCAAAATCATCGGAGACCAAGATATTTAAAATGAAATTTAATCATCAACCGCTTAAAGCAAAATCCATCCACCCTCCGCAACAGTTTGCCGAGGTGGACGAATCAAAATATACTTCAGCTCACATAGAGCTAGTGCCTAGTCGAAAATATCACTAGGATCCATTCTCAAACTATCTCCTGCCAGCAAAGACGTGGTACGAGTCCTCTAACCGGCAATTTCGCCGCCAAATGGCACTACAGGATAAACGGTTATGACTCGGGGCCCTCTGAACCAGGTGTTCGTCGCCAAATGGCACCATTATATTATGGTTATGGCCAGAGCCCGTATGCTCCCCAATGGCATCAAATCCTTGAGATATGAATCAATAGGATATGATCGATAGGGCACAAAGCCCTCTGTTAGCTAAGGTGGATTCAAATTTGTCCCCTCAGGCAAATACCCATCCCAGGTCTACCAGGTACCCTTGGACGAAGCAACCCATGGCTGCCGACAAGGATCCTTCTGTCAGGTTGGGTCGACTACCTCCTCTGACTAAGTAGACCAGGGACCACGATGGCCCGGGATGACGGAACCATGGGATCTTGATCGGGTCCATCATCCATTCCCCCACCATCCGCTTTAAGTGCAAGATGGCGAAAATTTCTATTTTAAATATCAAATCCCTCAAATTTCCAATACCCTAAATCCATTGCTGCTACTATATGCCAGATGCACGTATCTATACGTATCTGATTGACGACTAGCCTTAATCGAAAGTTCTCTCTCGTGATCGAGAGAGGTAATTAACTATAGGGGCTTGCGCCTATAGGAAACCAGAACTCAGATCATAAAGTCCTCGCAAAATGAGGGCGAAATCTCTGGGTAGTGTCTTATCTACTATCTCATCTGCCTTCCAAAATTTACCTCAGAACTTAAATCGTTAAAACTCCCCCCGAAGAAAGCACAAAAGCGGGCGGAGGCCGGGGCCGAATTTTCGGAGCCCACACTTTGTTATACAAAAGAAAAAAAAAATACAAGTGGCCAAGGAACTTGTAACTTTTTGCTTATTTTCTAGTCTTTTGCTCCTAACATGTTCTCTAGTCATGTCTTCATTACATTTTATATTCAATTGTCTGAAGGATTGATAGATTATTAGGACTTGTAAATAAGCTCAGTAGACAGAGGTACATTTTTAAAGGCTTAGCAATTGCAATTATCCAAGCAGATTATGCTCCTATAGCTACAGGAACCCCACAACGCTGCAAAAAAAAAAGGACAGACGCCCAAAAAGACATGGACATTTCTCTTCTGCCACTTACATGATTACAGCCATATTAACTCTGTAAAGCAAAGTTCTTGGAGGTCTGGCAAAATTTCTACAGCACATCAAGCAGTTTATAAGCCAAATTCCAAACACCTTGCATGACTTTGTGTTTTTAAATTGAAATAAAATGAGCTGGAAAGGTGGTTAAGAATAAGTTAGACTGTGATTAAAAATTTGTTAGAAGTTAGTTCAAGGTTAATTAAGATGTGGTTGAAAGGTAGATAGAAGGTGATTGGGATAAGGTTGATTAACCATCCTCATCCAACTTCCATATGATCGGCCTATATAAGTAAACAAGTTTAAATTCAGCTGTTGGCACTATTCAAGGCATGCTCTTAAACTTTCCAACAAATCAAGTTTAAATCCACATAAATCAAAGAAAATTAAAACAAATTCCATGCTAGATCTCGGAAAGAATGGTCAGCACTTCCGCTTAATGTTAATTTGATTTTAAATTTACTTATTTTTAGCTAAATGTACATTATACATAGATTTAGATTGCATGAATGAAGAGCTTTCTGGATTATTGAATTGGTGCAATTGTTAGTTCTTTGGTGTAGCATATCACTTGAAGAATTCCTTTAGTGAGGTTTTCCTCTCTCTATCCTATTCATATCTCTCTCCCATAATCAAAGAAAAACAATACTAAAAGCATTTGCAAGCTCTCGTCCCTTCTATAGATCCTACACTCAAGTCTATTTGCTCTCAGGTTTCATTATCATGCAAACTCTAAGCCATCTCCACTACTTCCCGATGCTTCCATTAGCCTTCCCTCTCTATCTCTGGCACAATATAACGATAGTCCTATGTCATTCCTCTTAGGCAAGCACATTTTCATTGATACTTGAGCCCTTCCTCTTAGCCAAGTTCCATGAATAGCTCCCTCAAATAAGGCAACCTCTCTGCCTCCACAAGCCACATACAACCCTAGCCTCATTTCACGTCTTCCACAAATGTGTTTGCAATCATCACATATCTTTTCAAACATCACATCATTTCACTATAAATTCTACCACCACTACACACTGACTCAAATTCAGAAGTTCAAAAAAGCTCATGGTTTAGTGCAAATGCTTATAGGTAAGTCACCTCGATCAAATGCCTATGGTTTGACTTGAAGCTGTATTATCCATTTAGGCTCCCTGGTTCTCGAACTGGTGTCCACCTTGTAAGAGCCTGTAAGGCATAATCATAGGATATTGAAAGGATCCCAATCCCCATTTCCTCATGCATGAGTACAGACTGCAACAGGGGGTAAATGGAGTGTTAGTGCTAAAATATGTATTCGAATTAAAATATAAAGCCGAGTTATCACTTTAATTGAGTGTTATGCTAATAGACAGGAAATCAACTACGAGGCATGTGCTCATTCAAACACCTAATTTAAATCAAATATGCTAAGGGTAAATTCTAGTTGAATTTATATCAATTTATTTCATAGGTTAATATCCCAAAATTTCTCATAGAAATTTCGGGGAACTTCTTACAGAGATCAAAACTGCTGGTAAAAAGATATCAAAACACTTTAGTTCGGGTGGCAAGCACATGATGTCAGTACATATTGAGGAGCTTACATAAACGCCACTTGCAATTAGCAACACCATCATTGCACCGACATGTACTGGCTATAAAGTCACGGATGCCTAGGAGGAGCTTGAACAGATCCAGTGATATATAGGACCTTAAGTTACATCAATTTGGTGTGAATTGTAGCTAAGATAAGTATAGATCGGAGATTATTGTTTCTAGACATGCACGCATCTAATATAAGATTAGAACCTGACTTTTCACCTTTTTTTTTATGAAATATAGTATTTCAATTTATCTGACAATAAATTAATAAAGGGAAAAAAAAGATTCTTACCAAACAGAGTGCACCAATTGCCAAAGCTGCGTTAATAGAAACTTGAGGGACTGTCTCCTCGGCAACTTTACGACATATCTACATAGGAAACAAGAACAATTAGTTAAAAAAAAAAGGTCTACACAATACATTATGGATAGTGTGTGCCTAAAAATATTGTGTTTAAAAGTTTTGAATGCAGAGCTTCCAGTAGAATTAGTACATGTCCAGAATTTTATGGTGAAAAAAATAACAAAATTGATTTGCCATGAGAAGCATATTACTGCACTAGCATTTAATGCAAGATGTAACAACGGTGCAAAGGTTTAAAATATATAAGACCCACAGCAATGTACTTGGCAGCATATGATTGCCAGAATATATTTTATACTGTTTTAATAAGTCAGTTAAAGGTAAAGTTGATGTATAAAACATAGTATATTTCCTGTTACATCCACTAATAGACAGTTTTTGTTAAAATATTTCCTACTTGTTACCACTTCTGGAACTTCCAATGAATGATCGAGACTATTGCGCAATTTCTACCATGAAATGTGGTCAACTTCCATATCCAATGCATCTGCCAAAAGATTTAAGTTTTGTTTGAGGCAGCTATAGGTGTTTGTAAGAGTAACTGTAAAACTGGCGTGGAGAGATTTATCTTTTTTTTAATGCTGTTGTGAGTATTATAACTTTTTTATTAAAAAGTAGAACTTTCTTATAACTATCACTCTAGCAGATTTGATTGTAAGAAATTACTTCTCAAAACAAAAATTTTGAAAAAAAAAAAAACAGTAGCCAAGCAATAGTGTGATTATAGTCTGAAAAGCAAAACCATGAAAAAGCCACCCCCAATGAACCCTTTGTCATCAAAGTTCAAAGTAGCTAAAGAGTTGTTATTAAGCTAAGAAACAAGCTGTCCCTATTCGTCTTGTTGTTCATTATAAAGGACTACAGTATTTGTTCATTATAAAGGGAAATAGCTTGAAAAAATTCCTGTATCATAAGAACACTTAATAAACCCAACTAATTCAGAAATCAATATTTCTAGAGAAGGCATAACTAAGATTTGCGGTCATTGTTGACTCCAAAAACATAGGATCAAAGAATCCACATCACCCATGACTCCATCATTACTTATGATCAAATTTCATAAATGAATCTTCCACTATAGATAATGGAAAAAAGAAAAATCCAGCCCTCTTGACAATCCTTTTGCCATCTCCACCCACACGTCCCCCAAACACATGCACACTTGCGTACCAATTGTTCCTGTTGAAATCTGAACCTACAATTGTTTTGATTGGCACAGAAACTACTTCAAAAGTTTGAGTTAAGGAAGAAGCAACAATAATTTATAATAAAAGGTTTAATTTCTTATCTACCTCCAAACTCCATATTGCTTATGAACAAATTGTCGCCGATGGTTGAATACATCCCAACACTATCTTCCTCGAAAGAGTTCAAGAGATGAAAATTATCATCCTAACTTAATGGCAATCCTTATCATTCATTGATTCAATCTCATCCATATTTAATCAAATTAATATAGTAGTATCTAATCACTTGAAATCCAATGTACCCTATCTGCCTATCAATTTAAAACAAATAAATCCGGCATCACGGCACTCTACCAAGACCTAACTTTGAAGATTTAATTTGCAAGCTTAGATTATACGAATATATTCTCCAACTTGAGGGGTAGTGTTGAATATTTAAAAGTCAAAGTTAGATAATTTATTTTAGGAAATTATTTTTAAGAATAAAAAGAGATATTGATTGTGATATTCTCCTATGAAAATGTTTCCTAATTAGAGAATTTATTTTAGAACAGTAATTTTAAGAATAAAAAGATAGATCAATTGTGATCTTCTCCTATGATTCTATTTTCTAATTTTTAGGAAAGAATTATTCTCCTATGATTCTGTTTCCTAAATTTTAGAAAAAAATTAAGCTAGTTAGTTATTTCTTTTATTAGATTATATATATATATATATATATATATGTGTGTGTGTGTGTGTGTGTGTGTGTGTGTGTGGATGTAATACCGTTTTCATCAAGAAGAATAATGAATTAAGAAATTATTCATGGTATCAAAGCTAATTCTCTAAACCCTAATCCCTTCAGGCCGCCTCTCTCTAGCATATTCTTTCTGGCCGTCTCTTCTCTATTTCTCAAGTCGATTCTCTTTGGTTTGTGTTCGTCCTATCCTTCTTCTCCTATATTTTCACCAACCCTAGCCATTCCTTTCCCTCATCTTCCTCTTCGCAATACAGAATGGCCTCATCACAAATATCTGTGAGATTTTTTTTTTTGAAAAATGCTTTAAGTCCCAAAAGATATGATTTATTTATAATTCGATATTTCTTTCGATTAAATCCGCGTAGTTAGACATTATACCGCCCCGAAGGGTAGACTAATGTTCAACTATTGATTTGAAAGAAAGAAAACTATAATTAATTTTTCTAATCAAATGCGTCATGGAATATACAATTCATCCCAAATGATAAAAAACATATTATCCTATCGTTGCAATTAGAGAAATAAATCATAAATTTATTTCCATAATCAAATATAAAGGATATTCGATCTGCTGTAAAAGCAAATCAAATATCCACCTATCTTTTAATTATGAAATTAAATTTAATATATAGATAAAGCAAAATCTGCGTTCACAGATTTTCCCCTACCTTAGAAAGAAAACTAAGATAGGGTTTATTTTATTCTGGGATCTAGACTCCCTATAGGGGAAAGCCCCCATAGTTAATTATATTTCCTAAGAGAATACTCTCGATTTAAATCAAGACTAAATAATTTTAAAATTCATATAAGTTTAAAGAAATATTTGGGCTAATTAAATTTCGATCCATAAGCTTTAGAATATAAATTCTTGAATTGAATTTGAAGATTTAGATTTGAATTAAGAAAGAATGTGCAGAGAAGAGTGTATACAATCTGGACTTACCACTTGCCTAGAGTGAGCTGCCAACTAACAATCCTAACCAAAATAATCGCCGCATGAATGTAAGATCTAGAAAGCTCTATCCTAGGAATCAAGGAATTGTTAAAGAATTTAAATCAAATACAATACAATATGCTTACGAAAAATGAAAATCTACACATATAATGCTTGTGATGCATGAACAACAATGCATATAAAAGAGCCGATTTTATTAATATAAAATTTACAAGGTACAACCCGGGGTCTGCAGTAGAGTAATGGTGGCCAGGCCCCATCAACAACAAACCTTGATTCTAATCCTATAAGAAACAGTTAAAATCAAATACAATTGCTTATGGTCTTCAGGGTCAAGTCTTCTGTGGAATTCCCAAAAGAAATATTCTCTTAAAAGAGAGGACATTACTTTTTGGAGCCCCACCTGTATATGTATAAGAATTTATTTTTTATTCTTATACAACTCTTGACTTTGTACAAATCGATCTACATGCAAAATTCTATGAAATTTGAATTTACACGTCTCTTTTCCACATACATCAACTCCTAAGAACATTCTACTTTGTAGAAATTTAAAAGCAGGAAAGTAAATGCAGTTATGAGTGCATTGTGAGCAAATATACATACAGAAAATAAATGAAAGTAAATTACACGGCCCTTTCTCATTGGGAAAAGTAAATATGATGGGTACAAACAGAAAAGTAAATATGGCATGCTATAATTTGTAGAAAGTAAGCAAACACGCATAGGTGCCCTCTAAGCAATGTATAATCATAACCTAATTTTATTTTTCAATGAAAGAGAATCACTCACTGGTTCAATAGAGCCCTAGCTTGTATTGATTGAAGTTGAAATGAATTAGTTATGAATTTTTTAAAAATCTAGATCAAAATATGACCTAGATTTTTGTAAATTCATAAACTAAAAAAAATTACATCAAATAGACTTGGAAAAATCAGAGAAAGTCAGAAATGGATCCTAAAATACCTCTGCCAAATTTTAGACCAGTAGATTTATATATAATTATTTAAAATTAAATTAAGATTTTCTATATTATTGAAATAATTACCAGAATATTGGTCATATAAATTTAATTTTATTTTTAAAATAAAGTAGATCAAATTCTGAAGAAAACAAGTCCAAGAACTCAAAAATTAGTTGAGAAATAAATTTTCTACAAATTTTTAAAGTTATGGTAATTTTCTAGATTTATTTTAAAAGAATTTGATACACAGTTAGTCGACAGCGCTAACTATGCGGGCTCTTTCCACACAGTCAGATGACGCGGCCACTTAACCAGCGCGGCGGTGGATCGTGATCGTGGGATCTACCGCGGCTCGATCTAACGGCCGAAATCAAACCACGCAGTTGATCTCGGTTAAGAAAGATCGAACGGCCACCGACTCTCGCGGATTTGACACGGACGGTCTTGATTTAGTCGGACAGAGATCTAAGTAACCCGCATTTTGAATGATCGAACCAAACTGTGGGTATGACACCATCGCAGCCGTTGATCTAAAATGAATAGATCGAACGGCTGCGAGATCGTCTCCGTCCTCCGCAACCCCGTAAACCCTAGACTTAGATTTAACTTTAAGTAACTTACACGTTGGATTAAATGACTTGAAAATTAAGGCAGAGGTAGCCTAGGATGAAAGCAAGAGTGGGGGGGATATTTTCCAAGCTTTTGATGCAATATTTAGGACTTTAATTAATAACCTAGATAATTTCCTAGGGTTAGAGTTTTACCTGCTTAGAGATAACTTAAGGGGACGTGTGAGTACTCATTCTTCTTGTTGAAGGATTCTCTACACTTTCTCTGAATGCTCCAAGCTCTGAGGAAGCTTCTACAAGGAGTTCAAGTAGCTTGGACGGACTTGGCTTCGGTTCGCCTTTGATCTCACCGTTGGCAAATTCCAAACACCAGGGATCACTGGGAGAATGGAGAGAAACCACTAGGAATGCAAAACAAAATGCTAGAAGCTGTGGGAATCGGCTGGAGTGAATGATAGGTTCAAATGAATGGTTTCGTCGTTCCTGCCCTATTCAAGCAGCTTAAGTGGTCGTGTCAGTATTCTGTGCTTAGCTTCTGCACTACTTTTGACTACCACTAATTGCTTCTTACTCCTCGAGGTAATAAGATTACTCCGAAAAAAGAACAATACCCAAAATTTACTTCCTCGGCAAGATCACCATTTAGAAAGATATTTTTATGTCAAATTATTGCAAGCACTAATCATGGTTGACAATCAATGAGATAACTCTAATAGTGCTAAGCTTAGTGCCAGGAGCAAGAGTTTCTTGATATTCTATCTCATAGGGTTATGTTAATCCTTTAGTTATCAACTGAATCTTGAATCTCTCAAATGATCCATCTGCTATGTACTTATGAGTGAAAATTCACTTGCATCCCATGGGCCTTTTCCCAACAGGCAAAGCAATAATAGTTCATATTCGATTCTTCTCAAGTGCATCAATCTTATCTTATATTGCCTTCTTCCACTCTGAATTTTGCAATACCTCTTATATTATCCTAGAAACCTGAATATCATCAAAAGAAGAAGCAAATGCTCTGTAGGATGGTGATATCCCTTCATAAGTAACATAGTTCCCAATTGGATAACAAGTATACCTCCTAACAACCTTCCTAAATGCAATCAGCATGGTAAAGTCATCAATGTTGAGAATTGGCACATCTCCAGCTTTATTCGTACCTATGTTTTCTTCAGATGGACTTGAAATTGAGTCAATTTATTGGTCACATGCTGGTTGTGATCCGTGCTCTAGCTTTTGTTTTTTCTTCCTGCTGATGTAGACTTGAAAATTCTCATTAACAAATTTGTGGAGCCACAGCTTGAGCAAGCATAGGAGAAGAACATTTGTGAGATGGACTAAAGACTGAACAGGTATTGGTGTGGACAAGTCATGTGTACAGTCCTTAGCACAAACATGGGTTAAGAAGAACTTGGTGACTCTGAGTGGGCAAAGGGCACAGACTCAGGAACAAACTCCTAAACTTGATGTTTAATGTTTATTCATGATCTCCCCCTGAATATGAGATTTTGGATAGAAGGACATGTTCAAAGAAAGAGACATCCATAATTGTGTAAAATTTTTGCTGGTTAGAGGACAATATTTGTACACATTTTGAGTTGGATAGTAGAAAAATATACTTATTAGCTCTATGATCAAATTTGCTATGGAGTGAATGTTAGGTTCGAATCAATGGTTTCGTCCTTCCTGCCCTATTCCAACTGCTGGAGCCAAGAGGGACGACTAGGATCAATCAGGGTGATTGTCTAAATGCTAGACACCTAGATTAAGTTGTTGGAGGGCTGACAGCATGCTGCTTCAGGTGAGAACGACCAGTTGTCCTTCTCAAGCGTAGGGGACCACTAGGACTGTTAGGATGAGCTAGGGGTCGTGCCAACAGTTGGGCTGGGTCTGGCTGGCTCTAGAGAAGATTCTAGAACCCATTTGAGTAGCTGGATGGTCTTAGGTTCAAACAAGGAAGTCGAGTTAGAGGGTTTGACCGCTAAAGCTCCTTTGAGCTCTTGTTGACCATTTGACCAGTCAAAGGGGTCAAAGGAGCTGAGATGGAGTTTGGGGGAAGTGTTGGAAGGTTTTAGAATGATTTGGAAGAGGTTTAAGGTCATCGGTTCAATGCTTGAAAGTGATATTGACTATTCAAGGAGGCTTAGTCATTTTGGCTAGTTTGACTAGTCAAACCTAGTCAAATACATTAGGTCATGTCATGAGAGCTATTTGAAATTTAAATGGCATGAGATATAAAGCATTGAAGCCATGATATAGTTATTTGAATGAAGGGTAAAAGGCATGTGAGGTTTTGACCACTTATGATGGTTTGACCAAGTCAAACCAACTGAGAGTTGAGTGATGGAGGGTTTAGGAGTATTCAAAAAATGCATTTGATTAATGTAGAAGGGTTGGATAAAATGATTTGAATGAATATAAAGAATAAGCCATATGTTGACTTGGTTTGCCAGCCATGAGTCTGGTTGACCAAGTCAATTGCTTGCTGGATCAAGATGATCAGTCATATCCATTTTATTAGACAATGTGTTAAGAGAAGTTTAGTGGAGTTTAGAATCTAACTGGAGTTTAACTGGAGGTAACTAGTGTTTATGATCAGTTGAGCTAGTTCAACTGGATCACATTGATCAATCACTAGTTCAAGATGTTAATAATAGGTGTTTAGATATGTGGAGCTCCTAGTGAAGTGGTTTAGACCTTGACTAAAGTCAAGATGTCAGTGCGTTGGACTAGGTAGTGGATTAAAGTGTCTGGCTGCAGTACAAGGCTGCAACTGCTCTGATGATTGTAAGTTTGATAATTGAATGTTGATTGATTTGAGTGATTGAAAATAGAGATATGATTGATTTATGCAGGCTGGTTGATTAGAGATTTGATTAAATGTTGAGTGGATGTTGGAATACAGGCTAGACTGATGTTTGATTGATTGGAGATTGAATGATTGATAGCTGGAAATGTAGGCTTATAGGTTAAATGACAGGTTAATTGAATGCAAGCTATATTGACTTTTGAAATGGTTAGATGATTGATAATTGTATGATTATCAACCATCAGATATGATCAGGAATGAGATAGTGCTTGATGACCTCATATAAAAATGAGGTCAATAACATCCAGCATCACAACGCCAAAATCAGGAAGCAGTTCAATAATTCCAAACATCGATGGGAGTGATTTTTCTCTTATTCTCATCACGGGACACAAATTAAATAGCCATAATTATTTGTAGTGGCCACAATCTGTGTTGTTCATTTGTAGTAAGGGAAGGATGAGTATCTCACCAGAGTAGTAGCCATGCCAGAGATTACAAATCTGTCTTTTAGAAAGTGGAAGATTGAAAATAATATGATAATATCATGGCTTATCAATTCCATAAACAATGACATAGGTGAAAATTTCTTGCTATTTGGGACTGCAAAAGAAATACGTGTGGCTCCTGTACCTGTTAAAATATTTGAAGCATCACAAGCCTCCTACTGAGTCAAACTATTTACGCGTCACTGAAGTGGAGCTGGAACAATAAAACTACTAGGATTCTCTCTGACCATTGCCAGATGGCCTCCTTGCCACAAAACCAGAACCACCGGCAATACTAGATGGTCCCTCGAAAAAAGTACAAAGGGGAACTGCCCTTGGACCCCCTATCGGTTTGACAAAACTCTCAGATCTGGGCTCAAAACATAGGTCAAATCCTGTCTGTGGACACTGTCACCTATGTCCGACCTGTTCGCACCGAAAATACTGTCTAGTCATCCTGTAACACTGACTAAAATAACATCTGTCACAACTCTGGCACACAGGTGCTCCACTAATAGAACCAAAATTGGCTACGTTGCCAGTACCGAAGACTACTGTAGATACTAACTGTCCACCTCTCTTAAAATCTTCAGGTGCAAATATGCTCTTTTTCACAGAAAAGCCACAAGAAGTCTCTCCACTGAATCTCTTCCTACTAGTAGTTCACCGTTGCTAAGTAACCATCAAATCGTTCTCTATTAGACAAGCTCTCTCCACAAGCTCAAACAAATCAAAAATGTGAAATGGTACAAGTAGCTGTCTCAAACTATCTCGCAGTCCCCTCAGAAATCTTCAACACTTCTCTGTAAGAGAGCTAACTAGTTGTGGAGCATATCTGATCAAAGCAGTGAACTCAGCCTCGTACTACATAATTGTCCTGCTCCCCTAAACCAGTCTCAGAAAGGCCTCCTATATCTGCTTTCATGCGGAAGGTGATACAGATCAGGCTCGAAATACATCAGAGAACTCCTCTCAGGTAATCAAAGAATTCAATCTCCCTTGAAATTTCTTTTCTTGTTGTCCCATCCACTAGCGCTCTGCCTTACCATCTAACAAAAAGAATGTTAATGGTGCCTTCCTCTCATAAGAACACTACATACCATCAAATATCTTCTGCAGCCTCTTCAACCAATCTTCTACTGCTTTGGGCTCAACAGTACCCTCAAACCTCAGAGGCTTCAATCATAGAAACATCTGTAGATGTTCGCCTAGCTCATCAGATCTCACAACAGGAACCTTGCTTTATGCCCCACCCATCATCTGGGCTATCAAACAAGAAAACTATGAAACTGTAACAGAACCCACTATCAAAGTAGTACTATATACAAGAATTTCCTGACTGTCACTTTGCATGTCTATCATATCTCGGTCTGGCGGATCCATAATCACACAGAATATCCAACTGAATATACATGCACATAAAACAAAAAATAATAAACACCCAGAAAGACTCAAAAATACCTCATATGACTTATAGAATAATTTATATAGTTATGTTTTACGATCCATTCTGAAACTATTACTCTATACCGCAAAAGCCTGTCACAACTCAACCCAACTAGGACAAGCCCTGTAAATATAAATTTAATCCAAAAATTTGAAAAACTGCGTCTTTTCTTTGAAAACTAAGATAGGCGCAGTGTGACCTATCTTGAGACAAACAAATTTTTCAAATGGGCCAACGAAAAAAAAAAGACTCTAAGACCTCCAAAACTGACTTTTATTTTTTCTCTCCTCTCTTTTTCTCTCTTTTAACGAAAAAAGGGATTAAAATGGCTTTTAAAAAAATTGTTTGTGGAAAATGATTTTTATAATAAAATATTACTATTCTAATTATTTAATTTTTCTATGTAAAATTCATCTAAATTCTTTTATATATTCAAATCCGAAAATTCAAAAATTACAGAAAAATATTCATATATTATCTAAGCATGTCCAAAACACTCAAGTGAAATCAGTCTGCAAAACGGACATCTAACGGTACCAAAATTCCTACTAGTATCGACAAGTACAAATTTCTTAAGGAATTTCACCTAAGACAAATTATAAAAAAATTAGTGAAACTAAAACACAACAATATCTATACTATGGCGAAGAAGGTTTGTGATTTGGACTTATAATGACTCTTGAAATAATTGTTTACTGCTGTAGGCCAAAAAACTATTTAAAATAACTACGGGTTTTCACACTATACCCTCTGAATTCTACAACGGCAATGAAGGTCGATCTTGTTGAGTAAATAACGAACTATAGCAGCTCTTATTTGGCTTGCACAAGAAGATTTCCCAGGCAGGCTCGATCCGCCCCACTCCAGGTTACATGCACAAGTGGATCGACGCTTCTGTTTGCTCGGCTCAATTCAAGGCTTCACGAACAAGTCACCCTCTCGATTCCTCTAGACGGGACGTACACACGAACCGAACGCCCAAATGTGCGCGCAGGAGCCCTAGGATGCACACCTCTTGCCCGATCCTTCCTAAACTGGTCGCACGTACGAGCTGCACGCGAAGAGCCTCTCCTCCCGTTCTCAACCTGCTCCCATCTACTCGGCTAGATGCATGCACGCAAGAACCTCCTGCTCGATCTACGCTTCTTCTGGCCATAAGCATTAAACAGGGGATTTGGACCACTCAAATCTCGTTCAATTTTCAATGGCAATGAAGGCTGCTTGTTCCTCTCTGCTTCCTTCCATTCAAGGCTCTGATACCATGTTAAATTCAAAGAATTTGAGAGGGAAAAGGTTAATTTTAATATAAAAAACTATCCATATTTATAGATCTATATAAAATGTCCTAATAAAGAAACAAATAACTACATAATCATATATAATTTCCTTAATATAATCCTTCTTATATCAGCCACCCAAATATAGAAGAAGATTGGCATGATCCAGGTGAGTGTCCCACATATCCTCATATTAGCCATAGGATCAAGAGCCAAGGGACGTCTAGGATGGCTGGGACGGTATTTGACAATTACTAAACATAATCACCTAGATCTTAATTAGAAAAGGTATACAACGATGAAAAGCAGGAAGATGACAAAAAGCAATAAAAAAAACAGAATTTTCTTATAGAAGAGAAGAACCTTCAATATATCAGCAGCACTCTTCAATTCGTTATCCAACTCACTAGATGAACTTTTTGCATCAGAAGATGTCACCAAAGCCTTGATCCATTGTTGAATGAATGCTTTCCATGACTCTAGTGTAAGAAGTGCAATTAATATATTTCTTGATAGCGGAAGTGATTCTGCTATTTCCATTAGTGCCTTCTCAAATGATGCATGAATTCTTGGGATGTCCTAAAATAAAGCCAACCAATAGCCAAGGTGAAATCATACTTCATGGAAATATTATAAGACCTAGCACCAATGGCTATTCGGATAAAATTTGGTATATAACAAGATATTAAAGTCTTACATTTGATAAGCCCTGCAGTTCTTTTGGGGTGAAAACATAAGATAACAGAGCAGCACCAGGAAACTCTCTTGCATTTACATTAAGATTTCCTGTCCCAGCACATAAAAAAAGGTAAATTGGAAGAAATTATCTAAAATAGGGCTTTTGGAAGTCGTTGCATAGTTGCTTTTACAAGGATAGGGTATTTGAGATCAAATGAGCATTAAATGGCTGCATTCTCGAAATAATCACTATCTTTATGAATTACAAGCTATGGCCATCAAAACAAATAATAAAAAGAGTCATATCCATAGAAAAGCAGTAAAAATACAGATGAAATACCCTTCATAAACTTTGGACCTAAACACTCCATATTCATACCTAATATACAGATGTAAATAGTACATTTTACTAATAGTTTAACATTTTTCAAAGCAAGACCAGACATGTAAATTGGCAATATGTATATACAAGGAAAAGTATCAAAATGGTCTATGGACTCTTTATGAAGGATCGAAATGATCTCCAACTATATTAAGGGATTATTTTGGTCCCTCAAGTCTTTAAAAAAGAATCAAAATAGTCCCATAGTACTATTTTAGTTCCTCTTTAAAGAGTTGAGGGACTAAAATAATCCTTTAATAAAGTTGTAGACCAATTTGATTCTTTTATATATATATATGACAAGTTTCAGCATATTTCATACGCTTGCAAAATCATAATCCTAGGCGTTGACTAGTCTATTGGTTAGGACAGAAGAGTAGAAGTCTAACCAAAAGAAAGAATGAAAGATTCACAAAAGCTCAAACTAAACAAAAGCTTTTACATTTTACTTTCTGCTGCCAACTTCATAACAAATAACAACAGTCACCTACCTGTTGTTCTACCTATAGAAATTACGAAAACAGTGGTCTGAAATTGTTGTTTTCAACAATTCTGAGGGGACAGCAAGCATACTTGCTGTTACTGACGTGGGGAAAACCTAGTTTATTCAAGTAATCTCTAGTGAATCGAAACCATAGTCCTTAAAATCATTTATATTCAGCTCCTCTGTATTTGTATGGCATACGGCTTAGCATGTTGTATGTAGCATAGGAAATAACAATATAAAGCATAAGATAACATGAGGATAGGTTTTCTATCACATGAGGGTTAATGAATCCAGCATCTTCTCTTAAATTTTTTAGCAGCAAAGTTTTTCATTTGAATCTGCACCACATTCAATCACTAGAATTACATCAACTAAATCCATATCTTATTAAATTGATGATGGAGAAACTTAAAATGGATATTCAAAATAAGATTCCTTGGTGTATGCCTCTCACAAATGATAATTCTATTCGCCACAGCATCTGCTAATATAAATGAAAATTTAGAAGAATGGATAAAATTTTTAGAAGTTACCAGGCCTGGGATATAGAACAAAAGATTAGTATATGAGAAGTAATTTTAATGGGTATGATATTAATAATTACCAAACAATAGTCTTACAAGATAAATTAATACTGGGATTAATTTAAGTATATTAGATCTATTAAATAAAATATTAAGGATACACATGACGATATAAGGATCTCAGTCTTTCAGCTAAAGATATTCATAGCAAATATGGAATGGAATGTCTTTTTTTTCTGTCCATCTTTTAATTTCAACATGGTATCAAATTTATTAAGCGAAAGGGTATAAGTGCGCCCTAACCTGGCCAAGCAAAGATAAGAATAATGATGATTTAACATCCTCTTGTCCATTCCACATGACTAATCCCATAGCATCCGTGGATCATTATCCTCTTTAAATTACTACCTATAAGCTTAAAGGGAAGAATTTCTTCCAATAGTCTCACTCGGTCCAAATAGTCAAACAAGGTAGATGAAAAATTTAGTCTCTTGATGACATGAGGAAACTTGAGCCAACAAACACCTCTTCAAAAATTAGGACACTAAAATGCATTAGTGATGTCTTGGCTCATCAACCTGGCGGACAGGAAAATATATGCTCTCTATATTTGGTTCACAATAGCGCAAAGGCCATTTGGAAAAAGTCAAGACAGCTATTCAGATATCAAAAACTCTCAACAAATCTATGAACCTAGAGAACAAACCCGGGATATCAACCAGAGTAAGAGAGCCAATGAATGCATCATTATTATTAAAAATTGGCAAAAATTAGATACTTTCAAGAGGGGTAGAATGTGTGTACCCCAATGTGGCTTAAATAAAGAACCTTTTACAATCAATAATTAAAAATAATAACATCAAAGAGTTCTCTACTAACCTAGGCCATACATAAAGCTTCTAAATCGTTTCACCTCATTCACAAAGACATTAAGCGCCCTTCTCAATCTCTAAATCTATACCCAAGAGTTGGTTTCTAATCTTTTTTGATAAACATACGTGTAGGTTGGTTTTACTTGTTAAAAGGCAAATCTGATGCAGAAAAAAATCTTAAAAACTTCCATAATATATTTGAAACTCAATACTTTACCAATATCCAAACCTGGCATTCATACATAGGCATATATTTTTTCACCATATTTTAAGCAAAATTTTAAGACAATATATTATTCATCAAAGCTCATGTTCTAATATCCCTCAACAATAAATTGATGCTGAAAGAAAACAATGTCATCTATTAGAGTTTGCTTGATTTATTATGTTCTCGATCAACACCCCCAAATATATTTTTTTGATGATGCTATTCGTATAGCCTGCTAAATTATAAAATTGAATGCCAACAAATGTTCTTCAATTTCAAACTCCAATAGAAGTTTTTTAAATGCTATCCTAACACCAAGATTGTGCCAGATTTACACTCAAAAGTTGTTGGGTGTACTACCTTTGTCCACAATCATGAACCTAATAGAAATAAATTGAATCTTAAATCCATTAAAAGTATTTTTTTCCCTTTCGGATGTAGAGCGAATCAAAAAGGGCACAAAAACTATATAGTGTGTCTATAGATGTTACTTTCTTTGAAAAAATAATCATTTCCCTAAAATATCCATTAAGGGGAGATGGAAAGTCAATGAAACAACTAAGATTGACACCAAAATTTGTCGAGGTTGTTGATCGGCAAAAATCAAAATTTTGTGCACATGTATCAAGGTGGACCCGATGTGCCTGATCGACTATGATTTAGAGAGCGGTTCAAGACACTATTAATGTATATAAATGTTAATTTAAAAAGAGAGGGAATTTAATATTAATAAAATTTAAAAAAATAAAAAGAAATTATCTAACCCTAAACCCCCTCCTAATAGAACCCCCCTCACATTCCACCCACTCTAACCCAACCGCCAAAATTCATACCTCACACACAACCCACATGCAAACCAGTCCCCCTCTCTCCCACTTGTTCGGCCTCACACACAGAAAGGGATCGAAGTCCCCTTCCTCCCTTCAGTTCTCACCGGCCATCCCTAGCCCCACCACCTCCCTTCTTCATCTATTTCTTCTTTTTCTTCTTCTTCTTCTTCAACCACAACCTTCTCCTCCCCTTTCTTCTTCTTCTCTGTCCTTCTTCCACTTCTTCTTTTCTTCTTCTTCTTCTCTTCTTCTTCAACCTCAAGCCCTAGCCTCCCAATCATCTTCCTCCACCAAACACTAACCCCACTCACCTCTTTCTCTTTCTCTCTCTAAAATCAAAGAGAGAGAGAGAGAGTGATTTCCTTCTCAAAATCATCTCCTCCAACCTTCATCACCTTCAAACCACTCTGCAGTTAGCACCATTTGCGGAAAAAATTATCAAATTTTTTTGCTATAAACATTTCTAAATTGCTTGAAATTGATTGTACAAGCTTCGTTATGCTATGGAAGTGTTAGAGTTATAATGACAACAATGAAAAATGACCCCAGGGACTTGTAAAAAAGTCTAGAACCAATTGTCAGGAAAAAAAATGAGCTCACATCGGCGGTTGTATCGACATGCCACTGCGAGGCGCCCCTCTGCAATGCAATGCAGTAGGGGAATGCATACAACTCTCCCTTGGATGCCTTTTATTATTTTTCTTTTAAACGCGAGATCAATGTTGCATCAGTGTGTGCAAACCTAATGCACAATTTTTTTTTTAATTTGATTTTTTCCCTCTCTTATTCTTATATGGCATAAAAATTCTAAAAATCTCCAACAAAAAATTATAACAAAATTTCTAAAAAAATTTCCTCTCTTGGATCTCTTAATGACCCATTTAGGATAGGGGAGAGGCACAGTTCACGCTCATATTTTTCTCTGTAATTGGAGAAAAAACTATTCGACTTTAATCTAAAAATCGTCAAATGCAATCATGGCCTATTGTCCCTATACAAGGCTCTGGTCATTCCTTGAAAAAGTTGTCAGTTGTCCTCATCAAACAGATCAAGTTTGGAGGACATCAAGGCCAGTAGTCCCTACATCATTGCTCCAATCTATTCTTGAAATACATTTTAACTACTTTCATCGGATAGATCAGGTTTTGAGGTTATCAATGTCTGTAGTCCCTATGATGAGACTCCGATCAATCTTATTTTGAGAAGGTATTGACTATCCTCATCAGACGGATCAGTTTTGTAGGTGGTCAGGGCCCATAGTTCCTATGGCGGGGCTCTGATCTTCCATTGAAAAAGTTGTTTATTGTCTTCATCAGACAGAATTGATTAGGAGGCAATAAGACCCATTGTCCCTATGTTGTGGCTCTCCTCATCCCTTGAAAAAGGTGTTGACTCGCCCTGTCGGATGCATTAGGTTTGAAGGCGTTCAAGGCCTGCAATCTTTACGGCAAGGCTACGATCATTGATAGAAAAAGACATTGATTGTCCCTGTATCAGATGGATGGGATTTGGAGGCAATAAAGCTCCACAACCCAAAGGGCTAGGCTCCAATCTTCCCTTAAACAAAGTATTTAATGTCCACATCAAACGGATCAGCTCTAGAGACCTGCTATTACTCATTTTGAATCTCCAATCTTCTTTTAATAAGAAGAATTATCCTCAAAATTTGATGCAGCCCATGTAAAAGATTATGATTGATGCAACAACATGCCCTTGGTAAGATAAAGCAAGGATGACAAGGAAAGCAGACTGTCAAAAAATACCAAAAATCCTCTTGACATGCAAATTTTCCTTTTTTAGAGCAACTTTCACATGTTTCTACACTTCCTATGTTTGGCGTACTTCATATTGTTGTAAAGGTTATTTCGTGATCTAAATGTTTCTATAGGCTTTTTGTAATTTATGACTCTGATCCAATAAAAATTTAAGTGTATATTTTAGGTGCTATCAAGGAGCTTGTCGTTGCGCATCAACATTGGTGATGTCAAAGATCAATGTTGGCCCTAAAGCCATTGGAACTACTTAAGACATATTGCAGCAAGTACAAGTTATTTTTTTTTAAATTGCAACAAATTTTAAGGGAGAAGATGACACCAACTTGGAAGCAAAGATGGGAGTTTGAAGGCTATACAAGACCTCAAAAAATCTCAAATGATGCTTATAAAGAGTATGGTGACATCAAGTAGACTCAATGGTTCTGAAGGTAGCATTGCAATAAGCTTTATTATTTGTATAACCCATGAATGATTATTTCTTCATATATTAATATATAAGCTTAATTGAATTTTAATGCAAATAATTAACAAACTATTAATGTTCCTGCAAAAGTAATTCTAATTTCTAAGAACATGACCCCCATAGGAGACTAAATTCTTTGAATGTTTGCTCTTTCTAAATATGATTGATAGCTATATGTTTTGTGGATGATGTAATTTTAATCAAGTTCTTTATTCATGCTAAGGAGTGCCATCAAGAATTATTTTAGGAATTTTGTCTTCTTTAGGTTCTTAGTATGATGCAGCATAAAAAATTTTAACATTTGGCAAAAGACATGAAAAGAAATTTATCAAAAAATTTGACCTATTGAGGATTGTTTGTCAAAGTATTACTCGATGATAACATATATAAAAAAGTTCATTAGAAATCCACTAAAATTTTTCGATCTATCCAATCACAACCCGACCCGATATAACCAATAGAAAGAACGAGTCATACCGTCAAATCGTGACAAGATAGAAATCCTAAGATCTAATTAGAGAGAATTACAGAAATTTCAAATAATTTAATGACTATAGAGCCACTAAAACTTCAATGAAAAAGATGAATACTCATGATCAAAAGATTTTTCATTCATATTGATATAGCTTCTATGCATCTGTGAAACTGTATCAGAACTTATTATCGAAGCAGTACTAGGTACAGGAGCTACCTAACTGCACTCTGCCCATCTGTCATGTCTGGATCTAGCAAATCCATACTCATACAAAATATGCAACTGAGCATACATGTATATGAAACAAACAATAATGAGCACCACAGAACTTCACTAGTTTGCCGCTAAAAAGAGAGGTTAAGTTTATACAAATGTTCAACCTAAAACTATACCAATTGTTAAATCACATTATAGAATTGCTAATAAGGATTTGTAAGAGTTTTAAGAGTCAATTAACAAAGCTGATTGAGAAGAAATTCATTAGACCCAATACAACATCTTGGAGTGCTCGTGAATTATTTTTCAAAAAGAAAGATGGTACGATGAGACACTGCATAAACTGTAAGATTGTAAAGATCTAAATAAAGTGATGCTTAAGAACATATATTCACTTCAAATAATTGATAATCTATTTGATTAGTTGGCAAGAGCTTCTATATTTTTTAGAATTGATCTAAGATCAAGATACAATCAAGAAAGAGTGAAGAATAAAGATAGTGCACATCGGCTTTAAACGCAAGGTATGAGCACTATGAATTTCTTGTTATACTTTTCTTTTTGAAGAAAATGCAACCAGCTGCATAAAATAAATTTCAAATGTTGAGAGACTTGTTATACTTTTTGGTTTGACTAATGCCCCAGCAATATTAATGAACATGATGAACAGTCCTCAAGCCTTATCATGATCAGACTGTGATGGTATTTACTGAGGATCTATTGATTTATTTCAAAATTGATGATGATTATACCAAATATTTAAGGGTAGTTTTAGATTTACTGACAACAACAACAACAACATCAAGCCTTTATCCCACTACGTGGGGTCGGCTACATGAATCCTTTTTCTCCATTGTGTCCTATTAAAAGTCAAATTCTCGTTTAAATCTAATAAAGAAAGATCATTTTTAATATTTTCTAACCAAGTCTTTTTAGGTCTACCTCTACCTTTCTTAACATAAGTCAAATCTAAGACCTCTACTTTCCTAACCGGGTCATCGGGAGGCCGCCGTTTTACGTGACCAAACCATCTAAGGCGACTCTCTCTAATCTTATCTTCCACTGGAGCTACTCCAACCTTTTCACGAATATGCTCATTTCGTATCCTATCTCTAAGGGTAAAGCCACTCATCCACCTGAGCATCCTCATCTCTGCAACACTTAACTTAGAATTATGCTTCTCTTTTAATGGCCAACATTCAGCACCATAAAGCATTGCAGGTCTCACCACCATCTTATAGAATTTTCCCTTAAGTTTGAGGGGTACTTTTCTATCACACAATAAGCCCGATGCATTCCTCCACTTCAACCATCCAACTTGGATTCTGCTGATAATATCCCATCTATATCACCATCACTCTGAACAATAGATCCAAGATATCTAAAACGTGTACTCTTATTAATGACTTGATCGGCCAAAGTCACAATGCCCTCACTAGATCTATTATTACTAAAATTACACTCCATATATTCCGTTTTAGATCTACTCAAGCGAAAACCTTTAGACTCTAAGGTTGACCTCCACAATTCTAGTTTACCTTCAACTCCCTCTCTAGTCTTATCAACAAGAAGAATATCATCAGCAAAAAGCATACACCAAGGTACATCCTCTTGCAAATGTCTAGTGAGAACATCGATGACTAAAGCAAAAAGATATGGGCTTAAGGCTGATCCTTGGTGTAATCCAACCGAAATAGGAAAATACTTGGTCAAACCACCTTGTGTTTGAACACAAGTAATAGCTCCTGCATACATATCTTTAATGATTTGAATATAAGCGTTATTAACTTCTTTCTTTTCAAGAACTCTCCATAGCACTTCTCTTGGAACTTTATCATATGCTTTTTCTAAATCAATAAATATCATATGTAAATCCTCCTTATTCTCTCTATATTTCTCCATCAAACCTCTTAATAAATGTATGGCTTCCATAGTAGACCTACCCGGCATAAATCCAAATTGATTTTGAGAAACATTAGTATCACGCCGTAACCTATGCTCCATAACTCGTTCCCATAGTTTTAAAGTATGACACATTAACTTAATTCCTCTATAATTCGCACAATCTTGTGCATCACCTTTATTCTTAAAAATAGGGATTAACACACTCATTCTCCACTCATCTGGCATCTTTTTAGTCTTCAAAACAATATTAAAAAGTTTAGTAAGCCAAGAAATTCCTTCATCTCCTAAGCATTTCCACACCTCTATTGGAATATCATCAGGTCCAACAGCTTTTCCACCCTTCATTTTCTTTAAAGCCTCTCTAACTTCGGTTTTACTAATACGCCGATAAAAACATAAATCTTTATTTTCATTTAAGGTGCTAAGGTCACTACAGTCAATTTTATTTTCACATTCTTCATAAAAAGTTTAGCAAAATATCTCATCCACCTTTGTTGAATATCATCTTCTAAAAAAAGTACTTTTTGATCTTCATCCTTAATACACTTCACTTGAACTAAATCCTTACTACTCCTATCTCTTTGTTTGGCTAGCTTATACATATATCTTTCTCCCTCCTTAGTATCTAATCTATTATATAAATCACTAAAAGCTAAACTCTTTGCATCACATATTGCTTTCTTAGATTCCTTACGTGTCTCTTTATATAATTTCCAATTATCAGAATTTTTACAATTAAACCAATTTTTATAACAAATCTTCTTATTTTTAATCTTTTCTTGCACATTTGGATTCCACCACCAACTAGACTTACTGAGAGAGAGTATAAATTATTTACTAATTTTTTAAAATATAAGTGTTGAGTGAGAAGCATTACTTCTTGGGGCATATCATCAGTAGTGAAGGTATAAAAGATAATCCTCAAAAGGTGAGAGCGGTTGTATAATGATAAAGGCCAACTAATGCGACTGAGGTCGAAGCTTTCTAGGGTTTGTAAGCTACTATAGAAGATTTGTTAAGGGATTCTTAAAAGATCAAAATAGAATGCTTTGCCTTTACCAAGACTAACCAAAAAAATGTTAAATTTGATCGGATAGATGAATACGAGTATAATTTTTAAGAGCTTAAAAGATGTTTGACATTAGCGCTAGTGTTAACAATTCCATCTAGAACTGACAGTTTTTAGATTTTCAATGTTGCATACTTTTAAGGGCTTAAGATTGTATTCTAATCCAGAACAAGAAAGTAATTGCTTATGCTTCCACACAGTTGAAGCAACATAAAAAAAATTACCTGACATTGATTTAGAGTTGGTTGTAAAAACCTTTGCTCTAAAATTTTGGAGGTATTATCTTTATGGGGTAAGATGTGAAGTATTTGTAGATCATAAAAGCATTAAGTACAATATTACTCAAAAAGAGCTGAATTGAAGAAAAAGAAGATGATTATAGTTAATAAAAGATTATGATCCTATAGTAGTATCCTAAAATAGCAAATATGATAAATACATTAAGCAAAAAAGTAGTGGACATGCATGTTGGATGCTAACTCAAGAAGCAAAACTATCAGAGATATGGTGGCTTTACAATTGGATATTAGAATACAGCATGACCAAGGCTCAGGAAATTTACATCAAATTATTGTAAACCCTGCTCTAGAAGAAAGAATAAAGGAGGCACAAAAGGTTAGTAGTGTATAACAGAGGCTAATCAATCAAATTCAAACAGGCAAAAAAAAAAATCTCAACATTAACAAGCATTGGGTGATCAAAAGAAACTGGCAACTTTGAATTCCAAGAGAATCCAATCATATTTAGAATATATTACATGAAGCTCGTTACTCTGATTATTCGATTCATCTAGGGAGTACCAAAATATATAAAGATTTAAAATCATTATTTTAGTGCCCTAGAATAAGGATGCAGCTGATTTTGAGTCAAAATATAAATCATGTCAAGTTTTAAAAGCTGAATATCAAAACATAATGGAATACAATAGCCATTGTCAATACCCGAGTGAAAATAGAAAGATATAACATGTCACGAGTTTTCCCATATCTAAGCAAGGACATGATTGCATTAGAGTGGTGTGATTGATAGTGAAGGTCAGCCCAATGTATGTTTTATTCTTCATACAGATTCAGACAAAAATTTGGTAAGGATATTTGTGAAGGAAATTATAAAATTATATAGAATTCCTAAAGTTATTATACCCGACAAAGACGACAAATTCACATCAAGACTATGGAAGATATTCATGAAAGTTTGGGAACTAAATTACATTTCAATAGATCATTCCATTCACAAACTGTTAATTAATCAGAAAGAGTTATCCGACTATTAGAGAATTTACTGATGTTATGTGCTTTGAATTTTAGAGGTAGCTTGAAAGATCGCATTTCGTTGATAGAATTTGCATATAATAATAGCTATCAATTCAACATTAAAAGAGTAACTAATTAAGCATTATATAATAGAAAATATAAAACTCCACTTAGTTGTGTTAAGGTTAGACAGAGAAAGCCGATGGCTATGTAACTAGTAGATCAAGCTACTAAGAAAATCAGGTTAATCAAAGACAGATGGGCAACCATCATTAGCAAAAATGTTATGGCCCAAAGTATAGAATAATTAAGTTTAAAGTTAGAGAATTTGTTTCTTAAAAGTCTGGCTGATGAAAAGAAATTTCAAATTTGGCCAAGGAGGGAAGTTGAAACCCAGATATATCGGGCAATTGAGATAATTAAAAGAATTGGAAAAGTTATACATATATTAGCATTATTGGTAGATATGTCTAAGATATATAAAACTTTTTAGCTAAAAAAAGGATTACAAATGAAAATCACAGTGTCATAAGATGAAATTGAGGTGCATAGTAACTTAACTTATACTGGAGAACCAAAATGGATATCAACATCTAAAGTTAGAGAATTGAGAAGCAGAACAATCTCTTATATGAATGTTTGAAGTATTGAACAAAAAAGGAAGCAAGTTGAGAAAAAAAATGTGAGGCAAAACTTCCTCACTTGTTTTAACAAATTATGAAACAAATCAGTCAATCCATTAATAGTGTCCACGGATTAATACACTACAGCAGCCATACAAATCAGTCAATCCATTAATTGTTTCATGCAGCGGTGGTGATGAAGTGGACGGCTTTAATGAAAAGCTACGAAAGGGATATTAAGATATGTAGATTAACTATTATATATATATATATATATATATATATATATATATATATATATATATATATCCTTCTTATAAGCCAATTTGAGGAAAACAAAGGCTAGATAAAAGGCAGGCTAAAGGGAGAAGAAAAAAGGAAGTTAGAATATTGAGGTAAAAATCCGATTTGTAGTGATTTCCTTCATTTAATCAACATCAAATTGATGTGTGAGGCTTTGAAATTTATATGAGAGGTTATTTTGATGTTAACAATTTATTAAGTTGAATATTTTTTTCACTTAAAATCTTTTATTTTGAATGATTACAAACAAAAACGATCTCGGGTGATAAAAACGAGATAGTCTATCTAAGGGGTGATCCTCGACGTCGTCAAGTAAATGAAATAATCAACTTAATTCACAAAGTAAATTTATTTGAAATAATTTAGTATAAATTGATACATTAGATCCATATAGAAGTTAATTGCATCAAATGTTATTTGATTTAAAGTATAAAGTTATTAGCCAGTTTCAAATTTAAAAGTATATGTATTAAATATTCTAAAAAAAGTAAATGATGTATATATCTATATGTTCAAAAATAAAATTGAATGGAATGAATTTAAGAAATGTCATGTATATGAACAGGCTGAAAATGGTATAACCTAATAACATAGAGGTACTACAAACAAATGTTGTAGTAATAAGTAATGCAAAAGCTAAACAGAGAAAATTTGCAAATATGGGCCAATAAAACTATATTATGTTTAAAACTACTTGAAAAACTTAATGTCATCGCTAAGGGACCAATAAAACTTAATGTCATCACTAAGGTAAGAAGACGGACCAATTTGATGGGAAAATAAAATTAATGCCAAAGGATTAGAGAAAGTATAAGGGGTTGTGCAAAAATATTTAGCTAAAATCAGGTTAGCATCCCATGTGGCACTCGGTGAGAACGAAGAATAAAATACAGAATAAGGATTCACAAAGCTAACCACAAATAGTTGGGATAAGGCTAATGAATTCAATGATGATGGTGCAACGTTCAGTTATTTAACTATTTATTTGACTAAGACGACAACAACAACAACAAGCCTTTGTCCCACATTTATTTGACTAAGCATTGAACAAAAACTCTGTAGATTTTTTTTTCTATTTACTAAACAATTTCTCATGAGAATGATTGAGACTATGTGAGGATATTTATACAACGGGCTCCATGAATAAACATCCACTTTGGCTGGATTATCACAACTTTGTATTAATTCAAACTGATTTAGTAGTTCTTGAACATGCACACCAGGTCCTCCCTTTTAAATGATAACATTTAAAAGGTCTGTCATACTCATAGAACTAAGAATGCTCTTTATTACTAATATTCAGTCTGCCATCTACATCTTCATAATGTTATTGTAATATAGACGTCTGAAAATTTTCATGTCTTGTAATATTCTCCTTTAAAGTTCAGGATTTCTAATAACTTTTGCTTGTAAACTTTGGGGGATTGAAACAAATGAATTGCGTTGTGCTTTGAGAACAAAAGTATAAAAAGCTAATCGCTCTTATGTATTCACAACACTGAAATGAAGTGTAGGATATATAGCAACAAAACATTAAAACAAAAAAGAAGTCCAGACGAAAATTTCCACTGATGGTCACAAGTATCATTAAAGCATAAAAGATGTCTAGCAAATTTTTTAATAATAGTACAAAACCCGTGGCCTGCCCTAACTATAATTTTTATGTCTCATTTCTAATTATAAAGAACAATATTATGTAATAAACTTTGATGGAATTACGGATAAGTTAAACCTGGTTATAATAAGTAGAGATGATTCTACCGCTCTACTTAAGCAGATGATAAAACATTTCAAAAGCAGGAAAGCAACAAAAAGATCAAAGAGCTGCATGTCAGACATGAAAACACAACCCGGATTCACACACATTTGTTCACAGACCAACAGCTTTTTACTACAGCGTTCAATCTCAGAACTAGCTAACTTGCAGGAAATATTTACTTAAGCACCTGGTGAGAACAAAGCCTGAGGAAACACATCCAGCAATTTTGCAACTTTGTACCCCAAAGGTCTTCTCTCTTTGAGTGCTCTGCGCCGGTTTCTTCAAAACCAAAAAAAAGTATGTAAGTTATATGGCCCTCCTTTCCTATTAACAAGAGAAATAACGAATATTTGAAAAAATAATATCAACATGTGCTCAAAATTGATTATCTTGATTTCGAATTCCTCCATTGCCTCAAGAACTTCAGCATTACACTCATTAAGAAAACATTGCAACATCGTTTCCTTAAATTCAGGAATAATTTCCTGAAACTTAACAATCTGCCATAGCACGAACAAGGATATAAGAAACTTAAGTTTAGCTTAAGGAAATGTGAAAATCACAAACAGAAATTGACAGGAATTTGCAGTATGATACCAAAAATAAAGAAAGGGGATTAAAAGTGAAACCTCATAATGCATCATGGACTGGAATGCAATTGTTCTTGCTTTCACCCACAAGTACTCAGAAGAATAACTCCTCAACGTTCCAACTTCCCATAATACTAGCATAATAATCTTAGCAATATCAGGATAAGTTTCCACATCCAATGCACCCCATCGCAATAGAGTGACCAAGCTGCATCACAACACAATGAATCAAAGGAAGAGGCAAAGGAAAAAAAAGGAACAGAGCTAATGTAATATATATATATATATATATATATATATATATATATATATATATCGAGAGAGAGAGAGAGAGAAAGAGAGAGAGAGCGCTAGCTTCCTTCTCCAAGCCAAACCAGAAGACATCTTTAGCTTGAAAGATGCCATTCTATAAACAATAAATGATTGGTCTGGTCCAAGGGACAACGTCCAAGTCTCCTGCTCTCCCTAGCTCTCTCCCATATTACTTCTGCAAGATAATATCTGTCCCTTCTAGAGCCACGAGCATCTAAGCCACTTAGAATAAGGCCAAGTTCAAATCACTAAAGTTAAGAATGCCAAGCAATTGATTTTCCTCTCATATGCTTGACAACAATTAATATCATGCCAACCACTGACCTTTTCAAAATTACCTTGCCAAAGGAACAAACACTGAAGGGCTTCATTTCCCGGGTTAAGAGAGAGAGAGAATAGTCCACTTCAATATAAGTGGACATGTTTCATCACAATCATCTTTACAAAACTACTGGGGGCTTATAGGTCATAAAATACAAATAAATAATGTTGATTTTTCAGCTCTGCCATTAAAACTACATGATACAAAATTCCCAATGAATTCCAAAATTCTAAAATCATATGGTTATTGATCAATCTTGTTCCAAATATGCCTTAGTAAAAGCTCTCCTAGGACCATAGAAATATTTCTTAACTTCAACTTTAGTTCAAAAAAATTAGATGAAATTTTATATGCACGATTAAACTAGGGTCTTGATTTTCAAACGATAATACAACAACTACAACATCAAGCTTTTATCCACTATGTGGGGTCAGGTATATAAATCTTTTTTCTCCATTGTGTCCTATTAAGAGTCAAATTCACATTTAAATCTAATAAAAAAAAGTTTATTTCTAATACTTTCTAAACAAGTCTTTTTACATCTACCTCTAACTTTCTTAACAAAGGCCAGAACTAATACATCTACTCTCCTAACCGGGTTATCAAAAGGCCAAATTTTTATGTGACCAAACTATCAAAGGCGACTCTTTCTAATCATATCTTCCACTAGAGCTACTTCAATATGTTCACATATATACTCGTTTCGTATTCTGTCGCTAAGAGTAAAGCCACTCATTCACCTAAGCATCCTCTTCTCTGCAACACTTATCTTAATTTTATGCTTTTTTTTAATGGCCAACATTCTGCGCCATTAAGCATTGTAAGTCTCCCTTCCATCTTATGGAATTTTCCCTTAAGTTTGAGGGGTACTTTTCTATCACACAACAGGCCCGATGCATTCTTCCATTTCAACCATCTAACTTGAATTCTACTAATAATAGCCTCATCTATTTCATTATCATTTTGAACAATAGACTCGAGATATCTAAAATATATACTCGTTTAAATGACTAGATTGTCCAAGCTCTAATCTATATGCTGATGAAGAATTGTCCATGCACATTGGTCAGCCAAAGCGCACAAGCCAAACTCCAAAGTGGCCTCAGCAACCTAATGTTGTGTTAGGCGAGTTACTTATCGAGCAATTCTTATGTAGAAATATTTCAAATAGCACCAAGGTCATGAATGCACTAAATCAATGTGTAGACACAAATAACATGGAAGTTGTTATCATGACCTAGTTTAAGGACATGAAATCGGACTTCCGCAAAATACATCAACTCCCAAATCATAGCATTTAGGAATGGTAAAAAGATCTGCACTTACCAATAGCCAGTGATGAAGTTTGGGATGAGATCATAAAGATAAATAGAAATAGCTCATCGTAGTAGTTAAATGATAATGAACTCTCAGTTAGTTGAGTCAGTGATTTCTACAAATCATTAATCCAAATTTTCTCTATTTCATAAGATAACCCAAGCTTGGCAAGCATTTCGATAGAAACCTTTTCACGAATATGACAATTTCAAAAAGATTCGTGAAGACAACATTTGGAACGAGAACATGAGGAATTTAAATCATTGCAAGAATATGAATAGGAGAAGGTTGAACCAATAGCTAATCATTTCATGTCCACATATCGTGTATGATTTGTTAACAATATTTATGGGTTGGAAACCCCAGGTTGATGCAGATATGGAGGAGCAGATTGATAGCCAACCAAGTGCAACACAGATGAGTCGGAGTAAAATATCCAATGAGGATGTAGGTAGAACTTCAAGACGTAATAAAAAGTATATAAATAAACATTGGACAACTTATTCGTTCACCATAAGGAGCCTATTCACAATGTCTGAATGTTTGGCTAAATTGAGCAGCTTAGAGAACATTACAACGGAAGCTATTATCTCTATCTCTGATGCCCTAATTGAAAATAATGGCAATAAGGTTATACTAATGGCATAGGAAAGACCATTCCTGCATACCAAGATTGAGTATATGCAAAGTCGTTATCCTCAATTTTATGCTTCTCCAGCTTGGTTGCCATGATTGTGCTATTTTTATAGTTGCCTTAAACACTTTGTTCCCATTATCAGCCTAGATATTTTCAATTACATATTTATGAATCTAGTTGATATCTATACTCTAATCTTTCTTCTTCTTTTTTTTTTGACTTATTATTACATTACTTTATTCAGCTATGAGAACTTTTATTATTTATCAAAGTATTTATCATTTTCATGAACAAATTATTTTTTGTCTTTCCTTGGTAATGGCTAATTATCTTCGGGGTATCATTTATGATGAAATTAGAAATATAATTGATGAGCATATATAGGTTAATGATACTATAAGGGAATTAATTCCATCTATCATGTAGGATTGTAGTTCGTCTAATAAGGAGCCAAGAATATGAAAACTATTGTTCAACAGATCATACACTAACCAATAGCATGCAGACTTTTGGAGTATCCAATGTCGTCAAAAAGTTGTTTCAAACTCCCAACTAAGGCATTCTAATAACTGAAAAAATAAGAATATTTGCACATGTACATACAAAAAGATAATTGTGCGAGCTTTTTCAATATTCCCTCAAAACAATAAGTATTTCAATCAAGTGCTATGAGCAATACTTCCCTTTAGCTATTGAGTTCATCAAATTGCCAACAGTAGATATAGACTGTCATTCTTTCATCTAATCGAAACAACAATTTTATCCCAACTTCCAAAATGCAATTGGAACCATAGATGGTGCCCACATCCCTACAGTTATTAATAGAACAATATAGAAGCACTACCAGAGTAGAAAAGGATTTACTTCACAAAATTTTAAGACAGTGGTCACATTTAATTCCTCATTTGTCTATGTCACATCTACTTGGTAGGGGTCTACGGCTAACATAGGAGGTTATGATCGGCAATGGATCAGAGACTTTAAAATGTCGCTTAGCAAATATTACTTAGCTAATTCCTACTACATAACACTGAAAACTTAATAGCATTATTCATAGGATTCTAATATCATTTGAATGACTACTATGGAGAAACATCAAACAAGTACTCAGTCGAGCAATAGTTGTAGAGTTGTCAAGAAGCAGACTTACACAATATTGTTGAGAGAACATTAGTATGATGAAAGAGAGATTCCATGTATTAACTCAAATGTGGCAATTTTCTTTAACGGTTCAGGTAGATACTTTGCTTGCTTATGCAGTGTTGTATAACTTCATTGACGCTACTACGAACATGATATATATTGCAACATGTCTCAAACTAAAATGGTGATATTAATTTTATGAGATACTGATACACTAGGGGGGGCCATAGCCAGGAAGAGAGAGCTATTTAGGAAGGTTTCTAATCAAGAGAGAGCTATTTATAAAGGTTTCTAATCAAGGGGGAGCTATTTAGGAAGGTTCCTAATCAAGGGAGAGCTATTTAGGAAGGTTTCTAATTAAGGGGGAATTATTTAGGAAGGTTCCTAATCAAGGGGGGTTGTTTAGAAAGGTTCCTAATTAAAGGGAAAATGTTTAGGAAGGTTCCTAATCAAGGGGAAGCTATTTAGGAAAGTTCTTAATTAAGGGGGATTTATTTAGGAAGGTTACTAATCAAAGGGGGAGCTATCTAGGAAAGTTCCTAATCAAGGGAGAGCTGTTTAGGAAGGTTTCTTAATTGAGTTTATGCTGTTTATGAAAGGTTTAATGGTTTAGGAAGGTTTCCTAATTATGTTTATGCTGTTTATGAAGGGTTTAATTATTTAGGAAAGTTTCATAATTGTGTTTATGCTGATTAGGAATGTTCAATTGTGTATTGTGTGTTAGGGCTATTTAAGGGAGAGTTTGGTCTAGGGTTTAGAACTTATATTTTGCTGAAGTTTATTCTAGGGTTTGTTTATGAGTTTCCTAGCAGTGTCTAGGATTTGTGGGAGTTGTTCTACCGCTCGAATAGTAGATCACTTATATCTTTTATTATTATTGAAGAGATAATCCAAAAATCAGTCATATCTTGTGTTACTACGTTTTTCTTCTCATTTAATTGTTATTTTTACAAGATATCAATTAGCGCTGCCAAAAAGAAAACTATTGGGCAAGTGTTGGGCACTACAGGTTTTAGAACATGTTGCTTAAGTTGTAAGTTAGCCAACTTGATTTAGTGATTGTTAAGAAGTTTGGTAATCGCCAAGATTATTTCCAAGAATCTGGACGATTCATTTAACCGAGTAGAGTTGGTAGTATAAATTATAGATGCAACGAAACATACAAGTTTTAAGAATATATTACAAATACAAAGTCAAAATATACCAAATCTGCAAAAGAAACAATAATAGTGAGAACAAAATTTATAAATGAAGTGAATATAATAAAGAATATTGTGTTCTGGAGCATTCCTACCCAGCTGCAACAACAGGTTCTTCAGTGTAAGTGTTGACATGTTTTGCAACAACTTCCCATGCTGTATAGAAATCTAACAAGAAGGACGAGGAAACATGCCATTAATATATCATTGCGAAAGGGTAGAAATAAATCAAGTCCATGTTAATATGAAAATAATCAGAATAATACCTGCACTATAGTGAACGACTAAATTGCCACCACAATCATGATATAATGATTGTGTGCATGTTAGAGTTTACGCTAGTAAGAAAATTAATTACATATGTATTAGTGATCTTCAAGAGCATCTTTCATATATTACTGATCTCAAGAAAATAAAAAGAGGTGTTAAGTTCCTTATTTAGGATAAATACACCAATTACCATATTTAAAAACAATTGGCTCTAGATAGGAAGGTGTCGGGGCATAAGAATAATTTAGAATTTATTTTTCATGCATTTTTGGTGTGGACAACAGATTAACCCAATAGTAACACTGCAATAAACTAATTTTTTTAAATGATTTTTTTTAATGAAAAATCTGAATGTCAGCACTGTGCCTTGCCGAAGAGAGAGGGAAGAGAGATAAGATTGTTCGAGGCTTTTTCATCTGTCAATTTTGTTCAGAGATTTCTTCTATTTGTTGTACGTAACTCAAATCTCATTTAAATTTTCAATGATTTTGATTATTATATAGATTTTCTTGTAATGAACAGAATTGATTATTTCCTACTGCATTTTAATTGTGGCATTTGCATAAGCAAGAAAAGCTGGTTGTTAATACTATAAAATAGGTTGGCTGTTAAAATATAATACACTATGCAGGAGGGTAGGCCAATGAGTTTTCCTTTAAAGATGGTTTATGATATTATCCCGGTTGTAGCCTGTAACAGATAACCGATTACGCCAATGGTCAAAGAGTGACGACTCTTTATTATTAATTGAATATGATAATTAATTAATTGGATAAGTGATAATTAATATGACTAATAACCAACTGGGAATCAATTGGGGTAAAAGATGTTAAAAACACTACATTAAAACTGGATGTCCTGCCTTGCTAAATCATATATTGATGCATGCATATATTGATAGCACTGATGACATTGACAAATACATTAATTTTATTGACAGTATTAGACGCATTGATAATACATAAACAGATGATGCATATGAACAGATAAGATAGATTCTTTTAATGATTTATGAATTATTTTTGCATCTTTGTTTTACCGATTTATTGAATTTTATATAAATTATTGATTATATTAAACTGAGCATATCATATTGATGCTTTAGTCATTGCATTGAAAGTTTAGTAAGTTTTAGATTACTATTGGGCTTTTGAGCTCATATGGATTTTTAATAATTTCATATCAGGGAATGAGTCAGGACCAATTGGAGTGAGGTTGGCAGAGATCCTCATGTTTTTTTGAGATTTTATTCTGCATTTTCATTTATTCTTTTGTAGTCAGGAACTTGTGATAGATTAGTGATGGAGTCATCTCCTACTAGTGTAAATGTTTTTGGGTGAATAAATAATAAAATATCTTGACGTATATGATTTTAATTGTTTTCGCTAGTTATTGTTTATATTGATGATTTATAGAAGCTTTAATATATTCTTAAAATAATAAATAAACAATTCTTCTAAATTTAATTCTGGGCATTACAAACACTCAGTAATATTACATTTTTAATATATTCCATAGGAAATTAGATGCATCTCTCGATTATGGAAAAATCAAAAATCTTTTCTCTTAACTTGATTGTAGTTTGGCAGGCATGGATTATTTCATCCAAGGGTACCTTGTAGAATTGGGGTAGATATTTATCAAAGAAGATAAATTTGAGTCAACCTTAACAAATAGAGTGTTTGGTGCCCTATCAAATGCACCATACTATTTATTACTCAAGGGATTTTAACCATTGAAAAACAAACTGGCTCTGGTCATGACCATAATATAGTCGTGTGATTTTTGCAACAAAATCACACAGTCAGAGGGCACATGCCACATCTTCACTAGCAAGAATCATTTGAGAATGAATATTAATAATCATCAAGATTTGTTTTTTATGACTTGAAGTTATTCTTAAATTTATCATCATTAGTAATCTTTTGTAAGGATGGATGAGTTTTCACTTTAAGTTTTCTTAAAGATAAATTTTACTTGAAAATTGAATTTGGTAAAAATATGAATTTCCATATTTTTTTATCAAAATTTGAACTAAAAATAATTGATTTTTTAAATTTAGGGGCATTTTTAAAAATAAGATCCCGTACACTTCTCTTAGACTTTATATTTGTAAGTTTATTGCATTTGTCATAGCACATATAGGGTTTTGATTTTTGTTTTAGGCTAACATACACGCATTGTGAGGTAAAGTCAAATTTGAGTTTACTTTAATTTCAGCCTGCACATCTCAGACCTTAGATTCAAACAATTGAAGCATTATTCAGAGTATATGCAAGCGTTTTTATTATTTTTATTTTAAAATGATATAAATGCTGATCGAGACATTTCATAAGTCCTTTGCCTGTCTTTTTATTGAATTTTCTTATTTTAAAACTAATAACACATATTTTTGGGTAACGGCATGCATCTTAAAAGCAATGGAATGCATCTTGAAGTAATGACATGCATCTTGAAGCAATGGCACGCATCTCAAGGCTACTTCCTATTTTGTAGATTAATGGTGTGCTAAACAAGTTAACTATAGGTTTCCCACGACAATAACACGCTTCTCAAAGCTTTGTCATGCTTTTAAAAATATTGTGATTTTTAAAATTATTATGCGGACATTGAGGTTGTTGCACACTTCTCCATAAACTTCTTTTTTATCATTTTAAAATGATTATATGTATTTCGGAGTGACACTTTTTCAAAATAAATGCATGCTCTTTAAGAGAGTTATTCACTTCTCGAGGTGATTTCACACACTTCAAGGCTATAGCACGCTCTTAGAAGTGATGGTGCATTTTTCGAGGCAATTGTGTACCTTTCAAGGTCGCAGTAACTTTATGAGGCAATGGCATTTGTCAAAACATTCACACATTTTTCAAAGCAGCGATGTGCTTCATGAATAGCTATATGTTCTTCAAAGCAATTGCATGCTTCGAAATGATAGTGCGCTTTTTAAGGAAACAAACACTTTGAGACACTTAGTGTTTCTCGGGGCAACTACACTTTTTGGAGCATATGCATGTTCCTTTGAGACAGCATAGCACTTTTCGAGATAACATCCTTATCGGGGTTACACTATGTTTCTCGATGTATCTGCACACTAATCGATGTGGCAGCATGCTCATCGAGACAATTGTTTGCATAATTTTATGCAAATTTAATTTTTTATTTAATTCATTTTCAAGATTACATTAAAGTTTAAGAATTCCTTCTAGATTGTTTTGTTCAGCTTTCATTTAGTTAGAATTTTGGCATCTCGAGTCTCCCCCGCATTGGGTGAATCTATGGTGAGCTAGTCCTACCCACCACGTCAAGATATACATAAGTGGGTGATGTCGCAAGACAACACGGCCGTAAGTCTTCAATTTCATCATGCCAAGAAATATGTAAATGAGTCTTTGGGTACCTGTTTAAAGTTTTTTTTTAATTCCTTACACATAAAAAATTTTGACAGTATCCCAACGTCTCCTCAAAGGAGGAATTTCAGGCGAGTCTTGGCGTGCCCACTACACCAAAAAACGACGTGGTGGGGTTCTGAGATACCTCGGTTGTGGATCTTCTATCCCACCACGACAAAAAGGAACAAGTGGGTCTTCATTTACCTGATAAATATTTTTAAGTTCTAGGAATTTATACCTTCGCGAGGCAGGCGACGACAATAACAGTGACCGTAAATATTTTTGGCAATTCAAAAACTCTTCTTTTGTTACAATCTTTTTATTTTCTTGTCTATTTTATAATAGATATGAATATAAATATATATATATATAGACCAAGAGAGAAAAAGGTAAGAGATAGAAATGGGTTTTTATTTGCTAGCTTGGAGTTTGGTTTGGGAGGAGCAAGTAGTTTGTGTGCATGCAAAGTGGATTCGATCGAGAGCTGTTAGGAGGCTATTTGGTTGTAAGTGGAGAAAAATCGAGAGACTATGACAGGTTGTAGTCAAAGAATAAAGGTTTTGGAATGGTTATTGGAGGTGGAGGCATGGTTGGGAGCTACAAGGATGGGATGTTTTATGTGGCAAGGAGGTTGTCCGACAGTTGGAGCTTGATGGAAAGTCAGGGTCAAATATGGCTTGCAGGCAACGGGGCAGCTGCAGGTGGACGGGCAGGTTGCATAAGGAAGGTTGTTTGGGACGGGCAAGATGGGAGGGAATTGAGGCGGTGAGGTGGATTTCCGTGAGTAAAGGGAGTAGTGGTCACCGGCGGGGTTATGCCGGAGAGATAATTGGCCTTCAGGAAGCGCACAACGGCGGCAACTAGGTGGCAACCAATGTTAAAGAGAAGCTTTGAATTTTAAATTACTCTGGTACTCTAGAAATATGTATATTTTTCAAGACAACTTTGATATTCCGACAGCATTGGCGAAGTCCGTTTCGTGAATGAATGACATTTGGGCAACGTCACACAATGTCACATCTGTAAATCATTGCTTATCGTCGCTTACTCATCTTGTATGCAAGTGTTACGTTCTTGATGAATTCGGCACTATAAACATGTCAATGTAGCATGTTCTGTAAACGGACAACGTTTTGAGCAATTTTAACTACGGACAAGGTGTTTCATGTTCATTTCACTCGTCGTCGTATTGATCAATCACTGTTGCATCGATTGATTTTCGTTGACATCGCACTCATTCAAATTGACCGTGGAATATATATAGAGGTCAACATACTACTATTCTTTTCGATAAGCCCAACAAATCTATCCAAGCCATAAAGCAAAGTTAAACAACTTGCTTAGTTGGATTGCCAAAACCGTAGTGCTACAGTGAATCTATCATTCCCTATGACTGTTGATGATATAATCCATAGTAAAGAACAGCATATTTTGGGAGGTAAAGCACTTCAGTTAAAAGCAGATAGCATAAGCTCAATGCACGGTTGCAATGATCATTCCATTTATGGATTAGCCAAGTTAGGCACAGCACAGCTTCCAGCTTGATTAGCTACAAGAAAATAGGTATTTTCTGAACTGCAATATGGCACAAATAGCAGCGCTACTACACCTAGAGTCAAAGAATTTACCAACAACATCAGCTTCACAGAGCAAAGAAAGGCTACGTAGGCCAAGAGCTTTCACAGTGGAATCTTCACTCTCAATGCATGACTGAAAAACATATCAAACCAAAAAATGTTAAATACAAACAAATGATTAATATATGAATAAAGTTTTGGTTAGGCTATACCGACAAAGAAAGTATGAGGTCAACACCCCTGTCAGGATTTTCCTTGCAAACATCACGAACTGAAGCAGCTACACTAACACAAATCTCCCTGACAGGCTCAAAATTTGATAATGTTTTTGGACTCAGAACACCCTAAACAAAACAGAATGAAAAAAGTAATATATGAGGAATTATAGAAATTGAAACAATGCACAACACGATACAGTCAGTTCTCTTGAACTTCGATAACAAATACACACATTTAGGTATCTTCCAACTTCAATTCTTCATTGATAATATTGCATATTTTATGTTCATTAAATCCCGAGCTAATTTACAACTAAATCCACATCACTGCATATGGACAGCTACGTTGATAACTTATATTCATAGTATTATAATATCTTTCTCAAGAGTAATTTATTTAATCATGAAGATAAAGTAAAAAAGTAATCTGCAGAGAAATAAGCAGTTTAGTACCAAAATAAGGAGATTAACTTATAAAAATAAATGTCTGATGTCCTGAAGGACTTAGTTTTAAAGAAGCAAAATCCAATGCATAACGCTTCACCAATATGACCTTTGAAGAGTGGGGGATGCGCAATAGCCTTACCAATGCAATACCTGGAGTTTGATTCTGGGATTGCATAAACAAAAAATACAACTTGCATGTGATATGCCAGCTCAATTATATATATTACTAATTTTTATGAAAAAAAAACTCTTAAAATAAAAATAAGTCACGCTGGCTTTAAATATTATCTCAAGAAATATAAATACTATACAATAAATAAGTTGCTCAGCAGTTGTCAGAAGTACGTGACATGGCAGTGTCGAGAAGTGTTTTGTTATAGATTCATATGAGAGCAGCAATACTCTATCGTTATAGGTATATTGCCTAGATATATTTGAATAATGTTATTAGATCCTCTCCTCTCTTCAAAAAGCCAAATAGTTCAAGGGATGCATGGTATAGTAGAATGATGTGACCCTTAAAATATTACTTTTGTGGCATAGGTAGAAAAAAAATAGACATCAGACTCCCAAGTCCAAATAAGACCATAAAGTAGATTGAAAACTCATGAAATTATAAGAAAAAATCAACATACACAAAATCGAACATGTAATACAAAAAATTAAGATATTAAGTATTCACAAATCCATTCAAAGTTGTGAATTCTATAGAATGAAACCGACATCCCACTTTGTACGCCTCACTCTCAGGACACGTATAAAGTTACAAAAAAAAACATACTTCAATATTTAAGCAACCCATCCCATTAATATTATAGGGTGCAATCGACAATGAGAGATTGAAAACAATGTTGACCCACAAATGTCATTCTTCATGTGATCAAGATTATGAAGGAAAATTGAGAAATACCTTACAATTAATCATTATAGAAAAAATCTTAATTTAGTTATAAACATCAATCTTTGAGGTTTTTCAATGATAACAATAGCTTTGAACATTAAAAACTTTGTGTACAAAACTCAAAATTTGATGAAATGTATGAAACTAAAATTCCTTTATGGCATGTTTAGTAGGTTGGTCGTAATTGATTTGCATAATGATTATTATTTAGCTGAATGATTGGAAAAACAAAGACAAAGTATTAGGTCATATGATTTTTATAAGGTTATGTTCTAATGGGGTTTTGTTTAGGTTCCATTAGATTTAAGCGCATCATGCAAGTAGTAGCCATTTTAGTTGCACTAACGCTGATCATAGCTAAAGGATGGCATACTAGCAATATAAAGAATGCATATACAACAAAAAGAAGATTAGGGAGGATAGTAATCTAGCAAAACTAATGAATAAAGGCTGATGCAAGCACACCCATTCCACTAGTTTATAAGGTGCAATCAAAAATGAGGGGTTGGTAACAATGTTGACCCACAAATGGTTTTCTTCATGTGATCAAGATTATGAAAGTTAATTGAGAAATTTCTTACAATTAATCATTACAGAAAAAATCTTAATTTAGTTATAAACATCAATCTTTGAGGTTTTTCAATGATAGCAATAGCTTTGACATAAAAGGTTGTGTACAAAACTCAAAATTAGATGAAACATATAACCTAAAATGTTTAGTAAGTTGGCAAAAATTGATTCGCATAATGATTACCATTTAGCTAAATGATTGAAAAAACAAGGACAATTTTTTAAGATATTTTTGAATTTTATAAGGTTATGTTCAAATGGGGTCTTGTTTAGGTACCATTAAATTTAAGCTCATCATGCAAGTAGTATCCATTTCAGCTGCACTAACACTGATCATAACTGAAGGAGGGCATACTAGCATTATAAAGATGGCATGTACAACATAGAGAAGATTGGGGAGGAATGTAATCCAGCAATATTAATGAATACAGGCTGATGTTCAAAAAGATGTTCAAGCACACCCATCATACTAGTTTTATGGGGTGCAGTTAACAATGAGGGGTTGGTAATAATGTTGACCCAAAATATCTTTCTTCACGTGATCAAATTATGAAGGTTAATTAAGAAATATCTTACAATTAATCATTATAGAAAAAATCTTAATTTAGATATAAACATCAATCTTTGAGGTTTTTCAATGAAACCAATATCTTTGAAATTAAGAACTTTGTGTACAAAATTCAAAATTTGATGAAACATATGACATAAATTCTCCTTATGACATGTTTAGTAATTGGTCGCAATTGATTTGCATAATGATTACTATTTAGCTGAATGATTGGAAAAAACAAGGGTAAAGTTTAAGTTATTTGATTTTAAAAGGATATGTTCTAATGGGTCTTGTTTAGGCTACCTTGGGGTGTGATACCATTGGCCAATTAGGTCTGCCTGCGATAGCATTGCTAAATCTGAAGAATGTAACGAACATATGAATGGAATGGAAGGCTTTTACAAGTTGAACGTACTTGAACTTGATATAGTTGTTGATCTCCTAGCACTAACATCTGTTCTAATAAGGCATTTGAAATACTTGAAGGAACTTAGCCTATCGAGATGACATTTTTTAAATTATTTTAGAAACTTCCAACATTCTAACCATGGAGCAACTATAATTCAAAATCTTCTCAAGTATGCATATATGAAAATTTTCAACTCTCTTAACACCTAACGCAATAAGCATTCATAGATTTTAGCTAGAAGTTGAAGATAATAAAGATGCCTTACTTGCAAATGCTGAAATACCCTATCAGAAACGACCCATGTCTTACACAGCAAACGAATGGCCACGGCATGCAGTGATCTGGAAATTGCAATTATAATCAGAAAAGGAATTTGAGTGCATGACTATGCATCTGCATGCACTTAAAGAAATTATTTAAAAAAAAACAGTAGCTGCATTAAGATAATCACAAAACTAATAAGAATGTAAATTGAATTCTTGCACACAAGCTCTGAAACAGGGTAGTACGTCAACTTTATATTCTTATCGTTTACTAGCTACCATTTATTAGGAAGTGTAACAAGAAGCTTGAACTTTGAAGTTCTTAGTAGAAGAAATATATGCCTGAAAACTACACGGAATGTTCATTAAAAAATCATTGTAGGTTATCTTTCAACATAGCGCTGATGGTACAAAATAATATAGACTTACTGACCATCATAGAACAATAAAATAATGTATATCAAACAATCTTGGGTGTATTCAGTAAGACACGAGAAGCAATAGAAGTAGAAAAGAACTCCCTTGGGGAACAGACACAAGAATAATCAAAAAGAAGATTGGTGCCAAAAAAACAAAGAAAAAAAACAATTCAAGGAAGAAGTAAAAACCACAACATAAACACTTGAGGCTATTAATCAACTCTTTGTTTCTAAAGGCATTTACATCAATAAAAACTTTCCAGTAAGATAGATGCGGAAGTCTCCAGCAGCCCGCCCAAATTTCCAGTTCAGATTTGCAATCTTCTATTCAGAACTATTGGGTCCCGTGAATTTTGAAGGAGTGAAATGCATGAACTCTCTTTTTGAAGTTAAGGGTAAGTGCCAATAAGCCACGTGCCCAATGGGCTCCCTCTACTTGTGATATGTAACTTGCATACTTACTCTTCAGATTTCATGGGAAAAACCATCTACCAGTATTGTCATGTGGCCTGAACTCTTATTTAGCGATTTCTTTCATTTTTGCTTTTTCAACTCTCTATTAAAATTACTTCTCTGTTTCTATGATGGAACATATTGCCAAAACTCTGTTGACCTCAATTAAACAACAAAAAAAGAGGGGTTTAAGAAGAGATTACCTCCACCGCTTGCTACAGTAATCCTGCACCTATTCGGTGCCGTTTGAGTCGCATCCCACGATGTCTGGGTAAAACCCGCGACGACGGCCTAGATTTTTCTCCTCTCGGCGTCAATAAAACAAAGCTGGGGAGGCTTCGGTTCTCACTCTGAACTCCACCTCCCGCTTCCCTCATCCCTTCTCTCGACACCAAGCTCTCCCGTCGTTGCTCCCGATCTCAGCAAACCCCATATCTGTCTACCCACCCGATCGAGAACTCCACCTGCTCCAACCGACCCTGCCTCCTCCATTCGCCTCTTCCTTCTCCTCTTAGCCGACGCCTCCTCCACTGCCTCCAATCTAGAGAAATAGAGAGAGAGAGGGGGAGAGAGAGAGAGAGAGAGAGCTCTACTTACCCGTCAACATTCTGACCTCCACACCCGATCTCCTCTCCCAGTGCCGCTTCTCATTTCTCCTTCTCCCACTCCCGTCGAGTTGCCTGAATCCCAACCTCCTGAAGCTGTCGCCTCTTCCTAGCCGAAGACCAACATCCAACCTCCTCCTACGACCATTCTCAACTCACGACACTTAACCCTAGCCGCTCACTGTGAAGGTAACTTCCTCCCTTGCACGCGCTACTTCGGCCAAATACCGTATATGTGGTGAACTGAAAAGGAGAAGGAAATGGAGGGTTTAAATTGCCGAGAGATTTAACAGTTTTATAAATCCTGTTTTATAGGATTTGTCATAAACCCTGCTCGCATTATATTTTAATCTTTATTTTATTAACTTAATATAATAGATTACATTTAGTTATATTTAGTTATTGTTAACACTTAACAGTAACTAATTATGATTAATTAAAATCAATTATAATTAGTTAATTATATTAATTTATAATCAATTTTAAATTAAATGTAATTAATTATATATTTAAATATAATTAATTATTGTTAGTTTATAATTAATCATAAATTAAGTATATTTAATTGGTAATTAATTTTAGATTAATTGTAATTAATTATGAACAACATGTAATTAATCACAATTAATTTATAATTAATTATAAATTAGGAATATTTGATTTGTAATTAGTTATGAATTAAATATAATTAATTGTATATTATATATAATTAATTATACTTAGTTTATAATTGATTATATACAAAATGCTTCTTCCCTCGTCTCGATCTATGTGCCAACACCACCACCTCGCCGGTTGCTAAGGTATAACCCCTCAACCCTAAAACTCCAAGAACTCGTTCTCGTTGTTTGCGGCGCACCGGAAAACTGCCTATACACGCGCTTTATTGTGCATGGTGGGATGGGACCCCGGTGTGGCGCGTACAACGAGGCGGGTAATCACCTAAAATCCCGTCCACGTCTTTCGTGTCGAGCCGGCAAACCGCCTATACACGCATTTATTCGCGTGGTGGGAAGGGAACCCGATGCGGCACCTACGGCGAGGCGGGTAGGCCCTATACACGCTTTTCTTAGCGTGGTGGGGATAATATTTAAGTACCCGTACGCGGCTCTGTACCTGCGGGGAAACAACTGCTCTTCTTTTGAAACAGGTACTGTCGAAGACCCCATACACGCTTTTATTAGCGTGGTGGGAATGAAGACACGGCCGAGGTGTCTAAGGACACCTACCATACATGCGCTTTATTGCGCGTGGTAGGAAGGCCCAGACTCCTGTAGTTTTCCCCTAAACAGGGGAGACGCCGGGAGGCTGCCGAAATATCGGGTGAACTTGAGACCTTACTTGGACCTATTTGGACTCAAAAGAAGAGAACCTGAAATTGGACTCTAATTTGAACAAATCAAAGGACCTTAACTCAAATTGAAAAATAATTGAACTTGCAAGAGAACTCAAACTCGAATGAGCTAAGTGCAATGGACATGAACTCAATTTGAATTTGGACTTGAACTTCTACAAAATAGCAGGGGACTGTATGTGAACACTGATTTGAACATCAAATGAACAAGACTTAAACATGTAATTGAACTAAAGCAAAGACTTTGATTTGGACTTGATTCGAACTTGAAGGAGCAATACAGAAGATCATAAAGAGTTTGAACATGAGCTTAATTTGAACTTAAGTGAATGATAAATTCAAACTGAATACCTTGAAGCTTGATTTGAATAAGATGACAAAGACTTGCAAATTTAAGCTTGACTTGAACGATCAAAAAGAACATGGACTTGAATCAAACTTGAAAAGTAAGAAACTTGAGCAATGTGCAAGGGACATGAAATGATTATAATAATTCATATATGAGCAAGTTTACAAGGACTAGTTATGAACGAAACATCGATACAACTTCCCTACATGTATCAATTGATGAAGTTGAAGGAAGATACAACAAATGTTTACAATCAATGATACAAGATTTCAATTAGGTAGCAAGTTGTCATCAACAAGCAAATTCATTATATGAGCCACAAGCTATCTTCAAGAGCATTGTGAAACTGGTGATACTCAATATGACTCAAACAAAAGAAGTGACCAATGAAGATTCTAGAGAATACGATGATTTTCTTACAAATGATAGCATGAGACCTTCAAGATGTAGCTCGATTATAATGATTGTATAAGTTGAAATATAAATCCCAAAAAAGCAATCATGGCAATTTTACCATGCAAAGGGGATAATAGTTTACCAACAGAACATATTCAAGGGAGTTGTAATTTGTACGACTTACTTGCAATGATCTATTCAATGCTACAGCAAAGGATCTTCAGCCTACATGAACTTGCAAGTCAATATGCTGAACTCCTGCAAGCATAATTCACCAACAAGTGATAGTGAAATCCCATGTAATTGTTTGACATGAAACAATTGCAATGGCCATGAGGACATGTGATAAGTTCAATAATAACTAATATCTATATGCAAATAATCAAGTAAGTTTTCAAGTGACAAAAATTGGAAGGCTTGTACAGTTGATTGCAAGTGAACATCAAAGATGTAAGTTCATCACGCAAACTACAATCTATCCCCAAGGAAGCTAAAAGATTTGTAATGCTCAGACATAACTCATATATAGACAATAGAATTGCAAGGTGAATGAACATGAAGGAATGCAACAGTGCTTACGTCATCAATGACAATTCAATGTCCAGAAAATACACTAACAAGAAGCTCATGACAAATGTAAAGATACTCATACAACCCATAGTGAGGCAGTGGTGAGTGAAGGCATCTGCCTCCTATAGGTAGGGAAATTCAACATGCAACGAACTAAAAGACATGGAGTCTTCGACTGATTCAAGGAGAATGCAGCTTTCATGCAGTTAATACTATTCAGCCGTAGGCAAATACACTGATCTACCACAGACAAAGACAAAAGATGTACAACAAATTCAAATACCTACGGATCGTTGTAGTAGATTTGTTATGTAAACAACAAGTTGTTCACAAGCAAGGGAATGATAAATGACAGATGTAAGTCCCTACAAGCAGTGGTAGAAGTTTTGCTATACACACAACATGCACCTACAAGAAGGATACGAGGAGCCTACGACGACTACTAAGATACTTATATAGCTTGTAATAAGGCAACGGCAAGTAAATGCGCTTGTCTCCAACAAGCAGAAGATTCGTTAGTGTACTATGATCTACCTGCGCAAATTATGCAAGTAGTGCACGACAGTCTTCCTATACAAAGCAGCAAACAGCTCAATCCCCGAGCTGCTGCAAAACACCACCGGATCTGCAACATCCATGCAAGCAAACAGAAGGCGTTTACAAATATTTTAAAGTACCCCCGCACATGCACCGTAATTTGTATACACATAGGTACACAAAAAGGGGGGTACACAATCACAAAACCGGCATGGGCCCCGGCGAGGGTGTTGTAGGAACACACGTGACATCTAGGGATGCTACGCGGGTCAATAAATTTGAACCCGATCCTCCTAAAGCAAGTAAATAGGAGTTGACAAGGTTCAACAAATAATTACAAAATATCCTCAAACACCCGCATGGGCCCCGGCGAGCGTGTTAAGGGTACACACGTGACGTCTAGGGATACTGCGCAGGTCAATAAATGAATTCAAGTTCGAGCATGATCCTTCTATTCAGGCAGATAGGAGTTGACACGGCTCGAACTATTAAATACGTTCATATTAGGCCCTTCAAGGCAGGGTTAACTGAGATATTTGTTTATACGTTCATATTAGGCCCTTCAAGGCCTATAATCAAGAGAATTCACTTACAAAAACATAAAGCCTACGAAATCCGATCCTCTGTCAATTGCTAGACAGAGTCGACAAGGTTCAAACACAAAAGATGAATGACCCCACACACCGATAATGGCCACGTTGACAGCAAATCTCAACCGGAGGGGTTAACACCAAATATTTCGAATGCCTCCCAAATTCTACAAAATCAAAAACTCCAAAATCCAAATCTCCAAAAAATTTAAAAATATTTAAAATTGAAATCCAACCATCAACCACTTAAAGCATAAAATCCATCCACCCTCCGTAATGATTTGACGGGGTGGACAAATTGAAATTAACTTCAGCTCACATAGAGCTAATGCCTGGTCGAAAATATTACTAGGATTCATTCTGAAAATAGTCTCCTGCCAGTAAGGACGTGGTACGTGTCCTCTAACTGGCAGTTTCGCCGCCAAATGGCACTGCAGGATAAACGGTTATGACCCGGGACCCCCCGAACCGAGTGGTTTTGCCGCCAAATGGCACCACGAGATAGTGGTTATGGCCAGAGCCAATACGTTCCTTAGCGGCATCAAATCCTTGAGATATGAATTAATGGGATATGATCGATAGGGCACAAAGCCCTCTGTTAGCTAAGGTGGATTCAAATTTATCCCCTTAGACAAATATTCACCCCAGGTCTACAAGGTACCCTTGGACGAAGCAACCTATGGCTGCCGACAAGGATCCTTCTGTTAGGTTGGGTTGACTACCTCCTATAACTAAGTAGACTAGGGACCATGATGGCCCAGGATGACGGAACCATGGGATCTTAATCGGGTCTATCATCCATTCCCCACCATCCGCTTTAAGTGCAAGATGATGAAATTTTCAATTTTAAATATCAAATCTTCAAACTCTCTAATTTCCACAACCCATGTCCATGCCGATATTATATGCCAGATATATATCTCTACGTATCTGATTGACGACTAGCCTTAATCAAAAGTTCGCTCGCGTTATCAGGAGGGGTAATTAACTATAGGGGCTTGCGCCTATAGGAAACCAGAACTCAGATCATAAAGTCCTCGCAAAATGAGGGCGAAATCTCTGGGTAGTGTCTTATCTACAACCTCATCTGCCTTCCAAAATTTATCCTGGAACTTAATCCGTTAAAACTCCCCCGAAGAAAGCATAATCGGGTGGAGGATAGGGCCGAATTTTCGGAGCCCACAAACTCATACAATTTTGAATTTTTTGACCGGAATGTGAGTTTCTGATCAAACATGTGATTCTTTTTATGAATCCAATTTGGCCATATGCTATTGATTTTGTCCGCATCATAAATCAACAATCACGCCTATAAAGTAAAAAATCTTAGAAAATTCAAGTGATTGTATGATTGTTGATGTAGTAAATTTGACTTTGTATCATAAATCAACAATCAATGACATCAATTCTTAAAAAAATAAAAAATTATAGAAACATGCAATCAATTCTTCACTCCTCCCTCCCTCTATGGAAATTCACATCCAGCATTTTCTTAGACAATCATACACATCTTGTGCCACAAGTGATACTTGATAATGAAATTACTTATGGTGGATTCATAGGTACCTTTAGTGGTGGCGAGAAAAAGTAATATGTGATGATAAATTAGTTTCTTTACCAAAAGTGCAATAATTAAATTTAGATATGCTGAGCAAATATTAGCTAAACAGTTTGTCAAAGCAGAATCTTTTTCCAGGCATTTAGCTTGAAGTGGAAATCCTCTGTTGCCCACTATATTCCATTCAGGATTTGCAATATTCTGTTTAGGACTTCGTGTAGTATAGCAACATGCTCCTTGCGTATTTGTTATTACTGCTTTTGGGCCTGGATTGTTTGCTTCAATCAGCTACTTAACATTTCGTAACTTGCATAACTTCTAGTTTGCAGTTTTCATCAATATATTACATAAATTCAACGATTCTTATCTTTTGCAAGAAATGGGTTTTGACCCTATCTTCTACTGGGATATGCCCCAGATTTCTATTGATATTCGACTGTAAGATAATAATTTTAACACAGACATTGGTACTTCGTTCAATTTCTCGGCTCCAAGAAGATGTTACATAGTAGAGAAGGATTCTATATTTGCAATTGGTGAATCAAATTTTCTCCATATGGATGAAATACTTGTTAGTCATGCTAAAAAGAATTCTCATATGTCTAAAGCAGCCCCACAGCCATATAAATTTAGAACTTCTGGCTGTTTAAAGGGTTCCTAATACATATAAAAAACTAACATTAAAAGTCTACTGAATAATATTGCTTCCATTTTGCATAAGTACTAGTTGGATGTGATTCTTTCTAGCATGTGGCAATTGGAGATAGCCTATTTCTGTTGGCAGTTATCTTCTTGTAATAGTGAAAGGCTTGAATTGTAATTCGGTGATTTCTTTCCTGTGCTCTTTTCCTATTCTTTCATTTAGTTATGATTTGCATGTGAGATTAAATATTGTCAAAGGTCAAACAATCTAAATTTTTTTCATAGAGTGTGAGTTTAAGATCAAACATACGACTTTTTTATGATCCTTAATATCTATGCAGGATTTATGTTAAACAATGCTTAAATAATCATTTGTCAAGGTTCTTGCAAATTTTTTAATATAAACTAAAGGGGCAATCAATTTCTATAAAAGTTCATTGCGTGCAAATTTGACCTTACGCGCCAAAATTTGTGAATCTCATCTAAGATCTTATCAAAAAAAAATCATAGACCACAAGATGTTTAAATCAACTACGTAACTAAATGATGATGAATATTTTTTTTTTCCTTTTTAAACTATACACCAAATCATTAGGAAATTTTTTGATAAAAATATAAACAAAAATGAATAAATAATGCATCATAAGTCTAAGAACTTAGCACATTTGGAAACAAGATATATAACAATGAAATAGGACAAACCTATGAAGCACGAATACTTAACACATGAACATAGACATAACACGGACACTGCGACACGACATAACAATAAAAAGTAAGACACAACACGCCATGGACATAATGTTATATTTTAAAAATGATAAATATAAAATATATAATTTCTACTATTACCTATTATAAGGCATCACAAGATAAGGCATAATATCATAAAAGAAACTTTATAATGTTAAAAAAACAAATACAATTAATATAATAAAAAACTTAATCAAATGAAGTATTAATTATAAAAAAATGCATAATTTCAACTTTTTTAAAACTTTTCATCCAAGCCTAATATGGTAGGAAACACGGAAACTTCTAAATGCCTTCCGCGTCTATACTGACATGGGCACACCTTCAAAATGTCTCGCCATGTGTCTGAAATTGTGTCAAAGTTATTTAAGCATGAAACACAAGCCCGAAACAGGTAGAAACAGTCTAGAAATGGTTTGCGCAAGGCCCCACAAGATGAAGGCAATATTTGAGCTTTTGTCAAAGGCGCCTATCTACATTGCCAATTAGAAATGAGTTGGGATCCTGTTCCCAACCGTCCCTTGACACTTGATCCTATGGCCAGGATGAGAATCCATGAAAGGCTCACTTGGATCACGCCGATCTCTGTTAAATCCCAGCTGTCCCTTGACACTTGATCCCACGGCTAGGGAAGGAATCCGTGAGAGGCTCACCTAGATCATGTCGACCTCCTTCCATATTTGGGTGGCTGATTTAGAAAGGATTATATTAGTACACCTATGCATTACTCTCTAATTATTTGTTTCCTTATTAAGATATCTTGTATAAATCTATAAATAGGGATAGTTTTGTGTAATAAAACTAACCTTTTTTTCTCTCCAATTATCTGAAATTTAACAGATCCAATAAAGTAAAATAAAAAAAATTAGGTGAATTTTAGTTTGTTATTTTGTTTTTCCAATTTGATGAAAGATACTAAGAATACATAGATTAACTAAAAATACTACATGAATGATGCCTAATAATGTTAATGAGCCCTACAAATATGCATAAAACATGTATAAAATATATTATAACACTTTGATGCCATATTAGGCTTGGATTAAAAGTTTGTGTTTATGATAAGTTGAACTTATACTATTTTGTGTTATAATGAATACTACAGTTGACTGAGTAATTTTTTATTGTATTAATTGTACTTTTTTTTATTAATCTTATGATGCCTAAGTAGAAAATAATAAAAATTATATAACATTGTATCCATAGCATGTCGTGTCCAACTTTGGTAGCTAAGTCATATCATATCACATTCCCGTGTCCATATCCGTGCTTCATAGCTAACATGTCATGTATAGTAATGTTTTATAAATGTTGTATGACATGTAGAATAATGTTTTTATAAATGTTGTATGTACTCATCTATGTATTCTTAATATCCTTCAATAAACTGGAGAAACTAAATAATAAAATAAAAATCACTTATCAGATCTCATTGCCATTTGGCAAAATGGATAAACTCCTTTGCCACTAGCTCAGATATTGCCTTCATATCATGTCCCACCCTCACACAAACCGTGTCTAAACCATGTCTACCCATGTCGGACATAGGTTGAGGCAAAGCTGTGTCCATATCTGACACTAGTCCTACACAAACAAGGAAGGCATTTAGAAATGTATGTGCCTCATATACAAACAAATTGGGACCTCAAATATGAAAAATATAGATGAATTGATAGGTAAATTAAGCACCTGCATGATCATGTAAGATGACAACTTTAGATTTCTTAAAAAAATGCCGCACTGAAACAACTAAGACAACCTAAATACATCTAATAGCTGCTTTAAATTCGTGAACTTTTTGTCTAAGTAGTTTCAACAATAGAACCATTGCCAATTATCCCACGTTTCGGTAACCCATGCTTTATGAAGTTTACAAAGTTCTAAAAACTTGACAGGTTCACATTCAACATATCAACCAAATTAACAGTCAGTTTAAGGCAGGTGGATTTTGGAATTTGTAAGCAGTTTAACCGCCACAAAACGTGAAAAGGAATAATGTGATCACCCATCTGAGATATGAATATGGCTTTAATCCAAAAATATTTAGCAACAACAATAGAATATTAGTTTTGCTCAATCATTAGTCGATATGATGCGTACTAAAGATTCTGATAGGAAAACTCGTGGTTAAGAGTTTCTGATGAGGACATCGACCCGAGATTCCGACATGTGTACCGTCGGAAGAATCGTAGATCGATGGCCACGATTCAGAGTTTATATTTTTGATGTATTTTTATTCATGTATTTTTCTTTGAGTTTTCCTATTGTACCCCTACTAGGAGTTGAGTCTATGTTGTAGCCCAAGGGCACTTTAGTATTTTATTTTCTTCCTTTGGCCTATTTATAGGAGGCCCCTTGCATTGTATGACATGATGATTGATTAATGAAAATTTCCTTTGTCTTCTTCTTCATCTTGTGTGAGCACTAGAGGAGAGAAAGAGAGCTCAAGGTGAGAGCAAGTGAAATACCCATCAGTCGTTGGAAGAGTCCTCGGCTCGTGGCTTTCTTTCTTATTTCATTCTCTTTTCCTTCTCCTTCACTACCACCACCCGCTAACCCTCCCAACCTCTCCACCGCCGGCCAACTCCCCACCCCTCCTCCCCCTTACCCTACCCGAACACCCCACCCAAGACCCGCCGGCCCTCCTCCCCTCCCTCCCTTTGGCTAGCCGTCCCCCACCATCTCCCCAAACCCTACCGCCGGCCCTCTCCTTGCCCAAATCCCTTGAATGATGAATTAATTCATCATTACTATTTCCTTAATTTGGCTTAGGAGGTTTAGGAAACAAATCTTATTCATTTGAAATTTGAAATTCGAATTTCAAATAGTTTCCTAAATTAGTACCACTAAATTAGGAAAGTCTTAAATCTAATTTCAATTTAATTTTGGATTGGATTGGATTGAATTATTTTCTACCTAAATTAGAAATCCCAATTTGGAAACCCTCATAATTCCTCCCCAATCCCCTCTTCCCCTCTCTATGCCGCCGGCCCCTACATGGGTTTTCCCCCATTAATGATCCATTAAGGCTTTAATTATCAATTGATTTGAATTCAAATTCAAATTAAAATCCCTCCAAATCCACTTAAATCTGAAATTTATTTCAGATTTAATATTTTCCTAACTCCTCTCTAACCCTAGCCGCCCCTCTCCCCTCTCCCTCTCCAAGCCGCCGCCCACCTCCCTCTTCCCCTCTAGCCGGCTAATCCTCCACGACACCTCTCCCACGATCGTCCGATGTTCTCACATGGCGGATCCCGACCATGATCATGGTTTGGTCTTGGATGAACAAGGTAGGGTGATCATCTTGGAGTCACCTTTCTTTGAATTGCACTTTGGAAACGAAGACAACGTTGGAGACTACGTCAACCGCATCACCTACCTATTGGCTTTGTCGCTTGAAGCATACATCCGTCCGAACCCGTGGATAATCGTCGGCCATCCACCACCGCCTCCACCACCGGCTACTTTTCCGTGGGCAAAGATCGTCGGAACCATCTTCTTCGTGGTGATCTCAATTTTAGCGTGGAAAATCTTCTCCAAACCAAGCTTAGTCTAGCCGAGTGATTAGTTCTTCAAGGTGAAATTCTCTTTATTAAGTTTTGGATTGTTGTTGTAAGAGCAAGTAGTATTACTTTTACCTTTGTTTATCCAACGAGATTTGGTTATCTTTCATGTACTCCTTCGCCTAAGCAAGAGGAAAACTTAAGTTCTTTAATCACTTTGAATGTTATCATAATAAGTTTACCACTTGGAATATTTTGCCAATTATAATTTTGAATCTTTATGAGCTCTTGCATGGTATTACATCATCTTGGCATCAGAGCATGGCTAGCATGCAAAACATGTGCTAGATGCATCCTAGGAGTCTAAACTAACTTGTCCTAAGTTGGTTGCATGCATAACATCACCTAGATATTTTTATTTTCAGTTTTCTATTTGCTGTCCAGAAAATTTCTGCACTAGTTTCTTCATTTTACATGAGCATAACCCATTGTTTAAGTGCTGCCATCATCACTTTAACTTCCCTAAGAGTCTAGGCCACCTAGACATTTGATTTAACTTGCTGTCCACTTTTTTCCTGCACCTTGTAGTAACCTTTGGGTGAGTTTTAGGAAGTGTTCACTTGCTGTCCACACTCTAGAACCCATCCAAAACGCTTAGGCAACTTAGTTTACTGTTGTAGTTTGCTGTCCTGTTCATTCCTGCATCATTTAGAGGTGTTAAGAACATTTTAACTTAGTGTCTAGTTGCTGTCCACTCCCCCATTACGTGCCCTAAGTGTCCCCCACCTCTACCCATGGATCCATAACACATTCAAGCGACTCTATACCTCATCGTAGGTCAACTTGGAACGGTTACACAACAAATGAGGAACACCCAAAATGACTTAGCTGATTTTAGACGCCAAACGGGTGAAAGACTTGACAACATTGAGCGAATAGGACAACCGGCAATCTACACCCCCTCTAGACCCCAATCCCCCTATGGGGATGACACCAGAACTGATTATGGCCCTCCTAGAGACAACTACCGTCCCAATCACCGACTCAATCCGGAACCCTTAGGACGTGAGACACCTTGGAGAGACAACGATGCTCAACTGCTTAAAAATATACGCATAGATGCTCCATCTTTCGATGGCACGTTAGAACCACAAGTCTTCCTAGATTGGATCAAGGGTATGGATAGCTATTTTAAGTGGTATAACATTTCGGAAGAAAGAAAAGTTCGATTTGCTGAAATGAAGTTGACTGGGAGAGCAAACCAGTACTGGAATAACTTAGAACATATGCGGGAGACCCGAGGAGAGTACCCAATTACTGACTGGAGGACTATGAAGCAAGAACTGAAACAGAAGTACCTCCTGCCCTCCTACTACCCTAGACTTTTGGACAGATGGAATAGGTTAACTCAGGGTAGTAAACCTGTGAAAGATTACATCGCCGCTTTTGATGACTTCATGATCCGTTGTAACGGCGAAGAAACTACTACCCCTGCCCAGCTCCTCTCTATGTTTAGAGCCGGATTAAGAGAAGATCTTCGGAATGAGCTTTTTGCTAGAGGAGTGAGCACTTTAGAAGCTGCCTGTAGTCTCGTGCTGGATTTAGAAGAATCCAGGAACCACGCCCATTCTAGGAGTCAAGATCCCCGTCCCAACCCCTTCAAATCCTCCACTGGTCAATCATTCAATAAACCCACTGGACCTACAATGACTCGACCCACCCCGGGTCAGAACCAACCTCGCCCTGACTATAAAGGGAAGACACCGGAACGGGAAGCACCCAAAACCCCTGCGGGCACAAAGTGTTTTCGATGTCATGGGTATGGACAAATTGCCTCCCAATGTTCTAGCCCGTACAAAGTCACCATTATTGAGGAAGTCATCGAAGAGGAGGATGAACCAGATACAGAATTAGTTCATCACATTGATGACGACGATGAGTTTTTCTGCGAAGAAGATGCTGCTGTAATCCACTGCCTCCAAAAGTTGGACCTACAAGTTGTTAGGTGTGCCTTTTCACAACCTAAATTGAATGACGACTGGCGGAGAACCTCAATATTCTACACTTTCACCAAGATAGGAGATAAGAACTGCAAAGTCATAATCGATAGTGGGAGTTGTATAAATGTTGTGTCCTCTGCCATGATCTCTAGGTTACATTTAAAGACCACACCACACCCAAGCCCCTATAAAGTCGCCCGAATCAACTCAACCGCTCTGGAAGTAAAGTAAAGGAGCCTCATCCCCGTTGAGTTCGTGGGGTATCAAGAAAAGATTTGGTGCGATGTCCTGACTATGGACGTTGGGCAGATCATTTAGGCCGACCCTGGTTATTCGACAATGATGTGCACATTTATGGACGATCAAACATCTGTGTGTTTGAACACGGGGGCAAGAAAATCAAACTCCTACCTACCCAACCTAAGTCCGCCAAAGAGGCTGTAAAACCCAACTCCCTCAAACCCAACTCGAGCCTGAATTTATTAACTGCTAAGGACTTGGATACTGTATTGGAGTTAGGCTCTCCTCTTTACGCCTTGGTAGCTCGGGAAGTAAATCTGAACCCAGAAGAGCCAATCCCGGATGAAATAAAACCAATTCTCGAGACTTTTGCTGATGTCTTCCCAGAAGACTTGCCCCATAATTTACCACCTCTGAGGGACATTCAACATGTTATTGATTTAGTACCCGGAGCCTCCCTACCCAACTTACCCCACTACCGTATGAACCCTACTGAGCACACTGAACTCAAGAAACAAGTCGATGAACTATTACAACGTGGATTTATCAAGGAGAGCCTCAGCCCTTGCGCCGTTCCCGCCCTTCTCACCCCTAAGAAGGACGGAATTTGGAGGATGTGTGTTGATAGCCGTGCTATTAACAAGATCACTGTCAAATATCGTTTCCCCATCCCTCGTTTAGATGACATGTTAGACATGATGACAGGAGCCACCCTTTTTTCCAAAATTGATTTGAAGAGTGGGTACCACCAAATCAGAATCCGTCCAGGGGACGAATGGAAAGACCGCTTTTGAAACCAAAGATGGGTTATTCGAGTGGACTGTTATGCCCTTTGGTCTTAGCAACGCACCCAGTACGTTCATGAGAGTGATGACCCAAGTCCTCAAACCTTTCCTAGGAAAATTTGTCGTGGTCTACTTTGACGATATCCTAATCTATAGCAACTCCGTGGAGCAACATTTGAGTCATCTAGGACAAGTTTGTGAGACCTTGAGGAGGGAGCAGTTATATGCTAACCCTAAGAAATGCGTGTTCCTCACTGATCATGTCACCTTTCTTGGATTCATTATTTCTTCCCAGGGCATATCCGCTGACCCTGAAAAGGTGCGAGCAATCAATGAGTGGCCTGAACCTAAGAACATCAGAGATGTTAGAAGCTTTCATGGATTGGCCACATTTTATCAAAGATTTATTAGGAATTTTAGCACTATAGTGGGCCCAATAACTGATTGTTCAAAGAAAGGAGAGTTTCATTGGACGACGTCTGCTTCTAAAGCTTTTGATGAGATAAAACGAAGGATGGTTGAAGCACCAGTTATGCGCCTACCCGATTTTTCCAAAGTCTTCGAAGTAACTTGTGACGCATCTGGTGTCGGTATTGGAGGAGTCTTAGCTCAAGAGGGACACCCCGTTGCCTACTTTAGCGAAAAGTTAAACGATATTAGGCAACGATATTCTACCTACGATAAAGAATTCTATGCTATCATCCAATCCCTTAGGTATTGGAGACACTACCTACTTCCTCAAGAATTTGTCATCTTTTCTGATCACGAGGCATTACGATACATAAATTCACAGAAGAAACTGAATGCCCGACACGGAAGATGGGTTGAGTTCCTCCAAGAGTACACTTACACTATTCGACATAAAGCTGGATCTGAGAACAAAGCAACAGATGCTTTGAGCCGTCGCGTGGTGGTATTCATGAGATGAGAACTGAAGTTATTGGATTTGAACGCATCAAAGAGGATTATAAAGACTGTTGCGATTTTAAAGAAACTTATTCCCTACTCACAACGGGAGAAGAGCGAACCATTGATGATTTCCTTTTGGTAGACGGATATCTATTCAAGTCTAATAAACTTTGTATTCCCAGTACATCTCTCCGTGAATACCTCGTTTGGGAATTACATGCGGGCGGTCTTGCAGGACATTTCGGCCAAACCAAGACGATCGCCGCAATCGAAAACCGCTTCTTCTGGCCAAGTCTTAAGCGTGATGTGAACAAATTAGTAAAGAGGTGCCACACTTGTCAATTAGCCAAACAAAGGAAGCAAAACACAGGCCTTTATACTCCACTTCCTGTGCCTAACTCTCCCTGGCAAGACGTGAGCATGGATTTCGTTCTTGGACTTCCCAAGACCATTAGAAAGCACGATTCTGTCTATGTGGTAGTTGATCGTTTCTCCAAGATGGCACACTTCATTCCTTGTTCTAAGACCTTCGACGCGTCCCACGTGGCAAAACTTTACTTCAACGAGGTAGTTAGACTTCATGGCCTCCCCAAAATCATAGTGTCAGACAGAGACGTTAAGTTCACTAGCTACTTTTGGAAGACTCTTGGCACCATATGGGCACCAAACTCCAATTCTCCACAGCCTTCCATCCACAAACTGACGGACAAACTGAAGTAGTGAATAGGAGTCTAGGCAACCTACTAAGGACTTTGGTAGGAGAAAACATTCGAGATTGGGATTCAAACTACCTGTAGCTGAGTTCGCCTACAACAACTCTGTGACAGAACCACGGGTCTGAGTCCAGCTGAAATTGTGTTCGGATACCAACCTAGACAACCCATCGATCTAATTCCCATGAGTCCAATAGGTAGGACATCCGAGTCTGCATATGCATTTGCATCTCATCTACAAGAGCTTCATAAAGAAATCAAAAAGAGAATTGAACAAAGTAATTCCAATTATAAACTTATTGCTGATCACAAGAAAAGATTTAAAGAATTCGAGGTTGGAGACTTTGTGATGGTACGGATCCGTCCGGAGCGTTTTCCTCCGGGCTCCGTGAAGAAGTTACATGCTAGAAGCGCCGGACCTTTTAAGATAATCTCAAAGATAAATAGTAATGCTTATGTGTTGGACCTTCCTAAAGGTTTTAACATCAATCCTACATTTAATATAGAAGATTTAGTAACCTTTGAGGGACCAGAACTGAACCCTATTAATCCACTTCAAAATGAGCCTTGTGTGACCCACCCTGGTGAGAGCCCTAGCCTACCTCCACTACCCAAATTACCTTATTTACCCCATACGGAGAAGATTGAAGCAATTCTAGATGATGAGATCATTTCCACAAAAGGAGGAGGTCGCCGAAGATACTTAGTTCATTGGAAAGGGACATCGGAGACAGAGGACACGTGGGTGGATCGAGAGGAGCTACAGAGCTTAGACCCAGATCTCCTCGAGATGTACGAGAGCTCCAAAGACACTTACTCGACGGGGTCGAGTTTCCTCCACCTGGGGAGAATGATGAGGACATCGACCCGAGATTCCGACATGTGTACCGTCGGAAGAATCGTAGATCGATGGCCACGATTCAGAGTTTATATTTTTGATGTATTTTTATTCATGTATTTTTCTTTGAGTTTTCCTATTGTACCCCTACTAGGAGTTGAGTCTATGTTGTAGCCCAAGGGCACTTTAGTATTTTATTTTCTTCATTTGGCCTATTTATAGGAGGCCCCTTGCATTGTATGACATGATGATTGATTAATGAAAATTTCCTTTGTCTTCTTCTTCATCTTGTGTGAGCACTAGAGGAGAGAAAGAGAGCTCAAGGTGAGAGCAAGCGAAATACCCATCAGTCGTTGGAAGAGTCCTCGGCTCGTGGCTTTCTTTTCTTATTTCATTCTCTTTTCCTTCTCCTTCACTACCACCACCCGCTAACCCCTCCCAACCTCTCCACCGCCGGCCAACTCCCCACCCCTCCTCCCCCTTACCCTACCCGAACACCCCACCCAAGACCCGCCGGCCTCCTCCCCTCCTCCCTTTGGCTAGCCGTCCCCCACCATCTCCCCCAAACCCTACCGCCGGCCCTCTCCTTGCCCAAATCCCTTGAATGATGAATTAATTCATCATTACTATTTCCTTAATTTGGCTTAGGAGGTTTAGGAAACAAATCTTATTCATTTGAAATTTGAAATTCGAATTTCAAATAGTTTCCTAAATTAGTACCACTAAATTAGGAAAGTCTTAAATCTAATTTCAATTTAATTTTGGATTGGATTGGATTGAATTATTTTCTACCTAAATTAGAAATCCCAATTTGGAAACCCCTCATAATTCCTCCCCAATCCCCTCTTCCCCTCTCTATGCCGCCGGACCCTACATGGGTTTTCCCCCATTAATGATCCATTAAGGCTTTAATTATCAATTGATTTGAATTCAAATTCAAATTAAAATTCCTCCAAATCCACTTAAATCTGAAATTTATTTCAGATTTAATATTTTCCTAACTCCTCTCTAACCCTAGCCGCCCCTCTCCCCTCTCCCTCTCCAAGCCGCCGCCCACCTCCCTCTTCCCCTCTAGCCGGCTAATCCTCCACGACACCTCTCCCACGATCGTCCGATGTTCTCACATGGCGGATCCCGACCATGATCATGGTTTGGTCTTGGATGAACAAGGTAGGGTGATCATCTTGGAGTCACCTTTCTTTGAATTGCACTTTGGAAACGAAGACAACGTTGGAGACTACGTCAACCGCATCACCTACCTATTGGCTTTGTCGCTTGAAGCATACATCCGTCCGAACCCGTGGATAATCGTCGGCCATCCACCACCGGCTACTTTTCCGTGGGCAAAGATCGTCGGAACCATCTTCTTCGTGGTGATCTCAATTTTAGCGTGGAAAATCTTCTCCAAACCAAGCTTAGTCTAGCCGAGTGATTAGTTCTTCAAGGTGAAATTCTCTTTATTAAGTTTTGGATTGTTGTTGTAAGAGCAAGTAGTATTACTTTTACCTTTGTTTATCCAACGAGATTTGGTTATCTTTCATGTACTCCTTCGCCTAAGCAAGACGAAAACTTAAGTTCTTTAATCACTTTGAATGTTATCATAATAAGTTTACCACTTGAAATATTTTGCCAATTATAATTTTGAATCTTTATGAGCTCTTGCATGGTATTACATCAGTTTCAGCCAAGTCAAATAAATAGGAAATGCTCAGCTACAAGTCATACAACAAATGTACAATAATTTTCACCATGGTACGTACAGTTTTGCATCTTTATGAAGCATAGGTAAAACTGTCTGCACAATAATTTTCACCATGGCAGAGTTAGAAGCCAGAGATGGAAGCATTTCCAGAAGATTGAGCTGCAAATAGAAGTGGTATAGAATATGTATGAGCAAATCAAATAAATTGTCTTGACTAAAATAAAGGTAACTAGATTCAGAATAAACGCTAGACACCAACATTTTTGCTTCCAAACAGAAGAAAATAAATGAAGATTAAAGAAAAGAAAAAGAATAATAAATTTTCAATGTTACATAAAAAATTAGAGAAAAAACAATAAGGTGTAAAAAGTTTGAACATCAATTCAAATTTCATGCATGAATAATATCCGCTTATGTACAGCATTCAGAGACTGGTACCCTGGCAGTTACAGGGCAGAGGGTGTAATGAACATGGCAGCAAGAGACTAAACATCAGTAAAACATTTTTTCTCAGAGATGACATCTACAAAAACGGCGACTGCCACAGTAATAGAGCTTTCAATGGTCAATATTTCTAAGAAAACTGTCAAGGTAATAGATCTTGCCATGGAAAATAGTAAGGTTAACAACTATGGTGCTGTGAATCAAAAACAGCAACTGAGTTTGTCAACTCATAAGACAATGCAATGGTAACCAGAAATGCCAGTTATCGTCATAATGAAGTTTATAATAGTCATAGCATCATTTATTATCTATTTGTGGACTAAATAACTATTGTATTTCTTGGCACCTTGTGTCTTTTCATCTTAAGTGTGAAAATTTATTCTAGAACAGGAGAGTAGAATAACTTTGGAGAAATGAATCAAATTGATCCCCTAACTTTTTCTGAAAGAAAAAAATAGTCATTGACAATATCAAAGTATGAATTTGGTCACTTCACTCTTTAAATAGAGATCAAATTAGTCTTTCCATGAGATCATTTAGATCCCTGATTAAAATGTCAAGGGGACAAAATGACACTTTTAAATAGTCAAGCCTTTGTAAAAAATTAGGGGACCATTTTAATCCTTATCTCATTAACTTGGATTCATTTCTTTTTTCAGTAGATTTTAAGAAATAATAAAAGAACATAACATACAAGTATTTTTGAAGAATTGCTCTCAAATTTCAATAGAATATTAATATAGAAGAGAGCAGCTTGAAATATTGTCATGCCCAGTTTAGGGTTCTGAACACCAAAGGCAACGAGAAGATCAACTGCGGAGGTGTCAAAAGCAGGAGATATAACTAAACTGTAAGCTATTGAGCCTAGCAATATATTCACCCCTGCAAGAAAGTAAACTGATGGCATTAAATCAAAGTATACCTGACAAGCTCAAACAGATATTGAAAGATGAAAACTGCAGTAGCTGATCCTTGAAACATTTTCAATTTAAAATCAATAAAAGCTGTATTACTGAAAAATATGAAAAGCACACCTTCATAATGGCTATCTGATGACTGAGGAGGAAATGTAACTTTTTCCCTCTCAATAGTTAATAGATGCTCCCTTAACCATGACGTCCAGTATAATGGTCCACAGTATTTTTCATTGTCACAAGTGATCTTATCACTAGTAAACAAAAAGAAATAGGAACTATATGGCAATTCTTGGCCCTGAAAATTAAAATGCAAAATAAATAGCCAAAATGAAAGTGTTTCAAAAGATATAGAAAACATTCCAGTAATTTAAAGATAATTTGCAAATCATTAAATGCAGCAAGCACGAACATCAACACACCAAGAAAACTGCATATCAATTTAACCACAACAAATAAAACTTGAAGTTGACAAGAAAATCCATGTTTAACATCCAAAGATAATGAATATATACGTGATGCTTAGGTGGATGAGTGGCTTCACTCTTACAGATAAAATACGAAATGAATATATACGTGAAAAGGTTGGAGTAGCTCCAGTGGCAGATAAGATTAGAGAGAGCCATCTTAGATGATTTGGTCACATAAAACGTCGACCTTATGATGACCAGATTACAAGAGTGGATGTTTTAAATTTAGCCTCTATTAAGAATGGTAGACGTAGGCTTAAAAAGACTTGATTAAAAAATATTAGAAATGATCTTTTTATTATTAGATTTAAATGATAGTTTGACTCTTATTAAAACACAATGGAGAAAAAGAATTCATGTAGCCGACCTCACTGTGGGATAAAGGCTTGATGTTATTGTTGTATTATCTTATGGATACCCATAAACCAATACCTATCTTTTTGATGTATATATTAACTTTTCAATTCCTGCAACTAAAAATTGGCTCAGAATTCTACCAAGACAAAATCTTGGCAATTGAATATTAACTTTTGACCTAAGCCATTAATGTGCTCTAATAAATCGATTAATTGAATCAAAAAAACTCTTAACAGAAAACTTTTGTTTTAATAAACCTTAAAAAAATATATTGAGTAAATCCTAGCCATTTTTTAAGTTACATTTTCCCATTAACCTGATTAATTAATTGATAACTTCCGTTATGACCATCCCAATAGATGCTCAACTTCCAGTCACCTATTTTGATGGCCCTTTCAATGATGCTTAATGAAAGAGCACACCAAATATGGTGCATGCACATCAAGGGGTTTACCAGTATTAAGGCCGGTCCGGTTCATCCTGAAAAATTGTTTCTGTATCAAACCAGACTGAACATGTCAGAATCACCAATTCAACTGGCGAACCAATAAACCGATTTCGATTCCCTTGAAACCAGCCAATTCAATTTCTTAATTATTTAAATTATTATATAACTTAATTTAGTACATTATGAATAAAATATTAAGTAATATTGTAATTTAACAAATTAATTTAAATTTGAAATGGTTAATTTAAAAAAAAAATCAAACTAAATATTACACATGGCTCCATTACTCCATGTGAGTTCTTACCTCATCTAAACTCCAAAAACAATATAAAAATTATCAAAAGGAAGTTCTCAAGTGATGTGGAGCTAAATAAGTTGAAATTCTTACTTCTTAAGTTTACAACATACACTATATATTTTAAAACAGATTTTTTAAATAAACTTTTTATGATGTAAATAGCATTAATTTTTAATTAGAAATGTTAAATAAATTATATACTTCATTTATAATTTATATACTATTAAAATTAATTATTTATTTCTTTATTAATAATAAATGATGTAACCTTATTAATTTATAAATGTAAATTTATACTATGAATTTAATATATAATTAATAGGTGTAAATTATATTTAAACATATAAAATAAATTAATAATAATTTATATTAAATTTATAAATTTATATGTAAGCTAATTTTTTATTAAATATGAATTAAATTTAAAGATTGAATATGTTTAAATTTAAAATTACATAAAATATTATTAATGTGTGAATTCCATTTATTTTTTAATCAAAAAATTATATTATTACATGAATATTCTGTCATTTAAATTCTATTTAAATAATTTTTATATTTATTACATCATCCAGTTCTACACTAGTTCAACCCCGATCAAGCAATTTAATCCTGAACCTCTCCTTCTTCTAGTTCTATGTCCGATAGGGTTTTCACAACCTTGCGCACGTCTTTGTTATGAACCTAATTGGTGAGAGAAATGGCTTAGTGATGAACTTTATCATGAGAAAATTGGATGTTTTGACTATTAGATTAACATAACTGTGATGAATCGAAAGAAGAATATATGAGCCCAAGGGATTTGGAAAACAACCTAGCTTGGGGTGAAATCCAACAAGTGAAAGGAAAAACTATAGTTAATCAAAGAAAATAAAAGGAAAAACATCATTGGATCAGCTATTCCACTGAAATTTGAGGCTGAACACCATGAAATCCAGCACCATATATTATCTACTCAACCACGCAACAGCAATCTAAGCGAAGGAAGAAATTTGATTTCCACTGATCACCCATTCATGCTCTTTTCTTTAATTTCTTCCCACATGCCTTCAACCAGATTTGTGCTTTTAAAAACATAATGAAAGAGAATAATGTATTGTTGAATAAATATATAAAAAATTAAAGAAAAAAATTTGCTAATCAAAATGTATTTTTTATCACTTTAGTATTATATAGTTGCATACAGACAAGAAAACCTTATTGCTCGGTCATTAGAAGTTAAAGAGCAGGAACATGATTTTTTTCATATATTCTTGCAATAATAGTGATGAGCAAAGTAAAATTACAGTAATTAGTATATTATACATGTAGGTGAACATGCACTATTCAATTAATTAAGTAAAAAGGACAACAAATTCCCAAAAAAATTTCTTAGATACTATTCGCTCAAGAAAAATGATGCTCAGCACGAACCCTGCTTTTCAGGCTTAGGGTTCTATTTTCTTTGAGGGAGATTGATTATTAATTAACCAAATTTCCCCCGAGGATTATATCGGGATTTATTTAGATCCGGGTCCTTACTTCCTATGAGCACAAGCCCTCATAGTTAATTATCCCTCCTATTTCGTAGGAGAGAACTCTCGATTAAGGATGAATCATTTAGCATAGCTTCGATATTTTTAAGTTTTAGTTTTGTTTGTGAGGGATAGAGGTAGACCTGATCAAGATCCTATAATTATGTCATCCCGGAACTACCGTAAATCTCAATCTACCAACACTAACAAAACATTGATTGCATGTTAGTTTAGATTTTGGATAGATCTTACGGCTTTCATTGAAAGTTGCCTGTTAGTTTTAACTTTGAGGTTTATTAGGGTCTGTTTTATCACTTCACTTAGAAGTTTCCCCAACACCTTTGTTAAAATAGGTCTTACTGCTTCCCTTGGAAGTAGCCTGTTAATTTAGGTTTTGGATAGATCTTACAACTTTCATTGAAAGTTGAAATTTATGTTTAATTTAGAGCGAACTTTGATAGCAGTTACTTAGGTTTTTCACTTTTCTACTCCCCCAACACTAGTGTTTTTACTTCAATACTTCTCTTTTCTTACTTTAGCAATTTTATTTTCACTTTAGCACTACTGTTTTTGTTTCAGTACCATTACTTTTAGCACTGTAGTTTTGCTACAGCATTTTATTTTCTTCCTGATCACTGTTATTTTATTACAGTACTAAACTTGTTCTTGTTTATTTATTGGATGGGATGCTCAGGTGGATGAGTGGCTTTACCCTTAGAGATAGGATACGAAATGAGCATATACGTGAAAAGGTTGGAGTAGCTCCAGTGGAAGATAAGATTAGAGAGAGTCGCCTTAGATGGTTTAGTCACATAAAATGGCGGCCTTCCGATCACCCAGTTAGGAAAGTAGATGTATTAGATTTGAATTATGTTAAAAAAGGTAGAGGTAGACCTAAAAAGACTTGGTTAAAAATATTAGAAATGATCTTTCTTTAATAGATTTAAATAAGAATTTGACTTTTAGCAGGACACAATGGAGAAAAAGGATTCATGTAGCCAACCCCACGTAGTAGGACAAAGGCTTGATGTTGTTGTTGTTGTACTAAACCTGTTCTTGTTTATTTATTGGATGGGATTTGGAGTCGGCGCATACAGGAGCTTGCTTGGATGTTGGAGTCTTGTTTAGAGATTGTAGTTTAGTTGAGTTTTGTTTGTAGAATTTGAGTTTTTTATTTGTTTAGAGTATGTGTTTGAGTTTGGGTCAGTTAGACTGCTATACAGGAGATGATTTTTAGCGTAAATAGTGGTTCATGCTCTCTCCTTTTTTTTAGTTGGTTTCACTATAACTTAATTAATTAATTAATTAAAAAATAATAATTCATTGCATTTTAAATTAATTAATTAACTAATTAATCAATTTAAAAGAAATTTTTAATTAAATAATTAATTAATTAAAAAGATTTTTTAATGTATTTTCATTTAAAATTAAGACTTAGTTTTAAATCAAAATTTTAATTAATCAATAAATTAACTATTTAAATGCTCTTCAATTGCTTTCCAAAAATCCTTCCTCATTTTTTAAGAAAAATTTTCGTCCCCTCGCAGCGAAGTGAGGTAGGGAGGGCATTTGCCCTTTCAATTCGCCCGGTCAGATCATAGATTCGTCAACTGAGTGCTTCAGGATGCTGATCGGTCTCGGTATAGGTCTTCTGGCCTTCCAACGAGGTACCTATTTTATATTAATAAAGAAAAGCTTATAATTTTCTTTTATCGAAAATTCAGCAATCTCCCAGCGTCCCTTCCCCGCAAGAAGAGGTAGTGAGGGCATTTGCCCTTCCAATTCAATCTGCCCGAACCCTAGAAGCAATGCGCGTGCTGGAGGTGTCGAAGCCACAGGTCATGGTAGGGACGAAGACAGGTGAAGCGTGAGCGAGATTGGACTGTGCCTGTGTTCTTCGGGACGGAACAAGAGCAAACTATGCTTGCCTCCTTCAACTGAACTTTTTCGTCTTTTCTTTTGTTTTGTAAAATTGTAAGGCCATGTCCCTTAAATGAAACGAGGTGTCTCTTTCATTATTTTTTTTATTATTTCAACAGATACTTCTAAAACTATAATGTAAATACAATGAGGGAGACAACCCAACAAAAAGGAGTTTATGTATCGCAAAAAAAAAAAATCTATTCTTGAGATGGCTGTCTTTGATGTACGATAACGCTAATGATTAGACTCCAAATAAATAGTTTTATTTAGATTTCATTCTTTCTTTCTTTTAAGACTTCAAATTTTTTATTTTCCATTTTTAACCATGTTCGCAAAAGAAATTCCTAAAAATGAAGGGGATTTCTTATTTATATTTTTGGATCCCATGAAACCCTTGCCCTCATTTCTAGATCATCAAACTGGCATTCACTAAGGGCAACAATCACTAAGCATAACTAGTGATGGTGTGCATGAAGATCAACGTATTAGCGAAGTTAGTGAAGCTGTAACATTGTACACGAAGGTGATCAAAAAATGGCATCGTCAATTAAACTAGTGAAGATGTGCATGAAGATCAACAACAGTAACATCTGGACGATTCAACCATGGGAGGTCAACATTAGACAATGAATGATGACAGATTAGTAAATTATCAATCTTTATAGATGTGCATTTCCATTAATGATGTTGACTTTTCTACTTAATTCAATTTTGCCACACTTTTTTTTATTTCAATTTTTTTTATGAAAATACCCCCATTTGGAAAGGATGGCCAATGCTTGAGCTTGACCAATGTAAGCTCACTTGGCCTGTGAGATCTCCAATACATCAAGCTTGCATAAAGCACAAGGTTGCCAAGAGCAAGCTCACTCAGACCATTCCTATATAAGCTCAAGCAGAGGAGAGCTCACCCCACTAGCTAATAAGCAATCCATTCACGGACTTTCCTAACTAACACCGGATGCAGCAAGCTTGCTATTGTGAGCCCTCACCAATGACAAGCCATAATGCACAGACATGGCGACACGGATACGATACGACACGGACACGAAACACGTCAATTATTAAAAATATAGAACACAAACACGGATTGAACACAACATTATAATTTTTATATTTTAAAATAATGTATAAGCTGAATAAGTATAAATATTAAAAATAATTTAGAAATAATAAGTCATTTAACTAGAATTTGTCCTTAAAATGATTAATATTAAGATGTCGGGTGTCAATGCTGTTTATCGGGCATCGTGAGAAAAGACGACACTGTTGTTGAGAACCAGGCATTGTTGTTATGCAATAAGTATCGGGTGTCGATGTCAAGGGACATCTATCGTCGATGTTGAGAGGGTGGTGGTCGTCGATATTAAGATTACGTCGGACAAAGATGAGCTATCAAGTTGTGGGTGTAGAAATTGCTAGCGTTGAGCATCAATGTCAAGAAAGTGTCCAACTTTGATGTTAAGATGGTTTTGAAATGTCGACGTTGTAACGACGTTAGACGTCGATGTTGAGATGACATCAGGCAATGTTGTGAAACCAAAGTCGCAACCCGCCAAAGAGAAATGAAAATGAAAATATTCGATGAATGTGTATTGAGTGCGGGCAATTGATTTGATATTGTAGAGAGAAATAAGAAATTTAATTATAAATTTTAAATAAATAAAAATTTTAAATACAAGAAATTATGTTAAAAAAATTCATAAAATATTTAAGACGTGTGTCCAATTTGTATTTAATACTTTTTTAATCAGACACGTTTTTGGTGTGTCTGAAACATATCGAAGGTATATCGGACGCCTGCCATGTCAGATACTGCACACCTCTTTGAAGAGAAGTATCGGTGTATCATAGATGACAAGCTTGTTGGCGTAAGCTACTGTCATCAATGAATTACATATAGAGGGCTATGAGCTCATGTATAGGGAGAAATAGGTTAGAGGGAAAAGAGAGCTACATTTTTTACATTTTATTCTTTATATAAATTGTTCTGTTATGCTAAGGCCCGGGTGAAGTGTTACTGAGACCCAATACAGAGTTTCAAAAATGTGATAACATGACTGGCCTTTACATCTCATGAAATTGAATGTAGATATGTAATTTCCCACAAGCAAAATGCACTTTAATAAAAGAAACTTACCGGTCTAAAAACTGCACAATTGGAAAGATAAAAATCCAAATACAAGGTCACATTAAGCCAATAAATAAATACTGGATTTAAATTCTAAAAATATCCTAGGGCCAAAAAATCTGTTTGAACAAAAAGCAATAGCCAGAATACAGTTTTTGCATTTGTGAGAAAACCAAAAAGAAGAAATTCAGCACAAATGATCCAGATTGACTGCATATAATCAAAGGAAGTCATGCATTTACAGAACAGAAAAGAGGACACAGAAATCAGTAAGAACTGCAGGTATTGCAGCAATATGTGTACCAATTAAAAAAGAAAAAAAGAAATTCAAGATTTTTGGCAATTTATGATATGAGAACCACTTTAAAATTCATTTGCAAGTACAGGCATTCACTGTAATTGTACTCAAAATTTTACAATGAATAAACAACCATAAAATATAAATAAAAAAGACATTCTTTAACCTGAGTGAAAAGATGATGGAGAAGCCTCAAAGGAATAGTCTCCGCTTCAGTCAGAATGGGGCAGTCGGTGAAAGAAACTTCTGTTTTTTTCAAAACGCTCATGAAATTTAAAACAAAACTTTCAGCTAGTGAAAGCAAATGAGTGACCGCCGCTCTAATAGGCTTAGATGGAGACGATAAAAGGTTGATAACAGGGAAAACAGTGAGAAGCTCTTCACCGAGAGAGCATGAAGCTCTTTTGGTACTCAAGTCTGCAACATTAACAAAGCTTCTAATGATTTCCAGACAAACGCCAGCACAAACATTAAGCAAAACAGACAGGGTATAGCACGTTAGAGCAGATTATATGACAAGTGAGCAAGATGTAGGCCTTGGGATTCCCCTTGTACCAAAAGCACCTTTGTCTAAATGTGCTAAATCACATTTAAATGATTACTGATAATTCAAATGGCCATTATGAAAGCAGCCTTACGTTAGGCAAAAGAAAATAACTAGGGAAGAGCAAGGAGGCACCAAGATTTTATATTAGACGTAAATGAAATCAAGCCATCACATGATATGACCAGCCAATTTATATTTGAACAAAAATGAAAAGTTTTAGATGTAGATAAAGAACAAAGGAAAAAATTGCTATCAATGAATCAAGTCTGGAGCTAACATCTAAATAATAAGACGACCTTCACATGATATGATCTTCACATGTGTGTTTCGCATACAAATGTGTTTGTATCCTACTGCTCTAGATTTATTGTGTCCCCATGGAAGGATGTAAATGTGTCGAATCGAGCTCAAGCAACTAATTGATCTTAATCTTGATTAATTAATTGAGTTTGAGCTCACAAACTGTCAGAACCAGAAATACAGGTAAATAAATAAATATTAATAGTTTTATCTTATTAAAATGTTATTGAATGTTAGTTAAGATAAGTATTAAAAAAAAAAGAAAAAAAAACTGAAAAGAGGCATTTCAAAGCAGCTCTTGGAGGAGGGCGGTTTGGAAGGGGGCAGTTAGATGCTGGGGCCCACTTTCCAATGGTTGTATAGCAAGGACATCTCCTCCCATGTTGTGTATTCACAGGAGAAAAGGCTGGAGAAGAATAGTTTCGGTAGAGAAGAAGAATACCGCAAGCAAGAAGAGTAAGGAAGAGTGCTGGGTGTGGAATTTTTCTGAAGACCTAAGTTGCAGACTTGTTCGGCCACAAGAATTCGGTGACAGAGGGGTTCGACACAGTGATAGCAAGCCGCAGAAGCAGAAAATTTTGTAACCTTGCGGTCTTGTGTTCCCGGGACTGTAGCAGAATCGCAAAACTGGGAAGGAATCGCAGTTTTACTGTAGCAATAGGCGGAGAGAAGTTCTGTAGCAGAGATCGCAAGTCTCCTGTGGCAAGCAGCGGCTAAGGTTCGGTGGCTTCTCGTGTAACATTGAAGAAGAAAGCAATTGCAGGTAAGAATGATCAGATTTAATGAACTTATTAGAGATCAATAATCAAGATTTTTATGTGATTACTTTAGAATTGTATGATGAAATTTTAGTTAAAGTAATTTGAAAGAACAGTGGTTTTGGTGTAGTAGTTTGGAAAGTAAGAGTTGGAGAAGAATAATTGGTAGAAGAGAAGAATTCTTTGGACTATGCAAAGGAGAGGTTACGAGGTTACGTACAATCGAAGAAGAGTACAAAGTGGAGTTGAAAAGACAAATCTTCAAGGAGGTAAGTAATGCCAAATTAATGAGTAAAGAAAGTTATGTGTTATGATGAATTTATTTTTATTTAAAGTATTTTCTCCCAGCTTTTGAATATGATCCACTGCCTATATCTCTGCTATCATATAAGTTCAAATAAGGTTGGCGCCATCCTTTAAATAATTCTATGTAAAGAATGTTTGAAAGAAGGTAAAGCTTCCTGAAAACTTTAAGCATATTACTTATACACAAGTGGTATAATGAATGATGTTGAAGGTAGATGTGATTGTTAATTATGAAAGAAGGTTGAATATTAAATTAATGTAAAGTCTGGTTATGTATGATGTTAGTCTTACTAATGTAGTTGGGACAAAAGGGTTCCCAATAAAAGAACTACATGGTAAGTGGGGCAAAAGGGACCCCAGAAATTATGGTACCTGCATGGCAGGTGGGGCAAAAGGGACCCCAAAGAGGCAAAAGGGGCCTCTATGAATTCAATGAGCTTCATTGAATGATATTATGAATGTATAGCCAAATCTTTCACAGGAAATTTATATTCAACCAAACTTCAAAACAGTAAAGGAAGTGAACATTTACTTATAATATTTTATGATGTTCCAACATTGTATGTTTTCAAGGTTGTAAATAATTATGTTATATTATTTTAATTGTTAATTAAATTGGCATAACTCGTTGAGTTTCAGTATTTTCTTACTGGCTGTTTTTACAGGAAAAGGGAAAGGAAAAGTGGAGGAAGTTTGATAAGCAAGTTTTTAAGTTGTATGTTAATGTTTGTTATAGTTTTGAAGTTTACTCTTGAGGTTGAGGTTAGTATACAATTTTAATGATATATTACTATGAATTTATTTGGATTTCCGTAGTGACTCTGTATTAGATCTTTGATGAAATTTGGGATTTCTTAGATGCTTCCTTTGTTGTATCAAACTTATGTTATGTGATCTTTTTATATCGATCAAATGAATCGAAGAAAAATGGGATGTTTGGTTTATGGAAAAAAATTTGTTATTGTTACACTCTACAGTACTGTTCTGCTAAGGGGTACTGTGGGGTGTTACACAAACAAACTCAATTCTACAAGTTGGAATCAGCTCATGAGCCGGCCCATTTATTAGGAAAGAGAATGATTTTGATTCAAGTAATTGATCTAATAAAATCACAAAAAAGAATAAGAAATAAAAAGAAATCACTTGACAGAAAGAGAGATAATTTTAAATATTTTGTTAGATGTTGATTCTTATTTCAAATGTAAATTATGTTTTTACTTTAAGAATTTGTTTTAGGCTATTTTACCTTTTTGCCCCCCTTTGAGTTGTTTAGTATAAATAGGAGTGACTTGTATTGTTTGGAAGAGAATAAAAATCAGTTTTGTTTTCTTCTAAAATTGTGAGCTCTCCTCTCTCTCCTTCTCTCCCTCTACTTTTTCCCCCTTCTTTTAAGTTCATACATATTTTACTTGCTTGAGAATCCTCTCCAATCCATCATGGTGCCTCAACCAAATGTTGCCTTGCCTTTGGATCTTGCATGATTTGTTGTTCCCTAAAAACACCAAACCTCCTTCCTTCTCTTCCAACTCTTCAAACCACCCACAATTTGGACACGTGGTAAAAGCACCCGGAAGCAAATATCCACTCCTTGCTAGGCTCGGTATTTGAGGTTTTAAGGGCATTTGAACTTTCATACCCTTTCTCCATGCATGAGGCCTCCCTACTACTCTTTTCTTGGTTTTGATGTTTGTTCTTCAATTTCTAGGTATTGCCCCTTAAAGTGGCCTTCCTTGTGACAAAAGAAGCACCTCACCTTACCTTTAAACTTGGATCTAGCATGGTTCATAGCTTCCCATTTCCTGGGTCTACCTCTCACGACAAGGGCATCAACCGCCCCTTTATGCTTCACCTCAACCCCAACTTTAAATTTCCTTAGAGTTGAGTGTAGCCTTGACTTCATCCATAGCAAGAGTCTCCTTCCCATATAAAAAGGTGTCCACAAAATACTCAAACCTAGAAGGTAATGAGCTAAGTAGAATGATTGCTTGATCTTCATATTCAATCTTCACTCCTATGCTTTTCAAATCTAAGATAATCCGGTTGAATTCATCCAAGTGCTTGTTCAAGGGCTTGGAATTAACCATTAGCAATGTGTATAACTTCTTCTTGAGGTAAAGTCTATTGGCTAGAGAGCTTTTGAGATATAGAGATCCTAATTTTGCCAAAATCTCTATAGTCATTCCTTCATCAGCAACCTCCCTTAGAACTTCATCTTTTAGGCACAAAAAGATTGCATTGTGCCTTATTAAGCACATCCCTACGCAATCATTCTTATATCCCCCCTTCATCCGATTGGGTTGCATCAAGACTTTGATGGGCTAGAAGTGCCCTCATCTTCAACCTCCATATGCTAAAATACTTAAGACATGTGAATTTCTCAATTTCAAGCTTAGCCATGGGCATCTTTCCTTCAAGAATATTGCAACAGCTCTTCAGTCCAGTTGCTGTCCATAGAAAACATCCTAGAAAAGGCTTCTTCCACTAGTTCCAACGATTTTCCTCCACCTGTTGTCCACAAAGAACAGCCTAGAAAGCTTGCACCATTGGTTCCACTGGCTTCTCCTCCACCTGTTGTCCACAAATAACAACCTGGAAAAGCTTCCACCATCGGTTCCACCTACTGTCCAAAAAAATAGCCAAGAAACTCCACCTCTTTGCTAGAATTTCCTTTTCTTGATTTCAAGAAACACCTTCCTCCTTTCCCTTAATCTTTTTTTGACCAAGCTATGATACCGATTATTGGAAAAACCTTGAAGGAAGATCTCCTAAATCCTATCTTGTTGTTTTAATTAAATCCACCACAGATTCTCACCGTCGGTCCCCCTTTGGCGGCTGCACCTCCACCGTCGGTTCCCCTTGCTTCCCTGCCTGGACCGAGAGCCAAGCTCTCTGGCTGCCCACCATCAATTCCACCCTTGCTTCTCTACTTAGACTGAGAGCCAAGCTCTTTGGCTGCCTACCGTCGGTTTCACCCTTGCTTCCTTGCCTGGATCAAGAGCCAAGCTCTTTGGCTGCCTCTATCGAGAGAGAGAAAGAAAGAGAGAGAGAGGGGGGGGACAAAGAGAGGGAGAGAGGGAACTCACGATTTGGAAGAAAATAGGAACTGTTTTTTTTTTTTTCATTTTAATAAAACAATACAAGTTTCTCCTATTTATACTAAACAACCCAAAAGGGAAAAAAGTAAAACACCCTAAAAACAAAGACTTATGTAAAAACAGAATTAACATGTCAAATAAGAACCAACATCTAACACATTTAAGTGTGAGGGATGAAGTCTCAAGGGGTGCAAGGGTTCACTTGATATTCAAAGGTGTGAGAATGAATGGTGTATATACATTGCAAGGCAAAACATTGATTGGCTAGCTTGGTGAGTTCTCAAGTGGATGAGACTATATTATGGCACCAAAGGTTGGGACATATTAGCCAAAAAGGAATGGAGGAGTTGCACAAGCAAGGAGCATTTAGGAGATTGAAGCCTAAGGAGATTGACTTTTGTGAGCATTGTATAGTTGGCAAAGCAAGGAGGCTGAAATTTTCAAACGCAATACATGATTCTAAGGGAACTTTGGATTATGTACATGCTGATTTGTGCGGGCCAACCATGCATGAGTCTCATGGAGGAGCAAGGTACTTTCTTTCTCTAATTGATAATTATTCTACAAAGCTTTGGGTTTTCTTTTTAAAAGAAAAGAATGAAGCCTTGGATAAGTTCAAGGAATGGAAGGTTTTTGTGGAGAATCAAGTAGGGAAGAAGGTTAAAGAGCTTAGAACTGATAATGGATTGGAGTTTTGCTCCAATGAGTTCAAGGATGCAAGGTGCATGGCATAGCAAGACACTTAACTATGAGACACACTCCTCAACAGAATGGGTTGGCCAAAAGATTCAATAGGACCATTTTGGAGAGGGTGAGGTGTATGTTGGACAATGCAATGCTTCTTTAGTCATTTTGGGCAGAGGCAGTGAGCATGGTTGTATTCCTTATCAATAGGTGTCCTTCAACTGCAATTGACTTCAAAACTCCTCAAGAGATGTGGAGTGGACAGCTAGCATGTTACAAGGAGTTCAAGGTAATTGGATGTATAGCATATGCTCACATCAAGCAAGGAAAGCAAGAACCAAGGGCAATCAAATGCATTTTCATAGGCTATTCTGAAAATGTGAAGGACTATAGACTTTGGTGCTTGAAACTAGGATATCCTAGGTATATAATCAGCAGGAATGTCACTTTTAATTAACATGAGATGACTGATCTTGCTCCTAAAAGGGTTATGTCGGTTCCTATGGATGAAACATAAGTTCCTACAACTATTGGAAGGTGTCCAGGGGCTGGTTCTAGTTCAGGACAGCAACATCATGTAGAAATGAAAGTGCTGGACAGCAATCATTAAGTTTTGTTGTGCCAAAAATGAAGAAATCGAGGAGGAATCCATAGATTTGCAAAGGAGGAGTTATAGGTTGGCTAGAGACGGACCTCAGCGTGTAACCAAGGCTAATCAAAGGTATAAATTTGCTGATATGATTTCTTATGCTCTCTTAGCTAATTCTATGTAATGTGATGAACCTACCACATACAAGGAGGCAATGAGGTGTGAGGAGAGAAGTGAATGAAAGCTTTCTATAGAAGAGGAGATGACCTCTTTAAGGAAGAATCACACTTGGGACTAGGTGGAGAAGCTAAGAGAGAAAAAGCTAGTCTCTTGTAGGTGGCTATTCAAAAGAAATGAAGGGGTTGTTGTTGAAGATATGCCTAGGTACAAGGCTAGGCTTGTAGCAAGGGGATTCACTCAACAAAAGGGGATGGCCTATGAAGAAATCTTCTCACCAGTTGTAAAGCACACATCAATTCGTGTGCTCCTTTCTTTGGTTGCCCAAATGGACATGAATCTTTAGTAATTGGATGCCAAAACCGCATTCTTACATGGAAAATTGGAGGAGACTATCTATAAGGAACAACCAGAAGGGCTTGTTGAAATTGGGAAGGAAAGCTTGGTTTGCTTGCTAAGGTGTTCCCTGTACGGATTGAAGCAATCTCCAAGGATGTGGTATCAAAGGTTTAACACCTTCATGCATAATGTTGGCTTCAAAAGGAGTAGACATGATGCTTGTGCCTACTTGAAGGCAGAGGAAGTAAGTAGTACCATTTATTTACTTCTTTATATTGATGGCATGTTGTTGGCTAGCTCAAGCATGAAGGAGATTCAAAGGATGAAGGAATTGCTCAAGGATGAATTCGATATGAAGGATTTTGGGGCTGCTAGAAAAATTCTTGGTATGAAAATTGAGAGGAAAAAGGGGAGTCAAGAGTTAGTGTTATCTTAAGGCTCCTACATTGATAGTGTGGTGAAAAGATACAACATGAAATTATCAAAATCTATTTCTACTTTTTTTGTATCTCATTTCAAGCTTAGCAAGGATCAAAGTACCATGGAGGAAGAAGAAAAGGCATGCATGAGCATGGTTCCTTATCAGATTGCCATGGGAAGCATCATGTATGCTATGGTCTGTTGTAGGCCAGATTTGGCTTATCCTCTTATTAACATTTCAAGATTTTTGGCTGATCCAAGGAAGTCTCATTGGGAGGAAGAAGGGGAGTCAAGAGTTAGTGTTATCTCAAGGCTCCTATATTGATAGTGTGGTGAAAAGATACAACATGAAATTGTCAAAATATATTTCTACTTCTTTTGCATCTCATTTCAAGCTTAGCAAGGATCAAAATCCCAAGGAGGAAGAAGAAAAGGCATACATGAGCACGGTTCTTTATCAAAATGTCATAGGAAGCATCATGTATGCTATGGTTTGCTGTAGACCAGATTTGGCCTATCCTCTTATTATCATTTTAAGGTTTTTGGCTGATCCAGGGAATTCTCATAGGGAGGCAGCAAAAAGGGTGCTTAGGTACCTCAATCGAGCCAAATATTTGGATTTGAAGTTATCAAAATCAGAATTGAATGAAAATGTCCTCTTTGGATATGCTCATTCAGATTTTGCAGGATATAATGACACTAGAAGATCTCTCACCTGTTACATATTCAAGGTATATGGTAATATCATGAGTTGGAAGTGCAAGCTACAACCTGTTGTGGCTTTATCTAGTACTGAAGCCGAGTACATGACTACAGCCGATGCAGTGAAGGAGGCTATTTGGCTCAATGGCTTGTTGACAGAGGTGGTCATCTTATTTTCAAACCAGTGAAGATTCTTTGTGACAATCAAAGTGTTGTGTTCTTATCTAAGAACCCCATATTTCATGAAAGGACTAAACACATAGATATCAAGTTTTACTTTCTCAAAGAAACTGTGTCTAATGGTGTGATGGAGATTGTGAAGGTATCTACAGAAGATAATGCATCTGATGTATTGACCAATGCTCTTCCAAATCATATGTTTCAGCATTGCTTAAACTTGTTAGATTGGTAAAGGAGAAATCTTAGCATTGGATGTTTATAACATTTCAAATCAAGAGCAAAGGTGGAGATTGTTAGATGTTGATTCTTATTTGAAATGTTAATTCTATTTTTTACTTTAGGTTTTTGTTTTAGGCTATTTACATTTTTGCCCATTTGGGTTGTTTAGTATAAATAGGAGTGACTTCTATTATTTGGAAGAGAAAAAAAAATCAGTCCTCTCTCCTTCTCTCTCTCTCTACTTTCCCACCCTTCTCTCACTCGATGGAAGTAGCAGAGAGTTGTTGGCTCTCGGTCCAGGCAGGGAAGAAAGCCAGTGGTGGAGGTGCAGCTGCCAAGGGGGGCCAACAAGCAAGGAGAAGAAGGTGCGGTTGCTGGAAGGAGGAGGACCGGTTGTGGTGGATTTAATTCAAAAACAACAAGGTAGAAATTCAAGATCTCTTCCTTCAAGGTTTTTCAACATATTTCAAACAATTTTGTAACTAAACTCCTAAATTTTAGTATATTTTAGGTGTATTTTGAATTAATATTTTTTGGACGAGTCAACTTACAAGCTAACAAGTTGGCTCAAGGTTAACTCAAAATTAGCTCATTGGCTAATCGAGCTCAGCATATCAGCCATTTTTGTGACCGAGACAAAGCCAGCTCAAGATTTGTCATTACTCAGTTACACCCCTATATCCATGTACCCCTATTATGTCTATGTTTCATAGTTTAGCCGGTGTTGATGCTTCAAGAGCTCAACAATTATACTTTGGATGAAATCAAAAGGCAACAGCTAAACCAGATATATCATGCTCAAATTCAATAAACCAAACAGTTTGCATTGCTCTCAGACTTGTAAGCAATAGATCTACCCTTATAGATTGCCTGAAATACAGCTCTATATTGTTTGCAACAAAACTTAGTCTAGTGGTATGTAAACAACTAAAAACTAAAGCATCTAACCATAAGCTAAAAACTCTGGCTTTCCGGTCTATAATTTTCTTCGTTTCCAGATCTCGCAGACATGGTAGAACCACTTCAACTTTCAACATTCAACATTCAAAATGGTCCCTTCATTAAATCTACAAAAACGCGCATAAATTACACTGAGAAGTTCCACATTGGTCACCCACTTCACACAATGGTAACACTTTCAGCGCCTGAAAATTAAATGGGAAGACAATTTATGTATTCATAATTACAAAAAGTGATACTTTGGTCCCTAAGCCAAAGGCCTAAGCATGATGATCACTGAAAGTTGAAGAACAAAGTGGGCTCCAACTTTTCATTTCAGCCTTATTCTTTATGGAAAACATGTACTATTATCTCATTTGCACAACCAATACAGCTTCTTTTACTCAAAAGGGAACCTCATACTTCTTTGTGTATTTTCTATTTGCAAGGAAATATCAAGGAAAAAAATTTGTTACTCAACCTGGCTGGTGTGTGCTTCGAAAATTGGCACGCTAACCTCTCCACATTATAGGAGAGTTTTAACAGATATGTTCTAGGGCAAAATTTTAGAAGGTAAATTATACTGAAGATAAGACATTACACATAAATTTCTCCCTCATTTCACAAGAACTTTAAAATCACCGTTCAAGCTTTTTTTAGACAGAAATCCCCTATAATTATTTATCCATCCTGGTGATCGGAGAGAACTTTGATTAAGGCTAATCATTCGATAGGCACTAAGTACCTAACGTATAGTTACAGCTGATTTAGAATGTAGTGTTCGAAATATACTACCTTGCACTTAAAGCAAATGGTAGGAGGTCTCAAGCCCTAGATAAGAATATTGAAGAGTTGCATTAGTAGTAGACAACTAGTATAAAACTTGTCGAATAATTAAGATATGAATCATTTAATACATTATGTTAATGCTAAAATGATATTCAAAATGCTATAGATGGGGATATTGTTAGTAGAATTAAAGTTGGATGGTTGAAGTGGAGGAATGCATCAGTCTTGTTCTGTGGAGGAATGCATCAGACTCTAGTGGCAGATAAGATTAGAGAGAGTCACCTTAGATGGTTTGGTCACATAAAACGTCGGCTTTCTGATGATCGAGTTAGAAGAATAGATGTATTAGATTTGGCCTATCTTAAGAAAGGTAAAGATAGACCTAAAAAATCTTGAAGAGAAAATATTAGAAATGATATTTTTTTATTAGATTTAAATGAGAATTTAACCTTTAACAAAACACAATGGAGAAAAAGGATTCATGTAGCTTAGATCCCACATAGTGAAATAAAGGCTTGATGTAGTTGTTCTTCTTCTTCTTCTTATGCACTTAAAGCAAATGGTAGGGAAAAAAATGACGAATCCGATCAAAATCTCATGGTTTCATTGTCTCAGATTATTGTAATCTTTAATCTACTTAGTCAAAGGATATAGTAGACCCAACTTAATTGCAGGATCCTTGTCGGCAACCAGGGTTGCTTCAACCAAGGTAGCCGTATAAACTACAAGTGAATGTTTATTCAAGTCGACCTTAGCTAACATAGGGTTTTGTGCCCTATCAAGTATACCTTATGATTCATTACTCAAGGTTTTAGCCATTAGAGAACATACAGGCTCTAGCATTGACTGTAATTTATTAGTGCATAACTGTGACAAAACCACCCAATCAAAGGGATTCGGGCATAACTATTTATCTATTGTATCATTTTGTGACAAAACCACTAGTTAGAGAACATGTGTCACATCCTTACTAATGCGAGATAATTTAAAAAGAAATCTTAGCAATGTTTTCAATTATACATTGACTCTTTATACTAAAATTATTCTTAAATTTATCAACAAATGGTTGTGAATTGTAGATAGATTTTTGCTTTAAATTATAGGAGATAAATTACACTTTAAGTATTTTGAATTTTGATGGATGCTAAATTTTGAATTTATTGGAATTTAACCTCAAATAATTAATTTTTTGGAATTTCAGTGTATTTTTTAAAATCATCAAGTCCACTTCAGGTTAAGATTTTCTACCAATGCGTCCATCATAAGAGATTTAAATAATTTTATTATGTTATCTAACCTTGTCAACTTTATTTACTGGCTGACAAAGGATAAGGCTCAACTATTAATTTTGTGACATATTATACGAACGATAATTTTAAAGTTTGAATTTTTGTAATGAATTTCTTTGAAAAGTCATTACATGCCTAATGTAAACACAAAACTATATATCTTCATGGATTTAACAGTGATAAATTCATTCATCAATTCAAGTCCTATCAACTCCAATCATTCAAAGAAATAAACTGAACTTGAACTTTGAGTTCACTTTTAACTCGCACAGCATTATTACAACTTGCGTTTAAGAATTCGATGTACCAGTCTGAGCACATGCAGCTATTCAATTCGAATGAGTTTTCTGTTTAGCTCGCTTTTAGCCTCACACAGCATTTTCAAATTTTGATATTTATGTGTTTTGTGTGGTTGGTGGAGCACATAAGGGGAATTTAAATTTCATTTTAAATGACATGCAAGCTTTTAAATATATTTGTATGATGCACTTTCACGTCATTGCACCCTTTTGAGGTTATACATGCTTCTCGAGGTAGTGTGCTTAAATCTAAGAATAACTTCTTTTTATACGTGAGCATTTGTTGTTAAAATGCTAGCAAAGTCTCATTTTGTTTAAATTTTAAAAGAAGTTGCCTTCTACCTTCTGTCCACTTGCATGTTTGTTCTGTGGCTCTACTGGCTAAAGGCAAGTTAGATTCTCTTAACTTTCAATGCGTCCATCATAAGTGAGCAGGATCAATGTGACATCTTTTTCTTTCATAAATTGAGAGTATATTCAGTTCATTTTCATTTCAAGTTTAGTTTGTCGAGTAGGTTCTTAGGGTTTGCAATTATTTACGTGTTGACAGGGAAGTTCAGTACTTGCAAGCAAACTTTTCAAGTTTGGTATAAGTTCTCTGTAAATTCAATTTTATTTCATGCCATATCATATTTTTGCAAATTTTATTTGATTGCATTTTATTTAAAAATATCATTCTAAATTTGATTCCATGTTTTTCCACTCAATCTGAAATTTCAACAACCTCCTATTGTATTTCTCATGTAAGAGGCATCATTGGAGGTGCTAGGTCTGCGCATCATGTCAAAAAAGGTGTGTATAATCAGTGTTGTGCGGCAACGTGTAATGGGCTTACCTGCCGCATCGTGAGCATTGCGTATGAGCCCCCCTACGACGCAAAAAAAGCATGTACAGGTTTCGATCACCGTGCCACATCGCCAATGGGATTTTAGAGGGTTTTTTTAGTTTGCAAGGTTATACCTTTGGGCGCAAGATGTGTCAATAGCAAAGACAGCGGCGAGAACTTTTGCGGCGAGGTGATGAAAACACAAAAAATCTCTTTTTTTTTTATTTTCTCTTTTTGTCACTCTTTCTTTTTATTTTCTAGCTTTTTTGTAATATTTATAATAAATATGTATATAGAGAGAGAAAAAGTGCAAAAGTGGAGAGAGAATAGGAAGGAGAAAGAAAGAGTGAGAGTGAAAGAGAGAGGTAAAGTGTTAGAGAGAATAGAGAGAAAGAGAGGGAGAGAGGAACTAAGAGGAAAAGAGATCGCTATTATTTTTTAGTAAAAGTGAGGGAGGAGAGATGGTGTATAGGAAAAGAGAGTTGAGATAGTTGAAGAGACGGGAAGCTTTAAGTACATGCGACAACAGCTGGCCAGGGGGTGAGAAAGTGAAGGTGGCATGTGGTTTGTTAGTGTCTAGGGTCAAGTTGCAGCCAAGTGTGAACAAGGAAGAGGTGAGGTTGATGGTGAGCAAGGAAAGAGAGGGAGGTTGTCAAAAGTTTTGCCCGATACAGGTGAAGACTGGATGCTATAGGAAAGAAGGCTGGTGGTTTGGGCTAGGGCATGATGGTGGCGGTTGTTATAGGAAGGAAGGCCAGCATGTTGGGCTAGGGCACAGTGGTGATGAGCTAAGGCTAAGGGGTGCGACGGCATCGGCTGGAGGGGCAGTGATGTGCAGTCGGGCTACCAAGAGGAGAGTGTGAATAGGGAGTTGTAGTGAAAAGAAAAAAAGGGGCAAGTGTGCATGAGAATGATAGGGAGTTGCAGTTGCTAGTGTTTGCCCGAAGGAGAGGAGAAGAGGGTGCGGGACTTGCTGGAACTAACACAGGTTCGTGCGACCGTGAGTATTTAGATTTAGGTTACTATTTTTTTTTTCAATTGGAAACGAAGTGGATGGGACAGGGCACAAGAAAAACAGGATAAGGCAGTAGTTTTAACAGATCAATACGGACTAGAAAGGATAGGATTTGATATATGTATTCATGTATGTATGTATGTATATATGTATGTGTGTGTATATAATAATAATCAATAAAACAAAAAAAATTGTATTTTACCCCTCATGCAATTCCTCGTTCCTGGTGCATCATGATTTGCAGTCGTCGGCTCACATAATTTATGTTTTGATTCAGACGACAACCCATTTAATATGGGTGTCATTTTCGGTTAACTTCAATGTTTCAAATGTGTCATCGAACTCCATTTCGTAAACAAATTATGTTTGGGTAACTTCAAGCAACATTGCATCCATTGACCATTATTTTTATCATGTTAGCTCAAATTGATTATGAGAGATCCCTCTTGGGTACATTAGACGTCTTGAATGAGCCGGCACAATCCATTTTGCAAATGAACGATGTTTAAGTTGTTTAGCACAATGTTGAGGTATTTCAAACATGCCACATGCGATATTGCGTTTGTTGGTCGCTGTCAAGGCATTTTGTGCCTGTTGCATGCGATGCCGTGTTTAGTTGACTGTTGTCAAGGCATTTTGTGTTTGCTATGCATGACATTGTGTTAGTCAATCCCTATCAAGGCTTTGGGACTTGTTATGCATGCAACATCACATCAGTCAAATATTGTTCTCATCTCACGCACTTGTATTAATTCTGGTATATATATGGACTCCATTGTCTAAAAAGGTGTTTGAGGCATTGATAGGAAACACTTGTAGATCTCAAGTATTTCCTATCAATCTTCGGAAAACAGTGAGAATTCTCCACAAAAATCCATGCAAAACCACGAAAATAGTAGATAATTTATATTATTTGATAAAAGGGAAATGGAAATACCAAGATACAATTGATCCTCTATTCGAGAGGAGGATCTATCTCTCCCAAATCTCTAGACGCCACTAGAGCCCAAAACTTAAACCTAAGAGATCTCAAATTTCATCAAATTCAAGATGCCCTAACCCTAGGAAAACAAACTATTTAATGCATACAATCCAAAAGGAAATATCTAAACAGTCCCTACATTCAAATTTCCCTCCTAATTCTCTCAAAAAAACCTTCCAAAATAGCTCCCTTGGATCTCGCGGCGTCTGCAGCTCGTACAGGTGGTGGAACCTCCACCTCTGTTTTGCCCGTAAGCCGGCCCCGCATGGACCGATTGGACCGGTCCAGTGGACCGGTCTAAAAATACTCCCCACCCAAAGATCCACCTTATCCTTAAGGTGGGAAGAAGACACCCTCCTCCATTCCCTCATCATCACAAACAGTGAGAATGTGAAGAGTTCGGTCCTTACATCTGTGCCCCGGTGTATACCTCTCTTCATATCTAAAACAAAGCCCTTTTGCTCTCTTCTCCTGTAGCTCTGTTTCTGTGAGCTTCTTGAAGTTGTCTCCTGGTCTTCTAATGACAGTCTTCTCCTTCGGGATCTCCCGAAGGTTACTCGGTGTCGGCTCCATGGATGCCAAAATGGTGGTGGTCGTCCTGTACATGCCTCCTGATCTGCTGTCGTCCATCCCTTTCTCCAAGTGCCTCTGATCCTCCACTAACTGAGCTATCTCCATAGCCTCTCCCAAGTCACGAGGCCTCATCACTCTAACTGCCGCTCGAATCCCTGGTATCAATCCCTTCATGAAGTTCCCCTCTAGCACGGTCTCAGAAAGGCGGTCCAATCAGCTAGCAAGGTACTCAAACCTCTCCTGGAACTCTATCACTGAACCATCTTGTGTTAAGGCGAAGAACTGCTCGTAGAAATCTCCTCCCCTACCGGTTCGAAACATTCTACCAAACAATTCTTGAACTCCCTCCAACTCCGCATGGGTCATCGCATATCCCTCTATTGGTACCAAGTCAAAGCCTTTCCTTCCAAACATAGGGCTGCTGCTGTCAGTCTCTCCTCCGTCAACCCATTGACAGCGAAATATCTTTCAACTTTGTAAATTCACCCGTGCGCATCCTCCCCCTCAAAGATTAGCGTCTTCAGTTTTCTCACCCTCAGATCGCCTTCGTTCCCTCTGTTCCCTCCATAATTTCTCATTCCCCAAGGGGATGGTTCTCCCTAAGTGTCCCAGTCATTTCTTCTACGCTTATACCCAAACCTTTCATCAACTTCCCACCTTCTCCTTTCAAATTCAACACCCCTTGAATCATGATAAACACCTCTCCTTTCAAATTCAGCCCCCCTTCGGTCATAATTTCTTCTTTCCCAATCAAAATCCGCCCCTTTCCTCTCAAATTCAGCACCCCTTTGCTCTTGGCCTACCTCCTCACGCCTCTTCCCATACCCTCTACCCGGCTCTTCCTTAGGAATAGGCTCTAGGGAAGGTATTCTCTCTTCTCTCTTTCGAGTCTACATCTCCTGATCTTCCCTTTGACTTATTGTCTTAGAGTTTTCTCCACTTTCCTGGCTATTGGTGACTTCCCTCACCTCCGACGATATTTTTTTAGTTTTGGCCCTCGAGCACTTTCTTCAACATCTCCCCCAGGATGAAAAAATTTGAACCGATCTTATCATGGATGATCAAAATTTCTTTCTTTAAATCTGAAACTTGAGTTTGTAAATCTGAAATTTCAAAGTTTATTTGTCCGATCTCCCCTTCGAGGCGTTCCTCCAATGCATCCACTTTCTTAGCCTCCATCGATACCCGGATTTTTGTTTGACTAAAAATTTGAATTTTGATTCCAAAAAACAACAAACCCCTCTTCCTGTGGCCAAAAAACAGCCGTTGAAATTCAAAGAAATAGCCCCCAAAAGGTCCCAAAATTTGCTCCAATACCAATTGGATAGGAAACACTTGTAGATCTCAAGTATTTCCTATCAATCTTCGAAAAACAGCGAGAATTCTCCACAAAAATCCACACAAAACCATGAAAATAGTAGATAATTTATATTATTTAATAAAAGGGAAACGAAAAATACCAAGATATAATTGATCCTCTATTCGAGAGGAGGATCTATCTCCCCCAAATCTCTAGATGCCGCTAGAGCCTAAAACCTAAACCTAAGAGATCTCAAATTTTAGCCAAATTCAAGATGCCCTAACCCTAGGAAAACAAACTATTTAATGCATACAATCCAAAAGGAAATCTCTAAATAGTCCCTACATTCAAATTTCCCTCCTAATTCTCTTAAAAAAACCTTCAAAAATAGCTCCCTTGGATCTCGCGGCGTCTGCGGCTCGTACAGAAGACAGGACGTCTGCCTCTGTTTCGCCCATAAGCCGGTCCTGCATGGACCGGTTTAACAGGCATACCCCTTGAGGCGCACCTCGATTCAATGCAAAGGTAAAGATTTTCTTCCCTTTCGAGCGCTGCTTCAGCTTCTCTTACTTCGTGTGAAGTAGAGTTCTGAAAAAGTCGATCCGATAGGAGCCCACAGTGAAGTAACAATCTATCTTCCCGTTCAACCGCTGCTTCAACTTCACCTGCTTCAAGTGAAGTAGAGCTTTGAAAGAGATCATCCTATTGGAGCTCACAACAAAGTTAACAATCATTCTTCCTATTAAGTCGTTGCTATTTGTAATAGGACAATATTGCATTTTGGTTGAAAGTTACTCATTAAAAATATATTCCTAAGGTCATAGAAAGTTATTTGTCATTATACTTCTAAGGTGTTACTTTTAAATCCCTTGAAATTATTATCTCCAGCCTTTTGCCATGTCCATAAATTGCTAGTTTCCATAGAGATTGTTGGATTTTGGATCTTAGATATTTGTATAACGCAACTAAAATATTGCCATCTTTGAGATAAGAAACCACGTGTTGGCTTTTTACACATAAGTTGGAAACTCAAGCTGTACAAGAATCTCATTAATTGTAATAAAAGTTACTATTTCTTGACCGATTAGCATGCAACAAAACACAAAAGAAACCATTGATTGTCACAATAGATCATTGTCAACCTTCTAGCAATTTGACAATTGGATAGTTATTTTATATACAAAATGCATAGGTTTAAAAGCTCGGTGATGTTGTGAGTGTGATGATTTATTTGTTCCTGTTGAAATTTACTTCGAAAAGATTTTTATATGCATGGCTCTATTTTATATGAATTAGTGTAAAGTTTTCATGTGCTCAATTTTTTTCAATTAATAAATATCTTGATGCTTCAGCTTTTGTGAAGATGTGTAACTATTGCTTCAAATGTTGGATGAGGTTGTTGAGAAAGTAGTGCAAGTGCCAATAAAACTACTGGGAGATTTTTAATGGAGAAGAGAAAACATCTCTATTAGACTCCATATGCTGCAAACTACATTGATTTGATGCTTGAGAGATTGAGAAAGTTTTCACAATATAAATGTCTTGTTGAAGGCAAAAATTATCAATAAGTTTATTTATAATCACTCTTGGTGCTCAGTTTAATGAGAAAGTTTACTGATAAATAATTATTCGGCTTGTTATTGCTAGATTTATAACTGCTTGATTGTGCAAAGATTTAAGAAGTTAAGGCAACCCTTAAAGGCTATGTTTGCTTCTAAAGAATGGGATAGAAGTTTATGGGTCAAAAAACAAAAAGAAAAACAAGTGAAGAAGATTATTATAAAAGATGATTATTTTTGGTGTAGTATAAATTATATTTTGAAGACTATAGAACTTTTAAATAAAAAATACTAAGAATAGTTTATGGTGAGAAGACCCAGCAATGAGATATATTTATAAAGCTATGAATAAGACTAAAGGAAAAACCAAGAGATTTGGGAGGTCAAGAAAGTGCCTACAATGAAATTTAAGAAATCATAGATGAAAAGTGGGATCACCAATTACACCAACACCTCTACACTGCTGCCTATCATTTGAACCCTCAATTTTATTATGATAAGAACTATCATGTAGATAAAGAGGTAAGAAATAATTTATATACATGCATGAATAGACTTGTTCTTGAAGGTGACCTTAAGACAAATAATCAGCTTGAGGGACTTGATTGAGGTTATAAAAATTGTAGGGACAAAAATGAAACTAGAATCAAATTACTTCAATGATATTTGTTTTATGAAGTAACAATCCCTAGAATCCAATTCACTTGTAAGAAAATATAGCAAATTTGCTCTCGTCCCTTGAAACCTTATCCATTTATGAAATAAATTTGACTTTTTCTGTTGTTCTCTGCCCACACTTCTAATAATATAAGCACATGCAATAAATGATGGCACTTCAAAAAACCCGACTGAAGAGAAAAAAAAAAGCAATATACCTTCAAATTACTCCTATAATAAGAAAGTACAAACTAAAAAAGTGCATCCCAATGATATTTCTTAGAATTCTAAGTTGCGAAAATAATGGCAATGTACTTATAATGGTAAATTTCAATGAATATTCGATAAATAAGCACATCAAATGCAAGTCCTATATAATGAGTAGTGCAATTATTTCATGTAGAAACCTCATCAGAGCATCTCCAACATAACTATTATAAATACACAAGCATTAAAACAGATCATTGAAGTACCACAGATTCGAATGTACAACCAACCTTCTGTTTTCCATTCCATTAGAAGTATTAGAAGCTTTAGAACAGAGAGTTGATCATGTTCAAACTCCACTTGGGCGAGGATTACAGAAGCAGAGACAACTATATTCACAAATTCAAAAGCATAGCACAGTCCAAGCTCCTTTTGGGCCACCAGCAAATGCCTTGAGATCTCAATAACAGGCTCAACTTGTACCAGAGGTTTTCTATGGAAGGAAGCGCAAATCGATAGAAGCATACACAAAACCTCTACACTACACCTTTGGGCATCAGTTGCCACATCCTAGAAGAAGCAAATAATAATAAAATAAGTAAATGCATGAAAATAAAAAAATTTGTAGCCGCTTCAAGAACACAAGTGAATAGCTTATTTAAAAGTAATAAAAATAACCAACATCCAAGGCATGAACCTCCCATTAATATAAGGTCTGGGGAGGGATTGATGTCCAACAATTTAACCTTTCTTTGACATAAAGACTATTGTAAAGAATTAAACACATGACCTTCAAGTCATAATATTTTGATTCCAAGAGCCTAAGTGACTCGTGTGTGGCCTACTATTGATTTGATAATAACCTTTATTGATGGGCTTCCAAACAAAGCAACAACTAAAGAGAACACTTTAGATAAAAGGAACACGACTCAATTCACACCAAGTAAACAACCACCAACAAACAAGTTTGAAGCAAGAAGCATAAAAGAAAACTTAGAAAGAAAAACTAATATATAAAGAAACTAAAGAAAGCAAATATATTTAAAACTAAAACAAATCCCCTCAGAACAACTAACTAGTGGTCATCTCACATGTACGATACGAATAGAAACCACTGCAAATTTGGCTCAAACTCCTTATGAACGCCTCCGGCAAATACTAACAAACCAGCCCCAACAACACCACTTTCACTTTGGCAGAGAAAAAAGATACAATGGATGGCAACTTGTGGAGAGAAGAAATAGGTAGAAGCCTTAGAAGAAGAAATAGGTGGAGAAGAAGCTCTCAAGCTTTAAGAAGAAAAACACTCAGGTTTTTAGACACTTTTATCAATCTTCAACAACTCCCAATCAGCAGAAATCTGCTCACTTAAATAGGAAAGAAGCAGCCCAAAAGGCACCCCATCAGCCGCCCAAACAGCCAACCAAAAAACAAAAAAATCCTTTGGGAAAAAGGCATAGCAGGAACCGAACAACCAAGACGAGATCCCAAGCAACAAAAGGCACGGCTGAACCAAACAGACAGAGGAGCGGAACAGCCAGGAGGCCCACGCCAGGATCCCAACAGGCACAAAACAAAAGGCCAAATTCCCAATCAGCTACAGCACTCAAAACACCAAGCAGCCGATGGCTAATGGGCCAAGCTCAAGATGAAATCAGCCCACATCAAATACCTAATGAACCAAGGATGCTAGCAAACCAAAGGTGGACATGACCCAAGAGCACACTAACCTAATCATGATCATCGATTGCCTTCCATCATTGGGGAAACATAAAATAAAAACATAAAACATAAAATTCACATTACAATAGAGATCAAATAAAAATAAAATGAACATGACATATAGTATTGATTGCATCATTTATAAGGTGTAATCTAATGGTTTGCTAAATGTTTCCCTTCAAAGTATTCATATTCTAGCAATCACCAAAATGAAGAGTATCTTGCACTAAGCCAACTTTGTCACGCCCCATTTTCACCACTCTTCCAGAAAATCATACTGCATCACAAATGCATACAATTTGGACAGGCACAATTCTCTCTACAACTATCCGAATTTATTTCATCATGGTCAAATGAAAGAAAATAGTATGGTTGTGTCATCTAAAATTTCAGGACATGACATTGAGCTTCATGAATTAGATATTAATTTAATACATGAGTTAAAAGTTAATGCATCGAAAATTAAATCAGGAACAATGTATGAACATGAAACTAACAACAGCAGCAACATCAAACCTTTATCCCATTATGTGGGGACGGCTGCATCAATTTTTTTTCTCCATTGTGTACTATTAAGAGTCAAATTCTCATTTAAATCTAATAAAAAATAAAATTTTTAATATTTTCTAACCAAGTCATTTTTGGCCTATCTCAACATTTCTTAACATAGGCTAAATCTAATACATCTACTCTCCTAACAGGTCATCAGAAGACCGACATTTTATGCGGCAAAATCATCTAAGGCGACTCTTTCTAATCTTATCTCCATTGGAGCTACTCCAATCTTTTCACGTATATACTCGTTTTGCATTCTTTCTATAAGAGTGAAGCCACTCATCCACCTAAGCATCATCATCTCTTCAACGCACAACTTAATTTCATGCTTCTCTTTTAATGGCCAACATTCTACGCCATAAAGCATTGTAAGTCTCACCATCATCTTATAGAATTTTTCCTTAAGTTTGAGGGGTACTTTTCAATCACACAACAAGCCCGATGCATACCTCTAATTCAACCATCCAACTTGAATTCTTCTAACAATAACCCCATCTATTTCACCATTAGTTTGAACAATAGACCCAAGATATCTAAAACGTGTACTCTTATTAATGAATTGATCGTCCAAAGTCATAATCCCCCCACTAGATCTATTACTACTAAAATTACATTCCATATATTCAATTTAAATATGCTCAAACGAAAACCTTTAGACTCTAAGGTTAACCTCCATAATTCAAGCTTACCTTCAACTCTCTCTCTAGTCTTATCAACAAGAAGAATATCATCAGCAAAAAGCATACACTGTGGTACTTCCTCTTGCAAATCTCTAGTAAGAACATCCATGACTAAAAAAAAAGATATGGTCTTAAAACTGATCCTTGATGTAATCCAACTAAAATAGGAAAATACTTGGTCAAACCACCTTGTATTTGAATACAAGTAATAGCTCCTGCATACATATCCTTAATGACTTGAATATAAGCATTATTAACCCATTTCACTCCTAGAACTCTCCATAGTACTTCTCTTGAAACATTTTTATATGCTTTCTCCAAATCAATAAATATCATATGTAGATCCTTCTTATTCTCTCTATACTTCTCCATCAAACCTCTCAATAAATCTATAGCTTACATTGTACACCTACCCGGCATGAATCCAGATTGATTTTGAGAAACATTAGTATTACGACATAACCCATGCTCAATAACTCTTTCCCATAGTTTTAAAGTATAACATATTAACTTAATTCATCTATAATTCGCACACTCTTATGCATTACCTTTATTCTTAAAAATAGGAATCAGAGTACTTCTTTTACACTCATCTAGGATCTTTTTAGTCTTCAAAATAGCATTGAAAAGTTTCGCATCCAAGAAATTCCTTCCTCCTATGCTTTTTCATACCTTTATTGGAATATCATCAGATCCAAATGTTTTTCCACACTTATTTTCTTTAAAGCCTCTCTAATTTCGATTTTACTAATAAGCCGATAAAAGCAAAAATCTTTATTTTTATTTAGGGTGCTAAAGTTACTAAAATCAAACGTATTCTCATAATCTTCATTGAAAAATTTATCAAAATATCTCATTCACCTTTATTGAATATCCTCTTCTAATAAAAGCACTTTTTGATCTTCATCCTTAATACATTTCACTTGAACTAAATATTGCTTCTCCTACATTTTGCTTGGTTAACTTATACATATATCTTTCGTCCCCCTTAGTATATAATCTATTATATAAATCATTAAAAGCTAATTTATTTGCATCATATATTGATTTCTTAGACTTCTTACAAACCTTCTTTATATCTTCCCAATATTTTAAGCATCTACACCTAAACCAGTTTTTATAATAAAACTTCTTATTTTTTATCTTTTCTTGCATATTTTGATTACACCACCAACTATTTTTACTATTAGAAGATTTTCCTTTTGATACTCCAATCACATCTTTTGCAATATTCTTAATATCACGAGCTACATTTCCCCAGATAATATTAGCATCCTCAAGCAAAGTAAAAATTTTAAGATTTTGAATCTGACTCTCAAAAAAAACTTTTTTAGTATTCTTTAAATGCCCCCATATAATCCTAGAATAATATTTTACTTTATTTTGTATATTTTGTCCCTTCATTTTAAACTCCAAAACTAATAAGCGATACTGAGTACATAAATTTTCACACATAATAACTTTACAATTTTTGAAATATAAATGATCTATTTTTCTTATAAGAAAATAATTAATCTAAGTTTACAATATCCATTCTTATAAGTGATGGCATGCTTCTCTCTTTTCTTCATGGTTTAAAATTATGCAATATGAGGCTTGCCTTAAGGCTCGCCTCAGCGCAATTCTAGTAAAAAATGCCTTAAGGCCAACACCTCGAGCTTTTTTTATGAGGCTTACGCCTCGTTGGCATGAGGCATACGCCTCACTCTATTTATGTTTTTTTTTATTTAAAACTTACATAAATCCTATACAAAAGCCCCAAAATAATCATGCCTTCTTGCATCTCCAAGCCCAAGCAACTTCCTCTAAACTGCCTTGACCTCCAGCCCACCGCCTTCATCGTATCCACCACCGTCGTAGCCACCTCAGGGGATCACTATAAAGCCACACTCCGCCACCATCTCCTCTTAAAATTATGGAATATTATCTTTATGTTGATGACAAACATTTATAAAAGATGAAGATAACAAAAATAAATAGAGTAGATTGAGAGGTATTGGATCCTATAGGATGAGGTAGGGAAGAGACCAATTTATTATGATAGTGACTCAAATAAATATCCCCTTACTAATGATAATATATATGATTTTAGTTGTTCTCAATTATTTCAGCTTTCTTTAGGAATTAAACGTCGATGAGTACGCAACTGAGAAAGAAAAAATTTAGAGTTGAACTTGATGTTATATGATATTTTTATACAATTTATATATTTTATGCTGTTTTGTTCCTGTAATATTTGGATTTCAATTCTATTTCACGTAATTTATCACTTAACACTATACATCTTATACAGTTTTTTGTTTCATTTATATGTAAATTTGTTACTTTATAATTCAATAGAAAGTTAATATGTCATCCTTTAATATATTATTTGGATATTATATAAAAAATCACATTTAACATTTATTTTGACTTAACGCAATTTTTTAAATTTTGAGGCTTATGTCTCAAAAGACCTTGAGGCTTACACCTCGCCTCACAAACGAAAAATGTCTCAATACTCAATTGCACATATTTAAACCTTACTTGATGCAGGCAACGAGATTAGGAAAGAGCCAAGAGAGGAGAATACCAAAACTAGTAGAACATGACTCGATTCAACGTTTAGAACACCAATATATCCATTTAAATCTCCTCCAATATAAACTCTTCTTTCAAGAGGATCTTTTGTATTAATTCTTCTAAATTATTCTAAAATTTTAATTTTGAATATATATCCAAACCTACTTGAGAAGCATAAGCACTTATAATATTAATAATATTAGCATCAACAATAATCTTTAAAACTATAATTTGTATATTCAATGTTATTAATTTTTACAACATTATCCTTGCACTTATCTATAATCATACTTACACCATTTCTAGTATGACTCATACTTGAATATCATAGTTTAAAACGTAAACTATCAATCTCCTTAGCCTTCTCTCTAGCCCATTGAGTTTTCTGAATACATAGAATATTTATCTTCCTATGAATCATAATATATATTAATTTTATTAATTTTACTGTAAGAGAACCTATATTCGAAGTTCCTATCAAAATTTTAATTTCATGGCCTAGTTTTTTTGCCCACATCTGTCCATGTAGCAGGAACCCAAGCTTATTTAACACTACAACCAAGCGCTAGTGTAGTGGCCCTTGCACACTTTTGTTGTATTCAGGTCATACAGCACATCACTTCCAGGGTACGCCTTACCATTAAGACAATGTATTGAAAAATTCATGTCATAATTATTCGACAAGTTTTATGCAGGTTGTCAACTACCTAACGCAACCCTCCATTTTTCTCATACAGTACTTAAAACCTTACAACGGCAATGTTTGAACATGTAACTGACATTAATTATTTATTTTCATCTTTTTATTTAATCTTAATAATGATAACTTTAGAAATATCATATCATATTTATAGGACCTCCTTGTGTAAACTTCCCCCTAATAAAGGTTGTGATAATCAGTTCTCCATTATCAAGGGTTAGAAATTTTCTTTTAATTATCTTGATAAAGGTTTAAACTAAGCAACTCTCCAATATCACGAATCAAGAATTCCTCTTCATTTATCTTTTCCTGATAAAAGTTGGACTAACAACTCCCCAATATCAATAATCATGTCTTTTAATGCATGTCATCAAAATTGGCCCGCCTAACTCATATGAGACGGCCTTTCATAGCATCGTTAAATTCATTCTCATTATTTTAATATTTTCCATTTCTTAGCATTAGCACAAAAGTTTACTCATTTTTTCATAATGATGTACATTGATGCACATTAAATTATCATTTTATGCCTCATACAACAATACTATGTGGGTCTGGTATATAAATCCTTTTTCTCTATTGTGTTATGTTAAGAGTCAAATTCTCATCTAAATATAATAAAGGGTCATTTCTAAGATTTTCAAACTAAGTCTTTGTAGATCTATCTCTACCTTTCTTAACATAAGTCAAATCTAATACATCTGCTTTCCTGACCGAGTCATCTGAAGGTCGCCATTTTATGTGACCAAACCATCTAAGGCGACTTTCTAATCTTATCTTCCACTGGAGCTACTCCAACCTTTTCACATATATGCTCATTTTGTATCATGTCTCTAAGAGTAAAGCCACTCATCCATCTGAGCATCCTCATCTCTGCAACACTTAACATTTTATGCCCCACATTATTAAAAAAACTTATGATTGAAATGAATAAGGATTAATTTGAAAATAATTAAATCCATGATCATAACTATGCAGAATATACATGAAGCTTGTGTGATGTTTTTAGATTTCTTTAAAATGTTTATCATAAATATATATATATATATATATATATATATATATATATATATAGATAAATATAAAATAAAAAATCATAAAAATGGACAAGCATTAAACCTATGTACAATTTGACCCTTATTTAAGAAATTAAGTATCTCACCTTAACAATTGGCTCTCTCCTTAATGGATGTCCTTATTTCTCCCTTCCAAAGCTTCAAGTTTTTTGTAAATAACCTAATATTTCTCATTTCTTAGTATTAGCATAAACTTTTATTCATTATTTCATAATGATGTGCATTGATACATATTAAATTATCATTTTATACCTCATATACATTAAACAATCTTATTTTTGAAATGAATGAGTATTAATTTGAAAATAATTAAGTCCATGATCATAGTTATGCACTATGGAGAATATATATGAAGCTTGCTTGATGTTTTTAGATTTCTTTAAAATGGTTATCGTGAAAAAATTATATATAGGTGCAGACATGAAAAACCAAAAAAAATCATAAAAATAGGCAAGCATTAAACCTATGTATAATTTGACCCTCATTTTAGAAATTGAGTATCTCAACTTAACAATTGGCTCTTCTCCTCAATAGATGTCCTTATTTCTCCCTTCCAAAGTTTTAATTTTTTTGTAAATAACCTAAAATAATAATTTCTACAACTTGTAATATTTCCCAAATTCAATAATTTAATCTTAACAGAAGATAACATTTTTACATCAATTTAATAGATTCGAAGGCAACCTAAATTTTGAGAATCGGAAATTCTTCTTACCAAATTTCCCGCCTATTTCTTCTTCCCTTACTTCCTTCTTCTTCCCTTTCTTTTCCACCTTTCTTTGCCTTATTTTCCTTCCTTTTCTTCTTTCTTTCCTTTAATTTTTCCTGCAGCACTACAGCACCCGCTTGCTTCCACCCCTCCTTACCTGCTAGTCCTGCGCTGCAGTTCGCCCTTCTTTTAGTGGGTTTCTGGTAGGGTAATAGGATAAGAAATAGCAAGGGTTATTAATTATATATATATATATATATATATATATATATATATATATATATAGTCTACGGCCTGGAAAATTTGAAAGAAATGGAGAAGTTACAGTAGATTAGGTCATCCTACAGTAGAATTAATTAAAAACCATAGGTGATTTGACTTGAATGCTAAATAATTACATGCCTAATATAGGTACGTTATTTATATATATATCAATATATAAAAATTATGTAGAATCTAATAAAAATAATTTTGATAAATTTCAAAATATATGAAAAGTGGGACATAATTTTTCAGGCGAAGTTTTTACTTTATGAAGAATTAGATGTTACAAAGTTGGAGGATTGATCACTTAAAGGATGAGCTCAACAGTGAAAGACAAGAAGATTCAAGTGAAGAAATCAAAGTTTTGTTGCTCAGTGTGTATTGAATGAGCAGTTCATATCAATAGTCTCAAGGATGATGAGAATACATGACAAATGATTAGTTTTTATCTATATTTATTCAAAATATATATTTAGAATTTGCAAAAACTACTGCATAATTTTGAAAATTTTATTAGTTTTCTAATTATTAGAATTATTCTCTAGTTTTTTTTTTTTTTTTTGGGGCGGGGGGGGGGAACCACCGACGTGTTAATATTAGAAAAAAGGTACAAAGTCCTTAAAGAGGACTCAAGCTCACTACTGCTCGTAAGAGCTACAAAAATTAAAGTTAAAAAGACAAAAAATACTAAAAGCTCGAGTCCTCTACTAACCAAAATTACATATAAACCTAGGAACATTCTACGGTGCACAAAAACGAACACCCAAAAAAAGAAAGAGTAACAAAAAATAAGAAACTTATTCTCTAGTTATTAATATAAGAAACTTATTTTCAAATTTATATTTAATTTAATGATCATGTGCTCAATTGGCTTATCATTAAATTTATTTGAGTCCATATGTTTAAATAACAACAACAATAACAACATTAAGCATTTATCCCACTATGTAAGGTCAACTACATGAATTATTTTTCTCCATTGTGTCCTATTAAGAATCAAATTATCATTTAAATATAATAAAAAAATGAAATTTCCTATACTTTCTAACTAAATCTTTTTAGATCTATCTCTACCTTCCTTAACATAGGCCAGATCTAACACATCTATGCTCCCAACTAGGTCATCCAAAAGCCTACGTTTTATGTGACCAAACCATCTATGGCGACTCTCTAAAATCTAATTTGCCACCGGAGCTACTCCAACCTTTTCACATATATACTCATTTCGCATTCTTTCTCTAAGAGTAAAGCCACTCATCCACCTAAGCATCCTCATCTCTACAACACTTAGCTTAATTTTATGTTTATTTTTTAATGGCCAACATTCTGCACCATAAAGCATTGCAGGTCTCACCACCATCTAACAAAATTTTCCCTTAAGTTTGAGGGGTGCTTATCTATCATACAAAAGGCCCGATGTATTCCTCTGCTTCGACCATTCAACTTGAATTCTACTAATAATATCATCATATATTGGGCCATCACTTGTACAATAAATTTGAAATACCTAAAACGTATACTCTTTTTGATGACTTAATCATGCAGTCACAATCCCCCCACTAGATCTATTACTATTAAAATTATACTCCATGTATTCAATTTTAGATTTACACGAATGAAAACCTTTAGATTCTAAGGTTGACCTCCATAATTCAAGTTTTCCTTCAACTCCTTCTCTAGTTTTATCAACAGAAAGAATATCATCAGCAAAAAACATACACCATGGTACATCCTCTTGCAAATGTCTACTAAGAACATCCATGAGGAAAGCAAAAATATATGGGTTTAAAGCTGATCCTTGATGTAATCCAACTGAAATAGGAATATACTTGTTCAAACCACCATGTGTATGAACACAAGTAACAACTCCCCACATGCATATCATTAATGAATTAAATATAAGCATTATTAATTCTTTTTCTAGAACTCTCTAGAGCACTTCTCTTGGGACCTTATCATATCAATAAATATCATATGTAGATCATCCATATCTCTCTATATGGCACCATCAAATCTCTTAATAAATGTATAACTTCCAAAGTTGACCTACCCGGCATGATTCCAAATTGATTTTGAAAAACAATAGTATCACGTCGAAACCTATGCTCAATTACTCTCTCATGGTTTTAATGTATGACACATTAACTTAATTCCATATATTTAATTATATTCAATAAATTGTTTGGTTTTTAATTATGCTAATTATATCATTAATATCATAATTAAAGAAATTAGACTTAATTATAATATATTGCATATAAATTAACTATGTATTTGATGGAAAGCGGCTAAGCTAGTGGGCCCCACTAGAGTGGGCGGCAAGCAAGAAGAGGGGGGAAATTGTTTAGAAAAATTTTAATTACAATTAAGAGGGAATTAATTAAGAAAAGAGATCAAATTTGAATTCAAATCTAAGAGAGAATTATTTAGGGAAAGCCCCGATGAGTTAATATTCATTATGTAAGGAGGAATCAATGGAAAATTATTTAGGACAGTTTTAATTACAATTGAGAAGGAATTAATTAGGGAAAGATATTTAATTTAAATTCAAATCTGAGAGGGACTTATTTAGGAAAAGAGGGCTGATTTGGGAGATGCTAACTATGGGGTGATTTCAGATTATGTTTGATTTTGCTGGAATTAGTTTTCCTTAGGTTGAGTGGGCTCTAGCCGACAGTTAGGGATTTGAGAGAGCCGGATCTTCCTCTCCAATTGAAGATCCAACTGTATCTTGAGTTTTTCTAGGTTTTTTTTTTTAATAAAAAAAAAGTTCTTGTGTTCTTCCTAAATTTCTTGTGTCGTTCTCTGATTTTGCTGAAATTGCATCCACTTCCTATCAAATTGGTATCAGAGCACTTTTTTAGGACCTATGGCGGCAAAGAAAGTTGATGCCTTTGAAAAGCGTTTTAAAAGAAAAGTTGACCAACTCAAATCGGTGTTTGAAGATAGAATGACATCAATGGAGGAAAACTTTTCCAACCTAAAAGGAAAGATAAGGAAACTATTAGAGCTTCACACCCAACCGACAACATCGAAGATGAGAGCTCCGTTGATTGGACTGGAAAGTGGGGGAAACCCTAATATAGGGATGGTGAGAGAGGATCGGGAGGTAGAAGTTTTGGTGAAAGAAGAAGAGATGCCATATATGAAGCCGCTTCCAAGGAGGGTAAAGGGTGAAGGAGCAGAATTTTTGATGGAGCTGAAAAATTTGGAAGGAGAAGAAGATGAAAAGATAGAAATATCAGACATGGTTCACCCACTCCTATAACAGTATCGAGAGGTGTTCTAGCCAGTTCAGGGGTTGCCTCCTCCGCAGGAATGCGAGCATGCGGTCATCATGAACGAAGGAGTCTCACCTAGTCAGCCCCAAATGCAGAATGAAGAGATTGAGAGATTAATCAAGGAGATGCTCGAGGCAGGGATCGTTTAAGTGTTAGTCCATTTTCTAGTCCACTGTTATTAGTCCAATGCTTCAGCAACAGTTTCCTTCGTTCCACCTTGAGAATAAGGCGGTTCCTTGGGAGGGGAGTATTGATGGACAACGGCTAAGCTGGGGGGCTCCACTAGAGTGGGCGGTGGGCAAGAAGAGAGAAGGGGAATTATTTAGAAAAATTTTAATTACAATTGAGAGAGAATTAATTAAGAAAAAAGATCAAATTTAAATTCAAGTCTGAAAGAGAATTATTTAGGGAAAGTCCGGAGGAGTTAATATTAATTATGTAAGGAGGAATCAATGGAGAATTAGTTATGACAGTTTTAATTACAATTGAGAGGGAATTAATTAGGGAAAATATCTAATTTGAATTCAAATCTAAGAGGGAATTATTTAGAGAAAGGGGGCTGATTTGGGAGGGAATTAGGGGAGCTTATTTAATGCTAACTATGGGGTGATTTCAGATTATGCTTGATTTTGCTGGAATTAGTTTTCCTTAGGTTGAGTGGGTTCTAGCCGATAGTTAGGAATTTGGGAGAGACGGATCTTCTTCTCCAATTCAAGATCCAACTATAGCTTGTGTTTTTCTTCTTAGTTTGTTTTTTATTATTTAAAAAAAAGTTCTCGTATTCTTCTTTTTAAATTTCATGTGTCATTCTCTGATTTTGCTGAAATTGCATCCACTTCCTATCAGTATTTTTATGTTGACAAACTTAACTCAAATTTTGAGTAAGCTTGACAAAGTGTTAATGACATTCATTAAATTATACTTAATAAATTTATTCTTAATTTTGATTCCATTAGATTCATTGAGTTGATTACATATAAAATCATATGAAATATATTATAATTTAAATTTGAATTTATATAATTAATATTAAATAAAAATTTATATATATATTACTTAAATACCACTGACTCCACTAATAGCCCGAGATATGCAGAACCCACCCAAGCTAGCATACCCACGTCGAGGTCTCAGCATGACCTAGCAAGCTATGCGAAGACTAGTTTGATAGTGGTTGGGGGAACTTTTGACTAACATTTGTGGTTGATTTAAAGGGTATTTTGACCATATTTTTTAATACTTATTTTTAAGATGTATTCATTCCTATAAATACCACTTCACATTGAATAGAAAACAATACAAATTTGAGAAATTATTAGACTTTCTTGGTAAAATCATTGTGGAGATTTTAATGGAAAAAAAGCGCCGTGTTAATCTCTCTTCTCATTCAAATTTTTAACAATTAGGTATTTAGATAGATGAATTGAATCAAGAAGAAAAATTCTCCCTTACGCACCCCAGTCATGCTCCTCTTTCCACCTAAGGAAATTGATCATGCTCTCTCCTCTCAAGTCTCCTTTCTCCTCTCTTTTTCTCTCTCCCAAGAGAAGCCTATATAAGCAAATGGAGAAGAAGAAAGAAACAGAAGAAGAAAAGAACAAGGAATAATTATTAAGGAAGATCCAAGGGGGAAAGGAGATACAAGAAGAGGAAAAGATCCCCAAAGGTGTTGGTAAGTCTAGTAATTCTAGCTCCTTTTTAATCTCTATCAATTCCCCTTGGTTATATCTAAAAAAACACCCTCACATCCTCAAATATTACTCTTGCTCTAGCCTTGCTAGGGAGTTTTCTCACTGGTCGTCTTGGTGTAAGGGCCCACTAAACATCTCTCGCCCAAAACTCCATCAAAGATAACCTATCCCAAAAGACACTCACAATTCATGGTGTTTGGCAACCAAATCGCTTGCAACCTAGATTGAGAGAAGACTTACCAGAAACTCTCATCTCAGTCAGGGTTTATCAGTACTATTATAGAGGCACATAATATATATAGTATGTTGATGCTACGACAGATCAAAAGTCTATGTATAAGTCTAGAACAATGATTAATATCATAAAGCAACTAGCTAACTTTTATGCAAAAGCCACAGAACAATTAATTTTGCTGTGCGGGATTTAAAGAAGTCATACATGTCAAGAACAGTAGCAAAAGAAACATCTAAATTGTTTTGTAATGCTAATACCTCACATAATTGTCCCTCTCCATAGGAAAATTCACAGTATAGAATTATTTTGCACATTTTTTCAATAAAGAGAGAGACAACCATTATGCAAAACTCCAAAGAGTGGAATCTTGAAGGAAATAATAACCTTGAAAGACGTTTGACAATATAGTTAGCAATCTTGCAACCTCAGGAAATTTCTAAATAGTCACAAAATGAAAGAACTTCCATAAGGGCGTTGATGCTAACAGTATGAACATAGAAGGGAAAATAAAAGCAAGTGGTTTGAACCACTACCTTCTCAATGTCAACTGTTTGTTGCAAGACCACAACAAAAGCATCCACAATATGTTCAGCAGAAGTTACAATGTACAGAAATTCCTGGATGAGGTAAACATGATTCAGATAAAACGTCCAAATTTTAGGAAACTCATTTAACAGCATACTGAAATTAAAGCATGTCGCAAAAAATCTACAATTTCTTCTTAAGTGAAGATCAGGATAAAAGGATTCATTTCAGTTCCATGATGTTGTAAGCATTACTGCATTAGAACATACAAGAAGAATGATAATACTTCAACAATCAAAAGAAATAGCTTTAAATGCCAACTCATTAAAACGATTATTAACGCTTACTCGTACATTTTCCTTTTTTTTCTGGCAGTGCAAAAAATTCCAAATAATGCTCCAATATTACCAAAGTCTTGGAGTTACAGCAACATTTTTTTCTACATTTTATCGGACTAGCTTTTTCATGCTCTAAATACAGAAAAGATGAGGTTTCCTACCTCTTGATTTGTTAAAGGCAAGTACTTCAAGCAATCTGTGAGGAGCTTCAAAATGCTGATTGCTTCCAATGGAAATGAACATGACAGTGATGCAATAGCTGATATCAAGTTCCTCGAAAAGAAATATACACAAGCAGAAGAAGACTTCCAAATCATAGAAAACACAATAAATGGCCTCAAGAACCTCACAACCTCATTAATTCCAAGATATTTGTTACGAACAATGAACAACATAACTTGTTCAATGAGCTCTTCATGTGATTCCTTGCAGCAAGAAAGAACCTAGCATCAAAAAGAGAAAAAATTTAAAACCCCAAACAATATTTGCAAATAAATAGAAGTAAAGAGAATAAAGGATGAGCTTAAACACTGTCTACCCTAAATTAGAAAAAGATTCAATCACAAGAAACAAGAAACTCTAAAACGCATGTACAATACAACACAAAACCTAAGAACAAGAGGATTGATTGAACTAGCACATGCTTCTATCTAGACAATACTTTATTAACTATATTGTACATAATAGAACAACAGGTTGTTTGTTGATCAATATAAGAGGGTCAACCAGTGAGGACTGCAATTTGGATCACCATTATTATGACATCACATCTGCTGAAGTTTTATGATGGATTCATTTGGCTGGTGCTCTGGGTTTCGCATAATTATCACATAACAAGTTCAGTCATAAACAAGCAGGGCACGTAGCAAGCAGCATGCAATTGAACCTAGTGTCAACAGAGCGACAGACTAGTACAAGAAGATTCCACCCCTCTAATGCAAGCCGATTTTGTTTATTAACCAAAATCTTTATCACTTGATGGCACCTCTTATGATCTAAGCCAATATTTTAAAAGATGTTGAGGACCCCTATGATTGAACAAAGCAAACAAACCTACATCCAGATTACATCCAACAACGACTAGAAGCAATCCTAGTTTTACAACCAACAAAGGACAAAGGCACTCCATAGCAACATCCTGCAAAAGCCATATGATGTGGCGCCATTTAGCTAGGAAAATAGCCTGTCTCGTAGCTCATAGAAAACCTTCCAAAGCCTATAAATTTCCGATGAGAAGCGGAAAGGCTGATATTTTGTTGTATACTTGTATTAAATCCCTTTGCAAGAAACCTAGACCTTAGATCGACATTATCTCCCATATAAACCCTTCTTTTCCTTTTTCAATAACTCAGTTGATTCCAATCGACTACAACGAATATAATCTATCAAAATGATGATTGCAAGTGATGACAGTGATGCAGAACATGGGCAAAGAAGTCAACTCTAACGCCTCATTATAGGTTTTTAAAATTTGGATTTATTCGGCTACAATTAGGATTTAACTTAATTAGTATTTAATAAATTCTATAAATCTAGATTCAATAAATCTTGAGAGGATTAAAACATAAAAATTTGTTTGGCATGACACCACTTAAATTTTGCTAAATCTTGATAAATTGTCTGGCTATTTGTTCAAGATTTAAGATTTATGAGAAGAAATACTTTAATCCTGTATATTATAGCATTTAACCAATAATTTGGCTAAAATGGTATTTATCAAATAGAAGGAATTAAAGTCCCAAAAATTATGCACAGCAGGAGTTAAGCAAGCTGCTACCTGAAATAGGATGCCAAACAGCCCTTAAGAATGCCTTCTCTTAAGGACAATAAGTGCTAGTTGATATTTAGGGGCTGTTTGGTATAAGATTTAAGCAGGATATAGCTTAAATCGTTCTGAATAGCAAAAATGATAATATTAAAGCCTACAATATTTTAAATCTCATTTCTTCTCGATTTTGCCTTACCTCTCAGATTTACGAAATTAGGGAGTTCAACAGATTTACAAGATTTAGAGGACATGAAGTGCGGGAGAAAAGTGTGGCAACGACCTGTTCTTCTATCCACTTAAGCTCGATGGGCAGCCAACCGAAGGGATGTGGGCTGCTTATGCATCCTACCAATCTCCGTCACACCAAACCTCCTTCTCAAGATCCTATCTCCACTACCCAGTTGCAAACATCCCAGACACTACCTTTGCTATGGTGGTTACTGCACCCCCAACAGATCCACCTCCCCATGACCACACTTCAGTCGCCACTGATAAAGACCAAATTTCTAACCTTAATTCACCTACTAAGGAGCAGACTTTTGTTGACCTTGCTATGGTGATTCCCCCAATTAACTCTTCTCAACTCCTCTCTCTCCAAACAAGATTTCAATCCTACAATCAGTTGACTCTCTTCCCTCATCAATTCCTGATGAGTCTCTAGACAAGCCTAAGGAATCTCATTCCCATCAAAATCCCGCTTAACCTCCTAAGACAACCCGATTCAAAAATGCCAACAAGAAGGAAACCCCCTCCACCTCTAAATCCCAATGACCCTCCCTTCAATCGTTGCTTGGAATGTCAGGGGTTTTAACAACCCTAAGAAAGTTTTTAATTGTAAGGACCTAGTCCATTCTCATGGCCTTGACATGTTATGCATTCTAGAGGAGAAAATCCGCAACTCTGTGGCTCTTGACCCATGGTTTACATGCACTCACAAAGTCTTTGAAAACGAAGTAGTTTTGATAATTTAGATTCTTCCTCTCTTGGAAGAATTTGGCTAAAATGGAACTCATCTAACATTTCCTTCTCCCCCACCTTCACCTCATCTCAACTGATTCATGGCACTCTTCTCTCGAGTTTCTCTTCCTCTGCATTGCTCTCCATGGTTATGCCTCCAACTTGCCTGACGAAAGGTGCCTCTCTGGCAGCAATTTCTACCCATTGCTTCCCACCATTTCCTCCCCTTGGACTATCATTGGGGATTTCAACTATTGCAGATATAACCATGAAAATCTGGTGGAAACACTATTCATAATAGCAGGCTTTGGGAGTTTAACAACCTTATATTTAATATTGTCGTTCATGATCTGGCTTTGATTGGACTTCACTTGGTATAATTAGAGAGTTGAGAATCCCATTCCTGTGAATGATGCCTGGCTGGAGAGTTTCTCATCCCAACAACAACAATATCAAGCCTTTATCCCACTACGTGGGGTCGGCTACATGAATCCTTTTTCTCCATTGTGTCCTGTTAAAAGTCAAATTCTCGTTTAAATCTAATAAAGAAAGATCATTTCTAATATTTTCTAACGAAGTCTTTTTAGGTCTACCTCTACTTTTCTTAACATAAGTCAAATCTAAGACCTCTACTTTCCTAACCGGGTCATCGGGAGGCCGCCGTTTTATATGACCAAACCATCTAAGGCGACTCTCTCTAATCTTATCTTCCACTGGAGCTACTCCAACCTTTTCACGAATATGCTCATTTCGTGTCCTATCTCTAAGCGTAAAGCCACTCATCCACCTGAGCATCCTCATCTCTGCAACACACTTAACTTAGAATTATGCTTTTCTTTTAATGGCCAACATTCGGCACCATAAAGCATTGCAGGTCTCACCACCATCTTATAGAATTTTCCTTTAAGTTTGAGGGGTACTTTTCTATCACACAATAAGCCCGATGCATTCCTCCACTTCAACCATCCAACTTGGATTCTGCTGATAATATCCCTATCTATTTTACCATCACTCTGAACAATAGATCCAAGATATCTAAAACATGTACTCTTATTAATGACTTGATCGCCCAAAGTCACAATCCCCTCACTAGGTCTATTATTACTAAAATTACACTCCATATATTCTGTTTTAGATCTACTCAAGCGAAAACATTTAGACTCCAAGGTTGACCTCCACAATTCTAGTTTACCTTCAACTCCCTCTCTAGTCTTATCAACAAGAAGAATATCATCAGCAAAAAACATACACCAAGGTACATCCTCTTGCAAATGTCTAGTGAGAACATCCATGACTAAAGCAAAAAGATATGGGCTTAAGGCTGATCCTTGATGTAATCCAACCAAAATAGGGAAATACTTGGTCAAACCACCTTGTGTTTGAACACAAGTAATAGCTCCTATATACATATCTTTAATGATTTAAATATAAGCGTTATTAACTCCTTTCTTTTCAAGAACCCTCCATAGCACTTCTCTTGGAACTTTATCATATGCTTTTTCTAAATCAATAAATATCATATGTAAATCCTCCTTATTCTCTCTATATTTCTCCATCAAACCTCTTAATAAATGTATAGCTTCCATAGTAGACCTACCCGGCATTAATCCAAATTGATTTTGAGAAACATTAGTATCACGCCGCAACCTATGCTCCATAGCTCGTTCCCATAGTTTTAAAGTATGACACATTAACTTAATTCCTCTATAATTCGCACAATCTTGTGCATTACCTTTATTCTTAAAAATAAGGATTAACACACTCATTCTCCACTCATCTGGCATCTTTTTAGTCTTCAAAACAGTATTAAAAAGTTTAGTAAGCCAAGAAATTCCTTCATCTCCTAAGCATTTCCACACCTCCATTGGAATATCATCAGGTCCAACAGCTTTTCCACCCTTCATTTTCTTTAAATCCTCTCTAACTTCGGTTTTACTAAAACGTCGATAAAAACAGAAATCTTTATTTTCATTTAGGGTGCTAAGGTCACTACAGTCAATTTTATTTTCACATTCTTCGTTAAAAAGATTAGCAAAATATCTCATCCACCTTTGTTGAATATCATCTTCTAAAAAAAGTACCTTTTAATCTTCATCCTTAATACACTTCACTTGAACTAAATCTTTACTACTCCTATCTCTTTGTTTGGCTAACTATATATATATATATATATATATATATATATATATATATATATATATATATCTTTCTCCCTCCTTAGTATCTAATCTATTATATAAATCACTAAAAGCTAAACTCTTTGCATCGCATATTACTTTCTTAGATTCATTACGTGCCTCTTTATATATTTTTCAATTATCAAAATTTTTACAATTAAACTAATTTTTATAACAAATCTTCTTATTTTTAATCTTTTCTTGTACATTTGGATTCCACCACCAACTATTTTTATTATTAGGAGCTTTTCCCTTTTAAACCCCAAGCACATCTTTTGCAATAATCTTAATATCACCAGCCACTTTTTCCCACATAACATTAGCATCCTCATGCACAGACAAAATCTTAAGATCTAAAATCTTACTCTCAAAAATATTTTTCTTAATATTTTTTAAATGCCCCATCTAATCTAGAATATCGTTTTACTTTATTTTTTATTTTCTGTCCCATTATCTTCAAGTCTAAAACTAAAAAATAATGTTGGGTACATAAATTTTCACTCGGAATAACTTTACAATCTTTATAATCTAAACGATCTAATTTTCTTATAAGAAAATAATCAATCTGAGTTGTACTATATCCATTTTTATAAGTAATGAGATGCTCATTCCTTTTCTTAAATAAGGTATTAGCAATTAAAAAAATCATAAGCTAAATAAAAATCTAATATGGATTTATTACCTTCATTTGTCATTCCAAATCCATGGCCACCATGAATGCTTTTAAAATCATCTACCTCTCTATCAACATGTCCATTTAAATCTCCTCCAATAAAAACTTTCTTTAAGATGTATCTTTTGTATTAATTCTTCTAAATCATTTCAAAATTTTAATTTTGAACCCATATCCAAACCCACTTGAGGAGCATAAGCACTTATAATGTTAACAATCTTAGTTTTCCATCCCAATTTTACAAAATTGACAATCTCAGATGCTTTGGCCACTCGCCTTTGGTGCTTTTCACTATTGCTATTACCCCCAAAAATTGCAAATTTTTATATAACTATTGGACCAATATAGATGGCTTTTGGGAAGATCTATTATCTATTTTTACTCTAAATTTGGGGGTAGCCCAACTTGAAGAAATTTAAGAGTATTTTAGAGCATAAAAATGGGCCTCTTCAAGCTTCATCTCAGCCTCCATTACTAATCTCCAGGCCCAACAGAGCTCATGTTTGCTCCAACTTCCAAGCAAACCGTTAGACCCTCTAAACTCCTTAAGGGAGATAAATTCTAAGCTGGCTTCTAATTATTCTTCCTGGGTATCTTGGATTATCCAAAGAGAAAATCTAGATGGTTATCTAATGGGGAATGCAAAAATAAGATTCAGGCATAACTGTAACATGATCAGAGAATTAACTACTCCATCAATGCACTTCTCTTCCCCTCAAGATATCATTTCTTCCATTATCCAGCATTTCCAAAAACTTTTTAACTCCCCTTAGCCAGCCCGTGCCAACACTCATACTATCCCCATTGATAATAATATTCCCCCCACCTTAAAGCCTCCATGGTTGCCCCTATGACTAATGATGAAATCAGAGAGGTTGTATTTTCTGCTCCCTCTTCAACTGCCCCTGGTCCCAATGGTTTTACCATTGAATTTTTCAAAAGCACATGGAAATTGGCCTTCAAGTCTGTAAGGCGGTTAAAAACTTCTTTCACACTGGCTATTTGCCTAAGAGTGCTAAAGAAACAGCCATTGCTTTGATTCTCAAATGTTCCAATGCTGATAACATTATTGATTTTCAGCCTATCTCATTATCTAATGTTTTTAATAAAACCATTGCAAAATTTTTTACTAATAGGATGTAACCTATCATGCTTTGCATTATGCAGTCCAATAATTTGATTTCATCCACAAGAGAATCTCCACAGACAATATTTTACTGGCCTTTGAATTACTGGGGGAATTTAACACCTCTGCTAATAAAAAAATTTTCAGTGGGAATTTTGATATCTTTAAAGTTTTTGACATTGTTTCTCAAGAATTAATGATATCAAGGATGGAGCAAATAGGATTTCCAATTTATTTTATTGCTTGGAACAAAGGCTGTATTGAGGAAGTTCATTACACTATATGTATTAATGGGGCTCTTGAATGTTTCTTTGATTCTACCACAGGTTTGAGGCAAGGCTACCCTTTGTTCCCTTATCTTTTTAGCATAATGATGGATGCTCTATCTAGTTCTTTGGAAGCTTCTTCTTCTAATCTCTCTTTTGAAGGTATTGAAGCCGATGGAACTCACTTCATACGCTTGCTTGATGCTGATGATCTGCCAGCGTTCAGGAAAGCTTATGCTCAAAAGGCCACTTCACATAATAATATTCTGAATATTTTCGCTGCCCCTTCAGGGCTTCATATAAACCGTTCCAAGAGCTCTACTCTCTTCTCAGTTAATACTCCTGTTACTGTTGAAATTATTTCCATCTTCTGAATTAACTAGGCTGACACTTATTTGAAATATTTGGGCTTACCTAAATCCCCTAAAAAGCTTCTGATTGCTAACTTTCAGCCTCTAATACATAAAATTTCATCCCTCCCTGATGGTTGGAAAGCTTAAGTTCTGCATTTTGCTGGAAGAATCCAAATTTTTCAGTTTATTATTTGGAATACTCTGGCTTATTGGATAAGGGGCTTTATTATACCTAAATCCTACTGTAAACTCATTGAAAAATTATGCTCTCGATTTCTTTTTCATAGAAATACCAATGTTATGAAACTCCTAATTTCTTGGAAAAACATCTGTCATCCCAAGAATTAGGTGGGCTAGGCTTACCTACAATTCAGTCCCCATATCATGGATATGGTTGTTTTCTTATATGGTAGATTTATCCTAGGGACTCTTTACTGGTTGCTTGGTACAAAGCAAAATATGTCTCTCCATGGAAACCTCTCCCCACTAAAGCATCAAAATTCTGGAAGCCTCAATGCAATGTGGCTGGTAAGATCAGGTAATGCATTTCACTTAGGATTACCCCTTACAGCTGTAATCTATCCCTGTTTTGGGACCCCTGGTGCAAAGGCAATTCTATATCTGAGCTCATAAACCCTTCTCCTTATATGACTCTTCGCCTGTTCGTGCTATTCTCTCATAATACCGGAACATCCCTTAGAATTTTCCTGTTTTCATCAAACAAGCAATATCTTCAGTTCCCATCTTGGACAATCCCATCTCCACTATCTCCTGACTTTACTATGACAACCCTACATTCAAGCTATTTATTGCCCATTTTTATGGTGATGCCCAAAAGGTTCTCTGGTTAAAATTTATCTGGCATAAGAATTTTGCCCTTAGATACTCTTCATACGCCTGGCTGGCTATTTTAGAGCAGTAAAAGACTGCAGACCTACTAATTGAGTGCAATATTTCTACTATTTTTACATGTTATCTCTGCTATAAGTTCTCTGAGAATCACTTGCACTTGTTCATTGAGTTTGATTTCTCTTTTTCTGTCATTACGGCTTTGTTGCTTTGCCTTGAATTTTTTCTTCTCAAGCCTAATATGCAACAATTGTTTGATCATATCTCGGAACTGCCTTTATTAAGCTCTCATTGCAAAAACTTATGTTACATGATAATTTGCTGCTCTTTTATTATTTGTGGAGGGAAAGGAATGGCAAGAGATTCTCTGGATAATGGAACAACGCCTTGACTGGTTGCAATAATATTAAGAAGGTTATTTTACTTAAGACATCAAACTGGAAGAATTTTGAGAGCCTTAAAAATGTTTTTCCAAGCTGCATTTGATTTATATATTTCTGTTCATTTTTTGGCTTGTGGTTTTAGTTGGATTCTCTCTGTTGGGACAGGAGGTTTTTCTATGTGACCCACTCATGCTTGGTTGATTCTCTGACTGGCATTTTTGTGGCTTTTATTCTAGACAATAATGAATGTATGTTAAATCCCAACTAGTTTTTCCCCCTTGAAGGGTCCCTACGACAACCAGTTTTAATTGCTTGGATGGTCCATATGACAACCAGGGGTGAAGTTCTATTCTCTTATGACTGCTCATGCTTACAAATACTTCAAATGATATCTGATTCTCTGGATGTTGTTGTTTTGCACATTCTGAGTCCAACCCCCCCCCCCCCCCACACACACACACACACACACTAGGGATGTCAATATTTGAAACAAACTGAAAACACAACCTAAACCCGACCTGAAAATTCTGGGTCCGGGACAACCCGTTTGGAAAACTGGTCCGGGATAACCCATTTTGAAAATGGGTCGGGCTAAGGTTCCATATTTTTATCCGATTGCAATTTCGAGTCGAGTCGAGTCAACTCGATAACCTGAAAGTAACCCAAAGCTGACCCGTTTCACAATCTATCACAGTTGCCCTCTTGTCCCCATCTGCTCGTCGTGTTCACACTCGCCCTCTCATAGCTCACGCGCTCACCTCATGCTCGCCTGCTCGCGACACATGTTAGCCTGCTCACCCTCTCGCCCTCACACGCTCGCCGCATGCTCGCCCTCACCCGCTCGCCTCATGCTCGCCCGCCTGCTCGCCCACTTGACCACCAACGCTCGGTCACCCATCACACTCCAACCGGGTCAGCAAGTTGGGTCGAATTGAATTGGGTTAAAGGTGAGTCGGGTTCGGGATTGGATTTGTCGCTAGTTTAGCTAATCGGATTGGGTTCGGGTCGAGTTAATTGAATGTGGATTAGTTTCAAGTTGGGCCCAAACCTGACCCAAAAAACCATTTTGACACTCCTACCCCCACATCACAACCTGCTGTTAGGTTTCCCTTAAGATTCAAGACTTGGTGCTCTTGTTTTTTAGGAGCATTATCTTTTGTTGCTATAGCTCTGAGTATACATGTAACTTTTTACTTTTTGCTTTTTGCAGTTGTAATTTTGATTATAATTCCTTTGAAATTTTATTATTTTAGTGAATGAAATGGGCTATGGCCCAAAATTTTGAGTCTTAAAAATGCTTTTACAAGCTACATGTGATTTATATATTTCTGTTCATTTTTTGGCTTGTGGTTTTAGTTGGGTTCTCTCTGTTGGGATAGGTGGTTTTTCGAAGTGACCCACTCATGCTTGGTTGATTCCTGACTGGCATTTTTGTGGCTTTTATTCTAGACAATAATGAATGTATGTTAAATCCCAAGCTAGTTTTTTCCCCTTGGGGGGTCCCTATGACAACCAGTTTTTATTGCTTGGATGGTCCATGTGACAACCAAGTGTGAAGTTCTGTTCTCTTATGGCTGCTCATGCTTACAAATACTTCAAATGATATCTGATTCTCTGGATGTTGGCATTTTGCACATTCTGAGTCCACCCCCACTAGGGATGTCAATATTTGAAACAACCCGAAAACACAACCTAAACCTGTCCCAAAAATTATGAGTCCTGGACAACCCGTTTGAAAACCGCCCCGGGATAACCCGTTTTGAAAATGGGTCGAGCTAGGGTTCCATATTCTAACCCGATTGCAATTTCGAGTCGGGTTTGAGTCAACCTGAAAACCTGAAAGCAACCCAAAACTAACCCATTTCACAGTCCATCGCAGTTGCCCTCTTGTCCCCATCTGCTCGTCGCATTCACACTCGCCCTCTCATAGCTCTCGCGCTCGCCTCGTGCTCGCCCGCTCACAACGCACGCTAGCCTACTCACCTGCTAGCCCTCACCCACTCGCCTCATGTTTGCCCAATCGCCTCATGCTCACCCACTCGACCACCAACGCTCGGTCACCCATCACACTCCAACTGGGTCAACAGGTTGGGTCAGATTGAATTGGGTTAGAGGTGAGTCGGATTCGGGTTTGGATTTGTACCAGTTTAGCTAATCGGATTGGGTTCGGGTCAAGTTAATTGAATGTTGGTTAGTTTCGGGTTGGACCCAAGCCCGACCCAAAAACCTTTGACACCCCTACCCCCACATCACAACCTTCTGTTAGGTTTCCCTTAAGATTCAAGACTTTGTGCTCTTGTTTTTTAGGAGCATCATTTTTTGTTGCTACAGCTCTGAGTATACATGTAACTTTTTGCTTTTTTGAGTTGTAATTTTGAGTATAGTTCCTTTGTAATTTTTAAGTTTATCAAGATTTAATTGGGCTTTACTTTTTCATGACAAACAGTTTTCAGAATTTAACTGCCTCATGAATTACTAAATCTGGATTTATGGGATTTACTAAATCCTACTAGCAGCCAAATAGCCCCTTACTCCATGATTAAAGCGACAGAACAGATTGTCTTTCCTCATATTTGGGAGAAGCTTACATGCGAAATCCAAACCTAGCAGGACAACCATGCAGGGAAATAATCTAATGAGAAGCTTTTTCCCCGATAAAATGCAAAATAATTTAAAACTCTTCTTCTACACACACACAAGAGAGAGAGAGAGAGAGAGAGAGAGAGAGAGAGAGAGAGAGAGAGAGAGAGAGAGAGCGAGAGAGAGAGAGATGAGCTTACCTTGACAAATGGGTGTAGGTCGACGCGCTCAAAGCGACGGCCCCAGGAAGAATCAATGCAGAAAGCGAAGCGGCAGAGGAAGCCGATCCCCTTCACAAAGACGGGGACGAAACGCTTCTCGCATCCCTCTAGGGCAGACTGCAGCTCGATAAGCGCGACAGAGATGGAAAGGCGATCACCAACGGCGACAAGACGACAGAGCTCGTGAACGGCCTGATCGACGACGGCGGCAAAAGGGGAGCGGAGGCACTGAGAGATGGCATCGTGACATACGCCGGAGTTTGGGCCAAGGGCTCCGAGGGATGACTCGAGGTGGCGGAAGAGGGAGACGACGGCAAAACGCTGGAAGGAAGGCTGGGGCAAGCGAGTTTTCTCGAGGAGAGCGGCGTACGTACTGTCCATTTCCGCTGCGCGGTATGCCCACTTGTTCTTGTGAAGGGGGAGGTAAATACTTCTTTGGGAGTGGACTGGAGAAATGAAGGATTGACAATTTTTCAAATGAGAAATTTAGCTCGGTAATATTTTATTTGGGATATTTTTTTATTGTATTATAAAATTATTATAAAAAAATTAATTTATTATAAAAAAGTTTTCTACTATAATTTTTTTTAAATAGCAAAATGATAATAGTAAAATAAAAATTATAATTTTAATCTGAAAAAAATAATAATAATAAAAATCTCAAATGAAGCCTAAGTCTCATAATAAATCTATTTGAAGAAAATGTTTGTGATTTATTTATTGAGAGAATATTCAACTACTTATTTTTTACTAAAATAGTTTCATTTTTATAAATATAGTTGAAACACTCACTCGCGTAACTATCTTTCAATCATAGGACTTCATAAACCTTCCCTCTTCTAAGCATTATTTATATATCCGACGATCGCAAATTGTGTGTTCGAGCTAGGATAAGTTTCATGAACATATGTCTACATGTACCCATGTATGTCACTCATAGGTATCTAAAAATAAGTTCATACTTAAGGGGTGCGCGGCCAAAAGGAACACTAGCTCAAAGCAATGCATGCCTAAAGCAAGCCTGGCCATGGAGAGCAGTCGCTAGAACCAACCTAAGAACAAGCATGTATTAGTCCTAGCAAAGTTTGCAGCATATGAGCTAGCCCCTCATTTCTAACAAGTTTGTCTAGAGTATTCACCTCGAAACACCTTCGCCCTAAGAAGCACTCACCCTAACAAAATTCACTAATCTTAATAATTTTTCTCGGCTAAAGCCATCCACCTTCCATAGATATCATAGTACAAGCTATATAAAGCATACACTTACAAAGCCCATAGTCATGCCTTTGTCGATCATGTTTGTCCTCATCACTACCGCATTTGCCCAAGTGACATGTCACTAACCCAAAGAGACTCACATTAGACACTTGCTCTTGAAGACTAGCCCAAGGCACTCGCTAATGCAAACTCACCTATGGTACTCGTCAGGGGCCTACCAAAGCCATGTCAGGGGTAAAAGAGCCATGTCAAAGACCGAAAGCCATGCTTATACTATTTGAAAAAGTCTATATGTTTTTGACAATGTCACAGCTCGCCTCAAGGGCTCAAATTAACAAGGCAAGAATAAACAATTACATGGTTATTTAAAATTTTGCTCGCCAAAATTTCTAATAATAAATTTATTTTTAATTTAGTGAAAGAGCTATTAAATTTTGAAATGCATTTTATGAAAGTTCGATGTTGGATGTTAAGCCTTGGTGAACTATCCCTAAGCACACCAAGAGTGAGGGTGAATTGGTTGTTTTAAAAAATTTCTTTTACACAAAATAATTATTGAGATTTTTTAATAATTTAAAACAAACAATGTTATCACCTGATGCAGAAGTAAATTAACGAAATAAAACTTATAACTATGGTGATGATGAGTTACTCAGATCAATATATCATCAAACATATAAATTTCCAATATGCAATTTTAAGAAAAAATTAAAGCATAGAAAAGTAAATTGTAAAAAGTAAAACTCAAAAAGAATACACCAAAATTTTATAGTGGTTCGGTCAAACCATGACCTATGTCCACTCCCCGGAGTCCTCCTCTCCGAGTATTGCACTAAAACCTTAGTGTCTCTCCTTTAGCCCGCACAGCTAGGCAAAGAAGCCCTTACAATTTTTTCACCAATATGGTGCTGCAGAGAACCTTGACCTCTTTTTCACTCTCATAGTGAAGGCTGAGAACCTAGTAATTATTTTTCACCCTTATAATGAAGGCAGAGAGCCTCGACGATCTTCGTGCTAATATTTTTCTTCCCAAAGCCATCCAAGAAACTAAGCAAGACACTCGAAGGAAACAAGGCAGAAACTTTCTCGAAGCAACCATGTGAAAACCCCTCACACTCCTTCTCCCTCACACACAAACTCTTATTTCTTCTTCCCAAAGCTCTCTAAGATTTCTTCTCAAAGCTCTCTCTCCAAAAAAAAACCCAATAACCAAAGACTTGAAACAAGTCTATTAAGATAGCTTAAATACAAGGCTTCACAAAAAGCCCTAATAATTCAATTCTGTTGACGCTAATCTCACAGTACGATCCAAGATTGTACTGTATGATTAGTTCATATAGCCCTATTAGTACTATACAAAGAATAAGGCACTGTACAATTAGTTCAAGTATATTGAGTTGATCGTCGAATACGATATAAGACATCGTCCAGTACGATTAGTTCAATCGAATTGGGTTATCATCTCGTATGCTTGGTAGCAAATAATTATTGTCCCATGGAAAGATCGGGTCATATGGTATGACTGGTTTAATCGTACAGTACGATCTGACTGGATCAATTAATCCAAATTTGATCCTCTAATTACAGGATTAGTTTAGGCAAAATTTGATTATATCGTATAATACGATGCGTATCATATGGTACGATTAACACAAATTTTAAATTTGAAAATATTGCCTAACATATGATTGGCAACTGAGATCTTGATCTCTTATACAATATTGATCGTACAATACGATTAGTACAAAGAATATGAATTCTGCTAATTAATCTTTGTAATAGTTTTTTGAATAGCTAATCGTACAGTACGATTCGTTCAGAAAAGTTACATTTCTAATTTCCTCACTTTCTCACTCATTTGTATGTGTGCACATGGTCACCAAGTTTAGCATCCACCAAATATAAGACTTTGGCTCACGAAATGTAAAAATAAATAAAAGTAATAATACAGACTCTTGAAGACACTTAAACATATTCTACCCAATCTTGAGTTGATCACTTTGCATGATGTATGGCGGACCTAAAATATTAGTGCACAAGAATAAATATACAATAATAATAATAATATGAGATGGTATAGTAGACAACCCAATAATATTTGTTATCATCAAAATCACAAAACTTGGGTCCAAATTTGCAACATTTTAAAGTAAAAAATCTATAAATATTTTATATAAATACCTTTCTCTCAACATTTTCACCTCTTCTATTAAATTTTTTTTAAATAATACCTATGAATATTTAAAATAACATGAGTGAGTTATAACACAACTCAATAAGCACGTCATGCATCTAAATTACAATACATAACAAGATTTTGGAATAATATGCATGCTTGCTTTCATTCATAAATTAAAATAATTCTATTAAAATGAAATTTGTAAGTGATTATAAATCATATGTTATGCATAACTAATAACCATAGCATGTCTTATCATTTTCCATTATTAATACAACTATCACATAAGTCACCATCTAAACAGTACCGATTAATGCACTTTCATTTCTTTTTTATTTCATGCATGTGGCTATATTGCATTCTCATCCAATATCATAAGGGGTGTATTTCATTAATCGAGATGCACATGCAAGTATTTCTATCTTGCCATTTCATTCATATATCATTAAAAAAAATTATAATGCATGTAATAAATTTTTATGCTAACTATAAATAATTACTATATATCCATTCATTGAATAAAGATAAATCCCATATGAATTTTTCAACAATAGTTAACAAGTAACAAATGATTCAATAAAATAGGTTTGGAGAAAGTAAAGTTGTTATCATAAAATGAAAACATGAGTACTCAACTACTGATTTTTACCCTTTTTAATCCATACTCCGAGTTCGATAATTGAACACCTATATTCATATATAATATTATAAGAATATTCAAATTTATATATCTAATAACATCTCTCTAATTAGCCATTAATTATTTCTAAATAACTCTTATTTTCTATTAAAGAAAAATATCTTTAATTCATTCATTTTCTATTTTAATTTATTTTAAGATATTTATTTTATTACTTCTAATAATAATTTAATTTATGACTTATATAAATAAAATCTCCTATAAATTTATATAATGAAATTTAACACACACACACACACACACACACACACACACACACACACACACACATATATATATATATATATATATATATATATATATATATATATATATATATATATATATATATATATATATATATATATATATATATATATATATGTATATATACACTCATTTAAAATATCTATACATTATAATTGACTAATTTCTACTCTTAAACATTCAAAATTTTAACCTTAATATTTCCTAAATTAATTAATAATAATTACTTATTTCTTATAAAAATAAAATTACAATAATCTTTTACTCTTCTCCTCCGAATTAAAATTTAATAATAATTAAAAATATTTAAAATTTTTACCTAATAATATATGTTATATTTAAATAAAACCTAGCCTACACTTTCTCGATTGCAGCTCAATTATGGATTGCACACCTCTTTCACTCTTTCTCTCTCTCTCTCTCTCTCTCTCTCTCTCTCTCTCTCTCTCTCTCTCTCTCTCTCTTTATATATATATATATAACAACAAAAAATCATAATCCAATTATAAATTTTCTAAATAACAATATTTTATATTTATTATTCTAATTACAATTTTTAACAAATAGCACTAATTTCAATGCTTATTGTTAACCACAACCAAAATCACACCATGATGAAAAATACACCACTCTATCCCACCTAGACGAGTAAGGGGGAGGGAGCTAGAACGGTTGGCTTTATGAGCCTCATGACCAATTCTATTAACTTTGATAATAAAGAAAATATGCTTAGATATTCTAGTATATTAATAAGTATTTGAAGTGTGTTGGTTCTATAGATGTGTGCAAGATGACTATTTATGTGGGCTATACATTGCACACAAAGAAATTTCTAGTGACATCTATTCTTGACCTATTTCTTATACTTCTTATTTTGTAGTTAAATGAAGTGTGTTTTGTTTATTTCCAATTCTATGGCTGGCTAAGATGTTTCTATAGGCTTATGATGCATTAGAAACTGTGTGCTTAAGATTGGATCTTAATTGAATTGTTCAAATGTTGCTTTTTAATTCTTGTATACTTAATTTGGTTTATGTAAAGGCCTTGCATGAACTTAAAAAAATAGTGTGATATATCATCTCGATGGAGGAATAAAGGAATAAGTAGGGGATTTAAAACTGAACTCTGCCATGGATAGGCTTATGAGGCTAGAGTTCTCAAATCTTATGGAAACATAATCACTATAGTTGAGTAAAAACTTGCATAGACACTCCTACGTGCTCGATAGAGGCTTGGAGTTAATTTGCTCTGATTCATAGCAACATTAGGATAGTTGTAATCATTCATGGGTTTCTAACCATCATAGGTTCAGAGCTTCTTAAACATAAAAATTTTCTTTTAAAGCTATAGTTGGTATTAGCACATCTTAATAATTCTACGATAAGATAAATTAAGTAAATTACATAATAGTAGTTGAGTGATCTTAGGGTAATTCCTGTTTTCATGGGAATGATACTCAAGTCATTACTTTATTACTTGATATGACATGTATACTTGTGTAGATTCAGAATTTACATAACAAATTTATAACCTGTCAAGTTTTTTGCACTATTGTTGAGCGATTCTCATTAATTATCCTTTTATACACTTTATATTATCCAAAGGATTGTTGATTTAATATTATCATTACTTTTGCTTAGCCTAGTATATTTTAGTGATATTTTATATTTCAATTTAATTTTTTAGTTATTGAATTATTAGTTTTCACTTATGATGTGATTTGCATTTTCATCTTGTGTGTATTGTTGTTGCATATATTGTAGAGCCTAACTAGGAGAAGTTTTATTTTATCCTGAGATGGAAAGGACCCTTAGAAAAATTAGAAAAGCTAAAAAAGCATAACAAGCTTTAGATATAGCTAAGCCAATCCAAGAGAATGACCAAGCCATACCACTTAGAGAATTTGCAAATCCCTTGGTAGAGGGCATTCACCAAAGCATCAATTGGCCTAACATTCAGGCTAACAACTTTGAGCTAAAACCTTCTATCATATAAATGGTATGAAATTCTCAGTATGGGGGAACTCGTGTAGAGGATCCCAACCTACATATAGCTAGTTTCTTAGATATATGTGTTATATTTTAGTATAAGAGAGTCTTCAATGATGTTGTTAGGCATAGATTGTTTTCTTTCTCTTTAAGGGATACTAAGATGTAGTTGAAATCTTTATCCCTAGGCTCAATCACTACTTGGAATGAATTAGCTCATAAGTTTCTATCCAAATATTTTCCTCCATCCAAAACTGTAAAACTTAGAAATGACATTACCTCATTTACCCAATTAGATGAAGAATTAATATATGAAGTGTGGGAGAGATTTAAAAATTTTCTTAGGAAGTGTTCACATCGTGCTTTGTTAGATTAGCTTATCATCCATATCTTCTATAAATATACATGAAGGATTCCATAGATCAATCATTGATACGGTTATTGGAGGTTCTTTGATTTCCAAACCCTTTGATGAAGCTTATGCTTTGATTGAAGAAATTTCCACCAATAAATTTCAATGGCCCTCTGAGAGAGTGAACCCTACAAAAGTGGATAGTGTAACAACTTTATGACATGAAATGTATTCTAAAATAAAAAATATATAAATATAAAAATTTATATAACAAGAGTGCTTCGATGTTGTGCTTGTGAGCACTGCAATGCTAAATTTGAGAGCATAACGATGCCAAGATAGTGACTCTCCTTCAGCCCATGGCTACGAGGAGAACCCGTATAGACTCTTATCTATCAGAAAATCTCTGCTTTCACCTCCTCGGCCAGGCTGAGTTTTCGAAAACCCTTTCACCTCTCGATGCGATGGAGTAGCTAAAATCACTTTTATCTCCTCGATGCAACGCAGTAGTTGAAATCCATTTCACCTACTTGGTACAGTGGAGTAGTCGAAATCCCTTTCATCTTCTCGATGCGATGGAGTAGCCAAAATGCCTTTCACCTCCTCGGTGTGGCAGAGTAGTTGAAATCCCTTTCACCTTCTCAGTGTAGTTGATAAGTGTAAATAATGTATTATTTTATATGTTATATTTTTAATAAAAATATATTATATTAATTATATTGTGCAAGATAAATATAAAAAAGGGCATAAAATTCTAAAATCTCATCTAGCACTGTGGTATCAAACAAATCAATGCCGCAGCGCCATCAAAGGCACCACTAGAGCGCCAGAACATTGACTTTGCAGCATTAACTTTTCTATTGGATAGTATTGTGGCATCTAAATGGTCAACTTTACAGCTCTATGTTCTTTATCTTCCAATGCAGCAACATCACAATCTATAACGCCTCAGGGATAAAATTGCCCTTCTAGTATCATAGTGTTCGAAAGTCAATCGCGTCACGGCGTAACAGTTATAACTTTTTAAGAACATGACCTATCAGCAAAAAGATGCGACTATTCACTACGTAATTGATCCACGTTAGCAAGCACCGTGGCAAAGCCAAAACATTAGCGCAGCAGCATTAGTTCATTTGTTGGGTGCATGGGTATTGATCTTTTAAGTACTAAAGAGTCGGTTGCCTACTTTATATTTTCTTATAAATAGTCATTGTGTTATATTTGTAAGAGAGTCAATCATTTGTTTAATGTCAATATATTTCAAAGTACTTTAAATCTCTCTTATGGTGACAACTAAGAGAATTTAGGAAAGTAATTGATATAATCATTAGAGTATTTAGTCTATATTTATTTGAGCAACTCCATATATTAAAGAAAAAGGACTGTAGAGGAGATATATTGAACCTTCCTGGTGATATCATTCTCCTATATTTTCATTCTTCCATGATTTCAATGGAAATAAGTTTGCTTATATTTTCTTTCATGTCTGACTAATTTCTTAGTTTTGGATTGATGATATAGAGAAAATAATAAATACTATTAAAAATTCATATGCTCTAAAGCTAAAAAATATTTTTAATATTATCCCGCTCTTTATTTATTATACATAGTGGTCATATATGTTGTTAAAATCTAGTGTGATGTTTAGTCTCAATGGAGAAATGCAAGAACGACCAGGAATATTGAAATAGTATGTTTGTATACCTAGACGTATGATGTAAAATAAGCTAGGTTCTTAAGAAGATGATATAATTGTAGTAGGTCAATGGATATCCTTTTCACCCCTAAAAGCTCGATAGAGATCATGAGATGTATATGCTCTAAATCACATCATAATTAAGAATTTTATTAGAAAAGATATACAATTTACATTCATTTATCAAAAATATTTTATTTATATATTGTATCCACTATTTAACAATTTTTATTCAGTGATTGAATCTCCACAACAAATATTTTTATTTAAGTATGATAATTTTGTAATTAGAATAAATAGTAGTAGTTGATTGCTGAAAAGCATACTTCCTCGTGGGTTTAACACTATACTCTATGACTTTATTATTTGATTTGGCACGTATACTTTTATATATTAAGCGATGTTTGTTGATTTATATAAAAGAAAGTCTAAGCATTATTTAGGGTAAATAGAGCCCTAAACATGTATCTTTATAATTCAAAATTACACTCAACCATACCTTTTCACTCCCATCAAGTTTTTTGTGCTGTTGTCAGGGATGTATTTTGCTTTTGGTGAAATTTTAATTATATTATTGAATTAATTATATAGTTAGACCTATTTATGTAATTTTTTTATTTTATTATTTGCTTTGATCATAAATTATATATTTTATTTTATTTTCTTAGTTGCATACTTTATAGTCATAGAAAGGAACTTTTATTATTTGATCCTAAAATTTAGAGAACCCTTTCTAAAATTTAAAAAACCAAAAAGATTTTGAAAATAGCTGAACCTAAGTTAGAACAAAATCATTATAGACCTCTTAAGAATTATGCAAACCCTTTAGTATATGGAATTCATCAGAGCATTAATATACCTACAGTCCACGCTAATAATTTTGAATTAAAATAGCTATTATTCAAATGGTTCAAAAATCTCAATTTGGGGGAACTCTTATAGAAGATCCCAATTTATATTTAGTGAGTTTATATAAATTTATACAATATTTAAGTACAATGATGTCAATGATGATGCTATTAGACTTTAGATTGATTCCCTTTTCTTTAAGAGATAAAGCTAAAATGTGATTGAATTCTTTATCATTGGGCTCTATAACCACTTGGAATGAGTTGGCTCATACATTTTTTACTAAGTATTTTTTACCTTCAAAAATTACTAAACTTATAAATGATATAACTTCTTTTACTTAGTTTAAAAGTGAATCCATTTATGAGAGTTGGGAAAGATTTAAAAAATTGCTTAGAAAATGCTCGCATCATACATTACCTAATTGGATGATTATTCAAACATTTTATGATGGATTAGTAGGATCTCTTAGAGCTATAATTGATGTTTTAACTGGAGGATCATTAATATTTAAGCCATTTGAGGAATCCTATGAATTAATAGAGAAAATAGCTACTAAAAATTTTCAGTGGCCTGCTGATAGGATAAACCCTAAAAAAGTAGCTTAAATTTATAAATCTGATGGTTTGTCAATCTTGACTGCATAAGTTATAATAATTTCTAAGAAGTTGAATACAATAGAATAAAATTTGGAATATGAATTGAGTCCTCAGGAGATTAAAATTCAATTGAAGATAATAATATGCAAGAGATTAGAAATATTAATATAATTGGAAGATAAAATAATTTCTATTCAAATACATATAATCCAGGTTAGAGGAGCCATCCTAATTTTAATTGGTTAAATAATATGGATGGTAGTAATCAATAGAATAATGGGTAGAATAATCAAGTAGTAAATTGTAACACTTCTTAACATCCTACTATTAATCCTAGACTTACATATCCGTTAGGATTTAATCAAAATAATCAATTTTGAAATAAAAATTAGTATTGAAGGATGTAGTTATGCAGTTGGGGACTCAATTATAAAATCAAGTTGCTTCTATTAAAAATTTGAAAACTCAATTAAGTTAGCTTGCAAATTCAATTAGTAGTAGACCACTTGCATATTTACCTAGTGATATTGAAGTTAATCCAATAGAAAAATAAAAAGATCTTAATGGAAGCAATTTGAAGAATGGAAATAATAAATCCCAACCAAATTAAAAAATCTAGGCAAGTCTGACTGAGGACTATAAACTTAGCGTTGTGTGGGAGACAACCTAGAATTAGGTTTAGTTTGTTATTAAGTCTGGTTGAAGACTATAAACTTAGCACTTCAAGGGAGGCAACCTAGTTTATAACTTAGGTGTGATAAATAGGGATGTTAGTTTTATTAATTATTATTAGTTTACTTAAAAAAACTTGAGAGATGAGAGAGTGCCGCAGCGCTGTGCTGGGCCTTTATGGATTAAAAATTTAAATTTTAAAACCTCCTTTCACTCAAAAATTATAAAAATAGCATGTTAAAAGTTTAATTCCCAATTCTTATTAATTTTTGGGTATAGTGTTATCTTCTTCTTCTTGAAAATTTAACTTAAGCAATGGGTATAACTAAACAAAGACATTTCTCCTCTAGAGTTAAAAGTGAAGAATATTTTAAAAATGAAGATTCCTTTTCTCTTCTCCACATACAAAGTTTTGCTATAATCAATAAATTTCATGAGTTCAACGATGAAGTTTGTAAGGATACAAGAAGATACTACGCAGAAATTAAAAAAAAAAGCATAAATGTGAAGTACTAGAGTATGAATTTCATCATAGTCAAGATGTTCTACTATTTAATTACAAGAAGAAGTTTTGCTGTGAAAAAATTAAATCTGGATGGGTTAGCCCATATTTTGTTATTAAACTATATCTCAATAGCGCCATCGGCATTGAAGATAAGAAAATTTTTCATATCTTCAAGGTCAATGATTATAGATTAAAACCATACAATTAGATGAATAAGAAATATTGAATTTGGAAGAATAGAGGATATGTGTTTGTATCTTTGTTATGCTTCATATCTTTTAGAAGAAAATACACTTATGTGAGTAATTGGTATATGTGTAGTTAGAGCATGAATCATTATTTTTCCTTTTTGAAACCAGTATGGTATGCATGGTGAGTAGTACACTAGTTATCTTGTAACTTGTGTTATATTATGTTATGTTATGTTAACACATATTTTATGCGCCTTTTATTATTTAGATGATGCATGTGTGGTGTTAATTATTAGTATTCTTTTATTTACATTTTATTGAAATTCTCCTCATGCTCACTATAATTTTTATATTATTATTATATAATTAACCTTAGTAAAAATGATAATTAAAAATTATGTAAAATTAGAATAATAATAAAAACCTGGACCATAGTTCAAGTGAACACTATTTATAATTCATTGAGTGGAATAACTAATAGTTAACTAACTTAGACCGTTTAAGCTATTGCTTTAATTTGAAATTATAAGTTATACTTTTATTTAATTAATTTTTAAAAAAAAGATGAAAAATTAGAATTAAAGATTATATATGAGTTGATTAAAATTGGAATTCATAAGTAATTTAAATTTAAAAATGGTAATCTTATTAAATTCTTACATTAAATTCATTAAAATTGTATAAGGATTCAAAAAAAAATGATATTCAAAATTATTAACTGTGTACTTCATAAAAAAAGGAACTGTGAAGATAGTTCTAAAATAGAAGAAAAAGAGAAGATGAGTACATTCAAAATTTGTATCAGTCAAAAGCTTAGAATCTGATTACAATTTTATACTTAAATTTATAAAGGATAAAATAAGAGAACAAGTACAAATGATGGTGAACTAATAAAGTTTTAATTTTAACTACTAACATATCTAATCATTAAACTATATTATTCACCTTAAATTCAAAAATAAATAATTAAATCTATAACATGTGAATTCAAATTAAGCAATAATAAGGATGACTAATTAGTGTAATTATTAGTATTTTTTCTGGACTAAAATTATAATTTTGTTCATTTTTATTTTTTCTAGACTGTGATGTATTATCCTATATTTTAGTAATTTTAAATTATCAATTTTTACTTTGCTTAATCATTTAATCAGAATTGTAATATTTTTATTTACTTGAGGATAAACAAGATTTTAAGCTAGGGAGAATTTAATAAGTATAAATAATCTATTATTTTATGTGTTATATTTTCTGTAAAATGTATTATTTTACTTGTGTTGTGTAGAAAAAATATAAAAAAGCTACAAAATTTTAAGTCTCATCTAGCGCAGCAGTGTCAGACAAATCTACATTATAGCATCAATAAAGGCCCTATCGAAGTGCCACAATATTGACATTGCAATGCCAACTTTTCTGTTAAATAATATCGCGGTGTCCAAATGGTCAACTTTGTAGCGTCATGCTCTCTGTCCTCCAGCGCAACAACGTCGCTATCTATAACGCCTAAGCTCCAAAATTGTCGTTCCAACGTCGTAGCGTTCAAAAGTTAGCATCACTGTGATGTAGCAATTATAACTTTCCAAGGACACAACCTGTTAGTGACATGATGCGTCTATTAATGAAATGAAGATTTTATTGCCACAATTTAAATATACTGAGCAATTTCTAGTGAGAGAAAGTCTGAGCGGTTTCTACTGAGAGAAAGGGGTTTCAAAATTTTGATTTCCTATTTTTTCGTGGGAAGTTAGGAATGGCGGAGGAGGACTACCGGCAATCACTGACTGTCATTCCTCCTTCTTTGACTGTCATTCCTCCTTCTTGCCGTCAAGCTTCGACCAACGAACAAGGGTTTGCAGGATGATTCGACAGCTATAAAGATCGGATATCTCTACCTGAAGGAGGATCACGAAATGCACCTCTAAGGAGTTCAGCTTTATGGATCAAAGAGGGTTTTCGACCACCATTGCAACAAACAACTATGATTAAAGGTAAAGGAAAGATGATTATGGATAATCAGGTAACTCCTAAATCTATGCAGCCAAGATTGAATAATCGAAATCATGGGAAGAACGATTTTGAAGCGTCGTCTTCTAGTTTGAAGTTGAAAGTTAATAGATTTATTACCCCTAATGCTTCTAATTCTTCTGTACCTATAATCAGAAATGTCTTGAAGCAAGATAACATTTCATCTATTTCGTCAAATCCTGGAGTCACGATGAATGCTAGTGATCCTATTAATCTGCTGAAGAAGAATGTATCACCAGTTGAGAATTCTGTGAATGTTCAAATTTTACCAAATTCTTGGAATATGAATCCACATATAAAGGTTAATCCTAACCTTGTTTCTATTGAGATGTCTGAAGATCGAGTTGCTGTCAAGCTTAATTCAGATCAGGAGATTGCCAATGCCCAAGTGTTGAAGAATTCTTTGGTGGTTAAATTTTTAGGAGAAAATGTTCCTTTTCCTTTTTGTAGTATGGAGTTGAGAAAGCAGTGGAGCAAATTTGGAGGTTTCCATTCAACTTCATTGGGGTTAGATTGAATTTTATGTTCTTTTTATTTATCTGAAGTTTGGGAGGGAGTTCTGAGTGGAGTTTCTTGGAATGTTGGTGGTTATATTGTTGTGATTGATATATGGACACCTACTTTCTCTCCTCTATCATTGAAGGGATTATCATCTCCGGTTTGGATAAGAATGCCTCATATCTTGCTACATTGTTGGGATGAGATTAATATAACCAAGATTGCTTCTAAGGTTGGGGTCCCTTTGCTCCTTGATGGTAACATGTTTTAATGGGGAAGAAGGGAATTTGCAAGGGTTTGTGTGCGAATTAATTTGGATGAAAAACTGCCAGGAGGTATTTGAGTGGATGGTTTAGGTGGAAGATTTTTTCAGAAGATAGAGTATGAAAAAAATTCTTCTTTTTGTTTTAAATGTGGAAAGATTGGGCATAAGGTTAATTTCTGTCCTGAAGTAGATGTTGATGCTGATAAGAATTCTCATAAAAAAGATGCTCCAACTACTGTTTCAGATGAAGTTAGTAAGTGTGGTCTGAATAAAATGTAATCTACTACAACAGAGTATGGACCGTGGATCGACGTTAAATTTCAGAATAGGAAGAGGAGATTTGTTAGAAATAAGGAGTTAAAAATGAAAGGTAAGCAGGACACTCCTTCTTAGGCTGAAGAGTGAGGGATAATGAGGTGTTTTTCATTGGGTTGGTAGAGACAAAATTTTCTAGCTTGGATAGAAAGGAAGTTAATAGGATTATTGGGGAGGATTGGGATTTTTTTCATCATCCTGCTGTTGGTACTTTGGGGGTATTCTTATTTGTGGAAGAGGTCCGAGGGTAGTTTTGATGTTGTTGTTGATTCGTCTCAGGTTGTGCTTAGGTGTTTCCAAATTCATAATAAAGGGTGTTAGAATGTTGCAACAGTTTATGGGAGTAAGGATGTGTGTGCTAGAAGATGTTTATAGGAGAGTCTTGATAAGGTGTTGGTGGGAGATTCCCCTTCCATAGTGGGAGGGGACTTTAATTGTATTTTATCTAAGGAGGATAAAGGAGGGGGGAAAAGGTTTATCTTCTCCCAAGGTCCTCAAGAATGAAGTCTTTTTTAGCTAACAATGATTTACATGATGCAGGTATTATTGGACCAAGGTATACTTGGTGTAATAATAAAGAAGGCAATTCATGGATTTGGGAAAGGTTGGATAGATGCTTATTGAATTTTGTAGCTCTTCAACAAGTCCCTTATGATGTGGTAAGGCATCTAGCGAGAGTGGCTTCATATCACTCTCCTATTATTTTTAAGCTAAAAGATACTTTGAGGCCGAGTCACAAACTTATCAGGTTTGAAGATATGTGGAGATCTTACCCTGCAGCGTGGAATGTGGTGCTTAAAGCTTGGAGAAGGACTGATTTTGGCAATGATGCTGAAATTCTGAAGAGGAAGCTGAATAGAGCACTAAAAGCTCTGTATTATTGGAATAAGAATAAAGTAAGGGATCTTTCTGCGTTGAAGGATACATTGAAGAAGGAGATTATGGAGCTGCAACTTAAAGAAAGCTTGGATAATGGTTTGAATCAGCAAGATCTTCTTCTGTTAAGGAGCAAAGTGCATGAGCTTAATGTCACTTTGGCATGGTTAGCAACGTGGTGGAATCAGAGAGCCAAGACAAGATGGATCCAAGAAGGTGATACAAATTCTATGTTTTTTCATGACTATGCTTCAGCTAGAAGAAATGGGATGCAAATTAATCAAATAAATGATGCTATTGAAGGCCTTGTGGTTGATCAAGACAAAAATGAAGCAGCTTTCTTTAAGTTCTTCAATCAGAAATGGAAGCAGAGGGAATGCAGTTTTTCGGATTGGCTTGAATTGGGTAATCAACAAAGAATTGATAATGCTAAATGGAATATGCTTAATGCTGATTTTACTCAAGATGAAATGTTGGAAGCTATCAAGAGTTTGGGGAAAAAATAAGTTTCCTAATTTGGATGGTATTACCGCCTCATTCATCAAATTCTACTGGAGTATTATTAAAGAAGAGCTATAAAAAGTAGTGAATGAATTTTCACCAAAGGGGAGATGCATTCTGAGTGGAAGGACACGTTAATTGTTCTAATTCCAAAAGTGAAGAATCCAATGGAGCCCTCGCAATTCAGACCAATTAGCTTGTGCCAATCGATTTGTATGGTGATGGCTATAATGATAATGAACCATGTGAAGTATTATTTGCCCAAGATAATTACTGAAGATCAAATTGCTTTTGTACCTGGTAGATCTATGCCGGAGCATTGTTTATTGGCTCAAGAAATCTTCAATAAGTTTAGATTTTCCAATTCCAAGAAAGGACTTATGGCGGCGAAAGTTGATATGGAGCAAGCTTATGATAATATGTGTTGGCCAACTCTAGCTAAGACGTTATAGTGGTTTGGTTTTCCTCCAAGACTCATTAAGATTATTATGGAATGTGTTCAAAAGGTGAGGTTTTCTATATTTATTAATGGAAGAATATTGGGTTGGATTGAAGCTAAAAGTGAGTTTAGGCAAGGCTGCCCACTATCCCCTTACTTGTATATTCTATGCTCCCAGCTGCTATCTAATGCCATTTATCAAAGGGGTGTTGAATTGGGTATTAAGGTATCTTTGAAATTTAAAAAAGTTACACATTTACTATATGTTGATGATGTATTATTATTCTCAAATGCTTCTATGAGATCTGCTCTTTGTATAAAGAAAATCTTGAGGGATTTCTGTGGGTGGACCGGCCAAAAAGTGAACAACATGAAATCTCAAATCCTATTTGGGAATTCAGTAAAGAGGAGTAAGAAGAAAATTGCTAAGAAGTTGGGGTTCATGAAAGTGAAAGAAATGCAATACTTGGGTGTGAAGATGGCACTAAGAAGGCTAGTTAACTCAGATTTCCAAATTATTCTGGACCCTGCGTTGGAGGGGTTAAACATGTGGGGGAATATATGTCTTTCATTGGCTGGAAGAGTTCTTTTGATAAAAAGTACTTTTTTTCACTACCTATCTTTTTACCTACACATTCATTGGTCCCTAAAGAAATTCTATATGAGCTGGATAAAGTTTGTAGAGATTTCTTATGGCACAAAGACAAAGACAAGAAAGGCTTATATTATGTTTCATGGGAAGAGCTTTGTAAACCAAAGTTGCTTAGTGGATTGGGCCTTCACTCTTCAGTTGATAAAGTGGGACCTTTGAGGTCTAGAATTACTTGGAGATTCATTCAAAATCCATATTCTTTTTGTAACTGATCCATTATCTCAAAATATGGAAGTGATGTATGGAGTGGTATGGTTAAAAGAGGTAATTCTCCATCATGGAAAATTCTGGTGGATGGAGCAAAGTACTTAAAAAATATTGCGAGATGGAAGTTGGTGAATAGCAATAAAGTGAGTATCATGAATGACACATGGATCTTTGATAAACCACTTAGTAAATCGCCTACTTATGTTAATTGTGATGCACTCAATAATGAATTAGTTCAGAAATTTATTTCAAATGATGGTGGCTTGAATTATTTGTAGTTGCAAAATTTTTTTAATGAAGACTTGATCTCAGTCATCAAACTAATTCAATTATTTCCAGATCTTATTGAAGATTGCATTGAGCTTATTAAGCAGCATTCGGGTAGATCAAACACTGCTCTTTCATTTGAAGCATGGATGGAATATGATGTGCATCAGAAGCTGACGGAACAGATACAAACCCAGACATTGAATTGTATCAAGAAATTCAAACTTTTGCCTAAAGTTGAATTGTTTTGGAGGAGGTTATGTAAGAATGCTCTGCCTACCAACTCCTTTTTGAATTATATGAACTTATTGCAAACAAATAGATGTGTTATTGGGTGTCATGAGGTGGAAAATCAGGAGCATGTGGCTGTACAATGTATGCAATTGCTTCAGATTTTGCATAAGCTTCATGAATGGGGCTTTCAAGTTCTTATTTTTTATTCCTTTTCAAATTGTTTAGAGGAGTTGAAAAGAATGTCTATAGTTAATTTGAATATTTTCAAACAAATAGATGTATAAATCAAATAAAGCTTGGATTATATCATCTGTCAATTTTTTTGCTTCAAATGCTTTAACATTCATGATGCAGCTGTCAAAGAGTCCAATACTGGAAAACTGGGATGCTGATATCTGAATGGAGTCTCTTGATGTTTGGCATCCTCCTCCTCTAGATTGGATAAAGTTCAATGTGGATGCTTCCCTTAAGGAATTATACAGTGCAGGTATTGGAGTTATCATTAGAGACCATAAAGGCCGGTCCCTTCGTGCTTTTGTTAAGCAGTTGAAGCATTGAGATGTCACTACTCTTGAGCTACAGGCCATTCTTTTACTTAGAGAATATTTGCAAGGATGGATGTTCCAATACAAGGGAATAATTATTGAAGGAGACAACAAGAATGTGATTAAGTGGCTTCATGAATCCTTGAAGAAGGCGAAATGGCAGTAATCTGAAGATTGGAATAAATATATTATTTTCCTTAATGATTTTAATAATGTAATCTTTCATTTGATTTCTAGAAATTATAATAAAGTAGCTGATTGTTGTGCTACTTTAGCTTTAAGTAGTAGTTTTATTTTTTATTACTTTTCTGACAATTGCATTCCTTCTTCTTTATTTTATTTGCTAAAGAAGGAGTGTGATTACTATCTTTAGTTACTTGTAATTCCCTTCTATCTGTTAATGCAATTTGCAACTTCCAAAAAAAAAAAAAAAACTGATCCATATCAGCAAGTGCCACTGTGGAGCTTAAACAGTAGCGCAATGGCATTAGTTCATTTGTTGGGTATTGCGGTGCCAATCTCTTAAGCATCATAGTGCCAGTTGCCTACTTTATGTTTTGCTATTAATTATTATTATGTTATGTTTGTGAAAGAGTTCAGCCACTTGTTTAATTTCAGTATATTTTAAAGTACTTATCTAAATCTCTCTTACCTTGACAACTAAAGGAATTTAGGAAAGTACTTAATATAATCATTAGAATATTTAGTCTGTGTTTGTTTGAGCAACTCCATACATTAAAGAAAAAGAAGTGTATTAGAGATGCATTGAACCTTAAATCTCACAAGGCTCTTGTTCCTCTCACACAACCTCATTATTTCTCTCCTTTGCTTAATGTTCTCTCTTCAAACACTCACACAGAAGAAACAAACTTCAGACTGCCAAAAGACTCCTTCAAAGATATACTAATAGTTTATATAAAGGGCATAAAAAATCCTAATTTTTCAGCTCTGCTGCTTATGTTCGTACAATACAATTAATTCATCCTCTATTATACGATCTAAGATCATCGAGTATGATTAGTTCAATCGAATAGTAGGTCATATAGGATGAACAGTGGGATGATTAGTTAACATCTAGAAGATCGCTCTATCGATCGATCGTACCAGATGATCATCAATCTTAATAAATTTCGATTTGATTGCTTAATCATAGGAATTAAATTAGGCAAGATTTCTAAACATCGTACAATACAAACTAGTTTGTACAATATGATTAGAATAATTTTCAAATTTTGAATTATTGCATAATTAAAATTACGGCGGGGATACCAAATATAGCTAATTATCCAATACGATTTTGTGACAATACAATACGATTAGTTATAGCCTTTTACAAATTAATCTTATTTAATTAAATATTTTATTTAATTTTATATTGCACATATCGTATAATACGATCATGATCCTCCAGTACGATCTTTAGAAAATTAAAATATTTAATTACACCATCTTGTGCGTGTGTGTATTGTTGCTAACCCAACATACACCTATTACAAATATTGACTCAAGAAAAATAAAAATTATAGACTCTTTGAGACAAATTGACTCACACACACTTTCATGAGCTTGATTATTTGACGGTGCTTTGTGTATGTTTAACCTTAAATATTAGTAGTGCAAAGGAAAAATATATATATACAATGTATAAAGCAGGAGAAAATAAATAAACATCCAATAATATTTGTCATCTTCAAAACATAAGTTCAAGCTCCCGGATTACAACAAATTTTTGTTTGAACTCAACTTTTTTATTACTTTAAAAAAAATTTATGCTGGAAAACTGCTATCTATAATACTTTTAAAATGTTATTTTCTCTACATCAATTCTACAAAATAGTAAGAAAATCATCCCAAACAAAAAACTATATATGTATTTGAAGGACATACAGTTCAACTATCAATATCCACTGCAACTAGGATCATGCTGATTTTAGATGATTTAATCATTTGGGCTCATTCAAGGCTTCATTTGTGCAATCAAAATTTTTAGGAATTCAATGCAACATGTTGGATCATGTCTATTATTTCTCATGATGTTTCGTGCTTACTCTCTGATTTAACAATTCTAAAGAAACTGAATAGTAATTTGCTTTTTCTTAAAAAAAAAGACTTTAAGATATATATTTTATATCAAAATTCATACTCAATTAAATTAAAATTTTATCGTATAAATAATTCTTCATTTTTTCTAAAATAATTTAGCAAAACGTATATATTGACACGAATGGTTCTGAGCATTTAAAATGACTTTCAACAATTGGAAAGATAAGCAATTTATATTGATCTGTTTGTTGGGAGTTTTGACTATCAACTAAGAGGTTATGGATTCGAAGCTTATGTATATAATGTGTCCGTATAAGTTTATTTTAATTGGCCTAAATATCTCCAAAAAAAAAAAAAAAATTGGGAATTATAGTTTACTTATATATCAATAGATTCGTCAAACAAAATTCAACAATCGGAATTTATTTGATTGAATAGCAAAATAATAATTAAAAGATTGAAGACATCCGGTCAATGAAGATATTGAACGTCTCCTCACGTTCCAGCAAGCTGATCCTTACATACTTGCTGTCCGTCCCAAAATGCTTCCCGCTCCGAGTCAACATGTTGTGTTTTGTCCTCAGGAAGTTCGCAGTGTCCTCAATGTCAAGATTTCCTTCATACTTCAGCCATGCGAAAGCTGAAGGCAAAAGTGAGAATTTAAATCACCAAGGGGCCGGAAAACTTTTATGTACTTAGATTCGTTTGGGATGGCTTACCTACTGCTTTTAAAGCAATTTTTTAGCACTTAGATTCGTCAAATAAAATCCACCAAAAAAAAAAAAAAACTAAATTTAAGGACGTACCAGGCAAATGAGAGGTCTTCTCTCTCATAAAGCCACAGTAAGCTGGGGGCGGGTACTCCAACAAGCTGAAGGCGCCATTCGCCATGAGAACTTGTCGAAGCCGGTCCCACCGTTCAGTCATCACCTTCCTTCCAAAATGGAAAAGTTTGTACCCGCCGCCCTCTTCGTAGCCATCAGCCACCGCCCTCAAAATTGTGGCCGCACGAAGCTGAGAGTCCTTCGACACGCCGATGGTTCCAAGTTCCACGAACTGGACCATTCTGCTGGCCACGTCCTTATCTTTCACCAGCGCCCAGCCCAGCCGGCTCCCGGCATGGCCCGTGCACTTGGAGACGGTGAAGAGCATTATATTGTAATCAGCCGCATTTGTGATTGGCGTGTATTGCGGCCAGTAGTAGGCAAGGTCGTGGATATTATTCGTTATTTGTTTGAAGACGGAGTTGTTCAAGAGGCCGTCGGGGTTGTTTGGCGAGCAGATGACTTCGATAAAAGGGTCTGTCGCATGAGGATCAAAGGAGTTAGCGTCACCGGCCCATTTGTAGAGCGCGGATTGGAGGACGTCTGTAGCAGCCGGATAACCCTGTAGACGTTTCATTATGGGGATGCATAAGTTTGTTTTTTGTTTTTTTGGGGGGGGGGGGGGGGGGGGGGGATTTGGGCTTCGCCCGTATGATTTATGACTGAAAAATACAAGTAGGAGAAATGAGAGAAACAAAACAGCTACAAAAGAAAGTGGAGCCAGACCAGAGAAGCTAAACAAAGAGAAACTACAACAAAGAGAAAACAAAAATCCCTAACAAAAGGGAACAAAGTCAACAAAATCAGTACTCCGGAAAAGAGTACAGCATTAAGAATTACCACAAAGCAGAAGAACAAAAACTTCCCTCGAGCATCAGCAGCGAGGACTCAGGATTAATCGGAAATAAGCATTCAGTCAAAAACTCAGCCCCTGGTTGCCCGAGGACCTTCCAAGGGGCAGCCAGAGAAAGGGACCAAATCATCGTCCGTGGCTAGGAATGTCCCAACTGGCCAACAAGCAAAATATGGTCAAAATCATGATATCAAACCAGCTGTACCCGGAAAAATTGGACTTCTATTACAGCAATTCCATAATAACTGCTGCATGCTTCCACTTGCAGATTTTATCAAAAATAGCCCTCTTAATATATGTAGAAGTGGAAGAGGAACTGTTCATCAGACCTCCAAATCTCCTAGCATTTCTTTCCTTCCAAATATAGTAAATAGAGCAACAAGTGAAGAGAAAATAAAAATTTTTAACCGGCTGCCCAACATTCTCTAATTCATTGATCCATTCCAACAGCTGAGTAATATTAGGTCTAAGGAGCAAATTCATTGCGTTCGGAAGGTATCCATATATAATAGAAAATGAATAGTCGCATTCAAAAAACAGATGGGATGTGGTCTCATTGGAGAAAGAGCACAGGATACATGACATATCAACATAAATGTTACGTTTGTTCAAAGCATCTGCTGTTTTGAGACCACCCACCAATGAGAGCCAGGCATAAATGGAGAAACACAAAGCATGGTTTTTATTCCAAATAATATCTGCCCAAGAGCAGGGGGGCAAATTTTTATAAAACTCCTTCATATATAAAGCGAATGTCCCAGCACCCGAGTTGCCCCATGATAAGCAATCAGCAGTGTTGTCAAGAATGGGAATCTCATTGATAACATTAACAACCGAAATGGGAAGGCTAGCAGGCAGATTCCATTTAACCCCCATAATAAGATCTTTAACAAGAACATTTGTGTCATACGCAATGCAGCAAATTGTTCCCATCTGGTATGTTAGCAATAGCATATCCCTTGCACCAATGATCCCAGTACAAAGGAATGGGTGAGGAAGTGGTGATATTGAAATGGAAAACATGCTTAACATGAACAATAGAGCTACAAACAGATTTCCAGAAGCTGGATGCAGATGAAGGAGCTGAACTCCAGGGAGAAGAGTAGGTATGAATCAGCCAAGAGGATAATGGGGATTCTCTATTGTACATTCTGCTTATGATTGAGCAATTATAAGCAAATTGAAGAGCTTGTAGAGAAGGCAGACCCAATCCCCCAAGGTTTTTGGGCTTGCACACATTGTCCCAAGAAATCAAACGAAGCTTCCTCGTAGACCCAGTTTCACCATAAAACAAAAGGTTGGAGGAAACTTTCCTGTCAAATTTGTAAACAGCTTTGGGAAAAATAGATCTGTGAATCCAATAAGCTATAGAATTCAAAATAGTGAATTTCAAAAATTGCAAACGACCAGCCAACAAAAGAAGGTTGGCATTCCCTCATGATAGCTTATAAGAGATCCTATCAATGAGAGGTAAAAAATCTGAAACCTTTAGTCTATCAAAAGACAAAGGAATACCCAAATAAGTAATCTAGGGAGAAATATTTGAAATGGATAAAGAGGTACAGATTTCATCCTGATTACCAATACCGTTAGGGAACATAACACATCTTTTATCTAAGTTGATATGGAGACCTGAAGCATTACCAAAAGAGTTGAGTACATGGGACAGATTATTACAGTTGTGGATATCCGGCTTCCCAAATACCAAACGATCATCAGCATATAGAAGGTGAGATAGCTTATAGCCATTTAAGTTGATACCTTTAAAATCCCCATTATCAATCATTGCAGAGAAAGCATCCATGACAATGCAGAAAAGGTACGGACTAAGAGGACAACCTTGCCTCAGGCTTGCAGAAGAATAGAAGTGCCCTTCCAGAGCTCCATTTATCACTATAGAGAAATTGACATCTGTAATGCAGGATTTAATCCAATTAATAAATAAGTATGGAAAACCTTTTTGCTTAATCCTAGCTAGGAGAAAATCCCTAGATACCGTGTCGAAAGCTTTACGGATGTCCAACTTAGCACAAAAAATTTTACTCCCCCCTTGTGCCTAATATTGCAGAGAAGTTCCTTAGCCAGAATAATGTTATCCGTAGAGACTCTAGATTTCACAAAGCCTGCTTGATTATCTTTAATGATCAAAGGCATAATAGGTTTGAGCCTATTAGCAAGGATTTGGGCTATGATTTTGTAAATAACATTACATAAGGCAATGGGCCTAAAATCCAAAAAAGAGCTGGCATGCTTTGATTTAGGAATAAGAACAATTGCAGTAGCTTTAACCCCACAAGGAATGTACCCTTTGGTGAAGAAATATTTAACCGCTTTGCACACACTAGAGCCAATAATATGCGAGCCTGATTTATAAAAATGAAAGTTGAACCCATCCGGGCCTAGAGTAGAAGAGGAGGACCCTAAGAAAACCACTTTTTTAATTTCTTCATTAGTCACAGCCTGAATTAGAGAGTGAGAATAAGATACAGGCACACAACTACCTGTAGGAAAATGATCCATATCATTAAAGGTTGGGGGAGGAGGGTTATAAAGAGCTTGGAAATGGCTAATGATGGTAGAGATGAAGTCATCTCTAGAAGAGTTAGTGACTGTGGAGCTAAGGTTCACCACTGCCTTTCTGCTGCAATTTCTACTGCAAATCTTGACATATAAAAAATTAAGATCATCTTCCCCACGACTCATCCAGTTAGATTTAGCTCTCTGTATGGCCCAAGAAGCTTGCATAGAGGAGAGCTCAGTGATTTGAAAATTAATACCTTTTAAAGTGGCATTCAGAGAGGAGTTTAAAGGATCCGCACTAAGCATCTCAAGACAATCCAATTGTTTATGATGAAGCTCATAAAGATGATTTTTGATGATAGAAGAGTTTACCCATCTCTCTTTTTTAATACCAACTTTGAGCAATCTAAGGTTTTGACATAAATTAAGTATAGGATTTCCAGAAATATCCTTGGAGAAGGCCTCAAGCACAAGTTGCCAATACCTATCCATATTAGTCTAGAAATTTTTGAAAAGAAATATGTGATTAGAAGGAAGAGAGATACCATAATGGAGGACAATTGGACAATGGTCTGAACATGAGGGACTTTGCAGGGAGCAATACGAGCTCGGAAAAGCTCTCATCCAAGCCTCATTGATAAGAGCTCTGTCAAATTTAATATGAATTGGATTATCAATGTGCTGATTAAACCAAGTGTACTGACACCCAACCGAGTGCATGTCCGTCAAGGACAAATAAAACATTAAAGAATTGAGCCCCCAAAGATTGCCATGGGTGAGAGGAGACCCACCCAATTTTTTTGATGCGAATCTGCAATAATTGAAATCTTTGATAAGCAACCACGGGTTTCTAGGGGTCGGAACGAGCTGCCGAATTTAATCCCAAAGCATAACTCTGTCAGAGGCACTATTTGCAGCATAAATAACAGTTAACTGAAGAGGCGAGAGACGTCCGAAAGAGACGAAGCCAGAAATAAGTTACGAAGATCTGAAAGCAGGAGAAAAATGCAAATTTCTAGAGTTCCACTTGATCCAAATTCTACCAGATTTGGAGAGATCGAAGTTATTACAAGAGTCCTCAGTTGCAAAAATAGTATGAGATAAGGAGAAGAAGGGGTCCTGGAGAGAGGATGCAAGGATCCTATTTTCTTGTAAGAAAATCATATCCAGATTAAAGGATTGAATCAGACGTTTATAATAAAACACTTTATCAGGTCTGTTAAAACCCCTGATATTCCAAGTAGTAATGGAAAGAATTGACATTAGGATTTGGGTGGCTGTGGGGGTTTCCTTCCCTGTTTCCCCCTAGAAGATTTCTTTTATTACGTTGAACTAGATTGTTGTTACATATAATCTGAACTTTTAGCAGCAGAACCCCCTGTATCTAGAGGATTGAAATCAACCTGAACTTCATCCTGAAGTTGAAGTATGTCAAATTTGTTAGGGGAAATCACCGCCATGGATGATTGCAAGCCTGAAATAAGAGAGTGTTATGATTTGTGCAAATCTGTTCATTCAAGTGAATTCTGATACAAGTTATTTTTAATGATTATAAAAGCCTATTGTTTGTTTTATTCTTCTCCTAACAAATATTGGAGTTTCTTTTTATGTGCACTAACATGTTTTTCAGGAATTTAAAACTCCAGACTGCTGAAGACTTTAAATTCATTTGTTAATGTTTATTATGAGTGAAGTGAGTATTTTTATTTTTTTCTTGAGTCTGAGAGAGTGAGATTGTAAGTTAGATAACTGTGCACACACATAATGGGGAAGTGAAAAACTTAATTTTTAAAATTGATCGTACAGTATGAAATCTGATCGTACGAGACGATCTGTATTTGTCTGTCCTCCACAACAAACCTGCGTGCCTAGAAATTTTTCTAAGTCCAGTTCGTACAGTACAAAATTACCTTCATACATAAGAATTTGCGGTAGAAATGGCTCTGAATTTGGTTCGTACTGGATCATACGGGATAAATCATTCAATTTTTGAACTATTCATACATTACGAAATAGAGTTCGTTCAAGAGATTTTATGGTACGAACGGCTTTGAATTTGGTTCGTACTGGATCGTATGGGACGAATCATTCAATTTTTGAACTATTCGTACAGTACAAAATAGAGTTCGTACAGGAGATTTTACGGTACGAATGGCTCTGAATTTGGTTCATACTGGAGCGTACAGGACGAATCGTTTAATTTTTGAACTATTCGTACAATATGAAATAGAGTTCATATAGGAGATTTTGAAGTACGAACGACTCTGAATTAGGTTCATACTAGATCGTACGGGACGAATCATTCAATTTTTGAACTATTCGTACAGTACGATGTGCGATCGTACGGGACGATCGGCACGCATGAAACTTGAAATATTCAGTTTTTGGATAGTTTTTCTTGTCCTAAGTACTTAAGGGTCTTAAAACTGATTTGTAGAAGATCCTTCTGCAAAAATTTTTCTTGAGAGTGAAAGGGAGAGTGATTGGGAGAGTGTTTGAGAGAAAGTGTTGAGAGATTTTTGAAGAGAAAATTGTGAGGGGTTTCACAAGATTATTCAATAGTGAGGATCTCATTATTTGTACTTCAAGCATCTTCCTAATCTCCTTGGAGGCTCTTGCAAGAAAATTATTCAAGAGGTTTTCAGTTCTCTGCCGTCACTTGGAGGGTGAAAAAAGGATGATTGGTTCTCTGCCGACACCAGGTGGGTGTGAAAGGACGAGTTGGTTCTCTGCTTCACCAGGAGGGTGAAAAAGGATGTTTGTTCTCTGCCGCACCGGGATTTGATGGAAGAGAGTTTGTAAAGGCTTCTCTGTCTTTTTGTGGGGGCTAAAGGAGGGTCACTTTTATATAGTGCAATACCTAGAGAATGAGTCTCTAGGGAGTGGATGTAGGTCGTGTTTGATCGAACCACTATAAAATTTGGTATTCTCTATTCTTTTTTTTACTTACTATATTTTCTTACTGCACTGCATTTTATTTTTCTGTGGTTGAAAGCATTAAAGATTATCTCTGTTAGTACAGTACGAATTAAGATTGTATGGTACGATTTGCTTTGAATTGTGATAAAAAAAATTTCCAAAATTCCAAGAGATTTTTAAAAGTACTAATTCACCCCCCTCTTGGTTAGCCTAGGGACGTAATTAATAGGTCTAACAACCTATTCACTCTTTCAAGTGGTATCAGAGCCTTCTTCAAAAATCATTGTTTAGATTATTTTTTGAAACTCGATCATGGCTAATTTTGGAAACTGAAACACTATGGAAGGTTACTCGATTACTAGACCACCTTTATTTGACAATATCCCATTTGATTTTTGGAAAACTCGCATGTCTATATTCTACAATCTCTTGACTATCGCATGTGGATGTTAGTTCGGGAAGGTTATACTGAACCTACTAGAATTGTAGAAGGAATTAGAGTTCAGACACCTTTTGCCGAATGGACTGTAGAAGAACGTGAGCTAGCTCAATTAAATGCAAAGTATTTGAACAACTTTTATGCTTTAAAATTGGAAGACTACATGCGTGTTTCAACTTGTAAGTCTGGAAAAGAAATTTGGGATAGGCTTTGCATTACTTACGAAGGTACAAATGAAGTGAAACAAACTAGGTTGACCATTCTCTTGTATGATTATGAACTTTTTTGCATGAAACCAATTAAATCTATCTCAGACATGTATACTCGATTTACACATATAGTCACTTCATTGCATGCCTTAGGTAGAGAGTTAACTAATACAGAAAAAGTAAATAAGATACTTCGTTGTTTACCTACGGCATATGATGCAAAGATAACTGCAATAATAGAATCTAAAGATTTAAATGTATATTCTATTGACAATCTTCTTGGATCACTAATTGCTTACGAGCAATTTGTGACTCAAAGAAAGATTAATGCAAGTGAGAAGCGAAAGGAGAAGAATATAGCTTTGAAGGTGGACGATTCAGAAAGTGATCAGTCACTACCTGAGGATAAGGAAGATATTGCCTTAATGACAAGACAGTTTAAAAGTTTCCTAAAAAGAAAGCAGAGAAGACACTTACAGTGGAACAAAGGTAAGTTCTAGAAGAATGTTAAAGCTTCTAATGATGTTATTTGCTATGAATGTAGGAAGCCAGGACACATAAAGACAGATTGCCCCAATCTAAAGGCAAATCCTAGCAAGGAGAAGGCTGAGGAGAAACTAAAGGAAAAAAGGGGTAAAAAGAGACTTCAAAGACCTTTTGGGCGGACTCAGCTTCAGATTCTTCAGAAACAGCATCTGAAGAGGAAGTCACAAATTTGTGCTTAATGGCTGACAACTTTGATCATTCGGATCAAGATAATATATGTGATTTAAGTTATGAAGAATTATTTGAAGTTTCTGAACGCATTCATTCAGCATATAGGAAACTAAAGAAATTGCATGCAAAATTGAATATAGATTATCTAGAGCTGCAAAAAGAATACGAAATCCTTAGAGAAGATCATAGCACTAATTGATAGCAACCACATGACTTTATTGGATTAATTTGATGATTTAAACAATCAGCATAAACTTTTAAAATCATCACACACTGAACTTAAAAGTGATTTCAAAACTTTTATGGATGAATCAGATACTAGAGAGCATAATTTGAAGATTGATAATTAGATTCTAGAAAATGCTAATACATATCTTGAAGTTCAGTTAAAAGCACTTAAATAAAATAGGAAATCACCCAAACTTGAAGATTTTCACAAATCCTACAACAAGACCACTCGTTCAAAGTCTAAGAAAAAATCTTTCAGGACAAATAGACTGGTAAATCCTTTTCCAGAGTGAAGTATTTTTCTTGTGGTATGATAGGACATATTTCTCATACCTATACTATTCATCGTAGAACACATATAGTGTGGAGACCTAAGATGCATAAATCACAGCATATCACACATGTATCTGGTTTAAAATTGCCAAAAGGTGAACCCAAACTTGTTTGGGTTCCCAAGTCTAATGTTTGATATTTTTATAGGGTTGCTCTCATACAAGATCTCGTGAGAGTGTTTGGTATATGGACAGCGGTTGTTCCAAGCATATGACTGGAGATGCAACATAATTTATAACGCTGGAAGCTAGGAATGAAGGCAAGGTTACAATTAGAGATAATACTACCAAGAGAGTGGTAGGTACATGTATAATTGGAAATTCTAGAAATTTTGTGATTGAAAATGTTCTGTTGGTTGAAGGCTTAAAACACAATCTGTTGAGCATAAGTCAATTATATGATAAAGGTTATTATATAAAATTCTTGCCTACTAGTTGTGTTATTAGTCAAAATAAGACTGTTGTGTTAAATGGTGATAGAGTGAATAATATTTATATATTAGATTTGAATTCTATAAAATCTTCTACTGCTCTTTGTTTGAAAATTGTATCTGATGAATCATGGTTATGACATAGAAGGCTTTGTCATGCTAGTATGAGAAATCTTAGGAAAATCACCCAAAAGGAGCTAGTTAGAGGTGTACCCAAATTAGACTTTACTAAAGATCATTTGTGTGATGCATGTCAATTAAAAAAATAAGTCAAATCCTCCTTCAGTTTAATAAAGGAAATTAGGACTAACAAGCCCTTAGAAATTCTTCACATGGATCTATTTGGACCTATTAGTACTTTACGTTTAGGAGAAAAAAGATTTGAGTATGTAATTATGGATGGTTATTCTAGGTTCACATGGATTAGATTTTTGAATCATAAGAGTGAATCATTTGAAGAGTTTAGAGATTTTGCCACTTGGATTCAGAGAAAACTAGGTTTTGAAATTGTAACTATCCAAAGTGATCGTGGGGGAGAATTTGAAAATGAATTGCTTGATAATTTTTGCAAATCTCATGGGATTGAACACAACTTCTCAGCTTCTAGGATACCTCAACAGAATGGAGTTGTAGAAAGAAAGAACATGATATTAATTGAAACTGCTAGAGCTATGCTGGCAGAATATTCACTTCCAAAATATTTTTGGGCTGAAGCAGTTAGCACAGTGTGCTATGTGTTGAATAGGATATACATTGGATCTAAATTAAATATGAACTTCTTAAAGGTAAAAGTCCCAACCTCTCATATTTACATATTTTTGGATGTAAAGTGTTCATTCATAATAATGACAAAACTCTCTTAGGAAAATTTGATCCCAAATCTGACGAAGGAATCTTTCTAGGTTATTCAAGTGTTGGAAGATCCTATAGAATTTTTAATAAAAGAACATTGTTAGTTGAGGAGACCACTCATGTTATTTTTGATGAATCTTATAATAGTGAAGGGTTTAAATTGGAGGAAGATGAGGTTGAGAAAACAACCCAAAAACTTGAAAATCAAGGAAGAAGAAAACCAATTGCCTAAATAATGAAAATTTGTTAGAAGTCATCCTAAAGAGTTGATTTTAGGAGAACCAAGTGAAGGAGTTAAGACAAGGCATGGTTTGAGAAAAGAAGTAAATCATTCAGCTTTTATTTCAATGATTGAACCCACTAATATTAATCAAGCACTTTTGGATGAATTTTGGATTCTAGCCATGCAAGAAGAATTGAATCAATTTAAAAGAAATGATGTTTGAGAATTAATTGAAAGGCCAAAGAATCAAAGTGTAGTTTGGACTAAAACAGACACCTAGAGCTTGGAATGAGAGGTTAAGCACTTTTCTTCTAAAAGGATCATTTGTTAAAGGAAGTGTGGACACTACTCTATTTTTGAAAAGAATAGGGAATGAAATACTCATTATAGAAATATATATGGATGACATTATTTTTGGATCAACTGATAAATATCTATGTGATGAATTTTCAAAAATAATAAGTAGTGAATTTGAGATGAGTTTGATGGTTGACTTGAGTTATTTTTTTGGTTTTAGCATGAAGCAAAATGAGGAAGAAACTTTTTTTTATCAATCTAAGTACATTAATGATATCCTCAAAAAATATGAAATGGATAATGCAATACCTGTAACTACACCCATGAGTTTCTCAGTACTATTAGATAAGGATCCTAAGAAAAAATATGTTGATCAAAAGAAGTTTAGAGGAATAATTAGGTCATTGTTTTATTTGACAGCTAGCCAACCAAACATTATGTTTAGTGTTTGCTTATGTGCTAGATTTCAATATGATCCAAATGAATCACATTTGATAGCAGTGAAAAGAATATTGATATATCTTTTGGGAACTCAAAATTTAGGGATTTGGTATCCTAAGAATAGTTCTTCTTTTGAAATTATTGGATACTCAGATTCTGATTTTGCAGGCTGTAGGGTTAATCGAAAGAGTACTTCTGGGACTTGTCAATTCATTAGAAATTCTTTAGTATCTTGGTCCAGTAGGAAACAAAATTTAGTAGCAGTTTCTACAGCTGAAACAGAATATATTGCCTTAGGGAGTTGTGTTGCACAAGTGCTTTGGTTGAAACAATAAATGGTTGACTTAGGATTTTCTATTGGTACAATTTTAATCTTTTGTGATAACACTAGTGCCATTTACGTTTCAAAGAATCCTATTCAACATTCTAGAATAAAGCATATTGATATAAGGCATCATTTCATAAGAGGTCATGTAGCAAAAAGGGAAATTAAACTACATCATATCGCTACTAAAGATCAAATTGTAGATATTTTTACAAAACCCTTAGCTTTTGACACTTTAGCTTTTTAAGGACAAGGCTAGGTATGATTGATCTTAATGCTTATTTGAAATTTTTACAAATTTGTTTTGTATGTATTTGTTAGTTTGTTTGTTTCTAGTTTATTATGTTTTGTGGTTATCTTGTGTATCTTCTTTAAAAAATTGAAAATTTTGTCTTGTGTTGGTCTTTATTTTAGTTTTAAAAATCTGTAGAGTTGGACTAACAAAATTATATTTTCTTTGTCTGTTCGTACTGTATGATGATGTCATCATACTGTACGATTGTAGAAGATTCATTTGTACGAATGGGGTGGGTTCATGGTTAGTATAAGTTATTAGTGTTGATCGTCCCGAACGAACACGTCTTGTCTGTATGATCCATGTATCAATTTAGATAAGGACGAACATAACTGTCGCCTGAATGATCCTTTAATATCCTGATCATCCCGGACGAATACGTCATCGTCTGTACGATTAGGAAGTCAAAAAGCCTATACGAAAGGATGCCTCGGGACGAGCATTTTATGAAAAGCCATTTCATTTTTAACCATTTCCGTTCGTTCCGTACAAAATTTGATTTGTCCCAGACTAAATTAATCATCCCATACGAAATTATTTCGTACAGTACGATTGATTGCTTTTCTATATAAAGAAGGGTCGTTTTCTTTCATTTCGCTTTTATTTTCAAACCCTTCAGAGTATTAAAAAGAGACGTCAAGAAGTGGCAAGAGAGTGCGTCAATCCAGAGGGTCATCGTCTAGGAGGGACTGGGATGATAACTTTCTAAGTGCACAAAATGAAGAGGCATGTTATAGGTATGCCGCATCTAAAATAACTCCTTCCTGTATTCTACTGCAAGAAAATCTTTATTTTACAGTAATGCCTCTATTTGATTCTACTCAGTTTTCTTTCCTTCTCACTCTGATCTTTGCATAGAACAAAGATTTTTTCCATGTGTTTTTTTCCAACATGACTTTTAATCAGGACAATATTAGAATCTCTTCCTACGTCCTGAAACAAAGAGTTGAAATAACCAAAGAGGACCTTCGAGAATATTTTCATCTAAAAACTCTAGGAATACGGGCACATGCTCTAACTTCTCGTTCAGATTATGATTGGTCCAAAGTCAATCAAGTCATTAGAGGTGTAAGCCAACCTTCTTACTATCATCGAGTTGACTGCTTGAACCAAAATGCTCGAATAATCCAACATGTTCTTAGGACCTCTATCATTCCCAAAATTGGAGATAGAGTAAACATGACCCTTCTTTTTTCTTCCATCACTTACTTGATTATGACTGGTAGGTCTACTATGGAAGCCATACATTTATTGAGAGGTTTGATGGAGAAATATAGGGAGAATAAGGAGGATCTACATATGATATTTATTGATTTAGAGAAAGCATATGATAAAGTTCCAAGAGAAGTGCTATGGAGAGTTCTTGAAAAGAAAGGAGTTAATAATGCTTATATTCAAATCATTAAAGATATGTATGAAGGAGCTACTACTTGTGTTCAAAAACAAGGTGGTTTGACCAAGTATTTCCCTATTTCGGTTGGATTACATCAAGGATCAGCTTTAAGCCCATATCTTTTCACGTTAGTCATGGATGTTCTCACTAGACATTTACAAGAGGATGTACCCTGGTGTATGCTTTTTGCTGATGATATTCTTCTTGTTGACAAGACTAAAGAGGGAGTTGAAGGTAAACTTGAAGTCTGGAGATCAACCTTAGAGTCTAAAGGTTTTCGCTTGAGTAGATCTAAAACTGAATATATGGAGTGTAATTTTAGCAATAATAGACCTAGTGAGGGGATTGTGACTTTGGGCGATCAAGTCATTAATAAGAGTACAAGTTTTAGATATCTTGGATCTATTGTTCAGAGTGATGGTGAAATAGATGGGGATGTTATCAGTAGAATTCAAGTTGGATGGTTGAAGTGGAGGAATGCATCGGGCTTGTTGTGTGATAGAAAAGTCTCCCTTAAACTTAAGGGAAAATTCTATAAGATGGTGGTGAGACCTGCAATGCTTTATGGTGCAGAATGTTGGCCATTAAAAGAGAAGCACAATACTAAGTTATGTGTTGCGGAGATGAGGATGCTTAGGTGGATGAGTGGATTTACTCTTAGAGACAGGATACGAAATGAGCATATACGTGAAAAGGTTGGAGTAGCTCCAGTGGAGGATAAGATTAGAGAGAGTCGCCTTAGATGGTTTGGTCACATAAAACGGCGGCCTTCCGATGACCCAGTTAGGAAAGTAGAGGTATTAGATTTGACTTATGTTAAGAAAGGTAGAGGTAGACCTAAAAAGACTTGGTTAGAAAATATTAGAAATGATCTTTCTCTATTAGATTTAAACGAGAATTTGACTTTGAACCGGACACAATGGAGAAAAAGGATTCATGTTGCCGACCCCACGTAGTGGGATAAAGGCTTGTTATTGTTGTTGTTGTTGTTGTACTTACTTGATTATGACTGGCCAACCTATTAATGAAGCCCAATTAATTTTGGACTATCTATATTACCTCACCGATATTGGCCATCCTAATGTGAAGAGAAAGAAGAACATTGCCATTGGTCATGTGATTTGTTTTATCCTTGAAAACAAGTATAATATGGCCCACCCTGATGGACCATCTGAACTGCCACTTTATTTCACCGATGCTTCTTTTCGGGCACTGTTTGGGAGAGATGGAGATGGGGATAGTTCTGAGGATGAACCTGCACCTGCTCCTGGACCTGATCAATACTTCTATCATGATATGGTCCAGCATTTTGATCGACTTGATCACCAATTTGATCAAATGGAAGCACATCTAAAATTGCAGGATGATAGGTACAACGAGGATCGGGGGTGCATAAGGGACCAGTTCGAGTCTGTGAACACGAATATTGTAACGATTTATAGTTATTTTGCTATGTTCACTACTCCTCCACCTCCTCCAGATCAGGGTACCCCAGACTATTAGAGATGTTTTTCTTGTTGTTTGGCTTGGTTATTACTTTGCTGTTCTATGAGTCATTGATTGTTGTGATTGTGGTTCTTGTTATTTTTTTTTATTGTTGTAAGGATGTTTGGCAAAGCTTACTCTTATGAGAATGTGGTTGAATGTAAAAGCTTGCTATTTTATATGTTTGAATCAACATGAAATGAAGAAGTTTAGTTTTTGTGCATATTATTCTGTGATAGTGATTATGACTAGAAATTAACTAATCTTAAACACTCGACTGTAGTTGATTAAGTTTCTAAAATATTAATTGAGTTTATATTACAATAAAAATTTTAATGCATAATTTAACTTCTCAAAATATTTAGATTTCATATAATTTGGTGTAGATTAGAAGATCTTACATTATATTATTTTAGACATGTATTACTTAGCCTAAATTTTTATATATTTGATGTCTTAATATTACTCTTGATTTCTACATCAAAGTGTTCATTATTGTAATTATGACAAAGGGATGGTGTTGTTGGAAAGAATTTTATTTAATGAAAATAAAAAGAGCAAAGTTTAAAAAGATGCACAAAGTGTTCCATATAATAAAAGATGCGTAATATCGCCAAAATTAAAAAGAGGCACAAAATTAGTCCAAATATTGACTAAGTTCACAAAATGTGCCCCTTCATTTGAAAAGATGCATAATGTCGCCAATTGTTTTTTCCTTTAACATTTTCTCCAAGTTCACTAAAGAATGATCATCACTTTTGATTTAGAAATTTGGTAATTTTATTTCATCATTTGTGCAATAGTTGTGGTTACTTAATCTGTCATTACATTACTGCCATAGATCAACTTTTCTTCTTCTTATTATACTCTGCAATCTAAACCATTTTAAGTCTTTATTTTTCCTATTTGATTTTAATATTGTAGTTAATCTTCATTTAATATTATTTAAACCCTCAACTCCTTTGAGTGTCTTCCCTTTTTATTATTGTCAAAAGGGGGAGTTTTGTATTATTTGATTTGCTTATTGCATGTTTAATATTGTTGTATGTTAGTCTAGTTGCATGTTATGATGTCATGTTATGTGTGATATTTTTTATTAGTTTGCATGTGTATGTACATGTATTTGTATTCATGTTATTCATGTTATGTGTGGTACATGTACTTGTATGTGCTTGTACTTGTATTTACGTGTCTTGTTTGTTCTTGTCCTCCTCTTCCCTTTGCTTATTCTGTGTTAGATCATCTAACCTCCTCTTATCTCTTATTTAGGATTTGTCATTTCTTTAGGGGGAGCTTAGGAGATCATTTATCTAGGGGCAGCGTACATTTAGTGGAAGCTTAGGAGAAACGTGAATTTAATTATTAAATCAATTAATAAATATTTTGTAATCATCAAAAAGGGGGAGATTGTTATGATTTGTGCAAATCTGTTCGTTCAAGTGAATTCTGATACAAGTTATTGTTGATGATTATAAAAGCCTATTGTTTATTTTATTCTTCTCCTAACAAATATTAGAGTTTCTTTTTGTGCGTACTAACATATTTTTCAGGAATTTCAAACTCCAAATTTCTGAAGACTTTAAGTTCATTTGTTAATGTTTATTGTGAGTGAAGTCTGTATTTTTATTTTTTCTTGAGTCTGGAAGAGTGAGATTGTAAGTTGGATAATTATGCACACGCATAATGGGGGAGTGGAAAACCTAATTTTTAAAATTGATCGTATAGTACGAAATCTGATCATGCGGGATGATCTGTATTTGTCTGTCCTCCACAACTAACCTGCATGCCTAGAAATTTTTCTAAGTCTTTTTCATACAGTATGAAATTACCTTCATACATAAGGATTTACGGTACGAACTGCTCAGAATTTGGTTCATACTGGATCGTACGGGATGAATTCTTTAATTTTGAACTATTCATACAGTACAAAATAGAGTTCGTACAAGAGATTTTGAGGTATGAATGGCTCTGAATTTGGTTCGTACTGGATCGTACGAGACGAATCGTTTAATTTTTGAACTATTCGTACAGTACGAAATAGAGTTCATACAGGAGATTTTGCAGTATGAATGGCTCTGAATTTGGTTCGTACTGGATCGTACGGGATGAACGTTCAATTTTTGAACTATTCATACAATACAAAATAGAGTTCATGCAGGAGATTTTGAAGAATGAACGGCTCTGAATTAGGTTAGTACTAGATCTTACGGAATGAATCGTTCATTTGTTGAACTATTCATGCAGTACGATGTGCGATCGTATGGGACGATCGGCACGCGTGAAACTTGAAATATTCAGTTTTTGGATGGTTTTTCTTGTCCTAAGTACTTAAGGGTGTTAAAACTAATTTGTAGAAGATCCTTCTGCGAAAATTTTTCTTGAGAGTAAAAGGGAGAGTGATTGAGAGAGTGTTTGAGAGAAAGTGTTGAGAGATTTTTGAAGAGAAAATTATGAGGGGATTCACAAGGTTATCCAATAGTGGGGATCTCAGTGTTTATACTTCAAGCATCTTCCTAATCTCCTTGGAGGCTCTTGCAAGAGAATTATTCGAGAGGTTTTCGGTTCTCTGCCGTCACTTAGAGGGTGAAAAAAGGATGATTGGTTCTCTGCCGACACCAGGAGGGTGTGAAAGGATGAGTTAGTTCTCTGCCTTCACTAGGAGGGTGAAAAAGGACGTCGGTTCTCTGCTGCACCGGGATTTGGTGGAAGAGAGTTTGTAAAGGCTTCTCTGTATTGTTGTAGGGGCTAAAGGAGAGTCACTTTGATATAGTGTAATACCTAGAGAAGGAGTCTCAAGGGAGTGGATGTAGGTCGTGTTTGTCTGAACCACTATAAAATCTGGTGTTCTTTATTCTTCTTTTTTTCTTATTGCATTACGTTTTATTTTTTATGGTTGAAAAGCATCAAAGATTATCTCTGTTCGTACAGTACGAATTAAGATCGTACGGTATGATTTGCTTTGTATTGTGCTAAAATTTTGTTTCCAAAATTTCAAGAGATTTTTAAAAGTACCAATTCACCCCCCCTCTTGGTTAGCCTAGGGACATAATTTATAGGTTTAACAACCTATTCGCTCTTTTAGAGAGGTGCTGGATGAGGAGGTTCCAACTTTCGTGGGTGAATTAAGGTTTGGAATGGTGGGATTCACCTTGGCAGAAGCATCAGAGGTGGATATCAAGGGGTTCAATGTAGGCGGATGCTGAAAAAGTAGCTTATCTAGGTAGAGCTGCTGAGGAGGGGCTGAGGGGCTTTGATTAAGGTTTGGAGGAGTAGAGGAGGATGGGTTTATCTGTGTTGAGAGGGTGGGAGCTATATTGACATTTTTTGGGGCAACAACTGAAGTTGATGTTGGACCATTTTGAATGCTGATAGCATTCTTATAGCCAATCACTTAAGGAGGAACAAAGGAGGTACGACCTCTGGGCTTTCTACTAGAACTTCTTCCCCTTGTGGTGGGCACCTTAGCAGTGGGATTACTAGGGGGATTAGGCTGATCATAAGGTTTTGATGGGCAGAATGAAGAATAGTGAACTAGGGACTTACATAACTCACAAGGAGAAGGCCTCCATTCGTATTGAACCTTTAAGCAAAATTTATCTCCATCAAGAGATATAAGAATTTCTTTTGGAGATTTTGCCTCACAATCTACTTGCACACACACCCTTGCAAAAGTTAACCGAGTCTTTTGGGCGGTCAAGGAATCCACAGTAAGGGGAATGCCCACCTTGCTCGCAATTCTAGAGATACCTTTAGAATTCCAGCATGTAAGGGGCAAATCATGGATTTTGACCCATATAGGGACTGAGGATATATTTTCTCTCTTGGGATGGAACTAAGGGTGCCATTTTTGGAGGATGAATGGTTTGCCAAGAAAGAACCAAACTCCACGAGACCACGCCATATCAAAATCTTCCGAAGAGGATAATAAAAATAAAAAGAAAGCATCACTTAAAGAAAGCAGCTGAACCAAACCTTTTAGCAACCATGTTTTGCGAATAGAACCAAACAAGGCATCATAGAATGGTTTCCGACCAATAGAGTAACCCACCAGACATAATCCCCAATCTTCAGCACCTTTGGCCAGTTTAACGCCTAAAAAGCCAACCATTTTCGTCTCATCAGGATAGAAAGAGAGAGGCAAGTCAGTGGTGGAAGGTTCAGTTGATTCAAAAATATCTTTTGAGTTACGAAGGGGAGGAGGGCTGGCTCCTCCCGTAGAGGATGCGAGAGGGGGAAAATCAGAAGAGAGAATAATGGAGTTCATGAAGGAGGGAAAGTCCTCCAGCAAGGCAGAGGAGAAGGCAGAGAGGAAGCAAAATCACAGGCAGCGGAAAACCTTAGCAGGTCGTCCTCTTCTCGAGGAGGCAGACATTACAAATAGCTTAATTTTAAGCTTCTGATCTAACCCTGAGATGCATATGTTAGCATTCGATTGTTATAATTTAATTTTTGATCGATTACTTTCGGGCCGGTCTTTCCTTATATGGGAGGTTTTAATCACACCTAATATAATTATAAATGTAATTAGTGTATACCTCTTTTATAGAAGGGCTTTATTAGATTATTATACTATGGTTTATACACCAACATTTAATGTAATCTTTTCTATAAATTGGTAAGCAGAAGTGATATGCAGTTGCCTCTGTACTTCTACAGCCACCCATTGCATTATTTTTCAGTACATATATCTGTTTTGCAAGATCATTTTTACAGATTAAATGTACACCGTTGAAGTGTAACTGAATTACATCTTACTGTTCAATATATTACTTAATCTTGCTATATATGTTGTAAATAGTAGAAAGGTTAATGAAATTATTTCCTGCATCTATGCTTTACCTTCATGTACATTTCCTTATATTGTAATCTTCCTTTACCGCAAGAAGCTACAGGTTGTCATGGTATTAAAGCAACCAGGTTCTGGTTGTAGAACTCAATTTTCTTCATCCTTTGTTTATGAGGTTCGGTGTTGATTGCCTTCAACCTCAATTGAAATGAGTGCTGATCTTCTACCAGCCCGTCTCTCCTTTCTTCCCAATTCCCTATCAAAATGAGTGAGATTACCATACCTCCTCACCTAAATTTTCTTATGCTCAATGGCATGTCTGTAATGAATATTCATCTTAATGTTGATAATTAGCCCCTTTGGAAGTCACAAGTGTTGAAGATGTTCACCGCAAACATCTTCGATAAATACCTAGAAGGGTCTACGCTGAAGCCAGTGAAGCAAATCGTTAATTAGTCAGGTGAAATTTCTCCCAATCCTCATTGCCAAACTTGGATGCTTGTGGATCAAAACCTTGTAGTATCCCTTTATTAAGTAATCTCTCCAAAATCTCTTACCCTACATTCTAAATTTGGACTAATGCATCAAAATCTAGCAAACAATCAAAAGGAGACTTCAATCCACCAATAGGTCTCATTTGCTTCAGTTAAAGAATGAATTACACCATATATCCATGAAGGATAAGACCATGCTTTAGTATATTTCTGATATCAAGATCGAGTAAATGCGATGCAATAGCTACTTTCGGTACTCTGTTGGATCATGAGGATGTAATATTGTATATGTTGAATGGATTACCTTTAGCGCATTAATCGATCATGACCGCAATTCATACAAACCTTCAACCAATCAGTCCAGATGGCTTTTATGCATTATTTTGTAGTGAAAAACTCAACATTGTGGATGAATTTGCTCGTGATGGCTCCTATCTCACATCTCCTGATCCACATTTAGCTCTCACTACTACTTGTGGATGTGACCGCTCGGGATTTTATCGCAACCGAGGATGCACCCAATTTATTGCTTCACCTATAATTTCTATACAAAATGTTGGACTGCACAGTGGAAGAAATAATTCAGTTTACATTGAATGCCAAATTTGCGAAAAAAACTAGGCCATTCTGCCTTTAAGTGTTGGCATAAAACAAACCTACAATATCAGTCGACTTCTTCATCTGCTTTGATTGCTAGTTTAGCTCAAGATACCTCAAATTGGATTCTTGTCACAGGAGCATTTTTTCATCTCATGCCAAACATAAATCATCTGCAATAACCACAGCCATATCCTGGTTCTCAGTAGGTTCAAATTGGAAATGGAGACATGTTAGCAATAACACATTCTAGTCATGGAATTCTTCCAACTCCACATCACAAGCTTCATCTTAAACCCTTATTACATGTTCCTACTCTCTCACATAACCTTATTTCAGTATATAAATGAGTTCATGATAATCCTTGCTCTATTATATTTGATAAACTTGGTTTGTCTGTCAAGGATTCGATGAATAATCAAACTCTTCTCTAAGGTCCCTCTCATCAAGAACTTTATAGGCTTCAAGATCCACAAACAGCCTTATCCACCTCCATTTCCTTGCTCAGTACACTTTGAGATCGTTATTTGGGTCATCCATCTTCTTATACACAAGCTAATCTTCCTTAAATTTTTTGAGTTTCTTCTATTAAGTTTCATTGTACTACTTGTGCTCTATCAAAGAGTCACAAATTATCTTTTTTGTGTTCTTCTAATTGTAGCAAAGAACCATTAGAATTGATACATACCAATGTATAGGGTCCTTCCCCTATTTTGTCTAACCAAGGATTTAAGTATTATATACTTTTTATGGATATTATTCTCATTATAGTTGGGTATTTACAATTAAACTTAAATCTGAAGCTCTTTTTAAATTCATACTACTTAAAGTTTCAGTTGAAAAATAATTCAATAAACCTATTAAAATTCTTCTATCTAACAATGGTAGTGAATTTATTAACTCCAATTTCCATGCTACTCTCCAAAATGCAGGCATCCTTCTTCAACTAACTTATCCTTATGCACCTGAACAAAATGGTGTTGTTGTGAGAAAACACCGTCATATTATTAAAACATTAGGAAGCTTAATTTTTTATGCCAAAATACCTTCGTAGTTTTGGGTTGATACTTTACTCACCACCATTTATCTAATCAATCGTTTGCCTATTTCACATACCCCTAAAACATCTCCATATCAATTACTTTATAGGAAATTCCCCAACTATACTCATTTAAAAATATTTGGTTGTTTATGTTATCAATGGATACCACATATTTCCAAACATAAATTTGACCCAAAATCATCTCCTTGTGTTTTCTTTAGCTATTCTTCAACTTCTAAAGGTTGTAAATGCTACAATCTTCAAACTCACAGAATCATAATTTCAAGATATGTTCAATTCTTTGAACATATCTTTCCTTTTCATCCAACAACAACTCTTCACCACCTCCACCACCTACATAATATCAGCCACCATTCACCTTAGTCCCCCTTACTGTTACAACTCGGGCTCCCGAGTTTATGATTTTGATGATAACAATATTATTGATTGGCTCTTTATTTCTCCTAGTATATTTGTTGTGTATACATATTTTTGTGTTGACTAACATTTCAGGTACAACAGGCATCGGTATTTGAAGATTCAGGGCTCAAGACTAGGTAGAATAGGTTATGTTGAAAGAAAATGTAATTTTCATTTATTTATTTGAACTTCTTGAGTCAAGTCCTGTAAAGGTGCATGATAGCCTAGTGACCGTGCACACACACACAATGGGAGAAAATTTAATGTTAAATATTTTAATTTTTCTGTACATCGTACTGTACGATCTGGATCGTACTGTACGATCTGGTGTTACAGAAATTAATTAAAATATTTTATTTTTCTAAAAAAATTATTTTGAAATATAACTAATCGTACAGTACGAACACCACATCGTACTGGACGATCTGGTATAATTAGAAATCCCGTCGATCATTAAATTAGGCAAAAATTTGAATTTGAAAATTGTTCTATTCGTACTGTACGATCTTAATCGTACTGTACGATGTTTAAAATATTACCTAATTTAATCCTGTGATTATTCAATCGAATCTGCATAATTTTGATATTTAAATCGTACTGTACGAACTGGATCGTACTGTACGATGATCAGAGACGATTTTGGTCGTCCCAGGATTCATCCTGGACGAACTGCACTTCGATTGAACTAATCGTACTGTACGATTCTGAGATCGTACAGTACTAACAGGGAAATGAAAAGAAGTAAAAAATCTCTTGGGCAGACTTAGCTTCTGAATCATCAGAACAGGAGCAAGATGATGAGGTAACAAGCTTATGCTAAATCATCAAGAATTTGATTGGTAATTCTGATCAGGTATAAGTATATTGAGGTTTGTTTGTGTGTTTTATTTATTTGTTTTGTATGTTTGTTTATCTATTTAGTGTGTTTGATGTTTAGTATGTTTTAAGCATGATTTCATATTTTAGTTTCTTATATGTCATTACCTTTTTTTGCATGTAGTTTAACTTACATGTTGCATTATATCTCTTCTTTTTGATAATGTCAAAGGGGGAGAATGTATTGTGGTTGGTTACATTTATGGTTTAGTTTTTTTTTTTAAATTTTTGTTATTTAGTTTTTTTATTTTATGTTATTTAGTTTCTAAATGTTTATTTGTTAAAAAAAAAAATACTTATCCCTATTTTTTAATATAATTCTCTTAGTGAGGGGGAGATTAGGAGAATATATTTTTAAATTTGTAAATTCAACCAATAATATTTGCCATCATCAAAAAGGGGGAGATTGTTACAACTCGGGCTCCCGAGTTTATGATTTTGATGATAACAATATTATTGATTGGCTCTTTATTTCTCCTAGTATATTTGTTGTGTATACATATTTTTGTGTTGACTAACATTTCAGGTACAACAGGCATCGGTATTTGAAGATTCAGGGCTCAAGACTAGGTAGAATAGGTTATGTTGAAAGAAAATGTAATTTTCATTTATTTATTTGAACTTCTTGAGTCAAGTCCTGTAAAGGTGCATGATAGCCTAGTGACCGTGCACACACACAATGGGAGAAAATTTAATGTTAAATATTTTAATTTTTCTGTACATTGTACTGTACGATCTGGATCGTACTGTACGATCTGGTGTTACAGAAATTAATTAAAATATTTTATTTTTCTAAAAAAAATTATTTTGAAATATAATTAATCATACAGTACGAACACCACATCGTACTGGACGATCTGGTATAATTAGAAATCCCGTCGATCATTAAATTAGGCAAAAATTTGAATTTGAAAATTGTTCTATTCGTACTGTACGATCTTAATCGTACTGTACGATGTTTAAAATATTGCCTAATTTAATCCTGTGATTATTCAATCGAATCTGCATAATTTTGATATTTAGATCGTACTGTACGATGATCAGAGACGATTTTGGTCGTCCCAGGATTCGTCCTGGACGAATTGCACTTCGATTGAACTAATCGTACTGTACGATTCTGAGATCGTACAGTACTAACAGGTCAAATTCTACACATCGTACTGGACGATCCTGCGATCGTACTGTACGATCTTTGACGGCTGAATTGGTTTTTTAGGGTTTTTTAAAGCCCTCTATTTAAGCTTTCTCATAAGACTTTGTAGGAGTCTTTTTGAGCATTCATTGAGTTGTTTTCTTCTAAAGAAAGCTTGAAGAGAGAGCTTTGGGCTAGGGAGAGAAAGGGTGGAGTTTGTAAGAGAGGGAGAAGATCCTTGTGGGTTTCAAGGGAGTGTTAGAGGGGGTTTTCACACGGTTGCTCCGGCGAACTTGCACCTGAATTCCTCCAAGAGTCAAGGTTTGTCTTGAGGGAAGCTTTGGGAAGAAGAAGACATCTTTGGTGTCAAAAGACCCGGCTACTCCGCCGCACCGGGGAAGGTGAAAGTGATTCAAGGTCCTCTGCCTCACCAGGAGGGTGAAAAGGAGTTAAGGTTCTCTGCCTGTGAAAGGAGTACGGTCCTCTGCCACACCGGGTTGGTGGAAGAGAGTTTGTAAGGGCTTCTCCGCCCAGCTGAGGGGGCTAAAGGAGAGACACTATAGTGATAGTGCAATACCCGGAGAGGAGGCTCCGGGGAGTGGACGTAGGTCATAGTTTGACCGAACCACTATAAATCTGGTGTGCTCTTTCTGATTTTATTTTCCGCACTTTATTTTTCATGCATCTTATTTTCTATTATAACTGCTTGGTGAAAATCTGAGAACATTATTTTATTGTGATAATTAGAGAACAATCACCATCTTTATATAATAAATCATCAGCTTCCGCATTTGACTAGTTAAGTTATTATTGTAAGAAAGCTGAAAAATCAATAAATATTATAACTCTTGGCGCATCTCGATCTTTCAAGTGGTATCAAAGCATACACTTGACTTTCAAGTGGTATCAGAGAGGTACTCAAAATAGTGTTTTAGAAAACCTAGAGGAAAACGATCAATGGCTCACTTTGGAAATAAAAATATTACAGAATGTTATTCAATAACTCGTCCGCCACTATTTGAAAATATTCCTTTTAATTTTTGGAAAATTCGCATGTCTGTATTTTTATAATCCATTGATTTTAGGATGTGGCATATGATTCAATCTGGATATTCTGTACCATCTCGTATTGTTAATGGTGTGAAAACTGATATTCCTCTTGCTGAATAGAGTAGAGAAGAAAAAATTTATGCTCAATTGAATGCTAAATCATTAAATTGCTTTTTCTGTGCTTTAACTTCTCATGATTATATAATTGTTTCTACCTGTATCACTGGCAAGGAAGTTTGGGATAAACTATGCATGACATATGAAGGTAGTAGTGAAGTCAAATAATCTAGATTAAATGTATTATTGCATAACTATGAACTTTTTTGCATGAAACCTTATGAGACTATCTTAGACATGTACACTAGGTTTACTCATATTGTGACATCATTGCTTGCTTTAGGTAGAGAACTTTCAAACCTAGAAAAGGTCAACAAAATTTTATATTGTCTACCTGATAAATTTGATGCCAAAGTGACTGCTATATGTGAATCAAAAGACTTGAATTCCTATTCTATTGATAATCTAATCGGCTCACTCATTGCCTACGAGCAAAGTGTGAGTCAAAGACTTTTCGATGCAGGTGATGAAAAGGTTATAGTGCTAAAAGCAAACGACGAAGTTAAAGATGGCTTAGAAAGTGATGAGAATGAGAAAATGGCATTAATAACAAGCCAATTCAAAAGTCTACTAAAGCACAAGCACAAGAGAGAACAAAAGCAAATCAGAGGTAAAAATGACAAGTTTTATAAGCCTGCTTCTGACATTATTTATTTTAGGTGTAGAAAACTTGGACATTTCAAAAATGAATGCCCCAATCTTAAGAAACATCTTGTAAAGAAAAAGAGTGAGGATAAGCCAATTCCAATAAGGGGAAATGAAAAGAAGTAAAAAATCTCTTGGGCAGACTTAGCTTCTGAATCATCAGAACAGGAGCAAGATGATGAGGTAACAAGCTTATGCTAAATCATCAAGAATTTGATTGGTAATTCTGATCAGGTATAAGTATATTGAGGTTTGTTTGTGTGTTTTATTTATTTGTTTTGTATGTTTGTTTATCTATTTAGTGTGTTTGATGTTTAGTATGTTTTAAGCATGATTTCATATTTTAGTTTCTTATATGTCATTACCTTTTTTTGCATGTAGTTTAACTTACATGTTGCATTATATCTCTTCTTTTTGATAATGTCAAAGGGGGAGAATGTATTGTGGTTGGTTACATTTATGGTTTAGTTTTTTTTTTAAATTTTTGTTATTTAGTTTTTTTATTTTATGTTATTTAGTTTCTAAATGTTTATTTGTTAAAAAAAAATACTTATCCCTATTTTTTAATATAATTCTCTTAGTGAGGGGGAGATTAGGAGAATATATTTTTAAATTTGTAAATTTCAACCAATAATATTTGCCATCATCAAAAAGGGGGAGATTGTTACAACTCGGGCTCCCGAGTTTATGATTTTGATGATAACAATATTATTGATTGGCTCTTTATTTCTCCTAGTATATTTGTTGTGTATACATATTTTTGTGTTGACTAACATTTCAGGTACAACAGGCATCGGTATTTGAAGATTCAGGGCTCAAGACTAGGTAGAATAGGTTATGTTGAAAGAAAATGTAATTTTCATTTATTTATTTGAACTTCTTGAGTCAAGTCCTGTAAAGGTGCATGATAGCCTAGTGACCGTGCACACACACAATGGGAGAAAATTTAATGTTAAATATTTTAATTTTTCTGTACATCGTACTGTACGATCTGGATCGTACTGTACGATCTGGTGTTACAGAAATTAATTAAAATATTTTATTTTTCTAAAAAAAATTATTTTGAAATATAACTAATCATACAGTACGAACACCACATCGTACTGGACGATCTGGTATAATTAGAAATCCCGTCGATCATTAAATTAGGCAAAAATTTGAATTTGAAAATTGTTCTATTCGTACTGTACGATCTTAATCGTACTGTACGATGTTTAAAATATTGCCTAATTTAATCCTGTGATTATTCAATCGAATCTGCATAATTTTGATATTTAGATCGTACTGTACGATGATCAGAGACGATTTTGGTCGTCCCAGGATTCGTCCTGGACGAACTGCACTTCGATTGAACTAATCGTACTGTACGATTCTGAGATCGTACAGTACTAACAGGTCAAATTCTACACATCGTACTGGACGATCCTGCGATCGTACTGTACGATCTTTGACGGCTGAATTGGTTTTTTAGGGTTTTTTAAAGCCCTCTATTTAAGCTTTCTCATAAGACTTTGTAGGAGTCTTTTTGAGCATTCATTGAGTTGTTTTCTTCTAAAGAAAGCTTGAAGAGAGAGCTATGGGCTAGGGAGAGAAAGGGTGGAGTTTGTAAGAGAGGGAGAAGATCCTTGTGGGTTTCAAGGGAGTGTGAGAGGGGGTTTTCACACGGTTGCTCCGGCGAACTTGCCCCTGAATTCCTCCAAGAGTCAAGGTTTGTCTTGAGGGAAGCTTTGGGAAGAAGAAGACATCTTTGGTGTCAAAAGACCCGGCTACTCCACCGCACCGGGGAAGGTAAAAGTGATTCAAGGTCCTCTGCCTCGCCAGGAGGGTGAAAAGGAGTTAAGGTTCTCTGCCTGTGAAAGGAGTACGGTCCTCTGCCACACCGGGTTGGTGGAAGAGAGTTTGTAAGGGCTTCTCCGCCCAGCTGAGGGGGCTAAAGGAGAGACACTATAGTGATAGTGCAATACCCGGAGAGGAGGCTCTGGGGAGTGGACGTAGGTCATAGTTTGACCGAACCACTATAAATCTGGTGTGCTCTTTCTGATTTTATTTTCCGCACTTTATTTTTCATGCATCTTATTTTCTATTATAACTGCTTGGTGAAAATCTGAGAACATTATTTTATTGTGATAATTAGAGAACAATCACCATCTTTATATAATAAATCATCAGCTTCCGCATTTGACTAGTTAAGTTATTATTGTAAGAAAGCTGAAAAATCAATAAATATTATAACTCTTGGCCCATCTCGATCTTTCAAGTGGTATCAAAGCATACACTTGACTTTCACTTACATCTCCATGGCAAGATGCTTCATCCTCCTTCCACTCTCCACTTACCCAACTCTCTAGTTGTCCTTCTCACTCACAACATATCTCTTCTTTAAATGACACCTCTTCGACTACAATTCAATTAATTTCTCCTATATCACACCATTCTCCTTCATCACCTACTAAACTCCATCATATGCTCAACCATTTCAAAATTGGTCATTTAAAACTAAAAATTATTATTAGCATGTCTCAGACTCTTCATCTTGCTAATCCTACAAGTTACTCTTAAGCATCCAAGCAACTTGTTTGGCATCAGGCTATGTCTACAAAATTTGATGCTCTTCAAGCCCAAGGTACTTGGACACTAGTGCCACCATCACCTCTGGGTTTCAAGTTGATTTTCAAAATAATATATAATGTAAATGGATCCATTGCCATACATAAAGCTCAATTGGTTGCTCAATTTAAACAAGAATATTGTTTGGACTACTTAGAAACCTTTAGTCCAGCCCTATGTTTCCTACTATACACATTCTTCTCACTATTGCGGTTAACCACTAGTGGAAAATTTTACAATTAGATGTATTCAATTTCTTTTTACATAGTGATCTTAAAGATACAGTTTATATGTCTTAGCCACCTGGTTTTTTTGATCTAATGCATCCAGACTTTGTGCGTCTTTTCAAGAAGACCATATATGGCTTAAGACAATCTCCAAGGTAATGGTTTGCTACTTTCTCCACTCATTTGCTTAATTTCCATTTTAAGATTAGCACTCTTCATCCATCCTTAATTATTTATCAAAGTGGTACTACTGCTCTTTATATTTTGATCCATGTTGATGATATTTTGTTAACAAGCAATGATGACCAACTCATTCAACATTTACTAATGGATCTTCACAAGCGTTTCAGTTAAAAAAATTGGGCACATTTCATCATTTCCTTGGCATTCATGTTCTTCAAACTTCTAATGGTTTACACTTAATTCAAGAAACATATGCTTCAGCTATCCTTAATCAATTTGGTATGCAGGACTGCAAAACACTTGCTACACCAATAGCACTTAAAATCATTACAGTAGCTGATAGCCAACAATCGTATAACAACCCAGATTTTTACAAACATCTCGGCCTGATATTTCATATATAGTAAATTAATTGTGTCAGCTTATGTAATAACCATTAAATGCTCATTTTTGTCTGCTCAAAAGGCTTCTTCGATAAATTAAAGGGACGCTCTCATTGGGAATGTAATTAAAGTTATTGAGATGCTACTAAAGCTCCTATATATATGTGTGTGTAAATTTTTAAAAATTATCTAGTTAGGTTAAGCATTTAGAAATAAGAACTTTAGTCATGTTTGAATTTTTATATCTCTTTAAATAATTTTAAGATTTCCAAAAAAAATATATGAAATATCCCTTGAATCAAAATACACTCACTTAAATTTCATCAAATATTATGTAATCATAGCATAAGTACTATAGTGATATGGCTTGATTACTACGCTAATTAACTGAAAAAATCCTAAATTAATTTTAACTGAATTGGGTTGAGCTCCACACAACATAATTAAATAGAACTGATTAGTTAACCACTATTAGAGAACCAATTAGTAAGGAATTTAAACTTTCCTAAGATGATTTTTAAAGAATACTAGGTTAGTCAACCATAGATCTTTTTTAAGCCCCTAATCAACTATTTCAAAAGAGCAATCTGGTCTAACTTATGTTGTATCAATAGCATGCATATATCATTAGAATTTCCATCTTAATGTTAGCTTGACTTGGTAGTCTAGCAATGCATCTTAATGAGTTCATCTTGGTTGAGTGCTTTCTAGTATAGTCACACATGTTTGATTATACTTCATTCTTTATTTAATCACATCTAATTTGCTGAGAGAATCATTCAGATATATAATATCACTTTTGGTAAAGTTCAATCATACTCCTATCTCACACTTATGGCTATATATATCCCATCTTAATATACTCCTTGATTAAAAAATATTTGGAGGTAGTCATGCTTTTTTAACTAAACTAATTTTTCATTATAATCCTGTCCTTTTAATTTTACATTCTTAATCATATTCTTTGAATATTCTCATCATGTTTTTTTACTAGGCTAATCCTAATTAAGCCATATACCTTTTTCTAAACTCTCTCCAACCTCAATAATAATGTATTTGGTTGAGCCAATTCTAATAAATTAATGCTCTTTTGACTATGTACAATAAATAGAGACCTCTTTTATAGGGTCCTTTGAGCCTATACCATACTACATTTTGTTTCTTAGGATCCATATTCAATCATCCTCATTTCACTGAATCATTCCATTATTCAATCATTTCTAATAATTGAGCATCATTCGGTGCTGAGTATACACTTGTATTTACACTTCTTCTTTTCTTTCAAATATATAAGGAGTGGACTGTAATTCCTATGATGCTATCTTACTAAGGAATAAAATTTCCTATCAAACAAAACAAGCAACTTTAAAAGCAATCGTAGGTAATCAAATAATAGTTAGAAGCCTCATTATAAATTATTATTTACGATTAGTGTTTGACTAATTAGTTTATCCATAAAGATATGTTGAAATAGGTAAATCAACATTAACATACTCTTGTTCATTAACAAACATCACTTTGAAGGACCAAATAAATAAATAAATTGCATTAACTAGAAGCATTGCATGGTTAGACTATTCTAGTTTAGTGGTCAAGTTTTAAGTCTATTTTCATAAATAAAAATAACTTAGGTGATCTTATATTATATAAAAATTGTATCCATATGGTCTTAAAGAAATTAGGTGGGTTTAACTATAAGTTCATATAAATACTTTATTCATATGGTTTTAAGGCAATTAGGTGGGTTTAACTAGAAGTCCTTTTCAAGCAACATTGTTAGTCTAATGGTGTGAGGCTTCCTTAGGGCTGTTTGATGGGGTTGAATGTTATAAGTCTTATGTATTTTGTTATACATAAATTCTAGTTACTGTTTCATGGTGGCTCTCACCTAAATTTTAGCATATGAGGTTTATTATTTCTTACTTACTATACCATAAGTTGTCACCTCCTCAGCCTTTTCTTAATTTGGTGTTGATGAAATATATGCCACACTTTTTTAATAAAATGAATTACTCCATAATTGAATTTAAATTTCAAAACATTAAAACTCAATAAAGGAATATTTGTAGCATTTTTTGAGCTTCTTAGAATCTGTTGCTTCACACTTTTCTTCCTTTAATTTTATGGGAAGAACTTTTCCTAAATTAATCCAAATCTCATTGAAATTCTAAAAGTATATCATTTTCTAAACTTTGAAATCATAAAAATACTTATCAATACTTTAATAAAGACTGTATTTAAGAGATCAAATCTCATGAGGTGTAATAAACCAAATTGGCTTACCCTTATGGGAAGTCCATACCAAAATATAATATAAACCCTAACTTACTCTTATTAGATAGGGGAAAATCTCTCTAGAAATTTTAGCAATTTTTCAAAACTCTAATTTTATCTTTGAATCTTTATTTGAATTTTGAAAAATTGTTGAGATGATATGTTATTCTCTATATTGTATTTGATCATTAAAATAACATTTTAAAATATTTAGTTAAATTTTCCACTACTTCTCAGACTAGCAATTTACCGAGCATGTGTTAAGTTATGAATTTGTTAGTTTTTTTCCTTTAGTATTCTAGGATTAATAGTTTACAAAGCTAGCAACATAGTGTGAATGTGTTAGTTTTTATGCAATAGTATTCTTGGACTGATAGTTTAAGAAGCTAGCTATAAAGCATAGAGATGATACTAGATAATTAGTTCATATACACTTTGGGTTGGTAGTTTGTTATGCTTGTAACAACGGACCTCTAAGGGGTTGTTAGTTATATAAAGCTTTCATATTGGTAATTGAGTTAAATTGTATTAGAGTGTAAAGAGAAGTCCTTATATTAAGTTATAACCAATTTAGGAGTTAACAACCCATAATGAGATGGCGCCTTGGTGGCAAAGAATAGTGTTTGCCCTTCCCTAGCGACTATAATATAAACACAATTTTTATCATATATGTATAGATAAATTTAATATATAAAATGTTATTTTAAGGCTTTTTAAGGCCATTGGGCCATTTGAGTGACAACAAACTGGGAAGCGGATAGCCCATGCAGTTTGTTTCGAACAGAAGATTACCTTACTTCAGATGGACTTCTGTAGCATGAAGTTAGTTAAAGGGGGTTGATGATTGACTCAGTTGATAGTAGAGCATGAAGAATTAAAAGCTATTTTTGAGGAGCAATGCTTGTTAAGATATCATTAGTTATTTATCTAATAACGTAGCAATGGTATGAAATAGTTTAAAGCCTTTTTAAATCATTGATTTATTTTTATTACAATTGAGCAAAAAAGAAAGGCATTTTATATGTGAATCAATCATTAACATTGATGCTAATGACCTAACACAAATGTTGAAGGACTATTTTGTCAATAAAAAACATACGATTTCTATTCCTTTATATTGAATAACACTTAAAGTTATAGAAACCATTCAACATAAAGATTACTTCCATTGGCCAGCCTCCATGAGGGTTATTGTCCATGTATAAGATCCCTATAAATATTAAATTATTCATTATGATCATGGAAATGATAAATAGGGTTAATTCCATTTCTAAAAATTAATTTAAAAACAAATTTAGACTTGAAATTTGAAAGAGTTTTCCCTAATTGAGCATAGGAGAATATTAGGTAAAGCTCCAATAGAAGAATGATGGAATAAACAAAATATATCTCATGAAATTATATTATTTGAATGGTGCTAGTAAATTTAGGGGACTAGGGTATGGAACCTCAAGGATGGTAACCCCTAAACAACCATGATTAAGAGAGGTGAACATGGCCACAACATTTAGGATCTAAAGTATTGGCGTTATCTTAATAACCATACATAATGTTGATAGGAAAATAAAAGATATCCCTTATAATGTAAACATTATCAGGGCTTTGATCACCAATTTTTAGATTGTTAATATTTTAAAAGGCATAAAGAGTTCTATAAATATAGTATTTAAATTCACCTTTATGAAATAAATTTGGATTTTTCTTAGATAAATGCCCACTATCATGCCACATCATAGTTTTTCTAGTTGATTCAAGGAGATTAAAAGAGTCATTGTGTTGTTTATTACATGGGGCATAGGAGAACATCAATACTGATAAATGTACAACCTCATTTAATTACTTAAAAAAATAAAATTATGATATTTTGTTGCCCTCTACTTAATATGATAAGTTTACACTCCACCTATCATGTTGTTATGAAGTTTGGATGGGTGACAAGTTATCCCTATCTAATAAAATTTATCTTACATAAGGGCTTGCTATCTAAAGGCTACCAAAGTATTTAAGAGGAGGTTTTACAATTCATGGTTTAGAAGAAAAAAATCCTTAGTACCTTTATAGTGAGTAAAGATATGCCCCTTTTTTTAAAAGGTCAAAATTTAATTCTCCAAATTTGTACCTTATTTGATGAACAATAGAAAAAGAATCATACTAATACAATTTATTACATTATGCTAATTTTGGCTTGGTTGAAAGATAATATGATAGGAGCAGGTGTAAACAATGCACATCTTGAACTCAACAAGAAAAAAAAAAGGCTGATATTAAGTAATATTTGAGCTAAGTTATTGTAACTATAATATACTTATTCATTATAAAGTGCAAATATGACTAAAAGTAGGACCCATAAGAGATATTTAATATCCATAGTGGATTTAAAATGTTTTTATGGTTATAAATATCATAGATGGTGAAAGATGTATGTTAATTTCCCCAACGAATATTACCTATCCTAAGGATTGTTATCCACTTGTCAAAATTAATGCATTGGTCCATTATATAGTCTATAATCATGTTTTAAGTTTCCATGATGCTTTCTCGAGCTATCATTAGAAAAAAATGCATATAACAAATTATGAAAAAACTTCATTTTATTGTTAGCATTAGCTCAAACTGTTATATTGTTATTCCCTTCAACTGAAGAATATATGTGAAACTTATCAAAGGATGATGGATTTGGTGTTTAAAGAATAAAAGGGAAGAAAAGCTAAAGTCTATATTGATGAATTACTGGTAAAGATAAAAACTCCTGAATAATAGATCTTATATGTGAATGGAATATTTGCAATATTAAAAAACTTTAACAATCAATTGAATCCTCTTAAATGCACTTTTTTGCTAGATTGAGGAATTTTATTCTCAGTCTACTCACATAAGAAGTGATGAAAGTGAATTTAGACAATGTAAAGGCTATATTATAAATGCCCCCTATAAGAAGTTACTAACGTGCTTCAATAACTTATTGGAAGGGTAAGAAGGCTTTTTATATCAAAATATGGAAATACATGTTTTTTTTACACTCAAATAAGTGCTAAGAATTTCTTATGGGATGATGACTATGATAAATTTTTTAGTCAATTGAAAACACTTCTCTATTTGCCATTTTACCATAGAGTTCTCAGGTGAGAGAAGATTTGTTATTGCAACTAAGAGTGGGCCAATAAGTTATTAGTTATTTTTTAATAAGATTAGATGGGATAAAATAATAAAAATTTTATTATGTGGTCAAAATTCTATGAGGATTTAAGATATCCTATCATAGAGAAATTAGTATTGGCTTTGCATAATAGTGCTCAACAACTTTGATCAAATTTGCAAACACCTTTAATACAAGTCATCACTAACCATCTATTAAGAAAATTCTTGCAAAAAGAAAACCATTCTAGGAGAAGTTTAATGTGGTCACTATAATTTAGTAAATATTACATTTCCTATGCACCACGAATAGTTATCAGAGCACAAGAATTTGCTAATTTTCTTACTAACTTCACTCCACCAAATGCAAAAATGATGATGAAATCAAGGGCGACTTGCTTTGGATTCTTTATGTGAATTTGGAGTTGACTTTATGTAAAGGGTTTCAATAAGAAAAAAGCTTACTCATGTAATAAAAATCCATTCTCAATCATAAAATACCAAGATAAGTATGAAGCTTTGATACTAGAATTCTATTTTGCACTCATTGTTGGGGTAACGAGGTTTACTATCTTCTTAAACTATCAGTTCATTATATGTGATATAAATAGACAATATGATAGAATGGAGGAAGAATGTAGGGATACTAATTTAAAGCAAAAAAAAAAAAAAAAGGATTTGGAAGTGTAGGGATACTAATTTAAAGCAAAAAAAATTGGATTTGGCAAATTCAAGTATATTAGAATTGAAAAAACCCTATATAGAAAAATAACTAGCCAACTTAATTTAAGAGAATGGGAATCTTGATGGGAGATTAACCCAGTAATTATCTTATATTAAGATTAAAGTAGTGAAAGTAATAGAAGTTGTGGTTGAATTCATCCTAATTTAAATTGACCCATTTATTAAATTCTTCCAATCAAAAAAACTTTCCTATAGTTAAGGACTAGAGGAATTAAAAATAAAATTTTTGCATTTTCTACTAATTGAGGATGCACTACTAAAAAATATTTCACTTTGGTAAACCTTAGAGTGTCATAGAGATTGAAGTTCTGGGATTTTTAAAGGAGGTTAATTTCAAAAAATATGTTAGTCGTTGTTATGAAAGAACTTTGACAAATAGAACTCAAAGATAAGCATGTTTTTGGAAAACTCAGAGCATAGATTTAGATGAATTTTCTGAATGGTGTATCTATGCAAAAAAAAATGCACCCTAAACCCTAAATTTGAGTAATTAAGATCTTATGCCTTTCAAGCTATCCTTTAACTCATACATAATAATTATGTAGTGACTTACTGATAATAATTATTATTAATTATTTCAATATTGTATTTGAAGTTGTAACTTATTGAAAATTATTATTATTAATTATTTCAAGATTGTATTTGATGTTGTTCAACTTTAGAATTTTATATTCTAATAAAAGTCTTTTATAGAATTAAGCATCATGCCAATTCTTTGATAAAATCACTAAGCTTTCAAACTTGCACTCCCTCCTTTTTTATTTGTATTCACATTGAGTGAGATTAATCCCTTCTATGTAGTAAGACTATATGGTTAGGCACATGAAGATGAAAGATTTAGCAAAAGGCTAAACCCATTATCGGTGATGACTAGTCCATATATATATAAAATGAGACGCCTAATAAAAGTTAATGTTTTATATAAATTTTTATCAAGGAAGCAACTTGATGTTTGTTTCAATTTGTATATTCAGTATAATCACTCATTTCTTTACTCAACTTTTTATCTTTGAGAATATAAATTAAGTTAAAAAACTTTGAGAATATGAACATAGCTCAATAGCATTGACAAATTGAAATCAACTTATTAACTAACTAATACAAGTTGAGAAAAATTAAAATCATTAAATGTAGAGAAAAAACTATTGGCCAAAGAATCATCCATATAACCATTTTTTTATTATAAATAATTGATTATAAAGCATAATGAAAAGTGTGCTAAACAAAAACTCTGGAGTTGAGTTTAACGACATTACTACTTTCTTCATTCATCTTCAATGGAGGTAACTTTAATGTCTCAATATCTCATAAGAATATTAAATCATGTGATACTTAATTCTCAGCTCTAAATAGTTTTAATCGATGAGTTTGTTTAGGTGAAATTTTATAACATCATTAAATTTGGATGATAATATATTTAAATATTGCTTAGATTTTGTAAATATATATAAAATTTTGGCAATCAAGAACAATTGAATACCCTCTTCTTTGATTTAATGGATATAGAAGGCTTCTTCTGCTTGTTGTTCTTATTTTGCTAGTTTTGAACTTTCTCAAAAAGTTGATTGGATCTTGATTTAACAACCTCTAGGTCACAACAAGTTCATTCAGTAATTATAGACATCATTACCAGAGATGCCACTTTTTCAAATAAACCTTCATTAAGAAGATTGATATTACTTCAGAAACAGCATAGTCAGCTTTTATTTCGACCAAGAATTTAGAGAAATTTTCTTTTTTGGGCTTGATTGAATCAATATCATCCAACTTCTTTTAAGGATATACAACTTCCTCTTAAGACTTGTCACCAGCATGATGTTGGTTTTTTCCTAAGTTTGCCTCTTAGTTGCCCTCTTATTAATGATAATTCCATGAGTGAATAAAAGGAATTTTTATAGGAATCAATAACAAGTCTTAATTCTTTGGTAGTCATGAGGATATTAGCCTTTTATAAGACTCAATTGAATAGTATAGAATGGCTAACTCCATAAGTACTCACCAAATCAATAATAGTCTCTATAAGAGTGGAATTAATTAATCAAATAAAATTTATTGATTGAGTAGTAATAGAAGTTGATGGAATAATAGTAGTCAATGTGGAAATAATAGAACTTCAGAAAAAAGTGTGATCATTAGTAGTGGCCTCTATATCAAGATCGACATACTATTCAAAAGTCACTATTGGCATACCACTCTTTGATTTCTTCTTCTTAGGTTTCTTGATCGTAAGAACACATTTTCCACTAAGAAACTTTGATACCAATGAGTTATCAATAACTTTAGATAGGCATGCTTGGCTAAAAATGCATTTTATTTTCTATGTTAACAATAAATATCTTAAAAGGTTAACAAAGAGGATTCACACATCTATCTACTAACTTCACACATCTATCTAATAACTTACCTTAAAAAAACATTCTTCACACTCTCTAATGAGGTATTTCACATTCAACTCCTTCATATTTCTATTCAGAAATTATCGGTGCTCAATGGTTGATGGTAAAGGAAATTCAAGTTCCTTCGTTATAAAGCAACTCGAACCACCCTTTGAAAGACTTCATAAACAAGAATTTTGACTTCCAATGCTTAATTTTATTCTCTATGTTGGTCATCCTCACATTATTTGAAAAGAAAAGCGAGTGGAAGAATCCTGTAAAGCTTTCATAGAAATTATATAACTAAGTTTAAGCTCCAAGGAACTTTCTTCTCTTGCATTTATAGAACAAAGAGAGAAGGATTAATGAGTTGTAAAGTTCATTGATTCAATACCGAGTAATGAGGAACAACGGAGACGACAGGTATGGGGCGGCAGGTCTCAGCCAAGCTTGGGTGAGTGGAGAGAGCGTAGAGGGCGGCCTGAAATAGCTGCGTGGAGCCATTACCTACAACGATGTGGCAATTTTCATCGGCAAAAGCATTGCCCACGAGTCTATGGATTCGACGGATTTGACTGGCAAACTCATGGTGGAGAAACCAACAGAGATTACTCCGGTCGGAAAAGTAGCTCATGTTTTCCCATCCTTGTATTTTAAATGAAGACACATCCCCTGTTTCCTTCCAAAACTTTTCATATATCATTGGATCCCCACTGCAATAAAGTGAAAGGGGCAAATTCAATCAAAATATTATGATTAAAATAAAATTTTAAATTATTAATTTTAATTGTAGATTAGTATAATATATAGATAAATAATATTATGTCAATTTCAAAACTGATGTAAGGACTTTGAGATTCATTCAATAAAAATTTTAGTGAGGATGTATTGTTGAATTTTTTTTTCTTTGCTGATAATTATAAATATTTTAAAAAAAATCTCTCTAAATATAATTTTTAGCAATATATTAGTAAGTTTTTAGTTTTCCATAAAATATTGCTAAAATATACAAAAATGCTAAATTACTTATGGAAAACTAAAATTTTTGTTAATTTTATAATATTTAATGTTATAACAAATTTATTAATTATTTTTTAGCCTTTCTTCATATAGCAATGAAAAAAAATTATTTCAAAATATTCAGATATAAATTATATTAAAATATCAAAACAAATATTTTTTATAATAATGAAGGATCTTTTTTTTACTCTATATATATATATATATATATATAATTCAATAAAAAAGAATGTGATGGGGGTTTACTGGTCGAGATTGATGAGGGAATCGTGGGAGTGTGGGCCATTAGAGGCAGTAACGGCAAGTCCCTCAACAAGCACGGTGGGAGCCACCATTCTACTGCTTGCGGTGTTGTCGAGGCCACGAGCTTCCTCCTCTACCGATTCCTTTCACTGCCAATCCAATTGCGAGGCTCGATTCGCCGCACCATCTCTCCTAGCTCGTCCCAGCTTCTTATAAATATCGCAAAATTTCATATGAATATATTTTGAAAAAATATTAACTTAAATTATTCTCTCATAATTTTTATATTTATAATCATTTTTTGTTTATCATTTAATGAATATATGGCTTATTCTTACCAAAATTTGGTCAGACAGCCGGAAAAAAGAAAGAAGGTTAGACGGCTGTTGCAACTAAATTTTATTTTTAAGGTGGCCCAAAAAATGAAGAAAGGTGGCTTCGGAGTTTCGGTTTGCCAAATTGGGCTGTGGTCTGATCATTTCCTTCCAAGTTTAATAGAAGAAAAAAAACCTTCTGAACAGGAAATAAAAATATATTTATATAATATAAATTTGAAGGTTTTATTTTTTTATTTATTTATTTTTTAAATTTGAAGGTTTTATGCAGATGAAAATTTGGCTTAAAAATTATAGCTGTTTGATGACTATTATAAAAATTTTAATGAGGATATATTGTTGAAATTTTTTTTTCTTTGATGATTATTTTAAATATTTAAAGAAAATAATTTATGCAATATATTAGTAAGTTTTTCGTTTTCCATAAAATATTGCTAATATATAAAAAAATGATAAATTACTTAAGGAAAACTAAAACTTTTGTAAATTTTATGATATTTAATTTTATAACAAATTTATTAATTATTTTTTAGCCTTTATTCAATAGCAATGAAAAAAAGTTTTAAGAAGCAGTAAAAAAACTATTTCACAATATTCAGATATAAATTATATTAAAATAACTTTTATATTTATTTTGATATAATTTATATTAAATATCAAAACAAATATTTTTTATAATAATGAAGAATTATTTTATTTTATTTTGAATATATATATATATATATATATAATTCAATAAAAAAGAATGCGATGGGGGCTTACTGGTCGAGATTGATGACGGAATCGTGGGAGCGTATGCCATTAGAGGCGGTAACGACAAGTCCCTCAACAGGCACGATGGGAGCCACCATTCTACTGCTTGCGGTGTCGTCGAGGCCACGAGCTACCTCCTCTGCCGATTCCTTTCACTACCAATCCAATTGCGAGGCTCGATTCGCCGCACCATCTCTCCTAGCTCGTCCCAGCTTCTTATAAATATCGCAAAATTTCATATGAATATATTTTGAAAAAATATTAAATTAAATTATTCTCTCATAATTTTTATATTTATAATCATTATTTGTATATTTATATTATATTTCCATTAAAATAATTTAATGAATATATGACTTATTCTTACCTTATTTTTTCCCGGAAAAAAAGAAAGAAGGTTAGACGGCTGTTGCAACTAAATTTTATTTTTAAGGAGGCCCAAAAAATGAAGAAACGACGCCCTTTGGCTTCGGAGTTTCGGTTTGCCAAATTGGGCTGTAGTCTGACCTTTTCATTCCAAGTTTAATAGAAGAAAAAAACTTCTAAACAGGAAATAAAAATATATTTATATAATATAAATTTGAAGGTTTTATGCAGATGAAAAATTGGCTTAAAAAATTTAGCTGTTTGATGCATGAAATCTACGTGGTGGGTCAGATCAATAAGTATTTTTTGTGTCAACTTTTGCTTGGCTTTGGTCTTTGTCTAATCAGAGTAAGATGGTTTAATTTTTTTTTTTTGGACATTTAGGCTAAAAATGATAAACTCACACATACATCATATATGTGAGACTCGAACTCAAAATCTTTTAATTGGTAGTCAAAACTCCTAACCAACAGATTAAGATAAGCTGCATAAGATGACTTAATTGGATCTAACAAGATTGCTCTAACTTTTGCTGCTATTGGGCCACTAAGTTTCTTAAATATAAAATATTAGTACAAGCAAATGAACGCAAATTTACGCTTCTAGTAAATCACATTTTAACATCACTAATTTGCAACTATGACAACTGTTTAAATCGCTACAAAAACAGTTGCAGTAATTTAAGAATCGCTGCAAATCGCTGCAAAAATGATGTTATTGAAGATGATTTAAATGAGTTTAAGAAAATAAGCTTGAAAGAACAAGTTGATGTTTCTCTTCCCAAAAAATAGAAGTATAATAAGAATTATCCTAAGGAATTAATTATAGGATATCCATGCGAAGGAGTTGTGACTAGAAGACATAATAGGGATGTAATTAGGGGTGTAAGTGAGCTGAGCCGGATTTGACCTCGACTTGAGAACGAGCTCGTGAGCTGAGCCTATCAACCCATGAGCTTGAGTTCGAGCTTGATGAAGCTCGGCTCGTGAGCTCGCGAGTAATTATATAACTAATTGAATTTTTATCCTTAAACAAAGCAGCAAATAAAATTTTTCCTCCAATAAAATCCGCGATATGTTAACATTGAGAAAATTAGCCAACCATTCCCAAAAACATAACAAAATTTTTTTTTAAAAAATCTTATATTTTCAAAAAAGAAGATGCTTTGCATTAATGAGATTGTAACCATTTTCAAAAAGTAAGAATAAAAAAACACAATTACTATAGGGAAAATTTGTAGACTAAGCACATTTAATAATTAAATTAAGTGTATAAGCATGATTTAAAAAAAAAATTAAAACTAGGCAAAGTTGCCCCTTGAATGGGTGACTTCAAAGGGAGACTTATGCTAACTAGGCATAGCTGAGTCAGCTAGCCATTATCCTTATAGAAAATTAGGATTAATTGAAAGTCGCCGGACTAATTGGCGACTTATATAAGTCGACCGTTGAATGGCCGACTAACATTAAATATCTTTAAAAAAATGCTAGAAACGGCTAATCGGTGCCATTGGATGCTTAAGTCGCCCGTTAAATGAGCGACTTAGATCAATTATCTATAAAAAAAAATTTAAGCAAATGCTATTTAGTGCCATTGGATACTGAAGTAGATGTGACAAGTATGATTGAAGGCATGTGTCTTAAGTTGTAAAGATGTGTTGTTCCATCAGTTAGTCTTGTCAGCATCATCTTTATTATTTTTTGTCTTTACATTCATAACATTTTAGCATTTTTTTTTTTTTTTGAAAATTGAGATCACCTTGTCAACATTGTTTTATTTCAGTATAAATATGTAGTTCAAGGCTCCCACTAGGGTTAAAGTAGTTTGAAAATATTTTATGCAACTTCTTATATAGCATTTCACAATGTATTTATCGGTTATGGATTTGATTCAGACAACTCCCATGAAGCAAATGATTCAAGAGGGTAGCATTCGTTTGAAAGACAGTTTGGAGCTACCCACTGATGAAATCCTTGAAGTGATGGCTAAAGCTAATGAATATTTTTAGTGTTGTACGCATTTCTGGAGCAAAGATGAAGATTGTACATTGTGGCATGAGCATGATGAGGTTATGAAAGTTAAGTTATACAGAGCGGGCAATGATCTTAGAGTTGTGAGATGGAGATATGTACAATAGAGGTTTGAGGAGTATAGTCAGCATTGGGTTCTATTGCACTTCCTTAACGATCTGATTCTTGAGATCGGACACGACAGAGAAGGTTGTGTTGAGGAGATCCTTCAAAGATCAATGATCGATGTAGATCATTGTATTCTTTATCACACGTGGCATCGTAGAGAGGATTAATTGCTGTTAGAGTTCTATAAGATGCTAATGGGAGTTATTGTGTCTGAAGATAAGAAGGAGTTTCTGAATGCATCAAACTAGCAGTATATTCAACAGAAGTTTGAGAACAACTTCAAATGCTATCCAACTCAAACATAATTCCAAGCTCCCCTCCAAATGATAATAAGAAACGTCTAACTGAATTTATTTGTTATGATGTTTTTGAAGTCTTTAGGTTTGCTTTATAAACTCGTTTATTACTGTTATTACTATTTGCTTTTAATATGTGTTGTAAATGTTCTCCTTTGAAACTTCATATCCCCATTTCTTTGGCATTGTCACTCAGTTCTATTTTTGTTGCATTGACTTTAAAGTAAGATTTTCTCAATAAAAATTTAAAACCTAATGTCCACTGCATAACCAAAGCCTAATGAAATATGTGATCCATGATAGTCATCCATAATAAAAGCATAATGAAATGCATGATCCATAACAAAAGCATAATGAAATACATCATATATAGTACAATCATGTGGGGTCTCTGAAAGGATTCTGCTTGTGGGGAATAGAATGTAAAGAGTACGATCACACTATCCCGTAGGACAAAATGATCGTAGACCTTTACACTCTACACAAGTAGACCAATGGGAGGGCAGATGAGATTATACATACGATTAATCATGGAGGATAGAGGCTTTCACCTACACACCTCGATGGGTAATAATATACATAACCCAAGAGTCACGAGATTTCCCCCATCCGATACATCAGCTCGAATGGAGTTTATTTGATGTGGGGATCGACTTCCCACGGGCGCAAGCCCCCGTGGTTAATTACATCTTAAGCCTTGACTTAAGAAAACTCTCGATTAAGGATATTGTATTATTCTCTTCTTGATTTGGTGCATAAAAAAGGTTCCTAAATTATATTCCAAAGATAATAGACTCTTCTCTTTAGCTTTAATGATGGATAGACCTTTTTGAATGTATAAAGATGTGATCAAAATTTTGAGTTTATGAGATTAGAGATTGAATTTTCTATCCTAGGAGAAATGATAATTCAGAATTTATGCAAGACACACAGAGGGGTGTACAATCTGGGCTTATACTTGCCTGGAGTGAGCTGCTAGCTAACATCCTAAACACAATCAATCGCCCTACATGTATGCAAGATAAGGGGGCTCTATCCTAAAGAATCAAGGATTTTTAATTTAGAGGTTTAAATCAGGGACTCTATAATATGCAACAGAATATGCCTAGCATTGTGTATGATACATGAGACGGATGTATAAGTAAAAGTATTCTAAAGACTACTGAAAGATAATGTGATATTTTCATTTGAGTAATGCTAATGCAATGCACGTATGTAGGCAAGGTACACTGTGGAGTAAAGTGTATAAAAATACATGCATGACATTCAAAGTACATGAAATAAATAAATAAACATACAAAGGGTACCCTCCAAGCAAGGTACCCGTATCACACAAAAATAAAAGATCATCTTAGCGGTGCCCACTTTGTGTGGGAAAATAATGATGCACACGGCACAAGTAGGTGGCCTACACTATAGGCCTAAAATGACCCTAATGGTCTCTAAAGCTCACAGAAGGTGGGGTGGGGGGGGGGGGGGGGGGGGTTCACACCCAAAGCACAAAAAAAGGGAACATCCTAACGATGCCCACTTCGTGTGGGAAAACTATGATGCATATATCACAAATAGGTGGGCCTATACTACAGGCCTAAGGTGACCATAAGGGTCTCTAGGGCTCACAAAAGGGGCAAGATTTGACCTATAGGGCTAAAGCTTCGTTAGTGCACTAACCTATGGCCAGCTACCTAAACATGCTAGAATATACATTAAACTAAAAGCTAATAACAAGATGTGTGTGGTGTGTAGTAGTTTCAATATATAATTGGAGTTTTCTTTACAAGTTGCAGGGATTATACCTGACCATGGCGCGGCCACTTAAGAGTTCCAAGCAAGCAAACTATCCATTGATTATCAATCATGCGAGACTTGTGGCGCGGCCACTTAAGAGCTTTAAGCAAGCAAATTATTCACTGATTCTTGATCATGCATGACCCAATATACCTTGCAAGACAAAATAAAAGAAAAATACATAAATGAGCGTAGATGCCATTCAGAAAATAAATGCAGGTAAATAAAAATGTGATTAACAGAAGATTTAATATTCATATTTATAAAACATACGCATGTTATTGCTAAAACATAAAATAATGCAGGGGTTCTCTAACTTGGCAGGAGTAATTAGCATCAAATAATAAAATAAAACATCAGCCTAACCTAGAACTAGAAGTCGTGTCCTAACAAATAAGCCTAGGTGTGTGTGACAGGCTGTGTGATTTTGGGTATATCCTATATAAGATGATTTAGCTAAAGTTGCTTGTATTTTAATTTGTTGAAGGTTAAGGAGAAACTTTAGTTTAAGTATAAGTATTAATGTTTTAGGATTAATTTTAAAGATTTTATTTTAGTGTTTGATTGATTACTACCTTTGTTGCTCACCGAGGCCGTGAGGTTTATTTCACCCTCCTTGGGGCTAACTTAATAGCCTCGTAGGCATGGGTTACCTAGTACTAACCAACTTTATTAAGTTAATTTAAGTTTGTTATAAATTAAAAGAAAGGTAGATTAAGTAACCTATTATTGGTTAAGAGATATTTAATTTATTTAGATTTGTTATCAACTGGTTCGTGGCGTTGTGCCACCAGGCTCGAGGAACCAGGCCTCCTTAGGACACTTAGCCCCACAACCCGGAGTAATCCATCCTAAAAACCAAGTTGATATAATTAGATTAAGATTTTTAATTAGTTAAACTATTAATGATTAATTAATTTTAAGATTTTGGCACTCCATTGATTCCATTCATGGCGTTGTGCCACCAGGCTCGAGGAACCAGGCCTCCTTAGGACACTTAGCTCCGCAACCCGGAGTAGTCCATCCAATAAAATTCATCGTTGGAGTGATTGTTATGTATTAAGGGGTTTGTTGGTCGGTTTTAAAAGGTTAACTTAAGGTTTGATTAAAGTCTAAGTTTTAGAATCTTTTATTTCAATAAGTTTTAGTTTATGTTTATTCTCTTGATTTGTTCACATCTTTTAAGTTTTAGATTGATTAGAGATCGATTAATAGATTAGTTAGACTTAGTCTAAGTGTTTGTTTTAAGTTAGCATTTTAGGGATTTATTATGTTAATCAGGATTTAATTAAAAATTAAGTGTTTTAGTGCATTTTGAGTTAGGTTAAGGTTGATTTCGTTGGTTGATTATTAATGGATTAAGGCACAACAAACCTAGGAAAATGTGTCACTAAGTTTATATTTTGGTGTCTCTATCCTATAAGGAGCATGCACCCTAAGTCTATGTTATCTAAGACTCGATCCTTAATTTTTATCCTTAGGTGTCACTAGTGTTATAGGAGACATAAGGAAGTTCTTTTGTAACCCTTAGGACATTCGTATATATATTAACAAATTTAGGAATCTAAGAATAAAATAAGATAATAAATATGATAGTAGTAGAGAGAAGAGAAGTGAAGCGAAAGGTGATAAAATGTCAAAAGGAAGGAATGAAAATAAAAAATAATAAAAGGAATGTAGGCGTCTCATTATTGGGCATACCCCTTTGAAGTCAAGTATGCCTCTAAAACGACCTCCACCCCAATTCGATATAATACGAATAGAGAAGAAGGTATTTTTTGGTGCCCTTTTCTATCCCCACATTCCAAACAAAGCACTCGAGAAAACACGACTCAATTACATATACTATCCTCTAAATAAAGCTCAAAATGACAAAGGGGAAATAAGCTCCCAAAAACTAAAACCAAACTAATCTTTCTTTCCAACCACTATATTCATTAAAACTCAATTCTAGAAGCAAGCACAAAGAGAAGACAACTCACATATGAAATGTCATTTTATCCCAAAAGAGACTTAAAGAGCCTTCAACACAAAACCATGCATAAAAATAATTTCAATCCCAAAGTAATTGTAAAACCCCCCAAACAAAGTGACTCAAAACCTTCTCATAAGAAATCCACAAATGCCCTCTCTCTGATATAAAATAATTGAGTGCTTTCACTTTTGACGTGGGGTAAACTCATTAAAACTTTCCGAAAGAAATTCGTAAAACCTCTCGTTATGAAGCATTCAAGAAACTTATCATAAAGCTTTTCAACGCAAAGTAAATCTAAAGCCAATCATAAATCCTCTTAACACAAAACCTACTCTGAAATTCATGAGAAACGTTTCATGTCACATATAAAAAGGGAATGCAACTTTCCTCTCTAACTACTATATAAAACCACACAAGTCACCTTATACTCACTTTCATTACAATGGATAATAAATGCATATCATAGATTTTGTAATCACTTCTAAATCCTCCTCCACAACACTTGTGAAACTCACCAACCGAAATAGTTCATAACATCACTACATTAAGTCTATAAGAACAACATAAACCCAACGAATGCTTTCCAACACATAAACCAAATAGATACTTTTCATCATAAAACACTCCATAAAACTTTCCAACCATAAGACAACCTATGAGATTTTCCAACATAAAGAAAGTTATGAAATTTCCAACATAAAGAGAATCATAAAAGCTTTTCAACATACAATTACTCACAAGGCTTCCCAACATAGAATAACTCATAAATATTCCCGATATAAAACAACTTATAAAAGCTTTTCAACTCATGAAGTTTCCCAGCACAAAGCCCTTTATGAAACCTTTCAACATAACATGGCTCATAGATCTTTTCCAACATAAAACCCAAATCACAAATCTTCCCAATATAAGACAAGCCAAAGTTCTTTCCGACATAAAGTAAACCATAGCTTTCTCCAACATAAGGAAACACATAAAGAAAACTTTCCAACAAATTTCTTCCTTCCATGCTACGTGCCATCAGAAATCTCAAAAGAGCATTTGTAAATGCATGATTCAGAGAATAAGGAACCACAACTTCTTACCAAAATTCCAAAGAAAACCACTCGCATAGCTACCCAACTTCAAAGCATGAGATGTATAAATATTTTAAAACCGTAATTAGCAACACAACTTTCACATGAAACTCAAAGAGGTAGGGAAGAATCTAGGCTTGAAATAAGCGTAAGAGTATCTCAAAAATATACCGACTCTTTGTAACCAACATTCACAACATCATTTGAGTTTATGTAAAATACTTACAAGTGTTCTCCAATATTCATGTATTTCTCTAAATAACCTATAAAACAAACAACTTCGCATTTCAACCATATATTCTCCAAATCGAAGCATGAAGCATGTGGCATGTTTTCAATAATACTCATGGATTTCACCCTTAATCATTAAGTATGAAATCATTACTTGTCAAGGATTCAAAATCAACATCACGATATTAGAAAGGAGGAGGACATGCATTTTAAATTCCTAAAGCTTTAAAGTAGAAAATATAGTCTCAAGAAAGGCATTTCACTGTCATTACTAATTGTAAGGGGAAATAAAAATCCTGGCATTTGTATAGAATTTGCTCATTTGCGCATGAATCATTTTCCAATGCAATCGAATCATCTCATGTTAGGTCCCAAAGCATGCTTAAGATTGCAACACAAAGCTCATGTAAAGACAAACTAGCATGAAGATCAGGTCTTGAGCTCTTAAATTTCAAGAATATTGGCATAATTTTAACAAACTCATTTCACCGACTTTTCTACAACTTACATGAAGAAAAGCATAATTTTAACGAAGTGTTCTTTAGCATAAGGCGTTCATGAGCATTTGGACAAAAGACATTCAAGATATAGCAGATCTTCGCAACACTACTCACAAAGTTCAGCATTCCAGCAAGAATAGCAAGCAACCAAACTGCCTTTTACTTGTCTTTCTTCATGAGCATATATGTTAAACATAAAGCAGAGAAAGGATGGGTACACCTAAATATCTCTAATTTAACCAAGTTTTGATGTACATGCATGCCACCTCATTAATAACTCCCAAATCTATCATAAGAAGCGATTTATTCAACAAGTGAAAAAGAAGTGTTCAAGCCCAGGTGGCCACAAATTTTTCTTGAATTTGGTAGAGAATAGTTGTGTTATTATCAAGAGAAATGGACAAGAAAGAGTCAAAGCAATCCATACTCTTTTTCCTTTACCTTTAACATAAACTCAAGCATGGCTCGTAATAAAAAAAAAGAAATACTTTCATCACTTGTGATTCGTCAAAGAATAAACCATTGCATGTCTTAACAGCACAATGCTTAATGACTAAAAAAAAATGGAAAAACTATAACATATTATCGATCACAACTTTCAAACCTAATTTAGCTTGCTCATTCATGATGAGCTTAGCTATCTATTTTGAAATGTACATGCTTCACAAATCTTCTTGCAAGTTTATTGATGCATAAGCCCAAATCTCAACGAGTATTTGTTGACCTTATTTTTGTATGAGGTCACTAGGACTCAATCCAGACTCCATATCAATTTTGATCTTAGGATCAATTTGATCTTAACTCAATTCGAATTCAAATCAATCCTGATCTCAGATCAATCTAATTTCCAGACTATTCTAGATCCTAGGATCTTTCCTAGATTTTAGATCTTAGGATCATTTTAGACCTTAGGATCCTCCTAAAACCTAGATCCTAGGATTGTTCTAGATCCTAAGACTATTCTAGACCCCAGGCCCTAGGATTTCTAGATACTAAGATCTTCCTAGATTTCAGACCCTCGGATCTACTCTAGACCCTATGACTCCTTCAAATTCATTTAGATCCCAGGATCATTGTAGATCCCAAATCTTAAGATTCCTAGATCCTAGGATTCTTCTAGATTCTAGGATTCTTCCAGATCCCAAACCCTAGGATTTTTTCTAGAATTCATACTTTAGGATCTACTCTAGATCCTAAGAATCTTCTAGATCCTAGAACCTAGGATTTCTTAAATTCTAGAGATCTCCTAGATTCTAGACCCCCCTCCCAAGATCTATTCTAGATCCTGGGATTCTTCCAGACTTTAAATCCTAGGATCTACCCATATTCTAGATCTATCCAGATTCTGGATCAATCTAGGTCTTAGGATTCTTCTAAGATCTTAGATCTATACAGATCTCAAATCTATTCAAACTCCAGACCAACCCAGACTTTAAATTAATCTATTCAAGACTCAAATCAATCCAGAGTTCAAGTCAATTCAAATCCCTGACCAATCCTGACCTTTAAACAACCCAGATTTAGCTGTCACAGCCTCTGACCTGACTTTAATCCTATCTAGTCATCTACAATCACTTAAATGATTGTAAATGATCTAGATAGTTCAAACCCTATCATTCAAAATCAAAATCTAGCTCAAAACCAGAAATCCAGATCAAATTCCAAGGCCAAAGGTCTAAGTCCTGAAAGCCTTTTCCAATGAATCTTTGAACATTTCAAAACCCTATCAAATGACCTCTGATTCAAGGTTTATCAGTTCCACACTGATGTGACATGTCTTTGGAGGCAACCTTCTAAATTTGAGCTCATTCTGAGATCTCTAACCCCAGAAACTGAATAGAAATCCAAAGGCTGTAAAACCTTCAAATATTTACGGCCTATGCCACTGGACCTATCACCCAGTGGATTTTGACCTTGGAGCTCTCTTCAAAGCTTCCAATCACTTCCAGACCTTTTATCCTGACTTATTGAACATTAAACTGTATTTTGTTGGATTCAATTTGACCCCCAGTTGATCAAGGGTCAAAATGACCAAAATCCCCCTTAAGGGTTCAAATGTACTTTTCAAACCATATGACCTCCAAATTGCTTGGAACCACTTCCAATAATTTTTAAATATTAAACCAAACCCATTGAACCCAAAACCAGTCCCTGGGTCAATCTGGTTGACCAAGTCGACCAGGTTGACCAAGTCAACCAGGTTGACCAAACAGGCCCTTTAAGGTCAAAATAGATCATTTTGACCAAATGTCCTCCCCAGACCTTGAAACCACCACCAACAGACTCAGAATGTCATTCTGAACTGGTTGGACCTAATTCATAACCCTGGGTCAACCTGGTTGACCAAGTCAACCCAGTTGACTCATTAAACCCTTTAAGAGCCAAAACATGTCATTTGATCTAGATAACCATCTCAGACCTTGAAACCACTTCTACCAGACCCCATTCATCATTTCAAATCATTCCAACCCAAAACATGGCCCTGGGTCAACCTGGTTGACCAAGTCAAACTAGGTTGACCAGTTCAAGCCCTTAAGCTTTTCCATTTGGAATCAAATCTCAGATGCATTCAAACCTCCTCCAAAACCTTGTTAAATTATGTTGATCACTTCCTCTAGTGATTTTGACCCAATTAGACCTTTGACCTGGTCAATAGTTGACTTGGTCAACTACGACCTAAGGTTAACCTGATTTGGCTCATATGGATTAAATCAATCATACCCCCAAAATTATATCCTTAAGTTCTCAATTTTATCCCAATATATGTTTCAAATATATGTGGACATGTCTCAGGTCAAACCCAAGTCAAGTTGACTTGGTCAACTTAACAAAAGTTTTGCTCAAACCTTCATTTATGAGCTCTTGTTTTAACTCTTAAATATCAAACCCTTGAACCCATCCAGGCAGCTCCCTAGGCATCCTTTCATGCCACCTCACCAGTCAATAAGTCAAGTTGACTGGTCAAACAGTCAAAACAAGGCTAAGGAAGAGTTAAGCTTGGTCAAATGACCTTCCAAACTTAATCCACCCCATTTAAGAAACCTCCAGCCATCTTAATCAGCTTCTGGAAGTTTCTTAAGCTCTCCTAACCTATGGATTAGAGCTTAAGCCATCTATAGTGGTCCCAAAGCCCATGTGAGACCAATAAGACCTTTCCACATGGCTTGTACCATCGTCCTTTTATTCTCTGCCATGCTAACAAACTTGGGACACATGGCAGCATCCCAGAAGACCATCAAATTGATCCCAACCGTCCCTTGACTCCAAGGACAAGTGAATAGGGCAAGACTTCTCTTAGAGCCTCATTCTAACCCCTAGCATTATCTGACCACCTCAAGACTCTCCAGCAGGAATTCTTAGTTCGTTTAAGCTTTCAACACTCCTCTCTACATTTTCCAACCAAAATTCGGCGGTCAAAGCTTGCCGGAGAGGGGATCCCGGCCACCCTTGCTTGAAGATCGTCCCATGCATATAGCTCAAGATCCAGACATTATCAGCTCTTGAAGTCTTCTGAGGAATTAATCTTGGACAGTCAACAAATTAAGAGAGCCCAAAATCGATCCAATCCAACGGTTAGTTCTCTCAAAATCCTTAACCCTAGCTTAATCCACTTAGGATAATTTAGCTTTTTGATAAGTGCTCTTGATCCAGTTTAATCACTTCCACATAAACTCTGTTCATGATTCTAATCTATATTTAAAATTTCAAATCATTTAATTAATTCAGTCGAGAGAACGAACCGTTTTCATGTTTAGGGCTTCGGTGCTCATTTTCTGTTAAGGTATGTGAGATCTGGGCCTTTGATCCTATGATTAATGACCCTGATTAAGCCATTATGCTCGACGATCCGACCGCGTGTAAACTTCTGCAGGATCAAATTACTATCCAGCTAGATCTGGGCCATTAATTCAGAAATGCGGAAGATCCAGTGGCTGAAATCGCACGCTGACATGGTTTAGGGGATAACGCGTCTGCGGTCATTGATTGCACAATGATTGCTGGCGGCGCAATGATTACGCCGCCAGCAATCATTGCTCTCTGTTTGGAGTGACCAATCGCAAGCTGCCACCTGTCCTCTAGCTGCTGGTGGCGCCGCCTCTTTTATTTTATTAATATTATTTAATTTAAATTCTATTTTAATTCCAGAAAAAAAATCTAAAAAATGATAAAATTTATTTTTCTTAATAATAAAAATTAACATTATACATTAAATATTTTATAAAATTAAATACCTTGATTTAAAATTAATATTTTAATTTATTCTAAATAATTTTAAGTATTAAATGTTAATATTTTAAAAATTAATTTTCATTAATATATATTTTAAATTTTAAAATTTTATTTTGAAATTAAACTTTAATTCTTTCAAACCATTGAACATTAAAAATATATTTAAAATGTTAATAGTTCTGAAAAAGATATTTGAGTTTTGGAATTTTAATATTTGAAATCGAACACTTAGTATGAATGATATATCACCTCGAAAAGTGATCATATCATTTTTTAATAGGTTCAGATTTCAAAACTTGATTTATCCTGATTATTATAATCAAACTCAAGGAGAAACTAGATATGATCCCGAAGGATCAAAATTATGTTTAATCCATTGTTTGACTATAATAATTGAGATAAGATATCATTAATTTCATAATTAAAGTTATGATTGTAATTGACATATCTATCCGGAGAAAAAAGATATCAATCATTATCGATAGTTTAAATATGACGATAATGATCATAAGGCTTAAATTTCACAAAGATAATCAATTGAAGGTTTAAAAAAAATGATTCTTGAAAATCAGGTCTGGGTTTCTAAATCTCCTACGAGCGCAAGCCCTCGTAGTTAATTATATCGTAGGAAACCAAAAATTTCCTACGAAAACTCTCGATTAAAACAGCCATATGAATTTTATTTAAGATTTCAACGTTTGAGATCCAAGGAGGTTAAGGGTTGAAAATTCAACAGGGACTGGTTCAAGATTGAACAGTTCTTTTTGGAGTCAAAGGAAGAGAGGTAGGAGGTGTTTTGAGATTCTGAATTACTTCAGAAACACCCCAATCTATCTTAAGTGTTGGGCTTGAATTTGATTGAAAGAGATTTAAGTTTGAGTGATCAATTTTATTAGAAGGTGAGAATTAGATTCCTGGAAGTTGAGGTCTTAGGATTGAAGACTTGCCTCAGAACCTAAGTCTAAAATTGGGTACCGAAAATCAGTGACCCGAATCCTAGCTAATGCAATGCAATCCTGGACTTACCCCAGCCTAGATTGGGGAGCCAGCTAAACCACCTAAATGCTTCAAAACCATGAGTCAAAGTCTTTATGAAAGAGTGGTTAAAGATGTTATTTAAGATTAGTTTAAGGAGAGCGGGGTTGACATCTAGAGCAGATTCCTAATTAGCCCTTTAACACATGTTGGGTGAGATGTCTAAAATAAAATGCAATTAAGAATTAAACTCATTTTTAATTTATTGCTAATACAATGCATGCTAGTTGACTCGATTAAATGCTTAAATCAATATGAAGCATTTTTAAAATCAGGCTTAAAAAATAGGTTTTATCCTAAAGATTGCACAACATCCCCTTGGACAGAACTGCATCATAATAGGTCAGGTGGTCTGCCAAAACCCGCAGGCGGGGAGGTGCCTAACACGGAAGAGAAGTTTCAATATGTATGCATGAAAAACTCCTGGCGAGTCCGGGCTTACTTCTTAAAAGCGTTAGAGTTACTATCTGAGCCTAAAGTTTTTAAATTTTGTTTAAGTAGAAATAGTTTATGACCGTACCCTTTACGAGCCTCCGATCAGATTCCAGGCTAAATCAAATACGACATATAAGATCTCCAAATAAACTATTAAAAATATATGGGTCCTTAATCGCAATCAACACATCAATCAAATCAATTAAATAATTAAATCAATTAAATAAATTTTCAAAAATGAAAGTCCATAGGCAAGTGCCTTTTAATTATACAACCTAGGGTCTGCAGGAAAAGTAAAGTGGCCGGGTACCACTGACTACAACTCGGATTTTACTCCTAAGACTCAAGTGACTTTGAGAATGGGTCTTCTTATAACTCCTTGGATCGTTGGGTCTGAGTATCCAAATGAAAAGAAACTCTCCCTTAAAAGGGGGTTATCTTTTCTCTTTGGATATTTGAAGTTCATCCTAATTTAGATCTCCAAATGGATAGGAACTCTCCTCTAAGGGATGTTCCTTCCTCTTTGAATTCTAAATTGGATGTTTAAACATCCCAATCTCAAAGTACTTTAAACAATTTACAACTCAATTTACATCTCAAATTACATTAATTAAAATTGAAAAATCTAGACTCGATCCTGCAGGGTTATCCTAATAATCAGCAATTATATTTACATCCCAAGCAGTTAATATTTTTTAAAAAAATTTGAAATGCTCAAACCAGCCACACTTGGCCATGCTCTTTTAATTATTAAAGGGGGACTTAAGCAAATTTCTGGAGCACCTGTGTAATTTTAATATTAATGATTTTTGCCCCCTTTAATTTATGCCCTGTATGAGCATGGCCACCTGCATAAGATTGAATTAGTATAAATCATTCCTATCCTAAGGGTAGATCTAACGCACAATCATTTACATCACAGAATGCTAAAATTTAAATAAACAAACATATCAATTCTACTACTAGCAAACAGCATGCAGTAAAAGCTCGAAAACCCGGCACACAGCAGAAAAGTAAACATCGACCTAGCCTAAGACTAGAGTTGGTTGTCCTAGCAAATCATCTAAAGTGTGTGAGGTAGGTTGTGTGGTTTTGATATGTCCTAAATAGGCATTTGATTGAAGTTGTTTGAAGTTTTGGTAGGTTGAAGGCTTAAGGGAGTTTTAATTTGAGTTTAATTGAAATTTAATATTTAATTAATTTAATTAATTAAAAATAATTAAAAATTCAAAAAAATTTCCAAACACTTGGAAATCACTCCTTAGGTCATTCCTGACCTTTAGAGTTGATTCCAAGGAGGAGTTGATTCCAAGGAGTTTGGAGGTCATTTGGATTCAAGTCACAAAAATGCCTTTAATTAAATCAATTTTAAAAATTCAATAATTGTCAAAACTTCAAAAATTCATAACTAATTCAAATGAACTCCAAATTGAGCAAACACAAAGGCATACAACTCATCTTAAAGTCTAATATTTATCAAAAATGTTAAGTTTCTAGAAATCAATCAAATTTGAAAAAGTCAACTTTTGGTCAAACTTAGTTCAAATTCAAGTCAAAACTTCAAACCTTCATAATAAAATATAGAAAAATCTAATTTATACATACTTACTGTCTAACTGATCTTATTAAGGTCTAGTATTTTAATAAAATATTAAATTTTTAGAAAACACTTTAAATCAAAAAGTTAATTTTTGACCCTTGAATTAAATGAATAAAATAATCCAAAAAATCCCAAAATTCAATAAATCCTCAAAAATTCCAGAAAACATTAATTTAAACTTAAAACCAGCAACCAATCAAATTAAATTAAAAATTAATTAACCTTCAAACATTAATCAAACTCAAATCATTTAATTATACTGGGTACCACTAGGTAACCCAGGCCTACGAGGCTATTAAATTAGCCCCAAGGAAGGTGAAATAAACTTCACGGCTTCGATGTGCAACAAAGGTGGTATCCAACAAAAAATTAAAATCAAGTTTAAAATTAGTTTCATGTCATTAAGATTTAAACTCAAATTAAAACTCCCTTAAGCCTTCAACCTACCAAAACTTTAAACAACTTCAATCAAATGCCTCTTTAGGACATATCAAAATCACACAGCCTACCTCATATACTTTAGATGGTTTGCTAGGACAACCAACTCTAGTCTTAGGCTAGGCCGGTGTTTACTTTTCTACTGTGTGCCGGGTTTTCGAGCTTTTACTGCATGCTGTTTGCTAGTAGTAGAATTGATGTGTTTGTTTATTTAAATTTCAACATTCTATGATGTAAATGATTGTGCGTTAGATCTACCCTTAGGATAGGAATGATTTATACTAATTCAATCTTATGCAGGTGGCCATGCTCATACAGGGCATAAATTAAAGGGGGCAAAAATCATTAATATTAAAATTGCACAGGTGCTCCAGAAATTTACTTATGTCCCCCTTTAATAATTAAAAGAGCATGGCCAAGTGTGGCTGGTTTGAGTATTTTAAATTTTAAATATATTAACTGCTTGGGATGTTTCTATAACTGTTGATTATTAGGATAACCCTGCAGGATCGAGTCTAGATTTTTAATTTTAATTTATGTAATTTGAATGTAAATTGAGTTGTAAATTGTTTAAAGTGATTTGGGAATGGGATGTTTAAGCATCCAATCTGGAATCCAAAGAGGAAGAGACATCCCTTAGGGGAGAGTCTCTTTCCATTTGGAGATCTAAATTTGGATGATTTCAAATATCCAAAGAGAAAAGATAACCCCCTTTCAAGGGAGAGTTTCTTTTCATTTGGATATCCGGACCCGGCGATCCACGGAAGTTACAAGAAGATGAAGAAGTGAAGAATGAGAAGACCCATTCTCAAAGTCACTTGAGTCTTAGGATTAGAAATTCGGGTTGTTGTCAGTGGTGCCCAGCCACTTTACTTTCCTGCAGACCCTGGGTTGTATTATTAAAAGGCACTTGCCTATGGACTTTCAATTTGAATATTTATTTAATTAATTTAATTATTTGATTGATTTGATTGATGTTGATTGCGATTAAGGATCCGCATGCTTTTAATAGTTTATTTGGCGCTTATTGCATGTCGATTTTGTTTTAGCCTAGAACCCGATCGGAGGCTCTGAGGGTACGGTCATAAACTATTTCTTTTTAAATAAAATTTAAAAACTTTAGGCTCAGATAGAAACTCTAACAATTTTAAGAAGTAAGCTCGGAATCGCCGGGAGTTTTTCATGCATACATATTGAAACTTCTCTTCCGTATTAGGCACCTCCCCGCCTGCGGGTTTTGGCAGACCACCTGATCTATTAGGGTGCAGTTTTATCCAAGAGGATGTTGTGCAATCTCTAGGATAAAACATATTTTTAAGCCTGATTTTAAAACTGCTACATATTGATTTAAGTATTTCATCGAGTCGACTAGCATGCATTGCATTAGTAATAAATTAAAATTGAGTCTAATTCTTAATTGCATTTTTATTTAGACATTTCACCCAACATGTGTTAAGGGGCTAAATAGGAATCTGCTCTAGATGTCAGCCCCTCCCTCCTTAAACTAATCTTAAACAACGTCCCCTAACCACTCTATATTTAAAAGACCGGACAACATGGTTTTGAAGCGTTTAAGTGGTTTAGCTGGCTCCCCAATCCAGGCCAGGGTAAGTCCATGATTGCATTGCATTAGCTAGGATCCGGGTCACTAATTTTCAGTACCCATTTTAGACTTAATATATGAGGCAGATTTTTAATCTTAAGACCTCAACCTCTGGGAATCTAATTCCTAACTTTCTAATAAAATCAATCATTCAAACTAAATATCTCTTTCAATCAAATTTAAGCCCAACACTTAAGATAGTTGAGGTGTTTCTGAAGTAATTTAGAATTCAAGACACCTCCTACTCTTCTTCCTTTGACTCCAGAAATAAGTGTTCAACATTGAACCATTCCCGATTGAAAATTCCAGTCCCTTCCTCCTTTGATATCAATATTTGAATTCTTAAATAAAATTCGTATCGCTATTTTGATCGAGAGTTTTCGTAGGAAATTTTTGGTTTCCTACGATGTAATTAACTGCGAGGGCTTGCGCTCGTAGGAGATTTAGAAACCCAGACCAGATTTCAAAATCAAATTTTCAAAACCTTCAATTAATTATCTTTGGGAAATTCAAAAGTCAACGATCATTATTGTCATTTTTAAATGATCGATAACGGACGATATACTCTTTCTTTGGAAAGATATATCATACTATTATTGTAACTTTGATTATGAAATTAATGATCTCTTTACTAGATTATTATATGTTAAACATTGGATTAAATATCATTCTGATTCTTTGGGATCATATGTTGTTTCTCCTTGAGTTTGACTATGATAATTAGATAAATTCAAAGATTTATAATCTGAACCTATTAGGGAACGATATGTTCACCTTTCGAGGTGATATATTATTCATAATAAGTATTCGGTTATAAAATCAAAATTCCAGAAATTTAACTTTCCCAAAGAAAATTAATACCTTTTTCAGAACTATATTTTTTTAACAAAACATCATTTCATAATCTTTACCTCATACCCATCTCTCTTTCTTTTTTTAGCTTATATGGATAACATTACGCTCAAGTTAATCGCATTAAGAATAAGATTGATAAATCATCTCTTCAAGATTCATCATAATGCTTTATCCTCAGAAGGAAAGAAGGTTAGAAAGGAGATGTAGAAACTAGGAGAAAGGGCTGGTAGGAAGAGAAATAGAAGAAGAAGAAGAGAAAAAAAAAATGTAAAGGGAAGAAAAATAGTTAGAGGAGGTATACCTGCGGCTGGAAATTGGCTTAGTTCAACCTAGGGCAAGTCGCAAACGCATCGGTGGGCTCCGGCTAGGGCAGGTCGACGACGGCCTGGAGCTCGGACGGGGGCCGTGCGAACGAGAGAGCAAGAACAAGGTGGGAGAGGGAGGGGGTTCCGATTTCTCCTACTATTCTCAAATGAGAGACGGGAGGGAGAGAGAGTTTCGCCCCCCTAAGCTTGCGAATCCAGAGACAACAGGGAGATCTAAGGCATCAGGTGTCTTGCAAACTCAGAGGGAAAACGAGAGGGAGGGAGCGACGGGAGCAGGCCGAAATCGAGAGAGCTTCTGTTGGGGGTTTCTCACATGAGAGCCAGAGAGCTTTCTATTCTTCTCCGAACTGAGGCTGCCAGAGAGAGGAAGGAGTCCCGAATGCTTCAAAAGTGAATCCCGGAGAACCGAGAGAGCTAGGGCCAAAAAATCCGTTTGCGAATGGGCAATGCCCCTAGAAACCTTCATCCATGTCCTCCTTACATCTCCCAAAATTCTGATCTGCTCGAGACACCAAAATAACCCCTGTGACATCCTGCTTCTACCTAAAGTTGTTCAAAAATTGATCTCCTATTCGAGGGCTCACACGATTGAACTTTGTGGCGATGACACGCTTCGTAGCTCGGCAAAATCAGGACCATTGGATCTAACTACCCGATCTAGAATTGGATTTAAATTTATTTAAAAAGTCATGGAGTTTTAATTAGAATTAGATTAAACCCATTAAACTAAATTTAAGCTCAAATCAAACCCAATCTGACTCAATTCAGATTAGTTTGGGTTCGACTCGACGCGACCAAGCTAAATCATCAAAAATCAGACCTAAATTGGCACCGATTTGAGTCGAATCGAGCTCGACGAAGCTCGATCAACTCAATTGGATGCGCTCGAGGGAAAATCAAGATAATATTAAATAATGAGGTCAACAAATCATAGGCTCAGCTAACATCACCTATGTGGCCTTTGGGGCAATGCATCACTGCTGGGAGTGTAATGCTGCGGTGGTCGAAGAGGCCTTTCACTTAACACATGTTATTCCTCCACACCAATGTAATCCTAAGGTATGTCAGCAGTCTGAATGGTGCCCGATATAAAATCTGGGCTGAGGTATGCATGCAAATCCACTGTCATGTAGTAATTAAATATATCCTGAGATGGCCCTTGATCAGGATACGAAGACGATCCAGCAAATCCACTATAAGGCTGAGGAGCATCCTGGGTCATGGAGAGTGGTGTATTATGTCTAGTTTTATCATCAAAGTATCCTTGGTCTGCAATATGCATCTACCGGTGCATGCCATAGTAAAGCTCCGCCGCCATGTTTATGTCCCGCTGCTTCTATGTATCCTCAGTGCTGTTGAAGTAGTGTTATAAAGTGCGTTCTATACCAAAGAAGAAATCCCTATAAAATGATAACATAACTTATTCAATAATTTTGCAAATAAGGGTTTATGAAATTTATGCTAGGTTTCATATTTATGTACTAGAATGCGCTCTGAGGGAAATCTAGGATATGACATGGTGGGAGGCTCAACAGATGCCTTCGACATGTAAAGTGTGGCCCATGAACTATACCACTATAGGTACTAATGCAAAAATCCATGATTCAGTACATGCTAACTCACAATAGTGAAGGCAAGTAGAAATAAACCATTATTAGTATCCAACCAAATCGTAGTTAATAATGTCCCTCGATATTTACCAAGCAGGAATGTCTCATCTGACTAAAAACATGCTGACAGTAAGTCCACCCACTAAAAAAAGGACCAAATACCCAAAAAGACTTTGAAACCTATTCGTCTATGTGCTTTGAATTCTATATATAGTTTGTGGTATTGCAGAGGCTACGTCATCCATGAACACATTTAGAGTCCGATACGACTCCTCCCAACTGCCAAAAATAGCCTTAATATCCTTCCGCCGAGCATCCCAAGCCTTCATGTATGAAACTTTTATGTTAAACTTTGCTTCCATGTGACCAATTATCTCCCTCGGCTTCAAGTCCATCTATTTTCTAATTATGGGGAGAATGTAGAAACTTATAAACTACAAGTCGCACTAACAGTGGCCACTTTTTAGAATTGAAGTGGCACAGGTGGTTGATACTTTATATATGAGATTTTTCATATACCACCTAAGTGTTTGTTCCAAGTAAAATGCAACCACCATAGGCAAGGAGACACTGGATAATCATGTTTTGCACATGCAACATTAAATTTCTTAGTATTTGATGCGATGACAATATATTGAACATTATTTTGGATTGACCATCCTTGTAATGCAAATTACATATCAGCCTTACTTGTGAAGCACATTTCTTCAAGTAATTTGATAGGAAAAGAGAAGTCATCCTCAACATTAACCTCATCATGGACATCATCAAAATCAACTTCATCATCCCATTGTTGAGTATCCTACAGGTGTCAGCATAGCTATTATTTGCCACCATTGCATCCTTAGTGCCAACTTATCTGGAGCAATAATCTTGGTTGACATTTCAAATATCCTCATTATCAAATTTAACTCCATCACTCAACACTGGTAAAAGATCATCAGCATCATTATCAGAATACTGCTCGCTAGAGCCACTACTCATTGTCCCATAACTGTAATGATCAGAAGGAATTGATTGTGTCGAAGGGACTAGAGGTTCTTGTATTTGTTAGATCTCTATATCATTACATTCAAAACATTCAAATTTATTTATTAATCTAAAAAAAATATTATATTAGATAACTAATAATATGTGATATAGGTAACTCACTGATCAATTGGCTCTTCTATTAGTTCTATCCTTAAAGCCAACAAGTAGATCAACCCTTTCACCTTATGTCGATGCTTTATATCTTTGTGAATTTGGAGGCTCAGTATTATCTCCTATTAAACTAATCTCTTTGACTTTAATGTACATGATGAGAAACTCAGTAGTAGCTTGGCATAATAGAACTTCACAAAACTAGTCATCCTCAACATGTGAAGCGACAAACTCATTGCCCAGAGGCACTCGACAGACTAAGTTCACAAAAAACTTTAAAGCATCATAATTCGGGGCTCTGAGAATCCTTAACTTAAGTTGCTCTAAGTTAATAATTCTTGGCACTTACAAGGGATGATTCCTACCCCCATAATAAGAGGGGGCATCCACTTGTAACTCTCCTCCATACATTAGCAAGAGCATTGCACCTCATCCATTCATAATTGAACTTGTACGTTTTGCTATAAAAGATCAACAAATCACATATACTTAATTCACTACCAAAAAATAGGGCTATCGCAACACAATTTTTGACTTATCCCGGCGGTTATAAGCGCAACATTTTGCTTTGTTGTGTTTCTAAAATTGCTGCTCCCTCGCTGTAATTGCAATGCACTGCAACGACATTCCAAAGCGGTTTTAGGACCGGTGCGGAAGATTAAAGGATGTGCTAGTATTAGCAGTGTTTATAACCGATGCTAAGTTATTTGCATCGATTATAATAGCCACAAAAATCAAAACTTAATTGATTTTCAATATTATAGTGATTTTCACCGCCATAATTCTAGGAGTTTGTGGTGGTTAAAACCACCAAAAAAATGAAAACTTAAATTGATTTTCAGTACTATGGCGGTTAAATCCACCACAATTTTGGGCATTTGTGGCAGTTAAAATCATCATAATTGTCCAGAATTAAAAAAAAACTTGAATGTCCACTGCAATCTCATGGTGACAATCATAGGAAATTCATGCCAGAAACTCCACATCAGAATACTTGATGTAGTACCTCCAATACTAAATTTTAATTAGTTCGAATCTACTTTAAATATAAGTCATTTAAAAAAGAGGATAAATAATATAAGATACAAGGATGGGATATCTTGTTCTTTAAAAACTTTGTGTAGCACAAAGAACCCAAAAAAATTGCATTCCTAAAAGGAAGAAAGAATGAGGAGCCAATAAGAAGACAAGGGTTCACATGATATTGAGAATCATAAAATAGGACAAGTGTAGCAGTTGTCTACGTACAACCATACTTGAATTCTCTTGGTAATGACTTTTGTGATTACCTGAGAAGCTTCAGACCATCCAAACATGCAACATCATTACCATAGGAAACATAGATATATTCCATAGCAACCATATGCAACTGATGGGAAAATTCTGAATCATTCTATTTAGAAAGAGACATCAATAACAAACTACTGATTAATGTGTATGGCATTAATCTTGATAACTGTAAAATGATTTGGCCCTCCCAACTGTACTTCATGATAGAGATAAAACAAAGGATATGATTTCCTTAAAATTATAATTTTTTTTACTATAATGTAGTTTCATTTTTCTTTTTTTTCATAGCAAAAAAATTATGATATTACACCTTTAAGATACATCACTTTGCAGAGCCATAAAGCTTCATCATTTGGAGATAAATTCAATAGGAAATTCCATAAAAGCGGGGATGATGGATGACCTTATCATGTTCATACAAACCCAATTTCAAATATTATGGAACAGATAAATTATTTCACCACATAGAAACTTTATAAAGCGAGGCATGGCAACACAAAGCAGGATTAGCATTTGGCCGCCATCATCATGAGAAGGGTACAAAAAATTTATTAGTAATACCCAAAATAAATAGTCAATAAAAAATATATAGGTATGTTAGCTTTCACAATTATAATCATCAAAAACTCTATGAAGCTAAAGAGAAAGAGTTAAATCTTCTCTAAGAATAACCATAACATATATAATATAGAGCAAGTACAGAACAAGGAAGGCCTCATTTGTAATTAACAGTAAACACTAGTGGATTCATTCAAACTAGGCCAAGCCCCACAATTTTTCCCTCTTTTTTAGGGGTTTTCACATAAAAACTCTGGTGTCTCTTATAAACGCTTTACTCTCTCTTTTATCTAATTGTATTTTAGATTTTGTACAAAGCTAAGAAGTTAAACTTTATATTTCTCTATCACCATAAATATTTTAAGACGCACCAATAGAAAATAAATAAATCATTTAGCAAAAAGTTATTAAATATGGTGTGGTGGCATTTGATTAACACAATTAGCAACTAAAGATTCCTTAAGCCATAAAACATCAACATGTTAATAAACTAGACAAGTTGCCAATTGGGGTTGTCAATATGCCTCGCCATCAACAAAACACAAACATGTATTAAGGTTTGACTAACAAAAGCAGCAGACACTGCTTTTTGACTGCTTTCAAAGGACTTTGCAAAAATCCTTCACAATATCTAACAAAAACAACAACAATAATGTCTAAACCATGAAGCATCAAGTAGTTCATAACAATAATATTCTCAATCCAAGTTTAAGGTCTCAAAGTAATTCAAATCACAGACATCAACTAGCAAGGAGAAGCTAAGGAAATATAATTACAAGTGCAAGCATCACAAGTTCAAATATCATAAGAACCGCTAGAATTCAAAATCAAAACAACATAAGTTCAAAAATACATAAAATATCTATATAACTAGAAGCATCACAATAAATACTAGAGCTCATCAACAGAACAAACTTAAGTTTCCAGAAGACTGTCAGGCATTAGATGAATTGTTATTTCCACCCTAAAAAAAGTATGAAGATAATGAGATACTAATAATCAAGCAATTTACATTAAAATTACAAAAAAAAAATCATACCATTTATAATCCTCCATGGGGTGGTTGATTAATTTGAAATTATTGCATAAACTATCTATCCTAATCACAAAATGAGTTAAACTGTCTCATCTCATTATGAAATGATCTGAACTCCTCTTTAAGACTAGCTATCTGAGCAAAGTTGCTACCGCTACCATCACCTGCTTCACTTTTACTTTGAGGAAAGCATCTAATCTATGTGACACAAAATCCCTGGGTACAAACTCGACCTAAATGTTCTGGTCCCATAACTATATTAAAAACTCTCTCATTAGCTTCAATGTTTCCATCTTCAGGTGTAAGCCCTTCCTCGACAAGAAGATTACATGCTTGTGTCTACATTTCAATTACATATAGTTAAATCTGCTAAAGAACTATTTATAAAAAATAATTTGTAATCATTATATATATACCTATCATTGCATAGCATCCTCAAATGATCAAGTCCCATCTTTATGCATCCTATTAATTTTCCATAATTGTAATATATTCTTAATAGACTACAAAAAAATTAAATAAAAATATAAGTTTGTAAATGAAGCATTCAGTAGTTATTATTAACTAAAGTTAAATTTATGTTGTTTCCTTCTATCTCTGAACTGAGCTTACATGACCCATTGTGTGAGGACAAGTTTATTTTTTGGCATTTGTAAAATTTTTGGCAGCCCTTTTCTATGATACATTATAATGTTAAATTTAAAATCTTATAATAGTAATAATTTTTTAACAAACAAGCTTAACCTCAATACTTACTTGATCCTCTAGCTTTGACCATTGTGTAACAAGTCGGCACCATTGCATTTGATCAACTCCATTTGGAACAGTCTCCATAATTTCCTCAATTTGTCTACTGTTCAAGTGCTCAGCCTTTAATATGATTTTATAATTACACCATTTAACTCCAAGGGATTAAAGAATCCAATGGAGTATATGGCCAGGAAACTCAAATTTAAACTGCAGTTGATAATGTTATATGGTTAATAATACAAAATTGAAAAAAATTTAAATTTACTATGAATTTTACATACCTTAACTTCAGCCAACATCTTCTTTTTGCTATTAGAGCTAAAATAGGATCTCTTACAATAACACCAAGATATGATCCTAGCAAAATGGACTCAGGGATTTTACAGGAGATGTTATTTTTATTTACCTTCAAAATCTCTTGCAATAATACCAAGATATGATCCTGACGGCATATTTTATATATCAACACATGTACGCCCCCTACCCCTGATAGGATTTCCTTGCTCATTTTTACAAGGCAAAATAAATAAAATAAGCATAAATAACATAACAATTTTGAAATAATAGAAAATCATACTTATGAGCCATACCCCCTCTTCTGGGGCAGGAGCTTCACCGTAAAATGAATGTCATGGAGTCTGTTGGGTCCTATTGCACTCAATCTCTTATTGTGAATCTAGGTGGACTTGAGTAGAAGGGGTTTCAGTCTCCCTACTACTTTCTCCTCTACTTGATCCTCCTCTACTTAATCCACGTCTGTATATTGCCTCTTTTGCTCGGCTAAAAAGGCTGCCTCCTATCATTTGCTGCAAAAAAAAAACAAAACAAAATTAAATATAGAGCAATATATAGAGAGCAATATATGAAGAACAATATCTAAAGAGCAATATATGAAGAACAATGTATTAAAGACTTACATTTAAAAGCAATAAGAAATATTACCATTAAATGTATCTTGTGATTTTACTCTTACAACAAAATTCCAATTCATATTTTTAGAATCTAGAATACAGGCTCCACTTGTAAAGAGAAAACAAAGGGATCATACTAAAGTTATTGACTTATATGAATAAGCCTTGAGAAGTTCATAAGTGTATAACAAAATTCATCTTGTTTTATACCCGTTGAGTTTGTGTTTGCCCAATCACATTTAAATAATATCACCTTGAATATGTTGGAGCAATTAATTTCAATAATATCATTAATTTTTTCATAATAACTAAAGTTTCCAATCTCTGTTGTATTAACAACACCAAAATTCATTATTTTTTCCCTTCATCTCGGTCTTTTATTTAAAATATATAACTATTAATGAGAAGACCCTTGTATATATTTATAATTTTGTTGGGGCCCTTAGCCAGTGTTTTGATTTCTTCTGAGATATCTATATCAATAGAACTTGAAACTTAGTAAGGAATAAAAAAATTAATTCATTATGTTAAATACTTTAATTTAATGTCATTTATCAAGTTTAAGAAATATAAAATATAAAAGCATATTATGTCATGCAACCACTCGTGAAATCTTTCTTTGTAAGTCTCTCTAAATCTAATATTATTAGATGTGTATGCTCGTGTCACTTTCTCCTATCTCCATCTTTGAAATATTGTCTATATCATTCAAGATTATCACAATGTCGGAGGATATATCTATGTGTCTGAACCAATGAATTATCATCTAAGTTGAATGAAGTCACCTTTCCCAATGGAGTACTACCACTTGAAAACTTAAAAATAAATTATTCCTCATGTGTTGTTACAACCTTATTCAAAAATTGAGATCGCTCTAAATATTTAGAACCGAAAGATATCCCTTCTTTAGTAATATAACCCTCCACAATAGAACCTTCAGGTTGTGCTTTGTTAGCTATATAGTCTTTTAATACTAAGAATAATCTGCAAGTAATGAAAACCATTATGAAGATTATGTAAATCTGAACAATATTAACATGAATTAATAATTACTACTGAATTACCTCTCAAACAGATACATCCATCTATACTGAATTGGACCACCTAATTTTACTTTCTCAGCCAAGTAAATAAGTAGATAAACCATGATCATGAAAAATGATGGGAGTATTGATCTTTCCATTTTACACAATGTTATTGCAATATTATTCTGTAGTATATCCAACTCATTCGGATTGATAACATTGGCACAAATTGACTTCAAAAATTTTGATATCTCCATAACAATATGTATAATTTCATTGGATGGAGAACATGAACTCAAAGAAATTGGTAGAATTTCTTTAATAAGAACATCATAATCATAACTTTTTAGCTCATAATCTTACATTCAGTAACATTAATACACCTTGAGATATTAAATGCATAACCTTTGAGCATTTTCATATTTTTTAGAACTTGACATAACCTCAATTTCTCTTTTTTTGATATTGTGAAGCAAGTTGGGGGAAAAAAATAAGAACCAACTTCATGAATTTGTGGATGCAGCTCGCTCTTTATTCTAATGTCAGCCAAATCTTGTCGTGCTTGCAAGTTATCTTTAGATTCCTCATGATCAAGTAAAGTGCCAATGAAATTATTTCATATATTTTTTTTCAATATGCATGACATCAAGATTGTGTGGTAGTAAATTATACTCCCAATAAGGTAGCACAAAAAAAATTGATTTTTTCTTCCAAATTTGATGTTCAGTCGGTTCTACATCACACCCTCTTTTTATGCTTCTAGATTTGCCCAAAGGAAGCTGAACATTCTATAATTATTATAAAATGTCACTACCAATACTCCTTCTTGGTGCTTTAAGGATCTCCTATGTGTTATCGAAGTACTATTTCTGTCGATTAAATAAGTGATTCTCTGGTAGCCAATGATGATGACCCATATATGAGAATTTCTTCCCTCTATATAACCATAAAGACTCTATATTTTTGGTACAATATGGATAAGCAAATATGCCTTTAGTGCTCCATCTAAAAAGCATACCATAAGCCAAAAAATCATTAATCATCCACATTAATGCAGCTTGTAAGTTAAAAGATTTTCCAGATGCTGCATCATAGGACATCACTCCATGGCATAATTCATACAACTCATTTATTAGCGGTTGGAGATAGGCATCAATATTATTTTCTGGACTCTTCTCCCCTAGTATAGTAGTAGACAAAATGAAAGACGTTTGTTTCATTATAATCCAAGGAGGCATGTTGTATGGAACCAAAAATACTGGCCAAATATTGTGTGTACTGCTCATAATCTTAAATAGATTAAAATCATCACTTGCTAATGTGAAATGAACATTACATTGATCTGAAGTAAAATTAGGATATCTAGAGTCAAAGGATTTTCATGCTCTTCCATTAGTTGGATGCCATAACAACCCATCTATATTCCTCTATTTGGTATTTTAAATCATCTCTTTAGTAGACTTTTTTGTTTTAAACAATCTTTGAAGTCTAGGAATCAATGGGAAGTATCGAACTACCTTAGCAGACTTCTTTTAATTTTTCTTTCCTCTAGTTGGACTTTTTTAGCACCTGCCCACCATGAAGAATCACAAATATGAAATACCTCTTGATTAGATCTAAATTTCCAAAATAGACAACAATCATTTGGACATGCATTTATCTTTGTATATCCAAGATCGAACACTTACATTATCTTCTTCACTTTATATATATTCTTAGGTAGCAATGAATCATCAAGGAAAGCTTCACTCAATAACTCAATCAATTGATCAAAAGATCTTGCAGACTAAGAGTGTAAGCACTTTAGGCGAAATAAATATAAGATGAAGGTTAACTTCATGAATGAGTTATAGCTAGGGTATAATTCTTCTCCTGCTTCTAGGAATAAATCACCAAATTTCATCACATCATCATTTGTCAAATCTATGTTGTTTTCATTACATTCATCATCTAAATTAGCTTTGCCTGGGCAAAATGTGTCCCTTAACAATATTTCTATATCATTTGTTCTGGGTTGCTCGCCTTGAGTTTGTACTTTGTTAACATTACCAATATCACTAAATGTTTCTTAATATAATCACTACTCCATTTTAGTTTTGATATCCAACTCTTGTCCATCAAAATTGAGAAAATAATTTCCTAATAGTTTCTTAGAAAAAAATGTTACCCAATTAGAATCAAATTAAAAACTTTTCCTAGTATAAATACATTTCCAAACTAATATGTACAAGAAGATAATCTTTATTTGAATAATTCTAAGCATAATTTGTGTGTTACTATTAGATTACTCACGCCTAAAAATGGTAGCATTAGAAAGGAAGTGAATTAATTAATACATATCTTAACTACTACACCACACATGAAAATAACACCTAGGGTAGCACCCCATATTGCAGATCTTTTCATATGAAGAATTCTAGGATTGATAGACTTATACATTCCATACCTAATACTGATTGCAATTCATGTGCCATGACGGGTCATTTAGCACACATTTGCTCTCACATGTCACACTTGAGTATGGGTAATAATTGGATTCCTGAATAAATTATTGATCATCATTGCAATAAATTGTACACTTATATCAAGGAAACTAATATGATTTGGGTTTCTAAACTAAAAGCATAATTTGGTAGGGGAACGACATAAGGCGTGACACATAATCCACTAAAACTTTCCATAAAAAAGTGTGGCAATGCCAGGGCATGAGCCCACACAAACATGGGTATGATGAAATGATCTTCTCACTTCTTTTTCCTTAGTTCATTATGATTTGCAATAGATAGAGATTATGCTGAATAGAGTGTGATAGTTTAAACATATCAATGTTTTTCTACTCAAATCAATACATGCTTCTTTGGCATCCAAATTGTTTATCAAATTCCATAAATATATTCCAATAACAATTTCTAAGAATAACACTTAAACAAAGCATCATGGTATTATACCTTGAAACCTCCAAAGGAAATCAAGAGTTTTCGTCCTGTATCCTACTTTTCTAAATAGAATTTTTAGTGCTATTTTTTTTTCTTTTTTGCGAATAGTATAAGGTCAGGGACAAAAAGAAAGCCAAGTGTGTAAAACCCTTGAGCCAGTAGGTGCCTTAGCAAGGCCCAACCAAAAAAAAATCTGGCGAACAAAAACATAGCCACAATGAACAACATTAAAATAAATTTATAAAAGATCTGACCTCGTCAAGATATGTTCATAAATTTCAAACCTTTCACATATAAAACAAACTTATCAAAAAAGAAGGATACGCTGCCTTGGAAACATGGAATGCGCTGAAGGTCTAGCATAGAACATGAAATTTCTCTCTATATAAGTTCCCAATTCAAGACTACATGGAGAATGCCAAACAATACAATCTAAACATGGATAACTTATCTGCAAACAAATTATGAGTGAAAGATATAATAAAAAACTATACAAGCTACCAGCATAAACTAAGAAAAAAAAATAACCATGAATGTGAATAGTTCTAAATAATGGTTTCGATGGAAAAGCAATAAAGAAAAAGAAGAACATTAAAATACAAAATAGTCAAAATTAATGCTTCAAACCTAGGTTATGGAGGTATCCTAAAACAAAGAAATCCTTCCTCTAAAAGAGACAAACACTACCAAAAGATAGGTTATGAGCAAGCATTTTTCTTCAGGCTAATGGGCAAGCATTACAAAAAAAAAAAAAAAACCCTAGGTTAGCGGACAACCTGGAAAGTCAATCAAGAAGAGCTTGACACGAGCAGCCAGCCAGACTTCAGGCTTCACAGTCGATGATTGAACGAAGGGCGAAAGAATGAAAGAGGGGGAAGAGGCTAGGTAGGAGAGATGTGCCCGAGCTAGATATCGACCGGATGGAAAGCGAGAGAAAGAATTAGGTGGATCAAGAAGCGAGCGTTTAATTACGGGGATATATGAGAGCTAGGGTCTGGCTATAGAACCGATTAAAACCATTGGTATTTACACCAATTTTAATTGCTGCAAATACCAATGGTCAAAACCAATGTGAAATCTTTATTTTGGTGGAGATTTTCAAACCGCCCCCAACAAATTCTGCGAAAAATTGTATTTTTTAGTAGTGTAATATACGTTATATTTAATTTACCCGAACAAATTTCTTCTCATTAAACCAAAGTTATAATCACAGTAACTACTATTAGTATGAAAATAACATTACAAATTGCCACAACAATTCACTTAATACATTATGAAACTTAACCGCTTAGTATAATATATAATTTCAAAAAACCAATAAATTACTTCTAATTAACTCTTTACCAAATAATTGCTTAAAACAAAAAAAATTACTAAATCATTACCAAAAATTTAAAAACTCACAAATTTGTCAAACATTATTGTTGACCCCTATACGCGAAAATACACAAAAATAGGCAAAAATGGCGAAATAAGCAACACATGTATTTGCACGACGCCTCACTTGAAGGGCCAAATTACCTCCGAATGCAAAAATGGACAATAGCATTGCGATCAAAACATCGAATTCTACTAGGTCGAGGCCCTTCGCAGTCGAACCGGATGAGATCGGTCAAAAGGGACAACCGACACCCAAATTAAAGTGCGACGCTGATCAAGCGACGTCGGATCGATGAACAAACTTCATCATTGCGTCCGAAATGTTGCCAACCTTTCAAAACTATATTTTACTTATTCAATTTGGAGCATCCAAAATGGTGGCACGGAACCCAAGGCAATAAAACAAATTTCAAGGAGAATTGGCCTCGCCGATGTCCAAATAATATCCATTCACAAAACGGATTTCGCCATTGCATTTAGAATATTGCAAATACTCAAGAACTACACTTTTCGTGTTCAATTTGGATCACTGAATTAGTGGCACAGATATCGAGGCAACATGCTTATCGAGGAAAAGTGGCCTTGGCTCAATCCGAATGAAGTCCGATCATAAAATGGACTTCATCATTGCATTAAGAACATCACAAATACTCAAAAACTATATTTTTCGTGTTCAATTTGGATCACCCGAATTAGTGGCACGATTCCCGAGGCAGAGCACAAACTTCAAGGAAAGATTACTGGGCACTACCCAAGTGACGTCGGATCGACAAATAGACTTCGCCAGCGTATCCACAATACTGTCAATACTTTAAATACATTGCTAATTGTTCAATTGAGGTTGCGCACACAAATCGAGGTGGTTCCAAAGCGACTACATGCATTTTGAGAAAAAAATTAGCCTCATCATTGATGAGATGACGTTCGATCATAAAACGGACTGCATTATTGCGATCGGAACATCGGTAATACCTTAACTGTACTGTCAATTTATCTGATTTCGATATTCGGTGAAATAAACAAGCAAAACGAAGCAGTTGGCACGTAAATTGAGTAAATTACGCGCGGACCGAGGCAATTTCTGACGAAGTCATGGCCATCCTTTTGTATCAATGCATTAATGGTCAATCACTAGTATGCGTTTATTTGATAAAATTGTATTAGAAAATTCGAGGCTAAACAGAGAAAAAGTCAAAATCCAATTAAATGCCATTCAATGCAAACCTTCTTCTGTCGAAGGAAATCCCGAATTTTTGCTAAACTCGGCATTACTTCCATCAATCTCGTCTTCGTTACTGGCTGGTCTCTGTTTATCATTAAATCAAAAAAAAAAAAAAAAAGAAATGAAGCTTTCAAAACTCCAGCTCTCTTCTTTCTCTTCCATGTTTTGAAACCCAGCACATAAGCCGTCTAAATGCCTCTTCTCCATTCTCTTCCTATTGGCCTGCCTCAATCCAGCAGAAGTCTTCAAGCTCCACACAAGAGGGGAAATTATTAGGTCCGGACACCTGACGGGAGAGATCCGTCCGGATCTCTCTCTATCTACAGTAAAAGCGCAGTCAAAGTGTAAGTACTGTAGCACATACGCTTTGACTGTAGATAGAGAGAAAACCGGACGGATCTCTCCGTCCGGTGTCCGGACCTAATAATTCGCCACACAAGAGAGCCTCACAACCTCATCCTTCCTCCCCTATTTTGCAAATAAGACCTGACGTCCATCAGAAGCTCACCACTGCTGAGGCTTGGATTGCTCACGTGCAACAGGAGCTCCGCTCTCTCATTCAGAAGTCCAGCCGTGCATCACTCTCCACCTAGATGAAGAACTTAGGCAACGACTCTGAATGAGAGGAGAGCATTAGATTGATATCTATGTAATGCCTGATGTAGGATCCAAAGGAAGACACTGTCATACCAGCTTATCGAGACCCATATCCTATAGGATTCACAACCTTCATACTTCACCTGATCACCATTCTCATCGCCGGAGTGCCGTCAACTTTGGTTCGCTGCGATAAGGAAGCTGCTGCCCTCCTTTTCATTCCCCTCCTTGCTGATTCCCCTATAGCAAGAAGCCACAAAGTCCATGCTTCTTCGACGTCTTTCCTTCCGGCAAATTCAATCCTCCAACTGAAATTTTTACCTGTCTCCAATACCTCCTATCTGTCCACAGCTTCTGTACTGTGAAACTCCCCTGTTTCATGCAAGAATACAAGCTCTTTTCATTCCTCTGGTCTGCATACAACAGCAGCCAATTAGTAGTTCTCCACCTTTGAGCTCAGTCTTCTTCATCTCTATTGTAAACTTGCTGAGTAAATAGCAACTACTCCTCAGAATCCTCCCTCAATCCTTGCCAAAGCCCCTTGCGGTACTCAGCCGCTAACTCCACTACATAGCAAGCTTCCACCCATACTTCAAGTCCTTGATGGATATTTTATGAATTAATGGAAGACCTTTCAAATATATTTTTTTTCCATACATATTACCAAGAACATCCCTGTTCTGGTGGGAAATAAGCTTTCATTGCTTCTTTCCTTTATCTAAAATAGGAACTACTAGCATCTCCTTTCCTACTAGAAATTGTTGGTTACTTGGGCTATGGATATGCTCACATAAGGATAATGGAGGAACAGATGCCTGGCAATAGGTTCAAGCTATGAGATTTCTGAAGGGCAATACCATGGGAAACTTGGTGGTGATGGAGCTTGGAATGAATCCTGTAGTTCGCAATTGTCCCTGTCAAGACATAAAGTGAAGATATGGATCATGTTATTGCACTTTCTCTTTCCGAAGAAGACCAAATGAAGGGCCTAATTCTGGTTTTATGACACAATTGCAAAATTATGAGAAATCTCTAAGAGGCGACGCCTTTTATCCCATGAATCCTAATCTTGGCCAAGGAGGTTGCTTTGCTCTTGAAGATGTTGTTGTGCTTGCTCGATGCTTGGGTGAAGCACTTGCAGGATATGGAAACAAGACAAAAAAAAGGAGTTTGAGAAAGTCGAGAAAGGATTAAAGAGATATGCTGAAGTGAGGAGATTGAGAAACTTTGTGTTGGTTTCTGCTTATTTGATTAGTCATCTTCCTCTTTACCAAAGCCATGCCTTACTTCAGAAGTCATTAAGAAATAGTCTAAACTGCAAGCTGTGAATCATCCTTAAGATCAGAAATAAAAGGTTAGGGGCCTTCATCCAGCGAGCTAGCAATACAAGTTGAGAACATAACTGTAGCTAGCAAGTCAAAGCATACCAAGCTAGAAGTTGCTATAGAGGAAAAGGAAAATATGGGATCATAAAGTTTTGACATACAGTGAATCTTCACCATGAAATTGGGAATCAAAAGAACCTTCTGAGGCACTTTGTAGTGTTGTTTTGGATAAGCAGGATGGAAATCCTAGTTTACAGGATCCAAAGAAGCAACTGAGTGGACATGAGCTCACAAATTGGAGTATTAGGAAGCATCAAAATGAAAGAAAGCATTTGCTTGGTACTTCAATAATTTGTCCTGTAACTACTAAGGTAATGGTTGATGTTGCTAAAGATGTTGGTGCAGGTGCTGTATCACATGGATGCACAAGGAAAGGAAATAGTCTGGTTCAACTTGAGCTTACTTTCTTTACTTTGAATCCTGAATCAAAAGTTGTGGCACATTAGAGGGAGTGGGAAATCCGATGGGAAAAGAGAAAATAACAAAAAATGAGAGAAAGAAGAGAGAGGTTTCCAAAAAAAAAAGAAAAAAAAAGAGAGCCAAATTCGAAAACAAAAACAAAAAGAAAAGAAGAAAAGAAAAAAAGAGAAAGAAAAAAAGAGAAAAAAAAAGAAAGGAAAAAGAAGAAGAAAACGGGATAGGGGATCATTTTTGCTCATTTCACTTAGATTCCCTTTCTCGTTGTTTGCGGTGAACCGACAAACCCCCTACGTGCTCACGTAGCATAGTATGGAGGAAACCCAATGCGACGCGCACGATGAGGCAGGTAATCATCTAAAAAAATCCCATTCTCGATGCTAGCGACGAGCCGGTAAACCTCCTACGCGCTCATGTAGCATAGTCGGGAGGGAAGTCGGCACGACGCTTGCAACGAGGTGGGTAATCCCCGGACCGCTCATATAGCATGAGGGGGACAAAAACTAAGTACACATACATGGAGAAATATTGTGCTCTTTGAAACAGGTACCTAAAGACCCTTAAGCGCCCATGTGGCGTCTTAATAATTGAAGAAATTACAGCCATGATGTCATTTGACACCTACCTGAAGCGCTCAAGTAGCGACAAGGGGAAGGCTAGTCTCTTGGATTTTCTCCTAAACAAGGGAGTCTCCGGGAGGCTGCCGAAATTTGGACTGAAGATGTAGAGGACTTAAACAAAATTTTGATAACAGGGACCGTGCTTGAATTTGATTGAATAAAATAATTTAAGCAAACTTAAATGATGAACAAAATTTGGATTTAACTTCATTTGAATATGACTTGAACACGAATTGAACTCAAATAAAATTTGACCAAATGTTATTGAACAAGGAGCAAGTTTGGACTCAAATTAAAATGATAACAAATTGAAATCACAAATTAAACCATATAGAGCATAGTTTGAACAATTCCATACAATTGAACATACAAGTTGAATCACATGAAGGATGGCATGACATTAAAGATGAAATCATCATTTGCAAAATAATGAACCCCAACTCAATTGCAAGTGAGCATGTATAAGGTTATTTGTGGAAAAGAGATTTACCAACACTACTTCTTTGCGAATAAAGAGCTATGCGTAATTTGATCGCAAGCTTAAACATGAAATTTATGTGAGTAATAACAATCAACCTGCAGCAATCATTTCAATTGGAGAGAGGAGATTGATGAGTTTGACATCAAGTTCATTGCAAAGAACTTGTAATTGTGATTTGATTACAAGTAGCAAGGAGAGTATAAAGAATATGGTCTTATACCAAAGTTATGATATGAGGAGGGGACAATTGGATCATGATGGATCATTTACAACATTAGAGACAATGCATCCTCAAGCAATGATCAATAGAGCTTGTAAAGAGTGTGGCAACTTGTCTATGAGCTACAATGCAAGGCCTCAAATATAAAATGAAGTATGCATGTTCAATAGAGGATACAAGTCACTAAACGATAGATTGGATCTTCAAATGTAAATGCATAATCACTGATTGATGAAATTAAAGTGGTTCAAGCTATTCAATCAAGTCGATATCCATGCAATGATTGAATGAAGAATGTGACAATGTGCCAACAAGTAATGACCAATAAACATCCTGAAAGAGGCACAATGCAATTGAACTACCACAAACACAGTCCATCTACAAGTGGCAGCAGTGGATGTATGGAAGACCCTCCATATGAAGGACAATACTCCTATAAGTGACAATGATCAACTGAAAAGAAATTACATTAGTTCTCTCATGAATAGTGATAAGTGGTGAACACCACGATTCATCAATCAGCTAGACTAATTCTCTGCAAGCGAAAGGGTTCAACGGTACTATTACAGGAGACCCACCATACGTACTGTATGTCATCTACAAATAGAAATGTAGAAAAGACTATAATAAATATGTAAAAGATTTCAGCAGATGCAGTATCTTGCAGATAGCATCAATTAGCGAATGAATACAATGCCATTCGCAAATAAAGCACACATCCTACCTGCAAACAGTAACAATAAATACATTGCAAGGATAGGGTCTCCTTCATAAGCAGATAGAAGGCATCCACAAGCTATAATGCTATGCCACTAAATCCGCAACATCCTTACAAGCGGACAGAAGGCGTGTACGAACATCCAAGTAGAATGCTGCATTTAAATGGCAGTCACCCGTATAACCAAGCAGCTACAAATATTATAAAATACTCTCGCACATGCACCTTAATTTATATACACATAGGTACACAAAAGGGGCAACAACAATCAAAAAACTCGTATGAGCCCCAGCGAGCATGTTATTGATACACACGTGATGTCTAGGGATACTGTGCGGGTCAATAAATTTGAATCTAATCCTCCTAAGCAGGTAAATAGGAGTCGACCAAGGTTTAACAAATAATTATAAAATGCCCCTAAACACCTGCATGGGCCCCCGACGAGCGTGTTACTGGTACACACGTGACGTCTAGGGATGCTACACGGGTCAATAAGTGAATTCAAGTTTTAGCCCGATCCTTCTATTAAGGTAGATAGGAGTCGACACGGCTCAAACTATCAAGTGAATATATAGTCATGGGGTCGACTGAGATATTTGTTTTATACCATTCATATTAGGCCTTCAAGGCCTATAATCAAGAGAATTTTCTTACAAAGGCATAAAGCCTATGAAATTTGATCCTCTATTGACAGCTCGATAGAGTCGACAAGGTTTAATCCATAAATAGAAGTGACCCCTTTCTACCCTAATGATGGCCGTGTTGATTGTTGATCTCAACCGGAGGGGTCCATTCCAAATATTTTGAATGCTTCTCAGACACGCACAAAATCCAAAAATCTCAAAATCATTCCAAAATCTCGATGTTTAAAATAGAAAATTCAACCATCAATAACGTAAAGCAAAATCCATCCACCCTCCACAACGGTTTGCCGAGGTGGACAAATTGAAATATACTTCAGCTCATATAGAGCTAGTGCCTAGTTAAAAATATCACTAGGATTTATTCTCAAATAATCTCCTGCTAGTAAGGATGTGGTACGTGTCCTCTAACTGGCAGTTTTGCCGCTAAATGGCACTGCAGGATAAATGGTTATGACCCGAGGCCCTCTGAACCGAGTGGTTTTACCGCCAATGGCACCACGTGATACCAGTTATGGCCAGATCCAATACATTCCTTAATAACATCAAATCCTTGAGATATGAATCAATAGGATATGATCGATAGGGCACAAAGCCCTCTGTTAGCTAAGGTGGATTCAAATTTGTCCCCTTAGACAAATATTCACCCTAGGTTTACATGGTCCCCTTGGACGACACAACCCATGGCTGCCGACAAGGATCCTTCTGTCAGGTTGGGTCGACTACCACCTCTGACTAAGTAGACCAGGGACCACGATGGCTTGGGATGATGGAACCATGGGATCTTGGTCGAGTCCATCATCCATTCCCCCACCATCCGCTTTAAGTGCAAGATTGTTAAATTTTCAATTTTGAATATCAAATCTTCTCAAATATCTCAACCCAAATTTCCAAACATCCAACTTTTCAAATCCTCAAATTTCTAAGCCCTTGCTACTATTATATGCCGAATACTGCGTATCTATGGATATGACGTATTCATTGATGACTAGCCTTAATCGAAAGTTCTTTCTCGTGATCGGGAGGGGTAATTAACTATAGGGGCTTGCGCCTATAGGAAACCAGAACTCAGATCATAAAGTCCTCACAAAATGAGGGTGAAATCTCTGGGTAGTATCTTATCTACAAACCCATCTGCCTTCCAAAATTTATCCCGGAACTTAATTCTGTTAAAACTCTCCTGAAGAAAGCACGTGGGGGAGGCCGGGGCAGAATTTTCAGAGCCCATAGATTTCTGGCGACTCCGTTAGGGATTGGTTCCTCTTTCCATCTTTGGCTAGTCATCTCCGTGCTATAGCAGTAACTATTTTAACCTGTATTTATAATTCTGGATCTTTCAAAATGATCATTTAATGAATTAAAATTTTGAATATTCTAAAAATGATAATTCAACACATTTATTGAGATAACGTATTCAACAGGATTTTCAAATTTTATTTACTTGTTAATGTTATCTACTTTGTTTTATTTTTTCAGTTCTATGTAAGTCTCTGCACTTTGAAAGTGTGGGGTGATGTATCAGATTCTGATTACTAACCCTTACCTTTTATTCATGCAGGTGGATCTACAGAATACACTAATGACCGTCCAGCTAGGGCAAGGAGCCAGAATTTAGCTGGCAGGAGCTACCATCCATTTTGGTAGCATTGACTTCCCTCCCGTTGTTACAAGGAATACCACCATTCCTACGAACGACAGGAATGCTGAAGGGCCTGCTACGAGGCTGCGCTCTGCTAAAGTTAGCACACATCGTGCACATCTGCCAGTGCCACGACTTGCTATTGAAAATCCTCGTGGGAGGATTTCTGTGTTTGAGCGACTATCTCAATCTAAAGCCCCAACCACCAAGAGGGTTTTAGCTGATGAAAGAATTTCTATGGTGGCTGCAAATACCACCGCCTTACCCAGAGAGATTCTTGTACCAGGGAGGAGTAATGCTGAAGCTTCCTTATCTAGAGGAGGGCTTACAAGGAGGCAAAGGAGAAAAATGAATGCTGAGCTTTGAGCCCAGCAACAACTGGTGCCTGTCTACCCATCGAACTTGCCTGCTCGTGAACTTGAAGCCAACATTCCCACCCAGAACAGGTTTATTGACCTGAGATGGGTCAAGAGGAACATCTCTACTGGAGAGCTGAAGAAATCAATTTAGAACCAGCAGCCTGATGTCCCAGCTCCTCAGAAGAAGGATCCTGAAACTCTCTATACCCGGGTCTATAGGGTCCTGAACACTATGAAAGAGAGAGGACTGAAGAAGAGAAGATTTTAGCGACCACTAATGGTCGAGACCAGGAGAACTCCAACAAGAGAATGTCTGTCTCTTGTAGTGGAGAGAAAAGAAAGAAAGTATACCCCATGCGGTGAGCATCGGGGCGTGACAGCTGAACTTCGGGTTCAGGGATCCACCGCCGAAAGGACTCGGCAAAAAGGAAAAGAAATCTGGAGGCCAAGGCCTCGTAGAGAAGAAGAAGATGGAAGAGAAAGAAGAATTACTCTGGGCGTGACATTCGGTACTGCTTCCCGGAGATCCGCCCCAATGCATAAGCAATGCCTGAAATGGGTTCGAAAGAAGACCCGTGATGACGCCCATCTCGACGGTCGACACCCTGGAGAATCATCCAGGGGATCCCATCCCTCACCGACCCCTCTAAAGGAAGAATCAAACTTCGATCGTTGCCCACGGATCGAAGAAATCTTTCTACCAAACCAAGAACTAGAGATTCAGTGGTGCCGCCGCTCAGAAATTCGAGTACTAGAAGAGGAAGGGGAAGAAGATATAGGGGAAGAAAATATCGAAGAATATATGGAAGAAAATTTAGAAGAAGAAATTGAAGATATAAATAATAGCTTGGACATAGAAGTGGTCTACATAGTGAGACACACTAATGTCGATGATGAGCCTACTACGACGACGGTGAAGATGACAACTCTTGGCAACCTCCATCTAGGCGAGTACACCAACGTCACGATGAAGCAGGGTCTGTTGCTGGCAGAGGTGGCCAACGCCAAAGAGGAGATAAAGTAGAAAAGTTTGAGGGGAATCCCCCCGATGATGAAAATGCCACACTCGTCGATATTAGAAGATAAATAAGGCGATAAATGAGAGCCAAAGACAGAGAAATCTTTCAACTAAATGAGACGATGACTGATATGATGTCTCAGATGGAGGTAATGATGCAGATGATGCAAAAGACTGCCGCTATCGATACGGTGCCTAATCCTCCTGTCGATCCTCCAAATTTCTAGGTGCCTCAAGTCTCAGGAGTACGGGGCACTCCTGAGGGTGGCCATGATGCTCAGAATATCACTCATCAGCTCACTCCACAAAATATAGCCAGTACCTCTGATCCTGTGACTGCTGCACAGCTCGAGGGAATAATTATAGAGAAGATCAAGGTTATTATAACTGTTGACCAAGCGAAGAAATTAGTGGGCAAGGGTCATCCCTATCAGACAGAGTACGACCAAGTGTCATACTCGAAAGGATATTTGGTTCTAAAGTTTAACACTTTCAATGGCAATAATAATCTCACGCAGCACTTAGCTTAATTCAAAGCCACTTATGAGAACTTAGGAGGCAATGATGCCCTACTCTTCCGACAGTTCATCAGTAATTTGACAGCAATTACTTTCGAATGGTACGCTGAACTACCAAATAACTCTGTGAAGACATTCGCAGAATTAGAAAATATGTTCATGAAGAGGTTCGCCAGTGTGATCAAGAAGATAACGATCGTTGACCTTGCTCTAGATAAGAGAAAAAGGAAAGAATCAGTGACCAAATACATCACTCGCTGGCACAACTTGAGCATAAAATATGAGCATTAACTTGAGGAAGAGCATGTCGTATAGTTGTTAATGGGAAACATTGATGACAAAATGCAACCATTCCTGTACATGGCTACCATCACCACATTTCAGAATATGCTAGACAAGGTGGCCAAGTTTGAGAAATTGAACTTGTCAAGATCAGAGAACCACTCTGATATGCCTAAGAAGGTTAAAACCTCAGGTGTTAGAAGAGGTGAGGCCGATTCTACATTTGTCTCCCAAGCTGATAAAGAAAAATATGTGATTTATAATGTAGAAAAAGGCAAGCAGCCAATATAATATGAGGAGAAGCCAAAACAGGCCTACAACCCTAACCCCCAGCCAAAGCTGATACTCGGGGGCAATGATAAGCCACGAACTTATTAGGGTGGTGGAGAACGCCCAAGGTAAATAATGGGAACTCGTGATAGAATGTTCCCGTCCCTCAAAGATAAAATGAACAAAGAATATTCTTTTAAGAGGGAAAGTGTCGCCAAGTTATTTTGATAAGTGTTTAAGGTGGGCTTAGAACTGACAGCAGGTAAGAGGCCCGAGGAGTCGAAACATACTAGCGACCCAAATTACTGCCCATATCATCGGGTAGTCAGCCATCCTACTGAAGATTACAACATCTTCAAGGATTGGTTGGAAAGAAAATATCGAAAGGGAGAGCTCACATTATCAGACAATGTGTTATCCCATCCCAGGAAAGAATCGACTCAGATGGTCACGACTTCCTCCGTACCCCTGGTTGAAGAAAGAAAAAGTGAAAAGAAGTCAAAATAAGAAGAGCAGTGGGAGACGGTGGTCTCCAGAAAGACTGTGAAAATGTTGAAGCAGCTCGAAGGAGTTTCGGGTGTGAAATGGAAGTCTCCTACTGAGCCAGTGCTAAATTTGAAAGTTCTGCCTATGACACAAGCATCTACTTCAAAGCAAGTCTCAAATCAAGCTGATTCCTCAAAGTCTGGAAAAAAAAGTCCTCCAAGAAGAAGACCAAACTAAAGAAGCTCAAGGAGAAAAAGATGGCAACCTAAAGGATTATCGACAGTTTGGATGAGTACTATCAGACTGTGAGATGCCCCGTTAAGCCTGCGGATTTAATGACGAAGATCAAAGTTGAGGAGGCAAGAGAGGTCGACAAAGATCCACTCCCCATAGAAATGTGTCGGGTTATTTCAATAATGTCGGTGGCTCCAAGCAAAGAGAAAAAAGAAGTCGCTTCTAAATCCTATATGACAGTGTCGTCGATGGATTACAGTGTGCAAGAAGATCTTTATTTTCCTGAAGAGGATGAATTAGATCCTGATATCGCTTCGTAAATGGAACAGGTGAACTTGGGCAGTAATTATGAATCAACATATGAATCTTCAGATATGACGATGATCGACTCTAAAGAAAATGCACTGTCAAATGAGTCTGAGAAAGAGGAGATTGCTCAAGTGTAGTTGAGGAGTGATAAAATACTACTATCATCACATAAGAAAGGGATCCCTAATAGTGACAAAGGGAAGGAGATAATTATAAACAAAGATATTATCCCCAAGGACACGAAAAAGAAAGACACTTCAACCAAAGGGATAGATTATAATATCCTATCCCATTCGAGAAAAATCCAGCATAGCTCAGCATATACGATGCTTTGGTGATGTCTAAAGACCTACGGGAGACCTTAATCCAGACCCTCAAGGACCCCGAAAGATATGAGGCATATTTTACTGAGCGTAATTTGACAGAAATCTTACAGGCTTGAAATGAACCAATCATTACTTTTACTGAGGAAGATATGATGCTTGGAACGGCAGACCATAACCGCCCTCTATATGTAACTGCAGAGAGTGACGGGATGATAATCAGCCAAATTTTGATTGACCCCAGGTCCTCTATCAACCTTATAAGCTTGAAAGCACTGAGGTCATTCTGTCTTAATGTGCAGCACCTCGGGCAAGATAAGTTAATGGCACACGTCTTAAACGAGAAGGGACAAAAGACCTCAGGATCATTCATGCTCCCCCTAATATTTGGAGAACTTCATACTGAGGCAAAGTTTCATGTGATTGATGCAGACACCTCATTTAAGGTGCTTCTAGGTCGCTCGTGGTTGCATGATTACGGCATTGTCCCTTCAACACTACATCAATGTATGAAATATATTAGGGATGGAGAGGAGTTCAAAATCTTCGATGATATTCAGCCCTTTGTGGTTCACGAGGTGAAAATCAATGAAGATACGAGATACTTAATCCCCAAAGAACCAAAGTCATCGAGTTCTCTTGAGACTAAGGCAACAAACCCAAAGGATACAAAGCAGCCCAAACAAGAAGATGAAAAGAAGCAAGCATGGAGAAAGAAGGCAACGCCAACTCTTCCCAAAGCAGCGATCACTCCTAGATCAAGAAAATATGTGCCTCACTTAGGGAGTGACAGATGAGGATGAGATCGCTCCAACTAAATCCCAGGAAATATGCCAATCAACAGCTAGGGGGAAGAAGAAGATAAAATATTCAGATAATGACTATGACTATGAGTATACCTACATGAATAATGTACGTGTACTCTCAAAAAGAATAGATAATCTGATAATTTCATATAATGAATGTGTAGTCACATGTGCTCCCCCATAATATTTTAAAAAAAATTGTTCCCCGAGAGGTGCATAACGTCGAGGAGCTCGTAACATTTTATGTACCTCTCTTAAGAAAAAGAGACGGATCAGGAACCCTGTTTTATAAATTTGGAGAGCGTGAGGAGGAAGGGAATCGAGACTGGCTTCACAGGCCCATCGAGCTCAAGGAGTTAGTACTTACAAGAATGCCCAGATTTAACACCGAAAATATTCGAAGGATGTTACGAAAATAAGCCAGAATTTACACTCCTGTAAAACAACTTCACCTTTGCCTAAAGCTTTGGTATCGAAGAAATCATCATGCGACACGAAGAAAGGATATTCTCACAAGGAGAGGCCTCGGATTCATTATACAAAAGCGCCCTCAAAATGAGACATGTCAGGTCATCACATGTAGGGAAATTGAATCCGATAACGGTGGCATTGAAGAGGTCTATGAAGCTGGTGATTATGATAATTATGACAAGCAATCCGTAGAAGCAAAGCCTGTACCAGAAGAACTTGAATATGGTGGGCAAACGGATACTATGGATGAGTTAAAAGAAGTTAACTTGGGAACTAAGGATGACCCTCACCCAACCTTCATTAGTTCCCTTATGCCAGAAGATTAAGTGGAAGAAATAAAGAAACTCCTCTGTGAATTCAAGGATTGCTTTACCTGGACATATGCTGAAATGCCTGGCTTATCCCCTGATGTAGCAGTTAACAGATTGGCCATCAAACTAGATGCAACACCCGTCAAACAAGCTCCAAGGAGAATGAGATTGGAGATTAAAGAACATGTGATTGCTAAAACCAAAAAGGTCATAGAAGCGAGCTTCATCCGAGAAGAAAAATATGCCAACTGGATCACTAATATCATCCCTGTAAAAAAGAAGAACAGTCAAATCCATATCTATATTGATTTTAGGGATCTCAATAATGCGTATCCAAAGGAGGACTTTCCACTCCCCGTATTAGAACTCTTAGTGGACAATACTTCCAACTTTGATATGTTCTCATTTATGGATGGGTCAGCAGGCTACAATCAAATCAAAATGGCACCTGAGGATGAGAAGCACACGTCATTCAGAACACCCATCAGCATTTTCTGCTACATGGTTATGCCTTTCGGCCTGAAGAATGCTGGTGCCACCTATCAACGGGCGATGACACATATTTTTGATGAGCTGATTCATCAAAAGGTCAAGTGCTACGTAGATGACCTGGTCGTCAAGAGTATGGACCGAAAAGATCACTTAAATGATTTGAAGATTGTATTTAAAAGGATCAGGAAGTATGATCTGAAAATGAACCCTCTCAAATGGGCCTTCGATGTCTCCTCTGGCAAATTTTTGGAGTACGTTGTTCGCCATTGAGGAATCGACATTGACCCCAACAAAATCAAAGCAATCGTGGAGATGCCACCACCCAGAAACCTTCACCAGCTACGCTCTTTGTAAGGTCAATTGGCTTTCATTCGATGATTTATATCGAATCTATCGGGTAGGTGCTAGCCATTTTCCAAATTAATAAAGAATGATGTTCATTTTAAATGGGATGAAGAATGTCAGGAGGCATTTAATAGTATCAAGAGACTTGTTAAATCCTCCCATTCTCACAGCTCCTATACTGGGGAAGTCTCTTATACTATATAAGGCAGCATTAGAAGAGTCCCTCGGAGCGTTATTGGCCCAATATAATGAAGAAGGTAAAGAGAATGTGCTTTATTATATCAATCAGAGATTGATTGGGGCAAAAATATGCTACTCTCAGATCAAGAAACATTATTTGGCTCTAATTTTTACAGTTCAGAAACTCCGCCACTACATGCTCTCTCATAAGATTAAGTTGATATCAAAGATCGATCCGTTAAAGTTCTTGATGACAAGACCAGCGTTGATAGGTCGCCTAGCAAGGTGGGCAGTGATACTACTATAGTTTAATATCACGTGCATACCACAGAAGGCAATAAAGGAGCAAGCTTTCACCGATTTCCTCACTGTGCATCTGATCCCTGTCGATTCACCACTTAATGATGATTTACCTGATGAACAAATCATGCAAGTCGAGAAAAAGGAGAAATTACAATTTTGGGAGATGCATTTTGATGGGGCATCATCTATTAAATCTCCCAAACCTTAAAATCTTGTAAAGGCCCAAGCTGGCATCGGTCTCATCTTTATAGAACCCGAGGGAGGTATCATGAGATTCTCATTTAGTTTAACTGAACCTCAAACTGAAAGTATGAGATGCGCCAAGAGGGGGGGTGAATTGGTATTTTAAAAATTTAACCCTACACAGGAGTTCTAATTTTTTTTTTGTATTTTTAAAATATAATTTAACGACTAATGTGCGGAAGCAAATACAGCGTTCACAATGATGAAATTGATAGTTCAATTTTAGATTTTACACCACAAGATTTAAATACTGATTTTTCACCAAGCAATTAAAACGCACAAATTAAAAGCATGAAAAGTAAAGTACGATAAACAGGAAAAAATACACCAGAGATTTTTATAGTGGTTCGGTCACTTGACCTACGTCCACTCCCCGGAGTCCTCTACTCCGGGATTTGCACTAGTAAAAGTTGACTCTCCTTTTGCCCCCACAGCAAGGTGGAAAAGCCTTTACAATACTCACTATCACCTCCCTCGGTGCGGCGGAATACCAAATGCTATGTCACCCTCCTGGTGACGGTAGCGAACCTTCTCCTTTTTCTCCCTCCTGGAGATGGCAGAGTACCTTGGCGATGTTGATCTTGAAGTGACTCTTCCCTCGAGAACTTTCTTGAAGCTTCCAAAGCCACAAGAGAAGCAAAGCATACAGCTAGCTTGGAGCCACCGTGTGATCCCCTCACACTACTTCTCCCTCACGCTCAAGCTCACCTTCACCTTCGTCTCTCAAGCTCTAGATCTCTCCAAAAACTTCTCTCAACCGAATCCCCTTCTTTTTCCTCCAAGCCTCTCACAGCAAAAGGATTGATCAACAACTCCCTAAAGAAAATTTTAAGTTGTTTTTATATCAGGCTTCAGAAAACCCTAAAAGTTTTAACTTTTGCGTTTCTGTTCGTACAGTATGATCTATGATCGTACAGTACGATCAGTTCAATTACAGCTCCATCCAGTACGAGTACAGACGAACAGGTATCGAATTTTATCCATATCGTACTGTATGATACGTATATCATACAGGACGATACTGTTGATTCGTACTGTTCGTATAGGACGAACTGTGGGACGAACCTCAGGACGAAAGAATTCGTCTCTGTCAATCATCTAGCACTCATTGAATCGTATAGTACGAATAGTGTTTTTCAGGATATCGTCTTGTACGATACGAATATCATCCAGGATGAATAGAATAAAAATTCTTGGGATCGTCTTGTACGATCGCTGGGACGAAGGAAATCATCTCTGACAATCATCCAGCACTCCACCAGTCGTACAGTATGATCAGTTCATTTCTTGATATCATCCTGTACGATATGAATATCGTCCAGGACGAATAGAACAAAAAACCTTGGTTTCGTCTGGTACAATCTCTGGGACGAATGAAATCATCTCTGTAAGTCGTACAGTACGATATATTATCGTACAGTACGATCGACATATAAAATAGAAACCAACGTTTATTTCCTGATTAGGGAGATAATTTTGGTAAGTTTTAATTAATCGTACAGTACGATATTAGTCATACAGTACGATCAGTACAGAAAATCAAATTCAAAAACTTACCAAACTTATTCTGGTGGCTAGGGTTTCTCAAATACATATTATCGTACAGTACGATATGGATCATACAGTACGATAAGTTTGTAAACTTAATCATTCGAAAATTAGCCGTTAGCCTGAGTATTTTTAATTAATCGTACAGTACGATCCAAGATCGTACAGTACGATTTGCTTAAAAAAAATTTAATCATTTAAAAAAAAAATTCTCCCCCTGTGTGTGTGCATGGTTGCTCCTTTCACATGCATGCTTCTGTGGCAGACTCAAGAAAATAAAAATAAAGAAATAAAAATTACAGACTCTTCAACATCCTATTCTACTCGGTTTGAGTCTCCAGCAATCTTTAGCAGTGTGCATCTGACCTGAAATGTTAGTGCTCATATACAAAGATTAAACATTTGTAATCTAAAGGAAGTTTATATGTACTCAGTAAGTATTAGTTGTCACCATCAAAATTAAGTGCTCGGGATCCTGGATTTCAACAATCTCCCCCTTTTTGATGGTGTCAAATAATATTTTCTGATGTACAGATGTTCTGACTTCTTTAGCTCCCCCTTAGAAAAGTAGCTTATTAATTTTTAAATAGGAGGAGAAGAAACAATTTTTTTGTATTTATTATAACATAAATAAAACAACAAGATAGAAGAAACATAAATGTAGTGAGAACATAAACAACCAATAGCATTTAATAGTAAGCAAAAATATAATACAGAACACACAGAAAAGTCTCCCCCTTTTGACAACACCAAAAAGGGAAGAAAAAGAAAAATAAGTACACTGATAACACACAGAAAATAGAAACAACTACAACAACCTAAAAATCTGGATCCTGATCTGGAGGTGGTGGTGGAGGGTCGGGAAATAGCTGGTGGTACTGATGAAGGGAGGCAAACTGGTGATCGATCGATGTGAAATGCTCCCTAAACTATTTCATATCCGTGTCATGCTCCTGATGTTGCTGAGCAATGTGGGCATCCAACCTAGTCTCCAGACGATCAAGTCGTCGAATAATGTCATCGTGAGGGTAGTCGGGAGGAGCAAGGCTAGGTGGTTGGATTGGTGGTGGCGGAGGTGCGTCAGCAGGAGCATCAGCCTCCTCGTCATCAAACTCGGGATCGGCGGGAGCGGCCCCCCGATGGAATAAGATACGAAAGGAGGCATCCGAGTAGAAGATAGGAAGGTGATCAGGAGGGAGCGGATAATGAAGTTGGTATTTTGCATCTAGGATGTATCCTATGACATGCCCTAAAGCAAGGTTTAGTTTACGACGGACACCGGGATATCGAAAGGCAGACAAGGTATGAATGTAGTCAAACACCATTTGGGCTTTATTGAATTTTGTGCTAGATATGATGAGATAGGTGACGATAGAAAGTAGTGGAGTAATATGGATGCGGTCTCCAGCTTTAGGTATAATAGATGTGCGTAGGACATGCTGGATAACACGGGCATTTTGATTTAAGGTTTGGACCAGGGGTAGGTGTTGATTGGAGGGGACACCTCTAAGGGTCATATTTACTGACGTCCAATCATAGTCGTGGGAGATCATGGATTGGGGACGAGGGCCGTCAGTGGACAGCCCGATGTGCTCAGCAATGTCGTTGACGGTGATAACGACATTCTATTTACAGACATAAGACATGAAGGTAGTGTTTTCATGGTCGACTCGGATATTGGCAAAAAACTCAAATAAGAGTTCGGAGTGAAACGGAAAAGCAAGAGTCAGAAGGAATTGACGGCTAGTGGAGGCGAACAGATTCATCACTTCGAAATTTAGGGCGGCCTGATTTAGCATGCGGGATGGAGTGAACTTGGCCTCCTTGATTTTAATATACGCTTTCTCGTCCGCAGCGGAGAGAAAACGATCATCAAAGCACCGAGAGGAGGAAGAGCTCCCGACGATCATTCGACCGTGCTTACTGGACCCAGACATTTTGGAAGAAAGGAGTGGAGGAATGATGAAATTCAGATTGATTGAAGATGAGGAGAATTAACAAAGAATCCCTCCCATTTTATAGAATTTGAGGGATATCGTACAGTACGATTGAGTATCGTACCATACGATATGCGCAATAATGTCATCTGGATGACTTTTCAGAAAAGTGAGTCAAATCGTACAGTACGATTAGTATCGTACTGTACGAACGTGAGTGTAAGGCGTTCATCCCAATGAGTCGTCTGAACGACCTTTGACCAAAAGTGTTCGTACAGTACGAACAGGTGTTCGTACAGTATGATAGGCAATAATATTCGTACCGACCGATTTAAATTCGTCCTAATCCGTTTGACACGTGGATCGTACAGTACGATTGGTATGTCGTACAGTACGATGACCAATAATTAGTATCGTACGGTACGAGTGGTGAATCGTACAGTACGATAGGTATAAGACATGAAAGATTTGGACCGTAAATGGGAATGGACGGCTGAGATTGGAGTTATTTGAACCTTATCGTACAGTACGATAGTGGATCGTACAGTACGATTGTCAGAGAATATCAAAGTTTGTGAGCAACATGGGAAGAGGATCAGGAATCCAATTTTTTTTGTGTTTTTTTTTTGTTATTTTAACAAAACAAAACAACCACAAACCCATTTTTTTTATTTTTATTTTTTTTGTTTGTTTGTTTTTTTTTTGTATGTTACATTAGGCGTGAATGTTTATGACACCTAATTTGGTTCTTAAAGTGCTAAATGTGTCATAACCTAATGGTTTTGTGAAAATGTCCGCCAATTGATCTTCAGTAGCAACGTGGTGCAGTTCAATATCTCCTTTGGCTACATGATCTCTAATGAAATGATGTCTAATATCTATATGTTTGGTTCATGAGTGTTGAATTAGATTTTTGGACATGCAAATAGCACTAGTGTTGTCACACATGATTGGAATGGTTCCTACAGGTAGTCCTAGACCTACAAGCTGTTGTTTTAACCACAAAACTTGTGTAACACAGCTACCTACCGCTATATATTTTGCTTCGGCTGTGGATAGGGCTACTGAATTTTGTTTCCTACTGGACCATGAAACTAATGATTGTCCAATGAATTGACAAGTGCCAGAAGTGCTTTTTCTATCTACCCTACATCCTGCAAAGTCATAATCTGAGTATCCTAAGATTTTAAAAGAAGTGTTGTGTCTAGGATACCAAATTCCTAAGTTCGTGGTGCCTAGAAGATATCTAAGAATCCTTTTGACAGCAGTCATGTGAGATTCTTTCGGGTCAGCTTGAAAACGGGCACAGAGACACACACTAAATATTATATCTGGTCTACTGGCAGTCAGATAGAGAAGCGATCCAATTATTCCCCTATACCTCTTTTGATCTACAGACTTCCCACTGGGATCTTTATCCAATTGAATATTAGAGCTCCTGGGTGTATTCATAGCCTTAGCATTGTCCATTTCATATTTTTTCAAAATATCGTTGATGTTCTTAGATTGGCTAAGAAACGTTCTACCTTCCGTTTGTTTTACACTAAATCCAAGGAAGTAACTAAGTTCTCCCATCATGCTCATTTCAAACTCATCGCTCATTGTTTTTGAAAATTCATTACATAGGCTTTTCTTCGTCGATCCGAACAATATGTCATCTACATAAATCTGAACAATGAGTACTTCAACTCCTACCTTCTTCAAAAATAAGGTGGTGTCCACACTACCCTTTACAAAGCCTCTATCTAGTAGGAACGTACTAAGTCTTTCATACCAGGCTCTAGGTGCTTGTTTTAACCCGTACAATACCTTTTTCAGTTTGAACACGTGGTTTAGAAATTATGAGTTTTCAAACCCCAGAGGTTGCTCCACATACACATCTTCCTTGATTACTCCATTCAGGAAGGCACTCTTGACATCCATTTGATACAGCTTAAAATCCCTAAAACAAGCAAAAGCTAACAGTACCTTGATGGCTTCTAGTCTAGCTACCAGAGCAAAGGTTTCTTCAAAATCTATTCCTTCAATTTGGTTATACCCCTTCGCTACTAACCTAGCCTTGTTTCTTACTACTATTCCAGAGTCATTCATCTTATTTTTAAAGACCCACTTAGTTCCAACCACACTTTATTCTTTAGGCCTTTTGACTAACTCCCATACATCATTCCTAACGAATTGGTTCAACTCTTCTTGCATTGCTAGGATCCAAAATTCATCTCCTAAGGCTTGATCTATACTCGTGGGTTCAATCATAGATATGAATGCAGAATGGCTAACCTCTTTCCTAAGTCCATGCCTAGTTTTTACCCCTTCTGATGGGTCTCCTAAGATCAGCTCTCTAGGATGACTAGAAAAAAATTTCCAATCTCTAGGCAGATGTTCCTGAGGTTCCGCTCTAGTCTCTATGGTAATAGTTTCTACTCCCCGTATAACCTCAACTTCTTCTTCTTCATGATTAGGTTCAGATGTCTTATTGGATTCATCAAATACCACATGAGTGGACTCTTCTATTACTAGGGTTCTCTTATTGAATATTCTATAGGCTTTACCTACAGATGAGTAGCCTAGGAAAACCCCTTCATCAGATTTAGGATCGAACTTTCCTAAGGGTGACTTGCCATTGATTAGGATGAAGCATTTGCAATCGAAAACGTGTAAGTGGGAAAGATTGGGTGTCCTACCCTTAAGCAACTCATAGGGTGTCTTATTAAGTTTGGATCTAACATTTACCCTATTTAATACATAGCATGCGGTATTTACTGCTTCTGCCCAAAAGTATCTAGGGAGAGTGTATTCAGCTAACATAGCCCTAGCAGCTTCAACTAAAGTTCTATTCTTTCTTTCTGCTATTCCATTTTGCTGAGGAGTTCTAGGGGCAGAGAAATTATGTTCTATTCCAACCTCTTTAAAAAAAGATTCAAATTTATCATTCTCAAATTCCCCACCGTGATCACTATGAATTGTTGAAATTACACATCCTAATTTCCTTTGAATCCAAGTGGAGAAAATTCTAAATTCTTCAAATGACTCACTCTTATGAGCTAGGAATTTCACCCAAGTAAACCTAGAGTAGTCATCTACTATTACAAACCCATACAACTTCCCTCCTAGGCTGGCTGTACTAACAGGTCCGAACAGGTCCATGTGGAGAGTTTCTAGTGGCCTAGTGGTGCTGATATCCTTGATTGCATGAAATGAAGATTTAACATGTTTTCCTAATTGGCAAGCATTACAAAGATGGTCCTTAGTAAAGTCTAACTTTGGTATGCCTCTAACTAAGTCTTTCTGAGTGATGTTCCTAAGTGTTTTCATACTAGCATGGCATAGTCTCCTATGCCATAGCCAAGAGTCATCTGCTATTATTTTCAGACACAAAGAGTTTGAGGTTTCAATGCAGTTCAAGTCTAACATGTAAATATTGTTTATACATTTTCCTTCTAACATAAGTGAATCATTTAAACTAATCATGCATTTGTTAGACAGAAATTTTATATCAAAGACCTTGTCACATAGTTGACTTATACTTAAAAGATTATGCTTTAAACCATCCACTAAAAGTACATTCTCAATAATTAAATTTTTAGTATTTCCAATGATACCTGAGCCCACCACTTTTCTGGTGGTGTTGTCTCCCAAAGTTACCTTGCCTCCTGACCTGGCCTCCAGTGTCACGAACTGCTTCATGTCTCCAGTCATGTGTCTCGAGCAGCCACTGTCCAGGTACCACATGCTCTCACTAGGTCTTTTGTGAGAGCATCCCTATAATGTCAATCACGGATTAGCTTTGGGAACCCAAGTGTGTTTGGGTTCCACCATATGCTTATATGAATGAAATGTATGCATGTTATGCTGTGATGAATGCGATTTAGGTCTCCACACTAGATGTGTCCTATAGTGAATTGAGCACGTGCGGGCTATGTGACCTAGCATGCCACAAGAATAACATCTAACACCTGGAAATGGGTTCACTAATCTACGAGGGTGGTAGTGCCTATTTCTGGGTTTGGATGATGCATGCCGTGCTGGTTTTGAATGAGATGATTCACATGGTGGAGGCTGAAAGAATTCAGCAAACGTGGGAGGTTTTTTGTTATTCTCGTATGCATGAAGTTTTTCATTTAAAAATTTATTCTCTTGGTTAAGACTAGCATATTTGAATCTCAATGCATGCTCACTACTACTAAGTTCCCCTGATAGTTCTTCTAGTTCCTTAAATGCATTATCTAATTCAACATGTGATGATTTCAAGGTATCGTGTGTAGTGGTTAACTCAATATGCTTCTTGTTTAATGCATCGTATTCATCAAGCAAAGACCTATGATCTTTATCTAAGTCAGAAAAATTCTTTACTACACTAGCATGCTCCTTTTGTAAAGTACTAAACTCCGTATTAAGACTAACATGCTTTTTCTTCAATTTTCTATACGAGTCATGGATTTTTTCAGAAATAACAAGCAGTTCATCGTAAGACAGTTGACATACCTCATCTTGATCTGATTGATCAAGATTATCATTAGTCATCCTCTGCTTCTTCTTCCGATGATTCTGAGGCAGAGTCGGCCCAAAATGCTTTCTGAGTCTTAAATTTGCCCTTCTTGAACTTTGATCTTTCCTCACCCTTCTCCTTGGTTTGATGAGTTTTGATGTTGGGGCAATCAGCTTGGAGATGACCAGGTTTCCTGCACTCAAAGCAAATTGTTTCAGATGCAACCTTAGTATACTTTGAGTTCTTACCTTTGTTCTAATTGCTTTGATGATGGCGCTGCTTTCTTTTCAGAAAATTTTTGAACTGACAAGTCATCAAGGCTATGTTGTCATCTTCCTCCGCTGCTGAGCTGTCACTTTCAGAATTGTTTGCTTTTAAAGCCACTACTCGCTCCTTCTTCTTTTCACCTGCATCACTTTGTCGTTGACTCACTCCTTGCTCGTAGGCAATGAGTGACCCAAGCAAATTATCAATAGAATAAACATTCAGGTCTTTTGACTCAGTTATTGCAGTGATTTTAGCATCGTATGAGCTAGGCAAACATCGCAGTATTTTGTTTACTTTTTTTGAGTTAGACAACTCTCTTCCTAAAGCATGCAATGATGTTACAATCTGGGTGAATCGAGTGTACATGTCAGATATAGTTTCACTAGGTTTCATGCGGAATAGTTCGTAATCATGTAACAGTATGTTCAACCTAGATTGTTTGACCTCACTAGTTCCTTCGTACGTGATACACAGTTTGTCCCAAATTTCTTTACCAGTAGTACAAGTTAATACTCGCATATAGTCTTCTAATTTTAATGCGCAAAAGAAATAATTTAGACATTTAGCATTTAGTTGTGCAAATTCTCTATCCTCAATGCTCCATTCATTAAATGACAGTTCAGTTTTAATTCCATTCAACATACGAAATGGTGCATAATAACCTTCTTGGACTAACATCCACATGCAATAGTCTAAAGACTGTAAAAATGTAGACATGCGTATTTTCCAAAAATCAAACGGTATGTTGTCAAATATAGGTGGACGAGTTATAGAATAACCCTCCGCAGTGTTACGGTTATCAAATTGAGCCATGGATCTTACGTTTCTAGGTTTTCTAAAACACTATTTTGAAACCCCTCTCTGATACCACTTGAAAGTACGAGATGCGCCAAGAGAGGGGGTGAATTGGTATTTTAAAAATTTAACCCTACACAGGAGTTCTAATTTTTTTTTTGTATTTTCAAAATATAATTTAACGACTAATGTGCGGAAGCAAATACAGCGTTCACAATGATGAAATTAATAGTTCAATTTTAGATTTTACACCACAAGATTTAAATACTGATTTTTCACCAAGCAATTAAAACGTACAAATTAAAAGCATGAAAAGTAAAGTACGGTCAACAGGAAAAAACACACCAGAGATTTTTATAGTGGTTCGGTCACTTGACCTACGTCCACTCCCCGGAGTCCTCTACTCCGGGATTTGCACTAGTAAAAGTTGACTCTCCTTTTGCCCCCACAGCAAGGTGGAGAAGCCTTTACAATACTCACTTTCACCTCCCTCGGTGCGGCGGAATACTAAACGCTATGTCACCCTCCTAGTGACGGCAACGGACCTTCTCCTTTTTCTCCCTCCTGGAGATGGCAGAGTACCTTAGCGATGTTGATCTTGAAGTGACTCTTCCCTTGAGAACTTTCTTGAAGCTTCCAAAGCCACAAGAGGAGAAAAGCATGCAGCTAGCTTGGAGCCACCGTGTGATCCCCTCACACTACTTCTCCCTCACGCTCAAGCTCACCTTCACCTTCCTCTCTCAAGCTCTAGATCTCTCCAAAAACTTCTCTCTACCGAATCCCCTTCTTTTTCCTCCAAGCCTCTCACAGTAAAAGGATTGATCAACAACTCCCTAAAGAAAATTTTAAGTTATTTTTATATCAGGCTTCAGAAAACCCTAAAAGTTTCAACTTTTGCGTTTCTGTTCGTACAGTACGATCTATGATCGTACAGTACGATCAGTTCAATTACAACTCCGTCCAGTACGAGTATAGACGAACAGGTATCGAATTTTATTCATATCGTACTGTACGATACGTATATCATACAGGATGATACTGTTGATTCGTACTGTTCGTACAGGACGAACTGTGGGACGAACCTCGGGACGAAAGAATTCATCTCTATCAGTCGTCCAGCACTCATTGAATCGTACAGTATGAATAGTATTTTTCAGGATATCATCCTGTACGATACGAATATCATCCAGGATGAATAGACCAAAAATTCTTGGGATCGTCTGGTACGATCGTTGGGATGAAGAAAATTGTCTCTAACAATCGTCCAGCACTCCACCAGTCGTACAGTACGATCAGTTCATTTCTTGATATCGTCCTGTACGATATGAATATCGTCCAGGACGAACAGAACAAAAAACCTTGGTTTCGTCTGGTATGATCTCTGGGACAAATGAAATCATCTCTGTAAGTCGTACAGTACGATATATTATCGTACAGTATGATCGACATATAAAATAGAAACCAATGTTTATTTCCTGATTAGGGAGATAATTTTGGTAAGTTTTAATTAATCGTACAGTACAATATTAGTCGTACAGTACGATCAGTATAAAAAATCAAATTCAAAAACTTACCAAACTTATTCTGGCGGCTAGGGTTTCTCAAATACATATTATCGTACAGTACGATATGGATCGTACAGTACAATAAGTTTGTAAACTTAATCATTCGAAAATTAGCCGTTAGCCTGAGTATTTTAACTAATCGTACAGTACGATCCAAGATCGTACAGTACGATTTGCTTAAAAAAATTTAATCATTTAAAAAAAAAAATTCTCCCCCTGTGTGTGTGCATGGTTGCTCCTTTCACATGCATGCTTTTGTGGCAGACTCAAGAAAATAAAAATAAAGAAATAAAAATTACAGACTCTTCAACATCCTATTCTACCCGGTTTGAGTCTCCAGCAATCTTTAGCAGTGTGCATCTGACCTGAAATGTTAGTGCTCATATACAAAGATTAAACATTTGTAATCTAAAGAAAGTCTATATGTACTCAGTAAGTATTAGTTGTCACCATCAAAATTAAGTGCTCGGGATCCTTTCAACACAAACCAATAATAAAGCTGAATATGAAGCCTTAATAGCAGGACTAGAGATTGCATTCGAGGTTGGGATCAAAAACCTCCAAATCTTTGGCGATTCTCAACTTATAATAAATCAAGCCCTAGGTATTTATAGAATTTGCAAACTTGAGTTGGCTCACTACCACCGACGAACTCTCGAGCTCCTAAAACAAGTGCCAAATGTTAAGATAGCTCGAATCCCTCAAGGACAAAACACAAAAGTAGATTGTCTAGCTAAATTGGCCAAGGAGCTGGCAAGTGAAGATAAGAGATTACCCATATTTATCACGGTTGAAAATTGTCGGATCTTAGAGCCAGCAATCTTATAATTCTCGTAGGCAGAGGGAATACCAAATTCAAGCCAATAGGATGCAACCCTAGTTAATCCTCAACCCCCCCAACAGATCACCACTAAAATCAACCAGGAGAATGCCATGTAGTCAAGAGATGAAGAACTAGAAGATGCTCGGAGTCGTGGTTACATTACTTAGATGTTGAAGTCAAAGAAGATTGGAGGCAACCATTCGTCGACCACTTCAAAGAAAGCAAACTCCCGACAGACAAATCTCTAGCTACATAAATTTGAAAAAGAGCATTATAATATGCATTTATCAACGATACGTTGTATCGATGATCCTTTGATCAAATGTGGTTAAAGTGTCTAGGGACCAAGGAAGTTGATAGTGTGGTGACAGAAGTCCACGAAGGACTCATTGGAGCACATCAGTCAAGTCCCAAGATGGCTGCTAAAATCAAAAGAATAGGTTATTACTGGCCTACGATGGTGAGAGATTGTATCGACCATGCTAAGAGGTCCACAAGTGTCAGATTCATGGTGATGATATTCATCAACCGCCAAATCCACTGCACCCAACGGTAGCATCCTGGCCATTTGAATGTTGGGGCACAGACATAATCGGGCCAATAGATCCACCATCATCAGCAGGACACCACTTTATTATGGCAGTAATAGATTACTTTTCGAAGTGGGCAGAAGTGGCACCATTCAGAGAGGTTATGTCCGATCATGTGATCAATTTCTTCACCCACAGCATTGTCTACAGGTTTAGTGTGCCACGCCGCATAATCTTAGATAATGGTATAGCATTCAAGAGTACAAAAATCTACAAGTTTATTGATTGACATAAGATTGATTGGTGGTGTTCATCAATCTACAACCAAAGAGCAAATGGCTTAGCAGAGGCCTTCAACAAGATGCTGGTGAAATTATTGAAGAAGATCCTCACCAAGAATAAAATAGAGTGACATACGAAAATGGCAGAAGTGCTATGGGCTTACCGTATAACCTATAAGATGCCAACCAAAGCCACTCCCTACTCACTAGTGTTCGGGGCTGAAACAGTATTGCCACTAGAGTTGAACTACTATCTCTTCGGATCGCTATACAGAATGAGCTTACTCAAGAACAAAATGTTCGATGGAGAAAGGAAGAACTCGACACGCTCGATGAGACCAAATTACAAGCTCAACATAACTTGGAGATATACCGAGTGAGAATGACAAAGTTATTTGATCGAATGGTGCGTCCTCAGGCATTTCAAGAAGGGGAATTGGCCCTAGTGCTGAGAAGACCAATCATCCCACACCGAAAAATGGGTGGCAAGTTTATATCCAATTGGGAAGGCCCCTTCATTATCGAGAAAGTGTATCAAGTAGGAGCCTACCAGCTTATTAAACCTGCACGGTCAAAGGTCCATGCCATCGATCAACGGTCGACACCTGAAGAAGTACTATACATAAAATTGCCTGAGAAAATATTATGTTTAATGCACTGTGTATTTTATACATGCTCATTAATATATATACATGTCTCATTTTAAAATTCTCTTGTGTTACAAGAATGCATTTCAAAATCAATCACAAGACTAGGCGCATTTTAAATATTTATTCGGGTCAACATCACATCGCGTGCCAAAATCTCTGAATAAATATTTAAAATCTTGAAATACAAAGCCTATCCAAAGTCTTCCTGTGAGTCAGGAGGCATTTTCAAATATATTGTTTGGGTCGGCATCATGCTTCACGCTGAGATCCCTAAATAAATAAATAAATAATTTAAAATTCCAAATTTATTCTATTCCAAAATGTCCCTGCAAGACGTGGCATTTTAAATATTTATTCGGGTCGACATCGTGTCACATGTTGAGATCCCCGAATAAATATTTAAATCATCAACACAAATATTCCATCATATGGAATGATGTAAAGATTTTCTCTATCAATGACATATTTTTGAAAGTATATGCAGGTGATCTTCCAAAAATTCAGGACACCACTTTTCCAACGAACCAAAATTTCAAAGGTCGGAAAGAGACTTTTGTGACTACATACTCCAACAAATCGAGCCGAAAAAGCTTGAAGTTTTTCAACAGCCTGAAGCTTAAGGTTCGGATGGGTGTAAGAGGCTGGATCCAATAAGCCCAAATATGGCCAGATCGCTGGCAGCTCCGTCTACTCAACATGCCATATGAAAGGCCGTAGTAGCAAAACCCCCACTTCGTCAACCCATTAGTTGTGACTGTAGGAAGTACAAAGGCAAGTTTGACTCGACAAGTTCTAGGTGTCATAGTCTACTAAATTCTCATAATCGACTGGAGAATCAAAGTTACAGTGGGAAGGAGAAGTCTCAAGCAACTACTAAATATTCGTAGCCCCTAAATCTACAACCATAATGGAGGACTCCAAATCTACCAACTTCAGTAGATTCAGTATTGGGAAGCATATTTCTCATAGCTCAAGTCTGAAACCTGAATGGGTGTAAAAGGTCAGATCTAACATGCCCAAATATAATCGGATCGCTGGCAGCTCCATTTACTCTCAACACGCCATAAGAAAGACTATAGTAGAGGAACCCCCATCTCAGCAACCAGAGGATGAATCAAATCTCAGCTCGCCCAATCTAATGAACTTAAGTGACTCGGATTAAAGTCTCCTCAAGTGGTTACGGATCAAGGTACTACCTATATTTGGTACTATCAATCAAATCCAAGACCTACAAATCCTTCAACAAATCCATAAAGCATCAAGCGAGGATCGAAGAAATTTTTCTTCAATAAGTCCACCAAAGCACAAAGCAAAGGATCGAAGAAAATTATCCCAAAATTCATGTAAAGCCTAAGGTTGAACTAAGAGGATTCTGTCATTAACAAGTTCGTTATGCACTAAGCTCTAGACTGATGACTTTTTGCCACCGACCTAATATAAACCTAAAGGGTTCAAGTCACTGGCATCTACTCCTTCATCAAGCCCACCAAAGCAAGAAGTATAGGGCTGAAGGTACAAAAATCACCTGATAAGTCAATAAAGATAAATCAGGTAATTCTTCATCAATGTCTACAGTATAAAGCACATGGCAGAAGGAATCAAAATCTCATGACTCAGTCTAAGGCTATGGAAGGAAGTATCCTAAATGACATCTATAAGTGTCCCTAAAGACAAGGGCATTTTAAAATTTATTTGTGTCGACATCACGCTGCGTGCCGAGACCCCCAAATAAATATTTAAAATTTCTTGCCAAAATACAGTTAAAAGAGGGAAGGATGGAGGATCCTCCATAAACTGAATATGCCAGCAACAAAAAGTATAGTTTGAGCAAGATACAATCAATAAAAGTGATAGAAATATTACATCTACACATGATGATGATAAAGAAGAATATTGAGCATATACAGAAAGTCCATAAACCAAAGTGATAGTGGTGTTAAAAGAGAACAAATGATGGTAATTATATCCACCATCGTCAATCTACGGAGTGATGCTCTAGAGACCTAAGAACAAAGTGCTTTGTCATTATCCCGTGGATCTCTGCTTGACCAAGAGCAAATATATCAACTATATTGAAGATCATAGTTGCATCTAAAGATCTACACAGACACAGAGAAAAGCTTTTGAAGATCCGCAAAATGAGAAACTTCTGTGTGACATCTAGAGCTAATATCTAGAGATCCATAGGTCCAATCAGTATTCAACAAATGTAATTCGCTCTAGACACGTACCATATTTATTGGGGGGGGGGGGGTATTTTTTGACCCATATACGTGAAAATACACAAAAATAGACAAAAAAGGTGAAATGAGCAACATGCGTATTTGCGCGACGCCTCACTTGAAGGGCCAAATGACCTCTGAATGCAAAAATAGACCATTGCGATCAGAACATCAAATTCTACTAGGTCGAGGCCCATCGCAGTCGAACCGGATGAGATAGGTCAAAAAGGACGACCGACACCCAAAATTAAAGTGTGACGCTGATCAAACGACGTCGGATCGATGAACAAACTTCATCGTTGCATCTAGAACATTGCCAACCTTTAAAAACTACATTTATTTATTCAATTTGGAGCATCCAAAATGGTGACACAGAACTCGAGGCAATAACATGAATTTCGAGGAGAATTGGCCTCGTCGCTGTCCAAATAATATCCATTCATAAAATGGATATTGCCATTGCGTTCAGAATATTGCAAATACTCAAGAACTACACTTTTCATGTTCAATTTGGATTACCTGAATTAGTGGCACAGATATCGAGGTAACATACTTATCGAGGAAAAGAGGCCTTGGCATAATCCGAATGAAGTCTTATCATAAAATGAACTTTGTTATTGCATTCAGAACATTGCAAATACTCAAAAACTATATTTTTTATGTTCAATTTGAATCACCAGAGTTGGTGGCACGATTCCTGAGGCAGAGCACAAACTTCAAGGAAAAGATTGCTGGGCACTACCCAAGTGACATCGGATTGACAAACGGACTTTACCAGTGCATCTAGAATACTGTCAATATTTTAAATACACTATTAATTTGTTCAATTGAGGTTACGCATGTAAATCGAGGTAGTTCCAAGCTACTACACACATTTTGAGAAAAAAATTAGCCTCGTTATTGACGAGATGACGTCCGATCACAAAACGGACTACGTCATTACGACCGAAACATCGGTAATACCCTAAATACACTATCAATTTATCTAATTTCGATATTCAATGAAATTGACACGTAAAATGAAGCAGTTGGCATGCAAATTAAGTAAATTATGCATGGACCGAGGCAATTTCTGACGAAGTCATGGCTATCCTTTTTATATCAAAGCATGAATGGTCAATCACTAGTATGGGTTTATTTGATAAAATTGTAATAGAAAATTAGAGGCTAAACAGAGAAAAAGTCAAAATCCAATTAAATGCCATTCAATGCAAACCTCCTTCTGTCGAAGGAAATCCCAATTTTTTGCTGAACTTGGCATCACTTCCGTCAATCCCATCTTCATCACTGGCTGGTCTCTGTCTGTCGTTAAATCAAAAAAAAATGAAGCTTTCAAAACTCCAGCTCTCTACTTTCTCTTCCATGTTTTGAAACCCTGCACACAAGTCGTCTAAATGCCTCTTCTCCATTTTCTTCCTGTTGGCATGCCTCAATCCAGCAAAAGTCTTCAAGCTCCACACAAGTGAGCCTTACAACCTCATCCTTCCTCCCCTATTTTACAAATAAGTCCTGACGTCCAGCAGAAGCTCACCACTGCTAAGGCTTAGATTGCTCACGTGCAGCAGGAGCTCCGCTCTCTCATTCAGAAGTCCAGTGTTGCATCACTGTCCACCTTGATGAAGAACTTATGCAACGGCTCTGGATAAGAGGAGAGTATTAGATTGATATCGATGTGATGCTTGATGGAGGATCCCATGGAAGTCACTGTCATACTAGCTCATCGAGACCCATATCCTATAGGATTCACAAGCTTCATACTTCACCTGATCACCATTCCCATCGCCGGAGTGCCGTCAACTTTGGTTCGTTGTGATAAGGAAGCTACTGCCCTCCTTTTCATTCCCCTCCTTGCTGATTCCCCTATAACAAGAAGCCACAAAGTCCCTGCTTCTTCGACGTCTTCCCTTCCATCAAATTCAATCCTACAACTAAAATTTTTGACCTGTCTCCAATACCTCCTGTTCATCCACAGCTTCTGTACCGTGAAACTCCCCTGTTTAATGCAAGAAAATAAGCTCTTTTCATTCCTCTGGTCTGCAAATAGTAGCAGCCAATTAGTAGCTCTCCACCTTTGAGCTCAGTCTTCTTCATCTCTATTGTAAACTTGTTGAGTAAACAGCAACTACTCCTCAGAATTCTCCCTCAATCCTTGCCAACGCCCCTTCTGGTACCCAGCCGCTAACTCCACTACATAGCAAGCTTCCACCCATACTTCAAGTCCTTGATGGATATTTTCTGAATTAGTGGAAGAACTTTCAAAAATTATTCTTTTCCATACATATTGCCAAGAACATCCCTGTTCTAGTGGGAAATAAGCTTTCACTTGCTTCTTTCCTTTGTCTAAAATAGGAACTACTAGCATCTCCTTTCCTACTAGAAATTGTTGGTTACTTGGGCTATGGATATGCTCATCATAAGGATAATTGAGGAATAGATGCCTGGCAATAGGTTCAAGCTATGAGATTTCTGAGGGCAATACCATGGGAAACTTGGTGGTGATGGAGCTTGGAATGAATCCTGTAGTTCGCAATTGCCCCTATCAAGACATAAAGTGAAGATATGGATCATGCTATTGCACTTTCTCTTTCCAAAGAAGACCAAATGATGGACCTAATTCTTGTTTTATGACACAATTGCAAAATTGTGAGAAATCTCTAAGAGGGGACGCCATTTATCCCATGACTTCTAATCTTGGCCAAGGAGGCTGCTTTGCTCTTGAAGATGCTATAGTGCTTGCTCGATGCTTGGGTGAAGCACTTGCAGGAGATGGAAATAAGACAAAAAAATGAGTTTGAGAAAGTTGAGAAAGGATTGAAGAAATATGCTGAAGTGAGGAGATTGAGAAACTTTGTGTTGGTTTCTGCTTATTTGATTAGTCATCTTCCTCTTTACCAAAGCCATGCCTTACATCAGAAGTCATTAAGAAATAATCTAAACTGCAAGCTGTGAATCATCCTTAAGATCAGAAATAAAAGGTAAGGGGCCTTCATCCAGCGAGATAACAATACAAGTTGAGAACATAACTGCAGTTAGCAAGTCAAAGCATACCAAGCTAGAAGTTGCTATAGAGGAAAAGGAAAATATGGGATCATAAAGTTTTGACACGCAGTGAATCTTCACCATGAAATTGGGAATCAAAAGAACCTTCTGAGGCACTTTGTAGTGTTGTTTTGGATAAGCAGGATGGAAATCCTACTTTACAGGATCCAAAGAAGCAACTGAGTGGACATGAGCTCACAAATTGGAATATTAGGAAGCATCAAAATGAAAGAAAGCATTTGCTTGGTACTTCAATAATTTGTCCTGTAACTGCTAAGGTAATGGTTGATGTTGCTAAAGATGTTGGTGCAGGTGCTGTATCACATGGATGCACAAGGAAAGGAAATAGTCTAGTTCAACTTGAGCTTACTTTCTTTACTTTGAATCCTGAATCAAAAGTTGTGGCACATTAGAGGGAGTGGGAAATCTGATGGGAAAAGAGAAAATAACAAAAAATGAGAGAAAGAAGAGAGAGGTTTCCAAAAAAAAAAGAAAAAAAAAGAGAGCCAAATTCGAAAAAAAAAATAAAAAGAAAAGAAGAATAGAAAAAAAGAGAAAGCAAAAAAATGAGAAAAAAAAAGAAAGGAAAAAGAAGAAGAAAAAGGGAGAGGGGATCCTTTTTGCTCATTTCACTTAGATTCCCTTTCTTGTTGTTTGCGGTGAATCGGTAAACCCCCTACGCGCTCACATAGCATAGTATGGAGGAAACCCGGTGCGACGCGCACGATGAGGCAGGTAATCACCTAAAAAAAATCCCATTCTCGATGCTAGCGACGAGCCGGCAAACCCCCTACGCGCTCACGTAGCATAGTAGGGAGGGAAGTCGGCACGACGCTTGCAACGAGGTGGGTAATCCCCAGACCTCTCATGTAGCATGAGGGGGACAAAAACTAAGTACACATACATGGAGAAATATTGTGCTCTTTGCAACAGGTACCTAAAGACCCTTAAGAGCCCATGTGGCGTCTTAAGGATTGAAGAAATTGCAGCCATGGTGTCATTTGACACCTACCTGAAGCGCTCAAGTAGCTACAAGGGGAAGGCTAGTCTCTTGGATTTTCCCCTAAACAGGGGAAACACTGGGAGGCTGCCAAAATTTGGACAGAAGATGCAGAGGACTTGAACAAATTTTTGACAACAGGGGACCATGCTTGAATTTCATTGAACAAAATAATTTAAGCAAACTCAAATGATGAACAAAATTTGGATATAACTTCATTTGAATATGACTTGAACACGAATTGAACTCAAATCAAATTTGACCAAATGTTATTGAACAAGGACCAAGTTTGGACTCAAATCAAAATGATAACAAATTGAAATAACAAATTGAAATAACAAATTGAACAATTCCATACAATTGAACATACAAATTGAATCATATGAAGGATGGCATGACATTAAAGATGAAATCATGATTTGCAAAATAATGAATCCCAACTCAATTGCAAGTGAGCATGTATAAGGTTAGTGGTGGAAAAAAGATTTACCAACACTACCTCTTTATGAATAAAGAGCTATGCATAATTTGATCGCAAGCTTAAACATGAAATTTATGTGAGCAATAGCAATCAACTTGCAGCACTCATTTCAATTGGAGAGAAAATATTGATGAGTTTGACATCAAGTTCGTTGCAAAGAACTTGTAATTGTGATTTGATTACAAGTTGCAAGGAGAGTATAAAGAATATGGTCTTATACCAAAGTTATGATATGAGGAGGGGACAATTGGATCATGATGGATCATTTACAATATTAGAGACAATGCATCCTCAAGCAATGATCAATAGAGCTTGTAAAGAGTGTGGCAACTTATCTATGAGCTACAATGCAAGGCCTCAAATATAAAATGAAGGATGCATGTTCATAGAGGATACAAGTCACTAGACGGTAGATTGGATCTTCAAATGTAAATGCATAATCACTGATCGATGAAATTAAAGTGGTTCAAGCTATTCAATCAAGTCGATATCCATGCAATGATTGAATGAAGAATGTGACAATGTGCCAACAAGTAATGACCAATGAACATCGTGAAAGAGGCACAATGCAATTGAACTACCATAAATACAGTCCATCTATAAGTGGCAGCAGTGGATGTATGGAAGAGTCGACAAGGTTTAATCCATAAATGGAAGTGACCCCTTTCTACTCTGATGATGGTCGTGTTGATTGTTGATCTCTACCGGAGGGGTCCATTCCAAACATTTTGAATGCTTCCCAAACACCCACAAAATCTAAAAATCTCAAAATCATTCCAAAATCTCGATGTTTAAAATAGAAAATTCAACCCTCAATAACGTAAAGAAAAATCCATCCACCCTCCTCAACAGTTTGTCGAGGTGGATAAATTGAAATATACTTCAGCTCACATAGAGCTAGTGCCTAGTCAAAAATATCACTAGGATCCATTCTTAAATAATCTCCTGCCAGTAAGGACGTGGTACGTGTCCTCTAACTAATAGTTTCGCCGCTAAATGGCACTGCAGGACAAACGGTTATGACTCGGGGCCCTCTAAACTGAGTGGTTTTGCCGCCAAATAGCACCACGTGATACCGCTTATGGCTAGAGCCAATACATTCCTTATTGACATCAAATCCTTGAGATATGAATTAATAGGATATGATCGATAGGGCCAAAGCCCTCTGTTAGCTAAGGTGGATTCAATTTGTCCCCTTAGATAAATATTCACCCCAGGTCTATAAGGTCCCCTTGGATGACGCAACCCATGACTGCCGATAAGGATCCTTCTATCAGGTTGGGTTGACTACCTCCTTTGGCAAACTCAGATCATAAAGTCCTCACAAAATGAGGGTGAAATCTCTGGGTAGTATCTTATCTACAAACCCATCTGCCTTCCAAAATTTACCCTGAAACTTAATTATGTTCAAACTCCCCTGAAGAAAGCATGCAGGGAAGGCCGGGGCAGAATTTTTGGAGCCTACAATTGCCATATAATTACTTCAAAACAAATTTACTCCAACCAAATTAGCTTATATATTGATCATTGCTTACTAAATTAAAGAGGAAATAAATTAAGAAGTTTCATTCCAAGATCTTCTCAATGCTAATAGAAAACACAAATTTCTTATAAAAATTAACATTTAGACATTCTTCCCAAACTACATCACATGAACTATAAAAAACAATTCAACAAACAAAGCCTAAAGGTTTAAATCTCCACTTCTCTCTTAAATCTAAACTTCTCTAAGTAAAATAAACACTTAACAATAATTATATAACTTAACGACAATTATCTAAACTTAACATTTCAACTGTCGGTGAATCATAGATCGACAAGGAAGGTCACGGAAGAGGAAGGGAAGGTGAATCGTGAGGGAGAAAACCTGAAGGGAAAGCAAGTTCTTTTAGCAAGGAAAATTCTCCTGTTTAATGGGCAACTTAAGTCTGCCATGTCAGCAAGACACGTATACGTTTGACTGATACAGTCACAGGTAAATCACCATTTAAATGGGCGACTTTGCCTACTTTTAATTTTTTTTAAAAAATGTGTTCAAGCACTTAATACACTTTCTAAATATGCTTAGTCTTAAAATTTGCCCACTACTATACCAGTTCTAAAAAAATAAATTAAAAAAATAACTTCCTCCTCTTCTCCCCTTCTCATGCAACATCCAAATCAGCAGTTTACTAGCTAGAGTGTAAGCTCGAGATATGTGGAGATGGCACACCTTCTTCTTCTTTGGAACCTTGCTTTCTCCCACTCCAGAGGCAGCATGTGAGGCTGACTTCTTTGTGATCTTACAGGTAACTCACGAGCCCATTTTTATTACCATGAGTCGAACTCGAGCTCCACTTGAGTTTGAGCTCACAATTTGGTTGATGAGTCGAGCTCGAGTTAGGTATGACTCAAGCTCTACGCGACTCATTTACACCCTTAGATGTAATAAATCATTCAACATTTTTACATGTGATTGAACATAAAAATATTGATTATATTTTGAAAGATAATTTTTGAACCATTGTTATAAAAGAAGATTTGAATTAGTTTGTAAGAAATGATATGTGGAATTAGTCCCAAGACCCCAAAATTACAATGTGATTAGAATAAAATGTGTCTGTAGGAATAATGTATATAACTTGGGTTGTATTTTAGAAGTAAGGCTAGGATAGTTGCACAAGGGTACATATAGGTTCAGGGTATAGATTTTGAAGAGTCCTCTTTGCACCCATATAAGATTAGAGGCTATTAGGTTACTTCTTACTTATGCTTATTATAGGAATTTAAAACTTTAAGATGGATGCCAAGATTTCACTCCTAAATGGGTTTTTTGACCAAGATATATTTGTAAAGCATCCCCCTAGTTTGAGAACATGAAAATTTCTTATCATGTTGATAAATTGAAGAAGGCACTTTATAGTTTGAAATAAGATCATTAGGCTTAGTATGATAGGTTGACTAATGCTTCAGTCAATCATGGGTTTCAGAAGAATAGAGTAGATATCACAAAGGTTTAAAAAATTGAACTAGATCGACTAGTTCAACCGATTGAACCCCGAACCAGTCTGGCGATCAGTCCGGCGACCTAAAATTAGTTGAATCATCGGTTAAACTAGCGAACATCCAGATTGGACATGTTTAAAAGAACCGGTTCAAAAATCTCCTAATTTGAGTTGCGATCCTAATTTGAGTCGTTGATCGCACATCGAATGGCTGAAATCGGGTTTATGGCGAATAACATGAGCCACAAATGCACGGAGATGTCATTTTATCACAGCTCTTTCTCGCAAACCCTATAGGAGAGACAAACGAATGACTCACAGTGCCTTTGTTCATGCGCATGTTGCTTGCAGGTCATTTGGTGATTCTTGATTTCTCATTCTTCATTTCTACACATTGTAATAATTCAATAAGACTTTTTTCTTGCCAATAGTTCTCACTATATGTTTTACCTAGTACATTAGAATCCCTAGTACTAAACATAAAAGGATTCTTCCTCCATAGCTTAAATCCCAGGTGTGCTATAGTATTAGCATCCTTAATAGAATTTAGTGAAGTGAATAACCGCTCAATATTATTTGAAGATATAATAGGAAGTACACCTGTGAGCATCCCTATCCTACCTTGTTGATTCTCTCATTTTGGTCAGATAATGGTGGCCTTTGTTTGGGATTTGGGACATCTTGCTACTTGATTCTCTCGTGGTTATACTATGTATGGTTTTTGGGCAACTGCCATTTCTTGAGTCCGGCAGGCTTCATGGCCTTCTTGACTGGTTTTTAATTATTTTTGTTGCCTGCATAATGACTAAATTTTGGGTTATTTTATCTTTTTGAGGTTGCTTTAAAATCTGCAGTTTATTTTGGTGATTAAAGCTTTGTGATCTTAGTTTTAGCTTCCTTTTGGGCCTATGTTTGTAAATCCTTTTTCATTTAATGAAATTTGGGCAAGTTCCAACAATTTCCTAACCATTAATACCTGCCTCAACTTCCTTTCATCATGAAGATCATCAACATTTCAATTCTTATTTTCATACTTCTTTAGCTATTTTATTTTAATTTTTTCATATTAATCTCATATCTATTTTAATCTGTTGTAATAATTTTTCTTTAATAAATACAATAAGAATTATGAAATACACATGAACATTTACTATACAATAATTTCTTGAAAAATATCAGTAATGTAAATCCAACTATTTAAAAAAATGTCATCAAAGCCAAAATCTGAAATAATTGGTTCTTATTAGATTAGGTTTGACAATTCTTCTTTGTACCTGCAATAAGTGTTTTTAATAAAAGATGACTTAGAGTGTGTATTCATTTAGCTACACATATAATAAGTGTTTTATATTATGAAGCTCGTTTAGCTGTAGAACGTCATCTTGATAATCCAATAATATTTAAATTATGTTTAAAGATATTTTATTTTATAATGGATCCACCGGCAGCTTCAGCTCATAGTGTGAGTGAAAAAATTGATATTGCTTGGAATCATTATAGTGAGAATAAAGGGCTTGATGGAAAAAATTAACTTGAATGCCTACATTATGATATTACCTACAAAGGTGAAGGAATTAATAGGATGAAACAAGCATCTAATAGGAATCAGAGATAACATTGCTTCATGCAAAAAAAGTCCCACATGAGCTTCATCATTAGATGCTAGAAAATTTGAAGTATACAAGAAAAAATAACAAACATAGAAGTTAGAGCAGAGCACAGCTGTGTTTATTGATTAACCTATGGATGAAAAAAGGGGTTCTTCATCACTTCCCATATCATAGTCTTTAGATGCACACCATAAAGGAATTGATAGAGAAAAGGGGAAGACAGATGAGATTGACATCATTTTCACCAAGAACTAAACCGGGATCACAACTGTCCTTGAAAATTGTTATGGCATCCAAAGATGCCATACATCGTACTGATTTGGCTCTAGCAAGGTGTTTTAATGATAGCGGCATCCCATTTAATGCCTTAAACTATTTTTTGGCACAAAAGACAATTGATGTTATAACTGCAATTGGACATGGGTACAAGCTACCATCATACTACAAATTGAGAGTGAATCTTTTTAGATATTATAAAGAGGAATTTAAGTTGTTAATTGACTCATATAGAAGATCATGGAAAGAAATAGGTTGTACACTAATGGTATTTGTTTCGTACAACCTCAATTTGAGGCATAGGTATGATTATTAATTATAGCTAAATATTTCTTCATAGAAAGATGCATAATATTCTTATCATGATTTATATTATAGGTTCTAAATAAAAAAAGAAACTATGATCCGTTGGATTACACAAGTATAGAGATGGTGGATTTTTTATGCTTGATAATGAACTAGTTTTAGAGCTTATTTTGGAGGATTTAGAGAAAGAAATTCATGTAGAGGATGCTTCTCCTATTATTGAAGAGCTAAATATTACTTGTACTAGAGTAGGTCAAAGCAAGTTATCAATTGGAAGAAATTATATCATTTGAAAGAGATATTTAATATTGATATAATATTTTATATTTCTATTATGCAGATGATAATGTCTTCGATAATGCTAGAGATTATCATAGAATACTTGGAAGTGGAGATATTGACACATATGGAGGGGATGGTTTTGTTGAAGGGGGATTTAGGGACTCAACTTTTGATGCTGCAAATCTAAGAGATGGCTTCTAGATTTATTTGAATATTTATGTTTCTTTTTCATGTAAACTAATATAACTGGATGAGAATTGTTACTTTTTTCTCTTGATGAAATGAATTTGTTATTTTGTTATTTTAAATATATACATATATATATAGTATAATAGCAGTTTGATTATTATGCTTCACTATATGTTACTTATACTACATAGCATTTAATTAATATTCATTTTTTGTTCATTTTATTTCTAACAGTTTCATATGCTAAAGAAAGAGAACTAAAGATGATATGCATTTCTCAATGCCCAAGATATAACAGATATGCATTCCTCCCCCAATACAAGATCGTTTAGTCATCCTATGCGGGAAACGGGAGCCGCGAGATGGTCGGACCACCTCGTGCAGGAACCTGGAGTTGCAAGGTGTGTCATTTGATGGTTTTTATTTATATTTTATAAATATAATTGATGTCCATTTAATATGAAACTATGTTATTATTGAAGCAAATCAATCTTATAAGCTGATGTGGAAGTCAATATAATTTTGTTGTGTTACAGTACTAGTCTATTTTGAATTGTCATATATGATTAATGGATGCCAAAATAGTGATGTTCAATCATTTCAAATTTTTTGATACAAAATTGTATCTTAAATTTAAGTAAATTATAAGAAATTTATAGGGATTATTTTGGAAACATTTTGGTGCTTTGATTTGAAAATGAAATTTAGAGTGAAGGTAATAAGTTTCAATGAAATCTATAAGAGTCACAGGATGTTAAATGGTTGTAGAGGTGAAGCTAATTTTATTAATTTTTAATAATATTATTATTTATTACATAATTTAGTTCAGCCCTAGTTCAATTGATCAAACTGTGAATCACTCTTTCTTCCAGTTCTTTTTCTCGTCTGATTTTTACAACCTTGGATATCAACCTATTCCAAAATATCTCAGGCTATGATCTGATTATTGTAAAAATGTATCTTTGTGTTTTGAATTTTATCTTTGATGTCTAAGAAATTTGAAATGAATATGATGGTAAAACTCAACTTTTTCTTGAGGCTCCAAATGAAGCAACAAGAAAATGACACATTCATTTATCAAACAAAGTGTACATATGATTTAATTGAAATATTTAACATGAAGATTTTCAAATCAAATAATACTCTCATAAGCCCCTCTATAAAATTAAATATTGATGAAATAGGTAAATCAATTGACCAAAAGTTTTATAAGAAAATGATAGGTTCATTTTTATACCTTTTCGTTGCCTATTAATTAGTGTGTTATTTTTTTATATTCTTAATTTTAGGCCAATAAAAAGGAATCTCATTTAAGAAAAGTCAATCTTTTTTTGGTTATTAGATATGCACATCTAGGTTAGGTTTATGGTATCCTAAAAATTGTATAACTTGTAATTTAGTTGCTTATTCTAAAGTTTACTATGTAAGTTGTAATATTGATAGAAAAATCATAGCAAGCACATGTCCATTTTTAGGATCATCACTTGTGCCTTCGTCCTTTAGGAAATAGAATTTTATAGCTTTATCCACTAATGAAGTTGAGTACATAATCGCAAGTTGTTTTATTGTTCATGTTAGTTTAACTAAAAATCCAATTAAGTACTCATAGACCAAACACATTGAAGTTCGATACCATTTTATAGGGATTGTCAATAAGGGTGACATTAATATTGAATTTGTTAGTACTAATTTTTAAATTACTGATATTTTTATTAAACCTTTATTGAAGAATGGTTTTGTACTTTACGATGAATTATTGGCATGTTAGATCCAAATGTTTAATTTTATAAACTTATCCTAACTTGTTTAAATGTCCTCTTATCTTTTTGATGTTACTAAAAGGAGTAGAAATAAGTATGTTTGTTCTTTATATTTTCTTTACATGCCTATATTTAGGTGGACCTATGTATAATATCTTGTTATATGAAGCTGAAAATGATAATTTAAGATCATTTTACACCTTCATCCATAATCATCACCAACGTAGGTTTGTCATCATTAAAAAGTGAGATATTGTTAACCCTCTGAGCCACATGACTCTTCAGTTTGGATTTTGATGATAAGAAATTTATGATTAGAAGTTAATAACATTTAACTTTAACTATTTCAATGAAAAAAATAAATTCAACTTGATCAGCCTTGTGACACCTCTAAGATTAGAGTGTTGTTCAACTCATTATGACCCGATTAGATTTTAGATAGTTTGTTAAATTTCTGCATTTGAACTCTCATGCATATGTCTTGGAATGTTCTATGTAGGACTGCCAATATTTGACAAAACCCAAAATCTGACCCAAACCCGACCTAGAAAATTTGAGGTTTGGGTCAACTCGTTTGCCAAACGGGTCAATTTCAGGTTCGAGATTCTGACCCATTTACAAAATCGAGTTGGGTTTAGGTTGACCTGATAACCCAAAGATAACCTGGATGCCAGAGACCAAAAAGGTGGTTCATCTTGAGGAAAAGGAGGGAGGAAGTCAAAGAAAGTTGATGATGTGGCCACTCAGGATCCACCCTGCACAGTCAATACTACATCAGTTGTGAATCTTTCGTTGATGCCGATCATGCCAGAGAGACAAGAGACATGGTTGATGATGAGGGCATCTCCATATCTCTAGCTATATATCTAATTTTGGAATTTTTTTTTCTGATTTTCTACCAATATTCAATGAAATAAACTACATACTACAAAGCTATTAAAATATCCAAATACTAAAATTAAATTCATCCATAAAGTTTCTTTCATTTCATCAAAATAAATATCTATATTGTAGTACATGGCTACTTGCAAGAGCTATAGAACTAAAAATTTAACTAGCCATGACTGTACAAAAAATAGCAAAATACTTATAACCTCAGATCTAATCCTGAACTACTAGTCCTCAACCTCTTTCCCCTTACTAGATCCTAAAAATCAAAAGCAAAATCACAGTGAGCTACAACAGCTCAGCAAGCCACACAAATTAATCTAAATTTTCAAATATTCTTTTATCAAATATTTACTGAATATTTAAAGGCAGTTAAATGTAGTATCAATAAATAAATTACTAGAGATGTAAAAAATGCATAATAATTATTCCCTAATTTAAATAATAAGACTAAATAAGTAAATAAATTGAAATTCATAAAATAGAGTAGTTCAGATCACATTTCCCTGACCTTGATAGTATCTTAAAAGATTTTGGCCCTCTATGACTCTCTTTTTATTTGTGCTTATAACACCAAAATATATCACATATCCCTATCTAAGATAGAATCTAAAAGAATTCTGGCCCCTTATAACTCCTAATAATTCCTTGGCACATATAGAATCTCAGAGGATTCTGGCCCCTTATGAAAGTTCATTAAAGTTGTTAAGCCCTTATGAACTAGTCCCAAGGTTGACCAAAAGGGGGAGGTGAATTGGTATTTTAAAAATTCTTGCACAAATAGAAAAATATTTTTATCTTTTTGAATATTTAAAACATAGACAATTTATACGGAAGCTAATAACTAAAATCATATATTTTAACCATAGATCAGATCACAAAAATATGTGGAAATTAAAGTGCAAAAATAAATGAAAAGAGCACACCAGATTTTTAGTGGTTTGGTCAACTTGACCTACGTCCACTCCCATGAGCCTCCCCTCTAGGTATTACACTAAACACTATGGTGACTCTCCTTTTGTTGCCACAACAAGGTGGAGAAGCCCTTATAAAATCTTTCCACCGACACCGGTGAGGCAGAGAATCTTGACTCCTTTTGCTTCCTCCTGAAGCAGGCAGAGAACCCCAAAATTCTTTTGAAGAAGGTAGAGAACCTCAATCTCCTTTTGCTTCCTCCTGATACTGATGATCATCTCCCTAGAGCCACCACAAAACCATGGATGAAGAAGGAAGATGATGATCCAATCCTTTATTGGAGCAACCTTTGTGAATATCAGTACAAAATCAACCTTTTCGCCAAGATGATTTCCATGGTCTGGATGATCAGAAGAAAATTTTTTTATATATCATCCAGGATGATTCTACGATCGTCAAGGATGATTAGTTCAATTTGAATGGAAAATCCAAAATTATCCAAAAAATGTTCAGGATGTTGAGGATGATATCCTAGATGATTAGAAGAAAATAAGGGATTTCGTCTTAGACGATTTCACAATTGTCTGGGATGATTAGTTCATTTTGAGTGACAATCGATAAATCATCCTGAACAAAGTTTAGGACATCCAAGATGATATCCTGGATAATCAGAAGAATAGCATGGTTTTCATTTGAGATGATTGGAGAACGTCCCAAAAAATATAAAGATCATTCTGTACGATGTGATTGATCAATTTAACCATAATTATTCTCCTAATCAAGGGATCATTTTCGGTAAAATTGTAATTAATCATCCAGGATACATCCTGTATAATCAGAACAAAATTCTAAAAGTAAAACATTTCCAAAAATATGATTGGTGGCTTATTTCTGAATTTAAACATATCATCCAAGATGATGGGAGGATCGTCCAGGACAATCTGCCTAATCAAATTTACTTAACCAAGATGCCCTAATTAGGGTTTCTAATTTGAACTAATCATCCAGGATAATTTTGGATCATCCTATACGATATGCTCAAAATTTAGAAGACTCTCAAATTCATCAATTTTCTCCCTATAGTGTGTGTGTGTAAGGTTACTTAGCATCAGAATTCATCTTATTATATTTGACTCAAGAAAATATAAAAATCATTGAAATTTAACCTTACAGACTAACTCAGTCCTAGTCTACCTAATCTTGAGCTGGCTTAAATTGTAATTGACTTTGTAAACCTAAAAAGTTAGTAGGCATGAGAAACTAAAATAGATATGCAGTAGTAATAGTGAAGAAGCATGAATGTTTGATAGCATCAAAATGATAATGCTTGAACCCAAATTTGCAACAATCTCTCCCTTTTTTATGATGGCAAAATTTGTTAGACAATTTTAAATCATGCAGATAAAAAATAAAAAAATGCAATACAAAGCAAAGAAAAATAATACAAGCAAAGCAAAGTAAATTTTACTAAAACAGGCAAACAATACAACACTAACAATACTACTCCCCCTTTTGACCTCACAAATAGGAGAAAACAAAAAAATAATAATTAAATAGAACACATAACAGAAATAAGTATAAACTCAGAAACAAATACACAATAAACTAAAACGATGAACTTTGATCATTTAGAGGTGGTGGTGGCAGAAAGAGTCGTTGAAGGGAAGCAAACTGCTCCCCAAATCAGGCCATATCCTGGTCGTGCTGCTGCTGCTGGGCTATATAAGCATCAACATGAGCAACATCCTCTGTGTGAGGCTCCTGCTGTGCAGCTATGTAGGAGTCAAACCTGGCCTCCCACTGGTTGAACCTTTGTACCAGCTGATCGATCTAAGGTTGCTAGTTAAAAGGGGCAAGTACATGAATAGGACCTTCCTCTTCTTCCTCGTGCTCTCGAGGATGATGAGTACTGTGAAGGGTGTGGAAGGAGCTACTTGAGTATAAGATCAGATGGTGATCAGGTGGAGCAGGGAATTAAAGATTGTATTTAGATTCAAGAGTATATATAATAAGGTGTCCAAGGGCTAGGTTTGGCTTTCTCTTGTGGCCTAGATCCCTAAAGGATGTTAGGTGCTCAATGTATCAAATAATCAGATCAATGGCATTGAATTGGTGGTTGGTCATAATATAGTAGGTGGTAAGTGAAAGGATGGGAGTGATGTGGATCCTATCTCCAGCTTTTGGAATTACTAAGTTGCGAAGGATGTGCTGGATTGTGCAAACTACATTGACTAGGGAACTGACAGCTGAGTCATGAAAAAGAGCATTACTTTCCCTAAGAATGGTGTTGATAGGGATCCAGTTAAAATTAGGATCATGGGACAGAAGATGAAGCTTATCCCTAGTAGTGGATAGTGAAATAAATTCATAAAAATCTTGATACATTATTTTGACAGGGCGTTGATTAACGTAGGACTGGAGGGAGGTAAAGTCAGCATTAAAATAAAGGCTTACAAAAAACTCAAAGAGGAGTTCAAAATTAAATAAGAAAGCCAGAGTGAGAATGAAAGTCAGTGTAGTGTTGGTGAAGTGATGTAGTACCTGAAAATTTAGGGTGGCTTGGTTGATGATTCGTGAGGGGTTTATGCCAGTAGATTTGAAACGGGCATAGGCTGCTTCATCAGCAGCTTCAGTAAAGCGAGGATCGATAGTGCTACTAGAAGAGCTGCCTGCAAGTGCACGCGATTCTGTCCCACTGCCAGCCATAGCAAGAGAAGAGGTGAAGGTGTAGTGAGGAGAGGAATTGAAAGTGTGGTGAGGAATTGGATTCAAATGGCTGGTTTAAATAAATTTAAGAGCATCATCCAGGATGATTGTGAGATCATTCAGGATGATCAGTGCAATGATTATCATCCAGAACGATTGGTCAAAAAGGTGGTCAGATCGTCTAGGACGATCAGATATCATCAAGGGCGATTAGAGATAAGTGATCATCCCAAGGAGTCATTATAGACGATCGTTGATGAAAAGTATCATCCAAGATGATGAGGTGGATCATCCAGCATAATTGTTATTATTAGATCATACCAACCAAATTTAAATCATCTAGCATGTTTTTAACATGGATCATCCAGTATAATGAGGTGGATCATCTAGGACAATTACCAATAATTAGTTCAAATCAGCCATTGGATGTGTGATGAGAGTGATTTGATCAAATTGTCCAAAATGATTTGGATCATCCAGGACAATGTGAATAATAATTGGAAAATTTAAAAGATGGAGAGGAATGATTAAGGATTCCAAAAATATAAAAATTTTGAATCAAAACACCAACACAAAACATAAATAAACAAAAATAAGAATAAAAACAAGTTTTTTTTTAATCAATCTGCTCTAGTGAATCAAAATTTTTCCTTAATTTTCAATTCAAAAAGCCAAAAAGAAGAAATTGATGAGCTAAAATATAGAAAAGTTGGAAATTTAATTTTTGTAAGCCCTACCTCGGACACCTAATAGGTTCAAATTTTTTCAAATAAAAATCTAATTCAGAAGAAAAGAAATTAAATAGGAAGAGTGATCCTTTCAATTTCATTCCAAAAAAAATATCTAATAAAATAGTATTGCAAATTAAAGAGCCAAAAATCATGAGTTTCTATCTCAAGTATTTAAATATATTAAGTGGCACACGAATTCTTCTAAGGTTTTTTAAAGATTTGAAAGAGGAGGAAGCTTATTTCTTTGTGGGCTCATTTTGTACCTCTTTTTCAATTATTTGGCTCACCTTATACATCTTTTATTTTTTTATACACTTCATGTATCTTTTGAATTTATTGGCAAATATTACACATCTTTTCAGTATTGGGCTCATTTTATGCATCTTTTTCAGTTGATTGGCGCATTTTGCACATCTTTGCGAGCTTCCTTTCTTTCAAAAACTCTAAAAAACTCTCAATTGTGAGATTATCTTCTAGATATAAGAGAGAAAAAACTCACTCTCTTAGATAAGGAAAAGTAATCCACAAAACAGAATCATTCTCATATGATAAATGCAATCACCTGATTAAAAAAACATAAATGCGATTCAATAATTTGGAACACTAGTCATATAAGATAAATTACTGTAGGAAGATAAAATAGATCTCTATTTTAAAGTCCAACTTTTTAATTTTGAAAAAGATTTTTATTCAGAAAGAAAAATACATCATAAAAAGGAGTTAGAGGAAGAGAAACAATCATCAATATTTCTTTCCTTAACTATTTTAGAGAAGTCAATCACTGGTTACAAGCTTCTAAACAAAAATAAGACAAACTCTCATTTAAAAATCAAGTTCATCAGTAATAATGAGTAGTGATATGATTCTGAAGAAAATAAATAGGAAATCAAAAATAAAAGGAAAGCACATAAAAAGAAATAATCAAATCAAGCAAATAACAACAGAAAAAAATCAAAAAAATCAGCATGAAATCAAAAACACATAAAAAGAGACAGATAAATAAATCAAATAAAAACTAAGTGCTGAAATATAAACAGAGAGCATCAATTTCAAGCATGAATATCTATCGCACATAATCTGGTTCTTAAGATACTAAAGGTTTCAAAAGCCAGTGATTTTATGAAGATATCTGCCAGTTGATTTTTAGTGGCTACATGATGTAGCTCTATGTCTCCTTCAGTAACATGGTCCCTAATAAAGTAATGCTTGATATCGATGTGTTTGTTCATGGAGTGTTGGATTGGATTCTTTGAAATGTAGATGGCACTAGTGTTATTACATAAGATAGAAATTATGCCTTCAGGAAGTCCTAAATCTAGAATTTGTTATTTTAATTAAAGGACCTGGGCCACACAACTTCCTAAGGCAATGTATTCAGCTTCAGTAGTGGATAGTGCAATTGAATTCTATTTTCTACTAGACTAGGAGACTAAAGATTATTTCATGAATTGACATGTTGCAGAGGTGCTCTTTCTATCCACCCTATATTCTGCAAAGTCAAAATCAGAGTATCTTATAATTTTAAAGGACATGCTGTACCTAGGAGATATCTAAGAATTTTTTTAACAGTAGTCAAGTGGTAATCCTTTGGATATACCTAAAATCTAGCATAAAGATAAACACTAAATATAATAGCAGGTCTGCTAGCAGTCAGGTAAAAAAGTGATCTAATTATTCTTTTGTACTTCTTCTGATCAATAGATTTCCCATTTGAATCCTTATCTAACTGGACATTAGAGCTCATGGGAGTGTTAATTGGCTTAGCTTTATCCATTTCATATTTCTTCAGGATGGCCTTAATATATTTTGATTGATTAAGAAAAATTCTATCATCTATTTGTCTTATGCTAAATCCAAGAAAGTAGGACAATTCTCCCATCATACTCATCTCAAATTCCTTACTCATTATTTTACAAAAATCATCACATAAATTTTTATTAAAAGATCTAAAAAGTATATCATCAATATAGATCTGGACAATGACTAATTCATCTCCTGCTATCCTAAAAAAAAAATATGGTGTCTATGCTCCCCTTAACAAACTCCCTTTATAGTAGGAATGTGTTAAGCCACTCATACCATGCTCTAGGTACCTGTTTTAATCCATATAAGGCCTTTTTTAATTTGAAAATATGATTTAGAAATTGGGAATTCTTAAAGCCAGTGGGTTGCTCTACAAACACATCTTCCTTTATTATCCCATTTAAAAAGGCACTCTTGACATCCATTTAGAAAAGCTTAAATCTCTTATAACAGACAAAGGCAGTAGCACTCTAATGGCTTCCAAATGAGCTACAGGGGTAAAGGTTTCCTTAAAATCAATCTCTTCTATTTGGTTGTACCCCTTAGCCACTAATCTTGCCTTATTCCTAACCACCACACCAGAATTATTCATTTTATTCTTAAAAACTCATTTAGTTCCCACTACACTCTGCTCTTTAGGACATTCTACTAGCTCCCAAACAATATTTCTAATAAATTGGTTTAGTTCCTCTTGCATGATTAGGATCCAGAATTCATTAGAAAGGGCTTGATTGATATTGGTGGGTTCAGTCATTGAAATGAAGGCAGAGTAGCTTACTTTTTTTCTAAGTTCTTGCCTAGTTCTAATACCTTGAGAAGGGTCTCTTAAAATCAGTTCTTTAGGATGACTCGAAGAATATCTCCATTCTCTAGGCAATGTAACATCAAGTTCTACCCTTTTCTCCATATTTACAGATTTTATTCCTTAGGAGACTTCTACAACATCCTCTTCTTCTACCCTAGACCCTCTAGAATTATTAGATTCATCAAACACAACATGAGTGGTCTCCTTAATAATCAGGGTTCTTTTATTGAAGACTCTATAAGATTTCCCAACACTTGAGTAACCTAGGAACACTCCTTCATCAAATTTTGGGTCAAACTTTCCTAGTTGAGACTTCCCATTATTCAGAATGAACACCTTACATCCAAAGACATAGAGGTGAGAGAGGCTGGGTGACCTACTCTTAAAATTTTCATAGGGTATTTTGTTCAGCTTAGATCTAAGATTTATCCTATTCAGAACATATCAGGCTGTATTTACCACTTCTATCCAAAAGTATTTAGGAAGCGAGTACTCAGCTAATATTACTCTAGCAGCATCTACCATGGTCATGTTCTTCCTTTCAACTATCCTGTTCTGCTGAGGGGTCCTAGGAGCTAAAAAATTATGATCTATCCCTTGCTCCTTACAATAGGTTTCAAACTTTTCATTTTCAAACTCTCCCCTATGATCACTATGAATAGTCCAAATCTCACAACCTAGCTTCCTCTGAATCCAAGTGGAAAAATATCTAAACTCCTTAAATGATTCACTTTTATGAGATAGAAATCTAACCTAGGTGAACCTCAAATAATCATCAACAATCACATACCCAAAGGCTTTCCCTCTTAGGCTTGAAGTGCTGACAGGTCCAAAGAGATCCATGTGTAGCACTTCTAAGGATTTTCTAGTGTTTATGTCTTTAATTGAGTTAAAGGAGAATTTGACTTGCTTCCTTAATTGATAGGCATCACGCAAGTGTTTCTTAGTAAACTCTAGCTTGGGGACACCTCACACTAAGTCTTTTTGGGTGATCTTCCTAAGGCTTTTTATGCTTGCATGACATAATCTCCTATGCCACATCCAGGATTCATCAACAATTAATTTTAAGCAAATAGTAATGTCAGCTTTAAAGAAATGTAAATCCATTATGTAAACATTGTTAATCCTTTTTTCTGTAAAATAATTTTGTCATTTAAGCTTATAAGGCAACAAGTTGGCAAAAATTTTATGCTGAATCCTTTATTGCAGAGCTGGCTGATGCTGGGCAGATTATATTTCAATCCATCTATAAGTAAAATATTATCAATAATAAAATTTTTTGAATCACTAATTATACCTGATCCCATCGCTCTCCTGGTGGTGTAGTCTCCAAGTGTTACCTTGCCTCCTACCTTGATCTACAGTGAAATGAATTGATTTGCATCTCCAATTATATACCTTGAACATTTGTTGTCTAGGTACCACATACTCTCATGAGTCCTTTTGTGAGAGCACCCCTACAAAATCATCAAATGTCTGATTTAGGAACCCAAATAGGTTTGGGTCCCTTATGATGAAAAAAAGAATGCGATGCATGCATGCTATGCTATGGATTTTGCAATTTTGGTCTCCACACCCAATATGTACTATGGTGAATAGTGTAAGTATGGGAGATATGTCCTAGTATGCCACAAGAATAACATCTAACTCTAAAAAAAGGATTAATTAATCTATGTAGGTAATGGTGCCTCTTCCTAGATTTGGATGATGCATGCTTTGATGATTGTGTATGAAATTCTTAAAGTGATGGTGGTTGTTTATTTTTCATAAAAGTAGTTAATTCAGTGTCAAAAAAATTATTTGAACTTTCAAGAATTGAATTTTCCATTCTTAAAGCATGCTCCCTACTCTTTACATCAAATGCATGAGTTTTTAATTCCTTGAATGTAATTTTTAATTCAACATGTGCTATTTTTAATGAATCATGCTCTGTAGATAAATCAAAATACATTTTATTTAATTCATTAAATTCATCAAGTAATGCCATATGATTCCTATCTAAGGAGGAATGATCTTTAATCAAAATTTCATGCTCTTTTCGTAAGTTCAAAAATTCCAGTTTTAAGCTAACATATATTTTTTTCAACTTCCTGTACGATGTATGAATTTTCTTAGAAACTTCAAGCAATTCATTGTACGTTAATTCACATACCTCTTCTTGGTCAGAGTGACCATAATGATCATCCGCCATCAAACACAAGTTGGTTACCTCCTCTTCAGCTTCAGTTTCAGAGGAGTCAGATGCTGAATCAGCCCAGAAAACCTTTAGGATCTTCTTCTTGTCCTTCTTAAACTTGGATTTCTCCTTACCCTTCTCTTTTCTTGGGTGAGTCTTAAGTGTAGGGCAATCAGACTTCAGATGCTCAGGCTTCCTGCATTCAAAGTAAATAACATCATATGAACCTTTAAAATTCTTACCAGATTTATCTTTGTTCCACTTCTGATGATGCTTTTATTTCTTCTTCAAGAGGCTCTTGAATTGCCTTATGATTAAGGCCACATCATCATCATCAGAACCTGAAGAGCCAGAGTTGGAATCATTAGCCTTCAAGGCTAGGGCTTTCTCCTTCTTCTTCTCACTTGTATCAAGCTACCTTTGGTTCACTCCTTGCTCGTAAACATTTAGTGTTCCAAGTAAGTTATCAATTAAATAATTATTTAAATCTTTCAATTTATTAATAGTAATAATTTTAACATCAAAGGAAGAAGGCAAACATCATAAAATCTTGTTCACTTTTCCATAGTACATAAGCTCTCTTCCTAAGGCATGCAGGGAAGTGACAATCTATGTAAATCTAGTGTACATCTTAGAAATTGATTCATTGGATTTCATGCAAAAGAGTTCATAATCATGCAAGAGAATGTTCAGTTTAGATTGTTTAACCTCATTCGTTCCTTCATAAGTAATGTATAATATATCTCAAATTTCTTTACCAGTTGCACATGTTGAAACACGCATATAATCTTTAGATTTCAATGCACAAAAAAATCAATTCAAACATTTAGTATTCAACTGAGCAAGATCTCAATCATCAGTTATCCATTCAACAAAGGGAATTTCAATTTTAGCTCCATTTAGAAGTCTATAAGGTGCAGTATAACCTTCTTTAACAATCATCCACATACTATAATCGATCGATTGTAAAAAGGTGGACATATAAGTTTTCTAAAAATTAAAAGGAATATTATCAAATAAAGGTGGTTGTGTGATTAAATAACCTTTCGCAGTATTATGATTTCCAAAATTAGCCATGGATCAGAATTCAAAAGTTTTTCAAAACTTAATTTTATGAATCCCGCTTTAATACCACTTGAAAGTTTGTTAGGGTTGTTAAGCCCTTATAAACTAGTCTCAAGACTAACCAAAATGGAGGTGAATTGGTATTTTAAGAATTCTTGCACAAATAGAAAAATATTTTTATTTTTTTGAATATTTAAAACACAGACAATTTACGCAGAAACTAATAACCAAAATCAGATATTTCAACCACAGATAAGATCACAGAAATATGTGAAAATTAAAGAGCAAAAAATAAATGAAAAGAACACACTAAATTTATAGTGGTTCGGTCAACTTGACCTACGTCTAATCCCCGGAGCCTCCCTTCAAGGTATTGCACTAAATAATATAATGACTCTCCTTTTGCTTCCAAAATAAGGCGGAGAAGCTCTTACAAAATCTTTTCACTAAATATTGGTAAGGCAAAGAACCTGGACTCCTTTTGCTTCCTCCTGAAGTAGGCAAAGAACCCCAAAATCCTTTTGGTTTCTCCTAAAGTAGGCAGAGAACCTCGATCTCCTTTTGCTTCCTCTTGAAGCAGGTAGAGAACCTTGATCTGATGTTGATGATCATCTCCCTAGAGCCACCACGGAACCAAGGATGAAGAAGGAAGATGATAATCAAATCCTTTCTTAGAGCAACCTTTGTGAATCCCCTCACAAACTCCCCCTCAAAAGATCCTCTCTCTCTCTCCCAAACTCTCTTTCTCTTCTAAGCTCTATTGGAGTGGAAAAATCAACAAAAGATTACTGAAGAGATGGTTAAAGAGCTTAAATAGAAGGCCTCAAAAAGTGCTCTAAAATTTAACTTGCTGGCTATATCATCGAGGATGATCTGTCGATCGTCCTGTACGATCAATACAAAATCAGCCATTTTACCAGGATGATTGCCATGGTCTGGACGATTAGAAGAAAATTTTTCTACATATCATCCAGGATGATTCTACGATCATCCAGGATGATTAATTCAATTTGAGTGTAAAAACCAAAATCATCTAAATAAATGTTCAGACATCCAGGATGATATCCTTGACGATTAGAAGAAAATAAGGGATTTCATCCTAGACGAATTCACAATCGCCCGAGATGATCAGTTTATTTTGAGTGGCAATCGACAAATCATCCAGAATAAAGTTCGGGACGTCCAGGATGATATCCTGGACAATCAAAAGAATATTATGGTTTTCATGCGGGATGATTGTAGATTGTCCCATGAAATATAAAGGATCATCTAGGATGATTATCCTATATGATGTGATTAATCAATTTAACCATAATTATTCACCTAATTAAGGGATCATTTTTGGCAAAATTGTAATTAATCATTCAGGACGATACTGGTATTATCATGAGCGATCAAAAAAATTCTTAAAATAAAATATTTTCTAAAATGTGAATGGCGGCTGATTTCTGAATTTAAATATATCGTCCAGGACAATCTGCCTAATCAAATTTACTTAACCCAGATGCCCTAATTAGGATTTTTGATTTGAATTAATTATCCAAAATGATTTTGGATCGTCCTGTACGATATGCTTAAAATTCAGAAGACTCTCAAATTCACCAAATTTCTCCCCACAGTGTCTGTGAGCAAGGTTACTTAGCATCAAGATTCATATTATTACATTTGACTCAAGAAAAGATAAAAACCATTAAAATTTAACCTTACAGACTGACTCAGTCCTAGTCTACCTAATCTTGAGTAGGCTTGAATTACAATTGACTTTATGAACCTAAAAAGTTAGTAGGCATGGACAATTAAAATAGATATGCAGTAGTAACAGTGAAAAAGCAGGAATGTTTGATATCATCAAAACTACAATGCTTTAACCCAAATTTGCAACACCTTATGGCTCCCAACAGATATAATTTAATTAAATATGCACATATATCATCATATTATAATAATTAAAGAGTAAATTAGTATGTATCAAAATTTTACAGTGTTGTATAACGGTAGGCAACAGAAAATTCAACTAGGCAAAAATCCACAGTTTTAGAAAATTACCAAATTATCAGGGAACATGTAAAATGATATTTTAAGACTTTTATTATACTACAACACTATTTTTTAACAACAACAACATCAAGCCATTGTCCCACTATGTGGGGTCGGCAACATGAATCCTTTTTCTCCATTATGTCCGTTTCAAAGTCAAATTCTCGTTTAAATCTAATAAAGAAAGATCATTTCTAATATTTTCTAACCAAGTCTATTTTTTAACATCCATATAATTTTTTATTCAATAAAAATCCCATAAATTTTAAACTCCCATTATAAAATTTTTAAAATTATTTAAAATTTGTATAATCGTAATCATTATAACATATAAAAAGTTATGCAATGAAAGTTTTACCTATGTAAAGTTATCCACGTTTTTCACTAACGGATACAAAATTTTAATAAAAAATTTTGCCAAAAGCTATGCATTTTTGAAAATTTAGATGGGTATAATGTGACTTAAATCGAGACAAATAAGTTTTCCAACTGGGCCAATGAACGAAAACAGCCTAAAGTTGCCCAAAATCCAGTTTTCCTCTTTCTCTCTCCTCTCTTTCTCTTAATTTCTCATAAGCTTTCTCTATTTGATAAAAATAAAATAATAAATGGAAAAAGTAATTTAATAACGTATAATGGCTTTAGATATTTTCTATTTTTTATGTTATTTAATATATAATAATATTATTATAATTAATTTTCAGTAAAAATTTCATAAAAATTCTTTTACTGATTCTAAAAATTACAAAAAAATATTCATAAATTAGTTTATTTTATTTAAAAATTTTTGTTTAAATCTGATTGTAAAACAGACACCTAACGATCCCAAAAAAAACCCCACTTGTACCGATAGGTGCCGATTTCTTAAGAAATTTTGACAGCGCCCAAAATTTATAAAAAAAATAGGGAAGGTAAAACATAACACCATAAATGTTCTGCCGAAGACAGTTTGTGATTTGGATTTATAATAACTCCTAAAATTATTATTGACTACTCTAGATCAAAAAAATTCTTAATAGTTTTAAAGGTTTCATAATCTACCCACCTTAAAAAAATGTCATCCTCGACATTCTCAAAATAGAATGAGTCAGAATAAAACCTAGATACAACTGCCTCATATCATATTCCTTCTCCCAAGTAGCCTCTCTGGCAGTTCTATACTTCCAATGTACTTTGACCATAGGAATATATTTACTTCTCAATTTTCTCATATCATATACCAAAATTCTTTTGGGTTCTTCCCTATTTTATAGATTCGGGTGAACCTTATCTTTATCAGCAGATAATCTCTTCCCAAAATCAGATACCCACTTCCTCAAAGAAGATACATGAAACACACAGTGTATATCTGATATATGATCAGGTAACAATAGCTTGTAAGCAGATTTACCAATCTGCCCAATAATCTCAAAAGGTTCAATATACCTTGGACTAAGCATGCTAATTCTCCCAAATTTATTGACATTATTTATAGGGCTAACTTTGACATAAACCAGGTCACCTATCTGAAACTCAACCAACCTGTGTTTTAGATTGTAGTACTTCTTCTATCTATCATGTATAGATTTTAACCTTTCTCTAATCAAATGGATCTTTATAGAAGTATCATCCACAAAGGCTAAACCTATCACATGTCTATCTTCTACCTCTATTAAAGTTAAAGGAGTTCTACACTTCCTATCATACAGAGCTTCATAAGGAGCCATGCCTATGTCAGACTGATAATGATTATTATATGTAAACTCTATCAACGGGATATGATCCTCCCATCTACCTCTAAAATCCATAACACATAGTCTCAAAAAATCCTCTAGTACCTAAATGGTACTTTCAGACTGTCCGTCTATCTACGGATGAAAATCCATACTAAAGTGCAACTTTATACCCAATCCATGTTGAATACCTCTCCATAATTTAGAGGTAAACTTTCCATTCCGATCAGATATAATCACCTTTGGCATACCATCCAACCTGATAATAACTTTAACATAAATCTATATTAACCTGTCTACCAAATCTATATGTCGATTCAGAATGAGATGGGTGGATTTTGTCAATCGATCAACAATAACCCAAATAGCATCATGCCCCTGCCTCGATCTAAAAAAACTTATAGTAAAATCCATCATTACCTCCTCCCATTTCAACTCTGAAATAGGTAACGACTGTAGAAGACCTCCTGGTCGCTGATGCTCTACCTTTACTAGTTGACAGGCCTTGTACTTCAATACAAATTCTGCTATGTCCTTCTTTAATCCAGCCCACCAAAATATGCCCTTCAAATCTCTATACATCTTTCCACTTCCTAGATGAATAATATAACAAGAATAATGAGCCTCATATAGAATCTCCTATCTCAGATCTCTAAAAATAGGAATCCAAAGTCTATCCTTACAGAAATTAATTCTAGAATCCGAAACTCGTAGTTCAAATTTCTTACCAGATCTTATTTGATCAATTAACTTTGGATATTTTGCATCTAATTTTTTAGCTTCATGAATCTTTTTTATTAGGAAGGTTGAATAATCATCTGAGTCACTATACCAGAATCTCAAAATCACCTCCAACTATAATTTCTCCATATCTCAAACCAAATATTCATCAGAAGTGAGCTGCATATATGATAATTTAGAAGACTCCCTGCTCCGAGTGTCTACTACCACATTAACGTTACTAGGCTAATACTAAACAGTCAGATCATAGTCCTTGATTAACTCAAGCTACTCCTTTACCCCAGATTTAAATCCTTCTTAGTGAATATGTATTTTAAACTCTAATGATCAATAAAAAACTCACACATGATGCCATACAAATAATGCTGCCAAATCTTTAAAGTAAATATTACAGTAGCCAACTCTAGATCATGCGTCTGATAGTTCCTTTTATGTAGCTTCAACTATCTTGAAGCATAAGCTATCACTTGACCATACTAAAAGTTCGTGAGAGTTGTTAAACCCTAAAGAATTAGCCCGAGGCTAACCAAGGGGGTTAATTGGTAGTTTTTAAAAAATCTTAAACAAGAAGGAAATATTTTTATCCTTTTTAAATATTTTTTTAAACAAATAATAACCCTTGATGCAGAAGAAAATATAATTTCACAATAATAACACAATCAGAGATTTCAACCATAGAACAAATCACAGATAAGTGTAGAAATAAATTATACAAAAAAGTAATAAGAAAGAGCACACCAAATTTTATAGTGGTTCGGTCAAATATGACATATATCCACTCCCCAAAAACCTCCTTTCTAGGTCACTAATCAGTTAGTGTCTCTCCTTTTACCCTCACAGCACGGCAGAGAAGCCCTTACAAAATTTTTCCACCATCTCAATGAGGTAGAGAATCTTAAATCCTTTTTTACCCTCCTGGTGAAGGCAGAGAACCCAAAATTCTTTTACTCCCACCTGGAGTTGGTAGAGAACCACAGAATCCTTTTACTCCCACATGGAGTTGGCATAGAATCACAAAATCCTTTTACTCCCACCTGGAGTCGGCAGAGAACCAAAATCTTTTTACTCCCACCTGGAGTTGACAAAGAAGCTTGATCTGATGCTGAATATCATCTTAACATAGCAACCAAGGAACCAAGGGTAAACCTTGAAGAAGATGATCACATCCTTGCTTGGAGCAACCTTTGTGAATTCCTTCACAAGACTCACTCTCTCTCTCTCCCAAACTCCCCTTCTCCTTCTCTAAGCTCTCTTAGGTTAGGACAGCAGCAAAAGATTTTCTTAACAGTAATTAAGAGAACTTAAATAGGAGGCTTCTAAAAAAGCCCTAATTTTTAATTTGGCATTGAAGATCGTCCAGGAAAATCCTGCGATCGTCCTATTCGATTAGTATAAAAAAGCTCTATTCAGCTAGTACGATCAGTACTACCCTATACAATCAGTACAAGTATTTGTACATATCATCCTGTACGATTCTATGATCATCTGGGATGATTAGTATAACATACTATTTGGATCATCCAGTACGACATAGGATGATGGGTGGCGATTTTAATAGCATCCCACAAATCATTCGAGACGTCCAGTATAATTCATTGATTATCCTATGAAATAGTAAATATCGTCCAGGATAATCTTTGCAGATTATCTAATATGATTGGATCGATCAACCTAACCATAATTAGTCCCCTAATCACAGGATCAATTTACGCATGATTGTTATGAATCATCCAAGATGATATGGGTTATTCTATACAATAACAACAAATTTTAAATTATAAAATCTTACCTAAATTATGATTAGCACATATTTTCTATGGTTAAAACATATAGGGATCGACCAAGATGATTAGTTTAATTAATCTTATTTGACACAGATGCCCTAATTAAGGTTTTGTAAAAAACTGATCATCAAAAATGATATAAATCATCATGTACAATTAATTTAAAATTTTAAAAATTTTCCTTACTCACTTTCTCACTCTCTTGTGTTTGTGTGTGCAAGGTTACTTAGCTTCAAGATCCATCATAGTGCATTTAACTCAAGAAAAGATAAAAAATAGTTTGGAATTGAAATTACAAACTGATTCAATCCTATTCTACCCGATCTTGAGCTAATTTGCATTACAAGTGATCTTGTGGACCTCAAAAGTTAGTGAGGAGGATAAAATACAACAGATATGCAAGAATAATAGTAGTAAAGAATAATAATATTTGTTATCATCAAAATCACTATACTTGGGCCCAGATTTGCAACATATGATGCATTAAAACATACTCCAAACCTCTTTATAAAGCGTCACTGAATAATTGAAATCCTTCTATACTAAATGGAAGAGCCAAAACTGGAGCAGAAGTCAAAAAAATCCTTCAATCTCTGAAAACTAGCATCGCACCCTGGTGTCTAGACAAAAGCTACTGACTTCTGAGTCAGTCTCGTCAGAGGTGCAAAATTTAAGAAAATCTCTTTACAAACTTCCTATAATATCCAGCTATACCCAAGAAATTGTGTATCTCAAACACAGTAGTAGGCCTCAACCAATTAGTAACTGCTTGAACTTTTTAGGGATCTATAGATATACCATCACCATTAGCCACGTATCCTAGAAAAGAAATACTCCTCAGCCAAAACTCATATTTGGAGAATTTTGCATATAACTGATGCTACCTCAAAGTCTACAATATAATCCTCAGATGTCTGGTGTGATCTTCCTCATAAGCAGAATATACCAAAATATCATCTATAAAAATAATCACAAATTGATCCAGATAATCTTTAAATACTCTGTTCATAAGATCAAAAAAGATAGCTGGTGCAATAGTTATCCCAAATGGCATAACTAAAAACTTGTAGTGTCTATATCGAGTATTGAAAGTTATCTTCATCACATCAGCCTCTCTCACCTTCACCTAATAATAACCAGATCGCAAATCAATTTTTTTAGAATCTAGAAGATCCAACAAGCTGATTTAATAGATCATTAATCCATGATAATGGATACTTATTCTTAATAGTAATTTTATTCAACTCTGTGTAGCCAATACACATATGCATTATACCATCTTTTTTCTTCATAAATAGAATAGGTGCTCCCCAGGGAGACACATTAAGATGAATAAATCCCATGTCAACTAACTCTTGAAGCTGAACCTTCAACTCTTAAAGCTCCTTAGGTGACATCCTCTACAAAGCTTTAAATATTAGGGTTGTACCTAGAAATATGTCAATACAAAACTCTAGGTCTCTATATGGAGGTAGACTAACTAACTCATCATGAAAGATATCTGAAAAATCTTACACTACCAGGATATCAGAAAGAGAACCAGCATCTATACTCATATCCCAAACTGATGCCAGAAATACCATACAACCCTTCTTTCATAATCTATCTGCTTCTAATTTAGAGATCAAATAGGATAAAATACTTCTAACTCCCTAGATTGCACAGCTCTCACTGTCCATAAATAACATAACTAACTTATTCAAGCAATCAAATTGAGCCCATACTGACTCAACTAATTCATACCCAAAATAACATCATATGAGGTAATAGGTAATAAAATCAAACTAGATTTTCACTTCTTATCAGTAATCTCAATATCACAAAAATAAAATCTACTGCCTATCATATTATAACCAGCTTGTAAAATAATAGAAAGAGAAACTTGTAGTATAATTAAAGCCAAGTGTAGTGAATCAAAAAAATGCTTAAAAATAAAGGAATGACCAGCTCTAGAATTGAATAAAACATGATATAGATGCTCAGAAATATAAATAGTACCTATCATATCATCTGGAGAATTATGGGCCTCCTGCTGAGTCAAATTATCTACATGTAGCTGTACTAGAGCTGGAGCTATAGAACTACTAGGCTATCCTCCTTACCACTAAACCTGAACCACTAACTATATAAGATGATCCCTTAGAAAAAGGATGGAAAGGAACTGCCCTCAGTCTCCCTGCTGGTCTGACAAAGCTCTCAGATCTGGACTTAAAACATTAGTCAAATCCTGTCTATCGACACTCTGCTACCCAATGCCCTATTTGATGGCATTTGAAGCACTCTCTAGTCATCCTGTAGCACTGGCTAGAATGGTATCAACCACAACTCTGGCACACAGGTGCCCCACATATAGAATCAGAACTAGTTATGCTACCACTGTTAGAGACTACTATAAATACCGACTGTCCACCTCTCCTGGAATCTCAAGGTGTAAATCTACTCTTCTTTCTAAAAAAGCCACTACCAGAAGTCTCACCATTGTTGAGTAGCCATCAAGTCATTCTCTATCAGACGAGCTCTCTCCATAAGCTTACAGAAATTAAAAATGTGAAATGACATAAGAGACTATTTTAGACTATCCTAAAGTCCTCTCAGAAACCTGTAGCACTTCTCCGCTGGTGTGCTAAACAACTATGGAGCATATCTAGCCAAAGCAGTGAACTCTGCCTTATACTGTATAACTGTCCTGCTCCCCTGAACAAGCCTTAAAAAAGTTTTCTGCATTTACTATCGAGTAGAAGTTGGTACAAACCAACCTCTAAATATATTAGAGAACTCCTCCCAGATAATTAGAGAGTTTAATTTATCTTAAAATTTTTCCTCCTGCTGGCCCATCCACCAGCGCTCGACCTCACCATCTAATAGAAAGACTGCTAATGGTACGTTCCTCTTAGGAGGACACTGTATACCCTCAAATATCTTTTCTAGCATCCTAAAGCAGTCCTCTACTACTCTGGGCTCAATAGTACCCTCAAATCTTAAAGGCTTCAATCTCAGAAATATTTATAGATGTATGTCTACCTCTTCAGATCTAATAATAAGAACCATGCTCTATGCCTCACCCATTATTTGGGCTATAAAAATAGCAAATTATGAAACTATATCTGAACTAACTGTTAGAGCAGAAATGTATACAATATCTGTCTAGCTAGCACTCTATCAGTCAGTCATATCTAAATATGGTGGAATTATAATCACACAGAATATACAACTAAATACACATGCACATGAAAAAAAAATATGAACACTTAGACAAACTTGAAACTACCCCACTAAACATACAGATCAATTCATATAGCTCTATTTTATGATCCAATTTCAAAACTATTAATCTACTACCACAAAAGCTTATTACAATCCAACCCAACCAAGATAGGTCCTATCATATTAAGCTGTGACATGTGATTCCCAAGATCTAGTTTTGGAATTTTTTTTTAGATTTTCAGCCAATATCTAAAAAAATAAACTATAGACTACAGAGCTATTAAAACATCCAAATACTTAAATAAAATTCATCCACAAAGTTTCTTTCATTTCATCAAAATAAATATCTACAATGTATTACATTCCTACATGCAAGAGCTATAGAATTAAAAATTTAATTAGCCATGACTGTACAAAAAACTAAAATAGCAAAATACCTATGACCTTAAATCTGATCCTGAACTACTAGTCCATAACCTCTTTCCTCTTCCTAGATCCTAAAAATTAGAAGCAAAATCACAAGTAAGCTATAACAGTTCAGCAAGCCACACAAACCAAACTAAATTTATAAATATTTTTATCAAATATTTTACTGAATATTTAAAAATAGTTAAATACAATTTTAATAAATAAATTACTAGAGATATAATAAATGCATAACTGTTATTCCTTGATTTAAATAATAATATTGAACAAGTAAATAAATTAAAATTCATATCACATAGTAGTTCAAATCATATTTCCTGGACCCAGATAGAATCTCAAAGAATTTTAGCCTTTTATAACTTCCTTTTTTTGTTTGTGCTTGTAGCACTCGAATATATCACATATCCCTATCTCAAATATAATCTCAAAAGATTTTGGCCCCTTATAACTCCTAATAATTCCTTGACACAAATAGAATCTCAAAGGATTTTGACCCCTTATAGCTCCCAAAAGATATAATTTAATCACTAATACACATATATCATCACATTATAACAATTAAAGAGTAATTAAGCATGTATCAAAATTTCACAGTGTTGTATAATAGTAGACAATAGAAAATCTAACTAGGCAAAAATACACAATTTTAGAAAATTACTAAATTACTAGGGATCGTGTAAAATGATGTTTTAAGATTTTTATTGTACTACACCACTATTTTTCAACAATAAGTAATTTTTTATTAAATAAAAATTCCATAAATTTCAAAACCCCCATTATAAAATTACTAAAAAAATATTCAAAATGGGCATAATCGTAATCTCTATAAAATATAAAAAATTATGTAGTGAATGTTTTACCTGTGCAAAGTTATCCATATTTTTTGCTAACGGATACAAAATTTTAATCAAAAAATTTACCAAAAACTATGCATTTTTAAAAAATGAGTTAGGCATAATTTAACTTACATCAAGACGAACAAGTTTCTCAACTAAGCCAATGGACGAAAACAGCCCGAACTCACCCAAAATTTAGTTTTCCTTTTTCTCTCTCCTCTCTTTCTCTTAATTTCTCATGAGTTTTCTATGTTTGATAAAAATGAAAGATTAAATGGAAAAATTAATTTAATAAAGCATGATGGCTTGAGATATTTTCTATTTTTTAATATTATTTAATATATAATAATATTATTATAATTAAATTTTAATAGAAATTTCATAAAAATTCTTTTTGGAATTCTAAAAATTATTAAAAAAATATTCATAAATTAGTTCATTTTATTTAGAAAATTTTGATGAAATCAGATTGCAAAACAGACACCAAACAGTCTCAAAAACCCCACTTGTATCGATAGGTGCAGATTTCTTAAGAAATTTTAACAGCGCCCAAAATTTATGATAAAAATAAGAAAGCTAAAATACAACACTATAAATGTTCAGTTGAAGATGGTTTGTGATTTAGACTTATAATGACTCCTAAAATAATTATTGACTACTATAGGTCAAAAAAATTCTTAGAAGTTTTAAGGGTTTTATATTTACTGCCAATACATTCTTTCAACAATCCAATGAGAGAATAAACTACATTCTTACTCCTTAACAAGTAGCATTTTTTTTTATATAATTGATTCCATTATGTCACAATTATTATCTAAAAGAAGGTTGAATTTAATATGTTTCCTCAAAAGAAAGTTGACCTAACGGTAATAGTTACGTTTCCCCAATTCTAACATGAAAGCCAATAGTGAGAATCGAAAAACCTACATAAGTACTTCATGGGTTTATAGTTCCAAACAATAATCTATCCTCAACCAAATAATACACGAGCCTTACAGCAATGATGGCCATGTATTGCTTTGTTCATGACACCACTATAAATTTATATATATCTGAATATAACATTGTAAACTTACATAACCTAAAACCCCAGGTTAGGGGACAAACTGGCCAAGGAGTGGAAGAGCTACACCCGAGTGGACGGGCTTTAGGCTTTGACGCAGTTGACTCTCTGATCGAAGGCCATGATTAATGCACAAAAAAATGAAAGAAACATGAAGAGGGAGAGTCGTGTGAGCGATTCCAGAGAGAAGGGGGATCGAGAAGCGAGCGTCGAATAGGGTATAAGAGATAGGGTTTTGGTTTGGGCTATACTAGTGATTAAAGCTGATAGTATTTCCACCGGTTAAAATCGGTGCAAATAGCAACAGTCAAAACCGGTCCGAAAAACTAGTTTTGGAGGCAGTTTTTAAACCGCCCCTGACAACTGCTACGAAAATCATATTTTTAGTAGTGAAAATAGTGTCATAATATAATTAAAGATTCAAAACAATATTCTACACAACCGCTGGTAATTTGGTTATATTCAAAAATGAAACATTTTTACATAGTAGTGTATTTTGTTGCCTACCATTATAACAAATTATGAAATTTTGTAACAAACTCATTTGTACTTTACTTACTATTATGTAATGAATTATATATTTATATAATTAAATTATATGATATTGAGGAGTTTTGATGTGAAATCTATTTGTTGGGAGTTATAAGGAGCCTTAATCTTTTGACTTCTATCTAATGCAGGGGGTCCATAATTCTCTAAAAATCTATCTGTTGACAGTCATAAGTGGCCAAAATCTTTGGATTCTATCTGATAAAGGGGAAAATATATATGTTGGGAATCATAAGGGGCTAGAATCTTTGGATTCTATCCAATAAAGAAGAAATTTATTATTTTATGTTCTAAAATATGAAGTTCATATGAAATTCTTATTTATTTAATGTCCCAACATTATTATTTGAATTATGAATAAATGTTATTACTATTCTGCTCAGTACAGTTATTTATTATATTATAATTAATTATTATGGTGAATTCTTAATAAAAGAAATAATTAAAAATTTAAATCTGTATTAATGGCCTCCTAAGGTGTGTTAGCTCACAGATGTTTTGCTTTTTGTTTTCAAAGTCTGGGAAAGGAAGGAGCCCGTTGAATAGCAAATACAGAATTATATATATATTTATATATATATATATATATATATATATATATATATATATATATATATATATTTCTTCTTCTATTTTTTTACACAATCATGGCTAGTTTTTATTGCTCTATTCTATAGCTTCTATTTGTAGCCATGCATTATAATTATATATACATTTTGATGATAAATAAAATGTAAAAATTTTGGATGAGTTTATTTTCAGTACACTAGATGTTGTTAGTAGCTTTGGGTTTATTATTATTTTAAAGTTAAAATTTGGAAAAAAATTCTAAAAAAATTTAAAAACTTAGCTCTTAGGACTTGCCTGTTACAACCTAACATGATAGAACTTATCCAGTCTGCGTGTCTTATCGAATTGGGTTGTGACAAGCCTGCTCAAGATGACTAAAATCAAAATTGGTTGGGCTTTGCTGGGTAATTATATTATTTTTGCATAAAAAGACAAATATGAAAAATATTGCAAAAATTAAATTTTATTATAAAAAAATATTATTTATTTATCAAATTTATTTAAATTAACTTGAAAATATTATTTTTCACATTATTTACAATTATCATTTCTTGATAAATCTAATTACTAACATTAAATGAGTATATATTCATTTTTATTTTCAATAAGCTTCACTTAATATAAGTTATGTTAATTACTTATTATTTATTTATATTTATTCATAGAATAATTTAGTATAATAATTTATAACACATAATTAAATTATTCATTTCAAATTATTATAGTATTCTTTTTCCCTCTCCTCCAATCTTTTCTCTCCTATATTATTCTAATATTTCAATCATTTGAAAACCTAGGTTGGTTAAATTTTGCATAAAATATTTTTCATGTGAATATTTAAAAACTTTCATAAAATATTTGATTTAAATAATTTCCTTTTCATTAAAAATTCAAATAGTTGAAAAATATCTTAAATTTCATTTTGTATTAACTAACTTAGATTCTTGCTTGGGACCAGCTACCTTTGATATCTTTCCATGACTTTGTGCATTTATTTCATTTAATTTATCATATACATGCTATTATATTTAATTGGATTCAATTTTTAATTAAAGATATTAATTTGAAATGTTTCCAAAACAAATTATCCACATTTGAAAACCCTTTGGTTGCACCCTTCTGTCATGTTTTGGATCAATCTAATTGATTTGAATTATTTTAAATTGTTCAGTTGATTGGTTTTATTATTAATTACACATTGAAATTATTCTTAGAACACCTTGTCCAAATTTTGAAAATTGGAAATTATTCATACATTTCAAAATTTAAATATCAAATTCATAATCCCTCTAAATTGTCTGGTGGACAAATTTGATCTCTCTCTCTCTCTCTCTCTCTCTCTCTCTCTCTCTCCCCCCCGCCCCCCCCCGCCCAAAATCATAAGTCAAGTTCACTCTATAAAAATTCTCTCGTCTATCATGCAAAATCCTAAGGAAAATTCTCTATTGCAAATATTCACTTTCTCTCTTACAAAACCTAGGGCACTCTCTCTTACCAATTTTTTTTCTCAATGCATTCTCTTAGAAAATTAAATGCAAATACTTTTTATCTTCTTCATCTTTCCAAAGATTGGAGTTGATCAGATTAAATATTGTATACTACATATTTACACATTGACTAAAACATTCATGAATCATCTTTTCTCTTTCATGATTAAGTTGAATGCAAGATTAATTTTATTCAAAATCGGAATCTCTTTTGAAATAAACTATTGCATTATTGTTAGTTGTTTGAAATATCTTTCATGCTTTTTTATGTTGATGAAATTGTTCTCACATTGATATTGAATTTCGTTTGAATAAATTTGAATACATTTTGTGATCTTGGAAATTTTCATCATTATTACATTGAATAAATTTTACTTTTAATTTCAAAGCATTTTTTTAAATATTCTTAAAATATCATTGTGAGCAAATTTGATTTGTTAGCTAATTAGTAATCTAAGTTGTGTGATTAAAATTATTTTGAAAAAATAATATTATTATATATTTTTATATTTTATATTTTTGGGTGATATTCTCCCTTTATAGGAGAGTATGTGGTTTAGATATTATTAGAGGTTGTACTAGTCTCGTTATAGAAGAGTATAACAGTCTTGTAATCTAGATAAATTATTTAGTGTAAACTTAGTTGAGGCTTTGCTAGGGCATGGACGGAGGTGATATGTGTAAATAATGTTATATTTTATGTATTAATTTATCAATGAAAATATGTTATTTTAGTTATATTTGTACAGAAAAATATATAAAATGAGAAAAATTTTAAGTATAATATAGCATCGCAGCGTCGGACACTATACCACCGTGGTGCTAGTATTGACACCGCTAGAGCACCCAAATATGGTCATGGAGTCACCCAGTCTCTATTTGACAGTGCCATAATGTCGTAGGAGTCAGAACCATAAAGCCCAATCTCTCTATGCACAGCACTGCGGCACTAAATTCTATTGCTGCAAGTCAAGGGGAGTGTCACATGGACACCACAATGCTCAATCATCAGTAGTGCTGTGGTGCTATAGTTATAACCATTTAGGCCACTATTTGTCAGTGCAGCAACATGTCGATTCATTAAACAGAGGGTTCATGTCAGTAAGCACCGCAGTAGAGAAAAACCTTCAGCGTTGCGATGCTAGTTCATTTTATAGGCGCTGCGACACAGGTGTTTGGAGCTCCGCTATGCCAAAATTTATTTTCTATATTTTTCTATAAATAGTTTATTTATAATATTAGTAAGGGAGTTCAGCTACTTGTTTAATTTCAGTCTACATAGTGCTTATCTGATTTTTTCTTAGAAGTGACAACTAAAAAAATTTAGAGAAGTACTAAATACATTCCATTAGAGTGCTTGGCTTGTGTTCGTGGAAGAAATTTTGTAAGTTCAAGGAGTATAGAGGAGATTATTGAACCCATTCGGTGATATCTTTTCTTCTTTACTTTCTTTCTTTTGTGTAATTAATGAAAATAAATTTGCTTCACTTGTTCTTCATGTCTGGCTAACTTTTCTAGTTTTGGATTGATGGTGTAAATAAAATATGGAGTACTAATGAATTCTCTTCATCAATAATTTCATGATATTTTTAATATATTAAGTCTTCATTTAATGCACATAGTATCCATATATGTACTTAATATTAGGTGTAATGTGGAGCCTATGAATAGAAAACCAGGCATAACCAGATATATTGGATTGGTACAATACATGCATAGGTATAGTGCTTATCCTGTATCAAATTTATATAGATGAATTATCATGAGGGGTTTAAATAATACACTTTACTTACTCTTCTAAGATTCTCATAGGGTAACAAACTATGGGAGTTTAGAATGAAATTAAGATTAGAATATTTAATCTGTCATTTATCTCTTCACACTTGACTGAGCAGTCAATGATGCATATACTCTGAACATCCTTAATATAAAAGAGAATCATTATGAAATATATTATATTTATATTCTATCAATCAAAAATAATTTAACTAAATAGTGTTTCATTTAATTTTTTTTATTTTAAATTAAGTGATTAAATCTCCATCAAAACTTATTTTTATTGAGTAAAATAATTATTATAGTTGAAGTACATAGTACTAGTATTTGCAAGTAAATATTCTTCCTCATGAGATCGATACTTTACTCTATCACTTTATTACTTGATTCAGCACCTAGACTTACGTATGTTAAGTAAAGATTTTATAATTTTTATATCAAAGAAAACCTAAGCATTATTTAAGGATTAATAGAGCCCTAAATTATTTTTACAATTCTTTAGGTTACTTCACCGCCCCCATCAATTTTTTGGTACCGTTGTCATGAAATAATTTATTTTATTTATGAATTTACTATATTATAAAATCAATTACATAATTAGTCCTACTATATTTTTTATTTTTTTATTTTAATTTATTGATTGCATATCTATAGTTGCATGCTTACAAGATATTAAGGGGAATCACATTTAAATTTTGATTCTAAAATTGAAAGAGCACTTTTTAAAATTAAAACCACCAAAAAGAATTTTAAAATAGCCAAACATATTCAAAACATAGATCATTCTAGACCTCTTAAGGATTTTGCAAACCCTTTAGTTGTCAGAATTCACCAAAGCATAAATAGACCAGCATCTAAGAAAATAATTTTAAATTAAAACCTATAATTTTTTAGTTGATATAGAATTCTCAGTTTGGAAGAACTCCTATTGAAGACCCTAACCAACATTTAGTATGTTTTTAGAAATTTTTGTAACTTTAAGTATAATGGTGTTAGTGATGATGTCATTAGACTTAGATTGTTCCCATTTTTTTTAAGAGATAAGGCAGAATATGGTTAAATTCTTTATCCTCAGGCTTTATTACCTCATGGAATGGGTTGACCCACAAACTTTTATGAAATCATTTCCCACCTTCTAAGACTGCCAAGCTTAAAGATAATATTACTTCTTTTACTCAGTTAGAAGGAGAATCTATTTATGAGAGTTAGGAGAGATTCAAGGTGATGATTAGAAAGTGCCCTCACCATATCTTACTTGATTAGTTGATAATTCAAACTTTTTAGAATGAATTAGTAGGATCCCTTAGAGCTATAATTGATATTGCAGCTGAAGGTTCTTTGATGTCAAAGCCTTTTAAAGATACTTATGAATTATATTAAGAAATGATAAGAAATAATTTTCAGTGCCCTGCTGATAGGGTGAATCCTAAGAGAGTGGCACGAGTTTATAAAAATGATTTTTTATCTATTTTAACTGTACAAGTTGTATCAATATCAAAGAAGTTGAGCACTTTATGCTTAAATTCTGATTCATCAGTATATTTGGAAGATAAAAGCTCAATGGAAAAAAAATGATATCCAAGTGATTGAGAATATAAATTTGATTGGAAAAAAAAATAATTCATATTTAAATACATATAATTCAAGTTGAAGGAATCGCCAGAATTTTTGTTGGTCAAATAATAATGGTAGAAATCAATGAAATTCTGGTCAAAATAATTAAGGCATAAATTAGAATAATTAAAATCAAGCTAATAATAATCCAAGACCAGTATATCCTCCTGGATTTAATCAAAGTAATCAGTATGGAATTAGAAAGATACTACTAGAAGATGTGGTCATGCAATTATGAACTCAATTACAAAACCAAGCTGCTTCAATTAAAAATTTAGAAACTCAACTAAGTCAGCTTATAATTTTTATGAGTAGTAGACCCATTGAAAACTCAACTAAGTCAACTGAAGTTAATCCTAAAGAGAAGAAAAGAGATACTACTGGGACCTAATTGAAGAGTAGCAATCATCCACCTTAGCCAAATGAAAAATTCAGGCTAGTCTGGCTAAAGACTATAAATTTAGCATTAATTTGGAGGCAACCCAATCTTAGGTCTAGTTAGTTATCCAGTATGGCTGATGACTATAAAACTTAGCATTTTTAGGGAGACAACCCTATCTTTTAAGTTAAGCTTTGCTTAATTTGCTTCAAAAAAAATTTAAGAGAGAAGAGGTGAGTGTCGCGGCACTATACCTTTGAACGTTGCAGCGCCCCAACATGCCATAATGATTGAAATTTTAAAATTTTGAAACTTACCTGCCACAGAAATCCATAAAACCAATTAGGAGGAAGTTCACTTTTTAGTTTTTACCTACTCTTGAGTGAGTATCATACTTTCTTCTCTTTGAAATCAAAAGTCTAAGTGATGGGTAGAATCAAGCATACATTATCTTCTTCAAATTACCAAAAATAAAAATCATACCAAGAATGAGGATTCTTTTCTACTTCTCTACATGCAAAGTTCTACCATTATTACTAAGTTGAATGAATTCAAAAAGGAGTTGCATGAAGATAAGAAGAAGTACAGGTCAAAAATAAGGAAGATGCATGGTTGTAGAGTTTTCTTGTGTGATTTCTTTCCAGGGTAAGATGTGTTGCTATTTGATTATAAGAAAAAGTATTGCCATGAAAAAATTAAATCTGGATGGATTGGCCCTTTCACTATCATTAAAATTTTTTTTAATGGTGCCATTAAGATAAAGGATAAGATAACTTTGTAAACCATCTAAATCAATGGGTATATATTGAAACTATGTGATTAGAGGAGTGAAAAATTCTTAAGGATGTATATTTATTTATTTATTTTTGTTATTGTTCTACTTTATTATTTTGTAGAAGAGAATAAAGTGATGATAGATATTGACTTGTATAATTGTACTTAATTAAAAAATTTAGCTTTGAGAGTCATTGTTAAATGTTGGGTGTCAAATGCACTGGTTATTATGTAACTGTCTTATATTATGTTATATTTTATGCTCAACACATACTTTATGCCCTTTTTATCACTAATATGAAAGCATGTATTTGTAGTGTTTATTTATGTGCTTATTTACATATTAGCAAATTTCCTTCATGCTTAAATTATTATTATCCTCCAATTACTTTTATATTCTGATTATTTAATTAATCCTTATGAAAATGATGATAAAAAATTATAAAAAATTAGGATAATAATAAAACCCTAGATACTAATTTGAATAAACTTTCTTTATAATTCATAAGTTGAACAAATTAATACTTAACTCATTCAACCATTTGGGATATTATCTTAATTTAAATTTATAAGCTATACCTTTATGAATTGACATCTAAAATTATAAGATGAATAATTAGTATTTAAAAATTAGATATGAGTAGATTAAAATTTAAAATCATAGCTAACTTAAAGATGAAATTAGTAATTTCATCAAGTTCATACATTAAAATTATTAAGATTGTATGAGAATTCTAAAATAGAAGTTGATATTTAAAATTATTAATTATGTACTCCATAAAAGAAAAAAAATAACTTCAAATAGTTTTCAAAAATAAAAAAATAAAAAATATCAAAAGAACAATATGAGTATATTCAAAATTTGAAATTAGTGAAAGCTTAAGAGTTGAAATACAATCTTTTATAAAAACTATAAAGGATAAGATGAGAGAGCTAATACAAGAGATGGTGATCTAATGAAAATATAATTTTAACTACAACTATATCCAATTATTAAAATTACATTATTCACTTCAACATTTAAAAGTTAATGATTAAATCTATAACCTATAATTTCAAATCAGGTAAAAATAAGAATGATTGATTAAGTTTAACTATTTATATTTTTCCAAACTGGAAGTATAGTTTTGATTCATTTTTATTAATTCTAAATAGTGATGTATTATCATATATTTTAGTAATGTTAGATTATTACTTTTTATTTTGGTTAATCATAAAATTATAAACTTTTATTTGTTTGAGACAAGTAAGAGTTTAAGTTAGGGAGGATTTGATCAGTGTAAATAATGTTATATTTTATGTGTTAATTTATTAGTGAAAATATATTATTTTAGTTATATTTATGCAAGAAAATATAGAAAATGGGAAAAATTTTTAAGTATGGTACAACACCGTGACATCAGACACTATACCACAATGGCGCCATCATTGACATCGCCAGAGCTCCCAAATATGTAGTTAATATCAAGTGTAATGTGGAGCCTAGAAATAAGAAAGCAGGCACAACTAGGTTTGTTGGATTGATATGATGCAAGCATGGGCATTAAAGCCCTACATGAGATCCTGGTTGGGTACCATTAGGTACCCACACTCTGCCTGAGTAGGCTTCACCTATCCACGCCCACCCATGGTGACTTCCGGCATGTCATACCCACCCATACCCACTCACTTTCCATAATTTTTGAATGCAATCCGTCATAGACTGATGGCCTTGAGGCTTGTTGCACTTTGCTCTAACTGTAAACTTTCAAGCCACATATCAGAATTTATCATGGTCACAGTACGATTCAGTGCTGTACACTACGTAGTGAGGATTACGATAATATACGACATATGGTAATTAGCAATGTAAATCAATTTATCCCTCAATATTGAGTACCCACACATACCCACCCATGAGGCCATATGCGTACCCATACCCACCCATACCCCAAGTATGGGTGGGTACGTGGGTGGGTGTGGGTATGGTTATCTAATGCAAGGCTCTGATAGGCATAGTGCTTGTCATATATCAAATTTATAGAAATGAATTGTCATGAGGAGGTTTTAATAGTACATGCTTTACTTACTCTTCTAAAATTCTTATAGGATGATAGATTATGAGAGTTTAGAGTGGTATTGAGATTAGAAGGTTTAATCTGTCCTTTATCTTTTCACGCTTGACTGAGTGGTCAGTGATGCATATACTCTGAATAGCATCAATATAAAAGAGAATCATTGGAAACATATCGTATTTATATTCCATCAATCCAAAATAATTTATTCAAATAGTATTTCATTTAATTTTTTTTATTTTAAACTAAGTGATTGAATCTCAACTAAAATTTATTTTTATTGAGTAAAATAATAGTTGTAGTTGAAGTAGACAGTACTAGTATTTACAAGTAAATATTCTTCTTCATGAGATCAATAATTTATTCTATTACTATATTACTTAATTCGGCACGTATAATTGCATATATTAAGTGGGATTTTATAATTTTTATATCAAAAAAAACTTAAGCATTGTTTAGGGATTGATAGAGCCATAAATTATTTTCATAATTCTTTAGGTTACTCCACCGCCCCTATTAGAAGGTGCACCGATTTTGGGATTTGACTAAATCACATAAAAATATTGTGCCCTTTTTCTCTTTTATTTTTCCTCACACGTGTGATTTGTTGTGTTTTTTAATTATCACTCTAAACTAAATTTATTTTCTATAATAAATAAAATTAATATTTTAATTTTCTAAATTTTTTTTAAAGTGCACTCAATTCAGCCACAGTATCTTAGGTGCCATAGCTACTCTCAACTATTTACTTGATGATATAGAAAAAGGGTCTGTGATTATAAATATTGAATTAATATAATAAAAAGTTTTCTTCCAAATAAATCTTGGAAATTAAATAAATTGTTGCAGACTCAATATGATGCAACTTGCCTCAATGCATTAGTTTTATGGAGATCATTTTGCCTTTGGGTTAGACCATTAAAAAAATAAAGCCTTAAGGTTTGATTCTTTATAAGCATATTTATACAAGAAACCTAGGAATTCAAATTAGAATTTCTTATTTTGAGTTAGGTTTCAAATCCACAATTTAATCCTATCAAATTGCTTGATATTTTGCAATTAATAATTATCGCAATAGGGTGAATTTGTGAAATTAAGGATTTTCATGTCTAAGTTTGTGGATTTTTGACGAAGTTTATGAAGGCCTTAGAAGAGTTTGCAAAGGCCTGTAACCCTTGTGGAGGCCCATTTATAGTTAATGTCACACAATAAGTATTCATTGGGACATGCAAAAAAGTTTACGATGGCCCATTGTTTATTTGCGAAAATCAAAAATATTATGGATGACTACAAATAATCATAGTTCAAATTTGGTATTTAGAAATGTTTTCCACTTAATTTTGAAAAAACAATTTAGTTTATTTTTTAAACATCTTATATGATTTAATCTTTAACAAAAATTTCATATATAATATAGTTTGAAGTAAGTGATATTAAAAACTAGTAAAGTATAGTTATATATTTTTTATAATTATATCTTGCTTGTCATCTTCGACATTTATTCTCATCCCAATAAGACATTGATATATTTGATTTCGTTTAAAAATTAAAATTTTATTAATCTAAATAAGAAGAATTATATGTTTTAGATGTATGAATAGATAAAAGTTAAGTTTATATTTGTAAAATCCTTTATTTATTTCATATGCATAAATATGCTATGATAGGTTGATACTGATATGGGAATAAAAATATGATCTAATATAAGATCCTTTTGACATTATGTTATAATTTATATATTTTACAAATAAAAAATAATATATAGTTGATATATAATCAAAAATTGGGAAAATTTTTAAACTAAGCATAATTAGAAAACGCAATAAGCGTTTAAGCACGTGTTTAAAAAAATTCAAAATTAGGCAAAGTCGTCTGTTTAACCGGTGATTTACCCCTCACTAATTTAGTCAAACGTCTGATGTGACTCGCTAACGGGTGACTTTGTCCTTGCTTAAAAAACCCCACTTTCCCTTCAGGTATTCTCCCTCACCCGACTTGTGCAGCAGCCGCTCCACGCCCTACGTCGTCGATCACCTCTTCCTCGCCAGTTGGAGTGTTAAGGCAAGCAAAGTTTTGATTTTTAGGCTATCTTAAGTAAGTTATTTATTGTTAAGAACTTATTTTGCTTAGAGGAGTCGAAGTTTAAGAGAGAAATTGATATCTACATATTTAAGGTTGTTTTGTTGATTTTTTTTGTAAGTTTTTGTGATGTAGTAAGGGAAGAACAATTACATCTCATTTTTGTGAGAAATTTGTGTGTTTATTTGTTCTGTTGCCATAGAGATGTTGGAAGCAATCTCCTATGTATGTGATGTATGATAGAAGTATTTTAGGGTTAGAATAATTATGTTGGCAATAATTTGATTAGAGTTAATTTTGTTTGAAGTAATTTTTTGGTAATTATATGATTTTCTTCTAAAAATTCTGCCCGAAATTTTTTTTTTGAAATGTGATGGAGTACTTCATGACCAAAAAATTAAATGAAAGAAATGATTCAAATTTTGTAATATTTTTTCTAAAAAATTATTGTTATTAAAAAATATTTAAAAATAAATATACTTTGACTCAAATAAGTAGTCATGTATTTTTTTATTTCTTTAGGAGCAGCAAATCTAAATTCAATTTAATTTCATTGTAGTTGTGAGCACGATTTATATGATCTGACCAATTTGTACTAGTGAAATATTATTTGTTTTCAAAATATTTTGCTAGTAGCATAATGAAGTTTAAATCAAAAATATTTTGTAGTAGTGGAATGATGTATATTTTAAAATTATATATTATATGAAGCGCTTAACATATATAATGTATTAAGAGTGGCAATTTGAAAAGTTATTTTCATAGTAATAGTCAGTATTGTAATTATAAGTTTTGTATAACGAGTAGAAATATAATCGTATAAATTAATAATTACATATGTTAACTATATGCAATTTGTTGATCTTTCGTAGCGAAACGTACGAGTTCAATAATGAGTGGATGAGGAGCAACGTTCATACTAATGTATGGAGGTGAATTACAATTGGATGTGAATTTCACGCCAACTTATTATGGGGGTAGAAATCATCTCCTGCAAGTGCAAAGAAATATCAACTTAGAGCAACTTAAGTTAAAGATTCTCATAGTACTTCAGTACGATGCATCAAAGTATTCTGTCAACTTAGTTTGTCGAGTGCTTGTGGGCAATGAGTTTGTTGCTTAACATGTTGAGGATGACAAGGTTTGCAAGCTACTATGAAATTTCTCATCATGTACATTGAAGTTGAACAGATAAGTTTATCGCGAGGTAATACTGAGCCTCCAAATTCACAAATATATGAATCTTCGACCTAAGGTGAAAGGTTAAAGTGCTTGTTAGTGCTTCAAGGCTAAAACTAAAAGAAGAACCTATTGACCAATGAGTTCCATATAGTGCATATTATTAATTAGGGATTTTTACATACGTAACACCTAAAATAAGTCTATTTACCTATTTAACACCTAAACTTTCATATTTACCTATATACCACCTTAAAACCTTTACCCTCATCAAAAATAACATTCCATCGCCTCCCATCAACACCAAACCGCGAAAGAGCATGGGAACCCCTAACTCGAGCAGAGTAGCTTCCTCTTTTGATTTGAATCACAAAGTTCACAAATTTCCAGCTAGTGTGACAGAGGAATTTCTTTTGTCTGAATCACACAGTTCGCAAATCCCACCCGCTCGTCTTCTCCTTTTGCGAATCTATCTGCTTGGCATCTTCTCCAGCTAGTGGCGACACAGGCATTCCTTCTCTTTAGGTATTTTATTCACTTACCATCCAACCTAGAATAGAAAGGAGAGATTAATAGGGTTTAGGAGGAGGAAGTCTTTTGCTTGGCGTCTTCTCCACTTGTTGAATTAGTGTCAAACTTTTACAACATAGAAAAAATAGGTTCTGTAGAATCAGCCGAAATTGTAGCACCTTCTGATTCGTCTGATCTACTTTTATTAATATGCTTTCTATTTTATAGATATGGAGTGGCGACAAAGCTCCAAATATTTACAACTTACTACTATGCTCTGCTTTTATTAATATGCTTTCTATTTTACCTTGGGTTTAATCTGAATCATTTACTTTAAATCAGCTAAGATGTTAGGTAGTCTTATTCTCTTGAGCTATATTTACATTACTGTAGTAATCTACATTATGTTTTACATATGTTATCTTCTTTAGCCATTGTCTTCTTCTCCAGAGCATCTACAATAAATGTATTTTATCATTTATAACTGATTGATATAATTTTTAATTTTACTTATAGATATGGAGTGCAACAATGTGTGCTCTATTGTCTTCAAATATGGAGGATATTGGACTGAGGTGAAGGGTCAAAGTAGAATGAAATATGTTGGTGGAAGTCAGAAAACTTTGAAGTTTGATAGAGGTCACATTAATTTGCCATTATTGAAAGAATAGATAGAAGAAATTTGCCAGTGGATTAGGGGTCATGCCTACGACCTACATTATCATATTAGTGGAACATCACCTAAAATTTACATGTCAATTAGGAGTGATATAAATGTGATGGACATGCTTGTAGGTTCCTACAATGAGAACAAAGTGGAGGTGGTGGTTGTAGTGATAGATCATCAAGAAGATATGACTTATACGGATGGAACTCAGTGTGGCGATATGCAAGATTTAAGTGCCAAGAACATGGTGAATAATGAAATATTAGTAGATGGTTTGTGTGATGGCTCATTTGCAGCTGAAGTTGAAGAAAAAAATTATTTATGTGTTGGTTCACGCTTTGAGGATTCATCAAGTTTCAAGTAAGCTATTCGTTCTAATATAATATTACAGAACTTTGCTATCAAGATTAAGGCAAGTGACAAATCAAGAGTTATTGCTACATGCACACATCATGGTTTTCCATGGAGAATACATACCTCTTTATGTTTAGATGGCCATTCATTCGAAGTTAGTAAATTACTTTCGACATATTTATACCCAGGAGTTAATAGAGCTGGGAACAAACAAACTACCTCAAGCTAGATTGCTCATGAAATCAAGGACATTATGAAAAGGATTCCTGATATTACTCCAAAGGATATTGGTAATAACTTAGAGACCACTTTTGGTTTATCTGTACCCTACATTAAAAATATGGCATTCAAGAGAATTAGCAAGAGAGCAAATATTTGGTTCAGTAGATGATAACTACAAGTGGGTGCCCACATTGAGGTCTAAGTTAATGAGTAGGAATCCTGGTTCACATATAACGTATCAATGTAACGAACAAAATGGCTCATTTAAAAGGTTCTTTGTCAGTTTCAAGGTCTGCATTGATGGTTTCCTTACCGGTTGTAAATATTTAATTGGCATTGATGCTTGTCATCTAAAATCAAAATATTTAGGTGTGCTCCTTTTTGCTAATTCATTAGATGGGAATAATGGTCTCTTTAATATTGCATTTGTCGTTGCTGAATCTGAATAAAAAAAAAAAAGTTGGGAGTGATTCTTGATGAATTTATCCCAAGCTTTTAATGTTGATATAGAACATTTAGCATTCATATCGGATATGGAGAAAGGGCTTAGTGAAGAAATTAAGATTGTCTTTCCTACTGTCGAGCACAGAGTTTGTATGCGACACCTTTGGAAAAATATTAAGAAACTTTTTCGCTGTGATGATAGACACAGTTTGCAAAAAATGGTGTGCACTACCGCAAATTGTTATAGCCCACATGAGTTTAATTCTAAGCTACAACAAATATTTAACATTAGTCCACAAGTTCATTCCTACCTAACATCATTAACCTATAAGTGGTCAAAAGCAACCTTTTCAAATCATATTAAGAACCATTAAAACACAAATAACATGGCAGAATCATTCAATTCTTGGGTTGAGGAGGCAAGGAGTAAGCTCGTTGTTGATCTGATTGACATGATTAGAGGTATGTTGATGGAACAATGTTCTCATCGGAAGTTAAATGCAATTTCTTGGAGAGGCACTCTTGTTCCATGTGTAGAGGAATACATTAGAGATGTGACAACTAGAAAAGGACATTTCATCATACGACAATCAACTACGACCAGAGCTGAGGTTGAAGGGCTTTCTGAGCGACATGAAGTTGACATAGACAGTCATACGTGCACATGTGGTTTTTGGCCGATTTCAGGATTTCCATGTTTACATGTTACAATATTTGTTGGAACTAAACATCACAATTTGTGGCAACATATGTGGATGAGCAACATTATAGTTATAGGTTTGTAATCTTCCTTCATCAAAAGCTTCGTTAACATTTGCTATCTAAACATCACTATTTTGTGCAGATACATAATGGCATATGAAGGAGCCATTTCAACATTTCTAGGGAAAGAGCAGTGGACCTTACAAAGTGATTACCAGTTTATTTTCCCACCTATTACAATCAGGTCACGTGGTAGACCAAAGAAAAGATGAATTAAGAACTTCTTGGAAGGTGCACAGAAATTGAAAACAACCCATAAATGAGGTCGATGTAATTCTTGGGGTCACCATAGAAGTACTTGCAAGGAACCTATAAGTTTTGAGGGAGTTGATATTCATATTGATGTTTGTTCAAAATTACCCATTTTGGCAGGCCAATTATAATTCTAGTCCTGATTAAATTACTGCATTTGGTATGCCTTTTGAGCCAAAGACTTATAATTCTGCTTGCTTTTTGAGTCCAAGACATATTATTCTGGTTATTGAAAAAACTTCAGCAAATGTATTTAATCTGAGGTTTTTATCTTTACAGTTATAATTCTAGTTGATAAAAAAATTCAGCAAATTATAATTCTGCTTGTGAATCATATCCGGTCTGGAATAAGATGCATTTATATGAATAATAAAATCCTGCTCCCAAAACTTCTCATTGATTTCAATTGAACCAGAAAAAATAAAAGCCCTGTATGCATCTAGAAAATATGATTGCAACTGTGTTGTTCATAATTCCTTGACCAAAAATATAAATTTTGGCCTAGGCTAAGAAAGAAACAATACATCCAGGAAATCTTAATATTGATTCGCAACTATGCTGTTCACAATTCCTTGACCGAAAACTAAATGCCCTGTATGCAAACATTAAAGAATATCACGTACATGTAGAGTAAGAACAGAACAATAGAGAAATGGATATCTATATCATATTGATTTTCATCACATATCATTTTTACATATGTTGAGTGGGAACAGTTGAAGCAGTTTGCCCACATATGTTTGATGATGATTTGAACTATTTTGTCCATGTGTGTTAACAAATAGAAATCAGGTACCAAATGGAGTTACAATTGAACAATCTCAAATATTCTACAATAGATAAGACAAAAAAAACGGCCACAAATCTCTAATTCTTTTCAAAAGCATACTGAACTTAAGGTTGCATTGATTGACAAAAAAATTACGTTGACTCAAAGTGACATTTATGCATAGCAAAATTTATTTACAGTTAACGCTACAATAACATTAAGGAAAATCACTATGACCAACAAGATTTTATTTGTAACAGCTCGGCTCTAATTGAAGAAATATGCGTTGTACTGCTTTCAGCAACATTTGAACTTTGAAAATTTCTCTCATATGGAAATTCATTAACTTCATCACACCATCAAAAATAATGGCAATCGCCTTCAGTTCTACTCCGGGAGCATTTGTAGAATTTTCTTCCTCTACTACAAGATTGGTAAGATGTAAATATCGTACATTGTAAGTTGCAATGACAATATATTTGATTGCTAAAGTTTCGGATTGGCGTTGCCGAGGAACTAGAACTCATTGTAAATTGCCTTGTAGATTTCCTTTATAAATACACCTTCAAAAAAATGAAAGCAAATGTAGTTATGAGAAGTAAAACAGTTGCCTTTGCATTCCATTCATTAAGAAAATACACCTTGGCATTTCCTCAAACACCTATTGTGCATTTCTAAATTTACAAATACAACATAGTGAATGAAGACTTGAGAAGTTTACCATAAACAACTAATGGAGAAGATCACCATCAACAAAAAAAAACTAAAACTGATTATAAATCTGTTAAAAAAAGAAATGGAATGAAGAAGAAAAACCAAATGTGTCACATTGCCGACCTAAGACTGTCGACCTAAGAAACAACCGTGACTTCGGAGAAGTGGCAAACGGGCGGAGGAGCGAACGGGACGATTATATCTGGAGAAGTCGCCCCAAAACAGCTGTGACTTTGGACTGAGAAGTGGCGAACAGGCGAAGGAGTGAACGGGATGAACGTGCTAAAGACGATGGGGCGAACGGAGCGAACAGAGCGAACAGAATGAAGGTCCTGAAGACGGAGTGGTATAATTGATTTAAAATGAGTGTTTTAGGTGGTATATTAGTAAATAGATTAGTTTAGGTGTTAAATTTATATTTTTTAACATTTTAGGTGCTACGTATGTAAAAACCCCTATTAATTATCCAATATATTAATTTTTTATTGATTAATCAATCAAGAATAATGTTTTGAATGAAGTGATATAGAGAACCAACAGACGTAGGAAGCTTCTGTCCCTTCAACACAATCAATCCCTTATGATCATTACGATTACGAGACTATGAGTAGTGGTTATAGTGAGCAGTTTTCTGATGATGATGATGATCTTTTATCATAGTTAAATAATGGAGTTCCAGTTGTTAATGAAGATATTCGTAATGTCATCCAAGATTACTGCTCCAGATCAATCGGCACTAAGGATGCAATAATGGCCAATAATAACTATGCCTACACCTGCAGGACTACACAACAATGAGATTAGGAAGTTGAATTCGAGGATGTCCCTGATGAGGTGATAGTGGAGGGTGACTTATTGATTCCTACCGAATTAATTGAAGGAATATGTTTCACATGAAAGGCTGATTTGCAATTTGCGTTATAAGGATGGTCAATCATAAATAATGTTCAATATATTGTCATCGCATTAAATAGAAAGAAATTTACAGTTGCATGTGCAAAGAATGATTACTACGTGTCTCTTTGCCTATGGCGGTTGCATTCTGCTCAAAGTAAACATTTAAGTGGCATATGAAAAATCTCATCTATCAAGTACCAACATACATGTGCCACTCTAATTCTTGAAAGTGGTATATGATTTATAAAAGTTAACCTTCAACAGTTAAGTGGTATATGGAAAATCTCATCTAGCAATTTAGTTTATTCTTTAAACATCTTATATGATTAATAAAAGTTAACCTTTTACAAAAATTTCATATATAATATGGTTTGAAGTAAGTGATATTATAAACTAATTAAGTATAGTTATATATTTTTTATAATTATATCTTGTTTGTCATCTTCGACATTTATTCTCATGCCAATAAGACATGGATATATTTCATATTGTTTAAAGATTAAAATGTTATTTATCTAAATAAGAAGAATTATATGTTTTAGATGTATGAATAGATTAAAGTTAAGTGTTATATTTGAAAAACCCTTTCTTTATTTCATATGCATAAATATGCTATTGATAAGATGATACTGATATGGGAATAAAAATATGATCTAATATAAGATCCTTTTGACATTATGTTATAATTTATATATTTTAAAAATAAAAATAATATATAGCTGATATATCATAAAAAAATTATCTTGATCAGGCACGAATCTTAAGGTAAAATTAAGTTGAAAACTTCTGAAATTAAATTCGGGACCATTCGAACTCTGATTTCAGCAAACTTATAGTCAAACTGAACCTCTCGAAAAGACGAACCTAACGACACCAAACTCGACCTAGTACGATCCCGAATGGGTCCAAATCAAAGACATGAAGCACATTTTGAAGGTGCAAACTAGAAATTGGATAAACAAACGATTTCCAAATGTGACATGCTTATAATCAAACGAGCCTAAGATCGTAAAATTTTGACATCATTAAGGCACTCAAATACTCAATAAATGGTCTATGATTAAGGGAGTCGATATCGGCCGTCCATTCAAAATGATCCCAACATGCCCTTGATCTCCTCCCTATTTACTGGCCTTGTCATTCCGACAAAATTAAAAATAGCCCCTCATTATTCACATGAGGGGGAAGGAAGCAAGGAGGGAGAAAGTAGGAGAGCAAAGAAGAGAAAGAAGACATGAGAGGAAGAGAAATCCGAGATCTCTCTTACCACTAAGCTCCTCCTCGATCACCGTATGGCCACCGACTGTCATCGGATAGCCACTGGACTTACGCCTGGACACAAATTGTCATCAAACTCCTGCCCGGCCACTAATTATTCCTAGATTTACACCTGGCCACCAACCATCGCCGGACTTCCGCGCGACCAACAACTATTACCTCGGCCACCAATTATTTCCAGATTTACGCCCGGCCACCGACCATTGTCGGACTTCTTCCCAGCCACCAATTATTGTTAGACTTACGCCCGATCATCGATTATCATTGGATTTCCCCCGACAATTGTCGCCCGACTACGGTCTTTTTGACCTCCATCGTTTGCCGACTATGGTCCTTTCAAACCTTCGTCGCTAGATAACTATCCTTTAGACCTGCGTCGCCTGTCAACTACGATCCTTCTAACCTCCGTCACGTACCGACTATGGTCCTTTCAACCTCCATCGTCAAACTACGGTCTTTCTGACCTCCGTCGCTAGACTACAATCTTTCTGACCTCCGTCGCCTGCCAACTACGGTCCTTCCGACCTCGGTCGCCAGACTACGGTCTTTCCGACCTCCGTTGCCAGATAATGGTCCTTCTAACCTCCATCGTCTGCCGACTATGGTCCTTCCAACCTCCGTCGCATGACAACAGTCTTTCAGACCTCCATCGCCCGCCAATTATGGTCCTACCGACCAAATAAACATGTCAAAACTGATTCTTCCAATTCACAAAATATAATGCACTATATATGAATGTATATTTTCTACATCAATCCAAGGCCTTCCCCCAAGGAAGGGCCTCATTTGTAATCGACTGCAAACACTAGTGGATCATTCAAACTGGGCTAAGCCCTGTGATTTTTCCCCTTTCAGGAGTTTCCACATAAAAACTCTGGTGCCTCTTTTGAGCGCTACTCTCTTCTCTTTTATCTGATTATGTGCTGGATCTTCGTACAAAGCTAAGACGTTAAATTTTATATTTCTCAATCGCCGCGAATATTCTAAGACGCAACAATAGTAATTGAACAAATTAAATAACTTATGAAATGAGGTACAAAATTTTAAAACATCGTAGTGACATAAAAAATCATGCCGCTTAAGAATGTAAAAAATGAATTAAAGATATTATATCGAAGTTTTATTTGGGATGACTTTCTTACTATTTCTTAAAATAAATTTTTAATATAAAAAATTAATTTTTTTAACCAAAAATTAATTTTAAAAAATAGTAAAAAAAAGCCAAAAGCCGTCCCAAATAAACCTGAGCTACGGGCTTATGACTTCTGCAAGCCAAGTGGGTGTGCTTGCGTGAAGTGGAAGCAAATAAAAGAAAAAATTATGAATTTAACTATTTAAACTTACATATCGCGCGGAATATAGGAGGAAGTTTGTCCGATATCTTGTTTTTATTTAATCGGGTGTCCAATAGAGTTAAGTCTAAGGCCCATCACACGCATCACATATAACCGTGCAGTAAACTGCGTTAGACGGATCGTAGCATATACGTTTTACTTGTACGTAGAGAATTTGATTCTCAATTTTGCCATCTTGCCCATGGAAAAGAGTGGAAGTTCAAGAATCTCAGCGTTCATGCGTTGTGAAGTTTATTCGCAATGGAAGACCGTCCCTGTAACTCTGTCATCTTGTTTAGCCAGATAACTTTTCTTCAGCTCCTTCTCGTTGGGAAATGCCTTTCATACACCGCTCTCCTTCTTCTGGGCTACATCTCTGCTACAAGCTTTAGCTTATTTTTGCTTCGATTGGATGTGCATGCATGCGACCCCCATGAATTCCTTTCTTGCGGAATCCTGGTGGCTCTCTGGGGTTACTTTGCTTTGGGTGGTGAAAAGACAAGGAATCTGAACTGTTCTACTCCACGGGTCATGTAATCGCATCCCATCTCTACGCATGGAATCCTTCTTCACCTCATCCCCGCCCTCTCTTACTTCCTAATTAACATTAATAGCATCTTCTCCTACCTTTGTTGGTTGGTACCGTCATGGCTGAATTCCTCATCCTCCTCCAACGACTAGTACCTCTAGCAGCTAAGCAGCTGTTTTCGAAGAGGAATAAAACTATGCTGCAGAGTACGAGTCTTAATGGAAGGCTTGGAATGATGCCCGTCTTTTTCTTCTTCTGTTCTATGCTCTTTCTACCTTTCCACCAAGGTAAACTTTCCCATCATCTTCACATGGAATTTCAGCAAAGCTTTTTCATTTTTTGGGTTTGGGAAGGTGAAACAAGTATTTGTCCAAGTACATGAAGTTGTAATTTGAAGCGGGGCTCTCCTTTCCCTGAGCTCTATCTTAAACCTCCATGGTTAAATATTTGTAACTTATTGAAATCTCTATCAATTATTCTCCTTATTGAAATTATTATTATTATTATTTTGTAATTTACCAATCTCCTTCAGATAGGAACTAGATCATGCAGTGACTCTTGCATTATCACATTTCACCTCTTTGATGATGTTCATCACAAATTACATTTACCTCAAGATTTTCCAAGTTCAATCTTTATAGTAGTTAGAAGAGTTCGATGTAGGAACATATTCTCATGAATGTTACCTGACTATTTCCTCGATTTAGACCATTGATGGCTTCCTAACCGTTATGCTGAGGCGCACTCTCTTAATTATGCCATAATAAGAAATGTTATATGTTAGAAATGTTCTTGTTTCATGTACTATTTTTTTTCTGCTTCTTCCTAGATGTCTCTGAGGTGAATGGGATTCTCAAGTAACGTTTCTTATTCTTGCTTTCTTAGTAAATATATGAAACCAAAATAATTGCACTGTAAAAAAGCTTTTTATGTCCCATTTCAGGGGACTTTTCACAATATATTCTTAAACATAATACCAAATTATAATACTCTGTATGCTTTTTTCATTTTTTTCAAATTATTTGTCTGTGCTTAAAAGACTATGTTATTTGCATGTTTATCCTTAAGATGGTAATTTCTTCTATAATTCTACCAACTTTCAGTCATCGCATGGTGATTTTCCTACTAGTCTAATCCTTTTATAAGCAGGATCTTGCTTGCACTGTTTTATGCATTCTTGATTATTGATGTTGACCAACATATGCTTATTTTGATCTTCTTTTATTGGATGACATCAACCAACTAGTACAAAATCCTATCCACCTTCCACTTCTCTTTATCATGACAGCATGTATTTGGTTTTGCCAGATCATAATTCATCCCTACACTCCAACCTAAAGGCTTAAGTCTTAAGATTCTCTGATGTGATTGTGTAACCAGTTATTAGTTTAATATAAGTAATAGGGCCAATGCTTAGTCTGAACTATTAGGCTAAGTTAACCAGGGACATAGGGAAGTCATGGGTACTTTTGGTAGGTTAAGTTTTGAATTAGTTTGTTTATATTATGATGCCTTGCATGAGAGGTGGTAGGTTATAAAACTATTATTACAAGTCTAGAATCTTGGACCAAGGCATATGTACCTTTATTTGATGAAAAACTATAACAGATTACTTGAAAAATATCTATTATGGCAAGGATCTGGTTGCAGTTTTTCTGCCAATGTTGCAAATCAAAATTAAGAACACACCATCATAATAATACAAATAGATGAAATATGAATTGACATTTCCTCCATATATTCCCTTCTTTTCTGATTGTTCAGAAATCATATAAAAGCTTAATATAAAATAGGCAAAAAGGTGCTGTTCAATCTGCTGTTCATGTCAATTGTTGAGGTGAGTATTATGTTTTGAAAGAAATTCTTGCGTTGGAATATACTTAATAGAGTCTTATATATACTAGAAGTTACTTTGTGCGTCTCAGCTATTGGCCAAGCAAATTTATCAAAATTTTCTTTTCCTTCTGTTGTTCAATAAATATGTTCCTTGCATAGCTCAATTGCCAGTATACAGAAGTCATTTCTTCCACTTAAACTCTTGAACCTTTTTTTTTTATTTGATAAAATGCTTTTTTGCCACATTGATTGAAGCTGACAAATTTATTTACCAAAAAATGGTTTTGTTTTAATATACTCCAAGAGGTGCAGGAATTTGTGACCATGACAAAAGCTTATTGTTACTGATTTCCGTCTCTTCTAATTTCAAATTAACAATGAAACAGAAGCTATGATCAGCATGCTCATGCATTTTTAATGCTAATGCAAATTTATTATGCACTGCGTATATGGGGTTCAAATTCTTTACACTAGATCACGGCTCGATGTGTTTCTTATAAATCCGGATAATCAGTGAGTATACTGTGATTTTGCACAGGCATACTGACGGCTCATGCATTTACTGGTACTTATGGGATAAACTATGGCAGAATTGCTGATAACATTCCTGCTCCTGAAAGTGTTGTTACACTCTTGAAAGCAGCAAGGGTGAAAAATATCAAAATCTTTGATGCGGACCATAGTGTTATTCAGGCATTTAAGGGGTCTGGACTTGCGTTGGTGGTTGGAATTGGGAATGAGTATCTGAAAGATATGAGTGTAAATGAGGAGCGTGCCATGGACTGGATTAAAGAGAATGTTCAGCCCTTTCTACCTGAAACCCATATCAGTGGAATTACTGTTGGGAATGAAGTGTTAGGAGGAACAGATCAGGAATTAGAGGAAGCTCTCATGGGTGCAATAAAGAATGTTTACAGTGCCCTAACCAGGCTTCAACTTGCAGATGTTGTTGAGATTTGGACGCCACATTCTGAGGCTGTTTTTGCTAATTCTTATCCTCCTTCATCATGCATCTTTAAAGAGGATGTTCTAGTTTACATGAAGCCCATTCTGGACTTCTTCTCACAGCATGGTTCCCCTTTTTACGTCAATGCATATCCATTCTTGGCTTACAAAAGTGATCCTGAGCATATCGACATTAATTATGCTCTCTTTCAGTCAAACTCTGGAATATATGATGCAAAGACTGATTTGCACTATGATAATATGTTTGATGCTATGATAGATGCTGCTTATGCTGCTCTGGAAACTGCAGGCTATAATGACATGGAAGTTCGGGTTTCTGAGACAGGATGGGCTTCTAATGGGGATGAAAACGAAGCAGGAGCTACAATTCACAATGCAAGGACCTACAACTATAATCTGCGTAAGAGGCTTTTAAAAAAGAAAGGGACTCCACTTAGGCCAAAAAAGGTGGTCAAGGCATATATCTTTGCATTATTTAATGAGAATTTGAAGCCTGGACCAAGTTCAGAGAGACACTATGGACTATTCAAGGCTGATGGCAGCATTTCATATGATATTGGATTCACCGGGCTTAGGCCATCATCTGCTTCTCCATCTCTAGCCTCTCTCAAGGTATTTTTATATTTCATACATCCTTATGTCTAGAGCATGTGCTTTAGTTTTATGAGAGCACATAGTCTGAGTAGCGAGTTGCTTGATGAGCTTGCTGGCATGCCAATGACTGAATTTCAAGAGAGAGATCTGCCCATGGATAACGGCACATTGATGCCAGGTTGTCAGAATCTAGTCATTTGATGCCTGACTTGTTTGAAACCCAAACAGGGTTGCAATTTTTTGGATTGCCATTTGCCTTGATATCTATGTGTTGATCTCTCTTTCCCTAGCCACGTATTTTCCTGACCAACTAAACCATTAAATCATTTAGTTTTGGCTTTTCTTTCTTATTCCATGCACTAATGAACAACACTGAAAGATTTTGACTCCAAAAATATTGCTCCGAAGTCACCCAAAAGTGGTGTGAATGTATTTTCCTATCATAATTTATCAATTCTTGCACCTGAAACACAACCAAGCAATTTTTTCTTTGTAATTCTATTAAAATGATCTTGAATGTTGTCCTTTGCAACTCTCTGTTCAATCTTCTGATTGATTTTTTTTTCAGGAACTTAATGCTAGATGTTGGTCAAGGCCCTATTTTAGGGTGGTTGCATCATGTACCATAGTTTTGCTTCTTGCTTTGTTAAGGTGACCTTATTTCAACTACGGAAGCTATGTGCCAGCCTACATGAACGAGCGAATTGAACCTTGTAAGCAACATTCTATGTATAGTGTTCGAAATGCCCAATGTACTCTTTGAACTTTTGTAGGCAGGAAGCTGCTGTTCATGTCATAAATATTGATTCATGCTCAAAACTATTGTTTTACTCCAATAACTGGGGCATTATATGTCGTTATCAATAGATAGAGTTGACATATTAACAATAGAAATTCATATGAAATATGGCTCATTTATGGTTTTTTATAATGGAAGGGTTGTCTCTTCCTTTATTATAAGCCTCCTTAAAGTTGCCAATCTTTGGAAGTTCAGTTAAAATCATCAGTGAATGCGCTTTGGGAAGGATGAGATAGTTTCAAGTTTACAGTTCTGCTTGTTTTGGCTTCTAAGCAGCTTCAAAAAAAATTTCAGGCTTTATGTATCGATCAAACGAATGCTCTTCTCTTTAACTATGATGCTTAAGATTGGATTCAAATATGTTTGTGAATGATATTTGATCTTACTAGAGACAATCTTTAGAAACTAAAACTTAGAGTTAGTATCAGTAAGGAAGGAAATTATAAAATGCTAAAGTAAATCAATAATGCTCAAAAAAATCTAAAATCGCCATTTATTTCTAGGAATTGGATTTAGTATGAATAAGAAAGAAAATTTTTAAAATGCTTTAAGTAAATCAATAATGCTCTAAAAAATCTAAAATGTGCTTCTTCAACTTTTATTTATAGGAATTGGAATTAGTATGAGAAAGGAAGGAAATTAATAAAATGCTTTAGTAAATTAATAATGCTCTTAAAAATCTAAAATGTACTTCTTCACCTTTTATTTATAGGAATCCGTGGGCTACTGAAAATATTACATCAAAAAAAGGTAAAAAAGGTACATCATACATTATGGTCCATTGTGGACTATAAATGACATGTTGTGCTATGATAGGTGTTCAGATGGTTCTTCATCAATGGTTAAATCTTAGACTCAGGGCAAGTCTTCGAGGGTGAGCAAGTAAGGATAGCCTCCTAGGTAGTCTAAAGAGTCGATATGGTGAGTCTTTTGGGCAAAACAACAAGTCTATATATACGATTATTAGATTGTTAAAATGTGAAGGGTGAATATCTTTGGGTTATGATAACCACAAGCTAAGAACTGGGCAAGTCTAGTGAATCGGATCCTTTATCTTCTGAGATGCTCTTTCCCCATAGCTATGCTGATGCACCAATGATGGCTTACCAGTCTGGGTGATGGTGAGTATCCTTAGGGGACTATCCCCCCCTAAGTAGAAAGACCTAGATTGGATCTATACGAGTTCCTTACAGCTCCTACTATTGACCACTCTTTGACTTGTCTGGCTTCGATGAGTCATGTCCCTTGGTTGTTGAATGCCCTTGGAGAGCAAGGTAATCGTTCCAATTTGGCTCTTGTCACAAGAACGTGCTAGGTTTAAGTCCTTCTACCAGAGCCTATTAGGCACATATAAATACCTTAAATGAACATGTATGAGTATATATTAGTTTCCCAATTCACTTTCCCCTTTGAATGACAATTTGTAAAAAAATACAAGTGAATTAATGACAAGCATTTATTATAACTACTAAATAGTAAAAAAGGAATTAATTATAAGTTACTGTAGTCTTGGGCGCCATGTAGATTCATCATCATGACTGGGATGTGATGAAACTTAACTTCTTTTACCTATAAGTACTAGCTTGAGAGGTGAGAGCTCTCTACCTTTCAGTGATAACCAACTGTTTGAAAAAGTAGACATGAACCTGTCATATAACTAAATTTATCTAATTTACATCATATTGCTATATGAATATTTAATATATCTTTAATACATTAAAATATGCATAAATTTTATTTTGCTAAAAATGATATTATTTTGATGGAAAACTAGCGTAATTTTTATTTCATTAGATCCTTGGATTCTGTAGATAAAAATTGATAGGTTATATAACACACTTTGGAACTAAATTAAATTTATAATAATTTTCTAAACATAATCTAATTTTTATATTATATGGTGGTAGCTACTTTTACCTTATTTTGGATGTATGTGAAGATTTTTTCTATTTCCTATGACTAGTTATTTTATAGCTGTTTGAAACTTATATTTATTTAATATAAATGAATTTTTTTATCAAATATTATAATATTAGTTGATAAAATAATATTAGATTATTAAATTTATTCAAAATTGGCTTTACTTACCCTTTCCCTTTAAATACGCCATTTTCTCTTCTTGCGAGGGCTGTTAAAAAAAAGAAGAAGAAACTCCAGCATTTTTTCCATTTCTCTTTCCTTCCTTATATGCTAAATCTTGAGAGGAGAAACTTTGATCTTCATTCCAAGAGCTCTTTATATTTGCAACATCAAATTCTTGATTTGAAAGCTTCAACACACTAAATCATGTAACATCTCTTGGAGTTCTTGAGTTTGTTTTATTTATCTAAATATTTACTTGTAATTCTTCTAATTTTCACCATATATTTTTCTTAAAAATATTTATTATTTACTGAAATATTAGTTGAGAATGTTATATTAAGTTTTCTATGTTAAATCTCTTAAATCAATAAAGATAATAAGCAAGTATTTTATTTTCTTTTATTTGGCATAGATTTTTATTTCAAATCTAATTTATTTTTAAAAGTATTATATGATTTAAGGAGTTTATATTTTAAATCAATAAAAAATATATTTTTATTTAAAATATTATTCATACTTATATCAAGCTATAAATATATCTAAAAGTGAGCAAATTTTATATTCCATTTGCAAGTAGTGAGGTGATTAAAATTAAAATTATACGATCACTTCAAATATTTTGATCATTTTTTACAAGATAATTTGAGCTTGTATCATTTACATCAAATTATATTTTTCTTTTTCTTAATTTAAGCCATTTGGCATAGTGAAGTTTAAATTATAATTAGAATGATTTGTACTCGCCAGTGTAGGAGATTACTTAGATTATAAATAATTTCTTTGATTTAAAAAGTGAGGTTTGCTAGGCAAACCTGGGATTAGTGGATTCTAGCCCGAGAGTTAGCTAGAGTGGACGTGGGCCAGATTGAAATCTGGGCCGAACCACGTAAAAATATTATGCTTATTATTTTCTTTTCTTGCATTTATTTTTTTATCATTTACATAAAATTTTGTGTGATTATTTATTTTCTTTCCAAATAGCATTAGAATTATTTTAATTATTTTTTTAATAAAAATTTATTAAAATCCAATTCACCTCCCTCTTGGGGTGTTATAGTCATCCAACAATTATCTTTGACTGTAATGGTATATTTACTTCCAGGATGTGGAAGGGTATTTAGGAAGGTTTGGGATAGAAGTTAAATTTTAGTACGACCTTTCTTCCTCAGACTGATAGGCAGTCAAAGTGAGTCATTCAGGTGTTAGAAGATCTATTGACACTATATGTTCTAGATTTTTGAGGAACCTAGGATCATCATATCCCTTGATTGAATTAGCTTATAATTGTAGTTTCCAAGCAAGTATTTGTATGGCCCTATATGAAGCTATGTATGGATGAAGATATATAATGCCATTGACCTGGACTGAAGTAGGAGAAAAGAATTAATTGTATCTAAGCTAGTAGATAATGCTACATAGATGATCAAGTTAATTAAAAAGAGGTTAGAAGCAGCTCAAGATAGATAAAAGAAATATTTTGATCTAAAATATAAGTACATTTAATTTAAGATTGGTGATTTTATATTCTTAAAATTCAGTCCAATAAAGGGTGTAAGAAGATTTAGAAGAGATAAAAGTTGAGTCTTAGGTATATAGTACCATTTGAAGTAATTGAAAGAATTAGAAATCTTCTTATAGAATATCCTAGCATGATCACATGTCAGACATCCACAATATATTCTACATATTAGTGTTAAGAAAGTGAGTATCAAATGTACATTAGAAAGTCCCCAAGAATGAATTTGAAGTGCAACCCAATCTAACATGTAGGGAAGAGCTTGAGCAGATATCAGCCATTGATGTGAAATAGTTGAGAAATAAGAAGATTCATATAATTAAAGTTTAATAGAGGTACAGGTCAGAATGAGAGGTAGCTTGGTAGAAAAAGCTATGGTTAGGCAACTACATCATGATTTATTTTGAATGTTGTGCAAATAGACTTGTATGTAAATTCAAGGATGACATTTATGTAAGAAGGTGAAAATATAAAACAAGTTGTTCTGGGATTCAGTCAATCAAAGTAATTTGGTATGAATCTCCTCGTATCCTAGTTTAATTATTAATTTTACACTCTTGTACGTTTAATTAACCTTAAATAAGTGTAAGAAGTGAAATGGGGAAGAGAGAACTCTAGAGACAAAGAAGCCCTTGGAGCGTCATGATACTAGGAGTGCTAATAGCATTATCCTCTCTATTTGGGAGGAAAAATTGGAGTAGTGCAGCAATGCTTAGTTCTTGAGTTTGAGGAATCTAGAAGCCTCAAGAATATTCTATGGGAACTTTGTGGTGTTGGAAAAGTGGAAAGTATAGTACTAGATCAAAAATAATATTTTATATAAAAAATAGCCTACTCCATTTTATTTTCCTTGCACCCCATTTCCTTAAGATGCCAGAGAAGAAGAGAAAAGAAAGAGATAAGAAGGAGGAGAGAGAAAGAGAAGAGAGGGGTTCAGAGGCCACAGCTTAGAATTTTTCAGTTGGGCTAATTAAGGAAATCATTGAGTAGACTTCTAAATACCAAACTTTAATTTCAATTCCATTGATTATATAATAAGACATGGATAAAAAATATTTTTCTTAAGTTTTATATATTTTTACTGTGTAACTTTTTGTATATTATAGTCTTCTTTTATCTAGGTATTATGACTATAAAAAGTTAAATTTTTACCAATTAGTTTTCTCTGTGATATTTTTTTATATATCAAATAAATGAGACATTTTTGTGAGTCCTAATACTTCTATAAAGTCTTAAAATGCTGCTCTGAATGTTCTTTTAAAATTATAATTGAAAAAAGAAATATCAAGTATGGAAAGTTCTACACATGCAATATTACCCTACTTTAATAATTATGGTAGCTCACACATTATCATGCTCATATTTAAAGTTATAATTATCTACTATTGCATTCAAATTGCATAATTTATGGCATGGCATTAGAGAAGTTCTGAACTCTGTAATGTTACAAGTGAACTCTATAAAATGATATAAGGGCCATATATATTCTATTCTTGCCCCGTATACCTTATGTAGATGTGGGAGCGATTTTTATCCCACTTGTTGAATGTGGGTGTAGGAGATTACTCTATTTTGTTTCTAGCTCAACTATTATATGCAGGTGTGAGAGGGAAAAAGGGAGTTATAAGTAAAAGTGGGGTTATAATATGACATCGGGATATGTGCATCATATTCATGTATTACATATTCTGAAAATTTTATAAATTTAGTATAAGTGATATTCTGAACATATTTTATGACACAAACTTTTGTGTATATTTTGATATCTTTGACACCACTATGAAGTTTTTCATATTTATTTAATTAATTAATTAATTAATTAATTAATATTTTACTAAAAATTAATTTTTTTTATTTACTTTGAATTCTAGAAATTCCTTATTTTTTAAAAAATATTAGTCCCAGATTGGAGTCCAATACCCTTGAGTATGTGTCATTTGGAGTTTTTTATAATTAGTTATGATTTTTACAAGTTTAACATATTTTAATGTATTAAATTTGATCGAATGTTGACTTTTGTTTAATAATGATTTTGAGAGGTTTTATGATTTTCATAAATACTAGACCCAGATAAGATTCTAATACCTTTGAGTTTGAGTGATTTGAGTTTTTTGATAATTAGTTATGATTTTGACAAGTTTGGCCATTATAATGAATTATTTAATCATTTAATTAAAGAAGATTTTTTATTTTTAAACCAAATCAACTCCAAACTCTTGAAATCTTTCCCAAATGTCAAAGATGACTTCTAGGGATGATTACAAGTGTTTAAATTATTTTGAAATTTTTATTATTCTTTAATTATTTAATTTAATTAATTATTAATTTTTTTTATTTTTAATTTATTTTTCTTTGATTGATTTTAAGGGGCTTTTAATTTTCATTTGTTAAGCTCTTAATTCGGAACAATTTGATACTTAATCTGTATTTAAATTGGATTTATTATGAATTTTTAAATTTTTAGATAAATTATGTGTGTCAATCTTGAATTCACTAATTGCAACCAAGTAAATTTCAGATCGAGTGAAATTTGAAACGCACGTTCACAGAACATGTACTTCAAAAACACTAATTTTGTTGCCACCAAGGTCCCACTAGGTTTCATAATTGATCCCCAAAGGTAAATACATACATACCTTAAGGGATTTAATTTGGGATTCCTACTGTTTGGATTAGGGTTAAATCATAGGCATTCTAACCCTTACTATAACATGCACAAACTATAGAAAATTAAGACTTAATTCTAAGTGGTATGTTAGTTATGAATTTCTAAAATTTTGGGTAAAAAATTATCCCAGAACTTTGAAAATTCAATCAACCAAAATCAAGTGCTCATCAAGAGTTGGAAAAATTATGATATATAGTAAACATACCCAAGTTCACCCTGTCCAAATTTGAGCTCAATTAGATTAATGGTTCGTGAGCAATTAAGGAAAATTAATTTACAATAAAGTTAAATTACGTACAATCTAATGGTCAAAATCACTTGAAATTAATTTTAAGATAAAATTGTGCTAAAGACCTTTCCAATGAGCCCAAGAATGTTAAATTTGGGTGAAAAATAGATTTATAGTGAATTTTTTTATGTTTTTGGCATTTTTTTAAATTATTTTTACATTTTAATTAAATTTGGTGGTAGTGGCTCATGATTGCGCAATGATGTAATCATTTGCAAAAATTGCACAATAGCGCAATCATTGTAAGTGATTGCATGGCGGCTCGGCAGCTGACTTATCCACGTTAACGGGTGTGGGAGCCATCCGATCCCGCACATTTTCAACAAAAGACTGGGATCACACCACATCGATGTAAGGCTGGATCTGATACGAGAATGATCAGATTGATCAAGCTGTCTTGCCAGATCTCAGCCATTGGATTCAATACATGCATGATCTGTTGGCTGAGATCAGTTGATATTCATGCATAAGGATTTTAAGGTTTAAAAAAAACTTCATCTTTTTGCACATAGATCCAAATGCCATGAAACTTTAGTGGAAGCTTAAACACATCCAGAAGAAAGGTGGGGATGTATTTTGAAGCTCTGAAAAGTACTTTTTGAAAAGTTATTTTGCACAAAAATTTGAAGCCTAGCTTGAGAAACTACCTCAATATAGTAGTTGGATTTCCTTATTTTTGGGCTTTATGGACTCTTGGAGATGTCCACTACAGCTTCTTTGAAGACTCTAAGCTCTAATTTGCTTTGGATTGAAAGTTATTGGAGAATTAACGCTTTCTCTCTATATCCTCTCTCATCTCTCTCTTCTCAATTGATGGTTTTTGGAGCTACGGAGGTTGGGAGAAGGTATGGGGAGACTTAGGGAGATATTTTGAGCTCAAAGCAAGAAAAATTAGAGATTGGGAGGCTTTTGGTAGAGAGAATTTCTTGAATGAATGTTTTTTCCCTTTTCTCCCCTATTTAAGCTTTGGAGCGTAAACCAAGGGCTAAGATCTGTTTGGAGGCTTCCTCAGATATTTTCCATACGGCTGGGGTTGTTGGAGAGCAGCCCTTTTGGGTAGGTGAAGGATAATGCAAGGATAAGCCAATAACACATGAGTTGTAAAGGGTTTTTTGATGTTTTGTCCATATAAAGCCAAATTGAACCATGGGCTGCTTGGGGTGGGTGGAAAGAAACTTCTAAAGTGCAATTGAAGTGCCTACAGCAACCAATTTGGGTTGGGTTGGCTTTGGATCCATGAATTTGGGCTTTGAAGAGCTTGGTTCAACTCAATTGGTTGACTTAGGTCAAATCATGGGTTGGGATTGCTGGGTCATGTTCATAGGGTCATGTGACACCTACTACAGTTGTTTATACAATTTAATTTGAGAAGGTAGATATTTGGTCCAAGAAAACCACTTTGGGTGCACTTGGTTTAACCCAATTGGCTAAACCAAGTGGGCCTAAGGGCAGAAATTTTTTTAGGAGACTCATGGTGACCCTATGGACTGTCCCCATGAATTTGGTTCAATAATTTGGTCAAAATCATAAGTTTTGAATTTTTAAAGCTCATATGTGTGTTTTGGTCAACCTAGGGTTGACTGGGTCAACCAAGTTTGACTAAGGGTCAATCTTCGATCCAATTAATTTCAAATGACATTTTGGGTTTATTGGAAGTGATTCCAAGATTTAGTGGGTTTTCATGCATGAAATGTAATTTCAAAGGCCTAAGAGGCATTTTGGTCAACCCTAGGTTAACTTAATCAACCAGGGTTGAGCATGGCCTAGGGTTTGGTTTAGTACACTCCATTTCACATATAAGATGTGTTGGAGGAGATTTCATGGCTTGGTTTAACTGGGCCATGTTGAAGTTTAAAAGAAATTTTAATTTTTTAGAAGTTTTGGGGTTTTAGGGTTTAATGATCAACCATAGTCCACCAATGGTCAATGCTGGTTTAGTGCATCATGATAATGATTATGAATATGACAATAATTTTTAGGGAAATTTTTAATATGATTTTTTACAAGCTTTAAGGTCCAATAACATAAGCTGTATATATTTAAAGTTTTGCAGCCTTTGAAAATCAATTTAGTTTTAGAGGTTAGGAGGCTTGAAATAATTTCAAATTGATGTGATTGACCCTAGGGACTTGCATTATCAATATGCAACTGACTGATTATGAATCCAATGTCATTTGATAGGATTTGAATTTTTCTAAAACACTACTTTGGATCAAAGGGTTTTCGATTTGGATTTGAGCATTTGATTTTGAATTTTGGATTTTGGATGAGATTTTTGATTTTGATTTATTAAGGATTGAATTTGATTCATGTTCTTACCTCACATAAATGAGGTCAATAATAAGTTCATTTATTATTCTAATGTAATTATTACATTTAGGTGTACATTAATTATTTCATTAATAAAAATTTACATTACTTCTGAATTTACATTAGTTGCGTTACAAATGTTTAGTTATATCTCTCAAATTACATTATACTTTATATCTTTTTTAATGCATTATATTATATCCCTTATAAGTAGCTGTTGTGATTATACTTATTGAACTCTATCAATATTATATTGTGCTATATTATAATCCATATTCAAATCATATTTGAACTATAATTAAACAATTTTCAATCCAGAATAAGATTTAAACCATAAATGAATGATCTTTAAATTATAAACGATCAATATTCAAAGTATAATTGAGCAATCCTTGAACCATAATTGAACAATGGTTAAACATTGATGGATCCATATGTTAATCATATTTGAACCATATAAAAACATGGTTGGTCCGAATAAGTATTGAACATGGACCCATACCTTATTATAAAATGGTTTTTGAACTTTGTTCAAATCTAGTTCAAACAATGTTGGTCCTGGTGGATTTCAATTAAGCAATTCACATTAAAAAGTTGGGATATTTAGATCAAAATGAAACACTCAAGTATATTTCCCCAAGAAATTAAACATTGGTCATATTTCTCCAATTTTTTTCTATTGTCAGGCATATAAATTCAAATTTCCCCAAGGTTTTAAAAATCAGACTATACCAATCAGTTCAATCGAGAACTGGTCGGGTGGACAGTTTCATTAAATGTGAACACAATGATTGAGTAGAACTGTGTGCGATCATAGTAGAACTGGTGTTCGATCGCTCAACCGGCGAATTAGAATGGTTCTAGAGAACCACATGTTCTTCATATAGCAAATTATGACACATTGATTTTGAATTGAACATTCATAATTATGCAAATCTATTTCTTAAATCCTAATTAGTAATTATTAAATCTTATTCACTATTCATCTTCTCTCATTCCTGACCTCATCCCCAACCAGACATCCATTCATGACTTACTTCCTGAGACGAAGGCCTTATCGGAGTTATTCGTATTCGTTGGCATCTCCTCTAGCCTCAGTCGACGCTTAGCATCCTTCACAACCATATCTCACGTGGTATAATCGAAAGTATAAGATTTCCTCGCCAACAGGTAGAAAAAAGTTTCTTATATCAATTGATTTAATTCATTAAGATTTTGAATTTTAATTTTATTTCCATCCATTTTAGTATTATTCAGTAGTTATTATTTTATGTTATCTTAATTGGCTAGTTTATGATTTTAGGATTTAGGTTTTGCTTATATCAAGAAAAAAATAAGAAAAAAATAACTTGATAAGAGTAATATTAGCTGGTGCGAGAAGCATATTTTGATTTTTTTTTATAACTTAATGTTTGTCTTTATTCTGTTTAATTAATTGGAAGTATGAAGAAGAATAACACATGTTAAGGAAAAAATTTGATTCTTATGTTTATATTCAATATTCAAAATTTTAATGGGTATGAAATCAATAAGAACATAAGATAAAATAACTTATTCTTATGTTTATATTTAAATATTTAATGCTTATGGGTGAAGCAATGGGAAGCACTCAATTTGTTAGTTTACATGTGATTGATCAATTTAGTTTACATGTCATTTTGTACATATATTGATATGTCACCACTTTCTATTGCACCCATCAAAGGAAAAATATGATAAATATTTGATGAAAGTAGTGCGGGCTAACACTTATGGCCTTTGAAAGCACTCTCTTATTCTCATACTTGTATTTTTGATGAGCATAAAAATTATAAGTTGCTAGATATTTTTGATGAGCAGAGGACCTAGCAAAAAAAGCATCGAGGGTGATAATTTTTCTTATAATCATATTTATATACTTGCATGGCTTAGAAAAAAGTCAGGCTGGAAGGAGACCATACATCCAGGAGATACATATTTTGCAATAACCTTCATAACTTTAAAAAGTGACTATGCGCACAAGCATAACCTACAAGTGTTAAGATTGTTACAATTAACTTTCATGATTTTGTTATAATCATGTGAGTTTTTGATGATATCAAAATCTTATTATTTGATTATTAATTCTCCTAACATATGTTGGAAAGTATGTTTCTTGTGTTTACTAATATGTTTTTCAGGAAAATCATACTACAGACTGCTAAAGACTTCGAGACAGATAAATTTAAGGGTTGTTATAAGTTGGAGTCAGTTTTTTTATTGTACTTGAGTCTGAGAGAGTGTAATTATAATTGGGTAACCGTGCATACACACTATGGGAGCAAGACAATTTTTTTGTTGTTAATCGTACTGTATGATTTTAAATCGTACGGGACTATTTGTATTGAATATCTCCTCTAAAACGAACCTGTCTGGTTTCAGAGTTAAAATTTTTTTAAGTACGAATCGTACAATACGAAATAGTTTCGTATATCATTTTCCAGAGTATGAAACAGGGGCTTACATGGTTCGTACAGTATCGTACGTGACAAACCGTTCATTTTTTTAACTGTTCGTATAGTATGATTTGACTTCGTACATCATTTTTCAGAGTACGAAACAGGGGCTTACATGGTTCGTACAATATCGTACGGGACAAACTGTTCTTACAGTACGATTTGGTTTCGTATATCATTTTTCAGAGTACAAAAATTGGGTCTTACAGGTTCATAAATAATCATATGGGGCGAACCGTTTATATTTCGAAATGTTCGTACAGGACGATGTGCAATCGTACGGTACGATCTGACTTCATCAAACTTGAAATTTTTAGTTTTTGAATGATTTTTCTTGTCCTTTGTATATAAGGGTCCTAAAAACTGACTGTTAAATTAATCTTCTACGAATTTATTCTTGAGAGTAAAGGAAAGAGTGATTTGTGAGAGTGTTTGGGAGTGAGTGTGTTGAGATCTTTGAAGAAAAAATTGTGAGGAATTCATAAGTTTCCCAAAGGTGAGCATCTCATTGTTTGTACTTCAAGTCTCTGCCCTATCTTTTTGAAGACTCTTGAGAGAAGATCTTTGAAGGAGAGTCTGGTTCTCTGCCGTCATCAGGAGGGTGAGAAAGGACGCTTGGTACTTTGCCATCACTAGGAGGGTGAGAAAGGATGTTGGGTTCTTTGCCTTCACTAGGAGGGTGAAAAAGGACGACAGTTCTCTACTGCACTGGGGTTTGGTGGAAGAGAAGAAAATTATAAAGATTTTTCTGCCTTGCTATGGGGGCTAAAGGAGAGTCACTTGAGTATAGTGCAATACCTGGAGAAGGAGTCTCTAGGGAGTGGACGTAGGTCTTGTTGAACCGAACCACTATAAAATTTGGTGTTCTCTATTATTTTCTTTTTACCGTATTTTTATTTTTCACATTGCAATTTTAGTTTTCTGTGGTTGAAAAATTACTTTTAAAAGATTTAATGTAAATCAGTTTTCAATAATCCAAGAGAATTTTTTAAAATAACCAATTCACCCCCTTCTTGGTTAGTATTTGGACAAGTGCCTTAGGTCTAACAACCTAATCAATTTTTACAAGTGATATCAGAGCCATCATTCAAAAATTAAGGTTTAGATAACATTTTGAAAATGATCATGGCTAATTTTGAAAACCGAAACACTTTAGAAGGTTACTCGATTACTAGACCATCTTTATTTGACAACATTTGATTTGACTTTTGAAAAACTCGCATGTCAACTTCTTTAGAGTCTCTTGACTATCGTATGTGAATGTTAGTACATGATGGATATAATGCACCTTCTAGAATTATAGAAGGCTTTAGAATAGAAATACTATTTACTGATTGGACTTTAGAAGAAAGGGAGTTAGCTCAATTAAATGCCAAATGCTTAAATAGTTTTTTCTGTGCTTTAAAATCAGAAGACTACATGCATGTTTCTACCTGTAAATTTGGAAAGAAAATATGAGATAGACTTTGTATTACATATGAAGGTACGAATAAAGTGAAGCAGACTAGATTGAACATTCTATTACACGACTACGAACTCTTTCGCATGAAACCGAATGAATCAATCACTGACATGTATAATCGTTTTATATATATATCCACTTCATTGCATACTTTAGGTAGGAAATTAACAAATACAGAAAAAATAAATAAAATACTTTATTGTTTGCCTACTGCTTATAATGCAGAGATAACTACTATAACCGAATCAAAAGATTTAAATGTCTCTTCTATTGATAATCTTCTTGGATCACAATTGCTTACGAACAATCTGTGACTCAAAGACAGATTGATGCATGTGACAAGCGAAAAGAGAAGAATATTACTTTGAAGGTGGATGACTCTGAGAGTGATCAATCCCATCCTGAAGATGAAGATGATATTGCCTTAATGACAAGGCAATTCAGAAGTTTCTTGAAGAGAAAATAAAGAAGATATCAGCAGTGGAATAAGGGTAAGTTCCATAAAAATGTTAAAGCTTTTAATGATGTGATGCTATGAGTACAGGAAGCCTGGTCACATCAAACCAGATTGCCCTAATCTCAAAGCTACTCCTGGCAAGGAGAAAGTTGAGGAGAAGAATAATACAAGAAGGGGAAAGAAAAAGCCACAGAAAGCATTCTGGGCTGACTCTGCTTCAGACTCATCAGAAACAGTAGATGAGGAGGAAGTCACCAACCTGTGTTTAATGCCAGACAAGCTTGATCAATCAGATCAAGAAAATGTATGTGACTTAACTTATGATAAATTATTTGAAATTTCTGAAAAAAATTATTCTGCATATAGGAAACTCAAAAAACTACATACTCAGCTGAATCTAGAATTTTTAAATTTATAAAAGGAGTATGAAAACCTTAGGAAAGATCATGCATTGATTGATAGCAATCACATAACTTTATTGGATGAGTTCGATGATTCGAATAAAAAGCATGAACTTTTGAAATCATCACATACTCAACTTGAAAATAATTATAAAGTATTTTTGGAAGAAGCGAAATATAGAGAGATTGATTTGAGAATAAAAATATTATGTTGACAAATAGGAACTCATATATTGAATTAGAAGTTAAGACTATTAAGAAAAATAGACCTACACCGACACTTGAGCAATTATATAGGTATAAGCAAAATAATATGAGTTCAACACCTAGGAAGAGTTCTTATAACTCATTTAGATTAAGAAAACTTTTTCCTGGAGTGAGATATTTTACATGTTGAACGTTAGGAAACATCTTCCACACTTGCATGATTCATAGTAGAACACATTTAGTGTGGAGACCTAAGATGCATAAATCACAGCATTTCAAACATGCATCTGGTTTATTATTGCCAAGAGGAGAACCCAAACTTATTTGGGTTTCCAAGTATAATGTTTGATCATTTTGTAGGAACGCTCTCACACAAGACCTCGTGAGAGTATTTGATATATGGACAGCGGATGTTCTAAGCACATAACTAGAGATACAACACAATTTATATCGCTGGAAGCTAGGAATGGAGGCAAGGTTACACTGAGAGACAATACCACCAAGAAAGTGATAGGTACAGGTATGGTTGGAAACTTGAATAATTTTTTCATTGAGAATGTATTGTTGGTAAATGGCTTAAAGCATAACCTGTTGAGTATTAGTCAGCTATGTGATAAGCATTATAGTGTAAATTTTTTTCCCACTAGCTGCATAATAAGCCAAAATAGAATTGATATTTTGCATGAAATTAGAGTAAATAATGTGTACATACTTGACTTGAATTATATTAAGTCTTCTAATACTTTTTGTCTCAAAACAATAACTAATGAATCATGGTTATGGCATAGGAGGCTTTGTCATGCGAGCATGAAAAATATTAAGAAAATTACCCAAAAAGAATTAGTTAGAGGGATATCTAAACTAGACTTTACTAAGGATCACATGTGTGATGCATGTCAATTAGAAAGATAAGTGAAGTCCTCCTTTCATTCCATTAAGAATCTTAGAACTAGTAAACCATTGGAAATCATTCATATGGATCTTTTTGGATCGGTTAGCACGGTAAATTTACGAGAAAATTTTTTTGGGTTTGTTATTATGGATGACTATTCGAAATTCACTTGAGTCAAATTCTTATCTCACAAGGGTGAATCATTTGATGAATTTAGAGTGTTTTATACTTGGATTCAGAAGAAACTAGGGTGTGAGATTTTAATAATACAAAGTGATCATGGAGGAGAATTTGAAAATGAAAAATTTAAAGATTTTTATAAAGAGAAAGGAATTGATCATAATTTTTCAGCACCTAGGATCTCTTAGCAGAAGGAGTAGTTGAAACAAAAAATAATAGAAGCCGCTAGAGTCATGTTGGTAGAATACTCACTTCCAAAATATTTTTGGCCTGAAGCGATTAGTGCAGCATGTTATGTTCTGAATAGGGTGAACATTAGATCCAAGTTAAATAAGGCACCCTATGAATTTCTTAAGGGTAGAATACCAAATCTTTCACATTTGTATATTTTTGGATGCAAGGTCTTTATTCATAATAATGGGAAAACTTCTTTAGAAAAATTTGATCCAAAATCTGCCGAAGGAATTTTTCTTGGATATTCTAGTGTTGAAAAATCTTTTAGAGTTTTCAACAAGAGATCTTTGGTAGCTGAGGAGATCACACATATAGTGTTTGATGAATCTGGCATTTTGGAAGAGCCAAAGTTGGAAGAAGATCACATTGAGAATATCTCCCATGAAATTGAAAATATAAAGTTGGAAGAAAAGATAGAGATAGAAAATCCTTTGCCTAGAGATTGGAAATTTTCTAAAAATCACCCTAAGAAATTGATTTTAGGTGAACCTAATGAGGGTGTTAAGACTAGGTATGGACTTAGCAAAGGGGTAAATCATTCAGCTTTTATTTTGATGGTTGAACCCACCAATATAAATCAAGCACTTTCGGATGAATTTTGAATTTTGGTCATGCAAGAAGAATTGAATCAATTTATAAGAAATGATGTTTGGGAGTTAATTGAAAGGCCAAAGGATCAAAGTGTTGTTGGAATTAAGTGGGTGTTCAAAAATAAAATGAATGATTCAGGAGCTGTGATTAGAAATAAGGCTATATTAGTGGCTAAAGGGTATAATCAAATAGAAGAGATTAATTTTGAAGAGACTTTTACCCCTATAGCAAGACTTGAAGCAATTAGGATTCTGTTAGCCTTTGCCTATTTTAAAGGTTTTAAATTGTACTAAATTGATATTAAAAGTGCCTTTTTAAATGGGGTGATACAAGAGAATATTTATATTGAGCAACCTCTAAGTTTTGAAAATTCTAAATTCTCTAATCATGTTTTTAAATTGAAAAAAGTATTATATGGACTAAAATAAGCACCTAGGACGTGATATGAGAGGTTAAGCACTTTTCTATTAAAAAGATCATTTGTTAAGGGAAGTGTGGACACCACTCTCTTTTTAAAAAAAATAGGTAATGGAATACTCATTGTTCAAATATATGTGGTTGATATCTTATTTGGATCAACTGATAAAAATCTTTATGATGAATTTTTAAAAATAATGAGTAATGAATTTGAGATGAGTTTGATGGGAGACTTGAGTTATTTTTTTGATTTTAGTATAAAGTAAAGTGAGGAAGGAACATTTCTTAGTCAGTCTAAGTATGTTAAGGACATCCTCAAAAAGTATGAAATAGATAGTGCTAAACCAGTGACTACACCAATGAGTTCCTCAGTGCTGTTAGATAAAGATCCTAAGAAAAAATCTATTGATCAAAAGAAGTTTAGAGGAATAATTGGATCATTGCTTTACTTGACTGCTAGCAGACCAGACATTATATTTAGTGTTGTTTGTGTGCTAGATTTCAATCTGATCCAAATGAATCACATGGGAATCTTAAGAATATTGAGATGTCATTTGGGAACTCAAAACTTAGAAATTTGGTATCTTAGGCATAGCTTTTTGTTTGAAATTATTGGATATTCTGATTTAGATTTTACAGGATGCAGGGTAGATAGGAAGAGTACCTCTGAAACTTGCTAATTTATTAGAAATTCTTTAGTGTCTTGGTCTAGGAGGAAACAGAATTCAGTAGCCCTTTCTACTACTAAAGCAGAATACATTGCCTTAGGTAGTTGTGTGGCACAAGTTCTTTGATTAAAATAATAGTTGATAGATTTAGGATTTTCAATTGGCACAATTTTAATTTTCTGTGATAATACTAGTATCATTTGTATTTCAAAGAATTATGTTCAATATTTTAAAACCAAACATATAGATATAAGGTATCACTTCATTAGAGATCATATAGCTAAGGGAGAAATTGAATTGCATCATGTTTCAATTGAAAATTAACTTGTATATATTTTTACAAAACTACTAGCATTTAATACATTTAGCATCTTAAGGATAAGGCTAGGCATGATTGATCTTAATGCTTAAATTGAAAATTTTGCAAACTAGATGTTTTGTATATATGTATCTATTTAATTTATTTTTGTGTGATTGATTTTGGTTGTTCTGATTATTTTTCTGTGATTTATTATGTTCTATTATTTTTGTTCTTGTATTATTGTGAAGCATGTCACTTGTTAAGAAATATTTAGTTTTAAAAGGTTTTTCAGATTATCATGCTTTGTTTTTTAAGTGTTTTGATCGTACTGTACGAAAATTTTTGCAAAGTTTTATCAACACTATAGTTCATACAAAATTTATGGTTCTTTAATATATCAGCTGCTAAAAGTTCTAATGAACCTCTTATATACATTAGCAAAAAGAGGAACTATAAATCCTAGAAAAATAACCCTTTTTGCATGATTAAATATTTTTTTTACCCTAACCACAAAAATCCTAAAATAGTCCCCAAACTATTTGTATGTTGTCAATTTAGTCTCAAAATATCACTTTGCTCCAATTTAGTCCCTTGAATAAACATAATTGATCCGAAATGGTCCTTCATGTTGTAATTGTGAATAAAATTGATCTCAATTTAATCCCAAAGGGTCAATTTTCATTCAATTATGGAGAATTTCGTCACTTTTACTTTCCTAAGGAGGATTCTTCTACATTGGAGATAATAATGTAGTAGCTTCAGCCAATTGATTAAAAAAATAAAAAAATTTCTCATTGGGCAAACTCAAATAGTTGAACTGAACTCATTTTCATAAATTTTTTGCCCTTTTATCATTTAGGGCTTAAATTTCATTACCTATTTAATTTTTTTAAACTAATTTGATTGTAGTGAGGTTAAGGATCATTTATCATTCATTAGGATTAAGTTTATTTATAATATGAACTCGTGTACATGGATTTTCATTATTATTTGGATGAATAAATTTAGGAAGAACTCCTATTGTCTTTGTTTTATTTTATTTTTTTCTAAACAGATTCAACAAACTGATGTCTCAAGAATACCACATCAACAGCTTAAGTATTCACTATTTAGTATCCTTTTATAGTGATTTCTTCCAATTTACCTCTGGTAATCTCAATCCACTGTGTGCCCTACATAAGTTCACAAGTTTAAACAAAACAGGGGCTTAAAATATGGTTTAAACACTCAGTAAAAAAACTCCGGTGCCAAGCCGATTCTGATCCCTATAATCCAGATAATCATCCATATGCTCAGTCTTATAGCAATATGTGTACAAACATACAACCGAACTTGGAAGAGTAAATGGTATCCTAAAGTCCACCTTAGCCGGTAATCAAAGGAGAAATATATTGCTTCTGTAACGCTAGGAACGTTACCTATCCAACCAAACTGAAACAATTGCACTTCCCTCCCCACGGAAATAATTCCAACTTGCTATAAAACCCTGAAGAATAAGACATTGACGATCTGTAAGAAAAATTTAACGAAGTGATTAGGCATTGTCACATATTTCTTCTCATCATAGCAACTTCGATCTCATATTCAGGTAGCCCTTCAAAGTTCTCACTTAACAGAGTGCATAATAAAGCAACAATAGATCTTTCTAGTCCAACAGTTAAAGTCAAGCTCTTTAAGTTTAAAGTACAGTATACTAAACCCATATTTGCACCTCCTCCTACAGTTTGCAGCTTGTTTAAAGGAAGAGAAAATTATCATATTCAATCGATACTACCATATACTATCAACCACCTTTCTCAGAATACTCATCTACCCAAGTTTATAATCTAAGGGAATGACATAACTTCCAGCATCTGAAACGACAATAAGATAAAAACGAAACTCCACCAAGGAACCCTAGCTCTAAAATTCGAACAAGTAACGACCGTTGCCATCAATTCCCAAAGTAAAATCCAGAATCTCGAAAACGTAGAGCAGAAAGACAATAAAGAGTATTTTATGGAGCGAATCATCCAGATTCATAAAAAGCAAGTCGCGTAATAGTGAGTGCCAGGACCCTGGGCTTGGCCATGTGCCGGCCAAGGCCAAACCGACCGGCTTTACCAAGGATGCTCTGACTCTTCGCCACACGGACCGCCACCAACACCCTCTCCCCACCGACAGCGGGATCGTACGCCCGCCTCAACTCCTTGTCGTCCGCCCTCGATTTCAGCATGATCTCGTTGTTCTCTCTCAGGCGAGGGAAATTATTAGGTCCAGTCACCGGACCTATCTCCGCATTCAGACGCCAATAGAAACACGACATGTGGCAAAAAAATTTTATTCTTTCAGCCCGATCGGCCTGACCCAACCCAATGTTATTTTCATTTTAAACGTAGGGTTGGAGCTATTTTAGAACCCCGTGGTTTTGAAGAAAAAACGAGCTAGGAATTTGCAGAGAAGAGATGGACTGCTAACCGAAGAGAGAGGGGGAAGGGGTGTATGAAACCAGAAGTATGAATGAATCGGAAGTTAACTTAGCTGGATCTTCCTCAGGTTTCAACATTTCGGTAAGTTTTCCTTCAATCTCAACGCAAGTTGTATGAAGAAAATACGAGCTAGAAAGTTGTAGGGGTTTAGCTGTGTAGAAAAAGGTTATATGGTTTCCGGTCATTAGAGGCACAAGCTCTTAGAAGTAAACAAAGTTGTGCAGTCAGTCTAGTGTTTAGGTGAAAAAATTAATAAACTCTGAGATCTTGTTGTTTATTGATAAAATTAGTTATTTTAGGAAGAAGAAAAATATTGATTTTAGATTTGGGAAAGCTGTAGAAGATGAGCTTTAGTTGCGCTTTACCTGCGCTTTCGTTGCGCTTTAGTTGCGCTTTAGTTGCACTTTACTTGGGCTTTCGTTGCATTTTAGTTGCGCTTTAGCTGCGCTTTAGTTGCGCTTTAGTTACGCTTTTGTTACGCTTTAGTTGCGCTTTAATTATGCTTTACTTGCGCTTTAGTTGCGCTTTCTGATCTGATATTTTGTTATCATCTCAGGCTGTTTATAAAGACGAGAGAGAAGCATATGAATGTTATTGTACTTATGCCCATGATAATGGCTTTAGCGTGCGGAAGGATCATCACAGTTTCTATCCAAATTCTAGGAAGATAAAATCGAAGGACTTTGTCTGCTCAAAAGCTGGTTTCAAGAGAAGTATTGATCTTAATTCAATAAAGAGATTTACTAAACCAGATGTTCGAACCGGTTGTCCTTCTATGGTGAGGTTTACTGTTGATGAAGATGGTTACTGGCATGTCAAAAGATTTATTGAATCCCACAACCATGAATTGGTTAGCCCTGCCGACCGACACCTTCTAAGATTATGTAGAAATGTTGTTGAGGAAAAATCTTCGGTCCTAAAATCAATGATAGATGCAGGAATTAGAACCGTTGATGCATATGCCTACCTTGCAGAGGAAGTTGGAGGATTTGAGAATGTTGGATTCTCTAAGAGGGATGCCTACAATATTATTCAAAAGGAGAAAAGAGCAAGGATTGAAAATGATGACACTAATTCTTTGATTCCATTATTTAAAGATCGACAAGTTGAGGACAACATGTTCGCATAGGATGTTCAAATTGATGAGCATGATAGATTGTTAAATTTTTTCTGGGTTGATGGGAGAGGCAGGATAGATTATGAATGTTTTGGAGATGTGTTGATTTTTGATACTAGCTACAGGCTCAATAAGTATAATTTTGTATGTGCACCATTTGTTGGTGTTAACAATCATTGGCAGAACATTTTGTTTGGGGTTGCTTTTTTGTCAGAAGAAATAATTGAAAGTTTTGCATGGTTGTTTAAAATATTTGTACAAATAATGGGCCCTAAACATCCAACAACAATATTCACTGATCAGGACCAAGCTATGGCTAGGGCCATAGAAGATGCCTTACCTCACACTCGTCATAGATTATGCCAATGGCACATCTTCAAGAAGGTTCCATCAAAAGTACCTATCTTCAATAGCAATAATAAAGCCAGAGGTCTCTTCTACAAGTGTATGAGGAAGTGTGATTCAGAGGAAGTGTTTGAGGAGGCATGGGCTGAAATGATCAAGGAAGGGAACCTTCATAACCATGAATGGTTGCATGATCTTTATAAGATAAGGAGAAAGTGGTCAACAGCTTTTAATAAGGATTGTTTTAGCATGGGCATTTTATCCACGCAGCATAGCGAGTGTACTAATAATGTGTGTCATGGTATTTCTAAGCCAACAAGTTCATTAACTGATTATTTTCTTGGGTTAGAAAAGGTACTGATGAATTGGCGGCGAAATGAGCAGGATGAGGAGTACAAATGCAGTCAGTCTGAAATTGTTCCTATGATAAGGACCAGCTCAATATAAAAGCAAGCTGCAAGGTTTTACTCAAGAAAACTATATTCATTTTTTGAGGAAGAATTTATACAAGGTGTGGGAGGAATGAGCATAGACTTCATCTCGATTGATTCTTCAAAGTTTCTAGTTAACTACATAGAGACTAAGGAACAACAACATCCTTGGGTGGTTGACTTTGATGCAACGACAGGTAACATTTAATGCACTTGCAATAAGTATGTTACCATGGGATTGTTGTGTTCTCACAGTTTGAGGGTTTTGAGACAATTGGATATTGCTAGAATCCTCGAGAAGTACCTAGTACTACGATGGTCAGCAAGGGCTCGAAAAGATATTTATTCAGGTAACTTGGCCAATGCTAAAAGAAATAATAACCTTGAAGGTGGTGGGGGATTAATATTCAGGAACCAAGTGAGCAGATTTGCATATCAGATGAGTACAGAAGCTCAAGGGAATGATGAGGTAAAGGAGTTTATTCTTGCTTCAATGAAAGACATGGCTGAAAACTTATACTCAATTCTTGGTGGTAAGAAAACAAATCAGAAATATGCTGCAAGATCCCAAGGTGGCAGTGCAAATTTGAAAGATACACTAAAATGTAGACCTAAAGGCATATCTAATGCAAGACTAAAAAGCCATTGGGAAAAGAAGAAGCGGCCTAAAAGTAAGTTTTAATAACCTGTCAAATTTATTTTTTGCTTAACTAAGACTAAAGCTGTGGTTTTTTATAGAGAAGCAACCTATAGTGGAGAAAAAAATAATGGAAGATCCTTCTTCAACACAGATGAACTTCTCAAGCATGCCTGAATGTTTCAGTGAGGAATATATAACAGGCTACCCAACAAGCCAGCCAGGTGCTGAGTACACCAGATTGATGATGGATTTCATTACTTCAGAGTTGGAATTTAATCAATTTTTAGTATAATAATATTAATTATTCACTGATCAGTGAAAATAATATTGTAATAATATTGGATTTTCAGTGTAATAATATTGAATTTTAATAAATAGATATTTATTTAATGTACTGTTATGCGCTTCACCTGTGCTTTACCTGTGCTTTACCTGCTCTTTACCTGCGCTTTACTTGCGCTTTACCTGCGCTTTAGTTACGCTTTACTTGCGCTTTACCTGTGCAACTAAAGAGCTTTAAATGCGCCTCAAAGCGTAGCCAAAGCGCTTTTACTTGCGCTTTACTTACGCTTTAGTTGTACTTTTGTTGCGCTTTAGTTGCGCTTTAGTTGCGCTTTACTTTATGAGAGTAAATTCATTTAAAGAGTTACAAAGGCATAAACTATATATTAACAGTAAAAGTTACAAGATGTACAACACAAGGAGTATATATTAACATTAATATGTACAAGATTTACAACAACGCAGCTTTACATCTTTGTCGTAAGATAAAGTGCATATCCAAGTTCAGCCCTAAATTTTGGCATGTATTTTTGCCAGTCTTTTAAAGAAGCCCAGTCCATTTTCTGTCGAAGTACAACTCTCTCCATATATTTGCATACAAAAATTCCGCAGTCATAATCGTTTGACTGAGTTGGAACTCCACGGATAGTTTGTAATTTCCAAGTTATTATATCGCTTGGAAAGGCTCTTGCTTTATCTTCATGAATTTGTTTAATCTAAAAAAAAAATGTTTAAACTCGTGTGGTAATATTGAGTAAAACAGTTTCATAAAGTCAAGATTTAAACTTACAACTTCAGTACAAATTACCTTGTGTTCTGGATTGGGTAACGAATCATATAATTTCCATACTTTATCTTTTAACCTTCCTACAACTAGTACCCAATGACCTTGGAAATAAATCAGTTGAACAATAAGTTTGCTTTCCCTAATAGAATCTGGATTTATGTGCTGTATGAAGATTTAAAAATCTTGTTTATAACATCTATAAGCCTGCAATAATTAAACATAAAAAGAATCTTAGACAAAAATCATGTTATTAAAAAACTATATAAGATGACTGTAAATTTTACTAACCCTATACAGTGGAGAAATGTATAGGTAGTTTTGAAATTCTTTTGGCAGAATCCTTCTCTTTTCAGATAATAAAAAAGCAAATGCATCTACATGGTTATCAGCCAAATACTGATTTGTCAAAATGCCATCAATATCACCTCGATTTATTTCTATATTTCCAGACTGAAAAATAATGTCATCCCTGCAAAATAAAAAGCACAAGTAAAGCGCAAGTAAAGCGCAGGTGAAGCGCATGTAAAGCATAAGTAAAGCGCAGGTAAAGTGCAGGTAAAGTGCAGGTAAAGCGCAGGTGAAGCGCAAGTAAAGCGCAGGTAAAGCGCAACTAAAGCGCAGGTAAACCGCAAGTAAAGAATAATAAAACTTACTTTTTTATTAAACTTCTTGAAACAGTCATCCATGAATGCTTGTTGTTCTGACGTAAGGAAAATCTTGCCGGGATATTCCATGTTTATTTCAGCATGTCGAGGTAATACCTCTATTTTCTCCACGGAAATCACATCCTGTTTTGGCTTTGGTTTCTCCAATGTGTCAGGCTCTTTTTTTCATCTCTTTTTCTTTTTCTTTTGTGCGGCTCGTACTTCACTATCGCTTGAGGATCTTCTACAAGAGGTGGTGGTGGAGCAGCTTCAATTGTGGGTTGTTGGGGTGGTGGTGGAGCAGCTTCTGTTGTGGGTGGTTGAGGTGATGGTGGAGCAGCTTCTGTTGTGGGTGGTTGGGGTGGTGGTGCAGCTGCTTCTGTTATGGGTGGTTGAGGTGGTGGTGGAGCTGCTTCTATTGTGGGTCGTTAGGGTGGTTGGGGTGGTGGTGGTGGAGCAGTTTTGGAAGGATTTACAGATTTGTTATTTGAGGAAGAGGAAGAGGAAGAGGAAGATAGAGATGATTTAATAGAATGATAATTACAATGGGTAAAATGGTCGATAAATTTATATTGTAAAGAATCTACAGTTGCTTGAAGTTTTTCCAAATTATCTTCAAGTAGCTCAATTCTTTTTCCCATATTATCTTCAATTCTATTGCACATTTTCTGTATTGCTTCCACAAGTTTATTCTGTACACTAGACCATTCTATTGCAAGAGGTGGTTCAGCAGGAGGTCGAGGAGAGCGGTGGTTCAACATGAGGAGAATGGGGAGAGGGAGGTGGGGAGGTCTGAATTTTTTTAGGTTTTGATGAATGAAGTTTGATGGGATACACATCTGGACGGATATCCCGGTTCTGAAGGGCATTCAAGTCAGCCCCTAATTATTCTACTTCTTCGTCTATAATATTATGTAGAATAAGATAAATCTGCATAAAAGATAAAACTAATATCAGTTTAGGTTGCGCTTTATTTGTGCTTTATTTGCGCTATAATTGCGCTATAGTTGCGCTATAGTTACGCTATAGTTGCGCTATAGTTGCGCTTTATTTGCGCTTTAGTTGTGCTTTATTTATGTTTTAGTTGCGCTATAGTTGCGCCTAAAAGAGCAAATATAGAGCTGCTCAAGATCCTTAGGTGCGCATATGTGCACTTTAGTTGCGCTTTACCTGTGCTTTAGTTGCGCTATAGTTGCGCTTTACCTGCGCTATTGTTGTGCTTTAGGTGCGCATAAAAGTGCAGCTAAAGCGCTTTATCTGTGCTTTAGTTACGCTTTAGTTTCTAACAATAAATTAATTAATTAAAATTAAGTCTTGAAAATTACCTCATTATTCTTCAAAAATTTAAATAACTTTGTAGCACCGTCTTGGGTATAATACATGTCTGTATTCCCCTCCCATATAAAAAACCGAGGTCTTAAGTCTGGATTGGATGGTTTATTACAGGCAAAGTGTTCCAAAAATTATATCTGTATAATAACACACATAGAACATTATAAATTAACATTAAAAACCTTAATGAAATGAAATAAATTTAGTACACGAGACTTACCAGTAGGAGCAGAAAAAAATAATTGATGTAACCCAATGGTTTTTCCATTGCAAACTTGTCAAGAATTGTATTGAATTTATTGACCATGAAATTTCGTATGCATGCAGTCCAATTAATTGAAGAGAACTCATTTATATTATTTGATATAGATATGAGCCTTCTGGGGGTTTTATGGTTATTTAGTGAAAAAAAAAGATTAGATAATAAAAATATTATGAAGGTCTTTATCTTAGTAGCATTATCGGTTACTCTATCTAATTTTGTGATTTCAGTTCTTATATCGGTTGAGAGAGGTCCAGTCAATGGATTAACCTTTCATTTTATTTCCTCACCTCTGTTAGGCAAACCTGTGAGAAATATTTATTTAATTAGCCAAATATAGTAAATTTAAAGTATAAAAATATCTCAAAAATTTCTTATTCAAAAGCTGACCTGTCAACAATGAAACCTCATCAGAAGTAAATTTAAGCAAATGACCATTGACAACAAAGCCTTCATCATTAGCATTCCAAAATTTCAGAATCTCAAATAGCAGTGGTATGCACTGCTGGAACGCAGGAAACTTCAGAAATTGATAAATTTTTAAATTTCGAAAGGTTTGCTCAACTTCATCATCAATTATCTCAGAAAATGCATCGCAAATTTTTCTGAACGTCGTAACATAGCATCGCGAAGTTACTGGCCTTTGATACGGCATCTGAAAAAAAAAAGGAAGCGCAACTAAAGCGCGTTGGCTGCGCTTTGAGGCGCATTTAAAGCTCTTTAGTTGCGCTTTTAGCAGCGCCTAAAGCGCATATAAAGCGCATATAAAGCGCACATAAAGCGCACCTAAAGCGTAACTAAAGCGCAACTAAAGCGCACCTAAAGCGCACCTAAAGCTCAACTAAAGCTTTCGCTTTTTACTGGTTTCCTCTTTTCTGCAGAAGGTTGAGATAGGGTTCATAAACATTTTAAGATCACATTGAACAAATTAGTATATATGAAATCAACACTAAACCCTAACAATAAATATAAAACTTAAAAGCGCACCATAAACGCAACTTATGAGCAACGAAAGCGCAACAAAGGCGCAGCATTACCTTTTCTAAAATGCAGTTCTCAACCGTCGTCGTCTACCGCCGGGAAGAATGTCTTGCAAGAATGGAAATGCCAACGAATGAAGAACAGCTCGACCGATGGAAATGAAAATGTCGTGTGTAGAAACTCTTCATGCGTGATTTTTGTATTCGAAATTTCGAAACATCTTCGGGTTGGGTCGGGCCGGTCGGGCTGAAAAGACATAAAGCAAAGTTTTAGAATAAAAAAAAATTGCCACATGGCGTGTTTCTATTGGCGTCCGAATGCGGAATAGGTCAGGTGACCGGACCTAATAATTTTCCACCTCAGGCGAAGTGTGAGATCTCTTCTGCTCACCTTCTACTTTTTTCGAGAAAACAAAGGAAAGCATGGGAGGATGCTAGTTGGACACTTAAGACGTCGGCGAGCGGAATGCTCCGCTAGCAGTCATTCGATTCGCACTAGCAAAACGCTCGCGGTGAAAGTAATTGTTGGCGATTTCAACGCGTATATGATTGATTGTCGTCACGTGATGAGCACGTGTCGCGAATGAACTCTTGAAATTTCTTGCAAGTGATTTTAAGGGGATTTACTGATATATCATCTTGTGTTTAAATCATAAAGCATAAAAAATATTTATTTTAAAATAAGATATATCGGTAAATCCCACTAATTAAATATTAGAAATAATTTATAAACTCAATCAGTACATGTTAAATTTGAGCATTGTTTTAAAACTATGAAGTCAACATCAAATTAAATATATTAAAAGAGAAGAAACAAATTTGAAGAAAATGCATTAAAAAATAAAAATCAAGTAAAAATGTTAATCTTAATGAGAGCCAATCGATTCAATATTCAAAGAAAAAATCAAACAAAAAAATTTCTTAGAGCTATTAGCATGGATATTGGGATTGTAAGATTTTCATCTCATTAAACATACTTTTTAATGTAAATTTGGGATCTTGAAACATTTAATAAGCTAATTCGGCAACATCCAAAACAAAATTTAATAACCAAATAGACTTCAAATTTTATAAATTTTTTAATATGATTATTGTCTCGGTGCAACAATTCCAAGGACATCAAGATCATCATAATCCAAATAAATCTAGGCCTAGAATCGATTGAGTCAAATTGGCTTCAACCAATCCAAGTTAGCTTATGAAACCAAAACAATCCCCTCATCTTCTCCCTCGCATAAGGAGCATTTGAACACCCCTTTAGGAGTGCTGGTCTCACACTAGTCGGGTGAGTAAATCAAGTGGTCTCATGCCATCTTATCTTTACAAGTGAACAATTCATGGCATCATATCATGTTGTGGTGTCCCAAACTTATCATATTTCATTCATATATGAACTTTCTAAAATTTTATGACATCTACAAAACTCTGATTCATTATTTGTCATAGAGTTGCTCTCCATGAGATAAATATTTTAGCACAAAAATAATAACTTGCCATAATTATTTTCTAGCAATCCTATATTTGATCTACGAACATTTCTGAAATTATTACATTCAATATGAACATAAGAATTTCATCAATTTTGTTGGGCTTCTAGCATCGAGAGCTTCAAAATTAAGCTTCAAAATTGTGCTTAATCCACCAATCAAAGACATCATCATGCTAACTGCCATCGGACCATTATTGGGTTGTCATCTTTGAATCATAGATGGTCGCCCAAGTAGGTCTATCAGGTTGACATGAAAGATGAATTGTTCCATCAACTTCTAATTAAGGTGAAAGTGTGAGATAAGCTTTGCATGGATAATGAAGATTCCAATGAGAAAGGTAAAAATGAACCTCCTTAATTTTATAAAAGCTAATAATAAATATCAAATTAATGAACATTCTAGAGCCTTAACTATCATATAGAGTTTTAATTGATCATTCTTCACATTCACAAATTCCTCCCATGCCACCTCCTTATGTTCTTTCACCCTCTTGTTTTAAGAGAGGGATTTTCGTATTCAGGTGTTTATAGATTGCAAACTACAGGTTGCCAAATCCCACCTCCTTCTAGCACAAGGATTCTCTTGGTCATTTAGTAGTCCATCAACACAAAGTTACCAAGTTTCCCCCCATTTCATGAAATGATATTGCCCATTGACTTGAGAGCCACAATCCCTCTCCTTACAATGGAGTATATTATTAAGTGTTTCACATTGCTCATAAACTTCAAATCACCCAATCCCCATCTTTTTAGAGGAGAGATTTCCTCATCATATCTCATCCACCAAATCTCAATTGCCCTATTAACTATTTTTATAAGAGGCATCTAGTCGCCTTTAGTCACTAGGAAACCTTATAAGGCAAATAATATCCCGACTTCTTCCAATTTACTTGATTGCTCTTTGTTATTTTCTCCCCCCTTGATTCAAGAGAGTTTTTTCTAACTGCCTCCATCAATGCTAACTCTATGTCATTCATTCACTTTTCTTACAAAGGGAGGGATGTCATAACTTTCTCCAATAACTCGCTAACATTTGATTATTCAGTCTTCTATTTTCAAGAGGTACTTTATAACTTACTTATTATCTCTACTATCGAATTACTTGTAGGCATTTAGCCTCTCTTTTGATAAGATCAGGATTCTCTTGATTGCTTCTAGCACTTATTAAATTAAGGTCATTCAATCTCATTTATTTTGGAAAAAAAGATTATTCTAACCACTTTCAGCCATTTAGTCCTACATTTCTCTTAAATAGGAACTATCATGGCCACTCTTTATCAACATCCACAACATCTTTAGAAAGGATAAATCTAATCATCTTCATTGACCTTCGTATATCACTCTATCATGGGCTATAGATTATATGATCTGCACCTCCATGCAAAGAGCAATCTAATCATCTTAAGTGGCCTTTGTGGTTTTAATAGATTGTTGTCATCTTCAAGTCATGTAATCAATGAAATTTTTTTCGATTTTCAAGATTAATGTTGATTGGATTTTTGTTGGCACCAATTGAAATTGACAAAAAATTTGTTTGTCATCCATTGATTTTCTTGATGTACTTGCCTAAAAATTGATTTTATCATGCACTCTCCATATTACTTCCAATATACATCGTACTTCTCCATTATATTTCCACATCTCACCACAATTTGTCCATTTCTCCCTCTTCGTTGCTCAATAGCCATTTTCACTTGTACTCATAAAATGTGGTCTGTTTACCTTTGTCATTGATTAATGTTCTTCTTTTATTGTTATTATGAATTGAACTTGTTATTCAATAAAATAGCCATGAATTTTATTTACTCAAGAAATTTCATATTGATATTTATGTACTAAAGTTGTTATTGAGAATATACAGTGAAATAGTTATAGATTTATATGAAACTGTAAATCTAATTTTTTTTTCTAGATTTATGTCGCAACACATGATACTATCATAACAATTGATGATGGAAAAAGCATTGCTAAAAAGGCTAATCATTAATTTTTTGTCGTTACTACTTTACATTGGTATTGTTTAGTACCCATGACATTTTCATGGGTAATACTGACAATATGACAGTATCAGTGATTTTTCATTAGCATTGCGCTACTTGTAGAATTTAGTAAAAAATTCTCCAAATTTTGATGTAAATATATTAAAATTTAATGTTTTATCTACAATATATATATATATATATATATATATATATATATATATATATATATATATATATATATATATATATATAATCAAAGATAAACTAATCAAACATATTATTCAAAATTTTATATATCATATATCATATTTGAAGATAATTTGTTCCCTTGATCAATTCTTATTTAGAAAAATTGGGCACTAAACCTGCTTGCACAATGGTAATGCCTTCTACAAATTTTTTTGGCACAAGAAAAAGGTTGAATTCATAGATTAATCTAAGAAATTGCACGGATAAAAGAGGGACATACTTGCACTTGAGGGAATCAAAAATTATGACTTCATATGCTCTGTAATACCTAAAATTGGCCAAATATACATGTTGTTTGTTTTCTTTAACAACTGTGACCAAAAGGTCATTTCAAACTAAAAAGCCCCAATATTTTATCATGGATTGCATATTAAAGATGATCCCAAACAAAATTAGTTTAAACTAATTTGAATACAATCCTGATGCAAACTTGGTCTGAACCTGATTTGAACTTGGTTTGAACACATGTTTGAACATTTACATGAGCATTCATGTGGCTTGCTGAGGATAGATGAATAAAAAAGATATCATGATCTACAAAGGAGAGGATGATTTTGCATGTGATGGGGTGTCGTGAGGAGTTTATGTTTCTCTTGCTAGGAGAAGGCATCAACATGAGCAACAACAAGTGAAGTAGAGTAGTTTGAAGAGCTTATTGAGAAGAGACTACATGACTGATGGGTGACCATTTGAATAAGATTTAAATAATGTTCAAATAAAGTTCAAATCACTACAATGAAAATTGCTGATTTTTGGCGGCCATATCCACTAAAAATTGTGTAAAATTGGATGGGAAAATAGCTTTCCAATATATTTCTGGCAGAAATAATTTTGACAGTAAAATATGCGTCAGAAATATACCTATGATGAAAAATTCTTGCAAAAAACATTTCTGAAGGACTTCCAGCAGATTTCTGGCAGAACTATGGACCAAAAATTGATATGTTTTGAGTTGAATTACCGATGGATTCTATCACCTGAATTTTAGACAAAAATGTCCACCGAAAATTCCAAGGGTTAGTCCACCAAAAATTCTAGTAGTTAGTTTACAGATTATTCTGCTAGTAATAGTGACAGAATATTCTGATGGTTTAATTACCTGTACAATTTCTGTAACTTGTGCATAACATTTTCTTAGTTGAGGAGATGAAATAGTATTTTTATAGTTTTTTCGTACTGTACAATGATGTCATCATACGGGATGATTAGTGTAGTTTCGTCTGTACGCATGCAGATTGTTTTTCAGATTTTGTTAGTTATTATTACTAATCATACATATGAACTAGTAGTTCGTCTGTAGGATCCTTGTTGTCGATTTTGGATAAGGACAAACCCAACCGTCAGTGAAATGATCTTAAATTTTCTGATTGTCCCGGACGAACACATTATCGTCTGTACGATCGGTTAGTCAAAAAGCCTGTACGAAAGGATGCCTCGGGAAGGGTAGTTTACGAAAAGCCGTTACATTTTTGGCAATTTTTATTCGTATGTATGAAAAAGAATTCGTCCCGTATGATTTCAATTTCATACATACGATTAAACTTTCGTACTGTACGATTTGAGATTTTTCTTTAAATTGAAAGGCATTTGATGGTTTTAATCACAGTCACTTTCATATCCAAATCTTCCTGAGTTTAAACAGTGAAATGGCCAACGAAAGTAGCAAACGTGGACGTTTCTCTAGGGGTTCTTCGTCTAGAATTACTAGAGACGACAACTTTTTTGAGTAGGGAGAATGAAGAAGCATTCGACAGGTTTAGTGTTGCCAAGATAACTGCATCTAAAGTCCTTATTCAAAGTAATTTAAAATTTTCTATCATGCCTCTTTTTGACTGTACCCAACTGTCCTTTATTCTTACCGTGATTCATGCTTATAATCGTCAAACCTTTCATCTTTTTTTGGCCAGCATGAAAATGAATTAGAACCATACCAAAATTACCTCATATATCCTCAAACAACGTGTAGAAATTACTAAGAAGGATCTAGGAAATTATCTGCATCTTAGGACTGTTGGTGTTAGAGCCCATATTATGACTTTAAGTGCCGACTATGATTGGACAGATGTAAACATAACCCTTAGAGGTGTAGAACAATTGAGTCACCTTCCTTGACTCTATACTTTAAATCAAAATACTAGGATCATTCAGCATGTTTTAAGAACCTCCATAATTCCTAAGGCTAGTGATCGAGTAAATATGACTCCTCTTTTGTCCACTGTCACATATCTTATTTTGACTGAGACTCCTATCGATGAAGCCTAACTAATCATGGATTATCTATATACACTTTCTGACATTAGAAGTCCACATAGCAAGAGAAAAAAAAAAGTGGAGTTAGGACATTTGGTGACTTATGTTCGAGAGAAGAAGTACAACCTGGTCCATCCTGATCCTCCCATTGAATTGCCTATTTACTTTACCAATGCTTCCTTTAGAGCACTTTTTAGTCAGGATCAAGGCTCAGGGGGAGATAATACTGAGGGAGAAGGAGCCCCTGCTCCAGCACCTGCACCTAGACCTGACTAGAATTTTTATCAAGAAATGGTCCAGCGTTTTGACAGAATGGAATCTCATTTTGATCAATGCTTTGATCAAATTGAGACTAGAATGAAACAGTAGGATGCACGTTACACTAAAGACATGGGGTGGATTCGTGAACAATTTGACTTAGTGAATGCCAATGTAGCTACCATAAATAGCTACTTCACAATGTTCAGTCCTCCACCTCCTCCAGATCAGGGCCCCTCGGAATATTAGATGATTGTACTTCTATTTTGATTTTATGATCTTTCTTCTAGGCTTGAGTGTAGTGCTTCTTGTTGTTGTACTTGGATGTTCTTGTTGTTATTGTTGTTAATCTTTTTCTTTATTTTTGATGTACTTGGATGTATCTGGATTGATGTTGTGTGGTACATGTTATATCATTATTGTTGAATGAAAAGAAAAAGTCATATTTTTATGCATATTGACATGTGAATGTTTTGGTGATCTGAAATGTTCAAGTTTAACAATCAAATGTAGTTGATTGCAATTATAGAATGTTGGTTGAATTTACGTTACAACATTAATTTCTGTGCAAAATTTAATCTCTCAAAATATTTTGATTACTTAGTGACTGGGTGTAGATTAGAATATCAATTTTATATTCTTTATATAGACATGTATTACTTAGCTGTAATTATTATAAATTTGATGTCATACTTTTACTCTTATTTCTATTTCAAAGCGTTCTTTATTGAATTTGTGTTAAGAGTTAGTGATTTTGGAAAGAAAAAAATTTAAAAAGAGGTACAAAATTAGCCCAAAATTAAAAGATGCACAAAATATGCCACGTATACAAAAAAATGAGCAATATTCGCCAAATTGTAAAGAGACACAAAATTAGCCCAAATTGATAAGATGCACAAAGTGTGCCATGAAAATTGAAAAGATGCGCAATATCGCCAATTGCTCTTTCCTTTATCAATTTCTCGATCACACAAACACTATTGAATTAAAAAATTATTAATTCTATTTCATCATTTCTATAATAGTTGTGGTTATATAATATGTTTATATTTTCAATACTGACATAGATAATTTTCTTATCCTTGTCATTCTATAATTTAACATTTGAGTCTTTTTTCTTTTGCATCAGATTTTAATATTATATTTATAATTCCTTTAACATTTTATTCATCATTAACTATTTTTTATTGGTATTCTTTCCTTTTTGTTGTTGTCGAAAGGGGGAGTCAGATATTGTTCGATATTGTTTGATTGTTTGATGTAGGATGATATTTAATACATTATGAAATAAATGAATGTGCATGTTACATGAAAGTGTATATGTATGTGTGTGTTGTATGTATATGTGTGTGTATATGTGTGTTGTATGAGTGTGCATTTTTTATCTCTATTGGAATCCCTGAGTTTAACTTTGTTATTCATTTAGGGGGAGCTAAGGAGAAAATTTATGTTATTTGTTATCTCAAACAATAATTATTTTACCATCATAAAAAATGGAGAGATTGTTGAGATTGTTGCAATTATCTTTCATGATTTTGTTATAATCATGTGAGTTTTTGATGATGTCAAAATCTTATTGTTTGATTATTGTTTCTCCTAACATATGTTGGAAAATATTTTTTGTGTATACTAACATATTTTTTAAGAAAATCATACTCCAGACTACTAAAGACTTCAAGACAGATAAATTTAGGGGTTGTTGTAAGTTGGAGTCTATTTTTTTATTGTACTTGAGTCTAAGAGAGTGTGATTGTAATTGGGTAACCGTACATATACACTGGGGGAGTAAGAAAAATTTTTTGTTGTTAATTGTACTGTACGATTTTAAATCCTACGAGATGATTTGTATTGAATATCTCCTCTAAAATGAATCTAACTAGTTTCAGAGTTAAAATTTTTTTAAGTACGAATCATATAGTACGAAATGGTTTCGTATATCATTTTTCAGAGTATGAAATAGGGGCTTACATGGTTCATACAATATCATACGGGACAAACTATTCATTTTTTTAACTATTCGTACAATACAATTTGACTTCGTACATTAATTTCTAGAGTATGAAATAGGGGCTTACATGGTTCGTACAGTATCGTACGGGATGAACCATTTATTTTTTGAACTGTTCGTACAGTACGATTTGATTTCATATATCATTTTCCAGAATACAAAAACTGGGTTCATACAATATTGTATGGGATGAACCGTTCATATTTTGAACTATTCGTATGGGATGATGTGCAATCGTATGGTACGATCTGACTTTGTCAAACTTAAAATTTTTAATTTTTGGACTATTTTTCTTGTCCTTTGTATATAAGGGTCCTAAAAATTGACTGTCAAACTAATCTTCTACGAATTGCTTCTTAGGAGTGAAGGAAAGAGTGATTTGGGAGAGTATTTGGGAGTGAGTGTGGTGAGATCTTTGAAGAGAAAATTATGAGGATTCACAAGGTTGCCCAAAGGTGAGGATCTCATTGTTTGTACTTCAAGTCTCTGCCCTATCTCTTTGAAGACTCTTGAGAGAAGATTTTTGAAGGAGAGTCCGGTTCTCTGCCCTCACCAGGAGGGTGAGAAAGGATGTTTGGTACTCTGCCATCACCAGGAGGGTGAGAAAGGATGTTGGGTTCTCTGCCTTCACCAGGAGGGTGAAAAAGGACGACAGTTCTCTGCCGCATTAGGGTTTTTGGTGGAAGAGAGGAAAATTATAAAGACTTCTCCAGCTTGCTGTGGGGGTTAAAGGAGAGTCACTTGAGTATAATATAATACTTGGAGAAGGAGTCTCTAGAGAGTGGACATAGGTTTTGTTGGATCGAACTACTATAAAATTCGGTGTTCTATGTTCTTTTCTTTTTACCGTATTTTTATTTTCCGCATTGCAATTTTAGTTTCTATGGTTAAAAATTACTTTTAAAAGATTTAATTTAAATCGATTTTCAACAATCCAATAGAATTTTTTAAAATTACCAATTCACCCCCTCTTGGTTAGTTTTGGGACAAGTGCCTTCGGTCTAACAACCGAATCAGTTTTTATAACAAGCATTAATCATTAGTATGTTTTGCACAGATTCACAGATATCCAAAATCTTCAAGGGAAAATAGACAGTTTCAATTATTTTGGATTTGAAGTTTTGGAATGATTGTCTTATAATTTTGAAGATATTAGGTCATTTGATGAGGTTGTTACGTATTATTGACTAAGATGAGAAATCCTTACTTGGATATCAATATAATGACATTTATAGGGCATGAAAGGCAATCAAAACTATATTCATAAATGTTAAAAGATTATATAAGATATTCACCACTATAATAAAAAGAAGATGGGATATTCAATTGTAATAGGGCATCCACACATTAGTATACTTTCTGAATCCTCATTTTCAGTATGACAAAGAGAGCTATTGTCACAAATCAGAAGTTATGCAAGGTCTTATTGAATTACTTGGAAATAAGAATATTTGCTCTAAGCCCACACTTGCAATGAATGAGGTCACATTTTTCTGTGATGGCTTAGAAAGCTTTGAAAAACCAATTGCTCTTACAATGAAAAAGAAATGCAACTTAGTAATTATCTTTTTAATGTTAATATTCACTTATACTTTTTTTTACAAATATGCATATTCACCAAGGTCTCCAATTTAATATTATGTAGATTAGTGGTGAAAGATGTTTGGATCAGGTGCTCCAAACTTGCAGAAAGTAACTATAAGAATTCTAAGCCAAATATCGTCTTTATCAGGATGCAAAATAAATTAGAATATTTTTGAATAAATTCACTCAAAGAGATGTAATCATTTGGAGCATCAATGGCTCAAAGATCTAATATATGTTCGGTATAATCTCAATTTAAAGAATATGTATAATCTTATAATATATTAATATATATATATATATGTACAAATGTCATACTATATTAAAACACAATGGCTAAATTTATTACTTCATTTTTTAGATTTCAACTTAAAAAAAAATAAGTTATGAATCTCTGGACTACACCTATGTTGAAATGGTAGATTTTTGAGTACTGGATGATGAAACACCACCAGAATTTAACTTAGAGGACTTAAAAAATGAGATATATAAGGAGGATGAAATGCAGTTGATGAAGAGTAAAATATACTATCCACTCGGCCAAGACATAGTAAGTTGATAGTGAAATATGAATATATCATTTAAATAAAATAAAAAAATAAATTCTTATTTTATATTTTTTATCTGTTGATGAAGATGATTTAGAGAATAAAGGAGATGAGGAATGAAGGAGATGAAAATGATATAATCAGCTATGCATTTGGGTCTGCAGATTTTGATGAAGCAAGATTTGGAGATAGTTTTGATAATGCAAATTTAGGAGATATTTGATTTTTCTCTTGTAAAATTATTAGAACTATTGAACTGAGAAAGAGAAACATTGTTAACTTCATTTTGATATCATGAATATATATTTTTTTATTCTCAGTTAGTATAAAGTATTAAAATTTTTCTATAATTAGTGGTGTCTTCAAATGAAATATATTAATATGTTTGCTTATTTACTCTATATTAGGTATATAATTATAATAATTATCTTATATGTATTTTATCTTCAAAGCTACACTAGTTGGAGGTAGAAACTATAAGATCTTAAGAGAAATTTTAATTTCATCTTTCAAGTTATGACTATAAAGAGGTCAGTTGCTAAAAACATAAATATATTAAATTTTAAATGTATTTAATTTATTTATTATATTTTTTATGCTTCATATTATGATTCTATTCAAATTTTTATTATATGTTTACAAATAATTGTGTCATTAATATAATATTTAAATATAATAAGTACTTATTATGTTATCTAGTTAGACCTTGGTTCATCTAACCGCTAACCTCTCATTCTTCCGGTTTGTTGTCAAGTCCAATTTTCACAGCCTTGAATTTTCCTTATAATGAGTTTGATTAGTTTATTATTTAATAACTTAATAATCTTAAATTTTGCTAAGTAAATTATTTCTTAATGCAAAGTTACATTATTTTATTTTTAAAATAGAAAATAATCAAAATAAAAATATAACATAAACCTAAGGAATAAGTTTATTTACCTTTTAAATGGAAATCAAATTGAATTTAAAAGAGAAATTTGACTTTATATTCCCCATCATGTCTAAAATTGAAGAAATATACTCTTTATTTCATTTTTCAAAAAATATGCTCAAAAGTTTTATTCAAACTAATTTATTCCTCTTATATTTATATTCCATTGTATAGGAGGGACAATATCCTGCCATTTCCACTTTTACTTTCTCCATTATTATTATCATCATAATATCTTCGTCAATGTTGCTTTGTTAAGGAGGGACCGCACATGTATGATACATCGGTTGCTCTTTAGGGGCATGCTTATGATACATTGGAGTAATAGATAAAATCAAGTATATTCGAGATAATGAACCTTACATCAAAATATACATTTGATGTAATATTTAAAGACTACTAACAAGCTCAATTATGGATCATTAGATATAGATCAAATATAAACTCATAGCCTCCAATCTTAACATAAAGACAAAGATGATCATATCAAACATGAAGCTAGAGGACAATATTTATTTATCCTATGAGAAGGATAAGCAATGTCATGAGCAAGCTATCAACTAATTGAGAGGATCCCTCAAGACATCATTTTAGTAGCTACCATTTTATTTGGTTACACTACACAAAATTTCATGGATAATTATTGATCTCTAATAAGATAATAATGGCCATTTCATATATGCATATTTCTATTTTTGTATTTGTACTCAATGATTTAAAATTAAATGCTACACTGTTAAGTTTGGATGGAATATCCTTAAATACGTGTTATGGGCTTACTTCGTTTGTTGCAGTGACAAAAGATTCCAATACTGAAATGTAGTCATTGATATTTTTTAATTGTTAAATCAAAAAAATAATCAACAAGCAAGCTTAATAAGGTAATGTACAAAGTGAAAATTTTGGTTTCTATCTCTAATAGACACAACATTATCACTAATGCATTATCAATTATTTTTCTACAAGCACACCATGGAGTATGCACTCATAATGTAGCAATGACTATCACGGTGAAGTTCAAATCAGATATTTGTCATGAGGAGTATCACTTAAATTCGAAGGCTCATAGAGGAGTTGAGTTTTCTAGACACTTTAACAAAATATGAGTTAAAATCCCATTCATAGCATTTTACCTTGATAATGAAGTTAGTTTTGAGAGATGGGCTCATGCTTTCTTCCCTAAAAATTAATTGAAATTGATTACAATTGGTATTTATGAGAGTTTCAATAATGTTATCAATAGTGTACATTCCTATCTAACAACTACATTGGTATAATTTTTAAGGCTTACAATACAAAAACGGCTCTTTAAGAAATGAAATATTGCAAGTGAACTAAAAAAATTTGTTAGTGAAGTAAACATGATTATCTACCTATTAATTAATTTAAATTCCATGTCCTTGATGCTAATTTTAATGGTGATGCTAATTTGCAAGATATGACATGAAACATATAAAAAGTTTGATGTAATGAGCTTCCATGCTATCATACATTGACAATTAACTTCGGACTGAGGTGTGAGTTATTATAGCTTATGTTCAATGTTCCATACATAAGAAGAATGATTAGATGCATATGCTTAGAATATATATTCAATCTAAAAAGAAGACAGCTCGAAGATTGTAGATGAAACAAATATAATTTTCATGTTACTAATGTCATTGAATTATTGTAGAATAATATAATGCTCGTTATTTTCATATGTTAGGAATATTAATCGGATATGTTGTATATGAATTTGATGTTTTGTGTTTGCTGTGATTGCTTTCTATTGTATATTTCATATTTAAACTTATTCAAACCGTGTTCTATCATTATTTGGCCCATGTTAGATTGAATTTACTGTGTTATGTTCGCTATAATAACTCTTTGAATTTGATGTGTTATATTGAACGAACTTATTCAATCAAACTATTTAAGAAACTTAATTTTTTTTTTGAATAAAAATGCTTAATATTTAATTAGGATTTGAAAATTATTCAATTATTGATCAAAATTTTATTATATATGATTGCAATTTTGATGGAATTTAATTAGAAATTTATTCAAATATTTTTTAAATTAAATTTGATTATAATATTCTTTAAGAAATAATTCATAATCTGAAATAAAAATATTTTGAGCCAAAAGAAGCTTTAAACACATTTTCTCAAAATATTGTACAACAACTTATACTAGGGGCTGTTTGGTTTGTTGCATTTAGAGTGTAAAGTAATCCAAATGCAGGGGTTTTGAGAATTTTGGTGTTTGATTGGATGAAAAGTAAATTCAACGTAAAGTAAAACAAATGCAGTGTATTCTGTTCTAGTTCATTTTTGATGCATTTAGAATTCCTCCGATTTGGGCGACTTCTAAATATATTGCAAACTCAAGGGCATTGCAACCCCTTGTCGGCCACCTCCAACTGCCGGCCACCACCTTCACCACCACCGGCAACCACTTCTGACCACCACCTTTGACCACCATCGCTGGCCACCACCTCCGCCACCACCAGCCACCTCCGCCACCGCCGGTCACCGCCGGCCACCACCTCCGCCACCGCCGGCAACCACCTCTGGCCACCACCGTCGACCACCACCTTTGACCGCCACTATCGGCCACCACCTTTGACCGCCACCGCCGGCCACCACCGTCGTCCACCACCTCCACCACCACCGACAACCACCTATGGCCACCACCGTCGACCACCACCTTTGATCGCCACCGTCGACCACCACCTCTGCCACCGCCGGCCACCATCGTCGACCACTACCGTTGACTAAATTAATACACAATAGAATATTATATCTTATAATCTCAAAAAAATTTATAATAAGATAGTGCAATAAATAAATACACTAATTTTATTTTATAAAATCAAATAATACTAATTATTATAAATAAATTGTTTTTATAAATACACTAGTTATAATGCCAAAAAAAATTATTACAAATATACCGATTTACTTTACTCTGGATATACCTAACCAAACAAAGGAAACTGTTCTCCTGCGTTTACTTTACAGACAACCAAATAATTTCAAAATATTCGAAATACATATATTTATTTTACATTATATTTATTTTATACTGTATTTTCTTTTCCGATAACTAAACAGCACCTAATTTAATTTCGAGCCTTTTTCTACCCACTCTGGTACCCTAGGGCCTTAAGTCCCCTTCTGTCTCCACCCATATTTCTCAGTTTCCGGGGGCCCGTCGGCTTCGCAACCTCCGAAATCCTTAACCGCACATCCCATAAATTCTGGTTTTTTATAAAACTTAGTCGGAGAACTTCAAACTCATATGCAATTGGACGCCGACGAGCGGCGATTTGAAAGGCCTTGTGAAGCGGAACAAATATGGCCAAGGATGAAGATGACTTCCGAGGGGAGATCGAGGAGCGGCTGATAAACGAGGAGTACAAGATCTGGAAGAAGAACACGCCGTTCCTTTACGATCTGGTGATTACTCATGCGCTGGAGTGGCCGTCGCTGACGGTGCAATGGCTACCGGACCGTGAGGAACCGCCGGGGAAGGACTACTCTGTCCAGAAGATGATACTCGGCACCCATACTTCCGATAACGAGCCTAACTACCTCATGCTCGCTCAAGTCCAGCTCCCGCTTGAGGATGCTGAGAATGATGCGCGGCAGTACGACGAAGAGCGCGGCGAGATAGGAGGGTTTGGTTGCGCTAGCGGCAAGGCAAGCATCACTTCACGACTATATCCTCGTTGTTTGTATTTCTGTTCTTCTCTTTTGATCTGCCTCTTTGTGTCCCCGGCAGGGTGGGAGGGTGTTGGACGTTTTTTTTTTTATTTGATTATACGGGTAATTTGAATGGGGGTAACGGTGTTTTTTTTGTTGAAGGGTGAGAATCAAGGTGCTGTTTTTAGATTTAAAGGATCAATTTGGTTTTATTTAGTGCAGTATTTATTTTTTGCGCTTCATTGACTCGAGTGTTTTTGTATTTGCTTTATTATTTTGCATTCCCGTTCTTTGCATAGCTTTTTTGCCACTATGCGAGTTAGTGGTTTTAAGAGCGTGGTTTGATTTTAAGAACCTATTTTACATGAGATTAATCCTACAACTACACGATTTAAGCATCGTTTATTTTGGTCTTGGTTTTCCAGTTTGCTAGAAATTGCAAAAGTCTTATTTTCAGATTCTTAGCTTATAAAGTAATTGGCATGCAAGCCCAAGATTAGGGGTGTCAATATTTGACACGACACGAAAACCTGATTCGAACCCGACTTGGAAAATCCCGACCCGATTTCAAAACGGGTCGGGTTCGGGTTCTCAAAATCGACCCGTTTGAAAAACGGGTCGGGTTCGGGTTAACCCGACGGGTTGCCGAGTCAACCCGAAAACCCGTTTCAAATGAGCTGCCCGCGCTGCCCCGGCTGCCCCGCGACCCTGCCCCGGCTGTTCGCGCCATGCTCGGCTGCCCGCAACCTGCCCGCACGCCCGCCGAAGCTGTCTGCACGCCCGCCGAAGCTGCCCACGCCTGCCCAGCCGCCTGCGGGCGCCCGCCGAAGCTGCCCGCGCATGCCCCACTGCCCGCGTGCTGCGGCTGCCCGTGTGCGTCCGTGCCCGCGCACCCACCCTCGTCCGTTCCCGCCCACCCGCTCGCGTCAGCTCACCCGCCCGCGTTAGCGCCCCGCGTCCGAGTCCGCTTGCGTCAGCGCCTAGCATCCGAGCCCGGCTTTGCATCCGAGTCTGAGCCCGCCTTCTCGTGTCGGGTCGGGTCAACCCGGCAACCCGCCGGGTCGGGTCCTGGTTCGGATTTTCAATCCGTTTACCTACCCAGTTGGGTTATGGTCGACCCGTTTGAACGCGGGTCATTCCAGGTTCGACCCGAACCCGACCCGTAACCTGAAATTGACACCCCTACCCAAGATGTATGGATTCACCTTACCCTAGTACTATTAACGAAAAGATAGTTTATTTTATATTTTGCTTACAAAGTTGATGTTGTATGAAACTTTTTCTGTTACAAACCGGATTATTTGTAATTAAATATCTGATAAGCTAATTATTGAATATTTTTCTTGTGTTGCTGTTATGTTTACGTGATTTTCATTGTTGATTATCATTATAAGGTATCAACATATTATTATACAACTCTCAAATATAATATACTAATGTTTTTTTGTGGAAATGCATCTCAATTATTTTGAGCTGTTCTAATAAATCATGATTTATTTTGCTATTAGTGCATTGAATATAAGGGGAAATGGCAAGAATAAAAATTGTAATGAATCAATAAAAACTGCTTGATGCCTTTCTAGTATTAGGTCACAATCTCTCCTTGAATTTGATCCTATAGGAATAAATGGAGAAGAAAAATAAAAACAAGAATTGGCAATATACTAAACAAGGTTAGTTGATATGAATAAAAAACTAGTTGTACCATGAACAATAGGAAGTAAAAGATTGATGAAGAATTAGGTTTAAAACCTAGTCTAAGACCTTGATTTAAATGATATTAACGATCTCTAGTTTGAATCAAAATCATAGATAAGCTAAGCCCGTCTTTCTCCACAATCCTCAATTAGGAGGTCTACCTATTTGAAAAAAAGTCAGGCAATGCTAGAATTTAGTTTCAAACACTACCTTGGTTAGCATGTCTGCGAGATTCCTATCTTTATGCATTTTTTTGAAAATCCACAATACATTGAGCGATAACATCTCTGATGAAATGTAATCTTATGTTAGCTTTTTGCTTTCATGGAATACTTGATTATTTGTTACCTGAATTGCACTCTGATTGTCATACAAGATTACAATTTTATTTCTTTGTTCTCAAGCTCTATAAGCATCCCTTTTACCTATATGCCTTTCTTTTTATCCTTAGTAACAATTTTTGTATTTTGCCTTTGCGGTTGATTACCACAACATATTGAAGATTTACGTTCCAGCTCATTGTATTCCCATATACTGTGAAGACATAATCAACCAAAGATCTACTTCTGTCTAGATCCCCTACATAATCAAATTCTCAAAACCTACAATTTGCTCTTTGCCCCAGCTTTCCTTTTGCATGTTAATCTAGCATCGACTAAACCTCTCATCTATTTAAAGATTCACTTGAAAACTCTCCAATGTTTACTTCCTAATTTAACCATATATTTGCATATCATATTGATTACGTAAGCTATATCTGGTATAATACACATCGTTGAGTATATGAAATTGCCAACTGCATTGATATGTGGAATTGTACCCATATCTTTGATCTTTGTAAGTTAATGGTTGTGAGACTCAAAGCCTGAATTGCAAACCCAAAGGAGTTGAAATATATATGATAATATACATTCCAAAGTTTTCTAGAACCTTGCAAAAATATTTGCTTTGGGATAACTATAACAAGCCTTTCTCCATGTCCCTTTTTATATCTATACCAAACAATATTTCTAGCCTGACCCAAATACTTTATGTAGAATTGCTTGTGAAGTGTTGCTTTTAATTTTGCTATCTCCATCTTGCTGTCATTAGCTACGGCTATATTGTCAACATACAAAAGCAAATATATAACAATGTTCTTGGAGAACCTCTTGTAGTAGACCTACACATCAAAATCACTTGTACGAATTTTGAATAATAAATGAATCAAAATCACTCTTATTTATTTCCGTGAAGACTGCGTTAACCTCTTGTATGATGCATGCAGGGGGGGGGGGGGGTCAAAACAAAAATGAAAATTCTTTGGACTTTGGGCTGCTGGTTGCTCTCGATTTGGGTTGGCTGCTTGATTTTGGGCTGTGTTTTTTGGGAGCTGCTGCTGCTATGTTTTAGCTCATTAAATTCATGTGGGGGTTCTTCCTGATGCAAGCAAGGTTTGGGTATTTAATTGAGGGTTGAAAGTTGCTTAATGGGCTTGGCCCATAGGAAATTGCCTTTTTTTTGCTTTATGCCTCTTGGGATCCCTGGATGTTCCGCCTCCTGGATGTTCCGGTTCCTGTGTGGAGCCTTTCCTATTCCCCTTCTTTGTGACCCTTTGGTTTCCCCCTAGGTTCTTCTTTTCACGTGGCTGGTTCCCTCTTCCCGTGGTTGCCTTTTCGGTTCCTGTGTGGCTTTTTGGTTGTTGCAGCTGTTTGCCTGCTGGCCTTCCATTTCCCCTTACCTGATTGGTTCGGTTGGAGATGGTTTGACTGCTGGCTGCCCCTTTTCATCTATATATATGTGATGTTTTAGCATAGAAAAGATGGTGTTATGGATTATTTTTGGAAGCTAAAAATCTGAGGGTTTTTGTTGGAAAAGCTTGCGAGCTTGTTCCATTTCTCTTCTTCTCCTAGGAAAGCTTGCGAGCTTGTCCTCTCCTCTCTTTCGTCTCGGCTTCTTATCTCCTTCTCTATGCAAGTTTACACCCCACTTGTATCTTTCTTCTCAAGCAATTTTAGGTTGAAGTGTCTATGTTTTGAAGAATATTGTTATCTTATATTTGTCTTTGTTTTAAGCATATAATTGTGATGATTGTATTGTTTAGCCTTTATCTATTAAAAGTGGGTCTTTTAAGTTGAAATTTTGTTTTATCTTAAAGTATAAGGAAGTTTGTTTATTTGTAATTTGTAGGCAAGATTTCTTGCCTACATCATTGTAGTAGACCCATATGTCAAAATAATAATCTTTGTATGAATTTTGAATCATAAATGAATCAAAATCACTCTGATTCATTGTCATGAAGACTGTGTTAACCAACACTAAGGTTTTTGGAGAAAACACTTTATTTTCCTAACCGCATTTGATATATCCGCCCGACTAGTGACCTCCTCAGTTCCATTGAAGAAAGTTGTTTTAATTTCCATTTGTTTTAGCTCTAGATGATACAAGATACTAGAGAAAAAATCACTCGGATTGAATTATGCTTAGCAATCGATGGAAAAATTTTATTGAAATATATTCTTTTTTTTTCAAAGTGAATTCCTTTGTCACTAACCTAGCCTTGTATCTATCCTGCCCATCAAGTGGAATACCATTTTTTTCTTTTGTTTATTCATTTGCAGCTCGCTACTATTTTGTTTGGTGGTTTATATATAAGTTCTCAAATGTAGTTCTTTTTTAGTGATTCCGTTTTGTCACTCATAGCTTGTTTCTAGAAACTCTTCTTATCTCAATTCGTTGCTTCTTTATATGATCTTTGCTCATCCTCTAGCAATTGCTTAATAGATGTAAGAGCATATACAGTTAAATCATCATAATCTAATCATTCAGGTGCTCTTATATTCTTCATTCAATCTCTTGCTAGATTATAATTCTCCAAATTAATCTGATCTTGCTGTGTAAAAGTCTCTTCTTGATAATCATGATTACTGCTTATTTTTTGTATTAGCTCCAATTTTAATTGATATGTAGCACAACCCTCTTGTAATTTCACTACATCTTCAATACTGACTATGGTTCCCTAATCTTTTCCAGTAGTCTTACCAATCATCATATCCTACTCATTAATAATCATACATGTCAATGGTGCAAAATGGCATGCAAAATGGCGCACTACGAGGCACGGCGCGACGCACATACGATGCTATTTTCTTGGGGCGGTGCGATGCATTAAAATAGCGTGCACTATTTGCGCTATGCTGGGGCAATGACGTATGGCACAAGATGCAAATAACGCGTGCAATTTTGTTAATATGTTATAAATTTTAAATTAGAAATTATAATTAATTTTTTAAGGTTTATATATTAATATACAATTAATTATAAATTAATTAAATATCAAATTAAATAAAAAAAAATAAAGGATTTAACTTTTTGCAAAGATTTAAAGCTGTCATTTTTGCTATTTTGCATGATTTAGGCTAAATTATTCTTAAATCTTGCTCAATTCTATTGATATAAGTTTCTATACGATTTAAAGTTGTCATTTTTCCTGTTTGGCAGGATATTTATGCTTAAAGTTTACTAAAATTAACCTATTGTTTGTTACTTAATTGTATTATATATATATATATATATAGTTATTTTATATGGTGCGCTATATTTAAAATTATGCGTTGCCCTTTCACTCTCTCTATGAACAAAACACCCTTTAGGTCTTGGTACCATTTTTTTTAATTCATGTGAACGTAAATTGAACATCCAAAAGCTCTTAGATTATCATTGCATGCCATTCTCCCTATCTAGATTTCTTTGGGAGTTTTGACTTCAAGAGCTATAAATGGACTTTCATTCACTAAGTAACAAGCAGCATTAACTATTTCATCCTAAAAGTGGTAATCCAATTTTGCAAATGAAAACATGCATTTGACCTTTGCTGGAAAAATTTTATTTCAATCTCTGAGCAATACCATTCTATTGTGGAGTCAATCTAATTGTCTTAGGTCAAGTTGTCCCACTTAGTAAAGTTTAGTAGAATTACTATTCAGATAATCTAAATCATTATCTATGCCCAATCTCTTGATTTTCTTTCCACTTTGATTCTCGATTAAAGCATTTTATTGCTTGAATGTTTTAAAAGCTTCATCTTTAAATATTTCAAAACATTAATCCCAACTTTTCTTGAAAAATTATTTATGGAGACAAAATATGTACCTCCACCACATGCTGAAACATGAGTATGTTCCCAAATGTCAAAATTGTATGTAATCAACAGTCCCTTTGGTAACCTACTCCTAACTTTATTTGAGTTTTTGCCCGAAAAGCACAGTGTTTATAGAAATAAATCTAATTTACATTATCTTATATTAAGTTAAGTGTTGCAGAGATGAAGATGCTCAGGTGGATGAGTGGCTTTACTCTTAGAGATGGGATACAAAATGAGCATATATGTGAAAAGGTTGGAGTAGCTCCAGTGGAAGATAATATTAGAGAGAGTCATCTTAGATGGTTTGGTCATATAAAACGGCGGCCTTCCGATGAGCCGGTTAGGAAAGTAGATGTATTAGATTTGGCTTATGTTAAGAAAGGTAGAGGTAGACCTAAAAAGATTTGGTTAAAAATATTAGAAAAGACCTTTCTTTATTAGATTTAAACGAGAATTTGACTCTTAACAGGATACAATGGAGAAAAAAAGATTCATGTAGCCGACCCCACATAGTGGGATAAAGGCTTGTTGTTGTTGTACATTATCTTTGTCAATGACCCCTTGTTTGTGCAGAGCATCCAAACCTCTCATATTAATATGACCTAATCAAATATGCCAAAACTTTGTATTATTTGTTTGAGTTACATGTGAAGCATCTAATGAATGAGTCATAATTTTTCCTAACAGTGAACACAAACCATAATGTTTCTTACCCTTCAAAATTGCAATCAACCCTCTAACCACTTTTAGCACTCCGCTTTTAGTCTTGGAGGTGCAACCTGACATATCAAGCACATACTTGACTTCAGTAGGAGTTCTAATCAGTCAATCTAGGGGTGTCAATATTTGACCCAACCCGAAAACTCGACCTGAACCCGACCCAAAAATTTCGGGTTCGGGTCAACCCGAACAGGGTCGGGTTCGGGTTAGGGTTTTCGACCCGTTTGTAAAACCGGGTTCGAGTTGACCCGGAAACCTGAAATCAACCCGATTTGACCCGTTTTTTATTGATTTAGGAGGGTTTTAAAAATTTGTTATGAAATAAGTAAATATTATTTGCAAAAAATAATAAACCAATTTGCCCAAACTGAATTAAACTTGGTTTATATTAAATTGATTGAAGTAAATCTTACCTTAATTCGATTTAAGTTTAAATATATCAAATTAATTAAAAATTTAGCAAAACATACCCGAAACGGGTCGGGTTCGGGTTGACCCAGACCAGAAGCGGGTCGGGTTCGGGTCGGAAAAACCGACCCGTTTGCAAAAGCGGGTTGGGTTCGGGTCGGGTCAAACAGTGTCGGGTCGGTTTCGGGTTGGACCCGAACCCGACCCGCGACCCGATTTTGACAGCCCTAAGTCAATCCTCAATTTTGATTCTAATTGTTCCAATCTTAGTGACTTTATAGGTGGTATAATTTCCAATGACATTCTTCCTCACCACTGAATTCCCTATATGAATTAAACCAATCTATTGGGAGTCATGTGAAATGAACATTCTAAATCACTTATCTAAGCATCACTATTAGAATCAATCACAACTGTCAAAACCATTCAGTCCACATATCTATTTGACGCTATGAAAGCATCACCAAATTCTTGTGTTTTTCTCTTGTTCTTTTTCTGCACTTATGGAAAATATTTCTTATAGTGCCATTCCTTATGGAAATATTTTGAACTTAGTCTTATATTTGATCTTCGATTTGAACCATTTTTTTTATGGTTTACCTCTAGCATTCAAACCTAGTGCTTCATCCAATTCTTTATCAATCTTGGTTTTTTTTTTCTTGGATTTCAAAGTTGTTTGAACCTCTTCTAATGATAGTCTCCTGATCAAATTCCATTTTCTCAGGAAAATGTGCATATGATTTAGGCAATAAATTTAAAATGAAAATAACTTGGTGCATTGTCCACCTTGACTATAAGGTTCTTTAAATCTATGACTGTCTTATCTAAATCATTTATATTATTATGTAGGCTCTTCCCTTCAGATATCTTAAACTTAAACTGTTTATCCTGGTTGTAAATTCTATTCTATAAGTTTTTAGTCATACTTTTTTTCTAATTTCAACTAGATTCCTACAATAGCCATCTACTTATCAACCTCATGGAATACCTTGTCTCCCAAATGCAACAAAAGTGTACTATATGCTAACTTAATGCTTTTTAATTTCACATTTGCATCTAATGAACTTGGCAAACTCCTCTTTCCTTCCACAACGTTAACTACCTTTATTTGGACTATAATTGCTTTCGTACATTTCCTTCAAATCAGAATCCGATCTTTTCATCAAACCACTCAATCTTTACTTTAGAAACACCCAATCTTGCAAATCTTTAAACCTTGCTTTGATACCAATTTGTTATTTTAAAAAATTGATTTATGAGTTTCCTAAATAAATATTATGGCTAGACTTTTGAAATTGGATTTAGGGGCCATTTGGTTTGTTGAAAAATGGACTTAGAGTAAAATGAATGCAATGTAAAAGAAATTTAATATATTTGAATTGTTTTAGAGTTGCTTGGATGTGTTAAAATAAATGTTGGTAATTGTTTTTTTTTATTTGGCTTGAAGAAAAATGAAAGCAGTGTAATACCCAATAATGATGGTGGCCATCAGCCTGTGGTGGTGGTGATGGGCGGTCATAATGATAGATAATTTATAATGTATTTGTAACTTGACAAAATGTAATGATTTTCAGGTACACTAAAACTGAACTAGAGTGTGAATTCTAAATACTTCTACACTTTACTCTACATTTCTTTTGTTTCATACCAAACACCAGCATTTTCAAAGCCCCTGCATTTAGAATACTTTACACTCATTTTACTTCAAATGAATTAGTCTCTTACATGTAAGTATTAAGACCTATTATTTCAATTTCTTTGCTACAAATACTAAATCCAACTTAAGGAAACAATCAAATTATCAACAATCTTTCCTGCAAGTTCAAACAAAGATCAAGCACAACATATTACACCACAAAATTGAATTATACAATAACAACAACAACAACAACAACAACAAATCAAGCCTTTATCCCACTACATGGGGTCGGCTACATGAATCCTTTTTCTTCATTGTGTCCTGTTATGAGTCAAATTTTCATTTAAATCTAATAAAAAAATGTCATTTCTAATATGTTTTAACCTAGTCTTTTTTGGTTGCCTTTATCTTTCTTAACATAAACCAAATCTAATACATCTACTCTCCTAACCGAGTCATCGGAAGGCCGCCGTTTTATGTGACCAAATCATCTAAGGCGACTCTCTCTAATCTTATCTTCCACTGGAGCTACTCTAACCTTTTCACGGATATGCTCATTTCATATTCTGTCTCTAAGAGTAAAGCCACTCATCCACTTGAGCATCCTCATCTCTGCAACACTTAACTTAATATCATGCTTCTCTTTTAATTACCAACATTTTACACCATAAAGCATAGTAGGTCTCAGCACCATCTTATAGAATTTTCCCTTAAGTTTGAGGGGGACCTTTCTATCACACAACAAGCTCGATGCATTCGTCCACTTCAACCATCCAACTTGAATTCTATTATCCACATCTATTTCACCATCACTCTGAACAATAGATGTAAGATATCTAAAATATGTATTTTTATTAATGACTTGATCGTCCAAAGTCACAGTTCCCCCACTAGATCCAATACTACTAAAGTTACACTCCATATATTCGATTTTAGATCTACTCAAACGAAAACCTTTAGACTCTAAGGTTGACCTCCATAATTCAAGTTTACCTTCAACTCATTCTCTAGTTTTATCAATAAGAAGAATATCATCAGCAAAAAGCATACACCAGGGTACAACTTCTTACAAATGTATAGTGAGAACATCCATGACTAAAGTAAAAAGCTATGGGTTTAAGGCTGATCCTTGATGTAATTCAACAGATATAGGAAAATTCTTAGTCAAATAACCTTCTATTTGAACACAAGTAACAGCTCTTGCATACATATCCTTAATAACTTGAATATAAGTATTATCAACCCCTTTCTTTTCTATAACTCTCCATAGCACTTCTCTTAGAACTTTATCATATATTTTCTCTAAATCAATAAATATCATATACAGATCCTTCTTATTCTCCCTATACTTCTCCATCAAACCTCTCAATAAATATATAGCTTCCATAGTAGACCTACCCGACATGAATCCAAATTGATTTTGAGAAACATTAGTTTCACGTCGTAACCTATGTTCCATAACTCTCTCCCATAGTTTTAAGGTATGACACATTAACTTAATTCCTCTATAATTCGCACAATCTTGTGCATCATCTTTATTCTTAAAAATAAGAATCAACACTCATTCTCCACTCATCAGTCATCATTTTAGTTTTCAAAATAATATTAAAAAATTTAGTAAGCCAAGAAATTCCTTCATCTCCTAAGCATTTCCACATCTCTATTGGAATATCATGAGGTCCAACAGCTTTTCTACACTTCATTTTCTTTAAAACCTCTCAAACTTCGATTTTATTAATGCGCCGATAAAAGCAAAAATCTTTATTTTCATTTAGGATTCTCCGATCACTAAAGTCAATCGTATTTTCACAATCTTCATTGAAAAATTTAGCAAATATCTCATCCACATTTGTTGATATCCTCTTCTAATAAAAACATTTTTTGACCTTTATCTTTAATGCACTTCACTTGAACTAAATTCTTACTACTCCTTTCTCTTTGTTGGCCAACTTATACATATATCTTTCACCCTCCTTAGTATCTAATCTATTATAGAAATCATTAAAAGCTAAAATCTTTAGACTCTAAGGTATATAATATCAAAATTGTATAGACAATTGAGATTATTTGTAGCTTAATCTTAAAAGAAATCTGCATATATATTGATCATACTAATTAATAAAGGATTTGCATCATATTTCTAATGGGCATTACACATAATTATATTCGGTTAAGAAGATAAACTTAAATGATTTGATTTATAATGAATTCTTTCAATGCTCTCTCTCTTTCTATATATATAAACCTACCAATAAATTAAATAAAAGAGATCAACAAGTAAAGAAATACAAAAAAGAATAGTAAACGAACATGAGAACACAAGATATACATGGTTTGACAAGGGTTGCATACATCCTGAGGAGAGAGTCTGAGACTTATATTTTATGAAAGAATCGAAAACAACATATTACAAGTTTGCAGATCTTACTTGCCTTTTAGATCAAAGATTTATATCTATTTTCCATAAATGTTTATTATCAAAATAATTTTGATTTAACCTAAAACTGTATAGAGAAATACAATAAAGGATTTCACCCGAGTAACATATTATTAGTGCTAGTTAGTGCTCTCCTCCACGTAGTTTAACCCTCCAATACTGCCATTTAGATATTCCCAATTCAAATTGCTAAAGTAGGAGATATCTTGGCATCCACCTCTCAGATGTGATGAACAAGGACAAGTCCCCTGTCGGACTCTACCTTCGAAGCCTTTCTGATCTCCTCTCTCTTCCGATGGTTCTTCCTTGCTTCTTTCCTTGGTCGCTTGCTTGAGTAGGTCTCGCTCAATTTCCCCCACCCGCCTTCATTCAAAAGCCAAAATCTGAAACCTTCGCCCTTGTTCATTAGATGTTTTTATGGTATGAGGCTGTAATTCCTGCTCGATTTTGGTCCTTTAGGTGTAAATAGAGAAGAAAAAAAGAATAGGTAATTATTATGCGATGAAAAGAAGGGCTATTTAACAAGAACAAAAAAACTAGCTACACCATGGGCAATAGGATGTAAAAGAATGATAAAGAATTATATTTAAAACCAGGTTTAAGACCCTAATTGAAATACTATTAGCATTAGTATTTATTGTAGCAAAAATTTTAAAGCAAAGGAGCATAAGGTACAAGCTTGTTAGAGTCAAATCCTTTAAACTAAAATGTGGTGGTATAAATGAGCTAGACGTAATGAGCTGTGCCTTTGTTTGTCTTGATTTATTAAATTTCATGCCATAAGTGAATGAGCTTAAGCTTGTTAAGGAGCAGCAAAATCTCGTTAATTTATTAACAAGGTTAACACAATTTAACAAGAACTATTAGCCTAGTCGATGACCATGAACTGCATCGATAATTTTTCAATTTATGGATGTGGTTGCATGAATGATTTGTGAAATTCATCGAACATTGTTCTTCAGGATTCAAAGAGCCTGAAATATAAATGACTTTTTAATATAAAACACAATTAAAATTATATATCGCTACAAGTCAAACACAAACAAGGGGGCCTCTCTCTCTCTCTATATATGTATATACATATATATATATATATATACATATATATATATATATATATATATATATATATATATAGGGGTGTCAATTCGGGTCAACGGGTCGGGTTCGGGTTCGGTCGGGTTCAGGTCGAACCCGACTTGACCCGGCCGTAAATGGGTTGACCCTAACCCGACCCGGTTTTGCAAACGGGTCAGGTTTGTCAACCCGGACCCGACCCGTGCGGGTTACCGAGTTGATACGACCCGACTCATGAAAATCTCTCGAGCCGAGCGAACGCGGGAATCCCGCGGCGGGATGCGGACGCAGATGCGGGAGTCGGGATGCAGAGCAGCGGCACTCCGGCGAGATGCCTGGAATGGGAGTCGCGGACGCGGGACATGGCGCTGCGGGCCTGCGGCTGGACGCAGGACGCGGCAGGTCCGACACTCAGGCGAGATGCCTGGAACGCGGAGTCACGGACGCGTGATGCCGGGACCTGACGCCGTGATGCGGACTGGCGACGGCGGACGGGACCTTACGCTGTGACGACTGACGCGGACGCGACCTGATGGTTGCGCGAAGTCGCGGACTGCGGAGCTACCGCTGTGGACGCGACAACGAAATGATCGGACCGCGCGGGATGGCAGGTCAAATCGGGTCGACCCCGCGGGTTGTCGGGTCAACCCGAACCCGACCCGTTTTTCAAACGGGTCGGAAATCCGAACCCGAACCCGAACCCGACCCGTTTCGTAAACGGGTTGACCAAACCCGTATTTTTCCGGGTCGGGAGGGGGGGGGGGGGTGGGCAGGAAGGAAAGACTTTTGTGATATGTGATGGGTGGATGCTGTTTGTATTGAAGCAAGTTGCGAACTTGTTTTAACTTGGATGCTTAAACCTTATTCTTCATGCCATTCATTAATTTTTCTTCTCGAATATATAAATTTCATTGACTTGCCTCATCAGAATCACTTATGGCAATTTTCTGCTTTTCTTATGTGGCACAGCTGAATCAGACAGAGAAGCATATTGCAAAATCACTGTTGCAGAATAATGACCTGTTGATCTATGCCTTCTCAACTTGTAGAATGTTATCATTTAATGTTTTTTTCCTTTTATGCATGATTTGTTCTGAAAGCTTATCCTTTTATTTTTTAGTTTTTCTTCAAGATGGCTCCTTAAGATTAGGATTATAGGAAATATCTTGCACATTCTTGTTATTTAGGCAATTTATGCTTGTCTTGTGAATGCTGGATTCTGCCAAGTTTTCATCTATTTTTTTTTCCCTCTTCAGGTCATTGCGGAATTTAGATTATTATTGTGTTTATTTTTGGACTTTTATTCCTTGTTAAGTAATTTTCTACTTGAAAGCAGTGCAATTATGAGAGCCGCTTTGATTTTATTTGGTATAGAGTTGTACTTATGGGTGTTACGGCTAGTATAATATTGTATATTAAGCATGTTTCTTTGAGAGACAAAGCTATTATATTTTAGTTAAATTGAGAAAGCCACCTCCACCAATAGGGTTTTCCAGAAAATTGAACTTTTCAGGAGATTGAAAAACAGAAGCATTAGAATGTCGGTAATAGCAAGGTAGTTAAACCCCACCTAAGAGTATATGAGAATTCAAATGTGGTTATATGTAGTGGGTTTTTCCTCCTTTGCATATTGCGATCATTATGCATTTCTTATTTCTTTTTTGTTTACTTTAATGTAATTTATCACTGGAGTCTCATTCTTGTGGTTCTTAAATTCTCATGCCAGGTTCAAATAATTCAGCAAATAAATCATGAAGGGGAAGTGAACCGAGCTCGATATATGCCTCAAAATCCATTTATAATTGCTACAAAAACTGTCAGTGCGGATGTTTATGTATTTGATTACAGCAAACATCCTTCAAAACCTCCTCTAGATGGTGCATGTAGTCCTGATTTGAGATTGAAGGGCCATACGACTGAAGGTTATGGTTTATCTTGGAGCGTCTTTAAACAAGGACACCTATTGAGTGGTTCTGACGATGCTCAAATATGCTTGTGGGATATCAATGGATCCCCCAAGAATAAGTCACTTGATGCTCTTCAGATATTTAAGGTCAGATCATTTTATAGGAATGCAATATAGATTGTTTTTTGTCTGTTCTACTTGTTCTCCTTTGTTCTGTTGGCTTATGATATGTTAAGAAGTTTTATATAGGAAGTGTTATATTAAGAGAATACATGGTTAGGAAGATATATTTTTATATTTTCATAATTGTGTATATTCATCAAGACTTTGTTAGAAAGTATTATACATAATCATTTTTTTATTAGATTTAAATAAGAATTTGACTCTTAATAAGACACAATAGAAAAAAAGATTCATATAGCCGACCGTAGTGGGATAAAAGCTTAATGATGTTGTTGTTATTGTTGATAATTATGTATATTCTCTCCTTTATTAGTTTTATTTTTTTATTTGTATTATATGCCTACGTATAGGCTTATATATTTTAATTTAATAATATATCAAGAGATTTCCCTCTAACATGATGTTGAAGAGATTTTGAACTTGTCCTAGCCATTAGCTCTCCAACCCTCAATTGGTCACCCAAGCTCTTTGTGCAGCACTCTCCAATCTTCTTTAGGCTTGAACCCTCTGTCACACATTCTCATGATCTTTGCTGCCATTGTTATTGCTGTCCACCACTCTTTTGCACATGCTCGACCTCCCTATGCTCCAATCTCTCCCTTGCACAGCTCCATGTGTTGGTCCCTTCCTCAAGTGCTTCCTTTTGTACTCCCACACAATTGCACCTATCCTTATTATTTTTTCTCTTCCCTTCTCATCCCCGCTCACTTGCTCAACTTATGTGCTTGACCTTGTGTCTCTCTGCACTTTCTTCCCAAATGCTTTCTTGTCCATCGTTCTCACTTCCCTTGCCTTGTAACTTATACATTTGCTCTCTATTATTATGTCCGCAACATTGGAGTCTCTTGCACCCTGCTCTTCCATTTGCTCGTCTAGAGCATGACCACTTTAGGCCTTCCCATTATATCAATGCTCTAAATAACCCTTTAGATTTACACCCCCTCAACACACACACACACCCCACCACCACTAAATACCATGGCTTTTCAATCATTTCTCAATGAGGTGAAATACTCCTCCATCAAATGAAATCCTATAAATTATCTCCCATGGGTGAGGGTTTTTTGCTTTTTTATAAGATCTTATGATTGAATTTAGTGACACATCGACATCCTAAATACAAATAGAGATTTTTCTTGTTGTCGTCGTATTAGTAAAATCAAAGTTAGAGAGACTTTAAAGAAAATGAAGTGTGAAAAAGCAGTTGGACCTGATGCTGTTCCAATAGAGGCGTGGAAATGATTAGGAGATGAAGTTATTTCTTGGCTTACTAAACTTTTTAATATTATTTTGAAGACTAAAAAAATGCCAGGTGAGTGGAGAATGGGTGTGTTAGTTTCTTTTTTTACATAATAAAGGTGATGCACAAGAGTTTGCAAATTATAGAGGAATTAAGTTAATGTGTTATACATTAAAATTATGGGAGAGAGTAATTGAGCATATGTTACGACGTGATCCTAATGTTTCTAAAATCAATTTGGATTCATGCTGGGTAGGTTACCATGGAAGCTATATATTTATTGAGAGGTTTGATGGAGAAGTATAAAGATTATAAGGAGGATCTACATATGATATTTATTGATTTAGAGAAAGTATATGATAAAGTTCCAATAGAAGTGCTTTTGGAGTGTTCTGGACAAAAAAGGAGTTAATAATGCTTATATTCAAGTCAATGGAGCAACTGTTACTTGTGTTTAAACACAAGGTGGTTTGATAATATATTTTCCTATTTTCGTTGGATTACATCAAGGATCAGCTTTTAGCTCATGTCTTTTTTCTTTAGTCATGCATGCTCCTACTAGAATTGATGAAAAAGAGGAGGCACTTATATTAGATACCATGTGTTGCACATTGTATATATCTAAATTTTGAGAAACTTGGGAGTTGCCACAACATAAGAATATACTAATATATAATCATCCTTGAGTTGTGGCACTGATGAGGAAGTTCTCAAAGAAGAAGACCATTAGTTTTGCTATAGCATGAATTGCCACAGCTAGTCTAACATTACGGAGTATGTTGGAGGCAAGACAACATTTAGAGGCTATGTTTGCTTCTGCCTAGTGGTTGAATTGTGTTGGGGCAGGAAAAGCTTAGGGAAAGGTGGTTAGGAAAGTTATTCTAAATCATGGATTCTGATTGGGTGCATTATATGCTGTAACAATAACTAGACCACTGAAGCAAGTATTAATGATAGTTGATGCTGAGAAAGAAGTTTGCAATGGGCTTCATATATAATACAATGGAGGAAGCAAATAGCAGATTACCCATAATTTAAGAGGAGAAGAGGAAAGCTATAGAGAAATATGAGATGTTATTGATAAAAAGTGGGAGCTATAGCCTCGTCACCATTTACATGTTGTAGACTACTATTTGAATCAACAATTTTATTATGTAGGGAATAACTCAATAAATCTTGAGATTAAATTGGTTCTATATCATTGCATGGTGGGCTTATTGATGATGTATCTGAAAGAGTAAATACTGATACATAGTTAGTACCTTTCAAAAATAAGGACCATTTTTTTGGGCTTCTAGAAAGCAAAAGACAGTGGCAAAGCGATCTCTAAGTAAATTTTTTTTTTTATATTTTGCTGGACAAAAACTAATATTTCTAAATAAGTTTTTGCACTTATAATTATTTTCTTATCCCTCATTTGAGTGGTGGATTCAATTTGGCGACGACACTCCAAAACTTTAGCGTTTTGTTGTTAAGGTTTTGGGGTTGATATTCTCTTTATCTAAGTGTGAACGCACTTGGAATACTTATAATCAAGTTCATACCAGTAGGAGTATTGTCTATCAACCTTAAGGATGAATTCTTTGGCGTGCATCTTGGACAACAAAAGACTCGGGAGAAAATTCTTAAAGAAGAAAGGGTTGAAAGATGACAATGATCCTTTGCTTTGTGAAGACATGCTATCAGATGATGAATAGTTTGTCGACTATGAAGTTGGTGTTACCCCATCAGATTTGCAAGAGGAAGATTTGAATATTTATTTCTTTAATGACGATAGAAATAAAGCATTAGTATCCTCCACAAGCTAACTATAAGAAGAACTAAAAAAACATGCATAAAAATGAATTTAATTTTGTAGAAGTTTCTTTATATTTGAATTATTACTCTCATCTTTTTGTTGAGTACTAATATTCAGGAAAGAGGAAGATGAGTGAGATTGGTAAAGAAGAAGCAGATTGAAAGATCTTGGACTCCACAAGTGATGATGATGGTGAGGAATATATTTGTTCTGACGACAACTAGAATAAGACCTTCTTAGTGATGATAGCGTAGATGACTTTTGAGTTGTTGACATACTATTGTTGTTGTCTTTAGAAATTAAATGCTGATGAGTATGGAATTAGGAATGAAGGAACTTTGAGTTGAATTTGATGTTGCATGTTACTTTTACTCAATTCTTATCTTATGATGCTTTGCCAAGTTGTTTTTTGCACATCAATTCTATTTCACATAATTTATCACTTGTCATTTTATATCTTTGCAAATTTTAGTTTCATATTTATGTCAATTTATTACTTCATAGTATAGTAGAATGCTAATATGTCATCTTTTAATATATTATTTGGTTATGATGCTAAAAAAATCTTCTAACTTTTATTTTCACTTTACACAATTTTTCAAATGTGCCTCAAAACTTCTTGTGGTTTACGCCTCACCTCATGAACGGAAAATGCCTCAATACCCAATTGCACAATTTAAGCCTTACTACGTTTTAGCAAATAATATAATCCTAAGTTTTTGGATTCTAATTTTCGTGTTTTTCCTTCGTTACTTGAAGTATTCATGAACTTATTAAATCCATTTTCATGTGATATACCGTTCATCCCTTTCAGCACGAGGATTCATGAAATTTGTACTGCTTTAATGTTTGGTACAACCAATCCTATCCTAGAGTATTTGTATGGATAATATTGTCAATAAATGAAATTAAACATGCTATATGGATGCTATTTTGTTGATTATTATAAGAATTATTTAGCATCAAGAACTCAAATTCAGTTATATGCAAACTAACTGGAAGTTTGCAAAATAACATCAATAGTATTGCTAAAAGTTCGTTTTTTGGGTAAAAACAGGTCCATGATGGCGTTGTGGAAGATGTTGCATGGCATTTGAGACACGAGTACTTGTTCGGTTCTGTTGGGGATGATCAACATTTGCTTATATGGGATTTGCGCTCCCCAACTGCTAATAAGCCAACTCATTCTGTGATTGCTCATCAAGGAGAGGTGAGTCTACTAATCAGTTAGTATGAACCTTGATTACACCGATGTTCATAGCTGAATATATTTTTTAGTCCTTAAATCAATTATTGTTATTGCTCTAATGACCGTATTTCAGTGTGAAAATTGACAGTGAAATTATAGGTTGGTTGATCTTACACAATGAACTTACTCCCTTCGCTATTTTTGAAACATGTGGAAAATTGAGTACTTTTTAAGTCTTTGCTATGATGATTTGAACCATTGAAATGCTTAGAGGGTTGAATGCACAGGATACAGTAAAGGCATCTAAAGTTTTAGTTTATTTTATAAAGATCATCACTTCTTTGACAACCCTCAAACATGTCAACCAATTTTGGACAAAATCTATGCCATTTGAACAATATTAATTATGCAAGCCAATTTCGCTTTTGACTTTTTACTGTTGTTCATTTTTTTATTTCTTTGCTCACTAGTCTATATAAATTTATTTTCCACGCAATTAGTCTTATACGGTACTACCTGCAAATGTAAGATGAAGATTTTGTCATTGATCAAGTTTGAAGAAATAGATGGATCATAATCATAACTAAAGTGCCACCACTATTTTTTTTTGAAATCAAATCCATTAAAATTATTCCAGATGTATTTTTATGCACTCTTAAAAATTTTCATTTCATTTGAGTACTCTATGAAATAAATTAAACATTTGTCATTATCTAGATCATCTCTTAGGGTGTTGGTTTTATGAGCTTGATAAATGATCAAATTGTCTTTAAAATTTCAGAAAATTTAGCATCATGCTAATTTTTACGGTATTTGTTTGCTAGTGTATATATATAAACTACCATCTATTTCTATGAAAAATATTTATTCTCCATACGATTAGTTATTATTGATGCTATCACCTTCAAACTTTAACTTAAGTGTATTGATCTTAATCTACAATCTAATTATAAGATCACTTTCTTATGAAGATTTGATCATTTATAAATTTGATGAAAAATTAACGACTGGATACTGCTCTATGATTTTTTGAAATCAAAACCCTTGGAGTTGTTCCAGTGGTTGTAGATGACAAAATTTCATATGATTTGAGTACTGCTCTCTAAATTTACTATATTTATCTCACTATATTGATCATTTATTGGGGTCTTACATTTATATGGTTTATGAATGATTAAATCATCTTGAAAACTAGTATAATTTTGCATGCTTCTATTTTTTATTTTGCAAATCACTATGAATAGTTACAATTTTCCAATTGATGTAGAATGATTAAAAAAAAGTTGAAATAAAATTTTACAGAAAAATGACTTTCACCTTAGAAGATAATAATCTATCTGCTTGTGTGCACTCACACACACTTGTCAGTTGGACTACTTGCCCTCATATGGCGAGTTCTCATCATTATGTGTAAAATAGTTGGTATGATGCAAATGCTAAATTTTAATACTAATTAGTTACATAGATTGTATAGCCTTAATTACAAAACAATATTATATGAATTATAGCACATATCTAATTGATAAATTCCCCCATTCGCTCTCAAATTGATGATGGTTGTTCAAGAAGCATCAAATTGCCTGCAAGGAATTGATGATGTTATTGTGTCATGGTCATCATAATTATATCGGTAATTTGAAGGTTTGTAGCAATACGAGGAAGATAATAATATGACCATTAAAAGCTTTCCGAATCGAGTGACGATGTGCTTCAATATACTATTTGTGCTCATGATAAAAATGATAACAATAATTTGAATGCCACTTATATTGTTTGTATGGAGTGGAGTGATATTATTTTGAGAGAAATAATGCTCAAATAAAAGTCCAAAAACCAGATAATATTAGAGTAGGCACCGGACATTACATGGTATTAGACTAAACAAATAATTTAGGCATATGTGGTTGCTACTTCTTTGCCCATAAAATCAAAGAATCACTAAGAATCATGTACCAACTTATGATAGACCATTGAGTATCAAGAAACTTGACCCAATCAACATCACTATAATTCACATGATGAAGAGAATAACTAATTTAAAAAAAGATTTCAAGAGTAAGTGGCCAACTAAAGTATCAAATGACTTGATGAATGATAAATAAATGTAAATGATGGGAAGTTTGCATAAATTGACTTACCAGCTAAACAGCAAATGAAATATCAGGTCTAGTAAATGACATAGTTTAACTTACCAACGATTGAAATTCAGTAGGATTGGAAGAAGATCATCCTCCACAATATGATACTTTATTTTTAGTTTTTATGGAGTATCCACATGAAAAGTATTTTGAAATCCTACCAATTCAAGATAACACCAGAGGAATTAGTGTGAACTTTCAAATTTAATAAAAGCACTACGATGCTTCATATGAAATGGTCTTGACGATTTTGGAAATAGATGTTTAGTGCTAAATTTGTCCTGGTGATATTTTTTCCACTAACACAAATTAACAGAAGAGCTGTACATTAGATGTCTTGCAAAGAAATAAAAATGAGTCATATTAGCTTTTTTTTTGTTGGAGAAACAAGTTAAGGTTGATTGGAATTTATCAAATTATACCCGAGTGGCAAGTAGACTTTTTCAATCCATATACAGAACACTTTAGTTTACATTACATCCAAAGAAGAAAAGGAAATGCTAGGTGGAAGAAAAGTAAATGTCCTCTTTTAAGTCACCATAAAGAAAGAAAATTCTAACGTCCATTTGATGGAGTTCCTATTTTTGTAAATTAGCAATGGAGAACCAATCGTATTGTAGTTATTGTAGCCATCGGAGCAAAAGTTTCTTTATAAAGTTTATACTTAACTTCACATTTTTAGTTTGTTATCAAGGCCAATCAAATATGTCTTATATGATTCGGAGCATCATCGGAGTGAAGCTTGATCTAGCAAACCCATTTGTAGTCATTTGGCTTTAACATGAATAATATCCCATTCATGATTTTTTCTGAAGGGTTAAGCTCTTCAAGTATAGCCTCCTACCAACTATCATGTATAACAATATCTTAATAATACAAATGAATGCATAGTACAGAATCCGTAACAATATAGAGGACAAGTCATTATGAAATATTGTCTTACAGTGACTGAGTTCTAGCTGGTGAGCTTAGATGGTAGATCAATTTGCACATGTTCAAATGGCGAGTTGGATTTGGAATTGGTATAGTGGATATTCTGTTTCATGCATTTATCCAAGTCTAAATCATTTTTTGCAAGGATTTAGTTTATGAAAATTAGAAAGAACACATATTTCTGATCGAGGTTGAACATTTGTGGGAAAAATAATTATGTTAAAAAGATATACAAGAAATGCACAATCTAATAGATAATGGATCATAGCAATCATAACATTTGTGAGAAATGCTATAACCCATAAATGCATATTTAATTGATTGAGCATTGAGTTTAAGAAGTTCATGGGATGATAGATAAATAAAATAAACACAATCAAAAGTATGCATATCAGGGTAGTTGAAATGCATATGAAAGAGACGATAGTAAGGAGATTTAAACATGAAGACACGAGAAGTCAATCTATTAATTAATTAACTCAGAATCTAGAGGGAAAAGAAGATTAAAACAACAAAATTAAAACAAAATCTAATAAATGGAAATTCTTATATTCAAAACACCATTTAGTTGAGATATACTGGGACATGACTGTTGGGAAATAATTCCCATTTTTTAAGAAAATCATGAAATTCAAGTGACATATTCACCCTCGTAAGTGGATCTTAGCACTTAGACGTTGAAGGAGCATTGAATTTCAACATTGGATACACTTGTTTGAAAGACATGAAGTTTTAGATTTATAGTGAAGAAAATAAACTCATATATTTGTTGTGATCGTCAATGAATGTCATAAATTTCTTATAATTTGACTGCGATATAGTAGGAGTAATCCCATATATTATTATAAATCAGCTCAAATTAGATTTTAGTGTGACAATCATGTGATGGAAAATGAGGACTTGCTTTTCATGATTTTTTGGTTGAGTAATCAAAATAAAATGAGAAGAGAATTGATTTTTATTATCCAACCAAATAAAGTTTAGTAAATGAGATAAATTAATAGATTTAAGATGACCTAAATATTTGTGCATAGTTCATATTTTTTTACTTATAGTAGTACAAGACAAAAGGACAACTTTAAGAATAGTAGGACGCTAGGGAAATAATCATCATCTGATCCGTCACAATGCAACCCTTGTATGAAATTTGAGCATAATGGTTATTATCTGTTAAAATTTTTATTGAAATTAGATTAGCAGAAAGCCTAGGAGATTCAAGCTTATCTTTCATGGAAGAATGTGTCTCCAATAGCATTAATCGGTAATTTGCTATCATTCGTAATTTGAATAGAAGATAAGCCATGATGTGGTCGAATATTGCAAAGAAGATACAAGGAACCAATTATATAATTGGATGCATTAGAATCCACAAGTCAAGATGAAGGTGTTGAAACTCTAACCTTGTAGCTTTAAAGCTAACAGGGCTTTAATAATCATCTATTGAACCATTTCATCGTCTTAGAAGTAAGAGTTAATTTATCCTTAACTATTAAACTAACTCCTTTGATTAGCAGCAACCATTTGTTTTGCATTTGATTCTTTGGGGATAAGTACAACATTCTTTAATGATGTGCCTAGTTTCTTACAGTAATTTCCTATGCATCTTATGATAGTTTTGAAATATCTTTGCATAGTTGGTTGTAATATATCCATAGTTTATGTAGTTAAAGCATTTTACTTGTTGCATATCTCTCTCTTTGCCTTTTTTATTAGCTGCATAAGTTACTGCATTATTGTCCGTTTTTTGTTACCAAAAGGTGGCTTGTGTCATTAAGGCATTGCTCCTCGCAAAGTGATTCTTTAAAGCACACATCTAAAGAAGGGTCACAACTCATCAAATTGGAATGAGAAGCTTTAACTTGAGGCTGAAGTTTCATGAAGAATTGATTTGTTTTATTTTGTTTATGAATGTCCTAAACAAGAGAGAGAGAGAGAGAGAGAGAGAGTCAATAGTTACTTTAGCATGGATCATGTTAATAAATTCAGTTCATAAATTTGGAAATCTAGAGAAATAATCTTGGATGGAGAGATCGCCTTGGGTGTAACTAGCAGTCTCATATTCTTATTAGAAACACTTGGTTGCATTGTCTTGATTATAAACATTTGTAAATATGTCAGCATATCTTTATCTATCTTATATGCCTTTGATTAAGAACAATATCCTAATTAATATAGATCCTAAGAAACATACCATAACTCATGTATCTTTGATTTGCTACTGAGCCAATATTGGAAACTCAATAGGGGCAAGATTAGGGCTGTAAACAAGTCGAGTTGAGTCGAGCTTGAGTCATGCCAAACTCGAGCTCAACTCGTCAGCCAAACCGCGAGCTCGAACTCGATTCGAGCTCAAGAGGCGTGCTCGAGCTCGGCTCGTGACAGTAAAGGCGGGCTTGCAAGCCATCTTGAGAGGTTGCTGGAAAAGCAAAAAATGAAAAACAGGTGGAGATCACTGCTGAAAAAGAAGAGTTGCATTGCTAGCAGCTTTTCCTTTTTCGGTGAAGAAGTAGGCTTTGCTGTGAGTAATTAAAGTGATGCGTTTCTTTTTTTCTTGGGAAGGTGGCTGAAATTTTAATATTAATATTTTAAGAAAAAGCTACAGTGGTGCAGCCTACTGCATCCTAATACAAATGATGTCTTCTTGGAAGTTCCAACTTTGCTTATTATATTATTTTTTTAAACAGTAAAAGATTATTATTATTTTTAATTTCTAATAATTATTATGAGCCAGCTCGTGAGCTCACGTGTTGAACCCTGTCAAGCTCGAACTCGAGCTCGAGGCTCGATATGCTCGGCTCGCAGATCATTATCGAGTCGAGTTCGAGCTAGCTCGGCTCATTTACACCCCTAGGCATGATTACTAGCATCAATGTGTCCCCACAGTTCTTTTACCATAAGAGGGTGGAAATTGAAAAATTCCAATTATAATAATTATTTTGTAAGGCGAACACTTAAAGATATATAAATTGTTATTTGATATGGTTGATAGATGCCTTTTAAAAATTTCATTGAGCGAGAGAGAATCCCTAGAGATGATTGTTGAGAAATAATCTTAAAAAATAATGGTGCTATAGGACAAGTCCCTAAGGGTGCGCGTTTGGGGCGACATTTTTCTTGCTTCGCATTATGTAAAGTAACCGAAGGATTGTTTGGGGCGCCAAATTCATGCTCCTTTGTAAAAATTTTTGCATCCCATGGTTACTTTTGCCGCCCTAAGAATGCCTCCTGCAGTCCGCTGCTTGTCGCTGCTTTCCGCGGTTTCGAAAGGGCATAAATGACGGAAATGCCCCACTTGCAATGTTCGCCACAGAGCAACATCAACCTCCATAAGCTCATCCATCTCGGATAACCTTCTCCGATGCTCGCGGCAGTCTCCCGACCTTTGCCTCTCCGGCCCGCCTCTGCATCGGGAAGTTCAACTTCCACAAGTTCCCCGCCACTCAGGACATCTACGCCTCCGACCTGCTTCCAGTCTTTCGACCCGACAGTTCCATCAATCCGCCAATTCCCAGCCCCAAGCTCTTCCGCTCAATTGAATGAGCCCCGAACCCCTCGCCGATCAATCCCGATCCTGGGGCTAGGCGGTGTGTAGGGCGTGCGAATGGAAGGTATGGGTGGCATGCTTCTCTATTTGGTTGAGAGAGGAGGCAAGGGGCGGCTGGTGGCGTTCATGTCTTCCATCTGGTCGATGGACAGCAGGGGCTGGGGTCCATTTTTTTTCTAAAAAAAAAATCTGTAGTTCCAATCCTTCTTCCTTAATCCTATTGTGCGTGAGAGCTGCAGAAAAGCGATCTTCTATTATCATCTTCCTTCGACACTACCTGCAATTGGAGCTCGAGAGACATAGAGAGTAGAAGCGACCTACGAAAGGGCCTTGTGCATGCGATTAAGGCCAAGATTGAACACAGACAGGCATTGAAGAACTTATTCCTTATCAAAATTATTACAAAAAGAAGCAAAGATTTGTAGGTGGAAGGCAATACGATACCTGAAGCAATAAAAAAAAATTGACAATTAAATAATTTCTTTTCATCTCAATATATAAGGGTATAAATGTAATTTACTCCAATACAGTTGCAGCACAACAACTTGACAGTTACACTTCCCAAACAAAATATATTGCTTTAGGTACAACAATTTCAGAAAGCAGCTTTATATATAACAATTTTACAACATGCTTTACTGACAGCTGCAATCGTCCCAAACGCACCCTAAATCAGGCCAGATTTACAAGAGATCAACCCTACAGGACGAGAGCTCAATTTTAAGAGGTGGATGGCATGCTAATGGTGACAAGCGAAATGAGGTATGGGTGGGTGGATCATTGGAGGTGTCAAGCGCTGGAGGTGTTGGGATTGCTTGTTGGAGGAAGAATTATTAGACAATCTTTCATATAGATAACACGTGTGGCTTAGAAGAGATTGATCCTTACAGGTGGAGATGACGAGAACAAGATTGGGTGTTATAGGTGAAGATTGCGCTATTGAGTAAGATGAGGTCGATGAGATTGACAGAGTTCTAGTGTTGTTGAGTTCTAGTGTTGCCTGAGGGAGACAAGGTTGTGAGATCAGTCGTTGAAGGCAACAAGGTCACATTGTTGGAGGACGAGCATTACTGTAGACGAGATGACTAATAACATATTAATCGGGCTCCTTGGTCTCATTCAGAGGGTTCTTATCATTTGTATTTAGAATAGTTGGCATGATATGAAGTTAAGTTTCAGTAACTACAGCGGGCATATTTGACCTAATAAGGAACCTACGTTTGCTTTCTTAAATACAAATATTTACAGTGATAATACTTAATCATACAGATTTATGGCTTTAATTGCACACAATAATATAGGGATTATGGCATAAATCCAGCTGATAACATCGACCAAGCAGTTCTTTGTCTTCCATAACTAAACCTGCATCAAATATATGATAGGACTTGATGATCAAAGCAACACACAAAAATATAAATAAATAGCAACTTGCTCCAAATAGATCCAGAAGTAACACAAAGAGAGATGTTTTTACTAATTTCCAAGCAAAGCAAGACAAGATACAAGTTGATTCACTGTCCGAGAGGTGAATCATCTCTCCCACAATTCCTAGTAGCTACTAGGAACCCAAACAACTCACAAAAACTACTGCAAAAATTCAAAATAATCTCCCTCCTTAAACAACTCAAATCTCCTAATAAATGCCCCTTACATCTTTCTCAAAGAGTTCCCCCCTTTCCCAAAGACTTTCCTCCTAAAGCCTCTTCTCCTATAGTTGATAAAGGAGGTCCCGGGGCCCCACTTGGGCAGTTGGAATGCCCCCCCCCCCCCCCCCCAAACAAAAAAAAGTCATCTTGTCCTCAAGATGGTAAAAGAGAAATTGCTTCTGAATAGTACTGTAGGGCTCCCATGTCGCCACATATTCTAGTAAATCCTTCCACTTGATCAACACCTCTTTGATCCCCTTGTTTCCTTGGCGCACCTCTTTCACCTCCAAATCCTTTGACAGTGTGGCCAGTAGTGCGGGTGAGGGTGTGTGGTTTCCAATGGCTCATCTCAGTTGCGATACATGAAATACAGGATGGATGGATGAGGTCGGTGGCAATCGTAGGCGATATGCTACTGAGCCAATGTGCTCCACTACCTCGTTGGGCCCAAAGTAGCTGCGGAGCTTCTTATTCCTTCGTCGGGCCAAAGTCCTCTGTCTGTAAGGTTGGATCTTCAAATAAATCATGTTCCCAACCTTAAACTGCACATCTCTCCTATGCCCATCCGCTTGCTTTTTCATGATTTGTTGTGCTCTCTATAGATGTTCCTTTAATTCTGCCAAATTTTAGTCTCTTTCTCCTAAGTACTGCTCCACTGATGACACTGGTGTGTTGCCATGCCCGTAATGTAGCAGATGAGGTGGATCCCTCCCATATAGGATTTTAAATGGTGTCTGAACTACTGTATGATATGAAGTGTTATACTAATATTCTGCCCAGGCTAACCATTTAGCCCACATCTTTGGTGTATGATACAAAGCAACGAAGATAAGTCTCCACACCGCGATTCACCACTTCCGTCTGACCATCTGTCTGGGGGTGGTAAGTTGTACTCCTCTTCAGGATAGTCCCCAGCATCTTGAATAACTCCCTCCAGAAGTGACTCAAAAAGACCTTATCTCGATCGGACACAATGGACTCGGGTATGCTATGCAAACGAATCACCTCTCTAATGAATTCGGCTACCATCGACAACATGGTGTAAGGGTGGCATAAGGGAATGAAATGAGCATATTTGCTCAATCTGTCCACCACCATTAGAATCACAGTAAACCCGTCTGATCTAGGTAGTCCCTCAATGAAGTCCATAGTCACCTCTTCTCACACCTTTGGTAATGCTAAAGGCTGTAGAAGACCACCTGGAGCCATAGTTAGGTATTTGTGTCTCGGACATACATCACAACTAGCCACCAACTCCTCTACATCCTTCCGCATGCCCACCCAGTATAGCTCTGCTGTCAGTCTATGATATGTCTTTTGAACTTTTGAATGTCCCCCAATAGATGTGCTATGAAACTCCTACAACAATTGAGGGATGTGTGGCGATTTCCTCGAAAGCACAAACCATTCCTGATATAGTAGTTTCTGACCCATCAAAAAATAACCAGGATGGCTATTCTTGTCCTGCAGCAAGTCTCCTCTGATCTTACTCAGCTCTTCATCCTGCTTGTTCTCATGCTTCAAGGCCTCCCAATCCACTACCATGGGAATAGATAGAGCTATAACCTGAGGGTCTTCACCACGCCTTGAGAGAGCATCTGCTTTATTTTTTTAGCCCGGGCTTGCACTGGATCTCGAAGTCATAACCCAACAACTTGGAAAGCCACCGCTGATGCTCCTTTGTCACCATCCTCTGCTCTAACAGGAACTTCAAACTTCTCTGGTTGGTCCTGACTATGAAGTGTCATCCTAATAGATAAGGTCGCCACTTCTGTATTGCCAACACTATCACCATCAGCTCCCTTTCATACACTGATTCCAGCCTGACCTTAGCGGTCAAAACCTGGTGGAAATAAGCTATGGGTCTCTGACTCTATATAAGAATTGCTCCTAACCCATAATCTGATGCATCAGTCTCCACTACAAACGACTGGCTGAAATATGGTAGTGCTAACATAGGGACACTCGTCATGGCTTTCTTCAGCTGCTCAAATGCCTGGGTGGCTACCACCCCCATTTGAAACTATCTTTCTTCAGTTGCTCTATCAACGGTCATGCTATAGAATTGTATCCCCCCATAAACTTCCTGTAGTACCTTGTGAGTATCAATAACCGTCTCAACTCCTTCAGGATTTTGGGTAACAGCCACTCCAACATAGTCTCTATCTTGGAAAGATCTGCAGCTACTCCTAATTTGGACACCACATGTCCCAAATACTCCACCCTCTGATGTTCAAAGGAACACTTTTTCAAATTGGCATACAGTTGATGCTCCTTCAATGTCACTAACACTACTCTCAAGTGTTCCACATGCTCTACCTCAAACCGACTATACACTAAAACATCATCGAAGAAAACCAATAAAAACTTGTGGAGGTAGGGCTGAAATAATTTGTTCATAAACGACTGGAAGGTAGCTGGGGCGTTGGTAAGCCCAAAAGGCATCACTAAGAACTCGTAGCGGCCTTCATGAGTCCTAAAAGCAATCTTTTGGATTTTAACGGGCCGCTTCTAATCTGATGATATCCCGATTTCAGATCAATCTTGGAGAACATCATCAGTCCATATAACTCATCCAACAACTCATCAATGACTGATATAGGAAACTTATCCAACGCTGTTTCCTTATTCAGAGCTTGATAATCTACACAAAATATCCAACTGCCATCATTCTTCTTCACCAATAACATAGGGCTGGAGAAGGGACTAACACTGGGACGAATGATCTGGGCCTCCAACATCTCCTTGATCAGTCTCTCAATTTCATCCTTCTGAACCTGTGCGTACTGATAGGGTCGAACATTGATAGGGGGTACCCCCTCATTCAGGAGGATGGCGCTCGTGCTCCCTTGGGGGAGGTAGGCCTTGAGGCAACTTGAACACCTTACTGAATTGTTGTAGGAGTTGCTGGACTATCTCTGGAACCTCCTCCTCTTTTCTCATACTTTCTCCTCCCTCGAGGCTCTGGAGCTCCACCAAGAATCCCACCCCTGCTCCCTAGATTACCCTCACCATGGGCTTGAGAGAAACCCTAGTTTTGGATAGACTAGGATCCCCCCTGATTCTCACCTTCCTCCATTTCACCATGAATTACATAGTCAATGCTTTCCGGTCCACCATGGTTTCCCCCAATATATGTAACCGCTTCATGCCCAAAATTACATTTGTGCTCCCTAACTGCAAAGGAAAAAAATCCACCTTCACCTAAATCTCTTGCAGTGTCACCATCAACCCTAGGCAGATGCCTCTACACTTCTCCAGCTTCCCCGTTCCCATCATCACCTCAAAATAGCCCGTGTTGACTAGCTTCAGCCCTAATCGGTCCACTACCTTGTTAGAGATGAAGTTGTGGGTTGCCCCACTGTCCACCAGAACTATCACTGATTCTCCTCATATAAATCCCCTCACCTTTATTGTGTGATTTGAGGTAAACCCCACCACTGAGTTTAGGGAGACCTCCGCCACATCTAGGTGTAAATGCTCCTCCTCCGCAACGACCTCCTCCTCATCACAGACTGTAAGTACCTGCAGTGAACGATTCTTGTAGGGGTGGCCCGACACAAATTTTTCATCACAACGGAAACACAATCCCCTAGCCCGCTTCTCTTGAACTTCTGCCTCAGTCATCCTCTTGAAATTTTCCCGTGGGCGTGCTCCCAATCCCCTATCCTTGAGTACTTCTCTTTGAATGGGCACATGTTGTACCTTTGGTGCTAAAAACGTAGTCGTCGTTCGGTATGAAGCTCCCAAATTATTGCCCTTGCTGCTTCTCTCAAGTGAGTTTTTATCCTCCACCAACTGGGCTAGCTCTATAGCCTCCCCCAACCCTCGTGGCCTCAATAATTGGACAGTAGCCATGATCTTTGGCTCATGAAATTCCCCTCCAACACTGTCTCAGAAAGCCTCTATAATCGGCTAGAAAGGTACTCAAACCTCTCCCGATAATCCATCACTGTCCCTTCCTGAACCAGAGCAAAGAACTGCTCGTAGAAGTCTCCTTCCCGTCTGGTTCAGAAACATTCTAATAAACTATCTTTGAACTCTTTCCACAATCGAATTGGTTCTCTCATGTCTCTACACTGATACCAAGACAAGGCCTTTCCCTCCAAGCATAAAGACATCACCGTGAGTCTCTCTTCTTCCGTCAGCCCATTCATTGCAAAGTACCTCTTTACCCTATAGATCCACCCATGAACATCTTCCCCCTAAAAAACGTGCATCTTCAGTTTTCTCACTCTCGGATCCCCTCCGCTCCAACTTCCTCTTCCACCTCTGGGTCCTCCCATATAGCGATTGTTGTGATCTCTCCATTGTTCTCTCCCAGCCCTCCTTCTTTCATAGACATTTTCTTCCTCAAAATAAGCTCTCCTTGTTTCTTCCTCCCAATTTCTCTTCATGCTATATCCTTCACCCATTTCCCTCTTGGTTATTGGTTTAAGAGGTGGCATATTTTCCATATCACTCAAGATTTCTACCTCTCGATCATCCCTCATTGTGCCGATATTGGGGTTTCCCCCACTTCCTTGGCCACCCGCTGGTGCCCTCACCTCTGATGTTGCTGGTTGGGTGTGAAGCTCTAATATTTTCTTCATCATGCCCTCTAGGTTAGAAAACTTTCCTTCCATGGAAGAAATCCTTTCTTGAACTTCAGATTTGAATTGACCAGCTTCTCCTCTAGTTTCTCTTCTAAAGCATCCACTTTTTTTGACGCCATAGGTCCCAAATCTTGCTGTGATACCAATTTGATAGGACTTGATGATCAAAATAGCTCACAATAATATAAATAAACAGCAACTTACTCCAAATAGATCCAGAAATAACATAAAGAGAGCTGTTTTTACTAATTTCAAGCAAAGGAAGACAAGATACAAGCTGATTCATTGTCTGAGAGATGAATCGTCTTTCCCACAATTCCTAGCAGCTACTATGAACCCCAATAACTCACAAAAACTACTGCAAAAATTCAAAAATATAACATAAAAATCCTAACTCTCCATAATCTCCCCCCTTAAACAGCTAAAATCTTCTAATAAATACCCCTTACATCTTTCCCAGAGAGCTCCCCCTCTTTCCCAAAGAGTTTCCTCCCAAAGCCTCTTCTCCTATAGGTGATAAAGAAGGTTTTGGGCCCCACCTGGGCAGCTGGACTGCTGCTGCCAGCTACTAACATTTACCTAAAGAAACGATTCTCAACCTCAATTTGAATCTCATATAACGCAATCTGTACATTCGACCCTGGCTAGTTAGAACTAAACAATTTGCTGTCTTTATATTTTTTACACTGAAAATTGCCCTTTAGCTATCTCTTCTCTATGAACTCGTCAAAGAAAGCTCCAAGTGATGTTTGACTAAGCTAGCAAGCACCTAGTGGGTATTGTTGTTGAACAATACTCTACTGGCGCTCCTAGATGCTGCAGTGAACTGGAACTTAAGGAAGTTTTGATGTTGTATTTTCTTGAGGCTTCAAAAAAAAAAAAAAGAGACTTTATGATAACTCAAATATATGAATGCCATTTTTAGAAAGAAAGATCATGGATTGTGGGTAATTTGATACCATCTGTTACTTATTTGTTAGGAGATAGGTGCTCTTTCTTTCAAGATCAAATTATGCCTTTTTTGATTTCCAAATCTTTCATATCATCCTATATATCACTTTAGTATATGCTGTTAAGTATCTAATTCTTGTTTTTTAATTTTAATGCTTACTATTTCAAACTTTTATTGTGAGGCATCAGCCTAGTGTTTAGTATTGCTTTTGTTCATCTCTATTGAGATTAAAATGATTTTGCCCAGTATTTTTTTTATCACTATAAAAAATTTCATATATTGTTGCTATTTTTAGTTTTTCTCTTAGGGATAAAATATGAAACAAGTATGTACATGAGAAGGTTGGAGTAGCTCTAGTGGCAGATAAGATTAGATAGTCATCTTAGATAGTTTGGTCACATAAAACATCAGCCTTTTGATGACTTTTTTAGGAGAGTAGATATATTAGATCCGGCCTATATTAAGAAAGGTAGAGGTAGGCCTAAAAAGATTTGGTTAGAAAGTATTAAAAATGATATTTTCTATTACATTTAAATGAGAGTTTGACCTTTAATAGGGCACAATGAAGAAAAAAGATTTATGTAAGCGACCCCACATAATGAGATAAAGACTTGTTGTCATCGTCTTTTAAATATGCTATATTTTTGGATGAAGATGTTCTGCTCATGATTTGCGATCCTTTTTGTGCAGGTTAATTGCCTGGCATTCAATCCATTCAATGAATGGGTTGTAGCGACAGGTTCAACTGATAAAACTGTTAAGCTTTTTGACCTTCGCAAAATTAGCACTCCCCTACATACTTTTGACTGTCACAAGTAAGCATCATTTACTCCAGATTTAACAAGGGGTCATCCTGCATGTGCTTAATAACTTTTCCAAACTTCTTTACCTGATAGAGAGGAGGTTTTCCAAGTTGGCTGGAGTCCCAAGAATGAGACGATACTTGCATCTTGTTGCCTGGGTAGGAGGCTTATGGTGTGGGATCTAAGCAGGTAAATGTTTCAAAGCTGCGTGCTGAGTTTTTTTTTTTTTTTTGTTGACAATTTGGTGAGTCAATTCCTTATCAAGCATTTTTTTAGTACCTGATTAAATTATTTCAAAATGATTTTGAGATTTTGCTTGGTTCCTTTTGTGTGGATGTTTGTTTTATTATTTTTTAATGGCCTTGTGCTTTTAAATGAATATACTGAGCCTTGTCCATTGATGCAGTTAACAAAGCATTGAATTCTTTAGTACATCAGTACACATCTTTCCCTGTAAGGTCTTTAACATTTTACTTAATTCAAACCTCTAAAGAAATTTGGTATCTATGTGACGTAAGATCGGCTTGCCCATTTAATATTAACATCCTTTAAAAATTTTACGATGTCTTTTTTTGTTGCTACATTGACACATTATTTCATTTATTTGTTGACCTCAACTCTGATAACCGAATAAAAAAAAAAGGGGAAATCTCGCATACATGCCTCTTGCCCGTCGGATCCAGATGCCTCTTGCCCGTCGGATCCAGGAATCCCGCCGAGATCCCGCTGATTCGGCGCCGTTGCGATCGCGTCTCGCGTACGAGGTCTGCCTCGATCACTTCCCTTGCGGTCTTTAAAATGAGAGCGACGCTCTCATTCATTGGCAAGCTCTCCACACACGACATCCCTCCCTATTCGCAAAAGCTCCGCCTCTCCACGATCCCTCTCTCGTCGGCTCTTCCCACTCGCAACCTTCCCTGCTTCCGACCTCAGAGCAGCTCCTGTCGAGCTCCCGCGAAGCCCCGTCAACACACGACCGACCTCCTCAGGTCGTGATCCCCACCCGGTTCGCAAGATCCCGTCGTTGCTTCCGATCTCCCACACTTTCTCTTCCTCAACAAGCCGCACCTCTCCATCAAAAACTCAGGCCGACCTCTCTCCGCCCCTACTCTATTCGCAAGCCGTCGGTCTACAGAGAAAGAGAGAGAGAGAGAGAGAGAGAGAGAGAGAGAGAGGATTTCTCTTACCTAGCATCTCCAGTCGGTCGATCCCGCCTCTTTGACGACTTTCCCCTTCTTGTCCAATCGGAAGTAGCAACAGGAGCCCGCTCGCGTGAAGGTAACCATCTCCCTTTCGGGAGCATCTTCGGCCAAATCCTGTTACCAAACAGCCCTCTATTACTCTTTTTTTATATATATTTTTATTATTAATCATATTTATGTATTTATAATTAATTAGTTTTAATTATAAACTAGTGTTGATTAATTAAATTTAATTGCAGTTAACTATAATTATAAGTAATATTTAACTAATCATAATTAACTAAGGTTAATTATATTTAGTTAGTGTTAATTATAATTATTGATTAATTAATTGTAAATTAATTGTAAATTAATTATAATTAAATTTTTTAGTTGTAATTAATTATTATTAATTATAATCTAATCATAATTAATTTATTTTAATTATAATTAATTATCTTTAGTTATAATTCATTATAACTAATTATTAATTAATTTTAATTAATTAAATATAATTATAATTGATTCTAATTAATTATAATTAAATTAAAAAAAAAGAGAGAAGAAATGCAAATGCAAAGAAATGCTCTCTCTCTCGCCTCGATCCACGTGCCAACCTCGACGCTCGCAAAGGTATAATTTTCTAACTCAGATTCTCGCTCTCGAAGTTCGCGGCGGACCGGAAAACCGCCTATACACGCTTTCATAAGCGTGGTGGGATGGGACCCCAGTGCGGCGCCTACAGCGAGGCGGGTAATCACCTCAAAATCCTACCCTCGGCGCTCGTGTCGAGCCGGCAAACCACCTATACACGCTTTCATAAGCGTGGTGGGAAGGGAACCCGGTGCGACACCTACGACGAGGCAGGTAGGCCCTATGCACGCTTTCTTAAGCGTGGTGGGGACGATCTTAAGTACCCGTACCTGCGGGGAAACAAAATGCTTTTCTTTTTCAGGTACGTCAAAGACCCATACACGCTTTCTTAAGCGTGGTGGGGGATTGAAGACTTTACACGGCCGCGGTGTCCTCGAAAGAGGGCATCTACCATACACGCTTTCTTAAGCGTGGTGGGAAAGGCCCAGTTTTCCGTTATTTCCCCTAAACAGGGGAGATGTCGGAATGCTGCCGAAATTTCGGGTGAATTTAAGACCGTACTTGGACCCGAGGAACAAAACTTGTGAACTTGATACGATCAGACTCAAATGAACTAAATAAAGAACTTGAAATTCCACATTTAATGACAAAGATCTGAACTCAACAAACTTGAGCTGCACAAAGGGGTTCATGGACTTAAACTCAGATTGGACTTTGAATTTGACTGATGAATGACAGGAGAAGACCAATGTTGAGTCAGATTACAAGGGACTAAAACTCAAACTTAAACAAATGCAAGGATTCAAACCTCATGCAAACAATGACACTGAAATTAAGTGAAGCTTGAACTTGACTACAAAGGACTCTGATTGAATCGAGTTTGAGCTCATGAACTCGAACTTGAAATATGCACTTGTGGCCATTGAACTCAAACCATACAACATCAAGTGAGATTTGAATCAATCTCAGGACCATAAGGAACTTCATTTGAATGATTCTGAATTCAAACTCAAGTCAAGCAAACTCAGATTGAACTCATATTTGGACAAGATTTGGGACTTGAATTCGAACTAGTGGACTCTTGGACAGCAGGGAACCGGTTTGAACATTCATAGAAGATTTAAACAAATGAAAGCGAACTTAAGCCAAGACTTGAAACTTGCAAGAGAACAATGAGAACTCAAAAGGAACTCAGACTTGAATCAATGTTGGACGGTGGGGGATTCATTCCAATTAAATTTGAAATGAATGTTGAACTCAAATCCGAGCAAAAATGACATAAGACTTGAACACAAATGAACCCGAATTCAAGTGGGACTTGATTCGAATATTAAGCATGACTTAAACATTTGAGTTGAACCACAAAGGACTTGTGTCAAAATTCAATCAAAAGCAACTTGATTTCGACATTGAATTTGAACAAAAGCAAAGATTTGCAATCACTGTCTACTTAAAAATAGTGATGACATGTAAGCAACATAATCAGACTTCTTGATGTGATGCCTTTAATGGATAGTAAATAAAGGAGACATGCAACAAGAGCTCCAATTGGAGTGCGACCTTCCCACAAACCATACAAATCAACATGCAATCATATGTAGAAGCGTGTAGCAGATGCTAAAATACCTCTACGATCTATAATAGTTCTGTGACAAGTGCGTATAAACAACGTACAACGAATATTGGGGATATTCGTACATCCAACAACAACTTAGTCGCAAGCACACACATCTATCTTTCAGAAGCGGAAGGACTCAACGTACAATAGATGTGACAATGTTCTACAATCAAGGCATCGACGAAAATATTCAAGTCCGCAAGCAATGTGATAGATATAGTGATTCGCTAGTTATTATACACTATGAACACAGTAAGTCTATAAGCAAAGCAAGAGAAGCGAGGAAGATATAACTCCTTTTCAACCGATGATAACTAATTTGCAAATGAATACACAGTACTCTATCCATGAACAATCATGCCTGATGTAGTCCATTGGAAAATAGCAACCACTGAATTGCTATGAATACGAAAGGTCACTAGCAAAACATAGAGAAGATTGTGACAAATGAAAGCATTTGCAAACTATGTAGCAAGGGGAAGTGAGTATGGTAGGATCCTACAGTCCACACTTATCAAAATATAGGTGAATGCACCAGTCTTCTACGATACGAGGCCAATGTGCATCAAGCATAATAGTGTTCTACGACTGGCTTCAAAGCATAAGTAGATACATCCCAAAAGCAGCAAAGTCAGAATTGATGATATTCTTCGTAAAAAATCATGCAAAGACAGCATGCCCACAGTATATTCGAAGAACCTACCAATTATCATAGCAAAGACACTATAGTACCTCCACAACCAACAATTATCCAACATCAGTCAAATACTCTGATCCCTAGTAACCAAGAGCAGAAGATCTGCAGTACATATAATCTCTCTACGAGTACAGATGTATGTAAAACATGTCACTCATGGGTAGATGCAGAAAGACTTCAGTAAACGCAGTATCCTGAAGTCAATTCCAATCTATGAATGAAAACATCTACCTGCCTACCAGCAATAGTTGTGGAGATCGTACAACTCTACGCCACCGGATCTGCAACATCCACGCAAGCAGACAGAAGGCGTACAAATTCCCAAATGTAATCCCAGCGCCACGCCACCGGATCTGCAACACTCATACAAGCAGACAGAAGGCGTCTACAAGCTACAATGCTACGCCACCGGATCCGCAACCTTCATGCAAGCGGACAGAAGACGTGTACAAATATTCCAAGAATACCCCTACACGTGTGCACTTTAATTTGTATACACATAGGTACACTAAAAGGGGAAAATATAATCATAACCCGCATGGGCCCCGGCGAGCGTGTTATTGGTACACACGTGACGTCTAGGGATGCTGCGCGGGTCAATAAGTGAATTCCAGTTCGAGTCCGATCCTCCCATACGGGTAGATAGGGATTCTTCCACTCTTCCTTTTGGCTGTTCGATTCTTCCTCTTTGTTGATTTGGCTGCTTGGGATTCTTACCCTCTCCCTTTTGGTTTTTCGGTTCTTCCCCTTTGTTGATTTGGCAAGCTTCTTCTAGTTTCCAATAAAAGATTATCGTAGTAGTTTATATTACCCAGTTACATTTATTTGTATCATTATCCACCCCTTCACACTGACTTTGCCCACAAGGTCGAGCAACAACAACAACAACAACAACATCAAGACTTTGTCCTACTACGTGGGGTCGGTTACATGAATCCTTTTTCTCCATTGTGTCATGTTAAAAGTCAATTTATCGTTTAAATCTAATAAAAAAAGATCATTTCTAGTATTTTCTAACCAAGTCTTTTTAGGTCTACCTCTACCTTTCTTAACATAAGTCAAATCTAATACCTCTACTTTCCTAACCGGGTCATCAGAAGGCCGCCGTTTTATTTGACCAAACCATCTAAGGCGACTCTCTCTAATCTTATCTTCCATTGGAGCTACTCCAACCTTTTCACTTATATGCTCATTTCGTATCCTATCTCTAAGGGTAAAACCACTCATCTACCTGAGCATCCTCATCTCTGCAACACTTAACTTAGTATTATGCTTCTCTTTTAATGGCCAACATTCGACACCATAAAGTACTGCAGGTCTCACCACCATCTTATAGAATTTTCTCTTAAGTTTGAGGGGGACTTTTCTATCACACAACAAGCCCGATGCATTCCTCCACTTCAACCATCCAACTTGAATTCTGCTGATAATATCCCCATCTATTTCACCATCACTATGAACAGTAGATGTAAGATATCTAAAATACGCATTCTTATTAATGACTTAATCGCCCAAAGTCACAAACCCCTCACTAGGTCTATTACTACTAAAATTAAACTCCATATATTGAATTTTAGATCTACTCAAGCGAAAACCTTTAGACTCTAAGATTGACCTCTGTAATTCAAGTTTACTTTCAACTCCCTCTCTAGTCTTATCAACAAAAAGAATATCATAAGCAAAAAGCATACACCAAGGTACATCCTCTTGCAAATGTTTAGTGAGAACATCCATGACTAAAGCAAAAAGATATGGGCTTAAGGCTGATCCTTGATGTAATCCAACCAAAATAGGAAAATACTTGGTCAAACCACCTTGTGTTTGAACACAAGTAATAGCTCTTGCATACATATCTTTAATGATTTGAATATAAGCGTTATTAACTCCTTTCTTTTCAAGAACTCTTAGCACTTCTCTTGAAACTTTATCATATGCTATCTCTAAATCAAAAATATCATAAGTAGACCTTCCTTATTCTTTCCATATTTCTCCATCAAACCTCTCAATAAATGTGTGGCTTTCAGAGTATACACCCGGTATGAATCCAAATTAATTTTGAGAAACATTAGTATCACGCCGCAACCTACGCTCCATAACTCGCTCCCATAGTTTTAAAGTATGACATATTAACTTAATTCCTTTATAATTCGTACAATCTTGTGCATTACTTTTATTCTTAAAAATAGAAATTAACATACTCATTCACCACTCATCTGACATCTTTTTAGTCTTCAAAACAGTATTAAAAAGTTTAGTAAGCCAAGAAATTCCTTCATCTCCTAAGCATTTGACACCTCTATTGGAATATCATCAAGTCCAACAGCTTTTCCACACTTCATTTTCTTTAAAGCCTCTCGAACTTCGGTTTTACTAATACGCCGATAAAAATAGAAATCTTTATTTTAATTTAGGGTGCTAAGGTCACTAAAGTCAATCGTATTTTCACATTCTTCATTAAAAAGTTAAGTAAAATATCTCATCCACCTTTGTTGAATATCATATTCTTAAAAAAGTACTTTTTGATCTTCATCCTTAATACACTTCAGTTGAACTAAATCCTTACTATCTCTTTGTTTGGCTAACTTATACATATTTCTTTCTCCCTCCTTAGTATCTAATCTATTATATAAATAATTAAAAGCTAAGATCTTTGTATCGCATATTGCTTTCTTAGATTTCTTACATGCCTCTTTATATCTTTCTCAATTATCAGAATTTGTACATCTAAACCAATTTTTATAACAAATCTTCTTATTTTTTATCTTTTCTTGCACATTTGGATTCCACCATCAACTATTTTTATTATAGGAGATATTTCCTTTGATATTCCAAGCACATCTTTTGTAATATTCTTAATATCACTAGTCACTTTTTCCCGCATAACATTAGCATTCTCATGTATAGACAAAATCTTAAGATCTAAAATCTTACTCTCAAAAATATTTTTGTTAATATTTTTTAAATGCCTTCATCTAATCCTAGAATATTATTTTACTTTATTTTTTATTTTCTGCCTCTTTATCTTAAATGCCAAAACTAATAATCAATGTTGGGTACATAAATTTTCACTCGGAATAACTTTACAACCTTTGTAATCTAAACGATCTAATTTTCTTATAAGAAAATAATCAATTTGAGTTTTACTATGTTCATTTTTATAAGTGATGAGGTGCTCATATCTTTTCTTAAATAAGGTATTAGCAATTAAAAAATTATAAATTAAAGAAAAATCTAATATGGTCTTACCACATTCATTTGTCATTCCAAACTCATGGCCACCATAAATGCTTTTACAATCATCTATCTCTCTACCAACATGTCCATTTAAATCTCTTCCAATAAAAATTCTTTTTTCAAAAGATATCTTTTATATTAATTCTTCTAAGTCATTCCAAAATTTTAATTTTGAACACATATCCAAACCTACTTGAGGAGCATAAATACTTATAATATTAACAATCTTAACATCAACAACAATCTTTAAAGCTAAAATTCTATATCCAATTTCATTAATTTTTATAACATTATCCTTCAAACTCTTATCTATAATCACACCTACACCATTTCTATTACGATTCCCACCTGAATAACATAGTTTAAATCCGAAACTATCAATCTCCTTAGCTTTCTCTCCAACTTATTTAGTTTTTTGAATGCACAGAATATTTATCTTCCTATGAATCAAAAAAGGACTGAACTCTCTTAATAAGAAGAGATCACCTATTTCTATATCTTGAGCTTAATCTTTGTTTTGAAACCTCATTCTTGTCGTGGGAGCCTGATCCGTCCAACTTCCTTGCATTTCTTATTGCCTTTAATAGGCGAGGACATAGCATGGGGCAGAGGAGACTTGGCAAGCGACAGAACAAAAAAACATGCATTTTTTATCTTATTTGAAATGCATGTAGGTTAGTCACTGATAAAAAGCTTCTTTTTCACACATGTTATATGCCAAATCCTAGCAAATTCTCTGCGAGATTGTTGGTCTGCCCTCTCTCTCTCTCTCTCTCTCTCTCTCTCTCTCTCAGGAGTGTAAACTACTTTCATCTTAGATTTCTTTGAGCCTTTTTAATCCTTTGTGAAATTGTAATCTGAATAAACCTATTATATTAATAAGATAATACTTGCATTGACATTCTCTTATCCATAGGATTGACGAAGAACAAACACCTGAGGATGCAGAAGATGGCCCTCCAGAGTTGCTTTTTATCCATGGCGGGCACACTAGCAAGATCTCTGATTTTTCATGGAACCCATGTGAGGATTGGGTCATTGCTAGCGTTGCTGAAGATAACATCCTTCAGATATGGCAGATGGCAGAGAATATCTACCATGATGAAGATGATTTACCCTGCGACGAGCCTTCAAAAGCCTCCTAACATAAATGGATGATCTTCTTGGGATAATTAAAGGGGCTACCTTCACAATATTCTACGAATGCCTGCTATTTATTAAAGCTGAATTATATGCTTGAATATGTATGAAGGGTGGGTGGCTACTGGCTGGTATGCATCTTAGTTGCTTGTTTAAGTTGTTTAAAATTATTTAAGTTTAATAGTTCGATCAGGGTTTAATCGAAGTTGAACTTAATATAATAAAATAAATTTATAATTAAAAGATAAATAAAATTTATATACAAATATAATAAAATAAATTTATAATTAAAAGATAATTAAAATTTATATACAATAATAAAATTTATAATTTTAAATTTAAAAATATTTATTTATTAAATTTAATTCATAATTAATATAAATTTAAGTCAATTAAAAAAAGAAAATTTGATTCAGAATAAACTTTTGAGAATTTTTCTTAAAGAAAACATACAATAGGCATATTTTGCCAAGGCATATAAAGTCGAATTTTAACAAAATTTATCATTAATATATAAATATTTTTGGTAATATAATATGATATTTTAAGTTTGTTGTGTGGTTTAATTGTAGTTATTGTTAGTATTTCTCTAATGTACTATAGACCTTCAGAATATTTTCTAAAAATTTTATGTTTGGCAAGCTATTTTATAAAATTACTCATGCTACTCTAGTTTTAAATATTTAATTATAGTTAAAAAAATATGATCTATATGTTAGCGATCAAAGTAGAATAGTTAAGAGAACTAGATATTGTATTTAATATTATTCATACATTAACATATAAGCACATTTTTAAAGCTGCATATTGGAACCTTTCAAAGTATAATAGTTAAAACATGATATGTACTTTTTTCATTATGCAATCCTCATTTCTTATAACATTATGCTTTGACCCAAGCTTATAAATATATGAGTTAGAGGGTGAGCTAGGTGAGAGGATTGTTTAAATTTAATGAAATATTGGAGCTTCTTCATTGACTCTCTAATTTTCTCTTGCTATTTAGATATTATTGTTAGCTAGGTGCTAGTGTTATTCATGAACAACTTTGAATTCAATATCCTCAAGGTGCGGTTAGTGTAGAAGATGCATAGGGAAACAAAACCAAGCAATTGATCTACTAGAAACAAGAAAAGTGAAATTAAAAGAATATTTACAACATTTTGCTACTTTGGATCAATTATTGAATATCTAAGAAAGATTGATAAAGGTGACTCAAGGAGTATTAAAGTATGATATTAGAACTACCCCACATGTTGAAATGATAAAATGATCCTCATATTCAATTATTTATCAATAACTTTCAAGTATATGTACTCACTTCAACTCCAACGGCGGCGGATTCACACATTTCTATAGCAATGAAGAATCTACCCCATGGGGTCCCCATCTCCTTAAGGGATTGAGAAGTATAAACCATATTTCATAAATGCTAAATGCTTTTTCTTAGGAAATTATTGAGGTTCAACATCTAACAAAATTCATGATTCCACATTTGGATTTATATAGGGACGGTTAGATACAGTTGACCACGTGGCATACTTTAAGTTGGTTACTTTGCTAATGAATATTAATTATGTAATAAAATGTTGATTTCTCTTTACAATATTTAGAGAGATGCCACTAAGATGATTCAGTATACTTCCACTTAAAAGTATTACAATTTTTTTGTGATTTAAGTGGTTTCTAATTACATAGTTTATCAGTGCGAAAAATTCAGTGAAAGGCTCTCAAGCTCTCTTGAAGCTCTAAAGAAAATTGTTACTCATTTCCAACATGACATGTTGAAAGCCAAAGATTTGAAAGATGTATTTTCCTTAGCTACACTAACTCAATGTCCTAAAGAGGGAATATTCACATATTGAACTAACCACAAATAATGGCTAAATTTCCTATGGAGTGTCACTTGAATAAACAGCCTCTTATTTTTATATCTACAATACTAAAAAATATAGGCAAAAATTATTATAGATATAGTACAATAATCTTTATGAAGTGGTGAAGATGGTTTGCACATCTAGTTAATAACAACTCTAAAAAAATTATTTGAATATTGAAGGTAAATTATATTCGAATAAAAAATTGAGGGAATTATACTACTATTGTTAGGCAATCCTTTTTATATAATTATCTGAATATTAATATTATTAAAAATATACTTTAATAGCTTTCTAATGATTTTTTGTTAATCCATCATGCATCTATATTGAAAAAATTAGAGCAAACAAATAGATAGAGAGTATTATAAAATTTTTGCTAGATAGAATTATACCTCTAGATATTATATTTATTATTATAAGATAATATAAATAAATAATATTCTAGAAAATATCATTTTAGTTTTTCCTCAGGAACTTATATGTTACATGTTTCACATGCATGCCCTTAGGCCTTTATGCCTCCCTATGTATTTATACATTTATTAAAATATTCATTCAAGCTCTCATGCCTCTTTTTGGATAGCTTAACTTATTTGTTCATGTCTTATACCTCCAGGGGCGGATCCAGCTTCTATTTTCAGGGTGGGCAAAAAAAAATTTTTATGGGGGATGGGCAAAAACGCTTAGGATTGATAAAATTAGAGCAAAAAAAATTTTTTAGGGGGGGAAAAATACTCAAAATATTTCAAAATATCCCCTCTAAATTTATATATTTTTTTAAGGGTGGGCATTTGCCCACCCTTAGCATATGGGGGATCCGCCCATGTATACCTCCCTACGAGCGCACATATTAGCCAAACCTTTATGCCTCCCTATAGACATACATGCAATCCACAGTAAACTTGTCATCAAACTAGTATATTCTTATTGAAATATTTCATAACACACTAGTACAGATTCATACATATTAAAAAAAAAATAAATAGTTTATATCATGTGACATAATACACAAAAAATTGCATGTACAACTAAAAAAGTAAGATTCATATGATTTATCAGTGTACTACATTCAACATGAATGAATCATCCATTATGATTATAAGAAAAATTTATAACATTAGTATTGTTCTCTCATTGTACCATAGCAATTTTTATCAACATTTATAAGACCGCTAAAGTACCCAAAATATCACATAATATGAAATACATAGTAAAAACTCAATATGATTATACAAACATATGCAAAATAAATAGAGCAACAATAAACTAAATATTATACATTGGAAGTTACTAAAATATTGAGATATCTTAATTTTAATATATTCTATACAAATTAAATATGAGAAACTACATAAAAGGAAACATCAACAAAAACTCTAGTGTGATAATAGTAGCCTACCTGGTGTAAATCAACTTTTCCAACTAGGTTGCCTTGTATAAATAGCTTTAAGGCCTCTAAACCTAACCTTTCTCTCTATAGGCTTTCTATTTTTCTCCTTTTATCTCTCTAAGGTATCCTGGCCATAAAAGAATGAAAATGGCTTTTAAAAATTCCTCAAGTTCATTTTAAGTTAATAAAATTATAAAGTAAAAATAAATGTTGCAATATTTAAAAAGTTTGGTTTAAAATGCAAACTCTAGGCAAATCCTCTTCTCTATTGAAATTCAAAATTCCAAAAATATACAAAAAAAATCAACAAATTTTACACTATTAATAGAATATATTGATAAAGATGATTAGAAAATTAAAATAAATACTAGAAAATTCTACAAACTTGTTTATATTAATGCTTATCAATTTCTTAAAGATTTCAGGTTGAATAAACAACCTCCTATTATTTGACCTATAATGCTCACACAAATAAAAAAAAAAAAACTAACAAAATGGAAATGTAATACTCTATAATATGGTGAAGATGATTTGTAAATTAGATTTAAAACAAGTCTTAAAATTTTTATTGAATGCTATTAGTCAAATTAAATCTTATAGTAACTTAAGGTATTATATCACTATTCTAAGTAATCTTTTGTATAATTTTCAAGAGGCTAAAATAATTTGAAAAGAATCTTTATAGACATCTTAGAGCATTATATAATATCATATGACCACATGTATAATTCTATCTATTAAAATCACAATACCCTTAAATATTTATTTTCTTTGAGTATATATATATATATATATATATATATATATATATATATATATATATATATATGGGTATTGTGATTTTAATAGATAGAATTATACATGTGGTCATTATAGTCGCCCCCCCCCCCCCCTCCCAAATTAGAAAAATATCATCCTCAACATTTTTAATGCATCCAACTTTTAGTCAAATATATATAGATAAAGTTGTCATCTTAAACTGTCTCTCCTGTGGCTTCTCTTTTAAACTTAGGCTTCTATCATATTTTCACCATGTGTATATATATATATATATATATATATATATATATATATATATATATATATATATATATATATATATATATATATATATATATATCTATCTCAATTGCTTCACATTTTAAGCAAAATATGATTAGGCACTTCTCCGTAAGTTAAAGTTTGTTACTCATTTATCTCATCCCTTAGGATCCTCTTTAGAGCATCAAGAACTAATTTCCTTAATGTTGAAATATGAAAATATTATGAACATTTAGCATATGATATGGGAGAAAAAAATCTTCAAGCAAACTTCACAATTCTATTTGTTATCTTAAATGATTCAATGCACCCTAGTCTCAACTTCTTTTCTCTATCAAACCTTCTTACCTACTCTAGGTGGGTTGACCTTAATAAACATAAAGTCACCAACATGAAATTTAACTATACAATGCTTGGAATTATAGTACATTATATATTTATGCTATGCTAATCTCATATTGTCTTTAAGAAAATTAATCTTTTTAGTAGCATCATCAACTAACTTTGGTCCTAATAATCTCCTCTTTCCGACCTCTATCATTGACAGAAGTGTCCTTAACATTTGACCACTCAAAGCCTCATATTCTACCATTTTATTTCTAAGCTAAAAAACTATTAATACAAATAACTTCACTTAATTGTACATGATCTTCCCAACAACCTCTAAGATCTTGCACAAACAACCTCAATAGATCCTATAATACTGGTATGGTTCTCTTAAAAAGCTATAATAAAGTTTCATATATTCTCCAAACCTTCTTGTACACCTGTACATAGTATATAAATAAACCTACCATCATGATCAAATATAACGATCTTAGGTATATCGTGCAATTTGACTACCTCTCTCACATAAGTTGTATTATTCTCTCAACTTGATCTATCAATATCGTGAATAGAAAATATATTTACTTCATCAATTGATCAATCATAATTTATATAGCATCATGCCCCTATCTTACCTAGGAAAGCTCATCACTCGATCCATAGTGACATCGTCTCAATTTCTTTTAAGAATATGCAAAGGCTACAATATATTATGAGGCCACTGTTGTTTTATTTTTACAATTTGATAAGCTTAGAAAATGGATATAAAGCATACACAGTTATCTTTTTAAATTCGGGCCACATGAACACCAATCTCAAATCAAGATACATTTTATCACTCTCATGTTAAATTATATATCTAGAATAGTGTGCTTTTTAAAAAAAATCTCTTCATAAATTTGTAACACATAGAGCCTATAGTTAACCTTTACAAGTCAATGCTTCATGATCATCCACTTATAACCCAACCCTCTTCTTAGATTGAATTTGATCAATCAATTCCCCACTCGTCATCAGTCATCTAAGCTTTCTAAATATTCTCTTGTAAGGTAGCATGTATAATCATCTCTAAAAGCACTCTCACTACAGAAAAATTGCCAATTTCTAGCTAAATTTTTCACTAAAAATTGGGTGTTTTCCAATAGAAATGATGATTTATGATGGATTTCAGACAGAATATTTTCTATTAGTAATACGTGCATAGAAAAATATATTATGTCGGGTGTACTACTAGCAAAGGATTTGCCTAAAAAAATTTGTTGCAAAAGACAGCGAGGCTTTGTGACAGAATTTCTGGCAGAAATACTGTCAGAATTATCGTAAAAAAGTTCCAGCAAAAATTTTGCCGGAAATGTCTGACAAAAATTTAAATGGAAATGCAGCAAAAAATCCATAAAAAATTTATATCCCAAAAACTATCTGCTCTATGCCAGAACATCCACCGCTAACCTTGTATCACAAATTATCAACATATATTTTGTATCAAAGATTACCGACAGATATTCTGCCGAAAATTTACTAAAAACCTATAGTAACTTACAAAAGATAATTCCAGCCCTTCGTCATTGCAATAAAATAATTTATAATTTATAATTTACAACAGTTTATGCAAATATATTAGAACAAACTCTTATAACTCTAAAATAATATTGTAAGCTAATAATAGTAAAGAAAAACCATTGAAAACATAAATCTAACGAACATTCAAATTAAAATAATTATATTTTAATTGTCAAACAACATTATCATATTAAACACAAAGTTCATAATATTTTCTAATAAATATAAAATATCTAATGTAATCATATTCAGTGCCTTCACTCTCCTCAGACTCAGGCTTAGACTACTGATCCTTCTTATTTTGATTTTCTTTTATGTATGATCATAGTTTTGCCTGTGTCTTAGATTAATACATCAGCATCTTAGATTGTTATGTTAATAAATTAGCTTATATTTGTCTCATCTCCTCTGTCTCCTTGGTGAGAAAAACCACCTTTTGTCTTATGATCTCCTCAATTTTGCTATCACCATACGATACTGAGCTGGACGAGTTTGCCTCATATGCATATGCCTGAGAGCCTAAGCCATATAGTTTACCCCTTTGCCTCTCTCCCATTGCCTGTGACCATGTGTGGTACTCGGAGTATTATGTCAAACATGAAGATGATCTCTAAACAGTAGAAGACTGATTCTCTTGAATTCATATAAAATCATCATGCGAGAGATGAAATACATGAAAATCCATTTAAATTTACATGTTATTTATGAACACTATAGAATATTTAATACTCACATGATCTTTCTTTGATTTATGATCAACACATTGGTGATCAGCTTGGTATTGATGTGTGTATGTATGTAGCTCTAATAGTATAGGCTCTCTACTAAGTACCTCTTTTTGTAAGAAAATCTTGTTAAGATAACAAATATATATGTGTAACAAGAGGAATCATTTACTAGTCATCCATGCTCGGTGTGAGGCACAAAACCACAAGGGTGGAGGGAGCTCCCTAGACCGCCACAATCAATTGCTCTATTTTATTTATTTTGCTCCCTCTTCTTCATGAATTCAAGTATGGCCCAAGCTCTGGTTGGTTCACCCCATACAACCTCTCAAAGCCATAAGGGGTGCTCACCTAACTTTCTAATATTGGTGAACATATCTCTCGATGGAATTAAACCTCTCTTTTTATAATTATTTCTAACCCTTACATTATGTTCAGACAACCACTTAAAGTCTTTTTGTTTAAGATTGTCTTAATTAAAGATATTAGTATAAAATTAAATAAACTTATGAAAATAGTATTATTTACTTGAACATCCTTCTACATTTGTTGTTTCTCCAATTTTGGTTTGTATTGAGGTGCACTGCAAGTACAACAACAAACTTATGTCACATCGTCCTTATAGTAACAATATACAATCAATCTTACAATAATAAAATTTTATAGTAGTCAGCCCCAAATTTGATACTAACTTCTTTGTCGAATACAAATCTGTGATAATTATTTTTATCCTTAGAATTTATTTCTTTTAGCAGGCTGATGAACTCATTGGAGCACTCTCAAGGAATATTGTATTCAATTTTAATACTAAGAATTCTAACTACAATTGATAACATAGAAAGAGGAGTGCAACCATCCCAAATTAGTTGCTGAGTAGCGCGTAATAATTCATAAAATTTTTGTGCTTTTATGTTAGATGACTCATCTTTATGTCCTCTTAAATACAAAACAGTTGTATAAAAATAAGTTTTTCATACATTCTATTAATTTGATCATCCTCTACTACTCTTGAAGTTATGGAGGGACCACATTAAGTGTTTGTATTTGGCTCATACTCTTCATGTGAGGTCCAAAATTAATACCCTGGGATAAATTCTTTATGATATAAATCAAGTTTAACCTCATCGGGTTTAAGGTAAGCTTGATTTTTATGCTTTGAGCGTGTGCATTGATAAGTGTAAATAATGTTATATTTTATGTGTTAATTTATCGGTGAAAACTTATTGTTTTAGTTATGTTTGTGTAAGGAAAATTCAGGAAAGTGATAAAATTTTAAAGTATGGCACAACACCATGGTGTCAGACACAATACCGCTGTGGTGTCATCATTGACACCGCTGGAGCTCCCAAATATGGACATGGTGGCACCCAATTTGTGTTTGATAGCACCGTAGCATTGTAGGAGTAAGCACCACAAAGCCCATCCAACTATCCCAATGTCGCAACATCGGAGGCATTAGCACCACAAAGGTCAGTCTCTGTTTACACAACACCGCAATATTAAATTCTAGTGCTGCTAAGTCAAGAGAGTGCCAAATGGACATCGCATCACTCAACCATTAGCAGAGCTATTACATTATAGTTATAACTATTCAGGCCACGATCTGTAAGCAAAGCGACACATCGATTCATTAAACAACATGTTTATATCAATAAGAGTTGCAGTGAAGGAAACCCTTTTGTGTTGTGGCATTTATTTATTTTATGGGTGCCACGGTGCAAGTGTCTTGAGCACCATAGCCCAGGAATCCATTTTATAAATTTTTTTATAATATTTTATCTATAATGTTAGTAGGAGAGTTTAGTTACTTATTTAATTGTAGTCTTTATAGTGCTTCTCTGATTTTTTCTTAACACTGACAACTAAGAAAATTTAGAGAAGTACTAAATACATTCCATTAGAGTGTTTGGCATGTGTTTTGGAAGAAACTCTGTAAGTTTTAAGAGGAGTGTAGAAAAAATCATTGAACCCATCTAGTGATATCTTTTCTTTTATACTTTCTTTCTTTTGTGTAATTAATAAAAATAAATATACTTCATTTGTTCTTCATGTCTGGCTAAATTCTCTAGTTTTTGATTGATGGTGCCTGGAGGAGTGTAGAGGACTCTGACTATTTTCGCCTGATTCAATTGTGAGGTGGTCCATCTTAAGCGAACTCGACATTCTGAGTGCAACGGTGCAATCTGTTTGACAATCGGAGGTCACTTGGCCCTTCAAGTGATGCATTACGCTAATGTGTGTGTCACTTAATTCACCTATTTTTGCCTTGGTTTACGTATTTTTAGTGTGTGGGTCAACATTTATTAATGTTCAAATATGGTTTGAAAAAGGTTTGAATTAGACATCATTAGAAAATTTTAAAAAATAAATGAATCACAAAATTGAATAAGGTTTGTATAAAGATTGATATAACAAAACAAATTTAATATACCATGGCTTGAATAATGATCAAATAAGGTTTTAAAAGGTTTAAATAGTTTATATACAATAAAGAGAACAACAATTATAACATAATAAATTTAACTATAATAGAGTAACTAATATCTATAATGCACAAAATTAACTTGTATTACAACATTGTACAACAATGGAGTGACATTACTTAACGAATTATAATTTATTAGTTTACATGTGCCCAAGTGTGAGAGAGGGAGGGTTAGCAGAATCACATTTTAAAAAATTTTACAAACACTTTAAATTTATTTTGCTAATGAAAATATTGTGACAGACTAAAAACACATAATATTAGCACAAGCAATAAGTAAGAAGTACAAAAGATAAAACCAAATATAAATACACAATAAATTTTATGTTGTTTGATGATAGCCTATATCCATTTCTTGATGTTCTCCACATTTATGCTTTTCTACAATCTGCACTAAATAAACCATTACTAATTTGATAGGTAAAGAAGTCCTTACACTAACTTTCTCTCCAAGGCAATCTTCCCTTTGACTGGGATAACCTTTACTTTTACTAAGACAACCTCTCATAAGAACACTTTCATGTAATACAAGAACAATCAAATAGAAATAAATGATATAAGAGATAAATGAGCACTTAGGCTTCTTACCTTAGTGTAGAAATTGTTCCGAGGACACTTCTAGGGGAACACCAAAGAACTTTGCATTTCTTAGCCCTTAAAAGCCTATGAACCTCTTAGGACACCTCCTAATGAGTCTAGGTAGATAATAAACCCTACGTTAATCCAATGTCAAACCCTTAAAATTCTCCAAAATTAAAAGAATACCCCAAACTCCATGTTTTAGCCTAAATAACCAATGACCTTAAGATTGAGCTTAGAAACCTTAGACTCATTCCTAGATCCTTCCCATGGGCTATGGACTACTAGTCAAATCCTTTAATTCTTGGTCAAAATTGGTTTGACCACAATTAACACTAAACCATAAAATTACCTAACAATCTAAAGTGGTCATTTGGCTTAGTAATTGAATTTAAGCACTCCTAATCTGTCCTAGGAGTGCTTCAATCCAAGGTGGACCAATGGTCAATTGTTCAACTTAGGTTTGATTAGAACCCTAAAGAAACTCTAAACTTAACCCAGATGTACAAATCAACTCATTTGCCCTTGGGAGAGGCTATAAATGACTTATAATTTAATTTGGAACCAATTCTTACCCTTGGTCATCCTATAGGGCCAAAAGTAGCAAAATTACTAAAATTGGTTTTAAGGATCTTATATTTATTTTAGAAAAATCTATAACAATTCCCTATCCTTGGTCAATCCCATTGAAAAAAGAAGGGTAAATTCACCAAAATGCCCCTATAAGAACCATCTTGGAATCTATATGACCAAACCCTAGATTTTGGGTTGAAATTAATCCAAATGACACTAAAATATTTTTGGAACTATTTAGAACCATGCCCATATATTTTCTCAATCTTATAATTAATGAAATGTGAGCCCAAAGTTTTAATAAAATGAGTAACTATAATATTAAAATTTAAAGTCTAACATATGATAATTTCTAATACTTTTAAGCTTCTCAGAATCTAGTATGCCTTACCCTTATAACTTCACTTGTATTACACAAAAACGTTCACCACATTTTTCACATTTGTCACATTCCCCACGATTCCCTCCATTTCATCACATATTTCAAGCACATGAACATGAAAATATTAATATTTTCAACATAAATCTACAACACATGAGCATTGATATTTTTAACATGTATAGCTAACAACATAAACATTTCAATATGTAAGAATAATAACATCAATAGTTTCAACATGTAAAAGAATTATTAACATAATGTAGGAATACATAGAATATTCACCTATCTAACAACCTTAGTGTTTTGGGGAAGTACAAGTACACACACTCAATGTTAAAAAAACATAAAATCATTCATATATAATGTTTATAACTTTATTTAGAATTTTTATCATTCAATAGCACTCATTGTTAACACCAACATAATTAGTGAGACACATGAAAAACCATACATTTAAAACCACCTTGCGAAACTATGAGTTTTTTCCTGTCAAAGCGCTCATAATTCTTTATTCTACAACATATTGAAAGTTACACGGTAAAAAGTTCTCTAAACTTACTTAAATCAAATAAAATATTACAACTTTTATCCAAATTACCCAAACTGAAAATTAAAATAGGGTAACAGAAGCCTATCTCGAGATGAATAATTTCTTCAACTAGCTTAACAATCGATTCTAGCTATGTGGCATCGAAACTATAACTTCTTCTTTTCTTTCCTTTCTCTTTCCTCTTTTTTCCTCTCCGGCTCCTCTCCTAACATTTCTAGTGACTGACATGGGGGTGAGGGTGTTGTGTTAAAGCTTTTAGATAGTTACATAAAATCATGAAAATTGGCTTAGGGGTGCTAACTCCCAACATCGTTATGCTCGCAAGGAGAACTTGTTTATGGAAATTTCTTATAAATCGAGACCTCAGCGCTACAACAATCCCCCAAAAATAGAGAAGGAAATTCTATAGTGCCATAAGGTCTATTGCTGCAACGCTTCCAAGGATTCAAATTTTGTTCACTCAGATAGAGATTTTAGCGTTGCAATACTCCTAGGAAAAATTTCCAATTATAAATTTTTTACATAAATCAATTTCATGAAAATTTATAAACACTTAAATAAATCTATAATTCTTACTAGGTTCAATTCAGATCATTGAAGATAGACTGTTCGCTGTAGCAATGGATATTAAATCAGTGAACCCTCTCACATAGTTGATAACTCACTAATGACACCAACTAGCCTTCGTGTAGGACAAATTAATGTGTTAGTCTCTCTTCATGTCTAATATGATAGTCTTTAGCTTCATGATATGATTAGAGGCTATGAGCTTATATTTGATCATATGTCCAATAAGTCATAGTTGAGCATATTGGTGGACATTTTATCTTACATCCACTGTATAATTGTTATGATGTCATATTTGTTATCTTGAACATATATGAATTTATCATTTTTTTCTCACAAGCTCTATGATTATCTCTCTAAAGAATAATAGATGTATCATAATTCTTTGCCTGATTTCTTAACCTTAAATTAAAAGTGTTGTATTATAACATATACATATAAAATCCACTTTAGCTCTTTTTTGCTCTTGAATAATTGCGCAACACGTTATTTAATAGGGGCCTAATTCAATCATGATATTAGTGATTCAACAACCATTAAATTTGGGATAGTTTCAGGCACTGACCTTTATAAATTGGGAGTAATTCGTGTGTTCTCAATATCTTGAATTATTACCTTTAGTCCCATTGAACATGATGAATCAAAAGAACTTTAAAATTTACTAATTTTAGTTGATCATAAACTTGAGGTTGATATCACCAATTGCCGCTTAAGTTTTAAAGCATTTATTAATTCAAAATCACCTATAGCCTACAGGTCCACAAATGCTTATAATAACACTTTATGAATATATAATTTCACTCTTATTCAAACATAGATCAAAATTAATCGAATCATATTTGAATAATGAATATTGATCAAACAACCAAACTACTGCCAAATATATTTAATTTGTAATTAAACTTTATTCAAAGATATAATTAGGGGTGTTAATTCGGGTCAATGGGTCGGGTTCGAGTCAAATCCGACTTGACCCGGATGTAAACAGGTCAACCCGAACCTGACCCGTTTAGCTAAACGGGTCAAAAAATTGAACCCAGACCCGACCCACCGATTTCTTCCCAGCGCGGGCAAGAGCAGCTCAGGCACGACTGCGAGTGCGACCTACTGAGGGACGAGGGTGACTGGTGAGTGCGGCTTACTGGGGCGACTGGGCGAGCAGGCTGAGCCCTGAGTGCCGCCGCTAGGGCACTGGGGCCTGGCCGCCTGGGGGACTAGGGCGAACCATGCGGACTGGCGGAGAGACCGTAGCAGGAGACGGAAGTAACGCGACATGACTCGCGACCAGCCCTAGCATGACGCGACTGCGAGATTGACTCGTGACTAGACACTGATGCGGCTAATCGAGTCAATTCGGGTTGACCCGTGGGTTTCCGGGTCAACCCGAACCTGATCCGGTTTTTCAAATGGGTCGGAAATCCGAACCCGAACCCTAACCCGACCCGTTTCACAAATAGGTTGACCAGAACTCAGATTTTTTCAGGTCGGGTTTCGGGTCGTGTCAATTTTTGGAAAAATTATTCTGTTCGGACACCGGACGGTAATACCGTCCGGCAAGCTCAGTATTTTAGCGGTATCGATTGTACCGACTGTGGCTCGGTACCGAGCTCGGTATCTGATGTGGCGCATTTTCATTGGAGTCCGAATACGTTCGATGTCCGAACAGAATAATTTTTCCAATTTTTGACACCCCTAGATATAATTACACCTTTTTTCAAATCAAATGAAAACATCTACCTAATTAAAATATGATCATATATTATTCATTAAAAGATGTTCAAAAATGATTTGAATAAAAATCAAACAACATTCTTTGATGCCTTGAGCTATGTTCGATCATAATTTGAACAAATCCAAATATAATTCGCATAAATATTTTTATAAATTTTAAAAAAATTGATAATCCATCAAGCTCCAGATTAAATCTCATTAAAATAACCAAATCTATGAAAAACAGAGAGAACAAAAAAAAAGTATGCTTAGGTCATCAATAATTGAAAAAATCTCCAACTTCACCTGCATAATATCTCATGAGTGAAGAAACTATGATGAATACATAAGGATGATGATAACAACGAAAAAAAATCAATAAAAAGGTAGGGATGCTTTCTCTTTTATATATAGAGAGATGAATATAAAAGACAATATTTTGATGGATTTATTTTATAAAGGAGCAGTTTAATTCTTAAAATTAGTAAAAATATATTTAATATAAAATTTAAAAAGGAATAAATTTGTCAAATAAAATAGCTCATTTAGAATATGCCAAAAGAAATAGGGCATTCTGAATGCGCTATTATATTTAACATATTCATCTCAAACATGATAGAGAAATAGAGCTACAGAGAGGGAAATGACAAAAACTAAAGAATTAGTCAAAACTTTTGGTGTATTCTTCTTAGGATGAGAGAGAGAGAGAGAGGGGCAGCAGGAGAGGGAAAGTGGGCAGGATAGAATTTTTTTTTTTATTTTTCTTTTTATAATTAAAAAAAAGTTTAAATAAAATTCTATAAAATAAAAATAAAATAGTTATAAATATATAATAAATATCAAATAGCAATTTATTTAAAATTTTCTTTAAGATTTAAATTAAATTAAATTAAATTAAATTTTAAATTCAAAGAAAAATATAAAAAATTATAAATTTAATTTTATTATGTATATTTTTAATTATTATTATGTATTTTTTAAATATTGAAATTTTTTTATAGATATTTTGTTGCCCGCTTCTTAATTTTATAATTCTATGAAGAAACTAAAATGAATTTTTATGCATTTTTTTAATAAATGCCCACCTCTCTCGGGTCTCTCTCTTGCCTCTCTTGCTAAAATGCATAAAAATATACAATTTAAAAAAGCATAAAAATATTAAATGTGCAAAAATGCATATTTATTTATGGTATTTAAAATATACATAATAATAAGTAAAAATATATATAATAAAAATTTAAAGTTTAATATAAATTAAAATTTAATTTAATTTTAAATTTAATTTAAATCTTAAAGAAAATTTTAAATAAATTTAATTTTGATATTTATTATATATTTATAACTTTTTTTTTAAATTAAAAAAAAAACTCTTCCGCCCTCTTTCCCTCTCCACTCTCTCTCTCTATCTCATCATAAGTAGATATGCCAACAATCTTAGCTAATTCTTTATTTTTTATCATTTCTCTCTAGCGCTATTTCTCTCTCTTGTTTGAACTGAATGAGCCAAATAAAATAGCACATTCAGAAAGCCCTATAGTATAAGATATTCTAAATTCGATTTGACGAATTTGCTCCTTTTAAAATTTTATATTAAATATGCTTCTTTTGTTAATTTTAAGGATTAAACTACTTTATAAAATAAATCCTATTTTGATCCATATAACTTTTCATATATTTGCCTTTGAAGGAAAAGAGACGAAAAAAAAAAAAATTATATATATATATATATATATATATATATATTGCCTGAGAAATAAAATTACAATGATATTCCTCCATCCTCAGGCAGACAGATAAAGTCAAAAGTTCCTTTATATTCTCAGATATCCTTCAGTATTTTGAAGTTGTTAATCTGTTCACCGCAACAAACGCGGTGGCTAAAAGTCAGAATTCGTCATCTGTTAAACGTGCGACCATTGATCAATCCGAAGCATCCACGAACAAACAAACAAACACAGCGGCATAAACAATTCTCATTTCACAATTCTTAGCTAATAACCACGAATAACAAACTGCAAAGAAAACATTCGACAATAAGGTAAAATTTATTCATAACAAGTTTACAGCAAAAGTCGCAGACTACAATTCAATATATTAGCCTGAGAAAGCAGGTCTTGGTTAAAAAAAGGGCCAAAAGATGGCCCGTCAGGGCAACTATGGAATTAGCTGCTACAACCAAGATCCTGCAGAACTCAGGCATAGGAATAAAACTGCCGCATGCCACCAAACTGAATGACACTATATATAACCTGACGAATGTTACAGACTACAACAACCAATATGGAGAATACGAGACATGGTTGAAACACCAGAGCAAAAGGCAGGTTTATGAGGCCCGCAAGCTCCAACAATGCAGAACCAAGACCCTATCAAAAACCCAAAAATGAAGAATTATCACAAGCCACTATAAGCAGGTAAGGCACTGATCTTAGGGAACCGAAGCCAAGCGAGGTAAAAAAACACCAAATGATGGCAGCTAAAAACCCCCGAACAGATCTCCTTCTAGGAGTCTGAAAAAACAAGTTAATGGCCAACAGTTCCTTCAAAACTGACCTCACCTGGGAAGATAGGATTGCGATGATGAAGAAGCTCACACTGATAACGGCGAAGAGCCAAAAACTAATTGAAGAACTAGCTATCACTGCTGACCATGACTTTCCCTTTCTTTCTTATTCTATTAATTAATCTAGTACTTGCTTGCTCTGCTTCAACATTGATTAGGAAAGGATGTCACACCACCAAAGCTTCTCCTCAAGCAGGCCAATTCCATGGGCATTGCTGAGCTTACACTGTTGAAGATTTAGCCCTTCCAAGGAGTCTTTCATTTTTCCCAAGAACTGAAGACTCCTCTTTGTCACTCCATAGCAGCCAGCAAGAGAGAGGACCCGCAGTTTAAGCTTCTCAGCAGAGGAAAGCGCAGCAACCCCAATGTCGCTGACATTGCACCTTGAGATGTCGAGATCCTCAAGAACTGAACAGTTTGCCACAATAGCCAAGAGGCTTTTGTCACTGATCTTCTTGCATCCATCAACGTTAAGCAGCTTTAACGAACTTCCATGTGCCTTCACCAAAGCAGCAATACTGGCATCAGAGATATTCATGCAACCTTCAAGGGTCACCTTAACAAGCCGAGATTCAGAGCTCTTTACCAGAGGAAGAAACCCAACATCTGTCACACCAACAAGGCCGGTCAAGTCAATTTGTTGTAAGTTGGGGCACAGCTTACTAACCACAGCTAAACTACTGCTGGTGAAACCAGGGCAATCTCGTATTGTCAGGAATCGAAGTGACAGGCATGTCGGTAGTTCATTTGGGTAGTAAGTAATGTCCCTGATCCCCATGCACTTTATCAAGGCTAGACTCCTGAACCTTGCACTGCAGTTAAGAGGGCCATCGAGAATGCCATGAAGGGTGATCATACTGCAATCCTCTAATTGTAGACTTTCAAGAATACTCGTAGATCTGGTGAAACCTTTAAGTCCGGCATCAGTAATGTTGCAGGATCTTTGGAGGTACAGATGTTTGAGATGCGGGCAGCACTTGGCTATAGCTTCCAAGCCCAAATCTGTAATGCCAGGGCAGCAGGAAATTGTGAGGGAAGTCAAGCTTACCATGTTAAGAGCATTTCCCATAACCCAGAATCCCCTCTCAGAGACATTCTCAAGCGCTATAAGATCTATGTCAGTTAAAGCCTTTCCATAATGTCCAATGACACCAAGGGACACATCATTGATATTTAAATTCTGAAGCTTTATCTTCATCAGCGAAGAAGATGCAGCAGCCACCAAGCCTGAGATTCCTTTATCACCCACAAGGGGACAGTCTTTAACTGAAGCAGAAACCAACTTCTGGCAGTAGCGACCAATAGCCTGAAGACCATCATTGCCGATGCCCGAGCAAGAATCGAGTTTAATAGATTTTAAATTTGGGCACTTCTGTGCAATTGCTATCAAACCATTGTCTGAGAGCATGGGGCACTGGCAAAGGTCAAGATTCTCTAGCATAGGGCATCCATCTGCTACAGCCGCAAGCCCTGCATCACTAACCAGCGGAACCTTCCACATGGACAGAGAATGCAGTGAAGGGCAAAGTCGTCCAATGGCTGAAAGCCCAACATCAGTGGCCTTGCAGGTTGAGTTGCCTCCTCTAATATTCAGCTTGCCAAGCCCCCCATGACCAGCAGCACTAATGGCAATGGCAGCTAGTCTGGTATCGGTTGCTTCATCAACATCCAAGGACCTGGTAAGATATCCACCACTCTCAATATCAGAGTCTAACTCTAACTCAAAAGGAATAGCTTGGTTGAGATCCGGAAGAGGTCTCATAGAGGATCTCAATAATTCACTCCTCTTGTGCGGCTCCTCCACAACTTCTGAAGTTTGAATAGTGCTCAGAAGCATGAGCCATCGCTTGGATACACATGAAGCAATGCTCCTGTCCTGGAATCTAGGAAGCCTTCTGAGGATCTCAAATAGACATTCATCTGGGAGAGAATCGATGGAGGGTGGTAACTGCTGCTTTTTAAAGACAGAAGCAACTTTCCTCTCTTCCCTGGTGATGATTAAAGGGGCAGTGACTCGCAACCTCTTGCAAGGACGATAGTAAATATCACTGCCTGGCGCAAAAGGTAGGAGGCAGCTTGATTCGATGTAATTCTCATAAGGCGATTCTCTGAGTCGGACTTCATCATCTCCTAATACTGCTGAAGCACACAATAAAAAAACAAATCAGTTCAAACCCTCTGAAATCTAGCCTAGTCTAGATAAAAAAAAGCGATAGGAGAAGGTCGAACAGCAGAGAACGGCAAAATATTAATAGTTCTGGAAACCATCATGCAAATTTAGTCAAGCTTACAAACAAAAAGAGAGGCAGGGAAGCATACAAACACGCACAAATACAAGCAGCTCCATTGAAAAATAAGATTTTACCGTCTGAGCCAAACTAAAAAGAAGAGTGGAAGACTATTGAACAGAACAGCAAGGCCACAAGAATTCAAATTCCATCAACAATAAATAATTTTAGACAAAAGCAGCGGTAAAACGCAAAAAATTGACTACGATAACAACGATCGATGATTTATTAGGATGAAATTCATACTTGTCTCCCGTTTGTCTATCTTAGGTCTAAGTCTAAGGTCCGTGGTCATCATTGTGAAGTTTTCGAACAATATTCAATTCATATCCTCAAATTCCAGTCAAAGAAACGGAGCCCCAAGATCAACAAGAGGGACGACAAGAAAAGGTTCTGCTCAAAACACAGATCAATAGAAGAAAAAGTGGAGAAAGCAGAAGCCAAAAACAAGGAATTAAAGTCAGCCGATCCGATCCGATCGGATGCAAATTACATAAGAACTAGTAAAAATAAAATCGCAGATCTTAATAGAAAGTTAAAAGACATAAAAACTACAAAAGTAAAACACCTAAACAAAGAATAAAAAAAAAAGAGAAAGAAGAATAGGAACAATCGGTACCAGACAAATTGAGAAGCGCAGGCATGGATGCAGGACAAGTAAGATCAATCACTCAACGGAGACCTAAGAAGCTGGAGCACTTGTAACGCAGGCGCAAAGAAGCAGATTCACCACCACAAAAATGAAACCGAAGATTACGGATTCAGAATGAAGCAAATCTGAGCCTCTTACTCATTCGATTTGAAACCCCAATCCAAAATAGGGCAAAAACGAGAAGGGTATATTAAGGTCGAGAGAGAAGGAGAAGGAGAAGGAGAAGGAGAAAGAGAGAGAGAGAGAGGCTGGAGCCCATGCGGAGCGGCTCGTTTGGTTTTATTTACAGCAACTACAGCTACGAAAGAAGAAAGAAGAGGAGAAGAGCAAAGGGGGGGAAAGAACTGGGGGCCGCATGGGAGATATGTAATTTTTATATTTGCAAATTGTAATTTGAAAAATGCAAAGTGTAGTGGGTGAGGGTACAGATGCAAGGTACCTTGCCCTTTTCCGTCATAGTGTTTCCGGTTCTCCACCCCCCACTTGCCAAATTCAGTGTATCCAATCAATTTCCTTCTGCCTCTAAAAAACTTTCTTATTTTTCTATATTTTGTTTTTGTTCTGCCAAATTCATTGTACGGAGATGTTTGCAACGACGCACAGTTTCTAATTCTACCCCCACAAGCGAAGCTGCAGATAGCGATCATATTGACTCTGTCAGCCTCAAATAAATAATCAATTTTTTTCTAATACATTTCAAAAATAAAATATCTTACTTTTGAGAATAAATTATTCAATCGTTTAAATTGTGAGTATATATATAATATTTATAAAAAATTAATATATATTATTTATAAATATGTACATATTTATATATTCGGACGGTTCTTCTCGTCTGGATTCTGCACAGAAAAATTTCTCCCTTTTGAGGCTCTAAAAAATTTTATAATTTTTTTAAATTTATAATTAAGAAGAAAATTTAAGATAAAGATCTCTATATATATATATATATATATATATATATATATATATTGTGGGAAGAATATATTTTTTATTTTAAAAAGTCATATTTATTAATTTATTGCATATATATAATTTAAGCATATTAAAATATTTATATTGTAGAATATTCACAATTATCATAATTTTATACTAAAATTTTGCATACGATCAAAATAATTGCAATGAACGAGTGGCATGATTAATGGGCCCATGAAAACTCAAAAGGGCAAAACTCTAAGAGAATTTTTTAATTGAAATAATTTTAATAATTATAATTATAGATTTAAAAGGATCATTCTTTCTCATAATTTTAAAGCATATGAATATTATAAGGTAAAAGATTTGGACTATAAGAAATATCTCCTTTGATAGTAATATAATATGAGTTAGAATAAAATTAGACTCTTAGATATTTAGGCGCCTTTTATTTTCGTGATTGTAATTTTATTAGGCGTATTATAATTTCATGGTAGGTAGCCACATTTTGAACGCTTATTAGGATTGCTACATATTGGGGAGCCAACTCTTGAACCTATATGGGCTATCTCTAAATTTCGATGTGGATGGCGAATAATTCTGAGTTAAGAATGCTAATCAGGAAGTCAATTAAAATAAACGAGAGAGATTATAAAATACCTTAAATAAAATATAGTTAAATTTTAAATATTAAGGGATCTTTTGACGTAATAGTTGTAATATTATTAAAAATTTCGAAGGTAAACATATTTGTATGGAAGCAGCCTTATGATGGGTGACTGTCTTGGAAGTTACAATAATGTGATGCCATTGTGCAAAAGTAGATAATATCTTTGACGATTAAGAGTTTGGACTATTAAATAAGAAGGCTATGGTGATGTCAACATTATTCTTCCCCGCACTTCATCTTCTCCAAAAATTCTGCATTTCTTTTGGAAAAAAAGTCGAGGAGAGAAATCTTCAGATCTACCCAACCAGTGATCTCCAAATCGTGCAAAATATTTTTCCTTAGTTTGTGACCATTTTTTTAGCACTCAAGTAAATAAAATTTTGTGAGATTGTTCTCTATTTTTTTCGGTTCAAATCATTTTCTGAGATTATTCTCTGTTTATAAATAGGATAGACTCAATCACAAGCCCATTTATTTAAGCTTAAACTATGAGCGCTTTAATTCCTAATTAGCCCAACCATTAAGTTGATTTTACAAGGACTTGGTTTCTAATGACCTTAGCTTGTCTATAAACCATTTCACCTAATCAAAGTTAGGTCATTATTTTAATTGAATTCAAATTCAATTAGGCTAATCTAAATTAAACATAATAGGGGTTTAGCATAGTTATGTAACTTAACAAAGGTCCAATTGACTTCATATATTAACCAATTGATCAAATCATTAGGTCAATATGCGTAACATACCAAGATCAAATTTTGGAAAAAAAAAAATACCTATTTTTAATCTGTTAATTAATCAACCAGAGCTTCTATGAATTTATCAACATAAATTAATCTAACAGAAATAACTAAAATTTATATACATAAAAAATCTAAAAAGTATATTCTTTCATCTAGGAGATCAATCATTTCATTCAATCCAACTTTCTAAACTAAAATTTGATCAACTTTTTCCCTATTCTCCTTAGTGGCTTGGGGAAAATAAAATTAGAAGGGCATTTATAAAGTTTTGTAAGTGGACAATATTTTTTTATAATAAAATATCTTAAGAATGCATTGGTAATTATACTAATTATTTAGTTTTTAGCATAAAATTTTTATAAATTCATTTATATCTTCAAATATGGAGCTTTAAAAATTAGAAAAAAAAATTCATAGATTGGCCTAGCATGTCTAGAAGGCTAGTGAAATCAGTTAATAAAACATATGCATAACAATCACGAAAAATTCACTTTTACCAATATATATTAATTTCTAAAGAAATTACAAGAAAATAAGAAACTAATTATTTTCACATCTACACTGCATATAAAATTATTATAATTAAAGCACAATAATATATATGTTTGACAAATATGGTTTATAAATTGGAGTTATAATGACTCCTAAACTATTATTTGATTGGCACAAAATATAGGCTAATCTACCCACCTTAGAAAAATATCTTCCTTGATATTTCTCAGTATTGATAACTAATCACTGGTCACATATATCATTCATACCAATCATCAATCTTATCACTTATCAATCAAATTAAGTCATGTGTGCATGTTAGACAATATGCATGTCATTCATTCAAGCATATGAATGTAAATCAATTAATTTTAATGCATTTCAAATAAAATAATGATATTCAAAAGAGAATATATACAATTGGACCTCTATGGAGCATCTCTCACTTTATGCTGATTAAAATTATATACCCTTAATAGTATTGGAGGTGTTATCACCACTGGTTGTGTGAATTACCTCTGTCTCTTACTCACATATCTTTCATCTGTCCAGCTCATGGAACCTTAATTAGATAATTTAGATCTTCTAAGTCTCTAGCCATATGGTTATTCTCTACAGGTAATCTATCATCCTTTATCCATACTAAGCACATCTAAATCACTATCTAGTAATAAGATAACACTATTCCGCATGTCTTCTCCCACATCAGGGATGCACCTGTATACTACCAGCTAGTACCATGGGTCCTCTCCTAACATTAATAAACCTGCTTCTCTTCTTAACACTTTCTCCTCTAATCACTTCCTCACCAGCTCTCATCCTATTCATGTCTTATCTGAATTGGGGAATAGCCAAATCATTCTTAACTAGTCTTACCCTTTCCACTAACTCTAAAATGTCCTAAATCCTCTATATCACTAATGGATGCCTCAGCTCATCCTTCAATCCTCTCAGAAAACCTATAACATTTTTTCTTAGTAGTACTAGCTAGTTGGAGTACATACCTGGATAGTACAAAAAACTCAGCTTCATACTGCATCACTGTTCTATTCCCCTACTCCAATCTCATGAAAGCCTCTTACATCAACTATTAAGCTAATAGAGGAATAAACTAGTCTCTAAAGATAATAAAAATTTTGCATAGGTAATCTCTATATTCTTATTTCCCTAAAATTTTTCTCTTTGCTATCCTATCCACCATCTCTCAGCTTCTCCTTCAAATAGAAATACTGCTAGTGGTAATTTCACATTATTTGAACACTGCATACTATTAAATATCTTATTTATCCTCAATAGCCAATCTACTACTACATGTGGTTCTACAGGTCCCTTGAACAACTAGGGCTTCAACTTACGGAACATCTGCAAATATTTATCCTCTTTAGTCTCATTACTCCCAATCCACCTACTATGTGCATCACTCATTAGTTGTGTTATCAAACTAGCAAGCTGCATCATGCTATCAAAACTCACTGGGGCTGCTACACTATTCAATTAGCACATCAGGTGGATCCATCACACTCAGTATAGTTCTTTTCTTATCAAATGATAAATCAATTACACATATACATGGAATGATTACAAAGAAAACAAATTATAATGCTACCCATTCCTACCCATCTTAAGCATTTCCTATAGCTTTGGTTATAATTCAATTCTTCGAGTAATCTTTGCCTTGATACCAATTATAACATCCCAAGATCAAATTTTGGAAGAATTTTCTACTTTTGATCTCTTAATTAATCAACTAGAGATTCTATGAATTCATCCACATAGATCAATCTAATAAAAATAACTAAAAATTATATACATCAAAATATAAAATAATATTCATTCTTAAAATTTATGCACGAAAGTTAGGAGATCAATCATTTCATTCAATTAAAAATTTTAAACTCCCAACTACAAAAGAATGCAACATAAAAATATAAAAACAAAATGAAATATGAATCCTCTATCTGTCCGCACTCCATTGGATCCCGGCTCCTTCTTGAAAATATGTAAAATCATAGAGTGAGCTAAAGCTCAGTAGGTTTTCAGAACCTACAATTGAAATCAATGTAAGACACTAAAAATAGTATGCATGTAATCAATCAATCACTATTATTATTAATATATAATTGTAAAAGCATGTAATAATAAATGAAATAATAACATGTCATATGATTAGTAAATATCAGTACAACTATATATCTAAGGAGCAGTGATCAGTAACTGGTAACCAATCACAAGGGGTCATAAACTCTATCATTTTTATATCTATTAGTTATAGAGTAATTGTTATCTATCTCATTTTGGGAAATCTATATTACCTATCATATTTATATACATATTGTATAGTGTCTATATTATGTATGTATATTATATAAATCATATAATTCATATATATCAAATGCCTTTGTGTAAATTTTGTCGATCTTATCAGATACTTATATCAATCATAGCCTATATCTTATGCAAATCATATCATGCCAATTATTCATTTTATCATATACATATGTAACTACTATGAGTAAGATAAGAATCCAATTATATGTGGTATTTCTCCTATATCTAATCCTATATGCAAACACTACAGGATTCATTCTCAATCATATTAGTCCTTTTTCCAAAATCAATCACATCACAAGTCATTTAGGTTAAGTGGATTTCATATTAGAAGTCATTACTTCCTACCCATTGACATATCATATCAATTGTCTCCTTATATCTCCCTTTTTATATCATTTAGAATTATACCACAAATCTTATTTTAAAGGAAAATCCTTCTGCTCACCCTCCTGTATAGGATAACATGTCTCCAGCCAACCACAATCATTTATGGCCAATATTTCTTACATATACATATTTCACAACATGTATAACATAGTAAACAAGTGATATTATGCTCTATATTCGGCTCATTGCATAAGTCTAGTGTATCTAAAATGTACATATGAATTATGACTACTAAAATTTATAAGAAAAATTAGTATTCTCATTTTCACATGTATATGATCACAACGGATGACTTATAGTAAGTGTGCATGTCATATACTAGTATTGTGAGATTTTGATAATTATTTATCCAATTTTTACATTATATAAAAATTTCAAATTAGGTAATTTTTCCTAATAATATAAAAGTACCTGGTGAAAATTTAATATGATTATATTAATATATACAAAATGAATAAAATTATAACATACTAAAAGTTATATGATGAAAGTTTATTAAAAATTGAGATATCATAACTTTTATACATTTTGACCAAATTAAAATTAAGAAAAAAAAGTAAAACCACTGAAATTAGAGGTAAGGTAATGGTAGCCTACCTTCAGATGAGTAATTTTTTAAATTGGACTAACCTACAAAAATAGCTCCAAGTCCTCAAAACCCTAACTCTCTCTTCTCTTTTTTCCTTCTTTTTTTTGCTAGTTTCCTCTCTTTCTTGGGAAAAATGAAATTAAAATTCTATTTATAAAGTTCTGTAATTGAGGAAGTTTTTTTTATAATAAAATATCTTAAGAACATATTGGTAATTATGCCAATTGTTCACTTTTTAGCATAAAATTCTTATAAATCTTTTTATAACTTCAAATTCAGAGCTCTAAAAATTATAGAAAAATATTCATAAAATTGTCGAACATGTCTGAAAGACTAGTGAAATTGGTTTGCAAAACAAACACCTAATGATCCTAGAAAACTCATCTTTACAGACACATGTCAATTTATAAAGGAATTATAATTAAATAAGAAATCTCTTATTTTCATAACTAAATTACTTATAAAATTATGAAAAAATTATTATAATTAAAGACCAATGTGTGAGTTGTCTCTATCTTTGGTGCTATCAATGTTGAATGTCTGAGTTGTCTCTGTCTCACTCATCTATCTTCCATATAGTCCTCTTACAGAATCTTAACTAGACATTTTAGATCTTACAAGTCTCTGGCCATATGCTTGTTTAGATTGATCTATCCTGAACACAAATCTATCCCCAAAACCTCTCTATAGGTAGTCTATCATTCTGTATCTGCACTAACCACATCTAAAGCACTATCATGTGATCATATAACACTATCCTGCATGTTTCCTCCCACATCTGGGACAATCTTATACACTACTAACTAGTACCATGGGTCCTCTCCTTATATCAATAAACATGCTTCTCTTCTCAACACTTTCTCCTCTAGTCATTTCCCCACATGCTCTCTTTCTGTTCATGTCCAATTTGAACTAGAGAAAAAACAAATCATTCTCCACCAGTCTTACTCTTTCCACTATCTTTGAAAATTGTAGAATCCTCAGTGGCACTAATGGATTCCTTAGCTCATCCTTCAATCCACTTAAAAACCTATAATACTTTTCCTCAAAAGAACTAATTAATTAAGGTGCATATTTGGATAGTGCATTAAACTCAGCTTTGTACTACTTCATTGTGAAGTATAAATTTTACAATATTTAACCATCTTAAATATCAATAAAAATATTATTTTTAGTTGTTATTATGTAAGAAGTGCTCAAAAAAGTAGAAAAAAATTCTCAAGTGTTATACTAACTCTACAGTGCTCTAACTACCAGCACCATAGTAACCACAACGCCTCGATGACAGATCAAGAAATCATAGTATTAGAGCCTCTTAAAAATGGCAAGTAAATCAGTACCCCGATGGAGCCAAGGTCAGCACTACAACACTTCACATTACTATGGTGCTAAAAATCAACACCGTAGCACCTAAGTCTCACGAATTTGAGCACCAGAGTGTCGAGCTTCACTACGTTGCAGTGCCAGATTGCATATTCAAGCATCACACTGCTCAACTTTTGTAACATCGCAGTGGAGCAATTGATGAAAGATGGAGCCATACCAAATCAGCCAAGCAATGCTCCGGTTTAACAATTAGATGTGTCGAGTCAGTGCAACACCACAGTAGAGTAAGCCCAGCAGCCCTGAGGCACTGGTTCATTCTATAACACCATGACGCCTCCATGTCAAGCACCAAAGTTCTTAAGTCCATTTTTGTGAAAGTATAAATATTTTTTTAGTTTGTTTTAGTAGAGAATTTTGTCATATTTTTTGTCTAGTTCAGTACAGACTATAGTGCCCCCTTAGAGTAAAGTCTAAGGGAGGCTAGAGGAGAGAAGGTTACTATATATAGAAATTATTAGCCAACCTCTTTATAAGCAATCAGATATTTGGAGGAGAAAGGAGTATAGAGAGTGCATTATTACTATTTGGATGACATCTAAAATAACTTTTACTCCTGTATTTTCTCTTTTATGCAAGCAATGAGATCTAGTTTATTATCTTTACATATCATGTCTGGCTAATTCCATAATTTTTGGCTAATGATGTGAATCCATTATTAGTACTAATAGAGGCTCTAGTACTTTGAATGAGAAATTGATGTTTCAATATCTCTCAAACTTAATTTAATACATACAACAGTCATACATGTAGTTAAAAATTAATGTGATATATTACCTCGATGGAGGAATATTGGAATAAATAGGAGTATTGAAATGGAATGTTTGCATGCCGAGACATATGATGTTTAACCTTCTAGGTTTTACAGAGATACAATCACTATAGAAATGCTATAAACCTCTCTTTATATCCCTACAAGCTTGGTTGAGATCTAGGGATGAATATGATCTAATCCACATCAACAAAAAAAGGATCTTATTATAAAACTTTGGTAATATTTTTTTTTGGTATCTTATTTTTTTTACTTGCAATCCTCTGTAGTGACAGAATCTCAACCCTATTCTTCATTCAGTAGGATAAATATTATAGCTGTAATAGATAGTCCTAGTTTACTTGCATGTTAATAGAACACTTTCTCGTGAGATCAACACTCTCTTAATCAACACGTGCAATTGTGTATTTATTAGGTATTATATTATTGCAATTTGGGATCCCAATCTTGTGATTTTGATGATAATAAATATTATCGATTGTCTCTTAATTTCTCATAGTACATGAATTGCATATCTACTTTTATGTTTACTAATATTTCAGGTACATTATACATTGTAACACAAAGGATCAAGACTGAAGATTAGGCAAAATAAGTTTGATGTTTTTGTAAGAGTTTGTATTTTTATTTTATTTATTTTATATTTCCTAAGTCAAAAGTCCTGTAAAAGATGTATTCTAGCTTAGAGACCATATACACACACATTAGGGAGTGAAAATAAAAATTTATAAATCTATATAGATCATACTGTACGATCCATATCATATTTTATGATCTATTAATCAGTAATCAATTATAATGGCTAATTGAGTAATTAATAATTTTAAAATATTTATACTATACAAACTAGATCGTATAGGATGATCAATTTAAATAAAAAACCCTAGCCACCAATAAGATTTATGTAAGTATTTTAATTTTTAAATTTTGAACTAATCATATTATATGAACCCATTCATACTATATAATATTTAAAATATTACCTAAATTAATCCCTTTAATTAGTTAATCAAGTCAATATTTAATTAATATGGAATATCGAACAATATGATGCTGATTGTACCAAACGATTACTAGTGACAAAATTTGATCATCCTAGGGATCATCTTGGATGAACCTTAATTTATTGAACTAATTATGCAGTATGATGCCAATTGTACTAGAGGATTGGAAGAGATGATGTTTAATTATCCTAAAAATCATCCTATATGACATAAGAAGAATGAACTAATCATACCATACGATTCAAGTACCATTTTGTATGATTAGTATACTATATTTAAATAGATTGTACTGCGTGTCATCCATCATACTGAATGAACTTGAATTTCTTAAACTGATCGTATGTTATGATACTCGATTATACTCTACGAACAAAAATGGCTAACTTGAATTTTAGGGTTAATTTGAGCCTTTGTTTAAATATCATTCCCAATTTATCTTAGGGAATCTTTTGCTACTTTTTTTCTTAGGGAGATACATGATTAGCCATAGGTACACCTCTAAGAGTTTGATTTACTATAGATAAGTCAAAATCCTCTCTCGATGTTATAGTGTGTGCTCTTACTCCTTCAGTTCAAAGGTGTAAGTAGGTGCCTAAGTCTTCCTTAGTTATCTCTACCCTCTGTTTAAGAACATAAGATGACATGATTGTGTGGTTCTCCCTCATTTTCAAATTGGCCAAAAAAAGGTAAAAAGTTTCAGAATGAAAGGCGTGAATTAATGTGAGAATGAAAGCAAATTGGGTAGAATAAAAAAGAGGCATTATTGAGAAGTTGATGTCTTCTTGAATCAAAAGACGAGAAGGAGCTATTTTTTCCTCAAAAAATTGTTCGTAAGCTTGCTCATTTTCTTTAGAAAGAAAATTTTCATCCACTTCTTTTGAATGAGAAGAAGACCCTTTGGAGTGTCTAGCCCTTTTGCTACTAGTGCTTGTCATTTGAACACAAGAAGGTTTGAAAGTTAAGGAATAATGAAATAATCAAAGAATGGTTTTCAATTTAAAGAAATTGTGGCAGTTCATACAATACGAAATGGTGTTCGTACGTAAGACTTTGATTTCGTACATGACAAAAAATTTTTTGTACAGATGATGGAAATGGTCAAAAATAGTTAATATGATGAAATGTCTTTTCATAAATATGAATCTCGAGGAGTCGTATTGTACGACTTTTTAACCAGCCCATTCGTACAAACGAACATGTGTTCTTCCGGGACAATTTGTAATAAATTTCATACTAAACGGTTGAGGTCATCTACATGCCAACTGACACCTTGATCGTACAGACGAACTGAGGTTCGTACGTACAATCTCTAAAAAATTAATTGATCATACAGACAATGACATCATCGTACAGTACGATATGCTTTACAAACAATTCATTTTTCGTCTGCTCAACTCAGGAAAAATATCATGTAAAATCTATTGAATTCGTACAATACGAATAGAAGATTAAGTATAAATTAGCACATGATAATCATCAATACACTCCATCATGAACAAATCAACCAAGATCCATAAGACACAAAATCAAAAACAAAAAAGAAACAAATAAGACATCAAAATCAAAAACAAAAAAGAAATAAATAAGGTATCAAAATAAAAAATTGAGTACAAATCAAACAAAACATATCACTAACACATAACAAAACATAAACAGTAACAAAAAGATACAACACAAATGAAATTTATAGAATTTCAATTGTCAAGCATGAATATCAATCACATCAAATGTGGTTCTTAAGGTGCTAAATATTTTAAAATTCAGTGGTTTTGTGAAAATATCTGCAAGTTGATTTTCAGTTGCTACATGATGTAGCTCAATTTCTTCTTTGGTGACATGATCCCTAATAAAGTGATGCGTAATGTTTATATGCTTAGTCCTAGAGTGTTGATAGGATTCTTTGAAATGCAAATGGTACTTATATTATCATAAAAAATTGGAATAGTGTCAATTGAAAAACCTAAGTATACTAGTTATTGTTTTAACCATAGAACTTATGCCACACAACTCCCTAATGCTATGTATTCTGCTTCAGTAGTAGAAAGAGCTATTGAATTTTGCTTTCCGCTAGACCAAGAGGCTAAGGAGTTCCCTATCAATTGATAAGTCCCAGAAGTACTCTTTCTATCAACCCTACACCCTGCAAAATCTGAATCAGAATATCCAATAATTTCAAAAGAGGAGTTATGCCTAGGATACCAAATTTCTAAATTTTGAGTTCCTAAAATATATCTCATAATTCTTTTACCAGCAGTCAGATGGGATTCTTTTGGATCAACTTAAAATCTAGCACACAAACAAATACTAAACATGATATCATGTCTACTTATAGTTAAGTAAATTAATGATCCAATCATCCTTCTAAATTTCTTTTGATCAATAGATTTACCTTTAGAGTCCTTATCTAACTACACTGAAGAACTCATAGGTGTAGTTATTGGTTTAGCTTTGTGTATTTCATATTTTTTAAGAATATCTTTAATATATTTTGATTGACTCAGAAATGTGCCATCCTCTTTCTACTTAATGTTAAAACCAAAATAGTAACTTAAGTCTCCCATCAAACTCATTTCAAATTCACTACTCATTATTTTTAAAAAATTATCACAAAGATTTTTATTAGTGGATCCAAACAAGATATCATCAATATATATTTGAACAATGAGTATATCATCTCCGACCTTTTTTTAAGAAGAGAGTGATGTCCACACTTCCTTTAACAAATAATCTTTCTAGTAGGAATGTTCTTAGCATCTCATACCAAGCACTAAGTGTCTATTTTAATCCATACAGTATCTTTTTTAATTTAAACACATGATTAGAGAATTTTGAATTTTCAAAATCTGAAGGTTGCTCAACATAAATATCCTCTTGTATCACCCCATTAAGAAAAACACTCTTAACATCCATTTGAAATAATTTAAAACCTTTAAAATAGGCAAAGGCTAGTAGCACTTTTATGGCTTCAAGTCTGACTACAGGGGCAAAAATTTCTTCAAAATCAATTCCTTCTATTTGATTATACCCCTTGGCCACCAATCTTGCCTTATTTCTAACCACTACACCTAAATCATTCATTTTATTTTTGAACACCCACTTAGTTCCCACAATACTTTAATTTTTAGGCCTTTCGATTAATTCCCAAATATCATTTCTAACAAATTGATTCAATTCTTCCTGCATGGCCAAAATCCAAAATTTATTTAAAAGTGCTTAATTTATATTAGTGAGTTCAATCATTGAGATAAAAGCTGAGTGGTTACTTCTTTACTAAGTCCATGCCTAATTTTAACACCTTCATTTAGTTCTCCTAAAATTAATTCTTTAGGATGACTTTTAGAATATTTTCATTCTCTAGGCAATTATTTTTCTATTTCAACCCTTTCTTCAATATTTGCATTTTTAATTCCTTGGAAGATCTCTTCAATATGTTCTTCTTCCAACCTTGACTCTTTAGAAATATCTTATTCATCAAAAACTACATGTGTGGACTCCTCAACTACCAAAGTCCTTCTATTAAAAACTCAATAGGATTTGCCAACACTAGAATATCTGAAAAAAATTCCTTCATCAGATTTAGGATCAAATTTTTTTAAAGGAGTTTTATCATTATTATGAATAAATACCTTACATCCAAAGACATGTAAATATGACAGGTTAGATGTTTTTTCCTTAAGAAGTTCATGGGGTGTCTTGTTCAACTTAGATCTAATGTTCACCCTATTCAGAACATAACATGCTGTACTAATTGCTTCAGCCTAAAAATATTTAGGAAGTAAATATTCAGCCAACATGACTCTAACGACTTCTATCAATGTTCTATTCTTTCTTTCAACAACCCCATTCTATTGAGGGGTCCTAGGAGTTGAAAAGTTGTGATCTATTCCTTGCTCTTTATAGAAAACTTCAAAATTTTCATTTTAAAATTTTCCTCCGTGATCATTTTATATTGTAAGAATTTCACAACCTAGCTTCCTATGAATCTAAGTAGAAAAATTTCTAAACTCATCAAATGATTCACTCTTATGTGAAGAATCTAATCCAAGTGAATCTTATATAATCATCAATAATTACATACCCATATTCTTTCCCTCCTAGACTTATAGTACTAACAAGCCCAAAAAGATCAATGTGAAGAACTTCTAATGGTTTGCTAGTTCTAAGATCCTTAATTGAATGAAAGGAGTATTTGACTTATTTTCCTAATTGACATGCATCACACAGGTGATCCTTAGTGAAGTCTAATTTGGGTATTCCTCTAACCAATTCTTTCTGGATAATCTTCCTAAGATTTTTCATGCTTGCATGACAAAGTCTTCTATGCCATAACCAAGATTCATCAGTGATAATTTTGAGACAAAAAATATTAGAAGATTTAACATAATTTAAAATCAAGCATGTAAATATTATTTATCCTATTTCCATGCAATACATCAACTCCATTTTAGCTTATAATACAGCTTGTAAGTAAAATTTAATGTTAAAATTCCTATCACAAAGCTGACTAATACTTAATAAGTTATGTTTTAAGCCTTCAACTAATAAAATATTTTTAATAAAAAAATTATTCTTATTGCCAATCATACATGTACCTACCACTCTCCTAATGGTATTATCTCCAAGTATTACCTTGCCTCCATTCCTGGCATCCAGCAATATGAATTAAGTTGTATCTCTAGTCATATATTTCAAATATTCACTGTCCAGGTACCAAATGCTCTCATGAGGTCTTGTATGAGAGTATTTCTACAAAAATATCAAATGTTATACTTGGGAATCCAAATAAATTTGGGTTCACCTCTTAGCAATGATAAACCAGATGCATGCTTGATATGTTGTATTTGATGCATCTTAGGTCTCCACACTAAATGTCTTATACTATAAATAGTACAGGTGTGGGATATGTGTCCTAACATTTCACATGAAAAATATTTCACACCAAGAAAAGGATTTATTAATCTATATGAGTTATAATGTCACTTCCTAGGTTTTAAACTTGTATGCTTTTGCTTAGACTCATAAAAATGCTTAAGTGTGGGTGTTGGTCTATTTTCCATAATAGCCTTCATTTTTATTTCTAGATATGAGTTTATATTTTTTAGAATTGAATTTTTAATTTTCATGTCAATTTTTTTATATTCAGCTTCACCCATAAAAATTTTAAAATCATTTTCAAGCTCACTAAAAGATATTTTCAATTATTCATGCTTCTTATTCAAATCATCAAATTCATCCAATAAAGCTATGTGGTTACTATCTATGTCTGCATGATCTTTCCCAAGATTTTTATATTCTATTTGTAACTTCAAATGCTCAAAGTTAAGATTAGCATGCAATTTTTTGAGTTTTCTATATACATTATGGATTTTCTTAGAAACTTTAAATAATTCATCATAGGATAAGTTACATACCTCTTCTTGATCCAAAAAATCAAGTTTGTCCGCCATTAAGCACAAGTTTGTGACTTCTTCTTCTGCTTCTATTTCTAAGGAGTTTGAAGCTGAGTCAGCCCAGAAAGCTCTCTGTAGTCTTTTCTTGCCCTTCCTAATAGTGATTTTCTCCTCAACTTTCTCCTTGCTAGGATTAGCTTTGAGATTTGGGCAGTGAGCCTTAATATGTCCAGGCTTCTTGCATTCATAACAAATGACATCTTTTGAAACTTTTGCATTCATATTGAATTTACCTTTGTTCCAATGCTGACGTCTTCGTTGCTTCCTTTTAAGAAAATTTTTGAATTGCCTCGTCATGAGTGTAATATCTTTTTCATCATCAGACAGTAATTGATCACTTTCTGAATCATCCACTTTTAATGTAATGTTCTTTTCTTTTCTCTTGTCACCTACATCAATTTCTCTTTAAGTCACTCATTGCTCATAAGCAATAAGTGATCCAAGCAGATTATCAATAGAATATACATTCAAATCTTTAGACTCGATTAGGATATTTATCTTTGCATCATAAGCAGTAGGTAGACAATGTAGGATTTGGTTAACCTTTTTTGAATTAGTGAGTTCTCTACCTAAAGCATGCAATGAGGTAACAATCTGAGTAAAATGTGTATACATGTCAGAAATTGACTCATTTGATTTCATGCGAAATAGTTCATAGTCATGCAATAAAATGTTCAGTCTGGATTATTTCACCTCATTAGTTCCTTCAAAAGTTATATAAAGTCTATCCCAGATTTCTTTTCCAATTTTACAGGTTGAAACACGCATATAATCTTCTGATTTTAGTACACAAAAAAAACTATTAAGACATTTAGCATTCAACTATGTTAATTCTCTTTCTTCTACAGTCCAATAAGCAAATAATATTTCAACCTAATGCCATTTACAAGTCTAGTAGGTGTAGTATAGCCATCATGTACTAACATCCACATGTGATAGTCAAGCGATTGTAGAAAAGTAGACATGCGAGTTTTTCAAAAATCAAATTAAACGTTATCAAATAAAGGTGGTCTAATGATCGAATATCCTTCTGCAGTATTTTGATTTACAAAATTAGCCATGATTGATTTTCAAAAAATAGTCTAAACTTTAATTTTTGGAATATGCTCTGATACCCCTTAAAAGTTTGTGTAGGTTGTTACACCTAATAGAACTATCCCAATGCTAACCTAAAGGGGCGTAAATTGGTAATTTTTTTAAAAAAATCTCTTAGATTATTGAAAACCATTATTAGAAAATTTAATTAATGATTCTCATAATATATTGTTGATTAGATTTTAACCAAGTATTTTTTAACCACTAAAATTTAAAATACGAAAAAAATAAAATGAAGTAAAAAGTAAAGGAATAGAAGAACACTAAATTTTATAGTGGTTTAGTCCAACTAAACTTACGTCCACTCCCTAGAGATTCCTTCTCCACGTAGGTATTGCACTAAACACTAGTAACTCTCCTTTTGCCCCCATAGCAAGGCAGAGAAACCCTTACAAAACCTCTCTTCCATCAACCTAGTGTGGCAGAGAACCATCATCCTTTTTCACCCTCCTAGTGAAGGCAGAGAACCCAACATCCTTTTTCACCCTCCTGGTGAAGGCAGAGAACTTGACGTCCTTTTTCACCCTTCTTGTGAAGGCAGAGAATCTGATGTCCTTTTTCAGCCTCCTAGTGAAGGCAAGAGAACCCGATGTCCTTTTTCACCCTCCTGGTGAAGACAGAGAATCCGATCTCCTTTGAAAATATTCTCTCAAGAGCCTTCAAGGAAGTAGGACAGAGATTTGAAGAAACAAATAAGAGATCCTCACATTTGGACAACCTTGTGAATCCCCTCATACTTTTCTCTTACAAGATCTTTCACTCTTCACTCCCAAAATGCTCTCCCAAATACTCTCCTTATCCACTCTCAAGAGAAATTCATAGCAAAATCTCTCTAGCAATTTTAATTTAGTTTCTAGGACTCATTATATATTAATTCTTTAAAAAATCATCCATAAACTAAAATTTCAAAGTGAAACATCGTCAGATCTTACAGTATGATCGTGGATCATCTGTATGAAAAGTTCAAAATTCATGGGATGATCTAGTACGAACCTTATTTCGTTCACTATAAATCATCTATACGAATTTAAGATCATCTGTACGAAGACTACAATTTCGTCTGGATGATCTGAACGAATCTTATTTCATACACTGTCAGTCATCTGTATAATTTTTAAATCATCTGTATGAACAGTTTAAATTCGTATGGACGGATTGGTACGAACATCATTTCGTATACTATTAGTCATCTGTATGATTTTTAAATCATATGTATGAATAGTTTAAATTTGTATGGATAAATTGGTATGAATATCATTTCATACACTATCAGTCATCTATACGATTTTTAAATCGTCTGTACTAACAGTGTTAAATTTTTTTTTAATTTTAATTTTAACTCTCTCCCCCTGTGTGTGTGTATAGTTACCCAATTTCAATCACACTTTTTCAGACTCAATAAAATAAAAAAATACTGAATTCATTACATGAAATCCTATTCTACTCTATCTTGAAGTCGTCAGCAGTCTGGAGTATGATTTCCCTAAAATGTTAGTACGCATAAAAATAAACAAAAATCTATCTAATATATGTTAGGAGAAACAATAATAATATCAAAATAATAATATTTTGTTATCATAAAAAATCACATAACATATAATTCAAATTTCATTTCTAAGTTGCAACATTGAGCAGGAAATAAGTAGGAGTGGTAGCAGTTTGATTACTTCTAAGCAAATACTAACTAGAGAAATGGAAAGAGTCGAGTTAGAAGTGGTATGTTTATCTATTATGCATGTTGAAATTATGTCTTAGATGGTAGTTCAGCCCTCATTATAGGACAGGATTAAGGAAGCTCAAATAACATATGAAGAATATATGTGGTTGATAGATCAAATTCCGTTTGAGAAGAGAGCTGAGTTGCAAGTAGATGAGCAATGAGTGATTTTCTATGGTTGTAGGTTGTGGATCCCAAGTAGTAGTGATCTGAGCAAGGATGTTTTGTATGAAGCTCACTATTCTAGGTATGCTATTCATTTAGGTAGTAATAAAACATATCATGATCGAAAGTTTATGTTATAGTGGTTTGGATTGAAGTAGAATGTGGTAGAGTTTGTCACTAAATGTGAAGCATGTCAAATGGTGAAGGCTAAGCATCATAAACCTAGTGGACTATTACAGCTGTTACCTATTCCTGAATGAAAGTGGGAGGCGATCACTATGGATTTTCCTATGGGCTTTCCAAGATCTAGACAAGACCATGATACAATATGGGTGGTTATGGATAGATTGACGATGTCCAGTTATTTTCTGCCAATGAAGTAAAGTGATTATATCGATTAACTAGCTCACCTGTATGTGAAAGAGATTGTTCAGCTACATGAAATTTATAAGGTTATTATTTCTAACCATAATGATAAATTTACCTCGAAGATGTGGAGAGGTATTTAGGAAGATTTAGGGATGAAATTGAATTTCAATATGACTTTTTGCCCCTATATAAATGGGCAATCTGAAAAGTAATACAAATTTTGGACAATCTATTAAGGCTATGTGTTTTAGATTTTGGCGAAAGCCGAGAAGATCATGTGCCATTGATAGAATTTGCTTATAATTATAACTTTTAAGCAATCATTGGTATTGATCCATATGAAGCTCTATACAGAAGAAGGTGTAAAACCTCATTATCTTGGGCTGAGGTAGAAGAAAGAAGACTGATATATTCTGAACTAGTGGGCAGTGCTACTAAAAAGGTCATAATAATTAGAAAAAGTTTAGAAGTAGCTCAAGATAGGTAGAAGACATATTTTGATCTGAAGTATAATTTTGTGAAATTTCAAACAGGTGATTATGTGTATCTGAAGGTCAGTCTAATAAAAAGTGTAAGCAGATTTGACAAAGATAGCAAATTAAGTCCTCGATATATTAGACCAGCTAAGATGATTGAGAGGATTGATAAATCTACTTAAAGATTATTTTTGTTAGACCATATATCTGATAACCATAATGTGTTTCATGTGTCAGTGTTGAGAAAATGGGTATTAGATACAGACCATTGAGTTCCAGAAGCTAAATTGAAGGTACAACCCAATATGACTTATAAAAAAGAATGTGAACATATTCCAACTTTCGATGTTAAGTAGTTAAGAAATAAACATGTTTAAATGGTTAAGGTTCAATAGAAATATAAGCCAAAATGAGAAGCAACCTGAGAGAAAAAGACTGAGATGAGACAGCTATTTCTAGATTTCTTCTTGCTGTATTATGTAGTGAAAATATCGAGGACTACATTTTCTATTAAGAGGGGAGAATATAATATCTACCATCTAAAATCCAGGTAATTATCTATTAATAATAATTAATATTAATTTAATTAGTGATTATAAGTCTTAAAAGGTTAAATAGGGTAGATGTAATCAAGGACGAAGTCTAAGAATTGAAAATTCAAAGTTTGAAAAATGGATCTACAGGCACCGCAATGTCAGGGATGGCAGCGCCGAGGTATTGAGCTCTCTAGTATTTAGACAAAAATAAGATTTTGAGCGTGTGTCGCGATGCCAAGTTTCTAGGGAGGATAATCAGGGAGCATCTAGAAGATTCTCTAGGGTTACTATAGTACTGGAAAAGGAGCGCCGCAATGCTAGGTTAAGATAGTGGGTTTTAAATAATAAAAATATATAAAACCATTTTGGCATGGTACTCCTCTACCCAACTTGTTGGAGAAGAAGAGAGGAGGAGAACAGGAAAGAGAAAGGAGAAGAGAGGGATTCAGAGGCCGAATCATGGGATTCATCCATCGAGCTAGTTCGGGATATTATAGAGTTTAAGGTATACTCCTAAACTCCTATTTTAGATTTCAATTTAATTAAGATTATAGGAAGATAGGAATAAAAAATGTGTTTTTTCTCAAGTTTTATGAAGTTTTCACTGTGTGATTTTTAATATGTTATTACACTTCTTGTGAATATTTTAGCTATGTGAAATCAAGTTTTTAATGGTTCATTTTTTCTTGACGATTTTATGAGTAAATTATGGAATTGAGGATTTTCTGGAAAATGTAGTAGTTATATAAAAGTCTTGAAATGTTCACGTGAAAGTTCATTTGAAGTTAGAAATTGGAAAGGGAGAGTTGGAGTTTAGTGAATATTCTATTTTACAAGTAATGTGGCTCTCACTAGCAGTTCATTTATTTTCTAAATACTGCATGAAGTACTATTGCATTGCATTTGCATCCTGTATTATATGACATTAAAAAGATTCTCTACTGAAATGTTAAACAGTGCACTTTCTATTATATTATAAGGGCCCTAAATATACTCTTTTAGCCCCACTTATTAAAAGTGGGTGTGGGAGGTTAAGTATCATTGTAAGTACTCTTATGGCCCCATCTTCTTAATGCATATATGGGAGGGATTTTGGCCACACTTGCTTTCTACAAGTGTGGGAGGTAAAAGGATGCATAAATGGAAGTGGAGTTATAAGCAGACATTATGATATATACATCATAATAATTTCATTTTATATGTTTGTGTTTTAATAAATTAAATTTAAGAAATATTTTGAAATATGCATTAATGAACTTTGAACTGTTGTAAGAATTATGTTGAGAAAATGAAAATGAAAGTGAAAGTAAAATGTACGTGAAACTTTGAGAATAAATATTCTATATGGCTTTTGTAGACTTCTGTGAAAGTGGTGAGGTGGTTATGAAAGTATAAGTGCTAGTTTTGAGGTTAAGTATATGCTGAAACATTGATAAATTCAAGCTTTATTTATACTTAATTCTTTCGCAGGTCTTAATGTTTTTTCTTTAATTAACTATTTTTTAGTATTTGAATTATATATGAATCCATGTGAGGGGTGAAGGAGGGAGCCTACTGAGCTAGTTAAGCTCACTCTAATATTTTAAATTATTTCAAGCAATGAAAAGAGTTTGGCGGAGTATATCAAGTTTAGAGGAGGATTCTCTGAGATTGGAATATAAGGTACTGATTTTGTAATCCAGTTCTATTTATTCCAATGTATAGAATTAAAAGTTGATTATATTATGCATTTATATTTTGATGAAATGGAATTTATGTTTCCAAAGAATTTAGTAGCACTAGTTGTTATTACTTAAGGATTAGATAATTAATTATAAGTTTAAGTAAGTCCAACCTTTTCATTAGATCCTAGGATGTTACAGTGTAGATCCATATAAGGAGGCTAGTATTGAAGGGTGGACCCAACAAGCTTTGGGTGGCTAGCAATCAAACCTTGTATCATTTCAAAGTGGGAATTTAAAAGTTTAAGAATTGGACAAAAAATTAGGGTTACTCAAAGTTCCATCTTCATTGGTCTTTTTTTTCATAAAAGTGTAGCATTAGCTTCCTACTAAAGTTGCCAAATGTTAAGGGTGAAAAATAAAGCTTACTTGAGATAATGAGGAGATATTTCCATTGATGTTTAAGATAAATATGAGAATAACTCACTACAACAAAAATTACTTAATTAAGATTAAGAAACACAGTGAGATCAAGCATTGAGTAGATAAAAGTAAAAGTAACATAGAAGAAAGGAATATAAAGTTTTAGAGTGATTTAATCATCTTTTATATGGAGAGGTACTTATAATAGTTTTTTATTACTCTTACACAATTAGTTTTGTTATATAAGAGAGATAGAAAGTAAAGGAGGGCCAAGAAGGAAAGAGTGATGTTGTGATCTTTTAATGCTAATTCCTTGAGGAATCTCAAGCTAATTCATTTCTAATCCCTTCGTTAAAATCTTCCTAAGGGTATTTATGAATGTAGCATTTACATTAATATTTTTCAAAATCATGGTGGCATTGGTCTTAGAGTTGTAATCACTACTATATTAAGGTTATGAGGTTCCTATGATCGATTAACACATGGTTTGGATGGATAAAACATTACATTGGTATTAAATGTTGTTACTAATATGTTTGTGCAATTGTAACTCGGATAATAGGACTTCTATCATCTTATGATAATTATAAGATTCTTGGGACAATAGTGCACACTTCATCCGAAGGGATTAATTACTATAATGACATTGAATATTATAGTTCAAGTGTCAATGATCTCTATATTGCATAATAAATTATTGAGCTGAGAGTACATTGGGTTTGTGGTGGACCATAGTGAGGTTGAGGAGGCTCTAACGAGAATGAGGGAGGCTTCCTAAATTTTGATAGAATTTTTTTAGCATGAGATGAAACTTCTCAAGAACAAAAATAAACTTCCTAAAAATAATAATATACTTCTCAAGGTGTAAAGGCTCCATGAGAATTCCATAATTAATCATAATGGTGCCAACATCATGCCATGTGTAGGGCTGAGATGTAAGCTTCTTATAGGTATGAAAATAATAGAGCATAACGGGTCTGTGGCCATAAAGTAAAAATGCTTTACATATTTTTTTCATTAAATCAACCACTTATATCAACTTGCTTAAGCATCTTCCTCAAACCCTTGGAGCAAGTTTAAATACTAGGGTTGCCCACTCTCATCACTCTAATTTATTTTGGCCATGGATCAATTCTCTTTTCTTCTTGAGGAGAAAGTTGAATACCCAATGTATCCTAGATTGAGTTATATATCAAGCTTTCTAATCATAATGAAGCAAGTTTGAAGAATGCCTATTTTCCATATAGAACGAGTCACCAAATATATGATGATCTCATCATAGAGTTCAAGTGGTTAAAGCTACCCAACATATTTCTCATAACTCGATATAACCTTTACTCAGTACCACCATCCTCATTGAATTCATCCATTATTAAGAATCGACCATGAGTTCTCTATTTAGATTTTGTTTGGGACGATTTTCTTACTACTTCTTAAAGCAATTTTTCAATACAAAAAATTTACTTCTTATACTAAAAAAATGTTTTAAAAAGCAGTAAAAAAAGCTGTCCCAAACGAAACCTTAATTAAAAAGTTATAAGCAACCTAAGTTTATTATTTTATAACAAGAACTTGTGAGCCTTGCCATATAGTTTACCTTGTATTGTTGTTTTCGGTTTTACCACAAGCTCTCTGAAATCTCTGTTGCTTTGCTTCTTTATAAGCTGCTTCTTTGAATCCAACGCATGTAGAGTTTCGTATTCTGCTTTGGTTCTACTTCATCATCGTGTATACCATAACATGGCAACCATAAGCCACATGCCCCAACCAAAAAAGCTTATTACTGAATCTTCCAGCTCTACCAAGAGGGAGCTGCTAAGAGAAAAAATAAACAATGAACTGGATAGAGCAAACAAATTAAGCTGAAAGAACAACTTCCAAACTTCAATCAGCACGTAGGATAAATTGTTTGGGACTGTCGGCAGAATTTTCATCGAATCTGAATAGGATTCTTTCTAAGTATACGAGGACAATTAACTTTATCAAGAGGTAGGCTGCCTTTGGTATCATGAGACAGCCCAGCTTAATTTTAGCAGCTAAGCTGAGCATATCAAGCTCAAATGCAAACCACAAGACTCCGAGCTGTGGTCCTTAAAATGAACAAGCTGAAGTTAAAAGTCGCCATCCAATAATGCATACTCGTATCATATTCAAATGTAACCTAATAGCCTACTACCAGCAAGTTGCATCAAGGTTATACTTGAATTATATCCCTTGCTATATTCACGAATTATATCCCTTGCTAGGGAAAGACCAAGCGTATGTTTCAGAATAAAGAAATATACGCTACATTTAACAAGGTGTCAAAATCACGAGAAATTATTACGTGCGGACACCGGACGTAGAGCTACGTCCGGACTCCTATGAAAATATGACGCGTAAACTAGTGTATTACTATGTATTATTAGATATTACTATGTATTACTGTGTATTTAGCTGTGTATTGCTGGGTATTAGCTAATATATACCAATACACACCATCGTATTACTGTGTAATATTGCTGTGTATTAGGTGTGTACTAGCTAATACACAGCTAAATACACAGTAATACTTAGTCCACACATCATATTTTCATTGGAGTCCGAACGTAGCTTCCGCATCCGGTGTCTGCACATAATAATTTCACCGAAATCACAGTTTTAAAAAATTAAGTCTAATGCTCCAAATTACATAATCATACATGTTAAAGTCACAGCCTTAACATGTTAAGGCATATTGATGCTCTCCCTATAATTTCCAAAAAAATTGATAATCATGATCATTATCACAACAATCTAACATTCACTCTATAAGTTCTCATTTCTCATTCATTTTTATTGAGTGTTGCATGATGTGTGAAATCTATTTTTTAGTCATCCTTCCGCACTGTTTCTATATATATATTTTTTATCTACACCTTTCTCTTCCTACAAAAACAACAACAACAAGCCTTTATCCCACAATATGGGGTTGGCTACATAAATCATCTTTCTACATTATATCCTATTAAGAGTCAAATTTTTATTTATATCTAATAAAAAAATATCATTTTTAATACTTATTAACCAAGTCCTTTTACGTCTACCTCTAAACCTAAGTCAAATATAATAAATCTACTCTCCTAACTCGATCATCGGAAGACTGACATTGTATGAAACCCAACCATCTAAGACAACTCTCTCTAATATTATCTCCCACTTGAGCTACTCCAACATGTTCATGTATAAACTTATTTTGCATTCTATCTCTAAGTGTAAAAAATATCCATGACTAAAGCAAATGTTTTGTAAGAATACCCATGACAAAAGCAAAAAGATATGGGCTTGAAGCTGATCCTTGATATAATCCAACTGAAATGGGAAAATACCTGGTAAACCACCTTGTGTTTGAACACCTTTCTCTTCCAAATCATTCAAATTAATATTATCTACAATCTACTAATCATATTGATGCATCTTCAACTTTTCATTGTGTATGCCGAAACCATTTGCCTCTTTTCCACCATCTAACCTTTGTAAATTCTACGCCCATCATTCTTCTAATATAATTATTTATCAATCTATATTTTTTAGTTTTGTCACACTTCTATCTTATAATTCTCATTTCCCTCATGCTCAGCTTTACTCTAAATGACTTATTTACCAACCAACACTAGCCAAACAGAACCTACTCATGAGCTATATTATAAAATTTAGTTTTAAATCTCCCTAATATTTTTCCTTTTCAACGCATAGCACCTACTCATGAGCTATAATACTTTTGTCACACTAGCCACCTTACCGCATAGCACACTCGAGATATTTTTCCTTTTTAACTACCAAGCATTATTTCTAAGTATTATATCATCAACAATATCATCCTTTATAATGCAATCATTATATTTAAATTTATCACAACTACCTAACAATTTATCCAATAATAGTATTAACAAACAATAATTAATATTGTATTCACTAAAATTGCATATTATATACAAATTCTTTGTTGTTGATCTTCATAACATTTTCTCCATCATTCTCTTTACACTTACCACAACAGAAGTCTCACTAATTAGAACTGCGCTACATGCAAAGGCATACACTACTTAAACTTGAATATCTTTTGCAAGCATCTATACAAAAAAAAAAGAACGTAATGATAATCTTTAATCTAATCTTATTATGATTGGGAACTCTTTAGCCTCTCCAATAACTATTACTAATATTATTCAATGCTAAAAAAACGTGTATGCCAATGCACAAAGTTCCTATCAATGCATGGTCAAGAAGGGGTTGTGTACACAACTTGACTCTTGCTTAAGCAAAAAAGAGTCTAAGCTCTATTATATATCTTTAATAACTTACACACCTAATCAATTCTAACAGTACTCATTACAGGCCATACTAAAATTAATAAGTATAAATAGATCATTTCTTTGATCTCTACACTTATTCATCAATAGCCTTGGCAAAAAATCATAGCTCTAAAAATAATTTATATAACTCTTTTTCTTTTTTATTAGTATCTAGCTTATGATAAAAATCATCAAAAGCCATAGATTTTATAATTTCTTTTGGACCTCTAGCTTCCTTGTTATCATTACATGAATGGTGTTCATTTATTGTCATTCTTTCAAAGCATAATTTTTTTTTTCTAATGACTTCTTAATATCTTACTCTAGCAACAATTCCCCTTAACCATATATGATTATTTCGACTCTCCTAAAATTTTTAAGACAAATTTTTAAATATAATTAGCTATCTTATACCACATCAAGTTTGACTCAACTATAAACTTCAATTCACCTTCTAACTACATATCTTGAAATATTACGAACTTGCGGAGTACTATCATCTTATCATAGATAAATTATTTCTTTTGACTATTTTTTTAACACTCCTAAGAAATACATCTATAACCAATACTCACTTTTTTTGGTCAAATTTTCATTTGGAACCATATTATAAAACCTGCAAAAGGATAGGTGTAACCTTATTGCACTTTAAATAGACATTGTTGGTAAAATAGTCAAATCATAAAGAAACAGATCTTAAGCCTAGTAAAAATATTTGTATTCCTGTTTTGCAGGTCGCTACAGAAGTTATATCTGATTTTCAGTCTAGGTGCCTGCAGTATAATCAGGAATAGCAGTCTGTCATATCATGGCTGGTAATTATTGAAAGCCTCACACATAATACCAACAAACTAATAACATTAAAGCAGAAAAGCTAGCAGACCAATTGCAGTGTAAATGAGCATCCAGCATAAACAGCAATCTCCCAAATCATAAATCTGGTAAGAATCAGCAGTTCTAGTACTAAAACAAATAATGGCCTACGTTAAATAAGAATTGCGACCAAAAGTTTGCCCGTGTAAGACAATTATAGTGAGTTTTCCAGGCTCGTTAAATGAACCCAAACATGCCAAGTTACTTCCATTAAGACTTCGTTTGGGACGGCTTTTTTACTGCTTTCTAAAGCAACTTTATAGTACAAAAATTTCTTGTACTAGAAAGCTACTTTAGAAAGCATTAAGAAAGCTGTCCCAACTGAATACTAAATAAGTCCTCTTCAGCCTAATAACAAGCATACAAATACTGACAATGATTCCTCAAATTAGTTGCTGTAAGCCGATGGACTTCGTTCTAGATGACACTGACCGTATGCAAAAACTCTAGTTACAGAGCAGCAAGTATGCATTCAGGATTTTCTGATAAAACGCTTTTGCCAAGATGGGCACAAATTCAATCTTTTAAAAAAAAAAAAAAAATTATGGATTGATGGTAGAAGAGTTATCAGGCTGCATAGCAACCGGTATTCAAAAATATCTTCTTCTCAGTTTGTTATGGCCGCTTTCTTTTAGACCGGTCCATTGGACCCGTCCAGCCGGTCCTACGGGACTGGCTCGTGTGAAACAGGCGAAATTTCTCCGCCTCCTGTACGCACGATTCGACCGCCCATGTCTGACAGAGCTATTTAGGGGATTTTGAAGGAAGTGAGGAGGGATATTTGAATGTAGGGACTGTTTAGACATTTCCTTTTGGATTGTATGCATAAAAGAGTTTGTTTTCCTAGGATTAGGCATCTTGAATTTGGCTGAAATTTGAGATCTCTTAGGTTTTTGGGCTCTAGCGGCGTCTAGAGATTTGGGAGAGAGAGATCCTCTTCTCGAATAGAGAATCAATTGTATCTTGGTATTTTCTGTTTCTATTTCATCAAATAATACAGATTGTCTCCTGTTTTCGGTTTTGTGTGGATTTTTGTGGAGAATTCTCGCTGTTTTCCAAAGATTGCTGAAATTCTTGAGATCTACAAGTGTTTCCTATCACTTTCATCCTAAGAGAAATACACAGGAATATAACAAGCCCCCAACTCCCGTTCAATGGGTAAGAAAAGTTGCAATCAGATGGAAAAATAAATTAAAATCAACAAGATTTCCTAACAACGAGATCAGCAACAACGTTTTAGACATGCAAATCAGTGTCAATTTACCATCAGGTTTAATACAGCAGAAAGCTAGCAAGGATGAAATATATTGATAATTTTTTTATCTGATTTATTATAGTCCTTCTATTAATATTTCCTTTCTTTAGTCCGCTTTCCAAGGAACTATAAGCAAAAGCTATTCATATAATGCAGATTATATTTTCGTAATGAATATGAATATTTCAATAAATAAAGCATTGCGTTTTATTTTTTTACCTAAGATTATTCCAAGAACCTTAGATAACAATGCAAAAGAACCCCATCACTTATAGTGCTTCCAGAAATCTCAAGTATGATACCATTAGGACCCTACCTGGTGTGATTCCAATAAATTTACCCCTTTTAGCACCAAATCAAAACATTTTCGTAGTCATAAATCAATTTGTCATAAGAAAAACCTTGATCCTCCAAAATGAAATCAACATGCTCATAATCCTGAATCAATTTGTCATAAGGAAAGACCTTGATCCTCCCAAATGAAATCAACATGCTCATAACCCTGTGGATGTAGGTCTTGCAGATTAATCATATTCATGGATATGGGATGATCTTGCCTCACATCACATTAACACTCCAAACTCTAAGATCGTTTATCTCATTCTCCTAGTCCGATTTCATTCCATTAAATTACCCCTCTTGGATCCATTCGTCATAAATTTTAATTCTCTAACATCTTATTTGCCTCAACATCTTTGAAGTCTTCATCAATAGTTTAAAGGTATTCTACAAGTCTCATGGGCCATGAGCAGGAATACAATGGGGAAACTAGGGAACCCGTTCCCCCATTAGCTTGACCCAAAAGGAAAACCAAAGCCTCTTAAATCTATGATCCCGCTGGCTTCCTGCACAAAGTGATGTAGCACCAGCAAGTGTTCTTAGTTCACCCAATTCCCACCTAGTTAGAGTTGACGCTGACCTTTATCAACTTGCCTCCATTCGCAACTTCCCTACCAACTGCGTATCTCATGTCTACATTGGTTAGATGCTACTCATTCTTCTTAGTTATAATAGATTTGGGAACTATTTGTGTGAGAATATTTTCAATGGTGATGGAAAAGATCTTTAGTACTTTCTTAGATGATTATGTTAAATTGTTTCTTTTTTTTTTTTGGTGGGATAGAGGTGATAGTGAGGGTTTATTGGAGCTTGTTTTATTGTTATATGTATTGGGTTTTATTAGTACTAACACATGCCCTTTATAATTATAGGAATTTGGTTAGGAGCAAAAAGGGGAGAAAGGCAAGGGTTTTGGGGTCGGTTGAGTTAAGTTAATAAAAATTTTTCATAAAACTTAATAAGAATAATTAATTAAAACTGTATCAATTTAAAAATTAATATTATTCATGACTTATTTTAAGTAAATGAAAATTATTATGTCTAATCAATATAATAAGTTATTAATTAGTAATTAATTAGAATACTATCTTATATGAATTGTGATTTGATTAATCTAATTAGAGTTCAAAAATAAAGTCGAATTGTAATTGATTCAAACAAAACAAATTTAAGCATGAGAACAATTTATTCAAACTTAATTCAATAGCATAGTCTTGCTGGGAAGAGCATTAAGAACTTAATGAAAAATAAGAGAGCCACATAGGGAGATTTTGCTATAATTTTTTATTAAAATGTTATTAGACAATTTGTGATTGTACTGAGGAAAAAATAGATTTAAAGAAAATAACTTAATAGCTAGTATCAATTTGTACCCCACTAACAAAATTTTCTAGCTCCACCCCTACCATGGTTGGCATCTCAAATTAACACTGATGCTTTGCTACCTCTCCTCGGTTTACACAAATTCCTTCAAATAATATTGCAGCTACTTCTTCATTGATGTCATTCCACATCGGCCCATCCTACGTACACTACCATCACCCCACTAGCCGCACCTTTATGTTCAATATTACAACTTGCATCGCGACCAATAACTCATCATTCACAACATTTCACAGCCAAATTATTACATGCATTATTTGTGTTTCTATAAGGAATAAGCAGCTCGAAAATTGCCCATGCTCATCCTAAGCATCGCTATAAATCATATCCAATCACAATAATCAATTGCAATGACAAAGATCTTTACAGTAACTTTGATGCGTCTTTGAAGTAAAAACAGCAAATAGGCAATAATGAAAATGCAGGAATTCAAAAATTAGGGCTGAAATTTGATTATCTCTTCAACAAAAAAGAAAGATACAATTGATCTACTATTCGAGAGATAAATCAACTCTCCCATAAACTCTACACGCCAGTAAGAAGCTCTCCAAAATAAAACTACAGCAAAAACAAATTGTCTCATGCCCTAACTCTAGACAAAACTTTCTCTTAAATAATCCTAGCACACAATAACACAAATAGAACCTTCTAAACAGCATAAACATAATTTAGGAAACCTTTCTAAACACAATAAATATAAATAGGAAACCTTCCTAAACAGCTCCTCTTGATTTCTACTCTTCTATATGCATGACAACTCTCCTGGGCCCCACAAGGCTGGCCAAACCCTCCCCTTGGCTCCATTCTTGATTCCGCCCAGCCCCCCTCCTACGGTAACAATACTACCTCCCCAAAAAATGCACATTGTCCTCAAGGTGGAAGGATGAAAATTGTCGCCTGATCATCTCATATGGCTCACATGCAACTTTATTTTTCATCCCGGGCTTGTACTAGATCTCGAAGTCATAACTCAATAACTTGGAAAGCCATCATTGATGCTCCTCTGTCATCATTCTTTGTTCTACTAGGAACTTTAAACTCCTATGGTCCATCCTGGCTATGAAGTGTAGCCCCAATAGGTAAGGACGTCACTTTTGTATTGCCAACACTATTGTCATCAGCTTTCTTTCATACACCGACTTCAACCTGGCAATAGCGGTCAACACCTGGCCAAAATAAGCTATGGGTCTCTAACTCAGCATAAGGACTGCCCCTAACCCATAGTCTGATGCATCAATCTCCACTACAAATAGTTGGTTGAAATCTTATAGTGCTAACACATAGACACTCGACATGGCTTTCTTTAGCTGCTCAAACGCTTGGCTCCTTGCCCCCCTTGCCCCCCCCCCATTTGAAACTATCCTTCTTCAGTTGCTCTGTCAATGGCCATGCTATAAAGCTATATCCCTTTGCAAACTTCATGTAGTATCCTATGAGTCCCAAAACCCCCCTCAACTCCTTCAGGGTTTTAGGTAAGGGCTATTTAAACATCTCCTTGATTAGCCTCTCAATTTCATCTTTCTGAACTTGTGGGTACCGGTAGGGTCGAACACTAACAGTGGATACCCCTTCTTTCAAATTGATGACATGCTCATGCTCCCTTGGGGAAGGTAGGCTTTGAGGCAGCGGGAACACCTTACTAAATTGTTGCAGGAGTGGTTGGACTATCTCTGGAATCTCCTCCTCTTTTTACAACTCCACCAAGTAGCCCAGCCTTGTCGCCTATATCGCATTGACAATGGTTTTGAGTGAAAATATGATTTTGCACAGGCTGGCATCTCCTCGCAGGACCACCTTCTTCCCCTTTGCTTGAATCTTCATTGTCAAAGATTTCTGGTTCACCTTTGTTTCCCCCATCGTCTGTAACCACTTCATTCCTAAGATCATACATCAGCACTTCACAAATCTAAGGGAAGAAAATCCTCCATAATCTATAGGCCCTGGAGTATTAGCACAAGCCTCCTGCAAATCACCCTGCTCCTCTCCACCTTTTATGTTTCCATTATGACTCCAAAGCTCCTTGTATCCACCAACTTCAATCTCAACCGATCTATGACCGATTTGAGATGAAGTTACAAGTAGCCTCACTATCCACCAAGACCACCACTAGCTACTCCCTGATCTGTCCATTCACCTTCATGGTGTGATTTAGAGTAAATCTAGTCACTGAATTAAGAGACACTTCTGCCACATTAAGATATAGGTGCTTCCCTCCTGCTTCTGCTTCCTCCACCAGATCCTCGCTATCGGTCCCCTCCTCATCACAAACCATAAGGATCTGGAGTGTGCGGTCCTTGCACTGATGGCCTAGTGCATAATTCTCATCACAGTGGAAGCATAAACCCTTCACTCTCTTTTCCTGCACTATTGCCACTGTGAGGCGCTTGAAGTTAGCCCTGGGGCGAACTCCCCCACTCTTCTCCCTTAGTGCCTCCTGCTAAAATGACATCATCTGGGTTCTCGAAGCCAGTTAAGTTGAGGTACTTCTGTAAGAGCCTCCCACTACTCTGCTCTTATTGATCCTCTTCATCTGTCTCCGATCCTCCGCTATCTAGGCTAGCTCCATCGTCTCCTTCAACCCCCTCGATCTCATTAATCGAAGGTTTGCTCGTATGTCAGGTTTGAGGCTCTTCATGAAATTTTCCTCCAATACCGCCTCCAAGACTCCCCTCAACTGCCTTGATAGCAACTCAAATCTCTCCCTGTACTCCTTGACAGTCCCTTCCTGAGTCAAGGCAAGGAACTGCTCGTATAGGTCTCTTTCCTAAATGGCTCGAAAATATTCCAACAAATAATCCTTAAACCCCTCCCAAAAATGGATTGGATATCTAGCCTCCCTCCATTGGAACCAGGTGAGGGCTTTCCCTTCCAGACATAGCCCTATGGCTATAAACTTCTCCTCCTCTCTCAACCCATGCACCGTGAAATACCTCTCCACCCGATACACCCACCCATGGGCATCATCCCCTTCAAATACAGGCATCTTCCACATCCTCACCCTAGCATTGCCACCACCCTAATAGCTTCTTCCTCCTCCAGTGTAGTATTGTCGTGATCTCTCCATATTTCCCCCATGTATTGAGATGAGAATCCCACCTTTCCTCCACTCGCCTCATATGACCCGATCCTCATGGCTCGGCTTGTCCCCCTCCTTCTTCGGTCGTCCACTCACCTTGCCCAAAAGACCTCCCATAGTGGTCGGGCAACCCATCACCTCCACCATGGCACTCCCTTCCTGCTGTCCCCCCATGTGAAAACCATATCTCGCCCCTTATCGAAGCCCTAGGAGGTAGCTCTTAACCCCCTCCTTCTCCGATGGTCTACTCCCCTACCTGAAATGCCTCCCATAGTGGTCAGCCACTCTACCACCTCCACCAAAAAATTCCCTCCTTGCTATCCCCTCATCCGGAAACCTTAATCCACCCCCTTATTGGAGCCCTAGGAGGTGGCTCTTGATGAAAGAAACTCTCCTCGTCGAACTCCTCCAGTCTGATCTCCTTTCCCTTCAATTCCACCAAGAAAATCCCAGTCAAATCTCGGTTAGGATTAGCCATCGGAACCGTTGATGGAGTTTTTGATTGCATCTCCAAGAGCTTCCTCATCATCTCCTCCAACCCTCCAAATCAATTTTTCATGGATGAAAACTTTCCCTTCATGGCTTAAAATCTTCCTTCAATGGTTGAGAACTTCTCCATCCCGTATATTTTATCCACTTCACCTTCCAATGCATCCATCTTCTTTGGTGCCATCTTTTCTAAAACCTTGCTCAGATACCAATTTGATACGTCTTGGAAGTAAAAATAGCAAATAGGAAATAAAGAAAATGCAAGAATCCAAAGATTAGAGATGAAATTTAATTGTCTCTTCAACAAGAAAGAAAGATAAAATTGATCTACTATTCAAGAGGTAGATCAGCTCTCCCACGAACCCTAGACGCCACTAGGAAGCTCTCCAAAATAAAACTACAGCAAACACAAATTATCTCATGCCCTAAGCCTAGACAAAACTTTCTCTTAAATAGCCCTAGCACACAATAACACAAATAAAACCTTCCTAAACAGCATAAACATAATTTAATAAACCTTCCTAAACAATTAAAACTTTCCTAAACACAATAAACATAATTAGAAAATATAGTTGGCATTTACATACAAAAGTTGGCTTTGTAAGAAATTATGCATGCATGCATCAAGTACAAAATCGGAGATGGTTTAATGATTTTCAATTGGTGAATAATAATGATTGTGATGTGTTCTGTTGAATTTTAAAATTAAAATAAAATTAAGAATTCAAATTAAGTATGTCAATAAATTCAAATTAAGAATTCAACTGAAACATATAATTGAATCATATAAATTTGAATGATATTATTTATTTGTAAATACGAAAGAGCATGAGCACCTGTCATTATAGCTTATGGATGAAATTTCAATAAGGTATTTTAATGTATTTCCTTCCAGATTTTTCTCCTAGTTCACTTAGAAATGCATTTGATCTTTTGCAATAAACTTTTTTTTTCATAAGGAGTTGAAGCTACCAACTATTGGATGATTGGTGAATGAACGGCATTTAAAGAAGACATCACCTTCCGCTGGCATAAAGTTCAGCAAAAAGAAATGCCCATGAATTTTGAACTAGTTAACATTTTCTTTAACCTTCCATTTACCCTTAGAAGACCTCTGAATTATGTTCAACAGCAAACACAGGAACGTCCGTCGAGTATGACAGTCGACTGACATGCCACCTCATGATGTGGTTTGATGTGCCACTCTATGATGCGGGTTCAATGTCCCATGAAGTTGCACGAAATTACTCAAAACAATATTTGCTTGCAAATACAACTTCAACGGCATATTTGAAACATAAAAATCATTGGAAGATACTCCCTTCAAACTCACCTCATCCAAACGAAAAAAACACTGAACTACAGGTGCAACGTTGCACGAACTTGTCAAAATGACCCCCGATAGCGAAATGAGTTATGTTAATGCGTTCAGAATATTGAAATTAACCAAGGAGGATCTCTCGCAATTAAACCGAACAAAAGTGGTCGAAAATGTCAAATCATGTGCACGACGTTGCGCAAAATGGCCTAAATAGCCTCCATTCGCAACGCAAACTATGCCATTGTCCCCAAAATGCACAAATTACAAGGAAAGGACACTCAAATTGGCTATGTGCCGCCAAAAAAAAAATTGGTGAAAAATTCCACCGACGAACATGAAACAAGAAGTTCGACATGCACGAGTAATAAAAAATTAGTGAGCAAGTCCATGCAGATTAAAAATTAAATTTTATTCGTTGTTATTATTATAATTTTAAAATTTAATATATATATATATATATATATATATATATATATACATACATATATATATATATATAAAATTAAATTTTTAATAATTTAATATGTATCAAGAGAATTTTAAAAATCTATAATCTTACAAGGACATGATACCACATTCTTCTATAGAAAAGGACTATCCTTATTTTATATAAGAGAATAATATGATAAAAATAACTCTAAGTCGCTAAAATAACCATTGGCCCTAATAACCCAACTCAAAACTCTCACATTTCCTCAATTCCTCATAACTCAGTCGACCCCATACCCTCACGCCTCTCACGACGCTCCACATATCCAACACTCTCTTACACACACCTCTCATGATTCCTCCAGCCAAAGCTTACAGCTCATGTCCGACCCCTTCTTCTCATGCCTCCATGTAACACTAGCTGTCATGCACACCTTAGACCCATCACCTTTTTCTTTTCTTTCTCTCTCAATTTCTATTCGTCTTCCTCTTCATCATCTTCTCCTACATATTCTGCTTCTAATTTTTCATCTTCTTCATTTTTCTATACTTCTTCCTCTTCACTTCATCATCTTTTACTTCATTTTCTCCATCCAAAAAAAAAAATCCCTCGCCCTACCACATTCTCTCTCTCCTACAGCTTTTCAATCTACCACTATTTCTTCATCTTCCCCACTAATCCCACAAAACCCCTCTCATCCTCCACCTCTCCCATCATTCTCCCCACTTATTCTCTCTCTAAACACACACAGAGAGAGAGAGAGACAACAATAACAAGCCTTTATCCCACTATGTGGGGTCAGCTACATGAATCTTTTTTCTCCATTGTGTCCTATTAAGAGTCAAATTCTCATCTAAATCTAATAAAGAAAGATCATTTCTAATATTTTCTAACCAAGTCTTTCAGGTCTACCACTACTTTTTTTAACATAAGTCAAATTTAATACATCTACTTTCCTAACTAGGTCATCGGAAGGCTACTGTTTTATGTGACCAAACCATCTAAGGGGACTCTCTCTAATCTTATTTTCCACTGGAACTACTCCCATCTTTTCACGTATATGCTCATTTCGTATCCTGTCATTAAGAGTAAAGCCACACATCTACCTGAACATCCTCATCTCTGTAACACTTAACTTAATATTATGCTTCTCTTTTAATGACCAACATTCTACACCATAAAGCATTACAGGTCTCACTACCATCTTATAGAATTTTCCCTTAAGTTTAAGAGGGACTTTTCTATCACACAACAAGCCCGATACTTTCCTCTACTTCAACCATCCAACTTGAATTCTACTAATAATATCATCATCTATTTCACCATCACTCTAAACAATAGACCCAAAATATCTAAAATGTGTGCTCCTATTAATGACTTGATCGCCCAAAGTCACAATCCCCCACTAGATCTATTATTACTGAAATTACACTCCATATATTCAGTTTTAGATTTACTCAAAAGTAAGCATTTAAACTCTAAGGTTGACCACCATAATTCAAGTTTACCTTCAACTCCCTCTCTAGTCTTATCAACAAGAAGAATATCATTAACAAAAAGCATACACCAGAGTATAACCTCTTGCAAATGTCCAGTGAGAACATCCACGACTAAAGCAAAAAGATATGGGCTTAAGCCTGATTCTTGATGTAATCCAACTAAAATAGGAAAATACTTGGTCAAACCACCTTGTGTTTGAACAAAAAGTAACAGCTCCTGCATACATATCCTTAATGACTTGAATATAAGTATTATGAACCCCTTTCTTATGTAAAACTCTCCATAGCACTTCTCTTGGAACTTTATCATATGCTTTCTCTAAATCAACAAAAATCATATGTAGATCCTCCTTATTCTTTCTATACTTCTTCATCAAACCTCTCAATAAATGTATAGCTTCCATAGTAGACCTACCTGGCATGAATCCAAATTGATTTTGAGAAACATTAGTGCCACACCGCAACCTATGCTCCATAATTGTCTCCCATAGTTTGAAAGTATGACAAATTAACTTAATTCCTCTATAATTCGTACAATCTTGTGCATCACCTTTATTCTTAAAAATAGGAATCAACACACTCATTCTCTATTCATCTGGCATTTTTTTAGTTTTCAAAATAATATTAAAAAGTATAGTAAGCCAAAAAATTCCTTCATCTTCTAAGCATTTTCACACCTCTATTGGAATATCATCTAGTCCAATAGTTTTTCCACACTTCATTTTCTTTAAAGCCTCTTTAACTTCGGTTTTAATAATATGTCGATAAAAACAAAAATCTTTATTTTTATTTAGGGTGCTAAGATCACTAAAGTTAATCGCATTCTTGTAATCTTCATTGAAAAGTTTAGCAAAATATCACATCCACGAATATCCTCTTCTAATAAAAGCATTTTTTTTATTTTCATCCTTAATACACTTCACTTGAACTAAATCATTACTACTCTTATCTCTTTATTTAACTTATACATATATATCTTTTGCTCTCCTTAGTATCTAATTTATTATATAAATCATTAAAAGCTAATATCTTTGTATTACAAATTACTTTCTTAGACTCCTTACAGGCATCTTTATATATTTCCCAATTATCAGAATTTTTACAACTAAACCAATTTTTATAACAAATCTTCTTATTTTTTATCTTTTCTTGCACATTTTGATTCCACCACCAACTATTTTTACTATTAGTAGCTTTTCCCCTTGATACTCCAAGCACATCTTTTGCAACATTCTTAATATCACTAGCTACTTTTTCCCACATAACAATAGCTTCCTCATGCACACACAAAATCTTAAGATCTAGAATCTTAATCTTAAATGTTGGGTACATAAACTTTTACTTGGAATAACTTTACAATCTTTGCAATTTAAATGATCTATTTTTCTTATAAGAAAATAATCAATCTGAGTTTTATTATATCCATTCTTATAAATGATGAAAAGTTCATCTCTTTTCTTAAATAAGATATTAATAATTACAAAATTATAAGCTTAAAAAAAAATCTAATATGGTCTTACCACCTTCATTAATCACGCCAAAGCCATAACCACCATGAATGCTTTTAAAATCATCTACCTCTCTACCAATATGTCCATTTATCTCCTCCAATAAAAACTCTTTCTTTGAGAGGTATCTTTTATATTAATTCTTCTAGTCTTTCCAAAATTTTAATTTTGAACACATATCCAAACCTACTTGAGGAGCATAAGCGCTTATAATATTAATAATGTTGGCATTAATAATAATCTTTAAAGCTATAATTATATCTCCAATTCTATTAATTTTTACAACACTATCCTTCAAACTCTTATCTATAATCCACCTACACCATTTCTAGTATGACTTTTACCAGAATACCATAGTTTAAATTTTAAACTATCAATCTCCTTAGCCATGTCTCCAACCCATTTAGTTTCTTGAATGCAAAGAATATTTATCTTCCTATAAATCATAATATCTATTAATTCTATTAATTTGTCTGTAAGGGAACCTATATTCCAAGTTCTTATCACAATTTTAGTTTCATGGACTAGCTTCTTTGCCTACATCCGTCCATGATGTGGGAATCCATACCTATTTAACACTGTACTCAGGCGTCGGTGTAGCGGTCCTTGCTCACTTGTCACTATATTCAGGCCATACAACGCGTCGCTTCTAGGCCATACAATAAAGAGAGAGAGAGAGAGAGAGAGAGAGAGTGTTAAAAAAAAATTCCTCATCCTCTCCAACAAACTCCACTTCTAAACCTACCTCCAACCTTCTTCCTCCAAGCACCCCCTTCTTCCACCACTTCTTTCCCAAAAAAAAAATCAAACCCTCTCCCCATTTTCTTTCTCTAAAAAGAGAGAAATATCCACCCAAAAAAATCTTCTCACCTCTCCTCTCTCGTCCTCTCTCAAAATAGATAGAGAGAGAAGATCACCTCTCTTCATCCTCTCTCTTTCTCTCTCTAAATAGAGAAAGTCCACAAAAAATCCCCTCTACACTCTTTTTCTCTCTGCATAGAGAAAAAATCACTTAAATAAAATCTCTCCCTTCCACATCTCTCTCTCTAAACAAAGAGAGAAATGTTATTTTCTCACTTGAAACCCATACCAAACCATTTCTCTCTCTAAGAGAGGAAACACTTGTACCTCTCTAATATAAAAAAAGAATTCTAGCAAACTATATATATATATATATATATATATATATATATATATATATATATATATTTGTGTGTGATCGCTTACAGGTTTAATCATTCCACCGTCACCACTACTTAGCTTTCAAATGCACAGGTATAATGTCATTGAACTCAAAACCTCTCATAACCCCTGGCGATGCATTCGACACGGCAAGAAGAATCTTGTACACGCTTTTTTTAGCGTGGCTGGAGGAATCTTGTCAGTGGCTTGTGTGATGTGACAGTTGTTTTTGTCTAACCAAAACATCTCATACATCCCATAAGCACCTTTCTTGGGGTGGTGGGATTCGAGAATTTAGGTAGAGTTGTCGCAAGGCACCGGCCATACACATCTTCCTTAAGCATGCTGGTTAGACCCAATCTCACCGTAGAATCCCACTATGAGAGAAAGATGCCGGGAAGCCATCAGAATTTGACTAGACTTGAATTTAACATACACTATAAAGAACCTAAGTTTTGGTAATTCTAAATAATCTAAGCAATAATTATACAAGATAAATACTTAAATAAATTGCAAACAATAATAAACTAACAAAAAACTTATATATCAAACATGGAATAAGATACAAGGCTTACAGGGAACTGAATTTACAAACTCACCCGAGCACTATGAAAACATCACCAAACCCCTAAGGAACCCAAGGATTACATGAAATGAGGCCTTCTTTACACACACACACACACGTGTGTGTGTATATATATATATATATATATATATAGAGAGAGAGAGAGAGAGAGAGAGCGAGATTAGAGAAGTCTCCCTGTGGAGCCCACAACCGTAATTGCATTATAATATTTAAATCACAAAAGTATAGCATATGAAAAATGTGTCATATATTCATTTCATTTTTTGCCTCCTATCACCACCGAATCTAAAATCACCTTTTGAGCAAGCGGACAAAAGGTTATCGCCTAAAATTGCAAAATATAAGACAGATTGAAATTTGCACAATATTGTCAATTGCATGAATTATGCAACACAACTTTCAAATTTTGACATGCAATGTCTCAAAATTCATGCAAAAAATGTGAAAGCGAATAAAATAACCAAATTGAGACACTTTCAAGTTATGTGCGCATATCTTGTGATAATCCTCAAATTATATTAAAATTACCTATAGAAGCATGCAAATGCCTCCGATGCACCAAATATCGCACACAGGCAGTATATTACTGCACAAAAAAATAAGCAAGTACGTAATGAAAGTATAGTAAAAAATTTCACAAAATAATAACTCTCTTGAAAATGATAAGTCTGCATATTCTCTAACAAACACGACGAATATATAAGCATGATGTTTGAGAATGCTATATGGATTGAAAAATTATAAATGATCAATAAAATTTCTTATTCTGAAAAGTGTGCAAAGACTCTACGTAAATATATTAAAAGCATACAAATGTATACTATGAATGCATTGAAAAGCATGTCAATACATCACTAAAGAACATGCAAATGCGCCGAAAGACACGCACATCATTTTAGGAAGACTTTATATCCTCTACATGCACTTCGACGGTCATGCTAAATACTTGATTTTAGCGCATGAGAACATTGATCATGTTGGTGTTGACCTCCACGATACAGCCAAAAGGAAACAAAACAGAAAATAAAAAAAATGCCTAAAAATGATTACCTGCCGCTGCCCCATTCCCTGTCTTCTGCGCAAATCCTGCTCATCTCTACAACGGCGCCGAATGGTCATGTCGCCCGCGTGCGGAGAGCTCCTCGATCCCACCTTCAGTTGAGTCGTTAAATACGACACCAAACGAAGCCTTTGAGTCGTTCTTCCCACACACGTAGAACTCCCAAACTCCTCTCTCCCTCGTTCTCTCATTCCTTGTTGCTGTTCGACTTCGCTCCAACGACTTTCCCTTTCGGTTGAATCGGAAGTTACGACACTTTGATCGGAAGCGAAGACGACTACAGGAGTTTGCTCGTTCGCGAAGGTAGCCATCTTCCTTCACACACCATCCGGCTCCTTCGTGGTCATTCAACTCCGCTCCGTCAACGACCTTCCCTTCCTGGTCAGGACGAAAGCAAGGCAGGAGCTTGCTTGCTGTGAGGTAGTGCACGTCGCTCCCTCGGCTCCTTCAGGGCTAGTCGACTTCGCTCTTTCGACGGCTTTCCCTCCCTCCTGGATCGGAAGTTAGGCATTTTGATCAGACGAAACAAAGGGAGCTTGCGGCTGTGAAGGTAACTTCCTACCTTTCACGCACTTCTTCGGCTTGATCCCGCAAATCCGCCGAATTAGGGATTTTAATAGTTAATTAAAATTAATTTTAATTAGTTTTAATTATAATTATTTTAATTAATTATATTTATTATAATTAATTTTAATTAATTTTAATCAAATAATTATAATTAATTTTAAATATTTTATTAAAATTAAAATCAATCTTGATTAATTGTAATTAATATTTTATTAATTAATTAAAATTAATTACTATTAATTAATTAAAATTAATTACTATTAATTAATTAATCATAGTTAATTAATATTAATTAGTTCTAATTAATTAAAGTTAAATATAATTAATTACTTTAATTAATTATAATAATTATAATTAATTACTTTAATTAATTATAATAATTATAATTAATTATTCTAATTAATTATAATTAATTTTAAATAAATATAATTAATTAAAGATAATTATAATTAACTATTAATTTTAATTAATATTTAATTTCTTTAAAAAAAAAAGTGCAAATGCTCCTCCCTTGCCTCGATCCACGAGCCTCCACTGTCGCTCCACTTACGCAAAGGTATAATCTCTAAACTTAGATTCATGTTCTGGTCGTTAGCGGCGAGCTGGCAAACCCCCTACGCGCTCATGTAGCATAGTAGGGAGGGAAGCTAGCGCGACGCCTACGACGAGGCGGGCAATCGCCTTAAACCCAACCCTCGACGCTTGCGCGAACCAGCAAACCCCCTACGCGCTCACGTAGTGTAGTAGAGTGGGAAATCGGTGCGGCGCCAGCGACGAGACGGGTAATCCCCGGACCGCTCATGTAGCGCAAGGGGGACAAAAAATTAAGTACCCACATGTGGGGAAATCTCTGTGTTTCTTTGCAATAGGTGCCCAAGACCCCTAAACGCTCATGTAGCGGGCGGAGATTGAAGAAAATTTGCTGCCGCGGTGTCTATGGACATCTACCTGAAACGCTCATGTAGCGTGGAGGGGAAGGCAGCCTCTTGGTTTTTTTCCCTAAACGGGGGAGATGCCGGGAGGCTGCCAAAATTTTCAGCGAAATTGGGGACTTGAACTTGAACAAGATTTTGAACAATTTGGAACTTGACATCAAATGAAGGAAGATTTGAATCTAATTGAAATAAAAAAAAAAGATTTCTAAATGAACTTTATTGGACTAAAATAACTTAAATGAATCCAAACTTAAAATGAATTTGAACTTGAAGCAAATGATAACAAAATGAGCTTGAACTTGGGCTTAACTTGAACATCAAATGAATATGTTTGAACATTTGAACTCAAGTAAGAACTTGAGTTGGACCTCAAAAAACTTTGAACAAAAACTTGGACTTGCATTGTGGACTAATGAGTTGAACTTGGACTCAAGCTTGGACTAAGAGTTTTATTTGAATGATGACACAAATAACATCAAGTGAATCATAAACGACATAAATGAATCATAAGGAGTGAATTAAATATGTCAAGCAATAAATTGGAACTTAATTTGACATGCATATAGTGAAATGGATAGTACGAGACATTGAATAATGGTCTAAAATGTTCAAATGAGTGTTAATGAGTTAGCAGCAAGTATCCATATGTCACAGCAAGCGTTGTTAACCAACAAGAATGTGCAATCTAAGTTACAGGTGGAAGCACAAGAATATTCCAATGAGCATTGCAAGTCATATGCAGGGTAATTCACTTACTGTTGAAATGAAAACTAAGTGATCAACAACAAGGAGCAAGGAGGAATTGTAATCCGATTGCAACCAAACACTTGAACATGCAAGTCGTACAAGAATACTGGAGATAGGTGTATGGAATTTCCATCAATCTTACCAAACAACAACGCACCTAACAGAATATTCACGAGTAATATCAAGAGGTATACAGTGAGAGGTTCATGGATAATATATGGGAAAATGCAAGTGACAATGTGCTTACAAGTGACAACAAAGAGCTTGTAAACAATAATGGGTAGCAATGAAGCGTATAAATGAACACAATAGCTCAATAGCCAACATACAATATAGTAGTGTTCCCGCAATCAACAACCATCCCATGGCAGTCAGATATATTGTCCTCTTGCAAGTAAAGATGTACGACATGCAGGAAATGTAGGTATTCGCAAGCCCTTGCAGGAGATCCGCTGTGTACACAATCTCGTTTGTGAGCAAAATGTCAAATGACTACAGTAAATATAAGCGCCTACGAACCGTTGAAGGAGGCCTGTTATACATTCAATCTACTATCTGCGGGCAAATGTGGAAGATCTGCAATACATATAAATCCTTTAGGAATACAGGTGTAAGCACTACCTCTCACTTGTAGGTTGATGCAAAAGGACTTCAGTCAATGCAGTATCCTGAAGTCAATTTTAGTTTATAAATGAATATATCTACCTGACTACGTACAACAGTGGTGAATGCATCGCAAAGGCCAAGACCAGCAAAATACAAAATAAACACATCAAACGTAAATGCCTACTGGCCCTCGTAGAAGACCTGTTGCATACCCACAGTGGTGTTCACAAGCAAAATGCCAAAGGACTACGATAAATACAAGTTCCTACGAACTATCGTAGGGGGACCTATCATGTCCACAGAGTGTTATCCTCGAGCAAGTACAGAAGAGCCTCAACAAGTGAAAAGCTCCTACGAGCCATAACAGGAGATTCGTTAGTGCATTATAATCCACCTGTAGAAAGCAATAAGTAGTGCACGACAGTCTACCTGTACAAAGCAACGGGCAACCCGTAGTACGATGCCACCGGATCTGCAACATCTGTGCAAGCAGACAGAAGGCGTACAAATCCCCAAATGAAACTCCAGCATCATGCCACCGGATCCGCAACATCCATGCAAGCGGACAGAAGGCGTTTGCAAATATTCTAAAATGTCCCCCGCACGTGCACTGTAATATGTATGCACATAGATACACCGAAAGGCACGTGTAACTATATACCCGCATGGGCCCCTGGCAAACGTGTTATGGGTACACACGTGACGTCAAGGAATGCTGCGCGGGTCAGTAAATTTAAACCCAATCCTCCTAAGCAAGTAAGCAGGAGTCGATAAGGTTTAGTAAATAATTATAAAAGGCCTCCAAACACCCGCATGGGCCCCTGGCAAACGTGTTATGGGTACACACGTGACGTCTAGAGATGCTACGCGGGTCAGTAAATTTAAACTCGATCCTCCTAAGCAAGTAAGCAGGAGTCGATAAGGTTTAGTAAATAATTATAAAAGGCCCCCAAACACCCGCATGGGCCCCGGCGAGCGTATTATTGGTACACACGTGACGTCTAGGGATGCTGCGCGGGTCAATAAGTGAATTCTAGTTCAAGCCCGATCCTCCTATACGGGTAGATAGGAGTCGACACGGCTCGAACCATTAAATAAATATGCGGTCACGAGATCGACGGGGATATTTATTTTATAGTTCATATTAGGCCTTCAAGGCCTATAATCAAGAGAATTCACTAACAAAAGTCCAAAGCCTACGAAATCCGATCCTCTATTGACCAGTAGACAGAGTCGACAGGGTCCAATCAATAAAATATAAATGATCTCATACACCCCGATGATGGCAGTGTTGAACGTTAATCTCAACCGGAGGGGTTCACAAACACTTTCAAACTCCACTCAAGTACCCACAAAATCCAAATCTCCAGAAAACTCCAGACAATTTCAGAAACTCCGAAAATATTTAAAAATTGAAATTTAACCATTAACCATTTAAAGCAAAATCCATCCACCCTCCGCAACAGTTTGCCGAGGTGGACAAATCAAAATTTACTTCAGCTCACATAGAGCTAGTGCCTAGTCGAAAATATCACTATGATACATTCTTAAACAATCTCCTGCCAGCAAGGACGTGGTACGAGTCCTCTAACCGGCAGTTTTGTCGCCAAATGGCACTACAGGATAAACGGTTATGACTCGGGGCCCTCTGAACCAGGTGGTCGCCGCCAAATGGCACCATTATATTATGGTTATGGCCAGAGCCCGTATACTCCCCAATGGCATCAAATCCTTGAGATATGAATCAATAGGATATGATCGAGAGCACAAAGCCCTCTGTTAGCTAAGGTGGATTCAAATTTGTCCCTTTAGACAAACACTCCCCCCAGGTCTACAAGGTCCCCTTGGACGAAGCAACCCATGGCTGCTGACAAGGATCCTTCTGTCAGGTTGGGTCAACTACCTCCTCTGACTAAGTAGATTAGGGACCACGATGGCCCGAGATGACGGAACCATGGGATCTTGATCGGGTCCATCATCCATTCCCCCACCATCCGCTTTAAGTGCAAGATGGTGAAACTTTCAATTTTAAATATCAATCACTCATCCCCAAACTTCTAAACCCTATGCTGCTACTATATGCCAGATGCACGTATCTCCTACGTATCTGATTGACGACTAGCCTTAATCGAAAGTTCTCTCCCATGGTTCAGTCATCCAGGATATACCGTAAATTTCAGTCTATCAATACTAACTATTGATTGTAGTATCCAGGGAATCTGATTATAAGCCATGAGTTGCCTCCTCTCAAGGATTCTGAGTAAACTGAAGGAGATATGTGTGGGTTTTAATTTTATTATAGTCTAGGGTTTACATTTGATAGAATGCCCAGTATTTAATTTAGTTTGAATTTATGACTTCATTCAGAAGTTACATAGTCGTTTGATTTAGATTTGAGGTCGGGGCTTACGGCTTTTAATAAAAGTAGCCCGTGTAGCGGGTTTTACAGCTTCCCTTGAAAGTAGCCTGTACAGCGGGTCTTAGCGCTTCACTTAGAAGTGGCCCATATGGTTTAAAAGGTTAGGTCTTACTGTTTTCATTCAAAGTAGCCCATTTAGTAGGTCTTACGGCCTTAATTAGAGGTTGTTAAGATTATCAGGGATGTGTTATTATTCTGTGAAAGTTTTATCTAACACCCTAATTAAAGTGGGACTAACGGCCTTTATTAAAGATGCCCTTATAGTGGGGTTAGGGGGGTTTTAGCAGCAGATATTTAGTTTTGTACACTTTATTGCTTTGACACCAGCACTAGTGTTTTACCTACAGTGCTTTTATTTCCTATTTTAGTAGCTTGTCTTTCGCTTTAGTATGTTCTTTTAGCTTCGGTACCTTGTTTCCAACACTTTTTTTAGTCTACAGTTCTAGTTTTCTTTCAGCACTAGTTTTGGCTGTAGTATTAGCTTTACCTACTTATTTTTTCTTTCCAGTACTAGTTTTGTTTACCCTGCGCTGACTTTCATCTATTTGTTTGCAGGTATTTGTGACTAGCAGTTGTAAGAGCTGGAGCTCGTAGCTGCAGGGTTTATTAGGAGCTGGAGCTTGGCCAGAGTTGGAGGGGTTTAGGTTAGGATTTTTGGAGCTTTTCTTTTTGTTTGATGTTTTTCTTTAGTTTTAGAGGGGTTTAGCTGCTCGTGCCTTATACTTAGGTTTGTATAATGCAAACATTGATTTCTGTGTTTTCTTATTTTAATAAAAAATGCAAAATTCACCAGAGTGGCTCTCCCATTAATCTTTTCTACTTGCATTTTTAATTTCTTTATTTAATTTAGCTTAATTTAGAGTTTAAATTTTAAATTAATAAAATTACTTAATTATTAATTAAATTATGAATTGATATTAAAACGGATTGCTCATTTAAATTTATTAATTTAAAGGTTTAAATTCATTAATTCATTTAATTAAAGATTTTATTTTTAAATTGAATTTTAATATTAATCAATTGAGTTATTAATTAATTAAAAAGGGTTTTGATTTTATTATTAATCAATTATATTTTAAGTTAATTAGTTAATTTGGATTTTACTTTAAATTGATTAGTCATACAATTAGATTATTATTTGTTTAATTAATTGATTAGTTATTTAGTTAAGAAATCAATTGGTTAATTAATATTTTTATTGATTAATTAATGTATTTTATTAATTAAATTTCTCTTGCCCGAATTAATTTAATTAATTGAATATTTAAACTTAATTAATTGGTTTTGTTAATTAAAAGATTTCAATTTTAAATTAATTAGCTTAATTAATTAATTAGTAAATTAAATTATATTTTGAATTAATGTTCAATTAGATTAAATTTTCTAGTTTAAATATGATTAATTAAATTATTTAATTTGATTGAGAGATTCAATTTTAAATTAATTTATTTAAAATTAATTGGTTAGTCAAATTAAATTTATTTTTTAAAATTGTTCTCTAATAATCCCTAGAAAATTCAGTAACTTTTTGAGGCGAATTTGATAGCTTCACGGGGCAACTTCGGCAACCTCCCGACTTCCCCTCCTAGCGGAGAGAGGTTGGGGAGGGCACTTTCCCTTTCAAATTTGCTCAACCTGATCAAATCGACAACCGAGGACTTCGGGGGAGTGAATCGACCTCGGCATCGATCTTCGCGTCCTCTAAATCAATACTTGTTATATTTCGGCATTTTCCCGGGATTTCGGAAGCCTTTCGATGCCCCTTCCCTGCAAGGGGAGGTTAGGGAGGGAAATTGCCCTTTAGTTCCGCTCGGCCGGATCGAATAGATGACCAAGGGCTTCAGGGGAGTGAATCGATCCGGCATGGTTCTTCGACTCATCCATTTGACAATTACGATGTCTCTTTTATTTATTTATTATTATTATTATTATTATTATTATTATTATTATTATTATTATTATATATCTATACATATCTATACATCTAATATACATGCAAATCTCCCCTTCTCACCCTCACATCACACTCATGAATTCAAACACAGAGAGGATTGGGCATGGGTTCTGATACAAGAGGAGGCGGACTCAAGCGCTAGGCTTTATTCGCGTGAGGAGAAGGTGTGCGGGAAACGGACCGAAGATTCGGTCGTGTGGTTTGCGGGTGCCGCGATCAGTGGAGGCCGGGGTTCGAGGATGGAGGCACGGCCTGCGAAGGCGAGCGGACAGGCTATGTAACTGAAGGTGGATTGGATGGGATCATGATATCGGGCTGCTTCAGGTTCAAAGAAGGAAGCGCGGCCGACAGGTAGGCGGATTAGCTTCGAGCTCGCAGGAGGAGGCGTGGTCGGCGGTGGCTTGGGGGCGCGGTCGAGCAGGGAAATCGGGAGGCTCGCGGTTCACGTGAGTGTCTCGATTGAATATGGGGTTGCAGCTTAGTCCCGGTCGAACAGAGAGTAGGAGGCGGAGTGGCTTGATTACAGACAAGAGACAACACGTCTCTTGTTCGCGTGCAGAAGAACGGACAGAGGCAAGGTTGATCACGATAGTTTGCAAGAGATTGTCAGAGAGCCGAAAGTCCTGTAAGTGAGCGTAACTTTTTTGTTCGTCGCTCGTTCCTTTTACACGGCTAAGGCAGCGGTTATTTTCAAGAACATGGGAGAGGAGGCGACGTGCGTGAGAATGACGTACTTTTCCCCACTTTTTTTTTCTTCTTTTTTTTATGTATTTGATTAATTTTAATTTAAATATTTTATTAGATTTCAACAGAACTAGCAGGCTAGTGATTTTCTAATGCAACTTACAATCTCCCGTTATAAGGAAATCACAGCCATTCTGTAGACCACAGAATACACCCAAATCATTGCTCAACCATCATCCAGTCAACTCTATTTAGAGAAGAAGGATGATTTTAGAACTCAAATACTTTGACGAGCAAATCAGATTAAAGACTTAGTTAATTTATAAAACACTATTTTACCAGCAGCATATCTCTGGGACCCTCTTCTATCATTTTTATCTGTAGTAACCCCATAATGCATAAGCCAAAACCTTCTTATGTCCCCTTCTCAAGAATAAAAAAAGAAGAAAACCCTTTATCCATTACCTTGAGACCAAATTTTATTACATTTTTTTTCCCATAGAAATTCCTGTATTCAATCTTCAAATATAAGCCAAGCAAGGAACATATATGAGCAGCATTCATCATGCCCTTCACCTATTAACAATATTATCCCACAGTACAATATTCGATGGTTCAATGTAAATATTGGTGCAGTATCTATGTCACGAGAAAAGTGAGGATGCAAAATTATGTACCTACATCACGAGATAAGCAATGTTGCAAAGTTGTGCTTGTTCACCTGCCCAACAAGGGGGCAAAATTGCACACTCAAGAGTATTATATGGATTGATCTTTTATCATCATACACTCTTTTTAAAAGTTAGGTCAACAAAATTTAAATAAGTCTCATAATAGATAGCACACAGACATAACGGAAAATATGCATGTGCATTAGTTTCTTATTATTTTAGACCCTTTTAAGAGTAGGGTCAACAAATTAAAAAAAAAACCCATAGGGCATAGTTGGCGCAATTGCAAGCTTAATGATGCTTAATATAAACATAAAAAACCGACACCTAACTATAGTACCACTTTTACGTCCAATTTACCCGTGCATGTGGATTCCAATTACAATGAAAATTCATATAGGTTTTATGAGCCCGTGCTAAATTCTTCCACAATGCATTTTATGCTTTACGTACACGGATTGCACATGGTGCCATCATCATCACTCTCACTTACTAACACCATATATAACCTCTTACTACCAAATCACAGTTTTTTTTCTTTCTCCTGTATAATAAGTCAAAAATTCATCTTAAACATAGAGGAGGATTATGCTTCAACATGGGAACGTCATGCTAAAGTTAAACAGTGCAAAATAACACCACAATTAATATCATGCTAAATAATTTGCAAGATTGTTAAATAACGAACACAATACAAGACAAAATTTGGAGAGGACTTTCTGGAAGGAAATCCAAAGTCAAACATGTTCTTAATTTAGTTACTAGTTATAGCTCTGCATATAAAATTTAAATAGAGGTAAGATGATATGAAAACACAGTTGCATCTTACTCATGTATTTGCTGAAAGACAAAACTATTAATAGCATCATACATTAGTAATCATTTTCTTTCTTTATAAAGAAAAATACATGCATCAACCTGGGGGAGAAGAAAGAAATACCTGGAAGAGCAGTCCTTGAAAACTACCTTCACATTCCAACTTAATTGATTTCTAAAGTAGATTGTAAAACAAAATACTGCTCAACAGATGTTTGACTTTATCTATAAGTAAACTACCTTGTAAAATAATGAAATGACTAACTGCATCAGTTACGTTATCCTCCATATCTTCTTCATGCTCTATAGTCAGACATGTCAATTTTAATCGCTATGCTTTCCGTTTAATCAAGGGAAAGGCGTTTCTTCATTGTTTCATAAACTACATAAGTAATACTTGCTGAAGGCACCACTTTGAGTAAATTTGGAAATAAGCCTTTGTAGAATCCAGAAACCCCTTCGTGCTTGAGGGTTCTCCAGAATACATCTGACATTCCTTTATATGCATTAGCTGAATCGGCACGTTGAGCTTGCATTCTGCAGGTAATAAGACTAGCTATCATGCCAAGTCCCACGATGGTATCAAAAATGAAAATAGAGAAACCTAGCATGCAAAAGTGAATCAAAGGTGAATCATGAATTACCTTGTTCTAATGACCTGTAAAGGATAAACACATGTTGCTCCCAAAGCTCCAGATACAGTTCCACAGCCCAATTGCACAAGAGGACCCGGTTCTACATTAAAGTTAACATTTCAGAATATTATGAATGGAACCTATAATGCAAATATACCACCAACCAGCTTCCAAGGCGGTATTATCCCCACCATCAATAAGAAGATGAGGGGTTTGAAACTTCTCAACGATATAAGAACATCATACCAAGGAAAAAAAAAAATGAGGATGGAACAAAATATAACAAGATACAAGCCTCTTACCACTATCTTTAAGAATATATGTTCTAGACATATCTTTTAGGGTCTCGTAGGCTGCAAGATCTATTCCAGCATAAGGGATCATCCCCAAGAGAGAAGGAACTAGGCCTCTGTAGAAGGCATGAGGTCCTTCTTGCATCCATATATTTCTCGACAGTGCACTCAGCTTTGGAACCTTTCCTCCTTCGCAGGCATAAGTCTGCAATCGTGTCTTCACAAGATCCAAAGGATAAATAGCAGTCTGAGCAATTGCACCGGCAAAGCCACCAGCAATCAGGCGTCCAGAAGCACCTAGGTCTCTCTTTTCTTCTCCTTTGGCAGTTACAATGATATCTTTTAGGGTTTCGTAGGCATAAAATCTGATCGCACTCTCAGGTGCAACCTTAATCACATTTAACCCATTCCCTCTAAAAAAACCCAAGAACCGTCCATCTCTCCATATGTCCTTTATTGCTGGAATAATGTGAGCACACTTAGTCTGCACTTGCATGAGTACTTTTAGACGGTCAAGAGGTGCAGTAGCTGTACGAGAAGTAGCTCCAGCAACCCCACCAGCGATCAAATACTTACTAGCATTTACATGCTTGCTGATCCCTTCAGGAATGACAGTCTGTTCACCAATATCTACAAGGCAAACTCTTTCCCAATATTGGTAGATGTTCTCGATGGTTGCCTCATGTGGGTAAAGCAGAAGAAAGTCCCTCCACTCTTCAAAAGTTATGATTCCATTATTATCCTTATCAACATGCTCTACAAAACGAACTAGCTCCTCATCATCAATCTCAATTCCTGTAAAAATGCATTGGTTTGACTCATTAGATGAAATCCATAAACCACAAGGGACATTAACTTCAGTCAGGCAATTACATATTTATGAAGTATTTTCAAGCTATCTTTCTTTCTTAGACTCCATAAGAGGCCTAAAATAACATCCCTTTAACAACCTTGAAACATACAGTTAGAACTAGATTAGATTTAGGCTTCGCATGGGGAAGCTTTCTTACTGCTTCTTAAAGCAGCTTTTTAGTACAAAAATTTCTAATTCAATAAAATTTGTACTAAAAAAACTTCTTTAAAAAGCAGTAAGAAAGTTGTTTCAAACGAAGCCTTAGGTTCTGTTTAGGATGGCTTTCTTACTGCTTCTTAAAACAACTTTTTAGTATAAAAGTTAAAATTTTTGCACTAAAAAGTTGCTTTTAGAAGCAGTAAGAAAGCCGTCCCAAACGAAGCCTTAGTAATTACACAAAAATATATGCAACAGATTATTCATTTTAAAGATTTTGAGAAAAAAAATGTCCTTTTAATCCATTTAAAAGAACCATTTCAACCTTGTGAGTTCTTTTGAAAACTTGCGATTTGATGTACGTATGAAGCAATGTTGACAGCATTTCATTAAATTCTAATAACCTGAGTCAACTTCAAGCAACAGGGATGAAATATCAGCATGCGGTAATCAGGAGTAACGTATACAAATATGTAGTGACAGTAAAGTGTCAAATATATCTGAAATATTCAAGAATTGAAACAAGCTAACAGGCATAAAATGGATTGAAGCTTTATAAAAACAACATATTGAAAGCCAAAAACAAATCCAATGGCCATCAAAACTCTACCATGGGGATAAATAAAGACTCGAAACTTCTTTGTAAGTCATGGCTAAAAAACTTGAAAACAAATCCCTAAATAATAACTACAGCTTAGTTGTTGCAGTGTATAACAACCTAAAAAAGTTAGCAAAAGTCACAAATACATAAGTACTCAAACCAATCTATTTTTAGAAGAGGATCAAGAAACATTCAATCTAAAATTGAAAACAGGAGATAAGAGGTTTAGGATGGTAGTTTTTTATTGAAAATTTGGGGTTTCATGCTTTAGGGTTTAATGTATTAGAGTAGATTACTGTTAGACCGGTCTATTGAACCGGTCCACATGGGACCGGCACAGGCGGAACAGAGGCGGACTCTTCCGCCTCTCCTGTTCGCCGATCGAACCGCAAGAGCCACCGAGCAGTTTAGGAAGGTTTTTTGAGGGAGTTAGGAGGGAAATTTGAATGTAGGGACTGTTTAGAATTTCTTTTTGGATTATACGCATTAAATAGTTTGTTTTCCTAAGGTTAGGGCATCTTGAATTTGGCTGAATTTGAGATCTCTTAGGTTTTCGGGCTCTAGCGGCGTCTAGAGATTTGGGAGAGATAGATCCTCCTCTCGCATAGAGGATCAATTGTATCTTGCTATTTTCTTCCATTAGTTTGTGTTCTTGCAATAAAATTTATGTTTTTCTCTGATTTTCTATTAGATTTGTGGAGATTTCTCGCAATTTTTGTCAAGATCGTTTGGTTTTACTTGAGATCTTCAAATGTTTCCTAATAATTACCCAAGTAGATAAGTTTAGAGATTGGGGGAATTTTCAGGAGTTGGGTAGATGTGTTGCTCAATAAAAGTCCTTGGGTTTGATCAACAGAGGGAGAGATAACTAATGTTATAGCATGGTAAGGGGACGAAAGATTTGGGAGCTAACAATAGGGGTTTTTGGCCTAAGCAAGAGAAGGAGAATACCCAAAAAATATGAATACACTAATTCTTTTTCGACACGGAGTACTTGAGGATACTTCTTTTATATATATATATATATATATATATATATATAAAATAAGCACAAAAAAATTCTATCTTCAAAGCAGAAGATCATGTCATGACAAGGAGGTTAGTCCCAAATTCATCTTCAATCAACCAATAGGAAGCCTACCTTTGTTGTTCTACATGTAGTTAGCAATATTGATGTAGCATATTGTTCAAATTTAGGCAATGTATGATGATTGATGATAAATTCGACGAAGAGGCATAGCCGACTATAATAGAGCAACAAGGTCATGGCTTTCCCCATTATAAATGAAAATTTAAAATGAGAATTCTCCTTCTCTAGACAAAAATTTAACTTACTAGCTATTGGGCTCTTCTTGATTTAAACCATCCTCTGATGCACCTTGTAGTCGAGATGTTCCACCAAATAATGCAAAATTACATAGAAGCTACATGTGGCAAGTGGATTTCTCAATAGTATGTAGAATCATCTTTTAAACACTATGAGGGTGCAAAAAGCTAAGCTTCGATACATCAATTAAAAGTACCCTAAAGCTATCACCAATCACTTGTTTTAATGGTTTCCTTTGATTACTAAAGTGGAGGTCTAAGGTTTGAATCCTTGCAAACAATAAAAGAAAAAAAAAAGTTGAATGAAGGTTTGAGTGAAAAGCAATATCTTCAATCTTCATGATGACTTTGAAGGTCCATAAGAAATGTATTAAGCTTTCTTGCCCTCCCTTAAGCCTCATCTTCTTTGGATGTAGCCACACCATGCCAACTTCTCTCTATCATGAACTATTAAACCAAAGGGATTTCAATTCCCTCCTCACTACAATTGGCCTTCAATAAGATTGAGATTTCCATATCAAATGTGATTTCTGGTAGGAAGTTGAGTGATAAGGTGGTGGAAGCGAGGATGCTCAATTTAATGTAAAACAAGATTGAGATTTTCATATAAAATGTGATTTGTGATAGGAAGTTGATTGATGGCATGGTGAAAGCGAGGAGGCTCAATTTAATGTAAGACCATTTTTGATAGCTTGATAAAGGTGAGAATGACTTTCATTTAGTTTGCTTGAATTTGTAAAGAAAATGGAGGCAGCTTGTATTAAAACTCTTCCAAAGATGGAAAGAAAACAATGAAGTTGTCCACAAGAGAGAATGCGTGACATCTCAAATATAACAAGGGAAAGAAGTGATCGCCAAACTTAGGGCACAAATAAAGAGGAATGAACCAATTCCCACATCAGAATAGGAAGATGAAAGAACATTGAGTGAGGAAAGAATATTGAGTGAGATAAGTAAAAGATTGAACCAATATATGTGATGCACCTTTTGGTGCACTTAATAGAGTTTTGATGAGAACTCTACAGTTAAGTGCACTCATAATAGAGCATTCCTAGGATGGATAATCTCTTGAGAAATTTGAACAAAAATGGTTAAAATAAGAGATTCAAATGGTATGGGATGAATAAGGCCATAGCGGATAATACCTTGTATATTGTGGGGTGGATAATTACAAAGGGGTCAAGAGAGAAGATAGAGAAAGAGAAGAGAAAGAAAGAGAAAATTGCTAGTCACATCTTGGATGAAAGAGAATTGGAGGCAATTACATGCAATATTTTTCTATTAATCATCATTGAAATCAGCTTAAAAGCATCCTCCACTTATGAAAAAATCTAAGAATATTACGAAAATGAAATATAGCTAAAACAATTGACAATATAGGATGGCTGCATACAAGAAGAATATATGAATAAACTCATTGTAGCTAGTTGTGTAGTTGATTAGTTTGATTGTTGCTCACCAGATAAAAACGCCGAGCAAGTTCCAAGCTAAGAACGAATACTCTTGACAAGTTTTTTTGGTGAGAGCCTCTAGTCAACTAGAGAGAATTCTAGACAAATAGTTGAATCCTTAAGATGGTAGACTTGCCAAATAAGCAACTTTATATGCCCTTGGGAGCATTCAGCGCTCAATTTTGTGTACTAATTAAGGGATGTTTCTTAAGTGATTTGAAGAAATTTGAATCTAAGTAGCTCAAGGATATTGGTGACTTCTGACTTCACAAATTCCAAGTTGTAGAAGATTCAAGCTGGTCCAAAATCAGTAACTTTTAATCTGTTTCAGGATCTCATAACAACTTGATCAACCTGACTCAAATAAATATGGGTGTCAACATTAAGCATTGTAGAAATAAATTGGTGGCTTCAAAAAAGAAAAAAAAGCACCCAATAATATGCTCAACATATATCTGAAAACTAGTGCCTCCAGATCAAAGAAGGTTCTGGCAATTGCTCTTATCAAAATTAGCAAGTTATCCAAGGGAGTGAGGCCCTTAAAGGATATAAGAAAAAAGATCCTGCATGGCCTAAATATTATTTCTTCATGATCCACTAATCATGAGGAAAAAATTGAAATGTTTTGCTATCTTGAGTAGGAGTAGACCTAGAAACCCTGAAAATTTTTTTTTTCCTTAGTAAAATAAGCATTTTAATTATTTTTCCGTAAATCCCCTTAATAAATACATTTGTCACAAGTTTTAAGAAAAAATTTCTTTTCTATTTCACCACTAAGATTATGCATATCTCAACCCTATTTTGCAGACCCTAAAAGGGAGGTTGATTTCCACCCATGATCTCGAGCTCATGCAAATAAAATGGCAATGCATTGACTAGAGGCACCTCACATGCAATATACCTGCTGATAAAAGCAGTGGAATGAAGCTCAAGTCATCATATCATGGTATTACCTGCCTTGACAAGTGCATCCCAGAGCTCCTCAGGCAAGATGCACCCATTATGCTCAACATCAATGGCCTGGAAAATACGGTAGAGCTCCAGCTCTTTGTCATCCATGTAACGTCTAAACTCCAGGTAATCCACGCGGCCGTCGCGGTTGGCATCGCAGACCTTGAATAGATCCCTGGCGTACTTGTACTCGGCGGGGATATGAAGAGACAGCAGGCCGGCTTCGATCAGTGCGTAGTCGAGGTAGCCGACATTGTCAGTGTCGAAGAAGTTAAAGAGGCTACGGATCCGGACCTCCCGCTCCTCCTTACTTTCCCTGAGGGCGAGCAGCACATGATCCATGGACACAGGACCAGGTTTCTTCACTGGATTACACCCGCCTCCGTCATTTGAGCGCCGATGATGCTCCCCATCAGCAGCCGTCGCCTCCATTTTGTTGGCCGGGAAGGCGGCGATGCGCTGTTCAATAGCCTGGCTAGCGCCCGACATCCTCTAGAGTGGCGTCAGGCGGGACCCAATAAAGAAGGCCCCAGCAACAATCCGAGTTGAATAACGGAACAAAAATATAAATATATATTCGCTAAATTCTGGAAATTGATCAATGTATGGAAGAAGACTCGGCCTTTATTCCTCTTATTTTCTCTTTTACCCAAGGTATTTCAAATTGGAGCAGAAAGGAGCACAAAGGAGCAGATTTTAGGTGAGGGGCAGAAAGCTCGAAGTCGCCGGAACTTGTTAAGATACTGCGGAGGCTGCCGAATTCCGCAACAGAGGTGGAGGACAACAACTGGACTGTCTCGCGAGGCTGAGGCCGCTGCGATTTCGTCGTCATCTCACATGCTATTCAAATCGATCCATCTCCTCATCGCCGCATGTAGGTTGGAATTTAATGAGATATCGTACTATACTGTGGAGTCTAGATGGTGAGCGATCAACCTTCGGAGGTTGAGGAAGTCGATGAATCGAAAGAGGAAGAGATACACAAACGCCTGCCGAAGTGCAGGGCAGAAACGAGTGGGTGTTCTTCTTTTATGTTTTTTTTTCGTGTTCGCAAAATGTTTTAAAGGCGAACCATTTTAAAATGCGAGTATTTTGTTTAACTAACTGGCTCTCCTTCAATCACTCGACTAATTGGTTCTCCTTCAATCACTCTGTCATAAATCAATTTATATATATACGAGTATATAGCACACGTTAATAAAATTTAAAATTTTAAAAATTTAAAAATATATAACAAAATTAAAAAATAATTTATGATATCCTATATTAAAGATATTAAATTCTATATCAATATTAAAAATACAAATTTAATATTTGTATAAATATAGATGATTTATACTTCTATTATACTTGAATTAAGACAAATTGAATTAAAAAATATATATAATAATATCAAATATAGGTTTATTTCATCTATCTTTACTCAGAAGGCTAAGAAATATCCTCTTAAAGATAAAAAGTATGTTTTAAAAGAATTTACAATGCCACAAATAGAGAAAAAATATAGTAATAATAATTGCAATTATTTTCAATGACAGTAAAAAATTAAAAATAATGCTAGAAGTCATTGATGAAAGATGTAGAATAGGTTAAGTAAGATCTTAAAAAAGTTCAACAACATATACATTCAAATTTTTCTTTATAATAACAAGCCAAATATCATAGTGAATCATAGATTGTCTTCATTAAGTTATATATGATATATAAACTATATAAAAATTTGTATAATAAAAATAACTCGATTATCTTAACAACCATAAGCCCACCAACAAGTTACGAAATTTAGCAGTTGTTAAGTAAAGATAAAAGAAAAAAAATACAGTATTTGCATTGAAACTATCTATATGCAAATGGAACCATTATAGAGATAAAAACAATCAGATCTTATCACTCTATAAAGGCCTCCTTTATATGTATGATAGGATTCAAAAGAATCACTCAAACCATAAACCTTTATATTTTGTAAATATGAATCAAGCTTGAAGTTATGTGGCCGTTTAGCTTTATCCGTCTTTCTAAAAGTAATAGATATCATACAAAATTTAAGAAAAAAATTATCCAACTTCTATAGTTTTGAATATCCATAACACACTTGGTCTAAAAATTCCCACAGCCAAATAATGAGATTTATATCAATTTTAAAAAAAATTAAATAATGTTACTTCACTTGCAAGAATCTCCTAATGGTTAAAGGGATTTTAGTAAAATAATGGCCTAAAGGAAAATAAATTTGCAATAATGATGATGACATTCATAAGTTTATGATAATTTTAGGAGTTTATATGGATGTGACAACATAAATCTATCAATGCTAATGTTGATAGTTTAGGTAATAACTTAAGTATTGGATCATACTATAAATTTAAGGGTGATGATGATAGAGAACTTGATGGTTATGGTAACAACAAACCCTAGCCATGACAATGGAAGCTTTGAAGTAAAAAATACAGCAAGCCCAACGATGGTGACTATGATAGAGCTAAGGGGGCAGTGAATTGTGGTCAAACTTACAACTACATCGAACTTGATGGCATTAATTACTCTAGGCCCAAAGGTAGTGGCAACACATTACCTAAAGGTGATGCCTATGTGAAGTTGTAGGTTTGCTAATATTGTAATATTGGGATGACTATAATAGAATCCTTAAAGGTTGTAGCAGTGGAAAGCTTAGAGTTAGATGTTTTGATAAGCCTAAGGGTGAATTAAGACTAACCTAGAGGTAGTGGTTATGGTGAGTTTAAGTATGGAAACATGAGCAATCTCAAGGGTGGAATTTGTAACAAGCCTAAGGGTGGTAACTATGGCTGACTTAATGACAACGATTATGGTAGGTTTGAAGTTATAGATAGTAATAAGTTTAAAGTCATAATTAACTTATAAGTGAGCTAAAAGGATGCAATAACCCTTAGGGTTGTGGCTACCATAGACTTAAATCAATATGGTATGATGCTTCTATTCTTTTCATGCATACACTCGTTTCATACCATGTCTCTAAGAGTATAGCCACACATCCACCCGAGCATCCTCATATCTACAACATTTAACTTAATATTATGCTTCTCTTTTAATGGCCAACATTCTACACCATAAAGCATTGTAGGTCTCATTACCACATCTTATAGGATTTTGGCTTAAGTTTGAGGGGGACTTTTCTATCATATGATAATCCCAATGTATTCTTCCACTTTAACCATCAAACTTGAATTCTACTAATAAATATCCATTTATTACACCATCATTATGAATAATAGACTCAAGATATCTAAAATGTGTACTCTTATTTTTGAAATTATTCACCCAAAGTCACTATCCCTCCAATTAGACTCTAAGGTTGACCACTATAATTCAAGTTTACATTCTAGTCTTATCAATAAAGAAGATTATTATTAGCAAAATGCATACCTTGCTGTGGCGATAATGAGGAAGTTCGACAGATTTAGGGATTTGGACGAAGATGCACGCAAAAGGAACAAAGATAGATACCTTCACAATGACCAATCTCTCATCTCCTCAGTGCAACTTTGGCTACTACAAAAGAATGATGAGGATGTGTGACTTTGAATGTGACAGAGATTTAGGGATTTGGATGAAGAAGTGCACAAAAGGAAGAAAGATGGATACCTTCGCAACGAGCAAGCTCCTGTCTTCGAAGGAGGTGCGAATTCGACTGCGAAGAAGAATGAGAAGTAGGTGCGACTTCAGATGTGAAGAAGAATGGCGAGGAAGTGTGAGTTCAGATGCAACATGAAGGAATGCCCTCTAAGGAGGTGATGCGACAGGGAACGTCTTTGAAGGAGGTGAGCGAAGTCCAAGAGCTGAAGGGTGGAGGAAAGCAGTCAAGAACAGAAAGAAGAAATGAAATGAATGCCAATCAGTCGGTTAGATGGGATAGTTTGAATCAAATTTGCAAAGAATTTATGATGTATTTGCGAAGAAAAATTTGCTACAAAATTCGTCGTAAAAAAAGCAATGAATATTTCCTTCACTAATCCATAGCAATTTTTGGGAAAATTTTTTTGCCACAAAGTCCGCTGCAAATTGTCACAAAATGCTAACTTTTTGTAGTTTTGTTAGGCATTTGTGGCTATTATGTGATTTTTATATGTTTTCAGGTCAAGGTAAAGAACTAGTGGGGTGAGGTTTATCTTGGCAATAGGCTTAGATTTCCTTCTACATCTATTAGTTTTTCTTTATGGGGTCATGATATATTTTAGCTGTGGGTTATTCTTTGTTGAATATCATTACTATTGTATATATTATTTTTATTTTAGATCAATGTGTAAATATTGGATGAATAACCATGTTTATGTTTTCTACTATTTATATTATATGAAACAAAATTAGTAAGTTCTGGTTAATGATTAAGAAAAAAAAGATACAATTCTTTTTAGTTTAGGTCTTGGGATGTTAAAAATAGTCTCTCCTTTCAAAGAGTCAAACTAAATAAATTGAGATTTCTTAACTCTCTTATATATTAGAATATCTTCAACATTAATAACAATATAAATTAATATATTTTTAAACAATCATGATGATAAGCATAAGAACTAATTTTTTAAAATTTTGAATGGCCTAAAAACCCTTATATGTGACCTTTTAAACTTAGTAGTCCAGTAATGCTCAAGATGGATGCGAATTAAAATATAACCTCAAGATGGATGCAAACTCTAAGGTGAAGTTCATCAAGAACTTCCAAGATTTATTGATAACAAGTAAAGCAACATATTAACTATACCTTTATTTGGCAGCTTTAAGTTATTTATAGGTTAGACATCCGGTCACAAAATTTTAAACGACCCATTTAAGTGATGGCTAGAAAGTTTAATTTTTCATCAAATTAATATTTTTAGCTTTTTCATAAATTTCTTGCTATTCATCTAGGATGTAATTCATATATTACAATTCTCTAAGTAAATTTCTAGGAATATAAAGTTATTTTTTTCCTATATAGTTATCCAATGATTATTATGAAATTCATTGGGTTAAAAGTTTATCTAAGTACTCTATATAAATCAAATGAAAGTTAGGACAAACAGACACTCATCTTAAAATTAGTTAATTTTAAGAATTTTGAGTTCTAGAAGAGAGTTGGTCAAAGCAACCTTAGATTAAGCATTAATAAGTTTATTTTTTTATTCTCAATTTATATTTAGTTGTAAAAGAGAAGTTTAGAGAAGCTCATCTCGCTTGGCATGTGTATGATTTTTTTTTGGCATTAATGAATTTTAGAGCTTGATGATATGAGTTAAGAATAAATTTCTTATATAGAAGATAATAATGCTAGTGCTCAAAGATTGAATAACATTATAAATTTTTTTATCATATATTGAATATTATTATTTTTTCCCATTCAATTTTTCACAAAGGAAAGTTGTCATATGATATTTTGTTACTTAATATTCCTTCAATTCTAGTTCTAGAAGCATCACATGTTACTTCTATAATAGCTCATATTTGACCCAAATAAATAATTTTTTTAGGAGACATTTTAAGTGCAAATTACAAATTATTTTCGTCATAATATTGATATTATTGTATTTTAATTTAAATACAATTTTCATAATTTTTGTTCATTGGTGCAAATCCTTAAGAAATTAACACCTCTCGATACTAATGGGATTTTGCGACCCTCCAGTGTCTGTTTTGCAAATCAATTTCACCAAAGTGTTCTAAACATGTTGGGCTATTTTATAAATATTTTTCTATAATTTTTGAAACTCTAAAAAAATTTATATGAATTTTTTATTGAAAGTTGAATAAATTATATAATTATATTTATAATATATTATTTTTTTTATTATAAATATTTATAACCACTTAATGTTTTATTAAATAAGCCTTTTGATTTTCTTAATTCAGCTAATAAAAAGTAGGAATAGATATTAGAAAGGAAAGAAAAGAATAAATTTAGAGGTTGTAGAGTAATTTTCATCCATCGATTCTGTTGGAAGATTTGCTCGTCTCATTGGAAGGAACAATTATCCTATTTTTAATTTCAAAAATTTTGTATGTTTTATATTTTTTCAATCAAATTTATATTTTTATTACCAAAAAATAAGAATATCTTTTTATAGGTAAAACTTTCACTATATAACTTTTGGTATATGATAGATGTTGTCAATATGAGCATTTTGCCCAAAATATATTGAATTTCACCGGTTAAATTAGAAATCATGCTTTTTTTAAATAAATGAATAGTAGATAAATGTAATAGATTTTCCTATATTTTTTATTATTTTATTTCTTATATGATATTGACTTGCATGGAATAGAAATATAGCATTTGCATGTAAGCAAAAAATGCTAGCTGTTAATATTATAATTAATATAAGTTGGCTCTTAAAACATAATAACCTACATTTGAGGGAGGGCTGACGGGCTTTCCTTTAAATAAAAGGTTGGGATGTAATCCTTGTTGTAGCTTATAATTAATTAATTGAATTACATTAACGGGTAGATCGTGATGACTCTTAAATAATTATTAAATGTTATCTATAAAAATAAATGATTAAAAAAAGATAAGATTAATAGATTGATAACTATGATATATAATAAATATAAGGAAAAAAAATCACATTAAAGATACATGTCCTTACTTGCTTTTCATAATTATACTCATGATAATATTTACTTGATAAAAAATTAAACTAATTGATAGATATAACTAAACTCATACTAGCATTAATAATTGATACAACATATCATAGCATACTAGTATGACTCATTGAGTGATAGTCCTCTTTACTGATTTTTCTTGTAGTTTGATAGTTGATAGATCTCTTTTGGCATCCCCCACCTCCAAAATGGATTAAAATAAATATTGATGCTTCGTTGCTTAACAATAATGGTGCAGGTATTGGAGGAGTAATAAGGGATGATATAGGAAGGTTTATCTCTGCATTTGGGAATCAACTTTACATTGGGATATAGCTCAACTTGAAATCATTGCTAACCTTATTATTAAGGATATACTTGAAGAATGGATGATTGATTCTGAAGGCATTTGAATAGAAGGGGGTAACATCAATGTTATCAAGCTTTTTCAAAAATCATTGACCTCTTAATTTCGGCTAGATGCAAATTCTGATTCTTTAGATTTATCTTTTTTATATAACTTTAAGCGTATTATTTTTAATTGTATTTCTAGAGAATAGAATAAGGTTGCTAATTATTATGCAACCTATGCTCTAAGTGGTAGTTTCTTTTGGAACTTTTTTCATAATAATCTTCCTTCCCTTTTTATTTCCTTGGTGAAGGAAGATTGTAATAGATTAGCTATCATATAATTGTCGTTTCCCTTTTTTCTAATAATATTGCACTTTGCATTTGCCTCAAAAAAAAAAAAAAAAGAATCACCAAAGAGTCAAAAGAGTTGGTAAAAAAGCTCAAAAGGATGATGGGTACTAGTGAGGATTTTAGGAAAAGGTAAAAGTAATCTTGTTTAGGACTTTATGAAATTGTCATTTCATGTTATCAAGCTTGAAATCACTTAATTGCAAAAGTAGTAGACCCAACCCAATCAACCAATCATTTATATGTTTAGCCTACTTCTAAAGATTCATTCATGTAATCTTCCATAATAGCTTAAAACATGAAAATCCTATATCATTATATATGACATTTTCTTAGCTTAATTAGGAATATAAATCTCAGCCTTAAATTAGGTGTGATAGAAAGAGATTCTAGAATAATTATAAGATCTTTTTTGGATATAGAATTAATTATAGGAGGAACCTTAAACCAGTTAATCTATCCTTTCAATAGGTTGTCATTCAATTGACCTATATTAGATCTCTTTAATGTTCAATCATAATCAATCTTGCTAGACAAAACCACTGATATGGAAGTTCAACCTCCTTTACATTTTAATTAAGTGATTGATTATAAGAATTATTCCAATAGGTTTATGAGTATTAATAGGCCATTGAACTTATATGAACAATTATTAACTTTTAATCAAATGATCCTATAACCTAGGCAAACTTCCTCTAGAAGGTTTGAACCACCAAACCAAGGATGATTTGACCATAGTTGACCTTGGGAATGAAAGATGTTTGATGTTAATCTAAACTGTGTGGCATACCCAAGAGGTGGAGTTTGATGTGATTTAAAATTTTTAAACTTATGTAGAAGCATTTACAACAACACCAATGTGAGATTTTTGCTATATTTTAAAGCTAACTAAAGTAAGAATAATAACTTAAAAATAAAGCAATTTAATAAAGTAAGAATTGTTTTATTTTGCAAAATAATCAAAAGAAAAATGTGATTATTATAAAATACACTTTTTTTTAATTTTAAACTAGATCTCTGTTAAGTATGAATTATGTACTATTTGTTGTGTTAAAATTCAGTAAAAAATATTATTTTAGTTATGTTTATGTAGAAAAAGTTCAGGTGAAGGCAAAAATTTATAAGTGGTAAAAGAGCACCATAGCGCCCACAGATTTAGCATCACAGTGTTGTCATCTATAATACCCTAGAAATTTATTAAGACATTGTAGCATCGATCGCTCGAGAATTTAAGAAAAAATTAGCACCCCGATGGATCTAAGGTCATGCCATAGTGCTCCATAGCACTGCAGCATCAGAAATTTGCATCGTGGCACTTGATTCTCAGGAATTTGAATGTGGGAGCATTCATCAACATTGTAAGGCCATATTACACTTTCAAGCATCGCAACACTCAACTTTTTGAGTGCTAGATGAAGAAACTATCAAAACAAGGAGTCACGCTGACTCAACCAAATGACCCATCTATTCAATCGATAATCATGCCAGGTCAGCACAACATCACAATAGAACAAGTTTTATAACATTGAAGTGCTAGTTCATTTTATAACACCGTAGCACCATCACTCCAAGCACCTCAGCATCTGTGGCCATTTCTACACTTGTTAAATATAGTTTTTCAATTCTTTATTATAGAGTTCTATCATCTTTAGTGAAGTATTATACTAATGATTATTATTCTTTAGTTCTACTTAGAGTAAAATATAAGGAAAGCTAGGTAAGGGTAAGATACTTATATTTGGAGATCTTAGCCTGTATTGTGTAACAAAATTCTATTGTTGTAGGAAGAATGAGTGTGAAGAATATCTATTGATCCTTCATGGTGACATTAATCCTATATCATTTTCTTATATGAATAAACCTAACATGAATTTGCTTCTTGTGTTATCCATGTCTGGCTAATTTTTTTAGTTTTGGGCTAATGATATAAACACAAAGCAAGTACTAATGTAGACTCCTATGCCTTAAAATAATTTATAGATATTTTCAATAACTCCCATTCTTAACTTAATACATTTAATGGCCATGTGTGTAGTTAATATTTAATGTGATATATTGCCTCGACTGAGAAATATTGGAATAAATAAGAGTGTTGGAATAAAACATTGGTTATCTAACATTTTTTTGGAAAGAAAAGAAGCAATTGGAGTTCGTATCTCTTCTAATGGGCCAAAGATTTCTCACTTACTTTATGCTAATGACATCATTATATTATCTGAAGCGAGGTTGAAGATGGTTAAGGAGATTAAAGGTATTCTTTTAGATTTTTGTGGTTGGACAGGCCAAAAGATTAATATTTCAAAATTTGGAATTTTATTTGGTAAATCTGTGAAAAGGAGGAAAAGAAAAGCTATCTCCCGAATTATGGATTTCAAATCTGTGAAGGAATTTTCTTATTTGGGTATCAAGATTGCATTGAGAAGGCAAACGAAAGCTGATTTCCAATTCATCATGGAGAAAGTTTTGAATAAGCTGAACATTTGAGGAGGCAAGTTCATTTCTTTAGCTGGTAGGATCATGCTGGTCAAATCAGTTCTTCTATCTTATCCAACCTTCCATTCTTCCCTTTCCTTGGTTCCGAAGGGTATGTTCGATGAAGTTGATAAGCTTTGCAGGAGCTTCATTTGGAACAAGAAGGGAGATGGATTTGGGCTTCACTATGTCAACTGGGATGTGATGTGCAGGCCTTACCTTTGTGGAGGTCGTGGTTTACATTTATGCTCTAAAAAAGATGGACTATTAAGAGCAAAACTGGCTTTAAGGTACTGTCAAGATGATAACTCCTTGTTGCATAAGGTCTTTTACCCGAAGTGTGGTGGCATTTGGGATGCTGGAGCTTCTAGGAAAGGAGGTTTTGTGGCTTGGAAATTAATTCAGATTGGAGGGAGGTTCCTTAAACCAATTGTGAGATGGAGTATTGCTAATGGTTGTTCCATTGATGCTCTCAAAGACACTTGGATCTTGGACAAAAGCATTGATAGATGACCTACTTTTGCGAATGCCCAGGATCTCAGTGATATAAAGGTGAACTCGTTAATTTCTAAAGGCAGCTGGAGTGTCATGAATCTGAATTTCTTCTTTGGGAAGGAACTTGCAGATGTGATCACAAAAATTCCTATATCAATGGATCTCTCCGATGATAAAATGGAACTTATTCATCAAAATTCTAGAAAAACTATCTCTGCTTTAGCAGCTGAAGCTTGTGAACATTATCACATTAATCCTTCAAATTGGAATTGGCTTCGAAGAGCTAAACTAGTTCCTCGGGTGGAAACTTTTTGGTGGAGAGTACTCAACAATATAATTCCTACCTTTCAATTTCTATCTTATAGAAGATTATAAGGTTTTCAAAACTATCCCAGGGGCTATAATGACGTTAAAGACATCGAGCATGTTGTCATCAGGTGCAAAAAGATGAAGGAGGCAATTCTGTATTTAAACAAGTGGGGATTTGGAATTCCTGATTTCAATTCCTTTCAGATATGTTGCAATTGGCTGGAGAATTAGAAATCCTGGGAGGTTAATTTGTTTTGTAACATGGTATTCTTCTCTTGGAAGGCCAGGAATGAATGGATTCATGGTGGGAAGGTTTGTAGTCCCTTAGTGACTGCTTCCAATGCCATCAGCTATGCTGCAGTCGCCTACCCTGTTTATGGTTTTAACTTGGGTATTTGGGGTGCTAATCAACCTTTCAGGTTGTTGGATAATCATTGGAATCCCCCTCCACCCGATTGGATCAAAGTTAATGTGGATGCTTCTCTTCTTTTGTCTTACAAGGCTGGAATTGGTGGAGTATTCCAAGATTGTAAGGGGGGATTTCTGTTGGCCTTTGGTCGTTCTTCTATTCATTGGGATATATCTAGGCTGGAGCTTCAAGCTGTTCTGTCAATCAAGGAAGTAATTAAAGATTGGATGTTTGCTTACAAGGGGCTGATCATTGAAGGAGACAATATAAACATTATTAAGTATCTGCAGATGGTGGTGAACAGAGGTGGTCAAGAATAGGAGGATCTTTCCTTCATCAAAGATTTTAACTACATTATCTTTAATTGTATAGATAAGAATTGTAATAGGTTAGCTGATATTTGTGCTAACTTTGCTTGTTTTAGTTCTTTTCTTTGGGAAAACATTGTCTTGAATAAGGTTACTCCTTCATTTATTGGCTTCTTAAAGGAGGAATCTTATGCTCTTAGGCTGTAGTTTGTACTTCCTTTTCTAGTTTTTAATGCAATTTGCTGCATTTTCTTAAAAAAAAAAGAATAAAACATTGGCATATCAAAATATAAGATATTCAACCTTCTAGGTTATATAGAGAAATTATAATTATAGGAAGGCTATAAACCTCCCTTTTCAGCCCTGTAAGCTTGATAGAGATCTTTGTTGCATATGCTCTGATCCACATCTAAAAATTGAGAGTCTCATTAGAAAAACTATATTGTTTTGCATTCATTAGTTCAAAATGCTCTATCTACATTAGCATCTTTTTATCTTTCAAGTCTTCATTAAGTGCAAAAACTCAAAAATTACTATTTTTATTCAGTAGGATATCTCGTGCACCTATATTAGATAGTAGTAGTTTAATTATAATTAAATAGAATACTTCCTCATGGGATCGACCCTCTTCTCTATTACTTTATTATTTGATCGGCAAGTATACTTGTGTATCTAGTGGGCTTTTATTATTTTTATATAAAAAAATATAAGCATATTCATATTGCATGTACTCTAGCTTTATGTGTAGCTTATTATTGCCAGTTGTAGTAAGACACACAACACCCATCAGCCCACACCTTCAAGTTTTTGGCATCATTGTAGAGGAAGTAACATGTGTATTGCAATTTTAAACTATATTATTGAACTAGTTGCATAGAGTTATACCTACTTGTACCCTGTATCTTTATTTTATAGTTCTTATTTAAAATTTTGAAGAAATTTTTATTATTATTTAGTTTTTATTTTTATTATTGCATTATTATTACAAGCTTAGCAGATCTAGTAAGGAGCATTTGTTGTTTGATTTGAGATAGAAGGTCCCTTATAAAATTAAAAAAAATAAAAAGATTTTAGAGGTGTCTGAATTAGTACAAGATCAAGATCAACCTAAACTACCTATAGAATATGCTAACTTTATAGTAGAAGGAATCCACCAGAGTATCAATAGACCTACTATCAAGGCCAATAACCTTGAATTGAAGCCAACCATAATTCAAATGGTTTAAAATTTCCAATTTAGGGAACTCTTGTTGAGGATCCCAACCTACACTTAGCTAGCTTCTTAAAAATCTATATAATATTTAAGTATAATTATGCCAAAAATGATACTATTAGACTTAGACTGTTCCATGGGATTGAATTCCTTGGTTCCATGCTCTATAACTCGTTAGAATGAGTTGGCACATAAATTTCTAGCTAAGTATTTCCCACCATAAAAAATGCCATGCTTAGGAATGATATCACATATTTTGCCCAGTTTGAATGAGAGTCAAATAAATAAAATTGGGAGAGATATAAGAAAATGCTTAGGAAATGCTCTCATCATGCTTTACCTAATTATTTAGTTATTCTAACCCTTTCTAATGGATTGGTAGGATTCCTTAGGTTAATCATAGATATAGAAGCTAGAGGATCTTTAATCTCTAAGCTATGTGAGGAAGTTTATGAATTAATTGAGGAAATAGATATAAATAATTTTCAGTGACTTTTTGATAGGGTGAATCCTAAGAGAGTAGTAAGGGTTTATGAATTAGATGCATTATGTATTTTAACTGCTCAGGTAGTTGTAATTTTTAAAAAGTTAGATACTAATGGAGTTAATTCTTGAACAGAATCATCTATGCAATTGAAAAAGCATGATTTAAGTTCTATTGATAATGGTAATGCAATAGGGATTGAGAATGTGAATTTGATTGAAAGATAAAATAATCCCTATTCTAATGCATATAATCTAGGTTGGACGAATTACCCTAATTTTAATTGGTTAAATAATAATATTGGTGGTAATAATTAGTAGAAAGTAGGTCAATCTAATCAAGAAGGAAATTAGAATAATCCTTAGCAACCTATAATAAATCCTAAATCTTTGTATTCCCCAGGTTTTAACTAAAATAATCAATTTAGAGAGAGGAAAACATCTTTGGAAGAGGTTGTGATTTAGTTAGAAACCCAATTGTAAAGTCAGACAACTTTAATTAAAAACTTAAGAAATTAATTAGGACATCTTCCAATCTCTTTTAGTAGTAGACCTCATAGAACTTTACCCAACAATACTAAAAGTAATCTAAAGAAAATGAAAAAGAGCATAGTGAAGACCACTTGAGAAGTGGTGGTTATTCATTACATCCAAAATAACATATCTAGATAAGTCTGGCTGAAGACTATAAACTTAACATTAATGGGATACAACCCCATTGTGTTTTGTATTTAATTTTTTATTAGATTTGTTGTTTTTATTTGATCATATCCTTTATTTAGTTACGTTTACATTGTTTTTCATGTTTCATTTATATTTAGCAACATTCCTTATGTTTAACTGTTGAAAATTATTCTCTACATAGCATTTGCACTTTAATTAATTATTTAGCAGCCATAATAAAAATAGTAATTTAAAATTATGTAAAATTAAGATAATAATAAAATCCTAGATGATAGTTTGAATGAACAATGCATAAAAATTCATAATTTGAAAAAATTTAATAGATTATTTAAGTTATTGACTTGACTTGAACTTTGGAAACTATATACTCATGCATTAACTACTAAGTTGAAAAATGAGTAATTGAGTTTAAGAAAAAGAAGTAAGTAGTTTAAATTTGGAATATCATAATAAACTTAAATATGAAATTAGAAATCTTATCAAATCATAACATTAAATTAATTGGGGTTGTTGAAGGATAAAAGTAAAATTGATATTTAAAATCATTAATTACTCCACAAGTATGAAAAAGTAAAAATATGAAAAATCAAATAAAAATTTTGAAGAAGAAAAAAAGATAAATACATACAAAAGTTGGAATCACTTGAAACTCAAGTTAATAAGCATCCTATTACACTAAATCAAACAAGACAAGGTGAGTGAATATATATGATTGCACACTACTTAACTTTTAATTTAACTCTAAGCATAACTAATCCCTATGTAATATATTGTTCATTTATGAAATCAAAAGTCAATCTTATTGCAATCCAAGATCCATAGCTTGTGATTTTGATGGTAACAAATATTATTGATTAAGATTTTATTTCTCCTAGCATATGAATTGCATATTATTTTTTCTGTGTGTACTAACATTTTTGGTACATCATGCACCACTCAAGAATGATCAAGGCTCAAGTTTGGGTAGAATAGGATATTATTCAAAAGAGTTCATATTTTTAATTTCATTTACTTTATATTTATTGAGTTTGGCCATGTAAGGGTGTATGCTAAATTGGCGACCATTCACACACACATAGAGGAGTGAGAGAAGTGAGCTGAAAAACTTTTTGAACTAATTATACCGTATGATTCATACCGTGTGATAAGGTATAAAAGAAATTAATTTAACAACTAATTTTATAATTAATGCTTATGCACTAATCATATTGTACCATCATAATTATACTGTATGCTTCATTTTCAAAAAAAACCCCAGCTACCAGATGATTTAAGTAAGTATTTTAAAATTTTTATTTTGAACTAATCATACTGTATGATCCCAAATGTAATGTATGATATTTAAAATCTTACTTAAATTAATCTCCATGATTAGTCAATCAAATCAAGGTTTAAGAAATATGGCTAATCATACGGTATAATATAGAAGCATTATATAACTGACAGAGATGAGATTCGATCATCCCGGATATCGTACTGGATGAAACTTTCATGATGAAACTTTCATTTTTTGAACTAATCATATAGTACGATAATTATACTGGATGAACCCTCGATGTTTAGACTAATTGTACAATATAATGTAAATCATAATGGATGATTGACAGAGATGATTTCTAATCTTCCCGGTAATCATCCTGTACGAGCAGAATGAAATTGAACTAGTTGTATCATACAATTTTTTTATTGTACTGTATGATAAGTACACAAAAATTAAATAGTTCATCTTAATAAATGTTCCATTATATTGGATGAAACCCTATTTTAAACTAATCATACTGTACAAACCAAGGTTGTACTGTATGAATAGTGACAACTTAATTGAAAAACTTAGAATTTTTTGAAGTCTTGTACTTAAGCAATTCAAACTTGTGTCTAGTAAGACTTTTTGGCTATTGAAGGAACTCTGAGGGTGAATTCTTTAGAGAGCTTTGAGGCTTGGAGAGGGGAAATATGAGGTTTTGCATGAGGGAGAAGAAGTGTGAGGGGTTTTTACTCATTTTTTCCAGGAAAGCTTTCACCTTACTTCCTCTAGTGGCCTTGGTGAATTCTTGGAGTTGCTCTTGGGAGAGAAGATTCAAGATTAAGGGTTATGGGTTCTCTGCCTTCACTAGGAGGGTGAAAAAGGATTGAAGGTTCTCTATTAGCCCCAAGAGGGTGAAAAAGGATTGAATGTTCTCTGCCATCACTAGTATGGTGAGAAAGATTTCAAAGGTTCACTGCCATCACCAGGATGGTGACATAGCTTTTAGTTTTCCGTTGCACCAAGTTTAGTGGAAGTAATTTATAAGTGATTCTCTACCTTGCTGTGGGGGCTAAAGGAGAGTCACTATAGTATTAGTATAATATCGTGAGAGGACTCTAGGGAGTAGACGTAAGTCAAGGTTGACTAACCACTATAAACTTTCTAGTGTGCTCTTTCTGATTTTTTTCTGCTCTTTAATTTTTTGCTCTTTAATTTTCCTGCACGAGTTTAATTTTCCTAGCAAGCTACAATTAGATTTAATTTGTGTTAGCAATATATATATATATATATATATATATATATATATATATATATATATATATATATATTCCTCTTGATTTATCTATGTTACAAAACTTTGAAAAAGAAAATCAAAAATTTAAATTATTTCTGCTTGTGTTAGTTACTTAACTAGAATATTTTTATAAACTATGATATTGATCAAAACAAAAAATGGGATTTTGTTTTAGTATATTTTTTAAATTACCAATTCACCCTCCTCTTGGTGCACCTAAGGATAGTTCAACAAGGTCTTACAACCTCTCCAAACTTTCAAGTGGCATCATTGCGGGTCTTAAAATTTGTGATTTTAAAATCCCTAAGATCTTATGGTGCATTTTTGAAATAAAAATACTACATAGTTCTTTTATAACCCATCCACCTATGTTTGAAAATATTCCATTTGATTTTTTAAAAAATTTGCATGTCTATATTTTTGAAATCTATTGATTTTAGAATTTTGAATTTGATTCAAATTGGTTATTCACTTCAATCACGTATAGTTAATGGAGTCAAAATTGATATCCTATTTAACTAATAGAGTAATGAGGATAGAGAACTTGCTCAAATAAATGCAAAACATTTGAATTTTTTTCTATGCATTAAAATCTAAGAATTACATGAGAGTGTTTATATGTACTACGGGGAAGGAAATATGGGATATATCATGCATTACATATGAGAGAACTAGTGAAGTCAAATAGTCTAGGTTAAACATTTTACTATATGACTATGAACTATTTCGCATGAAATCTAGCAAGATAATTTCTAAAATATAGACTAGATTCACTCAAACAGTGACATCCATGCATGCATTAGGAAGAGAACTTTCTAATTCTAAAAAGGTTAACAAATTTCTACATTGACTACCTAATTCTTATGATGCTAAGGTCACTATAATTTTTAAATCAAAAGACCTGAATGTGTATTCTTGATAACTTGCTTGGCTCACTCATTACCTATGAGTAAGGCGTGAGTCAGAGACTACTTGATGCAGGTGATAGGAAAAGGAGAAAACTATGGCGTTGAAAGCTAATTACTCGGACAATGACAGCTCTATAGTGGAGGAGGATGACAATATTTTTTTGATAACTCGATAGTTCAAGAACTTTTTGAAAAGGAAGTAGAAGCATTATCAGTAATGGAGCAAAAGTAAAAAGTAAAAATTTTAAAGCGTTATCTGACACAATTTATTTTAGATGTAGGAAACTAGGCCACTTGCAAATTGAATGCCCTAATTTGAAAACTCACCCCGTCAAGGAGAAGGGTGAAGAGGAGGTAAAGTTAAAAAAGGGGAAGTAACCGACATAGAAGGCATTTTAGGCTTATTCCACCTCAGAATTGTTTAAACAGGAAGTAGAGGAGGAGGTAACTAATCTATGTCTCATGGCTAATTATAGTCTTAATCAGTTAGATCAAGATGAGGTATGTTAATTATATTTTGATGAACTTTTTATTATATCTAAAAAAATTCATGATTCATATAAAAAGCTCAAAAAGATGTATGCTAGCTTAAATAATAATTTTTCTACTTTAAAAAAAGAGCATGATAGCCTGATAGTGGAACATTCTGCTTTAGGTAGAAATCACATGTATTTACTCGATAAGTTTGATGCATTAAATAAGAAGCATGTTAACCTAACTAATGCACATGAATCCTTGAAATTAAAGCATCTTGAGGTAGAAGATTCATATAAATAGTTGAAAGCATTTGTAACTAAACTAGATTTTAACGAGTATGCATTAAAATTGGAAGTTACAAGTCTTGAAAGCATAAATGAATTCCTAAAATAAAAAATCCATGCACTTCAACACAATAAATCACCACCAATATTGACACAATGGTATAACCCCATATCACTGCATGCATTACATATCCCTAAGAAGTGGCACAACCCCCAACATAAACTAGTAAATCCATTCCCTATGGTTATTTGTCATTCTTATGGCATGCTGGGCCACATACCATACAATTACACAATACATCATAGGACATATTTAGTGTGAAGGCCTAAATCATGTGCACCACAGCATAACATGTATGTAAGACATTCATCAAAAAATAAGGTGGAACCTAAACTTATTTGGGTTCCCAAGTCTAACCTTTGATTGACTTTGTAGGAGTGCTCTCATAATAGGCCTAGTGAGAGCATGTAGTACCTAGACAGTGGATGTTTAAGACACATGACTGGAGATATGAAGCAGTTCATCATGCTAGAGGCCAGGTTAGGAGATAAGGTCACACTAGGAGAAAACACCACCAAGAAAGTGGTGGGATTAGGTATAATTGGAAACTCAAAAAATTTTATCATTAAAAATGTTTAACTTGTAGATAGTTTAAAGCATAATCTACTTAACATCAGTCAGTTATGTGACAAAGGATTTGACATTAAATTTTTATCCACAAAATGCATGATAGTTTGAATGGCAAATTAGTTCTAGAAGGAGAAAGAGTTAACAATATTTATATGCTTAATTTGAATTGAATTGAATACTCTAATTCTTTGTGTTTGAAAACTACTATTGATGAATCATGGTTATGGCATAGGAGAATGTCATGTAAGCATGAAGACCCTTAGGAAGATTACTTAGAAAGACATAGTTAGAGGCATACCCAAGTTATATTTTACTAATAACCACCGATGTGATGCCTACTAACTAGGAAAGTAAATTAAGTCTTCATTTCATTCAATTAAGGACATTAATACCTATAGGCAACTAGAAATTTTTTATATGGATCTATTTGGACCCTTTAGTATAGCCAGCCTAAGAGGAAAATCATATGATATTATAATTATTGATAATTACTCCATATTCACCTAGGTTAGATTCTTATAACAAAAGAAAGAATCATTTATAGAATTTAGAACCTTCTCTACCTTAATATATAGGAAATTAGGATGTGAGATGTTGACTATTCGTAGTGATTATGGTGGAGAGTTTGAAAATAATAAGTTTGAATTATTTTATTAGGAGGTAGGGATAGAGCATAAATTTTCTGTCCCTAGGACCCCTCAACAAAATGTAATAACTGAAATAAAGAATAAGGCTTTAGTAAAAGCTACTAGGGCCATGTTAGCTGAATATTCTCTCTCTAGATACTTTTTGGCAGAAGGAGTAAATACTATTTGTTATGTGCATAATAGTGTTAATGTTAAATCTAAGTTAAATAAGACACCCTATGAGCTCCTTATGGGTAGGACACCCCACCTTATGGGTTTTGAGAATTCTCAATTTCCTAATAATATATTCAAACTAAAGAAGGCATTAGATGGGTTGAAGCAATCACCTAAAGCTTGGTATGAGAGGTTGAGTATATTCCTCTTAAATAGAGCCTTTGTTAAGGGTAGTGTAGATACCACCCTATTCCTTAAAAAAGTAGGAGAAAATCTACTTATTATTTAAATTTATGTTAATGACATACTTTTTGGATCCATAAATAAACATTATTGTAATGAATATTCAAAAATAATGAGTGAGGAGTTTGAGATGAGCATGATGGGAGACTTACCTATTTCCTTAGATTTGGTGTGAAGCAAAGGGATGATGGAATCTTTCTTAGAAAATCAAAATATATCAAAGATATCCTTAAGAAATATGAGATGGATAATGCTAAGGAAATAAATACTCCCATGAGCTCTACCATTCAATTAGATAAGGATCCCAATGAAAAATTAGTTGATCAAAAGACATTGGGAGGGATAATAGGATCACTTCTCTATTTGACTGCTAGTAAACCTAATATCATGTTTAGTATATGTATGTGCCAAATTTCATACTGATCCCAAAGAGTCCCACATGATTGCTATTGAGAGAATCCTTAGATACCTATTAGGCACCTAAAATCTTGGTATTTGGTACCCTAAATATAACTCATCCTTTAAAATCATAGGATATTAAGACCCTGACTTTACACGATGTATGGTAAATAAAAAAAGCACCTCAAGAACCTATCAATTCATAGGACAATCATTAGTTTTCTGGTCTAGTAGAAAGCAAAATTTAGTAGCCTTATCCACTACTGAGATGGAATGCATTGATGTAAGAAGCTATGTTACTCAAGTCTTATGGCTAAAGCAATAAATCTTAGATCTTGGACTACTTATATGCACCATTCCTATTAAGTGTGACAACACTAATGCCATCTGCATTTTCAAAAATCTAATCCAACTCTCCCACACTAAGCATGTAAATATTAGGCACCATTTCATTAGAGATCATGTAGCCAAGGAAAATATAGAACTGCATCATATTGCTACTGAAGATCAATTGATATGTTAGGTGTTATAGACATTCATGCTTGATTCAGGATAAATCTAAATTTCTCTATCATTTAAAATCAACCATTTTTATGTGTGTTCTAATATGTGTCACATTTTGAATTTTTGTGACTATTTGTTTATTGATTTGTGTTTTTTATTTTTTTTGTTTATTTTGTTATTTTGTATTTGGTAGATGTTCCATGATCTTTACACACCTTTCATTTTGAATTAAAATAAAATTGGAAATTTCAAATTTGTTCACATCATACTATTTAATTTCCTTTGTACTATATGATCTACACATCCCTACACAAATCTTTGCCATCAGTGAAATCAATGGTCTTGATATGTTCGATTTTTGGTGATCATACCGTACGAATACTACTACGTACTATACGATACACATGTCAAAAGCCTTTGGATGAATTCAAATCGACTGGTATGATATTAATTAACCTATCATATTATACAAATATTTATTTGTACTGTACGATACATTTGGTCAAAAGTCGTACAGATGATTCCTTGAAATGAACGCTTTTTCTTAAGATCCTCCAATATAATATTGGTTGCACTGTATGATTTGACCACTTTTTTTGACAAGTCATCCAAAAAAATTAAATTTGTTTCATCATACTGTACGATCGTAAATCGTATTGTACGATTGGATGGTAACTCTATAAGCTAGAGGGATTTTTAAATCTTAATTCATCCAATCCTTCAAATCCCTTCTTCCTTCTTGACTCATACCTTTAATTGCTCAAATGGCTAGAGGTAGCAAGCATGGTCTTTTGACCCAAGGAGGTTGTTCCTCTCATCACCCTATCAATGACCACTTCCAGTCTACAGAACATGAAGCAGCATATTATAGGTACAAGGAAGCTTGCATCACTCCATCCAAAATACTAAATCCATAATCTTTAAATTATGAGTTGATGAACCTCTTCACATCCACCTCTCTCTAATTTCTACTTATGCTTGTCTTTCCCGTCAATTCTAAGCTACTTTATGATTTTTTTGCAAACCTAAGGAGTAGTGCTGCTATTCCCATCATGCGAACTTATGTTTGTAGGAGACCCATAGAAATAACTAAGGAAGACTTAGGTGAATATCTTCACCTATCCACATAAGGACCTTGACCCCAATCAATGGCTTCTAGGGGAGACTTTGATTGGAGTGCAGTCAATTTAACCATAAGAAGTGTCACCCTCAATCAACATAAAAACCTTGTCCACTCCTTAAACCAAAATGTGTGTATTATCCAACATATTCTTCGAACCTCAATCATTCTTAAAGTTAGATATCGTGTAAATATTATCCCACTCCTTTCCTTGGTTACCTACTTCATTATGTCTGAAACCTAATTTGATGAAGCCCAAATGATCATTAATTACATTCAAAATCTTACTCCCATTCACCTTCCTTCCACTAGGAGAAAGCATAGTATTACTCCTGGTCATGTTATTGCCTATATTTTGGACAAAAAATATGAGCTTACCTATCCTGCTACCACTGATCATTTCCTAATTTTCTACACCGGCAATTCTTTCCACATTCTTTTTCATCATCATTAAGGGCACGAGCAAGAAGAACCTAATTTTTATGAGGAAAGGTAGCTTATCCTGTAGCAGCACTTATACTAGAGCCTGTACTAGCACCTGTGCCACCACATGTACCAGCATACCAACCTTATCCCTACAAGGAATTGATACAACATCTTTATCATTCAGAGACTCAATTAGATAGTTATATTCAGCAACAACAACAACAACACGAGGTGGACATGGCTTGGTTTGTGGAATTGTTTTCATTCATTCACAAGTCTTTTTAGCCTCCACTACCACTATTACCTAATCAGGGGCCTTCCTACTTTTAGGATCTATGTTGTGTGGTTTTTTTTTATTTTCTCTATTTTGTATTTTTTTTCTCTATATTTCTATTTCATTCTCCTTTTTGTGATGTCAAAAGGGGGAGTAGCACTTTAGCTGTCTGTGTATTTATTCATCTCTATTAAATAATTCATATTATGTATCTTATATTTATAGTGCATTTATTTTTATTTTTTTTACATTTAGAATAAAAATATTTTAAAAAATTATTAAATTAAAAATTAAATAAAAAATTAAAGATTATCTAACCCCTATTTTTAAATCTATCACATAGTGAGGGAGAGATTAGAAGAAAACATTAACTTGCTTTTTCAACCAAAAATGTTTGCCATCATAAAAAAGAGGGAGATTCTTATAATTGAGGATCCCTAGCTTATGATTTTGATGACAAAAAATATTATTATTAAATTTTTATTTCTATATTTCTTGAGTAAAATTATGTATTTGGTGGATATTATACTTCGTGATCATGCACACACACACTCAAGGGAGTGAGATAGTGATAAAATTAAAAGTTTAATTTTTCTAAACTAATTATACTATACAATACATATAATACTATATGATCAGCCAAGTCAAAAATCATAAAAAAGGCTAATTGTGTAATTAAAGGTCTTTGAACTAATTGTTCTAGATGATTTAGATTTTATAGGATGATCAGTTTAAATCAAGGTCTCAGCCGCCAATTACAATTTAAGTAATATTTTGAAATTCAAAAATTGAACTAATCATACTATATGATAGGTATCATGCTGGACAATATAATTAAATCTTACCTAAATTAATCTTGTAATTAGGGAAATGATTTTCGTTAATTTTTCTAGTCAAATCATATACAGAATGATTAGACCCAATTATACTATATGACCCAATTCTTGTATGGAATGATATTTTATCATCCCAATCATACGGGTCATTAATCTAAGTCATTTGAATTAATAGTACTAGACGATTCTCAAATCGCACTGGACAATCAACACAATAGTGAACTGATCGTACAACACCTTATTCTTCATACAGTACTAACAAAATTAAATAAACTATTCGTACTGTAAGATATTGGATCATACTATACAATCAAAGTCATTAGAATTAAATTTTTAGGGCTTTTTAGGCCTTATTTTTAATCTCTTTAATTAGACTTATTTCAGGCCTGCTGAGTGTTCTTGAGAGGGAGCTTAGAGAAGAATATCTAGGGGAGCTTTGGGAAAAAGAAAGGGAGAGCTTGTGTGTGAGGGAGAAGTAATGTTAAGGGTTCACACAGTTGCTCCAATAAGTATCTTGCTTTATTCCTCTAAGTGTCTGTCTAGGTTTCTTAGGTGACTTTAGAAAGAAGTTCTTCAACTCAAGGATATAGTTCTCTGCCATCACTAAGAGGATGAGCAAGGAGTTCATGGTTCTCTACCATTACCAGGAGGGTGAGAAAGGAATCTAGGTTCTCTACCTTCTCTAGGAGGGAGAAAAAGGATTGAAAGTCCACTATCATCACCTAGAGGGTGACAACCTTCGGTTGTTTTTCACACTGGGTTTGGTGGAAGTGATTTGTGTTAGGGTTTCTCTTCCTTGCTGTCATGGCAAAAGAAGAGGCACTATAGTGATAGTGCAATATCTGAAGTGGAGGACTCCAGGTAGTGGATATATGTTAAGGTTAACCGAACCACTTTAAAATCTCTAGTGCGCTCTTTCTTTTTTGCATTTATTTTTCTGCATTTTTATTTTTACAATCTAAATTTATTGCATAAATTTCATCATTTACTATCAACTACAATTAGATTAATTTGTGATTAACTAAGAAAAAATTATTTATATCTTGATTGATATATTTGAGTCTTAAAATAAAAAATATTTTAAACACTGATTTACTTCCGTATGTGCTAAGTTGCTTGTTTAGAATTGTTTTCTTTATCATTTTTCTTTCTAGCAAGAATTTTTTTATTGCAATAATTTATTTTAAAATCATGAATTCACTCCCCCCCTCCTTTGGTGCACCTCAGGTTAGTTTATTGCGGTCTTATAACCTCCTCGAATTTTTAAGTGGTATTAGAGCTGGCCTTGTAATTTTGATTTTAGAAACTTTAATCAAAGAACAAATGGCACAATTTGGAAATAGGAATACTACAGAGGGTTCTTCAATAACTTGTCCACCATTATTTGAAAACATTCCTTTCGATTTTTAGAAAATTCGCATGTCTACATTTCTGCAATCCATTGATAATAGAATTTGACATATGATTCAAACTGGCTATACACTTCCATCTTGAGTAGTTAATGGTGTCAAAACTGATATTTCCTTTGCTGAATGGAGTCATGAGGATAGAGACTCACACAATTAAATGCTAAATATTTAAATTATTTTTTCTGTGCTTTAAGACCTGAGGACTATATGCGAGTATCTATATGTACTACGTGGAAGGAATTATGGGATAGACTATGCATCACATATAAGGAAAGTAGTGAAGTTAAATAATCTAGGTTAAATATTCTACTACATGACTATAAAATTTTTTGCATAAAACCTAGCGAGGATTTTTCTGAAATGTACACTAGGTTCACCCAGATGGTGACATCCTTGTATACACTAGATAGAGAACTCTCTCATTCTTAAAAAGTTAATAAGAATTTACATTACCTACATAGTTTGTATGAAGCTAAAGTCACCGTTATTTTTAAATCAATGGATTTAAATGTTTATTCAATTTACAACTTGCTTAGGTCTCGCATTGCCTATGAGCAAGGCATGAGTCAAAGATTACTAGATGAAAGTGATAAGAAGGAGAAAAATATGGCTCTAAAAGAAAATGACTTAGATAGTGATAGTTCTGTAGTGCAAGAGGATGATGACATTGTGTTGATGACCCGTTAATTCATGAGTTTTTAAAAAGGAAGTAAACATGTCATCAACAACAATGGAACAAAGGTAAAGACACTAAAAATTTTAAAGCATCATCTAACACTATATGCTTTGAATGCAGAAAATCAGGACATCTCCGAATAGACTGGCCCAACTGAAGACTCACCTAGTCAAGGAGAAGGGTGAAGATAAGGAAAAATTTAGGAAGGGGAAGAACATGACACAAAAGGCATATTGGGATGACTTCGCCTTAGAATCATCAGAATAAGAAGCAAAGGAGGAGGTAACAAATATGTGTCTTATGGCTAATAAAAATCTTGATTAGTTAGATTAAGATAAGGTATATAAACTGTCCTATGATGAATTATTTATTATTTCAGGAAAAATTCATGATTCATATAGGAAACTTAAGAAAATGTATGCTATCTTAAACACTGGATTTTTTAATTTGCAAAGAAGAGCTTACTAGTCTGATAATTGAGCATTCTATTTTAGATAGTGATCACATGTTTTTACTTGATGAATATGATGCATTAAATAAGAAGTATGTTGACCTAACTAATGCACATAAATCCTTCATCTTGAGTTGGAAGAATCATTTAAAGAATTAGAAACTCTTGTAAATGAATTAGATAGTGATGAGCATGCATTGAAGTTAGAGGTAGTACATCTTAAAAGTGCAAATGAATTCCTAAAAGAAAAAGTAAATGCACTTCAAAATAAATAAACCATCACCTACTTTGTCATAGTGGCATAACTCATCACCATAGCATGCATCATATAACCCTAGGAAGAGGCACCATAACCCACATAGACTAGTGAATCCTTTTCCTGGTGTTAGGTGTCATTCTTATGGCATGCTAGGTCATATAACACGAACTTGTATTATTTACCATAGGATGCATCTAGTGTGAAAGCCAAAATTACATACATCATAATATAACATGCATTCTTCTCATTCATTAAAGTATAAGGTGGAACCTAAATTCACTTGGGTTCCCAAATCTAATGTTTAAATAACTTTGTAGGAATGCTTTTATAAAAGACCTAATGAGAGCATGTGGTACCTGGATAGTGGATGGTCAAGAAACATGATTGGAGATTTGAAGCAGTTCATCATGCTAGAGGTTAGGTTAGGAGGCAAGGTCACACTAGGAGATAACACCACCAAAAAAGTGGTTGGCTTATGTATAATTAGTAACTCTAAGAATTTTATAATTGAAAATATTTTATTAGTCAATGGTCTAAAGCATACCTTACTGAGCATTAGTCAATTATGTGGCTTTTTTCTGGAAAATGCATGATTAGCTTAAATGGCAAATTGATCTTAAAAGGGAAAAGGGTAAATAACATTTACATACTTAGTTTGAACTGCATTATATATTGTAATTCCCTGTGTTTGAAAATTTTAATTAATGAATTTTGGGTATGGCATAGGAGACTATGTCATACAAGCATAAAAGCACTTAGGAATATTACCCAAAAAGACCTAATTAGAGGCATACCCAAGTTAGATTTTACTAAATACCACCTATATAATTCCCGCCAAATAGGAAAATAAATTAAGTTTTCATTCTATTCAATTAAGGACATCAATACCTCTAGATCACTAGAAATTCTCCATATGGACCTATTTTGACCCGTTAGTACTACAAGCCTAGGAGGGAAATCATATGGATTTGTAATCATTGATGACTATTCTAGATTCACTTGGGTTAGATTCCTAACACAAAAAAGTGAATCATTTGAGGAATTTAGAACCTTCTCCACTAGATATAAAGAAAGTTAGGATGTGAAATATCATCCATTCATAGTGATCATGGTGGAGAGTTTAAAAATGATAGGTTTGAAACCTTTTGTCAAGGGACATGGATAAAACATAACTTTTTTGCCCCTAAGATTCCTCAATAGAATGGAATAGCTAAAAGAAAAAATAGAATCTTAGTAGAAGCTGCTGGGGCCATATTAGCTGAATACTCTCTCCCTAGATACTTTTGGGCAAAAGCAGTGAATACTGCTTATTATGTTTTGAATAGGATGAATGTTAGGTAAAAGTTAAATAAGACACCCTATGAACTCCTTAAGGATAGGACACCCAATCTTTCTCACTTACACATCTTTGGGTTTAGATTTTTTATCAAGAGAAATGGCAAATCACCTCTCAGAAAATTTTATCCCAAATTTGATGAAGGAGACTTCTTAGGCTATTCATTTATAGGTAAGGCCTATAGAATTTTTAGTAAGAGGACCTTAGTAGTAGAAGAATCTATCCATATTATGTTTGATGAATCTAATAGTACCTCTAAATCTTGATTAGAAGAGGAAGAAGTCGTAGAGGTCATCTAAGGGGTAAAATCCATTGACTTAGGGGATAGAGTAGAACCTCAAGAACTCTTGCCTAAAAATGGAGGTACTTATCTAGTCATCCTAAAAAAATAATTTTAAGAGACCCATCTAAAGGTGTTAGAACTAGGCATGTACTTAAGAAGGAGGTTAATCATTCTATATTTATCTCCATGATAAAACCCACAAATATAGATCAGGCCCTAGCCGATGAATTCTGGATCCTAGTAATACAAAAAGAGCTAAATCAACTTGTTAGGATTGATGTGTGGGAATTAATTAAAAGATCTAAGGAGCAAAGTTTTGTAGGAACTAAGTTGGTTTTTTAAAATAAAATGAATGACTCTGGAATTGGGGTGAGAAATAAGGCCAGATTAGTAGCTAAGGGGTACAATCAGATTGAAGGAATATATTTTGAAAAAATCTTTGCCCCTATAGCTAGATTTGAATCCATTAGAGTGCTTCTAGCCTTTTCCTACTTTATAGGATTTAAGTTATATCAAATGGATATTAAGAGTACCTTTCTGAATGGGGTGATTAAAGAAGATGTCTATGTTAAGTAACCCCCAGTTTTTGAAAACTCTCAATTTTCCAATCATGTTTTCAAGCTAAAAAAGGCATTATATAGATTAAAGCAAGCACCTAGAGCTTGATATGTAGGACTAAGCATATTCCTCCTAGATAGAGCCTTTGTTAAGGGTAGTGTAGACACCTCCCAATTCCTTAAGAAAGTAGGAGAAGATCTACTAATTATTCAAATCTATATGGATGATATATTATTTAGATCCATAGATAAAAATCTATGTGATGAATTTTCAAAGATAATGAGTAAGAAATTTGAGATGAGTATGATGAGATAGCTCAACTATTTCCTTGAATTTAGTATGAAGAAAATGAATGATGAAACTTTCCTTAGCCAAATAAAATATATCAAAGATATTCTTAAGAAATATGAGATTAGCAGTGCTGAGGCAATGAATACCACCATACGACCTATTATTTAGTTAGATATGGATCCAAATGAAAAATTCGTTGATTAGAAGAGATATGAAGGGATAATTAGATCGCTTCTTTACTTGACTACCAGTAGACCTAATATAATAGTTAGTATATGTCTCTGTGTTATATTTTAGGTTGATCCAAAAGAGTCTCATATGGTTGCTATTAATAGAATCCTAAGATACCAATTATGTACTAAAAACTTAGGTATCTGGTACCCTAGAAATAGCTCATCCTTTGAGATTATATGATATTCAGACTTAGACTTTGCAGGATGTAGGGTTGATAGGAAAAGCATATCAAGAACCTATCAGTTTATAAGATAATCATTAGTTTTTTGGTCTAGTAGAAAGAAAAATTCAGTACCCCTACCCAACGTTGAGGCAGAATACATTATAGGAGGAAGTTATGTTGCTCAAGTTATATGGCAGAAGCAACAAATCCTAGATCTTGACTACCAGTAGGCACCATTCCTATAATGTGTGACAACACTAGTGCCATTTTCATATCCAAAAATCTAATTCAATACTCCTACATAAACCATAGATATATTAGGCATCATTTTATAAGAGATCATGTAGCCAAGGAGATTTAGAACTACACCATATAGCAATTGGAGACCAATTGGTAGACATCTTTACCAAACCCTTAGCCTATGACACCTTTAGCATCTTGAGGACTAAATTAGGTGTTATAAACATTCATGCTTATTTTAGGATGAATTTAAATCACTATATTATTTGAAATCAACCATTTTTTTATGTGTTTTACGTTAATATTATTTTTGAATTTGTGTGTTTTAGTTGTGTAAGTTGCTTTATTTTATATTTTCTTTATGGTGTTTGTTTAGTGTTTTTATTTGTGATTTGGTTGTTTGATATCTTTTTTTTTATGAGAATTTTTATTTTATCTTTTTTTCATGAAGTTTCCCTGATCATCACACACAAATTAAACTTTCCTCATATCATACTATATGATACAACATCATCCTATATGATACTCATAAAGTATAACATCACTGCTCATAACACATCTAATAGCCTTAATGGATCAATTATTGGTGATCGTACTATACAAACACCTAATTCATACTATACGATCTATGTGGCACCATGCGTTGGATGAATTGAATTCAACCGGTATGATATTTAATATCATATCATACTATATGAACACATATTCAAACAAGATGATATGACTAGTCAATGATCATCTAGACTAATGCCTCGGGATGAACATCTTCACTCTAATTGTCTAGTATGATTTTGATCGTACTGTATGATAAGACCACCTTTTTTGATTGATTAAGTAGGATGAATTGAATGCACTTGATCATACTATACGATACCATATCATACTATACGATATGCCTAATTTTTATTTAAAGGGAGGAAAAATAAGCTTTTTCTTCACTCAACACTTTTAAAATTCTATTCCCTCCTGCCTAAGATCTTAGTTCTTAAAATGGTAGGTCGAAAGTGGACAAGAGCTCTCATCGGTAGCTCTTTCCAATGACTCGTGGATCCTCTCTTTTCTGAAGCAGTTGATAAAGAGGCCGACAATCATTGCAAGATTGCTGGAATCACACTCTCAAAGATCATAAATTAGGAAGTTCTAAACTTCTAGGTACTTACTCTTTTCACTAGCATCACCCTTCCTTTCATTCTCACTCTTACCTATCCTTTCAATTTCAAACTCCTTTTTGAATCCTTTGCCAGCCTCTGTATTAACATTGAGGATACTACTCTCTAATCTTATGTCAATAGGAGGCCTATTTAAATTACCTACCAAGACTTTTATAAATTCCTCCATCTTTCCACCACTGGCAAAAAGTTCACCTTGTAGCTTCTAACCCAAACTATGACTGGGCCCTTACTAACACTACCCTTAGAGAATCAACTATCAAATACCACATTCCTCACGCCACTATATTAGTTCAAGATGCTTGAATCATACAACAAATCCTTCAAAATTCAATCATTCCAAAACCTGGAGATTGAATAAATATAACACCTCTTATATCCCTCACCACTTTTTTCATAATAGTTGAGATTGATTTCAATGCAGCTAATTTAATTATTTGATATCTTGAGAATCTTACATGCATTTGAGATCCTAGACATAAAAGAAAGCCAAATCTTACCTTTGGTCACATAATTGCCTTTGCTCTTGAGTATAAGTACAATTTCCAATTCCCTACACCGCCATATTACCTTCTAATTTTCTACTCAAACTGCTTCTTCCACATTCTTCATAGTGCTTATCACAGAAATGTTCACTATGTTTATCCTGAGCTAGAGAAAGATGAGGCAGGTCAGGCACTAGCACTACCTCCAGCACCAGTACCTGTCCACCAGCAATCTCAGTACGATGTGCTAGTTCAGAGATTTGACTAGTGGGAGACTCGATTCGAAAACTACGTAGCAAAGTAGCACCAGCAGCACGAACATGATATGGCTTAGTTTGGAGAGTAATTTGCCTCTATTCAAAAATTCGTCCAACAACCACCACCGCCACCTCCACCTGATCAGGACTCTTCATATTCTTAGTTTATTTTTTTATTCATGCTTGTTTATGTATTATTTCTATGTATTTACTTTATGAGGACTATTTTATATTGGTGTCTTTATTTAGTAGTTTCCTCCTTTTTGTGATGTCAAAAGGGGAAGTAGTATGTTATTGGTTATTTGTACTTCTTGTTTAAGTTATGACCAGTCTACTCTTTTTGTATTCATTTTTTCTATACATGTTTCTTATGCTTTTTTATTTCTTTCCAAGGTTCCTTATGTTTATTTTATCTCTCCTTTTAACATTAAACAAAAAAAAACTCTCCTTATTGTAAAAAATTTAACTAGTAAGGGGGAGTTTAGAAATAGCAAAGATCATTTTAAGTTATGTTTGCCATCATCAAAAAGGGGGGGGGGGGGGGGGGGGGATTGTTACAAATCTAGACCCAAGTTCGGTGATTTTGATGATAACAAATATTATTGGATTCCTTATTATGTTATATCTTGTTAGTTGCTATTATTACATATCTATTTTTCTTGTGCACTAATATTTTAGGTCCTCTGTACACTATGCAAAAGTATTCAGCTCAAGATTGGATAGAATAGGGTTAAGTGTTTGGAGGAGTCTGTAATTTTACCTTTTTCTTATTTCTATATTTCTTGAGTCAAATTATGTGTTTGGTGGATACTATACTTGGTGACCGTGCACATAGAAACACAAGGGAGTGAGATAGTGACAAAATTATAAGTTTAATTTTTTTTGAACTAATCATATATTATGATGCATATCATACTGTATGCTCAGCCAAGTTAGAAAATTATTAAATGGCTAATTTTGTAATTAAAGCTATTTGAACTAATCATATTGGACAATCTAGATCATGCAGGATGATCAGTTTAAATCAAGATCTCGACCACCAATCATAATTTAGGCACTATTTTGAAATTTAAAATTTGAACTAATCACACTCTTGTATAGGTATCATACTGGATGATGTAATTAAATCTTGCATAAATTAATCCTATAATTAGAGAAAAGATTTTAGTTAATTTGTTCAATAAGATCATACAGAATGATTGGGCACAATCATACTATATGACCCGATTCTTTTAAGGGATGATATTTTATTATCACCAATCATACGAGACGATTATCCCAGTCATTTGAACTAGTCGTATTGAATGATTCCTAAATCATACTTAATGATTAGCACAATTTATTGAACTAATCATACAGCACCTTATTCTTCATACAATACTAACAGAATTATTTAAATTGATTATATCGTATGATCTTGGATTGTACTATACAATTAGGTTTTCCAGAATTGAATTTCTACGGCTTTTTGAGGCCTTGTATTTAATCTCTCTAATTAGACTAGTTTCAAGTTTTTGGCTGCTAAGTGTTCTTGAGAGAGAGATTGGAGAAGATCTAGGAGAGCTTTGGGAAGAAGAAAGTGAGAGCTTATGTGTGAGGGAGAAGTAGTGTGAGGGGTTCACACGGTTGCTCCAAGTATGTGTCTTATCTTGTTCCTCCAAGTGTCTGTCTAGGTTTCTTAGGTGTCTCTAGGAAGAAGTTCTTCAGCTCAAGGATGTGGTTCTCTACCATCACCAGGATGGTGAGAAAGGAGTTTGTGGTTATCTGCCATCACCAACAGGGTGAGAAAGGATTCTATGTTCTCTTCCTTCTCCAGGAGCGAGAAAAAGGATTGAAGGTCTACTACCGTCACCTGGAGGGTGACAAAGCTTTTGGTTCTCTATCGCACCAGGTTTCATGGAAATGATTTGTGTAAGGGCTTCTCTACCTTACTATGGGGTCAAAAGGAGAGACACTATAGTGATAATGTAATACCCGAAGTGGAGGACTCTGGGGAGTGGATGTAGGTTAAGGTTGATCGAACCACTATAAAATCTTCGATGTGCTCTTTCTTTTTTGCATTTACTTTTCTGCATTTTTATTTTTGCAATCTGAATTTATTGCATGAATTTATTTGTTTACTATCGACTGTAAATAGATTAATTCATGATTAACTAAGAAAAAAATGTTATATCTTGATTGATATATTTGAGTCTTAAAATAAAAAATGTTTAAAACTCTGATTTACTTCTGCATGTGCTAAGTTGCTTGTTTAAAATTATTTCAAAATCATTTTTCTATCTAGTAAGAAAATTATTTATAGTAGTGATTTATTTTAAATCACTATTTTACACCCCCCTCTTGGTGCGCATCTGGTTAGTTTATTGAGATCTTATGATAAGTATATAGAAATTGAAAAGTTCATCTGAATGACTATTACATCATACATATTGGATGAACCCCTATTTTAAACTAATTTTACTATACAAACCAAGATCGTACTGTACGAATAGTAATGGCTTAATTGAAAAACTTAAGGGTTTTTTGAAGCCTTGTACTTAAGCTACTCATACTTATCTCTAGTAAGATTTTTTTACTGTTGAAGGAACTCTAAAAGAGATTTCTTGAGAGAGCTCTTAGGATTGAAGAGGGAGAAGGTGAAGTTGTGTGTGAGGGAGAAGGAGTGTGAGGGGTTTTCACACAGCTATTCCAAGTAAGCATGCACCTTGCTTCCTCTAGTGGCCTTGGTGAGTTCTTAGAGTTTCTCTTAGGAGAGAAGCTTCAAGGTCAAGGGCTGTTGGTTCTCTGCCTTTACCGTGAGGATGTGAAAGAATTGAAGGTTCTCTGTAATCTTTAGGAGGGTGAAAAAGGATTGAAGGTTCTCTATCACCAACAAGAGAGTGAGAAAGGATTAAAGGTTCTCTTCCATCACCAGTAGGGTGAGAAAGGATTGAAGGTTATCTGCCATCACTAGGAGAGTGAGAAAGATTTCAGAGGTTCGATGATGTCACTAGGCAGGTGACATAGCTTTCAGTTCTTCGGTGCTTTGCGTTTGGTGGAAGTTATTTATAAGAGCTTCTCTACCTTGCTTTGGGGGCTAAAGGAGAGTCACTATAGTGTTAGTGCAATATCCAGAGAGGACTCTAGGGAGTGGATGTAGGTCAAGATTGACCAAACCACTATAAAATTTTTGGTGTGCTCTTTCTTATATTTTTGTTTTCTGCTCTTTTATTTTCTGCACGAGTTTAATTTTCATTGCAAACTATAGTTAGATTTAATTTTTGTTAGCAAAATATATTTATTCCTCTTGATTTATTTATGTTATAAAACTTTGAAAAAGAAAATCAGGTTTTTAAATTACTTCCGCTTGTGTTAGTTACTTAACTAGAATATTTTCACAAACTATAATATTGGTTAAAAAGGGGGGGGGGGATTTTGTTTTAGTATATTTTTAAATTACTAATTCAGCCCCCTCTCCCTTGATGCTCCTAGGGATAGTTTAACAAGGTTTTACAACCTCCCCAAACTTTAAAATCTTACACATACACTCATAATGGATAGATTCAATCCAAGTAATAATAAAGGTGACTGGTTAAGATAATTATTACGACCTTTCAAATTAGAATTATAATTTTGATAATTCCAAATTTCTTCATGTATTATCTTATAATTTAGTAATTTTAAATTATCAATTTTTACTTTGATTATTAAGTTAATCAATATATGATTTCATCATTGCTTGAGAAATAAGCAAGAGCTTATATTGGAAAGAATTTATTCAGTGTAAATTATATACTATTTATTGTGTTAAAATTCAATGAAAATATATTATTTTAGTTATGTATATGTAAAAAATTATTCAGGTGAAAGAAAAAAATTATATGTTTTGAATGAGCGTCGTAGCTCCCACAGATTCAGTGTCACAGCTTTGTTATCTATAATGCCCCAATGCTTTATTCAGACATTACAATGGTGGTAACTCAAGAATTAAGGAAAAATTAGCACCGCGGTTGATCCAAGGTCAGTGTTGTAGCATTGGAAAGTTGCTCAGCAACACTTGAGTCTTAGGAGTTTGAATGTCGGAGTGTTAGTCATCATAAAGATGTAGCACCAGATTGTACTTTCAAGCACTGTAGTGCTCAAATTTTTTAGAAGCCGCATCAACTCAGTTAGATGACATATCAATTCAACTGTTAATAGCGCCATGTCAGCATAACACTGCAATGGAGTAAGTTTAACTTCATTGAGGTGCTAGTTCATCTTATAACGCTGCAGCACCAACACTCCAAGCACCGCAACATCTGAGGCCATTTTGACTCTTATTATAAATAGTTTTTTAGTTCTTTTATTTTAGAGTTTTGTCATCTTTAGTAAAGTATTATACAATTGAGTGCTTTTCTTTAGTCCTATTTTTAAGGGCAAGATACTTATTTTTATAAATCTTAGTTTGTATTATGTAAGCAAATCTTTAGTTCTATTTTTAAGGGCAAGATACTTATTTTTATAAATCTTAGTTTATTTTTAGTGAGAGAAGGTGCAGGATTCTAGTGAGAGAAGGTGCGGGATTCTAGTGAGAGAAGGTGCGGGATTTTTGAATTTCTGAATTCCCGATAAGTCCGTCTTCTCCTCCGGGAGGTGGTTAGAAGATGGCAGCGGCCAGCCGCCATCCAACCTACAACTCAGAGGGTATTGATGATCCTGGGTTAGACCCGTCGGTGAATGATGATCGTCGGAGAAGAGCTAAGGGCAAACTGGTTATCTCAGATGCTCCTGAACGTCAGAATGACAAAACTACTCATGTAGATGGTAAAGGCAAGAAGGTGGCTATGGATTCGGATTGTGAGGTACCTGGCTATTCAAAATTTAACAGCTTTTCTCCTGACCCGGGGGCTTCCTCTTCCGGTATAAAAATCTTTGTTAATCATTTTGGGAATTCAAGTGCGATCCCTATCCATGACAGTAAAATAAACATGAATTCCCTAACTTCGGTCAGCAATGGTTTTCATAACAATTTTAGGTCCCCGGCTGTATCAGAGAAATGTGTTAAGTCACCATCTGACATAGCTAATCAAGCATATGGTGATAAATCTGATCTTTACAACTCTAATTTGGTGTTTGTTAGAAGTGGGTTTCTGCGGATTTGGGGAATAGTGGTGAATCTAACTCAATTGCTGTTAGACAAGTTGTTGAACCTCAATAGAATGCTTGGAAGAAAAGGGATAATATCAATGTTTCAGGATTGGATTTGGGATGTTTTATTTTTGAAGATGGCAGCACAGTTAAGTTGCATGTTCAAAAAGAATTGGAAAATTCTAATAAGCTTTCTAAATCTATTGTGATTAAGGTATTTGGTGGTGATGCTCCTCTAAATGTGATTAGCTTAGAACTCATGAGACAGTGGTCGCAATTTGGGAAATTTCATCTCACAATGCTTGGTAAGGGATGGGTTCTGTGTTCTTTTTATGAGCAAGAGCCTTTGGAGGCTGTTCTATCCAGTGGGCCTTGGTTCATAAGAGGATTAATCAATTGTATTGATAGGTGGATGCCTGAGTTCAACCCAGACTCACTGAAAGGGCTTATAGCTCCAATCTGGATTCGATTGCCTAACCTTCCTCTCCAATGTTGGGATGAGATCAACATCAGTCGAATTGCTTCTATGGTGGGGAAACCATATCTGGTTGACGGTAATTTGAAGCAGTGGGGAAAAAGAGAATATGGGAGAGTTTGTGTACGTATCCAGCTTGATTGCAAGCTTCCACTAGGAGTTTGGGTGGAGGGCTCTTTTGGGAAGTTTTATCAAAAGATAGAGTATGAAAGACTCCCTACTTTTTGTTATGAATGTGGGAAGATTGGGCACATCAAGGTTGATTGTCCGGGTATTAAGAAGGCTGCAGGTGATGTGGAACAAAATATTGTTAATTCAGGTCTCCCTCTAAAAGAAGATGGTAATAAGGACAAGAATAATAGAGTTCACTCTATGGATGATAAGGGCTATGGGCGTTGGTTAATAGTTAACCATCACAGGAAGAATTTCAGGAGTAACATGAGATTCCAGAGACAAATCAACTTCAATGATGAGAAGGAGAAGAAATACATGGAATCAGCTCAACACATAGAAGAGAACGTGGGAATGAATGTTGCTAGTTCAGAAAGGAAATCCTTGGGAGCTGTAAAGAAGACGACTCCTGAAGTAGAGGCGTTAGCAGAAGTTCAATTGCCAGTTTTGAGTGAACATCTTATTATGGAGGTTGATTCGGGTTCTCCAAAAGATCCATATGTAAGGTCAGGTGTTGTGAATGTTGACAACAACTGCAAATTGCCTTCTTCTCAAGGTAATGCAAATAAATTCAGTAATTTAGATGGAGTACTGGAAGAAGGGGAAATTCCTTCTATTAAAGAGGTGGATGGTGATCCCATAATAAACTGGGAGGCGGTGGATAAAGGAAGTAAAATTTTAGGGAATTGTAACTTGGAAAATTCTTTTGAGGAGACGAATGACATAGGTGAGGAATCATTGGTGACAAAGAAAAAAGGTAAGAAGCAACTCAAAGGGCTGGGTCCTATCAATGTGACGTTAAGGAATAGGAGGGTGGATGGATATAGTAGAGAGAAGGCGGGGAAAGCTTCCCCTAGCATTCCATAAATGTCCTCTATTTGTTTTTGGAATTGTAGGGGACCTAGGAAGAGGAAGGCTTCCCTATTCCTTAAAGAGGTAGTGAGTAAGTATGGGGTTTTTTTAATTGGTTTATCTGAAACCAAGATCACTAATATGGATAGAAGGGATGTTGATATATTGATTGGTACTGATTGGGAGTTTGTCCAAGTTCCGGCAGAAGGGTTGTCAGGAGGGTTATTGATGTTATGGAAATCTAGTGTGGGGAATTTTCAATTGTTGGATTCCTATTCCCAATTCATTATAGGAGATTTTGAGGTCCTTAATATAGGTAAATGGCGGATTGCTTCTATCTATGGAAGTAAGGATGTGTATAGGAGAAGGAAGCTTTGGGAAAGATTGGAGTTCTTCTCTCCAGTAGATCAGCCTTGGGTGATTGGAGGGGATTTTAATTGTCTACTCTCTAAAGAAGATAAGAAAGGAGGTAAGAGATTTTGCTTTTCTCTTGGCTCTAAGGAAATTTACTCTTTCCTTTCTGCTAATGATTTTCATGAAGTCAATTATATGGGACCAAGATTCACTTGGTGTAATAACAAATCAGGATTTGATAGGATCCTAGAGAGATTGGATAAATGTTTTGTAAATTCAGCATCCTTGAGTTATTCTCACAAACTGGTGGTCAGACACTTGGCAAGGATTGCTTCAGATCATAGTCCAATTCTTCTTAATCTTATGGACTCTCAAAAAGTTACAAGGAGAATTATCAGGTATGAAAATGTGTGGGCTTCCAATAAAGCTTCAGCCGCAGTGATAAGGAGAGTTTGGTCAAAAAGGTATCATGGTAGCATGTCCCATATTCTAAATTTGAAGTTGGAAAAATCTTTGAAGGCTCTTTTTTATTGGAGCAAAGCCAAGCATACTAATTTAATTCAAATGAAAGATAGCCTAATGGAAGAGATTGAGGTGTTATAAGTTAAAGAAGAAGAGGATGGAGGTCTAAAGGAGGAGGACTGTTGGAAGCTCAAAGTTAAGATAGGGGATCTCAACTCTACCTTAGCTCGATTGGATACATGGTGGAGGCAAAGGGCCAAGATTAAATGGATGGAGGAAGGAGATTGCAATTCAAAATTTTTTCACTCCTTGGCTTCAGCTAGAAGGATTTCCAATCTCATTGTAAATATTAAAAGCAAAGAAGGAAACTTGGTGGAACATCAATTGCTGATTGAAGAAGAGTTGATTAGATTCTTTCAAGATAAATGGAAAGAAAGGAGGTGTAACCTGGAAGGTTGGCCCAAATCGTGGAGATGCTTAGATGAAGATGATAAAATTTTGCTGTCCAAAACTATTTCCTTTGAGGAGGTTGAGAAGGTTATCATGCATGGAGGGAACAACTCATCCCCAGGTAATGATGGAATTACATATTCCTTTCTCAAAGCATATTGGGATATTATTAAAATTGATGTGTGGCTATTTATGAATTCTTTGAAACAGGAGTTATGAATGAAAAATGGAAGGAAACTATTATAGTGCTTATTCCAAAAGTGAATAACCCATTGACTCCATCCAATTTTAGACCTATTAGTTTGTGCAACACTATATATAAGGTTGTGGCTAAGGTGCTTATGAATAGAATGTATCATTTCATTCCAAAACTGATTTCTAAAGAACAAGCAGCCTTTATGAAAGGAAGATCTTTAACATATCATCTGTTATTAGCTCAAGAGGGTTTTCATAAATTCAAGCATTCCAAATCATCTGAAGGCCTAGTCTCCTTCAAAATCGACATGGAACAAGCATATGACTCAATGGGTTGGTCTACCCTACCCAAAGCTTTGGATTACTTTGGGTTCCCAAATTTGTTTGCTAGGAGGATTTTGGAGTGTGTTCTTAATCCTAAATTTTCCCTATTGGTAAATGGCAACATGTCTAAGTGGATTCTAGCTAAAAGCGGATTTCGTCAAGGATGTCCCTTATCACCTTTTTTATTCATTATTTGTGCTCAATTGTTATCCAATGCATTTAGGAGTAAAGGGGGTAAATTTGGTATTCAAATTAATACAAATGGGCCAAGAATTTTGTACTTGTTATAGGCAGATGATGTCATTATTTTTTCTGAAGCAAGGATAAAGGCTATAAAGGAAATTAAAAGTATTTTGACCATGTTTACCGATTGGACTGGTCAAAGGATCAACAACAACAAATCCAGCATACTGTTCAGGAATTCAGTCAAGAGGAGGAGCAAGAAGGCTATAACTCGGCTGTTGGGATTCAAAATAGTTAAGGAAATGAAATATCTTGGGGTGAAACTCGCTCTAAGAAGGCTGATTGGAGAGGATTATCAATTTTTAATTGATAAAGTATTAAAGATGATAAACATATGGGGAGGTAAATTCATCTCTCTTGCAGGCAAAATTCTATTGATAAAATCAGTTTTTCTCTCTTACACCACCTTTCATTGTACAAACTCATTGGTTCCTAAAGGCATCCTTGATGAGATTGATAAAATTTGTAGAAGCTTCTTATGGAACAAATCTGGTGGTACACATGGGATGCATTATGTGAGCTGGAAAGTCATGTGTATGCCGATGCATTAGGGAGGAAGAGCACTGCATTCCTGCAGTAGTAAAACAGGGCCTTTGAGAGCTAAGATAGCATGGAGGTATGTTCAAGACAAGGATTCCCTGCTGCATAAAGTTTTATTTCCAAAATATGGAAGGAAGGCTTTCAATGGCACGGGAAGGAAGGTAGGTTCTAGTGCTTGGAGAATTATTCAGGAAGGAGCTAAACATCTGGAACCGATTTGTAGATGGAGCTTAGCTAATGGGGAGTCTACTAATTTCTTCTTTGATATTTGGATTTTAGATAAAAGTCTAAGCAAATGGCCAACTTTTATCATAGCCGAAGATTGGAATAATCTCTTGGTGAGAGATTTTATTTCTAATAACATCTGGAAGAAGGAGGAGCTAAATAAGGTTATGGGGAGTGAATTGGTAAATTTAATCTCCCAAATTCAAATCCGTTCAGATCAGGGGGAGGATAGATTAGAACTGATTCATAAATTATTCGAGAAATCCATCTTGGCTCTAGCATTTGAATCTTCTATATATAATGAAGACTACAACCCATATTGGCATTGGATTAAATCAGCCAAGTTAAATCCAAGAGTTGAGGTGTTTTGGTGGAAGATTTTTCATAATGGGCTCCCTACTTTCTACTTCTTGTCTCAAAGGAAAAAAATAAGTGAATCAGGTTGTCCAAGGGGATGTAAAGATATAGAAGATATTCAACATTTGGTGGTGAGGTGCAAGAAGCTACATGAAGTTCTTCTTTATCTGTCTAAGTGGGGGTTGGGCATCCCTTCACTGAATTCATTTTAGGATTGCTGCAAGTGGTTGTCTAAACAAGACCGTTTCATTAAAAATCTGTACTGTATAGTGGTATTTTTGAGTTGGAAAGCTAGGAATAAGATGATTCATAAAGGGAAAGATGATAGTTCATTATTCATTGCAACTAATGCAATGAGCTCTGCCTCAATTTCAGTTTTTGGTAGCAATTACTCGGGAAAGTTGGGTACTAACCAAACACTAAGGTTGTCTAATGATCATTGGTATCCTCCCCCTCCTGATTGGATTAAAGTGAATGTTGATGCTTCTTTACTTCCTTCATACATTAGAGGGGTAGGGGGAGTTTTCCGTGACCACAAAGGAAGACTCTTGCTAGCTTTTGGCAAATCATGTATGCATTGGGGAGTTGGTGGCTACACAAACAATCAAGGAAGTGATCAAGGATTGGATGTTCAAATACAAGGGGATCATCATAGATGCAGATAATGTAAATATTATCAAATTTCTTCATGGGGCTCAAGAATCCGATGACCAAGGGTTGGAAGATGGCTTCTCTTTTAGGGAGTTCACCCATGTTATTTTTAATTCTCTTCCTAGAAGTTGTAATAAGTTAGCCGATTTATGTGCTAACTATGCACTTTTTAGCTCTTTTATTTGGGAAGATTGTAGTATGGATAAGATTCCTCCCCCTTTTATGGAGTTGTTAAAGGAGGAATCTAATGCCTTGGGTTTGTAGTTGTTTGTCCTTATTTCTTATTAATGCAATCTTGATGCATTTTCTTCAAAAAAAAATTCTACTATTGGGGGATGAACGAGTGTGAAGATTATATATTGATCCTTCCTATTGATATTTGTCCTGTATCTTTTTTTTATATGAATGAAATAAACATGAGTTTGCTTCTTGTGTTATCCATGTCTAGCTAAATTTTTGAGTTTGGGTTGATGATGTAAATGCATAGCTAGTACTAATATAGACTCTTGTGCCTTAGAATTATTTATAATTATTTTTAATAATTACTATTCTTAATTTAATGTATAAAATGATCATATATATAGTTAATATCTAGTATTATATATTACCACAATAGAGGAATATTGGAACAAATAGGAGTATTGAAATAAAATGTTAGCATACCTAGACATACGATGTTAAACCTTCTAGGTTCTATGGAGAAATTATAATTGTTGGAAGGCCATAAACTTCCATGTTCACCCCTGTAAGGTTAATAGATATCTAGATATGCATATGCTCTGATCTACATCTAAAAATTGAGAGTATCAATAGGAAAAATAGTTGTTTTGCATTCATTAATCTAAAATATTTTATTTATATTAGTATCTATTTATCTTGCAAGTCTTCATTTAGTGGCAAAAACTTAAAAATAACTATTTTTATTTAGTAGGATGTTTCATGCATTATATTGGATAGTAGTAATTTAATTACAATTAAGCAGAACACTTTCTCATTGGATCGATACTCTTCTATATCACTTTATTACTTGATTGCCATGTGTACTTGTGTATTAGTGGGCTTTTATTATTTTTATATCAAAGAAAATCTAAGCATATACATATTGTACGTGAGTTTTGTGTGTAGCTTACCATTGCCAGCCATAACAATAAATAAAACACCCACATCCTGCATCATCAATCACTAATAATTTTCACAATAATACATATAACCAAAAAGATTGCATGAAAATAAAACTAAGGTAAGAAAAATGCAAACTATATTTATAGTGATTCAGTCACTTAACTTATACACACTCCTTGAGCTTATATACGAGAACTTCACTACCACTCTCCTTCTACTCCTAGTAAGGTAGAGAAGTCACTCTTCTTCACATGTAATGGAGGAAATCCTACAAATACTTCTCTCCTTGAGAAGCCACTTATCCCTAACCTCTTATTAGATCCATGAAGCCCAATCCAAGACTCAGCACCAAAACTCCCTAAGCCCTTCTCCAAGAGCTTTACCGACCAAAACCAAAGGATTTAAGAATTAGATTTGGACTATACAACCATGATGAATGGCTTACCTCACACTTTTAGTCCACCCAAAAGATTACACAAGTCTCTCCAATCTCTCTCCCATAATCAAGGCTCTTAAAAGCTCTCTAAGAAACTCAATATGGCCAACAAAAAATTGTTTTAGGTTTTTGATGATATGCCATTTATAAGAATGTCCCCAAAGAAACCCTAAAATAGAATGTTTAATAATTTTGATGGGGTAATTATACAATACAATCCATGGATCGTATAACACGATTAATAAAATTCTAACTGAAACCCTAATTTGCTCTTAGTTTAATCAAACGATATGATAAATCATATAGTATGATTATAGCAAGTTCATTTTGTTCAAACAAAGTTTGTATAGATGTTTCCCCACCTTGATCTCAAGTTTAAAATAGGGAAATATTTAAAAAAAATTAAAGTATTATAATGCGAATAAGTTCTTACACCACGATTAATTTAATTTAAAATTCACATATTTTTGGAAAGAGCAAATAACAACTATTTAATTTGAAATACTAGATCGTACGTGACAATGTAAATCATATAGAATAATTTGTTAATTCAAATTTTCATTTTCAATTTTTTTGTTAGTTAATATCAATTGATTTTCTAAATTTTCAAAATACCCATAACATTTCATTCGTACAATATGATTTAACAGTAATCAAGTGCTTTAATTAGCATTTAAATTTTCTTATTTTTAATATATTCTCCACTCTTGTGTGTATATGCTATTACTTAGTTGATATGATCCAATACATAAAAAAAGACTCAATAAAAGAAAAAAATTATGATTTTGATACAAACATTTCACTTTTTAAGTTCTTCTTAATCTTTGATGGTCTTCACGTTTGCAATTTTGGGATCAATCAACTTCTCTTTTTTATTGTCTCTTCTTTGTAGTTGTTTCTTTTGGCCTGAAGTGTTAGTCCAAAAATTTACAAACTCAATTGAATTTATAGCAAATAATGTTTATAATCATCAAACCCTTAGTATACACAATCGGCTCATTAGATCCATTAAGGAATAAGCTAGCCATATTTAATTAATAGCTTGGCCTAATAAGATTCTATTAGGTTAACACTAATTTAGATCTTAGAATTGGATTAATATATTTAGTTAACCTTTTGATAATTCATAAAAGGTTGTTAATTAATGTGGACGGCTAGTGTGGTTCTATGCATGTGCGAGTGTTAGCTTTGAATATGCTTAGTTTTTCTTTGGTATGAAATTCCCATTAGATATGCAAGAATACAAGTCGATCAAGTAATAAACTGATTGAGTGAGTGTTGGCCCCATAAGAAAGTGTTCTACTAGATTGCAATCAAACTAATATTGTCTATTACAGATGTAAGATTTATCTTACTCAAGGAAAATTAAGGGTTTTGAGTTTCTGCCACTTACAGATAATGTAAAAGTTGATGAGATACTAATATATATAAACTACATTTTGCATTAATACTTATAAAATAATATTATTTTCTTAATGAGACTCTTAAATATTATATAAATTAGAGCATATGCATCCCTGGATCTCTATCTAGCTTTTAGGGGGTGAAAGGGAGGTTTAAGACCTTTGGGATGAAAAGGGAGGTTCAAGACCTTCCTATAATTCTAATATCTCCATAGAACCTATAAAGTTTAATATCCTATATCCAGGCTTACGAACATTCCATTTTAATTCTTATTTATTCTAATATTCCTTCATCGAGGTAATATATCACACTAGATATTAACTATAGACAAGGCCATTATATGCACTAAATTAAGAATGAGAGATAATAAAAACATCCATAATTTTATTTGATGCATGAGAGTTGACATTAGTACTTGCATTAGTTGATATAATTAGCCCAAAACTTAGAAATTATCTAGATATAGATAAATTAAAAAGCAAACACATTTTCATTTTAGTCATAAAAAAAGAGATAGTTGAGAAATAATTAGGAAAAACTTCACCAGGATAGTATAATTAACTTCTCCACAGTCCTTCCTCCTCCAAAGTTAAGATTACTTATAGAAGATAAGTTAAGATCTCCAATGAAAATATATTGCTCTTTCATAGCCTCCCTTAGATTTTACTCTAAGGGGACACTAAAGAACTACAACAAAAATTATATAACTCTACTTAAAGTGATAGAACTCATAAATAAAAGAACTAAAAAATTATTTATAATAGGTATAGAAACTATCACAACCCAACTTGGCTGAAATCAAATTGAAAAATGGATGCCTACTGGTCCCAAAAACCCCACTTGTACTGACAAGTGACAATTTCTTAAAGAATTGGATTAATTCTAAAAAATTATAAAAATATTAGTAAAATTAAAGCATAATATTATCTATATTATGGCAAAGATGATTTATGATTTAGGCTTATAATGACTCTTAAAATAATTTTTGACTGTTATAGGTCAAAATTACTTTTTTAAAATTTAAGGGTTATTACAGAAATAGACTCAAGCTTCGTGATGCTCGATATGGTGATGCTACAACATTATAAGATAAACTAGCACCTTGACACTATTGAGCTTACTCTATTGGGGTGTTATGTTGACTCAGCTTGATTGTTGGATGAACTAGAGTAGCTTTTGATTGAATCTACATAGCTCCTCTATTTGGTAACTTCTCCATTACATCATTGTAAAATATGAGCATTATGGTACTTACATGTATAGTCTGGCGCTACAGTGTGATGAAGTATGGTAGGATTTTCTATGATCTATTATTAGGATATTTTAAAACTTTCTGAATTAAGCCAAATTCTACTTTTTTTACTACAATTAATTAAAAATAAATATGGGTATGTGATTGAGAAATAACTGGTGTTATAGTACTATGATAAAATATGGGTGTGAGAAAAAATAAGTAAAGATTGGTTATTCAATAACATTAGCTGAAGACTGATTGACCTATATAGGATGGTGGGCTGATGGGCTTTCCTTTAAATACTATGGTTTGGTGTTATCCTCTACTAATTCATATTATACTGATTGGGAGTTAAAAGGAGATTATTATTATATCGATGGACAAAGAATGATGACTCTATTTACTGAGCCAACAATTTACTGATACTGATATGATACTGAAAAATATCTATTAAGCTTGGATTTCTTATTTATTTAGTGTGACTATTGAAATGCAAGTTATGAGGAATTATTAATATTATATAGGGATTTATTATTTCTACATGAATTTATTGTTACTGCTCCTACCACTAAACTCTTACTACAATCAATATAGAACCCGACATTGTTGGATACTATACATTTATTATATTGATATTAAATATGTGACATACTGAGCTCGTAATATATTGATTGGATACTAATATAAAATACCTAGATAATATGTGTACACTCATATATGATTTTATTATATTGATATAATTTCAATTTTTTAGTGAGGTTTTGGTTTTATCGCTTTATATAATTTATCTATTGATGATAGTACTAATGTGACGACTGCCTTAGTGATTTGATGCATGTACTGATTTATTAATTTCTCCATTATACTATTTTATTGGCTTCTATACCACATCATTTTTTTATTGCATATTTCACTGCTTATGCATATGCATTTTACAATTTATATATTAATTTGTCATCATATTAATGCTACCATTATAATTTGGGTGCTGACATATATATTACTTTTTATCATGCTTTGAGTTTAGCTAAAGGATTTGGGTAATTGATGGGCTCTTGAGCTCATTATATGTGGTTAAATAATTTTAAGTCAGGATAAGAGAGTAGGAGTGTAAGAGTGATTAGGATCCTTTAGGTTCATATTCTTATTATTTTAGATATTATTTTATACTTAGGATAGAGTAGTTATAATATAATTATATAGATCCTAAGTATTGTATATTATTTTTGGGTCAATGAATATAGATGTATATGAATGTTTTAATCAATAGAATTTATTTCGGTTAATATATAATTTTATTATGGATAAATAAAATTAGGTAGCTTTTGTTGTTATATATTAAAAAATAAAAGAATAATACTTCTAAATTAGATTCTAGGGCATCACAAGTTGGCATTAGAGCATTGTTATTAAAAGAATTGAATTGTTACCAAAGTTATTGGAATTGATTATGAGTTAAGTAGATTGGGTAGATTAAAGTGCATTATTTTGCATATATGATTGATTACATGTATGAATTATTTTGATTAAATATAAATTATATAGGTGAATAGTCAAAATGGATCTGTCAAAGCCAAATATACCAATTTAGCAACACAATGCAGCTTTAATGTAATCACATAGTGTGTTGTAGTTTGCTGCTATTATAGTACATGTAATGGGGGATGCATAGAGAACATTACTTGGGAGTAAAGAAATAAAGGGAGACAAGCACTTATAGATATTCCATTAGTTGAAACCTATATTATTCAAAGTAGATGTAGGATCTCAAGTTGTAGAAGATTGATTAATAAGGATAGAAAAGATCTTTGATAGCATATAGTGTTAGGAGAGCAGGAAGATACCATTAGCTATATTCTTATTTGAATGAGAGGCAGAGAGATGGTGGGTTGAATAGTAGAGAGATAATATTTAGGGGAAGACCAATGCTGAAATCATTAGGATGAGTTTACTATAGTATTTAGGATGTGATTTATACCTCCATCAGCTTAATGATAAATACAATAAGCATTTATCAAGTTAAAGCAGGGATGTAAGATAGTGATACAGTATGAGGTCGTGTTTACTGCTCTTGCTAGGTATGTTCCTCAATTGATTCCTACTACTGAGGAAAAGGCATACAGGTTTTGGAAGGGTGAATAGGGAGCTGAGACATCCATTAGTGCCTCTACGATTCTAGGAGTTTTCTAAGTTAGTGGAGTGTGTCAGATTGATAGAGATTGATTTGGCAGCACCAATATTCTGGTATGAGGTTAGGTCCAGGTATATATTAATAAGAGAAGGGGCAAAGATGAACCAAAAAAAGAGAGAGATAGTGAAAAGAAGAGAAGGAATAGTGATTCAAGGGGATCTACATCGGTAGCATCTATTCGCTACAATGGTGAGTGTATTTATTATGGAAGGAGGTATTCATGTTAGTGTTATCTCTTGACGGGGTGATATTTTTAGTTTGGAAAGTAAGGACAAAAGGTAGTGGATTGTCCTCATATAGAATTTGGAGGAAGGACTAATTCAGGAGTTGGGCAGCCCAGATAGACTGAAGGATAGAGGACTGTCGGGTCTAGAGCTTACAATGAAAGATTACCCAATAGGGCAGATGATAGAGCTGTTAGTGGTAGTCAGAGGGAAATAGTTTCACCATAATTAACTGCACCTACTCCAATAATACCATATGTGTATAACTTATAATTTCTTAAAGATCGATAATAACCTAAAAGTTCAACTAGTAAGAAATTTATTTGAATGATTAAATAATATAGCATATCATATATATTTGAATGACATGTGATAGAATAAACAACATGATTGTAAATTTTTTTCTAAAGAGTTTTGATTTGAGTTTGATTTTATTTGAGATTTAATCATATGGATTTGGCTTATATAGATTTGGTGACCAAATCCTTAAGGAAAATGTCAAGGATGATATTTATTTAAGGTGGGCAGATTATAATAACTCATATTTCACTCAGTTAAATAAATATTTTTAGGAGTCATTATAAATCCAAGTCATAAACCATCTTCACCAAAACATAAATATTATAGTAATTTAGTTACATTAAGTTTTTCATAATTTTGGGCATTTGTGTAGATCCTTAAGAAATTAACACATGTCGTTACAAGTAGAAGTTTTGAGACCGTCAGGTGTCTATTTTGCAAATTAATTTCACCAAAATTTTCTAAATAAGTTGGGTTATTTTATAGATATTTTTTATAATTTTTAGAGCTTGATATTTGAAGATATAAGAGAACTTTTAAATTTTATACTGAAAAATAAATAAATTATATAATTATATTTATATTATATTAATATCTTAATATAAATATCTCTAATCTCTAACAAACTCCATTTCAATTCATTTTACTTAATCAATTTGGCTAATAGAAAAGTGCACCATAAAAAACTTAGAGAAAAAGTGAGGAAAGAGAAAAGGAAGGTTAAGATTTGGAGGCTATAGAATGATTTTTGCTGTCGATCCCATTGGGAGATTTGCTCATCTAAGTATAAAGAACCATTATCTTATCTCTTATTTTAATAATTTGATGTTTTGGGGATTTTCTAGTCAATTTTGTATTTCTATTATAAAAAAATGTGGATAATTTTATATTGATAAAATTTTAACCACATAACATTTTATATATTATAGAGATTGAGATTATGAATATTTTGAATATTTATTTAAGATTTTTTGTGAGATGATTTTGAAAAATAATAATTTTTAACAATTCAAAAATTTATTTTGACTTCTAGAAATAGTGTTTTAGTTCAATTAAAGCTTCAGAATATTGTTATATATGATCATTAGTAATTTGGTTAATTTTTAAAAATGTGAATTTTTGCTTAATAGGATTTTTTATTGCCAACATTAGGATATTTTAATAATTTCTAAATTAAGTCCAATTATACTTTATTTACTTTTATGCATTAGAAAGAAATGTAGGTATGTAATTGACTTCTAGCTGATCATAACTACTGTTATAATACTATGATAATAATGTGTGTGGGGAGAAAAATAAGTAAAGACGGGTTATTCACTGACGTTAACTAAAGACTGATTGACCTATACAGGATGGTGGGTTGACAGGCATTTTCCTTTAAATATTATAGTTTAATGGTATCCTCTATTATTTCATGTGATACTGATTGGGAGTTATAAGGAGATGATTACTGTTATGATGGGTAAAAAGGTATAATCTTTTAATTGAGCCAACAATTTACTAATATGATACTAGAAAAATACCAATTAAGTTAGGATTTCTAACTTGTTTAGTGTGACTACTAAAATGCATGTCATTGAGGCATTATTTTTATTACCATAGAGATTTATTATTTCTACACAGATGTTTGAGTGAAAAGTTGAGTTTTAAAATGATTAATTTTTTTGGGAGAATGTAACTTTTGGGATTTTAGTTTTGAAATTGAATACATCATTATGAATGATGTATCACCTTGGGAGGTGAAAAATGTCATTCCCTAATAGGTTCATATTACAAAACCTTGAGTTCATCCTAATTATTATAGTTAAACTCAGGGAAGAACCATATATAACCCTAGAGGGTCAAATTGATATTTGATCGAGTGTTTGTTTATAATAATCTGGATAAGGGATCATTAATTTTATAATCAAAGTCATGATAATAGAATTATATATCTTCTCAAGAAAAAAAAGATATCAATTACTATCAATCATTTAAATATGATGATAATGATCATTGACTTTGAATTTCTTAAAGATAATTAATTGAATTTTAAAAACTTGATTATGAAAATTTAATTTTAGTTTCTAAATCTACTATGACAACAAGCACTCGTAGTTAATTACATCATAGAAAATTGGAGTTTCCTATGAAAACTCAATTAAAATAATGGTAGAGATTTTGTTTGGAATTCTCAAAGATTGATATCAAAGGATTGAAGTTCGAATTTCGAATGGAGTTTGACATAATTAAACACTTATTTCTGGAAATCAAGAGGTGAAAGGTAGAAGGCGCTTTGGGATTCTAAAATATTTTAGGAGCACCCCAGCTTATCCTATATGTTGGGCTTGAATTCTGGAATGAAGGAGGTTTAATTTAATTTATCAATTTTATTAGAAAGTTAAGATTATATTCCTAGAACGTTAAGGTCTTATAGTCTGAACCTGCCTTAGAACCTAAATTTAAATTAGGCATTGAACATCAATGCCTAGACCTAGTTAATACAATGTAAATCTGAACTTATCCTGACCTGGATTGGGGAGCCAACTAACCACCTAGGCTCTTTAAAATTATGTATCCAGTCTTTTACGTAAGAGTGGTAGGGACATTATTTAGTTAAGTTTAAGAAAATGGAGATGACATCTAGAGCAGATCCTAATTGACCCCTTAACTTATATAGGATGATATGAAGCTTAAAGTAAATGCAATTAAATTTTAGACTCATTTAAATTTATTTTTAATGCAATGGATGAAAATTGACTCGATAAAATACATAAATTTGAATATGAGATAGTTTTTGAAAAAGGCTTAAAAATATTTTTATCCTAGAGATTACATAGCTTTCTCTTGACAGGACTGCACCATATTAGGTCAGTTGGCCTGCTAGAACTCGTAGGCGGGAAGCTACCTAACAAGGAAGAGAAAGTATAAAATGAATGCATGAAAAACCCTCGATAAGCCCAAGCTTACTCTTAAAATTGTTAGAGTATTTATGTTATCTTAAAATTTTTAATTTTGTTAAAGTAAAAAAATTTTGAATCGTACCCTCACAAGCCTTCGATCATTCCAAGCTAAAATAAAATACGACATGCAAGAAATAAATCTAGAAAAATATACCATTTCTACTACATAATCAATTAAATTTAATATTCAAATTAAAAGTCTATGTGGCAAGTGCCACTTAAAGTAAAGTGGTCGGGTACCATTGACAAAAGCCCAGATTATACTCCTACGATACAAGTGACTTTAAGAATGGGATTCTTCTCGATCTTTACTTCTTCTTCCTTCTACAGTCTCCTTGGATTCGTCGTGTCTGGATATCCAACTGAAAAGAAACTCCTCTCCGAAGGGGTATTTTTTTTTCCTTGGATACTTGCAAGTATCTTAAATTGAATCTCCAAATGAAGAGAAACTCTCCCCTAAGGGATGTTACCCTTCTCTTTGGATTTTAGGTTAGATAACTATTATCTTATCTCAAAACACTTTTTTAACTCTTGATTATAACTTAAATACATCAAATTACATTGAATATTAAAAAGAAAACTAGACTCAATCACAACATGTAAGGTTATTCGAGGCAATTAACATTTAAATAATCCTAAGCAATTATATGATAAAATGTTAAAATGCTCAACCCAGCCACACTTGGCCATGTTCTTTTAATTTTAAAGGGGGACTTACGCATACTTAATACCTACATAAAATATATTAATTGAAAGTTTAATTTATTTTGCCCCCTTTACTTTTATAGCCCTATATGAGCATGGCCACCTATATAAGATTATGTTAGCATTTAAATCATCCCTAACATAAGGGTAATCTAACACCCATCACTTTAATACACATATTACATATAATTTAAATAAACAATCACATAATTTTTTAATTCTAATAACCAGCATGCAGTGAAAACTCAAAAAGTTCGGCACACAATAGTAGAAAAGTAAACACAAGCCTTGAATAAAACTAGAGTTGGTTGTCCTAGCAAACCATCTAAAGTGTGTGAGGTAGGCTATGAGGTTTGGATATGTCTGATGTAGGATAGTTTGTTAAAGTTATTTGATGTTCTAGTTGGTTGAAAGGCTTAAGAGGAAGTTTAGTTAGAGTTTAAATATTAATGATTTAAAATTAATTTTACGATTAATTCTTAAATGTTAGATGGCTACCACCTTTGTTGCTCACCGGGACCGTGAAGTTTATTTCACCTTCTTTGGGGCTAAGTTAATAGCCTCATAGACCCGAGTTACCTAGTGGTAACTGGTATAGTTAAGTGACTTTATTTCGTTGAAGCTTCATAGTTGATGAATTTTTAATCAAATTGATTAGCTACTAATTTTAAAGTTTGGTTAAAAGTTTCTAGAATTTTAAAATTAAGTATTGAATTTTTGGAACTATTTGAATTACTTAAATGCTTTAATTAAAGGGGTCAAAATTTGACTTTTTGAATTAAATTGAATTCAAAAAATTTGATATTTTTCTAAAATTTTAAAACTTAAGATGAGTAATTAGACTATAAGTTTGCTGGAATTGAATTTTTTTACATTTAGTTATGAATTTTTGAAGTTTGAGTTAAAATTTTAACTTAAAGTTGACCAAAAAGTTGACTTTTAATTTTGAATTATTTTTGGTGGTTTGATATTTTTTAATAAATATTAGACCCTAAATGGAGTCCAATGCTTTTGAGATTGCTTAATTTGGATTTTTTTAGAATTGGTTATGATTTTTCAAAGTTTGGGTATTTATTTGAATTTTCAAAATATTTTAATTCAAAGGGTTTTAATTACTTGAAACCAAATGAACTCCAAACTTCTTGAAATCACCTCCAAAGGTCAAAAATGATCTAAAGAGGTGTTCTCAAGTGTTTGAGATTTTTTTGAAATTTTTAATTATTTTTAATTAATTAATTAGTTAAATATTGATTTTACTTAAAAATAAAGTCCAATCAAGGGCTTTTAATTTTCTCTAATTAAGGGTTGAATAAAGTTAGTTTGATATATTATTTGTAATTTTTAATTTTAAATTTGATTTATTGTAATTTTTAAAAATTTTAATGCTTAATTAAGGGTTTAATTTTAAATTAAATAAATAATTATCTTAAGGATTTTTAAAATTAGTGGGGGAATTTTCCTAAGGCATAAGATGTCACTATATTTAATTGGTTCAAGTTTCATGCCTAAGACATATATTTTAGTTTCTAACATTTTCCTAAGTTCTCTAAGTAAAACTTTAATTTTTGTCCTTAAGATGTCACTCAGTTGAATGGGCTTGAATCAATGTCACTAACCCTTAGACATTAGTAAAATGTAATCATACAATCATAAACAAATCCTAGATCTAGGAGAGCCTAGGCTAAGTGTTAATTTATTCAAAATATTTAAAATAAAAATCTTAAGATTTTTTGAAAATATTTGAATCAATATTTAAATAGATAATAATTAAATATCAAATACTTGAAATTTAAAATCATTTAATATATATTAAATATTTTTAATTTTGAAATTAATTTTAAGATAAAATACTTAAAATTTTGAAAATTTTGATATAAGATATTAAATTTTCTAAGTAAAATTAAAATTTTTAATAATGTTTGAAAATTTTTAGTAATTAAATATATTTAAAATAATTTAAAATATTAATATTAAAAATAATTTTCAAATAATATTAAAATAATTTTAAAATACTCTTTCTAAATTATAAATTATTTTAAAATAAATATCTTAAAATTATGAAAATATTTGAATTATTTTTAATTAAATATTAATTAAAAATAATAAATATTTAATATTTGAAATAATTTAAAATATAAAAAATATTTTTAAATAATTTTAATTTTAAATTAAATAGTTTGAAAATTTGAGTAATTTGATATATTATATTAATTTTTTGGATTTAAAATGAATTTTTAATCATTTATTGAAGTTCTATTAATTAAAATAGATTTAAAATTAATTAAAATTAATTAAATTGAAAAACAACGGCAGCAAGAGCTACGTGGTAGCTCCTGATTGGCGGGATCAAAACTATATAGTGGCGGCCAGGCATTAGCAATGATTATGTCGCCGCACAGTCATTAGTAATGATTGGAACGACAACGGTGACATGATGCGGTCTCATTGACCATGTTAGTGAGGATGCGAAACCGTCTGATGGCCCACTATTTAGAATGAGTGATCGAGATGTCGTTAGATGATGATTTGGATCAATTCAGTAGCCACATGATTTAAATGAAGCATTGAATGACCGAATCTAAACTGTTGATCAAGAGATCAACATTTTAGATTTGGTGTAGTTATAAAGTGAGTTAAACCAAAAATTCAAAGAGAAAAATGCTTCATTCTCACAAACGACATGATCAAATCTGATAAAATTTTAAATAGAGCCTCTCATAATGAGAGAAATCTTGGGAAAGTGATTTTGAGTTTTAAAATGTAGTTTTAAAAAAGTTATTTAAAGATATTTTCCCTAAACTAAGGTTTGAGATTTTACCTAATCCAACTAATGGATTTGGGTGATCTTAGGCTCTTTGAACTTCTTGATTGTCCATGTATGATTCTCCTGAAGAAATGGTTGAAAATGCTCAGATCAGTGGTAAAACAAGCTAGACAGAGTTGGTGTTTGGGTGTTCGGAGGACTGTCTCCAACAGTTCCCAAACATTGGAGTTTGGCTTGGAGAGTGTTGAGGGATATGTGGGGAGTTCAAATAAAATCTTGAAAGGTTCTGGAAGAACTTGAGTGGAGAGATATTGCATAGTCAAGGTATGAGTCTGCTTTTACCATCTTGGAACCCTAGGACTATATTGGGTAGCTAGGATTCATTTGGCAGTATCTCTTGATGTATGTCATCTGTCCCAAAGCAGTTAGAGAGGTTTCCTGGGTTAGAAAGGTCATTTCAGTCAAATTAATTATTTAAACTCTTAAGGTGTTATTTGATCAACTAAGGTTGACTTGGTCAACCAGGTTGACCCAGGGCCTGGGTTTAGGCTCAACAGGTTTGAAATGATATTTTGAGTTGAATGGAAGTGGTCCCATGCAAAGATGAGGCCATTTTGATTGAGATAACTATTCAAATCCTTGAGGGGCATTTTGGTTAAAATTGGTTGACTTGGTCAACTAGGCTTGACCAGGGTCTGGGTTTGAGTCCTATGCACTCCTAATTGTGTTTAGTATGTGTTGGAGGAGGTTTCAGGGTTTGATTTGAATTGGCCATGTTGAAGTTTAAAGAAAACTTCAATTTTTCCCTTAAGGGACATTTTGCTCATTTTTATCCCTGGTCAACTAGGGGTCAAAGTGAGTCCACCAAAATATAGTTCAATACTTAACATATCATAATCAATGGTTTGGATATAATCAGAGGTCTTGGGGATGGTCCCAAGGTCAAAATCCACAAGGTGACAGGTCCACTGGTATAGGCTGTAAATATTTGAAGGTTTATAGCCTTTGGATTTCAATTTAGTTTCTTGGGTTAGAGACCTTAGATTGAGCTCAAATTTGGAGAGTTGAACCTACAGACATGCTTAATCAATATGAAACTTATATATATATAATGATTTGGGGGTCATTTAACTAGCGTTTGAAATATTTAAAAAATCACTGAAAAAGGCTTTCAAGACATAGCCTTTTAGCCCTAAATTTTGGTCTGGATTTCTCAATTTGGTCTAGGTTTTAGATTTGATTATTTGAATTTGAATTATCCATATCACTCACAATCAATTAGATGATTGTAAATGACTAGATAGGATTGGAACTAGATTGGAAACTGGTTTGAAGGCTGGAGTGAGGTTTGAATTGGGGTTTGGATTTTGGTTTGAATTAAGAGCTAGATTTTGATTGAATTGAAGTTTTGGATGATTGACAACTGGGTGCTTCTCAACCATTAGATCAATGAGTAGAAGTATGGATTGGTCCTAATGACCTCATACAAAAATGAGGTCAACAATATATTTATTATTATTATATTATTTTATTGGTCCAACCACTGAACTATTACTGTTATTGATATAGACTTTAATATTATTTAATACTACTGATTAACTATATTGATACTAAGTATGTGACATAATGAGTATGTAATATATTGATTTGATACTGATATAGAATAAATAGATAGTATGTGTACACTCCTATACAATTTTATTACAATGATATGATTTTAAGAGTCTTTATTGAGGCTTTAGTTTTACCGCTTTATATAATTCTTCTACTAATTAATAGTATTAATACGATGATTACTTTAGTAATTTGATAATAATATTGTTTTACTAATTTCTATATTGTACTACTTTATTGCCTTAAAAAATGCATCACTTTAGTGGTTACAAATTTTTTTACTACTACATGTGCATTTTATTATTTTCGTATTGATTCATGATCAAATTAATACTAATGCTATGATTTGACTGTTGACATACATATTGCTCCTTTACCATGCTTTGAGTTTAGTTATATGATTTGGTTATTTACTGAGCTTTTGAGCTTATTATATGTGGTTAAATAATTGAAAGTTAGGGTAAGAGAACATGAGTGTGAGATTGACCATGATCCTTTAGGTTTAAGTTTTCTTTTATTTTAGCTATTCTTTTGTACTCAGGGTAGAGTAGTTTTGATATGATTATATAGATCCCCAGTATTATATATGATTTTTGGGTTAACGAATATAGATATACTTGGATGTTTTAATTAATAGAATTTATTTTTGCTAAAATATAATTTTATTTTAGATAAATAAAATTAAGTAGCTTTGGTTGTTGCAATTAAAAGATAAAAGAGTGATTCTTCCAAATTAGATTTTGGGGTGTCACAATAGGAAACCCACAGGTAGGAAGTTTATGCCCGCATGCATAATGCTTAAAAAACTCAAAAACTCTAAAACCCATAATGATACGATTAACATGGAGAGGGGACCCTTTGTACCTATCTGGCTTGGTGGGAAGAATCTCATTGTGATTTTCATAATGTTACGAGTGAACCCCACTTGCTACGTATTCACTATGATGGGGCCCAGTGCAGTCCTTTCGGGCATGGTGTGAAAAAGCTCGTTAATAGTGCTTGCGATGCAATGGTAGACTCATGAGTGATATGCTTACTACTATGAGGGCTACTCGATACCAACCATGCATGCCTTTTGGGTGCAGTGGGCATGCTTATTAGCTTCCAAAATTTTCCCCAAATAAGGGAGAAGCTGGGAGCCTACCAAAATTTTCATTAATTTTGGGACATAGAAAATTTTATTGTAGAGAACAAAACTTCAAAATAGAACTATAGGGAATTTGAAAATGGTCATACATAGAGCCTAGTAATATAAAAAAATCAAACATATAAGTTCTTGATGATTATTATAAATAATCAAATGTGAAAAATTAAATAAGTAAAGCATAAAAATGAGTAGCTCAGAAAAATAAAATGATGATTGATGGAGGCTGTGGAGTGCACTTTTGAATTGTTAAAATGTTAAAGGCTCTATCTCCCATAAATAATGCTTAGGTTTTCTACATATACATCTTCCTTGATGTCAATTTAAGAACACACTTTTAATAACCATTTGATATAGCTTAAATCCTCTAAAATAGGTAAATGCTAGTAGGACTCTAATGGTCGGTAACCTAGCTACTAGTGAAAAGGTCTCTTCGAAATCAATTCTTTCAATTTGATTATGCCTTTTAACAACTAATCTAGCCTTATTCCTTTCAATTGACCCAGAGGCATTCAATTTATTTAGAAAAACCATTTAGTTCCAATTACACCATGATCAGAGGGTCTTGCTACTAATTCCCAAACACCATTTCTCCTAAACTTGTTTAATTAATCTTGCAATGCAATAATAAAAAACTCATCCCTCAGCACATCCTCTATGCTAGAAATGAATGCATTGTAACGAACATCCTTCCTAATCTAATGCCTAGTCCTAACTCTTGTGGATGGGTCTTTTATAATAAGTTCTCTAGGATGACTAGATGAGTATCTCTAATCTCTAAGAAAAGGATCTTAAATTTATTCTATATCTTCTATTATAATATTCTCAATTATATGGATGATATCTTTTTATTTTTTAAGCAACTCTTCTAGTCTCAGAAACCCAATCAAATTCATCAAATGTAACAAGGGAGGGCTTCTCAATAACTAAGGCCCTCTTATTGAATATCTTAAATGCCTTTCCTATTAATGAATATCCTAGGAATATTGCTTCATTTTCCTTTACATCAAATTTCTTAAATATGATTTTCCATTATTTTACACAAAGCACTCACTTCCAAATACATGTAGATGAGAAAAATTTGGTGTTCAACTTAGCCTTTATATTTACTCTATTCAGAACATAGAAATTAGTGTTCACTACTTATGCCCAAAAGTACTTAGGTAGAATATACTCACTGAGCATCACCTTAGATTCTCTACCAATGTTCTATTTATTCTTTCAGTTATACCAATCTTCTATGGAGATATAGGGGCTAAAACTTTAAGTTTTATATCGGATTCTTAATAAAAAGTTTTGAACTTATCATGCTTAAACTCTCCTTCATGATCACCATAAATTATGATGATTAAAAACCTATTTTGTGTTTAATCCAAACTACAAATGTTCTAAATTTTTTGAATGAGTCACTTTTATTTGCTAGAAACTTAAATCAAGTGAACTTTGAATAATCATCAACTATTACAAAGCTAAAGGATTTTCCTCCTAAACTCATTATACTAATGGGTCCAAACAAATTAATATAGAGAACTTCTTATGGCCTGGTGATGACTACATCCTTAATAGATTGAAAGGAAGACTTTAATTTCTTTCCTAGCAACCGGGCATCATAAGGAAGTTCTTTTAAAAATTATAGCTTAGGAATGCCTCTAACTAATTCTAATTGTGTATTCTTTCTAAGAGTCCTCATGCTTGGATAACATAGTTTCTAATGTCGTAACCATGATTCATCTACAATGGATTTCAAGTAACAAACATCACTATATTTATCAGTGCAATTCAAATCAATCAGGTAAACATTGTTAATTCTTATTCCTTCTAACACAATTTAACCATTTAACATTAATAAATACTTTACAAAAACAAATTTCATGTCAAAACCTTTATAAAAAATTTGGTTTATACTTAATAAATTATACTTAAAGCCTTCCACAAGAATAATATTCTCAATTAAAAAACCATTAGGTTTACCTATTGTACTTGCTCCCACTACCTTATTTATAGTGTTATCTCCAAGTGTTACCTTTTCTTCACTCATGGCTTCTAGTTAGATGAACTTCTTCAAGTCTCAAATCATACCTTGAGCATCCACTTTCTAGGTACTGCATGCTCTCACAACATCCCTTGTGAGAGCATACATACATAATCAATTAAGTTGTAATTTTGGGAACCTAAATGAGTTTGGGTCCCTCTTTATCTTGAAATGAGTGTAAGATATGGTGTCCATATGAGGCTTTCATCCTCCATACCAAATGTGATCTACAGTGGACCCTACATATGCATATGCATGTCATGTGTCCTCATATGCCACGAGAGAAACACTTAACTCCTAGAAATGGATGGGCAACCCTACATGATCATGATTTCCTATACGATGGATATGCATATGGTGCTCTCCTATATAGTGTGTGCATGAATCTCGATGCATTTGCCATTAATTCTTTAATTTATTTTTGTTGGATTTCATTTGCACTTATATGAATTCCTAATTCCATCAATGCATCATGCCACTCCTAGCCAATTTTAAGGCCAAATCTTTTAGTTATTTAAATGCAATATCTATGTCAATATACTCTTTACATTTTTTCTTTAATTTCTTTTTAATTCTTCCAATTCTTTTTCAAGGGTAAAATGTAGTTCTTCTAATACAATGTGATCCTTTTTCAAGCATGTAAATTTCTCTACTAGATCTGTGTGCTCTTCTATTTATGCAGTATGATCATACCTAATCCTAATAAATTTTATTTTCATCTTTTTATAATTAGTATGCATTTATTCAAAAAATATAAATAGTTTGTCATATGTAAGATCACATATCTGATAGCTATTGGAATCACTAATGGTACTCTTTTCCATGAGATATAAATTTGTTACCTCCTCTTCAACTTTTATTTTTGACGAGACTAAATCTAAATTAGCCTAAAAGGCCTTTTGAATTCTCTACTTGCCCTTTTTCATAAAACTTTTTTCTTCACCCTTGTCTTTTATTAGTTGGCTTTTTAGGTTTGAGCAATGAGATGAAATGTGACATGGCCTTTTACACTCATAGTAAACCACATTAGTATAAAACTTATTCACTTTAGCATTTTTATTTTGATGTTTCTCATTATGGCACTTTTTCTTGCTCTTTAGAATTTGTTTGAATTATCTTGCCTTTAGCACAATATCCTCATTTATCTTAGTTTCAAAATTACTATTTTTGCATCCTTAGCTTTAAGTGTGATAGGCTTCCCCTTCTTCTTCTCACCTGTATCTATATTTTTGTGGCTGACTTTTTGCTCATTAGCAATAAAAAATACAAGTAAATTGTTAATAGAGTAGGAATTAAAATCAATAAATTTAAAAATAGTAGTAGCCATGGCATCCTAAGATTCAGGTAAGTAATATAATATTTTATTAACTTTTTCAGCATTGGAAATATCTTTACCTAAAGCATGAAGGGATGTAATGATTTTAGTAAACCTAGTGTACATATCAGTGATACACTCACTAGGTTACTTACAAAATAGTTCATAATCTACAAAAGTATATTTATATGGGATTGCTTAACTTCATTAATTCCTTCGTATGTAATATATAATTTATCCCATATATCTTTACCAACAGTATATGTAGACACATGGATGTAGTCTTCTAATTTTAGCGTACAAAAGAAATAATTAAGATTTTTGGCATTTAATTATGCAAGATCATGATCTTCTAAACTCCATTCATTAAAAGGAATTTCAATTTTATAACCTTTTACAATTCTATAAGGCAAGGAATAACCAATTTAATCATATGCCGCATACGAAAATCAACTGATTACAAAAATGTAAACATTCTAATTTCTAGAAATCAAATTGGATGTTATCAAAAAGTGGTGATCCAGTAATGTAATACCCTTCAGAAGTATTTTTATTCCCAAACTGTGCCATATGGATGTACCGAGATAATTAAACCAACAAAAGTGAGACATGCTATGATCGACTTGAAAGTGCATATCACATGAAGAGAGGGGTGAATTAGTATTTTAAAAACCTATTCTTAAAAATAGAGTATTGTGTGAAAGTGAATAAATAATTTAAAATAAGATATTTAACACATTTAGAAGATAAATATTTTGTTCTTATATTTTGTAGATTTTTTTAAACTTTATGTAATATATTAACCAAATCAATTCAACAAACGATGTTGTCATAGTAATATGTAATGCAAATAAAAAGCAGGAAAGTAAAAGTGCATGAAAAGTAACTAATGCAAACTGGCAATTTTTATACTTGTTTGGTTACCAGACTTATGTCCACTCTCCAAGGACCTCCTTCTTAGGAATTTTACTATGTATAAAACTCCTTTAGCACTTAGCCATGAAGAGAAGCCCTTCTCTTCTACTAGGTGGAGAATGACATTTATAGACTCTTCTATCTATGAAAAATCTCCCTCCTTCATCCTTTCAGCATAAGGGAGATGTCACTCCCTCTTTCTGCTCCTTATAATGGTGGAGATGTTGCTCCCTCCTTCTGCTCCTCGCAACAGTGAAGATGTTTCTCCCTCTTTCTACTCCTTATAATAGTGGAGATGTTGCTCCCTCAATTTGCTCCTCATAACAACAAATATGCCACTCACCTAGACTTTCCTAACTAGTACCAAGTATTCACTCAAGACTCTTATAGAGGTCCTTTTAAAGACACCTAACATAAGAGTATAGAGAACAAGTGGAGGTTGATAAGACTCTTGTGTGAATTCCCTCATAATCCTTTAATAGCCACAATGACTCTCTCAAACTCACCTTCACTCCCAAAAGTTTGATCAAGCTTTTTTTTTTTTTTCAAAGTAGAGAAACCCTTTCTCTCCCTAAGAGCTATCAAGGAAACCCACATTGAGATTTCTCTCAAAAACTCTTATTTAAATTGAATTAACTTGGGATTTAATTATATAATCATGCAATATGATACTAGGTTCATATTGTCCAATTAGTTATACACCCATTTAGATCGAATTGTATGATATTTGGTAATATAGTACGATCCGCTATATCAAATCAGTGATCATCTATGATGAACCATATTTTTTCCACTAAAGTTTCTATTTAATTAGATTATACAACATAGATCGTAGAGTATGATATCCAATTAAGATTTGATCCTGGTTCAATTCCTTAATCAACAGACAAAATAAGGAAAATTCATAATAAAAAATGCTTCATATAGTATGATTAGAACAAAATTCAAAATTTAAAATTTTCTAATTTTGGTAACCATGAATTAAAGGCAGAGTTTTGTCAAAATGCCTGATCATCCTGTATGACTGTAATTTGTACAATATAATTAGTTATGATGATAATTAATTTAATTATGCACTTAATGTAATGTATAAAATAACTAATCATACAATACAATTTGAATCTAACAATGTAATTTGGATTATACAATACGATCTAATAGAGAATCAAGTGTTTAGTTTTTTCACCTCGACTTGTGTATGTGTGCTTAGTCACCTTTGGCAACATACACCTAAAACAAACTAACTAAAAAGAAAAAAATTGCAAACTCTTCTATTATAACTTATGACTAAACTTACTGCTGCACTTTTGGAGTTCTTTTCTCTAGCTTGGCTCCACATACATGTTGTACCTAAAAGAAAATTATATATATAATGTAGAGAATTGTAAATGATCGAACCAATAATATTTGTAATCATCAAAATACTAAGTTGGGCTTACGGTATTCAATAATAACATAATGGCTTAGTGAACGTAGAGAACTTCTTAATGAATCTCTTGTAAAAACCTGTATGTCTTAAGAGCTACTTATCCTTATCATAGAATTTGGTGGTCATAGATTTTTTATAACATGAATTTTTGCTCTTACCACCTATATCCCTCTCCCTAATATCTTATGCCCTCAAACAACACCTTCAGTGGCCATAAATTATCATTTCTCCTAGTTTAACACCTAATTTATTTCTTCATATTTTTAAAACTAAAGCCAAATTCTTTAGGCAATGATCAAAAGTAGTGAAAACATAGAGAAATTAGCAATGAATATTTTAATGCCATGCTTAATCAAATAAAGAAAAAGTAGCAATCATGCATCTTTAAAAAGTAGCAAGAGCATTACATAAATCAAAACGCATTCTTCTGAAAGAAAAATTACCATGAGAAATGGTAAAAGTGATTTTATCCTGATCCTTTAGTGTTATAGGAATTTGATGACATCATAAATACCCATTGTTGACCTCATTTTTGTATGAGGTCATTAGAGCCTAATCCAGACTTTAAATCAATCCATCTTAAACCCCATCAAATCCTCAAATGCATTCAACCTATGGCTCGAGTACTTCCAAAGCAATCATGGATCAAACTCAAGTTGAGTTGACTAAGTCAACTCAATGCATTGGGTCAAAACCTTCACATTCATATTCAATTTCAATTCCTTAAGCTTTAAACTCCCTCCAATCCTCCAAACCAGCTCATTAGGTTCTATCCATGCCACCTCACCTGGTTTGATCCTTTGACTAGTCAAACTAGTCAACTAATGGTCAAAAGACCATTAAGTATCCAAAGATTCAACCATATAGCATTGAAACTCTAAATCCTTAAGCCTCAAACCCTCTCTAATATATATCTCCAGCATTTGAGACTCCCCTCACTGCCACCTCAGCTTCCATTGACCCTTAACTGGTCAAAATAGTCAACAAAGAGTCCAAATAAGCTCTCATGGCCAAGATCACATGTAAACCCCCTTGTCCCTTGATTTAAGCTGCTAGGTTAGACCTATTTAGGTTATAAAGCTTCCTTAGAAGCTCCCAAACCGAGCCTATGGGCTGGCTTAACAAAATGAAGAAGTGGTCCCCCCCACTCATCCCAAAACCATCCAATGAGAGCAAGGGCCTTTCCAGTCTTTAGGACAGCCTTCCAATAGCATTGGATACTTGTCCAGCATCCAAGCAAGGCCTCTGATGCATCAGGGCCATCCCTCAAGCTTTGGACCGTTTGAATAGGGGAAAAGGATCAAAAAGGCTATCATTCTCTACTCTACACTCTCTCACCACCTTAAGCTCTTCCAGCTGAACTCACAGCTCGTTTGAGCTCCAGACCTCTTCCCCTTGAGCTGCCATTCAAATCCAACCGGTCAAATCCGCCGGCGACGAGCTTCCGGCCACCTCTTTCTTGAAGTCCGTCCAACTCATCTAGCTCATGATCTAGACGTTGGAAGCCCTCCATTCCTTCTAGAAGATTATTCATGGAAAATCTACAAGCTCAACAAGCTATTGGACATCAAAAATCATCCATCCAATAGTGGTAAATCCTTAACCCTAGCTCCTAGATCTTGGGATTAATATGTTTCAAGTGTGATGCTTTTTTAAACGTAAAAATAACTTTCTTTCTCTTCTTTAATCATATTTTAAGATTTTCCAAAGTTTTATTCCATTTAATCTACCCTAAGTTATGTTTAGAAGGTTTTCTAAGTTTAAGTTTCGGTTGTTCATGGGTAGAAGACGAAATCAAAGCCCTCCATTCCCTTTATTTTAATCAAACGGCTGTGATTTCGCTCCAGATTACGCGAAAATGTACTATACGATCTCACGATCGTACAGTACGATCATCGATATGATTTCCCACTCAGAATATGTGTAAATATCATACTGTACGATTCTGGTTCGTACTGTACGAACATATATCATCTGGTACGATATTTAATTCACAGAAACGACTGAAACTTTGGAAAATTGCCAAAAAGTCATATCTTGTCCAAATTTGACGTTCTTGGGCTCGTTGGAATCGTCTCGAGCCTAATTTTATTTTAAAATTTGTTTCATTAAATTTGAACCATTGGATTTTATGATATTTATTATTTATGAAAAATTAAATTTCCTTGATAACTCATAATCAAGTGATCCAATTCAACTCATATTTGGTCAGGGCATATTTGGGGATGTTCCTCACATCCCCAATTTTTCTCGGCCTCTATTTATGACTGTATTTTGGCAAATTAAATTTTTAAAGCTCTAGGTTATATTTTGACCTAAAACTCTAAAAATTCATTTCTTTCAAAACACATAGAAATAGGCTTTAAAATTTTTATGGTATATGTGTTTTGCTGTAAGGGTTAGAGACACCAAATTTTGGACCTATTCAAATACTAGTGCCACTTAAGAACAATAATTAAGAATTTTATTTAGAGGACTTAGAATAATTCCAATAATTAGGATCCACCTCCTATTGACTTGAAACTCAAACCACTTGAACTTAGTAACATTCTCAGTTCACAACAAATAGCTCACTGAATTTTGAAGTTATTAAGCCCTCTAATTAAGTTAATCAAAATCAAACCTTAATTAAGCATTTAAACCTTCCAAAAAATGTGATAAATCAAATTTAAATAAAAAAACACAAATAACCCTTCTAACTGACCAGAATTAAGTCTCTGCACATGAAAATTAAAACCAACCAGATTTGATATCAATTTTAAGAATAATTTAATTTTAAGTGAAATTGAATAATTAATTAATTAATTAATTAAAAATTATTAAAAATCCCAAAAATTTCTTAAACACTTGATAATCATTCCTTAAATCATTCCTGATCTTTGGAGGTGATTTCAAGAAGTTTGGAGGTTATTTGGAATCAAATCATCAAAAGCCTTCTAATTAAATAAATTAAATAATTCTAATAAATGGTCAAAACTTTGAAAATTTACAAATAATTATAGAAAAATCCAAATTGAGCAAACTTAGTGTCAATCAACTCCAATTAAGGTCTAGTATTTTCTAAAAATGTCAAACCTTCAAAATCTGGTCAAAGTCTAAAAGTCAACCTTTTGGTTAACCGTAGTTCTAATTTTGGCCCGAACTTCCAAAAATCATAACTTTTCATAGAAAACTCCAAATTGAGTGTGCCAATAGTCTAGCAACTCATCATAAGGTCTAATATTTATTAAAAATTTGAAACTTATAAAATGAGCTTTAATTTAAAAAGTCAACTTTTGGACCCCTTAATTAACATAATTAAATAATTCCAATAATTTCTAAAAATCCAAGAATTCATCAAAATTTCAGAAAACTTTAACTTGATTAATAAAACACTCAACCAACACTCAAATGCATAAAAAATACTCCAAAGATGAAGTTTATTAGATGGACTACTCCGGGCTGCGGGGCTAAGTGTCCTAAGGAGGCCTGGTTCCTAAAGCCTGGTGGCACAACGCCACGAATCGATTTAATGGAGTGTTAAACATCAAAATTAAGTTACTTTTAATTACTTAACCAAGTTAAAACCCTTAATTTAACTACATCAGCAAGGTTTTTAGGATGGACTACTCCGGGCTGCAGGGCTAAGTGTCCTAAGGAGGCTTAGTTCCTCGAGCCTGGTGGCACAACGCATTGAACCTGTTGATGGAAAATATAAAATAATTTAACTTTTAAAATTAGTAATTAACTAACTTAATTAAAATTAATCGATCCTTAATTTTTAACAAACTAAATCAACTTAATCAACCCCGATTGCTATTGGGTAACTCAGGCCTACGAGGCTATTAACTTAGCCCCAAGGAAGGTGAAATAAACTTCATGTCCTCGGTGAGCAACAAAGGTAGTAATCATTTAACTATTAAAATGGGTTTAATTTAAACTTTAATATACTAATATTTAAACTTTAATTAAACCTCTCTTTGAGCCTTCCACAAATTCAAATATTAAATAATTTGAACAAATTACCCATCCTAGGATCTACCCTAGCCACACGACCTACTACACACACTTTAGATGGTTTGATAGGACAACCAACTCTAGATCTAGGCTAGGCCGGTGTTTACTTTTCTGCTGTGTGCCGGGTTTTTTGAGTTTTCATTGCATGTTGTGATTGAAATTGATTGATGTGTTTGTTTACTTTTACTATACTCCGTAGATTGATGTGATGGGCGATTAGATTACCCTTAGGTTAGGAACGATCTGGATGCTTACTAGATTTTCTGTAGGTGGCCACGCTCGTGCAGGGCAATAAAGGGGGCTAAATAAATTATAAATATAAATGTTATAGGTGCTTCAGCTGCTTAGCCCCCAAATAAAAAAAGTGTGTGGCCAAGTGTATTTACTTTTATGCACGTATATACATATAACTGCTTGGGATGTGTTTTAATATTTAAATATTTAGGATAACCTTGCAGGATCGAGTCTAGAATTTTTATTTTTATATTCATGTAATTTATTTGAGTATTGAGTTATGAAAGTGGCACTTTGAGTTTGGGATACATAGATCCAAAGGTTGGATTCCAAAGAGGAAAGGATACCCCTTTGGGGGATAGTCCTTATCCATTTGGAACTCCAAATTTGGATTATTTTACTATCCAACGTGGAAAGAGTAACCTTCCCCTCAAAGGAAGAGTTCTCTTCTTCATTTCGGTTTCCGATCACAAAGAATCCAAGGAGCTCGCGGAGGAGAAAACTGAGGAGTTGAAGACATAGAGTATCCCACTCAAAGTCACTTGCATCTGTATTAGGATTAGAATCCAGGTTATTGTTAGTGGTGCCCGGCCACTTCTAATTTATATAAATCTAGGTTGTAATAAGCAAGGTAATTTGCCTATGGACATTTATTTAATTAATTTGATTATTTAATGTGTTGCAAATTTATTTGATTGTGTGTAGGATTACCTATTTTTCCTAGTTCTTTGGCGCTTGCATGTCGTTTTGTTTTAGCCTGGATTTCGTTAGGCTCTCTAAAGATAAAAAATATTTTTATTCATAACGAATACTTGAAATTTTAAGGTTTAAACAACATAGAAACTTAACAACCTAGGGAATAGCCGGAATCATCCGGGGTCGCATGCATACTGCTGCATCTCTCTCCCTCCTTCCTTTAAGACACTTTCCAGCCTGCGGGTAGAGTCCAGATAATCCGACCTATGAGGATGAGGTGCTGGATCTGAGGAAGTCTAGTCTTTTCAAAATAATTATTTTAGAAGCCTTTTTCTAAATCTCATGCATACCTGATTTAGATACTTTAATCAGCATGCATCACATTAGAAACTAATTAAATTAAAATTTTAATTGCATTTTAGTCTAAGCATTCCACCCAACATGAGTCAAGGGGTCAATTAGGAATCTGCTATAGATGTCAACCCCAACTTCTTAAACCAATCTTAAATAACGTCCCTAACCACTCTATATTAAAAGACCAGACTCATGGTTTTGAAGCATTTAGGTGGTTTAGCTGGCTCCCCAATCCAGGCCGGGGTAAGCCTAGATTTTGCACTACATTAGTTAGGTTCAGGCCACTGTGTTCCAGTGTCCAAATTTAGATTTAGGATCTGGGGCAGACTTTGAGTTATAAGACCCCAACCTCCGGGAATGTAATCCCAAATTTCTAATAAAATGTTTAACTCAAATTAAAGTATCTCTCAATCTAAAATTTAAAGCCCAACATTTAGCTTAGGTCGGGATGCTTCTGAACTATTTCAAAATCCTAAAGTGTCTCCTACCATTCCTCTTTTGACTCTAAATAACTGCTCAAACTTGATCCACTCCCTATCTGAGTTCCAAACTCACCTCTTTGGTATCACTCCTAGAAATCTCTAAATAAAATTTTTGCCATTATTTTAATCCAAAGTTTTCGTAGGGGACTCCGATCTCCCACGATGTAATTAACTACGAGGGCTTGCACTCGTAGGAGATTTAGAACCCACAACTGATTTTCAAAATTGATTTTCAAAATTCAATTAGTCTTCATTGGGAAAATAAAATTATTGATTATCGTTATCATTATGTTTGAACGATTATTAACAAATGATATCTTCTCCCTTCAGGGAGATATATCTTTTGTTAAAATGATTTCGAATATGAAATTAACGATCACTTCCCTTGATTATCATAGCTTGATATTTGATTGAACTTTATTTTGACCCTTCGGGGTCATACAAAGTTCTCTCTTAAATCTGATTATGATATTCAAGATAGAATTTATAATTCTAAATCTGAACCCCATCCTGAAATTTTATTTTCACCTCCCAAGGTGGTATACTTTTTCTAATGGGATGTTCAATTTTAGAATTAAAATTTTTAACATTAATTTAAATTCCCCAAAGAAGACTAAACTTTTCAAAACCCGCTTTCAAACCCAAAATAAAAAAAAGGCGACCACGGTGGGACTAAATCTCTCTTTCCATCTTTAATAATAGCAAAATTTTGTTGCATCGATAGTTTTGACTATCTTTCTTCCATTGGTCCCTCTACCCATTTCCCCCTTGGGTGAGTGTGGCCAACATAAAAGAGAAAAATATATGTCAAAAAGAGAGGTGAGCGAGGAAACCTCTGTCTAAGTGGAACTTTGACATTTTGCCCCAAGTTAATTGGTGAAGCAAAAGAGTCGGGTTCAACCCTTATGTCCTCCTTGTCAATTCTACGAACCATTGTTTTGAATCTAAACTCAACATGATTGAATTATCAAATTTTGAATAACATTAATCAAATTAAAACTCAAATTTAATTTCAAAATTAACTAATTCAAATCACCTTTATTTTAATCTCAGGATTTAAGTACTCAAATGGCTGGGAAACTCATCTTCTCCATGGATAGAAACTTGATAGTAGATGGAATCACTTCTGCAAATTTCATCTAGTTTGAAATACAATTCCAAGACTTCAAGTTATCAGTCGACGGAGAAGAAATGATTGATCTGTCTGTCGGAATATAAAGGAATATCCCCTTAGTTGAGATTACTTTAGGGTCAGGAGTTGGCTCCCCCATCTCCGAGATAGAAGTCACTGTCACCCCTTTACCCATTGTACTTTCTACTCATGTAGAAAAGAACCATAATTTAATAACAATAGAAGAGCTACCATCTCAGTCGGAGATCAGATCAAGTTCTAACACCCCTGTTGTCAGCAAGAACAAAAGGAAGAACTACCTTCGTAGAGTCAGAAAAAAGGTTGTTAAGGCCAAAAAGACTGCAGAGGAGAAAGCCTTAAAGCACGTCAAGTCTAAGGCTAATAAAAAGTTCGTTGCTCCTAGTACGTACCCCTTCCCTAGTGAAAATCATTTTCACCCTTCTCCTGTTGCTCAAAGGAGGGAGGTTGTAGAAATGAGAGCACGATCTCCAATACATCTTCTCGACTACTACATGGCGAGAATCAATCAAGCTAACACTGAACAAACACCAGCACTAGGCCCTAGGCCCCCAGTTGAAGGTTATGACCCGTCCACTCTACTAGAAGATGTTAGGTCACGTTTCTATACGTGTCCCATTACATCAACTAGAGAGGAGGAGGTGTAGAAACCACTCGAGGTGCCACTCTCCTAATTATTATACCACTAGTACTAGGAGAAGGGAAAATAATATGAGATTATATCAGATAGTGGTACCCTTGAAATTTAACTTTCAACGAGGTCCTATCGTGATAAATCTTTTGATTAAAATGATGCCACTAGAATAGTGCAGACTCCATAACAGTATCTCCCTCCAAGGAGAGCATAGGAATTCAATTCCATACTGTTGGGGTCTTGCCACCTAGATTTGCAAGTTCTTTTTAAGAAAAAACTTATTAATTTCTCAAGTGTACTGATTTCAAATTTTCAAGATAGTTTAGTTATCTTTTTAATGAAAATTGACCTCTACCTGAAGTCTTAAGCAGGAGAAAGTTGTTGTTGACTCCATCAAATGTTTGAATACCTCTCCCTCCCACCTCTTTTGTGGGATTAATTTAACTGTTGAATTAAAATCTGCATCAAACTTAAGTTGATCTTCGGAATAAAAATCTTCTCAATCTTTCCATAATTTTCTATCTTAATAGATGTCTCATGCATGCTTAAAATCTGCTTAATGATTTTCAAAAGTTAAGCCAATATTTTTTTTAAAAAAGATTGGGTCCTGCCTTGAGGATTATTCATCCTTGCATAAGAGAATGAACTTTCTTCTCTTATGCTTGAGATGTAATCTCGGCATTGAAATAAAGAAGGTGCAGCCTCTTCTCAAATTCAATTGTAATCAAAAGATACGCAAAGTGTGCCAAAAAATCAAGAGATGCACGAAGTGCATAAAATAAAAAAAAGATGCACGAATGCACTAAAATTAAAAAAAAAAAAGAAATGGTGCAAAGTGCACTATAAATTGAAAGATACGTAATATGCGCCACCAAAAAAAGAGAGAAATAGGCTTCCTTCTTCTAAATCTTTAAATTTAAGAAAAACCCAGTCAATTTTAAATTGCTTGACTTTGACAAATCTTGAATCCAAAATTTTTATTATTCATCGATAATCTATCAAGATACAAAATTTCTCGTGCAAAAGAATTGAAAAGATCAAATTTCTTTATTCAACTTAAACTGCTTTGAAATTGATTTTAATTCAAAATATTTAAGGGAGACCCCAGTTCAGTTTCTATGAAACTTGGTTTGGGTCAACAAAACCCAAATCCTTAAACCTTTTCAAGTTCATTGGAGTCACTCAACTCTTCACTGTACTTCTGAATTTGTTCCCGTTTGTCATTCCAACAGGGTCCAAATAACTAGAGAAAGTTTTCTGATAAGAAGAATGAATCTTCTACTCCTGATAAAAATTCAAATCTAGTCCTTGAGGAATGTGAGTGAGTTCTTCCTCATAGGCATCTTTCCTTTAATACCTTCTCTATAAAATTACACTCTATGCTGGGTCCAAGATCAGACCCACTAGAGGAGTATTTTACAATGCTAGAAATTGTTGTTTAAAATCAAATTACACCTTGTGTTGGGTCCTAGATTATTCTGATCTAAGAGCGTAGTTTCCTTTGTTGGGACTTGCTATTCAAAATCAAACTCCAATTGAGCAGAGTGCCCGACTCCAATTCGAAGAGCTCAAGGGCCTTAAATAAAAATCAAATACGTGCTCAATGAATTTTGAAAGTCTTTAAGTCACATTTGATTCGAGATATTGATAAGTTATGTCACTTTAGAACTCCCCAAGTAGGAGACTTGGTCGTAGTCTTTTGGAGACCACTTTTAATTGAAAGATTGAATCAATATTGACTGGATCATTCATTCTAATGATGATCTTTGAGAAAATTTCTAGTCAACTGATCAATCCTGAAGAATGCCACCCAATATTTTTAAATATTAAGGAGGCTCTTCAGGAAGTACCATGCCAGATGAGTGTCAAACTTAAAATTAAATTCAAAATTTATCTAATTCAAAATCAAATTCAACATTAATTAAAATCAAATAAAATTTTAAATTCAAATCTCTCAAATTCAAAATCAATTCAAATCAAGTTTCAAATTCAAACTTCTTCAAATTCAAAACTAAATCAATTCAAATTCAAAATCATTCAAATCTCAAATTCCAGAATTCAGATCGGATCCTCTCTGTGGAGCAAGTTTCTTTCACATACGATTATCCAGACCCGATCTTTGGTGTAGAGTAAATTTTCTCTCCACAAGATCACCCGCTAGTGGTGGAGAACGCCCTTTGTGGCACCACCCTAGTGTCCTTCTAGTTGAGGTTCTCTGTGTGGAGCAAGCTTCCTCCCCACATGACCATCCACTAGTGGTGGATAACGCCCTTTGTGGCACCATCCTAGTTTCAATTCAGTTTAGATCCTCTATGTGGAGCAAGCTTCCTCCCTACATGATCATCCGCTAGTGGTGGATAACGCCCTTTGTGGCACCATCCTAGTTTCAATCCAGTTTAGATCCTTTGTGTGGAGCAAGCTTCCTCCTCACTTGATCATCTGCTAGTGGTGGATAACACCCTTTGTGGCACCATCCTAATTTCAATCCATTTTAGATCCTCTGTGTGGAGCAAGCTTCCTCCCCACATGATCATCCACTAGTGGTGGATAACGCCCTTTATGGCACTATCCTAGTTTCAATCAAGTTTAGATCCTCTGTGTGGAGCAAGCTTCCTCCCCACATGATCATCCGCTAGTGGTGGATAACGCCCTTTATGGCACCATCGTAGTTTTAATCCAGTTTAGATCCTCTGTGTGGAGAAAGCTTCCTCCCCACATGATCACCCGCTAGTGGTGGAGAACGCCCTTTATGGCACCACCCTAGTTTCCTTCCAGTTGAGATTCTCTGTGTGGAGCAAGCTTCCTCCCCACATGATCATTCACTAGTGGTGGATAATGCCCTTTGTGGCACCATCCTAGTTTCAATCCAGTTTAGATCCTCTGTGTGGAGCAAGCTTCCTCCCCACATGATCACCCGCTAGTGGTGGAGAACATCCTTTATGGCACCACCCTAGTTTCCTTCCAGTTGAGGTCCTCTATGTGGAGCAAGCTTCCTCCCCACATGACCATCCACTAGTGGCGGATAATGCCCTTTGTGGCACCATCCTAGTTTCAATCCAGTTCATATCCTCTGTGCGGAGCAAGCTTCCTCCCCACATGATCATCCACTAGTGGTGGATAACGCCCTTTGCAGCACCATCCTAGTTTTATCTTCTCTTCTCTTCCTTAAGGTTAGGTATTCCCTTTCCTTAGGAACCAAATTCTAGACTTTACTTTTTAATTCAATCAACGCCAATATATGTAATAGAACTTCATTCTATTACACATATTGGGGGTCCATTTGTTGACCTCATTTTTGTATGAGGTCATTAGAGCCTAATCCAGACTTTAAATCAATCCATCTTAAACCCCATCAAATCCTCAAATGCATTCAACCTATGGCTCGAGTACTTCCAAAGCTATCATGGATCAAACTCAAGTTGAGTTGACTAAGTCAACTCAATGCATTGGGTCAAAACCTTCACATTCACATTCAATTTCAATTCCTTAAGCTTTAAACTCCCTCCAATCCTCCAAACCAGCTCATTAGGTTCTATCCATGCCACCTCACCTGATTTGATCCTTTGACTAGTCAAACTAGTCAACTAATGGTCAAAAGACCATTAAGTATCCAAAGATTCAACCATATAGCATTGAAACTCTAAATCCTTAAGCCTCAAACCCTCTCCAATATATAACTCCAGCATTTGAGACTCCCCTCACTGCCACCTCAGCTTCCATTGACCCTTGACTGGTCAAAATAGTCAACAAAGAGTCCAAATAAGCTCTCATGGGCAAGATCACATGCAACCCCCTTGTCCCTTGATTTAAGCGGCTAGGTTAGACCTATTTAGGTTATAAACCTTCCTTAGAAGCTCCCAAACCAAGCCTAAGGGCTGGCTTAACAAAATGAAGAAGTGGTCCCCCCCCACTCATCCCAAAACCATCCAATGAGAGCAAGGGCCTTTCCAGCCTTTAGGACAGCCTTCCAATGGCATGGGACACTGGTCCAGCATCCAAGAAAGGCCTCTGATGCATCAGGGCCGTCCCTCAAGCTTTGGACCATTTGAATAGGGGAAAAGGATCAAAAAGGCTATCATTCTCTACTCTACACTCTCTCACCACCTTAAGCTCTTCCAGCTGAACTCTCAACTCGTTTGAGCTCCAGACCTCTTCCCCTTGAGCTCCCATTCAAATCCAACCGGTCAAATCCATCGGCGACGAACTTCCGGCCACCTCTTTCTTGAAGTCCGTCCAACTCATCTAGCTCATGATCCAGATGTTGGAAGCCCTCCATTCCTTTTAGAAGATTATTTGCGGACAATCTACAAGCTCAATAAGCTATTGGACATCAAAAATCATCCATCCAATAGTGGTAAATCCTCATCCCTAGCTCCTAGATCTAGGGATTAATGTGTTTCAAGTGTGATGCCTTTTTAAACGTAAAAATAACTTTCTTTCTCTTCTTTAATCATATTTTAAGATTTTCCAAAGTTTTATTCCATTTAATCTACCCTAAGTTATGTTTAGAAGGTTTTCTAAGCTTAAGTTTCGGTTGTTCATGGGTAGAAGATGAAATCACAGCCCTCCATTCCCTTTAATTTAATCAAACGGCTATGATTTTGCTCCAGATCACACGTAAACGTACTGTACGATCTCATGATCGTACAGTACGATCATCGATATAATTTCCCACTAAGAACACATGTAAATATCATACTGTATAATTTTTGTTCGTACAGTACGATTCTGGTTAGTACTGTACGGACTTATATCGTCTGGTATGACATTTAATTCACAGAAATGATTGAAACTTTGGAAAATCGTCAAAAAGTCATATCTTTTCCAAATTTAACGTTATTGGGCTCATTCGAATCGACTCGAGCCCAATTTTATTTTAAAATTCATTTCATTAAATTTGGACCACTGGATTTTATGATATTTATTATTTATGAAAATTTAAATTTCCTTGATAACTCATAATCCAGTGATCCAATTCAACTCATATTTGGTCAGGGCATATTTGGGGATGTTTCTCACATCCCTAATTTTTCTTGGCCCCTATTTAGGACTGTATTTTGGCAAATTGAATTTTTAAAGCTCTAGCTTATATTTTGACCTAAAACTTTAAAAATTTATTTCTTTCAAAACACATAGAAATAGGCTTTAAAATTTTTATGGTATATGTGTTTTGCTGTAAGGGTTAGAGACACCAAATTTTGGACCTATTCAAACACTAGTGCCACTTAAGGACAATAATTAAGAATTTTATTTAGAGGACTTAGAATAATTCCAATAATTAGGATCCACTTTCTATTGACTTGAAACTCAAACCACTTGAACTTAGTAACATTCTCAGTTCACAAAAAATAGCTCACTGAATTTTGAAGTCATTAAGCCCTCTAATTAAGTTAATCAAAATCAAACCTTAATTAAGCATTTAAACCTTCCAAAAAATGTAATAAATCAAATTCAAATCAAAAAAACACAAATAACCCTTCTAACTGACCAGAATTTAAGTCTCTACACATGAAAATTAAAACTAACCAGATTTGATATCAATTTTAAGAATAATTTAATTTTAAGTGAAATTGAATAATTAATTAATTTAATTAATTAAAAATTATTAAAAAATCCCAAAAAAATTTTAAACACTTGATAATCATTCCTTAAATCATTCCTGATCTTTGGAGGTGATTTCAAGAAGTTTGGAGGTTATTTGGAATCAAATCATCAAAAGCCTTCTAATTAAACAAATTAAATAATTCTAATAAATGGTCAAAACTTTGAAAATTAACAACTAATTCTAGAAAATCCAAATTGAGCAAACTTAGTGTCAATCAACTCCAATTAAGGTCTACTATTCTCTAAAAATATCAAACCTTCAAAATTCGGTCAAAGTCAAAAAGTCAACCTTTTGGTCAACCGTAGTTCAAATCTAGGCCCGAACTTCAAAAAATCATAACTTTTCATAGAAAACTCCAACTTGAGTATGCCAATAGTATAACAACTCATCATAAGGTCTAATATTTATTAAAAATATGAAATTTATAAAATGAGCTTTAATTTAAAAAGTCAACTTTTGGACCCCTTAATTAACATAATTAAATAATTCCAATAATTTCTAAAAATCCAATAATTCATCAAAATTCTAGAAAACTTTAACTTGATTAATAAAACACTCAACCAACACTCAAATGCATAACAAAAACTCCAAAGATGAAGTTTATTGGATGGACTACTCCGGGCTACAGGGCTAAGTGTCCTAAGGAGGCCTGGTTCCTCGAGCCTGGTGGCACAACACCACGAATGGATTTAATGGAGTGTTAAACATCAAAATTAAGTTACTTTTAATTACTTAAATAAGTTAAAACCCTTAATTTAACTACATCAGCAAGATTTTTAGGATGGACTACTCCGGGCTGCGGGGCTAAGTGTCCTAAGGAGGCCTGGTTCCTCGAGCCTGGTGGCACAACGCCATGAACCTGTTGAAGAAAAATATAAAATAATTTAACTTTTAAAATTAGTAATTAATTAACTTAATTAATATTAATTGATCCTTAATTTTTAACAAACTAAATCAACTTAATCAACCCCGATTGCTACTGGGTAACCCAAGCCTACGAGGCTATTAACTTAGCCCCAAGAAAGGTGAAATAAGCTTCATGGCCTCGGTGAGCAACAAAGGTAGTAATCATTTAACTATTAAAATGGGTTTAATTTAAACTTTAATATACTAATATTTGAACTTTAATTAAACCTATCTTTGAGCCTTCCACAAATTCAAATATTAGATAATTTGAACAAATTACCCATCCTAGGATCTACCCCAGCCACACGACCTACTACACACACTTTAGATGATTTGATAGGACAACCAACTCTAGATCTAGGCTAGGCCGGTGTTTACTTTTCTACTGTGTGCCGGGTTTTCCGAGTTTTCATTGCATGTTGTGATTAAAATTGATTGATGTGTTTGTTTACTTTTACTGCACTCCGTGGATTGATGTGATTGGCGATTAGATTACCCTTAGGTTAGGAACGATCTGGATGCTTACTAGATTTTTTGTCGGTGGCCACGCTCGCGCAGGGCAATAAAGGGGGCTAAATAAATTATAAATATAAATGCTATAGGTGCTTCAGCTGCTTAGCCCCCAAATAAAAAAAGAGCATGGCCAAGCGTGTTTACTTTTCTACACATATAACTGTTTTAATATTTAAATATTTAGGATAACCTTACAGGATTGAGTCTAGAATTTTTATTTTTACATTCATATAATTTATTTGAGTATTGAGTTTTGGAAGTGGCACTTTAAGTTTGGGATACATAGATCCAAAGGTTGGATTCCAAAGAAGAAAGGATACCCCTTATCCATTTGGAACTCCAAATTTGGATTATTTTATTATCCAACGTGGAAAGAGTAACCTTCCCCTTAAAGGAAGAGTTCTCTTTTTCATTTCGGTTTCCGATCACAAAGAGTCCAAGGAGCTCGTGGAGGAGAAGACCGAGGAGTTGAAGACATAGAGTATCCCACTCAAAGTCACTTGCGTCTATATTAGGATTAGAATCCGGGTTGTTGTCAGTGGTGCCCAGCCACTTCTAATTTATGTAAATCTGGGTTGTAATAAGCAAGGCAATTTGCCTATGGACATTTATTTAATTAATTTGATTATTTAATGTGTTGTGATTTAATTTGATTGCGTATAGGATTGCCTATTTTTCCTAGTTCTTTTACCCTTGCATGTCATTTTATTTTAGCCTGGATTTCGTTAGGCTCTCTAAGGATCAAAAATATTTTTATTCATAACGAATACTTGAAATTTTAAGGTTTAAACAACATAGAAACTTAACGACCTAGGAAATAGCAGAAATCATCCGGGGTCGCATGCATACTACTGCATCTCTCTCCCTCCTTGCTATAAGACATTTCCCCGCCTGCGGGTAGAGTCCAGATAATCTAACCTATGAGGATGAGGTGCTGGATCTGGGAAAGTCTAGTCTTTTCAAAAAAATTATTTTATAAGCCTTTTTCTAAATCTCATGCATACCTGATTTAGATACTTTAACCAGCATGCATCGCATTAGAAACTAATTAAATTAAAATTTTAATTGCATTTTAGTCTAAGCATTCCACCCAACATGAGTCAAGGGGTTAATTAGGAATCTGCTCTAGATGTTGACCCCAACTTCTTAAACCAATCTTAAATAACGTCCCTAACCACTATACATTAAAAGACCAGACTCATAGTTTTGAAGCGTTTAGGTGGTTTAGCTGGCTCCCCAATCCAGGCCGGGGTAAGCCCAGATTTTGCACTGCATTAGTTAGGTTCGGACCACTGTGTTCCAGTGTCCAAATTTAGATTTAGGATCTGGGGCAGACTTTGAGTTATAAGACCCCAACCTCCGGGAATGTAATCCCAAATTTCTAATAAAATATTTAACTCAAATTAAAGCATCTCTCAATCTAAAATTTAAAGCCTAACATTTAGCTTAGGTCGGGACGCTTCTGAACTATTTCAAAATCTTAAAGTGTCTCCTACCATTCCTATTTTGAGTCTAAAATAACTGCTCAAACTTGATCCGCTTCCTATCTGAGTTCCAAACTCACCTCTTTGGTATCACTCCTAGAAATCTCTAAATAAAATTTCTGCCATTATTTTAATCGAAAGTTTTCGTAGGGGACTCCGATCTCCCACGATGTAATTAACTACGAGGGCTTGCGCTCGTAAGAGATTTAGAACCCACAACTAATTTTCAAAATTAATTTTCAAAATTCAATTAGTCTTCATTGGGAAAATTAAATTATTGATTATCGTTATCATTATGTTCGAACGATTATTAACAAATGATATCTTCTCCCTTCGGGGAGATATATCTTTTGTTAAAATGATTTTGAATATGAAATTAACGATCACTTCCCTTGATTATCGTAGCTTGATATTTGATTGAACTTTATTTTGACCCTTCGGGGTCATACAAAGTTCTCTCTTAAATCTGATTATGATATTCAAGATAAAATTTATAATTCTAAATTTGAACCCCATCCTAAAATTTTATTTTCACCTCCCAAGGTGGTATACTTTTTCTAATGGGATGTTTGATTTTAGAATTAAAATTTTTAACATTAATTTAAATTCCCCAAAGAAGACTAAAGTTTTCAAAACCCGCTTTCAATCCCAAAATACCCATCTAGGAATTAGTAAAATGGGTGCCCTTCCAACCTATGTAGCATCTAATCAATAAAAGGCAAGGGAAAATGGTTCTTAGTTGCTTTGTTCAATTTTCTTCTATACATATTCTTGAAAGTTCGAAAGGGATGTTAAGCCCTAGTGAACTAGTCCCGAGGCTAACCAAGAGGGGGGGTGAATTGGATATTTAAAACAAAACAAAAATCTTTTTATAATTTGCAGCGGAAATGAATTAAAACAACAATAAAAAGATCAATCACAGATTTCACCCAAGCAGATAATCGCAATAAAATAAAGTGCAGAAAATAATAAGAAAGAACACACCAGATTTATAGTGGTTCGGTCCAACTTGACCTACGTCCACTCCTCGGAGGCACCCTCCAAGTATTGCACTATACCACAAGTGTCTCTCCTTTAGCCCCCACAGCTAGGCGGAGAAGCCCTTACAAAATCGCTTCCACCTTCCCCGGTGCGGCGGAGTAGCCGGGTCCTTCGACACCAAAGAGCACTTCTTCTTCCCAAAACTTCCTTCGAGACGAGCCTTGAATCCGACGGTACTTAGGTGCAAGCCTGCCGGAGCAACCGTGTGAACCCCCTCACACTCCCTCGAGAAACCCCCTTCCCAGGCTCTTCTCCCTCTCAAACTCCACCCTTTCCTCTCTCCCTTTCAAGCTCTCTCTTCAAGTTTTCTCCAAAAGAACGAAGCCTCAATGGCTGCCAAAGACACATATCAAGTGTCTTGAGAAAGCTTAAATAAAGAGCTCCAAAAACCCTTCCAAATTAGTTCTGGCGGCAAAGATCGTCCAGGACGATCGCCGGATCGTCCAGGACGATGTGCTCCAAAAGACGGCTTCAGAAAACCCTAAAAACTCAATTCTGCCGCCAAAGATCGTCCAGGACGATCGCAAGATCGTCCAGGACGATGTGCTCCAAAAGGCGGCTTCAGAAAACCCTAAAAACTCAATTCTGCCGCCAAAAATCGTCCAGGACGATCGCAGGATCGTCCAGGACGATGTGCAGAATTTGACCTGATAGTCCCGTACGATCCGGGGATAGTCCAGGACGATCAGAACAAATTTTGCACAAATCGTCCAGTACGATATATAGATCGTCCAGGACGATTAGAACAAATTTTGACTCTTAAATCCTTGCCTAAATTGTCGTGGCGGCTAGGGTTTTGAGATCATATTGGATCGTCCAGGACGATATAAATATCGTCCAGGATGATTAGTTCAATGAACAAATCGTCCTGGACGATCAGAAATCGTCCAGTACGATTTGTTCAAAAGTTGAACTTCTGGTTTTGACAGGATCTCACTCCCCCTAAGTATGTGTACACATGATCATAAATAAACATATACCATTACAGGACTTGACTCAAGAAATTAAAAAGTACATCAATGAGAAATATAATAAAGCCTATTCTACTCATTCTTGAGTCTTGAATCTTTCTTGTATTGATGAATGCTGTTACTGAAATGTTAGTACACACACAAATAAATATACATTTCAAATATTAGAAGATGTGAGCCATAATGTTTGTTATCATCAAAACAGAAACTTGTGAGCCCGAGTCGTAACAATCTCTCCCTTTTTGATGATGACAAATATTACTGGTTGAATTTGTAAAAAAGATATTTTCTCCTAATCTCCCCCTCACTAAGAAAAAGTCTTTTAAAAATAGGGAGAAATACTTTCTTTTTTTTTTTTTAATTTTTAAAATAACTACAACAACAATATGATATAAAACAAACAACATAAAAACAAATATCACAAATACAATAGTACGTAAAAAACATCACAAATACAACAGTACGTTCTCCCCCTTTGACATTATCAAAAAGAGGAGGAGCAAAAATTTGAAAAGTTACCTCTTAAGGTTCTCCAAAACTTAGTAAGACATGAATTGACTTCTTTGAACCCAGAAAAGTTAGAGAATCAGAAAATGTAAATCCAAACTCAGTTTTTTTTTTAAAAAGGCGAAAAAACTTTTTAAGCCAATATCTAAATCAAGGAACAAATTAGATAAGGAAACAAAAATCTTTCAAAACTCCTTTCATGAAATACATCTAATAGAAGATTGATGCAAAGTAATGAATCAAAAAATCTTGATTTTCAAACTCAAGTAACGAATCTATCAAAAAGGTCATAAGAGTTTTCTAAACTTTAGAGATTTACAAGAATGGAAGCAGCTTTTATGGGCTAATTTTGTGCCTCTTTTTCAATTTATTTGACGCTTTGCGCATCTTTTAATTTTTGATACACTTTGTGTATTCAATTTGGCAATTTCACATCTTTTCAGTTTTGGGCTCATTTTGTGCCTCTTTTCAATTTGTTTGGCGCACTGCGCATCTTTTGATTGCCTCCTTTCTAAATCTTTAAAATCAACAAACCTTATTCTTATGATAAATACGAACAACCTGAATAAGATAATCTTGAAGTTGGTTCAATAATTTGCAAAAGATTCCTATGAGATAGAAAAAATGTTGGGAGATGAAAAAAGTTTTAATTTCAAAAACCAATTTATAATCTGAAACAGATTTTGACTCAAAAGTAAGATAGTCTTATTCAAAGAAATGAGATAGAGAGACAAAATCATGAGTTTCCTTCCTTTTCTTGATTTTAGAGAAATCAACCATAACTAACAAAGTATTTAGAAAATACATGAGGTAAATTTTCCATTTTTAGAAAATAAGATCTTAAAAAAAATGATTTAAAACAAGAGGTGTTATGTGTGTGCTTGATCAGAGGAATAATAAAAAACATCAAAAAAAAATTTTAAAAGGAAAAACAAAAATACTAAAACACAGAAAACACAATGAATAAAACAATAGTAATAGAAAAACAAAACAAAAACACACAAAAAGAACATTAATTTATATCAGCTTGCTCCTGATCAGATGATTTAGAAGCTAGATCTGCCCAGGACATTTTTCGTTTTGCATTGTCAGTCCTTATTATAATTTGCTTTGCTTTACCCTTTTCCTTTTCAGGAAGGGTTCTTAAGTTCGGGCACTGATTTTTCATATGTCCAGGCTTCCTACATCCAAAACAAATAACATCAGAAGAAAACTTTACATTCTTACCATTTTTACCTTTGTTCCACTTTTGATGTTGATGTTTGTGCCTTAGTAGATTTTTCAATTTGTTTGTTGCTGATGCTAACTCTTCACTTTCATCACTTTCTGAGTTGTTTTTTCCAATGTCTTCAGTTTTCAGCACTATCATTTTATCTGCATCCAAAAGCTTTTGACCCAAACCTTGCTCGTAGGCAATGAGTGAGCCAATCAAATTATCAATAGAATATTCGTTCAAATTTTTTGATTCAGAAATTGCAATGACTTTGGCATCAAATTTAGCAAGTAGAGAACATAGGATTTTATTAACTTTTTCAAAATTTGAAAGTTCTTTTCCTAAAGCATGTAATGATGTCACAATTTGAGAAAACCTAGTAAACATGTCCAAGATCGTTTCATAAGGTTTCATGCTAAAAAGTTCATAATCATGCATTAACATATTTAGCCTAGATTGCTTGATTTCATAAGTACCTTCATATCTAGTGCATAATTTATCCCAGATTTCTTTGCCAGAAGTGCATGCAGATATTAACATACAATCATCAGAATTCAAAGCACAGAAAAAACAATTTAAACATTTAGCATTTAATTGAGCATTGATCTGATCTGTTCTACTCCATTCAGAAAAGGGAATATCAATTTTAATTTCATTTATAATACGTGACGGTGCAGAATAACCAATTTGAATCATATGCCACATACGATAATCAATAGATTTCAAGAAAGTAGACATACGAATTTTCCAAAAATCAAAAGTAATATTTTTAAATAAAGGTGGCCGGGTGATTGAATATCCTTCCGTAATACTACGATTACAAAAATTAGCCATGGATCAAATTCAAAAGTTTTTAAACTTAAATTTTGAATCCCTCTCTGATACCACTTGAAAGTTCGAAAGGGATGTTAAGCCCTAGTGAACTAGTCCCGAGGCTAACCAAGAGGGGGGGTGAATTGGATATTTAAAACAAAACAAAAATCTTTTTATAATTTGCAGCGGAAATGAATTAAAACAACAATAAAAAGATCAATCACAGATTTCACCCAAGCAGATAATCGCAATAAAATAAAGTGCAGAAAATAATAAGAAAGAACACACCAGATTTATAGTGGTTCGGTCCAACTTGACCTACGTCCACTCCTCGGAGGCACCCTCCAAGTATTGCACTATACCACAAGTGTCTCTCCTTTAGCCCCCACAGCTAGGCGGAGAAGCCCTTACAAAATCGCTTCCACCTTCCCCGGTGCGGCGGAGTAGCCGGGTCCTTCGACACCAAAGAGCACTTCTTCTTCCCAAAACTTCCTTCGAGACGAGCCTTGAATCCGACGGTACTTAGGTGCAAGCCTGCCGGAGCAACCGTGTGAACCCCCTCACACTCCCTCGAGAAACCCCCTTTCCAGGCTCTTCTCCCTCTCAAACTCCACCCTTTCCTCTCTCCCTTTCAAGCTCTCTCTTCAAGTTTTCTCCAAAAGAACGAAGCCTCAATGGCTGCCAAAGACACATATCAAGTGTCTTGAGAAAGCTTAAATAAAGAGCTCCAAAAACCCTTCCAAATTAGTTCTGGCGGCAAAGATCGTCCAGGACGATCGCCGGATCGTCCAGGACGATGTGCTCCAAAAGACGGCTTCAGAAAACCCTAAAAACTCAATTCTGCCGCCAAAGATCGTCCAGGACGATCGCAAGATCGTCCAGGACGATGTGCTCCAAAAGGCGGCTTCAGAAAACCCTAAAAACTCAATTCTGCCGCCAAAAATCGTCCAGGACGATCGCAGGATCGTCCAGGACGATGTGCAGAATTTGACCTGATAGTCCCGTACGATCCGGGGATAGTCCAGGACGATCAGAACAAATTTTGCACAAATCGTCCAGTACGATATATAGATCGTCCAGGACGATTAGAACAAATTTTGACTCTTAAATCCTTGCCTAAATTGTCGTGGCGGCTAGGGTTTTGAGATCATATTGGATCGTCCAGGACGATATAAATATCGTCCAGGATGATTAGTTCAATGAACAAATCGTCCTGGACGATCAGAAATCGTCCAGTACGATTTGTTCAAAAGTTGAACTTCTGGTTTTGACAGGATCTCACTCCCCCTAAGTATGTGTACACATGATCATAAATAAACATATACCATTACAGGACTTGACTCAAGAAATTAAAAAGTACATCAATGAGAAATATAATAAAGCCTATTCTACTCATTCTTGAGTCTTGAATCTTTCTTGTATTGATGAATGCTGTTACTGAAATGTTAGTACACACACAAATAAATATACATTTCAAATATTAGAAGATGTGAGCCATAATGTTTGTTATCATCAAAACAGAAACTTGTGAGCCCGAGTCGTAACAATTCTCCATCCATCAATAGTTCTAGTTGGAATCAACTCATTCTTCTTATTAGCAATAATAATCAACCCTACTTTTATAGGTATATAATGTATGGGGCGTACCTAGGCATTATCAAAAATAGAGTAAATGATTCCAACATCTCCCCCCCTCCCCCCCTATAGCGTAAGAAATGGTAAAATTACCAAGGTCTTTCAACTTTTGGGGAAGTTTCTCTTTTATAATAGCACTATATTTCTCAATTAGTGTCGTGGTCTCAAAATCACTTAATTTTTTTTTCTTACTCAAGATATGGAATATTAATAGTAAACTTCATGAAAAACTCTAAAAAGCCATAGAATTTCTTATCCAAATTTTAAATTTAAGGACTTTAGGGAAAAGGTGGTGGTGGCCTCTCTACAACCTTTGTAGTAGGTCCCTCCACTTGTAAGTTCTTGTTAGGTTGCTTAATTGGTTGGTTATGTTCAGCTTACTGGTTCACACTATAATCTTCCACCCTAACCCTTGATTCTAATTCCTTCCCACTCCTCAACTTAAATATTTTGTATTCTTCCTTACCTGTATCCCTTGGTTTCACCTCAGTGTTGTTAGGTAATGTTTCTTGAGGTATATTATTTAATGAGTTAAATAATTGTCCTACTTGATTTTCAATGGTTCTTATGGATGTAGCTTGGCTCTATAATTAGGTTTTCATTTGTAAACTAAATCTAAAAAAAGGCTTTTTATCTTTATATTGATTATTTGAATTAAATCCATGAGGAAAGGTTCATCCAGAGTTAGCAAAATTAGGTTGTTGATTGTTCTAGTTGCTTATAGGATTAGATTGACTGTTAGGCAAATTATTATTCCCTACATGTTGATTATTGATCCAATTAAAATTAGGATAATTTTTTCAACTTGGATTGTAACTATAGGGATTATTCTACCTATTGTTGACCATATTTAATAATTCTACACTAGAAGAACAAGGCTTATATATTTGTCCATAAATATTCTCATATATACTTATAAGTGTTCCTTGATTAGAATTGATACATAGATTATCTAATTTCCTAGAAATTGTCGCAACCTATAAAGTTAAGTTTAATAAGATATCAGAGTCATGAACACTAGCTACCATCTCAGGATGGATCCTATTTGAAGGCCATTAGAAATTATATGTGCCATTTTTTAATTAGTACATAAGCATCATTAATAGGTTTAGACATCAAACATACTCCTACTAATTACAATGTACCTTAATAAACATATAAGTCCATTATAAATGTATGAATTATTAGCCTGTCATGTAAGGCATAGAGGGGACATTTCCTTAATAACTCCTTAAATCTCTCTCAAGCTTCATAGATTGACTCACTATATAACTAAGTTAATGATGTGATGTCATTCCTAAGTTTGGTAGTCATTGAAAGAGAAAAGTATTTGGCTAAATTTTTGTAAGCTAATTCATTCCAAGTGGTAATTGAGCCAAAGGGTAATGAGTTTAACCATAACTTAGTTTTGTCTCTAAGAGAAAATGAAAACAACCTAAGTCTAATGATGTCATCAGATACTCCATTATACTTAAACGTTGCAAATATCTTCAAGAAATTGGTTGTGTAGTTTGGAGTCCCTTATAAAGGATTCCCCAAATTAAGAGTTTTGTACCATTTGAATGATGGAATGTTTAAGCTCAAAATTATTCGCTTGAATTGCCAGTAATACTTTGATGAATTTCATCTACTAAGGGATTGACATAACTCTAAGTGATCTAGGTTAATTTCTAATTATTTTTCAAGGTTTTTTCAATTTTCATGTCAAATGGTGCTATAGATGAATGGTCTCTACCATACATACAATAACTAATACAAATGACAAAAATACTCCACACAAGAAATCATTTAAACAAACAAGGAAATGATTTTAACAACAGGAGTTATAATAAAAATTCACAAGCAAATTCTTAAAAAAATAAATTGAAACACTATAAAAACACATGTAAGATTAAATTAATAATCTTATAACTAATATTAACTAAGAGAGATAAGGGATAGATTCCGTGATAATGGTGCCAAAAACTTGATTGACTAATACGGTGATACACAAGTGCACGTGTCATTTCAAGTAATAAAATGATGAAAAAGTATTATTTCCATGAGGAATTAAATGCTATCCTTACACGTTAAGTATTACCTTTAAAAATCACTTAATTTATTTTACTTGTTGAATATTTTTATTTTATGACTGAAGAAAAGAAAATAAAACTACAATTCTTTTTAAAGATTTTATAAATTTTTAATGAATATGAATTTATAATAGTTGTGGTAATTCTGAGCATGCAAATTTGGTTGTCTACATTTGAATTATGATTCAGAGCATAAATAATTACTCTCTAGTGAGCACTTCAGAATCCTGTAAATTTATGACTAACATGCTGCATGCTAATCACTCGCTTCATTGTATAAACCGAATCTCCTAAATGATTCCAAAACCCAAAATATTCATATATTTATGTTTTTATGATTTTATTCACATTTCTCTAATTATTCCACCACGCCTCTATCGAGGACATAGATCACACTAGGTTTTAAGTTTGTGGACGGCCAAAAAACAACTAAATGAGGATCGAGGGAACATGTATCAATTATATGCCATGAAAGAGTATAGACCTAATATACAATACACACAACACTATCATCACATCATATATTTTGAAAAAGAAACTAGCCACTATGTTGTATATTTAACAAAATAAAAGTCACCATTCTCATTGAAAATAAGTTTAAAATACATAAAATGGAAAGATCAAACCACAATAATATTTGAACTCAAAACTTGATCTTCTCCAAGAGTTAGCTCCTATTCTGACTTCCAATCCACAACACAGTTACAAACAGACGCACACAATAAATGAAAATAGAAAAGAAATTAAGGAAGAATCCCTCCTAAACTCTATGCAAAAGTATCCCACTAGAATCTCCCCTAAAATTCTCTCCACTCTCAAATGAAATGTCCTATTTATACTTTTTTCAAAACAAACGAAGTTCTGATCAATTGAGTGCACAATGTTGTGATGCTAGTTTGGTAAATTGTGGTGCTAGTTTGGTAGTGCTACAACACTCTTAATGAATCATCACTTCTCTTTGGATTGGTAACTGATAACTACCACATCATCATAATGCTGAAGCGGCGCGACTCCTTAGCACTGTGGTGCTTGACAATTGGGCATTGCAACACCATGCTCTTTGTCTTAAAAAATAATTTTTATCCCTTAAATCACTATGGCATTAGAAAGACTAGCACTGTGGTGCTAGATTTTAGCTCAGCAATTTTGGATGTTTGGCTCTATGGCACTAGCATCTTTATCTTCAGCACTAAAATTTGCTCCCCTGTGGCACCCTAGTGCTAGTAAGGCAACACTCTGGTGATGAACTCTTTATTTTGACACTAAATTTTTTCCTAGAGTATTATGTTGCTCAGCTATGTGGCGCTGTTTTATTGTAGCGAATTTTGCTTCATTTTGGCCTCCTCCATGAGTATTTTATGCGCGCGCGCACACACACACAAAAACTAAAGTATTTTTCACACACAAAAATTCACAAATTAAACAAAATTTTTTTAACCTAAAACAAACCAGTATGGAGTCCACTAAAATTAGTCAAATGCCTAGTAAAAAATACCAAACTTCTTCTCAGCATCCTTTATTTATAGGATTTTAAGGGCTACAAGAAATGCTACATAAAAAGGGAAAAAGTACAACACTACACATAACACTCATAAAATACTACACGGACTATCTTAAACACATGTCATCCTTGAGTTGGTTGAAAGAGGGTGAGGTCGAAAGGACCTGACGAGTGGTCTCTAGGTGAGCTTTATAGTGCCGAGTAGGTTAGGGCGATTCTGTGGGCGAGCACAAAGAAGAGAGGACTAGAGACCAGCAGAATTGCTAATTTTGCCGACGACCAACATGAGATACCTCAGGTCACTTAAGAAGAGTGAGAGAGAAGAATGAGATGCCTTCGCAGAAAGGGAAAGACTTCGAATAGTTGCAGAAAGAAGAGGTGTGGTCTCATAGATAAGCAGTTTCTTGCCGCTGAGCTTGGAAAACTTTCATCAGGAGGATCGCTCGAAGAGAGGGCAATTGACTGAGATGGTGGTCCAAGCATGCAGCAAGTTTCGAGCTAACTCAATGAGAACAGAAAATGTCTGGACATGTAGTCTTATTTTGAATGTAATCTTTGGTCCGCCCTTGTGAAAGGGCAAGCTCTAATTCTTCAACAATTTCTAAGCGAGTTGTGCCTCTCAAATCTTTAGGTGAGTTCTTCTGTAGGCCCTTTTTGTGAGAGAGTTCCTTTGTCATGATCCACCCTATACTAGACACTTGAGAAAGTATCAAAACTCAATCATTTTGGCTAGAATTGCTCTTAAAAAATTTTATTTCAAATAAAACCTAAAATTATGACCGTCAAGTTTAATTTTCAAATACTAGCTCTTAATTATATCAATCCGTCCATCATACGGATAACGGCTGACTGCCAACAACAAAGTGTTCGCGTAACTGGCACGGTCTTAGGAAAAGTAATGTTTTATTTTCTTCTAGCAATCTTCAATCAGGTCAAGATCAATAAAATAGCCACAGTTGTTCGTCCAAACGCCGAGCTACATATTGCAAATTTCACAACAAAGTCAAATCTAACAAGAAAATAATATAATAATACGGTTGATATAAGCAAAAGGTTGGTTAAAACGAAATTGAATTGGGTAAAAAATATATGAGATCCTGGATAGAATTTTGATTAGAAAAGACTTCAAAATTTTGAACATATTTTAAATTAAGTGCAATTCATAATTAATATCACATAAATTTTAAAATAGATCTAAAGATTTTAAATCTCCTCTTGATTGTTTTTGAAATCATGACATCCCAATATAAATTTATCTAGATTAAGATTTCATTTGGGACGATTTTCTATTGCTTGTTAAAGTAACTTTCTAACATAAAAATTTTAAATTTTGTACTAAAAAATTACTTTAAGAAGTAACAAAAAAATCGCTTCAAATAAAACCTAAATCTCCATTATATAGAATATGAGTATAATTCCAACTCAATAGCTAAATATCATAAGAACATGCATTCAAGTGGACGATGTAAATCAAGCCAGAAAGTCATTATTAGGAAGGCATATAATTCTCGAGGCATGATCAAAAGCACTCCATCAAACCATAAGGAAAGATTAAAATCTCATAGATCACACTACTTATTATAGCTACTAGCACAGGAGGAGGTTAAGTGGTGAGGATTGGAGGCATGTAGTCCGCCTTGCTGCCCAGGATACGGGCTTTCGTGTCCGGAAAGAATTCCGCCCCAGGCAACTCTGTGATCTCACCTTCATTAGTGACTCCAACCGGGTAGCTGAGGAGATGCCCAGGAAGGTCTCTTTCCAGTGTTTCGCTAGAGTAAATATCCCAGTATTTTTCTGCAATCCTATTCACCTTCTGCACGCACTCCAAACTCTCAGGATGGAGGAAGACATCGTCAAGCATGCCAAGGTGCTCGTACCACAGAGACAAGCGGAAGCCATGGATTTGGCCCCTGGCTGGTTCCTGCGTCAACAGATAGTTAGGCTGATATGCACCCATGGCAATTTCAGAGTCCCGCGCTCCATCCATTGATCTTTGATTGATGTTGGCAGATCCAACAATTATATACTCGTCATCAACTGCAATGAGAAGATCACAAAACAAGAATATCAAATTCTTAAGATCAGTTGGTGCTTGAGAAGGAAATATAAACAAAATGGTCAGGCTACCTATCCAGTTCTATGTATGCAAAAAAGCACGTGCTCGAATGGTGTAGCTCGCATTCAGATAGTTCTACAAGCTGTTTACTTGACAAATTAATAATATTTTATGTTATATTTATGCATTCCTCTGTCATTAATTTTATTCACCACCAAAATGCTATCTTCTTTCAATAATAAAAAAGCAACAGGTAATTACCGATCATCATCTTGGCATGAACATAGATCATAAACCGCCTGGCCTGCTGAGCTCTATAATAGTCTGTGTCAGGCTGAGGCTGCTCCTCAGGAGTGTATTCTCCGCTCTTCTGCACCTCTCTATTTCCTAAGCAAAAGAAAGTCAGATAGTCTTTGGGGTTTGCTTCAATTCCTTTAGCCTGAAGGGCAAGAGTAACATCAGTATACATCATTTCCATAGTCCTCCTTTGCCAATCCAAAATTGCCTGAACAGATGCACTTTCAGGGACACCCTCTGGCCACATTGGAACAACAACATAAACAGTAAACCTTTCCCCAGCTTCAATCTTACTAACAATTTTTAGTGAAAGCTCCTTTGGTATAAGATGTAATGCCCCAATTTCCTCGGGTTTAATACCATCTGCTTTCCATCCGAAAGAGCTGCCGAGAAAATATTGATTTTCAATATAGATAAAATTTTTTGCTCTGCGGATTGCATTTATGTAGGCATCTTGAATGCTTCTATCAATAATATTATCCTTTCCACTGACAAGGCCTGCTCTGGCAGCATCCTCTGGCGTCTCAGGGAAGCCAAAGGCAGCACCACCATCAATAGATCTGAAGAGCTGCACATTCCATATTTCTTTATCCTCTAAAAACATGACTGGTGATGGCGGAATAATGACATCAGAGAGATCTCTAATCGGTAGAAGAAGATCCTTTCCACCCTGCTTCCTCCATCTCTGCTCAAAGTTGAACAATACATCCCAGGCAATGGGACCCTCCAAGCGTGAGTGAATATCATGCCAAGGTTCTCTAGGTCCACCTTTCTTAATGGATCCGTCTGCAAAGTTTGGCTGATGGAAATCATCATGGTGAGCTGTGTCAAGGGTTCTAAAGAGAGAATGGAACTGTGTGTCATATCTTCCATCACAAAGGTCAATTCCACCAACAAAACTTACAATCCTCCTTTGTTCGGAACCTTTAACAGGCATCTCATGATCCACAACCACAATCTTCTGATGATGAGTGAACATAGCAGAGATTTCCAAATCCTGCACAATGCTTCCTCCATCATCAGGATTTCGAGGGCACAACACACAGTGTACATCAGTGCCATGGAAATAATTCGCAGTTTCTTCGTCATGTGTAGCCATCAGACCATCTTTCTTTAGCAATTTAACTGATGTCCGATCATCCCATACGAGCATAAGGACCCTGACTCCTTCACTAGCCTTCCTCTTTAGCAACTCCCCAATGGTAGCATCTCCTCCAGGCTTCTGCCTCTTAGAGTCCCTAATCAGAGTGATCTCCGTATAGACAGACCACCCAGTAATATAAATCAAATGCTTGGCATTACTGATTGCATCAAAGACGTCCTCCCAACAACGATGAGGTTCATAGTACTTTCCATTTGCAAGAGGAATTTTCGGAACAAAGTTTTCAGGGACATGAGCATCTTGGTAAAGTGATACCTTGCATCCATGCCTCTGTGCGAAGAACGTATAGGGAACACCAGGGAACTTTGGGCTACGTATGCCTTTTGCCCAGTTCCGGTCTTTTGAGACATCAAAATACTGAAGCTTTACATGGATCTTAGCCCCACCAGAAACAGGATTACGTCTTTCATCACATATTTCAAGCCATCTGTCAACTTCCTCACCATGAAGTATGTCCACAACGGGTAAATATGCTCTTCCAATAAGTGAAGCACCGATCGCATTGTCAAACTTGACAGTGAAGATGACATCGGCAGCCAAATGAGAACAATAAATGTGGAAAGACTCATACCAACGAGGGTTCACAGGTTCATCAGAAATGATTCGTGTCCTACCAACTCTGGCCTTCTCTAGATCAATAGTAGCATAAAGTCTGGTAGATCCCTTGCCAAGGCCCACAGTATCCTCTATTCCTTCAACAAGCTGAACGGAAGGATCAGTTGCAAAGAAGAGGAAATAATAGAAACTAAAAATAAAAAATAAAAACAAATAAATTACATTCCAAAAACTTTTATCAGTATCATCCATCCGAAGAAAGTTTTTCATGAAAATTACATACTTACCGTTTGTCAAAAGCTAGCAACTTTAGAAACAGATTAATAATAGGAGTGAAAGAGCTTAATACATTTAAAGCAGACTATAATTTCTATAGCAAGAGTTGTAAAAGATTAATAATAACAATGAAGCCTAGCAGGCATAGATGTACAATCTTATTAAACTAAAAATTACTGCAGAATAGCAAAACTCGTGAAAACGTCCATTTTGACCTAGACTGAAAAAATCACCAACAGCAAGCATACCAACAGATGGCATTCATAGTTCTGATTGAGCAAAATATGCAAAGAACCTGTCAAATAATGCTATCAATCAACAAAAAAAGAAATAAAGAGTAAACTGCAAAAAATCTCATCTAAACAGTAAAAAGCGTGTTGCCATTTCTGCTTCTGAGTATTTTTAATATAAAAAATCAATATTTTCTCATTGTAAGTTTCACAACTGACAGCTTAGCAACAATTATTTACAGAAACAACAAACATAAATGCAAAAAACTTAACAGACAGCAAAGAACTTTTGCCTTAATGTTGCACGTACTAAAGCAGCCACGGAAAACAATGCATCACTTTCCATTTGCATCACAAGAAAGACAAAATAATTACCTTGACAAACCACAGGAAATAAAGAAAGCAAAGGATAACGCTAGGCAAAGTAGTCAGGGAGTCTCCTAAATTTGCCATGAGACCATCTTTAATGGTAATAAATATCATATACAGGACAACAGTGATATGTTTCATTGGTGTATTTTCTAACCAAACAAAAAATATCATGCACCTTGCAACACTCCCATAAAAGTTCTTAGGCAGATAGTAGATGCAACGTAAACTTAAGGCACTCTTGCCATCTAAATTCCGACATTTAAAAAGAAGGTTGGGAAACAGTCATTCCGTCACACATTAGCAGTTATATAGATTTAAGAAGACCAAATAAAAGCTTGGAAATAAATGGTGAAATAAACATCAAAACGAACTAACATTCACAAGTGATACAATTGTTTGATATGATATAAAGATGGGAAAATAGCATCTAGGATAATTAGCCATTTAATAAGCACACTTAATTTTAAGAAGAAATATTTTAGTACAATTCTTGGTCTATTTTAGATTGCAAATATAAACTAAACAGACAGAAAATGATAGATACAAATCAATCATGATGCGCTTAAATGCAATAATATTACACAGTTTGAGTTTGAATCCTAACTGAGAAAAAGTAGTGGAAGGTGCGATGAGTTGATAGGATACTATTTTTTATCATCCAAAAAATTTTACTCGTAATTTTTGGAAATTTTTATTTGATTTAATAGGTTCTTAGTTTATTCAGAAGTTTAAATCCATAAAATAAAGCTACTGCTTACAGGCAAAGTTCAAGCTAATTAATGATTTTAGGTAGGAGATGATAACAACAACAACAACATCAAGCCTTAATCCTACGACATAGGGTTGATTACATGAATCCTTTTTCTCCATTGTGTCCTATTAAGAGTAAAATTATCATTTAAATCTAATTAAAAAAGGTCATTTGTAATACTTTCTAACCAAGTCTTTTTACGTCTACCTCTACCTTTCTTAATATTGGTAAGACCAACATTTTATGTGGCTAAACCATCAAAGACAACTATCTCTGATCTTATCTGCCACAGGAGCTACTTCAACCTTTTCATGTAAATACTTGTTTTGCATTTTGTCTCTAAGAGTAAAGCCACTCATCCACCTGAACATCCTTATCTTTGCAATAGTTAACTGAATTTTATGCTTCTCTTTTAATGGCCAATATTCTGCACTATAAAGCATTATAAGTCTCACCACCATCTTATAGAATTTTCTTTTAAGTTTGAGGGGTACTTTTCTGTCACACAACAGGTCCAAAGCATTCCTCCACTTCAACCATCCAACTTGAATTCTACTAATAATATATCCATCTATTTCACCATTACTCTGTAGAATAGACCCGAAATATCTAAAATGTGTACTCTTTTTAATGACTTGATCGCCCAAAGTCACAATCCCCCCACCAGATCCATTACTAAAATTGCACTCTAAATAATTGGTTTTAGATCCACTCAAACGAAAGCTTTTGACTTTAAGGTTGACCTCCATAATTCAAGTTTTCCTTCAACCCCCTCTCTAGTCTTATCAATACGAAGAATATCATCAGCAAAAAAACATACGCGAGGGTACATCCTCTTGCAAATATCTAGTAAGAATAACCATGACTAAAGCAAAAAGATATAGGCTTAAAGCTGATCTTTGATGTAATCTAACTAAAATAGGAAAATACTTGATCAAACGACATTGTGTTTGAACACAAGTAACAACACCTACATACATATCCTTAATGACATGAATATAAGCATTATTAACTTCTTACTTTTCTAGAACTCCCCATAGCACTTCTCTTGGAACTTTATCATATGCTTTCTCCAAATAAATAAAAATCATATGTAGATCCTCCTCATTCTCTCTATACTTCTCCATCAAACCTCTCAATAAATTTATAGCTTCCATGGTAGACCTATCTGGCATGAATCCAAATTGATTTTGAGAAACATTAGTATCAAGTTGTAACCTATGCTCAATAACTCTCTCCCATAGTTTTAATGTATGACACATTAACTTAATTCCTCTATAATTCACATACTCTTGTGCATCACCTTAATTCTAAAAAATAGGAGAGGGTAAATATTGAGAGGGTGTATTGAGCAATAAAAATATGACAAACAAATGATAACGTATGGGCCATAAAGGGCGAGTGTTGAGCTATTGAAGTGCATTGATTGACTAACATCTTTAATTAGACACGTCTGCAAATAAAAGTCTATGTTAAGGATAATTTCTCAGGTTTTGTTCAGCATCCTTGTGCATGCTCGCCACCAATCACTTGGTTTAAGGTTTAGGGTTTAATGGTATTAATTTTGATCTCTAAAATGGAGGTCCAAGTTTCAAACATTTATATAAATAAAACAAAGGGGGAAATCCTTTCGTATCTTTAAAGTTCTGGGTACCTTTCGAAGAAACCTGGGAGCACCAGCAGAAGCCCTGGTGGATAGTGAATCTGCCTCATAGATGGTAACATGAAGCGTTCCATGAAGCAAAATCTGTGCCATGCCTCAGACTTCAAACACCTTACTGATGCCAAAGGCGAATATCTAAGATCCACAGACAAGAACAGCAACAGCAGTAAGATCTAGAATTTGAAGACAGAGGGATGTAAACTTCGATGAAGACGACAATAAATAATAATAATAAAGGAACTATATGCAAGTTTCATTGCAGATAAAAACAGCTAGAAACAAAGGTAGCAGACAGCGAGCAAGGCAAGACGACAAATGAGCCTAATGTTCCATCTACTAATCCACTAAAACCAGGTGAAAGGATTCAGAATTGGGAGTTAAAAAAAAAAAAAAAAAGCAAACAATCAAGCAGGCTAACTAACATGCTGCAAAAGATAGATTAGAGCAGAAAAACATCAAAGAATCCATAAGGAAACAATAGACTGGGAACTGCCGAGACCACTGAGACAGAAACTTACCACAAAGAAAAGATAAGGATCCGGACGGCCGACGAGTCGAAAGAGAAAATCAAACCAACCTATATGTGGATTGAATTGAATAGATCAACCGAGAAAACAAAACTCCAATGCAAAATCACGGATCTAAGGTAAAATGAAGCAGAGGAGAAAGTTTGGGGTAGAAGATCCGGAACGAAATGGATGGGGACGATTGCGAAATTGCAAGATTTCTTTTCGTCGATATTAACCAGAGTGACATTTATCGAGAAATATCATGTGATTCATGCCCGATAATTATATAATAATAATAATAATAGTTAATAAAATGCGAAGTCAGAGAAATTGACCCTCGACGCGGCACCTTTTTCTCCGCTGCCAAATAAATCCCTTAATCAGATGTCGGTAAAGGACCGGAAGAGCCACCACTTCGCCTCACGATATCTTGATTTTTTTAATCAAAATATTGAGAATATATAAAATATATTAACGTAAAAGTATAAGCCTAGGGAAGAATAGAGGAAAATATTATCAATTTAATTATAATATATGTTGAATCAATATTATTCTATTCTTATCCTTATACTGTATCATAAATGCAACTATATTCAAGATTATCATGTTGGAGTCATATATTTATATCCATTCTAATGATCATCTCTTATAATTATATATGTCAACATGTTAATGCATGTATCTTATGCATATCATCACATTAGTTAATATATCAGTACACACATCACACTTGTATTATCATGTATGCTAATGAGTCATCATATGTATCATATATGCATATTATATTCATGTATATCAATGTTACGCAAAATATCATATTCAGATATATTATTATCATGTATATATTAATACTATACATCATATCATCATATTCAAATATATCAATATATCAAGTTCATGTGTATCAATATGATGTTTCATATCACATTATGGAAATCGTCATCATATATCTATTTATCTTATGGATCATATCATATTGGGAGCAATATTGAATATGGAAGAACAACAATCATGTATATGAATGTAAGATATAGAATAAGCTATTAGAATGATTATATGTTATTATAGACATCATATTGTTATCATTTATAATAGTACTATGTATCATATAAATTTATCATGTATATAACAATCATACGCAAAATAGAATGAATACAAAAATCAAGTTTTATCATAGGATGTGTTCTTTACATCATCATATAAATTCATAACATATTAGAAGTAACATCATATCTAGACATCATTAATCCATACTAATCAATAGCAAGTCAAGATTTTGGTAAATCATATCATATTAGTTATCCATGACAATATCACATATCATACAATATCATACATATCATATCATATCATATCAGTCTCAGTCATAATCGGGTGGCATCATATAGAAGTCATCACTCCAATCAGTCATATTATTATCCCATTATGGATCCCATCATATTATATATCATGTTTATTTAAAGAAAAACCTATCAGCCTACTATGAAGTGAAAATTATGTAGTGTTTTGATGTTTTAAATTCTAGTGAAAATATTATTTATAGTTGATCTTATGTAGGAATGTCTTAGGAAAAGGAAAAAAAATTACAAGTGTTAAACTAACGCCATAATGCTCAGACTATCAACGTCACAGCTTTTGGAACACCCTAGCACTAAATTAGGGCATTGCAGCACCAGAGCCTCAAGAAAAATGTTATGTAATTCAAGGCCTCGATGAAACAAAGGTTAGTGCTACAACGTTTAACAACATCGAAACACCAAAAATCAATATCACAGGGCTAGAGTCTCAAGAATTTAAGTGCTAGAGAACCGAACTACACAACGCTGCAGTGCAAGATTATACATTCAAGTGCCATAGTGCTCAACTTTTATAGTGCCATGGTAGAGCAGTTGACAAAATATGAAGCCATGCTAAATCAGCCAAGCAACATACTAGTTCAGCCAATAGTAGCAATAGGTCAGTCCAGCACCACAGAGGAGCCTACTTAGTAGCATTTAGGCGGTAGTTCATATTATAACACTACAGTACCACCATGTTGAGCGCCACAATGTTTGAGTCTATTTATGTACTTAATATAAATAGTTTTTTAATTTTTTTATATGGGGATACTATTATTTTTTTAGGAGGGTTCTGTCAATCTAGTGAGTCATGAGTACTTAAATGTAGTGCCACCTTAGAGTCAAGTCTAAGGGGGACTAAGGTAGAGAAAGATATAACAATTGGAGTGGTTGGCCTATCTTATTGTGAGAAAGCAAGCAATCAAAAGAGAAAGGAGTGTGGAGAGTGAAGTTGTACTATCATGGTGATATATATTTACACTTTTCTATTTATGCTTTCTTTATGAAGTAATCAATAAAACATATTTTATTTTATTTTAATTTCATAGCTAGCTAAACTCCTAATTTTGGGCTAATGATGTGAAGCCTTAGTAATTATTAATGTAGACTTTTGTGCCTTAATAAATTAATGGATATTTTTAATATATCTCATTCTTAATTTAATCTATATAATAACCATGTATAGAGTTAAAATATAGTATGATATATTATCTTGATGGAAGAATGTTAGAATAATTAGGAGTATTAAAATGGAACTCTTGCATACCTAGATATTGGATGTTTAATATTCTTGAGTCTATAGAGAAATAATAATTATAGGAGGGCCATAAACCTTCCTTCACTTTCTTACAAGCTCGATGGAGGTCTAAGGATGCATATGCTCTGATTCACAACCTACATAGGAGAGTCTACTCAGGAAAGCTTTAGAAATTTATTATCATTAGTCCAAAAGACTTTATCTACTAGCATCTTATCTTTCTTCTGCATTTCTTAATCAAGACAAAATCTAAACCTAGTTTTTATTATGTAGGATAAATATTATAACTTTAATAAACAATACTAGCACATTTGCATTATATTAGAATACTTCCTCATGGGATTGATACTCTCTCATATCACTTTTATTTCTAGATCGATACGTGCAGCTACATTATTTTGTGGGCATTTTTATCAAAGAAAACCTAAGCTTATTTCATGCATATATGTTTGTGCACCATCACCATGTGCCCCCACCAAGTTTTTGGCATCATTGTTGAAGAGGTAACGTGTTATTGTATAAATTTATTCTATATTATTGAAAGAGCTGCATATTTAATCTTACTTGAATCATGTATCTTTTATCTTGTTTGAGTGTTTTGTGTTTAAATTTTCAAAAAAAAAAATATTTTTTTATTATTTTTGCAAGTTTTATTTAAATTATTTTCTTTTCATTCTTATGTGATTAGTGTATGTGTAGTAGATCTAGTAAGGAGCCCTTATTATTTGATTTAGAGATCGAGGGGATCATTATAAAAAGTAGAAAATCTAAAATATTGTATCATTAGGAATGATTGAACCTAATTTAGATAAAAAGCATCCTAGACCTCTTAGAGAGTATACCAATCCTGTAGTTGATGAAATTCATTAGAGTATCAACTAACCTACTATCCAAGCTAATAACTTTGAATTGAAACCTACCATTATTCAAATGGTTTGAAATTCCTAGTTTGGGAGAACACCTATTGAGAATCCCAACTAACACTTAGCTAGCTTCTTAAAAATTTGTTTAATATTCAAGCATAATGGTGTCAGTGATAATGCTATTAGGCATCATTTATTTTCATTTTCACTTAGGGAAAAAGCTAAGATGCGGTTGAATTCCTTTCTCCCAAGCTTCATAACCACTTGGAATGAGTTGGTGCATAAATTCCTAGCTATGTATTTACCACCTTCTAAAACTGCCAAGCTTAGAAATGATATAATATCTTTTTTTTCAGTTTGAAGGAGAATTAATTTATGAGAGTTGAGAAAGATTTAAGGAGATGCTTAGAAAGTTTCCTCATCATACTTTTCTTGATTGGTTGGTGATTCAGACCTTTAAAATAGGCTTGTAGGATCCCTTAAATTAATTATTGATACTACATCTGGAGATTTTTTGATGTCGAAGCCTTTTGAAGAGGCCTATACCTTGATAGAGGAGATGGTAGTAAATAAATTTTAGTGGCCTTTTAATAGGGTGAGTCCCATGATAGTAGCAGGTGTCTATGAGTCAGATACTTTATTAATTTTGAGAGCTCAAGTAATAGCCATGTCTAAGAAGTTAGATAATCTTGTAGTTAGTTCAAGACCTAAATCAGCTATGCATTTGGATAAGCATGATTTGATTTTTTTTGGTAAAATAGTGCTCAAGGGATTGAGAATATAATTTTAAATGGGAGAAAAAATAATTTGTATTCTAATACATATAATCTAATATAGAGAAATTACCCAAATTTTAGTTGGAATAATAATAATGGTGAAATTATTTAATGGAGTACTGGTCAATCAAATCTTAAAGGAAATTAGAATAATCCTCAATAACCTATAGTAAACTCTAGACCTTCTTATTCCCCAGGTTTTAATCAGAATAACCAATTCAGAGATATGAAGACACCTTTGGAATAATTAGTCATTCAAATGGGAAACCAATTGTAAAGCAAAGCTGATTCAATTAAGAACTAAAAAAATAAATTATGACATTTAACAATTTCTTTTAATAGTATACCTCATGGAACCTTGCCAAGTAACACTGAAGCTAATCCAAAAGAGAAAGGGAAATATCATAGCTTAAAAAATTTGAGGAGTAGTAGTGACACCACCCAGCCAAAATGACATAACTAGGCAAGTTTGACTGAAGACTATAAACTTAGCATTGCTTGGGAGGCAACCCAAATCTATTGATGTTAGGCCTTAGTTTTGTTATTTGAGTTTTTGTTTGTTAATGTATTTATGTTATTTCTATTTTAAAATTACCAAAAATGTTATATGTGTGTTTAAGTGTGAATTAGTAAGTTTGATTATGACTAAAATAATTTCAAGTCAGTTTTTTTGAGAATTCTCATAAGCTGTAAATTTAATCCTATGCCACAACATTGGGTCAAAGAGAGCCGTAGCATTTGCTTGCCAAGCACTATAGCATCCAAATTGGGCATCGTACCACTGAAGTCTCAAAAAAATTAGTATTGTGTAATGTTGCAGCACTATTTACTGAAGCACCGTAGTGCTACTTCCACTCATGTAGTGATCTAACACTAATCTATGTTATGTCATGATGCCAAATGCATATCTACTACAAAATTATTAAATTATATTCAACACTGCTATAAGATGCAACTGCTTTCATTATGAATATTTATGGAGTGTCGCAGTGCTGCCTACATCATCATAATTAGTAGTTAAAGTTTCGTAAATGTGTTTTCTTTTTTAAGTGCTGCAGCGCTCGTACGTGTCAAACACTGTGGCATTTATTTGGTTAAAAAGCTAGAGCTTTTTTACCTATGCATGCATCACAATGCCATATATCTTATACTACCACAACATTCTATCAATTTGAAGGATTATTGTTTAGTATTTTTTCCAGCACCATAGTGGTACCCATCATGGCAACGTAGTGCTAGTCGCATTTATAAATAAAAGGGGTTAGTTTTAGTGTTTTCATTTATATATATATATATATATATATATATATATATATTAGTGTTGATTTCATGATTTTATCTTCTCTTACTTTAATTATTATCAAATGTCTCATAAAGTTGTGGGTAGCAAGAAGAGAGAGGCACTATCTTTTAATAGAAGGAGATTCATTTCCATCAAAACTGAAGAACATTACACACAACTATTTGTGGGTAAGCAATTGATCCCTGAGAGAGGTTTCCAAAACCCTGGAGGAGCGATAATATATATGATAGGGAATAGGGGTTAGGAGACACTGTGTGAAGAAGCTAATGCCTGTATGGTGAATATTGTGAGGGAGTTTTTTATCTAACTCCAAAGAAGCCCATAATAACTAGTGATTTATCTAGGATAGGTGGGTTCCATTAAATCCCTCTAGTATTAACCAAGTCTACAAACTTAGGGATATGGAGTGTTATGATTATACCCCTTTAGTTTAGCACCCATTCACTACAGGAAAATCACCATTTTGGGAAAAAAATTTCCATTTCAAAATAAGAAAAATTTGTACCAAAATCTGATATACGGTGGATTTGCATCAGAAAAAAATTCTCTCAAAATATTTGCCTCAGATTTGCGATAAATTTGTGACATAATTTAAAAAAAAAACCAAAAATTTGAACCTAACCGGCTCCCCGCTACTTGAACCTGACTGATGTCACTACCCGATCTTAACCGCCCTCCTGACCGACTGCCACCTCCTTCTTGACCGCCCAATTGCCTGAGCCCGCCTTAGCAGCAGCCCGAGCCTAACTGCCCACCCGCCAGCGCCAGATTGACTGCCCTCTCCTGCCTGACTGGCTACTTGACCGAACTGCTCACACCACATGACCTGCCCGAGATTTAAACCTGCTCTTCTTGCAAACTAACCCCCTTTCCACTAGGCCATAGAGAGAGTATAACAGAATTTTTGTTTTATTTATATTATAACTCAGCTTGCGGCAAATTTGTGATGATAAATTCTACTGCAAATTTGCGGCAAAAATTTCGCCGCAAATCCATCACAAAAAAATCATCAAAAAATTTTGTCATAAATCCATCACCATTTTCAACAAAAAATAGTCCATCACAAATTCGTAACTTTCTTGTAGTGTTTAATCCTCAAGAGTTGTTGAGAATTTTGTGTTAACGAAGGAGTGGAACTGTCTGGAAAGAAAGGGATGTGAAAGTGATTAATTTTCTTGCATATTGTTTAACCCAATTCTTTAAGGCTTATCACTATTTAATTTTGCCCGCTTTTTGCCAAGAAAAAATATTAGTGAGGTGATTAAAGATAGAGCCTTATTAATGAGTGAGGAAAATCATTAATTAATTAAAATAAATGATTTAAAAATAACAAAATGCCAAATATATTTCAAATACTTGTAATCATCTCTAAGAGGCATTTTGACATTTGGAGAAGATTTCAAGAGGTTTGGAGTTGATTTGGTGCAAAAATAAGAAAGTCCATCTAATTAAATAATTATATATTTCATTTAAATACATACAATTTAAAAATTCATAACGAATTACAAAAAATTCCAAATTGAGTAAACTCAAAGGCATTGGACTCATCGCTGATTCTAATATTTATGAAAAATATCAAAACTTTAGAACTCTTTAAAAAAGCCAGTATTTGATCAAATATTGTTTATTAAAACATCTAAACTTATAAAATTCATAACTATTTATAGAAAAATATAGATCCAACAAACTCAATGGAATTTGACTCATCTTTAGGTCTAATATTTATGAAAAATATAAAAAAATTCATAAACTAATGTAAATTAAAATGACAAGAAATAGACCTAACATTAAATGTATTAAATTATTCAATAAAATATTAAAATTTAATAAATTATCAAAATTTTATTGAATCATCAATTAAATTAATTAAATTATAAAATAATAGCAAAAAATAACCAATATTTCATTAATAAATATTTTAGGTTGGACTATCTCGGGCTACAGGGCAACATGTCCTAAGGAGGCATTAGTCCTCATACCCATTATGAAATTTTCATGAATAAATTTGATGGAATGCAAATCCTAAATTATAAGCATTATAAATAAGTAACAAATGAATTGAAATCAAATTATTAATACAATCAATCAAGAAGACTTATAGGCCAGACCATCTCGAGTTGTAGGGATAAGTGTCCTAGGGAGGCCATGTCCTCAAGCTCGTTGTAAGAACATGATGAACCAATTAATGAAAAACTGATACGTATAAATAATGTTATATTTTATGAGTTAATTTGTTAGTGAGAATGTGTTATTTTATTTGTGTTAGTGTTGAAAAATATCGGTATGGTGCAACGATGCGATCTCAGACACAATATCACTGCAACGCCATCATTGATACCACCAAAGTGCCAAAATATGGACATGACAATGCCAAGTCTCTATTTGATAATGTCACAGAGTTGGAGGAGTTAGCACCGTAATGCCCAGTCTCTATTTAACAACGCTACAGCATCAGAGGAATCAGTGCTGCAAAGCCCAATGTCTATCTGCACAGCGTCGCAATACCAAATTCCAGTGTTGTTGAGTCAAGGGGAGTGACACGTGGACACCGCAGCACTCAACCATCAACAGCGCCCCGACGCTACAGTGTTAACCGTTCATGCCACAATCTGACAGGGAAGGGAGGTATCGATTCATTAAACAATGGGTCAATATCAGCAAGTGCCGTAGTAGAGGAAAACCTTCAGTGTTGTGGCCTTAGTTCATTTTATGGGCGATGTGGTGCAAGTGTGTCGAGCGTTGCGACTCTAGAATCCATTTTCTATGTTTTTTATAAGTAGTCCATTTATAATGTTAGTAGAGGAGTTCAGCCACTTGTCTAATTTTAGTCTTTATAGTGTTTATCTAATTTTTCCTTAGGAGTGACAACTAAGAAAATTCAAAGAAATACTAGATACATTCCATTAAAGTGCTTGGCTTATATTTGTGAAAGCAATTCAATAAGTTCATGGAGAAGGATAGAGGACATCATTGAACCCATTCGGTGATATATTTTCTTCTATACTTTCTTTCCTTTTGTGCAATTAATGAAAATGAATTTGCTTCACTTGTTCTTCATGTCTGACTAAATTTTTTTATTTTGACACTATTATTGGGAAAAAATTTTATTATTTGCAAATTTACTATATTATTTAATTAATTATAAAATTAGACCTACTCATACTTTATTAATTATATATATATATATATATATATATATATATATTATTTGGTGTAGTTGTTGTTTACATTGCATTGCATTTTGCATTAATAGTTAATTTATTAGTCAAGTTTGCATTATTTCATTTATGCACCGACTATTATAACACTGTAGCTCTAGCCTTCATTTTAGTACGGTTCCATAAATTAAAATTTAAAATAGCTCTAATAATTATATATGCTAGCGCCGCAACATTTATCTTTGAAGCACTGCAGTGCCAGTCAAACTTAGTTATTAAATGATGTTTAGTCATTAGTTAAAAAAATCGTACGGATTAAAAGTCACATTATTGATTTATGATAAGTGTCGTTGAGCTAGAACTAACACCATAATGCCACATCATTTTCATCACTACAACATTGATAGCACTGTAGCGGTCACCTGACACGACAAATGCTGTAATGACACGTGACAACATCGCATCAGTGGCCCGATTAAAAAAGTTATTTTAATTTCTCAAAAATAGTTCCACTGCACCATGTGGCTTGAACCACTGTAGTGTTTGAATCTGACTATTTTGTCATTTAGTGCATGCATTAAGCGTCGTCGCGTCATACCTTACAGCACCACAGTGGTTTGATGTTTATAATTTGGCATATCATTTTTCATCTCATTTCACCTTGTATTTCATCCATTTCTCCTTCTCTACTCTTAAGCTTTTCTCTATAGCAATGGCCCTCAAAACCTCTTGATTAGGGAAGAAAAGAGCTACAACCTATGATAAACTAAAATTTGTTTCTCAGGCAGTAAAGTCTAGGTTTGCATAATGGGTAATCACTAAACCTTTATTCCCTGAGCATGGTTTTCTTAACCCAACCCAACCAATCCATCAAACCATTTTTGTTAGAGGTTGGGCTCATTGTTTTGAGAAACCATTTGCAGCCATTACTAATATAGTGTGTGAATTTTTTTCCAACATAAAAGAGGCTTCTGATTTTAAATGTTATGTGAGAGGGACATGGGTTTCTTTTTACTCTTCCACTATTAATAGAGTTCTTAAAGTAGAAGATATTAAATTTGATGAATATTTTCCTTTTAGCCATGTACCATTTGATTCCCAATAAATTTTGGACTTACTTTGTGGATCGAATAGTGGAGCTAGGTGGAAGACTAGAGAAGAGAAATCATTAATTTCCTTGCATCCTATATGACTCAAACCTCTAAGGCCTAACACTATTTTATCTTTGCCCATATTCTCCATAGCAAGAACATTAGTGAAGTAACCAGGGATAGAGCCCTCCTAAATTTTTCCATTCAAAAGGCTAAAGAATTAATATTAGAAAGTTGATCCCATCTTCCCTTACATACATTATTGAAAGTTCGATGTAGGATGTTAAGTTTTGGTGAATTATCCCTAGGCACACCAAGAGGGGGGGTGGGGGTGTGAATTTCTTATTTTTAAAAAACCTTTAAATAGAAAATAATTTTTTTAATTTTTTTAATAACTTAAAATAAACAATATTATCACCCGATGTAGAAGCAAATTAACAAAATATATACTTATAATCATGGTGATGATGAGTTACTCAAATCAATATATCGTCAAACATCTAATTTACCAACATGCAATTTTTAGAAAATTAAAATGTAGAAAAGGAAATTGTAGAAAGTAAAACTCATAATAAAAACACTAAAATGTTATAGTGGTTCAGTCAAATAATGACCTGTGTCTACTCCTCAGAGTCCTCCTCTCTGAGTATTGCACTAAAACTTTAGTGTCCCTCCTTTAGCCTCCATAGCTAGGCGGAGAAGCCCTTACAAACTTTTCACTAACCTAGTATGATAGAGATCCTTGACCTCTTTTTCACCCTCCTGAAAAATGTAGAGAACCTGCCACTCCTTTTCACCATGCTGATGAAAGAAGAGAACCTCTACCTATTTTGCACCCTCCTAGTGAAGGCAGGGAACCTAACACTCCTTTTTTACCCTATTGGAGAAGGCAGAGAATCTTGATTGTCATCTGGTTGACTATCTTCTTCCCAGAGCCACCTAAGAAACCAAGCAAGACACTTAGAGGAAATAAGGCAGAAGCTTACTCAGAGTAATCATGTGAAAGCCCCTCACACTCCTCACACACAAACTCTCCTTTCTCCTTTCCAAAGCTCTCTAAGATCTCTTCTCAAAGCTCTCTCTCTAGAAAACCCAACATCCAAAGACTTGAAACAAGTCTATTTAGAGAGTTTAAATACAAGGTTTCACAAAAAGCCCTAATAATTCAATTATGTTGACACTAATCATCTAATATGATCCCAGATTATACAGTATAATTTGTTCGAATAGCCCTATTAGTACTATACAAAGAATAAGGCATTGTACCATCAGTTCAAGTATTTAAGTTGATTGTCTAGTACAATATAAAGCATCATTTAATATGATTAGTTCAATTAAATTGGATTATCATCCGGTATGATTGGTGGCAAATAAATATTATCCCATGTAAAGATTAGGTTATACATTATGATTGGTCCAATCATACAATACGATATGATCAAATTAATTAATCAAAATTTGATCTCTTAATTACAGGATTAATTTAGGAAAGATTTGGTTATATCATACACTATGATACATATCTTATGGTACGATCAATACAAATTTTGAATTTTAAAATATTTCTTAAATTATAATTGGCAGCAGAGATCTTAATTTTAACGGATTGTACTGTAAGATATGGATCATATAGTACGATGAGTTTAAATAGCTTTAATTATGCCAATTAGCCATTATAATGATTTTTTAAATAGTTGATTGTACAATATAATATAGATCATATAGTATGATTAATTTAGAAAACTTATACTTCTAATTTTCTCACTATCTCACTCCCCTGTGTGTATGTGTGTGTGTGTGTGTGTGTGTATGATCACCAAGTTTAGTATCCACCAAATACATAACTTTGACTCAAGAGATGTAGAAATAAATAAAAGTAGAAATACATACTCTTAAAGACACTTAACCCTATTCTAACCAGTCATGAGTTGATCACTTTACGTAGTATACGGTGGACCTAAAATATTAATGCACATGAACAAATATGCAATAATAATAATAATAAGAGATGACATAGTAGAAAACCTAATAATATTTTTTATAATCAAAATCACAAAACTTGGGTCCAAATTTATAACAATCTTTCCCTTTTTGATGATGGCAAATAGTGTTGGTTATGATTTCAAATGAATTTGGTTGTGTCCTAATCTCCCCCTTACTAGTTGAGTTTTTTAAAAATAGGGAGTTTTTATTTATTTATTTTATTTATTTTTTTATTTTAAAAGAAAGAATGAGAAGAATTAGAACAACACATAATCATTAATAGGAAATAAATAAATAGTAGACTAATCATAGCAAAGTAGAAATACAACCTACTAACAACATTTGACTCCCCATTTAACATTACTAAAAAGGAGGAACTATTACGCATAACAACAAAAATAAAACAAATATGATAATGAAAAGAAAAAACATGTACAAAAATTAAAATAATACATACTAAAAATAGGAAGGTCTTTGATCAAGTAATAGTGGTGGTTGTGGTGGCTGAAAGTATCGATGAATGGATGTGAACCGCTCTCCAATCTTTTCCATATCACTCTTATGTCGTTAGTGTTGCAGTGTGATGTAAGCATCGAAGTGAGTCTCTAACTGATCAAATATCTAAATCAGTGTCTCATACTGAGAAGGCGGGTGTATAGGTGCTGGTGTTGGAGTGGGTGTTGGACCTCCCTCTTCCACCTCTTGCTCAGGGTCCACATAATGAACATTCTGGTGATGAGCACTATAAAGGACGTGGAAGAAGCTATTTGAGTAGAAGATTGAAAGATGATCGGGTGGTGTAGGGAATTGAAGGTTATATTTGAATTACAAAATAAAGACAATGATATGACCTAATGCAAGATTTGACTTTCTTTTATTTCTAAGATCTGTAGGTAAAGTTTTTAATGTATCGAATAATTAGATCAGCTACATTGAAATTAATTTTAGTCATTATAAAGTAGGCAATGAGGGATAGAAGAGGTGTGATGTTTTGGAATGATTGAATTTTGAATGATGTGTTGAATGATTCGAGTGTCTTGGACTAAGGTGTTAACATGAGGAATGTAGCAATTTACTGAAGACTCCCTAAGGGTGGTGTTGACAGGAATCCAATTATAGTCAGGGAGGAAGGCTAAAGAGTGAACTTTTTCACTAGTGGTAGAAAGGTTCAGGATTTGATCAAAGTCTTAATAAGTGATTTCTACATGCCTTCTATTTACATAAGATTGAAGGGCAGTGCCCTCATTATTGATTCAAAAACTAGTAAAAAAATCAAAGAAAAGCTCATAGTTGAATGGAAATGCCGGAGTAAGAATGAATTGAGGGGTGGTGCAAGCAAATAAAGTGAGTACCTGAAAGTCCAGGCCTTCTTGATTTATGATTTTGACAGGGGTGATCCCAACAGCCTTACAATGATGATATGCTTCTTCATCTGCTACCTCAAGGAAAGGGGGATCAATGGGACATTGGAAGAACTTCCTATGAGACCCCTTGAGCGCTTTCCATCGGCCATTGCAAGGAGTAAGAACTTATATAGGAACAGAGAAAGATTGAGAAGAAGGATTAGAGTGAAGAGAATGCTTATGATTCCTCCCTTTAAATATAAATTATGCAAATCATATAGTATGATGTGAGATTATACAATATGATTTAATTCTTCCAGTCAGATTATTCAAAAAGGTAGATCTTATTATATAGTACGATCAAAATCATATTAGATAATCAATGTTAAGGTAGTTGTTCTGTGGCATCAGCCTAGTGATTATTGATATGTCATACTATAAGGACTAATAGGTGTTTATACAGTACGATATGATATTTAATATCATACTAGCCAAATTCAATTCATCTAATGATGAGTGCCACATGTATCATAAAGTATAAATTAGATTTTCATATAGTATGATCATAAATAATTGATCAATCAGAAACATTGGATGTGCTGTGAGCAGTGATGCAATATTTTTTGATGATCATATGGTATGATGTGATATCATATAGTATGATGTGAGTAATTTGGAATTTGTGTGTGATGATCAAAAAAACTTTATGAAAAGAAAAAAAATCACACAAAATAGATCATAAATACATATAACAAACATGAACAATCAAAATTACATAAAAGGTTACAAAAATATTTAAGTTTTCAATTTCCAATTCATCTTGAATCAAGCATGAATGTCTATAACACCTAGTCTAGTCCTCAAGGTGCTAAAGCTATCATAGGCAAGGCGTTTTATAAAGATATATACCAATTGATTTTTGATAGTAATATGATGTAGTTTTATATCTCCCTTGTCACATGATCTTTAATAAAATGGTGTCTAATATATATATGCTTAGTTCGGGAGTGTTGGATTGGATTTTTTGAGATATAGATGGTACTAGTGTTATCATACATGATTGTAGTAGTGCCGACATGAAATCTATGTCAAGGATTTATTGCTTAAGCCATAAGACTTGAGCAACACAGCTTCCTACAACTTTGTATTTCACTTTAGTGATAGATAGAGCTATAAAATTTATTTTTTAATGGATTAGGAGACTAAGGATTGTCCTATGAATTGATAGGTTCTAGAGGTTCTTTTTTAATCAACCCTATATCCTATAAAATATGAATCAATATATCTTATAATTTTGAAGGATGAGTTATGTTTAGGATACCAAATTCATAGGCTTTGGGTTCCTAGAAGATATCTAAGAATTCTCTTAATAGTAATCATATGGGATTCCTTAGGATCAGCTTGAAATCTAGCACAAAGTCAAATACTAAACATGATGTCAGGTCTACTAGCAATCAAATATAAAAGAGATCCTATAATCCCCCTATACTTCTTCGAACTACATATTTTTCACTTCGATCCTTATCCATTGGTGTATTTATCACCTTAGTATTTTTCATCTCATATTTCATCAAAATGTCCTTGATTGAGTGAAAGGAAGTTTTAAGTTGCTTTCCTAGTTGGCAGGCCTCACAAAGGTAGTCCTTAGGGAATTCTAGTTTGGGTATGCTTCTAACTAGGTCCTTTTGTGTTTTCATGCTTTCATGGCATAGTCTTTATGCCATAGCCAAGATTCACATGCAATAGTTTTCAAACATAAAGAATTAGTATACTCATACAATTCAAGTTAAGCATGTAAACATTATTAATTATCTTTCCTTCTAAAATAATATTTTCATTTAAACTAATCACATAACTAGTAGACAAGAAGTTAATATCAAAACCTTTGTTACACATTAATTGATACTAAGCAAGTTATATTTCAAGCCATCTACTAGTAAGACATTTTCAATAATAAAATACTTAGAATTACTAATCATACCTTAACCTACCACTTTTCTAGTGGTATTGTCTCTAAGTGTAACTTTGCCTTCTACCCTGGCCTCAAGCATGATGAACTGCTTCATATCTCCAGTCATTTGCCTTGAGTATCTATTGTCTATGAACCACATTCTCTCACTAGGCCTTTTATGAGAGCACTCCTACAAAGTCAATCAATGGTTAGATTTGTGAACCAAAGTGAGTTTGGGTTCCACCATAGGCTTTGATGAATTACTTATATGCATGCTATGCTATGATGCTCGTGCTTTAGGCCTCCACACTAAATGTGTCATACAGTATATTGTGCAAGTGTAGGATATATAACCTAACATGCCACAAGAGTAACACCTAACACTAGGGAAATGATTCACTAATTGATGTGGTGTATAGTGCATCTTCCTAGCGGTATGTGATACATGAAGTGATGTGGGGTTATACCATTATATTAATGTAGGTGGTAGTTTATTGTGTTGAAGTGCATAAATTTTTTCTTTTGGAAACTCATTTGCACTTTCAAATCTTTTAACATCCAAGTTTAATGCATACTCATTATGATTTAGTTCACATGCAGATGTTTTAATTATTTATATGAATCTTCTAACTCAAGATGCTTTGATTTTAAGGAATCATATATATTAGTTAGGTTAACATGCTTCTTATTTAATGCATCATACTCATCTAGTAAAGATATATGTTCTTTATCTAATACAAAATGTTCCACTTTAAGATTATTATGCTCTTTTTGCAAACTTAAAAATTCAGACTTTAAACTAGCATACATTTTCTTAAGATTCTTATATGAATCATGAATTTTCATAAATATAATAAAAAGTTTATTATAAGATAGTTTATATACCTCATCTTGATCAAACTGATCAAGAGTATCATTAGCCATAAGATAGATTAGTTACCCCATCCTCTGCTTCCTGTTCTGATGATTCTGAGGCAGAATCAGCCCAAAAAGCCTTATGTGTTCTATTCTTTCCTCTCTTAAAGTTTGCCTTTTCATCACCCTTCTCATTGTTAGGGTGAGTTTTTAGTTTAGGGCAATCAGATCTCAGATGCCCTAGCCTCTTGCATTAAAAATACATTGCATCCGATGAAGCTTTATAGTTTTTATTACTTTTACATTTATTTCATTGCTGATGACATTTTTGCTTTCTTTTTAGAAAGCTTTTGAACAATCAAGTCATTAGCATAATGTCATTGTCCTCCTCAGCTATAGAGCTATCATTGTTAGAGTTGTTGGCTTTCAAAGCCACAGATTTCTCCTTTTTCCTATCTCCGGCATCTTACAATATTTTACTCACACCTTGCTTATAGGCAATAAGTGAGCGTAGCTAGTTATCTATAGAATAAACATTAAGATATTTTAATTCACAAATGACAATAACCTTAGCATCAAAATTACTAGGTAGATAATGAAGAAATTTGTTCCCTTTTTCATGATATGAAAGCTCTCTACCTAAAGCATGCAGGGATGTCATGATTTGAGTAAACCTGGTGTAAATGTCCTTGATATTTTCATTAGGTTTCATCCAAAAAGTTTATAATCGTGTAATAAGATATTCAACCTAGATTGTTTGACCTTACTAGTCCCTTCATATGTAATATATTTTAACCCAAATGTCATTATCAGTGGTACAGGTAGAAACTCTTACGTAATCTTCAAACATAAGAGTGCAAAAAAAAAAGTTTAAAAATCCCTATCATCATTACTTCATTCATTAACCTATACTTCAGATTTGATGCCATTAATAAAATGAAAGGGTGCATAATAACCTTCTTCTACCAAAAGCACATGCAAAAATCAATAGATTACAAGAAAGTAGACATGCAAATTTTCTAAAAATCAAATGGTATGTTATCAAATAAAGGTGGACAAGTTATAGAATAACACTCCATAATGTTTCTATTACTGAAATGTGCCATAGATCATTTTTCTCAAGATTTACTAAATTGGTACTTATGAGAACTACTTTGACACCAATTGAAAGTTGATGTAGGATGTTAAGCCTCGGAGAACTATTCCTAGGCACACCGAGAGGGGGGGGGGGGTGAATTGGTATTTTTTTAAAAAAACCTTTAAATACAAAATAATTTTTTTGAGATTTTTTAATAACTTAAAATAAATAATATTATCTCCCTATACAGAAGCAAAATAATGAAACAAAAACTTATAACTATGGTGATGATGAGTTACTCAAATCAATATATCATCAAATATTTAATTTACCAACATGCAATTTTTAAAGAAATTAAAATGCATAAAAGTAAATTGCAAAAAGTAAAACTCAGAATGAACACACCAGAATTTTATAATGGTTCTATCAAATAATGAGACATGTTTACTCTCTAGAGTCCTCCCTTTGAGTATTACACTAAAATTTTAGTGTCTCTCCTTTAGCCCCCACAGTTAGGTGAAGAAGCCCTTATAATCTTTTCATGAACTCGGTGCGACAGAGAACCTTAACCTCTTTTTCACCCTCCTAGTGAAGGCAGATAATCTAGCACTCCTTTTTCACCCTCCTAGTGAAGGTAGAGAATCTCGACCTTTTTTTTACCTTCCTGGTGAAGGTAGAGAAGCTTGACGGTCTTTGGGCTATTGATCTTCTTCCCAGAGCCTCCCAAGAAACCAAACAAGACACTCAAAAGAAATAAGACAAATGCTTGCTTGAAGTAATCGTGTGAAAATCCCTCACACTCCTCCCTCACACACAACTCTCCTTTCTCCTTCCCAAAGTTCTCAAGATCTCTTCTCAAAGCTCTCTCTCCAAAAAACCTAACAACCAAAGACTTGAAATAAGTCTACTAAGAGAGTTTAAATAAAAGGCTTCACAAAAAGCCCTAATAATTCAATTTTGTCAATACTGATCATGCAGTATGCTTCCAGATTATACAATATAATTAGTTCAAATAACCATGTTAGTACTATACCAAGAATAAGGCACTATACGATCAGTTCAAGTATTTGAGCTGATCATCCAGTACGATATAAAGCATCATCTAGTATGATTAGTTCAATTAAATTGGATTATCATCTGGTATGGTTGGTGGCAAATAAATATCATCCTATGTGAAGATCGGGTCATACAGTATGATTAGTCTAATTATATAATATGATATGATTATATTAATTAATCTAAATTTGATCCTCTAATTATAGTTTTAATTTAGGTAAGATTTACTTATATCATACAATACAATGCATGCCTTACGGTACGATCAGTACAAATTTTAAATTTTAAAATATTGCCTAAATTATATTTGGCAACTGAGATCTTAATTTAGCTGATCATTCTGGATGATCTGGATAGTACAGTACAATGAGTTCAAATAGCTTTAATTATGCCAATTAGCCATTATAATGATTTTCAGAATAGCTGATTATACAATAAATTTGTATCGTATAATACGATTAGTTTAGAAAAATTACACTTCTAATTTTCTCACTATCTTACTCCCCCTGAGTGTGTGTGTGCACGGTCACCAAGTTTAGTATCCACAAAATACATGACTTTAACTTAAAAGATGTAAAAAAAAGTAAAAGTAGAAATATAGAATTTTAAAGACACTTAAACCTATTCTATCATGTCTTGAGTTGATCACTTTGTGTGGTATATGGTGGACCTAAAATGTTAGTGCATAATGCTAAGTATGCAATAATAATAATAATAACAGGAGATGACATAATAGATAACTCAATAATTTTTATTATTATCAAAATCATAAGACCTGGGTTAAGATTTATAATAATTATGAGGGGATCTACTTTAGTGTGTTTAGGTCACCCTTCTTTAGTATATGCTCTTTGTGTAGCAGCAGGTGTGAGGGGTGATCAAAATGAAGAATAGTTATTCCCCATAGCTGCTCTCACTAAGGGAAAAATGTTGAATTTTAAGCAATCAAATAGAGAAAAGGAGGATCCTAGTGAGCTAAGTTCTTCTGGAGGGGTAGGGAGTAGTAGTAGTAGGAAGAGTGCAATGACTCCTAAATCTTTCAGTGATCAGGTGGTAGACTTGAGTGGAAAAATGGAGAAGGTGACTCAGTTTTATGAAGAGTCATAAGATTTGCAATTTGAAATGAAAATATATATGGCTCATATGATGGACCAATAAGAAGAATACTTCCAGTACAAATCAAATTTTAATGAGGCTCTTATTGGATTGTTCAGAAATAATCCATTTGTTAAAAGGCTAGAGCAATATGAGTTTTCTTCTGCACCTGAGTATAGACCTTTTGTTTGGTAGCTTGGAGAAAGAGATGAAGAAGAGGAAGACCTTGATTTTGAGGGGTAGGCTAGAGAGAGAGAGAGAGAGAGAGAGAGAGAGAGAGAGAAATTATTATTTTATTATGTATTACTTTTTTATTTTTTATTTCATTATGTTTTTTCATTATAGTCCGACCAAAGACCTAAAACATAGCACTTCTAGGAGGAAACCAATGTATATTTGATGTTAATATCAACCATATTAAGGTTAATGTTAATGTTATATCATGTTTTATTTTGAACACATGTTTTATGCACTTATTATCACTCATATGAAAGCATATATTTATAATGTTTGTTTATGTATTTATTTATATATTAGCAAATTCCCTTCATGCTTTAATTATTATTGCCCTCCAATTATTTTTATATTTTGATTATTTAATTAACCCTTATAAAAATATTAATTAAAAATTATAAAAAATTAAAATAATAATAAAACTATAGATCATAGTTTGAATGAACTCGATTTATACTTCATAGGTTAGACGAATTAATACTTAACTCATTCAACTATTTGAGCTATTATCCTAATTTAAACTTATAAGCTATACCTTTATACATTTAATTTTTTAAATTATAAGATGAGTAATTAGTATTAAAAATTAGATATTAGTAGATTAAAATTTATAATTATAGCTAACCTGAAGATGGAATTAGTAATCTAATTAAGTCTGTACATTAAAATTATTAAGATTATATGAGAATCCTAAAGTAGAAGTTGATATTTAAAATTATTAATTATGTCTCCACAAAATAAAAAGAAGAAAGAACTATAAATAGTTCTTAAAAAGAAAAAAATGAAAATTATTAAAAGTAAAAGATGAGTACATTCAAAAATTGATATAAGTGAAAGCTTAAGATTTGAAATATGATCTTATACAAAAATTATAAAGGATAAGATGAGAGAGCTAATACAAATGCTGGTGAACTAATAAAAGTATAATTTTAACTATAGCCATATCTAATTATTAATATTGTATTATTCACTTCAACATTCAAAAGTTAATGATTAAATCTATAACTTATAATTTCAAATTAGGTAAAAACAAGAATGAAGGATTAAGTTTAACTATTGATATTTTTTCAAACTAGAAGTATAGCTTTGATTCATTTATACTAATTCTAGATTGTGATGTATTATCCTATGTATTTAGTAATTTTAGATTGTTACTTTTTATTTTAGTTAATCACTTAACCATAATTATAAACTTTTATTTGCTTAAAGATTAGCAAGAGTTTAAGCTGAGGAGGATTTGATAAGCGTAAATAATGGTATATTTTATGTGTTAATTTATCAATAAAATATATTATTTTAGTTGGATTTTTGCAAAAAAATGTAGCACTACAGTGTCAGAGGAGTCAGCATCGCAAAGCCCAATATCTGTATGCATAGCACCACGGTGCCAAATTCTAGCTCTGCCAAGTCAAAGGGAGTGACAGGTAGACACCGTAGCATTTAACTGCCAATAGCACCGTAGTCCTGCAGTTATAATCATTCAGAACATGATATGCTAGTGAAGCGATGCATCGATTCATTAAATAATAGGTCTATATCAGCAAGCACCTTGCAGAGGAAACTCTTCAGTATTGTGGCCTTAATTCATTTTATGGGCGCCACGGTGCATGTGTCTCAAGCGCCGCAATGCTATAATCTTTTTTTTATTTTTTTTATAAATAGTCCATTTATATTATTAGTAGAGGAGTTCAGTCGCCTATTTAATTTCAGTTATTATAGTGCTTCTCTATTTTTTTTTTCTTAAGAGTAAAATCTAGGGGAATTTAGAGAAGTACTAGATACATTCCATTAGAGTGCCTGGCTTGTGTTTGTGGAAGTAATTCTACAAGTTCAAGGTGCAGTGTAGAGTAGATCATTGAACCCATCTAGTGATCTTTTCTTCTATACTTTTTTTTTCTTTTTGTGCAATTAATGAAAATGATTTTGCTTCACTTGTTCTTCATGTATGGCTAAATTCTTTAGTTTTGGATTGATGTTATAAATGGAATGTAGAGTATTAATGAATTCTCTTCATCAATAATTTCATAATATTTTTAATATACTAGGTCTTCATTTAATACACAAAGTGGCCATATGTGTCATTAATATCAGGTGTAATATGGAGCCTAGGAATAGGAAAGCAAGCATAACCAAGTATGTTAGATTGGTATGATACAAGCATAGGTATAATGCTTATCATGTATCAAATTTATAGAGATAAATTATCTTGAGGAGGTCTTTACAGTATTTACTCTTCTAAGATTCTTATAAGGTGATAAACTATAGGAGTTTAGAGTGGTATTGAGGTTGGAATATTTAATAATCCATCATTTATCTATTTATGCTAGACTGAGCAGTCATTGATGCATATGCTCTGAATAATATCAATATAAAACAAAATTATTAGTAAATATATTATATTTACATTCCATCTATCTAATTTATTCAAATTATGTTTCATTTAATTATTTTTTATTTTAAATTAAGTGATTGAATCTCCATAAAGACTTATTTTTACTGAGTAGGATAATTATTATAGTTGAAGTAGATAATACTAGTATTTCAAGTAAACATTCTTCCTCGTGGGATCGATACTCTACTCTATCACTATATTAATTGATTCGACATATATAATTATGTATATTAAGTGAGATTTTTATAATTTTTATTTCAAATAAATCCTAAGCATTATTTAGGGATTGATAGAGCTCTAAGTCATTTTCATAATTCTTTAGGTTCCTCCATCACCCCCATCAAAAACCAATAATAAACTAACAATTAAAACAAAAATCAATAATAAGATAGCCTTAAATTTAGATAACTTAATATAGTTAACTAAATTAAACTTAAATCCAAAGATAATTACTGAGTAAACCAGGCCTACGAAGCTATTAAGTTAGTCACAAGAAGGGTGAAATAAATCTCATGACCCTAGTATAAATAAAGGTAGTTATTATTTAACTTAAAAAATTAATAATAAATTACAAATAAATGAGAGCCTTTATACCTTATGCAGATTCCAATTGAAGAATATAAGTGTATTGAATTTTAAGGCTTAAGGACTAAAACACCGAATTAAAATTTAAGAATTTAGAGAATTAATGATTAATCAACTTTAAAACTTAAAACTCATTTTAAGATGGACATTAAAACACTTATTGACCTCATTTTTGTATGAGGACATATGGCCCCATCTAGATCCCTACCTTGCTAATCTGATGATTGATATTCATCCAAGTGTCAATCATCTAGAGCTTCAGTTCAATTAAAATTTAGACCCCAATCCAATTCAAAATCTAGATTTTAGTTCAAACCTCAATCCAGACCTTAAATCAATCCAGTTCTCAACCCTGACTTTAACTCTTAATACAGCCTTCAATCTAGCTTCAAGCCTATCCAAATCAATAACAATCATTCAAATGATTGTCAATGATCTGGATAATTTAAATTCAAACATTCAAATCCATAACCCAGACTAAATTCAGAAATCCAAACCAAAATCTAAGGTTCAAAGGCTATGTCTTGAAAACCTTTTTTTAGCAATTTTTTAAACACTTCAAAACCAAGTCAAATGTCCCTCAAATCATGATATATTAATTTCATATATATTAGAAATGTCCCTAGGGTCTACCCTCCAAATTTGAGCTCATTCTGAGACCTCTAGCCTCAAAAATTAAATTGAAATCCAAAGACTATAAAACTTTCAAATATTTATGGACTATGCCACTAGACCCCCTACCCTATGGAGTTTGACGTTGGAGACTTCTCTAAAGACTCTAACCATATCCAAACCCTTAATTATGATAATTTGAACATTAAACTATATTTTGGTGGGCCCACTTTGACCTTCAATTGACCAGGGGTCAAAATGACCAAAATGCCCCTTAAGGGCAATTTTGGAGTATTCTCTAAACTTTAACATGGCCTATTCAAATCAAGCCTCAAAACTTCCTCCAATACATCCTAAACCCCATTAGGAATGCATAAGACTCAAACCCAGACCCTGGTCAAGCCTGGTTGACTAGGTCAACTAGTTTTGACCAAAATTGACCAGGTCAACTAGTATTGACCAAAATATCCCTTAAGGGTTTGAATACTCATTTCAAATCAAATGGCCTCCTCTTTTTTTGAGACCACTTCCACCAGATTTCAAACATCAAACCAAACCTATCGAACCCAAATTGAGGCCTTGGGTCAACCTGGTTGACTAACTCAATCTTCATTGACCAAACAGTCCTTTAGGAGTCTAAACTATCAATTTGATTGAAATGACCTCTCCAACCCCTAGGACCACATCCAACAAATTTAAAACATCAAACCAAACTTGTTGAATCCAAACCCAGATCCTAGGTCAATTGGTTGACCAAGTCAACTATGGTTGACCCAAAAGCTCCTTAAGGATCTAATAGGTCAATTTAATTGAAACGACCTCCCAAGACTTTGGGACCACCATGACTCAAAATATCATTCCAGACTTGTTGAGCCTAGACTTAGCCCCTGGGTTAACCTAGTTGACTCCATAGTCCCTTAAGGCTTTAAATGGGTTAACCTTACCCATTTAACCAAGTTAAACCCTTTAAGCTCTCAAATCAACTTAAATGATTGATCTAAATTTATTGAAAATTATTTGGAATCAAATCATATCCATTTTGACCATATTAACTCATAAAAACTTGGTCAAACTCACTCAAGCTCTCATACTCTTTCTTAAATTCTAATTCCATAGCTTCAAACCCTCTCCAACCCATTCAACCAGCTCAACACCTCCCTCCCATGCCACCTCAGCAACCACATAGCATGGGGACTAGTCAAATAGTCAAACCAAGTATTTAGAGGGGTCAAACTTAGTCAAATCACCTCTTAAACCTAATCCTCTCTATCTTAAACCCTTCCAGTAGATTGAGTCTATTCTAGAACCTTTCTATGCATTATCTAAGCCATTGGATCATGATCAAATGGTCCTTAAGCAAACCACATGCACTAAATGCCAAAAATGCCTTTACACATGGGATGTCCTTTTGTGTCCTTGATTCCTCTACCTCCCACCTACCCTGGGATAGTTGGCATACATCAGGGGAAGCTTCTAAAGGGATCTGGGCCATCCAAACCAATTGGGGTAATTTGAATTGGCCAAAATATCTAAATTAAGCATCATTTAATCCCTAACCTTATATCTCCACCCAGAGCCTCTCAAATCGAACTCTCTATTCGTTCGAGCTCCCCTTGACCTCCCACACATTTCCCCAATCAAATCTCACCGATCAAAGTCATCACTAGCGAGTCTCCGGCCACCTCAAGCTTCAAATTTATCCAACTCAAATACCATAAGATAGAGAGCTTTTCAGACCACGACTCCTGAAGAGAAATTGAGCATGGACAAACAACAAATTCAGAGAATCCAAAAAAATCCAAATTCTAATAGTAAAATCTCTAAAAAAATCTAGCCCTAGGTCACTACACTTAGGTTTATTTAGCTTTCTGAAAAGCACTTTTTAAGCCGTAAAAAGCATCCCCCATAGCTTTTGTTCATGATGTCTACTTGTGTTTAAAATTTAAAATGATTTGGTCCATCCAATTGAGAGAACAAGGCAAAAATCATTCTTAGGGCATCCTTCATAGTGTACATGAATGGGATGTTTTCTAGGTTGTTGATCTTATGATCAACGGCCCAGATCGCATCATCCTGCCCTTATTCGTAACAACATGAATTGATTCACTGTGGAGATCTCAGTCCAGCTTGATCTTGGCAATTTATTCCAAACAGTGGAATATCGGACGGCTAGGAGCTCTCACCAATGTGGATTAGTGATACCACATCCATGGTATTGACTAAGAAATGATTACTGGCGGTGCAATCATTGCTAATCAATGCTGTCACCAACCAATTATTGGTCACGATTTGAGTCTGCCAAGCCCGTCATGCCACGTGTCTGGTTCATCGCCACTGTGCCATTAGACGGTTTAATTTGATTTAAAATTAATTACAAATCATTCTAAAATCAATTTTTCTTAAAAAAAAAATGAAAATAAATTCAAATTTTATCAAAAATTTAAGAATAATACACCAAATGTCCATAATTTTAAATCCTTTAATTTAAAATAATATTAATTTAAAATATTACACATATTTTAAATTATTTTAAATATTAAATATTTAGTATTTTTACTTAATATTTAATATATTTTTTTAAATGTTTTCAAAATTTAATTAGTATATTTTAAAAAGCATTCTATGATTTTCCATAAATTTTTTTAAGGACCTATATTAAGTCAATTTTAAAATTAGTCCTAAATGTTAATTATATTCAATTAATCTAAATATATTTAACTATTAAGATATTAAAAAGGAAATCACTTAAAATTAAAATTTAATCAAAAATTTAATATCTTATTTCAAATTATTCAAAAGTTAGATCATCTTAGTTTAAGATTGAAATTGATTAAAAAAACTTTAATATATTTTAAATAATATTTAAATATTAAATATTTAAATAATTAATTAGATATTTAATTAAATATAAAATTAAAAAATTTACAAAATCTTAAAAAATTAATTTTAAACTATTTCAAATTTTTTAGAAAAATTTTAATATTATATTAATATTATTTTGAAGTAAATATAAATATTCATTATTATCTAAATATTTTGAATCTATTAATTATTATAAATTTCAAATATTTTAAATGAAATTGAAATTAAATAAAATTTTTTTAATTAATATTTTATATCAAATTATTGAAAATTTAAAATATTTTATTTCAAGATTACTTTAAAATAATTTATATATTTTGAATAAAGTTTAAATACTTAAATATTTTAATATTTAAATAATACTTAGTTAAAATTAAATTCAAATAATTTTAAGGAAATTATTTTAAATTTTTAAAGAACATTTAAAATTTATTTTAATTTAATTTAAAAATGATTTTGAATATTAATTATTTTTAATTTTTTTAAATACACTTAATTATTAGAAAACTTGAAAAATTCAAAAGAAATTCAAATTAAATGAGAAAATTCAATATAATTTATCAAAAATTTTATAATTTTAAATAATTTAATTTAAAATTAATTTCAAAATTGAAAACTAAATTTGTTTTAAATAATTATAATTTCTCAATTATTTTATTATTTAATTAATATTTAATTAAATATTAAACTTTTTTGGGGACATTTAGGCCAATTAAGGCAAACTCACACACACACAACGCATACACAAAGACTCGAACCCAAGACCTCTCAGTTGGAAGCCTAAGCTCTCAACCAAAAAACCAAGGTGAGCTGTGTTTAAATACAACAATAACAACATCAAGCCTTTATCCTGCTACGTGGGGTCGGCTACATGAATCTTTTTTCTCCGTTGTGTCCTATTAAAAGTTAAATTCTCATTTAAATCTAATAAAGAAAGATCATTTCTAATATTTTCTAACCAAGTCTTTTTAGGTCTACCTCTACCTTTCTTAACATAAGTCAAATCTAATACCTCTACTTTCCTAACCGGGTCATCGGGAGGCCGCCGTTTTATGTGACCAAACCATCTAAGGCGACTCTCTCTAATCTTATCTTCCACTGGAGCTACTCCAACTTATTCATGTATATGCTCATTTTGTATCCTATCTCTAAGGGTAAAGCCACTCATCCACCTGAGCATCCTCATCTCTGCAACACTTAACTTATTATTATGCTTCTTTTTTAATGGCTTAAACTAAAAATTTTCAAAATTGAAAGTTTTATTTTAAAATATTTGAAATAATAAGAGAATTAATTTAAAAAATTAAGTTTGAAATTAAAATTAATTTAACATATTTTATATATTTTAAATAATTTTAATTATTTAAATATTTGAATTTTTAATTAAATTTTGACTTAAATTCTTTTAAAAAATTAGAAACTATTATTTTAAAATATTTTTATATTATTAAGGTATTTTCAAAAATTATTTTGAAATTATTTTGAAACTATCTTTATTTTTCTAAAATCTAAATTTAAATTAAGCTATTTTGAAATGTAAAATTAATTTTAAAATTATATATATTAATGTTTGAGAGCCTTGAGTGAGTCATGAAATTTTAAACATAGATTATGCTTGATTGAATTGAATTAATGGGGAGATGAATAATGAACAATCATATCTTGATTGCTCATTAATCTATTTATCATTTATTTATGTTATTTTTACACTTTTCATGTGTAGATGCACACACTTACACTTATCTTAGGCTATCTTAGATTTAGAAATTGATTGTGTTTGTGTGATACATATATATTTATTTAAGGGTTAATAACATTGATTCAAACCTACCTAACCTAGTGACACCTTAAGGAAAAAAATCAAGGATATATTTTAGAAAATTTAGAAGAATTTTAGAAATTAAAATACATGTCCATTAGGGATGAAACTTTGGACACATAAACTTAGCGACATCTTCAGCCTTAAGAATATTTCTCACTGATCTTAAAAATCATTAAGCCCATTAATTAATTAACTTAAGTTTAACACATTAATAAAGCATTAAAATTTTTAAAAATTATAATAAATCAAATTTAAATCCAAAAATTACATATATACCTCAAACTAACCAGAATTAAACCCTTAATCTAAGAAAAATAAAAGCCTCTTGACTGGACTTTAATTTCAAGCTTAATTTAATTTTAATTAAAAAAATAATATTTAATTAATTAAAAATAATAAAAATTTTCAATAAATTCTCAAACACTTGAAAACACCTCCTTAGGTCATCTCTGACCTTTGGAGGTTATTTCAAAAAGGTTGGAGTTCATTTGGATTCAAATCATTAAAACTCATTAATTAAACTAATTAAATAATTTAAATAAATAGTCAAACTTTCAAATATCGTAACAAATTCCAAAAAATTCCAAATTAAGCAAACAATAAAGGCATTGGACTCCATTTGGGCTCTAATATTTACTAAAAATATCAAACCATGAGAAATGTTTCAAAATTTTCTAAGTCAACTTTAAGTTAAATTTAAATCAAATCTTCAAAATTTATAACTAAATAAAAAAATCCAATTCAACAAACTTAGGGTCTAAATACTCATCTTAAGGTCTAGTATTTAAGAAAAATAATAACTTTTCAGAAATCATCCTTAATCTAAAGTCAAAATTTTACCCCTTTAATTAATGAATTTAAATAATTCTAATAATTCTAAAAATTTAATATTTAATTTATAAATCCAGAAAACCTTAGTCTAACTTTAAAAAGTAGCAAACAATCAATTCTAATTAAAATTCACCAACCTTCAAACCTTATTCAATTCAATTCACTTAATTATACCGATTACCACTTAGTAACCCAAGTCTATGAGGCTATTAACTTAACCCCAAGGAAGGTGAAAAAAACTTCATGGCCCTAGTGAGCAACAAAGGTGGTAGCCATCTAACATTTAAAGTATATATTAAAATAAATTTTAAATTATTAATACTTAAACTTTAGTTAAATTTTCTCTTAATCCTTTCAACCATTTTGAACATCAAACAACTTTAACGAACTATCCTATATAAGACATATCGAAACCACACAACCTACCTCACACACTTTAGATGGTTTGCTAGGACAATCAACTCTAGTCTTAGGCTAGGTTGGCGTTTGCTTTTCTATTATTACGTGCCAGGTTTTCCATAATTTTCACTGCATGATGGTGGCAAATTGATGTGATTGCTTACTTACTTTATATAATCTATGTATTAATATGATGGGTGTTAGATTACCCTTAGGTCAGGGATAATTTAAATGCTAACAAAATCTTATGTAGGTGGTCATGCTCATACATGATAATTAAACTAAATAGAGCAAATAAAAATTAAGGTTTAATTAACAAATTTTCTGTAGGTCCTACGCAATGCTAAGTCCCCCTTTAAATTAAAAGAGCATGGCCAAGTGTGGCTAGTTTGAGCATTTTAATTTTCATATATAACTGCTTGGGATTATTTAAATGTTAATTGCCTAAGATAACCCAGCAGGTTGTTTGAGCCTAGATTTTTACTTTAATATTCAATGTAATTTAATTATATTTGAGTTGTAATAAAGTGTTATAAAAGTGTTTTAAGATGGGATATTAAATATTCAATCTGGAATCCAAAGAGAAGGGTGACATCGCCTAAGGGAGAGTCTCTCTTTATTTTGATATCAAAATTAGGATACTTTGAGAATCCAAAGAGAAAAGAAAATACCCCTTTTGGGGGGCGTTTCTTTTTATTTGGATATCCATACATGATGGGTTCAAGGAGTTTGTAGAAGGATGAAAAAGTGAAGATCAAGAAGAATCCCATTCTCAAAGTCACTTGAGTCTTAGGAGTAAAATTTTAGTAATTTTCAGTGGAACCCGATCACTTTACTTTCTATAAAATTTTGGGTTGTAATATTAAGTGGCACTTGCCATATGGACATTTAATTTGAATTTTTAATTTAATTAATTAATTTACATTGATTGCATAGTCAAAATTACATATCTTTTCTAGCTTTTTTAATTACATACCAATTTTGATTTAGCTTAGAACCCAATCGGAGGCTTATGAAGGTACTAGTAAGACTTTTTTGCTTTAATTAAATTTAAAATATTTAAGCTCACATAGAAACTTAATGACTTAAGAAGTAACCTCACGATCATCGAGGGTCACATGCATTCATATTAGTCTTTCTCTTTTTTATTAGGCACCTCCCCACCTATGGGTTCTAATAGGTCACCTAACCTATTAGGGTGTAGTCCTGTTAAGGGAAAATTGTACAATCTCTAAGATAAAAATATTTTAAGCCTTTTTTGAAAATGGCTTTATATTCAATTTAATGTATTTATCGAGTTATTTTGTATGCATTATATTAAATACAAACTTAAAAGTGTCTAAAAATTTAATTATATTTACTTTAAGCTTTATATTATCCAATATTTGTTAAGGGGCCAATTAGGATCCGCTCTAGATGTCAGACCTGATTACTCAAACTTAACTAAACAACATTCTTAGCACTCTTTTGTAAGTGACCGGACTCATAATTTTTAAGTGATTAGGTGGTTATCTGACTCCCCAATCTAGGTTAGGGTAAGTTCAGATTTATACTATATTAGTTATGTCTGGGTTACTAATTTTTTAGTGTCTAATTTAGATTTAGGTTCTAAGGCAGGTTTAGACTATAAGATCTCAACCTTCTTGGAACATAATCTTGACCTTCTAATAAAATTGATAACTCAAATTAAATCTCCTTCAATTTAAAATTTAAGCCCAATATTTAGGATAATCTGGGTTTTTCTGAGTGTTTTAAAATCTCAAAATACCTCCTACTTTTCCTCCTCTAACCTCCAGAAATAAGTGTTCAACTTTAATCTATTTTCATTTAAAATTCTAGCTCCAATCCTTTGATATCACACCTTAAAAATTCTAGATAAAATTTATACGCTTATTTTAATTGAGTGTATTCATAGGAAACTTAGGTTTCTTATGATGTAATTAACTATAATGTCTTATGCTTGTAGGAGATTCAGAAACCCAGAATTTCTCAAAAATTAGTTTTCAAAACTTCAATTAATCATCTTTGAGAAAATTCAAGTTAAAATCAACGATCATTATCGTCATTTTTAAATGATTAATAGTGATTGATATCTCCATCCCTCGGGAAGATATATCAATTATTATTATAACTTTGATTATGAAATTAATGTTATTTTATCTAAATTATTGTTGTTAAATACCTTATTAAACAATCATTTTGATTCTCCGGGGTCATATATAGCTCTTGCTCGAATTTAACTATGATAATCAGGATGAATTTTTAATCTTATAAATTGAACCCATTAGGGAATGATATGTTCACCTCTTGAGATTATATATAGTTTATAAAATTATAGAAATTAATTTTTTCCAAAAATAATTAACCTATTTTAAAACTCCAACAAACTTTTTCAATCAAACAACACCAAAACTTAAACTTAATCTAAAACTTCCCTTAGCTTAAAAACAGATTAAGTAAAGTATTAAAAAACTTCAAACAACAACTAACTTAGGATATATCTAAACCATATAACCTAATACACACATTATAGATGGTTAGTTAGGACAATCAACTCTAGTTTTAGGCTAGGCCATTATTCTATTGTAAGTGCCTTTCTTTGTGATGTAGATTTTATATGAATTTTTATGCATGTTGGTTGTTATGATTTTGATGTAATTTGGGATGTTTATGATGTGGTATTTTTACTACGATGTTTATGACATGATATGTGATGGGCACTAGGATTTTTTAGGTCAAGAATGATTTAGATGTTAATATGAAAATAGCATTTATTATTCATTTGATATGACTTGATATTTAATAATTTTATTTAATTATAGATTTTAGAAATTACCTATTTTTCTATGTTTATTATCTGCATGAGATATTTATTTTAGTCTAAAATGCAATTAGGCTCTTAAGGGGAACATAACTTTTTCTACATGTAATTAAATAAAAAAATTTAGGCTCATATAGAAAGATAAACATTTTTAAGAAGTAAGCCTAAGCATGCTAGAGGTTTTTCATGCATACATACATATCTTCTCTCTTTGCTAGGCACCTCCCCGCTTGTGGGTCATAACATACCACCTAACCTATTAATGTGTAGCTCTTTCTATGGGGTGTTGTGCATCTTTAAGGAAAAACCTATTTTCAAGGCCTTTTTAAATGTTTACAACATGCTATTTTTACATATAAAGGTCAACTTGCATGTATTATATTAGAAATAAATAAAACCTAATTAAAATTTAATTGTATTGAGCACAGTCCCACCATACATAAGTAAACGGGCCACTTAGAATATTCTCTAGATGTTAACATCAAATTCTTAAAAACGTAAATAACGAACCTTATCCATCTTTCATATGATCGGACTCATAATTTTAAAGCACTTAGGTGGTTTAGCTGGCCTTTCAATCCAGGCTGATGTAAGCCAAGAATTGTATTTAATTAGTTAGGTTCGGGTCGTTACTGTGCAATGATTTAACTTATATCTAGATTTTAGGGAGGATCCAAAGTTTTAAGTACCAAATATCGAGAATTTAATCCAAAATTTATAATAAAATGTCAACTAAAACTAAACTTCATCTCCTTCAAAATTTAAAACCCAATATAGGGTAGGCCAGGGCACTTCTAAATAATTTTTAGAATCCCAAAGTGCTCCCTACCTTTCATTCTTTGGCCTTCAAAAAAAAAAGTTCAAAATTTGATGAAATCCTAATTAAAATTCCAACATCCCTCTTTTCATATCACTCTTTAAAAATCTAAATAAAATTTTTACTATTATTTTAATCGAGAGTATTTGTAGGAAGCCTAAGCCTCCCTATGATGTTATTAACTGCAAAGGCTTGCCTTTGTAGGAGATTTAAGACCACAGATAAAATAAATCCCACTCTGTTTAGTTCCTAAGTAGAATGAGGGAAAATTATTCTTTTGAGGAAATAAAGAAAATATTCTAAGATGATCATTATCATCATATTCAAAATATTTAATAACAAATGCTACTTTCATTTTTAGGAAGGACATATCATGCTTATTGAGATATTTGGATATGAAATTAATGACAACATATCTATATAATTATAATTGGACGCATAATTAATCATGATTTTTGACCCCTTGGGGCCATATGTAGTCCAGTACGATGATCCAATTATAATAATTGGTGATAAAGTACACTAACTATCATACCATGATTGAATATCATTTTGATTCTTTGGAGTTATATATAATTCCCTCTTGAGCTTGACTATGATAGCCATGATGAAGTTTACAGTTTTGTAATATGAACCTATTAGATAACGATATTTTCATCTCCCAACATGATATATCATTCATAATGTCATGTTCAACTTCAAAATAGAAAATTTAAAAGTCTATATTCAAAATTTCAAAAGTCTATAATTGCAGTTGATTTACACATTTCTCCCAAAGTTTATAAATAATTTATCACCTAAATATCTATATCAGAATAAAAAAACTAACCTCATTCTAACTTTTATTGAGTATATAGACTTTACCTCCATAGAGTGAGTTCTTTAAGATCTGATGGAGTTGATGCAACACCAATATAAAGGTTAAGGATAAGGTCACAATTAAATGCTTTATTTCAAAATTTGGGTTCCTTCATCTTGCTCAACTATCCATGAAATCTCATGAACATCTCATAATCCCTTTAATATTATGTGAAAATAAATAAGAAGCTTAATTTAAGATACTTTGATTGGTAGGTGGGCCTCAATAGTTAAGAAAGCAAAAAATCTTTATAAATTCTTTGGTTTCAGAACCACTCCAATTGCCTTATTTGTGTTAAAATCTAGTAGCTCGACCTTACATTTTAATAATTACAAATATTCTTGGATGACATTTACTTATTCTTGCTTCATATATTGCATATTTTTCTTGTGTGTCACTAACCATTTCGGGTAAAATATATACCGAGTATAATTGAAGAATCAAGACTAATGATAGTGCAACATCAGGGTCTAAGTTAATTAATATTTGATAGAGTTAAACTTTTATTTTCTTGAATCATTTTCTTTATTAGGTGTATATTGGCTAGTTAATTGAGCGCACACTCACAAGGGGGAGTAAAATTGAATATATTATTTTTTCTCTTTAATCATACTATATGATTTGCTTAAACTAAAAATTAATTTAAATATTTAATTAAATCAAATTAATTAAGTTCAGTTATAACTAATCAAACTATATGACTTAAATCATACAGGATAATAAAGTATTTTAATAAAAGATGGTCATCAAATATATGTTACTTAAATTAGGTAAATTTGAATTTTAAAATTAGAACTAATTATACTATATGAACTACTTCATATTATATAAACACTACATAATATTATCTAATTTAATCCCATAAATTAAGAATTAAATAAATATCTAATCTTCATTAATGATCCTATTATACAATCAATATAGTATAGAATGATCTAATAGAGAGCTCAATTAGATGAATCTTAGTTCATCCTGAATGATCCGTGGTTCGATATAACTAGTTATACTTGATAACTGTGAATTGTATATGACAATGTTCAACAAAATTAAACTAATTGAATCATATAATACATGTATCATACTATATGATTAGAGATTAAAATTTAAAATTTAGATATTTTTAAGAGTCCAGTTTATAAACTAATCATATTACATGAGGGTAAAGTCTTGGAGTAGTCAGAGACATTTTTTTCTTCTAAGAGAGAGCTTTAGAGAGTGTTCATATCACAAAGGAGAGAGAGGAGGAGAGGTAGAGAGGGAGCTTTCCTTGAGGGAGTTAAAGGGTGTGAGGGGATTCACACGATTTTTGTGGCTAACCTAATTCTATTGTTATTTATGGAGCTCTTGGGGAAGAACTCCAGGAAGAAAGTCTTTTGGAAAAAGACTTACTAGCCAAGAAGGCTAGGGATAGATATTTCCATTCGGCCAAGGAGGTGAAAGTAGGGATAGGCATATTTATTAGGCTAAGGAGGCAAAAGTAGGAATCACAATCTCTATTAGGCTAGGGAGGCGAAAGGAGGGATGACATCTCCAATGTAGCAAGAAGCTAAAGGAGATATCAACATCTCCAAAGGAGTGAGGAACAAAAGGAGGGATGGCATTTCTGATAGACCGGAGGTGGAAGGAGGGATTTTTCTATAGAGTCTAAAATATCATTCTCCACCTAATATGGTAGAAGGGTTTCTCCACCTAGCTGAGTATCAAAAGAGTTTGAGTTAGTGTAATACCCAAAAAGGAGAACCTTTAGGGAGTGGACATAGGTTAAATTTGATTGAACCACTATAAATCTAGTTTGTGTATTCTTTACTTTTCTTGTAATTTATTTTTTTGCAATCACGTTGAATTTTTTGTTATCATTGTGAAAGATTTTTTGGTGATAAATCATTGATTAAACTTTTGTTTTGAAATTAAAAAAATATTTATTCTTTAAAAGTTAAAAAAATTCTTATTTGCTCTTGATTTTTTGGTTTGAAGTTACTATTCTCTTAAATGCTTCTGCATATCTCATTTTGATTTTAAGTAAAAGATTTTTTAAAAAGATTAGTTCAACCCCCTCCCCCTTAGTGTGTTATAAGCACTTTCAATTTGGCCAATCTAAATTTTCTTGTATTTAAAGGCATTAAATTTTATTTTATTTTTATAATTTTCTTTCAATTTATATTAGGATAAATTATTAATCATTGTACTATTATCTAGAAATTTATTTCTCAAAGGCAAACTAATCTTTTGGTATACTAGAAGTTTTATGACCCCTTAAATAATCCTTCCTTCTAAAATGTAAGTAGATATCAATCAACTTGTAACCTTCATCATAAAAATCCTATAAGCCTTGCATCACTCAATACAGATTACTTTCCAAACATTCTTAGAAAAAATCATTCTCAAATCTTTGATATAATTTAGCCAATTATTTAGGCTAATCTATTTGGGAAAAGGTTGTAACCCATTTCGTCTAGAATATGAGATGTTGAGTTATTCAATTAAATTGGCCCACAACTAGATATCAAAATAAGTTGGACCAATTTATTTTTATTTCCCTAACAACCTGGATTAAAATCACTCCCGAGGGTTTAATTTATTTTGGCCATGTAGTAAGGTTACATTACCTAAAGAGTACATGATCTACTTATTGCGAAATTTGTCATATTTAACAAATTATGATTAAACATGAGGTCAATCTAATTTTACAAGAGTTGTTTGATTTCACATTCGTTCTTGGGAGGCTTCATATCTAATGGATTTTGCTAATTTGATGTTTAAGACTATTTTGGCTCAATTTAATCCTTTCATTTCAATTAGATTATATTGGTTCAAGTGAGTCTATTTAGTCTAATTAATGGGTTTAACTGCTCTATATTGATGTGTTTTATCTAAAGACAACCTATCATAAGTTCAAAATCTATTTAGGTTTCCTAATATGAGGGTTAGAGGTGGTTTAATCCATTTTACTTATCAAGTGTTGGCTTTGGATTTGCCCAAAATTTTATTGACCAATTGGCCAACAAATAGGGTTAATTGGGACCTAGGAACTTTTACTCCCACAAGAGGGTCATTTTGAGGATTAAAGGTTCTTCTTTTAAGATTTTGAGTGGTCTATGGTCAATATTAGTTCATATGTACTCAATGGCTAGTTTTGTTTTTTTTTTTTTGTGGGCAAAGTAATTGACTATTGTGCAATAAAAGTGTTTTAAGGATCCAATGGTATATTGATCATTCATAGGCATTCTAAAATTATTTAGTTTGAATTCATGGGTTTAACCTAATTTGATTAGTCGATTTGGTTCCAAATAAGTGATGTTTTATTAAGTGATATAATGACTTTTGGAGGTATGATCTAAATTTAATTCCTCTATGGTTTAATTATTTAAACCTTTCAAAAGAATTTCAGTTCAATAATAGAGCCATATGTTTGAAATTAAATAAATTCACTAATGGGGTTAGGGTATATTAGGTTTCTTATGTTGTCCAAAATAAGGGTCAAAATGATACGTGTAAGCCGAGAAAAATAAATTTTATAATCAACTATATTATGTTTACATGGATTAGATGGAGGTCGAATACTCATGCCATTGATAATGTAAACTGATATTAATTAACTTTTCATGGAAGGTGACCACCTTAGGATGAATTTAAGGAAAACCTCATGAATGATGAAGGATTCTTTATATGGTCACCAATGTGTCTAGAGAAAATTAAATAGCATTTTGATGGAAGTGGCGGAGTAACCTAAAGAATTGTGAAAATGATTTTGGGCTCTATCAATCCCTAAATAATGCTTAAGTTTTCTTTGATATAAAAATTATAAAAATCCCACTTAATATATGTAAGTATATATGCCAAATCAAGTATATAATGATAGAGTAAAGTATCGATCCCACAAGGAATAATGTTTACTTGCAAATACTTGTACTATTTACTTCAACTATTATAATTATCCTAGTCAATTAAAATAAATTTTGGTGGAGATTCAATTACTTAATTTAAAAGAAAAAATAATTAAAATGAAACACTGTTGGGTTAAATAATTTTGGATTGATGGTATGTAGATATAATATGTTTCCTAATGATTTTCTTTTATATTGATGCTATTCAGAGCATATGCATCATCAACAGCTCAGTCAAGCATGAAAAGATAAAGGATAGATTAAACTCTTCCAACCTAAATACTACTCTAAACTCCCACAGTTTATCACCCTATAAAAATTTTAAAAGAGTAAGTAAAGCATATACTATTAAAACCATCTTATGATAATTTATATCTATAAAATTTATACATAACAAACACTATATATATACTTGCATCATACCAATCCAACATACCTAGTTGTGCCTGCATTCTTATTCCTAAGCTCCACATTACACCTAATGTTAAGTAGACATATGGCCACTATGTGTATTACATGAAGACCTAGCATATTAAAAACTATATAAAATTATTGATGAAGAGAACTGATTACTACTCCATATTTTATTTATACCATCAATCCAAAACTAAAGAATTCAGCCAAACATGAAGAACAAGTGAAGCAAATTTATTTTCATTAATTATATAAAAGAAAAAAGTATAAAAGAAAAGATATCATGAGATGGGAACTTATAGAGTTACTTCCATAAACACAAGGTAAACACTCTAATGAAATGTATTTAGTACTTCTCTGAATTTTCTTAGTTATCACTCTTAAGAAAAAATTAGAGAAGCACTATAAATACTGAAATTAAAGAAGTGATTGAACTCTTCTACTAACATTACAAATATACTATTTATAGAAAATACAAAAAATGGATTCTAACACTATGATACTTGAGATACTTGCGCCATAGCACCCACAAAATGAACTAATGTCGTAGAGTTGAAGGGTTTCCTCTACTGCGATGCTTACTGACATGGACCCACTATTCAATGGATCGATGTATCACTTCACTAATAGATTGTGGCCTGAAGAGTTACTACTGTAGTGTCATCGTGCTTCTAACAGTTGAGCCTTGTGATGTCCATGTGGTACTCCCTTGACTTAGTAGTACTATAATTTGATGTTACGGTGCTGTGGAGATAGATACTGGGCTTTAGGGTACTAACACCTCTGATGCTGGGATGCTAGGATAGTTAGATGGGATTTACGACACTGACTCCTATGATGCCGCGACACTATCAACAGAGACTGGGTTCTACCATGTCCATATTTGGGCACTCCAGTGGTTTTAATGATGGCACTACAATAGTATTGTGTCTGAAGCTACGGCGTTATACCATACTTTAAAATTTTGCTCCTTTACTGTATTTTCCTACACAAACATAACTAAAATAACATATTTTTACTGATAAGTTAATACATAAAAAATAACATTATTTACACTTATCAAATCCTTCCTAGCTTAAACTCTTACTTATCCTTAAGCAAATAAAAGTTTATAATTCTCATTTAATGATTAACCAAGATAAAAAGTAATAATCTAAAATTACTAAAATATAGGATAATACATTACTATCTAGAATTAGTAAAAAATGAATTAATGCTATACTTGTAGTTTAGAAAAATACCAATAGTTGAATTTAATCAATCATTCTTGTATTTACCTAATTTTAAATTATAGTTTATAGATTTAATCTTTAACTTTTGAATATTAAAGTGAATAATGCAGTTTTAATAATTGGGGATGGTTGTAGTTAAAATTGCACTTTCATTAATTCACCATCCCTTGCATTAGCTCTTTCTCATCTTATCCTTCATAGTTTTTGTATAAGATTGTATTTCAAATCTTAAGCTTTCACTAATACCAATTTTTGAATGTACTCATCTTTTTCTTTTGATATTTTTCATTTCTTTCTCTTTTAAAAACTATTTGTAGTTCTTTTTTTATTTTATTTTGTGAAGTACATAATTAATGATTTTGAATATCAGCTTCTGCTTTAAGATTCTCATACAGTCTTAATAATTTTAATATATGGACATGATGAGATTATCAATTCTATATTCAGGTCAATTATGATTTCAAATTTTAATTTACTAACATCTATTTTTAATATTAATTATTCATCACACAATTTTTAATAGTTAAATTCATAAGTGTATAGCTTATAAATTCAAATTAGGGTAATAGCTCAAATGGTTTAATTAGTTAAGTATTAAATGTTTTAACCTATGAAGTATAAATAGAGTTCATTCAAACTAGGATCTAGGGTTTTATTGCTATCTTAATTTTTCATAATTTAAATTATCATTTTTATAAAAGGGTTAATTAAATAATCAAACTATAAAACTAATTGGAGGATAATAATAATTTAAGCATGAAGAGAATTTGTTAATATATAAATAAACACATAAACAAAAATTATAAAACACATGCATTCATATGAGTGATAAAAAGTAAATAATATATGTGTTGAAAATAAAAATATAACCTAACATTCATAACATAAACATGATTGATATTAACATCAAATATATATGGGTTGCCTCCAAAAGTGTTAAATTTTAAGTCTTCGACTAGACTATACCAATCATTACTTTTTAGAATGAACCAATTCAGTTATTTCTTTCTATTGATCAATATATCATCCTAATCTATGACCATTTACTTTAAAGATGTCCAAGTTTTTCTTAACTTGTATTTTCATAGTCCCATAGGAAAATATTTTTATGACAGTGAATGGCCCTAACCACCAAGATTTTAATTTTCCTGGGAATAGCTTAAGTCTAGAATTAAAAAGTAAAATATCCTTATCATTAGTGAATTCCTTCTTAAAAAGTTTTTTGTCATGCCATTTTTTTTATTCTTTCCTTGTAAATTCTTGTATTTTCATAAGCTTCATTTCTAATTTCTTCTAATTCACTCAATTATAGTAGTCTTTTTTTCTTTGACACTTCTAAGATTTGAATTAAATTTATTTGATTTCCCAGAATGCCTTATGCACTAATTCCATAGGAAGATGACAAATTTTTCCAAAACCTAATTTATACAGAGTCATACAAATAGAATGTAGTTCTATAGGCCCATAATGTACCATCTAATTTAATTGCCCAATCTTTCCTATCAGAATTGATAGTTTTTTCTAATATCCTCTTGATTTTCCTATTACTAATTTCAGCTTCCCCACTGGTTTGGGGTTGGTAAGCAGTAGTTATCCTATGAAAAATTCCAAAATTCATAAGGATTTGTCTATTCTTTTATTACAAAATGACTTCCTTCATCATTGATTAAAAATTTTGGCATCCCAAATCTAGAAAAAATATTTTTCTTTAAAAAATTAATCACAATTTGAACATCAGCTTTAGTGGTTGTCACACCTTTAATCTATTTAGAAATAAAATCCACAAAAATGAGAATATATTGGTTCCATGCGAAGACATAAAAGGTCCAATAAAATCTAATCCCCAAATATCAAATGTTTCTATTTCCAAAATATAATTCATTGGCATTTCATTTCTTTTAGTTATACTGCCTTCCCTTTGACATTGATCACATATTTCTACATATTCCTTCACATCCTCGAATATGGTAAACAAATAAAACCCAACTTGCAGGATTTTAGAAGCACTTCTAAATCTTCCAAAATGTCCCCCATAGTTGGAATCATGAAACTCACTAATAATGGACATTATTTCCTCACCAGGAATACATCTTCTTATAATTTAATCAATACAAGATTTAAATAAATAGGGTTCATCCCAAAAGTAAGATTTGGTATCATGCACAAACTACCTTCTTTTAGATGCATGAAATTCATAAGAAAGTATTCCACTTACAATTAAGTTTATAATATGAGCATACAATATAGATTTGTTCAACTAGAGAGCAAATAATTATTCATTGAGGAGTTTTTTATAAATTTCAACCTCAACTAATACATGTTATTCAAGTCTAGATAGATGATCAATATTTTGATTTTCAGTACCTTTTCATCAAAAATTTCTACATCAAATTCTTATACCAATAAAATCTACCTAACTAGTCTTAGTTTGGTGTCTTTCTTTGTCATAAGATATTTGATGGCAGCATGATTACTGTAAATAATAATGTTAGTCCCAATCAAATAAGACCTAAACTTGTCAGAAGAAAAAATAAAAGATAACAATTCTTTTTCAGCTGTTGTATAATTAAATTATGCAAAATTCAAAGTTTTGCTAGCATAGAAAATAATATAAAATTTTTTATCTATCTTTTGACCTAGAACTACACTAATAGCAACATCACTAGCATCACAGATCACTTTAAAAGGTAAAGACCAATCATGAGCAATAATGAAAGGAGCAGTAGTCAAATGATGCTTTAGAGTATTGAAAGCTTTATGATATGCAGAGTCAAATCTAAAATGAACATCTTTCTCTAACAAATGGCATAAAGGCTTAAAAATTTTAGAGAAATCTTTTATAAATCTTCTATAAAAACTAGTATGTCCTAAGAAGCTTCTAATCCCCTTAACAGAGTGGGGTGGAGAAAGTTTTTCAATCACCTGAATTTTTATAATGTCTACTTCTAATTCTTTCCTAGATATCTTATGCCCTAACATAATGCCTTCAATTACCATAAATTATCATTTTTCTCAATTTATCACTAAATTAGTTTCAACAAATCTTTTTAAAATAGTAGTTAAGTGTTTTAGACATGAATTAAATGTAGAGACAAGAAAAACCATCCATGAATATCTCAATATTGCTTAATTAAGTTTGGAAAAATAGACATCATGCATCTCTGAAAAGTAACAGTAGCATAATATAAACCAAAAGGCATTTTATTCTTATAAAAGTAAAAGTTCCATAGGGACTGTAGAAAGTAGTCTTATCTTGATCCTTAGGTGTAATAGGTATTTGATGATAACCAAAATATCTATATAGAAATAAATAAAATGGATGCCCTACTAACCTATCAAGCATTTGATCAAGAAATGACAAAGGAAAATAATTTTTTCTAATTTCTTTATTTAGTTTCCTTTAATCAATACAAATCCTCCAACCTGTGACAGTTTTAGTGGGTATTAATTCATTATGTTTATTGGATATAACAATTAATCCTCTCTTTTTAAGAACACAATGACAAGATAAAGCTTTAAGTTTTAAAGTTGAGGCCTCTTCAATAGATGGTTTCAGAGTTTTATCTAAAGATGAAGTTTCTAACAATTTAAAATGTCCTTTGTTTTAACTTTCTTTTGTAAATTTTATTTCAATTGGCCTATTAGATATATTTTGTTCTTGCTCATCTTCTTCTTCCTCAATCACGTCTCCTTCCAACAATTTTTCTTTGAGATTTTCTACCAATACATCCTCCAAATACACCCTAAAGATATTTCCTTTCTTAAGAGAATTTTATAGATTTAAATACATCAATTGTCACCTCTGTGAATCCTCAGTTGGTTGTTAAACCTAAGTTAATTGTTCGAAGACTAACCAAGAGGGAGGGGGTGAATTGGTTAATTAAAAATTTCTTGGTTATATTTTAGAAAATTGATTTAACAATTGAAAAATTTATAAGAACTATAAATTTTATGAAACTAATTTTTAACCACATAAAGTATAAATGCAAAAAATAAAGAGTGATAAAAATAAAGAACTGAAGACACCAGATTTTATAGTGGTTCGGTCCAGCAAGACCTACATCCACTCCCTAGAGCTCCTTCTGTATGTATTGCACTACACATTAGTGACTCTCCTTTAGCCCCCATAGCAAGGTGGAGAAGCCCTTACAAAAACATCTCTTCCATCAACCTGGTGCAGCAGAGAACCATCATCCTTTTTTAGCCTCCTGGTGAAGGCAGAGAGAACCCACCATCCTTTCTCACCCTCCTTGTGATGGCAGAGTACCACTCATCCTTTCACACCCTCCTGGTGTCAGTAGAGAATTGATCATTCTTTCACACCCTCTTGGTGTTGACAAAGATCTGGACCTTCTGTTGCAAATTTGGTTTTAAAGGTTATGATTTTGATGATAGCAAACATTTCTATTTTTGGTGGCCTATTTAATCTTTCAGGTATGCAGGATCAATTGCAAGTTCAAGCAGTTCAAGATCGAGTCAGTCTATTTTGAAATTTAGGTCCAATGTACTATTTTCATCTTTATTGAGTCAAATGCTATGTAACTGATCCCTTAGCTAAGTAACCTTGCACACACAAACTCAGGGGGAGAGCTTGAGTGAATTAGAATTTCTGTTCATTTTTTATTTAGATCGTCCTAGAAGATATTAACATCATCCTAGACGATCTAGTGAAAACAGAAACCCTAATTAGGACGATCATGTTAAGTCGGTTTGATTAAGCTGATCATCCCGAATGATATTAATATTGTACAGGATGATAGGTTTAAATCAAAATTCTCAGCATCCAGATCAAGTTAGATAAATTTTTATTTTTGGTAATTTGGTCTGATCATCCCGGACGATATGTGTATCATCCTGGACGATCCATTACAATCATGTCTAAATTAGTCTGGTGATTAAGGAAAGTAAATAAGGTCTAATTGATTAGATTATATCATCCTGGATGATCGCAGGATCGTACGGGACGATGTGTTAAAAATCTTGACTATCCAGTGCCTATCACCTGTACGTCCAGAGCTATGTGTCGGATAATATTCCTGCTTTTGAACTAATCATATGGGATGATACCCATATCATCCCGGACGATCAAGTCATTTTGAGATCGTCCTGCATGTTTCACTTGTACGTCCAGAGCGGTGCTTAGGACAATTTTGTGTGGATTTTAACTAATCGTACCAGACGATAGAGATATCGTCCTGGATGATTAAGTCATTTTGTGATCATCCAGCATGTTTAATATGTACGTCTATAGCAATTTTAAGGATGATTTTGTGTGTTTTTGAACTGATCGTCTAAGACGATCACCAGATTATCCTGGACGATCCTAGCCGACCAGTTGAGATTTTGGGCTATTTTTAAGCACTCCTATTTAAAATCTTTTTCTTCCAACAAGAAAAATATTTTGCTACTTTCCTTTCTAGAGAAACTTTGAGAGAGAGAGAGAGAGCTTGGGAGAGAGAGAGAGAAGATCTTGTGAGGGGGAGTTTATGAGGGATTCACAAAGGTTTCTCCAAGCAAGGATTAGAGTCATCTTCTCCATTCATCATCTCTCATCTTGTCGATGTTTTCTATGGAAGGTTCGTTCGCAAGAAGATCAGGGTTCTCTTCCCGTTTCAGGAGGAAGTGAAAGGAGTTCAGGTTCTCTGCTTACTTCAGGAGGAAGCGAAAGAAGTCCGGGTTCTCTGCCTGCTTCAGGAGGAAACGAAAGGAGTTCAGGTTCTCTGCCTCATCGGGTTGGTGGAAAGGAGTTTTGTACAGGCTTCTCCGCCTTGTTGTGGGAGCAGAAGGAGAGTCACTTTTGTGTTAGTGTAATACCCAGAGGGGAGGCTCCGGGGAAGTTGACCGAACCACTATAAAATTTGGTATGCTCTTTCTGATTATTTTTTACACTTTACTTTTCTGTTATTATCTGCTTGGGTGAAATATGTGGTTGATCTTTTCATTTCTGTATTTACTTATTTTCATTGTAAATTATCGAAAAGATCTTTCCTGTTGCTCATGAATTTTTTAAAATAACCAATTCACCCACCCTCTTGGTTAGCCTCGGGACTAGTTCATTAGGGCTTACATCCCTATCGAACTTTCAAGTGGTATCAGAGAGGGATTCAAAAATTAAGTTTAAAAACTTTTGAATTTGATCCATGGCTAACTTTGGAAATCGCAATACTGCTGAAGGTTATTCAATTACACAACCACCATTGTTTGATAACATACCTTTTAATTTTTGGAAAACTCACATGTCCACTTTTCTTCAATCTATAGATTATCGCATGTGGATGCTTGTTAAGGATGGCTATGAAGCACCATTTAGAATGATTAATAATGTTAAAACTGAATTATCTTTCACTGAATGGACTTTTGATGATCATAACTTAGCCCAACTGAATGCCAAATATTTAAACTATTTTTTCTGTGCCTTAAAATCTGAGGATTACATGTGTGTTTCTACTTGTACAACTGGTAAAGAAATTTGGGATAGAATATGCATCACTTATGAAGGTACAACTGAAGTCAAACAGTCTAGGTTAAACATATTGCTTCATGACTATAAATTTTTTTGCATGAAACCTACTAAATCTATTTCTGAAATGTATACGAGGTTCACTCAAATTATCACTTCTTTGCATGCTTTAGGAAGAGAACTTACAAACTATAAAAAAGTGAACAAGATTTTAAGATATTTTCCTTCTTTGTTTGATGCTAAGATAACTACAATTATTGAATCGAAAGATTTGAACAATTATTCTATTAATAACTTACTTGGGTCACTCATTGCTTATGAGCAAGGGGTGAACCAAAGACAGCTTGATGCAGGTGAGAAGAAGGAGAAAACTGTGACGCTGAAGGCCAACGATACTGACACTGATTCTTCCAAGTCTGATTGCGATGATGTTACCTTAATTACTAAGAAATTCAAAAGCTTTCTAAGAAAGAAATATAAGAACTTTCAGAAGTGAAACAAGGGTAAGTCCAGTAAAAATTATAAAGGTTCATCTGATATTATTTATTTTGAATGCAGGGAGCCTGGACACATTAAAGCTGATTATCCTACACTTAAAGCTCACCCAAGCAAAGAGAAGGGTGAGAAGAAACCTAAGTTCAGAAAGGACAAAAAGTGGATTCAAAAGGCATTCTGGGCAGATTCTGCATCCAACTCCTCTGAGACTGAAGCTGAAGAGGAGGAAACCAACTTATGTCAGATGGCTGATGATCATCCTGGTCAGTCTGATCAAGCAGAGGTATGTGGGCTTACTTATGATCAATTACTTGATGTTTCTGAGAAAGTTCATTCATCATATAGAAAACTTAAGAAATTGCATGCTAGCCTAAAATTGGATTACTTTACAAAAAAGCATGATGTTGTGGTTAAAGATCACTCTACACTTGATAGCAATCACATGTCTTTAATTGATGAATTTGATGAATTGAATAAAAAATATTCTGATCTGATTACTGAACATGATTCATAGAAAACCTCACATGTTGATTTAGAAAGAGCTGTTAAAGAATTAGACAACATGGCATGTGACGTGGAGAGTAGTAAGGGAGCATTGAAGTTTGAAATTATACGTCTTAAGAAGGAGAATGAATTTCTAAAAGTAAAAATTAGTGCTTTTGAGAAAAATGAAACACCTCCTACTTTTGCACAATTTTATGCACCTCCACCTTTTGAAGAATCGGTTTCAAAATCATCAAAGCATGTTTCATATAAATCTAGAAAGAGGCACTATCACCCACGTAGATTAGTTAACCCTTTTCCTGGTGTTAGATATTTTTCTTGTGGCATGTTAGGACACATCTCCCATACCTGCACTGTTCACCGTAGTACACATTGGGTGTGGAGGCCCAAATTGCCTGTTTCACAGCACAGCACATATGCATTGTATTCTTCTTTTCATAAGATGTTTGGGTTCCTAAATCTGACATTTGATTATTTTATAGGTGTGCTCTCACACAAGACCTCGTGAGAGCATGTGGTACCTAGACAGTGGATATTAAAGATACATGACTGGAGATGCAAATCAGTTCATTTTACTGGAGGCCAGGGTTAGAGGCAAGGTTACACTTGGAGACAACACCACCAGGAGGGTGGTAGGAGCAAGTATAATTGATGATTCAAAGAATTTCATGATTGACAATGTGTTGCTTGTAGATGGATTGAAACATAACCTGCTGAGCATCAGTCAACTCTGTGACAAAGGATACAACATCAAATTCCTACCCACTTGCTTCATTTTAAGCTTAAATAACAAAATTATTTTGCAAGGATAAAGGATCAATAATGTTTATATACTGGATGTAAGTTGCTTTAAAGCTGATAATTTAATTTGCTTAAAAATTAATGCTGATGAGACTTAGTTGTGGCACAAGAGATTATATCATGCCAGTATGAAAACCCTTAGAAGAGTCACCCAAAAGGACTTAATTAGAGGTGTCCCCAAGCTTAAGTTCACTAAGGACCACTTGTGTGATGCCTGTCAATTAGGGAAGCAAGTCCAATCCTCCTTTCACTCCATTAAGGATATTAGCACCTCTAAACCTTTAGAAGTCCTTCACATGGATCTCTTTGGACCCATTAGCACTGCCAGCTTTGGGGGAAAAGTCTATGGTTTTCTGATTGTTGATGATTACTTGAGGTTCACTTAGATAAAATTTCTATAACATAAATCTGAGTTATTTGAGAATTTAAGTTTTTCTCCACTTGGATTCAGAGGAAGCTAGGTTATGAGATCCTGACTATTCATAGTGATCATGGTGGAGAGTTTAAAAATGTGAAGTTTGGAACTTTCTGTGAGGAGCAAGGGATTAGGAAAAATTTTTTAGCTCCTAGGACCCCTCAGCAGAACGGGATAGCTGAAAGGAAGAACAGGACCTTAGTGGAAGCTGCTAGAGCCATGCTTGCTGAGTATTTACTTTCAAAATACTTTTGGGCTGCAGCGATGAACATTGCCTGTTATGTGCTGAATAGGGTGAATGTTAGATCCAATCTAAATAAGACACCTTATGAGATCATTAAGGGTAGAACTCCAAACCTATCCCACCTCCATGTCTTTGGCTGTAAGGTTTTCATTCTGAATAATGAAAAATCATCCATAGGAAAATTTGACCCCAAATATGATGAAGGAGTGTTCTTAGGCTATTCTAGTGTTGGGAAATCTTTAGGGTGTTTAATAAGAGGACTTTAGTGGTGAAAGAGACAACTCATATGGTGTTTGATGAATCTAACCCTAAGGAGACTAGAGTTAAGGAAGAAGAAGAGGTAGGAGAGAATACCCAAGGGGTTAAAAATGCAAATCTGAAGGAAAGGGTAGAACCTCAAAACATCTTGCCTAGAGATTAGAGATATTCTCGAGTCATCCTAAAGAACTGATCTTAGGAGACCCTTCTGAAGGTGTTAGGACTAGGCATGGACTTAGGAAGGAAGTAAACCACTCTGTCTTTATCTCAATGACTGAACCCACCAACATCAATCAAGCCCTTTCTGATGAATTTTTGATCTTAGCTATGCAAGAAAAACTGAATCAATTTATAAGGAACGATGTTTGGGAGTTAGTAGAAAGACCTAGGAATTAAAGTATAATGGGAACCAAGTGGGTCTTTAAGAATAAGATGAATGATTCTAGTGTGGTGGTTAGGAATAAGGTAAGATTGGTGGCTAAGGGGTACAATCAGATTGAAGAGATTGATTTTGAGGAGACCTTTGCCCCTGTAGCTAGATTGGAAACCATTAGAGTACTAATAACCTTTGCCTATTATAAAGGATTTAAGTTATTTCAAATGGATGTCAAGAGTGCCTTTTTAAATGGGATAATAAAAGAGGATATCTACGTAGAGCAACCCCCAAGTTTTGAGAGTTTCCAATATCCAAATCATGTTTATAAATTAAAAAAAAAACTTGTATGGATTGAAACAGGCACCCAGAGCTTGGTATGAGAGGCTTAGCACATTCCTGTTAGAAAGAGAGTTTGTTAAGGGGAGCATAGATACCACCCTTTTTCTGAGGAGAATAAGGGATGATTTACTCATTGTCCAGATCTATGTTGATGATATACTTTTTGGATCTTCTGATAAAAGTTTATGTGATGATTTTTTTAAAATAATGAGTATGGAGTTTGAGATGAGTATGATGGAAGAATTATCCTACTTTTTGGGGTTTAGCATAAGGCAACTGGATGATGGAACCTTTCTCAATCAATCTAAATATACTAAGGACATTTTAAAGAAATATGAAATGGATAAAGCTAAGCCATTCAACACTCCCATGAGCTCCACTGTTCAGTTTGATAAGGATTCAAGTGGAAAATCTGTTGATCAGAAGAAGTATAGAGGAATAATTGGATCACTGCTTTACCTGACTGCTAGCTGACCTGACATTATGTTTTGTATTTATCTTTGTGCTAGCTTTCAAGCTGATCCTAAAGAGTCCCACCTGATTGCTGTTAAGAGAATTCTTAGATATCTTTTAGGGACCCCAAACCTAGGAATCTAGTACCCCAGGCACAACACTTCTTTTGAGATTATTGAATATTCTGATTCTGACTTTGCAGGGTGTAGGGTGGATAGAAAGAGTACTTCTGGAACTTGTTAATTCATAGGACAGTCTTTAGTCTCCTGGTCCAGTAGAAAATAGAACTCAGTTACACTTTCCACTGCTGAAGCTGAGTACATTGCCTTAGGAAGTTGTGTGGCCCAAGTCCTTTGGTTGATGCAATAAGTTTTGGATTTACGATTACCTGTGGGCATAATTTCTGTTCTGTGTGATAACACTAGTGCTGTCTGCATTTCTAAGAATCAAATCCAATATTCTAGAACCAAACACATTGATATAAGGTATTACTTTATTAGGGACCATGTTACAAAAGGGGATAAAAGGGGACATTGAGCTACATCATGTAGCAACTGAAAATCAGCTGGCTGACATATTTACGAAACCACTAGCCTTTGACTCATTCAGTATTTTGAGGACCAGATTAGGTGTGATTGACAGAAATGCTTGATTCTGATGACTGATGATTTCTAAGTTTTTCCTTTTTTATCTTATTTTATTTCTATTAGTCTTTCGATTTAATTATTTGTTTCCTGTTTTATTTTTATTCAGTGCTGATTTTTTTCTTACCGTTTGTTATTTTTTTGATTTGAGCATTTATTTTGATGAGATTCCCTACTTATTTTTATTCACTGTTTTATTCCTTTAAAAATTAGATCACTACTCACCACTGCTGATAAACGGAATTTCTGACTGAAAGTTTTGTCTTATTTTTGGTTTAGAAGCTTGTAAGTAGTGATTGGTTCCACTGGATCTATTAAACGGAAGAAACTTTGATGATTGGTTCCACTGGAGAATTCTGATTTTGAAAATACTATTTCTTTGGGATAAAAATCTTCTTCAAAATTAAAAAGTTGGTTTTTGAAATGGAGATCTATGTTATCTTTCAACTGTAATCTACCTCATATGAATAGTATTTTTAAAGTTTTGAGTCTTTAGTTTATTTTTCTGAATCAAGTGATTACACTTATCATATGATGTATGGTTTTTATTTTGTGAATTACTCTTCCTTATTGTAGAGAGTGGGTTTTGTCATCTCTTACGTCTGGAAGATAATTTCACAGTTGAGATTCTTCAACGATTTTAAAAGGGAGCAAGCTTACAAAAGATGCACAAAGAGCGCCAAAATAAAAAGAGGCACAAAATTAGCCCAAACTGAAAAGATGCCCAATATCGTCAAAAATTGAAAAGATACACAAAGTGTATCAAAAATTAAAAGATGTGCAAAGCACCAAACAAATTAAAAAAGAGGCACAAAATGAGCCCACAAAGAAATAGGCTTTCTTCCCTTTCAGATCTTTGAATGTCTTAGAAAAATCCATGCACCACTTAATATTTTTAAAAGCTTGAGATAAAAAATCATGATTTCTGATTCCTTACTTTGTAATACTATTATATTAGATATTTTTCTGGAATGAGGCTTGAAAGGATCTCTTTTTGAATCTAATTTCTTTTCTTCTGAATTGGATTTTTGTTTGAAAGGAATCTGAACCTATAAGGTGTCCGAGGTGGGACTTACGAAAGTCGATTTTCCAACTTTTCTGGATTTCAGTGTTGTCGAACTTCTTCTTATGGGTTTTTGGATAAAAAATCAAGGGAAAATTTTTGATTTACTGGAGCGGATCGATTCAAAAAAAAGGTTTTAGCTTTTTGTGTTGTGATGTTTTTTATTGGTATTGTGTTGTCTCTTCATCCTCCTTTTTGTGATGTCAAAAGGGGGAGTTAGTGTTGTTTTTATTTTGAGTGATTAATAGTTTCTTGTACTAGTCTTGTGTTTGTAATTATTTCCCTTATTGTGTTTTGTGTTTAGTGAATTTGAAATGAAATATTTTCTTTTATATGTGCGTTGAGTACTCCTGTCTATTTGATTTAAAACTACTTAACAAATGTTTGACATCATCAAAAAGGGGGAGATTGTTGCAAATCTGGTTTTAAAGGTTATGATTTTGGTGATAGCAAATATTTCTGTTTCTGGTGGCCTGTTTAATCTTTCTGGTATGCAGGATCAATTGCAAGTTCAAGCCAGTTCAAGATCGAGTCAGTCTGTTTTGAAATTTAGGTATAATGTACCATTTTCATCTTTATCGAGTCAAATGCTATATAACTGATCCCCTAGCTAAGTAACCTTGCACACACACTCAGGGGGAGAGCTTAAGTGAATTAGAGTTTATGTTCATTTTTTATTCAGATCATCCTAGACAATCCAGTGAAAACAGAAACCCTAATTAGGATAATTATGTTAAATCGGTTTGATTAAGCTGATCGTCCTAGACGATATCAATATCGTATAAGATGATAGGCTTAAATCAGAAATTCTCAGCCGCCAGATCAAGTTAGGCAAGTTTTTATTTTTTGGTTATTTGGTCTGATCGTCCAGGATGATAAGTGCATCATCCTGGACGATCCATTACAATCATGCCTAAATTAGTCCGGTGATTAAAGAAAGTAATTAAGATTTGATTGATTTTATCATATCATCCTGGACGATCGTAGGATCGTACGGGACGATGTGTTAAAAATCCTGACCGTCTAGTGCCTATCACCTGTACGTCTAGAGTTGTGTGCTAGATGATATTCCTGCTTTTGAACTAATTATACAGGATGATACCCATATCATCCCGGACGATCAAGTCATTTTGAGATCGTCCTGCATGTTTCACCTGTACGTCCAGAGCGGCACTTAGGATAATTTTGTGTGGATTTGAACTAACCATACCAGACGATAGAGATATTATCTTGGACGATCAAGTCATTTTGTAATCATCCAGCATGCTTAACCTGTACATCTAGAATAGTTTTTAGGATGATTTTGTGTGTTTTTGGAATGATCGTACAGGATGATGGGCAGATCGTCATGGACGATCCTGCCCGACTAGTTGAGATTTTGGGTAATTTTTGAGCCCTTCTATTTAAGATCTTTTCTTCCAACAGGAAAAATTTTTTTGTCACTTTTCTTTCCAGAGAAACCTTGAGAGAGAGAGAGAGAGAGAGAGAGCTTGGGAGAGAGAGAGAGAGAGAGGATCTTATGAGGGGTAGTTTGTGAGGGATTCATAAAGGTTGCTCCAAGAAAGGATCAGAGTCATCTTCTCCGTTCGTCGTCTCTCATCTTGTCAGTGTTTTCTGTGGGAGGATCATTTGCAAGAAGATCTGGGTTCTCTGCCCACTTCAGGAGGAAGTGAAAGGAGTTCAGCTACCTGCTTTAGGAGGAAGTGAAATGAGTTTGGGTTCTCTGCCTGTTTCAGGAGGAAGCAAAAGGAGTTCAGGTTCTCTGCCTCACCGAGTTGGTGGAATGGAGTTTTGTATAAGCTTCTCCGCCTTGCTGTGGGAGCAGAAGGAGAGTTACTTTTGTGTTAGTGCAATACCCAGAGGGGAGGCTCCGGGGAGTGGACGTAGGTCAAGTTGACCGAACCACTATAAAATTTGGTGTGCTCTTTCTGATTATTTTCTGCACATTACTTTTCTGGTATTATCTACTTGGGTGAAATCTGTGGTTGATCTTTTTATTTTTGTGTTTACTTATTTTTGCTACAAATTATTGAAAAGATCTTTCCTGTTGCTTATGAATTTTTTAAAATAACCAATTCACCCCCCTCTTAGTTAGCCTCGGGACTAGTTCATCAGGGCTTAACATCCCTATCAAACTTTCACCTTCTCTTTAAAATCTTCTCCCAATAAGCCTTTAAAAAAGTTGGGAAGAATTATGAAGAACAAGTAGGTGATCCTCACCAATGGGCACCTTTATGAATCCCCTCACAAATCCCACTGACAAGATCTCTTACGTTTCACTCCCAAACTACTAAGGCACACTCAAGATATTTTTCGTAGAAGACACTAGACAGTCAATTTTTAGGACTCTTAAATACAAAGGACAAGAAAAACTATCCAAAAACTAAGAATTTCAAGTTTGACGGACTAGGATCGTATAGTACGATTATACTTCGTACGTACGAACAGTTCAAAAAAAATCTTGTACGAAGCTATATAAATCTTATTTCATATTTTGATCAGCGTTTGTATGAACCCGGATCGTAAAATATGATCAATTTAAAAATTCACACTTTCGTCTATACGATCATGTACAAACCCTATTTCATACTCTAATCAGTGTCTGTACACACCCACTTTGTATAGTACGATCAGATCAAATTTTTGTATGTTCGTATAGGATAAACCTGATGAACCTGATTTTATACTCTAAATGGTGTCCAGGATAAACCTGTATCGTACTGTACGATCTATCAAAATTTGACAAAATTGTATGGGATGAACCATATTTCGTACTCTGATCGGCATCCGAGATGAATTCAATTCGTACAGTAAGAAATGTACTTAGAAAAATTTTAAGGCATGATTCAAACAACTCTGTTCTAGAGGGCACTCAGTATAAATCATCCCATATAATTATAAATCATACAGTATGATTAGTTTTAAAAATCTAAGTTTTGTCTCTCCCCCAGTGTGTGTGTGCACAATTACCCAATTACAATGACACTCTCTCATACTAAAAATAAATAAAAAATATAGACTTTATTTACAATAAACCCTAGTCTAATTTGACTTGAAGTCTCTAGTAGTTCGAAGTATGATTTTTCTGAAAAATGTTAGTACACATAAATAATATTTTCAACATATGTTAGGAGAAACAATAATCAAATAATAAGATTTTGGTATCATCAAAAACTCACATAAATCATATAAATATAGTCTTGAAAACTAATTTGCAATAATCTCCCCTTTTTTATGATGGAAAAATAAATATTATTTGATTTAATAAATAAAGCCTATGTTCTCTTTAGCTCCTCCTAAATGAATGACCAGTTTAAAATAAGGGATTCCTATAAAGATCAATAAAGAAATAGAAACACGAAAATAGAAACAATGAAAACACAAGAAACACAAAAATAGTCACACAAAAAAGAGAGGCATATACAACATACAAACATTATGCACCCATTCACAACCTTATCACTCACATGTAACAAACAAATAAACAAAAATATCAAACTTCAAACAATACAGTATAAGCATCAAATAATATATCAAACAACAAATAATATATTATGACTCCCCCTTTTGACAATAATAATAAGGGAATTAAGCCTTTTAATAAGTTTCAATTGATACCAATTTAGATAGTTGATGATAAAGAAGATGTTAAATTAATTGTAAAACCCAAAATTAAGATTACATGCAAAAGATAAAGACTCAAATTTTAAATCATAGAATAACCAAGATAAGAAAAGTTGATCTATGTCATTATTTAAAATAGACAAATTATATAACCATAACTATTACAGAAATGATGAAATAGAATTAATAGTGTTCTAATTCAATAGTGAAGATCAATGTTGATTATATAGATTTGTGGGACTGAGAAATTGATAAAAGAAAGATCAATTGGTGACATTGCGTATCTTTTCAATTATTTGTGGCACACTTGTGCATCTTATCAGTTTGGGCTAATTTTGTGCCTTTTTTCAAATTGGAGAACATTGCACATCTTTTCGTAGAATTGGCACACTTTGTATATTTTTTAGTTTGGGCTAATTTTGTGCATCTTTTCAAATTATGTCTTTCCAAAATCACTAACTCTTAATACAAATTTCAATATGAACAAAGATGAACACCTAGAAATAGAAGTAAAAATCAAGGTATGACATTAATTTTGTAACAATTATAACTAACTAATACTTCTCTATTAAAAATATAAAATTGATCTTCTACTCTACACCCAATCATGATGTAATCTAAACTTTTTGAGAGATTAAACTTCGTAAGGAAATTAACTTTGTAGAGCAAATTCATTCAACATTTCATATTAGCAATCAACTATATTTGACTGAGAAATTTTAAACATTTCAACACAAGTCACTATCTCATTCACATTGCAATATGCATCAAAACATCAGTTTTTCATTTCATTAATATTCAACCAACTTATATTCATCACACATAACAAATTATCAAGTTCACCCACAAAGTACATCATCCAAGAACAATCATCCAAGTACACATCTAAGTATCAAGTACAGCTGCTAACATAACAAACTTTCAAAGAAAAGCCTCAAGGAATAAAAAATTGAAAGACTAACAATAAAACTAAGTACATCAAAGCCTAAAAAAATATCACAACTGTTGCACAAGAGTACAATCAACTAATATCCTCAGGGGCCCTGATTTCGAGGTGGTGGAGGAATGAACATTATGAAGTAGCTATTTATTGTAGCTACATTGGAATTAATAGAATCAAACTGTTCACATATCCATCCCAGGTCTTCAGTATATCATACATCCTGCTGGTTTATTCGAGTCTCAATTTGATCAAAGTATTGATCAAAATTAGATTCCATTCTGTCGAATGGCTAGGCCATTTCTTGATAAAAATTCTGGTCAGGTCTAGGTGCAGGTCTAGGTGCTGGAGTAGGGGCTCCTTCTCCCTTAAAGTCATCTCCCCTTGATCCTTGATCCTGACTAAATAGAGCTCTAGAAGAGGCATTGGTAAAGAAAATAAGCAATTCAGTGGGAGGATCAGGATGGACCAGGTTGTATTTCTTCTCCAAAACATAAGTCACTAGATATCCTAAGGTCACATTTTGTTTCTCATACTATGAGGATGTCTAATGTCAAAAAGAGTGTAGTGGTAGTCCATATTAATTGGGCTTTATCAATAGGAGTTCCAGTCATAATTAGGTATGTGACGGTGGATAAAAGAGCAGTCAAATTTACACGATCACCAGCTTTTGGAATTATAGAGGTTCTCAAAACATATTGGATGATCCTAGCATTCTGGTTTAAGGTATAGACTCGAGGTAGATGGTTAACTTGTTCTATACCTCTAAGAGTTAGGTTTATGTCTATCCAATCATAGTCTGCCCTTAAGGTCATAGTATGGGCCCTAACTCCAACAGTCCTAAGATGTAGATATTTTTCTAGATCCTTTTTAGTTATTTTTACACTTTACTTGAGGACATATAGGGTAATTCTGGTGTGGTCTTGATTCATCTTCATATTAACCAAAAAGATTTGAAATGTTTCACAATTAAAGGCATAAAATAAGGTAAGAATGAAGGAAAATTGGGTTGAGTCAAACAGTGGCATGACAGAAAAATTGAAATTGCTTTGAATGAGAATTCTAGATGGGGTTATCTTAGCGACATTAAACCTATCAAATGCCTCCTCATTTTCTCTAGTAAAAAATTTATCATCTCTAGTAGTTCTAGAAGAAGATCCCCTAGAGAGTCATACACGTTTGTTATTACTGCTGGCCATTTCTCTATTTGAACTCGAGAAGGTTTAGATATTGAAGGTGATTGTGATTAAAAACAATCAAATGCCTTCCTATTTAAAGAAAAATTGCATATCATATAGTATGAAAAATGGATCATACGTATGATTTGAAAATCGTACGGGACAAAATCATTTTCGTACAGACGAATGGAAACTGTCAAAATTGTAACGGCTTTTCATAAACTGCCCTTCCCAAGGCATCCTTTCATATAAGCTTTTTGACTAACCGATCGTACAGATGAACATGTGTTCGTACAGGATGATCGGAGTATTAAAGATCATTTAATAGTGGTTAGGTTTGTCCTTATCCAAATTCAACAATAAGGATCGTATAGATGAAATATGATTTCGTATGTAGGATCTGACAAATAACTGGCATGCATGGAAAAACTATCCCCAATCGTACATACGAAACTACACAAATCATACAGTATGATGATGTCATCGTACAATATGAAACTCTGTGAAAAATTAAGTTTCATCACCTCAACTCAGAAAACTATCATGCACATGCTATAGAATTCATATAGTATGAAATAATTTTGTATAGTACAAAAAGAACACTTAAAACAACACATGAAAGACTGAAAAAAAAACATTCAAAGTCAATCATTTTAAAACCACTGACATGCAAAATTATCAAAAATAATACCTATGATAAATCACTAACCAGAAAATAAACAAAAATAAATAAAGAAAAAAAACCATATAAACTATGATCAACAAATATTGAATATAAATAACAACAAATCAAGTTTGCAGAATTTTAATTTAAGCATTAAGATCTATCACACCTAGCCTTATTCTTAAAATGCTAAAAGTGTCAAAAGCTAGTTATTTTGTAAAAATATCTGCAAGTTAATTTTTAGAAGTAACGTGATGCAGTTTAATTTCTCCTTTGGCTACATGATCTCTAACGAAGTGATGCCTTATGTCTATATTCTTGGTTCTAGAATGTTGAATAGGATTCTTTAAAATTCATATGGCACTAGTATTATCATAGAAAATTAAAATTATGCCAATGAAAATCCTAAGTCAATCAATTATTATTTTAACCAAAGAACTTGTGCCACACAACTACCTAAGGCAATGTATTCTACTTCAGTAGTAGAAAGGGCTACTGAATTATGTTTCCTACTGGACCAAGAAACTAAAGAATTTCTAATGAATTGATAAGTTTTAGATGTACTTTTTTTATTAATCCTACATCCTACAAAATTTGAATCAGAATATCCAATTATATCAGAAGAAGAGCTGTACTTAGGATACCAAATCCCTAAGTTTTGAGTTCCCAATAGATATCTTAATATTCTTTTAACTGCTGTCAAATGTGATTCCTTTGGATTAGATTGAAATCTAGCACTCAAATAAATATTGAATATTATATCTGGTCTGTTAGCTGTCAAGTAAAGCAATGATCCAATTATTCCTCTAAACTTCTTTTGATCAATAGATTTTCTCTTAGTGTCCTTATCTAACTGTACTGAGGAACTCATTGGTGTAGTTACTAATTTAGCATTATCTATTTCATACTTTTTGGGGATATCCTTAACATATTTTAACTGGCTAAGAAATATTCCTTCCTCACTTTGCTTTATGCTAAAACCAATAAAGAAACTCAAATCTCTTATTGGACTCATCTCAAATTCACTACTCATTATTTTTAAAATGCATCACACAGATTTTTATTGATAGATCAAATAATATGTCATCAATATATATTTGAATAATGAGTATGTCATCTCCTATCTTTTTTAAAAAGAGAGTGGTGTCCACACTTCCTTTTACAAAAGATTTTTCTAATAGGAAAGTGCTTAGCCTCTCATACCAAGCCCTAGGTGCCTGTTTCAGTCCATACAATGCCTTTTTCAATTTAAAAACATGATTAAGAAATTTAAAATTGGTAATTATCTAGTTGAGAAATTTTTTATTTTTAAATTCTCCTCCATGATCACTTTGAATTGAAATAATTTCACACCCTAAATTCCTTTGAATCCAAGTATAAAAAGTTTTAAACTCATCAAATGAGTCACTCTTATGTGATAAGAATTTAACCCAAGTGAATCTAGAAAAGTCATCAACTATCACAAATCCAAATACTTTACCTCATAGACTTATTGTGCTAACCGGTCCAAAAAGATTCATATGAATGATTTCTAATGGTTTTCTAGTTCTAAGATCCTTAAGGGAATGAAAGAAGGACTTCACCTATTTACCAAATTGATATGCATCACACAGGTGATCCTTAGTAAAGTCTAGTTTAGGTATTCCTTTAACCAATTCTTTTTAGATAATTTTTCTTAAATTTTTCATGCTTGCATGACAAAGCCTCCTATGCCATAACCATGATTCATCAATTATTATTTTGAGATAAAAAGTATTAGAAGGTTTAATAACATTCAAATCAAGCATGTACATGTTGTTTACCCTAATTCTATGCAAAATATCAATTCTATTTTAGCTTATTATACAACTAGAGGAGAAAAATTTTATATTATATCCCTCTTGACATAGCTGACTAATACTCAAAAGGTTATGCTTTAAGCCATCTACCAATAAGACATTTTTAATAAAAAAATTATTCAAGTTTCTAATCATACTTATACCTACCACTTTCCTGGTGGTATTATCTCCCAGTGTAACCTTGCCTCTATTCCTGGCTTCCGTCGATATGAATTAAGTTGTATCTCTCATCATATCCTTCAAATATCTGTTGTCCAGGTACTAAATGCTCTCACGAGATCTTATATGAAAGCATTGCTATAAAAGATCAAACATTAGACTTGGGAACCCAAACAAGTTTGGGTTCACCTCTTGGTAATGATAAACCAGATCCATGTGTGATAAGCTGTATTTTATGCATCTTCAGTCTCCACACTAGATGTGTTCTACTATAAATGGTGCAAGTGTAGGAGATGTGTCCTAACATTCCACATATAAAACATCTCACACCAATAAAAAGGACTTCTTAATCTATATGAGTTATAATATCTCTTCTTAGGCATTGAACTCATATTCTTTTGCTTAGACCTATAGAATTTCTCAAGTTTGGGTGCGATCTATTTTTCTTAATAATCTTCAATTCCAATTCAAGATATGAGTTTATATTTTTCAATATAAAAATATCCATTCTCAAGTCAATTTCTCTATGTTCTATTTCTTCCAAAAAATATTTATAATTATTTTTAAGTTCTGTGTGAGTTAATTTTAATAGTTTATGTTGTTTATTCAAATCATCAAACTCATTCAATAGAGTCATGTGGTTGTTATCAATTAATGTGTGATCCTTCCTAAGGGTTTCAAGTTCTTTTTATAAATCTAAAAATTTAATGTTTAGCTTAGCATGTAGTTTTCTAAGTTTCCTCTATGTTGTATGAATTTTCTCAGTGACTTCAAATAACACATTATAGGTTAGATCACATACCTCTTCTTGATCTGAGTGATCAAGATTATCTGCCATTAAGCACAAGTTCGTGACCTCCTCCTCTGCTCCTATTTCTGAGGAATCTAAAGCTAAATCCGCCCAAAATACTTTCTGAAATCTCTTCTTACCCTTCTTCACATTTGGTTTCTCCTTAAACTTCTCCTTACTGGGACTAGCTTTGAGATTCAGGCAATTAATTTTTATGTATACTGGCTTCCTGCATTCATAACAAATTACATCATTAGAAGTCTTAACATTTTTATGGAACTTACTTTTGTTCCATTACTGATGTCTCCTCCGCTTCCTCTTAAGAAAACTTCTAAATTTCCTTGTCAGTAAGGTAATATCATCTTCATCCTTAGGCTGAGATGATTACTTTTTGAGTTATCCACTTTCAACGCTATATTCTTTTCCTTTCGCCTATCACCTACGTCAATCTATCTTTGAGTCACTCCTTGCTCATAAGCAATTAGTGATCCAAGAAGATTATCAATAGAATAAATATTTAAGTCTTTTGACTCAGTTATAACGGTAATCTTTGCATTATAACTAGTAGGTAAGCTAGGTAGAATTTTATTAACTTTCTCAAAATTAGTTAGCTCCCTACCTAATGCATGCAATGAACTGACTATATATGTAAAATGAGTATACATGTCAGTGATTGATTGATTCGATTTCATGCAAAAGAGTTCATAGTCATGTAATAGAATGTTCAATATAGTCTATTTCACTTCATTTATACCTTCATATATAATGCAAAGTCTATCAAATATTTTCTTTCAAGATTTACAGGTAGAAACACGCATATAGTCTTCTGATTTCAAAGCACATAAAAAACTATTTAAGCATTTGGCATTTTATTGTGCTAGCTCCCTTTCTTCTAAAGTCTAATCAATAAATGATGTTTCTATTCTAATGCCTTTTATAATTTTAGAAGGTGCATTATATTCATCCTGTACTAACATCCATATACGATAGTTAAGAGACTGTAAAAAATTTGACATGCGATTTTTCCAAAAGTCAAATAGAATATTGACAAACAATGGTGCTCTAGTGATCGAGTAACCTTCTAAGGTGTTTTGGTTTCCAAAATTAGCCTTGATCATTTAAAAAAATTATCTAAACCTTAATTTTTGAAAGCTCGCTCTGATACCACTTGTGAATCCTTAGTAGGTTGTTAAACCTAAGTTAATTATCCCAAGGCTAACCAAGAGGGGGGGGGGGGTGAATTGGATAATTAAAAATTTCTTGGTTATATTTTAAAAAAATGATTTAACAATTGAAAAATTTATAAGAACTACAAATTTTATGAAACTAATTTTTCAACCACAGAAAGTTTAAATGAGAAAAATAAAATGCGGTAAAAATAAAGAATAGAAGACACCATATCTTATAGTGGTTTGGTCCAATAAGACCTACTTCCACTTCTTAGAGACTCCTTCTTTAGGTATTACACTACACACTAGTGACTCTCCTTTAGCCCCCACATTAAGGCAGAGAAGCCCTTATAAAAACCTCTCTACTAATAACCCAGTGCAACAGAGAACCATCATCCTTTTTCACCCTCCTGGTGAAGGCAGAGAACCCACCATCATTTCTCACCCTCCTGGTGATGGCAGAGTACTACTCATCCTTTCAAACCCTCCTGGTGTCGGCAGAGAATCGATCCTCCTTCCACACCCTCCTAGTGTTGGTAGAGAACTAGACCTTCTCTTGAAATCTTCTTTCAATAAGCCTTCCAGAAAGTAGGGATGAATTATGAAGAACAAGTAGGGAATCCTCACTAATGGGCACCTTTATAAATCCCCTCACAAATCCTTCTCACAAGATCTCTCACTTTTCACTCCCAAATCACTCTCCCAAACACACTCCTAAGGCACACTCAAGAGATTTTTCATAGAAGACACTAGACAATTAGTTTTTAGGATACTTATATACAAAGGACAAGAAAAACCGTTAAAAAAATGAGAATTTCAAGTTTGACAGACTAGGATCTTATAGTATGATCATACTTTGTACGTACGAATAGTTTAAAAAACTTGTATGATGTTATACAAACCTTATTTTATACTCCAATCATCATCTGTAAGAACCCGAATCATACTGTACGATCAATTCAAAAATGCACACTTTTTATCTGTACGATCCTGTAGTAACCCCATTTTGTACTTTGATCAGCATCTGTATGAACCCACTTCGTACAGTACGATTAGTTTAAATTTTGGTGTGTTCATACAAGATGAACTTGACGAACCTAATTTCATACTCTGATTGGCATCTAGGACGAACCTATATTGTACTATACGATCTATTAAAATTTGACAAAATCATATGGGACAAACCTATATGAACCATATTTCATACTCTGATTAGCGTCCAGGATGAATTGAATTAATACAGTACAAAATGTACTTATAAAAATTTTAAGGCATGATTCAAACAACTCCATTCTAGAGGGAAACTCAGTACAAATCATCTCGTTTGATTACAAATCATACAATATGATTAGTTATAAAAATCCAAGTTTTGTTTTTGCCCCAGTGTGTGTGTGTGCACGGTTACCCAATTACAATCACACTCTCTCAGACTCAAGAAAAATAAAAAATACAGACTTCATTTATAATAAACCCTAGTCTAATATGTCTTGAAGTCTCTAGCAGTCCGGAGTATGATTTTCCTGAAAAATGTTAGTACACTCAAATAATATTTCCAACATATGTTAGGAGAAATAGTAATCATATAATAAGATTTTGATATCATCAAAAACTCTCATAATTCATAAAAATATAGTCTTGAAAACTAATTTACAACCACCTCCTGGTCTTGAATTATCATAGTTAATTCTCCCTTTTGACATCAATCATAGCTTTCTTTGTTGCTAATAAAGATCTTAGTAAAATGAGAGATATTTCCCTATCTTCTTCCATGTCTAAAATAATAAAATCAATAGGGAAAAAAACTTAGCAACCTTTATCATAACATCCTTTATTACTCCTTTTAGATAAGTAAAAGATCTATCAGCCAATTGAAGAGTAACAAAAGTATGTTGAATATCTCCTATATCTAACCTCATAAATAAAGATAAAGGCATAAGGTTAATAGTAGATCCTAAGTCACATAAATCCCTCCCATAGAATTTATCTTCAATAGTTAAAGGAATAGTAAAACTCCTATGATCCTTAATTTTTTAGGAATTTCCTTTTATAAAATGGCACTACATTCTTTGGTTAGTGCCAGTATTTCATAATCACAAATCTTCCTTTTCTTACTCAAAATATTCTTCATAAATTTGGCATAAGTGGGCATTTGTTCTAAAGCTTAAGAGAAGTGGATATTAAAGGATACTTTTTTAATCACTTCTAAGACCTTCGAGAACAAATTGTCAAGATTTCTTTTGATTAACCTCTTAGAGAAAGGGGGTGGTGATCTCTTAATAACTTTTTTATAAACAATTTTAGGTTCTTTAATAGGTGTAGATTATTCAGAAGGGGTCTTATTTTCTTGCTATTCCTCTCTATTATCCTTATCATGGGGTTAGTCTTTATCTTTATAAGGGTCTCCTAACCCTTTACCACTTCAAAGTTGGACATTATGAAATTATTCTACCAAGTTTTGATAATGAATCAACTTAGCCAATTGCCCTATTTGATCTTTAATTTTTTTAGAGCATTCGATTGATTATTCATTTGCATTTCTAACCGGAGAATAATATTTTCCAAGGATTCCTTCCTATTCCCTTAATGATATATTTATTCAAATTCTATCGGGCAGCGCTACGGTGCTACAAATCTTGGCACAATAGCGTTACATTACTTAAGATCACTATTAACCTTTAATTCATCCAATTTCTTAGAAATAGCAACAACTTGAGTAGTCAAATTAGATAAAGAATCATTTTTATAAACTCTTGTCACTCTCTTAGGATTCACCATATCAATAGACCACAAAAAATTATTTGTTTTCATTTCTTCAATTAATTCATATACATCTTCAAAAGGCTTTGACATTAAAGAACCTCTAGCTATAGTATTAATTATGGCTCTAAGGAATCATACCAATCCATTATAAAAAATTTGAATTATCAACCAATGAGGTAAAGCATAGTGATGGCACTTTCTAAGCATCTACTTGAATCTCTCCCAACTCTCATAAATAGATTCTCCTTCTAATTGAGTAAAAGAAGTAATATCATTTCTAAGCATGGGAGTCTTAGATGCTGGGAAATACTTTCATAAAAATTTGTGGGCCAACTCATTCCATGTGGTAGTAGAGCCTATGGGTAAAAAATTTAACCACATTTTTTGCCTTATCTCTTAGAGAAAATGGGAACAATTTAAGTCTAATGGCATCATCACTAACTCTATTGTATTTAAATATTGCATAAACTTCTAAGAAACTTGCTAAATGTAGGTTAGGGTCTTCAAAGGAGTTCCCCCAAACTCAGAATTTTATACCACCTAAATTATTATAGGTTTTAATTCAAAATTATTTGCTTGGATGGAGGGTCTATTTATGCTTTAGTGAATTCCTTATACTAAAAGGTTTGTAAAATATTTAAGAGGTCTAGAATGATCCATGTTTTGAAAAGGGTCAACTATTTTAAAAATATTTTTGGTGGTTCTAATTTAGGTTCTCTCAATTTCTTAATCAAAATTTAAATATGCCTCCCCTATATATCTTATAAGTATGCAACCACAGATATGCAATCGGTAAATTAAAATAAAAGAATAAAAGAATATAGTGGAACTAATTATATAATTAATTCAATAATATAGTAAATTTTAAAATAAAATAAAATTTTCCCCAGTAATGGTGCTAAAAAATTAATGGGAGCGATGGAGTAATTTAAAGAATTGTGAAAATAATTTAGGGATTTATCAATCCCTAATTAATGCTTAGATTTTTTTTTGATATAAAAATTATAAAAATCTCACTTAATATACATAAGTATATGTGCCAAATTGATTAATATAGTGATTGAGCGGAGTATCAATCTCATGAGGAAGAATATTTACTTGTAAATAGTAGTATTGTCTACTTCAACTACTATAATTATCCTACTCAATTAACATAATTTTTGTTGGAAATTCAATCATTTATTTTAAAATAAAAAATAATTAAATTAAAATACTATTGGAATAAATTATTTTGGATTAATGGAATGTAAATACAATATTTTCCCTAATGATTCTCTTTTATATTGATGGTATTGAGAGCATATGCAACACCAACCGCTTGGTCAAGCATGAAGAGATAAAGGATATATTAAACTCTTCTAACCTGAATATCACTCTAAACTCTCATAGTCTATCACCCTATATAAATTTTAAAAGAGTAAGTAAAACATGTACTATTAAAACCCCCTCATGATAATTCAACTCTATAAATTTAATATATTACAAGCACTATGCCTATGCTTGCATCATACCAATCTAACATACATGGTTGTGACTGCTATCCTATTCCTAGGCTCCATATTACACCTAATATTAACTACACATATCAACGCCCATATTCTCTCTCTTTCGTACGCTTGGGCTCTAGCGATCGGGCTTCTTCTGTTGTTGTTCGTGGTGTTTACTGTTGGATTCTTTTTTTTTTTGTTTTTAGATTTGATTCTCTTGGCTTTCTCAACACTTTTTAGCTGGCCTGAGGCCTTCAGCCTTTTGGTCTTTTTTTTTTCCACTCGGTATAGCAGCAAGTTTGTCACCTTCCACTCCCTCTTCTTGGGGTATTCCTCTATCAGATGCAGTGGGAGCTAATAAAGGTTTTTTCGATGTAGCTGGTAATGAGTCTATCCCTAAATCTCAATCTTTTCATGATGTTCTAGTGGGTAATGCGTGTTCGAATGGATCTACTTTTTCTTTTACTAAATCCTTAGTTAGAGGTGTACTTACTTTGGTGATTTCTGATGAAGATATTTTGAAACTTGCATCCCCTTACCAATTTACGTTAGTTGGGAAGTTCTCTTTAAAACGCCCTAACCTTGATTCTATTATGGCTTTCTTTGGTTATTTAAAACTTTTTGGTGTGCATTCTATTGATCTGTTGGATGGTTTGCATGTTGCTATTCAACTTTCTAATGATTTAGATTATAGTTGAATTTTTGCTAGGCGATCTTATTACATAAATAATTATCAAATGAGATTACTTAAGTGGACTCCTTTTTCTGATATTAAAGAGGAGTCTCCTATAGTACCCATATGGCTTTCATTTCTTCAACTTGCATGTTTTACATGCTTTGGGATCCATATTTGGTAGACCCCTTCAAATCGATCAAGCTACTGCCTCAAGGTCTCAACCATCTGTGTCTAGGATTCTTGTCGAATTGGATATCACCAAAAAACATCCTAGAAAGGTGTGGCTTCGATTGGAGAGTGTTGGTTATCTACAAAAAGTCAATTTTGAAAATATTTTTGATTTCTGCTCTCATTGTAAGGTGTGCGGTCACTCGATCAATGAATGTTATATGGTTCACCCTAACCTTAAAAAAGGAAACAAGGTGGTTAAATATGTGGGTCCCTCTAATATGAATGAATCAAATGATTCGAATGTCCCTAATCATTTACAAGTCAATAATGTTAATATGGCAAATCAGGATAACAGTTAAACTTTACCTGCGGACAATCCTAGTTTTGTCCAGGAAGTTAATTTAGCTGCCCTCCTATTGGGGGATCTCATATTATGGGCCAAACGGATGAATTGATTACTCAAAATAATGACGGTAATTGCATTTTACCTTCTAGTACGTCTAAGGAAAAAGGGTCAAAGATTGGAAATAAGGAGAATGAGTTGCAACTTGAAGAAAGTGGTGATGTTTTGGCTCAAAAACAATGTGCTTTAAACCAAGTCAATGGGGTCCAAACCGAGAAGGAGGTGGGTAATGAGGATAACCTGATGGAGGAAGGAGAAATTGTGCCTAATAAGGATGCTTCAAAAATAGGAAAGTCTGAAGGTAATGCTGATGTCTCATTGTTATCTCCTAATCAGAAACAAATTGCCAATAATAAAAAGGAAGGTTATACTAATGGTTAAGAATCTAGGTGCAACTTGAGTTTCTAATCTACCCTCTTCCAATGGTTAAAGACATTATTTGGAATATTAGAGGTGTGGGTAATTTCCCTTCTAGAGATATAGTTAAAAATTTATGTAGGATTCACAATATCAATGTTTTGGTTTTACTTGAGCCTTTAACTTCTTCTACTAAATTAGATTTGATTCAGATTTACTTGGGTTTTGACTGTTCCTTTAGTAATTGCTCTAATAAGATTTGGATTTTTTGGAAACATTCTATTAACTTAAGCATTTTGAATGAATACCATCAAATTGTGCACACTAGCATTAACTTTTTACAGTTTTCCTGTTATGTTTCCTTTGTTTATGCTTCTTATTCTAAGATTGAAAGGAGAATTTTGTGGAGTCAAATCACATATTTTGCTTCTAATATTGTTGAGCCTTGGTTGGTTGGTGGTGATTACAATACTATTACAAATGCCTCTGTGAGAGTTGGTGGGAACTCTCCTAACTTCAATGTTAGGGAAGATTTTAATGATATGATTTTAAATTCTAACTTACATGATATTGGCTTTACCGGTAATGCTTTTACATGGAATCAAGGTACTATGTGGCAAAGGTTAGATCGTATTCTTTTTAATAATTTATGGATTTCCAAGTTTCATAGTACTCACATTGAGCATTTACCTAGAACTTTATTTGATCACTCACCTCTTCTTTTGAACATTTCATTGCATTACAATAGCAGTCCTTCCTCATTTAGATTTCAGAACATGTGGATTCTTTATGATTCATTTTTTAATATTGTTAAAGATAATTGTCATGCTTGTTTATTTCCCTCTGATAATATTGTTGGTTTGACTAGATTTTGGTTTAAGCTTAAGAGGCTTAAGCAAAAGCTTAATGGGTGGAACAAAACTATTTTCAAAAATTTATTTTCCAATATTATGAGATCTGAGAGACAAGTTATTTTGGCTAATAATAAGTACATGAACAATCCTTTTGATGAGAATCTTTCTTTTTTGAATGTGGCCAAAGACATCTTATTTAAACCTCAGGAATAAGAAGAAGTTTACTGGAAACAAAAAGCTACCTCTAAATTTCTTGTTGAGGGAGATAGAAATACAAAGTTTTTTCATAATATTGCCAACCATAAGAAAGTTGCTAGTTATATCCATAAAATTTCTAATCCCAATGGTTCTCATATTGATGATCCTTCTTTGATTAATGAGTCTGGTGTTGATTACCTTAAGAATGTTTTTAATAAGAATTTCTATCCAATTTTGGATTTGGATTTTTCTTTTATTCACTCTTTTACTTGTGAAGAGGATAACCAGATGCTTACTAAAATTCCTTCTTCTGAGGAAATTTGGCTTACCATTAAAGATATGAACACTGATTCTATTGCTGGTCCTGATAGTCTTACAACGAAATTTTTTCAAAAGTCCTGGCATATTATTAAAGAGGACTTACTGAATGCGGTTAGTGATTTCTTCAAGGGGACCCTTACCCTAAATTTTTTACTGCTACTTCTATTGTTTTATTTCCTAAAAATGATGCCACTAATTTTTGGAGTGATTTTCGTCCTATTAGTCTTTGCTCTTTTTTCAACAAGCTTAATGCTAAGCTGATTATGACTAGACTAGCATTAATTCTCCCTTATATAATTTCTTAAGAGCAAATGGGTTTTGTTAAAGGTCGTTCTATATTTGATAATATTCTTCTTGCCCAAGAATTAGTTCATGATTTTGAAGCCAAAATTGCCGGTGGTAATGCTATTTCAAAATTTATATAACCAAAGCCTATGATAACTTCAACTGGTCTTTTCTTTATACTATGCTCAACAAATTTGGCTTTAATAATGACTTCATTAAACTCATTAAAAACAAAATTGAATATTGCTTCTTTTGGTTATTATCAATGGCAAAAGCCATGGTTTTTTGATTCGGCTCCTGGTCTCAGGCAAGGGGACCCTTTATCCCTTGCTTTGTTTATTATGTCAATGAAATTTCTTTATAGAGGCTTAAAAGAGTTGTTCAGAAAATATCTGACTTTACAATATTGTACTATTGGTGGTTTCCCGGTTTCTCATTTAAGTTTTGCTGATGATTTTATTATTTTTACCAATGGCTCCAAAAAGATGCTTAATATCCTATTTAAATTTCTAGGTCTTTGTCAAAATGCTAGTGGGTTAATTTTTAACCCTAATAAAAAGTTATTCTATTACTGCTAAGTCTATTTCCACTCAGAGAATCAATATTATACATAATAACTTTGGTTTCATGCAAAAACACCTCCCCCTTAAATATTTAGGCACTCCTCTTGTCAAGGGTAAGAAGAGATCTCATTTATTTGGGGATATTTTTTCTAATATTCATAAAATGTTATCTATTTGGGCTTTTAATTTTCTTTCTTTTGGTAGTAGATTAGTGTTACTTAAAAGTGTTCTGTGTTCTATTTCTATCTATTTATTTCATACTTTATATCCTATTATGAATGTTTGTAGTAAGATGGAAAGAATTTTCAACAAATTTCTCTGGGGTAGTAAAGAGGGTAATTCTGCATTAATTTGGGCTTCTTGGGACAGTTGCTCTGGTGTCCAAGATGAAGGTAAGCTTGATTTTAAGAACTAGAGTGATATGGCCCTTGGTTTTTCATATAAGTTGTGGTTCAATTTTAGATCCAAAAAAAGCTTTTGGGATAAATTTAAGACTTCCAAATATTGTGTGGGCAAGCATCCTCTTAACTATTTTTTTTCAAAAAAGGCAATTCCTTTAATTGGAAGAGGATGTGCTCCATTAAATGGGATGCTAAAAGTTTCATTCAATGGGGTTTTGGTTTGGGTGACATCTTTTTTTGGTAAGACAATTGGTTAGGTATTTCTTCCATTGGCAATTTACTCAATACCCACTCTACTAGTGCCACTAAAGTGTCGGACTTTATCCATAATGGAAATTTGAATGTGGACTATCTTTCGGATCTGGTACCTGATTCTATAATTTTCCTCATTGTTAAAATTCCTCTTCAACTTGAGAAGAGTGATTGCATTTTATTTAACAAATCCAAGGATGGTAGCTTTTTATTCAAGGAAGTTTGGCATTCTCTTAGGGATTCTCTGCCTAAAAATCATATTTTATCCACTATTTGGCAGAAAGGTATTCCTATCTCTTATTCTATTCTTATTTGGAGAGTTGTTAATAATTGCATGCCTATTGATACTATCGTTTGCAAGAAGGGCTTTTGCATTATCTCCAAATGCCAGTGTTGTTATCACATGGAAACTTTGAATCATGATTTTGCTAATGGTCTGTTGCTCTAAAAGTTTGGCTATTTTTTATAATGGTTTTAATACCCATTTTTGTAAGGATTATAGCACTATTAAGAGTATTTTGCAAGACTGGTTTGTTGCTCCAAAGAATCATATCCGTAACATTTTACGTATTATTATTTGTTGGTTCCTTTGGAAGAGTAGGAATGAGTTGAAGCATGAGAACATCCATATGAATGTCACAAACATTATCCTCAAGGTTAAAGATAAGGTGAGACAGTTATACTTGGCTAACTTGATTAATAGTAACTCTTTTACTGGTTGTCATCAAATTGATCAGTCTTTTGGTATCAATTTTACGTATACTGCTCATTTCCATAAAGACACTATTGTTAAATAGACTATGCCTCACCAAGGTTGCTATAAACTCAATACGGATGGGTCCTTCAAATCAGATAAAGTAGGTTGTGGTGGGCTTATCTGAGAACATAATGGCCAGGTTATTGTAGCTTTGTCGGCCCTCGGCTGCCAATAGTTCCATTATGGCTGAGCTTGAGGCTTTAAAATATGATGTGCAACTTTGCATTTCTTTAGGGATTACTAATCTTTGGATTGAAGTGGATGCTATGTTGGTCATTCATTACATTCTTGGTAAAGTTAATAATAATCCCAAGTATTTTTATATCATAAGAGAAATAAAGCAGTGTCTTTCAGCTGTCAATTTTTCTATTACTCACATATATAGGGAAACTAATTCTACTATTGATCTTTTAGCCAATATAGGCTGCAATTTGTTGGAGTTTATGGAATTTATGGGATCTTCTCTTCCTATCAATATTATTGGCTTAAGTAGGCTTGATCGCTTGGGTTTGCCTTATGTTAGAAGTATTTAAGCTCATTATCGGTGTGTGGTTCTTTAGTTCGTTCATGACTTCAATGATCGTGTCTATTTGGTTTCTTCTGATTTCTCCTAATATCTTTATGGTGGATTTGGGGCTGTTCACTCTATTCCTGATTCAATTGGTCATTTTTGGGAAGATAGTTCTTCTCTTTTTTATTGGCAGCTTTACTTTTTGGGTTATCCTATTTACCAAGCTGACAGGATTTTTATCTTCCTCTCTGGATGGGAGGGGTTTGATATTGCTGTGGCTGGCATTTTCTTTATATGCTATTACTCCTATTATTTATATGCAGCTTTAGCCTTTTGGATGGTTTTCATGTTATCTATTCAGTTGGATTATTTCTTCTTCTTAGGTTGGGAGGAGTTTGGTGCATATAATTAGAACCTTTTCCAGTTCTTGTTTCTTCACGGTATGAGCATTTTTTTTAGGCAGCTACATCACCTGGCAGCTTCATCTTCTGCCTGTTTCGCTTAGGGTTATCCTATCTTCTAGTATGATTATGTATCTGGCTATCATTCGGGTTTTAATGATTGTTCTTTTTGGTTGTTCAATAATATGGTTTCCTTACATCTTTCTAATTGTCCAAGTAATTACTTAACTATTATGTTATGTGAGTTCAAGGTCTTCAGGAGGGTTTTTTGAATGCCAATAACAAGGGGATATTCATTAATTCTGTTGGGAATTATTTCACCTTTATTTACTTAAATTTGCATTGGTCTCAACTTATATCCTGTTACAACATTCCTTGGCTTTTACTTGTGTTATTATGCTTATCTTTCTTTTGTAGTCATTTTCTCATGCAGGTGCAATGGATTGAGGTGTTTTTGGACAAGGTTACTACTTTTTACAGGAGGACTGTATTGAATTCCTTTTTTCTATTCTTCCTTTTTTGGGTGTTGCCTACTTGCAACCCTAGATTATTATTAGGTGATTTTGTGTATCTTAGTATAGGGGACCATTGATCTTAGGTTTTATTTTGATTTTTGTTGTAGCTCTTTCGAGTATTAGCAAGCTGAAGGTCCCCTTTAAGGACCTTATAACCCCCTTTTTTATTCAACATATAGGTCCCCCTCCCCCCCCCCCCCCCCCCCCCCCCAAAAAAAAAAAAAACATATTGACTACACATATGGCCACTATATGCATTAAATGAATACCTAGTATATTAAAATTATCATGAAATTATTGATGAAAATAACTCATTAGTACTCTATATTTTATTTACACCATTAATCCAAAACTAAAGAATTTAGCCATACATGAAAAAAAAGTGAAGCATATTCATTTTTATCAACTGCACAAAAGGAAGAAAGAACAGAAGAAAAAATATCACTAGATGAGTTCAATAATCTCCTCTACACTCCTCGTGGAACTTACAAAATTATTTCCATAAACACAAGCCAAGCACTCAAATAGATAGTTTCTAGTACTTCTCTGAATTCGCTTAGTTGTCACTCCTAAGGAAAAATCATAGAAGTGATATAAAGATGAAAATTAAACAAGTGAATGAACTCTTCTACTAACATTACAAATAAAATATTTATAGAAAAATATAAAAAATGGATTCTGGCATTATGGCACTCGAGACACTTGCGCCGCGGTGCCCATAAAATGAACTAACGCCATAATGCTAAAGGGTTTACTCAGTTGTAGTGCTTGCTGATATGGACCTGTTATTTAATTAATCGGTGGGTTTCTTCACTGGCAGGTCTTGGCCTGAATAATTACAACTATAGCACCATGGCCCTATTGACGGTTAAGCATTGCAACGTCCATGTGGCACTTCTTTGACTTAGCGGTGCTAGAATTTAGCTTTGCAGTGCAGACACCTCTGACACTGCAGTTCTACGATAGTTGGATGGGCTTTATGACGCTGACTCCTCCAATGCTACGACGCTGTCAAATAGAGACTAGGCATCGCCATGTCCATATTTGGGCACTCCAGTGGTGTTATTTAAGGTGCTGTAGCGATATTTTATCTGACCCCATGGTGCAGTACCATACTTTAAAATTTTACTCATTTCTTGTATATCATGTACAAACACAACTAAAATAATATATTTTCACAGAGAAATTAATACATAAAATTTAACATTATTTACACTTACACATTTCAAGTTCATTTTCTACCCAAACTCACATAAGGTTGAGCTTAGAATTCTTAGCTAAATTGAGTTAATTAAAAAACCTATAGGATGATCTAAGTTTTTCAAAAGTTGCCAAGTAAGAATGCTTAAAAATTCCAAAAGTATAATAGAAATCCAAGCAAAAGGTTGTTGTGTTCAGATATTCTCAACATGAGAAAATGAAAGGAATATTATAAACTTCATTATAAGTTGAGAATTTGATTTATCATAAATTTGTTATCATTTTTAATGTCAATAAACATAACTAGATAAGATGGAAAATTCTAAGAAGATGCTTTGTAGGACCCTATCATATTACTAATAGCTTATTCATGACACAACCAAGCCTTCTCATAGGATAAATTAGGGCCATAACCCCAATTTATATCGGATATGATCATCTTTAACTTTATATTAAGATTATATTCAATTATCTTCTCCTCGATTTTATTTCTAATGAAACATGATTGAGCTTATGGGCGGTCTTTTGATCCAACATCTAAGGTATTATTTTGCTCTAATTTAAGACTCATGATCTCTATCACACAAAAATTTTCTAATTTTGTTGGCTAGTAAGCTCCACGATCATTTCTCTAAAGATACACTTTACTTGATTTCATCATCTATGTTAAAAAGTTTACTTTATCATTACACAAATATGTAACATGCTCTTCAACCATTTTCTAATTCTAGGTTGATCACAAATTGGGTTGTTTATCTCTAATAAATGCCTTATTATTTAGGCATTCATAAAACAACTATCATATATAGTCTTTATGTCCATAACATTACGTATTTGTAAATGTGATGTTCCCATATCGTCACCTTTACTAGTAAAATATGGAGAACTAGTTGATCTTGCATCATCCTTATCTGAAAAGAAGTCATAACTAAATCTTCTTCCGAGCAGTAGACACACGTATAGGAGCTTGATGTTAAATAGTTAAGGACATCTCATTTAAGTAAAAAAGCAAGATAATAATCTATATGTAGCCCAATTGGTGAAATTGATTATGCTTAACTAAATTGGTACATCATCTCTATTTTCAGACTAAATAGTTCATTTTAGCCGGTGTCACTTTATATATAAGATTTATGAGATCTTTGCAAAAATTCTTTTTTACAACATTAATCTCTTGCTCCTTTTCTTATGTGACTGACCAACTTATATATCTTTTTCCATTCTCCTCTATATAATATAAGAACATAGAAAAATAGATTTATCTAGAAAAAATAATTAATTTTTTTATAATCTCACTATCATTTGAATATGGTTCAAATTAGAATCATATAATATTCGAACATCTATTTCGATCACATTGTTAAAACAAGAATTAAGTCATAAATATACCTTATTTAGTCGATGTTGTTAAAATATATACGTGAATGATATTTGGACCTCATTCATTCAATGATCAAACAAGGTTCAATCATTGTCCAAGTAATAAACAAATAATATAGTTTTTGATACTATTAAACTACCCATGATTAGGGTTCAAACAAGTTTTTGAAAATAGTTTGGAATATATTGTAACAAAGTATATAACATATTATTTGATACTATATCAAGCCTTGTAAAAGCGTTCCATCAAATTGACCTAAACTATAATATAAGATGGAAATTTCAATAAAAATAACACCCTTATATACTAAAATCATCAAAAAAATGAAGAAATATTAAAAGTTTATAGATGTCACACCACCTATGTAGAGAATTTCAAATACTTGTATGACGAAGACATCATTATAAGAAGCACAAATGGGAAAGGATAGTTTTTGTACATGCTATACAAAGGATAATAAGTATAAAGACATTTTTAGTCCAAATAGAATATTTGGATATATTTCTCCATATATATATATATATATATATATATATATATATATATATATATACATATCGTGGATATATTTGTGGGCTCCAAAAATTCAAGCCCCGAACTCCCCTGCTTTTTTCGGGGGAGTTTTAATGGATTAAGTTTTGAGGTAAATTTTCATAAGGCATATTGGGTTTATATATAAGATACTACCCATAGAATTTTCCCTCATTTTGCAAGAATGTTATGATCTGAGTTCTAAATTCCTATATGTGCAAGCCCCTATAGTTAATTACCACTCCTGATAATGAGAGAGAACTTTCTATAGGAGCAAGCCTTTATAATGGGTGTATTTTATTAATCGAACCATATTGACTCTGTTAGTTGCTGATAGAGGATCAGGTTTGAGTCGGGAGTATGCTTTTATTTAATGAATTTCTCTTATTATAGACCATGAAGGCCTAACATTAATATATAAAATAAATTTCTCGGTCGATATCGCGACCGTATATTTATTTGATGGATCGAGCAGTGTCAGCTTCTATCTACCCGTATAAAAGGATCGGGCTTGAACTTGGGTTTATTGTCTGACCCGTGCAACATTCCTAAATGTCACGTGTGTGCCAATAACATGCTCATCAAGGTCTATGCGGGTATTTATTTTAATGCATAGAAATGGGGGTATTTTAAATGTTTGTAGACCCCTCCGATTGAGATAAACATCCTACACGGTCATCATCGGGGTTATTATAAGTAATTTTATTTGTTGATCGAACCTTATCGACTCTATATACTTGCTGATAGATGATTTACTTCTTCATGGATTTATGCTTTTATTGGTGAATTTTCTTTATTGTAGACTTTAAAGGCCTAACATGAACGTATAAAATAAATATCCAAGTTGATACAGCGACTATATATTTGTTTGATGGTTCGAGCTCTGTTAACTTCTATCTACCTACATAGAAGGATTGAGCTTTAACTTGGGTTCATTATTTGACCCACGTAGCATCCTTGAATGTCACTTGTGTACCTGAAACATGCTCGTCGTGGCTCATGCGGGGGTACAATTACACATGCATTTCTTTCTGTTCAAGTGTATACATATTGCAATGTATGTACAAGGGCATTTCTATAATTGGTGTTGTTCAACTGTGTGGTCAACTACATTTCAATGTATGTGACGCTTTATTTGAAAGCTCATACATGCCTTTTATTTGCTTGTATACATGTTGTGGATCCCGTGCTGTGGTGTTATTGGTTGAGTTTCATTTGTAGCATTAGGCAAGTGGGTTATCGTGTACTAATAGAACTCCTGCTATCAGTTGTAGACATTGGTATCTATTGCAGTTCTTTCAAATTTGCCCATAGACAACAAGTTGAATATGTAACGAGCCTCTTTCAGTAGCTCGTAGGCATTTACATTCATTAGAATCTTTTGGTGTTTTCTTGTAGATGGCATATAGTGTGTATCACAGGTCTCCTACAAGGGCCCATTGGTGCTTAAGTTTGTTATGTATTATCTACCTCCATTCGTAATGGATCAATGCATTTGCTTAACATTGAATAGTGATAGACCATAGATGTGTTGTAGCATTCATTGCCTTTTGCATTTGTTTTACTCACAGATGATATGTTGTATGTATACCAATTGTTGGCTATAAGAAGGATCTTGCATTTTCTGCACATTGCTCGTCATCACCCATAGGTGGAATACTGTATACATAATAAACCCCCTACAACCATGTGTGGGCATAATGACATGTCTTCTACCATATATGATCCTTCATCAGTGTACCATGTCCTCTTGCATAACTCATGTGAAGATTACCATCATTTCTAATTTCTCTGCTTGTGGGGTTGAATGTATTTGCTTATGCTTTGATGTTGACCACAGAATAATGTTATATTCATTGTACACCAGTCTTATGCTTGTGGGAGACTAGTGTGTTCATTTATATGTTTATCAGTATTAACTATAAAGGTGTTGGAGCATTCACCACTTGTTTCTGATTATCGCCCACGTGTAGGTCATTGTGCGTGCAACTCATCTTCTGTTGCTATTAATATGTGTTAGCACTCACCATATATTTCACTATATGTCTGCAAGAGGCAACATTGCATACAGGTGAATTGATGCATTCCTTACACATTGATCTTTAGCGTATGTTGGAAACTACTACCATGTGTTTGTCTGAGCTAATTGATATAAACTATAGAGTGGCTTTCAGATTCATAACTTGTCCGTTGATATTTATCACAAGTAGGTTAGTGCATTTGTTTATTAGTTGGTGGTTGTTGATTGCAAATACACTGCATTACTTATATATGGCCAATGGCAAGCCATCAAGTTTATTACATGTCTATTATTATCACTCATGAGTAACTTGTTATGTATACGTCAAGTCATTTAGTGTCTTTGAAAATGATTAATAGTATATATATTGCTCGTTAGTGTTTGCACTTCAACCGTTGTGATGTCTTTTGACATTCATTAGAAGTTCTAATTTCTTACTTATAAGCAAATCAACACATTTATCTTATAAATTTAAATTCATGTTGCAAGTAAGCTGTGTTTAGAGTTTGGCCCATCACAAGTCTTATGTTCATCTACTAGCATTCATCAAAACATTTTGGGCCATTAATAAACATTTCCATTTTAAAGTGAATTGTGTATTTTAAAATTTAAAGTCAGATTCATTGCTTTAAGTTCCATTCCCTTTTTAATTATCCAAATTCTAGTCTTTGGTAGTTCATGTTCAGCTCGTCATTGGTTCATATTCAAGTCCAAGTATAGTCCCTTATTCACCAAAACTTTTGGCAGCCTTCCAATGTCTCCCTCATTTAAAGGAAATCTAAGAGACAGCCTTCTACTTCATGCTATGTAAACACTTCAGGTAAGTGCTAGATGACACCACAGCTGCATTTTTTCAATCCCACCATGATATTTAGAGCTTAAGGGTCTTCGGGTACTTATTTAAAAGGTAGTGCAATTTTTTTCCCCTACTGCATTAAATATACTAATAACACTAACTATTATTATAATAATTATAGTAATAATAATTAATAATTAATAATAATAATTTAAAAAAACTAATATACCTAGAGGTAGGTCAGCTATGTAGGAAATCAGAAGAGGTTCGACTTGGGTGTGAGGCTACAGGTGTGGAGGCTTTGAGATTTGAAGTTGTTCGGGCTATGCAGATCTGAAGACTGGGAGGCAAAGTCAAATAGGGATGTTGGAGTCATTAAAGGTGTGATCTCGGACGGTGGAGAGGGTTGAGGTCAGTGGCTAGGCCTTTAGCTTAGTTTGGCAATTGGAAGAGTTTGGATGAGGTCCGATTGCTGGAAGCAGATTGAGAGGCTTGGAAAGGGCTAGAGGAGCAAGGAAGGTCGGTGGATATGCAGCTAGAGGGCTTACAACAAGAGTGGAAGTAATTCGTGAGGTATGAGTCTGACCAACTATGAGATATTTGGACAGGGGCAAGACTAGGGCAGTGGATCAAAGGTTGAAATGCGGCAGAGGGTCAAAGTAGGAGATGAAGTTCGGAAGAAGGGAAATCTGAAGTTGCTTGGGGAAGTCTTACGAACTAGAGGAGGTCGATTTGGAAGGTTTCTGAGCTATGGGAGAAGTAAAGAAGAACAACAAATGAGAGCTTCACTCTCATTTTAACAACGCTAAAGGGGTGCGATCGAGATGAACTGTATGTAGCTAGCTCTAAAATGGTGCTATTGTATGGTATGGACTGCCTAATATACAGGATGGGGTGTAAACATGTAATGATTTTAAGACATTTTTGTTTCATTTTTTTGTCAAATATGGTGGTCAACAAATACCCCCCAACAAATATGGTACACATTTAGGGTGAACCACATTTGTTGCATTCTGAATGACCCTGTGGATCTCCAAATATTTTCTCTGGATGTTACTCTGTTATTTTCATTTCATGGATCTCCAAGAGCTTGTTTGGATGTCACTCTGATATTCTCATTTTGTTGATCTCTAAAAGCTTTTTGGGATGTCACATTGAGAATTTTTCATTCTGCCAAGCCTTGGGAGTCTATTTTGATGTCTTTATAGATCTTTAAATGTGTTTGTAGTCAATAATATGATTGACATATTGGCTTTAGTTATGTAGGAATCCATAAAATAATTGCTCGCATCTTTCCTTACCATAGTTATACTTGAATGTAATATTTCTGCTATATAATTGCAAGTGGCGTTTAGAGTTAGCTCGAGCTTTGTAGATTCACCATCTGTAGGATTTTCGTGCCTCAGGTTTTCCACAGCTATTTTCAACTCAAGTATACCCTCTTCCTTTTATTTTTAGCTTTCACTTTACACTAGTACTGACAATGTTTCATCTTTTTGTGAAGGTTTTAAGGTGAACCAGATGTCAATTAGCTAGATGCTACATGAAACTTCAGCTCAGGTATGGTTTTGCTAGTTTTTGCAATTCCTTTCTTTCTTTAGCTGTTCACTAATACCTTTGTTACCCTACACAGGTTTTAGGAGGAGTGAGAAAATAGTCCGTGAGCTACTATAGGAGACCTTGGTTCAGGTACACCTTTCTTTTCACAGCTTTATATATATTTGCATAATCTTTCTCCTTTTTGCTCATGTTTTGATTGCTTTATAAAAGCCTCAAAGGTGCAAGATGCCCAGTCTTTGGAAGGAGCAGAGCAGAGCTATCTACTTCCTCTTCAGGCATAATTTAGGAGATAGATTTTAGTCCTCTGCGAAAAACATTAAACTTTTTTCTTGTGTTGGCTTATGTAATCTTATAAAGAATGTAAATTATAAACTTGCATATAAATTTTGAATTAATAAAATAAGGCAATTTTATAAATTTAGCTTTTGATGAGTTCTTTTCTTTCTGCTCTTGTGACTTATATGGCTATTGTGCTCACAGCATTAGACATTCATCAAGGTTAACAGTTGCACTCTTTACACAGCCTTAGCTTGAGTTTTGAGGTTTTGGTTCCTTTCCCCCCATGCTTTGCATAGTGGATATTGGTGAAGGATTAACTAATTTTTTATTACCCACTTGTCAGGGAATTTATGTACCTTCAGCCCTTTACTTCATACTTTGGTGGACTTGATGAAGGAGTAGATGTAGATGACCTAAACCCTTTAGGTTTATACCAGGTCGGTGGTGAGTGGTCATCGGCCCAAAGCCTTGTGCGTTGCAGACTTATTGATGACAAAATCCTCTTAGTTCACACTTAAGCTTTATATAAACTTTGGGATAATTTCATTAATCCTTCGCTGTGTGCTTTAGCATACTTATTGAAGAAGACCATCGATCCCCGCTTAATGCTCTATAGATTTTTTAAAGGATTTGCAGGTTTTCAGTTTAGTAGATAATACCAAATGTTGGTATTTCCTTGACCCTTAACCAGTCGAGAAGACTTTAATCTAGGTTACTTGAACTTATTAGATTGGGTGACCTAGGATTTAACAGCTTTTATCATCTGATTATTAAAATGGGGGTTCCTCTACTATGGCCTTTCTCATAGCTTATTGAGTATACGGAGCTGCTAGCGTCTTGACCACATCTTGGCTTGTTAAGTCTGACCTCATATGCCCGCTCAGGCTTTGGACTTGAGCTATGGAGAAATGCACTCCCTAAGCTACATTTGTTGAAATTTATAGATTTGGAGTTATCCTTTGTGGTTTGAGATCTCAAATCTTACACGCATTCGATAGTTGTTGATTGAGACTCATCCTTCCCACTATAACTTTGATTCTCTAGATACTTTGGAGAATTTAGTTAACTACAACTACTAGAACTCATCGAGTCAGATAAGCCTTTGTATTTCTTACAGTCCATACTGATTTGTTTATGAAATGGGGACTCCTCTACTACGACCTTTCTTATGGCTTATTGAGTAGATGGAGCTGCCAGTAACTCAGTCACATCTAGGCTTATTGAGTTCGACCTCTTACGCCCATTCAAACCTTGTGCTTTAGGCTGCTGAAAGACTTGTGCCACTATGGCTTGACTTGTTGAAGTATGTAGTCATAAAAGTCTCCTTTCTGACTTTTAAAGTATCAATATATTGGGGAAGGTGATACCTTCAATTTTTTTTTAGATTCATTTGTATATATTTTGAAAAGGGCAGATGTCATCTTCTTTGATTTGGAGGAATACACATCTTTTCATTGTAACCTTGACTCTCTAGTCACTTCAAAAAATTTCTTGAACTACGACCACTTTTACTTATCGAGTCAAATAAGCATTTGTGATTCTAACAGTCCCTACTAACAGGTTGATAAAATGGGGGTTCCTCTACTATAACATTTTTTATAATTTGTTGAGTAGACAGAGCTGCTAGTGACTCGGTCACATCTGGGCTTATTGAATCTTGCATCTCACACCCATTTGAATCTTAAGCTTCAGGCTGTTGAAAGACTTTAAGCTGCTTCGGCTAAACTTGTTGGAGAGTGTTAGTCATAAAAATCTTATTTCCTGACCTTTAAAATCTTGGTATCTTGTAGAAGATGGTGTCCCAAAACTTTGGATGATCACCTGCATTCACGTTAATAACAGAAATTTTTATATTTTCCTTCATGAAAGAATATTTGTGTTGATGATTTTAAATATTTATTCAGAGATCTTGACATGCAGCATGATGTATACCTGAATAAATATTTAAAATACCCCTTGTCTTACAAGAGAGGATTGGATAAATTTGGCATTTTTAAATTTTAAATATTTATTTGGGGATATCAGTGCATAGCATGATGTCGACCCAAATAATTATTTAAAATGCCATTGTATCACAGGAGAATTTTAGATAAGAGAATTCTAGCATTTTAAAATTTTAAATATTTATTTGGGGATCTTGATACGTAGCATAATATTGATCTAAATAAATATTTAAAATGCCCCTCTCTTATAGGAAGATTTTAGATAGATTTTGTATTTCGGGATTTTAAATATTTATTTGGGGATCTTGGCTTACAACACGATGTTGACATGGATAAATATTTAAAATGCCCTTATCTTGTAGTGGAGGATTGGATAAATTTGGTATTTTGGAATTTTAAATATTTATTTAGGGATCTTAGTGCGTAGCATGATGTCGACCCAAATAAATATTTAAAATGCCCACTGTCTTATAAGGTGATTTTAAATAAGAGAATTTAGGTATTTTAAAATTTTAAATATTTATTTAGGGATCTCAGCACATAGCATGATGTCAACCAAAATAAATATTTAAAATTCCCCATCTTACAAGGAGATTTTAGATAGATTTTATATTTCAGGTTTTTAAATATTTATCTAGGGCTTTTGGCAATCGGTGTAATGTCGATTCGAATAAATATTTAAAATGCCTTAAGTCGTATGGTGGGATTTTATGGGATTTTTTTTAAAATACATTCTTATACTACAAGAGAATTTTAAAATGTAAAATATATATACTAATAAACATGTATGTAATACATAGTACATTAAACATAACATTGACATGAGAAATTTTATACGTGGTACTTCTTCAGGTATCGACCGTTGATCGGCGGTATGGGCCTCCAACCATGTAGGTGTTGACCGCATTTTTGTATGAGGTTAGTAGGACCAATCCAGACCTTAGGATCTTTCTAACCCTTAGGATCAATTATGACTCTAGGATCAATCTGATCCTAGATCAATCCTGATCTCAGATCAATCTGATTTCTTGACTATTCAAGATCCTAGGATCTTTCCTAGATTTTAGATCTTAGGATCATTCTAGACCATAGGATCCTCCTAGAACCTAGATCCTAGGATTCTTCTAGATCTTAAGACTATTCTAGACCCCAAGCCCTAGGACTTCTAGATACTAAGATCTTCTTAGACTTCAGTCCCTAGGATCTACTCTAGACCCTAGAACTCCTTCAAATTCATTTAGATCCCAGGATCATTCTAGATCCCAAATCTTAGGATTCCTAGATCCTAGGATTCTTCTAGATTCTAGGATTCTTCCAGATCCCAAACCCTAGAATTTTCCTAGAATTTATACTTTAGGATCTACTCAAGATCATAAGAATCTTCTAGATCCTGGAACCTATGATTTCTTAGATTTTAGAGATCTCTTAGATCCTAGACCTTAGGATTCTTCCAGACTTTAGGTCTTCAAGGTCTACCTATGTCCTAGATCTACCCAGACTCTAAATCAATCTAGGTCTTAGGATCCTCCTAGACCTTAGATCTATCCAGACCTCAAATCCATTCAAACTCTAGACTAATCCAAATTTTAAATCAATATATTCAAGACTCAAATCAATCCAGAGTTTAACTCAATTTAAACCCCTGATCAATCCTGACCTTTAAACAATTCAGATCCAGTTGTCATAGCCTCTGACCTGACTTTAATCCTATCTAATCATCTACAATCACCCAAATGATTGTAAATGATTTAGATAGTTCAAACCCTATCATTCAAAATTAAAATCCAGCTCAAAACAAAAAATCCAAATCAAATTTCAAAGGCCAAAGGTCTAAGTCCTAAAAGCCTTTTCCAATGAATCTTTGAACATTTTAAAACCCTATCAAATAACCTTTGATTCAAGTTCTATCAGTTCCACACTGATATGACATGTCTCTAGAGGCAACCCTCCAAATTTGAGCTCATTCTGAGGTCTCTAACCCCAGAAACTGAAATAAAATCCAAAGGTTGTAAAACCTTCAAATATTTACAGTCTATGCCACTGGACCTGCCACATAGTGGATCCTGACCTTGGAGCCTTCTCCAAACCCTCAAATCACTTCCAGACCCTTGATTATGACCCATTGAGACATAAACTGTATTTTGTTGGACTCAATTTGACCCCTAGTTGACCAGGGGTCAAAATGACCAAAATACCCCTATGGGGTGTAAATGGTCATTTGAACCAAATGAGCTCCAAATCAAATGCAATCACTTCCAGCAAATTTCAAATATCAAACCAAACTCATTGAACCCAAATCCAGACCCTTGATCAATCTGGTTGACTAAGTCAACCAGGTTGACCAAACAGTTCCTTTAGGGTCAAAACAGGTCATTCTGACCAAATGACCTCCTCAGACCTTGGGACCACCTTCATTGGTCTCCAAATGTCATTTCAAATCTGTTGAACCCATTTCCAGATCGTGGACCCACCTAGTTGAACAAGTCAACCAGGGTTGACCTAAAGGCCCATTAAGGGCCCAAATAGGCCATTTTGACCAAATGACTTTCCCAAACTTTGAGACCACCACCAGTAGACTCAGAATGTCATTCTGAACTGGTTGGACCCAATCCCTGACCCTGGATCAATCTGGTTGACCAAGTCAACCTAGTTAACTCATTAGGCTCAATAAGGGCCTAAACTGGTCATTTGATCTAGATGACCATTCCAGACCCTGAAAACACTTCTACCAGACATTAAATATCACTTGAAATTGATTCAGTCCAAACCCTGGCCCTGGGTCAACCTGGTTGACCAGGTCAACTCAGGTTGACAAATTTAAACCCTTAAGCCCTTTTAAACTCAATCAATCTCTAGATCAATTTCAAATCCTTCCAAACTATTATAATCACTTCACTTAATGATTGAAATTTGACTGGACCCATTGACCTAGTTGACAGTTGACTTAGTCAATTGAGTCCAATTCTAGTCAAAATTGACTCATTTGAATCAAACTTCAAGTATATTCAAGACTCACTCAAATTCCCCTGGACATATCCTCCAATAATTTAGACTTGACTGGACTCTTGACCCAGTCAACAGTTGACCCAATCAACTGAGCTGAAGTTTAGCCAAAGTTGATCCATTTGAGTCAAAATAATGACACTTAAGGGATCAACTCACTCAAAGCATATCAATCTCTTGAACCTACTCTATTGTAGAGTTTAAAGGCATTAAAATTTAACTCAAGCTAAATTCTAGAGATTTTGACCAAAGTCGATCTGTATATTTGGTCAAACATCCATTAGCTTGCACAAATACTCATTTAATCTATTCAAACCCCTTCTAAATCATTCCAACCAGCTCTTAATATCATTTGGATGCCACTTCACCACTCCTTGCCTGTTTGACTAGTCAACCTAGTCAACGAATGAGTAAAGGATGATCAAAGGGTCAAATTATTCATCTAAATGCATCCCATCCAAATCTCCTTCTAAACATTCAAAACCCAAGCCTTAATCATCAAATACCTTCCAATCTTTTCCAAATCAGTGCTTAAGACTATTTGACTGCCACCTTGGCAGTCAATTTGACTGTTGACTAGTCAAACTAGTTAATTATTCATTAAATCCTCTTGAAATGGGCATTTTCTCTAAGTTCAAGTTAACCCACTCCATTTCAAATCCTTACAGCAGCTTAAAATACTCTCTATGTCACCTAATTAGCCTAGGTGGCATTTTGACTGGTCAAATAGTCCACATGGGCTTTAGGATAGTCAAAGAGGGTCAAAACCAGTCTTAGGCTAATCCCATTCATTCTTAAACCATTCCATTAGTCTTAATTGATTTCTGGAATGTTCTTAAGACATTTCCTAGCCTTTGATTTAGGATTAAATAGCTCCTATCAATCCCATGTGCAAAAAAAGGACATAAGAGGCCTTTCCACCTCACTAGTCCTTTTGTCCTTGAATATTCCTGCTCCCTAATGGCCCCTAGCCACATGTCAACCATCCTGGAGCTCTGAAATTCAATCCCAGCCATTCGTTGAGTCCAAGGACATCTCAATAGGGAAAAAACACCCTAATGAATGATTATTCTTCAAGCAACACTCTCTCTCTATCCCAGCCCCCTCCAGGCGATTTTTAATTTTATTTAAGCTCAAAGCTCTTCCCCCTTCAATTCCCAGTCAAGTCCAGCCACCAAGGTCCTACCGGCGGCAAGGTCTCCGGCGAACGGGAGCTTAATTCCGTCTAGCCCTTGTAACTCCTGATCCAGGACTTCTTAGACGGAGTGTTCAAAAGGAAAAAGTTGCGTGGACAAACTACAGTTTCAGAGAGTCAAAAATCAATCCAATACAACGATTAGATCCCTCTCAAACTCTAGCCCTAGGTTACAATATATAGGTTAAATTTGCTTTTCATAAAGCATTTTTAATCCAAAACAAACGATCCACATTAATTTTGTTCATGTTCTTAATTCAATTTTAAAATTTCAAATGAAATGGTGTATTCGTTTTAGAGAATGAGCCAATTTTTGAATCTAGGAATCATTTCGCAGTTCAGTTGAACTGTACGAAATGTCAGACGTTGATCTCCTGATCAACGGCTGAGATTCCACTTTTCCTGGCTTCGGTCCGACGTGTATCAGCGGCTGAAGGCTTAGGGCGTCATCCGATGCAATCTGAACCGTTCGTTTCAAAATGCGGGCATCCAACGGCTGCGGGGTGACGCTGACTCACTTAAGTCAAAAACACGTGGGGCCCACGCGCTTTCCTAATCAGGCGCAATGATTGGCAACGACGCCAATCAATGCTAATGATTGACCTCCGCCATCAGCGTTTTGACGGGCAAATGCCACACTGCCGCGTGGACATTCCGTCACCAGAGTTTATTTAGGTTTATTTTAATTATTTTAAATACGTTTTTAACCTTTAAAAACTTTAAAAAAACATTAAAAATTAATTATTAACCCAAAAATTTAATATAACATATCAAATTGTTCATAATTTTAAGAGCCTTAATTTAAATTTAATTTTAATTTAAAATATTCTATATATTTTAAATTATCCTAAATATTAAGTATTTCATATTTTTAATGAATATTTAATTATAAATGATCAAATTATCTTTTAAAATTTGAATTATTACTTTAAACATTTTCAAACTTCAGATAAAAATATCTGGAATTTTTTATTTTAAAATTAGATTTTAATTTAAATATTTTCATCAAATAAGTTGAATTTTTTTCTTAATACCTTAATATTTAATTAATATTAAATAAAATATTCTTTGATATTTTAATTAACATCAAGTAAAATATTCTCTGATATTTAAATATTTTAATTATTTTGAAATTTACAACTTAATTTATTTTAAATAACTTAATTTATTTAATCATTTTAATATCTAACTAATATTTAATTAATTATTTTTAGAATTAAATATTTATTTTCAAATTACATTAAAAAAAAATCAAAAACAGAGGACCTCTCAAATATTTTAAAATTAACTTAATTATATTTTCAAATTATTTTAATTTTAAAACCTATATATGTATATGTATATGTATATATAGTAACATATATCTATATAGATATTTTAAAGCTATTTTAAAATTATATTTATTTAAATCTTGAGTTTTAAGAGGTCCCTTGAAATTTTAAGCATAACTTGAGCATGTGAACAGAATTAATGGGGAATCATCCTTAATCAATGAACAATTAGCTTTGCTAATTGTTCATTAATTAAGTCTCTTAGTTAATTAAGTTATCTTTAAGCTTGCATATATAGGAAGCACACACCACCTAGCTTTAGGGCTCTCCTAGGTCTAGGATTGATTGGTTGTATGTGTGTTTACTTATGCATTTATCCAAGGATTAGAAACTTTGATTCAAACCCAATTAAACTTAGTGTCATCATTAAAGACAATAATTAAGAACTTTATTTAGAGAATTTAGAACAATTCTAATAATTAGGATTCACCTCCTATTGACTTGAAACTCAAACCATTTGAACATAGTGACACTCTCAGCCCTAAGAAAATTTCCCACTGAATTTTGAAATCATTAAGCCTCTTAATTAATTTAATCAAGATTGACCCTTAATTAAGCCCTTAAACATTCCAGAAAATGTAATAAATCATGTTTAAATCTAAAAATTACAAATGATACCTCAAACTGACCAAAATTAAACCCTTAATCAATGAAAAATAAAAGTCCCTTGACTGGACTTCAAAATTAAGTTTAATTTAAATTTAATTGAAATTTAATAATTAATTAATTTAATTAATTAAAAATAATTAAAAATTCCAGAAATTTTCCAAACACTTGGAGATCACTCCTTAGGTCATTCCCGACCTTTGGAGTTGATTTCAAGGAGTTTGGAGGTCATTTGGATTCAAATCATAAAAAGGGCTTTAATTAAACTAATTTTGAAAATTCAATAAATACTCAAAACTTTAAAAATTCATAACTAATTCAAATGAACTCCAAATTGAGCAAACTCAAAGGCATATGACTCATCTTAAGGTCTAATATTTATCAAAAATGTTAAGTTTCCAGAAATCAATCAATTTTGAAAAAGTCAACTTAGGTCAAACCTAGTTCAAATTCAAGTCAGAACTTCAAACCTTCATAATAAAATGTAGAAAAATCCAATTCCAGCATACTTACTGTCTAACTGATCGTATTAAGATTTAGTATTTTAATAAAATATTAACATTCTAGAAAACTCTTTAAATCAAAAAGTCAAATTTTGACCCTTGAATTAAATGAATAAAATAATCCATAAAATATCAAAATTCAATAAATAATCTAAAATTAACTACGAGGGCTTACGCTCATAGGAGATTTAGAAACCCAGAACTCATTTCAAAATCAAGTTTTCAAAACCCTTAATTAATTATCTTTGGAATATCAAAACAAAAAATGGCGATCGTTATTGTCATATTTAAATAATTAACAATGAATGATATTTTCTTCCTTTGGGATAATATATCATTTATTGATATAATTTTGAATATGAAATCAACGATACTCTATCTAGATTATCGTAGCCAGATATCTGATTGAACTTCATTTTTGATCCTTTGGGATCACATGTAGTTCCCTCCTAAATCAAGCTACGATATTCAGGATCGTATTTGAAATTCTAAATTTGAACCCATTAGGAGATTTTATCTCTACCTTTCGAGATAGTATATTATCACTAATGGATATTCAATTTCAAAATTCAAATTTAAAAATCAATTTTAAATTATTCCCAAAGATAATTAATCTTTTTCAAAAATATATTTTTCAATCACATTAAAAAATGGCGACTCCACTGGGGATAAATCTCTCTCATCAAATGCGTCAAGCTCTTCCATTCTCAATCGACCATTTTTCTTATGAGTGAGATCATGTTGAATAGCTACCCAAAGTGATGACAGTTCAATCTCCAACGATAACATTGCTTTAACTCCAAATACTAGTGCATAGGGAGTGGCCTTGTCAACTTCTTATAAGTAGTATCATATGACCATAGCGCTTCTGCCATCTTAGTATGCCACTCTCTTTTATTCTTAGTAAGGATCTTCTTCAACAACTTCACTAGTGTCTTGTTGAAGGCCTCCACCAAGCAATTTGCCCTTGGGTTGTATATAGATGAATATCGATAATCAATTTTGTGTCGATCGATAAACTTATATATTTTAGTACTCTTGAATATTGTGCCATTGTTTGAGATTATACGGTATGGTATGCCAAATCTATAGATAATGTTATGTGTGAAGAAGTTGATCATGTGCTCAAATATGACTTCTTTGAACGGAGCCGCTTCTACCCACTTAAAAAAATAGTATGTTGCCGTGAGTATGAAGTGTTGTCTAGCTGATGACAATGGATCTATCGACCCAATTATATTAATGCCCCATCATTTAAATGGCTAGGATGTTACTATAGGGTGTAGTGGATTTGGCGATTAATATATAACATCACTGTGAATCTGACACTCATGACACCTCTTATCATGGTCAATATAATCCTTCACATCGATAACCTATAATAACTCATCCTCTTAATTTTAACAGCCATCTTAGGATTGGAATGGTGTGTACCATAAAGTCCTTCGTGGACTTCTGCTACCACTCTATCAGCTTCATTGGTCCCTAGGAATTTTAGTCATATTTGATCAAAAGCTTGTCGATACAGCGTGTCGTTAATAAATGCACATTATAACGCTCTTTTTTGAATTTGCACGACTAGGGACTTATCTGTTGGGAATTTATCTTTTTTGAAGTAGTCGATGAATGGTTGCCTCCAATCATCTTCTATTTCAATATTTAGGCAATGCAACCATGACTCCGAGCATTTACTGGATTTACGTCTCTTAGCTATATGGCATTCTTTTGTTAGTTTTTAATAATGATCTATTGGGGAGGTTGAGAATCAATTGGAGCTGCATCCTATTGGCTTGAATCTGATATTCTTTCTTCTTAAAAAAATTACAAGATCGCTGACTTTAAGACCTAATAAGTGTAAACTCCAATTAGTATAGGTTCCTCGTCATCCGTATTCACCATTTCCTTAGCTAATTTGGTAAATAATCTACTTTACCATTCTGACCTCGAGGAACTCAAGCTATCTTAACATTTGGCACTTGTTTTAGAAGCTCGAGGGCTCATTAGTGGCAATGGGCCAATTCAAATTTGTAAATCTTATAGATGCCTAGAACTTGATTTACCACAAGCTAAGAGTCACCAAAGATCTAAAGATTTTTAATTCTGACTAAAATCGTAATCTTTAATCCTGCTATCAGAGCCTCATATTCGACCTCATTATTGGTCTAAGGTTTGGTTAAACTAAATAAAATCTCATTATGCCTTCCTCAGGTGCTATAAAAATGAGACTGATGCCAGCTTGAGCATTTACTAGATTTAGAGGCTAGGCAGGTTTAACCGATGAAGATCCATCAGAATATATTTCCCAGATTTTTGGCTTCTCCTTTTCCTCAACATGGATGCTTTGTTCATTAGACAAATCATCGTTAAGCAAAGAATTTATAAGGATTGGATGTACGGTGAGGAAATCTATCAAAGCTTGTCCCTTTACCACCTTTTGGGGCATACGTGATATCAAACTGCAGTAGTATCACTGCCCACCTGGTTAGGCGATCTGTCAATACTGGTCTTATCATCAAGAATTTAATCGGATCAATCTTTGATATCAACATGATTTTGTGAGATACCATGTATTGACAGAGTTTTTGGACTAGAGTGCATTTTTAATTCCTTCTTTATTGTGTTGGGCCAATAATCTTCTAAGGGACTCTTCTAGTATTACAATGTACAGTATAAGAGGGTTTCTTAGAATTGGCATTGTGAGAATGGGCAGGTTTAATAGGAATCTCTTGATACTATTAAAAGCTTCTTGGTATTCTCTATCCCATTTGAAGATGACATCATTCTTTATCATCTTCAAAAATGGCTGGCACCTACCCAACAGATTCGATATGAATTGCCCAATGAAAGTAAATTGTGCTTGCAAAGAGCGAAGTTGAGAGAGGTTCTTAGGCGGCAGCATCTCCATAATCACCTTAATCTTATTGGGGTCGGTCTCAATTCCTCGATGTCAAATAGCATACCCCAAAAATTTCCTAGATAAGACACTAAAGGCGCATTTGAGAGGGTTCATTTTCAGATCAAATTTTTTGATTCTCTCAAATACGATTCTCAGATTACTAAGGTGATCTTTTCGAACCATACTCTTAATGACCTGGTCATTTATGTAACACTCAACCTTATGATGAATCAGTTCATCAAAGATGTGTGTCATCACCTGCTGATATGTGGCACCAATGTTCTTAAGGTCGGTGGGCATTCTGAATGATGTGTGCTTTTTATCTTCAGGTGTCATCTCGATTTGATTATAACCCGATGATACATCCATGAGGGAGAATATATTATAGCTGGACATGTTATCAACTAAAAGTTCTGACATTGGGAGCAAAAAATTATCGTTTAGACTTGCCTTATTGAGATCCCTAAAGTTAATACAGATATAGATCTGATCATTCTTCTTCTTGATAGGGATGATAATCTAACCAGCATATTTTTTCTTCTATGATGAAGCCCACATCTATAAGTTTCTTTATTTATGTAACCACCTATTCCTCAATCATCAATCTCATTCTCCTTGGAATTTTTTTTTACAGGTGCTGCATATATTTTGGCCAATTTGTGAACTGCTACATCAGGGGATAAGCCGTGTAACTGAGCATATGTCCAAGAAAAGTAATCCCTGAATTCACAGAGTAGCTCCTTTATTTCCTCCACTTACACCATGAGTAGAAGGGCACTGATGAAGGTCAGGCGAGAATCCTCTTTAGTCTTCAAGTTGACTTCTTTCAGTTCATCCATAGTAGCTATCTGTCCACCATCTTCAAGCTCTTTTGGTCCAGGATTGGCTTCTATGGACTGATCATCATAATGTCAACTTCTTAGCTCCCTTCATTGCCATTGTCATCGGATTTAACTTCCCTGTATGTGATTGTTTGGCAAATATATTTTCAAGGGTATTTCTATATAATGAACCTGAGACCTTTCTTACAAGAACATCCTTCCTTTATAATGAATGAGGATTTCTTTAATACCAGATGCTCAGGTGAAGATGAGCTTATTATTTGGTTATGTGAATATTAGCTCACTTCTGTAATATTCTTTGGATATTTTTGAGATAATACCAAGGCATCCTTATAGGCATTATCTCAACAAAATCAATAAGTCTGATAACCAATTCATAATTTTCTTCTTCTTATTCTTTGAATTTGTAGAACAAACTATTTGGTCTGGTCCCCTTGGTTAGAGGAGGCACATAAAATGTCACAAGCTCCTCAATATTATGCAACTCTTGGGGGATAACTTTTTTAAAATGTTGCAGGGGAAGAATTATGACCATGAATATGTTGTTTGAGATCAACAAGCTACCTATTCTACTCAAGAATACACACTGCACCTTTCTTGTGTAGGTAGACTCATAGTTATAGTCAAAATCTAAGTATTCAGACATTTTTTCCCCTTTGATAATGATTGGCATACTTTCTAAGATTTAGCAGGGATGACATCATCCTTATCCTTGTCACTCCCTAGGTGAGGCACATATTTTCTTTGTTTAGGAGTGATCACTGCTTTAGGAAGTGTTGGCTTTGCCTTCTTTCATCCCACCTGCTTCTTCTCAGCTTCTTGTTTAGGCCACTTTACAACCTTTGAGTTTGATGCCTTTGCCTCAAGAGAGCTCGATGGCTTCGACTCTTTTGGAATGAAGTATTTGGCATCTTCATAGATATTTACTTCATGGAATGCAAAGGGATGAATAAAACCAGCGATCCTGAACTTCTATCCATCTATGAGGTACTTCATGCAATGATGTAGTGTTGACGAAATAAGGCAGGGGCAGCTCAGTAGCTCCTTGAATGAGGTGTTCGCATCAATCATATGGAATTTAGCTTATGTATGAAGTTCTCCAAATATAAGATAAACCATGAATGATCTCAGAGTCTTCTAGCCCTTCTCATTAAAGGCATACACCATCAGCTTATCCAACCCAAGATGTTCTACACTGAGGCATAGCAATCTCAGTGCTTTCAGGCTTATAAGTTTTATAGAGGACCCATGATCGATCTGGATTTCGCTGATTATCATGTCATCACTCTCTACAGTAATATATAAAGGGCAATTATGATTTGTTATTTCGAGCATCATGTCATCTTCGGTGAAGGTGATGATCAACTTATTACGGACTTATAAAATCTCTATCATGTTGCGCTCAACAAAACATGCTTCATATATTTTGGGATCTTTACAATCCTAAGTCAAAGTCTCCCAAAGGTTTTTAGACATTTTAAGGGCATTGTATATACTAAGCTGCACTAAAATCTTCCTTAGATGGGATAAGACATTATAATTTATCCCCTTGGATGAAGTGTCCTTCTTATTAGGGTCTTTGGGGATGATATATTTATTGATAATTATCTCATTCTCCTTATCTTTACTAGGTATTCCCTTATTCGGCGGTAGAGACGATAGCATTTTGTCACTTCTTAATTACACTTGTGCTATCTCATCCAGTTCAGACTCATTTGATGGAGCATCTTCCTCATAGTCAGCCATCATAGCATCCAGAGGCACTTTTTCGAATCCAGAATTACCCTCCAGCCTCATATGCTCCATTTGTGAAATTATATCATGCTCAGAGTTGGCTTCATTGGAAGTACATATCTTCCTCTAAACTGTAGTCCATCGATGACACTACTAGACATGTTTCAGTAGCCATTTCCTAAGCATATTTTTCTCTTATCAGAGCCACTAGTGTCACCAAAATGACTCGATAAATTTCCATAAAAAGAGAGTCTTATTCCACCTCTACTGTTTCATCAATTTTAAGCTCTATCATAAAATCAAGAAGCTTAACAGGGCACCTCGTGGTCTAGTAATATTCATCCAAACTATCGATGACCCTTCATGTTGCTATTTTTTCTCTTTAGGCTTATTTAGTTTGGTCTTTCTTTTGGTAGACTTCATCTTTCTATACTTCAAGGAGCCAGCCTGGATAGGACACTATTTGGAGGTAGAGGCTCATGCCATAGGCAACACCTTAAAATCTAGCATCTGCTTAGTGAGAGATTTTCACTTCACACCTGAAACTCCTTCCAGTTTCTTCAGCATATTTATAGTCTTCTTGGAGATTGCAGTCTCCCATTGCTCCTCTTGAGTTGATTCCTTTCATTTTCTTCTTCCTTCAATCGAGGGTATCGAAGAGGACATAATGACTCGAGTTGATTCCTTTCTAGGATGAGACAACACATTTTATAATAATGTGAGTTCTCCCCTTTGATATATTCTTTTCAATCAATCCTTGAAGATATAATAATCTTCAATATGATGGCCGAGTAACCAATAGTATGGGTATTAATCAGGGCCACCAGTGTGTTTTGACTCCTCGGGTCTCTTGCACTCTAGCAATTCTAAGCCTGCTTTTAATGCCTATTAAAATAGCTTGGCAACACTCTCCCTCTTAAAAAAATATTTTTTATTCATTTTATCCTTGAGGGATGGAAACGTTCGATCACTAATTCCCTTTTTTTTCTCAGGCATTCACCTCCACCCTGAAAGGTTCATAGCTTATCGTTACCCCCAAGTATTAGCTTCAGTTGGGGGTTAGGGTTGTAGGTCTATTTTGGCTTATCTTGGTATTGCATTGGCTACTTGCCTTTGTCCACATTATAAGCCACTTGTTTCCCCCTTATTTAGCTTGAGAGAGTATATAAAGTATGTTTCACCCTTTTTCACATTTGAGGTCTTAACCTTCTTGGGCATATCAGAGTGGCCCTCTGATCTTGATAAGTTCAATTTCTCAAACTTTGTCACTCTATCCAGTAGGTCTTGAAATGTGGTGATGGTAGCCAAGCTTAAAAATGGTTATATCTTGTCATCAATATTTCTCATTAACAATTATACGACATATTCTTCTTCAAGTTGTTGCTCATATTTCATGCTCAAGTTATGCCAGTGAGTGATGTATTTTGTCACTAATTCATCCATTTTTCTCTTATCTAGGGTGAGGTCAACGATCGTTATCTTCTCAATCAAGATGGCAAATTTCTTCACAAACTTTACTTCTAACTCTGCAAATGTCTTCATAGAGTCATTTGGTAGTTCAGCATACCATCCAAAAATAGCTTCTGTTAAACTGCTGATGAATTATCGAAAGCGTAAAGCATCATTACCCCCAGTATTCCCATAAGTGGCCTTGAATTGTGCCAAGTGTTGTCTAGGGTTATTATTACCATTGAAGGTGTTGAACTTTAGGACATATTACCCTTTTAGGTACAATACTTAGTTGTATTCAGTGGGATATGGATGACCTTTGCCCATTAGTTCTCCACTTGATTAATGTCAATAATAGTCTTAATTTTCTCTGTGATAATTCCCTCCAATTATGTAGTTATCACAGGCTTAGAGGTACTAGCTATATTTTGTAGAGTGGGCTAGCGAGTGATGTTCTGCACCTTATGACCACCTTCAGAAGCACCTCATACTCCTGAAACTTGAGGCATTTGGAGGTTTGAAGGATTAGTAGGAGGATTAGGCATAAGATTGAAGGAAACAGTTCTTTGCATCGTTTATATCATTTCCACCATCTGGGTTATTATCTTTATTATTTTCTCATTCAACTGAAAAATTTCCCTGTCCTTAACCTTCATTTGATGTCTCATCTATCTTTGCATGTATGCAAGCTTAACATTATCAACATTAAAGGTATTCCCCTTGACCCCTTCTTCTCCTCCTTCTCCTAAGGAGTGACCACTTCTACCAGCGATGGACTTAGCCTCGTGGTGACATCAGTGTATTTGCCTAACCGGCAGCTACCAATTATCACCAACTTCACCATCATCATACTAGGCCTCATCGTTGACATTGGTATGCCTCGCCAGGTAGACCACTTTTATGTCCAAGGTGTCTTCTATTTCTTCCTCCTCTTCTTCTTATACTCAGATCTCAGAGTGGCGGGGCCACTGGATCTCCGACTCTTAATTTAGTTGGAGAACTTCTTTGACCCATAGACTGCGATCGAAGTTGACCACCTTTTTGACTAGGGTCAGGGAATGATTGGATCCACTAGAGGATTCTTTAAGAGGTCGACCGTTGGGGCAGGCATCATCATAGGCCTTCTTTGGGACCCACTTCTATCATTATTTACTAGTGGGCTGGATCTCTGAGAAGTTACATCGGATGTCATGCCCAGATTAATTAGTCTTTCTCTTCTTTCTTCTTTCTCTTCTCTATAACCCCCAGATTTCTTTTTGTTTTCATCGGGACCTTTCAACGGTGGATCCCTGAACCTATGGTTTAGGTGTCACGCCCTAATTTTCACCATGTGGGACTTATCTTCATTCTCTCCTTTCTACTATCATAACAAATGGTAACTCTCTTAGCCGGGTCCTTCTAGCCTTAACCATCAATGGCCATTAGAGTTTCCTTTTCTTCAACCCCTTATCCTTCACCATCTTTAAAACCCATATACTCGAACAGATAGGGTCTCAAGCTTCTTCTTCTTTTGAGGGGCTGAGGCTTCAGGTTGTTGGTCCCATAATGACCTTTTCAGCCCACTAGTGGAGCTGTTACTTTTTACCCATTTTAAGCCCGTAAACTCATTTCGGGTGGGAATAATCGCTTCTGGCTTTTGGGCTGGTAGATTTGAGGGTTGGATAAACAGTTGTTGCTGAGCTCAGAGCTCAGTATTTTTCCTACTCCTTTTCCTCCTTGTAAGCCTTCCTCCAGATGAGGAGGCTTCAGCATCATGCTTATCAGGTGCAGCAATCTCCCTTGGTAAAATGGTGGTGTTTGTAGTGGCCACAGAGATTCTTCCCTCAACCATGACCCTCTTGATGGTCAGGGCCTCCAGCTGTGATAGCCTTCCAAATATAGAAATCCTCTTACAAGGATTTTCAATAGTATTAGTAGCCTGCGATGCTAGTAGATGTGTGCGGCGTGTCACAGCTTTAGCAGAAAGGGGCCTCCCGGCAAGCCCTTTAGAATTCATGCCTTACACAGGGATGACGACAGCCATTATAGTAGCAATAGGGAATTGTAGCCCACCAAATTGGATGGTGAATCTAGTTTTTCTAGTATTGATAATAGTATTATCTAGCTTGATACTAGCTCCTTATCCTAGTTGGATTATAATATGAGCGTTATGTAGATCCATTTACACATATGAAAGGTAATGGTTAATAATTAATGTCAGATATATCACCCTACACTTTCAAAATATAGAGACTTGCACATAATAAAATAATAAAAGTAGATAATATAAGTAAGCAATTAAAATGAATTTAAACCCCTGCTTAATAAAAATTTTAGTGAATTGATTGATCAATCATTTTTAAATAATTAAAACTTTACCTCGCTAAATGATCATTTTAGGAAATTTGGAATTTAGAGCCTATATTAATTTATCTTCTACCATAACGCTTAGATGACTAGCCAAAGATAGAAAGAGAAACCCTAGTGGAGTCTCCAGAAATCTGTGGGCTCCAAACATTTGTTCCCGACCTCCCTTGCTTTTTTTTTTTGGGAGTTTTAATGGATTAAGTTTTGGGGTAAACTTTCAGAGGCATATTGGGTTTGTAAATAAGACACTACTTAGAGATTTCACCCTCATTTTGTGAGGACTCTATGATCCAAGTTCTGGTTTCCTATAAGCACAATCCCCTATAGTTAATTACCCCTCCCAATAATGAGAGAGAACTTTCGATTAAGGCTTCATCGATCAGATACATAGAAATACATGGTATCTGGCATATAGTAGTAGCATAGGTTTTCATTTTGGAAATTTGATATTTAAAATTAAAAATTTTACCATGTTGCACTTAAAGTGGATAGTGGGGCGAACGGTGATGGACCCAATCAAGATCCCATGGTTCCATCATCCCGGGTTATCATGTTCCCTAGTCTACTTAGTCATAGGAGGTAGTCGACCCAACTTAATAGAAGGATCCTTATTGACAGTCATGGGTTACGTCGTCTAAGGGTACCTTATAGACATATAATGGATGTTTATCTAAGGGATAAATTTAAATCCACCTTAGCTAACAGAGGGCTTTATTTTATATCGATTATATCATATTGATTGATATCTCAAGGATTTAGTGCCATTGGGAAACATATGGGCTTTGGCCATGACTGCAATTTAGTGGTGTGATTTGGCGACAAACCACCTAATTCAGAGGGCTCCGATCATAATCATTTACCTGCAATGCCTTTTAGCGGTAAAATTATCGATTAGAAGATATGTGCTACATCCTTACTAGCAGGAGATGGTTTGAGAATGAATCCTAGTGATATTCTCAACTAGACACTAACTCGTCATGAGCTGAAGTGTATTTTTAAATTTTTCCACCATGGCAAATTATTACGGAGGATGGATAAGTTTTACTTTAAGAGGTTGATGGTTGATTTTAATTTTAAATATTTAGATTTTGGAATTTTAAATTTCATGGGCATTTGGGTTGCTTATAAGATATTTGGAATTAACCCCTCTGGTTGAGATTTACGTTCAACACGACCATCATCAGGGTAATAATAAGCCATTATATTTTATTGATCAAACCTTGTCGACTCTGTTAGTTATCGATAGAGGATCGGGTTCGAGTCGGCTGTATGCTTTTATTTAATGAATTTCTCTTATTATAGATCTTGGAGGCCTAATATGAACATATAAAAATAAATATCTCGATCGACACTACGATCATATATTTATTTGATGGTTTAAGCCATGTCGACTTCTATCTACCAACATAGAATGATCAGGCTTGAACTTGGGTTTATTGTCTGACCCGCAAGGCATCCTTAGACATCATGTGTGTGCCTATAATATGCTCATCAGGACCCATGCAGGTATTTATTTTAATGCATGAAAATGGGGGTATTTAAAATATTTGTGGACCCCTCCGATTGAGATAAACATTCAATCAACCATCATCAGGGTTATTATAAGTAATTTTATTTATTGATTGAACCTTGTCGACTATGTCTTCTTGCTGACAGAGGATTGAGTTCTTCATAAGCTCTATGCTATTATTAATGAATTTTATTTGTTGTAGACTTTGAAGGCCTAACATAAACGTATAAAATAAATATCCCGGTTGATACTGCGACCGTATATTTATTTCATGGTTCGAGCTATGTTGATTTTTATTTACCCGTATATAAGGATTAGGATTGAACTTGGGCTCTTCATTTGACCCACGCAACATCTCTAGACGCCACGTGTGTACCCGTAACATGGTTGTCAGAGCCCATCCTGGTGTACAATTGCATATGCATTTCTTTATGTTCATGTATATACATATTATAGTGTATGTACGGGGGCATTTTTGTAATTTTGGCATTGGTCCACTGTGCGGGAACTACATTTAAATTTATGAAATGCTATATTTGAAAGCTTGTGCATGTCTTCTATCCGCTTGTATACATGTTACAGATCCGATGGCGTAGCGTTATTAGTTGAGTTTTATTTACAGCTTTAGGCAGGTGGGTTATCGTGTACTAACAAATCTCTTGCTATCAATTGTAAACACTTATATCTATTGCAGTTATTTCATGTTTGCTCACAGATAATGTGTTGAATATGTAATAGGCCTCTTTCAGCAGCTGTAGGCATTTACATTAGTTATAGTCATTCGGTGTTTGCTTACAAATGGCATACAATGTGTAAGACAGGTCTCCTACAAGGGCTCATAGGTGCTTACGTTTGTTGTGTATTATCAGCCTCTATTTATAAGGATTAATGCATTTGCTTAACATTGAACGGTGATTGACCGCAGAGGTGTTGTAGAATTCATTTCCTTCTGCTATGAAAACTTGTAGGTGCTTAGGTATCTTGTATGTATAGCAGATATACCGTGTTTTACTCACAGATGATATATTGAATGTATACCTATTGTTGGTTGTAGAAAGGATTTGGCATTTACTACACATTGCTCGTGGTCACCTATAAGTGGAATACTATATGCATAATAAACCCCCTACAGCCACTTGTGGGCATGTTGTAATGTTTTTTTCCAATCTATGATCCGTCATCAGTGTTTTCACACAGATGTAGTAGGGGCTACGGTGTCTTCTTGTAGGACTCGTGTGAAGACTACTATTAATTCCAATTTCTCTGCTTGTGGGGTTGAATGTATCTACTTATGCTTTGGTATTGACCACAGAATAATGTTATATTCATTGTACATCGGTCTTATGCTTGTGGGAGACTAGTGTGTTCATTTGTATGTTAATCAGTATTAACTATAAAGGTGTTGCAACATTCACCACTTGTTTTTGATTACCGCCCACAGGTAGGTCATTGTGCGTGCAACTCATCTTATGTTGTTATCAACATGTGTTGGCACTCACCATATATTGTACTATATGTCTGCAAGAGGCTACATTACATACAGGTGAATTAATGCATTCGTTACATATTGATCTTTAGCGTCTGTAGGAAACTACCGCATGTGTTTTCTGAGCTAATTGACATAAACCATAGAGTGGCTTTCAGATTCATAACCTGTCCGTCTTTGATCACAAGCAGGTTAGTGTATTTGTTTATTAGCTAGGGTGTTGATTGCAAATACACTGCATTCCTTATATATGGCCATTGGTAAACCATCAAGTTCATTATATGTCTATTATTATCATTCATGAGTGGCCTATTATGTATATTGCAAGTCATTTGGTGTCTCTGAAAATGATTAATAGTATATATATTGCTCGTTGGTTTTTGCACCTCAACCGTCATGACATCTTTTGACATTCATTGGAAGTTCTGCATTCTTACTTATAAGCAAGTCAACACAATTTTCTTATAAATTCAAATTCATGTTGCACGTAAGCTGTCTTTGGAGTTTGGCCCATCACAAGTTTTATGTTCATCTACCAACGTTCTTCTAAATATTTTTTGCCATTAATTAACATTTGCATTTTAAATTGAATTGTGTATTTTAAAATTTAAAGTCCGGTTCATTGGTTTAAGTTCCATTCCCTTGTGAATAGGAGGAGGTCGATTAAGAGGGTTTGCGAGCTGTGGGAGAAGTGAAGAAGAACAACAAACGAGAGCTTCACTCTCATTTTAACAACACGAAAGGGATGTGATCGAGATGAGCTGCGCGTGCTCAGCTTTGAAACGGCACCGTTGCAGGGTATGGAGCACCGAATACATGGGATGGGGTATGAACAAGTAATGATTTTAAGCCCTCAACAATATTTCTTTAATTTCGAATAATATAGAGCATGCAAAGTCAAATTGACCTGTAGATTCTTTCTCATAATAAATTAAGATGTACAAAATTTCACACTGTAGGGCAACTTGCTTCACAGACGAAGTGGAGGAGGTGTGTGGAACCAGCTGATAATTTTAAGGAATGAGCATTCGACGTGTCTTATTATTTTTTAGCTTCTGGTTAGGTATATTTAATGGCATTAATGTCTTCGAAGATATCTCTCATTTCATCATGATTTACTTATTTTTCCCCACCTCCACTTGCTCAACTCCTGTGGTCGTTTATTTTTCTCATCCTTTGGTGCATCTCAACCAATGAATAATTTACTGCTATTATTCACAGTAATAGATTGTTATTTCTACCTCATATACAGATATATCCATTATTAGAACATTAATTAGTGACTTAGACGTCGTCGGGAGGCCAATCAGGATGTACCACGTCACCAATTTACAGTATATCATTACTATGTATCACTGTATATCAGGTGATGTGGCGCGTCCTGATTAGCCTCTGAACGGTCATTTTCTAGCACAAAAATTCTAAGTTAAAAAATTTTTATACTTAAAAATTACTTTAAAAAGCAATAAAAAATACCCTAAACGGAGCCTAAGTGCTTGTTAATCAAGATGTACAAGATTATATATATAATTTTAACATTTAAATATTTATAAAAGTAGTTTACCCTTTTTTAACTTCTACAAAAATATTAAAATTCACGATAAAATTACTATTTTTACTTAATTGCCAACCATTGGAAAGAAACATATGTAAATACATAAAATTTTTTCTTCATATCTTTAAGATGACCGATAAGTCTATAAAAAAAAGGAAAAAATGAATGACATGTTCCCACGCTGTGCTTGTCATGATTTTAGGTGAGGTCTAATTGTTTTCAGACTAATACATAGGGATTCATATGTGCGTCTTTTCACTTGTTAATTTGATATTGTTATGTACCAAACTCATGGTTGAGTTTTCTAGAGAGAGAGTGTCCCGTTTTCTAGGGAGAGTGCCCCATTTTCTAGAAAGAGAAAGTTCCTTTTTTTCAAAATTTAAATTTGCCGCTATTTTTGCGGCATTTCTGTTATGGCGGCAGATGGTCGCTAGCCATCAGTTGCTGCTGCTCCAGCGAGTCTTCATTCTCAAATGGATGTCAAAGTTAGTGGTGGTTCAAAAGAATGTTTTTAAGGGAGCAAATGATTCTGAGGCTCTTTCGTCTTTGGGAATGAAGATTTTTGTGAATAGATTTGATAATTTTAATGCAAATTCTGGAATGGAGGAAGGGTTAGATGCTAATGCTAAAGGTTTTGGTATTGATTCAAATGATCTGAATAGCCTTTGTAATTATAATAATGCTTCTACTGATTGTCAAAATGCCTCTGAAGAAAGGAATTTTATTAATGTGGATGTTAACAAGACAGATGTTCAAGTTTCTGATCTAAGTTTGACGAATGATTTTTCTAAGGCATGGAGTAAACGACCTAACATTAAAGTTGATTATTCTGATTTTGAATCAGTTCTGAGAGAAGATGGGAAGGCTATTAAACTTCATGCTCAGAATGAGGTGGCTAATACACAGAAGTTTCAAAATACAGTTGTCATTAAAGTATTTGATAAAAATATTCATTTTCAATTTATTTGTTCTGAATTACGGCGTCAATGGATTCAATTTGGTCAATTTCATCTTACAATTCTTGGATTAGGCTCGGTTTTGTGTTATTTTCAAGCTATGGAAGCTGTTGTGAAAGCTGTTGTAACAAGGGAACCCTGGTATCTGAGTGGGCATATTATATGTCTTGATAAATGGTCATTTAGTTTTTCACCTTCATCATTGAAGGGATTGTCATCGCCAATCTAGATAAAAATGCCACATTTACCATTGCAATATTGGGATGAGATAAATGTTACTAGAATTGCTTCTCTAAGGTTGGAATACCTTTTATGATTGATGGTAACATGTTTCAATGGGGAAGAAGAGGACATGCTAGAGTCTATGTTCATATTATGCTTGATAGCCAGCTTCCGTTGGGTGTATGGGTTGAAGGTTGCTTTTTCCAAAAGATTGAATATGAAAAAATTTCTACGTTCTATTATAAAACAAATGATTGTTTGGTGACCAGTTCTGATGCTAACAAAGATTCTTCTGATGCAGTTAAATCAAGTTCAACTGGTTTTAATTCTGAAGATGGTAATCCTGGTGACGTTGAAATGAATTCTAAATATGGTCCTTGGATTCATGTTAATTATGGTAGGAAGAAATTTAAACCTTCTTCTGGAAAATTGATTAGCAATGGATTTCAAAAAAATTTCTTGTTAAATAAAACAGTGAAAACTTCAGATATGATGCTGTCAAGTCCAATAAAGTGCAATCTTTTGGTTCAGTTTGTGGGCTTCGAAAATTCAGCCACGGCCTCCCCCCGTGCTTTTTCGGGGAAGTTTTAATGGAATTAGTTCCGGGGTAAATTTTGGAAGGCAAATGAGTTTGTAGATAAGACACTACCCAGAGATTTCGCCCTCATTTTGCGAGGACTTTATAATCTGAGTTCTGGTTTCCTATAGGCGCAAGCCCCTATAGTTAATTACCCCTCCCGATAACGAGAGAGAACTTTCGATTAAGGCTAGTCATCAATCTGATATGTAAAGATACGTGCATCTAGCATATAGTAGCAGCATGGACTTAGGGTATTGAAAATTTGAATGGGTTGTTATTTTAAAATTGAAAATTTCACCATCTTCCACCTAAAGCGGATGGTGGAGGAATGGATGATAGACCCGATCAAGATCTAATGGTTCCATCATCCCGAGCCATCATGGTCCCTGGTCTACTTAGTCAGAGGAGGTAGTCGACCCAACTTGACAGAAATATCCTTGTCGGCAGTCATGGGTTGCTTCGTCCAAGGGTACCTTGTAGACCTAGGGTGGGTATTTATCTAAGGGGACAAATTTGAATCCACCTTAACTAACAGAGGGCTTTGTGCCCTATCGATTATATCCTATTGATTCATATCTCAAGGATTTGATGCCACTAAGGAACGTATTGACTCTGGCCATAACCTCTATCTCGTGGTACCATTTGGTGGCAAAACCACTCGGTTCAGAGGGCCCTGGGTCATAACCGTTTATCCTGCAGTGCTATTTGACGGTGAAACTGCCGGTTAGAGGACACGTACCACATCCTTAATGGCAGGAAACTGTTTGAGAATATATCCTAGTGATATTTTTGACTGGGCATTAGCTCCATGTGAGCTGAAGTAAATTTCAATTTATCCACCTCGGCAAACTGTTGCGGAGGGCGGATGGATTTTACTTTAGGTGGTTGATGGATAAAATTTCTTATTTTAAATATTTTGGATTTTGAGAATTTCTTGGAGTTTGGATTTTGTAGATGTTTAGGTGGTATTTTGGATTTTTTGGAATAGATCCCTCTAGTTGAGTTTTGCATTCAACACGGCCATCATCGGGGTGTATGGGATCATTTATGTTTGTGGATTGAACATTGTCGACTCTATCGAGCTGTCGACAGAGGATCAGGTTTTGTGGGCTTTATGCCTCTGTTAGTGAATTTTCTTGATTATTGACCTTGAAGGCCTAATATAAATGTATTAAAATAAATATTTCGGTCGACCTCGCGACCGCATATTTATTTAATGGTTCGAGCCTTGTCGACTCCTAGCTACCGTATAGAAGGATCGAGCTCGAACATGGGTTTATTTATTGACCCGCGCAGCATCCATAGACGTCACGTGTGTATCCATAGCACGCTCGCCGCGGCCCATGCGAGTATATGATATATCCCCTTCTGTGTACCTCTGTGCATATATACTATAGTGCATATGCGGAGGACTTTAAAATATTTCAGTTAATCAATTGCGCAGGCAACTGTCATTTGAATGTAGCATTCAATTTGGAAGCTCGTAGACGTCTTCTGTCTGCTTGTATGAGTGTTGCAGATTCGTTGGCGTGGCATCATACTTGTTATCGGCTTGCTTCGTACAGGTAGACTATCGTGCACTGCTTGTCGCTTTCTGTAAGTATATGATTGTGCACTAACGATTCTCCTGCTTTTATTTATAGATATTTCTATTTTCCACAGACATGACGCCTTTCGTTCGTGATTAAGTTACTTTGCATATGAATCTTCTAGCATCGGCCATAGACATTTAAATTTCCTGTAGTTGTTTTGTATTTTGCTTGTGGTCTTTAGTCCTGAAGTCCTTCTGGATCTACACATATGTGACACGTGGTATGTATGTTTGTATTTGCAGAGGAATCATATATGTTGCAGATCTCCAGATGTCACTTATGGAATAACATTTAATGACACTGTTGGTACTTTCATCAAAATCTGTTGCGTATCTTCCACATTCTACTCATGAGAAAATCACTGCATGCCTTCTACCACTATCCACATATAGCTTGTTATACGATGGATCATTCATCCCTTAAGGTGACTCTATAATACTTCAAATGATCGTCATCCCTCCGATATCTACATCCCATTTGCTATGGAGATTGACTATCTGTAGGAAAACTTCACTTTGTTGATCGTAGTCATGTATCATGTTCTCCATTCGATCATTGCATGCATACCAATTTGATTCAAGAGTTTAAGTCACTCTATTGGTTTTGATTGAAAAATTATCGCATCCACTTGTACATCAATCTTTGTTGTTTATGAGGGATCCAACATCCATTGAACATCTCTACTATAGTTGTTCGTAGATAGATTTAACATATTTGTATGTATGTTAATACTGAATATTGGATGAATTATGTTCATCAATGATCTCCCTTCCAATTGAAATGGTTATCACAAGTTGAATGCCCTTATCCAAGGAGTGCCATGTTAAAGTTTGTAATTACAAGAATCCCTATTTGTTTGCATGAAATTCATTTGCATGCACTTGAGACTTAATTGTCATGAGTCCTTTTGTTGTTCAATTCTTTGATATTCATTTGAATGCCTTGAACCATCGTTCATTTAAATTCCTTGCATCATCATTTGCGAACAGTTTATATGCAGGATTCTGCTTCTATCACAGGTCCCTGTGCATTTGTTTGTATTGCAATTCTATCACCTTTTTATTTGTGCATAAGCCATGTTCACCATGAGTTTGCTATTTTATTTGCATGCAAATTATTATACACTTGATGAATCATCCATTGCCACTCATGGATGCTTGTATTTACTTGTAAGTAGGACTTTGTATGCATGACAATTCTTCTTTTTACACCTGCAAAAGGATTTGTCACATCTACAACTCTTCCACTATCATTGCTTACAAGAGGATTAGTGTTATGCTTCAAATCAATCCCTCTATTGATTATGCATTTAGTTAAATCCTGATTCAGGTTAAGTGCAATGCTATTTGAGTCCAATTCTGATTTGAGTCCAAGTCCTTTATAAATTTTTTTGTTCAAGTTTTTCTTGTTATTATTCACTTGAATTCAAATTTAAGCTCATTGTAATTTGTTTAAGTTTTAAGTTCTTTGTTAGATGCATTCAAGTGAAATTCCCTGCTGTCCTTTTGAGTTCAAGTTCACAAGTCCTTGTAGTTCAAATCAGGTTCTTCTACACTTTGTTAAAGTACCTTGTATTTTGTTCAAGTACAAGTCTGAATCTTGTTGTCATTTGCTTCAAATCCAAGTTCATGTTCAAGTTTACAAGTTCAAATTTGAGTTTGAGTTTACTTCAATTTCATTTTACTTTAGGCCCACAATCTTTATTATTAGTCGCTTGTATTTTGCTCAAAAGTCCAAGTACAAGTCCCCTATCAGTGTGAATTTCGGCAACCTCCCGACATCTCCCCCGTTTAGGGAAAACTACAGGAAATTGGGCCTTCCCATCACGCTAAAGAAAAGCGTGTATGGTAATGTCCTCGGACACCGTGGCCATATTTTCTTCATCCCCCACCACGCTAAGAAAAGTGTGTATGAGGTCTTCGACGGTATCTGTTTCAAAAAAAGAGCAGTTGTTTCCCCGCAGGTACAGAGCCGCGTACGGGTACTTAAGATTGTCCCCACCATGCTAAGAAAAGCGTGTATAGGGCTTACCCGCCTCGTCGTAGGTATCGCACCGGGTTCCCTTCCCGCCACGCTAAGAAAATCGTATATGGGCGATTTTCTGGCTCGACACAAACGCCGATGATATGATTTTGGGTCCGAGAGCCGCCAACCTACCTCGTCGTATATGTCGCATCGAGTTTCCTCCTACCACGCTAAGAAAAACTTTTATATGTGGTTGACCAGCGTGTCACGCACACCGAGGTAAGAGGAGTTTTCTGTTTAAACTAATTATAATTAATAAATAATAATAATAATAATTAAAATTAATTATAATTAGATTAATTATTTATAATTAATTTATGATTAATTTAAAATTAATTATATTAAATATTAATTAAATATAATTAAACTTAATTAATCATGACTAATTAATAATTAATTATAATTAAAAATAATTGATTATAATTAAATTTAGTTAACTATGATTAATTCATGATTAAATAGTAGTTAGTTATATTAAAAACAATTAAACATAATTAAATTTAATTAATTATGATTAATTAATGATTAATAATAATTAACTAATATATAAAAAATTAATCATAATTATATTTAATTAATTAAAATTAATTTATAATTAATTAATTATCAATTATAATTAAAACTAATTAAACATAATTAATTTTTAATTAATTATGATTAATAAATATTAATTATAATTACATAATTAATCAAAATTAAATTTAATTAATTACTACTAATTTATAATTAAAACTAATTAATTATAATTAAAAATAAATAATTATGATTTAATTAAAAAAAATGCCCAAAGGGCTATTCGACAACAGGATCTGGCTGGAGAGGCTCCCGAAAAGGAAGAAAGTTACTTCCACAGCGGCGAGCTCCCGTCGTTTGTTCCGATCAAACAGGAAGGGAAAGTCGTCCCAGGAGCGAAGTTGAACAGCCATGAAGAGCCGATGAAGCGCGCAATAGGGAGAAAGTTACCTTTACTGCACGCGAGCTCCTGTTATTGCTTTCGATCCAAAGTGTCGGAGCTTCCAACTCGACAGGGAAGGGAACGTTGAAGGAGGAGCGAAGTCGGCCAGCAATGAAGAAAGGTAGATCTCTCTCTCTCTCTCTCTCTCTCTCTATTTCTCTTTCTCTTTTTCTCTGGACCGAGAGAATCGAAGGGTTGGGGCTTGACAGCTCGCGATATGGAGGGAGGAAGGGTCGGAGGGTTTGGCTACATGTAAGGGTCGTGGATTTAGGGCTTTGACGTGGTCGGCTTTGGCGTCGGTTGAAGGGGCCGGCGGGAAGAAGAGTCGGAGGTAGAGAAATAGCGAGAAGAGCTCGTGTGGGGAAGGAATGAAAGTTTCCTTTAACTGTCATATTTAACGACTCAGATGGAAATGCGATCGAGGAGCTCTTCGTATGTGGGTATGGGTCGCTCTGCTCGGTGCCGTTTGCAGACTGCCAAAGACGTGACTGTAGCAGGATTCGCGAGATGGGGCGCCGACTGGCAGAGATTTGAGCAGGTATGTTTTATATTTTTTTTTTTGTTATAACTTTTGGGTCAACACGGTTATCAATTGTTCAATAAGTGAAGGTCCAATTAAAGATCGTATGGTCAAATCTATAGTTGAAGATCCTGCTTCAGATCTGGCCTTGACTAAAAGAAATCTGGCGAAGGATAATTTGAAGGATTCTTCGATGCATATGGAATCTGGTATAAAATCTATTCCTTATTCATCTGTAATTCCTATTGTTGTGAACAAGTTTTATGCTTTAAATGGAATTATTGATGAGGAGGTGATTGTTGAAGAGTCTCGTAAAGATTGTTCTGTTATGGAAGGTGAAGTTGTTGCTAATATGGATGTTGTTAAAGTTAAAGATCATAACGGTTTTGCTATTGATGGCATTGATGAAGGGAGTTCGGGTGTTATTTAAGACTTAATAATGAACTTAATAAGTCTTTAGGCCCTGTTAAAATTCTTCCTCGAAATAGGAAAGTTGATGTGTCAATTGCTTTTAAGAATTGTAGAGGGGCTAAAAAAACGAAAGCTTCTCTATACTTAAAAGGCATTTGTGAAAGGTTTTGATGTGTTTTTGGTTGGGCTAGTGGAGACTAAATTATCTTCTATTGATAGAGCGGAATTTAATAGATTCATTGGTATTGATTGGGATTTTTTTCTTTTTTCTTCTGAGGGAATGTTGGGTTGAATTCTTATTTTATGGAGATCTAACATTTCTTCATTCTCTTTGATTGAATCCTCTTCTCAATATGTGATTGGAGAGTTAAATATTATAAATAAAGGTGTTTGGATGATTTTTATTGTGTATGGGAGTAAGGATATCTATAAAAGGAGAAATTTTTGGAATAAATTGGAGTTTTTTTTCTTCTAATGAAATTTCTTTGGTTGTGAGAGGAGATTTCAATTGTATTTTATCTCAAGAAGATAAAAAAGGAGGGAAGAGATTTTTCTTTTCTCAAGGGCCTCGGGAAATGAAGATATTTATGAATAATAATGATTATCATGAAGTTGGTATTATGGGTCCAAAATTCACTTGGTGTAACAATAAAGACTGAGGAGCTCGTATTTTGGAAAGATTGGATAGATGCTTATTAAATTCAATTGCTATCAATACTGTTCATCTGGCGGTTGTTAGACATTTGGCTAGAGTTTCTTTGGACCAATGTCCTATTATTTTGAATCTTATGCATCCTGGTATTCGTCAAAAAGGACAATAAGACTTGAAGATGTGTGGGCTTCGTATTAGGCTACTTTAGCAATTGTTTTAAAATTCTGGAAAAAAAATTGTTGTGGGTGATGATGCTCAAATCCTCAACAAAAAACTTAAAAGAACTTTGAAAGCTTTATACAATTAGAGTAAACCAAAACTTAAAGATTTCTTGTTGTTGAAGGAAAGTCTTAAAAAGGAAATTTTGGAATTGAAAATGGAGGAATCGGATGTTGTGGGTTTATCTAAAGATAAATTGTTTTTGCTTAGAGCTAAGGTTAATGAGTTGAATATTACTCTAGCTCTAAGGTTAATGAGTTGAATATTACTCTAGCTCGGTTAAGCACTTGGTGGAGGCAAAGGGCTAAAGTTAAATGGATGAAAGATGGAGATACAAATTATTTGTTTTTCCATGCATTTGCAAGTGCTAGAAGAAATGGGAATTGGATTAATCAAATAAAAGATATCAATAGTTTGATTATTGAAGATCAGAAAAGTATTGAAGGAATTATTTTTTAATTTCTTTAAGAATAAATGGAGGGATAGAAATTGTGTCTTGTATGGTTGGCCTGCACCGTTGAATGTCCTTGAAAATTGTGATAGATTGTTTTTGGAAGCTGAATTCTTCAAGGAAGAAGTTTTTGAGGTGATTAAGCATCTAGGGAGCAATAAATCACCAGGAAATGATGGGATCACTTACTCTTTTATTAATGCTTATTGGAGCATTATAAACGAAGATGTTTGGAAGGCTATTAATCATTTTTTACTGTTGGAAAGATGTGTGCTAAGTTGAAGGATACTCTAATTGTCCTCATACATAAAGTGCAGAATCCTTTGGTTCCTTCTAATTATCATCTCATTAGTCTTTGTATATCTATTTCAAACTAAAAAATAGGCAATAGTATAAGACTAGATCTCAATATCTTATCACATATCTTTAAATTACAAAAGCACACCCTACTAGCAAACATACCATCCCTAATCAGCAGAATAACAAACAAAGAAAGCAACAACACGAAAGAAAAAACATAAAAAGTCAAAAGGATCTCTTAGAAATGAACGAATGAATGGCTCCATAATCAAATAAGAAGTGACAAGGCACAACAGAAATGTAAGCCATACTAGTGACCACATCTGAAGCATCTCTGGCCTCATGTTAAGTCAAACTATATACATGTGCTTAAACTAGAGCTAGACCAATTGAACAACTAGACACTCTCTAACCACTCCTAGATGGTCTACTTGCTAGCAAATCACTATCTCTAATAGAAGATCCTTGGTAAACACATGAGATGCAGCTATCCTTTGTCTCCCCACCAGTCGAATAGAGCTCTCAGACATGGGCTCAAAATGTCGGTTAGGTCCTTCTTATGGACACTCAGCCATCCTTTGTCTAATATGACCACATTGAAGTACTGACATATCATCCAATAACACTAACCCAAGTACCTCTTGCCAAAACGCTAACACATTGGTCCCCCATCCACAGAGCCTTTGGAGCTAGCAACACCTCCACTACTAGGAACTAACGCAGATGATCCACCTCTCATGGAGTCTCTAGGCCCAAACCTACTCTTTTTCGCAGAAAATCTACTACTAGAAGCCTCACCACTAAACCTTTTCCTACTGGCATCCCAGCACTACTGGGTAGCTGAAAAATCTTTCTCGATTAGACGAGCTCTCTCTACCAACTTAAAAAAAAAATAATGTGAATGAAACTAATGACCATCTCAACTATCTCGAAGCCCTCTCAAAAATTGATAACACATTTCCTTGTAAGTGTTAACTATGGAGCATATATGGCTAGGCAGTAAACTCTGCCTCATATTACATCACGAACCTATTCACCTGAGCTAATCTCAGAAATATCCCTTGTATTTTCTATCGTGCAAACGGAGATACAAACTATGACTTGAATGCATCTATAAACTCTTTCCAACTGATCAAGAAATAGAGCCTCCTCTAAATCTTCTCCTTCTGCTAGCCCAACCACCAGTGCTCAACTTTTCCATCTAATAGAAACATAACCAGAGGTATCATCCTCTCAAGAGGATACTACATACCATCAAAAAGCTTCTATAACTTCATGAGTCAATCTTCTACTGCTCTGATCTAAACAATGCCCTTAAATATCAAAGGCTTCAACCTCAGAAACATCTGTAAATGTCTATCTATATTATCAAACCTGACAACAAAAATCCAAATTTAGGCTTCTCCTATCAATTGAGAAGCTAAGCTAGCAAACTGAGTGGCAAATCCGAACTAACAACATGAGCAGCACTCTGTATAGACACAGTCGGACTAACACTCCCCCCATCAATCATATCTTGGTCTTACTGATCCATAAAAAATTCACATAGATTGCATATAGTTCAATATGACATGCACATCAAATAAGTAGAAATGATATTACCCAAAATTATCTCACTCGACTATAAATCATATATTTCAAAACCCTTAAAATCATATATTTCAAGCAAATAAACACATGTAAATTTGTATTTCAATAAAATAAATGAAAATAACTAATTTATAGAAATTCATATAATGTTCTATCAATAGCCAACAAATTTAACAACATAGAAGAATTTCTTAAATTTTAGAATTTTATCAAATTACCATGGATTGTTCAAGATGCTATTTTGAAGCTCTAATTGTACTATAATATTATTTCTAGAGGTCCAAAATATTTTTTGATTTGATAAAAATAACGCATTTTTCGAATTACCCGATGAAATGTCTTAAAGAAATTATAAAATGTTGGAAATACTTGTCTAAAACATATATAAGGTTACACAGTAAAAATTTAATGGATACGAAGTTATCCCTATTTTTATACTACGAATTTATAATTTAAATTAGAAAATTGCTAAAATATTTTATATTATTAAAGAGTGAGAAAGGCAGAATGTAACCTAGCTCGACCTGAACTCCCCGAACTAGACCGACAGCATAAAACTGACTGAAGCCACCTAAAATTAGTTTTCTTTATGTAAAATCTCTCCCTCTCTATAGGTCGCAACTCCCTTGGGGGGGGGGGATTTTGGGCAAATGAGAATTTTAAGTGGATTTTGAAATTTTTATAAAATATAACATGGCACCACGGCACTTCAGATAGTAATGTGGTAGCACCGCCTAACCAGGCACCGTAGCCTTCCTTGGTTTTTCCAAAAATATAGAGAGTTCAATACCACAGCGCTGCCAACCCAACGCCGTGGCACTCTTAAGGGAAAATTTCCAAGATTTAGTTTCATGCACATTAACCCTCGAAACCCACTATAGAATAGAATTCAAACATTCACATGAACATAAAACATCTGCAAACTCATGCGGAAATGAAAATGTTGAGAGTTCTAACACACAAGGCATACTAGTTAGAACAGTTGTAACTATACACTATTATAGTGGGTATTACATGTAGTTAGACAAATTAGTTGGAAAATTGTATTAAGGTGATGATGGTCCGAGGACTGTAATCAGGTGACGATGGTTAAAGGAGCATAATTAGCAAACAACAAAGGTCAGAATAACCATAATCGAGCAACAATGGTTAGAAGACCATAGTCGGGCGACAGTGGTCCTAGGACCGTAATCAGGCAAAGAAAGTCAAAGGATCGTGGTTGGCGAACGACGGAGGTTGAAAGACTGTAGTTGGGTGATGGTAGTTGGAAGGATCATGGTCAATTGACAGAGGTTAAAGGACCATAGTCAGGCAACGGTGGTCCGATGATTGTAGTCGGCAGGAGGCGAAGGTCAAAAGGATCGTAGCAAGCGGGCAATAGTGGTCGAAGGACTGTATCAATAGGCAGTGGAGGTTAGAAAGATCATAATTTGGAGACGGTAGTTGAATGACCATTTTCTAGTGACCGTAGGTGATAGAAGTAAGAAAGAATATAATCAGACGAAGAAGGTCAGAAATACCATAATCAGGCGAAAGTGGAGGTTAAAGGATCGTTGTTGATGAGCAATAGAGATCAAAAGGACCGTAATTATGTGACGATGGTTAGAAAAACTATAATCAGATAATAGAGGTATAGGGACTGTAGATAGGTGATGATGGACCAAAAATCGTAGTCTACTAGCAAAAGGTCAGAAGGAATGTACTCAAGTGACGGTGGTTGGAGGACCTTAGTCAGTGAACGATGGTGGTAAGAAGGAGTGTAATTAGGTGAAGTTGATCCAAAGATCGTAATCGGCAGGCGGTGGTGGTCAAAAGGATCATAATCGGGAGATGGTGATCGGAAAGACTATCGTCGGCGGTCAATGGATGTTGGAAGGACCATAGCTATGCGATGGTGGTCAGAGGATCATAATCGGCTAGCGACAAGGGTCAAAAAGATTGTAATCGGGCTGTAATGATCCAAGGACCATAGTCGGTGGATGATAGAGGTTGGAAGGACCGTAGTCAGACAACAATTGTCCAAGGGCCGTTCTTGAGTGCTTCAGACCATTTTTATGTCATTGGGTTCATCTTGTCAAGATATTAAGTTTCACTATAAATTTGCTGAAATTAAAGTTCCAATAGTCTAGAATTTGATATTTGAAGTTTTGAATTCAAATATGAGTTGAGATTCGTGTCTGATAAAGAGGAATTTTGGTGGTGTATCACTTATAAATGATAAAGAGAACATTTTTTTTAGAATAAATCACATATGGGTATTAAATGGGTTTAGCGCATAAAATACTAACCTCAGGAGTACAATATCACTTCGCAGTTTAATGGTTTTTTATGCTGTGTTGTAAATAGTCTACGAGTAGAGGGTATAGATGTTAAGCTTGGTCTTCTTCCACAACCCTATGGTTCTTACATGTAACTACTGTTTTTTACAGGCAAAACAGGTAGTGGTCTGCCTAATCCCCCTACCTATATATATATATATATATATATATAGATTTTAGAAATAAAGAAAAAATAATAACATTTATTGTATTTATTTCTATTTTGCAACAAAGCGAAGAACCCTAATATAAGCACATAATAATATGACAATGAGAATTCAAATAACTCCCTTTGATAATAATTAATAATATGGTACTTATCACGGACAATATGATTAAGTGATATTTTGCCCTCATATTCTAGGGAAGAAGTCATTATTAAATTGTTACCCCTTTCCTTTCAGATTCAACTTTTGACACTAGAGCTACAGATATAAAGATTTATTTAATGAAGCCAAAATATGATCTGGATAAGCAAATGATTATACATTAATGTTTAAAATAAGCTATAAAAGAGGACTAACAAGTACTCAAATCTCACATGATCCTGCCTCTGAGCGACCAAATACCACGTAGCGGTTGTTAGCAATGTTATCATAAGTAAAATCCCTCAAAAACCTACAAAAGATCATGACATCTGACCATTATTAAAATTTCTTTGCAGCTGCAATCCATAAACATAGCTTTTCTTGAGAAAGAACTTACAAAGGGAACAACTTGAGCAATGATGCAAGTTGAGGAAAAGGCAAGTCAAGATACTCCATTATCTTTATCACTGCTTCTGACTTGATGTATGATCTGCGATGTAAAATTAGGAACAATAATAATGCCAGTTTTTCAACCATGATGGTATAATTATAGTAGTTACCTATCCTGTTCGACTAAAACCACGCTGGAAATATCATCAGGAGATCTCCCTGACCTCTGTAAAAGCTTTCTTCCACCCTCACTCTGGAGTGGTTCATATCTTATTTTCCTGCTCAATATAACAAACAAGAATTAAACGTAACATAAACATAGCACATTTCTTTTCTATTTGGTTCAATGATATTAGTTTGTTATGTTACTAATAATGGAATGCTCGGGTAACAACTGAAATTTTTTGTTAACAAATTTTCTCATAAATTAAAGTCAGCTCTAGTAGTATTTGGTTTTGATCGAACACTAAATAATTTTATGATTACCATCCAAGAGTAGGTATAATTTTATTTTACTTGTCATCTTAATTTTAATATGGCTGGAGAAGGAATAATTGTATTACCAACCTAGAGCATTATGATAAAATCATTGGTGAAGGAATAATTGTATTACCAACCATCAATCATATGCACGATGATCATTATATCAGATTTTCATGAAATTAATAGATTTAACAAGTATATTGGATGTTCGATGGCAATTGAAAATGATTAGGATATATATTAAGCTTTATTTATAATCCTAGCATCTACAAATAAGAAATGACAACAACTGAATCTAAGATCATGTGCACATTTCTCACGCAAGATATTCTAATCTGTTAAAGCTATAAGATTCCATTGGTAATGTTCATATGTGAGCTTTGTGTGGTTTTGCAAATTTGGGATTGGAATCCCAAATTATATTCCATTAATTTATCAAAAACTAGCAACATGTGCTAGGACTGGCTTGCTTATCATCTTGAAGAGGAACCATTAGGTTTCTCCACCTAGTGAAGGAGAGATGTAAAGAGGCCTTTTTGCCAAGAGGAGTGGATTAGTGGAACTTTTGAGGAGATCTCAGGTAATAGAATTTGGACGTCAGCCAATTAGTGATGAAGCACTATACATCGATTTTCCCTTGTCAACTTTTATATTTCCAGATATAAAATTCTTGCAAATATTAACTTGCTTTCTTAGCCATAAAAATTTATTTATTAACATTTCTCAGTTCATACACTTAAAACATGTTTTCAATATTCCAACTTATAAAAAACCAATTCATCTCCCACCCGCCACCCCCCACCACCCCAAAAGAAAAGTTTCCTTATAGCCTTTAAGTGGTATCAAAGCACACTAAAAGAAAGCATACTATTGCCTAAGACTTCTCTATTGAAAGTGTCACCGTATGATGACTTTATAAAGAAAATATGTTGCCACTCAAAAGTGTCATTGAAGGGATACTATTACACGAAGTGACACTAAGTATGTTTTGTTGCTCGTTGTTATTGTTTAGAGGTATTATTTAAAATATGTTGCCTTTTTTCATGATTGGTAATAGAAGAACATATTTATGTCACTTGCAAGGAGAACCATTGTCAATTTTTCATTGATAGAGGCAATGTGATGAATGTAATCTTGAAAGCCACTTTGCTTCAACCTGACATATCCCTTAGAGCCATATCCCCTAAATCAATTAGACATCTTTGTATATGAGCTAATGTTGTCTCGTACCTACTACCTATCTAAATGGTTCACCATAAATGTATTTAGTTTGAATCCTTTTGGGTCACCCATAGCTTAATGATATAAATGTTAACCATTATATTTGTAGAAACAAACAAGTTTTTAAGTCTAATCGGCAAGATCATTGTTTTCTTTTTGCAAACCATCTAAGACTTGATCTTGACATCTTTAGAAGCCAAATTCTACAACTCGAGCTAGCCCTGACCAATTTCACTGGATTTTTACTTCTACTACACGACATAATAACACTCAATATCACTCTCAAAGCTCTAAATCAACACCCCATCCCTCCCCCCCACACACACGCTCACTACAGATCATTCACAGCCCCTTCACACCAAGGCTTTACTTGCTCATCTTTGAGCTTATCCAATCAAAATTCTACCTTGATTGTGATATTGAGGATTGTACTCTCTTTGATTAGTAACAAAGAATTTCTTGTTGGTTCCATATTAGCTCTTCAGTCCTCTTGATGCTGGAGACTTGCGAGCCTACACCTCCCATATCGTAGACCAACATACATATTATGGTTTACTAACTATTGTTTGAGGTCCAGGACCTCACAAAAAAGCTCCATACTGCTCTCATGTTAATTCAAGATATACCAAATGCTATAAATTTTATTTAGAATTCTTAGTAATCCAATCACCATTATTATCAAATGAACCATAATAATAATGCTAAGCTCTAATAACAGGTTGTGGATCTCCAATCTAGAAGCTTTCTTTGTGGGATTTTCAATCTTTGTGCTTTCCCTACATTATTGAGCAAAAGAAGATAGTGTTTGATGCATGTGTGTTAATAGCAGTGTGATTAATAAGATCAATGGAACATAAAATTCCTATCCATGCCTTGATGATCTACTTGACATGATCTCAAGAAAATTCTATTTCACCATGATTATTCTAAGAAGCAAGTAGCACCAGATCAAAATTCATCCTAATGATAAGGAAACATGGCCTTAGACACTTAATTGCCTTTGAGTAGTTGGTCTTTCTTCCCTTTTGTTTGTCAATTACACACAACACCTTTATAAGAATAATGAAGAAGATGCTTCAACACAATCATTGGGTGATTCCTTATTATATGCTTTGATGATAACCTCTTCTACAGCTTCATAGAGACTACTATCTTCATCATCTTCATCAAGTTCTGCTAAATAAATGAGAATTTATACATTAATCTAAGAAACTACATATTTTAGCTGCCTCATGTCATCTCTCTATGTTTTGTGGTGTTGCCTAGATCCCAATTTAGAGCAAGATCCCACAGAGATCCAAGCTATTCTTGACTAGATAAATCCCATAAACTTCTCTAATATTTGGAGTTTACATGAATTGACTATCTTATACCACTTGTTCATCAAAAACTTTAGTGTTATCATTGCTCCACTTCCTAATCTACACAAGATGGTTTTACCTAAACACCATTGCTGATAAAGCCATAGAAGATATTAGGATCCTGATGATAGCATCTCTTATTCTATGCCTCCCAAATTTTAGAACATTTATGAAGTATTTTGTGATGCTTCAGGCTCGAGCATATATGGGTGTTCTTGGTTAGAAAGGACATTTGGATACAAGAGACACATACCTCTAGAATAGTGAGATGCTTAGGAGCAATTAAGACTCTCAATAATCTGAAGCACTACATCTATTTGCAAAAAAATGGTCCTAGATGTGCAAAATAATTTTGAAGGGTTGTCTACTCTGTTGCACATCGAAGCCTTCATACTGGAAGATAGGTTTGTACATTCCTTATTTAGTACCTATTGAGCATCAAAATCTATTTTAACGAACTTCACATAAAAACTACTAGAGGCATAATGACGATTTAATTACATACTTATCATTGTAGGACATTTTAACAAGATGCTGTGCATAATTTCTTGAAAAAAGATAACCATTAGAGGAGAGGTTATAAAGCTTATTTTTCAGCATATTTAGAAGCATTTCAAGGTTCCCTTTCCAATTATTTCTAATAGGGGAAATTGATTCCTTAGTAATTTTTAGAAGGCTCATTGGAGTTTAATGGACACCAAACTGAAGCAAAGAATTTCCTTCCGTCTATAAATATATGAGCAAACAAAGACGGTAAAACGAATAATGGCCTGTTTGCTAAGAAGCTTTAATTTGAGGTATCCATAAAATTAGGATGAAAATCTTTCATAAATGGAATTTTCCTATAATCATGCCATCTATAGGCCAGCACCAACGTCACATTTTGATGTGTGCTTGGGATATCTACTATGGAGCTTATTTGATATGAAGTTTTTAATTAGCACCAAAGAGAATAGTAATGGAGAAGAGCGAGAGTTAATACTAACGCCAAGATTCCTGGAGTGATATTACAAAGATCCATTTGGAGGGAGAAGAAAACCTAAAGTTGAGAGTGTGACTCCTACAATTGAGGATATAAGCATCCATTTTTGAAGGCCTGCAGCAAGAAGGTTGCATTATGGATATAAAACCACCTTAGTGTGAGGTTGGTTATAGAAGACCTTCAAGATCATCAAAAGGTGCAATACTCCAAGGCAAGCCAAATGATATTTAAAGGAAGGAGTCAAATTATTTCTTCATCTATTACCATACGAAAGAGAAAATGAAGTCAAAGAGGATTGGATTCATGAACTAGGTGAAACTAAACTTGGCAACCAGATGGCCAAAAATTGAATAAAGTTAGGGCGACGACAGTCGACCTAATATATAGAAAAATAAGTCCCCTTGGACCATCTATTGGACCTTGAAGAAGATCCATTAGTATATTCAGCTTATTTTAAGATAAAATTTTATTTGATTTTTATGTTATCATCAATTCCTAAAATTTTGGCAAAATAAGTGATAAATCTTTGTACTTATGATGCAGCTAGCAAAAATTTAGAATAATTGATTAGTCTTGCAAACTTTAAGAGAATATTCTCTCAATAATTTAGGAAATAATTTAGACCCTCGAATTTTAAGATGATATCCTCTCCTTTTTTTTTAAGATGATATCCTCTCCTTGATTTTTGCATTTAGCTAGGATTTTGATTATCTTTCTATAATAAAAAAGGATATATTCTAATTAATGAAAAACAAATTTCAAAATTTTAGACCTCTCTCTTTTTCTCATCATCGCCCCTCTTATCCCTCTTGGTCAGTATCTTTAAGGCCCTCCTCTTTCTCTCTCTCTCTCTCTCTCTTAGTTGCCCCCCCCCCCCCCCAACTCTCTCTCTCTCTCATACTTACTCTATAGAAAAGAATCAAAGGCATAGAATGCTTGAAAACAACCACAGGTAATCAGTCGCCATTTCAGAGAGTCCCAATTTTCAAATATGTTACAAAACAGTGTAAATTACTTGGGCATTATGTTGTCATTGGAGACAGATTTTTGCAATAAGAAAGAAAGGAAATGAAGGGAATACCTATAAGCTTTTCCACTATTCCTTGCAACTCTTGGATCATTTGACCAACTCTAGTTAGTTGACTCCAAGGTTAGTTTCTTTCCAGCAATATTCTACGGCAATCCTCTCTCCTCGCCACAAAACTCTCTCATTTTCTATTTCAAAGTAACCTTGCTTCCTTCCAATAGATTTGGGAAATATTGGAGAACACAGGCGCAGTTTGTTACATGAAGAGCTTGGAGAGAAGGAAGCCATGAAGATGAAGATTGCTTGAATCTTGGTTTATGCGATGTATTTAAAATTCATGCGAAGTACTTTTAGGTCGTCAATTTTCACATGATTTTGAATTGTTTTGACAACGATTTTCAATCATCTCCCTCTTTCTCCCCTCAACCATTAAGCACTCCTTCTCTTGCACTAAAGAACTAGTGGCTAAATACCAATTAACAAACTCGGACAAATTTAATTGTTTCTAAAGACAAAAATCTATTTATAAACATAAAAGCTATATATATATATGACCACGAACCTGTTGTGGTCGTTGGCTCTGACGAACCGGACACCCCCGTTGCACAGGTTACACACGCCTAGCACAAATTAGAGGAATGATTGAAATCTCAGTGAGGTAAACAAACAAACAGACAGTCGGCAGTGATGCTGCGGGATCGAACATAGCTTTACCATCGAAGAGCATGATAGGTCTAGTGTCGCCTTGAAAGAACTCCGCGCTGGTGTTAACCAAGTCGGCGGTGGACAGCGACGGCAGCTGAACAGAGCAAGCAATACGGCCTTGCTTGAAGCGCGCTGCAAGGGCTGCGGGTGTGATCAGTGGTTTCGACCCAGTCGGAAGGAGGAGAGCCATGGAAGCCTCGTGTAGACGCGTAGAAAGAGAACAAGGGCCTTCTCACGGCTTAGCTGAGGCTCCAGCTCCTTGTTTCTGCATAAGACCGATGCTTCTACCGTAAGGGTATTTTCAAACAATGCTAAAAATTAGACGCAAAAGGCTTCCTCAGTAAATGCGGCCAACGCCATGGCTATGGTTTCCTAATTGAAATTTTCTGGATTTGCCATGCCTTGAGGGCCACATCTGTCTAATCTTTTAAGTCAAGCACCGCTTGTGTGATATAAAGCCAGCTTGAACTCATGATCAAGCTTGGCTTGAGCTCATGATTAAGCTTGGGTTGAGTTCATGGCTTGGGCTCCACTCGAGCTCATATCTTGAGCTCGAATTCGACTTGGGAGTAGACGATTCTGAGAAGCCCAAAAATACTCCAAATTATTCTATGTTGAGCTTTAAAATTTTGAGATTAAAATTTATTTCTCAAGTTGTTCATTTTATTAGAAATTCTGGGCTTACCTTTAGCAATCATAATATAAGGAAGGTGAGGGCTTATGATATGAGCATTGAGCACTATAGATTAACTCAAATGTATGTTTAAGGAAATGCAATGGGACATGCAACTTTCACCCCATGAATGATTTAAGAATGTTTGACTCTTATATACTTATGCTCATACCTAGGAAGGGCCGGCAGCTAAACCAACTTAATCGTTTTAAAAATCCTACAATCAAGATCTTTATGCAATACAATATAGATCAGGCTAATGTTATATTAGGAATTAGGACTTATAACTTAGCCAACAGGCTCAACTAATATGTATGATGTATATGGAATGATTCTAACCAATGCAAAGTTTTATTCATATTATTTTGTTTTATCGTTATGGGGACTCTCTGTTTTTATTTGTTTTGATTCATAAATATTATTTCTAATTATTTTTAATTGATATTTTATTTCATGGAAATAATTTTGGTTCTATACAACCTAATCGACATAAGACAACAAAACTTTTCTAAATCAAGCATACAAGTTTGTGTAGCACACTAGTTTTTATTTTTGTTTTTTATTTTTTGTTTTTTTTGTTTTTTTTTTTTTTTTTGTAAAATTCAAGATATCAATATGGGTATAAATTAGGGGTTTATTAAATGTTAGTCATTTCATGATTTTGGTCAGTTTATTCCCTAGCTAAAATTTTAAGTTAGAGTTCTGGTCAAAAACTTATAATTAGGGTAACTTTTACTTTTAGTTTTTGTTTATGTTTCCAATTAGTGATTTGAAATTTGCAAGGTAATGCAAAAATAAAATATAAAATAAAGGAAAAAAAAACACTAGCTTACTAAGTTTAAGGCTAATGTTTTTTTTATTTTTTAAGGGAGTAGCCCAAATTCATTCCCTAAAGTAGAGGTTACAACCAAGCTCCAGCAAAACCAAACAAAGTTTCAAGTAAATACAGAATAACAACCTCAACAAGGAGAAGGTGCAACAAAGGCTGCAATGGTGCAAAAAAACTCAGCAAGAAAAACTAGTCGGACTCAATGCCATGAAGCTTCCTACAACCACCCGCAGCCAATCAAGAGCCATTCATTGAGGCAACAAGTTAAGATCAAACAGAAGAATCCAACATGCAACAGCCACCATGCAAAAAAAAGGCTCCGAACAGAAAGAGCATAGGCCACCAAGGTTGCCAGCAAGCAAAGGCCAACGAGATGGAGTAAAAAGCAGCCTTATCATAGTCGAGGATCCAAGATCTTTCGCAATCGGAAGAGGACACCAAAAATAGGACCAAAACCTAAATTTACACCAATATAGCATCCAAAAAAGAAATCCAACAAAACAAAACATTAATATTTCTTGGATTTTCTCTTACAACGTTTCCCACTGTTATGGGAGAAGGCCTCATGCATAATGTGCCCGACCTACGAAGCATACATCTCTTGCAATTCATCCACATAATCAACTAAATCACCCTCGGCACCCTCGCATGCCAAAGAGGAGGAATCCTCTAACCAATCTGATGGGTCATCATTATTCACAGTTAAAGCCAATTGAGCTTTCAATTCGGCATTAGAAACAACTGAAATTGGAGCATCAAAAACAAGCTCATTTTCCTTAAAAACCCCCACATTAGGAGTCAACGACACCCCCAAAGAAGCCATGGGAGAGACAGGAATGGTAGTATTCAAATCGCTTGAAGAATCAATCAAAACAACCTTGTTAACATCACACATTTCTATGTTAAGCCTATGCATAGCATTACCTAGACAATGCCCACCATCCACATTTTGATTAGCATCAGAAACAACATTATCATTGGGAGACTTAACTCTAGCAACACCATCATCCACCATATCATCAAGTGGATGATCCAAACCAACAGATAAAGGATCCAAATTATTAATAGGAATAGCCAAAACATCAGCAGCAACCAAATTATCCAATGCATTAGCTCCACCAATAATAGGGGTCGAAAGCACAAGTTCAAACACAAGCTCATTACCACACCTAACTAAGGGAAGTTCAACAGCTTGTATACCAACATCACTAACAACATCAACTTCCCCACACCCGAGAACCATTCCATCACCACTATTGCCTTGTAAAGAAGTAGAGGGCTGAACAGGAGGACGGGGAATAATCATAGGATGATTATTGAGATGAGGATGTAAAACACAGCATTCCACCTTAGAATATCCTAACGAATGGTAGGTAATGCACATAGTAAGAGGGGAATTCATCCATAACCACCGACTGGGTAAATCCCAAGTTATCAGGACCAACCCAAATTTTATAAAAGAATTGTTTTGTAACATCTAATTCCACAAGCACTCAAGCAACAAATGGCCTAGACCCAGAAGAAGTAGTGTGGTCGGTTTTTAATGGAAGACCAAAAATAAACCCAAGATCATGAAGAATATGCATAGTGAAAAGGTGAGGCCGTAGATTCAGGAAGGAGACCCAAATAGGAATGATAGGTGATTCAATTTCAATACCCAAATAAGGCATCCATTTTACTAATTTCATAAAATAATTACCTATAAAATAGGAATGATGAACAAAAACCCTACAGTAATCCAAGTTGTTAACAAGCTTAATAACAACATTCCTGGGTTTGAGAATAATGACCGAGCAATCACCATTCAACTTTAGGTTGAAAAAAAAATTTTAATAACATCAAGCGAAGGTCTACGCCCCGTAAACTTGCCTACCAACGGGAATTCAAAGGGAGCAGCTAGCGCCTTGATTTCGGCTTCAAAAATCCATAAAGCCGGCAATCCATGGTTAGAAGAAATCTTAAGGTCGGGGAAAGGAACTGAGGTACGAGAAACACCAGCTAAGGCAGCTTTAAAAGAAATGGAGGAAGCAGACCCACTCAAAAATCCTGGATCCACAAAATGGGAAACCGATATTGAAGAGAAAGACGAAAGATGAAGTCGCACAAAATCACAACACTACACTAAAAAAGGTAGAAGAAAACTTCCCTGAAAACCCAAACAACGGGGTCTCCCAAACGGCGAGAGGAAACCCTAGCAAAGCGAACATGACGAGTGAGGGCTGGCTGGCGATAATTAATCCATCATAATTACAGACATAAGTCTAAGGCTAATGTTCTATCTCGCATTTTGCGAGTGCTAGGTCGTAGGAGTGTTACTCTATTATTAGTTTATTTTTTAATTTTTAATTTTTAATTTATTTAATTTGTATTCATGAATGAGTGCAATTCAAGTTTTAGTATTTAACATCTTTTATTTAAAATTTGTCTACTTTATTATAATTTTATATTATTATATCATTTTTTAGGCATTTGTAAAGAAAAAAAATATTTTGATTTGATACTAATTTATATTATTTATTTTATTATAGTTTACATTTTTATGAATTTATAGAAATTTATTTATTTTGTTGTTTTTTTTTTAATTTTTAATGAATTTTTTAAATTTTGAGCTATTCATTTATTACTTTTATTAAAACAAAATTAATTATTTTATGTATAAATGACATTAAAATTTTAGGAATTAATTATGTGTTCAAGGATGACACAAAGAATATTACATAAAAATTTGATGGTATTTAGAATTTTTTATTTTTTAAAATATTTAATTAATAAAAATTGATATTAAAATTTAAATTAGCTCTGGAAAGAATGAAAAAATTCTTAAAGGTTTGGAATAAGCTCAAACGCTTCCCTTGAAAAATTAACTCATATAGATTTTTTATTTCTTTAACTTTTATTTGGTTAAATGGCTTTATTTTTATTTTATCATTAAGGCTTCGTTTGGGAAAGTCTTTTTGTTGCTTTCTAAAACAGCTTTTTAGTATAAAAATTTTTTTAGATTAAAAATTTTTATAGTAAAAAGTCGTCCAAAAAAGCAATAAGAAAGCTACCCCAAACCAAGCCTAAATTAACCTTAAATTTTATGAAACTTATCATAGGAGCAAGAGTGACCTTGTGAGGGTCCCATAAAATTTAAAGTCAATTTGAACTATTTCTAATTTATTATGATTTATTTGATTTTGTTGGAGTAGTTTGTTAAGAAAATTATTAAAAATATTACTTGTGTTTCATTTCTTAAAAATTTGCATTTTATTATTTCTAGCAATCATAAAAATTCCAAAAAAATTTATTTTGGGTTTTCTATATTTTATTTTGAAGTTTTTCTAAATTTTCAAAAAATTTTGGTTATTTAAATAACACTAAAAATTAGGGTTTATATTATGAGTGGCCAAATAGACTCAAATTCCCAGGAAACCATCCATGTGAGTCAAAAATGACTCAAAGGAGATTCACTAAAAATTTTAGATCATTTGAGATTTTCTGTGATTTTTAATGATTTATTGTTTTTCAGTTTTACTTAGGTTTGAATTCAATTTATCTGAATTCTGTTACTTAAAATTTTATAAATTTTATATTTCTTTAGTTCTTTAATTTCTTATGAGTTCAGTGAGCCTTAATTTGTATTTTCTAACAGTTGTGGAATTAATTAAGGATTTTTCAATGTTATGTTTTGAGATAAAATTATTGTTATTATTATTTTAAGAATTCAAATTAGGGTTTAGAATTTGATCAACCAAATGATCTTCAATTTTCATGAAATTTGGAACCACTACTAAAAAATGGGGTTTTTCGCAGCACTTGTCAAGGGCGGTTTGAAAACCGCTGTCAAAAGTGGGTATTAGCAGCGGTTTAAACCGTTGCTATTAAAGTATACTAGCAGCGGTTTAAACCGTTGCTATTAAAGTATACTAGCAGCGGTTCAAACCCTGCCCTCTTATGCTCGTTTCTCTCACGGCTCGCTCAGCTTCCGCTTCCGCCATTAGACCTGCGATCCCGAACCCTAGCCTTCTCCGTGCGACCCTTCATCCTGTGCGCTCGATCGTTCTTGATCTCACGGACTTGTTTCGATCGGAGTCGCCGTGGGCATCAAGACTGAAGTCTGGCCGTCTGCTCGTGTTCAGTTCCTCCGATCTCCCTGCTTGGTATAAACCCTAACCTAGATTTTTTTTTTTTCAAATACTTGCACATTAGGTTGAAGAAGATGATGATTAACGAAATGAAATCATTATTGTGAATTTGTTTATATGATTTGGATGAGTTTATAATGTTGTTTGAACAAAAATATTGGTTTAGTGGTATGAGTTGTAAACATTTAAAGTTTTTTTATGCATAAAATATGCTTTGAGTTTCAGAGTTTAGAATGATATGGATGCCTCCAAAATGGGTAGATAAGCTCTAGGTACATGTATAATGAAGATGTGAATGATCAAACACATGGATTTTTTATATATTTCATGCTTGTGTTGTTTATGTGTTTTATGTATTTTTTGAGCTTAAGTTTGTTTTGTTATGATGTTAATGTTGATGTTCTACATTTGAAAACTCTTGTGTATAGAATTCTTTGATGGAGGTTGACTTGGAGTGTGATTTTAGAAGTTATAGTAGAATGTTCAAAACAATGAAAGAGATTGTATGATTTGTCATCCCAGTTTGGAGATCTATTGTCACGAATCAGATATTTGCAATGGCAATTAGAGCATTGGAATACTCTAACTCCATGAATTCTCACCCCCCCAAAGTCTATTTAGGCATGTAAGATCAATACTTATTTATAAACTTTTTTGAGGAATATTTAATTCATTTCTTCCACATCATGAGACTCGATTAGAAAGTCTAAATCACTACCAAAAAAACAGGTCTTTTGATAAGACAAATCTCAATATCCTAACATCCATCATGCTTCCCACTTACCACATTCTTGAAGAAGTAATTATATTAAATTGCTAAGTTGATCTTTAGCCACTAGAATGCACCATGACCTAAATATCTTGAATTTATAAAGCATAATCTAGTGTTAAAAGTAAAACTCCTGATCCCATTAGCCAATTCACTGTATAAAATGTTAAATGGAGCTCCTATCCACTTTTTTCTCTTTAGAATCATGAAAAATGCTATATCAACATAAAGTTGATCATTCTGCATCGACACACAGTATAGCTCATTTTAGGCCATGATAAAGCTTTTATGACCATATTATGTCTAGGGGGGTTATGTCTTTTAATTGGAGCACTTAAACCTCCTTGAATAGGTATAACTCTTGAATATTTTGATAGCTTTACACTCCAAATAGTTGCCAACGTAAAGAGAATGAACTCTCTAAAACTTAGGTTATAATGTTATAAATGATGATTTTAGGAAAACCCTAAACTTTATAAACTCCTTGAAGGAATCTCTCTCTCTCTCTCTCTTTCTCTCCAACCCCCCAAATATCTTATGTGATCAGTAACAGCAGTAAATTCATAGAAGAAGAAGCAGAGGGGCCACTGCTTCCATATTTATTCCTACATCCCAATATAATCCTTCGCAACCGGAACCGTTTTCCAATACCCAAGGACCCCAAGCTTCCACTTCTCAGTACCATCCTCTCTACTATTCTTCCTCTCGCTCTCTCTCTCTCTCTATCTATCTCTCTCTCTGCTCCTTTTCCATTGAAAGAGATTATGAACACATCCCACACCACCGAAATTGCATGAAATATATGCATGTATTTAAGTATTGAAATAAAATTATATTTTTCCTTTATTATTATGTGTATGCTTATTGAATGTGTATTTTTTGAGTGCTTCACAGGTTTGATGGATAAGAGTTGGATGTCAAAATCAAAATGGAGTAGTGATTATATTGAAGGTGTTGAGAATTTTTTAGAATTTGCAACGCAAAGTCAAAGTTCAACACAAAAAATTCTATGTCCATGCAAATTATGCATTAACAGATATTTTCATTATGTAAAAGATGTCAAGTTGCATTTACTCTCCAAAGGAATTTTCCCTGGATATGTTGTTTGGAATCGACATGGAGAGGAACACGCTTTTTTAGCTGAAGTTATAAGATCAGAAACATGTACTGATACTGATAATGTTGTTGAAGTACAAACTCAAGGTGAGCAGCACAGAACAAATGATATAGAAGGATTGTTAAGGGACACATTCTGCTCAGGCAATGCCAATTTAGATGATGAACATAATGAAAATAACATAGATTTGACAAATGATGAAGCAACGAAATATGATAATTTATTACTAGAAGCAGGAGCAGAATTATACCCCGGCTGTAAGTCATTCACAAAGTTATCCTTCATCTTACATTTATTTCGCCTAAAGTGCTTACACTCTTGGTCTGCAAGATCTTTTGATCAATTGATTGAGTTATTGATTGAAGCCTTCCCTGATGGTTCATTGATACCTAAGAATACATATGAAGTGAAGAAGATAATGAAAGTGTTTGATCTTGGATATACAAAGATAGATGCATGTCCAAATGATTGTTGTCTATTTTGGAAAGATAGATCTATTCAAGAGGTTTGTCATATTTGTGGTTCTTCACGGTGGGCAGGGGCTAAAAAAAGTTCAGCTAGAGGAAAGAAAAATCAAATGAAGTCTGCTAAGGTTGTTCGATACTTTCCATTGATTCCTAGGCTTCAAAGATTGTTTAAAACAAAAAAGTCTGCTGAAGAGATGATTTGGCATGCCAAACAGAGAAATGTAGATGGGTTGTTAAGACATCCAGCTGATGGAGAAGCATGGAAATCCTTTGACTCTAGATACCCTGATTTTGCTTCAGATCCACGTAATGTTCGGCTCGCTTTAGCAAGCGATGGTTTTAATCCATTTAAGATTATGAGTAGTACGTACAGCATTTGGCCCGTACTTTTGGTTCCTTACAACATGCCTCCTTGGATTGCAATGAAACAGCCTTCTTTCATTCTGTCTACAATTATACCAGGGGAGAAGAGTCCAGGAAACAATATTGATGTCTATCTCCAACCGCTAATAAATGAGTTGTCTGAATTATGGCATGGAGTGATATCATACGATGCAGCATCTGGACAATCTTTTAACTTACGAGCTGCATTAATGTGGACGATCAATGACTTTCCAGCTTATGGTATGCTTTCTGGCTGGAGTACTAAAGGCAGATTTGCTTGTCCTTGTTGTGCCGAAAATACAGAGTCTTTATGGTTATATAGAGGAAAGAAATTCTCTTATATGGGTCATCGTCGTTGGCTAGCAGAGAATCACTTATTCCGTCGACAGAAACAATACTTTGACAATACAGAAGAGATCCGTAAAGCACCTAGAAGGTATACTGGCAGTGACATCTTACAAAAATTACAAAATGTTCAGTTTCCGTTGGGCAAATCTAGAAGCTTGAAAAGAGGGCGTACTGTAGAATTTAGTGAAAATCACATTTGGAAGAAAATCTTATGTTTTGTACAATACTATTCATTACAATTAATGTTGACTTATGTTTTTTGTCATTTTTTATTATCACAACCTGCAAATTAATTAATCTTACATATTCAAGTTTAGCGGCATAAAACAAGATGAATTTGGTTATACACTTGTGAACTACTCAAGGCTTATTTATACAGGTGAGAAAATTTAGGAACTTCTTGTTGCTTATAAATGTAAGTCTTTATTATATTGCTCTTTAATATATTGTTCTTTTTATATTGTTCCTTATATATTAATTGTTATTTATATCATGTTATTTATATGTTGTTATTTGTTAATGCACTTTTGATTTTTTTGTTTGCAGGAAATGACAGGAGGTAGTCTTTTCAGACGAGCAAAGAAGGCAATATGTAGAGGTGGATCTAGTAGAGGAGGATCAAGTAGAGGTGAAAGTAGTAGGGAGACTGAATCAATCACCCCTTCTACTCCAGTACACCCAGATTCACAGGAGGAGATTGAGTGTAGTGGGAGCCAACAGACTTCACGGCATTCATTTTGTGGCACAGATCCGGCCCCAGAAGAGGGGGTATGGCTCATAGGTATAATTTTCTTTTCATAACATTCATTTAATTTTAATTGAATTGTGTAGATGAGCAAGGACCTATAATGCTTATTCATGCTTGTTCATTCATTTTAAATCATGTAGATGAGCAAGGAAATCCTATTAGGCGTAGGGGGAGAACAACATGTGCTGATATACAGAATATGCCGCCAGGAACACGAATTCATATAGAGGTAAATGAAAATAACATCCCTTGTAATATCCCTGAGTCGATTTTGCTAGGATCATATCTTGGTGTTGTTGCAAGAGATCCTATGTTGGCTCCAATTGCTTTCCCTGATTGGAGAAATAAGGGTATGGAGCCCTTCAAGAAAAAGATGTTGGCTGAAGTTGAGGTAAATATTTATTTCAATTTAAATTTAAATTTTTTTTAGTTTTATATTATTAATTAAATCATATTTTTCAATTACAGTCTAAATTTGAGTTTCTTGGTCATATACGCCATTGGATTCTTCAATCCCTTGGGTGAAATGGCGTAATTATAAAACTACTTTAAAGGCTGAGCATTGGGATAGTAGACCAATTGAGGAAATTTTGGAAACAGTTCCAGCTGGAGTTGACCAAACACAATGGTGTCAACTTGTTAACCAATGGTCAAAGCCAGAAGACCAGGTAAATATTGAGATTAAGCTTCTTCGTTATATATTTATTACTATTAGAAAATTTGGAATGTAACATTATCTTGTCTCACAGGAAAGGGCTGCGAAAAATTCTGCTAATGCGAAGAAACAAACTTGTCCTCACACAATGGGTCGTGTGAGTTCAGTTCGAAGACAGAAGGAAACGGTATAAAATTAAATATTAATTTATTACTACTAAATGTTTTAATTTCAAACTTACTAGTTGTGAAACAGACAGTGTTCACTTGAATAGATTTGTTTGTTTTCCTAAAAGTATGATTAAGCTTTCAGAATGAAAACATTTTTCTCATTTCAGCCAATATCCTTTTAGGTTTGTGACATTATCTAAATAACCTTTTGATTTTGAGGCTTCTTCCATCTTGTAGATTTTGAATTAGAGTTTTATAATTCTAGCTGCTGCCTTGTATCATATCACATTGTTCTTAAGAATTTGCTGCTTTTATTGTTGTTGCCTTAAGTCTAAATTTGCTTTCATATCGGTGTTGAATTTGCTACACTTTTTTTGTAGTCTATCAAGGACAGATTGCAATTATGGAAAATCAATAGGATGCACAAAGATGGTACCTGGTCATCTGAGGATGCTATGCAGCGATGGGTACATATATATAGTTATTACAATTTTTTTAATAAATCGTTCTTCAATAAATTTAACTTTATATATGTATTTGTACTGTAGACGCAGGCATGCAAGCTTCTTGCCGAAGAAGGGCTAACACCTGAAGATGATAATATTGAAGCTAATGAGAGAGTCTTTGCTATAGTTATGGGACCTGAACATTCAGGTCGAGTTCGTACCCAGGGGTTTGGTGTCACACCGACTAGATTCTTTCCTCAAAGCAAAACTGAAGGTGGTAGCGGCAGCAATTTTGGACAGATTGCTAGTCTTCGAGAAGAGTTCAGATCATTTCAAGATAATCAGAAGAGAGAGTTTGGCTTGTTTCGTGATGAGATGAGACAGTTCATGCAAGGATTTCAAATGAATCATCCACCTCATGGAGGATCAGAAATGGTATGAAAAAAAATTATGTAATTTAAATGTAAATTACTTGATTATTATTATCTCATTATTTTCATATTATTTTCAAGGTGGCAATGACAATTCATCTGATGCCTGACAGTCTGCTGATGAGCTATAGTATTAAATGTGATGCTTCTACTTCTATGACTATTTTATGTATTTTCGAACTTATGTTGTTTTGCTTTTGAACTCTAGTAGTTTTCATTTTGTGCTCATTTCCTTTCTTGTAATATATGAATCATAGCATTTTCTAGTAATTTTCCTTGAGTTTGACTTGGCATTTGGAGATGAGTTACATTTTCTTTGTTTTAGCTACAACTCTTATTTATGTGTGTTTTATGTATTGAATTTAGCTACTAATCTTGTTGTTGTGAATCTCTATTGTATCTTTATTTTAGCTACAACTTTTGCACATTTTCTTTCAATAGATTTGTTTTGTGTGGCCATGTTGGCTGACCAGCTGATATAGATAGTTAGATATAGGGTGAACGATCAGATTTTGAGATTTAATAAAAAAAAAATCTGGACTATAGTGGCGGTTAAAACCGCCACATTACTGTCAGTCTGACCATTTGTAGCGGTTAAAACCGCCACTATAGACACAGATTTGTAGCGGTTATAACCGCCACAATTCTGGGAATCAGTTCGATTTTTAGTATTAGATGCGGTTATAACCGCAACTTAATTTCTAATTCGTAGCGGTTATAACCGCTGCCGTAATATGCCAGACGAACTCTACCCCGCCGTTCCCTAAACCGCTGCGGAATGCCTTTGCAGCGCATTGCAAACACAGCGGGTGTGTAGCGGTTTACAAACCGCTGCAAGGAAATTGATAGCGGTTATAACCGCTGGGATAGGTCATGAAATGTGCTGCGAAAAGCATCTTTTTTGGTAGTGAACATAACTTAACTGAGGACTATTTATTAAAAATTTAAGCCTATTGAAAGGTAGTTTAGATTTTTTAATGATTTTTTACTTTTAAATTAATTTTTCACTTAGAAATTAGAAAACACTAATTTTTCAAAATAAAATAGTTTTTTCATAATTTTTTTATTTTTTATTGAGTTTTTGGCCTATTGCAAGTATATTTTAATTTTTATGATATTTATATATTTATTGGTGTATTATGAAAGAATCCTCTGTCCAAAGGTGTCCTAAGTTTGCCTAAAATTAGGGATTACAAAATTTTCAAGAAAAAGGACTTGGATTTCCATGGAATTAAATCTAGAAGTTAAGAACAATACCTAGATCATTCTTTGAAATTTTGAGCCCATTTGGACAAGAAATAAATTTTTCATTATTTTTATAAGTTCATTCTTCCTAGGTGTCTAATGGTTTATTATCAAATCTTGGAAATAATTTCCATCCTTGCAAAATTTTCTTCTAATCTTAAGGATCAGGGCGACCTAAGTTTGATGTTTGAGGAAATATAGAATTATGGAAAATTTGTAATGAATTTTCAATGTTATGTCATGTAATGATCTAAAAATTTGAAAAACCAATTGAGGCTTATGAAGGCCTCAAATTAATTTGGCAAAATCATGGGTGTGTATACTAAATTTATGGTCAATCTGAGATGATAAAAAGAGTTAATGACATGATTAACCCTATACATTATTTAAATAAAATATTATATAAATTTTATTAAAATCCTCTCTATTTTATATTTATATTTTTCTATATCCTTCCCTTAATCCATAAAGGATTTCTGTGCAACTTTTGGATTAGAAATGAACTTGTTTGAATTTTTTAAAGTTCTATGTGTTTTTTGGATTTTATTAAATCTTTTAAATGTTTTGAATTAAGTCTGATTGAGTCAGCATAGGGATTTACACATTGTGTTCTATTACAATGATGGGATATGCTTGACGTATAAGATTTAATCATAGACATCAAATCTTAAATAAGATGATTGTGAGTAAACTTATTAAAACTACAAGATGGGGTATTAATTTACATTTAACCTAGTCACAATCATCTACTCTATTTAATTAGAACAGATGATTGTGATTTCATCTCCTTTCTCCCATCATGTAATAAAAATCATTAAAGGTCTCTCTAGATCTGAGAAGATCCATTAATGGATCTTTATCAAATCGATTGAGGACAATTAAAAAAGTATGTACTTACAATCTAATGGTTAAATCCTATTAGTTTACAAGTTAATTTTACAATGTGTGAAACCTTATTATGTTCATAATTGGAAACACCACATACATGGATTTAGAGGTTGTCTGATGGGGCTGATTCTTATAATGAGTTTATTTAGCTTTGGTGAATAATATCACTAAAGGTTGTAGGACCTAAGTGAAAGTACGAATAGGTTGTTAGACCTATTAACTATATCTCTAAGCTAACCAAGAGGGGGGTGAATTTATACTTTTAAAAATCTCTTGGATTAAATGAAACCGATTTCATAACAAAAGTTGATTTTTAGAAAATAATTTTTCAACCACAGAAAAATTAAAAATGCAGTAAAATAGAAAAATGCAAAAAAAGATAAAAGTAACGAAGACACCAGAGTTTATAGTGGTTCGGTCCAACACAACCTACATCTACTCAGTAGAGACTCCTTCTCTAGGTATTGCACTAAAACAAAGTGACTCTCCTTTTGCTCCCACAGCAAGGCAGAGAAGCCCTTACAAATTCTCTTCCACCAAACCCCGATGCGGTAGAGAACCATCATCCCTTTTCATCCTCTTGGTGAAGGCAGAGAACCCACCATTCTTTCTCACCCTCCTGGTGATGGCAGAGAACCAAGCATCCTTTCTCACCCTCCTGGTGATGGAAGAAAACTAAGCATCCTTTTTCACCCTTTTGGTGATGGCAGAGAACTGGACTCTCCTTCAAAGATCTTCTCTCAAGAGTCTTCAAAGAGATAGGACAGAGACTTAAAGTACAAATAATGAGATCCTCACTTTTGGGCAACCTTGTGAATCCCCTCATAATTTTCTCTTTAAAGATCTCACCGCACTCACTCCCAAACACTCTCTCTAATCACTCTTCCTTCCACTCTCAAGAAGAAATTCGTAGAAGATTAGTAGGACTATCAGTTTTTAGGAATCTTATAAGGACAAGAAAAACTATCTAAAAATTGAAAATTTTAAGTTTTACGAAATAGGATTGTCCCGTACAATCGCACATCGTCCCGTACAAACTGTTCAAAAATATGAATGATTCATCCCGTACGATTCTGTACGAACCTATAAGTCTAAGTTTCGTACTCTAGAAATAAAATATGAAATCATTTCGTACTGTACAAACAGTTCAAAAAATTAAACACTTCATACCGTACGATACTGTACGAATCTCCAAACCCAATTTTCATACACTAAAAAATGATATACGAAAACATTTCATACTGTATGAATAGTTCAAAAAATTGAACATTTCATCCTGTACGAACCTCCAAGCCTAGTTTTCATACTCAAGAAAATGATGTACGAAATTATTTTGTATAGTACGAACAGTTTAAAAAATTAAACACATCGTCCCATACGATCCTGTATGAACCTCCAAGCCCAGTTTTTTGTACTCTAGAAATGATGTATGAAAATATTTCGTACTGTACGATTTATACTTTAAAAAAATTTACTCGTAAACCAGACATGTTCATTTTTGAGGAGAAATTTTACAAATCATCCTGTACGAACTAACATCGTACAGTACGATTAGTTTAAAAATTTTAACTTTTGTTTCACTCCCCAGTGTGTGTATGCGTTTACCCAATTTACACTCTCTCAGACTCAAGAAAAAAATAAAAAGTACAGACTCCAAAACTAATAAACTCTAATCAATTGACTTGAAGCCTTTCACTGTCTGTGTTGCGAATCTGGTTTCAAGGACTATGATTTTGATGATAGCAAATATTTCTATTTCTGGTTGACTGTCTAATCTTTCAGGCCCGTAGGATCAATTACAAGTTCAAGCCAGTCCAAGATCGAGTCAGTCTATTTTATAATTCAGGTCCAATATATAATTTTCATCTTTATTGAGTCAAATATAATGTTAAGGATCCCCAAGCTAAGTAACCTTACACACACACACACTCAGGGGGAGAGTTTTAGTGAATTAGAATTTATGTTCATTTTTTTATTCAGATCATCCTAGACGATATTCACATCGTCCTGGCCGATCCAGTGAAAACCGAAACCCTAATTAGGGTGACCAAGTTAAGTTGGTCTAATTAAGCAGATCGTCCTGGACGATCCTCTGATCGTACAGGATGATAGGCTCAAATAAAAAATTCTCAGCCGCCAGATTAAGTTAGGCAAGTTTTTATTTTTAGAGACTTCGTTTGATCGTCCCAGACTATACATATATCATCCTGGATGATCCTTTACAATCATGATTAAATTAGTCTGGTAATTAAGAAAAGCAATTAATATATGATTGATACGATCATATCATCCCGGACGATCATAATATCATACGGGATGATACATGCAAAATCCTGACCGTCCAAAGCATTTTTGCTGGCCAAACTGAACTATCCTCTAGACAATATGCCCAATTTTGAACTAATCGTATGGGATGATATAGATATCATCCTGGACGATCAAGTCATTTTAAATCATACAGCACATTTTGTGCAGGCTGATCAGAATTATACTCAGGATGATTTTTGCTGTTTTGAACTAATCGTACAGGACGATATAAATATCATCTCGGACGATAAAGTCATTGTGAGATCGTCTAGCATAAGTTGCCCTGGATGAACATAACTATTCTTTGGATGAAATTCTTAATTTACACTAATTATCTCGAACGATCGTAGAATCGTATGGGACGATCTGAACAACTTTGTCTTCTAATCGTCCAGAGAAACCAGATCGTCCAGACTGAAAAATGAGATTTTACACTGATCATACAGGATGATCATTCAATTATCTTGGACGATATTTGTCAACCAGCTGAGATTTAGGGTAATTTTTAAGCCCTCCTATAAAAGATCTTTTTCTTTCAGCAAGAAAAATCTTTTGCCTCTTTCCTTTCCAAAGAAAACCTTAAGAGAGAGAGAGAGAGATTGGGAGAGAGAGAGAGAGGATCTTGTGAGGGGGAGTTTGTGAGAGATTCACAAAGGTTACTCCAAGAAAGGATCTGAGTCGTCTTCTCCGTTCGTCGTCTCTTGCCTTGTCGATGTCTCTGTGTGAGGATCATTCGCAAGAAGATCCGGGTTCTCTGCCTGCTTCAAGAGGAAGTGAAAGGAGTCCAGGTTCTCTGCCTGCTTTAGGAGGAAGCGAAAGGAGTCTAGGTTCTCTACCTTCTTCAAGAGGAAGTGAAAGTAGTTCAGGTTCTCTGCCTCACCGGGTTGGTGGAAAGGAGTTTTTGTACAGGATTCTCTACCTTGCTGTGGGAGCTGAAGGAGAGTCACTTAGTGTTAGTGCAATACCCGGAGGGGAGGCTCCGGGGAGTGGACGTAGGTCAAGTTGACCGAACCACTATAAAATCTGATGTGTTCTTTTCAATTATATTCTGCATTTATTTTCCTGTTGATGATTGTATGATTGTGAGTATTATTCTGTTATTGTTAAACATCTGCACAACATCGCATAACTGTAAAAGTTTTAAAACATTCAAAAAGATTTTCTAAATAGTTATTTTGCTGTTGAATTTTTAAAACTACCAATTCATCCCCCTCTTGGTTAGCCTCGGGACTAGTTCACAAGGGCTTAACATCCCTATCAAACTTTTAAGTGATATCAGGGCGGGATTCAAAAATTAAGTTTAAAAACTTTTAAATTTTGATCCATGGCTAACTTTGGTAATCATAATACTGTTGAAGGTTATTCAATTACACGACCACCTTTATTTGATAACATACCTTTTGATTTTTAGAAAACTCGCATGTTCACCTTTTTACAATCAATTGATTATCGCATGTGGATGCTTGTTAAGGATGGTTATGATGCACCTTTTAGAATGGTTATGAAGCACCTTTTAAAATGGTTAATAATGTTAAAATTGAACTGTCTTTCACTGATTGGACATTTGATGATCGTGATTTAGCACAATTGAATGCAAAAATTTGAACTATTTTTTCTGTGCTTTAAAATCTGAAGATTACATATGTGTTTCCACTTGTACGTTTGGTAAAGAAATCTGTGATAAATTATGCGTTACTTATGAAGGTACATCTGAGGTTAAGCAATCTAGATTGAACATCTTACTTCATGACTACGAACTCTTTCGCATGAAACCTAGTGAATCGATTTTTGAAATGTATACTAGGTTTACTCAAATTGTCACTTCTTTACATGTTTTAGGAAGAGAACTTATAAACTATAAAAAGTGAACAAAATTTTGAGATGTTTACCTTCTTCTTTTGATGTCAAGATAACTGCAATTACTGAATCCAAATATTTGAATACTTATTTTATTGATAACTTACTTAGGTCACTTATTGCTTACGAGCAAGGAGTGAACTAACGACAAATTGATGCAGGTGAGAAGAGGAGGGAGAAAATTGTGGTGCTGAAGGCCAACGATATTGACACTGACTCTTTCGGGTCTGATAGCGATGATGTTGCCTTAATCACTAGGCAATTCAAAAACTTTCTAAGGAAGAAACATAAGAACTTTAAGAAATAAAACAAAGGTAAGAGTAGCAAAAATTTTAAAGGATCATCTGATACTGTTTGCTTTGAATGCTGGAAGCTTGGGTATATAAAGGCTGATTGTCCTACACTTAAGCTCACCCAAGCAAGGAGAAGGGTGAGGAGAAACCTAAGTTCAGAAAGGACAAGAAGCAGATTCAGAAGGCGTTCTAGGCAGATTCTGCATTCGACTCCTCTGAGACTGAAGCTGAAGAGGAGACTACAAATTTGTGTTTGATGGCTTATGATCATCCTGGTCAGTCTGACCAAGAAGAGGTATGTCAGCTAACCTATGATCATTTACTTGAAGTTTTCAAAAAAAATCCATTCATCATATAGGAAGCTTAAGAAAACTCATGCTAGCCTAAAATTAGAATTTTTGAATTTACAAAAAGAGCATGAAATTTTGATTAAAGATCATTCTACTCTTGATTGCAATCACATGTCACTACTTGATGAATTTGATGAATTGAATAAAAAGCATTCTGATTTGATTACTGAGCATGATTCATTAAAAACCTCATAGGTTGATTTAGAAAGAGCTTTTAAAGAATTAGACACCGTGGCATGTGACTTAGAGAGTAGTATGGGTGCATTGAAATTTGAAATTGCAAGTCTTAAAAAGGAGAATGAATTTGTAAGAGTAAAAATTTGTGCTTTTGAGAAAAATGAAACACCTCCTACTTTTTCACAATTTTATACACTTCCACCTTTGAAGAATATGTTTCAAAATCATCAAAGCATGTTTCATTCAAACCTAGGAAGAGGCACAATCACCCACATAAATTAGTTAACTCTTTTTCTGGTGTTATATGCTTTTCTTGTGGCATGCTTGGACATATCTCTCACACCTGCACTGTTCACCATAGTACACATTGGGTGTGAAGACCCAAATTATATATTTTACAGCACATCACACATACATTGTATTCTTTTTTTCATAAGAAGGAACTCAAACCTATTGGGTTTCTAAATCTGACGTTTGATGATTTTGTAGGTGTGCTCTCACACAAGATCTCATGAGAGCATGTGGTATCTAGATAGTGGATGCTCAAGACATATGATTGGAGATGTAAATTAATTCATTTCGCTGGAGGCCAGGGTTGGAGACAAGGTTACACTTGGAGACAACACCACCAGGAGGGTGGTAGGAGTAGGTATAATTGGTGATTCAAAAAATTTCATTATTGATAATATTTTACTTGTAGATGGATTGAAACACAACTTACTGAGCATTAGTCAATTCTGTGATAAAGGATACAACATCAAGTTCCTGTCCACTTGCTACATTATAAGCTTAAATGACAAAATTATTTTGCAGGGACAAAGTATCAACAAGTCTACATACTAGATGTAAGCTGCTTTAAAACTGATATTTCAATTTGCTTAAAAATTGCTGCTAATGAGTCTTGGTTGTGGCACAAGAGATTATGTCATGCCAGTATGAAAACACTTAGGAGAGTTATCCAAAAGGACTTAGTTAGAGGTGTCCCCAAACTTAAGTTCACTAAGAACTACCTGTGTGATGCCTGTCAATTAGGGAAGCAAGTCCACTCCTCTTTCCACTCAATTAAGGACATCAACACCTCTAGACCTTTAGAAGTCCTTCACATGGATTTGTTTGGACCCATTAGCACTGCTAGCTTAGGGGGGAGAATCTATGGATTTGTGATTGTTGATGATTACTCGAGGTTCACTTGAATTAGATTTCTATCACATAAATCTGAGTCATTTGATGAATTTAAATCTTTCTCCACTTGGATTCAGAGGAAGTTAGGTTGTGAGATCTTGACTATTCATAGTGATCGTGGTAGAGAGTTTAAAATTTTGAGATTTGGAATATTATGTAAGGAGCAAGGGATTAGCCATAATTTTTTAGCTCCTAGGACCCCTCAGTAGAACGGGATAGCTGAAAGGAAGAACAGGACCTTAGTGGAAGCCGCTAGAGCCATGTTTGCTGAGTATTCACTTCCAAAGTACTTTTGGGCTGAAGCGGTAAACATTGCCTGTTATGTGCTGAATAGGGTAAACAATCTGAATAAGACACCTTATGAGATCATTAAGGGTAGAACTCCAAACCTTTCCCACCTCCATGTCTTTGGCTGTAAGGTTTTCATTTTAAACAATGTGAAATTATCCTTAGGAAAATTTGACCCACAAATTAATAAAGGAGTGTTCTTAGACTATTCTAATGTGGGGAAATCCTTTAGGGTGTTTAATAAGAGGACTTTGGTGGTGGAGGAGATAACTCATGTGGTGTTTGATGAATCTGATTCTAAGAAGACTAGAGTTGAGGAAGAAGAAGAAGTAGGAGAGATTACCCAAGGAGTTAAAAATGCAAATCTGGAGGAAAGGGTAGAGCCTCAAAACACCTTACCTAGAGATTGGAGATATGCTTCGAGTCATCCTAAAGAACTGATCTTAGGAGACCCTTTTGAAGATGTTAGAACTAGGCATGGACTTAGGAAGAAAGTAAACCATTCTGCCTTTATCTCAATGACTGAACCTACCAACATCAATTAAGCCCTTTCTGATGAGTTTTGGATCTTAGCTATACAAGAGGAATTGAATCAATTTATAAGGAACGATGTTTAAGAGTTAGTATAAAGACCTAGGAATTAAAGTGTAGTGGGAACCAAGTGGGTCTTTAAGAATAATATGAATGATTATGGTGTAGTGGTTATGAATAAGGTAAGATTGGTGGCTAAGGGGTACAATCAAATTGAAGGGATTGATTTTGAGGAGACCTTTGCCCCAGTAGCTAGATTGGAAGCCATTAGGGTGCTACTAGCCTTTGCCTATTATAAGGGTTTTAAACTGTTTCAAATGGATGTCAAGAGTGCCTTTTTAAATAGGGTAATACGAAAGGATATTTTTGTGGAGCAACCCCCAGGTTTTGAGAGTTTTTAAAATTCAAATCATATTTACAAATTAAAAAAGGTCTTATATGGATTGAAACAGGCACCCAGAGCTTGGTATGAGAGGCTTAGCACATTCCTACTAGAAAGAGAGTTTGTTAAGGGAAGCGTAGACACCACCCTTTTTCTTAGGAAAGTAGGAGATGATCTACTCATTGTTCAGATCTATGTTGATGATATACTTTTTGGATCTTCTGATAAAAAATTATATGATGACTTTTCTAAGACACTGAGTAAGGAGTTTGAGATGAGTATGATGGGAGGATTGTCCTACTTTTTGGGGTTTAACATAAGGTAAATGGATGATGGAACCTTTCAGAATCAATCAAAATACACTAAGGACATCTTAAAGAAATATGAAATGGACAAATCTAAGCCAATCAACACTCACATGAGTTCCATTGTTCAGGTAGACAAGGATTCAAATGAAAAATCTGTTGATCAGAAGAAATTTAGAGGAATAATCAGATCATTGCTTTACCTGACTGCTAGCCGACCTGATATCATGTTTAGTGTTTATTTTTGTGCTAGGTTTCAAGCTGATTCTAAGGAGTCCCACCTGACTGCAGTTAAGAGAATTCTCTTATATCTTTTAGGGACCCCAACCTTAGGAATATGGTATCCTAGGTACAATACTTCTTTTGAGATTGTTAGATATTCTGATTTAGATTTTACAGGATGTAGGGTGGATAAAAAGAACACTTCAGGAACTTATCAATTCATTGGACAGCCTTTAGTCTCCTGGTCCAGTAGAAAGCAGAACTCAGTTACACTTGCCATTGCTGAAGCTGAGTACATTGCCTTAGGAAGTTATGTGGCCCAAGTCCTTTGGTTGAAGCAATAAGTTTTAGATTTAGGATTACCTGTTGGCATATATTCAGTTCTATGTGATAACACTAGTGCCATCTGCATCTCTAAGAATCCTATCCAACATTCAAGAACCAAACACATTGACATATGGCATCACTTTATTAGGGACCATGTTACAAAAGGGGACATTGAGCTATATCATGTAGCAACTAAAAACCAACTGGTTGACATCTTTACTAAACCACTGGCCTTTGACTCATTCAGCATTTTGAGGACCAGATTGGCTATGATTGACATAAATGCTTGAATTTGATGACTGCTAATTTTTTATGTTTTTTATTTTTTATTTTTTTATTTTTGTTTCTCTTAGTTTTTTGTTTGATTTGATTATCTATTTTCTATTTGTATTTTAGTCTCAGCTATTTCTTTTTATTTTTTTGCTGCTTTTTTTATTTGAGTACTTATTTTGATGTGATTTCCTACCTGTTCTTGATTTACTATTTTTCTTCTAAATCATATCACTACTCTCTACTGCTGATAAACTAGATTTCTGGCTACGAGTTTTGTCTGGTTTTTATTTGGAAGCTTGTAAGCAGTGATTAACTCTTCTGAATCTATTAAAGGGAAGAAACATTGATGATTGTTTCTCTTCCTCTAACTCCTTTAGTGGTGTATTATTTCTTTTGGATAAAAATCTTCTTCAAAATTAAAAAGTTAGCTTTTGAAACATAGATCTATTTTATCTTCCTACAGTAATCTACCTCATATGAATACTATGTTCAAAGCTTTGAATCAGTATTATATTTTCTTAATCAGGTGATTGCACTTATCATATGATGTATGGTTTTTATTTTGTGAATTATCCTCCTTACTGTAGAGAGTCTTCTGTTATGTTTGGAAGATAGTTTAACAACTGAGATTCTTTAACGATTATGAAAGGAAGCAAGCTTATAAAAGATACGCAAAGAGAGCCAAAATGAAAAGAGGCACAAAATGAGCCTAAAGCTGAAAAGATGCATAATGTTGCCAAATTAAAAAGATACACAAAGTGTATGAAAAATCAAAAGATGCGCAAAGAGCACCAAATAAATTGAAAAAGGGACACAAAATGAGCCCACAAAGAAGTAAGCTTTCTTCCCTTTCAGATCATTAAATATCTTAGAAAAATTTATGTGTCACTTAATATTTTCAAAAGCTTGAGATTGAAAATCATGATTTCTGATTTCTTACTTCGTAATACTATTTTATCAGATATTTTTCTGGAACGAGCCTTGAAAAAATCTCTTTTCGAATCTAATTTATTTCTTTTCTGAACTAGATTTTTATTTGAAAGGAATTTGAGCCTGTGAGGTATCTGAGGTAGGAGTTACGAAAGTCAATTTTCTAACTTTTCTAAATTTTAGAGCTATCGATCTTCTTCTTATTGGTTTTTGAATTGAAAATCAAGAAAAATTCTATTTTACTAGAGCTGATCGATTATTTAAAAAAAATGCCGTTTGATTTCATCCTTTGATGTTCTCTTATGTTCGACTTGTACTAGTTTTATTGTTTCTATATGTTGTTTTCCCTTTTTGAGATGCTAAAAGGGGGAGTAGTAGTTCTTGTGTTTTGGGTTAGTTCAATGTTCTTGTATTATTCACCCGTTATTTAATTACTGATTTTGAAATTATTAATAAATATTTACCATCATCAAAAAGGGGAAGATTGTTGCGAATTTGATTTCAAGGACTATAATTTTGATGATAGTAAATATTTCTGTTGATGGTTGACTGTCTAATCTTTCAGGTTCGCAGGATCAATTGCAAGTTCAAGCCAGTCCAAGATCGAGTCAGTCTGTTTTATAATTCAGGTCCAATGTACTATTTTAATCTTTATTGAGTCAAATGTAATGTTAAGGATCCCCTAGCTAAATAACCTTGCACACACACACTCAGGGGGAGAGTTTTAGTGAATTAGAGTTTCTGTTCATTTTTTTGTTCAAATCGTCCTAGACGATATTCACATCATCCTGGACGATCCAGTGAAAATAGAAACCCTAATTAGGGCGACCAAGTTAAGTCGGTCTGATTAAACAGATCATCCTGGACGATCCTCTGATCGTATAGGACGATAGGCTCAAATAAAAAATTCTCAGCCGCCAGATTAAGTTAGGCATATTTTTATTTTTAGAGACTTGGTCTAATCATCCCGGACGATACATATATAATCCTGGATGATCTTTTACAATCATGCCTAAATTAGTCTGATAATTAAGTAAAATAATTAATATATGATTGATACGATCATATCATCCCGGATGATTGTAATATCGTACGGGATGATACATGCAAAATCCTGACCATCCAAAGCATTTCTGCTGGCCGAACCGAACTATCCTCTGGACGATATGCCCGATTTTGAACTAATCGTATGGGATGATATAGATATCATCTCGGACAATCAAGTCATTTTAAATTGTACAGCACATTTTGTGCAGGCCGATCAGAACTATGCTTAGGATGATTTTGGCTGTTTTGAACTAATCGTACAGGACGATAAAAATATCTTCCCGGACGATCAATTCATTGTGAAATCATCTAGCATAAGTTTCCCTGGACGAACAGAACTATTTTCTCGACAAAATTCTTGATTTACTCTAATCATCCCGGATGATCTGAACAACTTTGTCTTCTAATCGTTCAGAGAAACCAGATCGTCCAGGCTAAAAAATGAGATTTTACATTGATCGTACAGGACGATCCTTCGATCACCCTGGGTGATATTTGTCGACCAGTTGAGATTTAGGGCAATTTTTAAGCCCTCCTATAAAAGATTTTTTTCTTCCAGCAAGAAAATTTTTTTTTCGACTTTCCTTTCCAGAGAATACCTTGAGAGAGAGAGAGAAAGAGAGAGAGAGAGAGAGAGAGAGAGAGAGGATCTTGTGAGGGGGAGTTTGTGAGGGATTCACAAAGGTTGCTCCGAGCAAGTATCTGAGTCGTCTTCTCCATTCGCTTCTCTTGTCTTGTCAGTGTCTCTGTGGGAAGGAGAAAGTAAAAGGAGCCTAGGTTCTCTACCTGCTTCAGGAGAAAGTGAAAGGAGTTTAGGTTCTCTGCCTCACCGGGTTGGTGGAAAGGAGTTTTTATACAGGGTTCTCCGCCTTGCTGTGGGAGTAGAAGGAGAGTCACTTAGTGTTAGTGCAATACCCGGAGGAGAGGCTCCGGGGAGTGGACGTAGGTCAAGTTGACTGAACCACTATAAAATCTGGTGTGTTCTTTCTAATTATTTTTCGCATTCATTTTCCTGTTGATGATTGTGTGATTATGAGTATTATTCTGTTATTGTTAAATATATGCACAACATTGCATAACTGTAAAAGTTTTAAAACATTCAAAAAGATTTTCTAAATAATTATTTTGCTCTCGAATTTTTAAAACTACCAAGTCACCCCCCCTCTTGGTTAGCCTCGGGATTAGTTCACAAGGGCTTAACATCCCTATCGAACTTTCAGTCTGGAATGTGATTTTTCTGAAAAAATATGTTAGTACACACAACAACAAATTTTCCAACATATATTAAGAGAAATAATAATCAAACAATAAGAATTGTTATCATAAAAAACTCACATAATTATAAAGATAAATTATTTGCAACAATCTTAACAATCTCCCCCTTTTTTGTGATGGCAAAAATAATTATTGTTTGTGTTAACCAATAGTTGCAAATTTCTCCTAAACTCCCCCTAAATGTAGGCTCCCCCTAAATGAATAATCAATTTAAAACAAGGGAAGTGATATAAAAAAAATTCATACAAAACATCATATACAGTCATACAAAAACACATTCATACATACACAAACATACACAATCATACAAAAACACATTCAAACATCAAATAAGCAAATAATATCTTCCCCTTTTAACAACAATAAAAAGGGAAGAAATCCAAAAAAAAATAGGTGATGATGAATAAGATGTTATATGATTAAGCATATAATATTAAAATCAAATGAAAAGGATAAAAACCCAAAAGTTAAATTACAGATTAACAGGGTTACGAAAAGTTGATCTAAGTCAATATTGAAATAGACAGATTATATAATCACAACTACTATAGAAATGATGAAATCAAATTAATAATTTTCTAATTCAATAGTATTTGTGTGATTGAGAAACTGATAAAGGAAAGAACTATTGGCGATAATGTGCATCTTTTTAATTTTTATGGCACACTTTATGCATCTTGTCAATTTGGGCTAATTTTGTGCCTCTTTTCAATTTGGCGAACATTGCACATCTTTTCATATAGGTGGCACACTTTATGCATCTTTTCATTTTGAGCTAATTTTGTGCCTCTTTTCAATTTTGTCTTTCCAAAATCACTAACTCTTAACATAAATTTTAATAAAGATCACTTTGAAATAGAAATCAAAGTAAATGTATGACATCAATTTTGCAATAATTTCAGCTAAGTAATACATGTCTATAATATTTTAAAATTGATCTTCTAATCTATACCCAATTACAAAGTAATATATACATTTTGAGAGTTTTTAAATTTTGCACATAAATTAACTTTGTATAGCAAATTCAGTAAATATTTTGTATATGTGATCAACTACCTTTGATTGTTAGATTTAAAACATCTCAATGTCACAATCACATTTATATGGCAATATACATAAAAATAAGACTCCATTTCATTTAACATTAATCATATCTCATTCATCACAAATTTCCCATAACAACAACACACAAACATAGCAACAACAGAACATCAACCAACATCAACCGAAAATAACATCCAAGTACAATAACAATAAGAAACATCTACTATCAGTACATCCAAACCAAGAAAGTAAAAAGCCAACAACAGAAGATCACATCTAAAAGTCTAAAGGTCCTTCGCCTTGAGGAGGTGGTGGAGTATTGAGCATTACAAAATAGCTATTGAACATAGCAAGATTTGTGTTCACAACATTAAACTGATCTCATATCCACCCCCTATCTGCAATGTATCTATCATTCTGAGGTTTTAAGTGACACTCCACATCATCAAATCTTTGATTGGGGTGATCAAAGTGCTGGACCATATCTTGATAAACGTTCTGGTCAGGTCTAGGTCTAGGAGCAGGTGCAGGTGCTCCTTCTTCCTCAGAATCATCTCCAGAACCCTCTCTCCCAAAAAGTGCCCGAAAAGAGGCATGGGTAAAGTACACAGGCAACTCAGTAGGTCCGTCAGGGTGGACTAAGTTATACTTCTTCTCTAAGATGTATGAAATTAAATGGCCAAGTGCAATGTTTTTCTTCCTTTTTTTGCTAGGATGCCCAATGTCAGTAAGAGTATACAAGTAGTCCATGATCAATTAGGCTTCATCTATAGGTTGACCAGTCATAATTAAGTAGGTGGTAGTTGAAAGAAGGGGTGTCATATTGATTCGATCTCAAGCTTTTGGCATAATGGAGGTTCTAAGGACGTACTGGATGATCCTTACATTTTGGTTCAGGGTGTAGACTCTAGGTAAATGGCTTACTTGGCTTACTCCCCCTAAGAACCTGATTAACATCTGACCAATCATAATCGGCTTTAGAGGTCAGGTTGTGCACTCTAATCCCTTGGGTTTAAGGTGAAAGAAAGTCCCCAAATCCTCCTTATTAATCTCTACTCTCTATTTCAATACATATGATGTGATCCTTGTGTGATCATGGTTTATCTTCATGTTTGTGAGGAAAATATGAAAAGCATCTTTATTGTAGGCATGAATGAGGGTTAGGATTGAAGAAAATTGGGTAGAGTCAAAGAGGGGCATTACATCAAAGTGGATGCTCTCTTACATTAAGAGACGCAAGGGCGTGATCTTGGATGCACTAAATCTAAGGTATGCGTCCTCATTTTGTTGAGACAAGAAGTTGTCATCCCATTCATGTCTAGAGGGTGATCCTTTGGCATGTCGTGATCGCTTGCCGCTGCTAGTAATCTCTAATTTGTGACTTCTAAGGGCTTAAAATGGAAGTGAAAAGATTGAAAACTACCCTTCTATTTAAAGAAAAAATGATCTATCATACAGTACGAAATCCACATCGTACATATGATCTTAATTTTGTACGTGATGAAATAAATTTTGTACGTACGAAAGGAAATAACCAAAGATGAAACAATTTTTCATAAACTATCCTTCCCGAGGCATCCTTTCATACAGACTTTTTGACTAATCGATCATACAGATGATTACATGTTCATTCAGAATGATAAAAAAATTAAAGATCATTTCACTGACGGTTGGCTTCGTCCTTATCCAAAATTGATAACATGGATTGCATAAACAAATGGCAGGTTCGTACGTATGATTAATAATAATAATTACCCTAAACTTTAAACCCGTCCACATGCATACAGACAAAACTACACCAATCGTCCCGTATGATGACATCATCATATAGTACAAAAATACCATAAAAATATAGTTTCATCTCCTCAACTAAAAAATTTTCATGCATACGCTACAGAAATTCATATCATATGAAATAATTTCATACAGTATGAATAGAACAAAGAAAAAATAGTACATGATAAACTCAAAAACTCTTTTAAAAAAAGTTAAAATAATAAAAAGATAAAGCGTCTAAATACAATCAAAATAAAACAAAACAAATAACCTACACTACACACACACACTTGGCATAAACAAACGCACAATCACATATAAAACAAGTTTGTAGGATTTTCAATCATGCATAAAGATCAATCACACCTAGCCTTATCCTTAAAATGCTAAATATATCAAAAGCTAGTGGTTTTGTGAAAATATCTATAAGTTGATCTTTAGTAGCGACATGATGTAATTCAATTTCGTCATTTGCTACATGATCTCTTATAAAATGATGCCTTATATTGATATGCTTGGTTCTAGAATGTTGAATAGGATTCTATGAAAAGCATATAGCACTAGTGTTATCACAAAAGATTGGAATTGTGTCAAAAGAAAATCTTAAGTCAATTCACTGTTGTTTTAACCAAAGCACTTGTGCAATACAGTTTCCTAAGGCAATATATTCAGCTTCTGCAGTTGAAAGAGCTACTGAGTTCTGTTTTCTACTAGACTAAGAAACTAAGGAGTTTCTTATGAATTGATAAGTTTAAGAAGTGCTTTTTCGATCAACCCTACAACTGGAAAAATCTGAATCAGAGTATCCAATAATTTCAAATGCAGTGTTATTCTTGGGATACCAAATTCTTAAGTTTTGAGTCCCCAAAAGATATCTCATAATTCTCTTAACTATAGTTAGATGTGATTCTTTTGGATCAGATTGAAATATAGCACACAAACAAGTACTAAATATGATATACGATCTGCTAGCTGTCAAGTAAAGCAAAAAAACCAATCATCCCTCTAAACTTCTTTTGATCAACTGATTTTCCTTTAGGATCCTTATCTAACTTCACTGAAAAACTCATGGGTGTATTCACTAGTTTAGTTTTATCCATTTCATACTTCTTAAGGATGTCCTTAACACATTTTGACTGGCACAAAATGTTCCATCCTCATCCTGCTTAATGCTAAACCCCAAAAAGTAACTCAAACCTCCAATTAAGCTCATCTTAAATTGTTTACTCATTATTTTTGAAAATTCATCACAAAAATTTCTATCGGTAGATCCAAACAAAATATCATCCACATAAATTTGAATAATGAGTATTTCATCTTCTGCTCTTTTTATAAAGTGAGTGGTGTGAGAGAAGCTAGAGAGAGAAGCTCCAATTTTCAAATTTCTTTCTTTGCGGTTTCTGTTCCTTTTTTCCATTAATTTTGTTAGGCGATGGTGGCAGATATCTGCCGGCCATCAGTGGTCTCCCCATCGTTAGAATCTCCTATAGAGGGCATGGTTTCTCAGAACATTAATGATCCATTTCGTCCAGTAACTAGATCGACTCTTAGAGTTGAGGGGAAGCAAAAGAGGTCTTCATCTGGTATAGTAATAAAGGAATTTGTGGATAGGGTGCAAAAGGAAATCTATCATGTTAAAGGAAAAGGTAAGGGTATTGCTCTTGACTACAATTGGGAAACGCCTTGTTCTATTAAGTCTCCTGATAATTCTCCTTTCAAACCTAGTGATGCTCAAGCTTCTTCCTCTGGTTTGAAAATCTATGTTAATAGATTCAGAAATTCAAATGCAATCCCTGGCAATGGTGAGATAAATGTGAATTCCCTTATTTCAGTTAACAAAAATATTCAAAATAAGGAGAAGAGTTTGGAGTTTGTTCAAAAGGATTCTACTTCAAGGAACGTTCAATCAGAGAATGTTATGAATGGACTACATGTTATCGATAAAATGCCTATTAAATCTGTTAATGGTATTGGTGTGGGAAATCCTTGGTCTAAGAAGGAACATATCAAAATGAACTTCATAGATAGAAGTAAGGTGTTGATAGAGGATGGCATATCTGTTAAGCTTCATGAGGCAAGCGAGATTTCGAATGCTAACATCCTAAAAAACTCTTTAGTGACCAAGGTTTTTGGTAGAGAGGTTCCTTCTCACATAGTGGCATGGGAATTAAGATGTCAATGGTTACAATTTGGCTAGTTTCATTTTACTACCCTTGGGATGGGTTGGTTCTTGTGTTCTTTTAATAATACTGAAGCTTTGGAGGGTGTTCTTACAGACGATCCTGGGTATGTGAATGGACACATTATTGGGATGGATAAGTGGTCTCCAGAGTTTTCTCGTTTATCTATGAAAGGCCTGTCATCTCCCATTTGGATTAGAATGCCTCACTTGCCCTTGTAATGTTGGGATGAGGTTAATGTGGAAAGAATTTCTTCTATGATAGGAACTCCACTGATGATAGATGGAAACATGTTCTAATGGGGAAGAAGGGAGTTTGCAAGAGTTTGTGTTCGTGTTAAGCTGGACCAAATTCTTCCAATAGGCTTTTGGGTTGAGAGTATGGCGGGAAGGTTCTTTCAGAAGGTTGAATATGAAAAGATCTCCACTTTCTACTTTGATTGTGGGATGATAGGTCTTTTTTTTTGGAGAAAACCGGCGGTGGGGCCTATGTGTTAATTGAAAAAAGCGATTACAAGGTCCGTAAAGGGCCCTCAAGCTTGCTAATACTCAGAGGAGCTACAAAATAAAACCAAAAAGAAAATCCTAAAAGCTCGAGATCCCTACTAAAGCAAAAGTACATGCAACCTAAGTACATTCTACGGTGCGCAAGTAAGAGCACCCAAAAAAGAAGAAAGCAGCAAAAAAAAGTATTCAGCTCTGGCTCCCCATCAAAATTGGCACTAGCAGTAGTACCTGCACTAAGAAAAATCTGCAAAACAAATTGAGAGGTAAAGGAGAAAAACCAAAAATAACCATAGAATATATAAAAGGATTGAATGTAACCCCCACCAATCGGCCTACCATCAGGATGACAAAAGCACCAATCCTCAATGACACCAAAGAAATAATTATCAGGGGAGTACCCAAACAAATAGTCAAGGCTACAAGCCCACCCCCACCTCAAACCAAAGCAAATCAGCAATAGATCCATAATAAACCCAAATAAAGTAAGGACATCCTCAGCATAACCCTCCACCCAAATCGAGAGGAAACAAACAGCAACCAACTACACAACCCCAAAAAAGCCCACACCCAAAATCAAGCTACAGACCCAACAACCGAGAAGCATCACCGAGGAACCAAACCCCCAGAAAAGCTCAAGAACTAGACATAACAGGGGAACAACCAACACCTCCAGATAAGCAACGACAAACATACTGCCAAGAAGCAAAGCCAACAAAACCCAAAAATCGACAACCTACAGCAAACACAAAGGCAACAAGCCTAGGAAGAGGGCGTATTGCAAAACGTCTAGCCAACAGAGGTGCACCATAAAATAAACAACCTCTCGCAAAACAAGCAAGGGATACCACCCCCAAAAAGGAACAACACACAACAAAATGCCAAACCAAGAAACCACACCAACCTTAAGGAATAACATAAGGAAAACTAATCATATCCAAATTCACAAGACCTCTAATATGATGAGGAAGATTAGAACTAAAAAAATCAGACATAGAATCCAAGCCATAGCCCCATACGACCATGGCATTAGCACAAGAATTTCCCTCCACCTTGATACCAGAAAAAAATAGTTTAACAGAGTCACCAACTGCTTAATTTCCCTCCTCATGTAAAACAAAAAGAAGAACAAACATTATTCTCCCTCAAAATATAAGACTAATAACTATAAGTAGAGCCAACCTCAACCATAATATTGCTATACTCAAGAGAATAACAAAGCCTTAAACCATAAAGGATAGCATAGGTGATCGCAGCATTAACATCACCAATATAAAGAGGACCCGCAAAACCCAAAATGCACTTACCATAAGAGTCTCTGATGACACCACCACAGCCCACCAAAGAATTGATATAAACAGCATCCACATTTAACTTTAAAAAATTAATAGGAGGCTTCATCCAAATGGTACTTCTAGGAACATTATAAGAATTATCCACCTCCAGCTTAATACCAAACTTAGCCGCATAGTAGAGATAGTTTTTAAAACTCTTGGCAAAAATTAATTTAGCAGAATAGAGGGCCACAATCTTATCTTTAACATTTTGAATAATTCTATGATGATTCGTACTCACACCATTGTAACGAGAATTATTCCTATCCAACCATAAAAACCAAAGGATAAGAGAAGGGATAAGATTCCTTATCTGACCTTTGGACTTGACAAAACAATAATTAAGTAAAGAAATAATAGACATGGAAGCATTAAAACAATTTAAATGCAAAATATCCTCAAAATAAATCCAAGCTTTAACAGCACAAGGTCCAGAGACAAAAAGTGCATATTTTTCATATGATAACAACATTGACATTTAGATGGAAGGATAAAACCACGTTTAATCAAAATATCATCCGTAAGAATAAACTTGTGTATAATACGCCAAACAAAAATAGAAATCGTAGAAGGAATACTTTTACGCCATATCCTATTGAAAATTTGGGAAACCTCTCTCTTATCTCTAATGGAATGCCAAGCATCCTTTAATCTAAAATTACCATGTTTAGTCAAAGCACACATCTGAACATCCAGAGAATTAATGTTCAAGGGGGCATTCAACACTTGTTGAGTAAGGTAATTAGGCAAAACATAAGAAAGCTTCTCGACATCCCAACCATTTCCACTGAAAAAATCATTAACCTTCACAAAAGCATTGGAATAAGTATTCATAATCGAATCAATGGAAAGACCACATAACCAACGATCCTGCCAAAAGAAAATATTACCACTACCAAGCCCCCAATAAATAAATGGCTCAATAGACCACTTCTCTTTGCAAAGATGATGCCAAAATTTAGAATTACCTTTGCTAAAACAACACGTGGTGGGCTGCTTCCCCCCACAGTATTTAGCATGCATAAAATTAGCCCAAAGACTCGAATTAGCACAAAAATTATACCATAACTTAATAGAAAAGGAATCAGCCAGATCCTTTAAGGACTTACAACCCAAAGCCCCTTCACACAAAGTGCCACAACATTTATCCCAAGATGACCAGTGGATTTTAGAGCTGCTACTAGCCCCTCTCCAAAAAAACTTATTAATAATTCTATTAATCTTGTTACACACATACTGAGTAGAAAGAAAAGTTTGAAAACTATAAATCGGGATAGAACAAAGAACACTCTTATTAAGAGTTAAATGATCACCAAAGCTTAAAAAGTTAGAATCCCAAGACGACAATCTTTTATGCACAAAGTAATTAAATCATCAAAAAGAAAGGATTTCTTTCTCCCCTTATAAGAGGCACACCAAGATACTTTAAAGGCAAACAAACATGACTAAAACTAGTTAAGTTTCTAATAGCCACATTACAATCCAAAGACACTTTCTTAGCATAAATAAAGCTACACTTTTGCTTATTAAAAATCAAACCACTCTCTAATTCAAATTTGAAGAAACCTCAATAATCTTTGAATCCTATTCAAAGAGGCATTAGTAAAAATAATAAAATCATCCTCAAAGCATAAATGAGATATATGAAAACCACCTAAAGTTCTAAAATAAAGGCTAGGATAATTCTCGAAAAGATCAGCAATCCCTCTAGAAAGGTACTCAGCCGCAATAATGAAAAGAACTGAAGAGAGGGGATCTCCCTGTCTCAGCCCATGAGAAGCCTTAAAAAAACCATTGGTCTTACCGTTCACCATAATAGAAAAATAGGGGCTTTCAGTACAAAGCTTAATAAGATTAATAAAATGTAAGTCAAAACCAAATAACTTCATAATATCATAAAGAAAATTCCAATCAATATTATCATAGGCCTTAGCAATATCAAGTTTCAAAATCATATTACCACCAGTAACTTTAATATCCAAATCTTGACAAAATTCTTGAGCCAGAAGAATATTATCAGCTATAGCATGCCCTTTAAAAAAGCCCATCTGGAATGGAGAAATGATCTTAGGAAGAAAAACCGATAAGCGATTCATCAAAATCTTAGAAATCAGTTTATAATAAAAGGTGCACAAACTAATCGGTCTGAAATCATTCCAAGACATAGTAAAATTATTCTTAGGGATAAGCACAATAGATGTCACAGTAAAAAATTTTGAAATAGGATTACCTCAAAGAAATCAAGAACATTAGAAAAAAGATCATTACCAATAATATCCCAGGTTTTCAGAAAAAAACTTCATCTTGAACCTCTCCGGACCAGCCACGGACTCACAATTCATACCAAAAATAGTATCTTTAACCTCCTCAAAAGAAGGAGATTTGGACAAGAAAATATTATCATCATGAGAAATAATAGGAGTAATATTATGATTATCAATAATTGCAGGTTGAAAGTTTTTATTAAGATGATTCTGAAAGTGCAGAATCGCTAAATTTGCAATTTCAGCACCATCCTCAGTAACGGAACCATCAACCTGATTTATTATTTGAATACAATTAATAGTGCATTTCCTCTTAACCAAGGCATGAAATATTTAGTATTTCTATCGCCCTCAACCAAATGTTTAACAGCCGCTTTTTGTTTCCAAAAATATTCCTCCTGAGCTTGTAATTTAAAGAGGTCATCTTTAGCCTCTCATAATAAACAAAAATTAGCTTCAGAGGGATCCAATTGACATTGAGACTCCTGAAAATTCATGTTATCTTTTGCAATTAAAATGTTAGAAAAAAGATTCTTAAAAACATTACGATTCCACCATTTTAAAACAAACTTAAGCCTTTTCAACTTAAACCAAAATCTTCTCATACCGAAAATAGAATCATCCAGAAATAGAGGGGCAAGCCAATTAACCTTCACCAAATCCATAAAAGAGTCATGAAGTAACCACATGTTTTGAAATCTAAATTGAGAAGTAAAATCCCGCATAGTAGGCTTAATTTTAATAAGAAGAAGGGACTGATCAGAGAGGGTCCTGCTAAGATGCTCAACATTAGTAGAATTAAACAAATTTAACCGAGAATCATTAAATAAAACATGATCTAATCTTTGCCATAAATGACCACGATGCCAAGTAAACTTATCACCAGAGAAACCAATATCAATAAGGTTATAATCCATAATCATATTATTAAAATCCTCCATAGAGTGGTAGATAGGGAGGGAACCCCCTAACCGCTCAGAAGGGTTAGTAAAGGTGTTAAAATCACCTCCAACAATCCAAGGAAGATTACAAATACTACAAAATTAAGAAGATTGGTTTCCAAGGAAGATTACTTGCGAACTCAGGTATTCCTTATCAGAAATCTGATTCAAGCTTCAAAAAGAACTAAGATCCTTGGGAAAAGATAATATTATTAACTGTGGTAGGAAAGGTGATGGGTTTGTAAGAGGTAGGAAAGGGAGCAATCCCATTTCTAATCATTAAATGTCTTCCATAGCTTTTTGGAATTGTAGGGGGGCTAGGAAGAGTGAAGCCTCCCATTACTTGAAGGAGTTGTGGAAGAGCATGATGTGCTTTTTGTTGGGCTTTCTGAGACTAAGATCTCTTCTTTTGATAGGCTTGAGTGTAACAAATTCATGGGTATCAAGTGGGATTTTTTTCTTTTTCCTGCTGAAGGTCTATCTAGAGGTATTATGGCTTGTTGGAGGAATGACTTGGCTTCTTTCACTGTTTTAGAAGCTTCATCTCAAGTAGTTGTTGGGGAATTGAGAATAATTAACAAAGGTATGTGGCTCATTGCATCTGTTTATGGAAGTAATGATTCTTATAAGAGAAGGGGCTTATGGAGTAAACTGGAAGGTTTCTCAAACTATAAGCTTCCTTTTGTTATAGGAGGTGACTTATAGTGTATTATATCCCAAGAAGATAAGAGAGGAGGGAAAAAAATTCTTCTCTAATAGGGTACTCAAGATTTAAGAAGTTTCATGAGTGATTATGATCTTCATGACATGAAAGTCATTGGCCCAAAATTTACATGGTGTAATAATAAGAAAGTTGGAGCTCGTTTCCTTGAAAGATTAGATCGGTGCATTTTAAACACTGCTGCCCTGGAAGCTCTCCAAACGATGGCAGTTTGGCATCTTGCAAGAGTAGCTTCTGATCACTATCCCATTCTGATAAAGTTGCTTCCTTTAGGTTTTTGGAAAAACAATTTTTTGAGGTATGAAGAGGTTTGGTCCACTTACCCTACTTCTGCAATGATTGTGTCTAAATCTTGGGAGAGAAAGGTGCAAGGAGATGTTGTTAGTTCTCTCAACTTGAAATTCAAGAGAGCTTTGAGAGCATTATTTTTTTGGAGCAAATCAAAACATCAAAATCTAAAGATCTTGAAGGAGGAATTGAAGAAGGAAATCCTTGACCTTCAAGTTGAAGAAGCTAAGGTTGGCGGGCTGTCTGATACGAAGCTGTTGTTGTTGAAATCCAAGGTGCATTAGCTTAATACTACCCTTGAACGCCTTAATACGTGGTGGAGGCAAAGAGCCAAAGCAAATTGGTTAACTGACAGTGACACCAATTCTAAGTTTTTTCATGCTTTTACTTCGGGTAAACGTAATGCCAATTGGATTCATAGGTTAAAGACAATAGAGGCAATCTGGTTGAGGAACAAAATTTGATTGTTGAAGTTTTTTATGACTTCTTTAAAGGCAAATGGTCAGAGAGGAAATGTAAGCTGAGGAATTGGCCATCCCCATGTCATGTGCTGAATGATAGTGACAAAGAAATCCTGCTAGTTGATTTTACTGAGGAGGAGCTAGAAAGAGTGATAACTCATTTAGAAGCCAATATTTCTCCAGGTATCGATGGCATTTCATATTCTTTTATTAAAACTTATTGGCATATAATTAAAGAAGATGTGTGGAAGGCTATTTCTTCTTTTCTTTCGACTGGTTCTATGAGTTCAAGTTGGAAAGAAACTTTAGTGGTCCTTATCCCTAAAGTTAAAAATCCTGTGACCCCCTCAAGTTATAGACCTATTAGCCTCTGTTTGTCGATTTACAAGATTGTGGCTAGGTTGTTATTAAATAGAATGACTAACTTTATTAATAAGCTTATTTCTAAGGAACAGGCGACTTTTGTAAAAGATCGTTCTATTTCTGATCATGTTTTACTTGCCCAAGAAGTGTTCAACAAGTTCAGATTTTCTAAATCCAAAAAAGGGCTAATGGCAATCAAAGTAGACATGGAGCAAGCTTATGACAGTATGGGGTGGTTAACTCTTAAGCAAGTATTGAAGAACTTGGGCTTTCCAGATAAGTTTTCTAATATTCTTCTCCAATGTGTTATAGACCCAAAAATTTTTATATTGATTAATGGTGATAACTCAAGTTGGATTGAGGCTAGGAGCGAGTTCAGGCAAGGTTGTCCCTTGTCTCCCTTTCTTTTTATACTTTGCTCTCAATTACTATCCAATGATTTTGCCCAGAGAGGGAAAGGTTTGGGTATTAAAGTGGCTCCGAATGCTGAGAAAATTTCTCATTTGTTATATGCTGATGATATTGTTATGTTTTTGGAGGCCAAGTATAGAAGTGTGAAGAAGGCTAGCAAGATCTTAGAGGATTATTGTAAATGGTCGGGTCTAAAGGTGAATTTTCAGAAGTCTTCTATTCTCTTTGGCAAACCAGTCAGAAGATCTAGAAGGAGTTCTCTAGCTAGAATCATGGGTTTCAAAGTGGTAGAAGAATTCATGTATCTTGGCACCAAGATTGCTATAAGGAGATTGACTGGTTCATATTTCCACAATCTTTTGGAAAAGGCTAACAGTTATTTGAATGTTTGGGTAACCGTTTTATTTCTCTTGTAGAAAAGTTGCTCCTTGTAAAATTTGTTTTCTCTTCTCTTCCTACTTTTCTTTCAACTCATTCTTTAGTTCCTTTGGGAGTGTAGAATGATTTGGATAGAATGAGTAGGAATTTTTTGTGGAACAAGCAAGATGGGAGTAAGGGTCTCCATTATGTTTCTTGGGAAGTTTTATGCAAGCCTAGAAGAATGGGTGGTCAAGGTGTACAATCGGTTGTTACCAGAGTAGGTCCTTTGCAGGCTAAATTTGCTTGGAATCTCATCTCAAAGCCTTATTCCTTTCTTAACAGGGTGATTAGTGCTAAGTAAGGTAATCATGTGTGGAACTTCTAGCCAAAGAGGAATAGCTCTCCTACATTGAAGATCATTTTGAGTGGATTCAAATCTTTGGTGGAAATTGTTAGGTGGAAAGTATCTTCGGGTGATTTTATTAATACCTTAAAAGATGTTTAGATTTTTGATAAATCTATTGCTAAATGGACAATATTTGTTGTAAAAAAGGATGAGGATATGCAAAATCTGGGAAGTTTTGTTACTGATGGTGAATGGAATGAAGGCAAACTACTGTAGTATTTCGGACAACAATTGGTGGAGGTCATAAAGAACGTTCCTATTTTTCCTGATCTATGTGGTGACCAACTGGAGCTCATTTCCAAATGTTCGGGTAAGTCGTTATCTTCTCTTGTTTTCCAAAAATTTAATGGGAATGGAGTTGAAGATAATGGTTGGCGCTGGAGAAGAAGAATGAAGCTTAGACCTCAGGTAGATCTATTTTGGTGGCGCCTATCTATTAATGATATTCCTTCAAGTGATTTCTTAGTGTATAGAAGGTTGTTCGACTGTAATGAGTGTCCTAGAGGTTATAAGGATGTGGAGAATTCTTATCATACTTCTGTCAGTTGCTGGAAGCTTATTCAAGTGTTCAGCATTCTTAGAAGTTGGGGGATCTGGATTTAGGTTTTCTCCTCCATTCAAGAGTGTTTGTTGTGGCTGGAAAGCATTGCAGAATCTACTCCTTTCATTAGAAATGTTTATTGTTTTGTAGTCTTCTTCAGTTGGAAGAGAAGGAACAAGGTTATGCACGGTGGAATTGAGGATAGCTCAGTTGTCATAGCTTCTAATGTTGTTAGCTTTGCTGCGACATCTTTTTGCCCTAATCAAAGTTCGAACTACTGAGATTCCAACTAGCTCTTGCAGCTGTCTTCTTATTAGCATCCTCCTCCACCCGAATGGATTAAGCTTAATATTAATGCTTCTTTAGGAAGCAATTACAATGCTGGGGTAGGAGGTGTCTTCAGGAATCATAGAGGCAGATTTTTGTGTGCATTTGGTGTTAAATGTTTACACTGGGATTCAGCACAGTTGGAGCTCTTTTCCATCTTGTCGATAAGGAAGTTTGTCCAAGATTGAATGTACGAATATAAGGGGATCATAATTGAGGGTGATAATCATAATGTTATTGATTTTGTTCATAAGGTTTTTAATAAGGAGCCAGTCAGAGAGGAAGGTCCAAAGAAAGAAGATTTCTCTTTTCTCATTGAGTTTAATCAAGTTATATTTCATTTTGTTAGTAGAAATTGTAATAAGTTGTTGACCTCATTTTTATATGAGGTTATTAGGATCCAGCCCAGACTCCAGATAAATCCAGGCCCTAGGATCAATCTGATCTTAGATCAAGCCAAGCTCTATGATCAATATGGATACTAGATTAAATTCAAATCTTAGATCTATCCAGATTTTAGGATGCCCCTAGATTCCAGATCTTAAGATCAACCCACACCCTAGGATTCCTTCCTAGACTCCAGATCCCCAGATCTACTCTAGACCTTAGGATTCTTCGTAGAATCCAGATCTTAAGATCAACCCATACCCTAGGATCTACCCTAGATCAATCTAAACCCTAGGATATGCCCTGACCTTAGATCTATTTAGACATTAGGATCTTTTAAACCCAGACCTTAGGATTCCTAGATCTTAGGATCCTTCTAGATCTCAATCCTTAAGATTTCTAGATCCTAAGATCATTTTAAACTTTAGATCCTAGGACTTCTAGATTCTAGGATCTTCTTAGATTTCAAACCATAGAATCTATCCAGACTCAAATCAATCCATATCTCAATTTAATTTCAACCTCTGATTAATCTAGATTTTAGTTCAATCTAGATTCAATCTCCAGATCTATTCAGGACCTTAGGACCTAGTCTAAACCTTAAGATCTTCCTAGAATTTAGATTTTAAGATCTACTCTAGATCCTAAGACTCTTTTAGACCCTAGAACCTAGGATTTCTTAGACTCCAGAGACCTCCTAGATCCTAGACCTTAGGATTCTTCCTAGACTCCAGATCTTAGGATTTACTCTAGACCCTAGGATTCTTCATAGACTCTAGATCTTAGAGTCACCTAGATCCTAGGATCATTTTAGAATCCAAAACCCTAGGATATCTAGACACCAGAATTTCTCAAGATTTCAAATCTTAGGATCTACCCATGTCCTAGATCTACCCAGACTTTAGATCAATCTAGGTCTTAGGTCTTAGGATCCTCCTAGACCTTAGATCTAACTAGACCCCATATCTATCTAAACTCCAGATCAATTCAAATTTTAAATCAATTCAAACCTCAAATCAGTCTACCCCTCAAATCAATTCAACCCTAAATCTAACTTGACTCTAGCCTAGGCTCTAGTCTATTCAACCTTATATCAAATTTTAATCCTATCCTATCATTCATTATTATTCTAAATGATTATAAATGATATGGATAATTCAAGTCCAATCATTCAAATTAAAAATCCAGTTTAAATCCAAACTTTTAATTCAAATCTCAAGGCTAAATACCCAGGTCCTGAAAGCCTTTTCTAGTGAACTTTCAAACATTTCAAAATCTAATCAAATGACTTCTGATTCAGAGTCTATCAATTCCATATTAATATGACATGTCTCTAGAGGCAACCCTCCAAATTTGAGCTCATTCTAAGATCTCTAACCCCAGAATCTGGATCAAAATCCAAAGGCTGTAAAACCTTTAAATATTTATAGTCTATACCACTAGACCTGCCACCCAGTGGATCCTGACCTTGGAGCCTTCCCCAAAGCCTTTAATCGACCCTTGATTATGACCCATTGAGCAATAAACTACATTTTATTGGACTCACCCTGATCCATAGTTGACAAGGGTTCAAAATGACCAAAATGCCCTTATGGGTGTTAATGGTCATTTGAACCAAATGAGCTCCGAATCAAATGCAACCACCTCCAGCAAGTTTCAATCATCAAACCAAATCTATTGATCCCATTCCCAGACCCTGGACCCACCTGGTTGACCAAGTCAACCAGGGTTGACCTAAAGGCCCATTAAGGGCCCAAACAGGTCATTTTGACTAAATGACCTCTCCAGACCTTGAGACCACCACCAGTAGATTCAGAATGTTATTTTGGACTGATTGAACCTAGTTCCTGACCTTGGGTCAACTTGGTTGACGTAGTCAACCTAGTTAACCCATTTGGCCCATTAAGGGCCTAAATATGTTATTTGACCCAGATGATCTTTTCAATATTCCAGATCACTTTCAAAAAACCCAAGACATCAACTCAAATTCATTGAACCTAAACTCAGGTCTTGGGTCAACCTGGTTGACCAAGTACACCTAGGTTGACCTAAATACCTCTTAATGTTTTTAATGGGTTATTTTAACCCATTTGATATTTTGAACCTCATTCAAACTTCAAATCAACTCCAAACCATGGCCCAAGCATGCCTCAAACTTTAGCCAATCAAATTAAAGTGGTATTGACCAAGTCAACCCTATGATATTTGGTTAAAACCCTTTAAATCCCTTCCCATCCATTCAAACCTCAACCCCCTCTAACTTCAAGCTCCTTTCTAACCAGCATTCAAGCTCCACTCCATATCCACCTAAGATTAAGTTGACTGTTTGGCTAGTCAAATAGTCAACAAGGACTCTTAATGGCTTTAGGTGTGGTCAAACATTGTCTAAACACCCCTTGAACTCAATCTATTCCATTTAAACCCTCACAACCCATCACTCCAGCTTCCAAGCTTCCCTACCATGCCACCTCAGCTGCCATGTGGCATGGGGACTAGTCAAACAGTCAAACTTAGGGCTTAAAGTGGTCAAAAGCAGTCAAATAACCCCTTGAGCCTAATTATCTCTAACACACTCCATTCCAGCATTCCTAATCAATATCTGGAAGCTTCTTAAACACTCTATAATCCCTAAGTTAGGCCTTAAGCAGCCCTAGTGGTCCCAAAGCCCATATGAGGCTAATAAGACCTTTCCACGTGGATGTCCTTGCTCCCAGTTTTCCAACCACCCTATCCAGGTGTCAAGCATCAGGGGATGAGTCCAAATCAATCAGAGCCATCCAAAATACCCTAGAGCTTTTGAATAGGGTAAAACTTCAAAATCAAAGCTCATTCTAACCTAGCCCTCCTCTCTCCTCTCAAGCTTTCCCAGATCCAAATCTTGAGCCACTCGAGCTCTCCACACTTTCCCCAATCGTCCGAGACTAAAAAACCACCGGTCAGAACCACCGGTGATGAGTTTCCCAGTGAGTCTAGGCATTTTCCGTTCAAGGGGCTATAACGCTCAATCCAGGCACTTCCAGCTCATGGAGTCTTCTACAAACTTAAGTGTGGAAAGTCAACAAGCTCAGAGAACTTGAAATCACTTCAATCCATTGATTGGTTAAGGTAATATCTCAAACCCTAGGTTAGTACACTTAGGAGAAATTAACATTTTATTAAGTGTCTATTTAATCATTCAAACACGTCCACATGAAATCTGTTCAATAGCTTAATTTATGTTTTAAATTTCAAGTCGTTTCGTTGAGTATGTGAGGAGAACGAGCCAAAAAATGTATCCTAGGGCTCGGTTTGCATATGCTTGAGCTGGGCGTTATCTGGGTCATTGATACTTTGATCAACGGCGTAGATTCTGCCATCCCGCGGTCCAATTTGACTGCACGGTTGATTGGGCGGTTCCACGCTCCGTCCTGCGCAATCATGACTGTTGATTCAAAAGGCGCTGGATCAGACGGTTACCACGCCGTGCTGACGCGGATAAGTATATGCACGTGGGCCCGCCACCGCCGCTGCAATCATTGGCAATGATTGGCCGCGGTTTGAAGCGGACAATCACCGCAAGCCACGTGTCATCCCGCCGCCGCCGATGCCGCCACCCCTTTAGAATGATTTTAAATTCAAATCTCTTTTAAAATAAATATTAAAAAATTAATATTAAATAATAAAATATATATTATTTATTAATATTTTCAAAAAATTAAATATTTTTAATTTAAAATTGTTATTAACTTAAATTCTTAATTATATTTTTGAAATTACTTTAATATTAATTATTAATTACTATAAATTAATAATTAAATATTCAATAATCTATTTAAATATTAATTATTAATTATTAATTATCAAATATTAATTATTAATTATCAAGCATCTTAAATAGTTTATCTAAATAATAATGTAAACTTTAAATATTTTGAAATTAAGAGTTAATTTTAATTATTTGATATTAATTAAATAGTTTAAGTCATTTGAATAATTAAATAACTAACTAATTGAATATAAAATTACATTTTAAAATAAAAATTTTACTATAAAAATATTTAATGATTAATCAGTTATTTTTTTTATATCATTATTTTGAAATTTAAATAATTTTAAAACATTTTATTTAAGTATTTTAAATAAAATCCTATTAATGCTTAATCAAGTATTATTTAAATTTAATGACTTAATTAGTGATTAAAATTTTTTATTATTTTAAATAAACTTAAAACTCTAGAAACATTTAGGATTCAAATTAATTTGTTTTAGAATTATTTTAATTGTTAATTAATTTTGAATTAATCTAAAATTCATTTAAAAGGATTTAAACTTTAAAAATTCATATGATATTCAATTTAAATCAGAAGAATTAATATAATATATCAAAATTTTCAAAAAATTGAGTATTTTAATTTGAAACTTATTTTAAAGATCAAAACTTGATTTATTTTAATTAATATTAATTATTTAATTACCTTAATGTTTAATCAATTTTTAATTAACTATTATATTAAATATTTTGAAAATTAAAAGTTTATTTTCAAATAACCTTTGAGAACCAGTAGATCTCTCATTTAGTTATTAAACCTATTCTAATCATATCTTTAAGTATTTTAAATTTAAAACTTATATTTATATATATAGGTTTATGAATATATTAAATATTTAAAACTACTTTAAGGAAATATATATACTTAAATCTTTTAGGGTTGAGAGATCTACTTTGAAATTTTAAACATAGACTTGACATGTTCGAATAGAAATCATGTGGGAGTGTTAGTGAATGGTTATGCTCTAATCATTCACTAACCTAATTGTTATCTACAAGTAATTAAGCATTAATCTTTGCATGTTTAGGGTGCACACACTCACCTAGTTTTAAGGCCCTCTTAGATCTAGGATTTGATTATGGTTGTGTATCACATATGTATGGATGTTTAAGGGTTAGAAACATTGATTTGAACCCACTTAACTTAGTGACATTATTAAGGACAAAAATTAAGGACTCATTTGGAAAACTTAAAAAAAATTCAATAATTAGGATTGACGTCCTATTGACTTGAAACTCAAACCATTTGAACATAGTGACACTCTCAGCCTTAGAAAAATTTCCCATTGAATTTTGAAGTCATTAAGCCCCTTAATTAATTTAATCAAAATTGAACCTTAATTAAGCCTTAAAACATTCCAGAAATTATAATAAATCAAATTTAAACCCAAAAACTATGCATAATACCATAAACTAACCAGAATTGAACCCTTAATCAATGAAAAATAAAAGCCCCTTGATTGGACTTCAAAATTAAGTTTAATTTAAGTTTAATTGAAATTCAATATTTAATTAAACTAATTAATTAAAATAATTAAAAATTCCAAAACTCTCTCAAACACTTAGGAATCTCTTCTTAGGTCATTCCTGACCTTTGGAGTTGATTCCAAGGAGTTTGGAGGTCATTTGAATTCAAATCATAAAAAGGCCTTTAATTAAATAATTTTTGAAAATTCAATAAATACTCAAAAATTTGAAAATTCATAACTAATTCAAATAAACTCCAAATCAGCCAAACTCAAAGGTATATGACTCATCTTAGGGTTTAATATTTATTAAGAATGTTAAGTTTTCAGAAATCAATCAAATTTGAAAAAGTCAACTTTTGGTCAAATCTATTTCAAAATCAAGTCAAAACTTCAAATCTTCATAATAAAATGTAGAAAAATCCAATTTCAGTGTACTTATAGTCTAACTGATCGTATTAAAGTCTAGTATTTTAATAAAATACTAACTTTCTAGAAAATACTTTAAATCAAAAAGTTAACTTTTGACCCCTTAATTAATTGATTAAAATAATCCAGAAAATTCCAAAATTCAACAAATCATCATAAATTCCAGAAAACATCAATTTAACTTTAAAACCAGAAACCATTCAACTCTAATTAAATTTTGTTTAACTTCCAACCTTAATCAAACTTAAATTATTTAATTATATCGGGTACCACTAGGTAACCCAGGCCTATGAGGCTATTAAATTAGCCCCAAGGAAGGTAAAATAAACTTCACAGCCTCGGTGTGAAATAAAGGTGGTATCCAATGAACAATCAAAATTAATTTTAAAAATAATTTTAAACCATTAAGACTTAAACTTTAATTAAATTCTCCCTCAAGCTTTTCAACCAACCAGAATCTTTAATAATTTCAACCAAATGATCCTATTTTGGACATATCAAAACCACATAGCATACCTCACACACTTTAGATGGTTTGCTAGGACAACCAACTCTAGTCTTAGGCTAGGTCGGTGTTTACTTTTCTGTTGTGTGCCGAATTTTTGAGCTTTCCTTGCATGCTGTTAGCTAGTAGTAGAATTGATGTGATTGTTTATTTATTTACTACACTCTGTGATGTGATTGATTATACGTTAGATCTACCCTTAGGTTAGGGATGATTTATACTGATTCAATCTTATACATGTGGCCATGCTTGTACAGGGCAATTAAATTAAAGGGGGCAAAATCATAAATATTAAATTGCACAGGTGCTCTAGAATGCTTAAGGCCCCCTTTAAAATTAAAAGAGCATGGCGAAGTGGCTGATTTGAGCATTTTAAATTTCAAATATATTAACTGCTTGGGATGTTTCTATAACTGCTAATTATTAGGATGATCTTGCAGGTTGGTGAGTCTAGATTTTAAATTTTATTCAAATATAATTTGAATTGTAATTAAGTTGTAAATTGTTTAAAGTGATTTGAGAATGGGATGTTTAAGCATCCAATTTGGAATCCAAAGAGGAAGGGACATCCCTTAGGGGAGAGTCTCTTTCCATTTAGAGATCCAAATTTGGATTATTTCAAAGTATCCAAAAAGAAAAGATAACACCCATATTCAAGGGGAGTTTCTTTTCATTTGGATACCCGGACCCAACGATCCAAGGAGTTACAAGAAGACAAAGAAGTGAAGAACGAGAAGAGTCCCAATTCTCAAAATCACTTGAGTCTTAGGAGTAGAATTCAGGTTGTAGTCAGTGGTACCTGGCCACTTTACTTTTCATGTAGACCCTGTGTTGTATAATTAAGTGGCACTTACCACATGGACTTTCAATTTGAATTTGAATTTTATTGATTTGATTAATGTTGATTGTTTGATGTTGATTCTGATTAAGGACGCACATACTTTTAGTAGTTTTTTTGGTGATAATTGCATGCCGATTTTGATTTAGCCTAGAACCCGATCGGAGGCTCGTGAGGGTACGGTCGAACTATTTCCACTTTAATAAAATTAAAAACTTTAGGCTCAGATAGAAACTCTAACGCCTTTAAGAAGTAAGCCCGGACTCGCCAGGAGTTTTTCATTCATCATATTGAGAAGAATCTTCTCTACCTTGTTAGGCACCTCCCCGCCTGCGAGTTTTAGCAGACCACCTGACCTATTAGGGTGCAGTTCTGTCCAAAGGGATGTTGTGCAATCTCTAGGATAAAACCTATTTTTTAAGTCAGATTTTAAAATTGCTTCATTCTGATTTTAAAGCATTCGAGTCAACTAGCATGCATTGCATTAGATACAAATTAAAATTGAGTCTAATTCTTAATCGCATTTTTAGTTTAAGCATTTCACCCAATATATGTCAAGGGGTCAATTAGGAATCTACTCTAGATGTCGACCCCAACTCCTTAAACTTATCTTAAACAACGTCCCTACCCACTCTTGCATAAAAGATCGGACACATGTTAAAGCATTTAGGTGGTTTAGCTGGCTCCCCAATCCAGGCCGGGGTAAGTCCAGACCTTACATTGTATTAGCTAGGTTCCGGGTCACTGATTTTTAGTACCCATTTTAGACATAAGTTTTGAGGTAGATTTTTAATCTTAAGACCTCAACCTCCAGGAATTTAAATCCCACTTTCTAATAAAATCAATCACTCAAACATTAAATATCTCTTCCAATCCTATTCAAGCCTAATACATAGGATAGGCTGGGGCACTTCTGAATTATTTCAGAATCCCAGGTGCCTCCTACCCTTCCTCCTTTGACTCCAGAAATAAGTGTTTAACCTTGAACCATTCCCGATCGAAAATTCCAATCCCTACCTCCTTTGACATCAAACGTTGAAATCTTAAATAGAATTCGTATCGCTATTTTAATCGAGAGTGTTCGTAAGAAATTTTTTAGTTTCCTACGATATAATTAACTATGAGGGCTTGCGCTCATAGGAGATTTAGAAACCAAGATCAGATTTTCAAAAATCAAGTTTTTTTAAAATTTTAATTAATTATCTCTGGGAAATTCAAGAGTTGACGATCATTATAGTCATTTTCAAATGATCGATAACAGATAATATTCTCTTTCCTTGGAAAGATATATCGTACTATTATCATGATCTTGATTATAAAATTAATGATCTCTTTACTAGATTATTATAGTTAAACATTAGATTAAACATCATTCTGATTCTTCGAGATCATATGTTATTTCTCCTTGAGTTTGACTATGATAATCAGGATAAATTAAGTTTTGAAATCTGAACCTATTAAGGAATGATATATTCACCTTTCGAGGTGATATGTCATTCATAATGAGCGTTTGATTTCAAATATTAAAATTCCAGAAAATTAAATATTTCCTAAAGATGATTAACCTTTTTAAAATTATATTTTTCAATCACAAACATAAGTTAGCTGATTTTTGTGCTAACTTTGCTCGTACTATAGATTTCTTTTGGGATGATTTAAGTTGTAATAAGGTTCCTCCTCTTTTTATTTCTTTACTTGAGGAGGATTGTGATTATTGATCAATCACTTAGTTGCTTGTAATTTTTCTTCTTAATAAAATTGCTTTAAGCATTTCTTCAAAAATAATAATAATAAAGAGAGTGGTGTCCACACTCCATTTTATAAATGAACATTCAAGTAGGAAAGTGCTTAGCCTTTCATACCAAGCACTAGGTGCCTTTTTAAGTCAATACAGTGCCTTTTTTAATTTGAAAATATGATTAGAAAATTGTGCATTTTTAAAACCTGGAGGTTGCTCAACATAAACATCCTCTTTTATCATCACATTTAGAAAGACACTCTTTACATCTATTTGATATAACTTAAAACCTTTAAAATAGGCATAAGATAAAAGCACTCTAACTGCCTCAAGTCTGGTTATTGGGGTAAAAGTCTCCTCAAAATCAATTCCCTTAATTTGATTATACCCCTTAGCCACTAACCTTGCTTTATTCCTTATAATCACTCCAGAATCATTCATCTTATTTTTAAATATCCACTTTGTTCCAACAACATTTTGATCTTTTGGTCATTCTATCAATTCCCAAACATCATTTCTACTAAATTAATTCAACTCATCATGCATATCTAGAATCCAAAACTCATCTGAAAGTGCTTGATTAACACTAGTGGGTTCAATCATTGAAATAGAAGTGGAGTGATTCACTTCTTTCCTCAATCCATGCCTAGTCTTAACTCCTTCACTTGGGTCTCCTAAAATCAACTCTTTAGGATGACTCTTAGGATAATTCCATTCTCTAGGCAATTTATTTTCTTCCTCATTTTCAACCCTCTCTTCATTTTTTTTTCATTTTCAAGTCCTTGGGTTATTTCCTTAACTTCATCTTCATCCAACCTAGACCCTCCAGTATTATTAGATTCATCAAAAACAACAAGAGTGGTCTCCTCAACTACCAATATTCTTCTATTAAAAACTTTATAGGATTTTCAACACTTGAATATCCTAGAAAAATTTCTTCATCAAATTTAGGATCAAATTTTATTAAGAGAGTTTTTCCATTATTATGTATGAACAGTTTACATCCAAAAACATGTAGGTATGAGAGGTTAGGAATTCTTTCTTTAAGAAGTTCATAGGGTGTCTTGTTTAATTTTGATCTAATGTTCACCCTATTCAACACATAGCATGCGGTACTAACTACTTCTGCCCAAAAATATCTTGGAAGCGAATATTCTGCCAATATGGCTCTAGCAGCTTCAATCGATATCCTGTTCTTTCTCTCAACTATTCCATTCTGCTGAGATGTCCTAGAAGCTAAGAAATTATGATCTATTCCATGGGGTTTGCAAAAATCATCAAATAATTCATTTTCAAATTCTCCCCCATGATCACTTTGGATTGTAATAATTTCAAACCCTAATTTTCTCTAAATCCAAGTGGCAAAATCTCTAAACTCCTCAAATGATTCACTCTTATGATTTAAAAATCTAATCCATGTGAATCTTGAGTAATCATCCACAATTATATACCCAAACCTTTTTCCTCCTAGACTTAAAGCACTAACAAGTCCAAAGAGATCCAAGTGAAGAATTTCTAAGGGCTTGCTAGTTCTAACTTTCTTGATTGAATTGAAGGAGGATTTGACTTATTTTCCTAGTTGACATGCATCACATAAGTGATCCTTTGTAAAGTTTTGGGTGTACCTCTAACTAACTCCTTTTGGGTGATTTTTCTAAGAGTTTTATACTAGTGTGACAAAGTCTTCTATGCCATAACAATGATTCATCAAATACAATTTTCAAACAAAAAGTAGTAGAAGATTTAAAAGAATTTAAATTTAGCATGTATATATTATTTACTCTATCACCATGTAACACAATAATTCCATTTTGACTAATAACACAACTAGTAGGTAAAAATTTTATATGATAACCTTTATCACAAAGTTGACTTATGCTCAACAGATTGTGTTTTAAGTCTTTTACTAACAGAATATTTTCAATCATAAAATTTTGAGAATTTTCAATCATACCTGAACCTACCACTCTCTTGGTTGTATTATCTTCAAGTGTAACTTTGCCTCCATTCCTGGCTTCGAGCGATATGAATTGATTCACATCTCCAATCATATGCTTTGAACAATTGCTGTCCAGATACCAAATACTATCACGAGGTCTTGTGTAAGAGCATTTTTATAAGAAAATTAAGGGTTAGTCCTGGAAACCCAAACTTGTTTGGGTTCACCTCTTGGAAATTTTAAACTAGATGCATGTGTGATATGCTTTGATTTATGCATCTTAGGTTTCCCACTAAATGTGTCCTATGATGAATAGTATAAGTGTGGGAAAAATGTCCAATCATTCCACAAGAAAAATATTTTACTCCAGGAAAAGAATTTATCAATCTATATGCTTTATAAGATCTTTTCCTAGGTGTTGAACTCATATTATTTTATTTAGACCTATAAAATTATTCAAGTGTGGGAGTATGTCTATTTTCTTTAATATATTTCAACTCCAATTCAACATATGAGTTTCTATTCTCTAATATAGAAATATCCATTTTCAAGTCAATTTCTCTATGTTCAGTTTCTTCCAAAAAAATTTTAAAATCATTTTCAAGTTCTTTATGAGATGATTTTAAAAGTTCATGTTGTTTGCTCAAATCATCATATTCATCCAACAAAGTCATGTGGTTTCTATCTATTAATGTATGGTCTTTTCTAAGGATTTCAAATTCTTTTTGCTATTCTAAGTAATGCAAATTCAACTTTACATACAGTTTCTTTAGTCTCCTATATGCAGAATGAATACACTCAGAAACTTCAAATAATTTATCATAACTTAGGTTATATACCTCCTCTTAATCCGAATAATCAAGATTATCAACCATCAAGTATAAATTTGTGACTTCCTCTTCATGTGCTATTTATGAGGAATCTAAAGCTGAGTCTGCCCAAAATGCTTGCTGTAGTCTCTTCTTGCCCCTTCTATCATTAGGTTTCTCCTCGGCTTTTTCCTTGCTAGGATTGGCTTTGAGATTAGGGCAATCAGTCTTTATGTGTCCTGGCTTCCTACGCTCATAGCAAATTACATCATTAGAAGCCTTAACATTTTTATGGAACTTACCCTTGTTCCACTACTGGGGTCTCTTTTGCTTCCTCAGGAAACTTTTGAACTGCCTTATCATTAAGGAAATATCCTCTTCATCCTTAGGCTGGGACTGATCACTCTCCGTGTCATCCACTTTCAGTGTAATATTCTTTTCTTTTCATCTGTCACCTACATCAATCTGTCATTGACTTACTCCTTGCTCGTAAGCAATCAATGATCCAAACAGATTGTCAATAGAGTAAATATTTAAGCCTTTCGAATCTGTTATAACAGCAATCTTTACATCGTAAGTAGTAGGCAAACAACTTAATATCTTATTTACTTTTTTAGAATTGGTTAGTTCCCTACCTAAAGCATGCAATGAAGTTATTATTTGTGTAAAATGAGTATACATGTTAGAGATTGACTCATTCAGTTTTATGCAAAAAAGTTCATAGTCATGCAATAGAATGTTCAATCTAGATTATTTTACTTCATTAGTTCCTTCATATGTAATGCAAAGCCAATCCCAAATCTCTTTTTTAGATTTATAAGTAGAAACACGCATGTAGTCTTCCGATTTTAGTGCACAAAAGAAATTATTCAAATAATTAGCATTTAATTGAGCTAATTCACATTCTTCTACAGTCCAATCAACAAAAGGTATTTGAATTCTAATTCCACCTATAAGTCTAGTAGGTGAAGTGTAACCTTCCTGTACTAAAATTCACATGTGATAGTCAAGTGATTGCAAAAAAGTAGACATGCGAGTTTTCTAAAAGTCAAACAGGATGTTATCAAACAATGGAGGTCTAGTGATCGAATAACCCTCAAGTGTGTTTCGATTTTCAAAATTAGCCATGATCGAATTTTAAAAAGTAATTTAAATAGTAATTTTTGAAATAGGCTCTAATACCACTTGAAAGTACGAATAAGTTGTTAGACCTATTAACTATGTCCCTAGGCTAACCAAGAGGGGGGGTGAATTGGTACTTTTAAAAATCTCTTGGATTAAATGAAACCGATTTCACAACAAAAGTTGATTTTTAGAAAATAAATTTTCAACCACAAAAAAATTAAAAATGTAGTAAAATAAAAAATATGGAAAAAGATAAAAGTAACGAAGACACCAGAGTTTATAGTAGTTCGGTCCAACACGACCTACATCCTCTCCCTAGAGACTCCTTCTCTAGGTATTACACTAAAATAAAGTGGCTCTCCTTTCGCCCCCACAGCAAGGTGAAGAAGCCCTTACAAACTCTCTACCACCAAATTCCGGTGCGTTAGAGAACCGTCATCCTTTTTCACCCTCCTGGTAAAGGCAGAGAACCCACCGTCCTTTCTCACCCTCTTGGTGATGGCAGATAACTAAGCATCCTTTCTCACCCTCTTGGTGATGATAGAGAACCAAGCATCCTTTTTCACCCTACTGGTGATGGTAGAGAACCGAACTCTCCTTCAAATATCTTCTCTCAAGAGTCTTCAAAGAGATAGGGCAGAGACTTGAAGTACAAATAATGAGATCCTCACCTTTGGGTGAATCCCCTTACAATTTTCTCTTCAAAGATCTCACCACACTCACTCCCAAACACTCTCCCTAATCACTCTTCCTTCTACTCCCAAGAAGAAATTCATAGAAGATTAGTAGGATTATCAGTTTTTAGGAACCTTATATATAAAGGACAAGAAAAATCATCCAAAAATTAAAAATTTCAAGTTTTACAAAGTAGGATCATCCCGTACAATCGCACATCATCCTGTACGAATAATTCAAAAATATGAACAATTCATCCCGTATGATTCTATACGAACATGTAAGTCTAAGTTTTCATACTCTGGAAATGAAATACGAAACCATTTCATACTGTACGAATAATTCAAAAAATTGAACGCTTCATCCCGTACGATACTGTACGAACCTCCAAACCCAAATTTTGTACTCTGGAAAATGATATATGAAAATATTTCATACTGTACGAACAGTTCAAAAAATTGAACGGTTCATCCCGTATGATCATGTACGAACCTCCAAGCCCAGTTTTCGTATTCTGGAAAATGATGTACGAAAATATTTCGTATTGTATGAACAGTTCAAAAAATTGAACGATCCATCCCGTACGATCATGTACAAACCTCCAAGCCTAGTTTTTCGTACTCTAGAAACTGATGTGCAAAAATATTTCATACTGTACAATTTATACTTAGAAAAAAAATTTCACTCGTAAACCAGGCAGGTTTGTTTTAGAGGAAAAATTTCACAAATCATCCCGTATAAACTAACATCATACAATATGATTAGTTTAAAAATTTTAACTTTTGTCTCACTCCCCCAGTGTGTGTGTGCGTTTACCCAATTTATAATTACACTCTCTCAGACTCAAGAAAAGAATAAAAAGTACAGACTCCAAAACTAATAAATTCTAATCAATTGACTTGAAGTATTTCACTGTCTGGAATGTGATTTTCCTGAAAAAATATATTAGTACACACAACAACAAATTTTCCAATATATGTTAGGAGAAACAATAATTAAACAATAAGAATTTGTTATCATCAAAAACTCACATAATTATAAAGATAAATAATTTGCAACAATCTCAACACTAAGACCACTAGATCGTAACTTCACTATTAATTGTGAAATAGATTGCCAGATTTAGCTAAATTCACTCAGAAATTGGGATATATGCTGGGGAAGGATAGATTACTCACAGTCAAACCAGGGAATAAGGCTCACGTGATTTCACACACACGATGTTTTTTCCCCAAGGACCTCTATTCATAGGATTTTAAAAATGTAACTTGATGAATATTAAGTTATCACCATCAATTTAATTTATCATAGGTGGTAGGCAAGGTCTAATTGGGTGAATACATGTATCATGGATCATTCTTAGAGCTTGGGGATAGCTAGGAAAATCATTTCAAGGATTTTGCTCACATGGACGATTCAAACTTGTTAAAATTGGAAACCATGCCATGCCAAGCGGCTGGCTCAGTTGTCAAATATTTTAGGAGATTTTCTAGACCCAAAAGAGGCTTAAGGATGGGATAATTTGGCTTGGGTTTGGCTAGAATGGATTTTGAAGCTTTGGGTCAAAACAGGTTAGCCCTTTTTACCCACTTGAGCTAGCTCAAGTTTGTTGTGCTATGTATGTAATTTATGCCAAGGTCTTTGGGACCTATGTGTAGAGTTTGAGAGAATTACTTTGGTCTCTTTAAGGTTTAAACCTAAGAAAAATTAATGTTCGACACCTATGGGCATTTTGGTCATTTTAACCCTTGCATGTTTAAAATGAGATGACCATAATATAGGGATGAAATTAAATGATCTTTGGACATATTTGAATCATTCAAACTCAAAACTGAGTTCCAAACAACTTAGTTTTACCTAAGAAATCCATAGGTGAGAGCCTTAGAGATAAATTAGTAACTTGGGTTAACTATGGTCAATATGGGTTGGTTATAGGATAGGGATGAGCCTCGGTGACCCTAAGATGGGTTTGAGTCCCCTTCACTCAATTTCCAAATAAAATGCATGAGTTTGACTTAAGAATGCCATAGGTAAGAGGTTAAGGGCATTGTTATACTTTGCACTTTTTATGGTCATATGTGTTGACCATGGGTTAGACATGATTCTAAATATCTCTAATAGGGTTTAGAGTCATTTAGGACTAGTGCCAAGGAAAAATCTAGGGTTTGGGTCCTATGAATTCCGCTATGGGTCCTATAGGGGTATTTTGGTAATTCTACCCTTTTTGGTCAACGAGCTCACCAAGGGTGGAGAATGATTCTAAATATTCTTAAAATAGATTTAAGATCCTTTAAATTATTTATTTTGGATTTTTCACCTAAGTTACCCAGGTAGGGTCTACTTTTGTCAAATGGGTTGACCAATAATACGAAGTGTTTTCAAATGAATTTAATGTGAACTAAAAATTATTTATAAACCATGCTAAGATCAAATGAATTAATTTGGGTCATTGGATTATGTTTAAAATTTAATTAGAAAATTTGTCAAACTTTTTCCAACCTAGGACCCTAACTTTGTATTGTGATGATTATAAATATTATTGAATGTTTATTTTGATTTTTCTACTTTATATAGTGCATATTTTTTGTATGCATCACTAGCATTTCAGGTTCAGCATACATAAAGCATCGTAAAATATCAGAGTTAAAAAAAGTGTTATATAGGTTAGACTTATTTTGAAAGACTTTGTAATTTTACTTTTTCTTGAGTTAATATCTATAATAATGTGTATGTTAGCTTAGCAACCATTCACACACACGCAAGAGGGTATGAAAAATAAATATTTTATTTTTTCTATTAATTGTATTGTACAATTCATATTATACTGTATGATTAGCTCAAATAAAATTTAATTAAAATATATAATTTAAATAAGATAAATACATTTGAGTTATAAATAATCGTACTACATGAACAACACATCATACATTTGAGTTACTTGAACTCGCTCGCAGACTCGTGCACTCCTACTAGAAACTACCAAACTCACCCACACTACAAAGCTTGTCTAGCACACACTACATTATAGAGCTTGTCTTGAGACAAATCATCAAAACTCTATAGCCTCCAAGGTGACATGTGTCTAGGATAGTCTTTGCAGCATTATATATATATATATAACTTTTTTGAGTGTTTTCTTTTCTGTAACCCTTAGAACCTTATAAATAAGAGGTGATGTGGAACATTTTAGCACTTCTAGATTTTTTGAAATTCTAGACTAGTTGAGACTCTGAGCTTTTAAGCACCATTACTAGATCTTTTCTCCAGTATTTCTTCTTTTTCTTCATTTTCACACAGGTTCCAGGTAACCTCAGGTGGGGGTAATTACTACGATGGTTGCCTTCCTTCCATGAAGTAACTGGCGAGTGGCGAGTCACTTGGTAGACGAGGTCCTCTATTGACCCTGAGAGGGGCAACTTTCCTTCGTAGGCCTAAGCGAGTGAGGCCTAGCATTTCTTGGACAAGTTCCCTTGAAGGGCCCATTGGATGGGAGCTCTCTCCTTATAAATTGCCAACTACCTACTAAATATCTGTGAAAGTATGTGTAAGTATACACATATTATTATTTTAAATTTAAATTCAAATTAAAAATTATATTTTATTTGTTTCTATTAAATTACATACATCTATTTTTTATTTAATGGCTAATAACAGGTATAAAACTATTGAAGTTAATTTTTCTTTAAACATACTCATTTATATTTCAATTTAACTTTTTTTAAGTCAAAATTTAAACATTTTAACACTTGCAAGAGGCTTATTATATCAGGACTAATTTAATATTGTATTTATTTTTTCATCTCTTAAAACAATTGATATAACTTATAACTTTTAAACTAAAAATATATATCTTTATTTACAGAATTCTATAAATTAAAAAATTAGTTTCTTTTTAAAATGAAGTTATCTTGGGTGGCTCAAAAAGTTTTCAAATGAGAATTTCCTCCTTATACACACAATACTTGCTTCGATTGCTATGCTATAGTTTTTTTTTTTCTTATCCAACAAAATGTTTTTTTTAGACAAGATGGTTTTGAAATACCAAATAACGTTTACAAATTGGCTCAGGAACCCATAACCGTGATACAACTGAGATACAAATAAGCAAAATCTTTGTAGTTGTTGGTATTGCGATAAAAATGAATAAAAATTGGATAATAATATCCTGCCTAAAATTTGATTAAGATAGATTTTAAAATTCTTAAAAACAATAACATCAAACCTTTATCCTAGTATGTGGGGCCGGCTACATGAATCCTTTTTCTCCATTGTATCCTAATAAGAGTCAAATTCTCATCGGAAGGCCGCCGTTTTATGTGACCAAACCATTTAAGGGACTCTCTCTAATCTTCTCGTCCATTGGAGCTACTCCAACCTTTTCACATATATGCTCATTCCGTATCCTATCTTTAAGAGTAAAGCCACTCATCCACCTGAGCATCCTCATCTTTGCAACACTTAACTTAATACTATGCTTCTCTTTTAATAACCAACATTCTACACCATAAAACATTACAAGTCTCACTACCATCTTATAGAATTTTCCCTTAAATTTGAAGGGGACTTTCTATCACACAACAATCCCGATGCATTCCTCCACTTCAACCATCCAACTTGAATTCTACTAATAAATCCCCATATATTTCACCATCACTCTGAACAATAAAGCGAAGATATCTAAAACGTGCATTCTTATTAATGACATGATCACCAAAAGTCAAGTCTCCCCACAAGAACTATTACTACTAAAATTATACTCCATATATTCAGTTTTAAATCTACTCAAATGAAAGTCTTTAGACTCTAAGATTGACCTCCGTAATTCAAATTTACCTTCAACTCCCTCTCTCTCTAGTCTTATCAACAAGAAGAATATCATCAATAAAAAACATACACCAAGGTACAACCTCTTGCAAATGTCTAGTGAGAACATCCCTAACTAATGCAAAAAAGATATGGGCTGATCCTTGATGTAAAAAGACTTTAAAATTCTTAAATTAGCTTACAAATAAATACAATATATCAATAATCAATCCTTTTTAATATCACAATCATCTTGAAACAAACCCAAAGGTTTTAAAACCCATTCAGCCCAAATTCCCACATAATTGCTTTCAGATTAAAAAAACAGTTAAAATCTTTCCAGTTTCCTTATGCCGTAGTACCCTGCAATAAAAATACTAGCCGGACGTCAGCCAACCAAAGTTTTTTAATTTTGAGGTACAAGACTCCAGCATTCTACACCAGAAGTAACTAGATGAATAGCATTCACGAACTTGTCACCACCATGCAAAGACAGCATCCTCCCATAGCCAAAAGCATAAGGAAAATTATTAGGTGCAGACCAGACGTAGAGCTATATCCGGACGTGAATAAAATGTTGACATGTGGAGTGGATATGTGAATATTATTTTTTACTTTATATATTTAATGTGTCCGCAGAACTTTAAGTCAAGCGCACCAAAAGCGTAGCCAAAACACAGGTAAAAGGCAAGCGCAGTAAAAAAGCGCAACAAAAGAGCAGTCAAAGTGCAACTAAAACGCAGGTAAAACACAAGTAAAAAGTGCAACCAAAGCGTACTCCACATGTCAAATTTTAAGTGGATGTCCGGACGTATCTCTACATCTGGTCTCCGCACCTAATAATTTTCCTAAGCCACTGCCACAGATGGTGAAAAAGCTTTGCAGAAAAACAGTAATTTATCATATAAAATTTGAGTTGACATAGAATCCAGCAACATATGGGAGCAAAAACATTTAGTTTGCACATAAACAGTTCAATTTCCAATAAGGGTTGAAAGAAAAACTACACTCCGTGAGTGTAATAATTCATATGTATAATATATATGGTAGGAAGAAGCTAAAAATATGAGATTTCGCTATGCATGTATGTTGAACTGCAATGCGGCAGTTCCTATTGGCGGTTTAGTAAAATGCTGCAGGTCTACTATGTTGAAATCTTTTTTTATTAGATAGCACAAACTGACTTGTTGAATGATCAATAACTCAGCCATAAATCTCAATGCGGACCATCTCTGGCTCAGAGATGGAAATCAGCTTCCAGAACTTTAATAAGCATTTAAATCGGCATCATAGAGTAAATGGCTCCAAATCTACAAAGCAAACGCACATTAAATGAGCATAATTTTTGTTAACTATGGCTTCGTTTGGAACAGTTTTTTTACTGCTTCTTAAAGCAGCTTTCTAGTATAAAAATTTTAATTTTTTACTAAAAAGCTGCTATAAGAAACAGTAAGAAAGCCATCCCAAACGAAGCCTATATTAATTAAAGCAAATGAGCAAATTATTTCAGCTGGCGTAAGAAATAAACAATAGAATGTCAATAAACCTGCTTGTCCTTTAATTTCTACATGTCTCAACCAAGAAACAAAGCGCAAAACTGTTGCTAAAGCACCAGCTTGTTAGTTGTTGGATCAAATTTCCTCAATTTTTCAAAATACTTTTAACAATTACCAGAAAATAGAAAAACAGTGATGAATGGACAACTTATAGAAGGCTAAAAGTCTATTTTATTAATATCTTTCATCAGTCAAAATGATCAAATTCATACAATTGCAGTATAATCAATAAAACATGAATTTGATGCCAACAATTTGAAGAACTTTGAACATTAAAATCACAACTATCTTCTCATGCAGTTTAGACTATCCACTAAGATAATCATGACACATCTAATTGATATTCAAATTATTGTCAAAGTTTGTGAAGTCATGCAGCTATTTTGAATGATGCTATTAAATAATTTGGATCTTGTATTTAAATGATAGAGGCATCAGGTTTGGATTATTGAAATCAACCGCACCAAAATTCAAGCCGACAAGAAGACGACTCTCACACATATTTCTTTGGCATCCTTCTTATGCACATGGTGATTCATCCCAAACCTATCTAATAGGCAGCAACCCTTCTCAAAGATAATGAAGAAGGATGCTCTATTCATTTGGGATGAGGTCTTCTATAACATCAAACAATAACTATCGCATACCCCAATTCTTGTAGCACCAATTTGAAGAAATATAATAATTCTAACACAATTACCCTGAAGAAGTCGTTACTGCCCCAAAACAACGAAAACGAGAAGAACAAAGTCCTCTACAAAATAAGTTGAAAGCTAGTAAAAGCAAAAGTACGCTATTTCCCAATAGAAAATCACAAACATAAATTGATCTTCGTTGTTTAGCAACACTAGCTCGATATGCTAGCCCATGAGATAATGTCGATATTAAAAATGAAGCCTACTGAAGTTCCTGATGAAAAGACTAGTTTTGAATGATCGGTAGGAAAGATCAGATGGTATTATTTTTGCAATTCAACGTCACATGCCTCCTAGGAGGAGGTAAAGGACAAGCCCTTAACAGCAGTTCTAGTTACCCTCATTATCCTTGCAAATTTTCCGCTTAATTACACTTTACGGGACAAGAAAATACTTGGCGTTACAACAACAACAACATCAACAACAAGCCCAATGCATTCCTCCACTTTAACAATCCAACTTGAATTCTAAAAATAATAACCCCATCTATTTCACCATCACTATGAACAATAGATCCAAGACATCTATTAAACACATACACAAACATACTTGAGGAGCATAAGCATTTATAATATTAATAATCTTTGCATCAACAACAATCTTTAAAGCTATAATTCAATCTCCAATTCTGTTAATTTTTACAACATTATTCTTAAAACTCTTATCTATAATCACACATACACCATTTCTAGTATGACTCCTACCACATAGATTTAAATCCTAAACTATCAATCTCCTTGGCCTTCTCTCCAACCCATTTAATTTCCTAAATGCATAGAATATTTATCTTCCTATGAATTATAATATCTATTAATTTCATTAATTTGCCTGTAAAAAAATCTATATTTGTAATTCCTATCCTAATTTTAATTTTATGGACTAACTTCTTTGCCCACATCCATCCATGATATGGGAACCCTTGCATATGTTGACCTACGATACCAGCCAAAAGAAAATTATCACAAAAGAATATAATACAGTAAATACCTGTATTGTCCGGCTACCCATACTCAAAACCTGGCGCAAATCCGGCAGAAATCCCGCTTCCTGCTACAGTGGCCATGACCTGCAACGGCGCCGAAAATGTCTATTCCTCGCATATGTGGCTCGCCTCGACCCCACTCCCCAGCGTCAATAAAATGAGAGGGAAGTCACAGTTCATTCGGTGATCCTTCCCACTCGCGAACACTCCAGCAGACTCGCGATCCCAACATCGAACTCCACCAATCCCGTCGCCCTATACCCGCCGAAGTCCAGGCCGAGACCCTCGACCTCTGCAAACCGCAAACCATCCGATTCCTTCAGACAAGAGAGAGAGAGAGAGAGAGAGAAGCCCTGACCTCTTCGTCTCCTTCGTCTCTGCCCGACTTCGCTCCGACTTTTCCTTCCAGCGGATCGGAAGTTACGACATTTTGGGGGGGAAGCAACGAAGGGAGCTCGCAGACTGAGAAGGTAAATTTCTCCCTTTCCCGCGCTTCTTCGGCTCTTCGTGGTTGGTCGACTTCGCCCCTTCGACGATGCTCCCTCCTGTTTGATCGGAAGTGAGGAAGGAAGCTCACTTGCTCAGAAGGTAACTTTCTCCTTTTCGAGCGCCTCTTCGGCCAAATCCCGTAAATCCGTCGCACTATAGGATTAGTAAGTCTATGATTTACGGTAAAATAAGGGAAACAGAGGATTATTTCGCCGTGAGAATTGCGGGGCCTGCTCAAATCCTATAAATCCTATTGCTGAATAGTCTCTTGGAGCAGAACAGAGAAGGAAATTGAGGGATTAAGGCAAAATCCTGTTTAAATCATGTTAGTTAAACATGATTATTGAAATTAATCTCTTTTAATAATACCTAATTATATTTAATTATGATTAATAATAATTAAATATTTTAATCATATCTAATTATCATTAATAATAATTAATTTTAATTAAAATAAATTATAATTAATTTATTATTATTATGGTTAATTATTATCGTTAATAATTAACTATAATTTATTAAAATTAATTATAATTAATTATTTTGATTTAAAATTAATTATCATCAATTATAATTTTATGATTAATTATTTTAATTATAATTAATTATTTTTAAATTTATAATTATTTATCATTAATTCATTATAACAAAAAAGAAAGAAAAAAAAAAGAAATGCAAGTGCAAGGCACTCTCTTGCCTCGATCCTCGTGCCACAAACCACCGCCGGTCGTCAGGTATAACCCTCCAACCCTAAAACTCCGAGAGCCCGCCTCGAGGCTCGCAGCGCGACAAAACGACCACCTATACACGCTTTTCTTAGCGTGGTGGGAGGAAGTGCGTCGCGAAGCTTGCAACGAGTCGGGTAATCACTTCGAGAGCTCATTTCGTCGTTTGCGACGCACCGGCAAACCGCCTATACACGCTTTTCGTAGCGTGGTGGGAAGGGAACCCGGTGCGGCGCCTACGACGAAGTGGGTGATCACCTAAAATCTCTTTTTCAGTACTCGCGGCGCACCGGCAAACCGCCTATACACGCTTTTCGTAGCGTGGTGGGAAGGGAACCCGGTGCGGCGCCTATGGCGAGAAGGGGATATTCATAAGTACCCGCTCGCGGGGAAATAATTGCATTTTTCAAACAGGTGTCGCCGAAGACCCATACACGCTTTTCGTAGCGTGGTGGGGGATTGAAGATTTTACACGGCCGCGGTGTCCTCGAAAGAGGGCACCTACCATACACGCTTTTCATAGCGTGGTGGGAAAGGCCCAGTTTTCCGTAGTTTCCCCTAAACGGGGGAGACGCCGGGAGGCTGCCGAAATTTCGGGTGAAAATATGACTATACTCAGACCTGTTTGAACTCAAAAGGACGTGCACTTGTACTCAAACTTAGCTCCATTTGAACAATGATATGAACTCAAATGAACCTAACTTCAACCTAAACCAGAATTTAAATGAACTAAGCTTGGATTCGAACGAATGCAGATGACTTTGAACAAGAACTTGAACTCGAGCATGTAAACTCAACACAAGCAAAAGAACTTACAAGGACTTGTGAACTTGGATTTGATTCGGCTCAAACATAGTGGATGTCAATAGAACTTGAACAAAATATCAAAGAGTTGGACAACAAGGGACTCGAATCAAACTCGAACTAAACTCGTACTTGAACTTTACTTGAATGACAAATGAACTTGGTGCAAGGAGTTTTGACTTGGACTCTAACTGAATTTGAAATCAAGAGAACAAAGACTTGAACTAGAACCTAACGTTTAAAGTGAAATCCATTCATACTCAAAATGATAAAATCTAAGTCAATGGTCAAGCAAGGACTTATGGTGGATAAGGATAATTTCTATATTTCACTCACAATCAACAAGCGATACGAGTATGCAATTCGACTGTAGGAAGTGACGGAGATCTTTTAACCCACGCAGATCAGCCTACAAGTCTATGTAAAGAAACTCAAAGACATCAGAAAAGAAAGCCATCAGTTGATGGGACTATTCACATGCAAACAGGAGGATGATTTGCTAACAGAATATATTCGAGGGAGTGTAATGAGTATAACTTGTTTGCAACAATCTATCTGATGTTACAACAAAGGATCTTTAGCCTACATGAACTTGCAAGTCGATATGCCAAACCCCTGCAAGCATGATTCACTCACAAGTGAAAGTGAAATTCCATGCAATTGTCCGACTTGAAAGGATTGCAACGGCCACGAGAACATGTGATAATTTCAATAACAATCAATATCCATATGTAAGCAATTAAGACAAGTTTCAAGTGTTAAAAATCAAAAGGGCATATGCAATCGATTGCAAGAGAACATCAAAGGTGCAAGTTCATCATGTAAACTACAATATATTCCCAAGGAGGCTGAAATATTCAATACTTAACATGACCCATACACAAGCAATAGAATCATGAGGTGAATGAACATCAGTAATGCTTACGTCATCATTGAAAATTCAATGCATCAACGAGAAGCTCGTGACAAACGTAAAGATACTCATACAACTCATAGTGAGGCAGTAGTGAGTGAAGGCATCTGCCTCCTGCAGGCAGGGAAATTCAACATGCAACGAACTGAAAGACATGAAGTCTTTGACTGATTCAAGGAAAATACAACTTTCATGCAGTTAACACTATTCAGCCATATGCAAATACATTGATCTATCGCGGACGAAGTTAGAAGATGTTTGACAAAACACCTACGAGTCATTATAGTAGATTTGTTGTGTAAACAACAAGTTGTTTACAAGCAAGGGAATGATGAATGACGGATGCAAGTCCCTACAAGTAGTAGTAGAAGTTCTGCTATGCACATTACATGTCATCTACGGGAAAATATTGAAGCACCACGATGAATATAGGACTCCTACAAACTACTAAAAAAGAGCCCTATACATCCAATGTGTTGTCCGCAAGCAAAGTGCAAAGTGACTACACCAAATGCAAATGCGTACGAGTTGCTATAGGAAGTTCATGGTGCATACAATAGATTATCTATGAGTGAATATAGAAGATCTGCAATTCATACAATCTCTCTACGAGTACAGATATATGTAAAACATGTCGCTCGTGGGTAGATGTAGAAAGACTTCAGTAAATGCAGTATCCTGAAGTCAACTCCAATCTATGAATGAAAACATCTACCTGCCTACCAGCAACAGTTGTAGAGATCATACGACACCATGCCACCGGATCTGCAACATCCACGCAAGCAGACAGAAGGCGTACAAATTCCCAAATGACATCCCAGCGCTACGCCACCGGATCCGCAACATTCATGCAAGCGGACAGAAGGCGTTTAGAAATATTCCAAAAGTACCCCCGCACATGCACCATAATATGTATACACATAGGTACACATAAGGGGATGTACTGAATACCTGCATGGGCCCCGGCGAGCGTGTTATTGGTACACACGTGACATCTAGGGATGCTGCGCGGGTCAATAAATTTGAACCTGATCCTCCTAAAGCAAGTAAATAGGAGTCGACAAGGTTCAATAAATATTTATAAAATGCCCCCAAACACCCGCATGGGCCCCGGTGAGCGTGTTATCGGTACACACGTGACGTCAAGGGATGCTGCGCGGGTTAATAAGTTAATTCAAGTTCAAGCCCGATCCTCCTAAGCAGGTAGATAGGAGTCGACACGGCTCGAACTATTAAATAAATATACGGTCGCAAGGTCGACCGGGATATTTATTTTATACATTCATATTAGGCCTTCAAGGTCTTCAACCAAGAAAATTCACTTGCAAAGGCAAAAAGCCTACGAAACCTGATCCTCTGTCAGCAGCTCGACAAAGTGGACAAGGTTCGATCCACGAATGAGAAATAACCCCATCTACCCCGATGATGGCCGTGTTGAATGAAAATATCAACCGGAGGGGTCTATTCCAAACATTTCAAAATACCACCTCAAATACCACCCAATACTCCAAATCTCCAAAAATCCCAAAAATTCCAAATTCTTAAATGTTTAAAATTGAAACTCATCCATTAACCACTCAAAGCATAAAATCCATCCATCCTCCGCAACAGTTTGCCGAGGTGGACAAATTAAAAAATACTTCAGCTCACAAAGATCTAATGCCTGGTCGAAAATATCACTAGGATCAATTCTCAAACAATCTCCTGCCAGGAAGGACGTGGTACGAGTCCTCTAACCGGCAGTTTCGCCGCCAAATGGCACTGCAGGATAAACGGTTATGACTCGGGGCCCTCTGAACCAGGTGGTCGCCGCCAAATGACACCATTATATTATGGTTATGGCCAGAGCCCGTATGCTCCCCAATGGCATCAAATCCTTGAGACATGAATCAATAGGATATGATCGATAGGGCACAAAGCCCTCTGTTAGCTAAGATGGATTCAAATTTGTCCCCTTAAACAAATACTCCCCCCAGGTCTACAAGGTCCCCTTGGACGAAGCAACCCATGGCTGCCGACAAGGATCCTTCTGTCAGGTTGGGTCGACTACCTCCTCTGACTAAGTAGACCAGGGACCACGATGGCCCGGGACGACGGAACCATGGGATCTTGATCGGGTCTATCATCCATTCCCCCACCATCCGCTTTAAGTACAAGATGGTGAAACTTTCAATTTTAAATATCAATCACTCAATCCCCAAACTTCAAACCCAATCCATGCTGCTACTATGTACCAGGTACTTCGTATCTCTACGTATCTGATCGACGACTAGCCTTAATCGAAAGTTCTCTCTCGTTACCGGGAGGGGTAATTAACTATAGGGGCTTGCGCCTATAGGAAACCAGAACTCAGATCATAAAGTCTTCGCAAAATGAGGGCGAAATCTCTGGGTAGTGTCTTATCTACTATCTCATCTGCCTTCCAAAATTTACCCCGGAACTTATCCTGTTAAAACTCCCCCCGAAGCAACAGAAAAGCGGGCGGAGGCCGGGGCCGAATTTTCGGAGCCCACAGATTTCTGGCGACTCCGCTGGGGATTGGTTTCTCTTTCCATCTTTGGCTAGTCACCTCAGTGCTATAGTAGCAGCTATTCTCAACCTAGATTCAAAATTTTGAGTCTTTCAAAATGATCATTTAAAGAATCAAAATTTCTGAATATTCTAAGAATGATCATCCAAACAAATTTATTAAGATAACGTATTTAGCAGTATTTTAAATTTGTATTGTTTGAATTTGCTCGCTAATGTTATCTATTTTTGTTTTCTATTCTGTGCAAGTCTCTGCATTTTTGAAAGTGTGGGGTGATGTATCAAATTTTGATCACTAACCCTTACCTTTCATTTATGCAGATGGATCTACAGAACACACCAATGACTGTCCAGCTGGGACAAGGAGCCAAGATCCAACTGGCGAACGCTATCATTGAGACAGGGAATGCTGGAGCTACCATCCAGTTTGGTAGCATTGACTTCCCTGCTGTTGTTGAAAGGGCCACCGCCATTCCTACGAATGGCAGAAATACTGAAGGGCCTGCTAGGAGGCCACACTCTGCTAGAACTACCACTCGTCGTGTGCACCTGCCGGCACAACGACTTGCTGCTGCTGAAAATCCTCGTGGAAGGATCTCTGTGTTTGAACGGCTGTCGCAGCCAGAAATCCCGGCCACCAAAAGGGTTGTAGCCGGAGGAAGGATCTCCGTGGTGACGACGAACACCACACATCTGCCAACCGGGTTACCTGCACCCGTGAAGAACACTTCTGAGGCTTCCTCATCTGGAGGAAAACTGACCAGGAGACAGAGGAGGAAACTGAATGCTGAGCTCCGGGCTCAGCAACAATTCTCAACTCATCCCTCAAATCTGTCGGCCCAAGAGCTAGAAGCGAACATTCCTACCCGGAATGGGTTCACAAATTTGAAGTGGGTTAAGAGGAACAGCTCAACTGGGGAGCTGAAGAAGTCATTCTGGGACCGACAGCCTGAAGTCCCACCTCCTCAAAAGAAGAAGGAGCCTGAAACTCTCTCAGCTCGAGTCTACAGAGTCCTGAAGACCGTGAAGGAGAGAGGACTGAAAAAGAGGAGGTACCAGCGGCCACTGACGGTCGAAACAAGAAGAACTCCACCAAGAGAGCGTCTGTCTCTTGCTGTGGAGAGAAAGGAAAGAAAATACACCCCGCACGGTGAACATCGGGGCGTGACACCTGAACCTCGAGTTCAGGGATCCGCCGCCGAAAGGTCCCGGCGGAAAGGAAAGGAAATCTGGAGGCCAAGGCCTCGCAGAGAAGAAAAGAACGAAAGAAAGACTGAGCTGGGCGTGACATCCGGTACTGCTTCCCGGAGATCCGCCCCTGTCAATAAACAACATCAAAAATGGGTCCAAAAGAAAACCCATGATGATGCCAATTCCGACGGTAGACACCTTGGAGAGTCTTCCAGGAGATCCCGTCGTTCTATGACCCCTCCCAATAATGAATCTAACTTCGACCGTAGCCCACGGGTTGAAGAGATCTTCCTGCCTAACCAAGAACCGGAGATCCAGTGGCGCCGCCGCTCGGAGATCCGAGTACTAGAAGAAGGAGAAGAAGATATGGGAGAAGAAAATATTGAAGAATACATGGAAGAAAATCTGGAAGAAAATCTAGAAGAAAATCTGGAAGAATACATTGAAGAAAATTTAGAAGATGTAAACAACACCTTGGACATGGAAGTAGTCTACATGGTGAGGCATATCAACGTCGATGATGAAGCCTACTACGATGAAGGTGAAGATGATGATGACCGTTGGCAACCGCCGCCTAGACAAGTATATCGGCGCCGCCATGAAGCTGGGTCTACCACTGGCGGAGGCGGTCATTCTCAAGGAGAGGATGAAGTTGAGGAGGTAAAAGGGAATCCCCCTGATCCCGAAAATATCACACTCGCTGATATGCGACGACAGATGAGACGGCAAATGAGAGCCAAAGACAGAGAAATCTCTCGGTTGAATGAAAAGATGACGGAGATGATGACTCAAATGACAATGATGATGCAAATGATGCAAAGAAATGTTGCAGTTGGTTCTATGCCCAATCCTCCCCCTGATCCTCCAAACTTCCAAGCGCCACAAGTGTCAGGAGTACATGGAGCTCCCGAAGGTGGTCGTGAAGCCCATAACACTGTTCGTCAGCCCACTCCGCAGAATATTGCAAGTACCTCCGAGCCTGTGACTGCTGCACAGCTTGAAGGGATTATTACAGAGAAGATCAAGGCTATTATAGCTTTTGATCAGGCAGAAAAATTGGTAGGAAAAGGTCGCCCGTACCCAGCAGAGTATGATCAGGTGCCATACCCGAAGGGATATTCTGTGCCAAAATTCAATACTTTTGATGGCAACAAAAATCCCAGACAGCACCTGGCGCAGTTCAAAGCCACCTGCGGGAATATTGGAGGGAATGACGCTCTACTCTTCCGACAATTCGTTAGCAGTTTGACAGCAGCTGCTTTCGAATGGTACGCTGAATTGCCAAATGACTCTGTAAAGACATTTGCAGAGTTAGAAAATATGTTCGTGAAGAGGTTCGCCAGTGCGACCAAGAAAATAACGATCGCTGACCTTGCTCTGAATAAGAGAAAGAAGGAAGAATCAGTGACCAAATACATCACTCGCTGGCGCAATCTAAGCATGAAATGTGAGCAGCAGCTCGAAGAAGAGCATGCCGTACAGTTTTTAATGGGAAACATTGATGACAAAATGCAACCATTCCTGTGCATGGCTACTATCACCACATTTCAGGATTTGCTGGATAGAGTGGCAAAGTTCGAGAAACTAAACTTGTAAAAAACAGAGAACTATTCTGATAAACCCAAAAAGGTTAAAGCCTCAGGTGCTAGAAGAGGTGAGGCTGACTCCATATTTTTCTCCAGAGCTGATAAGGAGAAGCAGATGACGTACAACGTAGACAAAGGCAAGCAGCCGATGCAATATCAAGAAAAGCCTAAGCAAGTCTACAACCCTAACCCCCAGCCGAAGCTGATACTTGGGGGGAATAATAAACCACGAACTTATCAGGGCGGTGGAGAACGCCCGAGGCAAACAACGGGGACTGGTGATCGAACGTTCCCCTCCCTCAAAGACAAAATGAATAAGGAATATTCATTCAAGAGGGAAAGTGTCGCCAAGCTATTTCGACAGGCATTGAAAGCGGGTTTAGAACTGCCAGAGTGCAAGAGACCCGAGGAGTCAAAACATAGTGGCGACCCAAACTATTGCCCATATCATCGGGTGATGAGTCATCCAATTGAAGATTGCTATGTCTTCAAGGATTGGCTTGAGAGAAAATATCGAAGGGGAGAGCTCACATTGTCCGACAATGTGCTGACTCATCCCAGAAAAGAATCAACTCGGGTAGTAACGACTTCCTCCGTACCCCCGGTTGAAGAAAGAAAAAATAAAAAGAAGCCAGCTCAGGAAGAACAATGGGAGACTGCGGTCTCTAAGAAAACTGTGAAAATGCTGAAACAGCTTGAAGGAGTTCCGGGTGTAAAATGAAAATCTCCTACGGAACCAGTGTTAAATCTGAAGGCATTACCTGTGGCACAAGCTCCTACTTCTAAACAATTTTCCAATCAAGCTGGCCCTTCAAAGTTTGGAAAGAAAAAGTCCTCCAAGAAGAAGACAAAACTGAAGAAGCCCAAGGAGAAGAAAACAGCAACCCAAAGGGTTATAGATAGTCTTGATGAATATTACCAGACCGCGAGGCGTCCTATTAAGCTTGTTGACTTTATGCCAGAGCTCAAGATTGACGAAGCAGAGGAAGCTGATGAGGATCCTCTTCCCACAGAAGTTTGTCGAGTCATTTCAGCAACGCCAATAACTCCGACAAAAGAAAAATATGTCAGAGAGATAATCGTTGAAACCTGTCTGGCAACATCGTCAATGGACTACAGCTCAGAGGAGGATCTGTATTTTCCAAAGACAGATGAATCAGATCCCGACATAGCGTCGCAGATAGGACATGTAAATCTGGGAAGTGACTCTGGATCAACGAATGAATCTCTAGACACAATAATGGCTGACTCTGAAGAAGAAATTCCATTGAATGAGTCTGAGCCAGAGGAGATCGCTCAAGTGCAGTTGAGAAGTGGCAAGATACTGCCACCTCCGCCAAAGAAGCAGATCTCCAACAAAGATAAGGGAAAAGAGATAGTCGTCAATGAAGACATTATCTCCGAGGATCCCAAGAAGAAACATACTCCAGTCAGGGGAATAGATTATAATATCTTGTCCCATCTGAGGAAGATCCTTGCCCAGTTCAGCATATACGACGCTCTGGTAATGTCTAAGGATCTTCGGGAGACTTTGATTCAGGCTCTCAAAGACCCCGAAAGATACGAGGCGTATTTTGCTGAACGCAACCTGACTGAGGTCCTACAGGCTCGTAACGAACCATTCATCACTTTCACCGAGGATGACATGATGCTCGGGACTGCAGACCACAACCGACCTCTGTATGTTACCGCAGAGAGTGATAATTTGGTAATCAGTCGAATTCTGATCGACCCTGGGTCCTCCATCAACCTTATGAGCTTAAAAGCACTAAGGTCTTTGTGCCTTAACGTGGAACACCTTGGGCCAGATAAGCTTATGGTACATGGTTTTAACGAGAAAGGGCAGAAAACCCTCGGATCGTTTATGCTTCCTCTTGTCTTTGGAGAATTTCATACAGAAGCTAAATTTCATGTAATTGATGCGGACACTTCATTCAAGGCGCTCCTGGGCCGCCCCTGGCTGCATGAATATGGCGTTGTCCCGTCAACACTACATCAGTGCATGAAGTATCTCAGGGATGGAGAAGAGTTCAGGATCTCTGTCGACATCCAGCCCTTTACAGTCCATGAAGCAACAGTCTATGAAGATGCGCAGTATTTCATGCCAAAGAAGCAGAGACTGTCAAACTCTCTGAAGGCTCAAGCATCAAATCCAGAGAGTGCAAAACGACCTGAACAAAAAGGTGAGAAAAAGCAGGTGGGGAGAAAGAAGGCAACGCCGACTCTTCCCAAAGAAGCTACCACTTCCACTTCTAAAGAAAGGAAACGTGTACCTCACCTCGGGAGCGACACAGATGAAGATAATGTCACCCCTACAAAATCCCAGAGGGTATGTCATTCGATGGACGAATGGAGTAGGGAGGTCGCATATTCAAATGATGACTATGACTATGACTCTATCTATATGAACACGGTACAAGAGGTATTCTCTAGAAGAATAGATAGCCTGTCAATCTCAGATAGCGTGCTCGTAGTCACTCGTATTCCCCTACAGTATTTTAAAGAAATAATTCAACAAGATGTGCATAAAGTTGAAGAACTTGTAACCCTTTATCTTCCTCCAATCAGAAAGGGGATCGAGTCAGGGAATATATTCTACTCCGTAGGAAAGGATGAAGAAGTGAATCGTGATTGGGACCATGTCTTCATCGATTCTGAAGAATTACTACCTACGAGGTTACCTAGGTTTAATACCAAAGGTATTCAAAGAATGTTGCGAAAGTGGATCAATGTTCCCACCCCCAAGCGACAACTTCGTATGTGCCTAAGTCTCTGGTATGGAAGGAATCCACGTCCAATGCGGCGGAAGGAGATGAATACATATAAAGGTATTGGATTCGTCAGGCGAAAATGCATCCGGAAGGAGACTTGTCGGGCCATCACTTGCAGGGAAGTTGAACCCAATGACGAGTCTGATGAGGAGGTCTACGAGGTTGATGATTACGATGATCAACCTCTAGAGGCCAAGCCTACACCAGAAGAGCTTGAAGATGGTGGACAGGCAACCACTATGGACGAACTAAAAGAAGTCAACTTGGGAACCGAGGATGACCCTCGCCCAACCTTCATTAGTTCCCTTCTGCCGGAAGATCAAGTGGAAGAGATAAAAGAACTCCTCTGTGAATTCAGGGATTGCTTTGCCTGGACATATGCTGAGATGCCCGGCTTATCCCCTGACGTAGCAGTTCACAGGTTGGCAATCAAACCGGATGTCGCACCCGTCAAACAAGCTCCAAGGAGAATGAGATTGGAGATTGAAGAACAGGTGATTGCTGAAACCAAAAAGCTCATAGAAGCGGGCTTCATCCGTGAAGAGAAATACGCTGACTGGATCGCCAATATTGTCCCTGTCAAGAAGAAGAATGGACAGATTCGTATCTGTATTGATTTCAGGGACCTCAATAAGGCGTGCCCAAAAGATGACTTTCCACTTCCTGTATCCGAACTCCTAGTAGACAACGCGTCAAATTATGACATGTTCTCGTTTATGGATGGATCGTCAGGTTACAACCAGATCAAGATAGCTCCTGAGGATGAAAGGCATACATCATTCAAAACGCCCATCGGCATTTTCTGCTACACGGTCATGCCCTTCGGCTTGAAGAACACTGGTGCCACTTACCAGCGGGCAATGACCCATATCTTTGATGAATTAATACATCAGAAGGTCGAATGCTATGTAGACGACTTGGTCGTTAAGAGCATGGACCGGAAAGATCATTTAAACGACCTGAGGATCGTATTTGAAAGAATCAGGAAATTTGACTTGAAGATGAATCCCCTTAAGTGTGCTTTCGGGGTCTCCTCCGGTAAATTTCTTGGCTATGTCGTTCGTCATCGAGACATAGAAGTTGATCCCAATAAAATCAAGGCAATTATAGAGATGCCACCGCCTAGAAGCCTTCGTCAACTCCGCTCCTTGCAAGGGCAACTGGCTTTCATTCGACGATTCATATCGAATCTGTCGGGTAGGTGCCAGCCATTTTCGAAATTAATGAAGAAGGACGTTCGCTTCAAGTGGGATGAAGAATGTCAGGAAGCATTTGACAGTATCAAGAGATACTTGTTGAATCCACCCATTCTCGCAGCGCCAATTCTGGGGAAGCCTCTTATACTGTATACGGCAGCACTAGAAGAGTCCCTCGGAGCATTATTGGCCCAACACAATGAGGAAGGAAAAGAAAATACACTCTACTATATCAGTCGGAGATTAATCGGAGCAGAAGTACGATATTCTCCAATTGAGAAGCATTGCCTGGCGCTAATTTTTGCAGTTCAGAAACTTCGCCATTATATGTTGTCTCACAAAATCACCTTGATATCAAAGATCGATCCGCTGAAGTTCTTGATGACAAGACCAGCGTTGACAGGTCGTTTGGCAAGGTGGGCAGTGCTGTTACTGTAATTCGATATAGTGTACATGCCACAGAAAGCAGTAAAGGGACAAGCTTTGGCAGATTTCCTCGCCGCACATCTAATCCCAGCTGACTCTCCGCTCAATGATGATTTGCCAGATGAACAAATCATGTAAGTTTATGAAGAAGAAAAGGTACCGTTTTGGGAGATGTACTTTGATGGGGCATCGTCTATCAAGTCTCCCAAACCTCCAAATCTTGCAAAGGCCCAAGCTGGCATCGGTCTCGTCTTTATAGAACCCGAGGGAGGTATCATGAGATTCTCGTTCAGTCTAACTGAACCTCGGACCAATAATGAAGCTGAATATGAAGCTCTAATAGCAGGACTGGAGATTGCAATTGATGTCCAAATCACAGATCTCCAAATCTTCGGCGATTCTCAACTTGTGATAAATCAAGTTCTGGGCATTTACAAAATCTGCAAACTTGAATTGGCTCACTATCACCGACGAGCTCTCGAGCTTCTAAAACAAATATCGAATGTCAAGATAACTCAAGTTCCTCGAGGACAGAATGCAAAAGCAGATTGTCTAGCTAAACTGACCAAGGAGCTTGCATATGAAGATAAGAGGCCACCTATATTCATTGCGGTTGAAAATCGCCGGGTCTTAGAGCCAGCAACCCTACAATTCCCGCAGGCAGAGGGAATACCAGGTTCGAGCCAACAGGATGCAGCCCCGGTTGATCCTCAACCTCCCCAACAAATCACTATTAAAAATCAACCAGGGGAACGTCCAGCAGTAAAAAGACGAAGAACTGGTAGATTCTCAGAGTCGTGGTTGGATTGCCTAGATGTTGAAGTCGAAGACGATTGGAGGCAACCATTCGTCGACTACTTCAAAGAAAGCAAACTTCCAACAGATAAATCTCTGGCCGCACAAATTAGAAAAAGAGCATTACGATACGCGTTTGTCAATGACACATTGTACCGACGAGCTTTTGATCAAATGTGGCTAAGGTGCCTAGGGACTAAGGAAGCTGATAAAGTGGTGACAGAAATTCACGAAGGACTCTGTGGAGCACACCAGTCAGGTCCCAAGATGGCCGCTAAAATTAAAAGAATGGGTTATTACTGGCCTACGATGGTGAGAGATTGTATCAACCACGCTAAGAAGTGCCACGAATGTCAAATTCACGGTGATGTTATTCATCAACCGCTAAATCCACTGCACCCAACAATTGCATCCTGGCCATTTGAATGTTGGGGCACAGATATAATTGGACCAATAGATCCGCCGTCATCGGCCGGACATCGTTTCATTCTTGCAGCAACAGACTACTTTTCAAAATGGGCGGAAGCGGCACCATTCAGGGAAGTCACGTCCGAGCACGTGATCAACTTCTTCACCCACAATGTCGTCTACAGATTCGGTGTACCACGCCGCGTGATCTCAGACAATGGCACAGCATTCAAGAGTACAAAAATCTACAAGTTTGTAGATCGTCACAAGATTGACTGGCGGTACTCGTCTATATACAACCCAAGAGCAAATGGTTTGGCAGAGGCCTTCAACAAGACACTGGTGAAATTGTTGAAGAAGATCCTCACCAAGAACAAAAGAGAATGGCATACAAAAATGGTAGAAGCGTTATGGGCGTATCGTACGACCTACAAAACACCAACCAAAGCCACTCCCTTCTCACTAGTGTTCGGGGCTGAAGCCGTCTTGCCATTAGAAGTTGAACTACCATCTCTTCGGGTCGCTATCCAAAATGATCTCACTCAAGAGCAGAATGCTCGCTTGAGAATGGAGGAGCTCGATGCACTCGACGAAGTTAGATTGCAAGCCCAACAGAACTTAGAAATCTACCGAGGAAGGATGGCGAAATCATTTAATCGGATGGTGCGCCCTCGATCCTTTCAAGAAAGGGAATTGGTCCTGGTGCTGAGAAGGCCAATCATCCCTCACCGGAAAATTGGTGGTAAGTTCATATCCAATTAGGAGGGTCCCTTCGTTATCGAAAAAGTGTATCAAGGAGGAGCCTACCAGCTTATCGATCTGCACGGTCAGAGGCCAATGCCGCCGATCAACGGTCGACACCTGAAGAAGTATTATGCATAAGATTGCCTGAAGAAATGTTATGCTTAACGTACTGTGTATTTCATGCATGTCTATTAACATATACACTTTACATTTTACATTTTGAAATTCTCTTGTGTTGCAAGAATGCATTTCAAAATCTTCCTGCAGGACAGGGGGCATTTTAAATATTTATTTGGGTCGACATCGCGCCGCATGCCGAGATACCCAAATAAATATTTAAAAATCACAAAATTTTAAATTTACTCCATTCTGAAATGTCCCTGCGAGACAGGGGGCATTTTAAATATTTATTCGAGTCGACATCGCGCTGCATGCCGAGATCCTCGAATAAATAATTAAAATCACCAACGCAAATATTCCTTTATACTGAAGAATACAACGAATTCTTTTCAAAGTATATGCAGGTGAGCTTCAAAAGATCGAGACACCACCTCCTCCAATAAACCAAGATTTCAAAGGTCAGAAAGAAACTTTTGCAACTACACACTCTAACAAATTGAGCCAGAACAACCTGAAATCTTTCAGCAGCCTGAAGCTTAAGGTTCGAGTGGGAGTAGGAGGTCGGATCCAACACGCCCAAATATGGCCGGATCGCTGGTAGCTCCGCCTACTCAACACGCCATAAGAAAGGCCGTAGTAGCGGAACCCCCACTTCGTCAACCCGTTAGTAGGGACTGTAGGAAGTACGAAGGCAAATTTGACTCGATAAGTTCAAGTGATCATAGTCTACAAAATTCTCCTAATTGGCCGGAGAATCAAAGTTCCAGTAGGAAGAAGGAATTTCGAGCAGTTACCAAATTCGCGTAGGCTCTAAATCTTCAACCACATAGGAAGACTCAAAAGCTATCAACTTCAGCAAAATCAGCATTGGGAAGCACATTTCCCCTAGCTCAAGTCTGAAGCCTGAATGGGTGTAAGAGGTCGGATCCAACACGCCTAAATATGGCCGGATCGCTGGCAGCTCCATCTACTCAATACGCCATAAGAAAGGCCGTAGTAGAGGAACCCCCATCTCAGCAACCAGAGGACAAAGAGCTGTCAAATCCCAGCTCTCCCGATCTGATGAACTCAAGTGACTCAGATTAAAATCTCGTCAAGTGGTTAAGGATCAAGATACTACCCAAGTTTGGTACTATCAACCAAATCCTAAACCTGCAAATCCTTCAACAAATCCGTAAAGCATCAAGCAAGGATCGAAGGAACTTTTCTTCAACAAGTCCACCAAAGCACAAAGCAAAGGACCGAAGAAATTATCCCAAAGTTCATGAAAAGCTTAAAGCTGAACTAAGAGGATTCCGTCATCAACAAGTCCGTTATGCACAAAGCTCTGGACCGATGACTTCTCGCCAACGACCTAATACATCTAGGTCACCGGCATCTACTCCTTCATCAAGCCCGCCAAAGCAAGAAGCATAGGGCCGAATGCACAAATCACCTGACAAGTCAGTAGAGACAAATCAGGTAATTCTCCGTTAATGTCCGCAGCACAAAGCACATGACAGAATGAACTAAAATCTCAGGGAAACTAAAGCTACAAAAGAAGTATCCTGAATGACTTCTACAAATGTCCCTAAAGACTGGGGGCATTTTAAATATTTATTTGGGTCGACATCGCGCCGCATGCCGAGATCCCCAAATAAATATTTAAAATTTCTTGCCGAAATGTAGCTAAAGGAGGGGAGAATGGAAGGTCCTACGTAAACCAAATCTGTTATCATCATAAAGTGCAATCTGAGCAAGATACAACCAGCAAAAGTGACAAAAATATTACATCTACACATGATGGTGGCAAAAAAAAAAAAACGGCAATGATATCTACAAGTGTCAGGAGAAAGTATTCTATCACTCTCATATGGATCTCTATTTGACCAAGAGCAAATACATCAACTATACTAAAGATTATAAATGCATTTGAAGATCCATGGAGGTACAGAGATGGATCTTTGGAGATCCGTTAAACGACAATCTTAGTGTGACATCCAAGCAAACTTTTGGAGATCCACTAAATGAGAACCCCCAGTGTGACATCTAGAATAACTATTTGGAGATCCACAGGGTCAATCAGCATGCAACAAACGTGTTTCGCTCTAGACGCGAACCATATTTGTTGGGGGTCATTTGTTGACCTACGATACCAGCCAAAAGAAAATTATCACAAAAGAATATAATACAGTAAATACCTGTATTGTCCGGCTACCCATACTCAAAACCTGGCGCAAATCCGGCAGAAATCCCGCTTCCTGCTACAGTGGCCATGACCTGCAACGGCGCCGAAAATGTCTATTCCTCGCATACGTGGCTCGCCTCGACCCCACTCCCCAGCGTCAATAAAATGAGAGGGAAGTCGCAGTTCATTCGGTGATCCTTCCCACTCGTGAACACTCCAGCAGACTCGCGATCCCAACGTCGAACTCCACCAATCCCGTCGCCCTATACCCGCCGAAGTCCAGGCCGAGACCCTCGACCACTGCAAACCGCAAACCATCCGATTCCTTCAGACAAGAGAGAGAGAGAGAGAGAGAGAGAGAGAGAGAGAAGCCCTGACCTCTTCGCCTCCTTCGTCTCTGCCCGACTTTGCTCCGACTTTTCCTTCCAGCGGATCGGAAGTTACGACATTTTGGGGGGGAAGCAACGAAGGGAGCTCGCAGACTGAGAAGGTAAATATCTCCCTTTCCCGCGCTTCTTCGGCACTTCGTGGCTGGTCGACTTCGCCCCTTCGACGACGCTCCCTCCTGTTTGATCGGAAGTGAGGAAGGAAGCTCACTTGCTCAGAAGGTAACTTTCTCCTTTTCGAGCGCCTCTTCGGCCAAATCCCGTAAATCCGTCGCTCTATAGGATTAGTAAGTCTATGATTTACGGTAAAATAAGGGAAACAGAGGATTATTTCGCCGTAAGAATTGCGGGGCCTGCTCAAATCCTATAAATCCTATTGCTGAATAGTTTCTTGGAGCAGAACAGAGAAGGAAATTGAGGGATTAAGGCAAAATCCTGTTTAAATCATGTTAGTTAAACATGATTATTGAAATTAATCTCTTTTAATAATACCTAATTATATTTAATTATGATTAATAATAATTAAATATTTTAATCATATCTAATTATCATTAATAATAATTAATTTTAATTAAAATAAATTATAATTAATTTATTATTATTATGGTTAATTATTATCGTTAATAATTAACTATAATTTATTAAAATTAATTATAATTAATTATTTTGATTTAAAATTAATTATCATTAATTATAGACCTAGTGAGGGGATTGTGACTTTGGGCGATCGAGTCATTAATAAGAGTACACGTTTTAGATATCTTGGATCTATTGTTCAGAATGATGGTGAAATAGATGGGGATGTTATCAGTAGAATTCAAGTTGGATGGTTGAAGTGGAGGAATGCATCGGGCTTGTTGTGTGATAGAAAAGTCCCCCTTAAACTTAAGGGAAAATTCTATAAGATGGTGGTGAGACCTGCAATGCTTTATGGTGCAGAATGTTGGCCATTAAAAGAGAAGCACAATACTAAGTTATGTGTTGCGGAGATGAGGATGCTTAGGTGGATGAGTGGATTTACTCTTAGAGACAGGATACGAAATGAGCATATACGTGAAAAGGTTGGAGTAGCTCCAGTGGAGGATAAGATTAGAGAGAGTCGCCTTAGATGGTTTGGTCACATAAAACGGCGGCCTTCCGATGACCCAGTTAGGAAAGTAGAGGTATTAGATTTGACTTATGTTAAGAAAGGTAGAGGTAGACCTAAAAAGACTTGTTTAGAAAATATTAGAAATGACCTTTCTCTATTAGATTTAAACGAGAATTTGACTTTGAACCGGACACAATGGAGAAAAAGGATTCATGTTGCCGCCCCACGTAGTGGGACAAAGGCTTGTTGTTGTATCATCAATTATAATTTTATGATTAATTATTTTAATTATAATTAATTATTTTTAAATTTATAATTATTTATCATTAATTCATTATAACAAAAAAGAAAGAAAAAAAAAAGAGAAATGCAAGTGCAAGGCACTCTCTTGCCTCGATCCTCATGCCACGAACCACCGCCGGTCGTCAGGTATAACCCTCCAACCCTAAAACTCCGAGAGCCCGCCTCGAGGCTCGCAGCGCGACAAAACGACCACCTATACACGCTTTTCTTAGCGTGGTGGGAGGAAGTGCGTCGCGAAGCTTGCAACGAGTCGGGTAATCACTTCGAGAGCTCATTTCGTCGTTTGCGACGCACCGGCAAACCGTCTATACACGCTTTTCGTAGCGTGGTGGGAAGGGAACCCGGTGCGGCGCCTACGACGAAGTGGGTGATCACCTAAAATCTCTTTTTCGGTACTCGCGGCGCACTGGCAAACCGCCTATACACGCTTTTCGTAGCGTGGTGGGAAGGGAACCCGGTGCGGCGCCTATGGCGAGAAGGGGATATTCATAAGTACCCGCTCGCGGGGAAATAATTGCATTTTTCAAACAGGTGTCGCCGAAGACCCATACACGCTTTTCGTAGCGTGGTGGGGGATTGAAGATTTTACACGGCCGCAGTGTCCTCGAAAGAGGGCACCTACCATACACGCTTTTCGTAGCGTGGTGGGAAAGGCCCAGTTTTCCGTAGTTTCCCCTAAACGGGGGAGACGCCGGGAGGCTGCCGAAATTTCGGGTGAAAATATGACTATACTCAGACCTGTTTGAACTCAAAAGGACGTGCACTTGTACTCAAACTTAGCTCCATTTGAACAATGATATGAACTCAAATGAACCTAACTTCAACCTAAACCAGAATTTAAATGAACTAAGCTTGGATTCGAACGAATGCAGATGACTTTGAACAAGAACTTGAACTCGAGCATGTAAACTCAACACAAGCAAAAGAACTTACAAGGACTTGTGAACTTGGATTTGATTCGGCTCAAACATAGTGAATGTCAATAGAACTTGAACAAAATATCAAAGAGTTGGACAACAAGCGACTCAAATCAAACTCGAACTGAACTCGTACTTGAACTTTACTTGAATGACAAATGAACTTGGTGCAAGGAGTTTTGACTTGGACTCTAACTGAATTTGAAATCAAGAGAACAAAGACTTGAACTAGAACCTAACGTTTAAAGTAAAATCCATTCATACTCAAAATGATAAAATCTAAGTCAATGGTCAAGCAAGGACTTATGGTGGATAAGGATAATTTCTATATTTCACTCACAATCAACAAGCGATACGAGTATGCAATTCGACTGTAGGAAGTGACGGAGATCTTTTAACCCACGCAGATCAGCCTACAAGTCTATGTAAAGAAACTCAAAGACATCAGAAAAGGAAGCCATCAGTTGATGGGACTATTCACATGCAAACAGGAGGATGATTTGCTAACAGAATATATTCGAGGGAGTGTAATGAGTATAACTTGTTTGCAACAATCTATCTGATGTTACAACAAAGGATCTTTAGCCTACATGAACTTGCAAGTCGATATGCCAAACCCCTGCAAGCATGATTCACTCACAAGTGAAAGTGAAATTCCATGCAATTGTCCGACTTGAAAGGATTGCAACGGCCACGAGAACATGTGATAATTTCAATAACAATCAATATCCATATGTAAGCAATTAAGACAAGTTTCAAGTGTTAAAAATCAAAAGGGCATATGCAATCGATTGCAAGAGAACATCAAAGGTGCAAGTTCATCATGTAAACTACAATATATTCCCAAGGAGGCTGAAATATTCAATACTTAACATGACCCATACACAAGCAATAGAATCATGAGGTGAATGAACATCAGTAATGCTTACGTCATCATTGAAAATTCAATGCATCAACGAGAAGCTCGTGACAAACGTAAAGATACTCATACAACTCATAGTGAGGCAGTAGTGAGTGAAGGCATCTGCCTCCTGCAGGCAGGGAAATTCAACATGCAACGAACTGAAAGACATGAAGTCTTTGACTGATTCAAGGAAAATACAACTTTCATGCAGTTAACACTATTCAGCCATATGCAAATACATTGATCTATCGCGGACGAAGTTAGAAGATGTTTGACAAAACACCTACGAGTCATTATAGTAGATTTGTTGTGTAAACAACAAGTTGTTTACAAGCAAGGGAACGATGAATGACGGATGCAAGTCCCTACAAGTAGTAGTAGAAGTTCTGCTATGCACATTACATGTCATCTACGGGAAAATATTGAAGCACCACGATGAATATAGGACTCCTACAAACTACTAAAAAAGAGCCCTATACATCCAATGTGTTGTCCGCAAGCAAAGTGCAAAGTGACTACACCAAATGCAAATGCGTACGAGTTGCTATAGGAAGTTCATGGTGCATACAATAGATTATCTATGAGTGAATATAGAAGATCTGCAGTTCATACAATCTCTCTACGAGTACAGATATATGTAAAACATGTCGCTCATGGGTAGATGTAGAAAGACTTCAGTAAATGCAGTATCCTGAAGTCAACTCCAATCTATGAATGAAAACATCTACCTGCCTACCAGCAACAGTTGTGGAGATCATACGACACCACGCCACCGGATCTGCAACATCCACGCAAGCAGACAGAAGGCGTACAAATTCCCAAATGACATCCCAGCGCTACGCCACCGGATCCGCAACATTCATGCAAGCGGACAGAAGGCGTTTAGAAATATTCCAAAAGTACCCCCGCACATGCACCATAATATGTATACACATAGGTACACATAAGGGGATGTACTGAATACCTGCATGGGCCCCGGCGAGCGTGTTATTGGTACACACGTGACATCTAGGGATGCTGCGCGGGTCAATAAATTTGAACCTGATCCTCCTAAAGCAAGTAAATAGGAGTCGACAAGGTTCAATAAATATTTATAAAATGCCCCCAAACACCCGCATGGGCCCCGGTGAGCGTGTTATCGGTACACACGTGACGTCAAGGGATGCTGCGCGGGTTAATAAGTGAATTCAAGTTCAAGCCCGATCCTCCTAAGCAGGTAGATAGGAGTCGACACGGCTCGAACTATTAAATAAATATACGGTCGCAAGGTCGACCGGGATATTTATTTTATACATTCATATTAGGCCTTCAAGGCCTTCAACCAAGAAAATTCACTTGCAAAGGCATAAAGCCTACGAAACCTGATCCTCTGTCGGCAGCTCGACAAAGTGGACAAGGTTCGATCCACGAATGAGAAATAACCCCATCTACCCCGATGATGGCCGTGTTGAATGAAAATATCAACCGGAGGGGTCTATTCCAAACATTTCAAAATACCACCTCAAATACCACCCAATACTCCAAATCTTCAAAAATCCCAAAAATTCCAAATTCTTAAATGTTTAAAATTGAAACTCATCCATTAACCACTCAAAGCATAAAATCCATCCATCCTCCGCAACAGTTTGCCGAGGTGGACAAATTAAAAAATACTTCAGCTCACAAAGAGCTAATGCCTGGTCGAAAATATCACTAGGATCCATTCTCAAACAATCTTCTGCCAGCAAGGACGTGGTACGAGTCCTCTAACCGGCAGTTTCGCCGCCAAATGGCACTGCAGGATAAACGGTTATGACTCGGGGCCCTCTGAACCAGGTGGTCGCCGCCAAATGGCACCATTATATTATGGTTATGGCCAGAGCCCGTATGCTCCCCAATGGCATCAAATCCTTGAGACATGAATCAATAGGATATGATCGATAGGGCACAAAGTCCTCTGTTAGCTAAGGTGGATTCAAATTTGTCCCCTTAAACAAATACTCCCCCCAGGTCTACAAAGTCCCCTTGGACGAAGCAACCCATGGCTGCCGACAAGGATCCTTCTGTCAGGTTGGGTCGACTACCTCCTCTGACTAAGTAGACCAGGGACCACGATGGCCCGGGACGACGGAACCATGGGATCTTGATCGGGTCTATCATCCATTCCCCCACCATCCGCTTTAAGTACAAGATGGTGAAACTTTCAATTTTAAATATCAATCACTCAATCCCCAAACTTCAAACCCAATCCATGCTGCTACTATGTACCAGGTACTTCGTATCTCTACGTATCTGATCGACGACTAGCCTTAATCGAAAGTTCTCTCTCGTTACCGGGAGGGGTAATTAACTATAGGGGCTTGTGCCTATAGGAAACCAGAACTCAGATCATAAAGTCCTCGCAAAATGAGGGCGAAATCTCTGGGTAGTGTCTTATCTACTATCTCATCTGCCTTCCAAAATTTACCCCGGAACTTATCCTGTTAAAACTCCCCCCGAAGCAACAGAAAAGCGGGCGGAGGCCGGGGCCGAATTTTCGGAGCCCACAGCATATTTAACACTGCACCCGGGTGCTGGTGCAGCAACCCATGCACACTTGTCATTGTATTCAGGTTATACAGTGCTTCGCTTCTAGGGAACACCCTAACATTAACAAAATGTATTAAAGAATTAATATCATAAGTATTTGACAAGTTTTACGCTGGATGTCGACTACCTAACACAACCCTTAACTTTTCTCATCTAGAACTTAGGACTTGGCAACGACAATGTTTAAATAAATTATATAATAATAATAATAATAATAATAATAATAATAATAATAATAATATTTATTTTTATTTTATCATAATATTAGTAAAATTGAAATTAGATAGGCTTTAAAGAAAAATGAAGTGTGAAAAATTGTAGGACCTGATGATATCAAATAGAAGTATGGAAACATTTAGGAGATCAAGAAATTTTTTGGCTTACTAACTCTTAAATATTATTTTGAAAGCTAAAACGATCCTAGATGAGTGGAAAATAGTATGTTGATTCTTATTTTTAAGGATAAATGTGATGTATAAGAGTGTGCGAATTATAAAAAAATTAAGTTAATGTGTCATACATTAATATTATGGGAGAGAGTAATTAAGTATAGGTTACGATGTGATACTAATGTTTCTCAAAATCAATTTGAATTCATACCGAGTAGGTCTACAATAGAGGTTATACATTTGTTAAGAGGTCAGATGGAGAATTATAGGGAGAGTAAGGAGGAACTACATATAATATTTATTGACTTAAAAAAGCATATGATAAATTTCCAAGAGAAGTGCTATGGAGAGTTCTAGAAAAGAAAAGAGTTAATAATGCTTATATTCAAGTTATTAAAGATATGTACACAGGAGCCATTATTAGTGTTCAAACACAAGGTGTATGAACTAAGCATTTGCCAATTTCAGTTGAATTATATCAAGGAATAACTTTAAGCCCGTATCTTTTTACTTCAATCATGGATGTTCTCACAAGACATTTGCAAGAAGATGTACATTGGTGTATGCTTTTTGTTGATGATATTCTTCTTATTAATAAAACTACAAAGGGAGTTGATTAAATACTTGAATTATGGATATCAACCTTAGAGGCAAAAGGTTTTCATTGGAGTAGATTTAAAAATGAATACATTGAGTGTAATTTTAGTTGTAATAGAACTAGTGATGGGATTGTGACATTGGGTGATCAAGTCATTAAAAAGAATGCATATTTTAGTATCTCGAGTTATTTTTCAAAGTGATAGTGAAATAGATGGGGTAAGACTTGAGGTAAATCGATCTATTAGCCTTGAAACAGAAAAAATAATAATAAAATTAAGAATAATTCATAAATATAACATAAATCATCAATATATTCACTTAGTTTGTCATCATAAAAACAAACCGCAAAGTCATATGATGAAAAAAATAATTATTCTAAATAACAAGACTTCTAATAGAGACATGCAGATGACCATTTGTCCTTGCTCTTGTGCTCGGATGCTCTGGAATATGAGCTCATAAGCTCTCACTCAACTCGTACTCACTTGGCCACAAATCTCACACAGCAAACCTCCTCGCACACCCGCACCAAAAGGGATACAACAACACCAACATGAAGCCTTTATCCCACTACGTGGGGTCGGCTACATGAATCCTTTTTCTCCATTGTGTCCGGTTAAGAGTCAAATTCTCATTTAGATCTAATAAAGAAAGGTCATTTCTAATATTTTCTAACCAAGTCTTTTTAGGTCTACCTCTACCTTTCTTAACATAGGTTAAATCTAATACATCTACTCTCCTAATCGGGTCATCAGAAGGCCGTCGTTTTATGTGACCAAACCATCTAAGGAGACTCTCTCTAATCTTATCTATCACTGGAGCTATTCCAACCTTTTCACGTATATGCTCATTTCGTATCATGTCTCTAAGAGTAAAGCCACTCATCCACCAGAGCATCCTCATCTCTGCAACACTTAATTTATTATGCTTCTTTTTTAATGGCCAATATTCTGCGCCATAAAGTATTACATGTCAAACCACCATCTTATAGAATTTTCCCTAAAGTTTGAGGGAGACTTTCTATCACACAACGTGCCCGATGCATTCCTCCACTTCAACCATCCAACTTAAATTCCAAAAATAACAACCCCATCTATTTCACCATCATTATGAACAATAGATCCAAGATATCTAAAACGTATACTCTTATTAATGACTTGATCGCTCAAAGTCACAAACCACCCACTAGATCTATTACTACTAAAATTACATTCCATGTATTCGATTTTAGATCTACTCAAACGAAAACCTTTAGACTCTAAGGTTGATCTCCATAATTCAAGTTTACCTTCAACTCCCTCTTTAGTCTTATCAATAAGAAGAATATCGTCAGTAAAAAGCATACACCAAGAAACATCCTCTTGCAAATCTCTAGTAACAACACCATGACTAAAGCAAAAAGATATGGGCTTATGGCTGATCCTTGATGTAATCCAACTGAAATTGGAAAATACTTGGTCAAACCACTATGTTTGAACACAAGTAACAGCTCCAACATACATATCCCTAATGACTTGAATATAAGCATTATTAATCCTTTTCTTTTTTAGAACTCTCCATAGCACTTCTCTTGGAACTTTGTCATATGCTTTCTCTCAATCAATAAATATCATATGAAGATCTTCCCTTTTCTCTCTATACTTCTCCATCAAACTCCAATAAATGTATGGCATCCATAGTAGACATACCCGGCATGAATCCAAATTGATTTTGAGAGACATTAGTATCACGTCGTAACCTATGCTCCATAACTCTCTCCTACAGTTTTAAAATATGACACATCAACTTAAATCCTCTATAATTTGCACAATCTTGCGCATCACCATTATTCTTAAAGATAGGAATTAATACACTCATTCTCCACAGATCTGGCAAAAAAAGAGATGCTTGACTTAAATTATACGTCAAATGGGGGTAACTAACCTAATAGAATATATATTAGTTATAACATATGATCTATTATATTAGATATATGATATATTAATAATAATTATTTTTATATTAACTTATTCAGCTGCACGCCTCAAAGCATATATCTCAATTAAAAAATGTATAAGCTTCATTGATAACACTAGTGCACAAGCCTCAATGAGTTTTATGTGCACATCAGATTGATGGGTGCCTCAAGGCATGCACCTTCATTTTCATTTTAAACAATGCACCAAAGTATTTCGCTTTGAATGTCAATTATAATCATCTCTAATAACAAATACCAAAGATAAGGATGAAGCATGAACTTTTCATGTATACTAACTAGATTATAACCTCATTGCTCACTTCAAAATTATCTATATAATGCTAGTCACTATCCCAACATACATATCTATCTTCATTAAGCTTCAATAAGCCCATGAAACTTTTTTTTTCATTCAACAGACTAAATCAATTATTACAATTCTTAATTATATGCCTTCTAAAGATAAATAAACATCACATAAATAAACTTTCTTTGTTCTCTATACTTTTCAAATCAACACAAAAAGTACCAACATAATGATATTTTTAGCATAAAACCAAATTGATCACTCAACTGATATGATTCTCAATTCCTTATATTCCACTACACTCTCTTAACTTCATTGAAATACTCATAAACATAATTCCCCTATAATCGCCAAAGTCTACATCTTTTTTGTTTTAAAATTTTGATATAAAAATATTAATGCTCCAATCTTTTGACATCCTCTTTGTTTCTAAGATTATTAAAATGATTAGTTAATCATAAAAGTCCAACATCTACCATAACTCTCAAAATCTAATGTGATATCTCACATGAACTTAAAGCGTTGCGGTTAAGCATATTCTTCAGAGCTGTCTCAAATTCAACTTTTAGATTAATTTAATAATATACTTTATAAGATAATTCGACTTGAATCAAACACAAAATTTCTAGCTGAGCTTGAGCCAACACTCAAGGGAAAGAGTTTTGAGTTGAGCTCAAGTCAGCCCAACAACCTACACTAAACCAATATAATGAAGGTAACTTAATCTTTCCAATTAAAAACAAATTCTTATGGTAAATTTTCATTGTTAACATGATCAAACCCAATTTCTTCTTATGTCAAGTTAGATCTTATGCATGTTTCGTCAAGCTGTGTTTGGGTATAGGCGTTAAACCTATTTATTAAAAGAAAGCATTAATGTATTGCATTCTTTACACTGCTAAGTTATAAACACATAGCTATTACTCTAGGTTGTGTGATTCAATGTTCTCTAAAAATTACCTTATAATTTTATTATGAAAATCATTTCCTTCTAAAATAACTCTATTCATAATTTAGTAGCTCAACTTCAGAAAAAAATTTGAGAATTCTTCTATTATTGCAAAATCATATGCTATTGTTAAATAAAGTCCTCTCCTTCAATTTTATCACTTATTCCCTATTACTCCATGAAAATTGATTTATCAAACTATCTTCCACTCCAACTTGAGAAGATAAGCACAAACCACATTTATGATTTTTTCCTCCAATAATTAACCTAATAACAATCCCTCTAATGGTTAACACTAAACATATTTAAATAAACAATTTTACCTTACAATTCTTATTCCCTACTAAATCGAAGACAACTAAAGTAATAACATTCCTTGACATATAATAGCTTTCTAACATTCCAAATGTCTTCTAATTCTAACCCTTAACATTGTGACACCTTTTCTAGGATGCAGCCCTTAAGTGACGCACAATAACTTAAACCAATTGTGATAAAAAGTGGGAAAAGAGTTGGCTTGGACATCAACCCTAAGTGATGTATCAGAACATGACTTAATTGTGGTGAAAAGTAAGCAAGTGCTTACAAGATTTAGAACTAAAATTTTGATTTGCAACATGAAAAGTAAGGACTTTGAATGAAAAGATTAAAAAATTAATAAACAATGATTAGAAAAATAATAAATATTTATTTTTTAGAGGAAAACAAATGGAAGGGAAAAATATCCAATGATAATGAGATAGGTTACAAGTTTTTGTAAGTTGAAAAGTTTCATAAAAGGAATGAGTTTGGTAGAGGGTAGAAAGATAAAATTATTCAATTGAACAGAGTAGTGGTTATGTGATTTTTATTAAGATAATTATTAATGAGAATATCATAAATGTGGTTAGTATTTACCGTCCTAAAGTAGGATTAAAAAAGTGATAAAAAAACAAGCTTGGTATGAAATGGAAGAACTATAGAGTACCTGAAAAGAAAAGAATATTTCCTAGAGTTGACTTAAATGGACATAAATTTCAAGTAGGAAGATCTACGAGATGATTCATTGAGTACTATTGAGTTAGAAATATAATGGAAAAAGCTATACTAGATTTCACAATAATCTATTATCTTGCAACAGCGAAGACATGCTTTCAAAAATAAGAACACTTAATTACTTCAAAAGTGAATCACCGAATTACAAATAGGCATCTTTTTATTTTGACAGAAAGAAAATCTTTTTTAAGAGATTGTATGGTGAATCCAAAAAAGAGTTTACTCACACAATAGAAAATGTGATGTATATCTTAATCAAAGAAAACAATCAAAACAACAAATTGCTCTAAAATACGGTAGGGAATCTAAAATGTGACAAATTATTAATCTTTCAAGATAAATTGTTAAGAGAATTAAAATAAAACTTTTTAGTTGAGGAAAACGTGATGTCGGATAAACTGATGAATTCCATTAGAAAATTTCATTAAAAGCCTTATAAGAATTTAGAAATAGAAATACATTAAATAGAAAACTATAATGAGGGAAAAAAGCTTATTAAAAAAATGTGATTTTAAAGAGAAAAATTAAATACTATTGAAGCTTATAATGATAGTAAGAAACCCAAAAATCATAAAAAGAGCATAGTGAATAAAATAAAAGTTATATTTTTTGTATAATTTATATAATTAGATTGATACTAAAAAAAGAGAAAATCAAATAGAATAATTAAGCCAAAAAATAAGTTAGCTGGAGACTTTGATCAAATTAGATGAATTATATGCAAAGATAATAGAATCTTGTTTTTAAACCCTAAATTATTAAATGGGAGCTTTAAGTAAAATGAGCAAAATAATGAGGTACATTATAAAGTGTTAAAAAAAGTGAAGTGAAATTAGCTTTGAAGACAACGAATAAAGGTAAAATTTTCTGTTCGTGTGATATACCTATTAAAAATTTGTGAGCAACAGGGAATCTTATTGTGATAAGATTAATAATTTTTTCAATAATATTTTAAAAACTAAAAGGATGACAAATGACGGGAGAAGTATTTTACAACCAAATTTTAAAAACAAAAAAAATTTTCAATGTTGTGCTAAGGACTCCAAACCTCATATAAACACAAAAAATAGCAACCGAACAAAAGTATATTTAAGTAGTTAGGATCAAGAAGGTTGAGATTCATATTATAGCTTGAGCAAAAAAATTTCACATACAAGCTGGCTTTCCCATTGAAAAAAGAATGTGAGATTATCTATTATCACAGAATGTTAGCAAAATCAGGTGCTTCATGAACTTTACATGTAAACCAGGTGGGTTGATTGATCACGATGATTGTACGATATGCTGAACTCAGATAAGCATTCTTCTAGCTAACTTTATTTGCAACAAATGAAGTCATCATGCAAGGAGATACAATAGGCTTGTTGATGATTAAAAAACAATATAAATAATGTTGTTGGAAATGATGACAAACAATCTTTATAATATATACATATATATATATGTACTAATGGTATATGGTGAAGTGACCAAAATTTAATAGGAATTTAAACAAACTACTCTTTTTGTCATAGTGTCGATAACATCAAAGTATCTGCTTATTGCTTAGCAATTTCGATCACCTACCTATAAGGTAAAAGACTATATCGTTAAGAAAAACTTGTGCCCTACATCATAATCCAAACATCATTTCTATAAGAAGAGCTAACCATTCCAAGAAAATCCATTTTGCTTGATTAACACAAACATTAGATGATAGTTCATATAAGAATTATGCAGTTTCAACCAAAGTAAAGAGAAAATACAACTATCATAGCAAACCATTAAGTTAAAAAATACATAATAATGAACATGGGGCACAAAATGGTTTGAAGAGCCTGCGCAATGCCTTCGCAATAATAATATCATTGTAATAACAATTCATCGTATGAAATAATCACTGCAAAACTCCAAAATAGCTGGAACATAAAACAAAAATACCGGATGTCTCAAGACAAAAAATAAAAATCAAAGAAAAAATAAATTATTCTTCCACATCACTAAAAGTGAAAATAGGTTCAATTTGAATGGTGTTGATAGCAAATAAAGTGCTAGACAAGAAGAGTTGAGAATTCATGGAACTGCTAGCAATTGGCTAAAGAAAACAGCTAAATTCTTATATGATATGTATGCTACATGGATAATAAAGGAGGATCACTCAGAAAGTCAGAATATTTTGAGCACCAGGGTGCATCAACATCACACGCAATTCAAAAGGTGGGTCAGCTAGGAGAATATAGTGCTGTTTAAATGCCTGAAGTAGAATTACAGGTAACAAACTTTAATTCAAAATAGTGGCTAATGAAAGAAAGAATTCCTAACTAACCAGTTTAGCACATCAACCAAAAACAAGATCTGACAAGCTTCTTTAGCATAAAAATACCAAACTTGAATAATAGCCTCTTAAACGTGAGGTTAGCTACATGAATCTTTTTTCTTTATTGTGTTCTAGTATGAGTCAAATTCTCATTTAAATCTACAAAAAAAGTCATTTATAATACTTTCTAACTAAGTCATTTTAGGTCTAACTCTGTCTTTCTTAACATAACTGAGATCTAATATATCTACTCTCATAACCGGGTCATCAAAAGGCCGACATTTTATGTGACTAAACCATTTAAGGCAAATCTCTTTAAATTATCTTCCACTGGAGTTACTCCAAGCTTTTCACGTATGTACTCATTTCACATTCTGTCTCCACGTGTAAAATCACTCATCCACCTAAGCATCCTAATCTCTGCAACATGTAACTTAATTTTATGCTTCTCTTTCAATGGAAAACATTCTAAGCCTTAAAACATTGCAAGTCTCACCACCATCTTATAAAATTTTCTCTTAAATTTAAAGGGTACTTTTCTATCACACAACAGACCTGATGCATCCCTTCATTTCAACAATTCAACTTGAATTCTACAAATAATATCCCCATCTATTTCACTATCTCTTAGAACAATAGACTTGAGAGTTGAGATCTCTAAAATGTACACTTTTTTTAATGACTTGATCACCCAATGTCATAATCTCACTACTAGAATTATTACTACAAAAATATACTCCACGTTTTCAGTTTTAGATCTACTAAAACGAAAACTTTTAGACTCTAAGGTTGACGTCCATAATTCAATTTTTCTTTCAACTTCCTCTCTATTCTTAACAAAAAGAAGAATATCATTAGCAAAAAGCATATAATAGGGTGCATCCTCTAGTAAATGTCTGGTAAGAACATGCATGACTAAATCAAAAAGACATGATATTAAAGCTGATCCTTAACATAATCTAATTGGAATAGTAAAATACTTGATCAAGCCACCTTGTGTTTGAACACAAGTAACAGTTTTTGTATACAAATCCTTAATAACTTGGATATAAGCATTAACTCCTTTCTTTTCTCAAACTCTCTAGAGCACTTCTCTTGAAACTTTTTCATATGATTTCACTAAATCAATAAATATCACGTGTAAATCCTCATTACTCTCTCTCTCTCTCTCTCTCTCTCTCTCTCTCTCTCTCTCTCAATACTTCTCCATCAAACCTCTCAAACAAATGTATAGCTTTCATAGTAGGCCTACCCATCTTGAATCCAAATTGATTTTGAGAAACATTAGTATCAAGTCTTTACCCCTATGCTCAATTACTCTCTCTGATAATTTTAATGTATAACACATTAACTTAATTCCTTTATAATTTGCATACTCTTGTGCACCACTTTTATTCATAAAAAGAGGAGCCAACACATCTCTCCACTCATCTAGCATCTTTTTAGTTTTCAAAATAATATTAAAAAATTTAGTAAGCTAAGAAATTCCTTAATCTCCTAAGCATTTTCACACCTCTATTAGAATATCACACGTCCCACTATTTTTACACACTTATTTTATATAGCCTTTCCATCTTCAATTTTACTAATATAATGATAAAAACAAAAATCGCTATTTTTCATTTAGAGTGCCAAGGTCACTAAAGTCAATCGTATTCTCGCAATATTTCTTGAAAGCTTATCGAAATATCTCATCAACCTATGTTGAATATCTTCTTCTAATAAAAGCATTTTTGATCTTCTTCCTTAATACACTTCACTTGAACTAGGTTCTTATTTCTTCTCTCTCTTTATTTGACTAACTTATCCATACATCTTTCATCCTCCTTAATATTTAATCTATTATATAAATCACCAAAAGCTAAATTCTTTACATCGCAAATCGTTTTCCCAATTTTTTGAAATTTAACATTTAAACTAATTTTTTAACCAAACTTTTTATTTTGGATCTTTCCATGCACATTTTGATTCCACCACCAATTATTTTTACTACAAGAAATTATTCTTTTTAATTCTCTAAGCACATACTTTACAATATTCTTAATATCATTAGCTATTTTTTTCTCACATAATATCAGCATCCTCATAAATAATCCAAATCTTAATATCTTGAATCTTACTCTTAAAAATATTTTAATAAGCATTATTCGAATACCCCAATCTAAATTTAGGACAATATTTTATTTTATTTTATTTTTCATATTCTACCCTAAACATGTTGAATCATGAAATACAGAAATAATAGAAAAGTATCATAATGGATGAAATTATCAAAACAGACCTTGCAATAGACATCAAACAATTTCTCCTTCTTGGTATTTCCTAAGCATGTCACAGTGAGGCGTCTGGTGCTGGAAACCCCACTGTTGCCGCTGCAACTCAAGCCGACAATTTTGTGAAAGCAAACCAACAAACTCCCTCTCAATGCGTGTCTCCAATGCAACCCTTTCAGAACTTTGATAAGGGTAATCTTGGTTAAACTTTGCAGACTTCACATAAAAGGGAACACCCTTTGATGTCAAAACCTTGTGTTCATATGGGTAGGAACGATTGAACGTGTACAAAGGATCAGAGGATGGGAGGAAGTTAATCAAGAGCAGAACAATGATGGGCAGGATCTGTAAAAGAGTGCGGATGTTAAAATTACCAGAGTCCTGCATCCCATGACCACCGTAACCACCCATGCCACCAGTACGGAAATGAAAGGTACCAAAAGGAGTAGTTGCCTGATGCATTCCACCAAAAAAGTTTCTAAATATCTCCTCCGCATCAATGTCAGCGTCATAGAAACCATTGGCATTGAACCCACGTCCACGAGCCTCGTGGTACCGCCTAACTGGAGCAGGATCGTCAGAACCAGAAACATCATACCTTTGCCTGCTCTCTTCATTGCTAAGACACTGAAAGGATTTAGAGACCGCCTTAAATGCTTCCTCTGCACCAGGCGCCTTATTCTTGTCCGGATGAACCTTCAATGAAAGCTTCCGGTATGCCTTGCGCACATCTTCCACGGTGCAGCTCCGCTCTAGCCCCAAGATCTCATAGTAATCCTTCTTCTTCCTTATCTCCCTAACAATAGTGATCTGCTCCTCTGTGTATGCCGCTGCAGATCCATTCGCTGAAGCCGGGGAAGACTTGGCCCTAGCCCTAAGAGTGGCAGAAGAGAACGAAGATGATGAGGCTTCCCCACCTTTGTCTAAGTCCTTCCCAGGAGCATCAGAAGGCGCCGGCGAAATATCTCCGGCATCATCCGTCCCGTAGGCATCATCTCCGCCGGCAGAGGAGAGGAGGTCATCGATAGAAAGGGTGGGATCCAGGCGCCGCGCCTTGGTTAGAAATTTGATCGCCCGAGCCCTATCCCCTGCCTCCAAAGCATCCTTTCCCATGTTCACGCATTTCTGCGCCTCGTCTTTGTTCCCATCCATCACTAACGACCTAATTATTCACGGATTAGCGGTAAGAACGAATGAAACAAAAGGGAACTGAAGCAGCAGGAATCGATCTCACCAAGGCGAAGCGCAGACACCAACAGGAGTATCTCAATCTCTTCCCGCGACGCGGCAATAATCCTCAGAATGCAATGAAACCGAAGCAAAAGGCGAAGCTGGGCAAAATCGTGAAAAAAAAAAAAAAAAATCGGAATATTGTAAAAGGGCAAACGAAGATTTCTCGGGGACAGCCAACCGCACTTAAGGCCAAGGTAAGTCGTCAAATCCTTGATGCCGGCCGGACAAGCTGGATCTAGCCGTTAATTTTTTTTCTTCCTTTGAAAGGAACTTGCAATTGGAATAGTTTGATGAAATATTATTTGACTGTTATAGTGAGGTTGTGAAAATTAAATTGAACATAGAATACGAAGGATGAGAGATTCAGAGTTCACGGTTTAGGTCGGAGTCGAAGTAGGGTCAAATCAGATGATATAGTAAATAGGAAAATTATTTATATAAGATTTAAATGATAGAATAATCATGTAATAATATAAAATTTTGATTAAAAAATAAATTAAATTCACGCATTAATAATATCTTATATAATTTTAAATTTAAGCACATTCAATCTTTATATTTAATTCAAATTTAACAAGAATTTAACTTACATATAAATTTATAAATTTAATATAAATTATTATTAATTTATATTACATGTTTAGATATAATTTATACCTATAAATTATAGATTAAATTTATATTATAAATTTACATTTATAAATTATTAGAATAAATAATTTTTATATTACATTCATAATAAATTAAATTTATAATAACATTATTAATCCTCAACCTCCACATCTAATAGACTAGTCTTAGCAACATTATCTTTATGGGTAGATGCCCTAATCTATATTATGCAAATTTTAGCATACATCTCTTCATCATGATATCTCATTATTGCCAATTCAACTGCATAATCTTCTTCTTTCTTTTGGATACTATCTTTCAACTAATTCATCATTTCTTCAATAAACATTTCTGACAAAAAGTGTGGGTCAACATGAGTGTATTATTTATTCGATGTAGACTTCATTGGGGCTTTCCCTTTAGCTCTCCTCACTTCCTCCTCTATATGATCCTTACTCATGATAAAGCGTAGACGGAGTGGTTGCCACTTTAGGTCGCCAGATCTTCGTCTTATTAGATGTTGGGGCTGGATGATTTATGGAGCTCAAGCTCTTTACATCAGTATGAGAAGATGATTAGCCATCTTCAAAATGGAGACTATCGACTCTAGGTGACTAGTGTACATAAGAGCGATGGGAGATTTTCACAGGATAATTTGAATGATAGATATAGGTGGAGAGGAATGATGATAATTTTGAAAGGATTAATTCTTAACCATGACAAGCTTAATAGAATGCTTCTGATAATCATCACCAGTTAACACTATATTGTCAATGTTTTTAGAGAACCTCCTTAGCTCTCTACAATAGCACTCAGCAACCACTGATGCAACAAACATGATTTTTTAAATTTAACTTCTTCTTAATAGCATGCTCACTAACATCTTCTTTCTTGAGCAGTTCAACTTCAACCTTTTTAGTTATCACCCATTTCATCCTCTTCAAATAGTCTTTTTTAGACAGCTTGAAGTTACTGGCACACTTCTGGACTAGACCTTTTAACAAACTTTTAAACTTTATTTCCCTTTCTACCAAGGATTAGATAATAGGGCATTCATCAAATACAGGCAATGGGAAGTTAGTGATCTTTCTAACATTGTCCTCTCTATTAGTAGCAGAGTGGGGATGAAATCAGCTTTCTTCAAGCAGGGGTGAAGTGTAGGAGATATCTCCTACTACAGACACTCTTGCAATAGTTAAAAAGAATTCCTCTTATACTAATTTTTCTTTCTCAACTCTCCACCTTAGATAGTGAATCATGTTTCTTCTTTAAGATTTGGCCATTGCTGAAGCAACTGTTAATAATGACCAAATCACAAAAACATTAAAAGCTGGCAAATCAGGCATGACTACATATTTCTACTTATGTTTCGCAGGCTCAAGGAATTGTATCCTTGAGAACACTGAAGGTTTAGTGGCTATGGCAACAACCATAGACCCACCATCCTGAGCGAACTCAAGGGTAGGCTTCTTGTTAGAGATTTCCTTGTGTTTAACAATAAATTAGGGACTATTCACTATCATCAATAGATTATCAAAACCATACCAAAACTTAATCAAACTTCCATCAAGGAGCTAGGACTAGTTGATTGCAATGTTTTGGTTGTCAGAGAAATTGAAGATTAACTTATCGGCCATTTTTGGATACAAAAATAGCTCTGCAAAAGTTTTCTAAACTCCCTAGCTTTAAATAAGACATTTAGATCTAGAGAACACCAAACTAAATTTATTGAATTCCTAAAGGAAGCATGATGAAGGAAGTAGGCTTTTATATTTACGAAATTATTATTGATTGAATGGACCTAGTCAAAATAACTACACCAAGCTATACAGAAAAATGTAACTATGATGTATTACTCAAAACCAGGAGAGTAATTGAAATGGGAAGTTAAAGATGACAGGTTTATTTCATGTTAAATTCAATATATGGTAGGCAGGAATTTAGTGTCAATCATACTCACTCAAGGGTGAAATGAAAAAGTGACAAATGAATAAAAGATAATATAAACTCACTATGAGAGTTGGTATACTACCGATATAAAAATTTAGTCACTACTAGAGATAGAGAGAGGAACCAACCCTAGTGAAATTGCCATAAAAATTTGTGGGAAAATATATCACCATTGGATTTTATATTTTTATAATCAAATCCACAGAGAGAATAACATACTATCTTGAAAGGAAGAACTAACGTTTTACCATTATTTTTAAAATAGAAATAGATTTCATAATTATCATAATCAAATGCAACAGAGAGAATTACCTAATATCTTAAAAGATAAAATTATATTGAACTATTATTTTGAAAATAAAAATAAACCATGATAAAACTTGTCTATAACATAGAGAACTTTCCCCTCCTTTAGCGAACTAAAGCAGGGTTTATTTTTTTACTAGGGTTCTAAGTTCGCCAGAAATTCAAGCCTCTATGATTAATTATATATAAGGAGAAACTCCCAAGAAATCCCTCGATTAAAGTGGTGACTAAATCTTGATTGATTTATAAAGATTGTAGCAAAGGATTTAAATAAGGAATTTTACGAAGAGGGAATGGAACAAATTTGAACACTTATTTATATAATCCACAGGAAAAAAGATAGAGAGTTATTTAAGATTCTATAATATCAAAAACACTCAAACTTGGACTACAATAAGGCTTTAGTGATTTATTAGAGGATTGAATTTACATTTAAGTTGATAATTTATTAGATAAGCAAGATTATACTCCCGAAAGGAAGTGCGGGAAATGCGCAACTAGGCTTATATCTATCTGGAGTGGACACCTAGTTAAAAACCTATTCTCTTTCGAAAATATAATTTCAGTTCTAGTATGAAATGCAAGATAGACAGCTTATTATTTACTTAGTGGGTTTAAGGTTTAAAATTTAAATCAGGATTTAAAGATGCAAGGGGTTTATATGCACCTAATTAATGTGATTTGAAATGAATTTTACCCTAACTTCTAAATTTTTTTATATGCAAATACACAATCTACATGTTGGACTTCTTAAAAAAAATTCAGTAGTTTAGCAGCTCTATATTAATATGAATAACAAACTTGGTCCCATCGCATAGGCTATCACTAACTTAACATTGTCGTGTATGAGTTTAGTATACGTATCATGAAAAGTAAAATGCATGCTATGAATGTACGAAAGTAAATATTGGTGTTTTAAAGTTTAAGCATCAAAGAGATCTTAGGATCCTAATGTGTGAGTCCAAGAAAAAACACATGCACCACCAAGATGTTATGATTTGTGTAAATCCGTTCGTTCAAAAAAATTCTGATACAAGTTATTTTTGATGATTACAAAAGCTTATTATTTGTTTTATTCTTCTCCTAACATATATTGGAGTTTCTTTTTATGTGTACTAACATGTTTTTCAGGATATTTACACTCCAGATTACTGAAGACTTCAAAATCATTTGTTAATGTTTACTAAAAGTGAAGTCTGTATTTCTTATTTTTTTTGAGTCTAAGAGAGTGTGATTGTAAGTTGGATAACTGTGCACACACACAATGGGGGAGTAAAAAAACTTAAATTTTAAAACTGATCGTATAGTACGATATGGTATCGTACGGGACGATTTGTATTATATGTCCTCCATAACGAACCTATCTGGCTTGAATTTTTTCTAAGTTCAATTCGTATAGTACGAAATATGGTTCGTACAGAAGGTTATGTGGTACGAACGGCTCTGAATTAGATTCGTACTGGATCGTACGGGACGAATCGTTCATTTTTTGAATTATTCGTATAGTACGAAATATAATTCATACAGAAGGTTTTTAGGTACGAACGACTCTGAATTAGGTTCTTACTGGATCGTACGGGACGAATCGTTCATTTTTTGAACTATTCGTACAATACGAAATATAATTCATACAGAAGCTTTTGAGGTACGAACGGCTCTGACTTTGGTTCGTATGGGATCGTACGGGATGAATCATTCAGTGATTTGAACTATTTGTACAGTACGAAGAGCGATCGTACGGGACGATCGGGACGCGTGAAACTTGAAAAATTTTGTTTTTGGACGGTTTTTCTTGTCCTTAGTACTTAAGGATCTTTAAACTAACTTGTAGGAAGATGCTTCGATGAATTTCTTCTTGAGAGTGGAAGGGAGAGTGTTTGGGAGTGAGTTGTGTGAGATCCTTGGAGTGAAAATTATGAGGGGATTCACAAGTTTATCCAAGAGTGAGAATTTTATTGTTTGTACTTTAAGTCACTTCCCTATCTCCTTGAAGACTCTTGAGAGAAGATCTTTGAAGAAGGTCTGGTTCTCTACCGTCACCAGGAGAGTGAAAAAGGATGATCGGTTCTCTGCCGTCACCAGGAGGGTGAAAAAGGACGATCGGTTCTCTGCCGTCACCAGGAGGGTGAAAAAGGATGATCGGTTCTCTGCCGTCACTTAGAGAGTGAAAAAGGATGACAGTTCTTTGCCGCACCGGATTGGTGGAAGAGAGTTTGTAAAGGCTTCTCTGCCTTGCTGTGGGGGCAAAAGGAGAGTCACTTGAGTTTAGTGCAATACCTAGAGAAGGAGTCTCTAGGGAGTGGATGTAGGTCGTATTTGACCGAACCACTATAAATTCTGGTGTTTTCTGTTCTGACTTTTTACTTTTCTGTACTGTTACTTTTATACATTTTATTTTTCTGTGGTTGAATTTCTGAGATTGAAGAAAGCATTATAAATCACTCTATTCGTACTGTACAAAAGTAAATCGTACTGTACGATTTGCATAAGTTTTTTAAATAAAAAGTTTTCCAAAATTCCAAGAGAAATTTTTAAAAGGACTAATTCAACCCCCTCTTGGTTAGCCTAGGGACGTAAGCAATAGGTCTAATAACCTATTCGGACTTTCACAAGAAACCTAAGAAAAATATGTAATTTCTACTTTGTCTATCATATACAAACAATCAAATAATCGAAGCACATATAAAAGAAATAAAGAAAAGAGAGTTTATGGAAAGTGCCACTTAAAATTCAAATTAGGTTTTCTAGGAAAGTAAAGGTGACCAAACTCCACCAATAACAAGCTTAAATTTCTACACCTAAAATTACACAAGTCTATACAAAATGAAATTGTTTATTTTATGTCTTTGGGTCTTCTTCACACTCTCCATGTTATGATCATGCTTCCAAAGAATTCCAAAAGATATGATCTTTGAAAAATAGATATTTTTTTAGACTTCTTTATTATATGATAAACAACTGTATTAAAACTTTCACATTTCTAAATATTTACAACTCTATATAAATTTACATTTGAATTTAAAAGAAAAAACCCTACACCTATAAGGGTTATTATATATATATATATATATATGTAATTCACATGCCACATCATAAAGTGTAGAAAAGTAAACGCTCACATCATCATACATCCATCAGAACATCATCAATTCACAATCAACCAAATACAAGAAAGTAAATATACACACCATAAAACATCACCCTTAACCTAAGACTATAGTTGGTTGCCTATGCATGTGCTAAGCTGTGTGGTTTAGATGTGTCCTAATTAGTGTTTAAATTATCAACGAATTGAATTCATGTTTTGCAGGATAATGGATTTAATTTAAATTTAAGTCTTAATGATTTATTAATGACTTTGATTTATTTTAATTATTAAGCTTTAGGCTTTAAAGAACCATATTAATCAATAGCTCTAACATACATTAGAATCATTAATCAACAAGTCCTAGGTTTCTTAGATTAATGCATTTATTTCATTCCAAAGGAAAAAAGAAAACACATAAAGCCCATTTTTTAAATTATTTATTTCATATTTGTTTATTTAATTCAATTCATTAAGAATGATTTATTTAAATTATTTTAATAGAAATTTATTTATTAATTTGATTTATTTGAATTAAATAATTTAAATTATATTCATTTATCTAAAAGTTCGTGTAGGTTGTTAAACCTAAAGAAACCAGCCCGAGGCCAAGCAAGAGGCGGGGTGAATTGGTTATTTAAAAATTTTAAACAAAAAGAAGGCACATTTATCCCTTAATACGGAAGCAAATTAAAATTACGATAACATAAATTAAAAGTTTGTCAACCACAGTAAACCACAAAATAATAAGTGTAAAATAATAAAAAAATACAAAGATATTTATAGTGGTTTGGTCAAACTAATCTATGTCCACTCCTTGGAAATCTCCTTTTCAGGTATTGCACTAAAAATAGTGTCTCTCCTTTTGCCTTCACAGTATGGCGGAGAAGCCATTACAAAATCTTTTTTATCAACCCGGTGAAGGCAGAGAACCTGAAATCCTTTTTCACACTCCTGGTGAAGGAAGAGATCCTAGAATCCTTTTTCACCCTCCTAGTGAAGGTAGAGATCCTGCAATTTTTTTTTTCCCTCCTAGAGAAGGCAGAGAACCTGTGTCTGTTGATGCAGAATGTCTTCCCGGAGCCTCCAAATGATCAAGGCAGAAGCTTGAAGAAGACGAGGAAGAACCTTGCTTGGAGTAATCCCTCCCAAATATCCCTTATAAAAATCTCTCCCTCTCTTCTCTCTCCCAAAGCTCTTCTATGCACCTCTTTGCTCCCTCACAAAAACACTTAGTAGCCAAAAGTCTTTCCAATAACATTATGGAAGAGCTTAAATAGAGAGCCTCCAAAAAAGCCCTAAATTTTAATCTGGCACTTTTGATTGTCCAGTATGATCCAAGATTGTACTGTACGATTAGTTCAAAATGGCATTTTCAGCCAGTACAAACTATAACCCACTATACGATCAATTCAAGTATTTATATTGATCATCCCATATGATTGGGCACATCATCCTATATGATTAGTACAAACACATAGCTAATCATCTTGTACGACGGGCGACATTTAATTATCATCCCATATAGGAATCACATCATACAGTATGATCATCTTCAATCATCGTGTACGATCAATACAAATACATAGCTAATTATCTAGTACGAGGGGTAGCATTTAATTATCGCCCTATGCAAGAATTGGGTTATACAGTACGATAGTCTCTGATCATCTTGTACGATCTGATTGAATAATTTAATCATAATTAAACACCTAATCATATGATCAATTTAGGCATGCTTATCATATATCATACAGTACGATGCATATCATATGGTATGATTAGAAATAAAATTTAAATATTAAATATTACCTAAATTATGATTGGCGGCTATTTTACTAATAATAATTAATCATCCTGTATGATATGGATCATACAGTACGATTAGTTTAATCTATCTTAATTAATTGAGATGCCCTAATTAGGATTTTATTTTAACTAATCATCCAATACGATATAAATTGTACTGTATGATTAATTCAATAACAAAAATTATTCTAACTCACCAACTCACTCCCTTAAGTGTATGTATGTAAGGTTACTTAGCTTTAGGATCTACCACAATATATATTTGACTCAAAAAAGGTAAAAAGTATAAAAAGACTAAAAGATACAGACTTTATTCCTAGTCTATCCAGTCTTGAGCTAATCGAGGTTGCAAGTGAGCTGTGGTCTTGAAATGTTAGTTAGCAGGGAAAAAATAAGTATGCAATAAATTTAATTATCAAGAGATAGCATAGTGAAAAATCTAATAATATTTGTTATTATCAAAATCATAAGTCTTGGGTCTAGATCTACAATAATCTCCCCCTTTTTGATGATAGTAAATATTCTTGATTTATTATTCAAAAGTGTTTTGCTAATCCCTAAGCTCCCCCTCACTAAGTAAATTTTTTCAGATTTAGGGGAGTTGTCAAAAGTACAAATTTTTTTTATTTTTTTAAGGAAGAAAAAAGAAAAATAGCACACAATAGGGGAACACATAAAATGAAAAGATAAACATGGAATTTAATATTTTAAAGCAAACTACAAGTTACCAACACATGCTACTCCCTCTTTTAACATAACAAAAAGAGGAGAAAACAACATCAAACAAATAGGAAACTTCAAAATAAGAAAAGTACATAAAATAGAAAAAAAAATAAAACAAAGAAGGATCCTGATTAGATGGAGGTAGAGCAGGTGGTGGCTAGAAGTACTGGTGGAAAGAGGCAAACTAGTTTGCACAACATGTCATATCCTGATTATGTTGTTGCTACTGGGCTACATATTGATCGAAGCGAGCTAGATCATTTTTATGTTGTTGCTACTGCTCAGTTATGTAGGAGTTAAAATGGGCCTCCCACTGATCGAACCTTTGAACCAGCTAATCGAGCTGAGATTACTGGTGGATAGGAGCTGGTGCTTGAGGTTATTCTTCCTCTCCCTCCTCTAGCTCGTGGTCAGCATATCAAATGTTGTGTAGATGAGCACTGTGAAGGATGTGGAAGGAGAAATTGGAATAAAAGACTGAGAGGTAATCATGTGGTCCAAAAAAATAGAAATTATACTTGGATTCTAAGATAAAGGCAATGAGATGTCCTAATGCAAGATTATGCTCTTTTATGATAGGGATATCTAATAACAACCAGATTTTTAAGATAATGGATAATTAGGTCAACAACATTCAAATCAATGTGAGCCATAATGTAATAGATAGCTAAGGATAAAGTTGGTGTGATATTGATTAGATCTCTAGCTTTTAGAATTATGGAGTTACGAATTATATGCTAGATGATTCTAGCACCTTGTATTAATGTGTTGACAGTAGAAATGTGATAGTTAATAGTGGATTCTCTAAGAACAGTATTTTCTTGGGTCCAATTATAGTGTAAGAAGCTACATGGTGAACTTTCTCACCAGTTGTAGAAAGGTGGAGAAACTCATAGAAGTATTGGTAGGTGATTTCGATAGGTTTCTTATTAACATAAGATTGGAGGGTAGTACCCTCACTATTGATGCGAAGACTTACAAAAAATTCAAAGAAGAGTTCTGAATTGAATGGGTAGGCAAGTGTGAGGATGAAGCCAAGAGTGATGTGGGTAAGAAGATTTAGTACCTGGAAGTTTAAAACTTCCTGGTTGATGAATTTGGAAGGTGTTATCCCGGTCATTTTGTACGTCTAATAGGGCTATTCATCAGCGGCCTCAATAAATCTATGATTTACTAGACATCGGGAAGAACTCTCGATGAGTTCCTGAGACCTCTTGCCTCAAGCCATTGCCAAGAAATTGAGCTTAAGTAAGAGAGGAGGAGAGTTGGAAGGATTGGGGTAAAGAAAAACACGAGATTTGAGCTATTTATAAAGAATCAGCCAGATCATAAAGTACGATCATGAGATCATACTGGATGATCCACTACAATCCATTTATCCAATCCTATTTAGTCTAAAAGGTGATCTCATTGTATAATATGATCAGGGTCATACTGATAATTAGAGATAAAGCATTCATCCCGAGGAGTCGGTATGGATGATTATTGACTACGATGATCGTATAGTACAAATAGGTGTTCATATAATACGATACATATTTAATATCATACTGATTGAATTCAATTCGTCCAACAGCTATTGCCATGTGGATCGTATAGTACGAAGTAGGTGTTCATACAGTACAATCACCAATGCTTGATGAATATGAGCCATTGGATGCATTGTGATCGAATCTGTGATCATATTTGTAAAGATCATACAGTATGATGTGGATCGTATAGTATAATCTAAGCAAAAATCAGAGAAGGAAATTGATGATAAGGAAAACTTTAGAAAAGAAAGTAAATCAAAATTACAAAAATAAATAAAACATAAGAAATCAAGCAAATAAGTTGAAATACATATCAAACCAAAGAAGGTTTTTTTTGAAGAATTGATCAATAGCATCAAATAAAAATTTTACCTGATGATTAGATCAAAAATTCAGTAAGAAATGCATTTTCAACACTAAAACCTAAAAATGCTAGAAAATTGAATTTTGTCAACCCTAGCTTAGGCTCCTTACAGGTTAAACTCCTTTTTAAACAAAAATATAATTCAAAAAATAAATTAGACAGAAAATGTGATCTTTTCAAACTTCTTTTCAAAAATATATCTAAGAGAATAGCATTGTAAAGTGATGAACCAAAAATCATGATTTTTAAATTCAGGTTTAGATGATATCAATTGGTACATACATTTATCTAACATTTAAAAATTTGATAGGAAGAGAAGCTAACTCATTGTGGGTTCATTTTATGCCTCTTTTATCAGTGTTTGGTGCACTTTGTGCATATTTTAATTTTAGATACACTTTGTGCATCTTTCAAATTTTGGCGTTCATTGCGCATCTTTTCAGCTTTTGGGCTCATTTTATGCCTCTTTCTCGCTTTTGCAAACTTGCTTCCTTTCTAAGTCTTTAAAGACTCCCAATTATGAGATTATCTTCTAAATATAAGAGAAGAAGAACTTACTCTCTAATATAAGGAAGAGTAAACCTCAAACTAAAATCTGATCCATTTGATATTGACAAACAGCTTGATTAAGAAAATTTGAATTAGATTCATTAATTTGCAAAAATATTCAAATGAGATAGAAAACTATAGGATGATGACACATATCTCTATTTCTTGGTACAATTTTAAATTTGAAATAAATTTTGATTCAAAAAGAAATTACACCCCTAAAGGAGTTAGAGAAAGAGAGAAAATCTTCAATTTCTCTTTTCTTAACTATTTTAGCGGAGTTAATCACTGCTTACAAAAATAAGTAAGATTTTCATTTAAAGAAGTGTTCAACTACTGAAGTAGTGATCATATTCTTTAAAAAATTTTTTAAAGAAAATAAAAGAACACATGTATAAAGAAAAACATAAAATACTGAAAGACAAAGCTAAAAAGTATAATAATCAGATTTTAGATTTTCAAATCATCCAGTTTCAAGCATAAATATCTATGACACCTATTCTAGTTCTTAAGGTGTTGAATATTTCAAAAGCCAGTGATTTTGTAAAGATGTCTACAAATTGATTTTCAATGGCTACATGATGTAGCTCTATATCTCCTTTGGTGACATGGTCCCTAATGAAATGGTGTCTTATGTCTATATGTTTGGTCCTAGGGTGTTGGATTGGATTCTTTGAAATACATATGGCACTAGTGTTATCACATAAGATTGGATTGGTGCCTACAAATGGTCCTAAATTTAAAATTTATTATTTTAACCAAAGGACATGTGCCACACAACTTTCTAAGGCTATGTATTCAGCTTCAACATGGGCAGGGCTACTGAGTTCTATTTTTTACTAGACTAGGAGACTAAAGATTGTCCTATAAATTGGCAAATTTTAGAAGTACTTTTCCTATTAACCCTACATCCAGTAAAGTTTGAATTAGAATATCCTATGATTTCAAAGGAAGTGTTGTGCCTAGGATACAATATTCTTAAGTTTTGAGTTCCTAAGAGATATCTAAGGATTCTCTTAAAAGCAGTCAAGTGGGATTCTTTTGGATCAGCTTAAAATCTAACACAGAGAGAAGCACTAAATATAATATCAGGTCTATTAGTAGTTAAGTAAAGTAGTGATCCAATTATTCCCTTATATTTCTTTTGATCAACTAATTTTCCACTTGAGTCCTTATCCAACTGAACTGTAGAGCTTATGGGAGTGTTAATTGCCTTGACTTTATTTATTTCATATTTTTTAAGGATATCCTTAATATATTTTAATTGACTAAGAAAAATTCTATCATCATTCTTCCTTATACTAAATCCAATAAGGTATTTTAGTTCTCCCATCATACTCATCTCAAACTCCTTACTCATTATCTTAAAGAATTTATCACATAGCTTTTTATCAGAAAATCTAAACAGAATATCATCAACATAGATCTAGATAATGAGTAGTTCTTCTCCTACCTTTTTGAGAAATAGGGTGGTGTCTACGCTCCCCTTAATAAGAGTTCTATCTAGTAGGAATGTGCTTAGCCTTTTATTCCATGCTCTAGGTGCTTGTTTCAGTCCATATAATACCTTTTTTAATTTGAACACATGATTAGAAAATTATGAATTTTTAAAACCTCGGGGTTTTTTAACATACACATCTTCTTTTATTACTCTATTCAGAAAGGCACTTTTAACATCCATTTGATATAGTTTGAATCCCTTAAAGCAAGCAAAAGCTAATAACACCCTTATGACTTTCAGTCTAGCTACAGGGCAATGGTTTCTTTAAAGCCAATCCCTTATATCTGGTTGTACCCCTTAACCATTAGTCTTTCTTTATTTCTAACTACTACTTCGGAATCATTCATTTTATTTTTAAAAATCTATTTTATTCCTACAACACTCTGGTCCTTAGGTCTTTCAACTAGTTCCCAAATATCATTTCTAGCAAATTAATTCAGTTCTTCTTATATGGTTAGGATCCATAATTCATCAGATAGTGCTTGATATATATTTATGGGTTCAATCATTAAGATAAAGGCAGAGTGGTTAACTTCTTTCCTAAGTCTATATCTAGTTCTAACACCTTTAGATGGGTCTCCTAAGATCAATTCTGTAGGATGACTTGAATAATATCTCCATTCTCTAGGCAATAAATTTTTGGATTCTACCCTTTCTTCCAAATTTATAGATTCTACTCCTTAGGTAACTTCTACCACTTCTTCTTCTTCTTTTCTAAACCCTCCAGAATTATCAGATTCATCAAATACTATATGAGTGGTCTCCCCTACCACCAGTGTCCTTTTAATAAAAACTCTAAAGGATTTTCCAACATTGAGTATCATAGGAAGAATCCTTCATTAGACTTGGGGTTAAACTTTCCTAGTAGAGATTTTCCATTATTTAGAATGAACCCTTTAGATCCAAAGATATGAAGGTGAGAGTGGTTGGGTGTTCTACCCTTAAGAATTTCATAGGGTGTCTTGTTTAGTTTGGATCTTAAATTAACTCTATTTAGAACATAACAAGCTATATTTATTATGCCCAGAAGTATTTAGGAAGTGAGTATTCAGCTAACATGGCTCCAGTGGCTTCTATCAAGGTCCTATTCTTTCTTTTTGCTACCCCATTCTATTGAGGGTTTTAGGAGCTAAAAAATTGTGATATATCCCTTGATCCTTATAGTAAGATTAAATTCTTTCATTCTCAAACTCTCCACCATGATCACTATGAATGGTCAAATTTTTACAACCTAGCTTTTTCTAAATATAAGTGGAGGATGTCCTAAATTCATCGAATGATTCACTTTTATGAGATAAGAATCTAACCCAAGTAAATCTCGAGTAATCATCAATAATCACATACCCAAATACTTTTCATCTTAGGCTTAAAATGCTAACAGGTCCAAAGAGATCCATGTGGAGGACTTCTAAGGGTTTGCTAGTGTTGATATCCTTAATTGAATGGAAGGAGGATTTGATTTGCTTTTCTAACTAACAGGCATCACACACATGGTCCTTAGTGAAATCTAGTTTAGGTATGCCTCTCACTAAGTTATTTTGGGTAATTTTTCTAAGATTTTTTATGCTTGCATAACACAGTCTCCTATGTCATAACTAGGATTCATCAACAATAATATTTAGGCAAAATGAAGTAGTAGAATCAATACAATTTAGATCAAGCATGTAAATATTATTAGTTCTTTTTTCTTGCAAAATAGTATTTCCATTTAAGCTTATTATGTAGCTGGTAGATAAAAATTTTATGCTAAAGCCTTTATCACAGAGTTGGCTAATGCTGAACAAATTATATTTTAAGCAATTTACCAGTAAAATATTTCAACCATGAAATTTTTTGAGTTACTAATTATACCTGACCCAACCACCTTCCTGATGGTGTTATCTTCAAGTGTTACCTTGCTCCCTACCCTTGCCTCTAGCATGATGAATTATTTTACATCTCTAGTCATATACCTTGAACATCTGCTATCCAGGTACCACATGCTCTCACTGGGCCTTTTATGAGAGCAGCCCTATAAAATCATCAAGGGTTAGATTTAGGAACCTAGACAAATTTGGGTTCCACCTTATGGACTATATTTGCATGTTATATTATGGTCCATGTAATTTTGGCCTCCACACCAAATGTGTTCTACGATGGATAGTGCAAGTGTGAGAGATATGTCCTAGCATGCCGTAAGAAAAACATCTAACTCCTGGAAATGGATTTACAAGTCTATTTTGGTTATGGTGCCTCTTCCTAAGTTTAGATGATGCATGCCGTAATGTTTTGTTTTCTTTAGGAGTAATTAATTTTTCTTGCAGAATTTTATTTACACTTTCAAGAATTGCATTATCAACTTTTAATTCATACTCCTTATTATCAGCTTCATCTAAACATACCTTTAATTCCTTAAATGAATTTTTTAGATCAATATGATATGCTTTCAAGGAATCATGCTTATCAGTTAAATCAAGATGCTTCTTATTTAATGAATCAAATTCATCAAGTAAAAACATATGATTATTATCCAATATAGAGTTGTCTTTCCTAAGACATTCATGCTCTTTTTACAAGTTTGAAAAGTCAGAATTAAGGCTTGTATATATTTTCTTGAGCTTCCTATATATATTATAAATTTTTTTAGAAACTTCAAACAATTCATCATAGGAAAGCTCACATACCTCCTATTGATCGGAATGATCAAGATGGTTATCTACCATTAAGTACAGGTTGGTTACCTCCTCTTCAGCTTATCTTATATGAGTCTGAAGCACAGTCTTGTTGACCTCATTATTCAAGGTCAATTCTCCCCAGAAATCAACTCTAGCACCTAGGTCTTCGTAACCTAGCATAGACGTCACCTATAGGATTTTCCATAGGTGGATACCCACTAATGTAGCTTCGACTCAACTTTCTAAATCAACCCAAATCATACTCATCTTAATACAATTCAAACTAAAATTAACTCGTTGCGAGCCAATCAAATTGAATTATTATTAAATAAAATTAAACAAATAATTTGAATTTGTTCGAATTAAAATCTCAACTAAATTCGTTTAAACTAACATAAATAATTTCATTAAAAAAAGAGCAAAGCAAATTCTTTATCTATTTTAAAATAAAAAATATTTTAGCATTTGAATTTATTTAAATTAAAATTAAAATGATTTTAATTCTCCATCCTAATTAAATCAAAGTTTTTTTAAGTTATTATTATTTTTTAAATATATGTTGAATGGTTCGGTTAGGGCCGGTTCAAACCGACACCACGATCTCCCCTCCTTCAAATTCACGAACTACCCACCTCCCTCTTCTCCCAATTGGCGAAAACCCCTCCTCTCCCCACACTCCCAATTCGTAAAAAAAAAAGTCCCAGGCTCCCAGTTCGGAACTCCTCCCGTCGCTCTCTCTGTTCGCAAAGAACTCCAAGGGCCGGACCCCATCTCCTCGCCGTCGTTTGCCCTAGCCGCTGAACCACCCTAGTTGTTGAATCTCTTTTTTGCTGTGATTTCTTTGGCCAAAGGCAAGAGGGCTCTTCTTCCTGATTCATCTTCTCCATCTCCCTCTTATTTACCTTCATCTGCTTTCTCATTCTCTTCAATTTTCAAAAATCTAGGTCAATAATCTTCCTTTTCTTTTTACAGAAATAAAAAATTTAAGATGTTTTCTTCTTATTAAAAATAAGGGGTTCTTTTCTTTCTTTTGAAGATGCAAGTGTTGTAGTACATTAGCCTTGAAGTCAAGAGGTTTTCTAAACTAATTGTTCTTCATTTAAGTTTGAAATTGGCATGTTCTTCTCTCTTATTCTTGAGTTGTCTTCTTTAATTAATTTTGTAATTAAGGATTGAAGGGTTGAAATCTAGCCTATTCTTGATCAAAAATTGAGAAGTTTCTTGAGCATGCATAAAAGGGAGACGTATAGATATCAAGAACAGTTTTATAAAGGGAAATAAACCAATAGTTTAGGCTCTTTACAAACAGATGAGTTTCTTAAACCTTTCTTTAACATGACATGACATAGTGCTATGTTATGGTAATAACCTTGTTTACATTTATGTGTCTTGGTATTTTACTCATTTAATGCAAAGTACATGACGAATGATATAGAAAAATGATTAATTATAGCAATATTAGAATGCATCCAGTTTCCTTCTCTTACCACATTACATGACAAATCACATATAATCAAGATGCTTACCAACGTTTTGTTAAGAACCTATAATTTTCATTAATCATGAAAGTTATTGGTCACTTTTTCAGATATTAGTTTGCATTGTATAGATATCATTCATTTTCTATGAATGGCTAGTGATATCGGTATGCTGAAATTTATTTCCTATGAAAGCTATAGGCTGAAATTATTTCCTATGAAAGCTATATGCTGAAATTATTTTTTGAACTTTCTTCTTGGAGCACTGAAAAGCATTCATGTGCTTTCTTTTTCATTGGTGAGCATTCACAAGTCTCTTGTAAAGTATTTTGGAGAAATGAGTTAGAGAGCATTCGTAAGCTATATGAGATTGGAGAAGATTGTGATGTTAGAAAGCACTCTTGTCATTTTCGTTTTCAATCGTGAGTATTCATAAACATTATGTAAAGGTGCCATGTTGTTGAGAGGTATTTTGAGTTGCTGGGGGGAAATTGTGGTTCTTGTAAAACTTTAGCATATGCATTTGTAGCCTTTTTGTGATAAAACTTGTTGAAGATAATTTGAATTGTTTCATGTTGTGCTTTGGGAAAGAGAAGTGATGAATTATTCTTTTGCGTTTATATAAAGTGGCGTATGTTGGAGAAATAAGTTTGTTGGGTGTTTATTGGAAAGTGAAATGTATTTGCATTGAAGGGAGAAGTATTTGAATTTTGTAAAGTGTATGTGAAGGGTATTGTTTGAAAAAGGTGTATGTTTGAACATTAAGAATGGTAGAAATGTGCTTGTTTTAAAAGTGGAACTTGAGCAATGTTTTAAAAGTGAGAAGTGTATGTCTTAAAAGTGGGAGTGTGTGTTAGGAAATGTTTGGATTTTGAAAGATTGAGATTCATAAAGGTTGAAAAGTGGAACCTGTGGGTGATTTGAAAAAAGTGAGAGCTTATGTTAAAAAGTGAAAAGTGTCGAGGTTTTGGAAATAAAACAAAAATGTATGTGATGAGTGGAAAAGTGTATGTTTTATGAAAAGTGAAAGAAGTCAGCCCAAAAAGCCTTTGAGTCTGTTGCTTACTCTTTTTGAATTTGGCTTTTTCTTCACCTTTTTTTTGATTAGGTGAGCTTTAAGATTTGGTTAATTAGTCTTCATGTACCTTAGCTTCCTGCATTCAAATTATGCGACTTTAAAAGAAGTTTTGGAATTTATATTAGATTTACCTTTATTCCATTCCTGATGGCGTCTTTGCTTTTTCTTCAAAAAGATTTTGAATTGCCTTATCATTAGCGCTATGTCATCATCATCTTCAGGCATAGAATTGTCACTATCAGAATCATCAACTTTTAAAGCTACAGTTTTCTCCTTTCTTTTCCTACATACATCAATCTGTCTTTAACTCACTCCTTACTTGTAAGCAATGAGTGATCCAAGTAAGTTATCAATAGAATAAATATTTAGATCCTTGGATTTAGTAATAATAGTGATTTTGGTATTATAGGAACTAGGTAGACAATGCAGAATCTTGTTTACTTTTTCAAAATTTGTGAGTTATGTACCTAATACATGTAGGAAAGTGACAATTTGAGTGAACCTAGTATATATTTTAGAAATAAACTCACTAGGTTTCATGTGAAATAGTTCATAATCATGGAGCAAAATGTTCAACTTAGATTGTTTTACTTCATTTGTTCCTTCATAGGTTATACAGAGCTTATCCCAAAATTTTTTTTCCAATTGTGCCAGTAGACACACGCATGTAATCTTTGGATTTTAATGCATAAAAAAAAGTTTAAATATTTTGTATTAAGTTGGGTTAAATCTCTATCATATATACTCCATTCAGAAAAAGAACTTTCAGTTTTAATGCCATTTACAAAATGTGAATGTACATAATATCCTTCCTGAGCTAACATTTACATGGGATAATCAATAGATTGCAAGAAGGTAGACAAGCGAATTTTCCAAAAATTAAAAGGAATATTATCAAATAAAGGTAATCATGTGATTGAATACCCTTCCGTAATATTACGATTACCAAAAGTAGCCATGGATCATTTTTCAAATGTTTTCTAAAACTTAATTTTTGAATCCCACTCTGATACCACTTGAAAGTTCATATAGGTTGTTTTTTTTTGATAAAGTGCATAAAGCAATTTTATTACTAAAAAGGAAATTACAATCAGCTAGGTGATTGATCCACAATCATAATCCTCCCTGAGTAAAGAAATAAAAAGAGGAGGAACATTATTACAGTGCAAGTCATCCAAGAAAAAATCAGAAGAGCAAGCCAAGTTGGCGCAAAAATCAGCCAACTTATTACACTTCCTATTAACAGAATGAAATAAGACTTGATTGAACTCTAGAAGAAAAGAAAATTGATGATTGTGAAGACCATCCTCTTTGGTTGACGTCTTATTGAAAAGCTTATGAATATAATCAATAACATTCTTATTATCACTTTCAATGATGATGCCTTTGAAGTCCAACATCCATTCTTGAACATACTTCCTAAAATTCAAAACTGAAGAGAACTCCAGCTGAGATGAGTCCCAATGCACACCATTAACTCCAAAGGCAGACAGAAATCTGCCTTTATGATCACTATAAATGCCTCCTATACCAGTTTGATAATTGCTCTTCAAAGAAGCATCAATATTAAGCTTAATCCATTCGGGGGGAGGAGGAAACCAATGAGAAAACAACAGTTGTTGGTTGGAATCCTAGTAGTCCGAATGATGATTAAGACCGAAAGAGGCTGCAGCCAAGCTGACTGCATTAGACGCAATAACCACGTGACTATCCTCATTGCCACTGTGAGATAATTTGTTCCTACTCTTCCAACAACAAAAAACCACTGTATATTAAACGTTACCAATGAAAGGAAGGGAATCAGAGAAGGATTCCAACCCCAAATAGCACTCAGAAAGGGAGGAATAGATCGGGATCATAAAGCCCTAGGTTCTGAGAATCCTGAGAACTTGAAGCAGTTTAAAGCAGCTAACAGCAATGTGTTCTGAACTCTTCACAAGCTTACAACCTCTTAGACAATCACTACAATCCAGTAGCCTTCTGTATAATAAAAACTCGTTTGAAGGGATTGCATTAATAAATAATCTCCACCAGAACATATCCACTCAAGGACTAAGTTTAAGATCTCTCCTCCAGCACCAATTAAGATCTTCCTCTCCCTTGCCTCTCATTTTTTCCATCACTAAGGAGGATAAAGATTTCCCATAAATCTTAGAAATTAATTCCATCTGATCCCCACCTAAATTAGGAAGAATAGGAACCTGTTTGATAATGTCAACTAGCTGGTGGCCAAAGACCTGCAGCAACTTTTCTTCAACACATTCACCTTCACAAATAAACAAGTCCAAACCTTGCAATTCGCCATCCAGTTCTGCAACAAAAGTTAGCCATTTGCTTATTGAGTTATCCCAAATCCAGATATCCTCCAAAGTATTGATAAGATCTCCAGAAGAAACTTTCCACCTTACAATTTCTCTTAGACATTTGAAACCACTAATAATGATCTTCAGAGTAGGCGAATTGTAACTTTTATGCTAAATATTCCAAACAAGGTGACCATACTTACTAGTAAGTACCCTGCAAAGAAAAGATTTAGATTTAGATATTAGATTCCAAGCAAATTTGGCCCTCAAAGGACCAACCTTAGAAGCCGCCGACTGAACTCCTTGACCACCAAACCTTCTAGGCAAGCAAAGAACTTCCCAAGAAACATAGTGGAGTCCCTTATTCCCATTCTTCTTGTTCCATAAAAAATACCTACACATTCTATCCAACTCGTTCAGAACACCCATAGGGATTAAAGAATGGGTTGAAATGTAAGTAGGAAGAGAAGAGAAAACCGTCTTCACTGGAAGGATCTTCCCTGCAATACAAATGAAACGATTGCCCCAGATATTCAGAGTGTTATGAGCTTTTTCCATTAGCAAACTGAAATCAGATCCATTCAGCCTTCTCATAGCAATTTCAATGCCAAGATAATTAAATTCCTTCACCACCTTGAAACCCAAAATTCTAGCTAGAGGTCTCCTTCTAGATCTTGCAACTGACTTACCAAATAAAATAGCAGATTTTTGAATATTCACCTTCTGACCCGACCAATTACAGTAGTCCTTCAAAATCTTCTTAACAGTCTTCACCTTACTTCAATTGGCTTCCAACAAGCTCACAATGTCATCAGCATACAACAAATGAGAGATTCTATTAACATTCAGAGCAATTTTGATGCCAAGACTCCTCCTCCTTTGAGCAAATGCATCCGAAAGCAATTGAGAGCAAAGAACAAAAAGATAAGGAGATAAGGGGCACCCTTGCCTAAACCCACTTTTCTCCTCAATCCAAGCTAATATGCTATCATTCAATAAAATGGAGAAACTCGAAAAAGAAACATATTGGAGCATAAGATTGGAAAACTTTTCCGGAAATCTCAAATTTTCCAACACTTGCTTAAGAGTTTGCCAACTCATGCTATCATAGGCTTGTTCCATGTCTACTTTGATAGCCATAAGCCCTTTTCTAGATTTGGAAAATCTAAACTTATTAAACACTTCTTGTGGAAGTAAGACATGGTCAGAAATAGTTCTACCTTTGACAAAGGCCACCTGCTCTTCAGAGATGAGCTTAGGAAAAAGATTAATCATTCTATTTATCAACATTCTCGCCACTATCTTATAAATAGACTAAAAGAGACTAATGGGTCTATAATTTGAAGGAAGCAAGGGGTCTTTAATTTTCGAAATAAGAACCACTAGAGTTTCCTTCCAAGTGGGACACATAAAACCCATAGCAAAGAAAAGACTAACAACCTTCCACACATCTTCTTTAATGATGTTCCAATAGCATTTAACAAAGGAATACGAAATACCATCAGTACTTAGAGAAATATTGGATTCAAGATGAACAACAATCCTTTCCAGCTCCTCCAAATAAAAATCCGCAAGCAACAATTCTCTATCACATTCATTCAGCACCTGAAGAGGGGAAGGCCACCCACTCAATTTACGATTACGATTCTCCCATTTACCTTTGAAGAAATCGTAAAAACCCTTTCAATCTCCTGCTGATCCTCTACTATATTCCCATTTAAATCCTTTACCTGATGGATCCGATTAAAGGAGCGCCTTCCTGAAGCATACGCATGAAAGAATTTAGAATTAGAATCCCCATCAGTATACCATTTCACCTTTTCTCGTTGTCTCGACCATGTGCTAAGCCGACCAAGTGTAAAATTAAGCTCACTTAACTTTAAGAAAGAATAACTTGTCTTCCGAATGCCCACCAACCTCTGATTCTTCCAGCTGTAAATCAAGAATTTCTTGCTTCAAAGATTCCTTTAATCTTACCAAATTTTGGTGTTTAGCTTTACTCCAAAAAAATAGAGCTCTCAAAGCTCTTCGAAATTTCAAATTTAGGGAACCAACAACGTCAACTCCTTGCACCTTCTTGCTCCAAGAATTAGAAACAATGGAAAAGGATGTCAGACATGATGAACAGACCTCTTCATACCTTATCAATTTACTTTTCTGAAAAACAGGAGTAGGAAACCTTATCAATATAGGACAGTGATCTGATGCTAATCTTGCAATGTGCCGAACAGATGAAGTTTGAAATGCTTCCAGTGCTAGGGAATTTAAGAGACAATGATCCAGTCTCTCCAGAATGCTGGCACTACCCTTCTTATTATTACACCAAGTGAATTTGGGACCAACAATACCCAATTCATGAAAATCACAATGACCCATGAAACTATACATGTCTTGAGTACCTTGAGAAGAAACAAATCTTTTTCCTCCTCTCTTGTCTTATTGAGACAAAATACAATTAAAATCACCACCAATAACAAAAGGAAGCTTACTACTAGAAAAACTTTCAAGATTGCTCCATAAATCCCTTCTTTTGGACACCTCGTTGCTACCATACACCGAGGCAATGAGCCACAATCCTCTATTAACAATTCTCAATTCGCCTATAATCCCTTGAGAGAAAGAATCCAAAACAGTGAAAGAGCTAAGTCCTTCCTCCAACAAATCAAAATACCTCCAGACAAACCCTCAGCAGGAAAAAGGAAAAAATCCCAAGTGCTACCAATAAATTTAGTACACTCACTTCTATCAAAAACAGAGAGTTTAGTTTCTAAAAGCCGAACAAAAATAACTTCGTACTCTTTCACAAATTTTTTAAGATAATGAGAGGCAACACTCTTCCTCGCCCCCCTACAATTCCAAAAAGCTAAGGAAGACATTTAAGAAAGAGAATTGGGATTACTCCCCTTTTTTCCTCTAACAAACCCTTCTTCCTTCCGACTGTGACTAATAATATTATCTTTCCCCAAGGATCATAGCTCTTTTTTGAGTCTGAAATCAGATTTTAGATTGGGATTACCTGAGTTCGCAAGCAATCCATTAGGACATACTTGAGTTCGCAAGCACCCCTTCACATCATCCCTACTTGCAGAATGAGGGATATCATTTTGAATCAATTTTTCACTACAAAGCATATCATGAGAGATCAAAAGATCGGCAGACTCACCAAAATCACCAACTATGAGTGTAGAATCTGTCTTAGCAACCACCATAGGAACCAGCTGCTCCTCATCTGCCCTTACAAGAGACTTATGAACTGAATTTTTCGCTTCCAGTTCAACCAGCTTCTCTTCGGCCAGGTCAAGAACAAGACTAGGAATGCTCGAATTTTCCACCTCCATACTCCTAGGGATTTCCTTTCCCACATAATTGCCACCATCTGCAATCTCAGAATTATTCAACTTTCCACTCCCAGCCAACTCCTCTTTGGAACCATTACCCACTGGAATGACAGCAGTTACCTCCCTAACTTTCTTATTCAGCAAGGGCTTGAAAGGGACACCACTAGTCTTTTTATTTTTCTTGTAAATAACATGAATCCACAGTCCATAAGACTCATTCTCATCAACATTTTTCTCAAATACACCTTGTTCCTCCTTCAAAATGCCAGAAATCGATTCCTTCAATTTCAATTCAAACTTGCTACAATGAGCTTTGTCATGACCTATCATTCCACATTCAAAACAAAATGAGGATATTTTTTCATATTCCACCTTTTGAAAAAACCTTCCCACCATACCTTCCACCCAAACACCTCAGGGAAGACTTTGATCCAGCTTAACACGGACACAGACCCTTGCAAATTCCCTTCTTCCCCATTGGAACATGTTTCCATCCAACATTAACGGAACACCCACCATAGAGGCAATCCTCACTACATTGATCTCATCCCAACATTGCAACGACAAATGAGGCATCCTGATCCAGATGGGAGAAGACAAGCCTTTCAAAGTCAAAGGAGAAAACTCTGGAGACCACTTATCCAATCCTATTATATGGCCATTCACAAACCAAGGTCCCCCAGTTAGGACACTCTCCAAAGCTTCAGCACTTTTGAAATAACACAAAAACCAGCCCCTTCTAAGGGTAGTAAAGTGAAACTGCCCAAAATGTAACCACTGACGTCATAGCTCCCATGCCACCAAATGAGAAGGCATTTCCTTACCAAACACCTTAGTGACCAAAGAGTTCTTCAGAATATTGGAATTAGCAATTTCACTAGACTCAATCAATTTAACTGCTTTTCCATCCTCTGTTAAAACAGAATTACTACTCTCAAATTTTACTCTAATATGTTCCTTCTTCTCCCAAGGATTGCCCTTAGCAGTACCATTTACAAACTTCTCAGGCAATTTATCAGTAACCGAGTCAACCATACCACTTGTAACCATCGCTGAATCCCCTAAACCAAGACCAGCATCCTTGCCTTGATAAGGAATATTTTTGTTAACTGAAATCATGGAATTCACATTTATCACACCGTTGCCGGGGATTGCATTTGAATTACCAAATCTGTTAACAAAAATCTTCAAACCAGAGGAAAAAGCTTCACCGTCGTGTGGCATAGACGAGGGCTTACCAGGACTTTTAAGAGAATGAGGCATAACATAGATAAAATATTGAACTATACCTTTACCTTTACCTTCGATCAAAGAAATTTCCTTGGGACAAGAATCCTCAGCCTCCTTAAAAATAATACCTGATGAGGGTCTTCTTTTCAGAATTTCAGCACCATTATCTGTACCTGTGAGAGGACGGACAACACCATCTAAACTCTGAGCCATCAAAGCCTCCTTGTAGGACTCCGATGAGGATGTGGAGGTCATTGAGGTCCGGCGGCCTTCTGCTCGCGCCCCAAGGAACAGAGGAAAACCTAAAGAAACCAGCACGAGGCTAACCAAAAGGGGGTTGAATTGGTTATTTAAAAAATTTAAATAAAAAGAAAGCACCTTTATCCCCTTAATGCAGAAGCAAATTAAAATTACAATAACAAAAATTAAAAGTTTGTTAATTACACAGTAAACCACAGAAAAATAAATCATACAAAAATTTATAGTGGTTTGGTCCAAACTGACCTATGTCCACTCCCTGAAAATCTCTTTTCCATGTATTGCACTAAAAGTAGTGTCTCTCCTTTTGCCTCCATAATAAGGCAGAGAAGTTCTTACAAAATATTTTTCACCAATCTGGTGAAGGCAGAGAACATGAAATCCTTTTTCACTCTCCTGGTGAAGGTAGAGAACCTAGAATCCTTTTTTATCCTCCTGGTGAAAGCGGAGAACCTGCAATCCTTTATCTCCCTCCTCGAGAAGGTAGATAACCTAGGACTGTTGCTGCAGAATGTCTTTTTGAAGCCTCCAAAGGATCGAGTCAGAAGCTTGAAGAAGACAAGGAAGAACCTTGCTTGTAGTAACCTTGTGAATCCCTCATAAATCTCCCTTAGAAAAATCTCTCTCTCTTTCTCTCTCTTATCTCTCTCAAAGCTCTCCTATACACCTCTTTGCTCCCTCTGAAAAACACTTAGCAGCCAAAAGTCTTTCCAATAAGATAATGGAAGAGCTTAAATAGAGAACCTTCAAAAAAGGCCTAAATTTTAATCTGGCACTTCTGATCATCCAATACAATCCAAGATCATACTATACGATTAATTCAAAATAGCATTTTCAGTTAGTATGAACTATAACTCACTATAAGATTAGTTCAAGTGTTTATATTGATCGTCCTGTATGATTGGGCACATCATCCTTTACAATTAGTACAAACACACAGCTAATCATCCAGTACGAGGGGCGGCATTTAATTATCGTCCCATATAGGAATCAGGTTATACAATACAATCGTCTTCGATTATCTTGTATGATCAATACAAATACATAGCTAATCGCCTTGTGTGAGGGGCAGTGTTTAATTATCATCCCATGTAGGAATCGGGTCGTACAGTACAGTGGTCTCCGATCATCCTATATGATCTGATCGAATAATTGAACCATAATTAAACACCTAGTTACTGGATCAATTTAGACATAATTATCATATATCATACAGTATGATGCGTATCATGCGATAAAATTAGACACAAAATTTGAATATTAAAATATTACCTAAATTGTGATTGGTGGCTATTTTGCTGATTATAACTTATCTTTTTGTATGATATAGATTGTATAGTATGATTAGTTTAATCAATCTTAATTAACTAAGGTGCCCTAATTAGGATTTTCTATTTAACTGATCGTTTAGTATGATATAAATTACATTGTATGATTATTTTAAAAATAAAAGTTTTTCTAACTCACCGACTAACTCCCTTGAGTGTGTGTGCAAGGTTACTTAGCATTAGGATCCACCACAATACATATTTGACTCAAGAAAGGTAAAAAGTATAAAAAGACAAAAAAATATAGACTTTATTCCTAGTCTATCCAGTCTTGAGCTGATCGAGGTTGCTAGTGAGCTGTGGTCCTGAGATGTTAGTGAGCAGGACAAAAACAAGTATGTAATAAATTCAATTATCAAGAGATAGCATAGTGAGAAATCTAGTAATGTTTGTTATCATCAAAATCATAAGTCTTGGGTCCACATCTTGAATATTATCTCTCATTTTTATTTTATATATTTATTTTTTGAATTATTAAATTTTATTTAATTTGGAATTTATATCTTTTATTTCTTTAAGTTGAATAAATTAAATTTTATTTAAAATTTTGATTTATTTTTATTTATTTTTTTCTACTTTTTATTTTATTTACTTATTTTTAATCTAAATTTTATTTGACTTTTATTTAATTTTGAATTAAATTCTTTTATGTATTTAAATTAGATTATTTAGTTTGATTTATGTTTAATTAATTAATTTATTTTACTTTATGTACTTCTATTTTATTTATTTATTATTATTTATTTATTTAATATAATTTTATTTAAAATTTTTATTTAATTGGATTTATCCAATGAATTATGGTTTAAATTTTTTATTTTATTTCTAATTTATTTTTTATTTTATTTATTTTATTATTTATTTATTTATTATTTTATATAAGGTTTGTTTGACTTTTTATTTAAAGTTTAAATTTCTCATGTTTGTTTCATTTTTATTATATTCTACTATTTATTTAAAGTTTAATGCACTTAAGTTTGTATTTTTAAGATTTTTATTTGCTTAGTTATGAATTTTAAAGTTTACTCATTGTTATTGATTTATTTATTAAGGGGATTTAAGCATTTTCTAATTTTTATTCTAATTGACCTCCAATCATCATGAGATCATCATCTTAGGCCAAGAATGACCAAATATGAGATCCATGAAAGTTTGAGAGAATTTAAAATTATATTTAATTTTTAATAATTCTATTTAATTATTTATTAAATTTTTTAATTTATTTTTAATTTTTATTTTAAACATTTTTTGATAGGGATTTTATTTTTTCTTCATTTTACCCATGATTTTATGAATAATGTACTTTACTTGATATTGCTTTAATTTTTATTTAATTATTTATGATTTATTAAAATTCCTTTTTTTAATTAAAATTCTTTTTTTAATTAAAACCCATGGGAGTGGCCTACTCATTAATATTAAGCATGATTACAAGTCCTTAAAGACTCCAAGCCCTCTAAAATACAGCATTTGAAGCCAAAACCTATGGGCCTCGGAATCAAACTAATTACAAAAATAAACCAAAAACATAAGAAACTAAAATATAAAACCAGCCTAAGAACCAGCACCTGTAGAGGTCCTAGAAGAAGCCACCAGCAGCCATTCAGTTAACTACCTGCAAAAAATATAAGACAAAGCATAAACAAGCAAAATAGAGCCATAACATAACAGGAGTCCACAAGACAACCACAACACCCATCATACAACAGAGAAGGCCAAACCAACCAACCAAGAAGTCAACAAATAAAAAGAACCCCTAAAGTGAGCAACAACAGGCAACAACCATCCATCGTAAAGAACCCATAAATACCAATAAGGCAACAAAAGAAAGACTACTTCTTCTTAGATTTTTTCTTACGACGCTTGCTTCCACCATGAGAAAAGGCTTTATGAACTATACGACTCACATTTAAACCATATAACTCATGAAAATCATCCAACAGCTCATCTAAATCATCTCCAGCCTTCCTGTAAGGCAAAAAAATATACCCATCTAATAAATTTGATTGATGTACACATTTTTCAATCAAAATTAAAGAAAATTTAGCCTTCAATTCATCAGAAGAAATAAGCTTAATTGGTACATCAACAAACTACACCTTTTCATTCACCTTCAAGTTACAAGGCAAGCCCACAGAAGAAGCAGCATGCTCATCATTTTTCACAGGCACATCATATACAACATCCATAGGACCAACAATGCTATAAGCCATAGGTTCCAACGAAACTGCATTACCACCAGAATTCGCAAGAGCAATAAATTCATTTCCAACTGAAAGAGTGAAAAGGTTGTTAGACCTATTGCTCACGTCCCTAGGCTAAGCAAGAGGGGGGGTGAATTGGTTCTTTTAAAAATTACTCTTGATATTTTGAAAATTTTTAAAGCTAATCGTACAGTACGATATAACTTCGTACAGTATGAATAGAGATAATCTTGGCTCTTTTGTTCAACACAGAAATTCAACCACAAGGAAAATAAACTGCAGAAAAATAAAAATGCAGAAAATGAACAGTGAACAGAAAACACCAGAGTTTATAGTGGTTCGGTCAAAACACGACCTACAACCACTCCCTAGAGACTCCTTCTCTAGGTATTGCACTAAACTCAAGTGACTCTCCTTTTGCCCCCACAGCAAGGCGGAGAAGCCTTTACAAACTCTCTTCCACCAACCCCGGTGCGGCAGAGAACCGTCATCCTTGTCACCTTCCAAGTGCGGCAGAGAACCGTCATCCTTTTCACCCTCCAAGTGCGGAAGAGAACCGTTGTCCTTTTCACCCTCCAAGTGCGGCAGAGAACCTGAATCCTCTCGAACAATACTCTTGCAAAAGCCTCCAAGGAACTAGGAAGATGCTTGAAGAATAAGTAAAATAAATCCTCTCAGTTGGATAACCTTGTGAATCTCCTCACAATTCTCTCTTGAAAGATCTCTCAAAACTCACTCCTAAACACTCTCCCAATCACTCTCCTTTCACTTCCCAAAAGAATTTTCGCAGAAGGATTTTCCTTCATTCAGTTTTGAGTCATTTTTATACTTGGGACAAAAAAAACCATCCAAAAACTAAAATTTCAAGTTAAGTCTGTGCCGATCGTCCCGTATGATCTAAGATCGTACTGTACGAATAGTTCAAAATATCAAACGATTCATCTAGTACGACTCATCAGACGAACAAGTCAGAGCCATTCGTACGAATATTTCGTCCCGTACAAATGCTTGGACGATCAAGTCAGAGCACTTCGTACGACTATTTCATCATGGATGAACCCTTGGACGATCAAGTCAGTGAGCTTCGTACGAACTATTCATCCCGTACGAACCCTTGGACGATCAAGTCAGTGAGCTTCGTACGAACATTTCATCCCGTACTAACCCTTGGACGAATCGAACAGAGCGCTTCGTCCGAACTGTTCGTCCCGTACGAATATATGGACGAACCCAATTTTGAGCAGTTCGTATAGCAAAAACTCATGTACGAATAGTTTTCATACTATACGAACATGCCTTAGAAAAAATTTCTTAGCAGGTGGGTTCTTTCTGGAGGACACATTCTACAGATCGTCCCATATGATATCAAATCGTACTGTACGATCAGTTTAAAAACTTAAAATTTTTACTCCCCCATTGTGTGTGTGTGTGCAGAGTTATCCAACTTACAATCACACTTTCTCAGACTTAAGAAAAAGAAAATTTACATACTTCATTTATAGTGGACAAGTAAACTTGAAGTCTTCAACAATCTAGAGTGTGAATTTCCTGAAAAATACTTTAGTACACAAAAAAAATCTCAAATATATGTTAGAAGATGAATTAGATAAACAATAAGCTTTTGTAATCATCAAAAATCTAAATAACATGACCAAACTGATTCACCCAAATCACAACAATCTCCCCCTTTTTGATGATGTCAAAATAACTATTGTTTGAAATGAAATACATAAAAATAGATCTTCTAACATCCACTAAATGTACTCCCTTCAATAAAAGATCTACACTCCCCCTAAATAAAAGATCCCTAAAGTTCCCCTAAAGAATTGACTTATCCTATCCCTAAGCTCCCCCTAAAGACTAATCAAGATATATGAGGATAGAGAATTTAACATGGAATACACAAGGGAAGGAAAGGAAAGAGTGTAGAAATGATAACACAAGCACATACAAAAAAAAATTGCACAAGAAACAAGAAACAAATAACACAAAAAGAGACAAACAAATAAACAAATAGCATATAACATAAGTCAAATAAATAGCACATAACATAAGTCAAACAAATAGCACATAACATAAGTTATTCAAACAAACAAATAAATAGCACGTAACATAAGTCAAATAAATAGCACATAACATAAGTCAAACAAATAGCACATAACATAAGTCAAACAAATAGCATATAATATAAGTCAAACAAACAAATAGCACATAACATAAGTCAAACAATAAAACTCTCCCCCTTTTGCCAACAACAAAAAGGACACTTAAAAATAGTTGAGAAGTGGAATAATGTTAAATGAAGTTTAACTACAATATTCAATTGAGATGCAAAAACTAAAAACTCAAAAGTGTTAGATTGCATAGTATGTTAAGGAGAAGAAAAGTTGATATAAAGTAGTAATGTATTAGATATATTTGTAGTCTCAATTTTTGTACAGAAGATGAGATAACATTACCAAAATTCTAAGTTTAAAGTGACAATTATTGATTAGTGAAAATAGAGAAAAAAATGCTAAAGGAAAGAATATTTGGCGACTTTGCGCATCTTTTCAAAATGTAGGCTAATTTTGTGCCTTATTAAAATTTGGCGACATTGCGCATCTTTTATTGGATGACACACTTTGTGTGTCTTTTCACATTTGGCGACATTGAGCATCTTTTCTTGTATGACATATTTTGTGCATTTTTTCAAGCTTTGCTTTGAATGTAAGATTCATTCCAAGAACATTATGTCTGAGTCATAAATACAATAATAAACACAAAGATATAGAATGTGAGAATAATGTTAAAATATCAAAAATACACTAATTTAGACTAAATAATACATGTCTAAATAAGATTAAGTAAGATCTTCTATTCCACACCAAAACATAACGAAATCTAAAAAATTTAAAAATTTAAAGTCATGCATAGTATTTTCTATTATAATATGAACTCAATTAACATTCTAGATCATTAATTAATTTTAGTTAAGTGAATTATAAAATACAACATATCCAGTCACTAACACAAAAAGGATAAGCACAGAAATACTAGAACATTTCATTACTAATCATTTGAAAACATACAACATAGCAAGTTTTATATTGAGGCACCATCTCATCATAAAAAAAATTTGCTAACATTTCCAAAACATAAACTTGACAAAACATAAAATAGCTTAAAACTGATAAAGAGAAACCCAATCACATTCAAGCCAAACCATAACAAAGCGAGTTAGAACTGAGAAGGACCATGATCCAGAGGAGGTGGTGGAGCACCGAATAATGCAAAATAGCTGTTAAGCGTAGCAATATTAGTGTTTACAGCATCAAATTGGTCCCTAACCCAAACTCTATCCTCGCTGTACTGATCATCCTGTCTCTTTAAATGCTCCTCCATATTATCAAACCTTTTATCCATGCTATCAAAATGTTGGACCATGTTTTGATAGAAATCCTGAGATAGTCAAGATGTAGTTGAGGGTGCACTTGAAGGAGCAGAAGCAGAAGGAGGCTCATCATCTGAGCTGTCAGCAGTACCTTCTTTCCCAAATAAAGCTTGAAAGGAAGCATCAGTGAAGTACAGTGGGAGTTTAGAAGGACCAGAAGGATGAACTAGGTTGTATTTCATCTCTAGGATGTAACACACAATATGTCCTAAAGTAATATTTTTCTTCCTCTTCACACTAGCCAAACCAATATAAGAAAGATAGTAGATGTAGTCTAATTTCAATTGGGCTTCATCTATAGGTTGGCCAGTCATAATAAGAAAAGTGGTTGAAGAAAGAAGTGGAGTCATATTAACCCGATCTCCTGCTTTAGGAATGATTGAAGTCCTAAGAACATGCTGAATTATTCTTGCATTTTGGTTCAAAGTATCTACCCGAGAGACATGTGTGGGTGTGCTTACACCTCTAAGAACTCGTTTAATTTTCGACCAACCATTTTTAGGTCTAGTGGAGAAGGTATGAGCTCTAGTCCCTTGAGTTCTAAGATGAATATATTCCCCTAAATTCTTCTTGGTTATCACTACTTTTTGCTTAAGGATAAAAGAAGAAATGACTGTGTGATCCTGGTTAAAGGTCATGTTGGCCAGGAACACATGAAACAGATCCTTATTGAAAGCATAGATTAAAGTCAAGAGAAAAGAAAAATGGGTGGAGTCAAAGAGGGGCATAACTGCAAAATGTATATTTTCCTGCAATAGTATGCGGGAAGGAGTAACCTTAGATGCAGCATACCTAAGGTATGCTTCCTTATTCTCCTCACTAAGAAAGTTCTCATCCTAGTTCCTTCTAGACGCAGGACCCCTAGCAACTCGTGCTCTTTTTCCACTGCCCGACATCTTCTCTCAAGGCTCTAAAAGGTTCTAGATAGAAAGTGAAATGAAAGAAAATAACTCGCCTTTATATAGAAAAAATTTATGATCGTACTGTATGAATCCAGTTCGTACAAGACGAACCTTACTTCGTTCGGGACGAATAAAAGTTCATCCGGGACGAATGAAAGCAGTCAAAATGAAATGGTTTTTCGTAAACTGCTCGTCCCGAGGCGTCCTTTCGTACAGGCTTTTTGACTTCCTGATCGTACAGATGATGACGTGTTCGTCCGGGACGATTAAAAAATTTAAGATCGTTCAGGTGACGGTTAGGTTTGTCCCTTACTTGAAACGACATGTGGATCGTACAGATGAATGACGTATTCATACGTACGATCACCAATAATAACTGATGCGAACCGTATTTCCTCCCAATTCATACAGACGAAGTATAGGTACGATGATGTAATCGTACAATACGATATGATATCATACAGTATGAATAGACACTATAAACTCCCATCACTTCAAAACTTACATGCTTTCAATATTCAATCAAGGAACAAAAAACACAACAGAAATTTTTGATTTTTCCCTCCTTTTTTTTAAAAAAAAATACTATATATAAAAAAAAACATCCAATGAACAAACTAACAAATGCAAATAAAAAGTACATTTATAGAATTTTTAATCAAGCATTAAGATCTATCACACCTTGCTTTGTCCTTAACATGCTAAATGTGTCAAAGGCTAAGGGTTTTGTGAAAATATCTGCAAGCTGATCTTTAGTAGCGATATGATATAGTTCCATTTCACTTTTCGCTATATGATCTCTTATAAAATGATGCCTTATGTCAATATGCTTGATTATAAAATGTTGAATAGGATTCTTTGAAATATAAATGGCACTAGTGTTGTGACAAAATATTGGAATGGTGCCAACTACAAATCCTAAGTCACTCAATTATTGTTTCAACCAAAGCACCTATGCTACACAACTCTCTAAGGCTATGTATTCTGCTTCAGCTGTAGAAAGTGCTACTGAATTTTATTTTCTACTGGACCAAGATACTAATGAATTTCTAATGAATTGACATGTTCCAGAAATACTTTTTCTATCCACCCTACAGCCTGCAAAATCTGAATCTGAGTATCCAATAATTTTAAAAGAAGAACTGTTCTTAGGATACCAAATCCCTAAATTTTGAGTTCCTAAAAGATATCTTAAGATCCTTTTTACTGCTGTCAAATGTGATTCTTTTGGATTAGCTTAAAATCTAGCACATAAGCAAACACTAAACATAATGTCAGGTCTGCTAGCAGTCAAATAAAGCAAAGATCTATTTATTCCTCTAAACTTCTTTTGATCAATAGATTTTCCCTTAGGATCCTTATCTAATAGGACTGAGGAACTCATGGGTGTAGTGACTGGTTTAGCATTATCCATTTCATACTTTTTGAGGATTTCCTTCATATATTTAAATTGACAAAGAAAGGTTTTCCTCATTTTGCTTTATGCTAAAGCCAAGAAATAACTCAAATCACCCATCAAACTCATCTCAAATTCACTACTCATTATTTTTAAAAATTCATCACATAAAGCTTTATTAGTTGATCCAAAAATAATATCATCAACATATATTTGTACAATGAGTATTTCATTTTCAAGTCTTTTCAAAAACAGAGTGGTGTCCACACTTCCTTTAACAAATGATCTGTTTAATAAGAAGGTGCTTAACCTCTCATACCCTGCTCTAGGTGCCTGTTTTAATCCATATAATACCTTTTTTAATTTGAAAACATAATTAGGGTATTTAGAATTTTTAAAACCAGGAGGTTGCTCAACATAACCATCCTCTTCTATCACCCCATTTAGAAAGGCACTTTTGACATCCATCTGATACAATTTAAAATCTTTAAAACAGGCAAAGGCTAACAAAACTCTTATTGCTTCAAGTCTTACTACAGGGGCAAATATCTCCTCAAAATCAATTCCTTCAATTTGATTATACCCCTTAGCTACTAATCTAGCCTTATTCCTCACAACTACTCCTGAATCATTCATCTTATTTTTGAACACCCATTTAGTCCCAACTACACTTTGATCTTTTGGCCTTTTAATTAACTCCCAAACATCATTTCTCTTGAATTGATTCAACTCCTCTTGCATGGCCAAAATCCAAAATTCATCCAAAAGTGCTTGTTCTATGTTCGTGGGTTCTATCATTGAAATAAATGCTGAATGACTCACTTCTTTCCTCGAACCATGCCTAGTCCTAACTCCTTCACTTGATTCTCCTAAAATCAACTCTTTAGGATGATTCCTTATAAATTTCCATTCTCTAGGCAATTGATTTTCCTCTTCTTTTTTAACCCTTTCTTCAACTTTTTGATCTTCAAGTTTTTGGGTTATCACCTCAACCTCATCTTCAGCCAACTTAGACCCTTTACTATCATAAGATTCATCAAAAATAATATGTGTGGTCTCTTCAACTACTAATGTTCTCTTATTAAAAACTCTATAAGATTTTCCAACACTTGAATATCCTAGAAAGATTCCTTCATCTAATTTCGGATCAAATTTTCCTAGAAGAGTTTTATCATTATTATGTATGAACACTTTACATCCAAAAATATGTAGATGTGAGAGGTTGGGACTTCTATTTTAAGAAGTTCATATGGTGTCTTATTCAATTTAGACCTTATGTACACCCTATTCAACACACAATATGTTGTACTAACTACTTCAGCCTAAAAATATTTAGGAAGTGAATATTCTGCCAACATGGCCCTAACAGTTTCAACTAATGTCCTATTCTTTCTTTCTACAACTCCATTCTGTTGAGGTGTCCTAGGAGCTAAGAAGTTGTGTTTAATTTCAAGAGATTTACAAAAATCATTAAACATTTCATTTTTAAATTCTCCCCTATCATTACTTTGGATACTAACTATTTCAAAACCAAGTTTCCTCTGAATCCAAGTGGCAAAATCTCTAAACTCTTCAAATGATTCACTCTTATGATTCAAAAATCTAATCAAGGTGAATCTAGTATAGTCATCCACAATAACATACCCAAATCTTTTTCCTCCTAAACTTAAGGTACTAATAGGTCCAAATAAATCCATGTGAAGAATTTCTAAGGGCTTGTTAGTCCTTATTTCCTTGATCGAATTGAAAGAGAATCTCACTTATTTTCCTAGTTGACATGCATCACACAAGTGATCTTTGGTGAAGTCTAATTTGGGTACTCCTCTAACTAGTTGCTTTTGAATAATTTTTCTAAGATTTTTCATGCTAGCATGACAAAGCCTTCTATGCCACAACCATGATTCATCAGATACAGTTTTCAAACACAAGGCAGTAGATGATTTAATAGAATTAAAATCTAGCATGTAAACATTGTTAACCCTATCACCATTCAAAACAATAGTTCCATTTAGACTAATAACATAACTTGTAGGTAAAAACTTTATATGATAGCCATTGTCACATAATTGACTAATACTCAACAGATTGTGTTTCAAACCTTCAACCAACAGTATATTCTCAATCACAAATTTGTCTAAATTTCCAATTATACCTGTACCTACCACTCTCTTGGTGGTATTATCTCCAAGCGTCACCTTGCCTCCATTCTTGGCTTCCAGCGATATAAATTGATTTGTATCTCCAGTCATATGTTTTGAGCAGCCACTGTCCAGGTACCAAATACTCTCACGAGGTCTTATGTGAGAGCGTTCCTGCAAAATGATCAAACGTTAGTCTTGGGAATCTAAACAAGTTTGTGTTCACCTCTTAACAATTTTAAACCAGATACATGTGTGATATGCTGTGATTTATGCACCTTAGGTCTCCACACTAAATGTGTTATATACTTAAGTGTACAGGTGTGGGAAATATGTCCTGAGCTACCACAAGAAAAATACTTTATCCCTGGAAAGGGATTCACCAACCTATTCTTCCTAAAAATTTCCTTTTTAGATCTTGAGTCAATGATCTTGTGGTAAGATTCATGAAACTCTTCAAGTTTAGGTGGATTTTTATTTTCCTTAAGTGCTTTAATCTGAACTTTAAGATAAGCATTAGCACTTTCTAAAATCGAATTGTCAATTTTTAACTCATGCTCTCTAGAATCCGATTCATCCATAAAGTTCTTAAAATCATTTTCAAGTTCAGCATTTGATGATTTTAAAAGATTATGCTGTTTGTTTAAATCATCATACTCATCCAACAAAGTCATGTGGTTGCTGTCAATTAATGCATGATCTTTCCTAAGGATCTCATAATCTTTCTGCAGCTCTATAAAATCTAAATTGAACTTAGCGTGCAGTTTCTTAAGTTTCCTATATGCATAGTATATGGGTTTAGAAACTTCAAATAATTCTTCATAGCTTAAATCACATACCTCATCCATATATGAATGATCGAGATTATCAGCCATTAAGCACAAATTGGTAACTTCCTCTTCTGGTGCTGTTTCTGATGAATCTGAAGCTGAGTCCGCCCAGAAAGCTCATTGTACTCTCTTTTTACCCCTTCTATCCTTTGGTTTCTCCTCGGTCTTCTCCTTGCTAGGATTTCCTTTGAGATTGGGGCAATCTGTCTTGATGTGTTCTGGCTTCCTGCACTTATAGCAAATGACTTCATTAGAAGCCTTAACATTCTTCTGGAACTTACCTTTGTTCCACTACTGGCGTCTTCTCTGCTTCCTTTTTAGGAAACTTCTAAATTACCTCGTAATCAGGGTAATATCCTCTTCATCCTCAGGTAGTGACTGATCACTTTCAGAATCGTCCACTTTTAAAGCAATGTTCTTCTCCTTTTGCTTCTCACCTGCATCAATCTGTCTTTGAGTCACCGATTGCTCGTAAGCAATTAGTGATCCAAGAAGATTGTCAACAGAATAAACATTCAAATTTTTAGATTCTGTTATTGCAGTTATCTTTGTATCATATGCAGGAGGTAAACAACGTAATATCTTTTTAACTTTCTCTGCATTCGTCAACTCCCTACCTAAAGCATGCAATGAAGTGGCTATGTGTATAAAATGAGTGTACATGTCAGAGATTGATTCATTCTATTTCATGCAAAAAAGTTCATAGTCGTGCAAGAGAATGTTCAATCTAGTTTGTTTCACTTCATTCGTACCTTCATATATGATGCAAAGCCTATCCCAAATTTCTTTTCCTGGTTTACAGATAGACACACACATGTAATCTTCTGACTTTAAAGCACAAAAGAAACTATTCAAACACTTAGCATTCAGTTGAGCTAGTTCACGTTCTTCTACAGTCCAGTTTGTAAAAGGTGTTTGAACTCTTATTCCTCTATAATCCTAGTAGGTTCAGTATAACCATCCTGAATAAACATCCACATGCGATAGTCAAGTGATTGCAGAAAAGTAGACATGGGAGTTTTCCAAAAATCGAAAGGGATATTATCAAATAACGGTGGTCTAGTGATCGAGTATCCTTCCATAGTATTTCTATTTTCAAAATTAGCCATGATCGAAATTTCAAAAAGTATTTAAAACAGTTATTTTTGAAATTGACTCTGATACCACTTGAAAGAGCGAAAAGGTTGTTAGACCTATTGCTCACGTCCCTAGTCTATCCAAGAGGGGGGGGTGAATTGGTTCTTTTAAAAATTACTCTTGATATTTCAGAAATTTTTAAAGCTAATTGTACAGTATGATATAACTTCGTACATTATGAACAGAGATAATCTTGGCTCTTTTGTTCAACACAGAAATTCAACCACAAGGAAAATAAACTATAAAAAATAAAAATGCAGAAAATGAACAGTGAACAGAAAACACCAGAATTTATAATGGTTCAGTCAAAACACGACCTACATCCACTCCCTAGAGACTTCTTCTCTAGGTATTGCACTAAACTCAAGTGACTCTCCTTTTGCCCCCACAGTAAGGCGGAGAAGCCTTTACAAACTCTCTTCCACCAACCCCGGTGCGACAGAGAACCGTCGTCCTTTTCACCTTCCAAGTGCGGCAGAGAACCATCCTCCTTTTCACCCTCCAAGTATGGCAGAGAACCATCATCCTTTTCACCCTCCAAGTGCGGCAGAGAGCCGGAATCCTCTCAAATAATGCACTTGCAAAAGCCTCTAAGGAACTAGGAAGATGCTTGAAGAACAAATAAAACAAATCATCTCAGTTGGATAACCTTGTGAATCTCCTCATAATTCTCTCTTGAAAGATCTCTCAAAACTCACTCCCAAACACTCTCCCAATCACTCTCCTTTCACTTCCCAAAAGAATTTTCACAGAAGGATTTTTCCTTCAGTCAATTTTGAGTCATTTTTATACTTGGGACAGAAAAAACCGTTCAAAAACTGAAATTTCAAGTTAAGTTCGTGCCGATCGTCCCGTATGATCTAAGATCGTACTGTACGAATAGTTCAGAACATCAAACGATCCGTCTCGTACGACTCATCAGATGAACAAGTCAGAGCCATTCGTACGAACATTTCATCCCATTTGAACGCTTGGACGATCGAGTCAGAGCGCTTCGTATGACTGTTTGGTCATGGACGAACCCTTGGACGATCAAGTCAGTGAGCTTTGTACGAACCATTCATCCCGTACGAACCCTTGGACGATCAAGTCAGTGAGCTTCGTACGAACATTTCATCCCGTACGAACCCTTAGACGAATCGAGCAGAGTGCTTCGTCCGAACTGTTCGTCCCGTACGAATATATGGACGAACCCAATTTTGAGCAGTTCATACAGCAAAAACTCATGTACGAATAGTATTCGTACTATACGAACATGCCTTAGAAAAAATTTCTTGGCAGGTGAATTCTTTCTGGAGGACATATTCTACAGATCGTCACATACGATATCAAATTATACTGTATGATCAATTTAAAAACTTAAAATTTTTACTCCCCCATTATGTGTGTGCGTGCACAGTTATCCAACTTACAATCACACTCTCTCAGACTCAAGAAAAAGAAAATTTATAGACTTCATTACAGTGGACAAGTGAACTTGAAGTCTTCAACAATCTAGAGTGTAAATTTCCTAAAAAATACTTTAGTATACACAACAAAAACTTAAATATATGTTAGAAGATGAATTAGACAAACAATAAGCTTTTGTAATCATCAAAAACATAAACTTGGATTAGAATTCACATGAACAAACCGATTCACCCAAATCACAACACCAACATCATACAAAATGAGCCTAACATTGACGTTAAGCAAAAAAATATCAGCTCCTAAATCCTCCCTAACACCCTCTTGGAAAGCATAATTATTAGACATAAGCTTAATAATAATAATCAGATCAACTCCCACAATCGATGTAACATCCGATGGGTCACCCCCCACAATAGGAACAAAGACCCCATTATCCTCATCACCAGCATTGATATGATCACCATTACCCCCTAAAAGTACTACATTCGGTAGCTCATCCACAGTGTTAACATCATCCACCACCAAATCTTTAACAGGCAATGTAAGAGTGGAAATAAGACTATCAACATTAACCAGATTACCCTTATTATAGTGGCATTCCTATCAGAATTATTAAGAGAATTAGCATTATTAGGAACATTCTCCTAGATAGAAGATAAGAGGTGACATGCATCCCTCAAATAACTAATACATTTACAATGAACACAAAAGTGAGGGAATACTTCCATCTCAACATGTTGAATATAGTGTTGGAAATCTAGTTTTGATGATGACAAACATATTTCCAGTGTGTTTTGCTTGGCTAACCCGTTTCAGGTACAAAAGATCACGAGCTAAGTAATGTAACTGATTCCCGAGCTAAGTAACCTTGCAAATCAAGCCAACTCAAGATCGGGTCCAAGTATGTCAAATGTATGATTTTTCTTTTTATTGAGTCAATTGTAATGTAACTGATCCCCGAGCTAAGTAACCTTGCACACACACACTCAGGGGGAGAGTTTGAGTGAATTAGAGTTTCTGTTCATTTTTTGTTCAGATCATCCTAGACGATACTTACATCGTCCTGGACGATCCAGCAAAAATAGAAACCCTAATTAGGGCGACCAAGTTAAGTGAGTCTGATCAAGCAGATCGTCCTGGATGATCTTTGGATCGTACGGGATGATATGCTCAAATCAGAAATTCTCAGCCGTCAGATCAAGTTAGGCAAGTTTTTATTTTAAGTTATTTGGTCTGATCATCCCGGACGATACGTGTATCATCCTAGACGATTCAGTACAATCATGCCTAAATTAGTCTGGTAATTAAGGAAAGCAATTAATATTTAATTGATATGATCAAATCATCATGGACGATCGCAGGATCGTCCCGGACGATCATGATCGTCTAGTGCATTTCAGCTGTACGTCCCGAACTGTGTTCAGGATGATTTGGGCACTTTTTGAACTAATCGTACAGGACGATACCCGTATCGTCCTGGACGATCAAGTCATTTTTTGGTCGTCCAGCACAAGTTTCTCTGGACGACCCGAACTGTCTTCTGGACGATATTCCTCGATTTGCACTAATCATCCCGGACGATCGCAGGATCGTACGGGATGATATGAACAATTTTTTTTACTGATCGTCCAGAAGAGCCAGATCATCCAGGCTGAAACAACTGAATTTGAATTGATCGTACAGGATGATATACTGATCGTCCTGGATGATCTTGGCCGACCAGTTGAGATTTAGGGCAAATTTTAAGCCCTCATATAAAAGAACTTTTTCTTAAAACAAGAAAAATCTTTTGCCACCTTCCTTTCCAGAGAAACCCTAGAGAGAGAGAGTTTGGGAGAAAGAAAGAAGATCTTGTGAGGGGGAGTTAGTGAGGGATTCACTAAGGTTGCTCCAAGCACGGATCAGAGTCGTCTTCTTCGCTCGTCGTCTTTCGTCTAGTTGGTGTTCGTCGTGGGAGGATCATTCGCAAGAAGATCCGGGATTCTCTGCCCGCTTCAGGTAGAAGTAAAAGGAGTTCGAAGGTTCTCTGCCTGCTTCAGGAGGAAGCAAAAGGAGGTCGGGTTCTCTGCCCCACCGTGTGGTGAAAAGGAGGTCTTGTACAGGCTTCTCCGCCTTGCTGTGGGAGCAAAAAGAGAGACACTTTTTGTTTAGTGCAATACCCAGAGGGGAGGCTCTAGGGAGTGGACGTAGGTCAAGTTGACCGAACCACTATAAAATCTGGTTTGCTTTTCTGATTCACTTCTGCACTTTACATTTTGATATTAACTACGTGGGTGAATATCTGAGATTGATCTTTTCGTTCTTGTTTAATTATTTCCGCTGCTAAGTATCGAAAAGATTTTTCATTATTGTCGTGAAATTTTTAAATAACCAACTCACCCCCCATCTTGGTTAGCCTCGAGACTAGTTCAATAGGGCTTAACATCCCTATCGAACTATCAAGTGGTATCAGAGCGGGATTCAAAATTTAGGTTTAAAAACTTTTGAATTTGATCCATGGTTAACTGTAACAATTGTAATACTGCTGAAGGTTATTCTATTACAAGACCACCGTTGTTTGATAATATTCCTTTTAATTTTTGGAAAACACGCATGTCTACTTTTCTTCAATCGATTGACTATCGCATGTGGATGTTAGTTAAGGATGGATACGAACCACCTTTTAGATTGATTAATAATGTGAAAACTGAACTCCCGTTTGCAGATTGGACTTTTGATGATCGTGACTTAGCACAGTTAAATGCAAAATGTTTGAACTGTTTCTTTTGTGCTTTAAAATCTGAAGACTATATGCGTGTTTTTACTTGTACAATGAGAAAAGAAATCTGGGATAGATTATGTATAACATACGAAGGTACAATTGAAGTCAAACAGTCTAGGTTAAACATCTTGTTACATGATTACGAACTTTTTCACATGAAACCTAGTGAGACTATTTCAGAAATGTACACAAGGTTCACTAAGATTGTTACCTCTTTGCATGTATTAGGTAGAGAACTTACTAACTACAAAAGAGTGAACAAAATTTTTAGATGTTTGCCTGCTTCTTATGATGCTAAGATTACTGCTATCACATAATCCAAAGATTTAAATACTTACTATATTGACAGCTTACTTGGATCACTCATTGCTTACGAGCAAGAGGTGAACTAAAGACAACTTGATGCAGGTGAACGAAAGAAGGAGAAGATAGTGGCACTAAAGGCCAAAGATTCAGATGCTAGCACTTTCGGGTCTGATAGCGATGATGTTACATTAATCATAAGGCAATTCAAGAGCTTTCTAAGAAAGAAGAATAAGAATTTTCAAAAGTGGAACAAAGGTAAGACCAGTAGAAACTTTAAAGGTTCATCTGAATCTGTCTGTTTTGAATGCAGGAAGCCTGGACACATTAAGGCTGATTGTCCTACACTCAAGGCTCACCCAAGCAAGGAAAAGGGTGAGGAGAAACTAAAGTTCAGAATGGATAAGAAGCGGATAAAAAAGGCATTCTGGGCAGACTCTGCATCCGACTCCTCTGAGACTGAAGCTGAAGAGGAGGAAACAAACTTGTGTCTGATGGTTGATGATCACCCTGGTCAGTCGGACCAGGAAGAGGTATGTGAGCTTACTTACGATCAATTATTTGAAGTTTCTGAAAAAATTCATACATCGTATAGGAAGCTTAAGAAAACTTATGCTAGTCTGAAATTAGATTATTTGACTTTACAAAAAGAGCATGATTCTGTAGTTAACGATCATTCCCCACTTGATTCCAATCACATGTCCTTGCTTGATGAATTCGATGAGTTGAACAAAAATATTCTGATTTAACTGTTGAGCATGATTTGTTAAAAACATCGTATGTTGAATTAGAAGTTGCTTTTAAGAAATTGAATGATATGGCATGTGATTTAGAAAGTAATGAAAGTGCAAGAACTTTTGAAATTAGAAGTTTGAATAAATATATTGAGTTTTTGAAAGTGAAAATTAGTGCTTTTGAAAAGAACAAAATAACCGCCTACTTTTGAACAGTTTTATGCACCGCCACCTTTTGAAAAATCTGTTGCAAGTTCATCAAAGCATGTTTCATATACATCTAGGAAGAGGCACTATCACCCACGTAGATTAGTTAACCCTTTTTTAGTGTTAGATATTTTTCATGTGGCATGTTAGGACACATTTCCCACACCTGCACTGTTCACCGTAGTACACATTGGGTGTGGAAATCCAAACTGCATGTTTCACAGCACAGCACACATGCATTGCATTCTTCTTTTCATAAGAAGGAACCCAAATCTGTTTGGGTTCCTAAGACTGACGTTTGATATTTTTATAGGTGTGCTCTCACACAAGACCTCGTGAGAGCATGTGGTACCTGGACAGCGGATGTTCTAGACACATGACTGGAGATGCAAATCAGTTCATTTCGCTGGAGGCCAGTGCTGGAGGCAAGGTTACACTTGGAGATAACACCACCAGGAAGGTGGTAGGCTCAAGTATAATTGGTGATTCAAAGAATTTTATGATTGATAATATTTTGCTTGTAGATGGACTGAAACACAACTTGCTGAGCATCAGTCAACTTTGTGACAAGGGATACAGCATCAAATTCCTGCCCACTGGCTGTATTTTAAGCTTAAATGATGAAGTTATTTTGCGGGGCAAAGGATCAACAACGTCTACAAACTGGATGTAAGTTGTATTAAATCTGATAACTCAATTTGCTTAAAAACTGCTGCTGATGAGTCTTGGTTATGACATAGGAGATTGTGTCATGCCAGTATGAAAATCCTTAAGAGAGTCACCCAAAAGGACTTAGTAGAGGTGTGCCCAAGCTTAAGTTCACTAATGATCACCTGTGTGATGCCTGTCAGTTGGTAAAGCAAGTCCAGTCCTCTTTTCACTCTGTTAAGGATATTAGCACCTCTAGACCTTTAGAAGTTCTTCACATGGACCTCTTTGGACCCATTAGCACTGCCAGCTTAGGGGGGAGAGTCTATGGGTTTGTGATTATAGATGATTATTCGAGGTTCCCCCACCTCCATGTCTTTGGCTGTAAGGTCTTCATTCTGAATAACGGGAAGTCACCCTTAGGAAAATTTGACCCCAAATCTGATGAAGGAGTGTTCTTAGGATATTCAAGTGTAGGGAAATCCTTTAGGGTGTTTAATAAGAGGACTTTGGTGATGGAAGAAATAACCCATGTAGTGTTTGATGAATCTGATCCTAAGGAGTCTTGATTTGAAGTAGAAGATGAAGAGATTGTTGAGGTTACCCAAGGGGTTGGAAATACAAATCTGGAGGAAAGGGTAGAACCTCAAACCACGTTGCCTAGAGATTGGAGATATTCTTCGAGTCATCCTAAAGAACTGATCTTAGGAGACCCTTCTGAAGGTGTTAGGACTAGGCATGGACTTAGGAAGGAAGTAAACCATTCTGCCTTTATCTCAAGGACTGAACCCACCAACATCAATTAAGCCTTGTCGGATGAGTTTTGGATTTTAGCTGTGCAGGAAGAATTGAATCAATTTGTAAGGAATGATGTCTGGGAGTTAGTAGAAAGACCTAAAAATCAAAGTATTATGGGAACCAAGTGGGTCTTTAAGAATAATATGAATGATTCTGGTGTGGTGGTTAGGAATAAGGTAAGATTGGTGGCTAAGGGGTATAATCAGATTGAAGGGATTGATTTTGAGGAGACTTTTGCCCCTGTAGATAGATTGGAAGCCATTAGAGTGCTACTAGCCTTTACCTGTTATAAGGGATTTAAGCTGTTTCAAATGGATATCAAGAGTGCCTTTTTAAATGGAGTAATAAAAGAGGATATTTTTATAGAACAACCCCCAGGTTTTGAGAGTTCCTAATATCCGAATCATGTTTACAAATTAAAAAAGGCCTTATATGGATTGAAACAGGCACCCAGAGCTTGGTATGAGAGGCTTAGCATATTCCTGTTAGAAAGAGAGTTTGTTAAGGGGAGCGTAGACACCACCCTTTTTCTGAGGAGATTAGGAGATGACTTACTCATTATCCAGATTTATGTTGATGATATAATTTTTGGATCTTCTGATAAATATTTATGTGATGAGTTTTCTAAAATAATGAGTTAGGAGTTTGAGATGAGTATGATGGGAGAATTGTCCTACTTTTTGGGGTTTAGCATAAGGCAAACGGATGATGAAACCTTTCTCAATCAATCTAAATACACTAAGGACATTTTGAAGAAATATGAAATGGACAAAGCCAAGCCAATCAATACTCCCATGACCTCCTCAGTTCAGTTAGATAAGGATTCAAGTGGAAAATCTGTTAATCATAAGAAGTATAAAGGGATAGTAGGATCACTGCTTTACCTGAATGCTAGCCGACCTGATATCATGTTTAGTGTCTGTCTTTGTGTTAGGTTTCAGGCTGATCCTAAAGAGTCCCACCTGACTACTGTTAAGAGAATTCTTAGATATCTTTTAGGGACCCCAAACCTAGGAATCTAGTACCCTAGGCACAGCACCTCTTTTGAGATCATTGGATATTCTGATTCTGACTTTGCGGGGTGTAGGGTGGATAGAAAGAGCACTTCTGGGACTTGTCAATTTATAGGATAGTCGTTAGTCTCCTGGTCCAGTAGAAAATAGAACTCAGTTGCACTTCCACTGCTGAAGCTGAGTACATTGCCTTAGGGAGTTGTGTGGCCCAAGTTCTTTGGTTGAAGTAACAAGTCTTGGATTTAGGGGTACCTGTTGGCACAATTTCTGTTCTGTGTGATAATACTAGTGCCATCTATATCTCTAAGAATCCAATCCAATATTCTAGGACCAAACACATTGATATAAGGCATCACTTCATTAGGGACCATGTTACAAAAGGGGACATTGAGCTACATCATGTAGCAACTGAAAATCAGCTGGCTGACATATTCACTAAACCACTGGCCTTTGACTCATTAGCATTTTGAGAACCAGATTAGGAGTGATTGATATAAATGCTCGATTCTGATGACTGCTGATTTCTGATGGTTCTGATTGGTATTCTGTTAGTTAGTTTTTGGTTTGATTATTTGCTTTCAGTTGATTTTATTTATTCTACTGATTTCTGTTTTAGCCTTACTATCAGTTTGATTTGAGTATTTACTTTGATGTGATTTTCTACCTATTTTTATTCACTGGTTCATATCTTGCACTTACTATTTTATGCTTTTCAAAATCTGATCACCGCTCACTACTTCTGATAATCTGAATTTCTGACTGGGAGTTTTTTTTATCTTATTTTGGTTTGGAAGCTGGTAAGCAGTGATTGATTCCACTGAATCTGTTAAAGGGAAGAAACATTGATGATTATTTCTCTTCCTCTAACTCCTTTACTGGTGTATAGTTTCTTTTGGATAAAAATCCTCTTCAAAATTAAAATGTAAGTTTTTGAAATAGAGTTTATTTTATCTTCCTACAGTAATCTGCCTCATATCAATAGTATTTTTCAAAGTGTTGAGTCATTAGTTTGATTTTCTAAACCAAGTGATTACATTTATCATATGCTGTATGGCTTTTGTTTTGTGAATCATTCTTCCTTACTGTGGAGAGTCGTCTCCTATGTCTAGAAGATAATCTCACAGCTGAGACTCTTTAATGATTATGAAAAGGAGAAAGCTTATAAAAGATGCGCAGTGCGCCAAATAATTTGAAAAAGAGGCATAAAATGAGCCCAAAACTGAAAAGATACGAAATTGCCAAATTGGATACACAAAGTATATCAAAAATGAAAAGATGTGCAAAGCGCCAATCAATTTGAAAAAGAGGCACAAAATGAGCCCAAACCAAGCTTTCTTCCCTTTCTGATTGCTAAATGTCTTAGAAAAATTCGTGCGCCACTTAATATTTTCAAAAGCTTGAGTTTGGAAATCCTGATTTCTGATTCCTTACTTTGTAACACTATTATATCAGATATTTTTCTGGAACGAGGCTTGAAAGAATCTCTTTTCAAATCTAATGTCTTTTCTTCTGAATCGGATTTTTATTTTGAAAGAGGTTTGCATCGATAGGGTGCCCGGGGTCGGAGTTATGAAAGTTGATTTTTCCAACCTTTTCTAGATTTCAGTGCTGTCAATCATCTTTTTATTGGTTTTTGAATCTAAAATCAAGGAAAAATTCTGATTTACTCGAGCATCTTGATCAAAAAAAAAAATTACTTTTATGTGTTTTTGCTGTAAGTTTTATTCATTTTTATTTTATTTTGATTTCATGGTTGTATTTTTGGGATCCTGATCGATCATCTTCATCATCCATCTTTTTCTATTTTCTTCACATCATCCTGGACGATACACCGATCGTCCTGGATGATCCTCTTCATCCTGGACGATCCAAACATCATCCTGGATGATTCATTCAAAATCGTCCCCACACTGCTCCTGCTGCTGAAAGAAATCTCTTTATTGGTGATCATCCTGGACGATCATTACATCGTCCTGGACGATATGATCCATATCCTCCTGATCTGATCAAATGGCTGACATTGCTCCAATTATTATCCATCGTCCTGGACGATCCACCTTATCATCCTGGACGATCAACGTGTCAGCTGCTGGACGATTCGAATTAGGCCTGTCCGACATATTTATTGCATATCATCCCGGACGATCCACCTAATCATCCTGGATAATACTTTTCATCAACGGCCGTCCAGCCTGACTCCTCTGGACGATCGCCTGTGTCTAATCGTCCTGGACGATCTCTGATTGTCCTGGAAGATCGGACCGCCTTTTTGACCAATCCTCCAGGACGTCATAAATGCTCATATCGTCCCGGACGATGTCGCGATCGTACAGGACGATCAGGCCATTTTCTATATAAACAGCAGTTTTCTTAAGGATTTCCCACACCTTTTTCATCCACTCTCCTTCTACTCCCTTACACTTTTGTTTCCTATTGGCTGGTGGCAAACGGTCCCGTCAAAAGGGTGCCAGTTCCTCCCGTGGACCTGTTGATCCTCGCTTCCCCAATGCAGCCGATCAGGCTGCCTACGAGCGATATTGCGAAGTGGGGATCACACCGTCAAAAATCATAAATCCCGCTCTCTCACTTATCCTGTCCTTGGCCTCTTCGTACACACCTCCCTCACCTTCATCATGACTCTCGCATTTCCCTTTAGCTCAAAACTTCTTCGTGTTTTCTTTGCAAACTTGTGAATTTCGGCTGATTATTCCACCCTCCACTCTTATGTAAATCAGCGCCCCATTGAACTTACCTACAAGGACTTTCATAACATTCTCCAACTTTCCGTCACTGGCGACAAACTCCACACCCTTATCACCGACCTAGACTATGATTGGAGTGTCGCCAATCATTTCCTTCGTAATACAAATGCCCCTTATCATGACAATACTTGCTGCACACTTCTAAAGGATGCCTGGACTATTCAGCATGTTCTTCGTTCCTCCGTCATTCCAAAGGCGGGGGATCGAATTCACATCACCCCACTCCTGTCCTTGACCACCTACTACATCCTGGCCCATAGGGAATTTAATGCCACCGATCTTATTATCCGGTACCTCGAGCACCTCACCACCATTCGGGATTCAGGTCATCGCCGTCGTCCAAATTTAGCCTTAGGACACATCACTGCCTATCCCCTCAAAACCAAATATGACCTGCAATATCCCGCAGCTACAGATGTTCCTCCTTCCTTCCTCACCAACAATGCCTTCCATGTCCTACACAGCACCCGACTACATCCGGATGTTGAGGAAGAGGAGGAAGAGGCCATTCCAGTTCCTGCTGCGCCAGAGGCACCTGCTCCCCTTCGCATTGCCTCTCACTTTGACCACCTGGTGCAGCGCTTCGATCAGTGGGAGGCAAGATTTGACTCCTATGTGGTTGCCCAGGAGCAGCGGCACGCCGAGGACATCCAGCGCTTCACTAACTATGCTGCACAGCAGCAACTGCAGCATGACCAGGACATTGCCTGGATTGGAGCCCACTTTCAGGCCATTCACCATTACTTCAACCCACCACCGCCACCTCCTTCTTCGATTAGGATCTGCCTCAGTTTTAGTTTTCTGTTTTGTAGTTGTTCTCTTTTATGTTTTGTACTTGTATTTCTGTATTCTGTTTTACCCTCCTCCTTTTTGTGATGTTAAAAGGGGGAGTCAGTTGTAGTCGTTTCAGTTTTTGTTATGTGTTATATTTTCTGTATTAGTTTGATTGTTAAATGAAAATTTGGAAAAAAATATATCTATTTTTTGATCTCCTGTTTATTTTTATTTTCAAACGACTATACAAATATTTGCCATCATCAAAAAGGGGGAGATTGTTGGAAATTTGGTTTTGATGATGACAAACATGTTTCCAGTGTGTTTTGCTTGGCTAACCCGTTTCAGGCACAAAAGATCACGAGCAAATTAAGCCAACTCAAGATCGGGTCCAAGTGTGTCAAATGTATGATTTTTCTTTTTATTGAGTCAATTGTAATGTAATTGATCCCCGAGCTAAGTAACCTTGTACACACACACTTAGGGGGAGAGCTTGAGTGAATTAGAGTTTCTGTTCATTTTTTGTTCAGATCGTCCTGGACAATCCAGCAAAAACAGAAACCCTAATTAGGGCGACCAAGTTAAGTGAGTCTGATTAAGCAGATCGTCCTGGACGATCTTTGGATCTTACGGGACGATATGCTCAAATCAGAAATTCTCAGCCGCCAGATCAAGTTAAGCAAGTTTTTATTTTAAGTTATTTGGTCTGATCGTCCCGGACGATACGTGTATCGTCCTAGACGATTCAGTACAATCATGCCTAAATTAGTCTAGTAATTAAGGAAAGCAATTAATATTTAATTGATACGATCATATCATCCTGGACGATCGCAGGATCGTCCCGGACGATCATGATCATCTAGTGCATTTCAGCTGTACGTCCCAAACTGTGTTCAGGACGATTTGGGCACTTTTTGAACTAATCGTACAGGACGATACCCGTATCGTCCTGGACGATCAAGTCATTTTTTGGTCATCCAGCACAAGTTTCTCTGGACGACCCGAACTATCTTCTGGATGATATTCCTCGATTTGCACTAATCATCCCGGACGATCGCAGGATCGTACGGGACGATATGAACAATTTTTTTTACTGATCGTCCAGAAGAGCCAGATCGTCCAGGCTGAAACAGCTGAATTTGAACTGATCGTACAGGACGATATACTGATCGTCCTGGACGATCTTGGCCGACCAGTTGAGATTTAGGGCAAATTTTAAGCCCTCCTATAAAAGAACTTTTTCTTGAAACAAGAAAAATCTTTTGCCACCTTCCTTTCCAGAGAAACCCTAGAGAGAGAGAGAGAGTTTGGGAGAGAGAGAGAAGATCTTGTGAGGGGGAGTTAGTGAGGGATTCACTAAGGTTGCTCCAAGCACAGATCAGAGTCGTATTCTCCGCTCGTCGTCTTTCGTCTAGTTGGTGTTCGTCATGGGAGGATCGTTTGCAAGAAGATCCGGGGTTCTCTGCCCACTTTAGGTGGAAGCAAAAGGAGTTCGAAGGTTCTCTGCCTGCTTCAGGAGGAAGCAAAAGGAGGTCGGGTTCTCTGCCCCACCGTGTGGTGAAAAGGAGGTCTTGTACAGGCTTCTCCGCCTTACTGTGGGATCAAAAGGAGAGACACTTTTTGTTTAGTGCAATACCCGGAGGGAAGGCTCTGGGGAGTGGACGTAGGTCAAGTTGACCGAACCACTATAAAATCTTGTTTTCTTTTCTGATTCAGTTCTGCACGTTACTTTTTGATATTAACTACGTGGGTGAATATCTGAGATTGATCTTTTCATTCTTGTTTAGTTATTTCCGCTGCTAAGTATTGAAAAGATTTTTCATTGTTGTCATGAAATTTTTAAATAACCAATTCACCCCCCCTCTTGGTTAGCCTCGGGACTAGTTCACTAGGGCTTAACATCCCTATCAAACTTTCATATAGCCAAATTTTTTTGGGCCAATTCATACTCTATCAAGATACTTTTTTATGATGTCTAGTTTAACCAATATGCACAACACATAGATGAGATCCTAAAGAAGTCGCATTATTAACTGTCAATGGCTAACTAAATAAAGTTCCCAATCCATGAAGTATATGAGTGGAGAAAAGGTGCGGCCTCAAGTTTGGAAAAGAAATCAAGATCAGGATACTGGTGACTCAACACCAATATCAACTAATGGGGATCACTTAGCTAGTTTTATGTAATTGTTTATTTAAAAAGTGTTGAGTTTTTTTAAAAGATTAATTATCTTTGGGTGATTTAATTTCTTAAATTTTAATTTTAAAATTAGACGTATCATTATGAACGATATATCATCTCAGGAGATGAGCATACCATTCCTTAATGAGTTTAATTTACAGAATTAAAATTTCATCTTGATTATCACAGGCAAATTTAAGCAAGAGATACATATGACCCCGGAGGGTCAAAATAATTATTCACTCAGGTATTTAACTATGATAATTTGGTTAAATTATTATTAATTTCATAATCAAAGTTACAATAATAATTGATATATCTTCCTGAGGGAAGAAGATATTAATTATTATTGAAGATTTTAAAAATAATGATAATGATCATTAATTTTGACTCAAATTTTCCTGAAGATAATTATGTTTTTTGAAAATTTTATTTTAAAAATTTATCTAGGTTACTAAATCTCCTAGGAGCGCAAGCCCTCATAGTTAATTACATCATAAAAAACTAAAATTTTCTACCAATACTCTCGATTAAAATAGCAATAAAAATTTTATTTTTGGGATTTTAAAGTTTGGTATCAAAGGGACCAAGGATTGGAAATTCAATTGGGATTGGATCAAGGTAAGCGCTTATTTCTAGAGGCCAAAGGAAGAATGGTAGGAGGTGTTTTAAGGTTCTGAATCACTTTAGAAACACCCTAGCCTATCCTAAGTGTTGAGCTTGGATTTAGATTGAAGTGGTTTTTTTATTTGAATTATTAATTTTACTAGACGGTTGAGATTCAGTTCCCAAAAATTGAGGTCTTATAGCCTGAGTCTGCCTCTAAACCTAAGTCTAAATTAGGTACTAAAAACCAGTAGCCCAAACCTAGCTAATGCAATGCAGGATCTCGACTTAACCCGGCCTGGATTGTGGAGCTAGCTAACCACCTAAATGCTTCAAAACCATGAGTCCGATCTTTTATGTGAAAGTCGTAGGGATGTTACTTAAGATAATTTTTTTTTAGAATAAGGCTGAAATCTAGAGAAGTCCTTAATTGGCCCTTTGACTTATGTTGGGTAGTATGAAGCTTAAAGTAAATGCAAATAAATTTTTGACTCATTTTAGTTGATTTCTAATGTAGTGCAATCTAGTTGACTCAATGAATGCTTAAATCAAATAAAAAGTAATTTTAAAAAAGCTTAAAAATAAGTTTTATTCTAGATATTACACAGATCCCCCTTGACAAATCTTCACCCTCATAGGCCAAGTGGTCTGCCAAAACTTACAGGTGGGGAGGTGCCTAACTATGGAAAGAAATTACAATAAAATGTAATATGAACTCCCGGCGATCCCGGGCTTACTTCTTAAAATATTAGAATTTCTATGTTATCTTAAAAATTTTAATTTAATTAAAGTTGCAAAATTTTTAGTGATCCCTCATGAGCCTCTGATCGGGTTTCAGGCAAAATCAAAGATCGACATGCAAAAGCGCCAAAAAACTACTAAAAATATGTAATCTTATATCACAAATCAACACATCAATCATTAATCAAATCAATTAATATTCAAATTAAAAGTTTATATGGCAAGTGCCACTTAATATTATAACCCAAGGTCTATAGAAAGTAAAGTGGCTGGGTACCACTAACAATAGCCCAGATTCTATTCCTAAGACTCAAGTGAATTTAAGAATGGGATTCTTCTCGATCTTTACTTCTTTATCCTTCTATAAATTTCTTAGATCCATTGGGTCTAGATATCTAAATGAAATGAAACTCTCCCTCGAAATGGGTGTTTTCTTTCCCCTTTGGATATCTAAAACTATCCTAACTTAGTCTTCCAAATGGAGGAGAACTCTCCCCAAAGGGACGTTCTCTTCTCTTTGAAATCTAAGTTGGATACTTATGTATCCCCTCTCAAATATCACTTTGAATTATACTCAATAAATTTGAGTTATATTTAATGAAAATTAAAAATTTAGACTCGAATAACCTGTAAAGTTATCCTAAGCAATTATATTTAAATCACCCCAAGTAGTTAATATAATAAAATTTAAAATGCTCAAACCAGCTACACTTGGCCATGCTCTTTTAATTTTTAAAAGGGGACATAGCATTCTGAAGCACCTATAAAAATTTGAATAATTTAAATTTAACTTCGCCCCCTTTAATTTCAATGCCCTATTTGAGCAAAGCCACCTATATAAGATTATATCAGCATTCAAATCGCTCCTAACTTAAGGGTAAATCTAATGCCCATCAATCACATCACAAAGTGTAGAAATTAAATAAACAATCATATCAATAATAACAACCAGCATGTAGTGAAAACTCAAAATTCTGGCACACAGCAGGAAAGTAAACACCGACCTAGCCTAAATCAAGAAGTGGTGCCCTAGCAAACCATCTAAGTATGTGTAGTAGGCTGTGTGGTTTGGATATATCTTATATTAGATAATTAGTTAAAGTTGTCTAATATTTGAGTTTCTTGAAGGTCAAAGAGTAAATTTGGTTAAAGTTCAAATGTTAATGTGTTAAGGTTTATTTTAAAATGTATTTTTTAAGATTGATTAATTAAATGAATTTAATTAGTTATAAATTAAAAGATTAGTATAACTTAATTAATTGGATTAGTTAATGATTTTAAAGATTAGATTAATTTAAATTTTCTATCAACTGGTTCGTGCATTGTGCCACCAGGCTCGAGGATCAGGCCTCCTTAGGACACTTAGCCTCACAGCTCGGAGTAGTCTATCCTAAAAACTTGATTGATGTAGTTAAATTAAAAATTTTAATTTGGTTAAATTAGTAATAATCAATTAATTTTAATGTTTTACACTCTATTGAATTCATTTATGATGTTGTGCCACCAGGCTCGAGGAACTAGGCCTCATTAGGACACTTAGCCCTGCAGCCTAGAGTAGTCCATCTGAAAAACTTCATCTTTCAAGTGATTGTTAGGTATTAAAGGGTTGGTGAAAGTTTGATAGGGATGTTAAGCCCTTATGAACTAGTCCTGAGGCTAACCAAGAGGGGGGGGTGAATTGGTAGTTTAAAAAATTCGAGAGCAAAATAATGATTACGAAAATCTTTTTGAAAGTTTTAAAACTTTTACAGTCATACGATATTGTGCAGATGTTTAACGATAATAGAATAATAAGAACAATCACACAATCACCAACAAAAAATAAGTGTGGAAAGTAATTCAAAAGAATACACTAGATTTTATAGTGGTTCGTCAACTTAACCTACGTCCACTCCCCGGAGCCTCCCCTCCGGGTAATGCACTAACACAAAGTGACTCTCCTTTTGCTCCCATAGTAAGGCAGAGAAACCTGTACAAAAACTCCTTTCCACCAACCCGGTGAGGCAGAGAACCTAAACTCCTTTTGCTTCCTCCTGAATCAGGCAGAGAACCCAAACTCCTTTTGCTTCCTCCTGAAGCAGGTATAGAACCCGGATCTTCTTACGAATGATCCCACCAAGAACAACTAGCAAGATAAGAGACGATGATTGAAGATGATGACTCTGATCCTTGCTTGAAGTAACCTTTGTGAATCCCTCATAAACTCCCCCTCACAAGATCCTCTCTCTCTCTCCTAAGCTCTCTCTTTAGGTTTTCTCTGGTAAGGAAAGTGGCAAAAGATTTTTCTTGTTAAAAGAAAAAGATCTTTTAAAGAAGGGCTCAAAAATTGCTCTAAATCTCAACTGGCCGTCAAAGATCGTCCAGGACGATCGACGGATCGTCCTGCACGATTAGTACAAAATCTCATATTTCAGCCTGGACGATCTGGTTTCTCTGGACGATCAGAAGAAAAGTTTTGTTCAGATCGTCCTGTACGATTCTACCATTATTCGGGATGATTAGTGTAAATCAGGAATTTTGTCCAGGAAATAGTTCTATTCATCCAGGACAAGTTAGACTGGATGATCTCAAAATGACTTGATCGTCCAGGATGATATTTTTATCATCATGTACGATTAGTTCAAAATAGCCAAAATCGTCCTAAGCATCGTGCTGATCGGACTGCACAAAATGTGCTGTATGATTTAAAATGACTTGATCGTCCAGGATGATATCTATATCGTCTAATATGATTAGCTCAAAAATACGAATATCATATAGAGGATAGTTTTGTTCGGCCAGGTGAAATGCTCTAGACGGTCAGGATTTTGCATGTATCATCCTGTATGATATTACGATCATCCGGGATATGATCATATCAATCAGGTGTTAATTGCTTACCTTAATTACTGGATTAATTTAGGCATGATTGTCAAGGATCATCCAGGATGATACACGTATCGTACGAGACGATCAGACCAAATCTATAGAAATAAAATCTTGCCTAACTTGATCTGGTGGCTGAGAATTTCTATTTTGAGTCTATCGTCCTGTACGATCAATGGATAGTCTTGGATGATCTGCTTAATCAGACAGACTTAACTTTGTTGCCCTAATTAGGATTTCTATTTTTATTGGATCATCTAGGACGATGTGAATATCATCTAGGATGATCAGAGCAATTACTAAAACTCTCCCCCTCAGTGTGTGTGTACAAGGTTACTTAGCTAGGTGATCAATTATATTATATTTGACTCAATAAAGATGAAAACAGTATATTAGACCTAAATTACAAAACAGACTGACTCGATCTTAGGCTGGCTTGAACTTGTAATTGATCCTGCGGACCTGAAAGATTAGATAATCAACCCGAAATAGAAATATTTGCAATCATCAAAATCATAGTCTTTGAAACCCAGATTTGCAACAATCTCCCCTTTTTTGATGATGATAAATATTTATTCAGTAGTTTCAAATTAACTAGATTGCAGTAAGTAAAGCACAGGCGAGAGACGATAAATTTTACTATTTATTAATAACCAATGACATATAATATAAGAAAGGATACAACTATAACAAAAATAACAAATGAAAATGAAACTACCGCAACACAAAAATAATTCTCCCTTTTGACATCACAAAAAGGAGGAACAAAAAAGACAAAAACAATAGCAAACTAACAGATCACAAAGAAAGTAAGACAAATAATCTAATAAAGTGGTGGATCTTGATCAGACTGAGGAGGTGGTGGTGATTTAAAGTAACTGTGAATGGTGGTGAACTGCTCACCAAACCAGGCCATGTCCCTTTCAGATATTTTTTTTTGAGATCAGCTCCAGTAAATTAGAATTTTCCTTGATTTTAATCCAAAAACCAATAAGAAGAAGATCGACAACACTGAAATCTAGAAAAGTTAGAAAATTGACTTTCATAACTCCTACCTCAGACACCTTACAGGTTCAAATTCCTTTCAAACAAAAATTGAATTAAAAAAAAGTTAGATTCTAGAAGAGATCCTTTCAATCCTCGTTCCAAAAAAATATCTGATAAAATAGTATTACAAAGTAAGGAATCAGAAATCATGATTTTCAATCTCAAGCTTTTAAAAATATTAAGTGACGCATGGATTTTTCTAAGATATTTAAAGATCTGAAAGGGAAGAAAGCTTGGTTTGGGCTCATTTTGTGCCTCTTTTTGTGCATCTTTTATAAGCTTGCTTCCTTTCATAATTGTTAAATAAACTCTGTTGTGAAATTACCTTCCGGACATAAGAGAGGACAAAACACACTCTCTATAATAAGGAGGAGTAATTCACAGAACAAAAACTATACATCATATGATAAGTGCAATTACTTGATTAAGAAAACATAATAATGATCCAAAAGTTTGAAAATACTATTCATATGAGGTAGATTACTGTAGGAAGATAAAATAAATCTCTATTTCAAAAACTAATTTTTTAATTTTGAAGAAAATTTTTATCCAAAAGAAATAATACACCATTAAAGGGTGTTAGAGGAAGAGAAACAATCATCAACGTTTCTTTCCTTTAACAGATTCAGAGGATTCAATCACTGCTTACAATCTTCCAAACAAAATAAGACAAAACTCTTAGTTAGAAATCCAATTTATCAGTAGTAGTGAGTAGTGATCTAATTTTAAAAGGAATAAAATTGTAAATCAAGAATAAGTAGGAAATCGCATCATAATAAATACTCAAATAAAAAAAACACCTGACAATAAAAGGAAATCAACAGTGAATGAAAATAAAACAGGAAACAGATAATCAAATCAAAAGACTAACAGAAACAAAAGAAAAATAGAAAACACTCAAAAATAATCAGTCATCAGAATCATGCATTTATGTCAATCACACCCAATCTGGTCCTCAAAATGCTGAATGAGTTAAATGTTAGTGGTTTAGTAAAGATGTCAGCCAATTGATTTTTAGTTGCTACATGATGTAGCTCAATGTCCCCTTTTGTAAAATGGTTCCTAATAAAGTGATGCCTTATATCAAGGTGTTTGGTTCTAGAATGTTGGATTAGATTCTTAGAAATGTAGATGACACTTGTGTTATCCCATAGAACTGAAATTGTGCCAACATGTAATCCTAAATTTAAAACTTGTTGCTTCAACCAAAGAACTTTGGCCACACAACTTCCTAGGGCAATATACTCAGCTTCAGCAGTGGAAAGTGCAACTGAGTTCTATTTTTTACTAGGTCAGGAGACTAAAGACTGTCCTATGAATTGATAAGTTCCAAAAGTGCTCTTTCTATCCATTATATACCCTATAAAGTTAGAATTAGAATATCCAATAATATCAAAAGAAGTGCTGTGCCTAGGGTACCAGATTCCTAGGTTTGGGGTCCCTAAAAGATATCTAAGAATTCTCTTAACAATAATCAGGTTAGACTCTTTTGGATCAGCTTAAAACCAAGCACAAAGACAAACACTAAACATAATATCAGGTCGGCTAGTAGTCAGGTAAAGCAGTGATCCAATTATTCTCCTAAATATCTTCTGATCAATAGATTTTCCATTTCAATCCTTATCTAAATGAACAGTGGAACTCATGGGAGTATTGATTGGCTTCGATTTACCTATTTCATATTTCTTTAAGTTGTCCTTAGTGTATTTTGATTGATTAAGAAAGGTTCCATCATCCATTTGCCTAATGCTAAACCCTAAAAAATAGGATAATTCTCCCATCATACTCATCTCAAACTCCTTACTCATTGTCTTAAAAAAATCATCACATAAATTTTTATCAGAAGATCCAAAAAGTATATCATCAACATAAATCTAGACAATGAGTAGATCATCTCCTACTTTCCTAAGGAAAAGAGTGGTGTCTACGCTCCCCTTAATCAACTCTCTTTCTAGTAGGAATGTGCTAAGTCTCTCATACCAAACTCTGGGTGCCTGTTTCAATTCATATAAGGCCTTTTTTAATTTATAAATATGATTTGGATATTGGACATCCTCTTTTATTACCCCATTTAAAAAGGAACTCTTGACATCCATTTGAAATAACTTAAATCCCTTATAACAGGTAAAGGCTAGTAGCACTTTAATGGCTTCCAATCTAGCTACAGGGGCAAAGGTCTCCTCAAAATTAATCCCTTCAATATGATTGTACCCCTTAGCCACCAATCGTGCCTTATTCCTAACCACCACACCAGAATCATTCATCTTATTCTTAAAGACCCACTTGGTTCCCACTACACTTTAATTTCTAGGTCTTTCTACTAACTCCCAAACATCATTTCTTATAAATTGATTCAATTCCTCTTGCATAGCTAAGATCCAAAACTCATCAGAAAGGTCTTGATTGATGTTGGTGGGTTCAGTCATTGAGATAAAGGCAGAATGGTTTACTTCCTTTCTAAGTCAATGCCTAGTTCTAACACCTTCAGAAGGGTCTCCTAAGATCAGTTCTTTAGGATGACTCGAAGCATATCTCTAATATCTAGGCAAAGTATTTTTAGGTTTTACCCTTTTCTCCAGATTTATATTTTCAACTCATTGGGTAATCTCTCCTACATCTTCTTCTTCCTCAATTCTAGTCCCCTTAGGATCAGATTCATAAAATACCACATGAGTTGTCTCCTCCACCACCAAAGTCCTCTTATTAAACACCCTAAAGGATTTCCCCACACTAGAATAGCCTAAGAACACTCCTTCATCAGATTTGGTATCAAATTTTCTTAAGGATGATTTCTCATTAGTCAGAATAAAAACCTTACAGCCAAATACATGAAGGTGGGACATGTTTGGAGTTCTACCCTTAATGATCTCGTAAGGTGTCTTATTCAGATTTAATCTAACATTCACCCTATTCAGCACATAATAGGCATTGTTCATCGCTTCAGCCCAAAAGTATTTTGGAAGTGAATACTTAGTAAGCATGGCTCTAGCGGCTTCCACTAAGGTTTTGTTCTTCCTTTCAGCTACTCCATTCTGCTGAGGGGTCCTAGGAGCTGAAAAATTATGGCTAATCCCATGCTCCTCATAGAATGTTCCAAACCTCACATTTTCAAACTCTGCACCATGATCACTATGAATAGTCAAGATCTCATAACCTAACTTTCTCTGAATCCAAGTAGAGAAAGACTTAAATTCATCAAATGACTCAGATTTATGTGACAAAAATTTAATCCAAGTGAACCTCAAGTAATCATCAACAATCACAAATCCATAGACTTTCCCCCCTAAGCTGGCAGTGCTAATGGGTCCAAACAAATCCATATGAAGGACTTCTAAAGGTCTAGAGATGTTAATGTCCTTACTTGAGTGGAAAGAGGAGTGGACTTGCTTCCCTAATTGACAGGCATCACACAGGTGGTCCTTAGTGAACTTAAGCTTGGGACACCTCTAACTAAGTCCTTTTGGGTGACTCTTCTAAGGGTTTTCATATTGGCATGACATAATCTCCTGTGCCACAACCAAGACTCATCAGCAGTAATTTTTAAGCAAATTGAAATATCAGTTTTAAAATAGCTTACATCCAGTATGTAGACATTGTGTATCCTTTATCCTTATAAAATAGTTTTATCATTTAAGCTTATAATACAGCAAGTGGGAAGAAACTTGATGTTGTATCCTTTGTCACAGAGTTGACTAATGCTCAGTAAGTTGTGTTTCAATCCATCTACAAGAAAAATATTATCAATAATGAAATTTTGTGGATCACCAATTATACCTGCTCCTACCAGCTTCCTGGTGGTGTTGTCTCCAAGTGTAACCTTGCCTCCAGCTCTGGTCTCCAGTGAAATAAACTGATTTGGATCTCCCGTCATATGTCTTGAACATCCGCTGTCCAGGTGCCACATGCTCTCACGAGGCCTTTTGTGAGAGCACACCTACGAAATCATCAAACGTCAGATTTAGAAACCCAAACAGGTTTGGGTTCCTTCTTATGAAAGAAGAATAAAATGCAGGTGTGCTGTGCTGTGAAGCATACAATTTGGGCCTCCACACCCAATGTGTACTACGATGAACAGTGCAGGTGTTGGAGATGTGTTCTAACCTGCCACAAGAAAAACATTTAACACCAGGAAAATAGTTAACTAATCTACGTGGGTGATCGTGCCTCTTCCTAGGTTTGAATGAAACATGCTTTGATAATTTTGAAAAAGATTCTTCAAAAGGTGGAGATGCATAAAACTGTGCAAAAGTAGGAGGTGTTTTATTTTTCTCAAAAGCAGTAATTTTTACTCTTAAAAATTCATTCTCCTTCTTAAGACTTGCAATTTCAAATTTCAATGCTCCATTACTACTCTCCACTTCACATGTCATGTTATCTAATTCTTTAAAAGCTCTTTCTAAATCAGCATATGAGATTTTCAATGAATCATGCCCAGTAATCAATTCAGAATGCTTTTTGTTCAATTCATCAAATTTATCAAGTAAAGACATGTGATTGCTATCAAGTATAGAATGATTTTTAATCAAAATTTTATGCTCTTTTTGCAAATTCAGAAATTCTAATTTCAAGCTAGCATGAGTTTTCTTAAGTTTCTACATGATGAATGAATTTTTTCAGAAACATCAAATAACTGGTCATAAGGAAGCTCATATATCTCTTCTTGATCAGACTGACTAGGATGATCATCAGCCATCAGACACAAATTTGTAGTCTCCTCCTCAACTTCAGTCTCAGAGGAGTCGGATGGAGAATCTGCCTAGAACATCTTTTGAATCTGCTTCTTATCCTTTCTGAACTTGGGTTTCTCCTCACCCTTCTCCTTGCTTGGGTGAGCCTTAAGTGTAGGACAATCAACCTTTATATATCCAGGCTTCCTGTATTCCAAATAAACAGTATCAGATGAACCTTTAAAATTTTTACTGGACCTACTCTTGTTTCACTTCTGAAAGTTCTTATGTTTCTTCCTTAGAAAGCTTTTGAATTGCCTAGTGATTAAGGCAACATCATTGCTATCAGACCCAAAAGAGTCAGTGTCAGTATCGTTGGCCTTCAGCGCATCAATTTTCTCCTTCTTCTTCTCACCTGCATCAAGCTGTCTTTGGTTCACCCCTTGCTCGTAAGCAATGAGTGATCCAAGTAAGCTATCAATATAATAAGTATTTAAATCTTTAGATTCAGTGATCGCAGTTATCTTAGCATCATACGAAGAAGGAAAACATCTAAGAATTTTGTTCACTATTTCATAGTTAGTGAGTTCTCTTCCTAAAGCATGTAGAGAAGTGACAATTTGAGTGAACCTAGTATATATTTTAGAAATCGATTCACTAGGTTTCATGTGAAAGAGTTTATAGTTATGAAGTAAGATGTTCAATCTAGACCTCAGATGTACCTTTATAAGTGATGCACAATCTATCCCAAATTTCTTTACCAGTTGTATAAATAGAGACACGCATGTAATCCTCAGATTTTAAGGCACATAAAAAATAGTTCAAATATTTGGCATTCAGTTGGGCTAAGTCCTGATCATCAAGAGTCCATTCAGTTAAAGACAGTTCAATTTTAACAGTATTAACCATTCTAAAAGGTGCTTCATAGCCATCCTTAACAAGCATCCACATGCAATAATAAATTGATTGTAAAAAGATGGACATGCGAGTTTTCCAAAAATCAAAAGGTATGTTATTAAACAATGGTGGTTGTGTAATTGAATAACCTTCAGCAGTATTGCGATTACCAAAGTTAGCCATGGATCAAATTCAAAAGTTTTTAAACTTAATTTTTGAATCCCACTCTGATACCACTTGAATGTTTGATAGGGAAGTTAAGCCCTTATGAACTAGTCCCGAGGCTAACCAAGAGGGGGATGAATTGATAGTTTTAAAAATTCAAGAGCAAAATAACAATTACGAAAATCTTTTTGAATGTTTTAAAACTTTTACAGTCATGCGATGTTGTGCAGATGTTTAACAATAATAGAATAATAAGAACAATCACACAATCACCAACAGAAAATAAGTGCGGAAAGTAATTAAAAAGAACACACCAGATTTTATAGTGGTTCGGTCAACTTGACCTATGTCTACTCCCCGAATCCTCCCCTTTGGATATTGCACTAACACAAAGTGACTCTCCTTTTGCTCCCATAGTAAGGCAGAGAAGCCTATACAAAAACTTTTTTCCACCAACCCGGTGAGGCAGAGAACCTAAACTCCTTTTACTTCCTCCTGAAGCAGGCAGAGAACCCGGATCTTCTTACGAACGATCCCACCAAGAATAACCACCAAGATAAGAGACAATGATTGGAGAAGATTACTCTGATCATTGCTTGGAGCAACCTTTGTGAATCCCTCACAAACTCCCCCTCACAAGATACTCTCTCTCTCTCTCCCAAGCTCTCTCGCTCTAGGTTTTCTCTGGTAAGGAAAGTGGTAAAAGATTTTTCTTGTTAAAAAAAAAGATCTTTTAAAGACGGGCTCAAAAATTACCCTAAATCTCAACTGGCCATCAAAGTTCATCCAGGACGATCGACAGATCATCCTGTATGATTAGTACAAAATCTCATATTTCAGCCTGGACGATCTGGTTTCTCTAGACGATCAGAAGAAAAGTTTGTTCAGATCGTCCCGTACGATTCTGCGATCATCCGGGACGATTAGTGTAAATCAGGAATTTCATGCAGGGAATAGTTTTATTCGTCCAGGATAACTTAGGCTGGACGATCTCAAAATGACTTGATCGTCCAGGATAATATTTCTATCATCCTGTACGATTAGTTCAAAACAGCCAAAATAGTCCTGAGCATCGTGCTGATCGGACTGCACAAAATGTACTGTACGATTTAAAATGACTTGATCATCCGGGATGATATTTATATCATCCCGTATGATTAGCTCAAAAATAGGAATATCGTATAGAGGATAGTTTTGTTCGGCCAGGTGAAATGCTCTAGACGGTAAGAATTTTACATGTATCATCCCGTACGATATTAGGATCGTTCGGGACGATATGATCATATCAATCAGGTATTAATTGCTTACCTTAATTACCAGACTAATTTAGGCATGATTGTCAAGGATCATCCAGGATGATACATGTATCCGGGATGATCAGACAAAATCTCTAAAAATAAAATCTTGCCTAACTTATTCTGGCGACTGAGAATTTTTATTTTGAGCCTATCATCCTGTACGATCGATGGATCGTCCAGGATAATCTACTTAATCAGACAGAATTAACTTGGTCGCCCTCATTAGGGTTTCTGTTTTCATTGGATCGTCCAGGACGATGTGAATATAGTCTAGGACGATCAGAATAATAAATGAACAGAAACTCTAATTCACTAAAACTCTCCTCCTGAGAGTGTGTATATAAGGTTACTTAGCTAGGAGATTAATTACATTACATTTGATTCAATAAAGATGAAAATAATATATTGGACCTGAATTACAAAACAGACTGACTCGATTTTGGGCTGGCTTGAACTTGTAATTGATCCTGCGGACCTGAAAGATTAGACAATCAACCCAAAATAAAAATGTTTGCAATCATCAAAATCATAATCCTTGAAATCCAGATTTGTAATAGTTGGTTGATTAATTTTATTAATCATATTAAAAAATTTTGATATTTTGATTGATTATTGAATTTTTAAACTTTTTGGATTATTTTAATGATTAAATTAAGGGGTTAAATTTTGACTTTTAGATTAAGATTGATTTCTAGAAAGTTAGTATTTTTATTAAATATTAGACCATAGAATGGGCAATTAGACTGTTAGTTTGCTGGATTTGGATTTTTTTACAATTAGTTATGAATTTTTGAAGTTTCAAATTAAATTTTAACTTAAAGTTGACTTAAAAGTTGGCTTTTTGATTAAAGTTAAATTCTATAATTTTGATATTTTTTTTCAAATACTAGACCTAAATATGAGAAATTAGGCTTTGACTTTACTAAAATTTGATATTTATATATTTAATTATGAATTTTTAAAGTTCAAGTTGGAATTTGAATTGAAGTTGACTAAAAGTTAGCTTTTTTATTTTAAGTGATTTTCTATGGTTTGATATTTTTAATAAATATTAGGCCTTATATGGAATATAATGCCTTTAAGTTTGCTCAATTTGGAGTTTTTTATAATAAGTTATAAATTTTTGAAGTTTTGATCTAATTTTGTACTACAGTTGACCAAAAGTTGACTTTTTGACTTTGACCTATTTCAGTTTATTTGTTATTTTTAGAAAATATTAGACCTCAAATAGAGTTGAATAACACTACATTTGGTCAATTTGGATTTTTTTGAAATTAGTTATAATTTTTCAAAGTTTTGTTAATTAATTAATTTTTTAAATTTTTAATTAAGAAGATTTTGATTATTTTAATCCAAACTCATCTTAAACTGCATGAAATCACTTCCAAAGGTCAGGGATAATCCATGGGATCATTTTCAAGTGTTTAGAATTTATTTGGAATTTTAATATTTTTTGAATATTTAATTTAATTAATTATTAATTTTCACTAAAACCTAAATTAATATTATATTAAAAGTCCAGTAATGGGACTTTTATTTAATCTAAATAGAGGATTAATTTATGGTCAGTTTGATATTTTTTTTGTAAGTTTTGAATTTAATTTTGATTTATTACAATTTTTTGAAATTTCTGGCTCCTAAAAAGGGCTGAATTTTGATTTGCTTAATTTTCTGACTTAATGACCTCTAAATCTAGTGAAATTTGAATTTAAGGTGTAAAATATCACTAAGTTTAATGTTATCATGTTTCACCCTTATTGGGTGTATGTATAATTTCCTAAATTTTTTTAAGTTAGCTAGACCTTCTCCTTAATTATTTTTCCTAGTGTCATTAATGTTCAACTGGTTTAAAATTTTGGTCACCTAATCCTGGGACATATGCAAGTGCACTACAGTAATCAGATAACCTAATTCTACCAATTTGGAGAGTTATAAATTTTCAAAGTTTTTGGTCCAAAATGGACCCATTACTTTGTAAATTCATCCCACAACAAACCCTTGAGCATCTAGACCTAGGAAAAATGCAGGGTATGCAGAAGATGCTCAAAAATATTTCACCAAAATTTAAGCTCAATTTGGCCACTTGATTGTGAGAAAATTGCGAAATTTAAATTTTTAACAAACCCAAATAACTCCCAATTCAGTGATCAAAATACTTTTATTTTAATTTTATAAAATAGTAGGGCTCAAGCCCTTTCCCATGAACCCATGAACACTAAATTTGGTGAAAAAATGGATTTTTTATGAATTACAGAAGTTTTTGGGCATTTAATTGAATTTTTTAATTCAATTTAATAAAAAATGGCTACGTCGCGCATGATGGCGACACATGGCCAAATCAGCACCATCCAATGATGCTGAACACACGATCGGACGGCTCTAGTTAGCTGACTGAAACTCAGTTCAAAATGAACTGAAATATTCAATTGCCCATAACTTTCAATCCAACCGTTAGAATTTTATGAAATTTGAAATATAGGATCTAGGTACTCTAATCTTTCAACCCATGGAGTTTCAAGGCTCCATGCATTGAGATTTGGGAGAAATTAAGATTTGGTCATATAACTTAAAATGGAGATTACTTATAATCCAAATGTCAGATTTTGATGTTCTTGGGCTTGTTGGAAAGTTGGAGAAGTCCTTTACAACTTTGCTGAAGATCTCAATAATGTTTAACAGCTATATTTAAAATGGCTATTGAAAGTCTTATTTCTCTCACTATCTCTCTCTCTCTTCCCTAAATGGGGTTTTGGAGCTTAGGAAAAGTGGGGAAATGCTTGGGAAAGCCTAACTAGCTGGAGAGGTTGGGTGATGGCTGGAATAGGATAGATATTACTAGAATTAAAGATTTTTTATGTAGGGAATAAAGCTATGTTTTTTTAGTTGGAATTATCTTCCCACTCTAATGATTACATCCTCTTGATTGAGAGAGAGAGAGGAAGCTTAGCCAAGTATCTATTCCAGCCACGAAAATGCATGAGAGTTTGGATTTATCATGAGAATTTGGTTTGCTAAGGTGGCAAAGCTACATAAGCATGCAAATTGACTTATTTGACCATTTTGACTAGTCAAACTAGTCAATGGGTTGATGTGGCATGGGATAATGTTTTAAATGCTAGTAAGATGTTTTGAAAGGGATTATAAGCAATCCACTTAGAATTTGAGTGAGTAAACGGATATATATAGGAGTTTGACCAAGCTATATCATGTTAACTTGGTCAAACCCATCATGATTTGACTCATGATGAGATTAGAAATATTTGAGGTATCAAATGGGATAAACTTGAAGGGTTAAAAGCATTAATTTGCATTGATTTGATCAAATGGGTTGTATTAACCCATTTGAACCCTTAAAGGGTTAATGGATTAACCTAGGTTGGCTTGGTCAACTAGGTTGACTTAGAAGCTAAGAATGGGCTCAAAAGATTTAAAATGATGTATTGAATCTATTGGAAGTAGTCCCAATGTCTGGGAAGGTCGTTTGGGTTAAAATGACCTATCTGACCCTTAAAGGGTATTTGGGTCAATCCTAGTTGACTTGGTCAACTAGATTGACCCAGGGACTGGGATTGGGTCCAACAAGTTTTTTTTGACATTTGGAGTTGAATGGAAGTAGTTCCATCCAAAAATAAGGTCATTTGATTCAAAATGACTATTCATACCCCAAAGGGGTATTTTAGTCATTTTGGGTTGACCTGGTCATCCAAGCTTGACTAGGGTCTGGGTTTGAATCCTATGTACTCCTAATAATGATTAGAATGCATTAGAAGAGTTTCTAGATTTGATTTGAAATGGCTATGTTGGAGGTTTAAAGAAAACTCGAAAATTGCCCTTTAGGGGCATTTTGGTCATTTTTACCCCTGGTTAACTGGGGGTCAAAATGGATCCATCAAAATATAGTTTAATATTTAATAAGTCATAATTGATGGTCTGGATGTGATTATAGGGTTTGGAGAAGGCTCCAAAGTCAAGATCCATTTGGTGGCAGGTCTAGTGGCATAGGCCGTAAATATTTGAAGGTTTTATAGCCTTCAGATTTTAATCCAGTTTCTTAGGTTAGAGGCCTCAAATTGAGCTCAAACTTGGAGGGTAGATCCTAGAGACATGCCTAATAAATATGCAATTAGTAGATCATGAATCGAGGGTCATTTGACTATGGTTTCAAGTGTTGGAAAAATCAATAGAAAAGGCTTTTAGGACAGGGCCTTTGAACCTTGAATTTTGATTTTGGAAATCTGGGTTTAAGCTGAGTTTTGGATTTGATTGCCTTAATTTGAATTAGTCACATCACTCACAATCAATTAGATAATTGTAGATGGATGGATAGGATTAATGTTAGATTATTCTAAGATTTGGATTGATCTTAGGGTTTGGATTGGTCCTGGTGACCTCATACAAAAATGAGGTCAACATAACAATTTCTAACGAAATAAGATATGTGACAAAAAACTCTATTGTAATTAAGATCATTCACCATCTTAATCAGAATATGTAACGGATCCAATGACATAATCAAGAAGTTTCCATTCAATTTAAGGTTGAAAAAGAACTTACGGATAGAGTCGATACTAAGATGACATGAGGGAAAAAATTAACCAAAGCAAATTTAAGGGGGCTGCCAGTGAGAGGATCTCCTCCTCCGAAATCCAAAGAGAGGAAAACCATGAAAAATAGTTGATTTTAACTCAAGAAAGCAATCATCAGAAGAATTACTAGATAAAGCCTCCAGAAATGAACATGATTTCAATGAAACATCCAAAATAATAGGGTCCTTCAAGCATTTCACCACCATTTCAGCCATAATGGAATGGTGGTGGATGAAATGGGAAAAATTGATTGAGAAAATTGTAAATATAGCAAAAAATGAAACAGGGGATGAGGAGCTTCTTTGATTCCACTAGTGAAGATGGCGGCGACCAGCGTTGCTTAGAAGAAGGTATGAAAAAACCTTAAAGGAGCAAAAGGTGCGCCTTCCTTTGTGCTTACTCTACAATATGGCTGGTAATTTTTTAATTAAAATTTCTTTTTTTTTTAATAAAATTCCTTTTTTTAGGGAAAAACCACGAAGGGCCTACGTGTTAATTCAGAAAAAAATTACAAAGTCCTTAAAGGGACCTCAAGTTCACTAATGCTCAAAAGAGCTACAAAAAGAAAGAAAAAAAATCTAAGAGCTTGAGTTCCCTACTAAGAAAAAAAATAGTATAACCTAGGTATATTTTAAGGCACATAAGAGAGAGCACCCAAAAAGAAGGAAGCAACCAAACAATAGCATCCAGATCAAGCTTCGTATCCAAAATGATGCCATAACGAACTCCTGTACTAAGAAAAAATGTGTAAAAATAGGTGAAGCCCAAGAAAGAAAAAACAAAAATAAAACTAAAGGCTAGCAAGTTGATAGATCCAACACTTATCCACATAAGAAATATTAAGAAGGAACTAATAGTAGTTAAAAAGCACCAAGCCACTATCAGTAAAGCAACCAATATAGTTAACTGGAACCCCATAACCCACATTAGCATAGACACAGGAAAGGATAGAGATTTAAAAAACATGTTAACCACAAACTTAGTATAGGTAGCCATACTAACAAGTAAAAACTAGCACCACACTAACCCCTACTGCTCGACAAGGTGCCAGGAATAAATCAACCAAGTAAAGCAACATAGATTCCACAGCATCCGAGCATAGGAACAAAGTCAAAAAGCCACACAAAAAAATATAATTAGGAGAACACTTGGAAGTTAACAAATATCGCAAATAGTACTCTAGAGTATAGCCAGCCCCAACAAGGCACAAAGGCTCCATGTCCCTAGACCAAGGCTAGCTCAAAAAAACCAAAAAACACAACCAAACAGCCAAGCTTAACATCAAAGAAGAAACAGAACCCCCAATCAAACGGGGGTCAATGCTACAGCAACGAGAACCAAATAAGCACATAACATTAAAAAAAGAGAGGCACCAAGAAATGGACACCAGAACAGTCCCAAAAACAATCATGATAAGGGTACAAAAATAGAGAATTCAGGGAATCACAAAATAACAATGAGAAACATTGCTGGCATCCAAACAAAACCAGAGCATCAGGAAGAAATAACACCACAGGAAAAATCCCCAGTATGCTAACAAAGAGCTAACCCCTAAATTAAAAGTAAAAAGGACCTCAAGCTCCAGCCACCAGCAAGCATTAAATTCTAACATAGGGAAGGCCAATTTTATCTAATTTTAAAAGCCCTTTAAGCAGAGAAGGGAGGTTAGATCCAAAAAAATCAAAGAAATAATCTAAACCACACCCCAAATTGGAAAGCTAGTCAGCACAGGTATTCCCCTCCTTGTACACATGAGAGAAAGAATAGTTCATAAAGATCAACAAATGCTTAATATCCCTCACAAGATAAAAAAGAGCAGGATTACACACCGTATCATCAACAATATTTAAATAGTGAATACTATAATTGGAATCAACTTCAATACTAATATTAGTTAAGTCAACATAAATGCATAATCTAATCCCGTGAAGAATAGTCGAGAGGATAACAAAGTTCACATCACAATTCTGTAAAGGGCCGACAAAAGCTATAATAAAACTCCCATTACTATCGCTGATAACCCCACCACACCCCAATGTGGAACCAATGACAACACCATCCATATTTAGCTTATAAGAGTTATTAGGAGGTTTGGTCCAATAAATAAACCTAGGTTCAGTAGAAAGATAATTAATCTCTAACTTAAGACCTAAATGAGATGCCACAAAAAGATAATTTTTTAAATTCTTGATAGAGAGCAGCTTAATAGAAAAAAGAGCCAAAACCTTATCTTTCACATTCTTAATAATCCTATGATGGTTCATACCGACACCATTGAAAAGGGAATTATTTCTATCCAACCATAAATAGCACAAAATGAGAGAAGAAATAACATTTTTGATATGGCCTTTAGACTTAATAAACGAAGCATTAAGCATAGCATTAATAGACAATTTAGCATTAAAGCAATTCAATTTGAAAATGTCATTAAAATAAGTCCAAGTATTAACAACTAAAGGACCAGTGAGAAAAACATGATGCATATTCTCCACATAATAACAACATTGGCACTTGGATGGCAAAATAAAATCTCTTTTAATTAAATTATCATTAGTAGGAATGAACTTATGCAAAATTCTCCAGATAAAAATAGCCACAGTCGAAGGAATACTTTTATGCCAAATCATAGAGAAAATATTAGTCACCTCCTTCTTAGACCTAATGGCATGCCAAGCATCCTTTAATCTAAAACCACCATCTTTGGACAAGTCGCATAAAAGTGAATCATCAGAGTCAGTGTTCAGGGGGAGGTTCAAAATTTGTTGAATAATAGAGTAAGGAATAACATTAGCAAGTTTCTTATAACCCCAACAATTTTTAGTAATGAAATAATTCACCTTAACAGCCACAGTGGAAGAGGTGTTAATAATAGAATCAACTGAGTGACCACCCAACCAAAAATCTTGCCAAAAGAAAATGTTTCCACCACCAAGCCCCCAAGAGATGAAAGGCTCAATAGCCCATTTAACTTTACAAAGTCTCTACCACACTTTAGAGTCACCTTTGTTAAAATAACAAGTAGTCAGATGCTTACCCACACAATACTTAGTAAATATAAAATTAGCCCAGAGGCTCACTTTAGCACGAAAGTTGTACTATAACTTGAAAGAAAAAGCATAGGCCAAATCATTCATACTTTTACACCCCAATGCACCCTTATCTAACACACCACAACACTTATCCCAAGAAGACTAGATAATTTTAGAATTGCTATTAGCCCCTTTCCAAACTTTTTTTTTGAAAAGTTTATCAATTCTGTTGCAAATCGCATGAGTAGGAAGAAGAGTTTGGAAAATATAAACAGGCAGAGAACAGAGAGTACTTCTGATGAGAATTAATCTACCCCTAAAACTCAAAAAATTAGAATCCTAGGACAAAAGCTTATTTTGAACATAAGTAATTAAATCATCAAAAAGAAAAGTTTCTTTCTACCTTTAGAAATAGGTACTTGAAGGTACTTAATAGGCAAATGACCATGCACAAAATCAGTCAAACCTTTAATAGCCAAAATACAGTTATCAGGCACTTTCTTGGAGGTAATAAAGGAACACTTGTGCTTATTCAGAGAGATATCACTAAGCATTTCAAAATGATGATAGAAGCCGATAAGTTTATTAATCTTATTAATAGAAGCATTCATAAAAACAATAAAATCATTAGCAAAACATAAATGAGAAATAGGAAATACACCCAAAGATCTAAATAGAGGCTAGGGTGATTCTCAAAGAGGTTGGCAAGGCCTCTAGATAAATACTCAGCAATAATAATGAAAAGGGCAGGAGAGATTTGATCACCCTGTCTTAAGCCATGAGAAGATCTAAATAAACCATTGCTTTTGCCATTAACAATAATAGAAAAATAGGATCCCTCAATGCAGTTTCTAATAAGATTGATAAAAACTAAATTAATACCAAACAAATGCAAAATATTGTAAAGAAAGTTCCAATCAATATTGTCAAAAGCCTTAGCAATATCAAGTTTCAAAATCATGTTGCCACCTCTCACCCTAATATCCAGGTCCTGACAAAATTCTTAGGCCAAAAGAATATTATCAGCAATAGCCCGCCCCTTGAAAAAACCCATTTAAAATGACGAGATAATTTTAGGAAGAATAGAAGTTAAATGACTCATAAGAATTTTAGAAAGCAATTTATTAAAAAAGGTGCATAGACTAATAGGTCTAAAATCATTCTAATTACTAACAAAGTTATTTTTGGGAATGAGCATAATAGAAGTAGAAGTAAAAAAAGTCAGGCATAGAGTGACCAGCAAAAAAATCCATAACAATAGCATAAAGATCATTACTAATAATATGCCAGGATTTCTAAAAAAACTTAGTGGTAAAACCATCCGGCCCAGTCACAAAGTCACCATTCATGCCATGAACAATCTATTTAATTTCCTCTAAAGAAGGTGGTTTAGAAAGAAACTCGTTATCATCTTGAGATATAAGATTGGGGATAATATAAGGGTTATCAATATGATCAGGACTAAAATCCTTATTGAGATGTTTTTGAAAATGGTGAACCGCCAAAGTAGGAATTTCCAAGGCATCCTCAGTAGCAGAGCCATCATCACGATTGATTTTATTAATGCAATTTTTGGCACGTTTCCTCTTAACCAACACATGAAAATATTTGGTATTATTATCACCTTCAACAAGGTGTTTTGCAGCCGCTTTTTGTTTCCAAAAGGCTTCCTCCTGAGTTTGTAATTTAAAGAGACATTCTTTAGCATCCTTCAGTAAACTGAAGTTTTCATAAGAAGGAATCAACTGACAGTTTAGCTCAAAAGTGTTCACTTTATCTTCAACATTCAAGATATTGGTGAAAATATTTTTAAAAATATTATGATTCCACCAATTTTAAATTTGCTTAAGCCTTTTTAGTTTAAACCAAAGTCTCTTCATACCAAAGATAGAGTTATCCAGATGCAAAGGAGCATGCCAATTTTCCTGAACCAGGTCCAGAAAAGAATCATGAGGCAACCACATATTTTGAAATCTAAATTGAGGGGAAGAATTGATATGTCTAGTCTTGAGGCTAATTAACAAGGGAGAATGGTCAAAAAGAGTTCTGCTAAGATGCTCAATAGTAATAGAATTAGAAGAGTTACGCCAGAAATCATTAAACAACACCTGATCCAACCGTTGTCATAAATGACTACGGTTCCAAGTGAATTTATTACCAAAGAAGCCAATGTCAACTAAATTATAGTCCATAATCATATTATTAAAATCCTACATAGAGTGATAGATAGGACTAGTACCCCCTATACGTTCAGAAGGATTATAAATAGTGTTAAAACACCTCCAACAAGCCAGGGTAAGTAGCAAATACTATGGAAGTTGATGAGTTGCTCCCATAAAATTTTCCTAGTATTACGAGTAGCAGCATAAATAAAAGAGGCACAACAATGTAAATTTAAAACATCAATATTACAATGCAGAACTTGAGTGAAATCTCTAATAACATCTATCCGAATAGGATCCTTCCATAACACCCAAATATTATTTGTAGAATTCGAAATAGCATGCTTAAAACCCAAAATTCTAGTAGTACTAAGTAATTTAGCAGAAGTAATAAGAGGTTCAAGCAAAACAAGACTAGAAACATTATAAATTTGGCATAAGTTCTTAACCCTTAACTTAGAGGAGGGGCACCCAATGCCCCTAACATTCCAAATAATAGAATTAAACATAAAAAAGATGCTAATGACTAGTTTGCAAACGGGTGGTCCTAGGAGATTGTAAAATGATGTTCTTGTTTTTCCTACCTCACCTATTTTGAAACTTGATATAACTAGTGTCATTATCATTTTTAGCAAAACATTTTGCCACAATATTCATATCCTCCGTATCAGTAAAAGCATCACTATGATAATGAGAATTTAGGAGAAGCTTACTATCATTGATCATACCCGCCTACCTCACCTCCTGAGGCAATTCACCCTCCTCAAAGGTATAGCATCCTCCATATTTACTTTGCTACTCATGTCAATACCAACATTACCTTCCACCAAAATGATTTGGCCATCCTCCTGATCATTAACAACTGATTGAGAAGTTGCATTATTAGTACAAATATTATTGAGTAGCATAAAGTCCAGATCAGGCAATTTTTTGTTAAGAACACAAGGGCTAATAGAAGAAGATGTAACAATATTTTCATTAGTGGTGATAGCCAACATTTGCTCATCCACATTTTCACCACCATTAGATAAAAAAGAGATAGAGTTATGATTGTCTCCCTATATATGAATAGGGATCATGGACATTGGAGGAAGGCGGTTCAATATGCACAATGGTGAATTGTATTGGTTCCTCAATATTATCCTGCAGTTTAGTAATATTTCCCTCAACCACAACATGATTAGGAATCACAATATCATGAGTAGCCGAAGGAACAACATTTCCTAGCGATTGTTTGGAGGATTCCTTCTCCTTATAAAGATGGGGATGTAACTTGTAGCACTCGTTTAAACCATGACCATGCATCTTACAATGAGAGCAAAAAATGGGCAAATTTTTAATATCAACTTTTTGGAAATAACCATTCAACTCTAAACCAATCCAGATCTCATCAGGATGTTTCTTAGATATATCCAACTCTATAATAACACGAGCCATAAATGGACATGAGATAGAGGCAGTAGCTTGGTCCGTATGTAGAGGCCTACCAAAAATTGACGCCAGGCCAAATAAAATTTGAGAATTAAAAAAATTGAAGTCTCAGATTCGGGAAGGAGATCCACACAAGGGCAATAGGGGATTCCTCACAAATATCAAAATTTGGTGTCAATTTGAGTAATCTCATCTGACAAGCTTGAATATAGTAGGATCTCCTTGAAAAAATGTGACTATAATCAAGATCATTACTTAGTTGAATCATAATATATCTCTGATCGAGCAAACAGATATGAAAAGAACCCGAAAGTTTCATATTAACCAAAAACTTGTGTATAACATCCAGATTAGGTCGTCAAAGAAGGAACTTGCTAACCAAAGTTAAAGAAAAAAGAGCGGCCAGCTGCGAAACCACGGAATCATCAAACATCAAAGCAGGACAACCTTTAAAAGAAGTTTGAACAAACTAAAGTTTAGCAGACGAAGAAAATGAGCTCACCAAAACATCCTTAAAAGACCGGGATTTTCCATCAGGAAATGAAAAGGATGAAGGGATAGATGACGATGAAGTAGTCATCTCCCAGAGCCAGAAAAAATGAGAAAAACCTCAAAACAAAACACGGAAGGGGAAAATAAAGCAAACAGGAAACAAAACAAGGAGAAAAAAGTAGCAAATCCATGCCAGGAGAGGCAAAAATAGGAGCTCACGAGAGGAAACACTAGATCGCCAAAGAGTCACCAGAAAGCACAACACTTAGACTTGGATGATGAAATTTTAGTCCTGTGATTCCTTTTTTTTTTGGTGGGGGGGGGGGGGGACCCATGGAGGGGCCAACGTATTAATTAGTAAAAAAGATTACAAAGTCCTTAAAAGGGACCTTCAGCTCATTAGTGCTCAAAAGAGCTAGAAAAAAGTCCAAAAAAATTCTAAGCGTCAAAGGTCCCCTAATCTAAAAGATACAACAAAACCTAGTAACAATCTAGGGTTGTTAGAGGACAGCACCCAAAAAGGAAAGACGAAAAAATAATCAATAAGTGCAGTCTTCCTACAAAAGTTAAACAAAACTTCCACCAGATTCACCTTCCCTTTAACCTGCAAGGACAAATGAAACAAAAAGCAAAGCAGAAAAAAATAACCAGAAGATATAACAGGAATGATAAATATTAGTTAAAATGAGGTCACCTAGATACTTAACAAAAAAGGATATAGAGGTACTCCCATCAGCATGAGTGAGCAATAACCAGAAAATCCTCAGCCAAGGACTATTAAAAAGTATGGCTAAGAAACAACAAAAAATGAAATCCTATTAAGAAAAGGAGATCCAGAATAGAGGTGAGAACCATCAAGCAAAAGGCCATAATAAAACTTGACATTATCAGAATAGGTAGCAGTCGAACCCAGATAATTCCAATAAAAAGCAACCCAGGCAAACCCGCCAGGAGTGGTAGGACCATCACATAAATCCACACAACATTATCACAGAAGGCAGCAATGAAACCCAGACAATCCAAAATAACAATAATGAAAAAGGCAATAGTCGCCTGATAGAAAAAGCAGCAATAATTCCAGCTACCAGAGGTTGGAACAAAACCATAATAATCCAGAAAAAGGTAAAAGAAGCCAAAGAAGTAATCCGGGCCAATAGAGCTCGGGAAGATAATCCCATCGCAACCATCATGATTAAACCCCCAATGCCACTCAATTCTAAACCCATACTCATTCAAGCCAAATGAGATGAAATAGAAAAGAGTAAAAGTAAGTAAAAAGGCCATCACCATAATATTAGCTGTAGAAAAATACTTCCAAAACCCAGAGAATAGCCCGTAGATGTAAGAATAAATAGAATAGCAACAAAGACCAACCAGAAAAAAATTCCAAACTAAGGGACCACTCCCAAGCCCAGACAACAAACAACCCCCAGCAACCCGAGAGCCAAAAAAAACCAGCTAGGCCAACCCGTCCAGCACCCTCTCAACAGCAACCAGAACAACCAATCTTATAAGAAGCTCCCAGGAATAGAAGAGCAATAAGAGGGGTAAAGATTAGAGTAATAATAAATCCAATCATTTCTCAGGCTCGAAATACCTAAACCAGCCCAAAAACTAAAAATAAGCCCCCAAACAATCCAACAATCTAAACTATTAGGATCAGCCCAAGAATTTAGATAGGTTAAAACACGACCAACTAGATCCTAGGCTAATAAACTGCCAACCAACAAAATCCTTCCAAGGAAAAGAAGAGCATTAATAGGAAAAGCAGTACAGAATATAAAACCAAACCAAGAAAACTGCTCCCTAATAATACTACTACAGAAAAGGCACAAACCCAAAGCCTCCAACTAGAAACAAGGCACACTTGAGATAAATAAGCCAACACAATTGCCATAGTAGACAACCAAATCAAATTCTAATATAAGATAAATTCATTTTATCCAACTTAATCATTCCTTTCAGAGGATTAGGTAAATTAGCAACAGTAAAATCCATAAGACAATCCAGATCACACCCCAAATTTGGTAGCCAATCAGCACAAGCATTACCTTCCCTATGAACATGAGAAATATTAAAGTTAACAAAAATTAATAGCTCCTTAATGTATCTAATATGATAGAATAAATTCTAGTTACATATACTTTCTGATTGATTCTTAAGGCAATGAATGGTAGAAGTGGCATCCACTTCAATCCAGATATTAGTAATACCAAGAGTGATACATAATTTAAGCCCATTGAGAGTAGCATACAGTTCAGCTATTAACACAGGCAAAATCCATGATCATGTTAGCCTGATCATCTCTAATAATGCCACCACAACTATACTTACAGTTATGAATCGAGCCATTAATATTCAACTTAAAAGTTTTAAGAAGAGGTTTTAACCAATAAATCAGCTTTGGGTTGTCAAATAGCTACTATTCTGAAGCACAATTCCAAAATTATGAGCAACAAAAAAATAATTCCTAAAACTTTTTTAGCTCAAGAGGTTAGCTTGGAAAAGCTTAAGCACTTTGTCTTTAATATACTGAATAATAATGTGATAATTCATGCGATTATTGTTAAAAAAGGGAGTCATTTCTAGCATTCCATAAATATCATAGGATGAGGGAAGGAATCAAATTTTTGATATGCCCTTTCGAGTTAATAAACCATAAATCCAACAAATTATTAATAGATAGGTGAGCATTAAAATAGTTTAACTTGAACATATCTTGAAAGTAGACCCAAATTTTAACAGCAATAGGACCGGAAATGAACACCTGATGCATTGTCTCCACATGATAGTAGCATTGACACATAATGAAACCTCTCTTCCTTAAAATGTCATTAGTGGGAATATAATTATGCATGATTCTCCAAATAAAAACAAATGGTCTTAGGAATACTTTTGTTCCAAATCATAGAAAAAACTTTCCCAACAGAATGCTTATCTCTAACAACATGCCACACATCCTTTCAACTAAAAATACCATTATGAGATAAATCGCATAAAAGTAAATCATTCGAGTCCATATTAATAGGCAGATTAAGAATTTTAGAGACAACATCATCAGGAATTATCTCTATAAGTTTGTTATTGTCCCAGTTATTCTCAGTGATAAAATAGTCCACCTTAGTAGCATTAGTAGTAAAAGTATTAAGAATAAAGTCAATAGACTGATTTGCAAGCCATTGGTCCTGCCAAAAAAAAGGTTAGATCTCCCAAGACCCCATTTAACATGAGGCTCGGCTTTCCACTTGATCTTACAAAGCCTTTTCCAAACCCTAGAATCACCATTTTTAGAAGAACACATAGTAGAATGCTTCCCAACACAATACTTAGCAGTCATAAACTTAGCCCAAAGAAACAGTTTAGACCTAAAATTAAACCACAATTTAAAAGAAAAGACCTCAGAAAGATCATACATATTCTTGCAGCCCAACCTCCCTTCTTCAAAAGTCCCACAACATTTAGTCCATGAAGCCCAAAAAGCTTTAGAATTAACATTGGAACCACGTCGAAAAACTTATTAAAAAGTTTCTCAATCCTATTAAAAACAATGTTGGTAGGTTGTAAAGTTTGAAAAATATAAACAGGTAAGGAACACAAAAAACTTTTAATAAGGACTAATCTACCGCCAAAACTAAGAAAATTAGAATTCCAAGAATTCAGCTTCTTCTGCACAGAAGTCATAAGACCATAAAAAAGAAATGTATTCTTCCTACCTTTATAAAGGGGGACCTTTAAGTACTTAATAGGTAAGAAACCTTGTAAGAAACCAGTATTATTCCTAATGAAAATAACCTGATCATTAGAAACCTTTTTTGTTTTTTTTTTTGAGAAATTGCAAATTGCATTCAAGAAAGTACTAATTACAAGGAAATAAAAGCTTCACATTCCTTCTTTAACAAACTAGACAAATTAGAAGGAATATTGGCAAAGGAAAAACTATCAAAACAAAAACTCTCATGCAAAGCCAAAGAAGCGCAAACATCGGCTACTTTATTACAATCTCTATGAACATTAGAAACCTTGTTGGAAACAATAAAAGAGCTTTTACTCTTATTAATATTGAAACCACTACAACTTTGAAACTCATTTACAACTTCATAAGTCTATTAACCCGATTAATCGAAGCATTAGAAAAATAATAACATCAGCAAAACATAAATGGGAAACCGGAACACCACCCAAAGTTCTATTGAAATTGCTAGGAGAATTCTCATAAAGACTGGAAATGCCTCTAGAAAGAAACTCCATGGAAATAATAAAAAGGGTGGGAGAAATAGGGTCCCCTATTCTTAAACCATGAGAAGATTTGAAAAAACCATTACTTTTTCCATTAATAATAATAGAGAAATAAGAATTTTTGATAGACTATTTAATTTGGTTAATAAACACAGTATTAAAGCCAAACAAAATCAATATTTGGTAAAGAAAATCCCAATTAATATTATCATAAGCCTTGATGATGTCTAATTTAAAAATAATGTTGCCCCCATGCACCTTGACATCCAAATCATGAATAATTTCTTGAGTAAACAAAATATTATCCGTAATGGATCTACCTTTAACAAAAACCAGTTTGATTAGGAGCAATAATTTTAGGAAGTAATGGAGAAAGGTGGTTCATAAGCAATTTAGAAATTAACTTACTAAAGAAGGTACAAAGACTAATAGGTCTAAAATCATTCTAATTACAAGCGCTAGTAGCTTTCGGGATAAGCACAGTAGAAGTAGAAGAGAAATACTTAGGCATGATATTACCAACAAAGAAATCATTAACAACATTAAAAAGATCAAAATTAATAATATACTAAGCATGTTGAAAAAGTTTAGTAGTGTAACCATCAGGACCTACAACAGAGTCAATATTTAAATCAAAAATAATTTTCTTAATTTCCTCCAAAGTAAGAAAAAATAGTGAGGGACAAATTGTCATCCTGATTAATGATATGAGGAATAAGATTAGGATTATCAATAATAGCTGGAGTAAAATTTTTATTGAACAAATTAGTAAAGAAATTCATGCCAGAAGAGGCAATATCTCCTGCATCTTCAGTAAAAGAACCATCCTCTTTAGAAATTTTATGAATCCAATTGTTAGCTCTATTTCTTTTAACTAGAGCATGAAAATACTTAGTGTTATTGTCCCCATTAATAAGATGCTTAGAAGCATCTTTTTGCTTCCAATAAGCTTCGTCCTGAGCTTGTAAAGTAAAAAGATAAATTTTAGCTTGTTGGAGATTGGAGTAAATATCCTCAGAAGGATAAAGTTGGTAATTTTGTTCTAAAGAATTGACTTTATCCTCAGCATCAATAATATTAAAGAAGATATTTTTAAAAATAATGCGATTCCACCAATTTAATTTTTGCTTTAATCTTTTAAGCTTTAACCACAATCTTTTCATGCCAAAAATAGAATTATCCAGATGTAGAGGAGCTTGCCAGTTCTCCTGAACCATAGCCATAAAAGAGTTATCAAGAAGCCACATATTTTGAAATCTAAAATTAAACATAGGGATACCTTGATTTAAACTAATAGAGATGAGCATATAAGAATGACCCGATAAAGTTCTACTAAGATATTCAACATGCATAGAAGTAAATCAATTAATCCAACTATCATTAAAAAGAACTCTATCCAAACGTTGCCAGAGGTTAACATGATTCCAAGTAAATTTACTACCCTTATAAACAATGTCAATGAGGTTACAATCCAAGATCATATTATTAAAGTCTTCCATAGAATAATAAACAGGGTTGGACCCCCCAAGCCTTTCAGCAGGAGAAGAAATAGTATTAAAATCACCCCCACCAACCAAGAAGAGTTAAAATGACTACTTAATTATGTAAGTTGGTCCCACAAATACTTTCTAGTTATCCGAGATGAAGCATCATAAACAAATGAGGCAAAGCATTTATAATGAAGGAAATTAATACTAAAAAGAATCACTTGAGTAAAATCACCCACAATATCAATAACCATAGGATCCTTCCAAAGAACCCCGATCTTATTAGAAGTATTAGACACAGCATGATTAAAACCCAAAAACTTAACAGTCTTATCCAACCTGATATTAGAAATACAAGTCTCAATCAAAATAAGCATTGAAATATTATGAATACGACATAATTTCTTAACTATAATTCTAGAGGACGTGCAACTTATACCTCTCACATTCAAAATAAGAGACTTAAACATTAGATTATAAATGAGAAGTTTAAGATCAGGTGGTTCTAGGGGATTTCAAACCAGTATTTTTATTTTTCTTATTTTTCCTTGAACTAACTGAAGAAAAATCATTAACCTCATCACCTACCCTTATGTTATCATCAGCCTAATTTTCCTTACCCTTAATAGCAACATTACTTTGAGATAAAGTATGAAAATCCTCACAATCCTTTTCCAAATTTATAGCCTGGTCGATAGCACACTCCTCATTTTCCCCTTGAACAAGTTCTCCTTCTTCCAAGGTTTGCTTCTCCTTGTCCTGTTCATGAGATATCAAGTCAGAATTCACATGATAAGAAACCGCATTAGTGTTTTGGATAAAAACAAGATCAGAAGAAATATTTCCATTAGAAATAAGAGTTTCCAAGTAAGTTGTAGTGTTATTATTCTCCACAACCATAGCATCAGTTAGTTTCTCAATAGTGTTAGGCCCCTCATGCTTAACCACACCCTCAGGAGAATCCTCTATCACAACTTGTTCATTAGAATGCTCAAGAAGAGCTGTGTTCTTTCCATTTCCAGTATGAGGATGCTGGAAAACATTTCCGCCAGTCATGGGGACTTCTGCCTCCCCAACAACCTCCACAAGACCTCCAAACTTTGGTGTATCAATGTTATTCTTTTTGAGTATTTAGGGATGTCCTTCTGCTTATGTAAATGAGGGTGAAAATTAAAACATTCAGCATTACTATGTCCATGCATTTTACAGTAAGTGCAAAATATAGTCAAATTCTCAAATTCATGTTTTGTTGATATCCATTATGCTCTGAACCTATCCATATTTCCTTGGGGTGTTTCTTAGAGATATCCAATTCAATTAAAATACGAGCTACAGACAGACACGAAACTGACACAGTGGCTTTGTTCGTGTGTAAAGGCCTTCCAAAAATAGAAGCTAAAGCAAATAATATATGAGTATTAAAGAAATGTAGCCTTAAATTGGGAAAAGAAATCCACATAGGAGCTATGGGAGATTCCTCCTTGACATCAAAATTCGACGTCCATTTTAGCAAACGCATTTGACAACCTTGTATATTGTAAGCTCTTCTTAAAAAAATACGGTGTAATCTAAGTCATTCTAAAGCTGAATCGCAATATGTCGTTGGTCCATCAAACCAACAGTAAAAGTCCCCGAAAGTTTGAGGTTCAAGAAAAACTTTTGAATAACATCTAGATTTGGATGCCTCAAGAGAAACTTACCCACAAGAGTAAAGGAAAAAGGAGCAGTAAGATGAGAAATAATGTTATCATCAAGCATCAAAGCAGGTAAACCTTTAAACAAAGTATGGACAAAATCAAGCTTTGTATTAGAAGAAGAAGAACCACCAGAGAGCACATCCTTAAATGATCGAGTTTTACCATCAAACTTCAATGACGGGACCAATGACGATGGAGTCATCATTGCCCAGTAGCCATGGAAGAATGAAAAAGCACCAAAGTAAAAAAAACAAAATAAAAAACAAATGAAAGGCGGAGAGAAACAAGTGGAACAATCGACAGAAAAATGCTCCAGCAAGAGAACCCTAAAATCACCTTATAGTCGCCAGAGCAGAGAGACATTACGATAACCCAGGCTTGACCATATTGGTAATCCTATGATTCCTTTTTTAAAATTTTTTTAATTAATTTTTATTATTTTTTTAGGGGAAACCCACAGAGGGGCCTACGCATTAATATAAGCAAATAAGTACAAGATACTTAGAGGGATCTCAAGCTTACAAATGCTTAATCGAGCTACAAAAAGAAACCAAAAAAAATCCTAGGAGCTCGAGATCCGTATTATGAAAAAGTACAAAAACTCCTAGGTACAATCTACGGTGCATAAGAAAGAGCACCCAAAAAAGGGAACAAGCCAAAAACTAGGAGAGAGCTTCACCTTCCCTTCCAATAATTCACAAGTACGAGCAGCAGTACTTGAACCTGCAATGACGCTGAAGCACACAAGAGACCTGCCAAAACAAAAACCAAATATAATACAAATAAAGAACTATTCCAATCACCAAATAAGCAGTAATTAGAGATACTTCCATTAGTTTATTTAGATAGGGGAACATAATGCCAAAGGATGATTACACCACATGAGCCATTAGAGATGGTAAGAAAATACCACTTATAAAGAAGCCAGCCAAAAAATAAACCAATATCAAAGCAAAATCCACTAGAATAGAAAACAGTATGAAAGGATAAATCCACACCAGTTAAGTTCCAACAACCAACCTCCAAAAATAGAATAGGGGAAATCCAAAAAAGAGAGGTGAAGCTAGCATTGTAGTAAGGATTAACAGAGCTCAGAGTCAGGCCAAACCCTCATGATTAATACCCTAATGCTACTCAATTCTAAACCCATAAGTGCATAACCTGTGGGGAAAACTAGGAACCCAATCCACCCTCATAAACACAAAGACAACAAACCACAACTTACAGCTAACATATCCCTTCAAGTGGATCAAAAAGCAAATATCTAAGCCATATAAACCACCCATACAATAAAACCAAAAAAGGCCGTAGTCCTCACAACCAGTTAAAACCAGGGACAACCCATCCAGCAGCCAGCACCTGAGGACACCCGTAGGCCCCAAAAAAATAAAACAGAAGGGCCAACCAATCTAACGTGCCCTCAGAGAAAATCGGCTCCACCAAACAGAGCAAATACACATTGGAATAGAAGAGCAATAAAGGGGGTATAATTCAGGTCCATTGAAATACCAATCATTGCTCAACTCCCCAACAAACCCGCACGGCACTTGGCACAGGAAAAAGCTAGAAACCACAAAAAATAATAATAAACTATCAACCAATAGAAGACCAAAACTAGGACCTAAAAATGCATAGACAAAAAGGATCAGGCAGATAGCCACAGGTACAAGAACCCCCAGCAAGCAGATATAATAACAAAAAGAAAAACCAAAACTAATGGAGACACAAACCCAGCCATTAGGTCGGTACAGCAGAAACCAATGCCCAACCATAGCTACAAGCTCGAACAGGTAGAGCTCTAGAGCAAATAAACCACTAGGCTAAGAGAAAACCACGCAACACAAAAGAGAAAAGCCAAACCCTCAGATAGCTAGGGAAAACCCATTGAAAGAAAAAATGCCCAGACACCCACCCACATGGAGGTTACTACAGCAAAACCAAAGGCCAGGAAACACACGGCTTCAGCAACACCAATCCAGAAAAATATGCCAGGAATTCAAAATTGAGGAAAACACAAAGAGAAGAACAAGAAAACACAACCCAAACACATTAAATTCTAAAATAAGGGGTACCAATTTTATCCAATCTAATAAGCCCTTTTAAATGAGCAGGTAAGTTATTTGCAGCAAAATCAGTGAGATGCTCCAAATTACAACCCCAATTAGCCAGCCAAACCGCATAAGAATTCCCTTCCCTATATACATGAGAGAAGGAGGCATTATTAAGTATCATTAACATTAACAAAATTAGGGTTTGCTAATTGATAGATCAAATGAGCTCCAATTGCTATGAAATTTAAACCATAGATCCATATAGTCCTTAGAGCATTCAATAAAAATTTTAGGCCATTTGGGTGATCTTAAAATTTATTATAATATTTCAAAGGTAATGTCATCTATTCCTTTGGAGAAAGAATTAGGGAAAACTAGACAAAGTATTTGTGCAAAATTAATCGCTAACTAACCCTCAGAACATCATATAGAACTTACAAAAAATTCATGTAATGATTGTTACTAATTTAATTTATATGAATTTTAAATTCATAGGTCAAAAATTGACCTATAGATTTGAAAATCTAATTCTAGCCATAGGTTAATTCAAATCACCTTGAGAAAATTCAAGGTGATTGCACACACCCTGAATTACAATCAAGCCTAGTTTAAATTCAAATTGATCTCTTTGAATATGTAATTACACAAAATAATCAAAACCACCATTATATTTAATTCGCCTAATTTACACATTCTTTGGCCTTAAATTTGGATCCATTAGATAGGGAATTTTATACTGAATATACAGAGATTTTATTTTCCCTATTTGAATTAGTATATAGGGAGATATTAATTTTTGAACATATATACATTAATTTACATTTTGTGTGAAATATTTATGTAGTCAAAAGCAAACTATGCATATGCTTTCCACACAACGTAGTTTAATAGCTTACTTAAGTGCTGGCAAACCCCTTGACACGACAACATTAATATTAGCTATCTAATCAAAACCATAAAATAGAGTGATGATCGGATTGAATCTAATCAGATGAAATTAGACCTATCCCATATATTTTAATGGAATAGAAAATTCTAATTTTTGTCTTCAACTTCCCCCCAATAGCTTAAATTATCCTTGGTTTTCTGTTTAATCCATGCAATTCACTACACAATTCTCCTTCTAATTGATCCAGTAGGATGTAAAAGTAGAGAACATTCAATCTAGAGGTTGGATCACCTTGGAATGAATATTTTCTTCAAAATAACCCACCACTTTCTAAATTAAAGCTTGAGTTTAAATTTTACCATGAATTAGGAGAGATATGAATGGGCTTTTGATTCATGAAAATTTATCTAGTCTAGGGAGAAATTTCTCTTAAGACAACTAGGATTTTGGAGGTTTGGATTAAAATTTGGGAAATATTTGACCAACACTCACCAGAGCTTGATAGAAATCTCTCCTACATGCAGTACACTTAGGATCACCTCATGAATCTAAGGGAAATGACATTAGGAATCTCTCTTCGATAAAAGTTGGGATATTTATAGCTTGTTTAGGAAAGAATCTAACTAGAATGCCAGCCATCATGAGTCATACAAGACCACTAAGTTGGTGCTAGATAATCCAATGAAGTGAGGTTAGCTATTTTGAAGAGGTATGGAATATGGGGGTGAGTTGGATGCCAAGTTTGAATTGAACCAAAGCTTATCATTTCTGGAAGATTCAGACCATTTTAGGCTTTGCCAATGGCTGGGCTGGGGTGGGCTAGTTTTTAGGCTATAGGGGAGGAGTATGCATGGCTTGGTTAAAGCCAATTTGGACTAGGGTGCCGAATGGTCCAATGGAGCCCATCTGGTGAATGTAGGTTAGCCAAATTGGCTAACCCAAGCTAGCCCAAGGGTTGGGTAGGCTAGGGCAGGTCTAGGGGGTTATGGGTAGGCTATGCATATTTTGGTTTAGACTAATTTGATCTATATAGATAATTGGATCAATAATACCCCATTAGATGCACTTGGGTTAGCCCATTTGGTTAATCTAAGTGGGCCCAAGGGGTGGGCAACCTTGGGTGAGTTTATAGGGACCTTATGGACCTATTGGTAGGCTTTGGATGTTATGTGTCCAAGGATTTTGGTTTATTGAAAGGGAATAAGCCATATGGAGCATTTTATCAAACTAAGTTGACTTGATAAACCAAGGTCAACCTAACCCAATGATTGGGTCCCTTTGGTATAGAAAAGTTCATGTAGATATTTGAAAAGTGATTAGGATTCATGTTAAGGTCAAGATAGGGTTTAATGTATGAGAATGAGATGGTCATTTAGGGTAATTTGGTAAAACATGGTGATTTTTTAAACCAAGATCAACCATGGCTCACCATGGGTTCTAATGGGTTCAAATATGTTTAAATGATTATTTGAAAAGTTTAGAATGTTATGACATGACTTGCTTGGAATCAAAGGGATCCAAGATTTTACAATTTTGGTAAATTGGGGGCCATATGGTCAACTTAACCATACATAATCAACCATGGGTCCAAATGGATATAGGCATGCTCAACGATAACTTTAGTCCTATGGATCAATCCTTGGGTTTGAAGCCGTGTTCGAATGATGTTTCATGCATAGGTTTAAAGTTTAGGAATTAAGGGGTTAAAAAGTCAAATTTGGTCAACCTAGGTCAACCATGACCCCAATGGGTTCAAATCATTCAATTCATGTTTATGAACAAGTTTAAGTCATTTCACAAGGTTTATAATGGAGTTTGATCAATATACCATATTGAGTGGCATGTTCTATAAATATGAGGAAGTATGGATTTTAGATTTTAGTGATTATGGGTTTGGTGATTGGAAGGGCATGGAGTCTCGCAAAAATCACTAGGGAGATTCTAAGGAGGTGACAAGTCTATGTGTAATTATTTAGGTCAAGTTCCAGAGGCTTCACCAAGGGTTTCTATCAGGTTAGGGTATCTTATTAGAAATAGATTCCTATAGTAAACTTTGAATTTGATTTTAAAATTAACCTTATATAAAATGAGATTAACAAGATAAATTGGCATCACTTCAAATGGGATAGCTAATTAGGATAGTAGATTCTTTATCTTTCTATTAATAAATTTTAATTATTTAATTCTCTTTTCCTTTTCATCATGTCAGATTTTAAAGATACAAGAGAATTAGAGAATTAAATATGCATATAGCATGTCAAGAGCTAAGTTTAACTAAAGTTTACCCAATGCAAGTGTGGATAAATAAAATGTTTGACTAGTGATTCACTTTAGTGTTTCTTTAAATAAATCTACCTTGGTTGATAAACTAACGCCACAATTGAAAGTTCGATAGGGATGTTAAGCCCTAGTGAACTAGTCCCGAGGCTAACCAAGAGGGGGGTGAATTGGTTATTTAAAAATTTCACGAGGAACAGAAAAATCTTTTCGATACTTTGCAGCGGAAACAAGTAAATAAGAATGAAAAGATCAATCACAGATATTCACCCAAGCAGTTAATATCAGAAAAGTAAAGTGCAGAACAGAATCAGAAAAGCAAATCAGATTTTATAGTGGTTCGGTCAACTTGACCTACGTCCACTCCCCGGAGCCTCCCCTCCGGGTATTGCACTAAACAAAAAGTGTCTCTCCTTTTGCTCCCACAGCAAGGCGGAGAAGCCTGTATAAAACCTCCTTTTCACCACACGGTGAGGCAGAGAACCTGACCTCCTTTTTCTTCCACCTGAAGAGGGCAGAGAACCCCGGATCTTCTTGCGAACGATCCTCCCACAACGAACACCAACTAGACGAAAGACAACGAGCGGAGAAGACGACTCTGATCCGTGCTTGGAGCAACCTTAGTAAATCCCTTACTAACTCCCCCTCACAAGATCCTCTCTCTCTCTCTCTAGGGTTTCTCTAGGAAGGAAAGTGGCAAAAGATTTTTTTGTTTCAAGAAAAAGTTCTTTTATAGGAGGGCTTAAAATTTACCCTAAATCTCAACTGTTCGGCAAAGATCGTCTAGGACGATCTGTATATCATCTTGTACTATCAGTTCAAATTCAGCTGTTTTATCCTGGACGATCTGGCTCTTTTGGACGATCAGTAGAAAAAATTGATCATATCGTCCCGTACGATCCTGCGATCGTCCGGGACGATTAGTGTAAATCGAGGAATATCGTCCAGAACACAATTCAGGTCGTCCAGAGAAACTTGTGCTGGACGACCAAAAAAATACTTGATCGTCCAGGATAATAAGTGTATCGTCCAGGATGATTAGTTCAAAAAGTGCCAAAATCATCCTGAGCATAGTTCGAGTCGTACAGCTGAAATGCACTAGACGATCCGGATCGTCCAGGATGATCCTGCGATCGTCAGGACGATATGATCATATCAATTAAATATTAATTACTTTCCTTAATTATCAGACTAATTTAGGCATGATTGTACTGAATCGTCCAGGACGATACACGTATTGTTCGGGACGATCAGACCAAATAACTTAAAATAAAAAACTTGCCTAACTTAATCTGGCGGCTGAGAATTTTTTATTTAAGCATATCATCTCGTATGATCCAAAGATCATCCAGGATGATCTGCTTAATTAGACCCTCTTAACTTGGTCTCCATAATTAGTGTTTCTGTTTTTACTGGATCGTCCAAGACGATGTGAATATCGTCCAGGACGATCTGAACTAAAAATGAACAGAAACTCTAACTCACTCAAGCTCTCCCCCTGAGTGTGTGTGTGCAAGATTACTTAGCTAGGGGATCAGTTACATTACAATTGACTCAAGAAAAAGAAAAATAGTACATTGGACACACTTGGACCCGATCTTGAGTTGGCTTGAGTTGCTCGTGATCTTTTGTGCTTGAAATGGGTTAGCCAAGCAAAACACACTGGAAACATGTTTGTCATCATCAAAACCAGATTTGCAACAATCTCCCTCTTTTTGATGATGGAAAATATTTATACAGTAGTTTGAAAATAAAAATAACTAGGAGATCAAAAAATAAATATTTTTTTCAAATTTTCATTTAACAACTAAATCAATACAGGAAACATAACACATAACAAAAACTGAAATGACTACAACTGACTCCCCATTTTGACATCACAAAAAAGAGGAGGGTAAAACAGAACACTGAAATATAAGTACAAAACATAAAAGAAAACAACTATGAAACAGAAAACTAGAACATAGGCAGATCCTGATCGGAAGGGGGAGGTGGCGGAGGTGGGTTGAAGTAGTTGTGAATGGCTTGAAAGTGGGCTCCAATCCAGGCAATGTCTTGGTCATGCTGTTGTTGTTGCTGCGCAGCATAGTCAGTGAAGCGCTGGATGTCTTCGGCGTGCTGCTGCTCCTGGGTAGCCACATAGGAGTCAAATCTGGCCTCCCACTGATCGAAGCGCTGCACCAGGTGGTCAAAGGGAGAGGCAATACGAAGGGGAGCAGGTGCATCGGGTGCAGCAGGAACTGGAATAGCCTCTTCCTCTTCCTCCTCAACATCCGGGGCAAGCTCTGGATGTAGTCGGGTACTGTGTAGGACATGGAAGGAATTGTTGGTGAAGAAGGAAGGAGGGACATTTGGAGCTACGGGATACTGCAGGTCATATTTGGTTTTTAGGACATAGGCAATGATATATCCTAAGGCTAGATTGGGACGACGACGATGACCTAGATCCCTAATAGTGGTGAGGTGCTCGATGTATCGAATAATAAAGTCAGTGGCATTAAATTCCCTATGGGCCAAGACGTAGTATGTGGTCAAGGACAGTAATGGGGTGATGTGAATTCGATCCCCCGCCTTTGGAATGATGGAGGAACGAAGGACATGCTGAATGGTCCGTGCGTCCTTAAGAAGTGTAGTACAAGCATTATCATGATAGGGGGCATTTGTATTGTGAAGAAATGATTGGCGACACTCCAATCATAGTCAGGGTCGGTGATAAGCGTGTGGAGTTTGTCGCTAGTGATAGAAAGTAGGAGAATGTTATGAAAGTCCTGATAAGTGAGTTCGACAGGACGCTGATTTACATACGAGCGGAGGGTGGAATAATCAGCAGAAATACACAAATTGGCAAAGAAAACTCGAAGAAGTTCCGTGCTAAAAGGAAAGGCGAGAGTCATGATGAAAATGAGGGAGGTGTGTGCGAAGAGATCAAGAACAGGATAAGTAAGAGTGCGGGGATTTATGATTTTTGACTGTGTGATCCCCACCTAACAATAGCGCTCATAAGCAGCCTGATCGGCTGCATTTGGGAAGCGAGGATCAACATGTCCCTGGGAGGAACTCGCACCCTTTTGCCGCGAACGTTTGCCACCAGCCACTAGGAATCAAAAGTGAAGGGAAGTAGAGGGAATTGGAAGAAGGAGTGTGGAAAATCCTTAAGAAAATGACTGTTTAAATAGAATTTGGCCTGATCGTCCCGTACGATCGCGACATCGTCCAAGACGATAGGTGCAATTATTACGGCCTGGACGATTGGTCAAAAAAGTGGTCCGATCATCCAGGATGATCAGAGATCGTCCAGGACGATTAAACACAGGCGATCATCCCGAAGAGTCAGGCTGCACGACCGTTGACAAAAAGGTATCATCCAGGATGATTAGCTGGATCATCCCGGACGATGTACAATAAGTCTATCGGACAGGCCGAATTCCAATCATCCAGCGGCTGACACGTGGATCATCTAGGACGATGAGGTGGATCATCCAGGACGATGGACAATAATTGGTGCAATGTCAACCGTTTGTTCAGATCAGGAAGATATGGATCATATCGTCCAGGACGATGTAAGGATCGTCCAGGATGATCACCAATAATTGGAGTTTTTCAGCAGCAGGAGCAGTGTGGGGATGATTTTGAATGAATCATCCAGGATGATGTTTGGATCGTCCAGGACGAAGAGGATCGTCCAGGACGATCGTGGTATCGTCCAGGATGATGTGAAAAAAATAGAAAAAGATGAAGGATGAAGATGACAGATCAGGATCCCAAAAATAAAACCATGAAATTAAAACAAAACAAAAACGAATAAAACTCACAGCAAAAACACATAAAAGCAACGCTTTTTTTTTATCAAGCTGCTCGAGTAAATTAGAATTTTTCCTTGATTTTAGATCCAAAAACAAATAAGAAGACGATTGTCAGCGCTGAAATCCAAAAAAAGTTGGAAAAATTGACTTTCGTAACTCCCACCTCGGGCACCTTATCGATGCAAATCTCTTTCAAAACAAACATCCAATTCAGAAGAAAAGAAATTAGATTTGAAAAGAGATCCTTTCAAGTCTCGTTCCAGAAAAAATATCTTATATAATAGTGTCACAAAGTAAAAAATCAGAAATCAGGATTTTTAAACACAAGCTTTTGAAAGTATTAAGTGGCGCACGGATTTTTCGAAGACCTTTAACGATCTGAAAGAAAAGAAAGCTTGGTTGGGCTCATTTTATGCCTCTTTTTCAATTTATTTGGCGCTTTGCGCATCTTTTCATTTTTGATACACTTTGTGTATCTTTTAGTTGGTGACATTTTGCATCTTTTCAACTTTGGGCTCATTTTGTGCCTCTTTTTCAATTGATTTGGCACACTGCGCATCTTTTGTAAGCTTTCTTCTTTTCATAATCGTTAAATAGTCTCAGCTGTGAAATTACCTTCCAGATATAGGAGATGCTCTCCACGATAAGGAAGAGTAATTCACAAAATAAAAGCCAGATGTCATATGATAAGTGCAATCACTTGGTTTAGAAAATCAAAATAATGACTCAAGACTTTGAAAACACTATTGATATGAGGTAGATTACTGTAGGAAGATAAAATAAATCTCTATTTCAAAAACTAAAATTTTAATTTTGAAGAGGAAGTTTATCCAAAAGAAACAGTACACCAGTAAAGGAGTTAGAGGAAGAGAAACAATCATCGATGTTTCTTCCCTTTAACAGATCCAGTGGAGTCAATCACTGCTTACCAGCTTCCAAACAATAATAAGGTAAACTCCCAGTCAAAAATTCAAATTATCAGAAGTAGTGAGCAGTGATCAGACTTTGAAAAGCATAAAATAGTAAGTGCAAGAGATGAACCAGTGAATAAAGACAGGTAGAAAATCACATCAAAGTAAATACTCAAATCAAACTAACAATAGGGCTAACACAGAAATCAGCAGAAGAAATAAAACTAACTGAAAGTAAATAATTAAAAAAAAATAAAAAAAATAAAAAACTAACTAACAGAAAATAGAATAATAATCAGAATAATCAGAAATCAGCAGTCATCAGAATCAAGCATTTATATCAATCACTCTTTAATCTGATTCTCAAAATGCTGAATGAGTCAAAGGCCAGTGGTTTAGTGAATATGTCTGCTAGCTGATTTTCCATTGCTACATGATGTAGCTCAATGTCCCCTTTTGTAACATGGTCCCTAATGAGATGATGTCTTATATCAATGTGTTTGGTCCTAGAATGTTGGATTGGATTCTTAGAGATGTAGATGGCACTAGTATTATCACACAGAATAGAAATTGTGCCAACAGGTAAACCTAAATCTAAAACTTGTTGCTTTAACTAAAGAACTTGGGCCACACAACTCCCTAAGGCAATGTACTCAGCTTCAGCAGTGTAAAGTGCAACTGAGTTCTATTTTCTACTGGACTAGGAGACTAACAACTGTCCTATGAATTGACAAGTCCCAGAAGTGCTCTTTCTATCCACCCTACACCCCATAAAGTCAGAATCAAAATATCCAATGATCTCAAAAGAGGTGCTGTGCCTAGGGTACCAGATTCCTAGGTTTGGGGTCCCTAAAAGATATCTAAGAATTCTCTTAACAGCAGTCAGGTGGGACTCTTTAGGATCAGCCTAAAACTTAGCACAAAGATAGACACTAAACATGATATCAGGTCGGCTAGCAGTCAGGTAAAGCCGTGATCCTATTGTTCCTCTGTACTTCTTCTGATCAACAAATTTTCCACTTGAATCCTTATCTAACTGGCCAGAGGAGCTCATGGGAATATTGATTGGCTTGGCTTTGTCCATTTTATATTTTTTTTAAAATGTCCTTAGTGTATTTAGATTGATTGAGAAAGGTTACATCATCCGTTTGCCTTATGCTAAACCCCAAAAAGTAGGATAATTCTCCCATCATATTCATCTTAAACTCCTTACTCATTATTTTAGAAAACTCATCACATAAATATTTATCAGAAGATCCAAAAATTATATCATCAACATAAATCTGGATAATGAGTAAGTCATCTCCTAATCTCCTCAGAAAAAGGGTGGTGTCTACGCTCCCCTTAACAAACTCTCTTTCTAACAGGAATATGCTAAGCCTCTCATACCAAGCTCTGGGTGCCTGTTTCAATCCATATAAGGCCTTTTTTAATTTGTAAACATGATTCGGATATTAGGAACTCTCAAAACCTGGGGGTTGTTCTATAAAAATATCCTCTTTTATTACCCCATTTAAAAAGGCACTCTTGATATCCATTTGAAACAGCTTAAATCCCTTATAACAGGTAAAGGCTAGTAGCACTCTAATGGCTTCCAATCTATCTACAGGGGCAAAAGTCTCCTCAAAATCAATCCCTTCAATCTGATTATACCCCTTAGCCACCAATCTTACCTTATTCCTAACCACCACACCAGAATCATTCATCTTATTTTTAAAGACCCACTTGGTTCCCACAATACTTTGATTTCTAGGTCTTTCTACTAACTCCCAAACATCATTCCTTTCAAATTGATTCAATTCTTCCTGCATAGCTAAGATCCAAAACTCATCCGAAAGGGCTTGATTGATGTTGGTGGGTTCAGTCATTGAGATAAAGGCAGAATGGTTTACTTCCTTCCTAAGTCCATGCCTAGTCCTAACACCTTCAGTAGGGTCTCCTAAGATCAGTTCTTTAGGATGACTCGAAGAATATCTCCAATATCTAGGCAATATGGTTTGAGGTTCTACCCTCTCCTCTAGATTTGCATTTCCAATCCCTTGGGTAATCCTCTCCACCTCTTCTTCTTCCTCAATTCTATTCACCTTAGGATCAGATTCATCAAACACCACATGGGTTATCTCTTCCACCACCAAAGTCCTTTTATTGAACACCCTAAAGGATTTCCCCACACTAGAATAGCCTAAAAATACTCCTTCATCAGATTTGGGGTCAAACTTTCCTAAGGGTGATTTCCCATTGTTCAGAATGAAAACCTTACAGCCAAAGATATAGAGGTGGGACATGTTTGGAGTTCTACCCTTAATGATCTCATAAGGTGTCTTGTTCAGTTTAGGTCTCACATTCACCCTATTCAGCACATAACAGGCAGTGTTTATCGCTTCAGCCTAAAAGTATTTTGGAAGTGAATGCTCAGCAATCATGGCTCTAGCGGCTTCCACTAAGGTCCTGTTGTTCCTTTCAGCTACCCCGTTCTGCTGAGGGGTCCTAGAAGCTAAAAAATTGTGACTAATCCCTTGCTCCTCACAAAGACTTCCAAATTTCACATTCTCAAACTCTCCATAATGATCACTATGAATGGTCAGGATCTCACAACCTAACTTCCTCTTAATCCAAGTGCAGAAGGACTTAAACTCATTAAATTACTCAGATTTATGTGACAAGAATTTAATCCAAGTGAACCTCGAGTAGTCATCTACAATCACAAACCCATAGACTCTCCCCCCTAAGCTGGCAGTGCTAATGGGTCCAAAGAGGTCCATGTGAAGAACTTCTAAAGGTCTAGAGGTGCTAATGTCCTTAACAGAGTGAAAAGAGGACTGGACTTGCTTCCCTAACTGACATGCATCACACATGTGATCCTTAGTGAACTTATGCTTGGGCACACCTCTAACTAAGTCCTTTTGGGTGACTCTCCTAAGGGTTTTCATACTGGCATGACACAGTCTCCTATGCCATAACTAAGACTCATCAGCAGCAGTTTTTAAGCAAATTGAATTATCAGATTTAATGCAACTTACATCCAGCTTGTAGATGTTATTGATCCTTTGCCCCTACAAAATAACTTCATCATTTAAGCTTAAAATGCAGCCAGTGGGCAGGAATTTGATGCTGTATCCCTTATCACACAGTTGACAGATGCTCAGCAAGTTGTGTTTCAGTCCATCTACAAGCAAAATATTATCAATCATAAAATTCTTTGAATCACCAATTATACCTGTGCCTACCACCTTCCTGGTGGTGTTATCTCCAAGTGTAACCTTGCCTCCAGCTGTAGCCTCCAGTGAAATGAACTAATTTGCATCTCCAGTCATGTGTCTAGAACATCCGCTGTCCAGGTACCACATGCTCTCATGAGGTCTTGTGTGAGAGTACCCCTACAAAAATATCAAACGTCAGTCTTAGGAACCCAAACAGGTTTGGGTTCCTTCTTATGAAAAGAAGAATGCAATACATGCGTGCTGTGCTGTGAAACAGGCAGTTTGGGCCTCCACACCCAATGTGTACGACGGTGAATAGTACAGGTGTGGGAAATGTGTCCTAACATACCACATGAATAACATCTAACACCAGGAAAAGGATTAACTAAACGTCGTGAGTGATAGTGCCTCTTCCTAGAAGTGTATGAAACATGCTTTGATGAACTTGCAACAGATTTTTTAAAAGGCAGCAGTGCATAAAACTGTTCAAAATTAGGTGGTTTTTTGTTCTTTTCAAAAGCAAAAATTTTTACTCTTAAAAATTTGTTCTCCTTGTTAAGACTAGTAATCTCAAAAGTTCTTGCACTTTCATTACTTTCTAATTCACATGCCATATCATTCAATTTCTTAAAGGCAGCTTCTAATTCAATATGTAATGTTTTTAATGCATCATGCTCAACAGTTAAATCAGAATGCTTTCTATTCAGTTCATCAAACTCATCAAGTAAAGACATATGATTGCTATCAATAGTTGAATGATCTTTAATCAAAACATCATGCTCTTTTTGCAAAGTCAAATAATCCAGTTTCAAGTTAGCATGGGTTTTCTTAAGCTTCCTATACGATGCATGAATTTTTTTAGATACTTCAAATAATTGATCGTAAGTAAGCTCACATACCTCTTCCTGGTTGGACTGACCAGGGTGATCATCCGCCATCAGACATAGATTTGTTTCCTCCTCTTCAGCTTCAGTCTTAGAAGAGTCCGATGCAGAGTCTGCCCAGAATACCTTCTGAATCCGCTTCTTGTCCTTTCTGAACTTTGGTTTCTCCTCACCCTTCTCTTTGCTTGGGTGAGCCTTAAGTGTAGGATAATCCGCCTTTATGTGTCCAGGCTTCCTGCATTCAAAACAAACAGATTCAGATGAACCTTTAAAGTTTCTACTGGTCTTACCTTTGTTCCACTTTTGAAAATTCTTATTCTTCTTCCTTAGAAAGCTCTTGAATTGCCTTGTGATTAAGGCAACATCATCGCTATCAGACCCGGAAGTGCTAGCATCTGAATCTTTGGCCTTTAGCGCCACTGTCTTCTCCTTCTTTCGTTCACCTGCATCAAGTTGTTTTTGGTTCACCCCTTGCTCGTAAGCAATGAGTGATCCAAGTAAGCTGTCAATGGAGTAAGTATTTAAATCTTTAGATTCTGTAATCGTAGTAATCTTAGCATCATAAGAAGAAGACAAATATCTAAGAATTTTGTTCACTCTTTCGTAATTAGTTAGTTATCTTCCTAGAGCATGCAAAGAGGTAATGATTTGAGTGAACCTTGTGTATATTTCTGAAATCGTCTCACTAGGTTCCATGCAAAAAGGTTCGTAATCATGTAACAAGATGTTTAACCTAGACTGTTTGACTTCAGTTGTACCTTCATATGTTATACACAATCTATTTTAGATTTCTTTACCCGTTGTACAAGTAGAAACACGCATATAGTCATCAGATTTTAAAGCACAAAAGAAACAGTTCAAACATTTTGCATTTAACTGTGCTAAATCACGATCATCAAAAGTCCAATCTACAAACGGGAGTTCAGTTTTCACATTGTTAATCAATCTAAAAGGTGGTTCGTATCCATCCTTAACTAACAATCACATGCGATAGTCAATCGATTGAAGAAAAGTAGACATGCGTGTTTTCCAAAAATCAAAAGGAATATTATCAAACAATGGTGGTCTTGTAATAGAATAACCTTCAGCAGTATTACGATTGTTATAGTTAGCCATGGATCAAATTCAAAAGTTTTTAAACTTAAATTTTGAATCCCGCTCTGATACCACTTGAAAGTTCGATAGGGATGTTAAGCCCTAGTGAACTAGTCCCAAGGCTAACCAAGAGGGGGGTGAATTGGTTATTTAAAAATTTCACGAGGAACAGAAAAAATCTTTTCGATACTTTGCAGCAGAAATAAGTAAACAAGAACGAAAAGATCAATCACAGATATTCACCAAAGCAGTTAATATCAAAAAAGTAAAGTGCAGAACATAATCAGAAGAGAAAACCAGATTTTATAGTGGTTCGGTCAGCTTGACCTACGTCCACTCCCCGGAGCCTCCCCTCTGGGTATTGCACTAAACAAAAAGTGTCTCTCCTTTTACTCCCACAGCAAGGTGGAGAATGAAAGTTCGAAAGGGATGTTAAGCCCTAGTGAACTAGTCCCGAGGCTAACCAAGAGGGGGGGTGAATTGGTTATTTAAAAATTTCATGATAACTATGAAAATCTTTTTATAATGTGCAGTGAAAATGAATTAAAACAACGATAAAAAGATCAACCACAGATATTCACCCAAGCAGTTAATATCAGAAAAAATTAAAGTGTAGAACTGAATCAGAAAAGCAAACCAGATTTTATAGTGGTTCGGTCAACTTGACCTACGTCCACTCCCCTGAGCCTCCCCTCCGGGTATTGCACTAAACAAAAGTGTCTCTCCTTTTGCTCCCACAGCAAGGTGGAGAAGCCAGTACAAAAACCTCCTTTTCACCACACGGTGAGGCAGAGAACCCGACCTCCTTTCGCTTCCTCCTGAAGCAGGCAGAGAACCTTCGAACTCCTTTCGCTTCCTCCTGAAGCAGGCAGAGAACCTTTGAACTCCTTTTGCTTCCACCTGAAGCGGGCAGATAACCCCGGATCTTCTTGCGAACGATCCTCCCACGACGAACACCGACTAGACGAAAGACGACGAGCGGAGAAGACGACTCTGATCCGTACTCGAAGCAACCTTAGTGAATCCCTCACTAACTCCCCCTCACAAGATCTTCTCTCTTTCTCCCAACTCTCTCTCTCTCTCTAGGGTTTCTCAGGGAAGGAAGGCAGCAAAAGATTTTTCTAAAAATTGAAAAAAGTTCTTTTAAAGGAGGGCTTAAAATTTGCCCTAAATCTCAACTGGTCGGCCAAGATCGTCCAGGACGATCGGTAGATCATCCTGTACGATCAGTTCAAATTCAGCTGTTTCAGCCTGGACGATTAGGCTCTTCTGGACGATCAGTAGAAAATATTATTCATATCGTCCCGTACGATCCTGCGATCGTCCGGGACGATTAGTGCAAATTGAGGGAAATCGTCCAGAAGACAGTTCGGGTCGTCCAGAGAAATCTGTGCTGGACGACCAAAAAATGACTTGATCGTCCCGGACGATAGGGTCATCGTCCGGTACGATTAGTTCAAAAAGGCCCCAAATCATCCTGAACACAGTTCGGGTCGTACAACTGAAATGCACTAAACGATCATGATTGTCCGGGATGATCCTGCGATCGTCCAGGACGATATGAACGTATCAACCAAAAATAAATTGCTTTCCTTAATTACCAGATTAAATTAGGCATGATTATACTGGATCGTCCGGGACGATACACGTATCATACGGGACGATCAGACCAAGTTGATTTACGTACGATCGAAGAGTGGAATAGTCTGCGGAAATGCACAAGTTGGCAAAGAAGATTCGAAGGAGTTCCAGATTGAAGGGAAAGGCTAAGGTCAGAATGAAGGTGAGTGAGATGTGTGCGAACAAATCTAAGATGGGATACATGAGAGTGCGGAGATTAACAATCTTGGAGTGCGTGATCCCCACATTACGATAGCATTCGAAAGCCGCCTGATCGGCGGCATTCGGGAAGCGAGGATCGACATGTCCTCGGGATGAACTGGCCCCCTTTTGATGAGATCTTTTGCCACCAGCCATTAGGAACCCAAAGAGGAGGAAAGGAGAAGGAAAGTGGAGGAAAAACGATGTGAAAAACATGAAGAAAACTGCTGTTTAAATAGAAAACGGACTGATCGTCCCGTACGATCGCGGGATCGTCCGGGATGATGTGGTCATTTATGACGTCCTGGACGATTGGTCAAAAAGGCGGTCCGATCGTCCAGGACGATCAGAGATCGTCCAGGACGATCAGAGATCATCCAGGACGATTAGACACAGGCGATTGTCCCAAGGAGTCAGGCTGGACGACCGTTGATGAAAAGTATCGTCCAGGACGATTAGGTAGATCGTCCAGGACGATATGCAATAAATATGTCGGACAGGCCGAATTCCAATCATCCAGCGGCTGACACGTGGATCGTCCAGGACGATGAGGTGGATCGTCCAGGACGATGGGCAATAATTGGTGCAATGTCAGCCATTTGATCAGATCAGGAAGATATGGATCATATCGTCCAGGACGATGTAAGGATCGTCCAGGACGATCACCAATAATTGGGGTAGTTTCAGCAGCAGGAGCAGTGGGTATGATTTTGAATGAATCGTCCAGGACGATTTTTGGATCGTCAGGGACGAAGAGGATCGTCCAGGACGATCGGTGTATCGTCTAGGATGATGTGAAGAAAAGCAGAAAAGGATGAAGTATGAAGATGATCGATCAGGATCCCAAAAACACAACCATGAAATCAAAATAACAAAAAGACGAATAAAACTGATCGCAAAAACACATAGAAGCATTTTTTTTTGATTAAGCTGCTCGAGAAAATCAGAATTTTTTCCTTGACTTTAGATTCGAAAACCAATGACAGGATAATTAACAGCGCTGAAATCCAGAAAATGTTAGAAATAATCAACGTTCGTAGCTCCGACCCCGGGCACCTTATCGATGCAAACCTCTTTCAAAACAAAAATCCGATTCAAAAGAAAAGACATTAGATTTGAAAAGAGATCCTTTCAAGCCTCATTCCAGAAAAATATCTGATATAATAGTGTGACAAAGTAAAAAATCAGAAATCGGGATTTTCAAAACTCAAGCTTTTGAAAATATTAAGTGGCGCACAGATTTCTCTAAGACATTTAACAATCTAAAAGGGAAGAAAGCTTGTTTTGGGCTCATTTTGTGCCTCTTTTTCAAATTGGTTGGTGCTTTGCGCATCTTTTGATTTTTTGATACACTTTGTGTATCCAATTTGGCAATTTCGCATCTTTTCAGTTTTGGGCTCATTTTATGCCTCTTTTTCAAATTATCTGGCGCACTGCGCATCTTTTATAAGCTTTATCCTTTTCATAATCATTAAAGAGTCTCAGCTGTGAGATTATCTTCCAGACATAGGAGATGACTCTCCGTAGTAAGGAAGAACGATTCACAAAACAAAAGCCATTCAACATATGATAAATGCAATTACTTGGTTTAGAAAATCAAACTAATGAGTCAAGACTTTGAAAACCACTATTGATATGAGGCAGATTACTGTAGGAAGATAAAATAATCTCTATTTCAAAAACTAACATTTTAATTTTGAAGAGGATTTTTATTCAAAAGAAACTACGCACCAGTAAAGGAGTTAGAGGAAGAGAAATAATTATCAATGTTTCTTCCCTTTAACAGATTCAGCGAAGTCAATCACTGCTTACCAGCTTCCAAACCAAAATAAGGTAAAAATTCCCAGTCAAAAATTCAGATCATCAGAAGTAGTGAGCGGTGATCAGATCTTGAAAAGTATAAAACAGTAAGTGCAAGATATGAACCAGTAAATAAAAACAGGTAGAAAATCACAGCAAAGTAAATACTCAAATCAAACTGATAGTAAGGCTAACACAGAAATCAGCAGAAGAAATAAAATCAACTGAAAGCAAATAATCCAACCAAAACTAACTAACAGAAATCAGAAATCAGAATACCAAAACTAACTAACAGAAATCAGAAATCAGAATACCAAAACTAACTAACAGAAATCAGAAATCAGAATACGAAAACTAACTAACAGAAATTAGAATACCAATCAGAATAATCGTAAACCAGCAGTCATCAGAATCAAGCATTTATATCAATCACTCCTAATCTGGTTCTCAAAATGCTGAATGAGTCAAAGGCCAGTGGTTTAGTGAATATGTCAGCCAGCTGATTTTCAGTTGCTACGTGATGTAGCTCAATGTCCCCTTTTGTAACATGGTCCCTAATGAAGTGATGCCTAATATCAATGTGTTTGGTCCTAGAATGTTGGATTGGATTCTTAGAGATACAGATGGCACTAGTATTATCACACAGAACAGAAATTGTGCCAACAGGTACTCCTAAATCCAAGACTTGTTGCTTCAACCAAAGAACTTGGGCCACACAACTTCCTAAGGTAATGTACTCAGCTTCAGCAGTGGAAAGTGCAACTGAGTTCTACTTTCTACTGGACCAGGAGACTAACGACTGTCCTAAGAATTGACAAGTCCCAGAAGTACTCTTCCTATCCACCCTACACCCCGCAAAATCAGAATCAGAATATCCAATGATCTCAAAAGAGGTACTGTGCCTAGGGTACCAAATTCCTAGGTTTGGGGTTCCTAAAAGATATCTAAGAATTCTCTTAACAGCAGTCAGGTTGGACTCTTTAGGATCAGCCTGAAACCTAGCACAAAGACAGACACTAAACATGATATCAGGTCGGCTAGCAGTCAGGTAAAGCAGTGAACCTATATCCCTCTATACTTCTTCTGATCAACAGATTTTCCATTTGAATCTTATCTAACTGAACTGAGGAGGGCATGGGAGTATTGATTGGCTTGGCTTTGTCCATTTCATATTTCTTCAAAATGTCCTTAGTGTATTTTGATTGATTGAGAAAGGTTCCATCATCCGTTTGCCTTATGCTAAACCCCAAAAAGTAGGACAATTCTCCCATCATACTCATCTCAAACTCCTTACTCATCATTTTAGAAAACTCTTCACATAAATATTTATCAGAAGATCCAAAAATTATATCATCAACATAGATCTGGACAATGAGTAAGTCATCCCCTAATCTCCTCAGAAAAAGGGTGGTGTCTACGCTCCCCTTAACAAACTCTCTTTCTAACAGGAATGTGCTAAGCCTCTCATACCAAGCTCTGGGTGCCTGTTTCAATCCATATAAGGCCTTTTTTAATTTATAGATATGACTTGGATATTAGGAACTCTCAAAACCTGGGGGTTGTTCTACAAAGACATCCTCCTTAATTACCCCATTTAAAAAGGCACTCTTGACATCCATTTGAAACAGCTTAAATCTCTTATAACAGGCAAAGGCTAGTAGCACTCTAATCGCTTCCAATCTAGCTACAGGGGCAAAAGTCTCCTCAAAATCAATCCCTTCTACCTGATTATACCCCTTAGCCACCAATCTTGCCTTATTTCTCACCACCACACCAGAATCATTCATCTTATTCTTAAAGACCCACTTGGTTCTCACAATACTTTGATTTTTAGGTCTTTCTACTAACTCCCAAACATCATTCCTTACAAATTGATTCAATTCTTCCTGCATAGCTAAAATCCAAAATTCATCCGACAGGGCTTGATTGATGTTGGTGGGTTCAGTCATTGAGATAAAGGCAGAATGGTTTACTTCCTTCCTAAGTCCATGCCTAGTCCTAACACCTTCAGAAGGGTCTCCTAAGATCAGTTCTTTAGGATGACTCGAAGAATATCTCCAATCTCTAGGCAACTCAGTTTGAGGTTCTACCCTTTCCTCCAAATTTGTATTTCCAACTCCTTGGGTAACCTCAACAATCTCTTCATCTTCTACTTCAGATCTAGACTCCTTAGGATCAGATTCATCAAGCAATACATGGGTTGTTTCTTCCACCACTAAAGTCCTCCTATTGAACACCCTAAAGGATGTCCCCACACTTGAATATCCTAAGAACACTCCTTCATCAAATTTTCCTAAGGGTGACTTCCCGTTGTTCAGAATGAAAACCTTACAGCCAAAGACATGGAGGTGGGACAGATTTGGAGTTCTACCCTTAATGATCTCATAAGGTGTCTTGTTCAGTTTGACTCTCACATTCACCCTATTCAGCACATAACAGGTAGTGTTCACCGCTTCAGCCCAAAAGTATTTTGGAAGTGAATACTCAGCAAGCATGGCTCTAGCGGCTTCTACTAAGGTCCTGTTCTTCCTTTCAGCTACCCCGTTCTGCTGAGGGGTCCTAGGAGCTGAAAAATTGTGACTAATCCCATGATCCTCACAAAAACTTCCAAATCTTTCATTTTCAAACTCCCCTCTGTGATCACTATGGATGGTAATAATCTCACATCCTAACTTCTTCTAAATCCAAGTAGAGAAGGATCTAAACTCATCAAATGACTCAGATTTATGTGACAAAAACTTAACCCAAGTGAACCTCGAATAATCATCTACAATCACAAAACCATAGACTCTCTCCCCTAAGCTGGCAGTGCTAATGGGTCCAAAGAGGTCCATGTGAAGAACTTCTAAAGGTCTAGAGGTGCTAATGTCCTTAACAGAGTGAAAAGAGGACTGAACTTGCTTCCCCAACTGACAGGCATCACACAGGTGATCCTTAGTGAACTTAAGCTTGGGCACACCTCTAACTAAGTCCTTTTGGGTGACTCTCCTAAGGGTTTTCATGCTGGCATGACACAATCTCCTATGACATAACCAAGACTCATCAGCAGCAGTTTTTAAGCAAATTGAATTATAAGATTTAATGCTACTTACATCCAGCTTGTAGACGTTGTTGATCCTTTGCCCCTGCAAAACAACTTCAACATTTAAGCTTAAAATGCAGCCAGTGGGCAGGAATTTGATGTTGTATCTCTTGTCACAGAGTTGACAGATGCTCAGCAGGTTGTGTTTCAATCCATCTAGAAGCAAAACATTATCAATCATAAAGTTCTTTGAATCACCAATTATACCTGTGCCTACCACCTTCCTGGTGGTGTTATCTCCAAGTGTAACCTTGCCTCCAGCTCTGGCCTCCAACGAAATGAACTGATTTGCATCTCCAGTCATATATCTAGAACATCCGCTGTCCAGGTACCACATGCTCTCACAAGTTCTTGTGTGAGAGCACACCTACAAAAGTATCAAACGTAAGTCTTAGGAACCCAAACAGGTTTGGGTTCCTATTTATGAAAAGAAGAATGCAATGCATGCGTGCTGTGCTGTGAAACAGGCAGTTTGGGTTTCCACACCCAATGTGTACTACAGTGAACAGTGCAGGTGTGAGAAATATGTCCTAACATGCCACATGAAAAACATCTAACACCAGGAAAAGGGTTAACTAATCTATGTGGATGATAATGCCTCTTCCTAGATGTATATGAAACATGCTTTGAAGAACTTGCAACAGATTTTTCAAAAGGTGGCGGTGCATAAAACTGTTCAAAAGTAGGCGGTGTTTTGTTCTTTTCAAAAGCACTGATCTTTACTTTCAAAAACTCATTTTCTTTCTTTAAACTTGCAATTTCAAATTTCAAGGTTCCCTTGCTACTTTCTACTTCACATGCCATTGTATCTAATTCTTTAAAAGCTCTTTCTAAGTCCACATGCGTAGTTTTTAATGAATCATGCTCAGAAACTAAATCAGAATATTTTTTATTCAACTCATCGAATTCATCAAGCAAAGACATGTGATTTGAATCAAGTGTGGAATGATCTTTAACTACAGAATCATGCTCTTTTTGCAAAGTTAAGTAATCTAATTTCAGACTAGCATGAGTTTTCTTAAGCTTCCTATACGATGTATGAATTCTTTCAGAAACTTCAAATAATTGATCGTAGGTAAGCTCACATACCTCTTCCTGATCCGACTGACCAGTGTGATCATCAGCCATAAGACACAAGTTTGTTTCCTCCTCTTCAGCTTCAGTCTCAGAAGAGTCGGATGCAGAGTTTGCCCAGAATGCCTTCTGAATCCGCTTCTTGACCTTTCTGAACTTTGGTTTCTCCTCACCCTTCTCCTTACTTGGGTGAGCTTTAAGTGTAGGACATTCAGCCTTTATGTGTCCAGGCTTCCTGCATTCAAAACAAACAGATTCAGATGAACTCTTAAAATTTTTATTGGACTTACCCTTGTTCCACTTCTGATAGTTCTTATGTTTCTTCTTTAGAAAGCTTTTGAATTGCCTTGTGATTAAGGCAACATCATCGCTATCAGACCCGGAAGAGCTAGCATCTGAATCCTTGGCCTTTAGTGCTATTATTTTCTCTTTCTTGTGTTCACCTGCATCAAGTTGCCTTTGGTTCACCCCTTGCTCGTAAGCAATGAGTGATCCAAGTAAGCTGTCAATAGAGTAAGTGTTTAAATCTTTAGATTCAGTAATAGCAGTAATCTTAGCATCATAAGAAGCAGGCAAACATCTTAGAATTTTGTTCACTCTTTTGTAGTTAGTAAGTTCTCTACCTAGAACATGCAAAGAGGTAACAATCTGAGTGAACATTGTGTATATTTCTGAAATAGTCTCACTAGGTTTCATGCGAAAAAGTTCATAATCATGTAACAAGATGTTTAACCTAGACTGTTTGACTTCAGTTGTACCTTCGTATGTTATGCATAATCTATCCCAGATTTCCTTTCCTGTTGTACAAGTAGAAACACGCATATAGTCTTCAGATTTTAAAGCACAAAAGAAACAGTTCAAGCATTTTGCATTTAACTGTGCTAAATCACGATCATCAAACGTCCAATCAGTAAAAGGTAGTTCAGTTTTCACATTGTTAATCAGTTTAAAAGGTGGTTCGTATCCGTCCTTAACTAACATCCACATGCGATAATCAATAGACTGTAGAAAAGTAGACATGCGTGTTTTCCAAAAATCAAAAGGAATATTATCAAACAACGGTGGTCTTATAATAGAATATCCTTCAGCAGTATTATGATTGTTACAGTTAGCCACGGATCAAATTCAAAAGTTTTTAAACCTAAATTTTGAATCCCGCTCTGATACCACTTGAAAGTTCGAAAGGGATGTTAAGCCCTAGTGAACTAGTCCCGAGGCTAACCAAGAGGGGGGGTGAATTGGTTATTTAAAAATTTCATGATAACTATGAAAATCTTTTTATAATGTGTAGCAGAAACGAATTAAAACAACGATAAAAAGATCAACCACAGATATTCACCCAAGCAGTTAATATCAGAAAAAATTAAAGTGCAGAACTGAATCAGAAAAGCAAACCAGATTTTATAGTGGTTCGGCCAACTTGACCTACGTCCACTCCCCTGAGCCTCCCCTCCGGGTATTGCACTAAACAAAAGTGTCTCTCCTTTTGCTCCCACAGCAAGGCGGAGAAGCCTGTACAAAAACCTCCTTTTCACCACACGGTGAGGCAGAGAACCCGACCTCCTTTCGCTTCCTCCTGAAGCAGGCAGAGAACCTTCGAACTCCTTTCGCTTCCTCCTGAAGCAGGCAGAGAACCTTCGAACTCCTTTTGCTTCCACCTGAAGCGGGCAGAGAACCCCGGATCTTCTTGCGAACGATCCTCCCACGACGAACACCGACTAGACGAAAGACGACGAGCGGAGAAGATGACTCTGATCCGTGCTCGGAGCAACCTTAGTGAATCCCTCACTAACTCCCCCTCACAAGATCTTCTCTCTCTCTCCCAACTCTCTCTCTCTCTCTCTCTTTAGGGTTTCTCAGGGAAGGAAGGCAGCAAAAGATTTTTCCAAAAATTGGAAAAAGTTCTTTTAAAAGAGGGCTTAAAATTTGCCCTAAATCTCAACTGGTCGGCCAAGATCGTCCAGGACGATCGGTAGATCGTCCAGGACGATCGGTAGATCGTCCTGTACGATCAGTTCAAATTCAGCTTTTTCAGCCTGGACGATTAGACTCTTCTAGACGATCAGTAGAAAAAGTTGTTCATATCGTCCCGTACGATCCTGCGATCGTCCGGGATGATTAGTGCAAATTGAGGGAAATCGTCCAGAAGACAGTTCGGGTCATCCAGAGAAATCTGTGTTGGACGACAAAAAAATGACTTGATCGTCCCGGATGATAGGGTCATCGTCCGGTACGATTAGTTCAAAAAGGCCCCAAATCATCTTGAACACAGTTCGGGTCGTACAACTGGAATGCACTAAACGATCATGATCGTCCGGGACGATCCTGCGATCGTCCAGGACGATATGATCGTATCAACCAAAAATAAATTGCTTTCCTTAATTACCAGATTAAATTAGGCATGATTGTACTGGATCGTCCGGGACGATACACGTATCGTACGCGACGATCATACCAAGTATCTAAAAATAAGAACTTGCCTAACTTGATCTGGCGGCTGAGAATTTCTGATTTGGGCATATCGTCCCGTACGATCCGAAGATCATCCAGGACGATCTGCTCAATCAGACCCTCTTAACTTAGTCGCCCTAATTAGGGTTTCTATTTTAACTGGATCGTCCAGGACGATGTGGAGATCGTCCAGGATGATCTGAACAAAATTTTTAATAGAAACTCTAATTCACTCAATCTCTCTCCCTGAGTGTGTGTGTGCAAGGTTACTTAGCTAGGGAATCAGTTACATTACAATTGACTCAATAAAAAGAAAAATCATACATTTGACACACTTGGACCCGATCTTGAGTTGGCTTGAGTGGCTCGCGGTCTTTTGTGCCTGAAACAGATTAGCCAAGCAAAACACACTGGAAACATGTTTGTCATCATCAAAACCAGATTTGCAGCAGAGAAGCCTATACAAAATCTCCTTTTCACCACACGGTAAGGCAGAGAACCCGACCTCCTTTTGCTTCCACCTGAAGCGGGCAGAGAACCCCAGATCTTCTTGCGAACGATCCTCCCACAACGAATACCAACTAGACGAAAGAAGACGAGCGGAGAAGATGACTCTTATCCGTGCTTGGAGCAACCTTAGTGAATCCCTCACTAACTTCCCCTTACAAGATCCTCTCTCTCTCCCAAACTCTCTCTCTCTAGGGTTTCTCTGGGAAGGAAAGTGGCAAAAGATTTTTTGTTTCAAGAAAAAGTTCTTTTATAGGAGGGCTTAAAATTTGCCCTAAATCTCAACTGGTTGGCAAAGATTGTCCAGAATGATCTGTATATCGTCCTGTATGATCAGTACAAATTCAACTATTTTAGCCTGGACGATCTGGCTCTTCTGGACGATCAGTAGAAAAAATTGATCATATCGTCCCGTACGATCCTGCGATCGTCCCGTACGATTAGTGTAAATTGAGGAATATCGTCCAGAACACAATTCGGGTCGTCCAGAGAAACTTGTGCTGGACGACCAAAAAATGACTTGATCGTCCAGGATAATAAGGGTATCGTCCAGGATGATTAGTTCAAAAAGTGCCAAAATCATCCTGAGCGCAGTTCGGGTCGTACAGCTGAAATGCACTAGACGATCCGGATCATCCAGGATGATCTTGCGATCGTCCAGGATGATATGATCGTATCAATTAAATATTAATTTCTTTCTTTAATTACCAGACTAATTTAGGCATGATTATACTGAATCGTCCAGGACGATACACGTATCGTCCGGGACGATCAGACCAAATAACTTAAAATAAAAACTTGCCTAACTTGATCTGGCGGCTGAGAATTTCTGATTTGAGTATATCGTCCCGTACGATCTAAAGATCATCCAGGATGATATGCTTAATCAGACCCTCTTAACTTGGTCGCCCTAATTAGGGTTTCTATTTTTACTGGATCGACCAGGACGATGTGAATATCGTCCAGGACGATCTGAACAAAAAATGAACAGAAACTCTAACTCACTCAAGCTCTCCCCCTGAGTGTGTGTGTGCAAGGTTACTTAGCTAGGGGATCAGTTATATTACAATTGACTCAAGAAAAAGAAAAATAGTACATTGGACACACTTGGACCCGATCTTGAGTTGGCTTGAGTTGCTCGTGATCTTTTGTGCCTGAAACGGGTTAGCCAAGCAAAACACACTGGAAACATGTTTGTCATCATCAAAATCAGATTTACAATAATAATATCAATTTGTAAAGAGAAATAATTTATTTTCATAATCAAACTAAACATAGGGAATGTAAAATTCATCCTGAAGGATAAAATTCACATTCACCTATCATTTTAATTATTAAATTAATCAAGGAATAATATGTAGTCTGCATCCAAAGGTTTTTCCTCTACTTTAGTAAACTAAAATAGGGCTTTTTTTTATACCAGGTTCTAAACTCCCTAAAAGGCAAGCCTCCATAGTTAATTAATTCTCCGAAGGGAATACTCCTGATAAAAGTGAGGATTAGTCTTTTTAAATATATGAATATTTAATTATAAATTTTAGTTTAAAAATTTAAAAATCGATTCATTATTTTAGAAGAAATTATAGATTTAGAATTTATTAGTAATTAGGAAAGACACGTTGAGGGGTGTATAATCTAGACTTATGTCTACCTCGAGTGGACATCCAGCTAACATCCTAGAAATCAATCAACGCCTTATGCATGCAAGATATAATAGCTCTATCTTAATGAGTCAAGGATTTTAATTTAGAAATTTAAGTTAGGGCTATACAAAATATAAAAATAGTATCTACATGAAATGGTACTTTTAATCAATTGAAGAACGAAGCGAATGAGAAAACAAGATAAAAATATATAAATTTAGAAAAACATATGAAGGAAATTATGAATTAACTATGTATTTTGAGGGAGTAAATATTAAGTAATATTTCTTATGGTCTAATTGAAAATGATAAAAATTTTAAACCATAAGAAGTAAACCCTGAATCTCATTCAAGTTGATAAAGTTCTTTTTACCTTATCCTGTACACATTTTTCAATTATAACTAATGGACTTCAAGCTACCTTTAAATGCCTTATACAAATTCCATGTGTTATAGATGCTTATATGAATATTACAATAATAATATTTATTAGTGAATTCTTTTAAGTTAACTCATTTATAAGATGGAAAAAATCTCTTCTATAGATGTTACCACATGATGATATTCCTATACCTACAGATACTCTACCACCATCGAAGAATTATTTGGACTCATCCATATAACTCTTCGTAGAAGAGTTCTTTAATATAAAAAGGAATTGATATGATATAAGGTGATAATAATAGACTAATCACAAAGAGACATCAAAGAAAGAAAAAAGAAGCTATGAAGGGTCCATGAACATGAGCTCAAGGTAAAGATCAATTTTAAATATTTCATATTTTATATTTTTATATTTATGCATTGCATGTGAAAAAGATGTAGTTGTTTGTATTTATCTTGAAATTATCATCCATAAAATATAAAAGTTTGAGTTTCAAATTTTGAATATGTTTAAATTTTGAAACTTAAATTTTAGAATTTTATCAATAATTTTGGGAGAAATATTATCACATTTTAATAAAAATTAATTAGTTGATTATATTTATCTTAAAATTATAATCCATAAAATATAAAAATTTGAGTTTCAAAATTTGAATATATTTAAATTTTAAAACTTGAATTCTAGAATGTTAAAATTGATTACTTGGTTTATTTATCTTGAAATTAACATCCATAAAATATAAAAATTTATGTTTCAAATTTTGAATATTTTTAAAATTCACAATTTGAATTCTCGGATTTTAACTTTACTTTTGAGAGAAATATCATTAAATTTAAATATAAAATTGGTTATTTAAATTTTTATTTATCAAATAACTAATTTGGAGCCTTGTTGGGGCTATCAAATTCACCTCTAAAAAGAGGAATCATATCACTTGCCCAAGTGATACTTCCACCCCCTTAACTCTAGTGCGAGAGCCAAGATTTTTTTTTTCTATAGAGGCAAAAATCACGAATTATGACAAAACTTTCAACCTCTTTCATTCGGGCTTGGGATCGACATTGGTGGTTTTAAAAGCTTTATTTTTTATACTTGTTAAATAAAAAAGATAAATTATATAATTAAAAAGTTACAATCAAAGGCACATGAGATTCATATTTTTCTTGCATTACTGTTTCTCCCTTCGACTCTTCATATTTTGAAATCATTGTACAATCGCTTTATTATCAATACTATTAAAAATATCATTTCAAGATAATTAATTAAGCAATTATTCATCCAGGAGTCTCTCATACAATTGTGCAAACAATTCATTACTATTTTCATAGTGGAGAATGCTCATCTGACATTCAACCATTGCTGCATCAATTGGTAACATAAAAGCAAGCTTTATAAGTAAGAACACCAAAGGATAAATATCTTTTTTTAGTCTCCACCATTTTTTATGCAAGTTATCCAATTCTTCTTATATTGTTAAATATATCATGAGATCTCATATTAATAATAAAACTCTCAAGTTGACTATCTAATATAATAAGATATATATCTAAAAATTTTGATGGATAAAATTTAGCCATATATACCAATCTTTATTTGTCAAAAGCTGAATCTGAGTCACATTGATTCAAGCATGCCATATAAATAAGCAACTCAATATTTATCTCATCAACTCTATTGTTAAGCTCTTAAAGTTTCATATATATACCTAAATAAAATAACTCAATTCTGTAATGATGTTCATTTTTGCTTACGTGAGAATGAGATATCAACTCTAATGTCATAGAATTTATGATATCTTTATCTTTCCTTTGTAAAACTTGAGATAACTCATTTGTTACTCCCAATATGGACTTCATCAAATACAAAATAAAAATAAATTTGAAACATTGCACAGCATCAAGTAAGGTATAAGCTTCATCTATTTTATCACTATTATTGCAGTCCAAGATCCCGAGCTTATGATTTTGATGAAAATAAATATTATTGATTGAAATTTAATTCTTCTAATATATATTGGATATTATTTTTTATCTGTTGCACTAATATTTTAGGTACATCATACACCGCTCAAGATTGATCAAGACTAAAGTTTGGGTTGAATAGGATGTCATTCAAAAGTGTATGTATTTTTTTATTTTTTATTTTCTATTTCTTGAGCCTCACCATGTACGGGTGTATGCTAGATTGGTGACTGTGTACACACACATAGGGGAGTGAGAAAAATTGAGATGAAAATTTTTAAACTAATCGTACCATATAATTACGATTATACTGTATGATCAATTATATGAAAAAGAGGGTTAATGGCATATTACATCATTAATGCTAAATGAGCTAATCATATTGTATGATTTGTTTCCATCACTAATTCCTAGCCGCCAGATAATTTAAATATTTTTAAATTTATATTTTGAACTAATCATATTATATAATATTTAAAATCTTACTTGAATTATCCTTTATGATTATTCAATTAAATCAAGGTTTAATAAATATGGCTAATCATACTGTACGATTAACAGAGACAAAATTTGGTCATCCCAGAGATCATATTAGAAAAAAACCTTGATTTTTAAACTAGACGTATAGTCCGATATAGATCATACTGTATGAATTATTGATATTTGAACTGAATGTATTGTATGGTGTGAATTATATCGGATGATCGACATAGATGATTTCCAAATATCCCATTAATTGTCCTATACAAACAGAATGAAATTAAACTAATTTTAATATATAAACTTATGATTGTATTGTATAATAAGTTTACAAAATTTGAAAGGTTCATCTGAATAACTATTCCATCATATTGGATAGATTTATATTTTTGAATTGATCGTACTATATGAACCAATATCATAATGTATGAACAGAGATGGACTAATTAAAAATTTAGGATTTTTTTAAGCCTTATACTTAAGTAACTCAATGAAGTCTTTGAACAGAGACTTTTGGTTGTTGAAGGAACTCTGAGGGAGAATACTTGAGAGAGCTTTGGGCTTAGAGAGGGAGAAGGTGAAGTTGTGCATGAGGAAGAAGGAGTGTGAGGGTGTTCACATAGTTGCTCTAGGCAAGCTTGCACCTTTGTTCCTCAAGTGGCCTAGGTGAGTTCTTAGAGTTACTCTTGGGAGAGATGCTTCAAAGTTAGGGTTTAGAGTTCTCTGCCTTCATCAAGAGGGTGAAAAAGGATTGACAATTCTCTTATATACTAGGAGGGTGAGAAAGATTTTGTGGGTTCTCTACCTTCACTAGGAGGATCGAAAAGGATTAAATGTTCGATGCCACACTAGGAGGGTGACATAGCTTTCAGTTCTCCACCATACCGAGTTTGGTGGAAGTGATTTTTGTAAGTGCTTCTCTACCTTGCTAAGGGGGCAAAAGGAGAGTCACAATAGTGTTAGTGTAATACCCAAAGAGGAGGACTCCAGGGAGTGGCTGTAGGTCAAGGTTGACCGAATCACTATAAAATTTCTGGTGTGTTCTTTCTGATTTTTTTTCTTTTCTGCATTTTTAATTTCTGCACATTAAATTTTTTGCATGAACTTTATTTCTCATTGTAATCTATAGATAGTCTAATTTGTGTTATTAAGTATATTTATATTTATCTTGATTTATTTATGTTTTAAAATTAAAAAAATAAGATTATCAAGTTTTAAATTTCTTCCACCTGCATTAGTTACTCATCTAGATTGGTTTTAAAAATTATTATGTTGCATAAATCAAGAAGTTTTTTTGGTAGTATGTTTTAAAAGTACCAATTCACCCCCCCCCCCCCCCTCTTGGTGCGTCTAGGGAGAGTTCAATGAGGTCTTATAACCTCTGCGAACTTTCAAGTGGTATCAGAGCGGGTCTTGGAATTCACAATTTTAAAATTTTCAAGTAAAGATCTTATGGTGCATTTTTGAAATACAAATACTATGGAGGGTTATTTCATAGCCCATCCACCTTTGTTTGAAAATTTTACTTTTAATTTTTGAAACTTTTGTAAGTTAAAATTTTTGCAATCCATTAACTCTAGAATTTGGCATCTGATTCAAACTGGTTGCTCACTTCCATCCCGAATACTTAATGGAGTCAAAACTGAAGTTTTGTTTACTGAGTGGAGTCATGAGGATAGAGAGCTTGCTCAATTGAATGCCAAATTTTTTATTTTTTATTTTTTTTTTGAGCTTTGAAATTCGAAGATTATTTGAGAGTGTCTATATGTATTACGGGTAAGGAAATATGGGATAGACTGTGCATCATATGAGGGAACGAGTGAAGTCAAACAGTCTTGGATAAATATTCTACTACATGCCTATAAATTTTTTTGCATGAAATCTAATGAGACTATATCTAAAATATACACTAGATTCACTTAGATAGTGATATTCCTGCATGCATTAGGTAGAGAACTTTTTAATTTTGAAAAGGTTAACAAGATTTTATATTGCCTACCTAGTGCTTATGATACTAAGGTCACTGTAATTTCTAAATCCAAAGATTTAAATATATATTCGATTGATAACTTTCTTGGCTCGCTCATTGCCTATGAGCAAGATATGATTCAAAGACTACTTGATGCAGGTGATAAGAAAAAGAAAATGACAATGGTCTTGAAAGGAAATGACTCCGACAGTGACAACTCTGTAGTTGAGGAGGATGATGGCATTGCCTTTATGACCTGACAATTAAAAAATATCCTAAAGGGAAAGCATAAGCGTCATCAATAATAATGGAGCAAAGATAAGAATATTAAGAACTTTAAAGCATCATATGACATAATTGTTTTGAATGCAGGAAACCAGGCCACCTACAAACTGAGTGTCCCAACCTTAAAACTTACCCAATCAAGGAGAAGGGTGAAGAGAAGGCATGGTTCAGAAAGGGGAGGCAACAAACATAAAAGCATTCTAGGCAGACTTTGCCTTAGAATCATCTGAATAGGAAGCAGAGAAGGTAACAAACCTATGCCTCATGGCTAATGATAATCTTGATCAATCATATCAAGATGAGGTTTGTCAGCTATCTTATTTTGAACTGCTTATCATATCAAAAAAATACATGATTCATATAAAAAGCTCAAAAAGATGTATGCATGTTTAAACATTGATTTTACTACTTCACAAAAAGAGAATAATTATCTGATAGCTAAACATTTTAATTTAGATAGCAATCACATGTCTTTACTTGATGAGTTTGATGTATTAAACAAATTGATCTATCCAGTGTATATGAATCCTTAAAATTAAAGCATCTTGAGATAGAAAACTCAAACAAATATTTAGAAATATGTGTATTTGAACTAGATAGTAGTGAGCATGCATTAAGATTAGAAGATGCAAATCTTGAAAGTGCGAAATAACTTTTAAAAGAGTAAATCCATGCACTTCAATAAAATAGAACACCGCCCACATTAACACAACGATATAAACCCACTTCACTGTATGTATCTTGTACCCCTAAGAAGACGCATAACTCCCAGTATAAACTAGTGAATCCATTTCCTGGGGTTAGGTTTCATTCTTATGGCATGCTAGGTCATATAGATCTCACTTGTACAATACATCTTAGGACATAACTAGTGTAGAGGACCAAATCTTATGCACCACAACATAGCATGCACGTAAGTCATTTATCGAGGCATAAAGTGGAACCCAAACTCACTGGGATTCCCAAATCTAATATATGATTGATTTTGTAGAAGTGCTCTTACAAAAAGCTTAATGAGAGTATGTGGTACCTGGATAGCGGATGTTTAAGGCTCATGAATGGAGATTTGAATAATTCATCATGCTGAAGGCCAGGTCAGGAGGTAAGGTCACACTGGGAGACAATACCATCAGAAAAGTGGTGGGCTCATGTATAATTGAAAACTCAAAAAAAATTTATAATTAAGAATGTTTTATTTGTAGATAATTTAAAGCATAATCTACTTAGCAATAGTCAGTTGTCTGACAAAGGGTTTGATATTAAATTTTAATACATAAATTATATGATTAGTTTAAATGGTAAGTTAATTTTAGAAGGAAAAAGAGTCAACAATGTTTATATACTTGATTTAAATTGCATTGAATACTCTAATTCTCTGTGTTTAAAAACCATTATTGATGAATCCTGACTATGGCATAGGAGACTGTATCAAGCAAGCATGAAGAACCTAAGAAAGATTATCCAGAAAGACTTAGTTAGAGGCATACCCAAGTTAGATTTTATTATGGACCACCTCTGTGATGCCTGCCAACTAGGAAAATAAATTAAGTCTTCATTTCATTCAATTAAGGAGTTTATCACCTCTAGACCATTAGAAAATTTTTATATAGATCTATTTGGACCCATTAGTACAGCCAACCTAGGAGGAAAATCATATGGTTTTATGATTGTTAATGATTATTCTAGATTCACCTGGGTTAGATTTCTAGTACAAAAGAAAGAATCATTTGAAGAATTCAAAACTTTCTCTACATGGCAGAGGAAATTAGGATATGAGATATCTACCATTCATAGTGATCATGGTGGAGAGTTTAAAAATGATAATTTTGAATCCTTTTATCAGGAGATAATGATATAGTATAACTTTTCTTCCCCTAAGACCCCTCAGCAGAATAGAATAGCTGAAAGGAGAAATATAACTTTAGTAAAACCTGTTAGGGCCATGTTAGCTAAATATTCTCTCCCTATATCCCATTGGGTATAAGCAGTAAATACTGCTTGTTATGTATTAAACATGCTAAATGTTAGATCCAAGTTAAATAAGACACCCTGAGCTCCTTAAGGGTAGGACACCCAACCTATCTCACTTGCATGTCTTTGGTTGTAGATGGGTTATCCTAATTAAAGAAAAATCACCTCTAGGCAAGTTTGATCCTAAATTTGATGAAATAGTATTCTTAGGATATTCATCTGTAGGTAAAGTATATAAGATTTCAATAAGAGGACCTTGGTAGTAGAAGAGTTTACCTATGTCATTTTTTATGAATCAGATGAAACCTTTGAGCCTAGGTTAGTGGAAGAAGAAGTTGAGATTAGCTAAGGGATAAAATCCATTGACCTAGTAGATAGAGTAGAACCTCAGTAGCCTTTACCAAGAGAATTGAGATACTCATCTAGTCACCCTAGGGAGCTTATCCTTAGAGACCCATCTGAAGGTGTTAAAACTAGGCATGGACTTAAAAAGATGGTTAGTCATTCAACATTCATCTCAATGGTAAAACCCACCAATATAGATCAAGCCCTAGCTGATGAGTTCTAGATCCTAGCAATTTAAGAAGAATTAAATCAATTTGTTAAGAATGATGTATGGGAACTGGTTAGAAGACCTAAAGACCATAGTGTTATAGGAACTAAGTGGATTTTCAAGAGTAAAATGAATGACTCTGGTATAGTGGTTAGGAATAAGGCTAGATTAGTAGCTAAGGATTATAATCATATTAAAGGAATTGATTTTGAGGAGACCTTTACGCCTGTAGCTAGAATGGAAGCCATTAGAGTGCTACTAGCCTTTGCTTGCTTTAAAGGTTTCAAGATGTATCAAATGGATGTTAAGGGTGCCTTTCTAAATAGAGTAATTAAAGAAGATATATATATATGTTAAGTAACCCAAAGGTTTTGAGAATTCTTAATTTCCCAATCATGTATTCAAATTAAAGAAGGCACTATATGGATTGAAGCAAGCACCTAGAGCTTGGTATGAGAGATTGAGCACATTCCTCCTAGATAGAGCCTTTGTTAAGGGTAGTGTAGACACCACCCTATTCCTTAAGAAAGTAGGAGAAGATCTAATCATTGTTCAGATTTATATTGATGATATACTATTTGGATCCATAAATAAAAATCTATGTAATGAATTTTCAAATATAATAAGTCAAGATTTTGAGATGAGCATGATGGGAGAGCTCAACTATTTCCTTGGATTTAGTGTGAAGCAAAGGGGTGATAGAACCTTCCTTAGCCAATCAAAATATATCAAGGGTACCCTTGAGAAATATGAGATGGATTATGCAAAAAAATAAATACTCCCATAAGCTTTACTATTTAGTTAGACAAGGATCCCAATGGATGATTAGTTGATTAAAAGAAATATAGATGGATTATTAGATCACTCCTTTACTTGACTGCTAGTAAACCTGATATAATCTTTAGTGTATGTCCCTGTACTAGGTTTTAGGTTGATCCCAAAGAATCTCATATGACTGCTGTTAAGAGAATCCTTAGATACCTATTAGGCACCCAAAACCTAGGTATCTAATACCTTAGACATAGTTCATCCTTTGAAATCATAAGATATTCAGACTCTGACTTTATAGGATGTAGATTAGATAGGAAAAGCACTTTAGGAACCTATCTGTTCATAGGCCAATCATTAGTTTCCTAGTCTAATAGAAAGCAAAATTCAGTAGCCTTATCCACCACTGAGCTAGAATACATTATCGTAGGAAGCTATACTGCTCAAGTCTTATGACTAAAGCAACAAATCTTAGATCTTGGACTACTTGTAGGCACCATTCCTTTTATGTGTGACAACACTAGCGACATCTTCATTTCTAAAAATCTAATTCAACATTCCCAAACTACGCATATATATATATATATAAGAGAACGAGTCATTTTGTTTGATTGGGGTTCCGGTTATGTCAATTAACACTTGGGTTAAATCGGAACCGTTGATCTTGCCATCAACGGTTACGATCTAATCATTCTGCAGTTTCGTCCCACCGCTGGATTGATCCCGCAATCCCGCTTTCGGTTTGGCTCGATCTGAGCCATCCATCACAGACCGCGTAGGATCAGACGGCGGGGATCCGAGCCGACGTGGATAAGTGGCCTCAGAGACCTTCCACGCCGCCATTACAATCATTTGAAATGATTGCGCGGCGACGCAATCATTGCAAATGATTACCGTCGACGCGCTTTTCTGGATCCGCGAATGGAGAGCCGCCACGTGTCCAATTCCGCCGCCGTTTGTTCTAAAAGGAATTAATTTTTTTTAATTAATTTAAAATGATTTTAAAGTTTAATTTCTTTTAAAAATTTATTTTAAAATTATATATATATATATATATATATATATATATATATTATATTAATATATCCAAAAAATTAAATATTTAAATTTTAAATTAATAGTAATTTAAATTATTAAGTACATTTTAAATTATCTTAATTATTATTTTCTTTAATTAAATAATTAATTATAAATGATTAAATATTCTATAAAATTCATTTTTTTTATATATTTTAAAATATTAGGTAAATATTTCAGATATCTTACTTTAATGTTTGATTTAATTTAAATTTAAATTTAATTTAAAATATTTAGTTAATTATTTTAAATCCTTATTAATTTATTAATAACTAGATGATAATTAATTAAATATTAAATTAAATATTTTAAAAATGAAAATTTTATTTTTCAAATTATTAAAAAAATTCAGTGGATCTCTCAATTTTTTTTTATTTTTATTTGATGATATTTTCACTTATCTTATTTTAAAATTTATATTATTATATATATGTTTTATATATAAGTATATTTTAAAACCTACTTTAAAATTATATATATTTAAAATCTTTGAACTTTGAGAGATCACATGAGATTTTAAACATGGATTAGGCATGATTGAATGGAATACATGTGGATTAGTGATTAATCAATGTATAATTATTTTGTTTGTTATTCATTGATTAGTCATTCAATTAATTAAGTTTTAATTTGATTTGCATGCCTAGGGTACACACACCACCTAGCTTTAAGGCTCTCTTAGTTCTAGGATGTGATTGTTTATATGCTTATATGTTTTTGTTTAAGGGTTAGTTGAACTTTGATTAAAACCTATAAAACCTAGGGACATTATTAAGGACAATAACTAAGGACTTTGGTTAGAAAATTTAGAATAATTTTAATAATTAAAATACACTTCAAATTGACTTGAAACTTTGAACACTTGAACTTAGTGACACTCTCAGCCTTAGGAAAATTTTCCACTGAATTTTGAAGTCATTAAGCCCCTTAATTAACTTAATCAAATTTGAATCTCAATTAAGCTATTTAAGCTTCCAGAAATTCTAATAAATCAAATTTAAATAAAAAAAATCAAATACAATATCTCAAACTGACCAGAATTAAACCCTTAATCAATGAAAAATAAAAGCCCCTTGACTGGACTTCAAAATTAAGTTTAATTTAAGTTTAATTGAAATTTAATATTTAATTAATTAAAAATAATTAAAAATTTCAAAAATTTTCCAAACACTTGGAGATCACTCCTTAGGTCATTCCTGACCTTTGGAGTTGATTTCAAGGAGTTTGGAGGTCATTTGGATTCAAATCATAAAAAGGGCTTTAATTAAACTAATTAAAAAAAATTCAAATAAATGTCAAAACTTCAAAAATTCATAACTAATTCAAATGAACTCCAAATTGAGTAAACTCAAAGGCATACAACTCATCTTAAGGTCAAATATTTATTAAAAATGTCAAGTTTCCAGAAATCAATTAATTTTGAAAAAGTCAACTTTTGGTCAAACTTAGTTCAAAATCAAGTCAAAACTTCAAACCTTCATAATAAAATGTACAAAAATTCAATTTCAGTGTACTTACTGTCTAACTGATCGTATTAAGGTCTAATATTTTAATAAAATATTAACATTCTAGAAAACTCTTTAAATCAAAAAGTCAACTTTTAACACCTTAATTAAATCATTAAAATAATCCAGAATATTCCAAAATTCAATAAATCTTCAAAAATTCAGAAAACACCAACTTAACTTTAAAACCATCAACCAATCAAATTCAATTAAAAATTAATCAATCTTTAAACCTTAATCAAACTCAAATCACTTAATTCTACCGGGTACCACTAGGTAACCCAGGCCTACGAGGCTATTAAATTAGCCCCAAGGAAGGTGAAATAAACTTCACGGCCTCAGTGTGAAACAAAGGTGGTATCCAAAAAATAACTAAAATTAATTTTAAAAATAAATTTTAAATCATTAAGGTTTGAACTTTAATTAAAAATCTCCCTTAAGTCTTTCAATCAACCAGAACCTCAAGCAACTTCAATCAAATGATCCTATTTAGGACATATCAAAGCCACACAGCCTACCTTACACACTTTAGATGATTTGCTAGGACAATCAACTCTAGTCTTAGGCTAGGCCAGTGTTTACTTTTCTACTGTGTGCCGGGTTTTCAAGCTTTTATTGCATGTTGTTTGTTAGTAGTAGAATTGATGTATTTGTTTATTTAATTTTAGCATTCTGTGATGTGATTGATTGTACGTTAGATCTACCCCTAGGTTAGGAATGATTTGTACTAATTCAATCTTAAACAGGGTATTAAATAAAGGTGGCAAATTTATAAATAATAAATTACACAGGTGCTCCAGAAAATATGCTAAGCCCCCTTTAAATCAAAAAGAGCATGGCCAAGTGTGGTTGGTTTGAGCATTTTTAATTTTCAATATATTAACTGCTTGGGATGTTTACATAACTGCTGATTATTAGGATAACCATACAGGATCGAGTCTAGATTTTTTAATTTTAATTAATGTAATTTGAGATGATATTTGAGTTGTAAATGTTAAGTGCTTTGAGATTGAGATGTTAAGCATCCAATTTGGAATCTAAAGAGGAAGGAACATCCCTTAAGGGAGAGTTCCTCTCCATTTAGAGATCTAAATTAGGATGACTTTTAGAATATCCAAAGAGAAAAGATAACACCCCTATTCAGGGGGAGTTTCTTTTCATTTGGATACTCAAACAAGACGATCCAAGGAGTTCTAGAAGGACAAAGAAGTGAAGAACGAGAAGACCCATTCTCAAAGTCACTTGAGTTTAGGAGTAGAATCCAGGTTGTAGTTAGTGGTACCCGGCCACTTTACTTTTCCAGCAGACTCTGGGTTGTAATATTAAAAGGCACTTGCCTATGGACTTTCATTTTGAATATTTATTTAATTGATTTGATTGATGTATTGATTACGATTAGGATTTGCCTGCTTTTATTAGTTTATTTGGTGATCTTGCATGTCATATTTGATTTAGCCTGGAGTTTGATCGGAGACTCGTGAGGGTACAGTCATAAATTATTTTTACTTTAACTAAAATTTAAAAACTTTAGGCTCAGATAGAAACTCTAACGATTTTAAGAAGTAAGCCTGGACTTGCCGGGAGTTTTTCATGCATTTATATTAACTTTTCTCTACCTTCTTAGGCACCTCCCCGCCTGTAGGTTTTGGCAGACCACCAGACAAATTGGGGTGCAGTTCTGTCCAAGGGGATGTTGTGCAATCTCTAGGATAAAACCTATTTTTAAGCCTAATTTTAAAACTGTTACATATTGATTTAAACATTTAATCGAGTCGACTGGCATGCATTGCACTAGATACAAATTAAAATTTGAGCCTAAATCTCTAATCTCATTTTAGCTTCATCATTTCACCCAACATATGTTAAGGGACTAATTAGGAATCTACTCTAGATGTCAGCCCTACTCTCCTTAAACTAATCTTAAATAATGTCCCTAACCACTCTTTCAAAAAAGACTTGACACATAGTTTTAAAGCTTTTAGGTAGTTTAGCTGGCTCCCTAATCCAGGCCGGGGTAAGTCCAGGATTTCATTGTATTAGTTAGGATCCAGGTCACTGATTTTCAGTACCCAATTTTAGACTTAGGTTCTGAGGTAGATCTTCAATCCTAAGACCTCAACCTTCCGGGAATCTAATTCCCACTTTCTAATAAAATTAATCACTCAAATATTAAATCTCTTTCAATCTAATTCAAGCCCAACACTTAGGATAGTTTGAGCTGTTTCTGAAGTAATTCAGAATCTCAAGACACCTCCTACTCTTCTTCCTTTGACTCCAGAAAGAACTGCTCAACCTTGAACCATTCCCACTTGAAATCCCAGTCCTTAACCTCCTTTAATATCAAGCTTTAAAATCTTTAATAAAATTCATATCGCTATTTTAATCGAGAGTATTCATAGGAAATTTTTTGGTTTCCTACGATGTAATTAACTACGAGGGCTTGCGCTCGTAGGAGATTTGGAAACCCAGACCTGATTTCAAAATCAAGATTTTTAAAACACTTAATTAATTATCTTTGGAATATCAAAAAAAATGGCGATCGTTATCGTCATATTTAAATAATTAATAATGAATGATATTTTCTTCCTTTGGGATGATATATCATTTATTGATATAATTTTGAATATGAAATCAATGATACTCTATCTAGATTATCGTAGCCATATATCTGATTGAACTTTATTTTGATCCTTTGGGATCATATGTAGTTCCCTCCTAAATCAAGCTACGATATTCAGGATCGTATTTGAAATTCTAAATTTGAACCCATTAGGATATTTTATCTCTACCTTTTGAGATAGTATATTATCACTAATGGATGTTCAATTTCAGAATTCAAATTTAAAAATCAATTTTGAATTATTCCCAAAGATAGTTAATCTTTTTCAAAAATATATTTTTCAATCACATCAACCTGCACCAGCTTAAGTTCCACCACCTGTTCCATCATACAATCTTACCCTTATGAGGAGCTGATATAGAGATTTGATTGATTAGAGTCCTGCCTAAATATGCATATTCAGCAACAGCAACAACAACATGAGGTGGACATGGTGTGGTTTGGGGAACAATTATCTTCAATTCATAAATACTTCCAACCACCACCTCCATCACCACCTGATTAGGGGCCTTTCTACTTTTTTGGCTTTGTGTGTTATTTTTATATTTTTTATTTTACTTTTCATGTTCTGTAGTTCTCTTTTTTATCTCTTATTTGATCTTCCTTTTTGGTGATATCAAAAGGGGGAGTAGTAGTTGGTTGTTTGTATGTTCATCTTTATTAATTAGTTTATCTCGTGCATTTTTTTACAGTTTTTTTCTTTTATTTATTTTTGTTCTATCATTAAATTAAAAAAATTAAAAAATAAAATATACTTTACATTAAAAATAATCTTACCCCTACTTTCAAAATTATCACATAGTGATGGGGAGATTAGGAGAAAAAAATTAACTTACTGTTTCAATTAAAAATATTTGCCATTATAAGAAAATAGAGATTATTGCAATTAAGGATCCCTAGCTTGTGATTTTGATGATAATAAATATTATTGATTCAAATTTAATTCTTCTAATATATATAGAATTTTATTTTTTATCTGTGTGCACTAACATTTTAGGTACATCATACACCGCTCAAGACTGATTAATACTCAAGTTTGGGTAGAATAGGATGTCATTCAAAAGAGTATGTATTTTTTAAATTTCTTTATTTTCTATTTCTTGAGCTAGTTATATAAGGGTGTATGCTAAATTGGCAACAGTTGATACACACACAAGGAGTGAGAAAAATTGAGATAAAAAATTTTAAACAAATCATATCGTACGAATTATATTGTACTATATGATTTACTTCCATCTATAAACCCTAGCCACCAAAAAGTTTAAGTAAGTAATTTTAAAATTATATTTTGAACTAATTGTACTATACAAACCAAATCATACTGCATAATATTTGAAATCTTACTTAAATTATTTCCCATGATTAGTCAATTAAATCAACGTTTAATAAGTATGGCTAATCATATTGAACGATCAATATCATACTATAAGATTGATAGAGGTGAAATTTGACAATTTTAGAGATCGTACTGGATAAAAATCTTGATTTTTAAACTAATTGTATAGTACAATATAGACCGTATTGAAAGTTCGGGGAGGTTGTGAGACCTAAATGAACTAGCCCGAGGCGCGCCAAGAGGGGGGGGGGGTGAATTAGTTATTTAAAAAATCCTAAGCAGGAATACTATTTTTTTATAAATTTTTCAAAACTTAAAATGAATAATTTGATCACCCGATGTAGAAGCTAATAAAGTTAACAATAATTATTACAATGCTGAGAATAATTGAATCAACTCAATCTAACATCAACCACAGATTTTTAACTAAACAATCATCAAGAAAATAAATTATAGAAAAGTAAAATGTAGAAAGTAAAAATTAGAAAGTGCACACTAGAATTTTATAGTGGTTCGATCAATCTTAACCTATGTCCACTCCCCAGAGTCCTCCGCTCCAGGAATTGCACTAACAAAAAAGTTACTCTTCTTTTGCTCCCACAGCTAGATAAAGAAGCCTTTACAGATTCACTTTCACCAAACCTAATGTGGTGGAGTGCTGGAAGTTATGTCAGCCTTCTCGATAATGGTAGCAAATCTTGAATCATTTTTCTCCCTCCTGGAGAAGGCAGAGAATCCTGAATCCTTTTTCTCTCTCATAGAGATGGTAGAGAACCAAAATCTTTTCAAAGGTAGAGAACCTCAAATCCTTTTTCTCCCTCCTGGAGAAGGCAGAGTACCTCAAGGACTTGACTTAGAAGCCTCTCTCCTAAGAGATCCTTCAAGGACTCACTAAGGTCATAGGAGGAGCAAGGGTGTAGCAAGCTCGGAGCAACCATGTGATCCCCTCACACTCTTTCTCCCTCACGCTCAACCTCACCTTCTCCTTCCTCTCAAACCCTAGATTTCTCTCAAAAGCTCCTTTTTCAGAGTTCCTTCAGCAGTCACACAATCCTATCTTATTTCAAAGATATTTTAAAAATATTGCTAAAGTATTAAGCTTCACGAAATCCTAAAAATTCAAGTTGGTCGTCACTGTTCATATAATACGAATGGAATTCGTACACTACTTTCAATTAAAAAAGTAGACCCATCTAGTAAGATGTAAATAATTATTCAAATGAATTATTCAACTTTTCAAACACATTATACAGTACGATCTATTTTCTTTCTCTCTATTTATACAGGATGATTGCTGGGATGAATAAAAATCATCTCTATCAATCATCCCATACTACTATCATCGTATAATACAGTTAGTTGATTTTAAGTTGGTCATCCAATATAATATAAATATCATATAGTATTATTAATTCAAAAATTATAGTTTTGTTTGGTAAAAACTTTGGGACAACCAAATTTCATCTCTGCAATCATACGGTATGATCAAGATCATTCAATATGATCTATTATCATTAATAAAATCATGATTTGATTGACTAATTATGGGGATTGATTTAAGTAAGATTTCAAAATTTTGTACAGCATGAATAGAATCATATAATATGATTAATTTGAAATTGATTTTTTAAATATCTTACTTAATTTATCTAGCAGCTAGGGTTTATAGATTGTAACAAATCGTACAGTATGATCCAAATCATACAGTATGATTAGTTCAAAGAAACTAATTTTTCAGTTAGTTGTTAAGCCCATTCTTTACATAACTGATCATATAGTACGATTATAAGTCATACAGTATGATTAATACAAAAAACTTTAGCTTTAAAATTTTCTCACTCCCCATGTATGTGTATGCACAGTCACCCAATTTCATACACTCCTATGTGCCTGACTCAAGAAATAAAAAATAAAGAAAAATAATAGTACAGATTTTGTTTACTTGACATTCCTATTCTACCCATTCTTGAGCTTCCAGTAGCCTTGAGTAGTGTATATTTTACCTGGAATGTTAGTGCTCACAGACAAAAGAAATATCTAAAATTTTTTTTGAGAAAAGTAACAATTCAACCAATAATATTTGTCATCATCAAAATAACGGAGTAGGGATCATGTATTGCAATAATCTCCTCCTTTTTTATGATGACAAATATTACTCGATGATAGGTATGATAAAAATTCTTTTCTCTTAAGCTCCCCTTAACTATGTGGTAGATTTAAAAATTAGGTGTTGCATTTGTATATTTTTTTTATTTAATAAAATTATTAATGAAACTCAAAAAGAAAATAAAATAGTAGAAAATAAAAAAAACACACACGAATCTATTAAAGTAAATCATGGTGCAAACATATATTTTCTTTCCCTTTTGACATCGCCAAAAAGAGGAGGAATAATAAAAAAGGTGAACATTATAAGAAATAAAAATAGTAAACATAACAAAAAAAACACTAAAAATAAGATGCATCCTAATCAAGTGGTGGTGGTGGTTTTTGTTGAAAGTATTTATGTATGGAGGTAAACTGATCTTCAGTGTAAGAAAACTTTTCTCCAAATCAGCCCATGTCTTCTTTGTCTGCTGTTGTCATTATTGAATATGATTATCTAGCTTAGTTTCTAAGTGCTCGAGCCTTTGAATTATGTTATCCTGAGGGTAGGTAGGGTAGGCAGATGCAGCTGGTGGTATTGGTGGTAGCGTAGGTCCAACTGCAGGAGGAGCTTCTCCTTCTTCAGTAAAATATGGCTCGTCGTGCTCATGCCCTTGATGAAAAGAATATGAAAGGAGGCATTTGTATAGAAAATGGGAAGATTATTAGGAGGAGCATAATAGTTGATTTGGAATTTTTTGTCTAAGACATAGCCTATGATATGTCCTTATGCGACATTTTGCTTTCATCGGGTATTAGGATGTCGAATAGGAGTCATATTTTGGATATAATTAAGAATCATCTGGACTTCATCAAATTGGTTTTGGATATTATTAGATAGATGACTATGGATAGAAGTGGAGTGATGTTCACACGATCTCTAACTTTGGGTATGATTGAAGTTCTAAGCACATGCTAGATAACCTGGGCATTCTGATTTAGGAAGTGGACTAAGGATTGATGTTGATTTATAGCCATATTTTGAATAGTCAAGTTTACAGCACTCCAATCAAAATAAGTTGTAGAGATCAAGGATTGTGGATGAGGTTCTTCAGTAGAAAGACCGATATGCTCCCCTAAATCTTCCTTAGAGATTTCTACGAGTTGTCTACAAACATAGGAGGTTAGGGTAAAGGTTTTAGCATTAACCTTAAGATTTGCTAGGAATTCATAGAGCAGTTTGGAATTAAAAGGAAAGGCTAAGGTGAGTAGGAATTGGAGAGTGGTAGAGGCAAGGAGGTTCATCACCTCAAAGTTGAGAGCATGTTGATTTAACATTCCAGAGGGGGTGATTCAAGCCTCCTTGAATTTGTAGTATGCATCCTCATCTCTTGAAGATAAAAATTGATATTCAAAGTGACGAGAGGAGGAGGAGCTCCCTTGGGTCATTCTACCACCTTTACTTGCATCGAATATTGGAGGATTCTAGGATATGACTGTAGGAATTGAGAGAAGGTGAGTTTTGAATAGATTGAAAGCTTTGAAACCCTCTAATTTATAAAATTAAAGTCGATCGTATAGTACGATCAGGGAAATTAAATTATCAGGATGGCTTGTCAAAAAATGGTTAAATCATACAGTACGATTGGTATCGTACTAGACGATCTTAAGATTTGTGTTCATCTCGAGGAGTCCTCTGAACGATTTTTAACTAAATGCATCATACAATATGAACATGTGTTCATACGTATGAAGTGCAATAATGATCGTACTGGCCATATTGAATTTGTTCTAATAGATTCTAACACGTGTATCGTACAGTATGAAGAGTGGTTCATACAGTACAGAATGCAATAATGATTATACCGACTGAATTTATCTAGTCATAATGATTCTCACATGTGGATCATATGATACAAATGGTGGTTCGTATAATACGATCACCAATAATTAAACTCATCTGGTCCATTGATTTAGCTAATGGTTGTGATTTGTGCACAAATGATCATATCGTAGGGTGCGAAAGGGGATCGTACAGTATGATAAGAAAAAAAATTTTGAGTTTTGCTTTTTTTATTTTTTTATTTTTTTTTGTTGATCTAGTGAGGAGTGTGTGTGTAATGATTAGAAAATACCTTAAAAATAACAAAAAATATGCAAAAATGACAAAATATAAATCAACGTACACAAAAATAACACAAAATAAAAACATACAATGTAATACATAAGAATTGCTAATATCAAATGATAATAAACTTTAATTTATCCTGAGTTAAGAATGAATGTCTATAACACATAGTCTAGTCCTCAAGGTGTTAAAGGTGTCATAGGTTAGGGGTTTAGTGAAGATGTCTGCCAATATATGTTCAGTAGCTACATGATGTAGCTCAATATCCCCTTTTATTAGATGGCCTGTAATGAAATGGTGTCTAATATCTATGTGTTTAGTCATTGAATGTTGGATAGGATTCTTTGATATATAAATGGAACTTGTGTTATCACACATGATTTGAATGGTGCCTATAGGTAATCCAAGGTCCAGGATTTGTTATTTAAGCCATAGGAGTTGTGCAACACAACTCTCTAAAGCTATATAATCTTCTTCAATAGTAGACAGGGTTACAAAGTTTTGTTTTCTATTGGACCAGAAGACTAAATATTGTTCTGTGAATTGGCAGGTTCCAGAAGCACTTTTTCTATCAACCCTATATCCTATAAAATCTAAATCAGAATATCCTACAATTTCAAAGGAAGTGCTATATCTAGGATACCAGATTCCTTAGTTTTGGGTTCTTAAGAGATATCTAAGGATTCTCTTAACAACAGTCAAGTGAAATTCTTTTAGATCAGCCTGAAATCTAGTACACATATAAACACTAAATATAATATTAGGTCTGCTAGCAATCAAGAAAAGAAGTGATCCAATTATTCCTCTATATTTCTTCTAATCTACTGACTTTCCATTTGGGTCCTTATCTAGCTGTATGGTAGAGCTCATGTGAGTGCTTTTTACCTTAACATTATCCATTTCATATTTCTTAAGAATGTCCTTGATGTATTTAAATTGGCTAAGAAAGGTTTCATCATCCATCTTCTTTACACTAAATCAAAGATAATAATTTAGCTCTTCCGTCATACTCATCTCAAACTCCTCACTCATAATTTTTTAGAATTTATCTCAAAGATTTTTATTTGTACATCCAAATAGTATATCATCAGCATAGATTTACACTATGAGTAGGTCTTCTCCTTCTTTCTTTAGGAAGAGGGCAGTGTCTACACTACCCTTAACAAAGGCTCTATCTAGAAGGAATATGCTCAGTCTTTCATACCAGGCTCTAGGTGCTTGCTTCAACCCATACAAGGCCTTCTTTAGTTTGAATACATTATTTAGGAATTTTGAGTTCTCAAAACTTGGGGTTGCTCAACATATACATCCTCTTTGATTACCTCATTCAAGAAAGGACTCTTAAAATCCATTTGATATAGCTTAAATCATTTAAAGCAAGCAAAGACTAAGAGAACCTTAATGGCTTCTAGTCTAGCTACTAGGGTAAAAGTTTCTTCAAAATCAATACCTTCAATCTAATTGTACTGCTTAGTTACTAACCTAGACTTATTCCTTACTACTATGCTAGAGTCATTCATTATATTCTTAAAAACCCATTTGGTTCCTACAACACTCTGGTCTTTAGGTCTACTCACCAACTCCCAAATATCATTCCTAACAAACTAATTTAATTCTTCTTGTATTATTAGGATCAAGAATTCATCATATAAGACTTAATATATGTTGGTGGGTTCAATCACGGAGATAAAGGCAGAATGACTAATCTCCTTCCGAAGTCCATTCCTAATTTTAACACCTTCAGATGGATCTCCTAAGATCAATTCTTTAGGATGACTAGAAGAATATCTCCAATCTCTAGGCAAAAGCTCCTATAGTTCTACTATATTTACAATGGCAATGGCTTCTACCCATTGAATGACCTCCACTTCTTCTTTATCAGGTTTAAATTCCAAGGTCATATCTGATTCATCAAACACGTTATGGGTAGACTCTTCTACTATTAAGGTCCTCTTATTGAAGATTATATAGGCCTTACCTACATATGAATAATCTAAGAAGACTCCTTCGTTAGACTTGGGATCAAATTTTCTTAAGGGTGATTTTCCATTGATCAAGATAAAGCATTTATATCCAAAGACTTGTAAGTGGAAAAGATTGGTTATCCTACCCTTAAGGATTTCAAAGAGTATTTTATTTAACTTGGATCTAACATTCTCCCTATTCAAAATATAACAAGCAGTATTCACTATTTTTGCCCAAAAGTATCTAGGGAGTGTGTATTCAGCTAGTATTTCCCTAAGAGCTTCTATCAAGGTTCTATTTGTCCTCTCAGCTATTCAATTCTACTGAGGGTCCCTAGAGGCAGAGAAGTTAAGTTCTATACCTATCTCTTGACAGAAAGATTCAAACCTATCATTTTTAAATTATCCACCATGATCACTATGAAAGGTTAAAATTTTAGATCCTAATTTCTTTTGAATCTAAGTTGAGAAAGTTCTAAATTCTTCAAATTACTCACTTTATATGCTAGGAATCTAACCCAAGTAAATATAGAGAAGTCATCTATTATTATAAATCCGTATGTCTTCACTCCTAGGCTGGCTATACTAACAGGTCCAAATAGGTCCATGTGAAGGATTTCTAGTGGCCTAGAGGTGTTAATGTCCTTAATTGAGTGAAATGAAGACTTGACTTATTTTGCTAATTGACATGCATCACATAGGTGGTCCTTAATGAAGTCTAACTTAGGTATGCCTCTAACTAGGTCTTTTTGGGTAATTTTCCTAAGGGTTTTCATGCTCGCATGACATTGTCTCCTATGTCATAGCCAGAAATCATCAATAATTATTTTCAAACATATAGAATTTGAATATTCAATGCAGTTCAAGTCTAGCATGTAAACTTTTTTATTCCTTTTCCTTCTAACACATATTTTCTATTTAAACTAATTATACATTTTTACGAAAGAAATTTGATGTCAAAACCTTTATCGCATAGTTGACTAATTCATAGTAAATTATGCTTTAAACCATCAACTAAAAGAACATTCTCAATAATAAAGTTTTTAGGGTTATCAATTATACCTAAGCCCATAATTTTCCTAGTGGTGTTGTATCCTAGTGTCACCTTGCCTCATGACCTAGCCTCCAGTGTGATGAACTGCTTCATATCACCAGTTATGTGCCTCGAGCATCCACTTTCCAGGTACCACATGCTCTCACTAGGCCTTTTGTGAGAGCACCCCTATAATGTCATTCAAAGGTTAGATTTGGGAACCCAAGTGAGTTTGGGTTTCACCTTATGCTTGAATGAATGAGATGAATGCATGCTATATTGTGATGAATGTAATTTAGGCCTCCACACTAGATGTGTCCTATGATGAATTATATAGGTGCGGGCTATTTGACCTAACATGCCACAAGAGTAACACCTAACACTAGGAAATGGATTTACTAACCTATGTGGTTCATGGTGCCTTTTCCTAGGTTTATGTGATACATGCTGTGTTGAGGGGTTATGAAATTATTCTAAGGTAGGTGGTGGTTTGTTATTCTTAAGTGCAATTAGTTTTGCTTCTAAAAACTTATTCGCACTATTAAGAATGGACATTTCAATTTTTAATGTGTGTTCCCTACCATCTATTTCTAATGCACATGCTTCTAATCCTTTATATGCTTTTTTTAATTTAATATGAAATGTTTTCAAGGAGTTATGTACATTAGTTAACTTAATAAGCTTCTTATTTAGGGCATCATATTCATCAACAATGTCATGTGATCACTGTCTAAATTTGAATGCTCAAAAATTAAACTAGCATGCTCTTTTTGTAAAGTAGACAATTCAGTATTGAGACTAGCATGCATCTTTTTCAGTTTTCTATACGAATCATGAATATTTTTAGAAATAATAGTTAATTTATTATAGAAAGTTGACATACCTTATCTTAATCTGATTGATCAAGATTATCATTAACCATAAGACACAAGTTTGTTACCTCGTCCTCTGCTTCGATTTTGAAGATTTTGAGGCAGAGTAGGCCCAAAAAGCTTTTTATGTCTTTTGCTTGCCCCTCTTAAACTTTGGCTTCTCTTTACCTTCTCCTTGATCGGGTGAGTCTTCAGGGGGGGACAGTTAGTTCGGAGGTGGTCTGGTTTCCTACATTCGAAGCAAATAGTGTCAGAAGAAACCTTTAATCCAATGCTATTAATGACGCCTCTGTTTGCTTTTCAAAAAGATCTTTTACTATCATGTCATTAAGGTGATGTCATCATCCTCCTCCACTACGGAACTATTACTATCAGAGTGATTTACCTTTGTGCTAAAGTTCTCTTCTTCTTCTCTCCTACATCACTTTGCTTTTGACTCACTCCTTGCTCGTAGGCAATGAGTGACCCAAGAAAATTATCAATGGAGTAAATATTCAAGTCTTTAGATTCAGTAATTATCATTACCTTTGTGCTAAAGTTATTTACCTAATGCATGCAGGGATGTCACTATATATATAAACCTAGTATACATTTTAGAAATTGATTCACTAAGTTTCATGCGAAATAGTTCATAGTCATGAAGCAGGATATTTAACCTAGGCTATTTTACATCACTAGTTCCTTCATAGGTTATGCATAGTTTATCCCTAATATCGTTTTCAGTAGTACAAGTTGATACACGCATGTAATCTTCATATTTTAATTCATAGAAGAAATATTTTAAATATTTTACATTCAGTTGGGCTAAATCCATATCCTCATTATTCCATTCATCAAATGGTAGTTCAATTTTAATGTCATTCACAAAATGATAAGGTGTAGAATATCCTTCTCTGATTAACATTAACATGTGATAATCTATAGACTACAAGAAAGTAGACATGCAAATTTTCTAATAGTCAATAGGTATATTATCAAATAAAGGTGGATGAGTTATTGAATAACCCTCAGTTATGTTATGATTACCAAAATGAGTCATTCATCATTTTTCAAAAGTTTTCTAAAACCTTATTTTTGAAACCCGCTCTAATACTACTTGAAAGTTTGAGGAGGTTGTAAGACCTCAATGAACTAGCTCGAGGCGCGCTAAGGAGGGGGAGGTGAATTTATTCTTTAAAAAATTCTAAGCAGGAATAATTTTTTTTGTAAATTTTTTAAAACTTAAAATAAATAAATTGATCACCCGATGTGGAAGCTAATAAACTTAACAACAATTATAATAATGGTGAGAATAATTGAATCAACTCAATCTAACACCAACCATAAATTTTCAATTAAGCAATTCTCAGGAAAATAAATTGCAGAAAAGTAAAATGCAGAAAGTAAAAATAAGAAAGAGCACACTATAATTTTATAGTGGTTTGGTCAACCTTGACCTACGTCCGCTCCCTAGAGTCCTCCACTCTGAGAATTACACTAACAAAAAGTGACTCTCCTTTTGCTCCCACAATAAGGTGGAGAAGCCTTTATAGACTCACTTTAACTAAACCTGATGCGGTGGAGTGCCAAAAGTTATGTCACCTTCTCCAGTGATGGTAGTGAACCATGAATCATTTTTTTCTCTCTTAGAGAAGGCAAATAACCCCGAATCCTTTTTCTCCCTCTTATAGATGGAAGAGAACCAGAATCTTTTCATATGCAGAGAACCTTAAATCCTTTTTCTCTCTCCTAGAGAAGGTAGAGTACCTTGAGGACTTAATATAGAAGCCTCCCTCTCAAAAGAGCCTTCAAGGACTCACCAAGGTGACAGGAGGAGCAAGGGTGTAGCTAGCCAAGAGAAATCGTATGATCCCCTCACACTCCTTCTCCCTCACGTTGAACTTCACCTTCTCCTTCATCTCAAACCCTGGATTTCTCTCAAAAGCTCCTTTTTTAGAGTTCCTTCAGCAGTCACACAATCCTCTCTTATTTCAAAGAGATTATAAAACTACACCCATCTAGTAGTAATATGAATAATTGTTCAGACAAACTATTCAACTTTGTGAACACATCGTACAGTACGATCCAAAGATCATCTAGTAAAATTGGTTTGCTTTCTCTCTATTCGTACATGATGATTACTGGGATAAATGAAAATTATCTCTATTAATCATCCTGTATTGCTATCATCGTACAATATGGTTAGTTGATTTCAAGTTGGTCATCCAATATGATACAAATATTTTATAGTATGATTTGTTCAAAAAATATGGTTTCATTTGGCACGATCTTTAGGATGACCAAATTTCATCTCTACCAATCGTACGGTACGATCAAGATCATATAGTACGATCTGCTATCATTAATTAAAATATGATTTGATTGACTAATTATGGGGGTTGATTTTTGTAAGATTTTAAAATTTTATATAGTATAAATAGAAACATACAGTACAATTAGTTTAAAATTGATTTTTCAAATATTTTTTTATTTTTTAATCAATTTTTTAAATATCTTAGTTTATCTAGTAGCTAAGGTTTACAGATTGTAATGAATCATATAATTTAACCCAGATCATACAGTATGAATAGTTCACAGAAACTAAATCTTCAATTAGTTATTAAGCCCATTCCTTTTATAACTAATCATACAGTACGATTGTAAGTCATACAGTATAATTAGTACAAAAAATTTAACATTAAAATTTTCTCTCTCCCTCTGTATGTGTGCAGGGTCACCCCATTGCTTAAACTCAAGAAATAAAAATAAAGAAAAATAAAAGTATAGACTTTATTTACTTGACATTCCTATTCTACCCAGTCTTGAGCATCCAGTAGCCTTGAGCAGTGTATATTTTACTTGTAAGGTTAGTGCTCACAGATAAGAGAAATATCCAAAAAATTTATTGAGAAAAGTAACAATTCAATCAATAATATTTGTCATTATCAAAATCACAAACTAGAGATCCTAGATTACAACACGTGCTACATGAACTATAAATATTTGAATTATAAATATTATATGTGTTATGATTTGGATAAATCTGTTTGTTCATGTGAATTCTAATCCAAGTTTATATTTTGATGATTACAAAAGCTTATTATTTGTTTTATTCATCTCCTAACAAATATTTGAGTTTTTGTTGTGTGTACTAAAATATTTTTAGGAAATTCACACTCCAGATTGTTGAAGACTTCAAGTTCATTTGTTCACTGTAAATGAAGTCTGTAAATTTTATTTTTCTTGAGTCTGAGAGAGTGTGATTGTAAGTTAGATACACACACATACATTGGGGGTGTAAAAACTTAATTTTTTAAACTGATCGTACAGTACGATTTCATATTGTACGGGATGATCTGTAGAATATGTCCTCCATATCGAACCCATATGGAAAGAAACTTTTCTAAGTCAAGTTTGTACAGTACGAATTTCTATTCGTACATGAGTTTTTGCTGTACGAACAGCTCTGAATTGGGTTCGTCCAATGGTTCGTATGGGACGAACTGATCATACGAAGCGCTTTGTTCAGATCGTCCAAGGATTCATCCGGGACAAGATGAACATACGAAGCGCTCTGTTTGTATCGTCCAAGGGTTCATCCGGGATGATATATTCGTACGAAGCGCTCTATTCTGATCGTCCAAGTGTTTATCCAGGATGACATTATCGTATGAAGCACTCTGTTTGGATCATCCAAGGGTTCGTAAGCAATGAAATGTTCATATGAATAGCTCTAACTTGTTTGTCTCATGGTTCGTATGGGACGAATCGTTTAATGTTTTGAACTATTCGTATGGTACGATCGTCGATCGTACGGGACGATCGACATGGGTTAAACTTGAAATTTTTAGTTTTTGGATGGTTTTTCTTATCCCAAGTACATAAATGACTTAAAACTGACTGAAGAAAAGTTCCTTCTACGAAAATACTTTTGGAGAGTGAAAGGAAGAGTGATTGGGAGAGTGTTTGGGAGTGAGAGTTGATAAATCTTTGAAGAGAAAATTGTTAAGGGATTCACAAGGTTATCCAATTGTTAGGATTTCTTTACTTGTTCATCTAGCATCTTCCTATCTTCCTTGGAGATATTTGTAAGAGTACTTGTTCAAGAGGATTCCAATTCTCTACCGTCACTTGGAGGGTGAAGAAGGACGACGGTTCTCTGCCGCACTTGGAGAGTGTAAAAGGACATTTGGTTCTCTGCCTTCACCAGGAGGGTGAAAAAGGATGACGATTCTCTGTCGCACCGTGTTGGTGGAAGGGAGTTTGTAAAGGCTTCTCCGCCTTGCTGTGGGGGCAAAAGGAGAGTCTCTTGAGTTTAGTGCAATACCTAGAGAAGGAGTCTCTAGGGAGTGGATGTAGGTCGTGTTTGACCGAACCACTATAAATTTTGGTGTTTTATGTTCACTGTTTACTTTTTCGCATTTTATTTTTCTACAATTTATTTTCTTTGTGGTTGAATTTCTATGTTTAAAGAAAGAGCAAAAAGTAATTTTGTTCGTACTTTATGAAGTAAGATTGTACAGTACGATTAGCTTTAAAATTTTCCAAAATCCTAAGAGTAAATTTTTAAAGGACCAATTCACCCCTCCCCCTCTTGGTTAGCCTAGGAACATGAGCAATAGGTCTAACATCCTATTTGCACTATCAAGTGGTATTAGAGCTAATTTTAAAAATCACTGTTTAAAATACTTTTTAAAATTCGATCATGGCTAATTTTGGAAATAAAAATACTTTAGAAGGTTACTCGATCACTAGACCACCTTTGTTTGACAATATCCCATTTGATTTTTGGAAAACTCGCATGTCTATATTTCTACAATCTCTTGATTACCGCATGTGGATGTTAGTACAAAAAGGTTATACTGAACCTACTAGAATTGTAGAAGGAATTAGAGTTCAAACACCTTTTACCGAAAGGACTGTAGAAGAATATGAGCTAGCTCAATTAAATGCTAAGTGTTTGAATAGCTTCTTTTGTGCTTTAAAATCAGAGGACTACATGCGTGTTTCGACATGTAAATCAGGAAAGAAAATTTGGGATAGGCTTTGCATTACTTATGAAGGTACAAATGAAGTGAAGCAAACTAGATTGAACATTCTCTTGCACCACTATGAACTATTTCGCATGAAACTGAATGAATTAATCTTAGACATGTACACATGTTTTACACACATAGCTACTTCATTGCATGCTTTAGGTACGGAGCTGACAAATACAAAAAAAGTTAACAAGTTACTTCGTTGTTTACCTACTGCATATGATGCAAAGATAACTGTAATAACAGAATCTAAAGATTTGAATATTTATTCTATTGATAATCTTCTTGGATCACTAATTGCTTACGAGCAATCTGTGACTCAAAGACAGATTGATGTAGGTAAGAAGCGAAAGGAGAAGAATATCGCTTTGAAGGTGGATGATTCTGAAAGTGATCAGTCACTACCTGAGGATGAAAGGATATCGCCTTTATGACAAGACAATTTAGAAGTTTCCTAAAAAGGAAGTAGAGAAGATGCCAACAGTGGAACAAAGGTAAGTTCCAAAAGAATGTTAAGGCTTCTAATGAAGTTATTTGCTATGATTGTAGGAAGCCAGGACACATAAAGACAAATTACCCTAATCTCAAAGAAAATCCTAGCAAGGAGAAGGCCGAGGATAAATCAAAGGAAAGAAGGGGTAAAAAGAGACTTCAACGAGCATTTTGGGCGGACTTAGCTTCAGATTCCTCAGAAATTGCACCAAAAGAGGAAGTCACAAATTTGTGCTTAATGGCTGACAATCTTGATCAATAAGATCAAGAAGAGGTATGTGACTTAAGTTATAAAGAATTGTTTGAAGTTTTTGAACGCATACATACAGCATATAGGAAACTGAAAAAACTACATGCTAAATTAAATTTGGATTATTTAGAGCTGCAGAAAGAATATCAGATCCTTAGGAAAGATCATATATTAATTGATAGCAAGCACATGACTTTGTTGGATGAGTTTGATGATTTAAACAAACAGAATAATCTTTTAAAATCATCTCACACTGAACTTGAAAATGATTTTAAGACTTTTATGGATGAATCAGATTCTAGAGAGAATGATTTGAAGATTGACAATTCAATTCTAGAAAGTGCTAATGCTTATCTTAAAGTTCAGTTAAAAGAACTCAAAGAAAATAGAAATCCACCTAATTGAAGATTTTCATGAATCCTACTACAAGACCACTGGTTCAAAATCTGAGAAGAAAATTTTTAGGAAGAATAGATTGGTGAATCCTTTTCCAGGAATAAAGTATTTTTCTTGTGGTAGTTTAGAACATATTTCCCACACTTATACACTTAAATATAGAACACATTTAGTGTGGAGACCTAAGGTGCATAAATCACAGCATATCACACATGCATCTGGTTTAAAATTATCAAGAGGAGAACCCAAACTTATTTGGGTTCCCAAAACAAACGTTTGATCATTTTGCAGGATCGCTCTCACACAAGACCTCGTGAGAGTATTTGGTACCTGGACAGTGGCTGGTCAAAACATATGACTGGAGATACAAATCAATTTATATCGCTGGAAGCTAGGAATGGAGGCAAGGTTATACTTGGAGATAATACTACCAAGAGAGTGGTAGGTACAGATATAATTGGAAACTCTAAAAACTTTATGATTGAAAATGTACTGTTAGTTGAAGGTTTGAAACATAATATGTGAGTATAAGTCAATTGTGTGACAAGGGCTATCATATAAAATTTTTGCCTACTAGTTGTGTTATTAGTTTGAATGGAACTGTTGTTTTGAATGGTGATAGAGTTAATAATATTTACATGCTAGATTTGAATTCTATTAAACCTTCTACTGCTCTGTGTTTGAAAACTGTATCTGATGAATCATGATTATGGCATAGAAGATTTTGTCATGCTAATATGAGAAATCTTAGGAAAATCACCCAAAAGTAACTAGTTAGAGGAGTACCCAAATTAGACTTCACTAAAGATCACTTGTGTGATGCATGTCAATTAGGAAAATAAGTGAGATCCTCTTTCAATTCAATCAAGGAAGTTAGGACTAGCAAGCCCTTAGAAATTCTTCATATGGATTTATTTGGACCTGTTAGTACCTTAAGTCTAGGAGGAAAAAGATTTGGGTATGTTATTGTGGATGACTATTCTAGATTCACCTGGATTAGATTTTTGAATCATAAGAGTGAATCATTTGAAGAGTTTAGAGATTTTGCCACTTGGATTCAGAGGAAACTAGGTTTTGAAATAGTTACTATCCAAAGTGATCATGGGGGAGAATTTGAAAATGAAATGTTTAATAATTTTTACAAATCTCTTGGAATTGAACACAATTTCTCAGCCTTCAGGACACCTCAACAGAATGGAGTTGTAGAAAGGAAGAACAGGACATTAGTTGAAACTGCTAGGGCCATGTTGGCAGAATATTTACTTCCAAAATATTTTTGGGCTGAAGCATTTAGTACAACATGCTATGGGTTGAATATGGTGTATATAAGGTCTAAATTAAATAAGACACCCTATAAACTTTTTAAAGGTAGGAGTCCCAACCTCTCACATCTACATATTTTTGAATGTAAAGTGTTTATTCATAATAATGATAAAACTCTCTTAGGAAAATTTGATCCAAAATTTGATGAAGGAACCTTTCTAGGTTATTCAAGTGTTGGAAAATCCTATAGAGTTTTTAATAAGAGAATATTGGTAGTTGAGGAGACCACACATGTTATTTTTGATGAATCTTATGATAGTAAAGAGTCTAAGTTGGATGAAGATGAGGTTGAGGTAGTAACCCAAAAACTTGAAGATCAAAAAGTTGAAGAAAGGGTTAAAAAAGAAGAAGAAAACCAATTGCCTAGAGAATAGAAATTTGTTAGAAGTCATCCTAAAGAATTGATTTTAGGATAACCAAGTGAAGGAGTTAGGACTAGGTATGGTTTGAGGAAAGAGGTAAATCATTCAGCATTTATTTCAATGATTGAACCCACTAATATAGAACAAGCTCTTTTGGATGAATTTTGGATTTTGGCCATGCAAGAAGAGTTAAATCAATTCAAGAGAAATAATGTTTGGGAACTAATTGAAAGGCCAATAGATCAAAGTATAGTTGGAACTAAGTGGGTGTTCAAAAAAAAAATGAATGATTCAGGAGTTATTGTGAGAAATAAGGCTAGATTGGTAGCAAAGGGGTATAATCAGATTGAAGGAATTGATTTTGAGGAGACATTTGCCCCTGTAGCAAGACTTGAAGCAATTAGAGTTTTGTTAGCCTTTGCCTGTTTTAAAGATTTTAAATTGTACCAAATGGATGTTAGGAGTGCCTTTCTGAATGAGGTGATAGAAGATGATGTTTATGTTGAACAATCTCCAGGTTTTGAAAATTCTAAATACCTTAATCATGTTTTCAAATTGAAAAAGGCATTATATGGACTTAAATAGGCACCTAGAGCATGGTATGAGAGGTTAAGCACTTTCTTATTAAACGGATCATTTGTTAAAGAAAGTGTGGACAACACTCTGTTTTTGAAAAGAATTGGAAAAGAAATACTCATTATACAAATATATGTGGATGACATCATTTTTGGATCAACTGATAAAACTTTATGTGATGAATTTTCAAAGATAATGAGTAGTGAACTTGAGATGAGTTTGATGGGTGATTTGAGTTATTTTCTTAGATTTAGCATAAAGCAAAGTGAGGAAGGAAATTTTCTTTGTCAATCTAAGTATGTTAAGGATGTTCTCAAAAAGTATGAAATGGATAATGCTAAACTAGTAACTACACCCATAAGTTCCTTAGTCCTATTAGATAAGGATCCTAAGGGAAAATCTGTTAATCAAAAGAAGTTTAGAGGAATAATTAGATCATTACTTTATTTAACTGTTAGCAGACCTGACATCATATTTAGTGCTTGCTTATATGCTAGATTTCAAGCTGATCCAAAGGAATCACATTTGACAGCAGTGAAAAGGATTTTAAGATATCTTCTGGGAACTCAAAATTTAGGGATTTGGTATCCTAAGAATAATTCTTCTTTTGATATTATTGGATACTCAGATTCTGATTTTACAGGCTGTAGGGTTGATAGGAAAAGTACTTCTAGGACATGTCAATTCATTAAAAATTCATTAGTATCTTGGTCCAGTAGAAAATAAAATTCAGTAGCACTTTCTACAGCTGAAGCAGGATACATTGCCTTAGGGAGTTGTGTAGCACAGGTGCTTTGGTTGAAGCAATAATTGAGTGACTTAGGATTTTTAATTGGCACCATTCCAATCTTTTGTGATAACACTAGTGCCATTTGTATTTCAAAGAATCCTATTCAACATTCTAGAACCAAGCATATTGATATAAGGCATCATTTTATAAGAGTTCTTGTAGCGAAAGGGGAAATTGAACTACATCATGTCGCTACTAAAGATCAGCTTGTAGATATTTTTACAAAACCCTTAGCTTTTGACACTTTTAGCATGTTAAGGACAAGGCTAGGTGTGATTGATTTGAATGCTTAATTGAAAATTCTGTAAATGTATGTTTATATGTGTTTGTTGGTATGTTTATTACAAGTAATTTATTTTCTAGTGTTTTATATTTTATTGGTATTATATGTTGCATTATAAAAGAAAAATAAATCTTTTTTTTTTGGTTTATACTATATTTGAGTGTTAGAAATAATGTAAGGTTGGAGAGACGAATGTTTATCTAGTTTGTCTATTCGTACTATGCGATGACCTTATCATACTGTACGATTACATCATCGTACATGAACTTCGTCTGTACGAATTGGGAGGAATCACGGTTAGGGCTAGTTGTTATTGATGATCGTATGTACGAATACGTCATTCATCTGTATGATCCACATGTCGTTTCGCATGAGGGACGAACCTAACCGTCGCCTGAACATCCATTAATTTTTTGATCGTCCCAGACGAACACGTCATCATCAGTACGATCAGGAAGTCTAATAGCCTATACAAAAGGATGCCTCAGAACGAACAGTTTACAAAAAACTATTACATTTTAACTGCTTTTATTCATCCCGGATGAACTTTTATTCATCCCGGACGAAAATAATTTTATATTGTACGAAGTTGGTTCATACTGTACGATTTCAGGTTTTTTCTATATAAAGGTGGGTCATTTTCATTCATTTCACTTTCATTCTAAAACCCTTTAGAGCTTAGAATAGAAGATGTTGGGCAGTGGAAAGAGAGCACGTGTTGCTAGGCGTCATGCTTCTAGGAGGAATTGGGACGAGAACTTTCTAAGTGAGGAAAATGAGGAAGCATACCTTAGGTATGCTGCTTCTAAGGTCACCCCTTCCCGAATTTTGCTGCAAGAAAACATTCATTTTGCAGTAATGCCCTTGTTTGATTCCACCCCATTTGCTTTTCTTTTGACTCTGATCTATGCATTTAACAAGGACCTTTTTCATGTGTTCCTGGCCAACATGACTTTCAACCAGGATCACACTATCATTTCTTCATATGTTCTTAAGCAGAAAGTGGTGATAACTAAGGAGGATTTAGGGGAATATATTCACTTAAGAACCAATGGGACACGGGCACACACCTTTTCTACTAGACTGGAGAATGGTTGGTCCGAGGTGAACAAAGTCCTTACAAGTGTAAGCACACCCACTCATGTTTCCCAGGTTGACTCCTTAAACCAGAATGCAGGAATAATCCAGCATGTGCTAAGGACATCTATCATTCCTAAGGCAGGAGATCAGGTAAATATGACACCACTTCTTTCTTCTACAACCTATCTAATTATGACTGGCCAACCTATTAATGAAGCACAGTTAATCTTAGATTACATTTACTATCTCTCTTATATAGGTCAGGCTAGTGTAAAAAGAAAGAAGAATATTATTTTAGGACACATTATTTGTTATATCCTTGAGAAGAAATACAATCTGGTCCATCCTTCTGGACCTTCTGAACTCCCACTTTACTTCACTGACGCTTCTTTTTCAAGCATTATTTGGGAAAGAAGAAACTGCTGACAGCTCTGATGATGAACCTGTTTATGCTTCTGCTCCTTCAACTACACCTACAGCAGCATCTGGACCATCTCAAGATTTCTATCAGAATATGGTTCAGCGTTTTGAAAGAATGGATCAAAGATTTGATCATATGGAGGCGCATTTGAAGTGGAAAGATGATCAGTACCAGGAGGATTGAGTATGGATTAGAGATCAATTCGATTCTGTAAACACTAACATTGCTTTGCTAAACAACTATTTTGCTTTGTTTGGCAATCCGCCACCTCCTCCAGATCAGGGTCCTTCTGAGTTCTAGCATTCCTTGTGTTTGTTTTTGGCATGGATGTGATTATACTTTTCTTTATCGTTCTCTTGTGTTGATTGGCTAGTCTGATGTTTTGTGTTTATTGTTGGTTATTTTTATGAGTTGGTTAGCAAGTTTATCATTTGATATGTGCTGCAATGGAAAACTTGCTTTGATGTATGTTTTATTAGTACTTGTATGTTGTAATTGCACTAATCTGAAATGAAAAATGTTCAAGTATTCTTGTGCATATCTTTTGTGTTATTGATTGAAAATGTACTAATCTTAAAGCACTCTACTGTAGTTTATTACTGTTCTACAATGTTAATTGAATTTATATTACAATTGAAAATTCTATGCATAACATTAAATTCTTTAAAATATTTAGATTTCGTTATGATTGGGTGTGATTAGAAGATCTTACTTTATCTTATTTAGACATGTATTATTTAGTCTAAATTAATGTATATTTGATGTTTTAATATTACTCTTACATTCTATATCAATGTGTTCATTATTATTTTTGTGACCCAGAGATAGTGTTATTGGAAAGAATCTTACATTCAAAGCAAAGCTTGAAAATATGCACAAAATGTGCCATACAATAAAAGATGCGTAATGTCGCCAAATGTAAAAAGACACACAAACTGTGTCATTCAATAAAAGATGCGCAATGTCACCAAATTTAGAAAAAGGTACAAAATTAGCCTACATTTTAAAAAGATGCGCAAAGTCGCCAATTGTTCTTTCCTTTAGCATTTTTCTCCAAGTTCACTAATCAATAATTGTGACTTTTGACTTAGAATTTTGGTAATGTTATCTCATCTTTTGTGCAAAAATTGAGACTACTAATATGTCTAATACATTACTACTTTAGATCAACTTTTCTTCTCCTTAACATAATATGCAATCTAACACTTTTGAGTCTTTATTTTTTACATCTGATTTGATTATTGTAGTTAAACTTCATTTAACATTATTCTACTTCTCAACTATTTTGAGTGTCACTTTTTGCTGTTGAAAAAAGGGGGAGAGTTTTATTGTTTGACTAATGATATAATGATAAGTTTTTTATTGTTTGTGTTTGTGTGTTATTTGTCTTTGTTTTGTTTATATTCTTGTGTATGTGCTTGTGTTGTGTATGTGCTTGTGTTATCATTCCTACTCTCTTTCCTACTCTTCCCTTTTGTATTCCATGTTAGATTCTCTATCCTCATATATCTTGATTAGGATAAGTCATTTCTTTAGGGGGAGCTTAGGAATCTTTTATTTAGGAGGAGTGTAGATCTTTTATTTAGAAGGAGTGTACATTTAGTGGATGTTAGGAGACCTATTTTTTATTTATTTCATTTCAAATAATAGTTATTTTGCCATCATCAAAAAGGGGGAGATTGTTATGATTTGGGTAAATCTATTTGTTCATGTGAATTCTAATCCAAGTTTATGTTTTGATGATTACAAAAGCTTATTGTTTGTTTTATTCATCTCCTAACAAATATTTGTGTTTTTGTTGTATGTACTAAAGTATTTTTCAGGAAATTTACACTCCAGATTGCTAAAGACTTTAAGTTCATTTGTTCACTGTAAATGAAGTCTGTAAATTTTATTTTTCTTGAGTTTGAGAGAGTGTGATTGTAAGTTGGATAACTGTGCACACACACACATTGGGGGTGTACAAACTTAATTTTTTAAACTGATCGTACAATACGATTTCATATCATATGGGACGATCTGTATAATATGTCCTCCATATCGAACCCATATGGAAAGAAATATTTCTAAGTCAAGTTCGTACAGTATGAATTACTATTCATACATGAGTTTTTGCTGTACGAACAGCTCTGAATTGGGTTCGTCCAATGGTTCATACGGGACGAACTGATCGTACCAAGTGCTCTATTCGGATTGTCTAAGGATTCATCCGGGATGAGATGAACGTACAGAGCACTCTATTTGTATCATCCAAGGGTTCGTCCGGGATGATATGTTCGTACGAAGTGCTCTGTTCGAATCGTCCAAGTGTTCGTCCAGGATGAGATGATCGTACGAAGCGCTCTGTTTGGATCGTCCAAGGATTCATACGGGATGAAATGTTCGTATGAACAGCTCTGACTTGTTCGTCTCATGGTTCATACGGGATGAATCGTTCAATATTTTAAACTATTCGTACGGTACGATTGTCGATCGTACGGGATGATAGGCACGGGTTAAACTTGACATTTTTAGTTTTTGGACCGTTTTTCTTATCCCAAGTATATAAATGACTTAAAACTGACTGAAGGAAAGATCCTTCTGTGAAAATACTTTGGAGAGTGAAAGGAAGAGTGATTGGGAGAGTGTTTGGGAGCGAAAGTTCAAAAATCTTTAAAGAGAAAATTGTGAAGGGATTCACAAGGTTATCCAATTGTGAGGATTTCTTTACTTATTCATCTAGCATCTTCCTATCTTCCTTGGAGACTTTTGCAACAGTACTTGTTCAAGAGGATTCTGATTCTCTATCGTCACTTGGAGGGTGAAAAAGGAAGACGGTTCTCTACCACACTTGGAGAGCGTAAAAGGACATTTGGTTCTCTTCCTTCACCAGGAGGGTGAAAAAGGACGACGGTTCTCTGCCACACCGGGTTGGTGGAAGAGAGTTTGTAAAGGCTTCTCTGCCTTGCTGTGAGGGTAAAAGGAGAGTCACTTGAGTTTAGTGCAATACCTAGAGAAGGAGTCTCTAGGGAGTGGATGTAGGTCTTGTTTGACTGAATCACTATAAATTCTGGTGTTTTCTGTTCACTATTTACTTTTTCGCATTTTATTTTTTTGCAGTTTATTTTCTTTGTGGTTGAATTTCTGTGTTTAAAGAAAGAGCAAAAAGTAATTCTGTTCATACTGTATAAAGTATGATCGTACAGTACGATTAGCTTTAAAATTTTCCAAAATCCTAAGAGTAAATTTTTAAAGGACCAATTCACCCCCCCCCCCCCCTCTTGGTTAGCCTAGGGACGTGAGCAATAGGTCTAACAACCTATTTGCACTATCAGTATGGTGTGAATTATACTAGATAATTGATAGAGATAATTTCCAATTATCCTATATGAATAGAGTTAAATTGAACTAATCATACTATATGAACTTACGATCATACTATACGATAAGTTTATAGAATTTGAACAATTCGTTTGAATAATTATTCCATCATATTGGATAGATTCCTATTTTTAAACCTATCATACTGTATGAACCAAGATCGTACTGTACAAATAGAGATAACTTAATTAAATATTTAGGATTTTTTGAAGCCTTATACTTAAGCAACTCAATAAAGTCTTTGAAAAGAGACTTTTGGCTATTGAAGAAAATCTCAAGGGAAATTCTTAAGAAAGCTATGGGTATATAGAGGGAGAAGGTGAAATTGTGCATGAGGGAGAAGGAGTGTGAGGGGTGTTCACACGGTTGATATAAGCAAGCTTGCACCTTCCTTCCTCCAATGGCCTTGGTGAGTTCTTGGAGTTGCTCTTGGGAGAGAAGCTTCAAAGTCAGGGTCTAGGGTTCTCTACCTTCACCAGGAGGGTGAAAAAGGATTGATGGTTCTCTGTCATCATCAGGAGAGTGAGAAAGATTTTGTAGGTTCTCTGCCTTCTCCAGGAGGGTGAAAAAGGATTGAAGGTTTGCTGCATTAACTAGGAGAGTGACATAACTTTCAGTTCTTCATCGCAATGGGTTTTATGGAAGTAATTTTTTTAAGGGCTTCTCCAGCTTACTGAGGGGGCAAAACGAGAGTCACTATAGTGTAGTGCAATACCCAAAGAGGAGGACTCTAGAGAGTGAACATAAGTCAGGGTTTACTGAACCACTATAAAATTTTTGGTGTGTTCTTTCTTTTTTTTTTTCTTTTCTCTAATTTTAATTTATGCATGTTAAATTTTATGCACGAACTTTATTTCTCATTATAAGTTATAGATTATCTAATTTGTGTTAGTAAGTAAATTCATATTTAGCTCGATTTGTATGTGCTTTAAAATTAAAAAAAATAATATCATCAAGTTTTAAATTGCTTTCGCCAGTGTTAGTTACATGTGTAGATTGGTTTTAAAAATTATTATCTTGTATAAATCAAAAAGTTGTTATTTTTATTGTTGTATTTTTTAAAAGTACCAATTCACCCCCACCCCCCCTTGGAGCATCTAGGGATAGTTCAACGAGGCCTTATAACTTCCTCGAACTTTTAACTATTTCTTCTATCTAGAAGTATTATATCAAGAACATCAACAATTGATCCATATAAGAGAATTATTTTAATAAGAGAATCATAGTGTGAGCCCCAACATATTTATCCAGCTTGTTGAAGGCCTACTTCATGATTCAAACCTCTACCTTTGAAAACTTCATCATTTTGTAGTTGCTCTACAATCTTATCATATTATATCACTCGTAGTTGATATCTTCTTTTATAGGAACTTCCAACTATACTTATTAAGTTGGAGATAGTATTGAAAAATGAAGAAACATCAGCATGATTTTTATCCATAGAAATCGATGTGATGGGGGGCAAAGCAAAGGAGAGAAGTTAATGGTGAGCTAATTTGAAACTCATAGAATTTGAAATATGCTTAGATTTTCTATGATATAAAATTTATAGTAGCCCACTGATTTATGCAAGTATATGTGCTGAATCAAGTAATAAAGTGTGAGTAGAGTGTCAAACCCATGAGAAAGTATTCTGCTAAACTATAATAAAATTACTACTGCTTACTCCAATTGTATGAATTTATCCTACTGAAATGAAAATGAAGTTTTTGAGTTCCTACCGCTAAATGAAAATAAGTAAAAATAATTGAAAGAATCTTAATAAAAATATTTTTAACTAATGCATATAAATTACATATCTTTCCTAATAAGACTCTTAATTATAGATGTGGATTAGAGCATGTGTATCCCTAGATCTCTATTGAGCTTATAGGTGTTAAAAGAAAGATTATTAGTCTTCCTATAATTTTACTAAATCTATAGAACCTAAAATATTCAACATATTATGTCTAGGTATGCCAATATTCCATTTCAATATTTCTAATTATTCTTGCATTCCTCAATCAAGGCTATACATCACACATGGTTTTAACTATACACACTATTATATATATTAAATGAAGAATGGGAGATAATTAAAACATCAATATTTTTATTAAACAATAAGAGTCTATATTAGTACTTAATATGCTCTTTATATCATCAACCCAAAATAAGAGATCTAGCTAGACATTGAAGAAATAACAAGCAAAGTCATATTTATTTTATTCATAGAAGAATAAAGTACAAGAGAATAAATAAAATTTTATCACTAGAAAGGATCAAAGTATCTTCTCTATACTCGTTCTTCCACCACATACAAACTTGCTTATACAAGCATAGGCTAAACTCTCCTGAGATTGTATCTTGTACTTTCCCGGCCTCCCTTAGATTTTACTCTAAGAGGTTACTAAAGAAACATACTGAAAAGTACTAAATTTTTACTCGAGGGGCTAAAATCTATAAATAATAGAACTGACATCTACTTATAGTCAACACAGGATCAGGCTCAAGCGCCATAGCACTAAACAAGGTGGTACGTGGTGGTGCAAAATGAACTAGCACCTTGATGCTGTAATATTAGCTCTACTGTGGTGTTAGATGACTGGCACATTTACTGCCTAAATTGATGAGTCTTTTCATTAAGTTAGAGCAACTCTTGGAAGTTGTAACTACTCCACTGCGGCACTAAAAATATGAGTGCTGCAGCACTTAAAACGACATTCTATCACTACAGCATTTGAAAGGATAGCATTCCTGCATGAATTTTCCTGTGACATCCAATGCTGTGAAGCTATTTTTGGGCACAACAGCGCTGTGATGCGCTACGGTGCTTTCCAACACTTACAAATTTTGCTCTCTCCTGTATAATTCCTATACAAACATAACTAAAATAACATATTTTTATTGAATTTAATATAACTAAAATAATGCACTATTTACACTTATCAAATTCCCCCAACATAAACTCTTATTTGTCCTCAAGCATTGCTTACATTCACTTCTTGATCACCTTAATAACCAATGTAAAAATTGATAATTTAAAATTACTAAAATATAAGATAATACAACAAAGTTTAGAAGTAAATTGGAATGAATAAGTTATAACTCAAATTTGAAAAGACATAACATTTATCCTAATTAGTCATCCTTGTTATTGCTTATTTTGAATTTATTCACTATCTTTGAAAATATGAAATTGACTTTTAAGTATAGAATTAATAATGTAGTCTAGGGATTAGTTATTCATTGTTCAAATAAGGAATTTATAAGTGCACTATCACATATACTATATTACTTATTTTGTTATTTTTAGTTAAATAGTAGAATGCAATTTAAATCAAGCTATAATTGATGCTAATTTTTTCATGTAATTATCTATTATTCTTTTTATATCATTTTTGCTTTATTTTTTCACATTTTTCTTTCCTTTCCTATTTTGTGAAGTGCATGCTTAATAATTTTGAATATCAATTTTTGCTTTCCTTCTCTTGTAATCCTATTGAATTAATATAAGGATTCAATAAAATCTCTAGTTATAGTTTTAAGTTTAACTATGATTTTTCTAATTTAGGCTACTCATAATTATTTATAAACTTATTTATTCATTTTTAATTCAGTTCTCAATATAAGTTAATGTATAGTTTCAAAATTCAAAATTAAGTCAATAGCTTAAATGATCTAGATTAGTTAATTATTAAGTTTTTCAATGTATGAATTATTTTGTAATATTCATTCAAACTATCATCTAGGGATTTATTATTATCCTAATTTACATAAAATTTAATTAACTAAATAGGTAATCATGTGTAATAATAGTAAGAATAATATATAATAATTTAAATATAAGAAAATCTAATCAGATGTAAATAATATAAAACAAACACAATGTATTCACAATAATTGAAAACATCAAACACAAGTAGGTTGCCTCCCATCAATGCTAAGTTTATTATCTTCAGCTAGACTAAACATCAAGCACAAATGGGTTACCTCCCATCAGTGCTAATTTTATAGTCTTTAGTAAGACTTTCCTAGATTTATTAATTTAGTTGGGGTACATCACTATCACTCCTCAAGTGGTTTCCATTAGATTCTTTTTCTTTATCTTTAGGGTTAACTTCAGTATTACTAGGGAGAGGCCCAAGAGGTGTACTACTAAAAGAGATTACAAGCTATCCTAATTAAGTTTCTAAATTTTTAATTGAAGCAGCTTAATTTTGCAATTGAATTCCTAATTGAATAAATATGTCTTCCAAAGGTGACTTTCTATTCTTATACTAATTATTTTGATTAAATCCTAGAGGGTAAGAAGGTCTAGGATTTAAAATAGGTTACTGAGGATTATTCTAGTTTCCTCCATGATTAGGTTGTTCTAAATTCCACTGATTATTTCCATAAATATTATTGGACCCACTAATGTTAGGTTAGTTCTTCTAACCTGAATTATATGTATTATAATAAAGATTATTTTGTCTTCCAACTGAATTCATATTTTCAATCCCTAAAGCACTAGTATCCTCAATAGATTTCAAATAAGTTTCTTCCAATTGTATAGATGATCCCAATCCTGAGTTAACTCTAATAATATCAAATTTCTTTGAAATAGCAACTACCTGAGCAGTAAGAATTGATAAAGCATCTTATTCATAAAGTCTAGCTTCTCTTTTAGGATACACCCTATCAACAGGCCACTAAAAATTATTAGTATTTATTTTCTCAATTAATTCATAAGCATCCTCATATGGCTTAGATATTAAAATACTTCTAGCTACAACATCTATAAACGACCTAAAAGATCATACAAATTTATTATAAAAGGTTTGAATAATCAACCAATTAGGTAAAGCATGGTGAGGGAATTTCCTAAGCATCTACTTAAATCTCTCCCAACTTTTCTAAATTGATTCTCCTTCAAACTAGGTAAAAAAAAGTAATATAATTTTTAAGTTTAGCAGTTTTTGAAGATAGGAAATACTTTACATGGAATTTGTGTGCCAACTCATTCCACCTGGTTAAGAGCCTGGGGGCAAAGAATTTAACCAAATTTTAGCCTTATCCCTTAGAGAAAATAGGAATAATCTAAGTATAATGGCATCATTACAAAAACTAGTATACATAAAAAGTTGCATAGATTTTTAAGAAACTGGCTAAATGTAAGGTTGGATCTTCAACAAGAGTTCTCTCAAACTGAGAATTTTGATCCATTTGGATAATTGTTGGTTTCAATTCAAAATTATTATCCTAGATAGTAAGTCTATTTATACTCTGATAGATTCCTTCTATTACAGGATTAACATACTCCCTAAGTGGTCTAGTATGGTCTTGATCTTAAATTGGGTCAGACATTGTTAAAAAAATTTTAGATTTTTAAATTTTTTATAAGAGTCATTTCTATTTTTGGATCAAATAATATGGGCTCTTTACTAGATTTACCAAGTATACAATAAAGATACAATAACTAAATAATTAAATAAAATATTATTTTAAAATTTTTGGCAAATTGAGTAAAGATACAAGATACAAGTAGGTCTAAATACACACTTATTTCAATAATATAATAAATGCAATAAGCACATTACTTCCCCATCAATGTTGGCAACAACTTGATGGAGGATAAGACAAAGGTCAGAAGTTAATGCTGAGCTAATATGAAACTCACTAAATTTGAAATATGCTTAGGTTTTCTTTGATACAAGCATATGTATTAAATGAAGTAATAAAGTGATAGAGAGAGTGTCAAACCTATTAGGAAGTATTCTACTTAACTGCAATAAAATTCTTACTGCTTACTCTAATTGCATGAATTTATTCTACTAAATGAAAATTGAAGTTTTTGAGTTCCTACCACTAAATGAAAATAAGTAAAATGATTAATATAATTTTAATAAAAATATTTTGGACTGATGCATGAAAATTCTATATCTTTCCTAATGAGACTCTTAATTATAGATATAGATTAGAGCATATGCATACCTAAATCTCTATCAAGTTTATAGAGGTGAAAAGAATGATTTTTAGTCTTCCTATTGATATGGGATGTGTGTGAGCTTGTGCATGTAGGCAAGCAAGGCTTTGTTATAGAATGTGTAATGAATACTTATTCTTGTCAATGTTGAGTAATGCTTAGATTTTTTTTTTATATGTTAACAATGTAACCCCACTTAAATTTATGCAAGTATATGCTGAATCAAGTAATAAAGTGATTAAGTAGAGTATCGAACCCACGATGAAGTGTTATGCTTACTTGCAACAAAACTATTACTGCTTACTTTCAATGCATAATTTATCTTACTAAAATAAAAATGATATTTTTAGAATTTCTATCTATTGATAAAAATAGTAAAATAGTTGAAAAAATATTTAATAAATTATTTTGGAATGATGAATGCAAATATCATATTTTTTCTACTGAGACTCTTAATTTTTGATGTAATTCAAAGCATGTATATTCCTATATCTCTATCAAGCTTATAGGGGTGAAAAAGATATCTATTGACCTCTGACAGTTATAATATCTTTTTAAGAATATGGAATATTCAAACATCCTATGTCTAAGTATGCCAATATTTTATCTCAATATTCTTGATTGTTCTTGCATTCCTCCATCGAGGCTATATATCATACTTTGTTTTAACTACACATATAGCCATTATGTGTATTAAATGAAGAATATGGTATAATTTAAAAAATCATTAAATCTTTAAAGAATAAGAGTCTATATTAGTACTTTAATATGCTCTTCACATAATCAATCCAAAATAAGAGATTTAGCCAGACATAGAATAAATGATAAGCATACTCATTTTCATTATATTCATAGAAGAATAAAACTATAAGGGAAATAGTGGAATTTTATCACCAAGTAGGATCAAAGTTTCTTCTCTACACTCCTCCTTTCTTCACTTATAGAGGTGCTTCAACAAAACATAAACAAAATACTCCAAAAGATTATATCTTGTACTTTCTTAGCCACTCTTAAATTTTACTCTACGTGGGTGCTAGAGAAGCACACTAAAAAGTATAAAATTTTACACAAGTGATTAAACTCCTATACAAACAAAATAAAATATCTATTTATATAAAACATAAAAAGGGCATCTAGTATTGCAACGCTTGAGAATATGGCGTTGCGGTGCCTAAAAGTGAACTAGCACCTCGATCCTCAATTGTTTGCTCCACCGTGGCGCTTGATAAAACGGATTAGTTTTTTTCTGAACCCTTATGGCCATTCATTGAAATAATGTGGCCCTTAGAAGTTACAACTATTAAACCATGGCACTGTTAAAATTGGAGCACTATAGTGCTAGAGTGGACAAAATTGCACTGAGGCATTGAAATATGTGGTGCCACGGCATTCTCTTTCTTAATAACTTGGCGTTGTCAAGCTATCTTTCTAACATAGTGGCACTTCAATATATTTTCACTAAAATTCAAATATAATAAACATTATATATTTAACACTTATCAAAATTTTCCCAGCTTAAACTCTTGCTTGTCCTCAAGAAATAAGAAATCTATACTTCTGATTAATTTAATAACTAAAGTAAAATTTAATAATTTAAATTTACTAAAATATATGATAATACATTATGATCTAATAGTAATTGAAATGAATAAGGTTATAATTATAGATTAGAAAAAATCCTAATAATTATTTAACCTATTATCCTTTACCATTGCTTATTTTAAATTTGTATGTTATGAATATAATTATTGACTATTAAATTTTGAAATGAATAATACAGCTTTAAAGATTAGATGTGTTTGTAGTTAAGATTGAAATTCTTTAGTTCACCATCATTTGTACTAGTTTTTTTATCTTATCCTTTATGTGTTTAAGTATAAGATTGTAGTTTGACTTTAATCTTTTAACTGATACTATTTTTTGAATGTACTCTTCTTCTTTTCTTTCTTCTTAGAACTCTTATCATAATTCTTTTCTTTTCATTCACATAGAGCATATAGTTAATGATTTTAAATATCAATTTTGCTTATAATCACTTATAATCTTAATGATTTTAATGTAAGAATTTAATAAGATCACTAATTTCAATTTAAAGTTACTATGATTTACAATTTTAAGTTACTCCTATCTATTCTTTAACCATAATTATTCATCTTTCAATTCAAAGGTCAATGTATAAATATATAATTTAAATGTTCATGCGGGCTTTTAAACCTTTAAGAATAAGCCTGAGGCTAACCAAGAGGGGGAGGGTGAATTGGTTAATTAAAAACTTTTTTAAATAAAAAGAAAAATCCCCCTTTTAAAGCTTTTTCAACACCTGAAAACTAATAATTTTATCTCTCAATGTGGAAGAAAAGTAATTTCACAATAACAAAAAATCAGAGATTTTAAACCACACAATTATCATAAAAGTAAATGCAAAAAATAAAGTGTAGAAAAATAAAACCAAGAACAAACACACCAGAGATTTATAGTAGTTCGGTCAACCTGACCTACGTCCACTCCCAGGAGTCACCCACTCCAGGTATTGCACTAAACCTTTAGTGACTCTCCTTTAGCCCCCACAGTTAGGTGGATAAGCCCTTACAAAATCTCTTCCACTAACTCGGTGCGGCGGAGGACCGTAATCCTTTTCTCCCTCAAGGAGATGATAGAGGAACACAAATCTTTTCACAGGCAGAGAACCTTAAATCGCTTTCACCTTCCCCGATGCGGTGGAGTAGCTGAGTCCTTTGACACCAAAGATATCTTCTTCTTCCCAAAACTTCCCTCAAGACAAATCTTGAGTATGGTGGTATTAAGGTGCAAGCTTACCGGAGCAACCATATGAAACCCCCTCCACACTCTCTTGAAACCCACAAGAATATTCTCCCTCTCAAACTCCACCCTTTCAAATCTCTCTCTTCAAGTTTTCTCTAGAAGAATGGAGACTCAATGCATGCCAAAGACCCTTACTAAGTCTTTTAAGAAAGCTTAAATAGAGGGCTTTGAAAAACCTTAAAAATTCAATTCTAGTAGCAAAGATCGTATAGTACGATCGTAGGATAATCTAGTATGATGTGTAGAATTTGAAAAACCTATAAACTCAATTCTGGCCACAAAGATTGTCTAGTACCATCGCAGGATCATCCATACTATGTGTAGAATTTGACATGATAGTATTGTACGATAGTAATATAGTACAGTACGATTAGTTTATATTTATACTGATTATCCAGTATGATATTAGGGATCATCCAAGATGATTAGATAAACAATTATGGTATTTCATCTTGTACGATATGCGATGATTAATTATCATCCCATGATAGATTTGGGTCATATAATATGATTGTTTATGATAATCCTGTATGATCTGATTGAAAATATTAATCATAATTACTCCCCTAATCATAGAATCAATTTAGGCATGATTATCATAGATTGTACAGTACGATGCATATTATACGGTATGATTAGAACAAAAAATAAAATTCAAAATATTACCTAAATTTTGATTGGCGATCGAGTTTCTTGATTTCTATAGATCATCCTATATAATGTGAATCATACGGTATGATTAGTTCAAAATATATGAATTATCAAAGTTAGGCTGTTTAGATGAGTTGATCGTACAATATGATATAAATTATACAGTATGATTAGTTGAAAATTTAAACTTCTGGTTTTGACTCAATCTCACTCCCCAGAAATGTGTGTGGATGGTCACTAAGCTAGCATACACCCTTACATGACTTGACTGAAGAAATTTAAAATACATTAATGAATATTCCAAAAATCTTTACAGCATAACCTATTCTAGCCTTGAATCTTCGTTGGATGGTGCATGATGTTCCTAAAATATTAGTACACACACAAACAAATATATATTACAAATACAAGTAGACATAAGGATGTGAGCCACAATATTTGTTATCATCAAAAACATAAACTCGTGAGCTCGAGTTGTAATAATCTCTCCCTTTTTTATGATGATAAATATTACTGGTTGAATTAACAAATTTAAAAATATTTTCTCCTAATCTCCCCCTCACTAAGATAATTATATTAAAAATAAGGGAAAAATTAAAAAGTTTTTTTTTAAATAAAGAAAAATAAATATTTAGAAACAAAATAATAAAAAATAAATGCCAATACAAGATGAATAGATGCAACCTAACCATAAATACAACCAGATAAATATATTCTCCCCCTTTGACATTATAAAAAAGAAGAGAAACATAGAGAAAATAAAATGGAACACACATAGTAAACTAAAGATCATACGAACCTTGATCAGGTGGAGGTGATGGTGATGATTAAGAAGAATCAATTAATTTCAGCAAATTTTCTCAAAATGAGAAAGTTACCTTGATTTTATTCAAAAGCTTAGAAAGAAATATATTGACCTCACTTTTGTTAATCCAACTCAAGCTCCCTATAGGCTAAAGTCCTTTTTAAACAAAAAATCTAATTCAAAAAATAAATTAGAAAGAAAATGTAAACTTTTTAAACTTCTTTTCAGAAATATATCTAAGAGAATAGCAAAATAAAGTGATGAACCAAAAATCATGATTTTTAAATTCAGGTGTAGATGATATCAATTAGAACATATATTTATCTAAGATTTAAAAACTTGATAGGAAGGAAAGCTAACTTATTGTGGGCTCATTTTGTGCCTTTTTTATCAGTGTTTGATGTACTTTGGGCGTCTTTTGACTTTTGATATACTTTATGCATCTTTCAATTTATTAGGTGAACATTGCACATCTTTTTAGTTTGGGCTCATTTTGTACCTCTTTTTCACTTTTGTAAAACTTACTTCCTTTCTAAGTCTTTAAAGACTCTCAGTTGTGAGATTAACCTTCAAATATAAGAGAAGAAGAACTCACTCTCTTATATAAGGAAGAGTAAACCACAAACCAAAATCTGATCCATCTGATATTAATAAATAGCTTGAATAAGAAAATTTGAAATAGATTCATTAAATTATAAAAATATTCAAATGAGATAGAGAAATATATGAAGATAAAATAGATCTCTATTTCTTGGTCCAATTTTTAATTTGAAATAGATTTTGATTTAAAAATTAGTTCAACCTCTAACTGAGTTAGAGGAAGAGGGATAGTCATCAATTTCTCTTCCTTTAACTATTTAAGGAAGTCAATAATCACTTACCAAAAATTTTAAGTAAAAAGGAGGTAAATTTTTTATTTTAAAAAAATATGATTAGAGAGAAGTGATTGATTCTCTTATGCCAATACAATATGAGATGTGATTTATGTGTGATGATCAGAGAGTGTTCTCAAAAATAAGCATTAAAAATATAATAAAAAATTATGAACATAAATATCTTACTATAAAATAAAATACTAAAACAACATAAAAATAAAAATATTCATGGTGAACAAAAATAAAATAAAGAACATACACACATGCATTAACTTTAAAATAGATAAACACACAAATAAAACTTTATACCTCATCATCTTTCTCCTGGTTTGATGATTTAGAAACTAGGTCTGCCTAGGAAATTTATTACTTTTTATCATTTGCCATTATTACAATTGGCTTATTTTTTCCCTTTTCCTTTGCAAGAAGAGTTTTTAAATAAGGGCAATTATTTTTCATATGTCCAGGTTTCCTACACCCAAAGAAGATAACGTTAGAGAAAATCTTAACATTCTTACCAATTTTACCTTTATTCCACTTTTGTTGATGCTGATGCTTGTGCTTCAATAGATTTTTAAATTTACTTATTATTAAAGATATCTTCTTACTCTTATCATTTACTAGGTCACTTTTATCCATGTCTTCAGCTTTTAGCACTTTAATTTCGCCTGTATCCAAAGTCTTTGACTCACACTTTGCTCGTGGGTAATGAGTGAGCCAATCATATTATCAATAAAATAATTATTCAAGTATTTTGATTCACATATAACAGTGACCTTAGCATTAAATTTATCAGCAAGACAACATAGAATTTTATTGACCTTTTCAAAGTTTGAAAGTTCTTTACCTAAAGCATGTAATGATGTCACTATTTGAGTAAACCTAGTATACATGTCTAGGATAGTCTCATAAGATTTCTTATAAAATAGTTCATAATCATGCATTAAAATATTTAACTTAGATTGCTTGACTTCACTAGTACTTTTGTATGTAATGCATAGTTTATCCTAAATTTTTTTGTCAGTAGTACATATAGAGATTCTCATTCAATCTTTAGAATTCAAAGCACATAAAAAATAATTCAAGCATTTAGCATTCAATTGAGCATTGATTTATTCTATTCTACTCTATTTAATAAAAGGAATATCAGTTTTGACTCCATCTATAATACATGACGATACAGAGTAACCAATTTGAATTATATGCCGCATTCGATAATCAATTGATTGCAAGAAAATATACATACCAATTTTCCAAAAATTAAAAGAAATATTTTTAAATAAAGGTGGTCACGTGACTAAATAGCCTTTCATAAAGTTACGATTTCCAAAGTTAGCCATTGATCATTTTTTAAAATTTTCTAAAACTCAATTTATGAATCCATCTATGATACCACTTGAATGTTCATGAGGGTTGTTAAACCTTTAAGAACAAGCCTGAGGCTAACCAAGAGGGGGGAGGTGAATTGGTTAATTAAAAATATTTTTAAACAAAAAGAAAATTCTCCCTTTTTAAAGCTTTTTCAACATCTAAAAACTGATAATTTTATCTCTCAATGTAAAAGCAAGTAATTTCACAAAAATAAAAAATGAAAGATTTTAAATCACATAATTATCATAAAAATAAATGTGAAAAATAAAGTGCGAAAAAATATAATTAAGAATAAACACACTAGATATTTATAGTTGTTCGATCAACCTGACCTACGTCCACTCCCCAGAGTCACCCACTCTAGGTATTACACTAAACTTTTAGTGACTCTCCTTTAGCCCCCATAGCTAGGAGGAGAAGCCCTTACAAAATCTCTTCCACAAACCCGGTGCGGTACACGACCGTAATTCTTTTTCTCTCTCCAGGAGATGGCATAGGACCATAAATCCTTTCATAGGTAGAGAACCTTGAATAGCTTTCACCTTCCCCGTACGGCAGAGTAGCTGGGTCCTTTGACACCAAAGAGATCTTCTTCTTCCCAAAACTTCCCTCAAGATAAACCTTGACTATGATGGTACTAAGGTGCAAGCTTGTCGGAGCAACCATGTGAAACCCCCTCCACACTCTCTTGAAACCCACAAGAATCTTCTCCCTCTCAAACTTCACCCTTTCCTCTCTCCCTTTCAAGGCTCTCTCTTCAAGTTTTCTCTAGAAGAATGGAGACTCAATTCATTCCAAAGACCCTTACTGAGTCTTTTGAGAAAGCTTAAATAAAGGGCTTTAAAAAACCCTAAAAATTTAATTATGGTGGCAAAGATCATGCAGTACGATCACAGGATTGTTCAGTATGATGTGTAGAATTTGAAAACCCTAGAAACTCAATTCTGGTCGCAAAGATTGTCAAGTACCATCGAAGGATCATCCATACTATGTACAAAATTTGACCTGATAGTATTGCACGATCGCAATATAGTATAGTATGATCAGTTCATATTTGTACTGATCATTTAGTATGATATTAGGGATCATCCAGGATGATTAGATGAATCATTATGGATTTCATCTTGTACGATTTGTGATCATTAATTATCATCCCATGACAGATTCGGGTCGTACAGTATGATCATCTACGATCATGTGTATGATTTGATTGAATAAATTAACCATAATTACTCCCCTAATCACATGATCAATTTAGGCATAATTATCATAGATCATACAGTACGATGCACATCGTACAATATGATTAGAATAAAATATAAAATTAAAAATATTGCCTAAATTTTGATTAGTAGCTGAGTTTCTTGATTTCTATAGATCATCCTGTACGATGTGAATCATACAATATGATTAGTTCAAAATACATGAATTATCAAAGATACGTTAGATGAGCTAATCGTACAGTACGATATAAATCGTACAGTACGATTAGTTCAAAATTTAAACTTTTGGTTTTGACTCAATCTCACTCCTCCTGAGTGTATGTGTGCATGGTCACCAAGCTAGCATACACCCTTATAGGACTTGACTCAAGAAATCAAAAATACATTAATGAATATTATAAAAATCTTTATAGCATAACCTATTCTACCCAATCTTGAGCCTTGAATCTTCGTTGGATGGTACATGGAGTTTCTAAAATATTAGTACATACACAAATAAATTATATTTCAAATACAAGTAGATAAAAGGATGTGAGCCACAATATTTGTTATCATCAAAAATATAAACTCATGAGCTCAAATTGCAATATAATTTATAAATTCAAGTTAATTTAATAACTTAAATGATCTAAGTTAGTTAATTATTAGTTTTTCAATCTATGAATTATAATACCGTGTTCATTTAAACTATAAGTTTTATTATTATTCTAATTTTATATAATTTTTAATTATCATTTTTAGTCTTATTAAATAAACAGATAAAAAGTGTAGATGTTAATGGAAGACAATGTAACAGCATAAGCTTAAGGGGAATTATATCAATTATAAATACAAATAAAATTGAAATAAAATCAATAACACATGCTTTTCATATCAATGATAAAAAGGCTCAAAACATATGTAAAACCAATTAATTGATACTGGATAACTAGTGCTTAAGGCACCACTCTAACATAATAATGCATTAGTTCTCATGGCCATAACAAACATAACAAGGAACTATACTTATGACAAACTATCACGTCATTGGGATCTCCCCCAAGGAAAAGAAATGAAAAAGAAATAAAAGAAAAATTAGCTATAAAATAAGGGTAGTATTCACTTTCTCTCTCTACTTTCTCTAGCCTCATAACTAGCAGAATCAAGATCTTCCTCTTCCTCATCATTATCATCATACATACAATTTCAATCAATGACCATTAACTTTAAAAATGTGAAAAATTTATCTTGAATTTTTACTGTGTCATAAAAAATGTTTGAATAACAGTAAATGGCTCGGTCCATCCAGACTTAATTTTTCCATGATAAATTTTCTTTCTAGTATAAAAAAGCCAAACATCTTGACTAGGAGAAAATTTATAATTGAGAACCTTACACCGATGTAATATCTTTATTTCAGCATTGCAAACCTTTATATCTTTGATAACTTAATTTTAGAATTTTTTAGTGTGCTAGCAATAGAAGAACTTTGAAAGTTTAAAGTCAAAAATGATTCTTCATTCTCATAGATAAGTTCTTTCTTCTTTAAGAAAGAAAGTTTTCTCTTCTTTCTACCCATTAACTCCTAAATGATGAAGAACAATCAATAAAACTCACCCATGAAGGATTCTCGAAAAGTTAGAGAGAAAAAAAGTTGATAAGGAAAACTAACTGCACTTAACCTTTATAACTAAACCAGCATGGTAGTTTTTGATACGTATGAGCACCACAACATTTTTTTTAACATAAACTATTAAACTATAACAACTATCATGGCATAACTAAACAAAAAGATGGGTTGTCTCCCAAACAACACTAAGTTTATAGTCTTCAACTAGACTTGCCAAGATTTAATAATTTGGTTGGGGTTCATCACTACCACTCCTCAAGTGCTTTTCACTAGGATATTTTTCTGTCTCCTTTGGATTAACTTCAATATTGCTAGGCAACGATCCAAGAGACCTATTACTAATAAAAATTTCAAGCTAGCTTAATTAATTTTCTAAAATTTTAATATAAGCAACTTGATTTTGTAATTGAGTTCCCAACTATATCACTATATCTTCCGAAGGTGACTTTTTATTTCCAAACTAATTATTTTGATTTAATCTTTGAGGATAAAAAGGTCTAGGATTAATAATAGCCTGTTAAGGATTATTCCAAATTCCTCTTTGATTATTTTGACCTAAATTCTATTGATGATTACCAATAATATTATTTGACTAATTAAAATTAGGATGGTTCCTCCAACCTGGATTATATGTATTAGAGTAGAGATTATTTATCTTCTAATTAAACTTATATTTTTAATCCCTTACAAACCACTGTCTCCAATAAAATTTAAATATTGATCTTCTAATTACATTGATAATTTTGATATAGATCCTGAACTGATCCTATTATGTTCAATTTCTTGGAAATTATTGTAACTTGTGCAGTCAAAATTGACAAAGCATTGGATTCATAAATTTGAGCTATTTTCTTAGGATTTATCCTATCACCAGGCCACTGAAAATTATTAGTATCCATTTCCTCTATTAATTCTTTTGCTTCCTTAAATGGATTGGACATTAAAGATCCTCCAATTGTAGTATCTATGATTACTCTAAGAGATCCTACTAATCTATTATAAAATATTTGAATAATAAACAATCAGGTAAGGTATGATAAAGGAATTTTCTAAGTATTTTCTTAAATTTCTCCCAACTTTAATAAATTGATTTTTCTTCAAACTAGGCAAAAGATGTGATATTGTTCTAAGTTTGGTTGTCTTTGAAGGTGAGAAATACTTAGCAAAAAATTTCTGAGCCAATTCATTCCAAGTGACTATAAAGCCTGGGAATAAAGAATTTAACCACATCTTAGCATTATCTCTTTGAGAAATTAAAAATAATTGAAGCCTAATAGCATAATCACTAACACCATTATAATAAATATTGTGCATATTTCTAGTAAACTACCTAAGTGTAAATTAGGATCTTTAACAGCTCTCCCAAACTTGAAATTTTGAACCATCTAAATTATGAAAGATTTTAATTCAAAATTATTAGTCATGATAGTAAGTCTATTAATACCCTAATGAATGTCATCTACTATAGGGTCAGCATAATCCCTAAGAGGTCTAGATTGATCTTGATCTAGTACTAGTTCAAACATTTTTAAAATCTTTAATTTTTAAAATTTTTGAAAGGGTCATTTTTATCTCACAATCAAATAACAAAGGTTTCTTTCTAAATCTACAAATCATTTAACAATGAATACGCAATCACTAAATAAAATAGGATATGAGATAATAGTAGGTCTAAATATACACTATTTAAAACAATATAATTAAAATTGCAAAAGAAAATTACTTTTTCGGTAATGACGCCAAAAACTTGATATGAGATGTGTGTGAACTTGTACATGTAGGCAAGCAAGGCTTTGTTATAGAATGTGTAATAACTGCTTGTGCTTATCAATATTGAGTAATACTTAGGTTTTTCTTGATATATTAAAAATAAACACCACTTAAATTTACCCAAGTATACATGCAGAATCAGGTAATAAAGTGATTAAGTAAAGTGTCGAACCCACGATGAAGTGTTATTCTTACTTGCAACAAAACTATTACTGCTTACTTTCAATGCATAATTTATCCTACTAAAATAAAAATGATATTTTTGGAATTTTTATCACTTGATAAAAATAGTAAAATAATTGATACAATATTTAATAAAATATTTTAGATTAATGAATGCAAATATCATATTTTTTTCTAATGAGACTCTTAATTGTAGATGTGATTCAAAGCATGTACAACCCTAGATCTTTGTTAAGCTTGTAAGGGTGAAAACGATATCTACTGACCTCCTATAGTTATAGTATCTCCTTAAGAACCTAAAATGTTCAAACATTCAATGTCTAGGTATGCCAACATTCTATCTCAATATTCTTGATTATTCTTGCATTCCTTTGTCGAGGTTATACATCACACTAGGTTTTAACTACACATATGACCACTATGTGTATTAAATAAAAAATTGGATATAATTAAAAATATTATTAAATCCTTAAAGAATAAGAGTCTTCATTAGTACTTTAATATGCACTTCACATCATTAATCTAAAATAAGAGATTTAGCCATACATAGAATAAATGATAAGCAAACTTATTTTTATTATATTTATAGAAGAATTAAAGTACAAGGGAAATAGTAGAATATTCTCATCAAGTAGAATTAAATTTTCTCCTCTACACTCCTTCATACTTCACTTACATAGTTACTTCAACAAAACATAGACAAAATACTCCAAAAGATTATATCTTATACTTCCCTAGTCTCCCTTAGATTTTACTCTAAGAGGGTACTAGAGAAGCACACTGAAAAATACCAAATTTTACATAAGTGACCGAACTCCTCTATAAACAGAACAGGGCATCTATTTATAAAAAAATATAAAAAGGGCATATGGCACTATGGCACTTAAAAGTGTGGCGCTATGGCGCCTGAAAGTGAAATAGTGCCTCGGCGCTGAAATATTTACTCCATCATAGTGCTTAATGATGTGGAACCATTTTTTTTAGTGAACAGTCACAACGTTTCACTGAAATAATATGGCCTTTAGAAGTTACAACTGCTATGTCATGGCGCTGTTAAAATTGGAGTGCTACGGTGCCCGAGTGGACAAAATTATACGGAGGCATTGAAATGTGTGGCACCACAACATTCGATTTCTCGAGAACCTAGCACTTCCAAGCTAGCTTTCTAACTCTATGGCACTATATGGGTTGCCTCTATAGTGCTTATAAATAGAGAGCATGAAACTATAATGTCCAGAAGTGATGCCTCGGCGGTGTTGAATGTAGCATAGTGATTGTGTTTCCTCTAGCACCATGGTGCTAAATGTTCCTTTGTATTTTTCACTATTTTTTGAGTTTTTTGTACAAAATAACTAAAATAATATATTTTCACTGGAATTCAAATATAATAAATATTACAAATTTTATAGTTATCACATGCAATTTTATTATCTTCATAAAATATAAAATATTCAAATATCCTATGTCTAGACATACCAATATTCTATTCTAATATTTCTAATTGTTTTTACTTTTCTCCATCGAGGTTATACATCACACTAGATTTTAACTACACACTTGGCCATTATATGCATTAAATAAAGAACACATATTGAAACCATAAATATTTTTATTAAAGAACAAAAAAGGTCAGCATTAGTACATCATATAGTCTTTATATCGTCGGTCCAAAATAAGTGATCTAGACACATATGAAAGAAATGACAAGCAAACTCACATTCATTTTATTTATAGAAAAATAAAGTATAAGAGAAGTAGTAGAATTTTATCATCATGAAAGATCAAAGTATCTTCTCTATACTCCCTCCACCACTTACAAAGTTTCTTATACCTACACAGGCTAAACTCTCCTAGAGATTGTATCTTACACTTTCCTAGTCTCCCTTAGATATTACTTTAGTAGGGCACTAAAGAAATACATTGAAAATACTAAATTTTCATTCAAGGGGATAAATTCTATAAACAATAAAACTTATATCTATTTATAATAAGTATTGGATCATTCTCAAGTGCCTCGGTGAAGGACAAGGTGGCATTGCTACTGTATAAAATGAACTAGTACCTCGGCACTATAATGTTAGCTCCATTGTGATGTTGGATGGCATGGAATGGTTACTGCTTGAATCGATGTATCTTTTCGTTAAGTCGTTGTGGCTATTAGGGGTTGTAATTGCTCCGCTGCTACGCCGTAAAACTATGAGCCTCATGACACTTGGAACGACATTCTGACCAACAATATTTGAAAGGCTGGCACTCCATGAGTTTTCCCAAGATACCCAATGTTGCAGTGCTATTTTTGGGCACAACAATGTTGTGATGCTCTTCGGTGCTGACATTTGTGACACCGCGATGCTTACAAATAGAGAAGGCCAGCGCCGCCACATTGTAATTGGCACTTCAGTGTTGATCGATACGGTGCTACAGCATTATTATTGTCGGCACTGTGGCGTTGTCCAACACTTATAATTTTATCTTTTTCTTGCATAAATATTCCTGTATCAATTGGAGCTAATGTGCAAAGTAGTGTATATACTAAGTTGAATAATTTTCCTTCATAATGAATTCTTTGAGACCGTTGAACTCTCCATGCATGTTACTAGTGTCATCATAACCTTGACAACATATATGTGCTATGCTCAATCAATATTTTATTAGGAGCGCTTCAACAATCTTTTTTAGTGTCAAAGCAGATGTTTCTTCCACATGTACAAGTCCAATAAAGCGCTCAATTACAAAGCCGCTTTTATCAATATAACATAATTCTATAGCCACTTGCTCATTTACTGATACATCTCATGTCTCATCAAATAAAATTTCAAAGAGATCATTATCTAATTCATTTATTATAACATTCACAATTTTAATAGCAGCAGCATGAGTAATTTCCTTTTGAATGTCTGGAGAAATAAGTTTATTATTTTTTGGGGCATTCTCCAAAACCACTTTTCTTATACTTTTATCATGTGATGAAAGGAAGTGAAGAAATTCTAAAAAGTTTTTCAGATTTTTTTTATTCTTCTGATTCATCATGACCATGAAAAAGCTAACCCTTGATGCAACAGAAATCAGACACAATCAATACAAGCAATTAAATAGGTTCTATAATCTTTTCGATTTTGATCATAAGGGTTTATAATAGCAAATCTAATGTCTTGTTTTTGATTCATTAGATCTTCATATTTTTTATATGCAATGTTATGAGAACTATAAACTTTCAAATATGGACTTGACATATGTCCTCTTTTTTTTTTAAATTCCGAAAGCCTTTTGTGTCGAAGCTATCACCATTTGTTTGCTCTACTATTTATGGTCTATAAAGATAACAAAATAAGCAATAAGCTGAATTTTTGATGAGATTGTACTCTAACCATGCTTTGTAATCATTAAACCATGCAGAATTAAACCTAAGTAATTTATTTTCAAATTTTGTTTGTGAGAATTCATGATCCTGAGGCTTACAAGGCTCTCTTAACAAGTATGTTCTTTCTCACTATATCTCTAACATTTTAATGATAATCAAAAAAATTTTCCTTAATCCAAGGTCAACTAGTAAATCATAAAAAATTTTCACATGAAGATATTTGGATTGTGTATTACTATTATCACAATTTACATCTTGCTCAACCACACCAACCTTTCTTTTGATCTCTCCATATCTATAACAAAAATATATATAATAATTTACAATTAAATATAAAAGAATAAACATATTTGAACAAAATGACAATACATTTATAAGGAACAATAACTTACTTGAGTCAAAGATTTGAGATCCTTCTCTCGACAATATATATACCTATAATTTATTAAATTGTCTTCTCTAAAATTCATGTCAAAAGAGATTCAAATATTTAAAAATTAATATAAAACGTAACTAGAATTAATTTTATACTTTGACTTCAAAATAAAAAATTAATTCTTATTATTTTTATCGCATGCTATGTTCTGTACTGATTAATGTTCTCACTTTAAGGTTTAGACTATAAATTGAATTAAAATAAATAAATATTTTTCATTTTTCTCTTGTTTTCAAAAACATATGGATCTTCATTTTTTTTAATAAGTAATTTTAGTTTATTTCGCATTATTATATCTTAAATGCATGCAAACTATTAATTTACAAATTTTTAAATATTTTTACTGCATATTTTAAAGTAAAAATCTAACAATATTATACACATTCATATTCATATTTATTTAACAAAAACTTAGCATTACTATATTTTACATCAGATCTCTAATTTCTTTTAATTTCTATTTCAAAAAATATATAAAAAAAAACCTTAGCATTACTATATTATAACTCCCTTCGGCCCATCAAAACATCTTAAAAAATTTATTATTATTATTTTTAATTTCTCAGACAAACGCCCCTTTCCTGAGCAAAATTTTCCAAATCCTAGAGTTCCCCCATTTGAAATTGTAAAAGCCTAAAGTTCAAGTGCAAAAATTCTATTTGAATACTTACAACATTATTATATATTCCCTTTTTCTGGCATGGAACTTAAACGCAACTCATCATGAACCCTTCCTATGCTTCTTTTTTAACAAAATTCAGAAGTCCCACAAGCTTACAACAATGAGTCACCTTGTGGATCTTATGAGTAAAGTTATTATAACCCACCGCTGCTAGCGCGTGTGGGAAAGAACTGGCTGGGCAAAACCCAGGTCCCAAGTTCGATCCCTATGGGCGACAGTGAAAACCTTAAACATTAGCCCGACTAATTGGTGTGGGTAGCCTGTTAAGTCGACCGGGTTTACAATCTACAAAGCAGATTGGTTCCTCTCACACAAAAAAAAAAGTTATTATATTTCACATAGAAAAGTATAAATTCAATGCATATAAAATAACCGCACACTCATGAGCCACCAACACTCCACAAGAATACATAAATATATATATAAGAGTTCATTAAAATCCAAGACCATAAATTCAAGTTTGCACAGCAGTGCAAATCACCTACTAATTCCTCTCATTCAAGGAGAGGATATATTATTCGACTTAATGTATTATTTCATATTATTTTATATTAATAAATATGAATTCATTAATATAAAATAATACAAAATAATATATGAAATTGATCCCTCATTACATTTAGGGGAAATAAAAAACTACTAGGCTACCTACCATCATCAAAATAAACATCTGGACACTCAACGGCATCTTCCTTCAAATATTTAATGCATGCTGCACCCAAAATAATATATGGTTCATTTTTTAGGTGCACATTATGCATGAGTTATAAATGCCCAATTTTTTATTTTAATGCGATATATTTTTTTTTCCACTTCATGCGCAGGGGATATGAGCCTCCTGCTCCTTGACATGGATGGCCGGCGAGAGGCACTGGGCAACCTTCTGCTGCTGCTGCTGCTGCTGCTGCTTAAGAAGGCAGCCAACCCTCTTACAAACGCCGGCCACCTGAACCGCGGCGGGCAAAGGGATGACTGGAAGGTTCTCACAGTTACAGATCTCTACCATGAAGCCATCTGGGTCATGGAAGAAGATCTGGTCAACAAAGATTCCTCCTTCCTCCACTGTCCTCTGAACGTAGCTAATCCCCATCTCCTTCAGCTTATTCTCAACTAAACTCAAGCTCTCGCACTACAAAACAATTGAATATTAGAAAATCCGTTTAGTGTTGTAATTAATCGAAAGGAGTAAACACAGATGAAGAACAGAACAGATTGACAGAGTATCAGTACCTGGAATGATATATGGTTGTCCTTCGGGTTTATCTCGGCTTTTATCGGCATGCTTTCGGGGTTTTCTGATTGCAGAAGGTGGATGCCGATGCCATAATTGAACAGCCTATTTCATAGATTTTTTTAATTAATTAATCTGAAAAAGCTCTCAGATTCGTAAAAAAATACTAGGAGAAAAAAATACCAGGCGCCATCGAAGTCGAAGGAGCCAGGTCTTCGAATGGGAAAGAAGCCGAGAACCTTCTGGTAGAAATTGAGGGATTCCTCAACAGATCGGCAGACGATGGAGATGTGATTAAGAGATGTCAGTGGGAGGGAAGCGTCGGAGGTTTCAATCTTGCAGCTTGAGCCCGCCATCTCTTAATTGCTTTAGTATTCGAGAAAAGGAAAACGAAGCAGAAAAAGAAATGTAAGATGCTGAAGAAAACCAAGTACGAAGAAGGACGGATAGTGCGGAATGGACAATTGGTACAAGGTGAGAAGGCCACGGCTCTATTTATGGGATGAACTGGCGAGCAGAGGAGGAGAGATAAACACAGGTGGCCGCCATTGATTTTTTTTTGACTTTTTTTTTTATTTTTTATGACGAGGAACCGTCCGCTGTCACGTTTCGTCAGACATGCATAGCGTCCGTAAATTCCGGCTGACCTATCAGGCCACCCACACTATTGTACCCGCAGCCGACCCATTGGAGCCGCCATCGAAGAGGCACTGCTGCTCGAGGGGAATCGAACCAGAGATGGGGGTTCCCATCCGTGCTCGCCTATCAACCAAACTAAACAACGGTGAGTAAAATAAAAATTAAAACTGATGAAGATATTTTGAACCTAGTTTTTTTTTTAAATCAACACATCACATGTTAGTTTTTTAATTTTATCATTACTAAAATAACGTTAGATCTTTCTTTTTCATTCTGCCAGCTAGACATGACGAACATAATTTTATAATTATTTTATTTCTTTAATAGTTTTAAATAAGTAGTTGTTGGGTGACGATTTTTTTCATTTTTTTAGAATTATTGAAGCCGGATTATGAGACTTCGTAATCTAAATTTTCTTTTTTTTTTCCATATTAAAATCAGATTCACTAAAAAATAATAAAACTTCCACATGGATAAGGGTGCACAATTAAAATATTTTCATTAATTTTTAAATAAAATAACTTTTAATAATAAGTATTCTTCATTTAAAAAATCTAAATTTTGGATAAAGTACCTCTAACGTACAAGAATCTTTTATTTTAAATTGCTTATTCTCAGAAAAAAAAACGCAACCGGGTTGGATCGCAAAGATCTAAATTACAGCTATGCTATAGCTACGCCTGCAATAAGCATCACAATCACATAAATATTTGGTTTAAATCTACAGCCATACAGTTTCAAGCGACTCATCAACCATACAATTCAATTCATGGATCAAATCAAATTATACTTAATCATATCTAGTATATCTTTTCACAAAAACAAGTTAATACAAGAGCATAATTAGATTTTCATTTGTCAATATGGCCTGATACTACACAGAGGTCATACTCTATCCAATTATGACAATATTAATCTCAAGATTTGGTTGGAGAAGTACTGAAATAAAAGTTCCAATTTATATACTATATAGAGCCACTATAGAATGCAATATAAAACGGAAGACTACTAAATCTCAAAATAATTTTCTATATATCATCCAAATAATATACAATCTGAAGTTTATCTACTACAATGGTTGGAAGCAAAGAGAATAACAAAATAAAAGTCAAACTTGTAAAAATTTAAACTAAAAAAAATACATACAACCCAAATCAGAGTATGCTATCAAAAATTACTCAATCTGTTCCTTATCATTCCCCGGGCCTGAAAACAGAAATAAAATCAGGAATGAGCTAACATGACTCAATAGACTATCACAGTTTAAAATAGAAATCAATAACTGAAATCAAATGTATTATAAGCAGATATTCATTTTATCAGAATAACTTTCAGCCCAATTTTTAATACATCTTTATAGCTTCATTAACAAAATCCCACCTTGGTAGCCCGCATGCCTTGACATAATAGAATCCCACCTCGATCGCCCACTAACGCAGACATAATTGAATCCCGTCTCGATCGTCCACTATCATCCTTATAATAGAATTTCATCTCGATCGCCCACTAACATCACCATAACATCAAAACACATCACGTTACATCATATCATATTTTTTTCATATTTTTTAATGCATTTCATTAATTAAAATATAATTAGATTAAATTCAAAAATTATCAAAATGCCTCAATGGTAAGCAACAAAAATACTACTTAATAAAATTTTACTGTTTCAAAATATATTCAAATTATTAAAGATTATGTAAAACATCATTCTGAAGTTTTAATTGAACTGAAACACTATTTTAGATGTCAAAATAAATGTCTCAATAAATAAAAATCATTATTTTTTTTAAATAACCTGGGAAAAATTTCTAGAATATACTCAAAATATTCATAATTTCAATCTCTATAACATATAAAAAGTTACGCGTTAAAAATTTTACCAAAATAAAGATATTCTCATTTTTCAATAAAAGAAATATAAATTTGATCAGAAAAATTTTAAAAATATCAAATTATTAAAAATTTAGGTAGACAAAACGTAACACACCTCGAGATAAATAAATTTTTCAACTAGGCCGACGGGCAAAAATGACCGTTAAACCCTAACTTTCTTTTTCTCTCATCTCTTTTTTTTTCCCTTAATTTCCAAAAAATCTTCTATGTTAAGCCAAATGGAGAAAAAGAGATTAATGGCTTAAGATATATAAATGGCTTTTAGAATCTTTTATAAAATTATAATATAATATAATACTAATATTATACTCAAATTTTTAGTACATAATTCATATAAATTTTTTAGGGATTAAAAAATTGTAAAAAATATTCATAAAACAACTCATTTTTTAAAAAAAATTGATGAAATCGGTTTGCAAAACAAACAACTAACGGTCCTAAAATTCCTACTTGTACCAATGAGATATAAATTTCTTAAGCAATTACACCAGTACCCAAAAAATATGAAAAAATTAATAAAACTAAAATACAACAATATATAAGTTATGCCGAAGAGGTTTCTGATTTGGACTTATAATGACTCTAAAATAATTTTTTATTGTTATGGATAAAAAATATTTTTTTATAAATTTTTGAGTTAGAACAATCCACCCACCTTAAAATAAATGTCATCATCGACATTTTCAAACCAAAATAAGTTAAAATAAATATTGATATAGTTGTCTCATTTAGATTCCTTCTCTCAAGTAGCTTCTCTGGCAGTCCTATGCTTCAGTGCACCTTGACCATCGAAATTTATTTAGTCGATAATTTTCTAACATCGTACGCTAGAATCATATCTGACTCTTCTATATAATGCATGTTTGGATAAAACTTAATATCATCATTAGATAATCTCTTTCTAGAATTAGATACTCATTTTCTCAAAAAAGATACATGAAGTACATTGTGTATATCTAACATATAATCATGTAATAATAACTATAAGCAAAACTACCAATCCTCTCAAAAATCTTAAAATGTCTAATGTATCTTGTACTCAGCTTATTGATTTTCCAAATTTGTTGTCACTTTTATTGGTCCATGTTTAACAAAAATAAAATCACCAACCTGAAATTCTACCAGCCTATATTTCTTATTATAATACTTTTTCTACTGATATTGTGCAGATCTTAACTTTTTCTGATCAGATTGATCTTTTCTATAGTGTCATCTACAAAACATACCCCCTATCACCTGTCTATCCCTCACCTTTATCAAAGACAATAGGGTTCTATACTTTCTCTTGTATAGGGCTTCATAAGGAGACATACCTATGCTAGACTAATAATTGTTATTATATGAAAAATCTATAAGTGAGATATGATATTCAAGCCTACTTCCACCAAAGTCCAGAACATATAGTCTCAAAAGATCCTCTAGTACTTGTATAGTCCTTTAGGACAGTCCATCTATTTGTAAATGAAAAATCATACTGGAGTATAATTTTATACCCAGTCCTTGCTGAATGTCTCTCCATAATTTGGAGGTAAATTGATCATCATGATCAGATATAATCACCTTCAGTATACCATGTAATCTAATAAAATCTCTAACTTATATTTGTGCAAACCTATCAAATGGATCTATCAGTTTGTCAGATAAAAATGAAATTTATCGACTTCATCAATTGATCAACTATAACCTTGATGGCATCATGTATCTACATTGATCTATAGCAAAATCCATTATCACCACCTCTCATTTATACTCAGGGATAGGTAACGATTATAAAACACTATCCAGTCACTGATGCTCTACCTTCACTAACTGACATACCTCAAATTTTGAAATAAACTCACTTATATCCTTCTTCAGTCAAGGCCACCAAAATATACCTTCAAATCCCTTTACATCGTGCTACTTCCTAAATGAATAGTATAGCTTGAATAATATGCCTCATATATGATCTTAGCTTTCTTTCCACCAAAAGAAGAAACTCATAATCTATCTTTGTAGAAAATGATACTGAAATCGGATAATGAAAGTTTAGATCTCCTGTCAGCCTTAATCTAATCACTCAACTTCAGATACTCTACATCTGACTTCTAAGCTTCCTAAATTCTTTCCTATAAAGTAGGCTAGATAATCATTTAAGCTAACAAACTCGAAGATGTATCAGCAAATACTACTTTTATCTCCAACTTCTCTAAATCTCGAAAGAGGAGAAGTAAGCGAAAAAAGAGAAGTACCTAATGGGTTCCTACTCAAAGCATCTACTACCACATTTACCTTACCAAGCTGATATTGAATAGATAAATCATAATCCTTGATCAACTCTAACCACCTTCTCTACCTTAAATTTAGACCCTTTTGAAAAAAAATATACTTCAAGCTCTGATAGTCAATAAAGATCTCACATATGACTCCATACAAGTAATGCCTCAAACTTTAGCAGTCAAAAATATTCCTCACACCCCTAGAGCCAATATGAAAGCTACTGACTTCTGAGTTAATTTTGCTAAAGGCAAATAAATCTGAGAAAAATCTTAAATAAACTTTTGATAATAATTAGCCAAACCTAAGAAACTATGAACCTCTGAAACTATAGGAGGCCTTGGCTAATCAAGATAGGCTTAATCTTATGTGAATCTACTATAATGTCCGCACTGCTCACAACAAGCCCTAGACATAAAATACTCATCAGCCAGAACTCACACTTTGATAATTTAGCCTACAACTAATGCTGCTTCAAAATCTCTAGAGCAATCCTTAAGTGTGCTACATGTTCCTCCTCAGATTTGGAATAAATCAGAACATATATAAAGATGATCACAAATTAGTCTAGATATTTTCTAAAAACCCATATTCATCAAATCCATGAAGACCATTGGGGCATTAGTTACTGCGAACGATATGACTAAAAACTCATAATTCTCATACCTCATGCTAAATGCAGACTTCACCACATCCTCTACTCTTACTTTCAGCTGGTGATAACCATATTACAAATCGATCTTAAAAAATATTAAATATCTTGCCAGTTGATCAAATGAGTCATCAATCCTAGATAAAAAATATTTATTTTTTATAGTTATCTTATTTCTTAATGATGACTCTCATGCCATAGGTAGTGGAGGAGCTTGAAACTTTTTTCGTGGTGGCACAAATTGTTTATTTTAAAATTGTTTTCAATATTTTTCATTTGGGTGGTTTAAAAAATTAGACTTGTTAACAAAAAATATAAATTACATAACAAAAACACTTTTAATCATGAGCATATTGTATAATTAAATAAAAATGAATACATTTTAATAATATATTAATATATTAAAAAAAAAATAATTCAAACATGAAAATTTTAACTTGAATAAAAAATTAAGAACTTTATCTTTACAACTTGTACAATTATAATTTATTATATTCTCTTCATTAAAATTTCTATCAAAAGTAAATTTGAGTTTTAAAATTAAAGAAAATCATAAATTATATAAACTAAAATCATGAAAAAACATCAACAACTTGAGCTTTGAATAATTAGTACATCTTTATACTCATGATAAATTAGCTTAGCTTGTGTATATCCTAAATGCATTCTCAAGAAAAATATCATTTAAATATAATTAAAATTAGTTAGATGTTGAATAGTTTAAGACAACCATAGTAGAGAGAAAAAATACCGAAAGAGAGGGAAGAAAAAAATACCTACAGTGTTGAAGTTGATGACATCGGGGAAGGGGGGGCAGACAGACACACAAAGAGAGAGAGAGAGAGAGAGAGAGAGAGAGAGAGAGAGAGAGAGAGAGAGAGAGAGAGAGAGAGAGCAGAATTGGAACAACATATTTGCTAGGTTTGCTTTTCCCCTTCTCCATTGTTCATTGTTATTCGACTTCGCCTCCTTCGGATGATAGGTAGAGTTTTGAACGAGTCGTTAAATAACTTCTTCCCTTCTTTGACGACGTTCCTTCCTGTCGGATCCAAACTTACACCTCCTCGTCATTCGTCTGTTTGATCGAAAGTAACAATTACAACAACGAGAGCTTGCTCGTTGCAAACTTGCGAATGTAGCCATTTTTCTTCCGTTCGTAGGGGGGCATGGGCCCCTCTAAACTATACCTCTCTACCGTCGTGAAAATTCTAGCACGCTACAATACTTAAATATTCATATCTTTTATTGTTTAATAAAACTTTGATTTATAATTTAAATGTGATAAAAATTATATATATATATATTGAAATATTTATATCATAAAATTTTAAAGTTTACCATAAATACTAATTAAAATGATGGAATACATCATCATTGTTAGAATATTTACAGGAAATATAAAGAGTTGAGCAAATGATATATAAAAAAAAATCAGTAATACACGAGTCTGCCATTATAATTTTAAAAATAGATTCTTATGAAAATACAATGAAAAAAAACCTTTTCCACTTCATATAGAATTTAAAGGCGGAACAGGAGATAAGACTAGATGGATTCTAATGACACGTAGATCCACGTCGGCTCCTTCTAGTTACTTCCGGGCTCAGGCGCCGAATACCAAATTGTTTGGATGAAGACATGCCAATGACACGTAATATTTAAAAGTTAAATCATGCACTTAATTAACAGAGAATATTTTTTTCAAAAATCTTCATCAAAATATATTTATGAAAAATGTGCAAGTAATTATATTTATAATCATTTTAAAAATATTTTTCTCAAGTTTCAATAATATTTGTCTTAAATCTTAAAAAATGTTTGAGTCCATTTCAGGATTGTGATGGTGGTCCAAACATGCAGTAAATGTCGAGCTAGCTCGTTGAATCTGTGGGCCACCCTATGAAAGGGCAACCTCCTTCGTGGGCTCCGACAATTAGCATATATTGATCATAGTGGCGAATTCTCCTGCAAGTTGAGCCGATGTAGGCCTCATTTAAGGAAGAGTTTTACTGTCATGATTCACCTAGTTACCTGCAAAATATTTGTGAAGGCATGTGAGTATGTACAAAAAATTTTAGTTTTTGCTTAAAATAGTAAATAAAAAATGAAAATATGTATAACTAGATTACAAATGAATTTATAAGTTTTAAAATGCTAGTGAGGTTATAAAAGTTTAAAATATAAATTTTTAAATAATTATATATGTCTATTATTTCATAAAATATTAAATAAAAAATTCTCCAAAAAAAAAAAATATCACATGCAAGAGCATCGTGAAGTGAAAGTGATCCCAGGCATCTTGACAAGAAGGTCTTTTTACGTGAACCTTCGTGGAAGGTAGATGGAAGAAGTCGAAATTGTACAAAGTACAATTTGACGTGAAGGCTAGCTACTCTCCACTCTCCGCCATACATTTTGTACATAACACTACAAATAAAAGTATATATACATACATATAAATTAGGGGAGAAGATGATATAAAGTGAAGACTTAGCTAACATAAGAACTCCTATTTAAAGTGCGGTTTTGAATGCAAGAAATTAGGGGAGAAGATGATATACCATTTTTTTGCGTATTGTATTATTTTGGTTGGGGTGTTAATTATGCTATAATGTTAAACTATTGTGCTAATTATGTTAGTTAAGATTAACTTGAAAGTTAAATTGTAATAAAATTGGTTTCAATAATTGATTTGAAAAGCCTTAGAAGGCTGAATTGCTCGTCATATTCTATTTTAAACTAATTATTAGGCATTAATTCTACTACAAATTGACCTTCAATAATTTGCTAAAATAAAGAAATTTTATTTTGAAATGATAGATAATTGATAATTGAAAATCATTTGAAAAAGTAATTAAAGAGATGAGAAAGAATAATTTTCCTATTTACACACTCACAAAAACGAAGCTGCGGGTTTTTAGAGAGAGAAGCTACCGGTTTTTAGAGAGAGAAGATAGTTTTTTCAAATTTGGCTTTGGCGCGGCAACCGGTTTTTCCGATGGCGGCGAATGATCGCTGGTCATCAACGGTGCTAGGACCTAGGGGAGGTTGCCGATCATCTTCTGGAGGTTTTGTCTTTACTTCCCAGTCGGGTTTCAAATCTTCTTCGCCTGCTTTGGGTGGGAACTCTGCAAGTGTCATTTCCAATTCGGCTATCAGTGCTGTTCGATTTCCCTCCAACCTAACCAAGGCGCTAACTATTAATGAAGGAGGGTTACTAAATGTGAAGAAAGTCATTCCGAATATTGGGAAAGGGAAAAACGTGTTGGTAGATGGTGTAATTAAATTGCCGAAAATCTTCAGAAGGCGCTAGTTATCAAGGTTTTTGGCGACAACATCCATCCTTATGTTATAAATTCTGAGTTGAGAAGACAATGATCTCCGTTTGTAACTAAATTTCAACCAAGGAGTTGATTACTGTAATATGATCGACCTCAATTTCAGGGACGAGTTAGCCATTTGTAACCCGAGCAAACACTCTCAACTGAGCATGGCCCCCGTGCAGTTTTTCCCTTTTCAGGGTTTTTCACATAAAAATTCTGGTGTTCTTTCATTTTCTATTTGTGAGCTAGATATCCGTATAACACTGAAACAAAAATTTCTAACTCTATCGCCGCGTATATTCTAGCCTGCAACAACAATAATATATATATATATATATAGAGAGAGAGAGAGATGTATTTATGTCATAAAATTTACCATAAATACTAATTAATTTGATGGAATACATCATCATTGTTAGAATATTTATAGGAAATATAAAGAGTTGAGCAAATGATATATAAAAAAAATTAGAAATACATGAGTCTTCCATTTTAAATTTAAAAACAAATTCTAATGAAAATACACTGAAATCAACCTCTTTCACTTCATATAGAACTCAAAGGCGGAACTGGAGATTAGGACTAGATGGATTCTAATGACACGTAGATCCACATAGGCTCCTCCTAATTACTTTCATAGAACCCACGGATAGGAGAGATTATGGTCTCCGGACACCGAACGTCCAGAGACCAATAAAAAAGCGTCACATCATTAGGCACGCGATACCGAGCTCGATACTGAACGCGGTACCACTCGGTACTGACAGCAGTACCGCTCGGTACCGATCGGTACCGCTGTTCGGACAAAATAATTTTTCCACTGATAGTGCGGGGGTGCAAACAGTGGGCCAGGCGCATGCGCCGAATACGAAATTGTTTGGATGAGGATGCCAATGACATGTAATATTTAAAAATTAAATCATGCACTTAATTAACAGAGAATATTTGGTTCAAAAATCTTCATCAAAATATATTTATGAAAAATGTGCAAATAACTATATTTATAATCCTTTTAAAAATATTTTTTGCAAGTTTCAATAATATTTATCTTAAATTTTAAAAAATGTTTGAGTACATTTCAGAATTGAGATAATTGTCCAAACAAGTGGCGAATGTCGAGCTAGCTCGTTGAATCGTTGGTCCACCTTAAGAAAGGGAGACCTCCTTTGTGGGTTGTGCCTCTCAAAGTGTGTGGCGAGTTTCAATGTAGGCCCCATTTAAAGAAAAGTTTTATACCGGATGGGAGAATCGTCCGGATACGCTTAGGTACGGAGTGCGGTTCCTAGCCTCGGTACCACTCGGTACTGGATATGACGCATTTTTATTAGAGACTGGACGCCATCCGGACTCCGCACAAAATAATTTTTCCATGATTCACCAATCTACCTGTGAAATATTTGTGAAGATATATGATTATGTACATTAAATTCTAAATTTAGCATAAAATAGTAAATAAAAAATGAAAAAATGTATAATTAGATTACAAATAAATTTATAAATTTTAAAATGCTATTGAGGTAAAGGTTTAAAATATAAATTTTTTTAATAATTATATATATCTATTATTTCATAAAATTTTAAATAAAAAATTCCCAAAAAAAAAAATCAGGTGCAAGAGCATCGTGACGTGAAAGTGATCTCTCAAGGCATCTTGACAAGCAGGTCTTTTACGCGAACCTTCGTGGAAAGTAGATGAAAGAAGCCGAAATTGTACAAAGTACAGTTTGACGTAAAGGCTAGCTACTCTCTACTCCCCATCATACATTCCGTATATAACACTACAAATAAAAGTAATAATGTACTCTCCACTATATATTTATACATACATACATACATATATATATATATATATATATAATTGAGAGCCCAATTTAAATTTGGACAAAATTTTGAAGTAGTTAATGTTAATAACGAAATTTAATATACAAAGAAAAAAAAAAAACTGTTTCGTCGTTTAAATCAGCGACTGATATAGATGACAGAGCCAGTGGCCACTTTAACAGACGACTGGCTTTGCGGATTTCTCCTCCTTTTCCTCGCTTCACTCGCCCATCGCTGCCCCTTTTGCCCATCTTCTCTTATTCCATTTTCTTTCAGTTGTTCTCGCCGCAGCCAGTCGTGCCATTGCTCCGGTCACAGAAGTTTGCCAAGGCCGAAAATTTTGAGTGGCTATTTTCGTCTGCTGCTCCTACCAACCAATTTATTTTAAAGAAAATTAAAAATGTTGTGGATTAATGTAGATCTTTTTTTTTTGTGTGGTTAAGGAAGGTCTGAAAGTGTGTTTGTATGGTCAGAATTATAGATCTGAATGAAATAGTTGATGAAAATACAGGTTTAATGTTAGATTTCGATGAAATAGTAGATGCAAATACTTGTTTAATGTTAGATCTAAGCTATGATTTTGGAAATGTGGCGTGAGTTGTGTAGATTTGGTGGCTTGGTCCTCCCCGGAACATGGATTAATTATTCTGTGCGGATCCTGGATGGCTTCCGGAGACGAATGAGAGTGCATCATGTCACTTTTTTTGCTGTGCATCGGTGTTGTGTACTGGGTGACATGACGCACACTCATTCATCTCTGTACAGTTCGGTGTCCGCACAGAATAATTTCTCTGGAACATGAGACCTATATTAATTAGCTTAAAATCAATTAAGTGCAACTCCCAAAATTTGTATGGATTTTATGCAGCATATAAAATAATTGAACTCATTTTATTTATTTTGAGAAATGCATATGATTTGAATAATGATAGATCTTTTCCTTTTTTTTTGATTAAATTTGTTTGGCTAGTTTTAAATTTTTTTTTTAAATAATGGATCGGAAGAAAGTGTATAAAGTGGCGCATTCTTGACTTAGCTAACATAAGAACTCCTATTTAAAGTGCCGTTTTGAATGCAAGAAATTAGGGGAGAAGATGATATACCATTTTTTTGCGTATTTTATGATTTTGGTTGGGGTGTTAATTATGCTATAATGTTAAACTATTGTGCTAATTATGTTAGTTAAGATTAACTTGAAAGTTATATTGTCTTAACATTTGTTTCAATAATTGTTTGGAAAAGCCCTAGAAGACTGAATTGCTCGTCATATTTTATTTTAAACTAATTATTAGGCACTAATTCGGCTACAAATTGACCTTCAATAATTTACTAAAATAAGGAAAATTTATTTTTAAATGATAGATAATTGATAATTGAAAATCATTTGAAAAAGTAATTTAAGAGATGAGAAAGAATAGGAGAAGAATTTAAAAAATAGATATTTTCAATAATTAAAATTTTTAATACAAAGAGTACTACTCAATTTAAAGACTTAGGCTTCGTTTGGGATGGCTTTTTTACTGCTTCTTAAAGCAACTTTTTAGTACAAATTTTTTTTATACTAGAAAATGGCTTTAAGAAGCAGTAAGAAAGCAATCCCAAACGAAGCCTTAGACTTACACTAATTTGCTTAAGAGCACATGATTTCTATAATTAATAGTTTGCCTATCTTAGTAAATTTAAATCTCAGAGAAGATTCTAAGATTAAATTCAAAGAATATAAACATTTTATGTTTGTGGATATTTTTGGGTTCAAAGAACAGTAACAATGCCTGAAGTCCTAATATGAGTAATACTCTCATTGTCTGCTAAAGAATTAGTAGAGACAAAAAATATGTCATGAATGTTTCATCAGTATAAGCTAACCCATAGTTAAAGTCATTAAATTGAAGTTGCATTCATTTCAGTTTGTAGTTTCATTACACGAAGAAGGGTGTTGAGATGCTCTTTTTCCTTGATGTTATTATATGGGGGTCAATTAACGATCAACGAGCACTTTTCCCCAATATATATTTGTGGGCGAAATAGACCACTATAGATACCAATGAACACAAACATAGAACCACTAAAATCTTTAGTTGTTAGAGCCCTAAAGTTAGATTTCAATAAAGTTCCTTAAAATTGGTATGTCGCCTTTCCGTTGGAGATGCGTTTAATGTGTTAGACCATGATGATGATAATAATGTCTGTGAAGTTGTTATGCAACATGTTTCCATTAAATTTTTATTGTATACGTTGAAGTTGAAGAGGTTGTTGCTCCTTAATGCAATGAGGAGAATAATACCACATGTGATACAAAGGAGAAATATATTGGTTTGGGGTTGATCAAAAGATGAACAATCTGGTTCAAAGATCCATCAGAGGATCCTTCACACAGAAGGTACAGTATTTGAGACAGTTAATTTGTTATTTATTTATCACGTACATATATAAAATTAAAATTTGTGCTGGCATGTAAACTGAAACTCTTAGGCATGTGAAAAATCAATTTGATCATTCACAACCTGAACTAGCGATTTTTGATAGTTATGTAACAATACAAAGTGGCACAAGTGATAAGTCCAATGATAATCCAAAAGATACTGATTTGGAATCTGATGGGGTTTGGTTAGATGGTTAATGACAAGTGCATGACCTCATAAGGGATTACTATGCATGGATTACATACATTGCCGATAGAATGGTTAGTACAAACACATTTGTGGGTATTGTGGACAAATTAATTGGGATGAGTTCATTTATTCATATTTATATTTTTATTATTAAATCTGCATAGATTACAACATACCATCTTGAGGGACAGATTGATGCTTGACTATCAATCTAAAGATAGAAATATAATTTATTTCATAATCAAAATTAGCATAAGGAATACGATATTCATCCCGAAAACTAAAGAAAACATTAACTTATTATTTTGAAAAAAAAGATATGCTTTATCTTCGTCCAAAGATTTTCCCCTATTTTAACAAATATGATGTTTTCAACATCTTTTACCCTAACTGATTCCCAATTGATCAACAGTCATATCAATTATCATTTATCCATTTAATGAATAATGATATTCAATTTATCAATTATTATTAGAGGTTGCTTCATCAAATAAATAAAGAGTCGTCACTCTCTGCCTGTCAACATAATCGATTATCTATCACAGGCTACAACCGGGATAACACCACAAACCATCTTTAAAGTAAAGCCCATTGGCCCACCCTCCTGTACAGAGTATTATGTTTTAACAGCCAACCTATTTTATAGTGTTAACAATCAGCCTTTCTTGCTTATGCAAATGCCACAACAAAAATGCAGCAAGAAATAATCAATTTTGTTCATTACAAGAAAATCTATATAATAATCAAATTTATTGAAAACTAAAATGATATTTGAGTTACTTACAATAAATATAAGAAATCTCTAAACAAAATTGACAGATAAAAAAGCCCAGAACATCCTTCTCTCTCTTCCTTCTCTCCTCTTCCGCAAGGCACGATGCTGAAATTCATATTTTTCATTTAAAAAACGTTGGGATTATTACAAGAATCATCTGGCCACTCTAACGCCTACTTAATTCATCATAGCATCACCAATAATGTCGACGTAGGTCATCACTTATATGATTGGTGCACGCACGCACTTTCGCTCCCTAAGTTAGCCTTAGGATTTATGTTAAATGTTTTGGTCTCTATTCTCCTCTTCTCAAAGGAGTACGTCTAAATAAACAAGCAATCAATTTCTTAATGATGACTCTCATGCCATAGGTAGTGGCAGAGCTAGAAACTTTTTTTGTGGGGGCACAAATTGTCGATTTTAAAATTATTTTCCATATTTTCCCTTGGGTGGTTTAAAAAATTAGACTTGTTAACAAAATAATATAAATTACATCACAAAAAAACTTTTAATCAAGAGCGTATTGTATAATTAGATAAAATGAATACATTTTAATAATACATTAATATATTTAAAAAAATAATTCAAACATAAAAATTTTAACCTGAATAAAAAATTAAGATCCTTATCTCTACAACTTATACAATTATAAATTATTATATTTGCTTCATTAAAATTTCTATCAAAAGTAAATTTGAGTTTTAAAATTAAGGAAAATCATAAATTACATAAACTAAAATCATGAAAAAAGAAAAACTTGAGCTTTGAATAAATAGTACATCTTTCTACTCGTGAGAAATTAACTTAGCTCGTGTATATCCTAAGTGCATTCTCAAGAATAATATCATTTAAATATAATTAAAATTAGCTTGGTGTTGAATAGTTTAAGACAACCGTAGTAGGGAGAGAAAATACCGAAAGAGAGGGAGGAAAAAATGCCTATAGTGTTGAAGTTGAAGATGGTGCGGGGGGGGGGGGGGGGGGGGGGGAGATAAGAGGGAGAGCAAATTCAAAATCGCTTATTTGCTAGGTTTGCTTTTCCCCTTCTACACTTTTCATTGCTCTTCGACTACGTCTCCTTCACATGACAGGTAGAGTTTTGAACGAGTTGTTAAATCTCTTCTTCCCTCCTTTGACGAAATTCCTTCCTGTCGGATCTGAAGTCACACCTCGCCGTTCGCCTGTTCAATCGAAAGTAGTGATTACAACAACGTAAGCTTGCTCGTTGCAAACTTGCGAAGGTAGCCATCTTTCTTTTGTTCGTAGGGGGGCACGTGCCCCCCTAAACTATACCTCTCTACCACTGTGAAAATTTTGATACACTACAATACTTAAATATTCATATCTTTTACTGATTAATAAAACTTTGATTTATAATTTAAATGTGATAAAAATTATATATATAGGTATTTATATCTTAAACTTTTAAATTTTACCATAAATACTAATTAAAATGATGGGATTTTTTTTTTTTGGGAAAAATAGGGGAAAAGCATGCCCAATTTCATTCAAAAAATGAAAGGTTACAAAAAACAAAAGTTTTGTTAGAAAAAATTACAAAACTAGAAAGAAAACAAAAAGCCTAAAGTTATCTAAAACACTACTTATAAAATGAGGCAAAAAATACAACCAGGATGAAAGAGACTAGAAAAGTAGTCAAAAAGAAAGAAAAATAACAAAGGAAAAGTTCCTTTAGCTACAGAAAAATAAGCAGATCTAGCTCAAAAGATCCACCAACAGAATGCCACCATCAAATCCAGAACAAAAATTCAATCTTCATAATAAACAGCTTCCGGTAATCTGATGAACAGGTCTCAAGCAAACAAGCAAGCACCGATCCAGCTGCCAAACAATCTAGCTTCCATCCAGGCCAACCATCATTATATAAACAAGCAGATCCAGCTCCAAAAGATCCAAAAACAGAAAGCCAACTTCACATCCAAAACTAAATCTTAATCTTAATAAAAAATAGCTACCGACAACTTGTAGAAAAAGCCTCCAACATGCAAGCAAGTATCGATCCAACCACCAAACAACTGAGCAACCAACCAGATCAACCATCTGAGAAAAAAATAAGACTAGAAACCTAGTTAGCAAAATTAAAATAGAAAATAGCCCCAAACAACCCAAGAACAAGCCACCAAAAATCAAAAGAGAAACCAAACAAAGGCAACCAACCAAAAAATCAACAAACAAACAACCAACCCAACCAAACGAGAACACAAAAGCAACCCCCCAACCAAGACTCAGGGAAGAGAAACCTACAACAGACAAATTAACTCTGGTTGCTAGAATTGACCATCCAAGGATAAACACCTGGTTTCCAAAACAACCATCCAAAGAAGAAAGGAGGAGGTAACCCCAACATCATAGTCAAAATAGAAACCCAAAGAAAAAGCCATAGGCTGACAAAAACTCATAAGAACTAACAAGAAAAAAATACAAATCAAAGAACCAAATACTCAATTTTGTAAAAAGAAACCCAATCGAACACTTTAGCCTTAACAAAAAACCTAATATTTTTATGAAGAGTGCTAGAACGATAAAATTTATCGCCAAATTTCTTGGAATTCCTTTCCTTCCAAATGTAATAAATAGAACAATAAGTAGAAAGAAGAAATAAATATTTAGCATCAGAAAACCAATCTGAAGCCCAAATAAAATCTAGAATTTGAATCAGATTAGGTCTAAGCATAAAATAACTTAACCTAGGCACAATACTATAAATGATTCTGAAGGAATAATTACATTCAAAGAATAAATGATTGTGACTTTATTCAGCGTTAGAGTAAATGATACAAGTTAAAGGAACCGACAAATTCCTTTTGGCCAATAAATCAGCCATTTTCAACCTCTTTAAAATGGCCATCCAAGCAAAACAAGAATATCTCATAGCATACCTCTTATGCCAAATCAAATAGTACCGTTCCACTTTTGAAAGATTTTTATAAAAAGAATTATGAAAAATCTTAAAAGAAGGATACTTCATCCCATGCCAGGAAATACTAGGAAGGTCTTGACACTTAATAGAAAGCTTAGATATAGTTAAGGTAATATGGCTTGGAACAAAGTCTGGAATCTGCCAAGTAGAATTGTTAATCCACTCTCCAACAGATAATTTAAACAAATTATCTAGATTAGATAAACAAAATTCATGAAGAGCTTTCCCATTTATCCAAGGATCCCAATATAAAGATAAAGAACTATTAGATGTAATATTAAAAGAAATATTACCCTTAATAGCTCTAGCAGTAATACAAAGACCTTTCCAAAACTTTGAATCTTTTTGAGAAAAAGGCTTCCAACAAGAAATGTATTTTCTTTTAAGCCAAGAAGCTAACATAACATTTCCATTAAGAATACGCCAAATGAGAGAACAATTGTAAGCATAAGAGAGACCAAGAGGATCTGGAATACCAAGCCCCCCCACCACTTTTTTAGGCTTGCAAACCTCTTTCCAAGTGATCATATGTATTTTCCTAATAGAAGCTTCTCCATAAAATAGGAAATTAGAACAAGCCATCTTAATAAATTTAAAACAATTTATGGGCAAAGAAAGGCCCCTAATCTAATAAGCAATAATATTAGAAATAGAAAAGTTTATAAATTGAATCCTTCCTACAAAGGATAAATTTTTTTGCTTTCCAACCAGTAAGAAGAGCAGTAATCTTATTGAGCAAGGGCTGAAAATCAGTCTGAGTAAGCCTCATACTAGAAATATGCAACTCTAAATATTTCATAGCAGTATGAGAAGTAGAAATACTCAGAATCTGGCAAATTTTCTCAGAAGTAGAACAACCTTTAGAGAAAATGATAGAGCTTTTAGCTTGATTAACAACCCGAAGTCTTGGAAAAATAATCCAAAGTTTCCTTTAACTTTTTTACATTAGAAATAGTGGCTTTGCCAAAAATAAGAACATCATCAGCATAAAGAAAATGAGAAATAGATGTATCTCCTAAATTAACACCGTCAAAATGATCCACTCTAGACTTATCTTCCAATAGATTAGAAAAGGCATCCATGGTAATACAAAAAAGGTATGGAGAAAGAGGACACCTTTGATGAAGACCAGAAGAAGAACTAAAGAAGCCATCAATAGAACCATTAATCATAATAGAAAAGAAAAAATCATCAATACAACCTTTAACCCATGAAATGAAAAGTTGGGGAAAGCCTTTCTAAATCAATCTATTAACAAGAAAATCTCTAGAAACCGTATCAAAAGCTTTATTAATATCCAATTTAGAGCAAAAGATTTTAAATTTTCTTAAACAATTAAAATCTCTCAATAATTCTGAAGCCAAAATAATATTATCCGTAGAAGTCCTCTTTTTAACTAGACTGAATGTCATGAATAATAAAAGACATTATATCCTGCATTCGATTGGCAAAAATCTTTGCAACAGTTTTATAAAATACATTACATAAAGAAATAGGCCTCAAAGAAGAAATATTAAATGCATTTCCATGCTTAGGAATAAGAGTAATAGTAGTAGGTTTAGCAACCCTTAACATATAACCAGTTTTAAAGAAAAACATAACTGTCTTGCAGAAATAATTTCCCACAATATCCCATGAATTCTTAAACAATTCAAAAGTAAAGCCATCTAGTCCAGGAGTAGATGAAGAAGGACCAAAAAATATAACATTTTTAATTTCCTCAAAGGCAACTGGAGCAATAAGTGAATTTTTAAGAAATTCTGGAACCCTCTTTCTAACCGGAATGTTAAAATTAGAAGCAAGATACGGCTTAGGAGAATTAAAAAAAATTCTTAAAATGATTAAAAAAAGATTAAGAAATACTTTTAGAATCTAAAATAATGCCATCATTAGTATTAAGCACATTGATCTTATTCTTATTCTACCTATGATGAATTTTTGAATAAAGAAAGCCCAAATCATCTTCCACACTTGTAAGCCATTTAGCTTTTGATCTTTGAGTAATCCAAGAAGACCAAAGTGATAAATAAAAATTTAGATGCCCATTTTAAAAGAACAAAAATTTAAAGAACCATGAATGAATTGATTAGACATACTAAGGCAATTAAAAGAAATATAAGAGGCATTCCATTTCAACCAAATCCTCCGAGGAGAAGAGAACTAAAAATTATGACAATTTGCTTTGTTTTGAAAAATTCTGTGCTATGCATTAAACCACGAATCATTAATCTGATCCAAATTGACCTTAGCTTCAAGAATACAAAAAAAAATCGACACCAAACTTATTAACAATATTCTTGCAAGCATTAACTCTTTCCAGGTTATCTAATATTCCTGTTGACTTCATTTTTGTATGAGGTCACTAGGACCTACCTAGGTTCCTCTCTAGTGACCTATTAACTGGGAGATGTCCACTTCTCAGCCATATAGGTCCTAGTCAAGAATAAATCCAAATCTAGTCAAATTTTGTTCCACCCCTCAATTCAATTCGTAGATCAACTTTCAACAACTTCCAATCAATTTCCAAATTTTATCCAATCAATTCTAATCATTCATGTGATTGTCATTAATGTGGATAATTTAAACTCAACCACTCAATTCCAAAATTCAATCCAAATCTAAGTTCCCAAGTCAAACCTTAAGGTTAAGAACCTAGGTCTTGAAACCCTTTTTGGGTGAATTTTCTACCACCTTATTCTATCAGTTGTATATTGATTAGACATATCTCTAGGGTAAACTCTATAAATTTGAGCTCATTCTGAGGTTCCTACCCTCAAAAACTGAATCTTTCCCATATGTTGCACAACCTTCAAATATTTATGGCCTATGCCACTAGACTTTGCATCCAGTGGAATTTGACCTTGGGGCCCTTTTCAAACCTCCCAATCACATTCATCACCTTTGTTATGACTTGTTGACTAGTAAACTATACTTTCTTAGACCCAGTTTGACCCAGGAATGACTAGGGGTCAAAATGACCAAAATGCCCTTTAAAGGGATTTTTGGTCTGTTCCCCTAAATTCAATTTAGCCTTCCCATTCCAACCTTCAAAACCCATCCCAATGGATCCTAAACATTCTTAGGAACATATTGGACTCAAACCCACCTTTTTGTTTGACCTGGTTGACTAAAATGCCCTTAAGGGATTTAAACACCCATTTCCAACCAAATGACATTACCAATGCATGACACCATCTCCATTGATCTCAAAACACTCATTTGAACTTTTTGACCCAAACTCAACCCGTGGTTTGACCAGGTTGACCAAATCAACCATGGTTGACCAAATAACCCATAACTTACATAAATGTTAATTTTAATGCTTGAATCTATTTCAAGTCAAATCAGCCCTCCAAAATTACTCAATTGACATTTCATTCATGTCAAAAGATTTTCATGTCAAAACTCCCTATGTTTGACTTGGTCAACCCATTTGGAGAGGTTAAAACCCTCTCCAATTTCATATATTTGCTCAAAGCTCCAATCCTTTGACTCCAAACCTCTTGGGATAATTTTCTACATCTCTCTTGACCTTCTTTAGAACTATTCCAGTCACCATTGACTGGTTGATGGGTCAACAAGTCAATAACCCCTTTAAGCCCATGAGAAAGAGGTCAAATCATGACTACATCATCATGCCACCTAAGCATACTCCTTTTCCCATCAAAACCTGCTTTGATCTGATGGAAAGTAAACCATTTTCTCCCTTCATAGAGCTTAAACCAGCCCCTTAAATAAGGCTTAGCTTGGGTTTAGCCAAATGAGGGAAAATGTGTGGTCCCTCTCCCCATGGATGAAGCAAAGTAACACTCAAATACCAGCCATATTCCCTAGCTTTGGGTAGCTTAAGGGACACATGACATACATCCGAACTCCCTCTAAACAAATCAAGGCCACCCATTCAAAAATCCAAAGGTTAAGTGAGAGAAACTTAACCTAAGGCCTTATCTTTGCTTATTTTCATCTAAGCTCCAACTCCAACAGCCTCTAACCTTCCAAAACCCTTCTCCATCTTCTCCAACCACTTCTAAGGCCTTCCCAAGCTTCTCCCCACCATTTTCAAGCCTCAAATCACTATTTTAATGTGAGAGTATTCTAGTGAGAGAAAGAGGGTTTTCTCCAACAACATCAAATCCAATTATCAAAAGCTTTTAGGGTCTTCAGTAAAGTTGTAGAGGACTTCAGCAGGAGAAAAAGGAGTCTAAGATCTCAAACATCCAATAGTTGGATTGTAAGTTGTACTCATTTTAAGTTTAAATTTCAATTTGAAACTACTCAAAATATTCATTGCATGGGGTCTCCAAACTCCAGGTAATAAAAGTTCATGTTCCCATGAGATTATATTTTAAATTTCGTTAAATTTTGACTAGTATTTTGAAAGTTATGAGTATTTCAATTTTTAGTCCATTTTGAACTAAAATAGTCTGGATAGATCTCGGCCATACGATTTTCCTTCTTTCTTGATCGGACGGCCCAGGATTAGTGATGATGCGGATAAGTGGCAAATAAACATTGCACCACGTGTTAAAATATCATGCACCACCTTCATTTTGGCGCTAATCATTGCCAATGATTGGTGCCGGCTATTAATAGACTTAAAAAATTTTAAAAATAGCCAGAAATCTCATAATTCACAATAAATTTATTTCTCCACCAAATTAAGTATTTTAGGCTCGTTGGAAAGATATAATTTAGTCTAGTATTTATTAAAATTAAGTTTGAGTTGATTTGATTATTATATTGTGCGATATTCCAATTTGTTTGGAATTAGTTTTTTATAATTTTCTCACAATCTAGTGGTCAATTGGGGTCCAAAATTTGGTGGAAAATATTTGGGTATCATAGGAATGCACTATAATTTTCTAAGGGTCAGATACCCATTGAATTGCTGTGATGTAAATTTTCAAAGCAATAGGTCCATTTTTGATCCAAAACTTTGAAAATTCATAAATATTTTAATACTTAGAATTAGACTGCATATTTTCTATGGTGTGATTACATATGTACCAAGGTTAGCTACACAAAATTTTATACCCCATTGGACAATAGTGACACTTAGGAAAAATAATTAAGGAAATATCTAGAAAATTTAGAAAATTCTTAGGGATTGTACACATATCCAATAGGGGTGAAACCTGACCACAGTGAACTTAGTGACATTTTATGCCATAGGTTTAAATTTGACTGGATTTGGAGTTCATTAGGATAGAAAATTAAACATGTCAAATTTCAGCCCCTTTAAGGACCCAGAAAATTCAAAAAATCATAATAAATCTTTAATCTAAAAAATACAAATAATACCTAAAATTTACTAAAACTTAGTCCTCTACCTAAGAAAAATAAAAGGCCCTTGAGTAGACCTCCAATTTAGCTATAATTTAAATTTAGTGAAAATTAATAATCAATTAAATTAATTAATTAAAAATATTTAAAATCGCAAATAAATTTCAAACACTTAGAAACACACTTGGGTTATTCATGGCCTTTGGGGGTGATTCCATGAAGTTTGGAGTTGATTTGGATCAAAACTCCTAAAACCTTCCTAATTAAATAATTTTAAGATTCAAATAATTGAGAAAACTTTAAAAATTCATAACTAATTATAAAAAATTATAAATTGACCAAACTCAGTGTCTTTCAACCCCAATTAAGATCTAGTATTCACTAAAAATGTCAAGCCTTCACAATCTGGTTAAAGTCAAAAAGTGAACTTTCTAATCAAGTGTAGTTTAAATTTAGGCCCAAATTTCAAAAAATCATAATTTTTTATAAAAAACTCCAAATTGAGCATACCAATAGTCTAATTACTCATCCTAAGGTCTAATATTTATTAAAAGTCTGTAACTTTCAAAATTAACTTTGGTTTAAAAAGTTAACTTTTGGACCCTTAATTAATGCTATTAAATAATTTGAATAAATCTAGAAAATTCAATAATTTGTTAAAATTCCAAAAAACTTCATTTGATTAATAAAACTAATAACCAATATTCTAATACATAATAACTACTTTAGAAATAAAGTTTTTAAGATGGACTACTTTAGGCTGTGGGGCTATGTGTCCTAAGGAGGCCTGGTTCCTCAAACCTGGTGGCACAACGCCACGAATGAATTCAATGGAGTGTAAAACATCAAAATTAAGTTACTTTTAATTATTTAATCAAATTAAAATCCTTAATTCAACTACATCAATAAGGATTTTGGGATGGAATACTTTGGGCTACGGGGCTACTTGTCCTAAGGAGGCATGATTCCTTGAGGCTGGTGGCATAATATCACGAACTTGTTGATGAAAAATATAAACTAATTTAACTTTTAAAATTAGTAATTAATTTAATTAATTAATATTAATCAACCCTTAATTCCTAACCAATAAAATTAACTTAATCAAACCCCATTACTACTAGGTAACCTAGGCCTACGAGGTTATTAAGTTAGCCCCAAGGAAGGTGAAATGAACTTCATAGCCTTGGTGAGCAACAAAAGTAGTATTCATTTAACCATTAAATATATTTAATTTAAAATTAAATAAATTAATATTTAAACACTAATTAAATCTCTTTTTAAGCCTTCAACAAATTCAAACACTAGATAACTTAAATTAATTACCCAGCTTAGGTCATACCCCAACCACACGGCCTCCTACAAAAACTTCAGATGGTTTGTTAGAAAAACTAATTTTAGATCTAGGTTAGGCTAGTATTTACTTTATCATTGTGTGCCATTTTTTTGATATTTTATTCCATATTATGATCGAAAATTGATTGATGTATTTATTTACTTTTACTGCACTATGTGAATTGATGTGATGGGCGATAAATTACTCTTATGTTAGGATCATTCTGGTTGCTCATTGAGTTTTTTACAGGTGGCCATGCTCATACAGGGCAATAAAAAGTGGGTTAAATAAATAATAATATAAATGCTACAGGTGCTTTAGCTGCTTATCCCCCAAATAAAAAGAGTGTGACCAAGTGTGTTTACTTTTTTGTACATATATATAACTGCTTGGGAATTGATTTGATCATTAAATGCTTAGTATAACCTTATATGAGAGTCTAAAATTTTTATTTTTTTATATTAATATAATTCATTTGAAGTATTGAGTTGTGAAAGTTGTACTTTGAGTTTGGGATACATAGATCCAAAGTTGAATTCTAAAGAGGAAAGGATACCCCTTAGAGAGATAGTTCTTTTCCATTTGAAAGTCCAAATTTGGATCATTTCACTACCCAAAGTGATAAGGATATCCTCCCTTTTAGGGGAAAAGTTTTCCTTTTCATTTGGGTATCCAGCTACAACCAATCTAAGGAGTCCATAGAGGAGAAGACTGAGGAGTTAAAGACAAAGAGTTTCCCACTCAAAGTCACTTGTGTCCATTTTAGAATTAGAATTTGGGTTTTGTTATTGGTGCTCGGCTTCTCTTGATTTTTATAGAGCCTAAGTTTTAATAAAAAGACAGTTTGCCTATGGACATTTATTTAGTGGAGTTATTTTATTAATGTGTTTAATTTAATTTGATTACAATTAGTGTTACATGATTTTCTGAGTTTTTTGGTGATTTGCATGTCGAGTTTTATTTTAGCCTGGTTTAGATCGGAGGCTCATGAGGGTACGTATAAAATTTTTCTACTTGAAATTAAAATAAAAAATTTTAGGCCAATATAGAAACCTTAACGATTTAAGAAGTAAGCCTGGGACCACCAGGAGTTTGCATAGCATTTTAATGCAACTTCTCTCCTTTGCTAGGCACCTCCCCACCTACGGGCTCTAACAGACCACCTGGCCTATGAGGGTGTAGATCTATCGAGGGGATTCTGTGCAATCTAGGATAAAACCTATTTTCTATGCTTTTTTTAAAAATTGCTTCATATACATTTTATGCATTTAATCGAGTCGATCAGCATGCATCATATTAGAAATTAATCTAAAAGTTAGTTTAAATTTTAATTGCATTACCTTTTAGCATTTTCACCTAACATAAGTCAAGGTGCCACTTAGGGCAATATCTAGACGTTAGCCCCAACTCCTCAAAACTTTAATAATAACATCTTACCACTCTTATATTAAATGACTAAACTCATGGATTTTAATCAACTAGGTGGTTAGCTGGCTCTCTAATCCAGGCTTAGGTAAGTCTAGATTCTATATAATATTAGTTAGGTTCATACTACTGTGTTCTAGTGTGCAAATTTAGATTTAGGATCTAGGGTAGATTTTTGAATCATAAGACCCAAACCTCCAGGAATATAATCCCAAATTTTTAATAAATCATTCAACTCAAATTATAGCCTCTCTCAACCTAAAATTTAAAATCTAACATTTAGATTAGGTTGGGATACTTCTGAATCATTTTAGAATCTCTAAGTGTCTCCTACCTTTCTCCCGTTGACTCAAAAAATAAGTGTTCAAAATTTGATCCAATCCCTGTTAAAACTCCGGACTCACCTCCTTTGATATCACTCCTAAAAATTTTTTAGACAAAATTTCTATCATTATTTTAATCGAGAGTCTTCATAGGGGGCTTTGGTTCCTTACAATATAATTAACTACTAGGGCTTGTGCTCATAGGAAATTTAGAACCCACATCAATTTCTTTTCAAAATTCAAATTAAATCTTCTTTAGGAAAATTAAAATTGATGATCGTTATCGTCATGTTCGAACGATAATTAATTGATGATATCTTCTTCTTACAATGAGCTATATCATTTGTTAAGATGAATTTGAATATGAATTAATAATCACTCCTCTTGATTATTGTAGTCTGATATTTAGCTAAACTTCATCTTGACCCTTTGGGGTAATATAGGATTCTCCCTTATATCAGGCTAGGATACTCAAGAGAAAATCCACGATTCTAGGTCTGAACCCATGAGGAGATTCTATCCTCACCTTATAAGGTGGCATGTTATCCCTAATGGTCTATTCAACTATTGAATTAAAATTTAAGTTTGATTTCCAATTTTCCCAAAGAAATTTAATTGAGATTTATTTTACTCCTCGCAAGGCAAATCTCTCCTTTTCAAACTTTTCACCAACAATTCCAGGAAGCAATATTAAGAAAAACATTAAAACTTATTGGAAGAAGAAGCTGCCTTTCTAGCATTTTTGGATATTGTAGACTTACCAAAAGCTAATGGAATCTTAAAAGAAGATTGCACATTAGCGTTATCTTTAGAACATATGATTTCCTTCTCATGGTTGAGTAAACTAGATTCCTCCTTATGAGATTCTACCATATTCTCTTCTAAATTTTGCAAAACCTAAAACTTATTTTGCATATTAGAATTTTCAATCAATTTATCCTAAGTAGGAATTCGAAAAAAAGTAGATAACTCTACTAAATCAGAAGATGTCTCTTCTATAGGAGAATTTAGATTAGGCAAAGCTTCTTTCAAATTAGAACCATGCACATCTAAATTTTCAACAGCAAAATTTTTTGGAAGAGAAACATCATTTTTTAAATTGATACGTTCAGAAGACATGATGTCTTGCTGAGCTTCTAAAATACCATTAGGAAGAGAAGATGGCAAATTAGATTTTGAAATAGGAACTTGATCAGGGGTTTCTTTAGAACTAGCATTTCCCTTAAATTTCCTTTTGGGAGGCTTCAAAAATTTAGAAGAACGAGAGGAAACCTTCCTAACCTTCCTAATCCTGCTCCTCCCTCTAACAGCTTCAATTACCATATTTCATTTACCTTTTTCTATCTCTACCCAATTTCCTTTGGGCTCCGAAGGTTTAACCAAGCATAAAGAATATGGGTGAACAATTGAACCACACCAAGAACATGGAGTAGGCTTCAAATCATACAAAATTTTAAGAGAAAATAATTTCCCAGCCACAGAAATATTAACTTCTTCAGGAAGCAGAGAATCTTTATTAATTAAAAGACAAATTCTCGCAAACGTAAGCCTAGCTTATTCCACTATTAAAGAATCAATAGCTATAGGTTGCCCTACAAGACTAACAATCTTTGAAATGCCTTCGGGAGTCCAACAAACTAGAGGTAAATCAAGTATCTTAATCCAGAGTAGAATAGAAGAAAATTCTTCCCGTTTAGGATGGAATAGAGGTGACTAAAGTTGAATAATAAAAGGTTTTCCAAAGAAAAACCAAGGACCTCTAGACCAAACTAAATCATAGTCCTCATGACATGAAAATTTTTTCATTAAAAACAATTTGTCGCTTAAATTAAGTGGCGAGTTTTGATGTAGGCCCCATTTAAGGAAGAGTTTTACTGTCATGATTCATCTAACTACTTGCAAAATATTTGAGAAGATATGTGAGTATGTACATTAAATTCTTATTTTAGCTTAAAATGGTAAATAAAAAATGAAAATATGTATAATTAGATTACAAATAAATTTAAAAATTTTAAAATGCTATTGAGGTTATAAAAGTTTAAAATATAATTTTTTGAATAAATATATATCTATTATTTCATAAATAAATAAATAAAAAATACCAAAAAAATAATAATATCACGTGCAAGAGCATTGTGACATGAAACTGGTCCCTCAAGGCATCTTGACACGAAGCTCTTTTACGCAAACCTATGTGGAAAATAGATGGAAGAAGCCAAAATTGTACAAAGTACAGTTTGACATGAAGACCATCTACTCTCCACTCCCCGCCATACATTCCGTATATAACACTACAAATAAAAGTAATAATGTACTCACCTCTATATATGTATATACATACATATATAAAAAATTGAGAGCCCAATTTAAATTTGAACAAAAGTTTAAAGTAGTTAATGTTAATAATGAAATCAAATATATAAAGAAAAAATATAACTATTTTATTGTTTAAATCAATGACTAACACATATATGGCAGAGCCAGACCCACTTTAATAGACGATTGAGTTTGCACATTTCTCCTGCTTTTCCTCGCTTCACTTGCCCATCGGTTGCCCCTTTTGCCCATCTTCTCCTAATTCCATTTTCTTTTAGTTGTTCTTACCACATCTAGTCATGCCATTGCTGCAGTCATCAAAGTTTGCCAAGGCCAAAAATTTTGAGTGGCTATTTTTGTCTGTTCTGCCGACCAACCAAGTTTTTTTAAAGAAAATTAAAAAATATTGTGGAGAAATGTAGATCTGTCTTTTTTTTTCTGGTAAAAAAAGGTAGATCTGAATGTGTGATTGTATGGTCAGAAATATAAATCTGAATGAAATCGTAGATGCAAATACATGTTTAATATTAGATCTCGATGAAAAAGTAGATGCACATACATGTTTTATGTTACTATTTGATTAAAAAAAGTTGTTATAGTTTGAAAAAGATTAATTTTCTTTGGGTGAATTAAATTTCTAGAATTTTTAGTTTTGAAATTGAATACATCATTATGAACGATATATCACCTCAGGAGGTGAACATATCATTTTCTAATGGGTTCAAATTACAAAACTTTGAATTTATCCTAATAATTATAGTCAACTCAGGAAAAGACAACATTTGATCCTAAAGGATCAAAATGATGTTTGATCAAATGTTTAACTATAATAATTTGGATAAGAGATCATTAATTTTATAATTAAAGTCATGATTATTGAACGATATATCTTTCCAAAGAAAGAAAATATTATTCAGTATCAATCATTTGAATATGATGATAATAATCGTTGAATTTGATTTTCCCAAAGATAATTAATTGAGGTTTTAAAAACTTGATTTTAAAAATTGATCTGGGTTTCTAAATCTCCTACGAGTGTAAGCCCTCATAATTAATTACATCGTAGGAAAATTGGAGTCTCATACGAACACTCTCAATTAAAATAGCGGTAGAAATTTTATTTAAGAGTTCAAGGCTTGTTATCAAAGAAGGTGAGGATTGTAATTTTCAACAGGGATTAGATCAAAGTAGAAGGCTTATTTTTGGAGGTCAAGGGAGAAAAATGTAGAAGGTGTTATGGGATTATGAAATATTTCAGAAGCACTCCAAACTATCCTATGTGTTGGGCTTGAATTTGAATAAAAGAGATTTAAGTTTGAGTTGTCAATTTTATTAGAAGGTTGGGATTTGATTCTTGAAGGTTGAGGTCAATTTTATTAGAAGGTTGGGAGTTGATTTCAGTGACTTTGAGAATGTGTCTTCTCATTCTTTACTTCTTTGTCCTCTATGGGCTCCTTGGATCGTCAGGTATGAATATCAAAATGAAAAAAAACTCCTCCTCAAAAGGGGTGTTATCTTTTCTCTTTGGATATTTTAAGGTGATCATAATTTTGATCTCTAAATGGTGAGGGACTCTCCCCTAAGGGATGTCCCTTCCTCTTTGAATTCCAAATTGGATGTTATCCTATCTCAAATGTTAATTAACAATTTATAACTCAATGCTTGAATTAAATTATATTGAATAAAATTAAAAATCTAGACTCAAGTACTACCTGCAAGGTTATCCTAAGCAATTTAAATTCAAATAATCCTAAGCAGTTATATATATATATATATATATATATATATATATATATATATATATATATATATTATATAATGCTCAAATTCACAGCCATGGTTGGCCATGCTCTTTTAATTAAAGGAGGACTTAGCATGCTTAGCACCTACATAAAATATATTAATTGAAAGCTTAATTTATTTTGCCCCCATTATTTTCATTGCCTTGTATGAGCATGGCCACCTGTAGAAGACTTTATTAGCATCCAGATTGTCCCTAGCCTAAGGGTAATTTAACGCCCATCAAATCAATTCATAGATTGCATTAAACTTAAATAAACAATCACATCAAGTTGTTATATCAACCAGCATGCAGTGAAAGCTCAAAAAACCTGGCACAAAGTAATAAGAAAGTAAAGTACTGGCCTAACCTAAGACTAGAGTTAGTTGTCCTAGCAAACTATCTAAAGTGTGTGAGGTAGGCTGTGTGATTTGGATATGTCCTATATGGAATAATTAGTTAAAATTAATTTGATGGTCTGGTTGGTTGAAAGGCTTAAGGAAAGAATTTAATTAAAATTTAAGTATTAATGATTTAAGATTGATTTTAAAGTGTATTTTTAAATGTTAATTGACTGCTACCTTTATTGCTTATCGAGGCTGTCAAGTTTATTTCACCTTCCTTAGGGCTTAGCTAATAGCCTCGTGTGCTTGGGTTACCTAGTAAAAATTGGTATAATTAAGTGATTTAATTTGAATAAGTTTAAAAGTTAATGAATTTTAATTAAGGTTGATTGATTGCTAGTTTTAGAGTGGGTTTAAAGTTTTCTAAAATTTTAAGTGATTATTGAATTTTCTCGAATTATTTGAATTATTTAAATATATTAATTAAAAGGGTCAAAATTTAACTTTTAGATTAAGATTAATTTTTGGAAAGTTAATAATTTTCTTAAATATTAGAGCTTAAGATGATTAATTAGACACTAAGTTTACTGGAATTAGATTTTTCTAAATTTAATTATGCATGTTTGAAGTTTTGACTTAATTTTGACTTAAAGTTGACTAAATTATTAACTTTTTGATCTTGAGGCCAGGAATCAATAGCACCGTCATGACTGATTTTTGAAGGTTTAATGTTTTTGTAAAATACTAGATTTTTAATAGAGTTGAATGCCTTTTATTTTGCTCAATTTAGAATTTTCTAGAATTAGTTATGATTTTTAGAATTTTGAGTATTTATTGGAATTATTAAAAAGTTTTAATTGGAGGGGTTTTAACGATTTTGCTCCAAATGAAATCCTAACTCCTTGAAATCAACTCCAAAGGTCAGGAATGACCTAAGGATAGATTCACAAGTGTTTGAGATTTTTTTGGAAATTTTAATTATTTTTAATTAATTTAATTAATTAAATTAATTAAATATTAATTTTCAATTAAAGTTGAATTAAGCTTAAATCTGATGTCAATACAAAGGGGTTTTATTTTATTAAGTTAAGGTTTGAATTATGGTAAATTTAAGGTATTATATGTAATTTTTTGATATAAATTTGATTTATTAGAATTTTTTGATGTTTTGAGCTTAATTAAGTGATTAGCTTTGACTTAGTTAATTAAGTGGCTTAATGATTTTTAAAGTTGCTGGAAATTTTTCTATGGGCTGGAGATGTCACTAAGGCTTTATTTGGGACAGCTTTCTTTCTACTTCTTAAAGCAGCTTCTTAGTACATAAAAATAAAATTTTTGTACTAGGAAGCTGCTTTAAGAAGTAATAAAAAAAAAACTGCCCCAAATGAAGCCTAAGTTTGAATGCTCAAAGTCTCAAGTCAATAGGAAGTATATCATAATTATTAAAATTAATCTAAGTTCTCCAAACATGTCTTTAAGGTGTCACTAGGTTGAATGAGCTTGAATCAATATTCCACTAACCCTTGGTAACATACATATGTAGAAAAGCAATCACATGAATCAAATCCTAGATCTTGGAGAGCCTAAAACTAGGTGTATGTGTGCATCCTGTATATGCAAATCAAGAAATAACTCAATTAATTGGGAGATTAATCAATAAACAATTAACAAAATAATTGCTCATTTATTAATCACCACTCCCCATTAATCCTATTCATTCAAGCTTAAGCAATATTTCAAAATTAAAAACTCAACTTAAGGCTCTCATGATTTAATCATATATAATTTTAAAATTAATTTTTTATATGAAAAATAGCTTAATTTTAGAATTTTAAATTATTTAAAATATTATTTAAAATTAATTTCAAATTTATTTTGAAAGACTCAAGAAAAAAAATTAGAGATGATTTGAAATATGCATTCTAAAATTTTGAAGTAATTTTGATTGATATTTAATTAAATAATAGCTTATTATTGAATATTTACATATATTTAATATTATTTAGAATATATCAAGAATTTTGGTCACATAAAACGGCGGCCTCCCGATGACCCGATTAGGAAAGTAGAGGTATTAGATTTTACTTATGTTAAGAATGGTAGAGGTAGACCTAAAATACTTGGTTAGATAATATTAGAAATGATCTTTCTTTATTAGATTTAAATGAGAATTTGACTTTTAACAGGACATAATGGAGAAAAAGGATTCATGTAGCCGACCCCATGTAGTGGGATAAAGACTTGATGTTGTTGTGTTGAATATATCAAGAATTTAGTTTTGAAAATAATTTTAAATTAAAATACTTAAAATTTTGAAAAATTTAAGGTATTATGTATAATTTTATTATTTAATTTGAATTTCTCTAGAATTTTTAAAGTATATATTAATTAAATGTATTTAAAATTAATTTAAAATAATTCTTAAATTAAATTAAATTAAATTTCAAATATTTTTAAAATTTTTTTAAAACATATTAAAAATAATTTTATTTAAAATTTCAAATTTATTTGAACTTAATTTTAATTAAATATTAATTAAATATTTAATTAATGAAGAAAATTTTTTAAAATATAAAATATATCTTAAATTAATTTAAATTTAAAATTAAAATTATTTTTTTAAAATAATCAGTTAATTATTAAAAATATTTTAATATAAAAATTTTAATTTTGATAATATTTAATGTTTAATTAATTAATATTAATTAATTATCTAAACATTTAAATAATATAAATTATTTAAATCTTATTAAATATTTTGACTTAAATTTAATTTTAAAATATTCAAAATATGTTTAATAATTTTATTAAAATATTTTAAAATAAAATTTTGAAATTAAAATAATTAAGCTAAAATATTTTGTTAATATTAATTTTAATTTAATTAAATATTAAAATATGGAAATAATTTTAAATACTTAAGGAAAATATTTTAAATTTTAACTAAAGTTTAATATAAAATATTTTAAATATCAACCATGAATATTTAAATTGATTTAAAATAAAGTTTTAAATTTGAAAAATAAATAGATTATTTTTAATTAAATATTAATTAAAAAAATAAATATTGAATAATTAAAATTATTTAAAATTTATTAACTATTTTAAATTAATTTTAATTTTGAATTAAAGGTCTTCAAAAACTGAAGAATGTGATATAAGACACTTAATGTTTTGATTAAAATTGGCTTTTTAATGATTTTTTAAAAAAATTATAATAAAAAAGGTTTTAAAATTAAATTAAAACAAAAGAAATTGATTCGGTGGTGAGAGCGGCGTGTGGTAGCATCTGGTTTGTTCGTTCAAAAAATTGAGGCGACAACCAATCATTGGCAATGATTGTGCCACTACGCAATCATTACCGAATAATTGAGACAATAGTGGGACCAACGAGATTTTGACTTATCCGCATTAGCATTCGGCTGCAGTCGTTCGATCTAATGCTGTTCGAAATCAAAGGCTCAAATTGAGCCAGACAGAGAGCAAACCACGGGATCAATTCTGCGGTTAAAAATTCAAATAGAATGATGCGATTCCAACCGTTGATCAGCAGATCAACGGTTCAGATTGCACATAGTTCATGCTAATTGAAACCTAAACCCTAGATTAGAAAAATGACCCATTTTTAAAAATGACTCAACCATTCAACTTGAAATTTAAAACACAATAATCATAGATGAAGAGCATCAGTGCGGAGCAACTTTAATGGCATAAAAATTGCTTATAACAAAGCTATTTAAATCTATGTTTAGTGTCCTAGGGTTAGCACTTCACCTTGATTTACTGGATGGATTGAACCGTTTAATGGCTCTCTGAATTTATTCTTTGTACACGCCTAAATTTGAGGAAGATGCCTCGAGCTGGCAACGTCTAGATTGAAAGCTATACTCCTTGGAAGGATTTGAGCTTCGGTTCACTAGAAACCTGACGCCGGTGAGCCTTAACCAGTGAGGCTTTGGTTGGGAAAGGTTGAGGGAACTGTTTGGAGCTTGAATGAGCTTAGGGCTAGATCTGGGAGAGCTTGAATAGAGAGAGTTTGTGAGAGGGAGAATGAGCTTGATTTGAACATTTCACCATATTCAAATTACCCCAACTGGTTTGAATGGATGAGATGGTTTTGGAGGGTTGCTAGGATCAAGCCATATGTCCAGGAGTTATTAGAGTGGCAGGAGCTAGGACAACCCAAGGACACATAGGTGTAAAGCTCCATTTGGCTTCATATGGGGAGGGGACCATTAGGCTTAGGTTTGAGTTTAACCTAAGAATTAAGGAGTACTTAAGAACATTCCAGAAAGTAATTATAGCAGCTGGGGGGATTTAATATGAGGTGGATTAGCTTATGAGGCTACTTTGACCACTCTAGCTCCCATAGACATTTGTTTGACCCTTTGACTGGTCAAATAGTCAATAGAGGGTGAGGTGGCAAGGGATAGAGCTTGAATACTGGTTGGGTGAAGTCTTGAGGGCTTAACAAGATGGATTCAATATATGCATGCAAGGATGACAATGCTTTTGAATTTGACCATATGAGATAGTTTGAACAAGTCAAACTATCCATGCTTTGACTTATGGCAATGGTTAAGGACATGTAATTGAATGATTTAAATAGGTTAATAAGGCTTGGTTTGAATATGCATAATGATTTGATCAAGAGAAAGGGTATTTGACCAAACTCAATATGTTGAGTTGGTTAAATTGGTCAAAGTCTGACTTATGCTAGTTTTGAAATGATTTGGATATATTTGAAACATCAATTGAAGTGGGCTTGATAGTTTAGAGGGCTTGAATTGGGTAAATGGATTGGATTGATCCAAGGTAGGAGGGTTTGAGCAGGTCTAGTTTGTAGACTTGGTCAACCCATCAAGACTTGACCCACCATTAATTGAGAGAGACTTTGAACTCAAACATTAAGATATGTTTAGAAGCTTAATGGGATTTGAATGGATTAATATAATTGATAACACCAATTTACCCCAATTGGGCCAAGTTTGATAGGACTTAGGCTCAGTTGACCAAGTCGATTGTTAACTGGGTCAAAGGTCCAGTCAAGTCTAAATCTATAGTGGAGATGTTTAAGGAAAATTTGAGTTGATTTGAGGTTGATATGCATTGATTTAAATGTAAAAAGGCTTTAGGATTGGTTTGGTTAACCTAAGTTGACTTGGTCAATTAGATTGTCCCTGGGTAAGGGTTTGGGTTAAACAAATTTAAAATGATATTTGAGGTCAGGCAGATGTGTTTTCAAGGGTTAGAATGCTCTAAATGGTCAAACTAGCCATTTATGCCCTTAAAGGGCCATTAGGTCAACCTAGGTTTACTTGGTCAACCACTGGGCTCAATAGGTTTGAAATGATATTTGAAGTTTGTTTGAGGTGGTCCCAAGGTTTGGGGAGTTCAATTCAGTTAAAGTGATGTATTCGACCCTTAAGGGCCTACTTGGTCAACCTAGGTTGACTTGGTCACTAGGTTGACCCAAGGCCTGGGTTTGGGTCTAACAAGTTTGGTTTGAGGTTTTAAATTGAATGAAAGTGGTTAGAAGCTTTGGAGAAAGATCTAAGGATAAAGTCCATTGGATAGCAGGTCCAGTGGCATAAGTTGTAAATATTTGATGATTTTATAGCCTTTGGATTTTAATACTATTTTTAGGGTTAGAGGTCTCAGAGTGAGCTCAAATTTGGAGGGTTGCCTCTAGAGACATGTCCTATCAATATTTAATTGATAAACTTTGAATCAGAGGTCAGTTGACTGAGGTTTGAAGTGTTTAAAAAATCATAAGAAAAGGCTTTCAAGACCTAAGCCTTTGGACTTTGATATTAGATTGGATTTCTGGATTTGATCTGGATTTTGGTTTGAATGATTAGAATTGAATTACCCAAATTATTTATGATCATTGGGATTATCACAAGTGATTGGATAGGGTTGATGCTAGATTGGAGATTAGCTCAAAGTTTAAATTAGATTTGATATCTGGATTGTCTTGGAGTCTGGATAGGCTTGAAGTTTGGGTTTGATTTGAATCTGGATTGATCTAAGATATTAGTTGATCCTAAGGTTTGGATAGATCTAGGGTTAGGGTCGATCCTAGGGTATAGATTGATCTAGGGTCTTGGTTAATCCTATGGTTTGGATTGGCCCTAGTGACCTCATACAAAAGAGAGGTCAACAATTACATCTATGCTATAGTTTTGGAAATGTGGCGTGAGTTGTGTAGATTTGGTGGCTCGGTGCTTGGAACATGAGACTTTTGTTGATTAGCTTAAAAATCAATTAAGTGCATCTCCCAAATTTTGTATGGATTTTATGCCTCATACAAAAATAATTGAAGTCATTTTATTTATTTTAAGAAATGTATATAGATTGAATAATGATAGATCTATACCTTTTTTTGATAAAATTGTTTGGCTAGTTTTAAATTTTTTTTAAATAAAGGATAGGAAGAAAGTGTTTAGAGTGGCACTCTCTTGACTTTGCTAACATATGACCTCCTATTTAAAGGGCTATTTTGAATGCAAGAAATTATGGGAGATGACGATATACCATTTTTACATATTTTATTATTTTGGTTGGGTGTTAATTATGATATAATATTAAACTATTGTGCTAATTATGTTAGTTTTGATTAACTTGAAAGTTAAAATGTAATAATATTTGTTTCAATAGTTAATTGGAGAAGCCCTATAAGATTGAATTGCTCTTCATATTCTATTTTAAACTAATTATCAGGCACTAATTCGATTACAAATTGAACTTCAATAATTTACAAGAATAAGAAAATTTGATTTTGAAATGATAGATACAAGTTTTATTCAAAGAATGGCTTCTCAAGTTATACATGAACTCCTAAAATAAGCCACCTTTTGGACTCTATTACTCATTGACTATAGCTCTCCAACCTCCGATGCCCACCGACAACAGTACTCTTATCACCATCTCCCTTGACTATGGTCCTCCAACTTATGTTGCCCACCAATTATAGTCCTTAAACCACTGTTATTTGATTACGATCCTTCCTATCTCCTCACTCATTTAGGATCCTCTAACTTATAATATCTTGGCCAGAATTGTAATACCTCAGAATCAAATTTGGAAGAATTATTTATTTTATCTTTTTAATTATTCAACCAGAGCTTCTAAACAATAAATCTATATATCTAGTGAAAGCACTTAACAATTACATATCTCAAAATATTACACTATATTAATGCTTACAAAATTAATATACAATAGCTAGGAGATCACTCCATCACTAATCTATCACAAGCTCCTAACTACAATAGAATAAATGAAAATACAGAACAAAGTCTAAAGAAAACCCGAGGATATTTTCCAACCTTACTTCAACTAGTCTTGACCCATTCTCTAACCTGAAATCATTTAAACTACATAATGAGCTAAAAAGCCTAATAGGAAATCAAAATACACTAAAGCTTGATATGCTTAGTCTAACATAATCAATAGCATTCAATATAGTTAATGGCCAAGTATTATCAATAAAACTCAAAATGATCAATAATAAAAGAAGGAAATCCTTACAATGAATCTAAAAATCAATAATTTATATAAAATTCAATAAAATTTTAAAATAATGGTGCAAAAATTATTTATAAATCACTAAAATAATCTATTATATCTATTCAAATACATTATCTGTTTGTGTTATCAATGCATCCAATACTATCAATGATATTAATATATCTGTTAATGTAATTAGTGCTATCAATTTAAGCATGCATCAATGTATAATTTAGTAAGACAGGACATCCAACTTTAATGTGGTGTTTTCAATATGTTTTATCACAATTGATTCCCAATTGGACATCAGTCATATTAATTATAATTTATCCAATTAATCAATTATCATATTTAATTAATCAATTATCATTACAGGTGGCTTCATTAAATGAATAAAGAGTCGGTTACAAGCTACAACCAAGATAACACTACAAACTATTAATTAATTATCAACTCTCTGCGTGCCGGCATAATTAATCAATTATCAACTCTCTACCTGTTGGCATAATCGATCATCTGTTACAGGCTACAACTGGGATAACACCATAAACCATCTTTTAAGGAAAGCATGTTGGCCCACCCTCTTGTGCAGGGTATAATGTTTTAATAGGAGATCTATTTTATAGTATTAACAACCATCCTTTCTTGTTTATGCAAATGCCTCAATCAAAATGTAGCAGGAAATAATCAATTTTATTCATTACAAGAAAATCTATATGATAATCAAAATCATTGAAAGCTAAAATGAGGTTTGAGTTACTTATAAGAAATAGAAGAAATCTTTGAATAAAATTGTTAGATGAAAAGTCTCGAACAACCTTCTCTCTCTTTCCTCTCTCCTCTTCGGCAAGGCACGACCACAAAATTCAGATTTTTCATTAAAAAAAATAATTTCAAAATAAAAATATTACAATTTACCCACCTCAGAAAAATATTATCCCTTACATTTGCCCTATGGATATGGGCACAAAATCAATACCAAAAAAATCCGTAAAATGAAAACTAATATCTAGTAAAAAAATCACGAATAAAAACTCATCAAACATAACCAATTAAATGCAGAATTGACAAATCTATAATACCTAACTTCAACCCCATTCATAAATCAATTCTTATATGTCTGGTTACTATCAAATTCTTCCAACAATCTCTCTAATACCAATTTGTAATGCCCCAAAATCATATTTAGAAGAATTATTTATTTTATCTTTTTAGTTAATTAACTAGAGCTTCAAAATAATAAATTTGTATATTTAGTGAAAGAAACTAATAATTACATACATCAAAATATTATGCTATATTCATTCTTCCAAAATTAATATATAATAGCCAGTAAACCACTCTATCACTAATCTATCACAAGCTTGTAACTACAAAAGAATAAATAAAAATGCAGAACAAAATCTAAAGAAAACTTGAGGATATCTGCCAACCTCACTCCAATTGGTCCTGACCCATTCACTAACCTTAAATCATTTAAACTACATAATGATCTAAAAGCCCAGTAAGAAACTAAAACCCACTAAAGCTTTCAATGCAAGGACTAAAGAATCAATATAATATAATCATTCTAATATAATTAATAATAGTCAATGTAGTTAATGTCCAAATATTATCAACAAACCTCAAAATGACCTATAATAAAAGAAGAAAATTATTACAATTAATATAAAAATTAATAATTTGTATAAAATTTAATAAATTAGTAAAATAATGGTACAAAAATTATTCATAAATCACTAAAGGAATCTATCCTATCTATTCATATGCATCATCTTTTTATGTATTATCAATATATCCAATACTGTCAATGATATAAATATATCTGTCATAGTCATCAGTGCTATCAATATATGCATGTATATATGTGTAATTTAGCAAGTCAGGACATTCGTCTTTAATGTGGTGTTTTCAACATATTTTACCCCAATTGATTCCCAGTTGATCAACTATCATATCAATTATCATTTATCCAATTAAATAATTATCATATTCAATTAATTAAATACCATTACAGTTGTCATTCTCTATATGTCTGCATAATTGATTATCTGTGACAGGCTACAACTATGATAACACCACAAATTATGTTTAATGGAAAGACAGTTGACCCACCCTCCTACGCAGAGTATTATGTTTAACAGCCAACCCATTTTATAGTGTTAATAACCAGCCTTTCTTCCTTATACAAATGCTACAATCAAATTGCAACAAGAAATAATCAATTATATTCATTACAAGAAAATCAATATAATAATCAAACTTATAGAAAAACTAAAATGAGATTTGAGTTACTTACAATAAATAGAAGAAATCTTTGAACAAAATTGATAGATGAAAAAGCCCCGAACAACCTTCTCTCTCTTCTCTCTCTCCTATTCATCAAGGCACATCATTGAAATTTAGATTTTTCATTTTAAAAAAATTCAAATTATTACAAGAATCATCTGGCCACTCTAACGCCTACTTAATTCATCATAGCATCACCAATAATGTCGATATAGGTCATCACTTATATGATTGGTGCACGCACCCACTTTGGCTCCCTAAGTTAGCCTTTGGATTTAAACTAAATGTTTTGGTCTCTATTCACCTCTTCTCAAAGGAGTACGTAATCAAGAAATCAATTTCTTAATGATGACTCTCATGCGAAAGGTAGTTGTGGAGCTAAAAACATTTTTTGTGGTGGCACAAATTGTTAATTTTAAAAATATTTTTAATAATTTTCATTTGGGAGTTTAAAAAATTAGACTTGCTAACAAAAAAATATAAATTACCTAGCAAAAATACTTTTAATCAAGAGCATATTGTATAATTAAATAAAAATGAATACATTTTAATATATTAGTATACTAAAAAAACATTTCAAACATGAAAATTTTAACTTTACTCGAATAAAAAATTAAGATCCTTATCTCTACAACTTGTACAATTATAAATTATTATATTTGCTTCATTAAAATTTCTATCAAAAGTAAATTTGAGTTTTAAAATTAAAGAAAATCATAAATTATATAAATTAAAATCATGAAAAAAAATCAACAACTTGAGCTTTGAATAATTAGTACATCTTTCTACTCATGAGAAATTAGTTTAGCTTGTGTATATCCTAAGTGCAGTCTCAAGAAAAATATCATTTAAATATAATTAAAACTAGGTAGGTGTTGAATAGTTTGAGTCAAGCATAGTAGAGAGAGAAAATATCGAAAGAAAGGGAAGAAAAATACCTACAGTGTTGAACTTGAAGACGGCCGGGGGGGAGAGAGAGATAGATATATATATATATATATATATATATATATATATATATATATATATATATATATATATATATATATAGAGAGAGAGAGAGAGAGAGAGAGAGAGAGAGAGAGAGAGATTGAAATAGGGGGAAGAGGGAGCGTAGAATCAGAATGCTTATTTGTTAGGATTGCTTTTCCCCTTCTCCACTATTCATTACTCTTCGACTTCGCTGCCTTTGCAAGATAGGTAGAGTTTTGAATGAGTTGTTAAATAACTTCTTCCCTCGTTTGATGATGTTCCTTTCTATCAGATCTGAAGTCACACCTCCTCGCCATTCATATGTTTGATCAAAAGTAACAATTACAACAACGAGAGCTTGCCCTTTGCAGAATTGTGAAGGTAGCCATCTTTCTTCTGCTTGTAGGGCAACATGTGCCCCCCTAAACTATACCTCTCTACCATCGTGACAATTTTGACATGCTATAATGCTAAATACTCATATCTTTTATTATTTAATAAACCTTTGATTTATAATTTAAATGTAATCAAAATAATAATTGATATATCATCCAAAAATTATCTTGATCAGGCACGAATCTCGAGGTAAATATCAAGCTAGAATCTTTAAAAATTAATTCAAAAACTATATGAACTCCAATTTTAACAAACTTATAGGTGAACTAAATGTCTCAAAAATATGAACCCAAGGACACCAAATTCAACTCAATACGAGCCCAAATGAGTCCGAATTAAAGATCCGAAGCGCTTTTAGAGGGTTCAAACTATTATTTGGATTACCAAATAGTTTCCAAACATGACATGCTTATAGTCAAATCACGTGGCTCGATAAGAAGAATCTAATGAGCCTAAGATTGTCAAATTTAGATATCATTAAAGCCTTCAAATGCTCAATAAATGGTCCATGATCAAGGGATTCGACATCGGCCGTCCATTTGAACCACTCCCAAATTATCCTTGATCTTTCTCTTATTCACTGGATATGCCACTCTCAGAAAACTATAAATAGACCCCTCATTTCTCATGAGGGGGGACCTAAGCAAGAAAAGATGAGAAGGAGCCCCGGAGGAGTAGAAGGAAGAGAGTTCTCTTGCCACCAGACTCCTCCTCGACCACCGCCGGACTTCCACCTGGTATCCGATAGATGCTGGAGTTTTGCCCGACCTCCAAGTGACGTCAGAGTTCCACCTGACCTCCAAGTGATGCCGGAGTTTCGCCCGACCTCTAAGTGATGCCAAATTTTTGCCCGACTTCTAAGTGACGTCGGAGTTCCACCCGACCTCCAGATGACACTAGAGTTTTGCTTGACCTTCACGTGATGCTGAATTTTTACCTGACTTCCAAGTGACGCCAGAGTTTCGTTCGACCTCTAAGTGATGCCAGAGTTCCACCCGACCTCCAAGTGACGTCGAATTTTTGCTTGACCTCCGAGTGACGCCATATTTCTGATTTCTGTTTGTAACTGAATTCCAACTTGGGAGTTGATTATTATAATATGATCATTCTCAATTTTGGGGACGAGTCAGTCATTTGTAACTTGAGCAAACACTAGTGGAATTCTCTCAACTAGGCGTGGCCCCGTGGGTGTTCCCTTTCCAGGGTTTTCCATGTAAAAATCTTGGTGTTTTTTCATTTTTTATTTATGAGCTAGATATCCGTATAATACTGAGACAAAAATTTCTAACTCTATCGCTGCATATATTCTAGCTTGCAATAGTTTGGCACCTTCTATGGGAATTACTTTCCCATAATTCTAAGTATTTCTTTAATGGTCAATAGGCGTAGCTATTGCATCTTGGGAGCCTCTCGCTCCAACACCTATTCCATGGATGCCAAGTATCTAACTCTTTTTATCCTGGGGGGCAAAATGCTGCTGGAGAAGGAACTTCAGGACCTTCCCTAGAAGAACGTATCCAAAAGATGGAAGAATCTCAAAATGAGATCGTTCAACTCCTGTAAGAGACTTAAGAACCGGCACTAGCACTCCAGGAGGAGGTTCATGTCCCTCGAGATCCACCATTGGCCGAAGGTGTTCAACTTGAGCATCTTCATACAGAGATTCCTCTTCCTCCACCAAGGAGGCATCCATAATCACATCAGGACAATGAACTTGTTGACATTATAAGTTTTACCCATCCTTCACACATAGGCCAGTAACCCCGCATTCCTCTGGACATCCCCGAAGACTTAGGCCGACCACACGTTACTGAGCTCCCTCGCAACACCCTACATCATGAACTACGAAGATTGGCACGAGAAGAGTTCCCTGTGGGAGGTGTAAGATAATCTCTTCATCAGTGGGACTTCCAGGAGTCATCACCCCTAACTGAGCCATTCTTCAACTCCCCATTTCGGTAGGATTCAAACTACCGAGCATTAATTCCTATAATGGGACATGTGACTCGTACTAATATATCGATCACTAAAGAACCGTCATATATATCCAGCGAGCCTCAGATGCACTCCTCTGCCAGGTTTTTCCTGCTACCCTCAAAGGACAAGCTCGAATGAGGTTCTATTCACTTCCAGCCAGAACGATCCCTACATTCATCAAATTGGCAAAAGTATTTATCAAATAATTCATTGCCAATCAAAAAATTATTAAGGTTTCTTCTCACCTCTCCAGGATTTACCAAAATGAAGGAGAATCACTGAAGGAGTATTTTAAATGATTGTCCATCGAGGATCGACAAATTCAAGGAGTAGATTCTAAATTTTTGAGAGGGGTCTTTCTGGAAGGCCTCCATCTTGGTCCCTTTTATTCGGCACTCATGCGAGACAATGTTCATTCATATATTGACCTGATCCATCATGTGGAGACACAAATCTTTACAGATGAAGCCATAAATGCTCATAGGAAGTAGTTTGAGCAAACAAATGGAAAGCAAAAAAGTGCACCTATGATGGATAATTCTTTTTCATAATGAAATAAGCAGGGGAAGAGTAATCTGCCTCCTAGGCCTCCAATATCACGACCGAAAGCTTGATAGGAGAAGGAGTATCCACCACTGAATGTATCTCGAGCAAATATGTTGAAGACCATCTGAGATTAGGAGAATGTAAAGGGGCTTGATATTTTGAAGTCGAATACAGAAAATTAGGATCAATACTGCCATTTTCATTATAGTCATGGCCGCACTATCGAAGCCTCTAAGCAGCTCAAGGATGAAATTGAGAGGCTTATCCACCAAGGTTATCTTCAATGGTTTATTTGAGATTCACCTACTCAAAAGGAAGCTCATCCCACTAGGGCCAAAATCAATAATAGTAGAGATAATCGCTAAATAATCGTCAAGTAGTTGGTGAGATTGAGACCATTATAGGAGGCTCCTTATTATCTAATCAGGTCTTATTGACTGTAGATGAAAAGCCAACACCAAAGAAGTCTCGTATTGATCATTCTATTATTTTGATGATTCTAATTTAGAGGGAGTAAAAATCCCTCATCAAGATCTGCTTCTGATTAATGCGGGGATAGGTGACCTATGTTACAATGTCAAAAGAATTATGATGGATAATGAAAGCTCTACGGATGTCTTGTTCTACTCAGCTTTTCTCAATATTAGTCTCACCATAGAAAAGCCTCAACCTACTGTAGGTCCACTATATGGGTTTGACAATCGACCTATATGAGTGAAAGGAACAATCAATCTCCCAGTTGTACTCGGAGAAATTCCCCGACAAACTACACACTCCATTTAGTTCATTATTATAAAGTCAGAATCAGCTTACAAAGCTATTTTTGGAAGGCCACTCTAATTGATCTTTGGATTTATTGCCTCCATCCCACACCTAAAAATGAAGTTCCTTACCCCGACGGAAGTCAGTGTAGTACACAGAAATAAACAAATAATATAAACCTACTATCTTAGGTAGGTTCAACCACATCCAACAATTACCCTCAACATCAAGGATTTTAATCTATGGAGTGAGGATATACCTCAGAGGGCTTCTCCTATAGAAGACCTCACTACTATGTCCATATCAAAAGAAAACCCTTCAAGGACTGTGTAGATTGGGTTTCTTCTCTCAGATGAAGAGAACAAAAAATGTATAGATTTTTTACGTAGGAATCAAGATGTTTTGCATGGATTCCGATAGATATGCCTGGCATTAACCCAGAAGTGATCATACAATCCCTCAAAGTCAGCCCGATGTGTAAGCTAGTGATCCAAAAGAAATAAAATTTTATGCTAGATTGTCAGCAAGCAATCGAGTAGGAAGTTGATAAGCTTTTGGAAGCTGGATTTATATGGGAAGTACACTATCCCACCTAGTTAGCAAATGTCATCATGGTATGGAAGGCAAGTGGAGCTTGGTAAATGTGTGTGGAATATTTAAATCTCAATAAAGCATGCCCAAAATATAGCTTTCTGCTTCCTCGTACTGACCAGTTGGTCGATACCACCTCCGGACATCAAATGTTGAGCTTTATAGATGCCTACTTTGGCTACAATGAAATAAAGATGAATCCTGTTGATGAGGAGGCAACAACCTTTTGAACAGACAATGGGTTATACTACTATCTGGTGATGCCATTGGGGCTCAAAAATACTAGAGCCATATATCAACAACTTATGAATAGGGTTTTCAAAGACCTTATTAGGCGCTTTATGGAAGTATACATTGATGACATGCTGGTGAAAAGTCTTAAGAAATCCTAACATATATTTGACTTGGAAAAGTGCTTCCACCTACTACGATGCTACAACATGCGACTCAACTCTGCCAAGTATGCTTTTGGAGTCGCCTCTGAAAAGTTCTTAGGGTTTATATAACCCACCGAGGGATTGAGGCCAATCCTAAAAAAATTAAAGCACTAAGGGACATGGTGCCCCCGAGGAATTTCAAAGAAGTCCAGAGACTAAATGGAAGGATTACGACACTATCTCATTTCTTGGCTCGCTCAGGAGACAAATATCTACCATTCTTAAAGATACTCAGAAGTGCTCGTAACTTAGGATTCCAATAAACTGATGAATGTCAAGAGACCTTCGAACAACTATGAAAGTATTTGATATCTCTGCCACTACTTTCCAAACTAATACTTGGAGAAAAATTATATTTATACTTGGTTATTTATGCCCAAGCAATTAGTTTAATCTTGGTCCGAGAAGAGAATGCTGTACAACATCCCATCTATTATGTCAGTAAGATCTTATCTGAAATAGAGGGATGTTATCCCCTAGTGGATAAAATAGCTTTGGTGTTAGTTTACTCTATTAAGAAACTATGCCCTTACTTTCAAGCCTATGTAATTGGAGTCTACACAAATCTATTGTTGAGAAGTATCCTACAAAAGCCAGAAGCATTTGGCAGGCTTATCAAGTGGTCTATAGAGCAAGGAGAGTTTGATATCCACTACCTGCCAATGCCTGATATAAAATCTCAAGCACTTGCAAATTTTGTAGTTGAATGCACCATCCCCATATCTAATGAGCCACCAAGTGCTTCTCCTTCTCCCCCGTGCTGGATGTTGTATGTGATGGAGCTTTTGGAAGTTCTGGAGCTAGGGCAAGAATTCTATTGATCTCTCTACAGCAAGTTACCCTGGAGTACGGGCTCCGACTTAAATTTCCTATAATAAATAACATAGTAGAGTATAAGGCCCTTATTACAAGACTGAGGCAGACAATCGACTATGAGGTGCAGAATTTGTTAGTCCACATTAATTCGCAATTCATCATCTCTCAGGTGGAGGGGGAGTTTGACATCTATAACCCATAACTAGTCCAGTATTGTAACATTATAAAGTTACTTTTAGCCTTTATAAGAGAGCATTAAATCATCCTTATTCTTTGAGAGCAAAATACATGAGCAGATGCTCTTTCCAAACTTGCTACATCAATGACTAGAGATATATACAAGAGGAAGTGTATCGAGGAGATCCATTTTCCCAGTATCCAAGGTCCGTGGGTCATATAATCAATCGATGAACCAAGAGAGGCTTCTTGGATTGATCCTTTCTTGTCCATCTTATAGGACGAAGTGCTACCTAAAGACCCCATGGCTACAACACGACTTCAGAGGCAAGCAGTGAATTTCACCATTATTGGTGGTGGGTTGTACAAATGAGCTTTCATTGGACCATACCTTAAATGTCTCCCACTTTTAGAAGCCAATTATGCACTCCGAGAAGTTCATTCAGGAGTATGTGGAGAACATCTGGGAGAAAAAACATTAGCCTACAAGATCATGAGACAGGGATTTTATCGGCCTAAAATAAAATAGAACGCACTTGAGTCCACTCAAAAGTATGAAAACTATTAATTACACTCCAATATCACCCATACACCCTCTCTGGAGCTTGCATCACTTCACAGCTCCTAGCTTTTCGCCCAATGGGGGATTGATATAATGGGACCCTTTCCCAATGCCACTAGGCAATGAAAATTCATCATTTTGGTTGTATATTACTTCACCAAATGGGTAGAGGCCTTTGGCGAAGATTACTGAAGCTAATGCCCAAAAATTCTTTTGGAAGAACATAATCTATCACTTTGGCATTCCTGTGAGGGTCATCACTAACAATGGGATGCAGTTTACAAGGAAGATCTTCTCATCTTTCCATAAGGATTTTCATATTCAACTAGTCCACACTGTTGTCGCCCATCCTCAGGAAAATGGGCAAACAGAGATTATGAACTGGATAATTTTGAAAGGGCTGAAGACACGCCTAGGGAAGGCTAAGGGGCAATGGGCTGAAGAACTCTTAGATATCCTCTGGCTTATCGAACCATCACTAGAACTCCTATAAGAGAAACCCCATACAATCTCTACTTTGGTTTGGAAGCAGTCATACTGGTTGATATTAGAGTCTCAAGCAATAGAGTTTAGACTTTCAACTTCAGTAACATTGAGGAGAAGCTCAGAAATAACTTGGATCTCCTCCTAGAAGTAAGAGATGTAGCCTCACTTTGAATCACTGCATACCATCAAAGAGTTGCCCATCACAACAACTAAAGGTTAAAACTTTAATGTATCTCAATTGGGGATCTAGTTCTATGCAGCATCGAGGCAGTGGGAAAGGGCCCCCAATGCAACAAACTCTCTCCCCTGTGGGAGGGTCTTTATTTCATAGCAGATATGGTCAAGACTGGCACCTTCAAACTGAAGGATGCTAAGGGGAAGATGCTCCATTGAACTAAAAATGTTGGCAACCTTCGTAAGTATTATTAGTAGGTATTGATAGTACTGTTTGTCTTGTGTAATGTATTTTTTCCTAAGCCATTATACTGTCCTTGTATGTATCCCTTTAGTATTATTATGCTGGCCTCATATGCATCCCTTGTGTGTTGATTGTGGTAAAACTCTTCTAGCCCATGTATCCCCAAGTTATACTAGGGAACTATTGAACTATCTTATATAATGCAATAATGTGATGTTCACTTTGTTGTGATATTATCTCCTTCTGTAAAAGATAAAACCAACCGAGATTTTAACCTCTTTATCCATAATTGAAGAAATACATAATTTATATTATATCTCAATCACTGGATGATCAATCCCATGGGGATTTGATCTGACCTCTTTCTTACAGGTTAGTGCTATCACAAAAGGCTTTGACTAACAATCTCGGATAGGTCAAACATCATAAGAGGATGTCTTAAATCTTAAATCACTAAATGATTTATCCCAAGGGGATTTGATCTGACCTATTCCAGACAAGTTAATGTCATCAAGCAAATGCTTTGATTAACAACCTAGATAAGTCAAAACATCCAAGGAGGATGTCTCTCACATTCGCTCAAGTCAAAGGAGCTCACTAAAATATTTCTCATCATCCAAATTAAAATAAAATTTAGTAAATTTTATATGCATATGAGAAAGAAAAGAGAAGAACATCAACATCTCAATATATCACTAAACATCATATACATCGTATGAAAGTAACAACACCAAATACATGTAATATCACTAAAATATATAAAGTGGTATAATCAATAATAAATGAACACTACAAAATCTCAATATCATCTTCCTCCTCAAGGGAAAAGGCCTTTTGTAACTCACTCTCTACCTCATCACCATCATAATCTAAAGAAGAGTTACTAGAAGCTTGGCTAGGCGTCAACCCCTCGATCTTAGCTCTAGTCTTCCACTATACTAGACGGACGCCCTTAAAAGAACCTCTGATGAAGGCTTCCTCCATACACTCCAACTCTAAAGCCTTCACCTCCACATGATATATGTGATCACGAGCTTCCTGAATCTAATCCTGTATGATCATCTTAAAGGTAACATACTTCTTAAATTCTTCTATAACTATGGAAGGTGACTGCTCTGACTTGGATATAGCCTCCTTCTCTGACAACAAACTCTGGATCCTCTTGTTCTCATCTTCAATGGTTGCAATCTTTTCCTCAAGAGTCTTCTGATCCTTTACATACTTATTTATCACTACCTTGGCATCCACCAACTCAATGTGAAGGTGATTCATCTGCTGATTCTGTATGGAGGCTAAAGTTACTATAGTAGCCAACTCTACTCTACACTCCGCTAACTGCTCCTCCATCACCTTCATCTCCTTGATCTTGCCATTATACTTCTTTTTGTACTCTCCCTGGAGATATTTAATCTTCACAAACTCATTATTTCAGTCATTTAAAACCTTGGTCATTTCAATTTTAAGATCCATGCATTTCACCAACTAAAATAATAAGAAAAGCTTCATAAGGGACATATCCTTACGAGAATGTAAAAAGAAAAAACAAAAAAGATTGAGAACTCACTAACTCCTCAGCCTGTCGACGACCAATACATTGATGTTTTAAAATATCCTTTGGAATATATGACTTCAATGGAGAGACATGGTGACCTTTGCTAGTGACTGTCTCTCCTCCACCCTTTTCATCTTTAGATGCCTATGGATCACCCTCATTCCCAAATTATTTAGGAGGAGCCTTTGAGGGTTGGATAACTTCCTCTGGGACTTTAGCTGACTTCTTTAGCATATATGTATGTGATCTCCCTACCTGAGTAGAAATTCCCACCTTGAACAAATATTCTTCATTTACATATCTACTTAAATAGCATACATCATAATAGAGGGTATCAACATCAGGAAGATTAAGCACCTTCAATAAATCCTCTACTCCTACATGTAAGGGAATGGGTAGGTCCTTGAGTTTTCCCTATTTTTCCTAGAGATTATATGAACCTAACGACACCAAATTCAACTCAATTCGAGCCCAAATGAGTCCGAATTAATGACCCGAGCGCCTTTAGAGGGTTCAAACTATAATTTGGATTACCAAATAGTTTCCAAACATGACATGCTTATAGATAAATTGAGCGGCTCGACGTGATGAATCCAACGAGCCCAAGATTGCCAAATTCTAATATCATTAAGGCCTTCAAATGCTCAATAAATGATCCATGATCAAGGGATTCAACATCGGCCGTCCATTCGAACCACTCCAAAATTACCCTTGACCTTCTTTTTATTTACTGGCCATGCCACTCTAAAAAAACTATAAATAGACCCCTCATTTCTCTTGAGGGGGGGACCTAAGCAAGAAGAGAAGTGAAGGAGCCCAGGAGGAGATGAAGGATGAGAGTTCTCTTGCCACCAAGCTCCTCCTCGAGCACCGCGGACTTCCACCTAGTAGCCGACCGACGCCGAAGTTCCGCCCGACCTCCAAGTGATGCCGGAGTTCCGCCTGACCTCTAAGTGACGCTAGATTTCAGCCCGACTTCCAGGTGACGCGGGAGTTCCACCTGACCTCCAAGTGACGCCGGAGTTCCGCCCGACCTCCAAGTGATGCTAGATTTCTGCCCGACTTCCAAGTGACGCCAAAGTTTTTCCCGACCTCCAAGTGACGCCAGAGTTTTGCCCGACCTCCAAGTGATGCCAGATTTCCTCCCAACCTCCAAGTGACTCCGAATTGCTGATCTCTGTTTGTAACTGAATTTCAACCAGGGAGTTGATTATTGTAATCTGATCGTCCTCAATTTCGGGGACGAGTCAGCCATTTGTAACCTGAGCAAAAACTAGTGGAATTCTCTCAACTAAGCATGACCCCCATTATTTTTCCCTTTCCACGATTTTTCACGTAAAAATCCTGGTGTTCTTTCATTTTCTATTTGTGAGCTGGATATATGTACAATGCTAAGGCAAAAATTTCTAACTCTATCGCTGTGTATATTCTAGCCTACAACTATATATATATATATATATATATATATATATATATATATATATATATATATATATATATATATATATATGTATTTATGTCATAAAATTTACCCTTAATACTAATTAAATTGATGGAATACATCATCATCGTTAGAATATTTATAGGAAATATAAAGAGTTGAGAAAATGATATATAAAAAAAAATCAGAAATACATGAGTCTTCCATTTTAAATTTAAAAACAAATTCTAATGAAAATACACTGAAAACAACCTTTTTCACTTCATATAGAACTCAAAGGCAGAACAGGAGATTAGGACTAGATGGATTCTAATGATGCATATATCCATGTAGGCTCCTTCTAATTACTTCCATAGAACCCACCGTTAGTACGGGGGTGCAAACAGTGGGCCAGGTGCAGGCGTTGAATAAGAAATTGTTTGGATGAGGAGTTGCCAATGACACGTAATTTTTAAAAATTAAATCATGCACTTAATTAACAGAGAATATTTGGTTCAACAATCTTCATCAAAATATATTTATGAAAAATGTGTAAATAGCTATATTTATAATCATTTTAAAAATATTTTTTGCAAGTTTTAATAATATTTGCCGTAAATTTAAAAAAAGTTCGAGAACATTTTAGGATTGAGATAATGGTCCAAACAAGTGGCGAATGTCGAGCTAGCTCGTTGAATCACAGGTCCACCTCATGAAAGGGAGACCTCCTTCGTGGGTTGAACCTCTCAAATTGTGTGTCGAGTTTTGATGTAGCCCCCATTTAAGGAAAAGTTTTACACTGGATGGGAGAACTATCTAGTTACGCTTAGGTACCGAGTGTGGTACCAAGCCTCGGTACCGATCACAGGGAGAATGTCGAGCTAGCTCGTTGAATCTCTGGTCCACCCAATGAAAGGGCGACCTCCTCCATGTGCTCCAGCGATTAGCATATATTGATCATAGTGGAAAATTTTCCTACAAGTTGAGCCGATGTAGGCCTCATTTAAGGAAGAGTTTTATTATCATGATTCACCCAGTTACCTACAAAATATTTGTGAAGGCATATGAGTATGTAAAATAAATTCTAATTTTAGCTTAAAATAGAAAATAAAAATGAGAATATGTATAATTAGATTACAAATAAATTTATAAATTTTAAAATGCTATTGAGGTAAAAGTTTAAAATTAAATTTTTTTTAATAATTATATATATCTATTATTTCATAAAATGTTAAATAAAAAATTCCCAAAAAAAAAAAAATATCAGGTGCAAGAGCATCGTGACGTGAAAGTGATCCCTCAAGGCATCTTGATAAGCAAATCTTTTACGCGAACCTTCGTGGAAAGTAGATGGAAGAAGCCAAAATTGTATAAAGTACAGTTTGACGTGAAGGCTTGCTACTCTCCACACCCCGTAATACATTCCGTATATAACACTATAAATAAAAGTAATAATGAACTCTCCACTATATATATATATATATATATATATATATAATTGTGAGCAGTGAAGAAACTATGCTCTTGCTTTCTATTTTTTGGAGATTCTGTGAATGTTAAAAAACTGAGGTTGATTTCTTGGGATAATGTTTGCAATCCGAAAATGAAAGGGGAACTTGGTTTGCCTTCTATTGCTGCTCTTCAATTTGGTTATAACTGTTCTATCATAATGTACAACTACAATAGCCTCTTATCAAACTGGTTGATCCAAAGATACTGCTCCCCTTAATATCCTACTACCAGAAATGTCTCTATTTTTTGGAAAGCTATATGTTTAATGGTAGCTATTGTTTCACTGTTTTGGCTTTAGAGTTACTTCTAATGCCCCCATTTCGCTGTTCTGGGATACCTGATGCATTGGGAATAAATTGATTGATAGATTGGATGCTTCTTCTTTACTACACATTTTTCAACCTAATGCTCAAGTTAAGTTTCTATTATCTCACAACACCTAGAGTATTCCCTACTCAATCCCTCCATCTCTCGCTACTTCTATTCGAGAAGTCGTTATCCATAATAGTTCTGGGCCTTGTTTAATTTGTAATAAAGTTGGTATTGCTAGCTTTAGCCAATTTGCCTCTGAATTTTATGATGGTATGCCCACTGTCTCTTGGGGTACTCTTATTTGGCACAAACGTCATGTACTCAAATACTCAATTTTTGGCTGGATGTCTATAGTGGGAGGATTGAAAATTGTGGATGCCTTAATCAAAAGAAATATTTATATTGATGTCATCTGCCCTTTTTGCCATATCTGCACTGAGAGCACTAGCCATTTATTCTTTGAGTGTTGCTACTTCTCCTCCATCCTCAATGATTTAATTCCTAGCTCTACAATCTTGCTTCTATGACGTAACATCACTCAATTGTCGGTATGAATTAATGATTTACCCAACACTCCACAGATTGTCAAGAACCTTTATCTTCTTATTTCTTGCTGCACTATTTATTTTGTCTGGTGTGAAAGGAATGCAAGGAGATTCAACAATATTTTGAATAACAAAAGCACCATCACTCTTATCATTAGGAGAGCTGTTTTCTCCAAAATTTGCAAGTGGAAGCATGGACATGATCTTTTGGAAATTCTGTAATTGCTGGAGGCTTGGTCTTTCGCTTTCTTGCTTTGCGAGCTACTCCATTTTGAGATATGTTCTATAGGACAATGATGTATGCCTCTCATGGCTCTCCCTTTGGACATTCTTTTTGGCAACCAAGGGAGTTTTTCTGTGTGCTTCGAATTCTATCAACTGAGTCCTATTTTTTTGGATGCCTTTTTCGGTGCCCTTGGAGAGCTCTCTCCAGTTTTGATTTGTTTTGAGTTTATAGGCATTTAATGGTTCTGGATTAGTCATGGGAGTTAGCTCTCTTTTTGTTTAAGCTTCTTCCATTTTCTTTTACATTTCACACTTGTAACTTTGGTTTCTTTCAATATTCGGGCTAAGCCCAAATTTTCCTAAAAAAAAAAATTGAGAGCCCAATTTAAATTTGGACTAAATTTTGAAGTAGTTAATGTTAATAATGAAATTTAATATATAAAGAAAAATATATAACTGTTTCATCATTTAAATTAGCGACTGACGCATACATTACAGAGCTGTCGCCACTTTAACAGATGACTGGCTTTGCGGATTTCTCCTCCTTTTCCTAGCTTCGCTCGTACGTCGCTGCCTCTTTTTCCCATCTTCTCCTATTCAATTTTCTTTCAGTGGTTCTCACTGCAGCCTGTCGTGCCAATTCTCCGGTCACGAAAGTTTGCCAAGGCCGAAAATTTTGAGTGGCTATTTTCATCTGCTGCTCCGACCCATCAATTTTTTTTGAAAGAAAATTAAAAATGTTGTGGAGAAATGTAGATCTTTTCTTTTGTGTGTGGTTAAGGAAGGAAAATCTGAAAGTGTGTCTGTATAGTCAGAATTATAGATCTAAATGAAATAATTGATGCAAATACAAGTTTAATCTTAGATCTCGAAGAAATAGTAGATGCAAATATTTGTTTGATGTTAGATCTAAGCTATGATTTTGGAAATGTGGCATGAGTTGTGTAGATTTGGTGGCTTGGTCCTTGGAACATGGATTAATTATTCTGTGGGGACATCGGACGACGTCCAGAGATGAATGAGAGTGCACCACATCACTTTTTTGGTATGTACTGGTGCTATGTATCGGTGATGTTATGTGCACTCATTCGTCTCTAGACAGTCTGGTGTCCACACAGAATAATTTCTCTGGAACATGAAACCTATATTTATTAGCTTAAAAATCAATTAAGCGCAACTCCCAAAATTTGTATGGATTTTATGCAGCATACAAAATAATTCAGTAGGGATTTTAAAGAAAGTGTATAAAGTGTTGCTTTCTTGACTTAGCTAACATAGGAAGAAAGTGTATAAATCATATTTTATTATTTTGGTTGGGGTGTTAATTATGCTATAATGTTAAACTATTGTGCTAATTATGTTAGTTAAGATTAACTTGAAAGTTAAATTGTAATAAAATTGGTTTCAATAATTGATTTGAAAAGCCTTAGAAGGCTGAATTGCTCGTCATATTCTATTTTAAACTAATTATTAGGCATTAATTCTACTACAAATTGACCTTCAATAATTTGCTAAAATAAAGAAATTTTATTTTGAAATGATAGATAAGTGATAATTGAAAATCATTTGAAAAAGTAATTAAAGAGATGAGAAAGAATAGGAGAAGAATAGAAGAATTGGAGAATAATTTAAAAAATAGATATTTTCGAAAATTAAAATTTTAAATACAAAGAGTACAACTCAATTTAAATACTTAGACTTACGCATATTTGGTTAAGATCACATGATTTCTATAATTAATAGTTTGCCTATCTTAGTAAATTTAAATATGAAAGAAGACTCTAAGATCAAATTTAGAGAATATAAATAATGTATGTTTGTGGATATTTTAGGGTTCAAAGAACACACTAACAATGCCTAAAGTCTTAATATGAGTAATACTCTCATTGCCTGCTAAAAAATTAATAGAGAAAGAAAATATGTCATGAATGTTACATCAGTATAAGCTAACCCATTGTTAAAATTAGTACATTGAAGTTGCATTCATTTCAGTTTGTAGTTTCATTACAAGAAGAGGGGTGTCGAGACACCCTTTTTCCTTGATGTTATTATATGGGGGTCAATTAACGATCGATGAGCACTTTTCCCCAACATATATTAGTGGGGGAAATAGACAACTATAGATACCAATGAACACAAACATATAACAACTAAATTCTTTAGTTGTTAAGCCCTAAAGTTAGATTCAAATAAAGTTCCTGTAAAATTGGTATGTCGCCTTCCGTTGGAGATGTGTTTAATGCATTAGATCTTGATGGTGATGATGTCTGTGAAGTTGTTATACAACACATTTCGACTTAATATTTTATTGTATATTGATAAATGTAAATAATATGTTATTTTATGTTTTATACTTTTAGTGAAAATGTGTTATTTTAGTTGTATTGTGCAGGAAAAATACAGAGAAGGCATACAATTCTAAGTTTCATATAGCATTGTGATGTGAGACCAAATAATGCCACAGTGACATCAAAGACACCGCCAGAGCACTAGAATATCAACATTGTAGCACCGACCTCTTTTCGAGCAGTGCCGCAAAGGTCAAATATCAACTTTGCAGAGCCGAGTTCTCTGTTGTCAAGTGCCGCTACATCACAATCCATAACCCCTCGGCACCTAAATTTCCCTCATGGTGCAACAACATTTGAAAGTTAATAGCACCTGAGTGTAATAGTTGTAACTTCTAAAGGACACGATATATCAACGATGCGATGTGACTGTTCATCAAGTATTTTATCCACATTTGCAAGTGCTACGGTGACACAAGAAAAATAGTGTAGTAGCGTTAGTTCATTTATTGGATGCAACGACTTTGATCTTTCTAGCGTCGCAGCGCTAGAGGCTTATTTTGTGTTTTCCTATAAATAGTCATTGTGTTATGTTTGTAAAGGTGCTTAGTAGCTTAGATAATTTTAGTCCAATTCAGAGTGCTTCTCTAAAACTCCCTTAGGGTGACAACTAAGAAAATTTAGAGATGTAGTTGATACCATCATTAGAGTGTTTATTTTGTGTTTGTAGAAGCAAATCTATAAGTAAAGATAATGAGTATATAGGAGATCCATTGAACCCTTCAGGTGATATCTGTCTCTTGTATATTCTTTCTATAATGATATCAAAAAAAATTAGTTTGTTTCAATTCTACTCCATGTCTAGCTAAATTTTCTTATTTTAGATTGATGATGTAAGTATCATATATAGTATTAATGAATTCTCTTATTCCTTAAATGATTAAAAAGATATTTTCAATATTAGCAGATCTTCATTAATGCACATAGTGGCCATATATATAGTTAAAATTATGCGTAATGTGGGGCCTCGACGGAGGGAAGCAAGAATAATAAGGAATATTGAATTAGTATGCATATGCTTAGGCATAATATATGAAATACTAAATTCTTATGGAGATGATATAACTGTAGGAAGTTGATAGACATCCTTTTTTTCTAAAAGCTCGATAAAGATCTAGGAATGCATATGCTCTAAATAACATCACAATTAAAAGAGATTCATTAGGAAAAATATATTTTCTATGTTCATCAATCAATAATATTATATCCACATAGTGTATTCATTTATTTATCCAATTTTATTTAAGTAATTGAATCTCCACAACTTTATTTTTATTGAGTAAGATAATTTTTATAATTTTAGTAAATAGTACTAGTGTTTGCAAGTGAACATATCTTCCTCGTAGGATCGATACTCTACTTTATCACTGTATATATACTTACGTATATTAAGTAGGGATTTTATAATTTTTATATATCAAAGAAAACCTAAGCATTGCCAGGGATTGATAGAGTCCTAATTTATTTTATAATTATTCCGGTTACTCCACTGCCCCCATTAAGATTTTGGCGCCATTACCGGGGAAGATTTCATTTTGTAAAATTTTCACTATATTATTGAATTAATTATATAATTAGACCTACTTACATTTTTTCTTTTTATTATTTTTATTTTGATTTTTTGTGTATTTTTGGTTGCATGCTTTATAGCCTTAGAAAGGAATTATTGTCATTTGATCTTAAAATTAAAATAACTCTTTCTAAAATTAGGAAAACTAAAAAGACCTTGAAAATGGTTGAACCTGAGTTAGAGTAAAATTATTCTTGACCTCTTATGGATTATGCAAACCTTGTACTAGATGGAATTCATCGAAGTGTAAAATATACCTACAATCTAAGCTAGTAATGTTGAATTAAAACCAACTATTATTCAGATGGTTCAAAAGTCTCAATTTAGGAAACTCCTGTAGAAGATCCCAAGTTATATTTAGCCAATTTCTTAAAAATTTATGTAGTATTTAAGTACAATGGTGTCAGTGATGATGCTTTTAGACTTAGATTATTTTCCTTTTTTTCTAATTGATAAAGCTAAAGTATGGTTGAATTCTTTATCGCCAGTCTCTATAACCACTTAGAATGAATCGGCTCATAAGTTTCTTGCTAAATATTCTTCACGTTCAAAAACTGCCAAACATAGAAATGACATAACTTCTTTTACTTAGTTTGAAGGAGAACCCATTTATGATAGTTAGGAAAGATTTAAGGGAATGCATAAAAAATATTTGCATCATGCATTACCTGATTGGTTGATAATTTAAATATTTATAATGTATTAGTAGGATCTCGTAGAGCTATAATTGGAGCTACAGCTAGAGGATCATTAATGTTTAAGTCATTTGAGGAAGCTCATGAATTAATTGAGGAAAATGCTACTAATAATTTTTAGTGGCCTACTGATAGGGTAAATCCTAAAAAAGTAGCTAAAAATTTTGAATCAGATGCTTTAGAAATTTTAACTGCATAAGTTGTAATGATTTTTACAAAATGAATACCATAAGAATAAATTCTAGAATAAAAATTGAGATCTCAGGATATTAAAATTTAATTGAAGATAATATATACAAGGGATTAAACATATTAATGTAATAGGAAGACAAAATAATTCCTATTCAAATACATATAATTCAGGTTTAAGGAATCATCTTAATTTTAATTGGTCAAATAATATGGATGGTATCAATTTATGGAATAATAGATAGAGTAATCAAGGAGTAGGTTGGAGCGCTTCTCAATAATTTGCTGTTAATCATAGACTACCAAATTCTCTAGGATTTACTCAAAATAATCAATTTGGAAATAAGAAAATAGTATTAGAAAATATAGTTATGCAGTTAGGAACTCAATTACAAAATCAAGCTGCTTCTATTAAAAATATAGAAACATAACTATGTCAACTCACAATTTCAATAAGTAGTAGACCACTTAGATCTTTACCTAGTAATATTAAAATAAATTCTATAAAAAAATAAAAATATCATAATGGAAATCAATTGAAGAATGGAAACAATTTACGCCAGCCAAATTAAAAAATCTAGACAAGTCTAACTTAAGACTATAAACTTAGCACTATGTGGGAGGCAACCCAGATTTAGGTTTAGTAGCTGAAGACTATAAACCTAGCACTTCAAGGGAGGTAACTCAATTTATAGTTTAAATGTGTAGGTAGGGTAGTTTTTTCCACCTAAAAGAAAACCTTTGGAGATGTGAAGCATCACAATGCTGAGCTGGAACTAAGTGGTTTGAATATTCAAATTTAAAAACTTCCTCTCACTTAAAAAATATAAAAAATGCATTTTGAAAGTTTAACTATCAATCCTTGTCAATTTTTGTTTGAAAAGAGTAACATCTTTCTTTTCTTAAAAAAATTCAACTTTAGTAATGGGTAGAATCAAGCGAAGACATTCCTCCTCTAGGATTAATGAAAGTTTGATGTAGAATGTTAGTCCTCGGTGAACTATCCTGAGGCACACCAAGAGGGGTGGGGGGTGAATTGGTAATTTTTAAAAAACTTTAAACACAAAAATTATATTTTTGAATTTTTGATAACTTAAAGGCAAGTAATATTTCACCAGATGCAAAATATAATATTCTTATCAATAGTTACAATAATGGTGATGATAGTTTAATCAACTCAAAATAATGTTAATCACTGATTTTTAAAATATAATTTTTAGAAAAATAAATCGTAGAGAAATAAAGTGCAAAAAATAAAAATTAGAATCACCACACAAGAATTTTATAGTGGTTCAGTTAAATATTGGCCTATGTCCACTCTCCGGAGTCCTCTATGAGTATTGCACTAAAACTTTAGTGTCTCTCATTTAGCCTCCACTACTAGGCTAAGAAGCCCTTACAATCATTGCACTAAGTCGGTGCAACAAAGAACCTTGACCTCTTTTTCACCGTCTTGGTGAAGGCAGTGTTGCAAATCTGGTTTTGATGATGACAAACATGTTTCCAGTGTGTTTTGCTTGGCTAATCTGTTTCAGGCACAAAAGATCACGAGCCACTCAAGCCAACTCAAGATCGGGTCCAAGTGTGTCAAATGTATGATTTTTCTTTTTATTGAGTCAATTGTAATGTAACTGATTCCCTAGCTAAGTAACCTTGCACACACACACTCAGGGAGAGAGATTGAGTGAATTAGAGTTTCTGTTCAATTTTTGTTCAGATCGTCCTGGACGATAGTTTCATCGTCCTGGACGATCCAGTTAAAATAGAAACCCTAATTAGGGCGACTAAGTTAAGAAGGACTGATTGAGCCGATCGTCCTGGACGATCTACGGATCGTACGGGACGATATTCCCAAATCAAAAATTCTCAGCCGCCAGATTAAGTTAGGCAAGTTTTATTTTAAGTATTTTGGTCTGATCGTCCCGGACGATACGTGTATCGTCCTGGACGATTCACTACAATCATGCCTAAATTAGTCTGGTAATTAAGGAAAGCAATTAATGTTTAATTGATACGATCACATCGTCCTGGACGATCGCAGGATCGTCCCGGACGATCGTGATCGTCTTGTGCATTTCAGCTGTACGTCCAGAACTATGTACAGGACGATTTGGGGCCTTTTTGAACTAATCGTACCGGACGATTACCATATCGTCCGGGACGATCAAGTCATTTTTTGGTCGTCCAGCACAGATTTCTCTGGACGACCCGAACTGTCTTCTGGACGATTTCCTTCAATTTGAACTAATCGTCCCGGACGATCGCAGGATCGTACGGGACGATATGAACAACTTTTTCTACTGATCGTCCAGAAGAGCCAGATCGTCCAGGCTGAAACAGCTGAATTTGAACTGATCGTACAAGACGATCTACCGATCGTCCTGGACGATCTTGGCCGACAAGTTGAGATTTAGGGCAAATTTTAAGCCCTCCTTTAAAAGAACTTTTTCCAATTTTTGGAAAAATCTTTTGCTACCTTCCTTCCCTGAGAAACCCTAGAGAGAAGAGAGAGTTAGGAGAGAGAGAAGAGATCTTGTGAGGGGGAGTTAGTGAGGGATTCACTAAGGTTGCTCCAAGCACGGATCAGAGTCATCTTCTCCGCTCGTCGTCTGTCGTCTAGTCGGTGTTCTTCGTGGGAGGATCGTTCGCAAGAAGATCCGGGTTCTCTGCCCGCTTCAGGAGGAAGCGAAAGGAGTTCGTGGGTTCTCTGCCCGCTTCAGGTGGAAGCAAAAGGAGTTCGAAGGTTCTCTGCCTGCTTCAGGAGGAAGCGAAAGGAGGTCAGGTTCTCTGCCTCACCGTGTGGTGAAAAGGAGGTGTTTTGTACAGGCATCTCCGCCTTGCTGTGGGAGCAAAAGGAGAGTCACTTTCGTTTAGTGCAATACCCGGAGGGGAGGCTCCGGGGAGTGGACGTAGGTCAAGTTGACCGAACCACTATAAAATCTGGTTTACTTTTCTGATTCAATTTTGCATTTTACTTTTCAATATAAACTGCTTGGGTGAATATCGTTGGTTGATCTTTTCGTTATTGTTTACTTATTTCCGCTGCTAAGTATCGGAAAGATTTTCATAGTTATCGTGAAATTTTTAAATAACCAATTCACCCCCCCTCTTGGTTAGCCTCGGGACTAGTTCACTAGGGCTTAACATCCCTTTCGAACTTTCAAGTGGTATCAGAGCGGGGTTCAAAATTTCTGTTTAAAAACTTTTGAATTTGATCCAATGGCTAACTGTAACAATCGTAATACTGCTGAAGGTTATTCTATTACTAGACCACCATTGTTTGACAATATTCCTTTTGATTTTTGGAAAACACGCATGTCTACTTTTCTGCAATCTATTGATTATCGCATGTGGATGTTAGTTAAGGACGGATACGAACCACCTTTTCGAATGATTAACAATGTGAAAACTGAATTGCCATTTGCTGATTGGACGTTTGATGATCGTGATTTAGCACAGTTGAATGCAAAATGTTTGAACTGTTTCTTTTGTGCTTTGAAATCTGAAGACTATATGCGTGTTTCTACTTGTACAACGGAAAAGGAAATCTGGGATAGGTTATGTATAACATACGAAGGTACAACTGAAGTCAAACAATCTAGGTTAAACATCTTGTTACATGATTACAAACTTTTTCGCATGAAACCTAGTGAGACTATTTCAGAAATGTACATAAGGTTCACTCAGATTGTTACCTCTTTGCATGCTTTAGGTAGAGAACTTACCAACTACGAAAGAGTGAACAAGATTCTTAGATGTTTGCCTGCTTCTTATGATGCTAAGATTACTGCTATTACTGAATCCAAAGATTTAAATACTTATTCTATTGATAGCTTACTTGGATCACTCATTGCTTACGAGCAAGGGGTGAACCAAAGGCAACTTGATGCAGGTGAACGCAAGAAAGAGAAGACCGTGGCACTAAAGGCCAAAGATTCAGATGCTAGCACTTTCGGGTCTGATAGCGATGAAGTTGCCTTAATCACAAGGTAATTCAAAAGCTTTCTAAGGAAGAAACATAAGAACTATCAGAAGTGGAATAAGGGTAAGTTCAATAAAAACTTTAAGGGTTCATCTGAATCGGTTTGTTTTGAATGCAGGAAGCCTGGACACATTAAGGCTGATTGTCCAACACTTAAAGCTCACCCAAGCAAGGAGAAGGGTGAGGAGAAACCAAAGTTTAGAAAGGACAAGAAGCGGATTCAGAAGGCGTTCTGGGCAGACTCTGCATCTGACTCTTCTGAGACTGAAGCTGAAGAGGAGGAAACAAACTTGTGTCTGATGGCGGATGATCACCCTGGTCAGTAGGACCAGGAAGAGGTATGTGAGCTTACTTACGATCAGTTATTTGAAGTTTCTGAAAAGATTCATACATCGTATAGGAAGCTTAAGAAAACCCATGCTAGTTTGAAATTAGATTATTTGACTTTACAAAAAGAGCATGATTCTGTAGTTAAAGATTATTCCACACTTGATTCCAATCACATGTCTCTGCTTGATGAGTTTGATGAATTGAACAAAAAATATTCTGATTTAGTTTCTGAGCATGATTCTTTGAAAACCACGCATGTTGATTTAGAAAAAGCTTTTAAAGAGTTAGATACAATGGCATGTGAAGTAGAAAGTAACAATGGCACTTTAAAATTTGAAATTACAAGTTTAAAGAAAGAGAATGAGTTTTTGGAAGTAAAAATCAGTGCTTTTGAAAAGAACAAAACACCGCCTACCTTTGAACAGTTTTATGCACCGCCACCTTTTAAAAATTCTGTTGCAAGTTCATCAAAGCATGTTTCACACACTACTAGGAAGAGGCACTATCACTCACGACTTTTAGTTAATCCTTTTCCTGGTGTTAGATGTTTTTCATGTGGCATGTTAGGACACATATCACACACTTGTACTGTTCACCGTAGTACACATTGGGTGTGGAGACCCAAACTGCCTGTTTCACAGCACAGCACGCATGCATCGCATTCTTCTTTTCATAAGAAGGAACCCAAACCTGTTTGGGTTCCTAAGACTGACATTTGATGATTTTGTAGGTGTGCTCTCACACAAGACCTCGTGAGAGCATGTGGTACCTGGACAGCGGATGTTCTAGACATATGATTGGAGATGCAAATCAGTTCATTTCGCTGGAGGCCAGAGCTGGAGGCAAGGTTACACTTGGAGATAACACCACCAGGAAGGTGGTAGGCACAGGTATAATTGGTGATTCAAAGAACTTTATGATTGATAATGTTTTGCTTGTAGATGGACTAAAACACAACCTGCTGAGCATCAGTCAACTCTGTGACAAGGGATATAGCATCAAATTCCTGCCCACTGGCTGCATTTTAAGCTTAAATGATGAAGTTGTTTTGCAGGGGCAAAGGATCAACAACATCTACAAGATGGATGTAAGTAGCATTAAATCTGATAATTCAATTTGCTTAAAAACTGCTGCTGATGAGTCTTAGTTATGGCATAGGAGATTGTGTCATGCCAGTATGAAAACCCTTAGGAGAGTCACCCAAATGGACTTAGTTAGAGGTGTGCCCAAGCTTAAGTTCACTAAGGATCACCTGTGTGATGCCTGTCAGTTGGGGAAGCAAGTCCAGTCCTCTTTTCACTCTGTTAAGGACATTAGCACCTCTAGACCTTTAGAAGTTCTTCACATGGACCTCTTTGGACCCATTAGCACTGCCAGCTTAGGGGGGAGAGTCTATGGTTTTGTGATTGTTGATGATTATTCAAGGTTCACTTGGGTTAAGTTTTTGTCACACAAATCTGAGTCATTTGATGAGTTTAGATCTTTCTCTACTTGGATTCAGAAGAAGTTAGGATGTGAGATTATTACCATCCATAGTGATCACGGAGGGGAGTTTGAAAATGAAAGATTTGGAAGTTTTTGTGAGGATCATGGGATTAGTCACAATTTTTCAGCTCCTAGGACCCCTCAGCAGAACGGGGTAGCTGAAAGGAAGAACAGGACCTTAGTGGAAGCCGCTAGAGCCATGCTTGCCGAGTATTCACTTCCAAAATACTTTTGGGCTGAAGCGGTGAACACTGCCTGTTATGTGCTGAATAGGGTGAATGTGAGAGTCAAACTGAACAAGACACCTTATGAGATCATTAAGGGTAGAACACCAAATCTGTCCCACCTCCATGTCTTTGGCTGTAAGGTTTTCATTCTGAACAACGGGAAGTCACCCTTAGGAAAATTTGACCCCAAATCTGATGAAGGAGTGTTCTTAGGATATTCAAGTGTGGGGAAATCCTTTAGGGTGTTCAATAGGAGGACTTTGGTGGTGGAAGAAACAACCCATGTAGTGTTTGATGAATCTGATCCTAAGGAGTCTAGATCTGAAGTGGAAGATGAAGAGATTATAGAGGTTACCCAAGGAGTTGGAAATACAAATTTGGAGGAAAGGGTAGAACCTCAAACCCCATTGCCTAGAGATAGGAGATATTCTTCGAGTCATCCTAAAGAACTGATCTTAGGAGACCCTTCTGAAGGTGTTAGAACTAGGCATGGACTTAGGAAGGAAGTAAACCATTCTGCCTTTATCTCAATGACTGAACCCACCAACATCAATCAAGCCTTGTCGGATGAGTTTTGGATTTTAGCTATGCAGGAAGAATTGAATCAATTTGTAAGGAATGATGTTTGGGAGTTAGTAGAAAGACCTAGAAACCAAAGTATTGTGGGAACCAAGTGGGTCTTTAAGAATAAGATGAATGATTCTGGTGTGGTGGTGAGAAATAAGACAAGATTGGTGGCTAAGGGGTATAATCAGATAGAAGGGATAGATTTTGAGGAAACTTTTGCCCCTGTAGCTAGATTGGAAGCCATTAGAGTGCTACTAGCATTTGCCTGTTACAAGGGATTTAAGCTGTTTCAAATGGATGTCAAGAGTGCCTTTTTAAATGGGGTAATTAAAGAAGATGTTTTTGTAGAACAACCCCCAGGTTTTGAGAGTTCCCAATATCCAAGTCATGTCTATAAATTAAAAAAGGCCCTATATGGATTGAAACAGGCACCCAGAGCTTGGTATGAGAGGCTTAGCACATTCCTGTTAGAAAGAGAGTTTGTCAAGGGGAGCGTAGACACCACCCTTTTTCTGAGGAGATTAGGAGATGACTTACTCATTGTCCAGATCTATGTTGATGATATAATTTTTGGATCTTCTGATAAATACTTATGTGAAGAGTTTTCTAAAACAATGAGTAAAGAGTTTGAGATGAGTATGATGGGAGAATTGTCCTACTTTTTGGGGTTTAGCATAAGGCAAATGGATGATGGAACCTTTCTCAATCAATCAAAATACACTAAGGACATTTTGAAGAAATATGAAATGGACAAAGCCAAGCCAATCAATACTCCCATGCCCTCCTCAGTTCAGTTAGATAAGGATTCAAATGGAAAATCTGTTGATCAGAAGAAGTATAGAGGGATAATAGGGTCATTGCTTTACCTGACTGCTAGCCGACCTGATATCATGTTTAGTGTCTGTCTTTGTGCTAGGTTTCAGGCTGATCCTAAAGAGTCCCACCTGACTGCTGTTAAGAGAATTCTCAGATATCTTTTAGGAACCCCAAACCTAGGAATTTGGTACCCTAGGCATAGCACCTCTTTTGAGATCATTGGATATTCTGATTCTGATTTTGCTGGGTGTAGGGTGGATAGGAAGAGTACTTCTGGGACTTGTCAATTTATAAAAGGGGACATTGAGCTACACCACGTAGCAACTGAAAATCAGCTGACTGACATATTCACTAAACCACTGGCCTTTGACTCATTCAGCATTTTGAGAACCAGATTAGGAGTGATTGATATAAATGCTTGATTCTGATGACTGCTGATTTATGATTGTTATGATTGGTATTCTGATTTCTGTTAGTTAGTTTTTTGTATTCTGTTTTCTGATTTCTGTTAGTTAGTTTTCATATTCTGATTTCTGATTTCTGTTAGTTAGTTTTGGTTTGATTATTTGCTTTCAGTTGATTTTATTTCTTCTACTGATTTCTGTGTTACCCTTTTTGTTAGTTTGATTTGAGTATTTACTTTGCTATGATTTTCTACCTATTTTTATGCTTTTCAAGATCTGATCACTGCTCACTACTTCTGGTGATCTGAATTTTTGACTGAGAGTTTTTACCTTGTTTTGGTTTGGAAGCTGATAAGCAGTGATTGACTTCGCTGAATCTATTAAAGGGAAGAAACATTGATAATTGTTTCTCTTCCTCTAACTCCTTTACTGGTGTGTAGTTTCTTTTGAATAAAAATCTTTTTCAAAATTAAAATGCTAGTTTTTGAAATAGAGATTATTTTATCTTCCTACAGTAATCTGCCTCATATCAATAGTGTTTTTCAAAGTCTTGAGTCATTAGTTTGATTTTCTAAACCAAGTGATTGCATTTATCATATGTTGTATGGATTTTGTTTTGTGAATCATTCTTCCTTACTGCGGAGAGTCATCTCCTATGTCTGGAAGATAATCTCATAGTTGAGACTCTTTAATGATTATGAAAAGGAGAAAGCTTATAAAAGATGCGCAGTGCGCCAGATAATTTGAAAAAGAGGCATAAAATGAGCCCAAAACTGAAAAGATGTGAAATTGCCAAATTAGATACACAAAGTGTATCAAAAATCAAAAGATGCGCAAAGCGCCAACCAATTTGAAAAAGAGGCACAAAATGAGCCCAAAACAAGCTTTCTTTCCTTTCAGATTGTTAAATGTCTTAGAGGAATCTGTGCGCCACTTAATATTTTCAAAAGCTTGAGTTTTGAAAATCATGATTTCTGATTTTTTACTTTGTAACACTATTATATCAGATATTTTTCTAGAACGAGGCTTGAAAGGATTTCTTTTCAAATCTAATGTCTTTTATTCTGAATCGGATTTTTGTGTTGAAAGAGGTTTGCATCGATAAGGTGCCCGGGGTCGGAGTTACGAAAGTTGATTATTTCCAACCTTTTTTGGATTTCAGCGCTGTCAATTGTCCTGTTATTGGTTTTTGAATCTAAAATCAAGGAAAAATTCTGATTTTTCTGTTTTGTAGTTTGTTCTATTTATGTTTTATTTTATGTTTTCTTATCGTGTTATGTTTTTCGCTCCTCCTTTTTGTGATGTCAAAAGGGGGAGTCAGTTGTAGTCGTGTCTGTTTCTATTTTCTGAGTCATGTTTCTTGTATTGTTTTAGCTGTTAAATGAAAATTTAAAAAAATGTTTGTTTGTTTGATCTCCTAGTTTACTTTTACTGTCAGACTACTTTACAAATGTTTGCCATCATCAAAAAGGGGGAGATTGTTGCAAATCTGGTTTTGATGATGACAAACATGTTTCCAGTGTGTTTTGCTTGGCTAATCTGTTTCAGGCACAAAAGACCGCGAGCCACTCAAGCCAACTCAAGATCGGGTCCAAGTGTGTCAAATGTATGATTTTTCTTTTTATTGAGTCAATTGTAATGTAACTGATTCCCTAGCTAAGTAACCTTGCACACACACACTCAGGGAGAGAGATTGAGTGAATTAGAGTTTATGTTCAATTTTTGTTCAGATCATCCTGGACGATAGTTTCATCGTCCTGGACGATCCAGTTAAAACAGAAACCCTAATTAGGGCGACTAAGTTAAGAAGGACTGATTGAGCCGATCGTCCTGGACGATCTACTGATCGTACGGGACGATATTCCCAAATTAGAAATTCTTAGCCGCCAGATTAAGTTAGGCAAGTTTTATTTTAAGTATTTTGGTCTGATCGTCCCGGACGATACGTGTATCGTCCTGGACGATTCACTACAATCATGCCTAAATTAGTCTGGTAATTAAGGAAAGCAATTAATATTTAATTGATACGATCACATCGTCCTGGACGATCGCAGGATCGTCCTGGACGATCGTGATCGTCTTGTGCATTTCAGCTGTACGTCCAGAACTATGTACAGGACGATTTGGGGCCTTTTTGAACTAATCGTACCGGACGATTACCATATCGTCCGGGACGATCAAGTCATTTTTTGGTCGTCCAGCACAGATTTCTCTGGACGACCCGAACTGTCTTCTGGACGATTTCCTTCAATTTGAACTAATCGTCCCGGACGATCGCAGGATTGTACGGGACGATATGAACAACTTTTTCTACTGATCGTCCAGAAGAGCCAGATCGTCCAGGCTGAAACAGCTGAATTTGAACTGATCGTACAGGACGATCTACCGATCGTCCTGAACGATCTTGGCCGACAAGTTGAGATTTAGGGCAAATTTTAAGCCTTCCTTTAAACGAACTTTTTCCAATTTTTGGAAAATCTTTTGCTGCCTTCCTTCCCTGAGAAACCCTAGAGAGAAGAGAGAGTTGGGAGAGAGAGAAGAGATCTTGTGAGGGGGAGTTAGTGAGGGATTCACTAAGGTTGCTCCAAGCACGGATCAGAGTCGTCTTCTCCGCTCGTCGTCTGTCGTCTAGTCGGTGTTCTTCGTGGGAGGATCGTTCGCAAGAAGATCCGGGTTCTCTGCCCGCTTCAGGAGGAAGCGAAAGGAGTTCGTGGGTTCTCTGCCCGCTTTAGGTGGAAGCAAAAGGAGTTCGAAGGTTCTCTGCCTGCTTCAGGAGGAAGCGAAAGGAGGTCAGGTTCTCTGCCTCACCGTGTGGTGAAAAGGAGGTGTTTTGTACAGGCTTCTCCGCCTTGCTGTGGGAGCAAAAGGAGAGTCACTTTCGTTTAGTGCAATACCCGGAGGGGAGGCTCCGGGGAGTGGACGTAGGTCAAGTTGACCGAACCACTATAAAATCTTGTTTGCTTTTCTGATTCAGTTTTGCATTTTACTTTTCAATATAAACTGCTTGGGTGAATATCGTTGGTTGATCTTTTCGTTATTGTTTACTTGTTTCCGCTGCTAAGTATCGGAAAGATTTTCATAGTTATCGTGAAATTTTTAAATAACCAATTCACCCCCCCTCTTGGTTAGCCTCGGGACTAGTTCACTAGGGCTTAACATCCCTTTCGAACTTTCAGGCAGAGAGTCTCGCACTCCTTTTTCACTCTTCTAGTGAAGGCAGAGAACCTTGCACTCCATTTTCACCCTCCTGGTAAAGGTAGAGAACCTCGATAGTCTTATGGATGATGATCTTATTCACAGAGCCACCCAAGAAATCAAACAAGACACTCAGAGGAAATAAGGCAGAAGCTTGCTCAGAGCAACAGTGTGAACTTCTCACACTCCGTGTCCCTCATACACAAGCTCTCTTTTCTCCTTCCTAAAGCACTCCAAGATCTCTTCTCTAAGCTCTCTCTTAAAAAAATCTAATAGAAAAAAGGCTTTGAAATAAGTCCATTAAGAGAGCATAAATACAAAGCTTCATAAAAGCCCTAATAATTCAATTTTATCGACACTGGTCATACAATATGATCCATGATCATATAGCATGATTAGTTAAAATATTTGAGATGATCATCCCCGTTAGTACTGTATGAAGAGTAAGGTGCTATAAGATCAGTTCAAGTATTTGAGATGATCATCCAGTATGATATAATGCATCATCCAGTATAATTAGTTGAATCAAATTAAATTATCAACATGTATAATTAGTGGAGAATAAATATCATCCCATACAAAGATCGGGTCATACAGTACAATCGATTAAATCATATAGTATGATATGACTGGATCAATTAATCCAAATTTGATCCGCTATTTATATGTTTAATTTAGGGAAGATTTGATTATATCATATAGTAATATACCTATCATATGGTACGATTAATAAAATTATGAATTTTGAAATATTGCCTAAATTTTAATTAGAGTTTGAGGTCTTAATTTCAACTGACCGTCTTGTATGATTTAGATTGTACAGTACGATTAGTTCAAATAGCTTTAATTATGTAATTAGCTGTTATAATAATTTTTTGAATAGCTGATTGTATAGTATGATCTGGATCATACAGTATGATTAGTTTAAAAATTACACTACTAATTTTCTCACTATCTCACTCCCTTGAGTGTGTGCGTGCATGATCACCACGTTTAGCATCCACCAAATTCATGACTTTAACTCAGAAAATGTAGAAATAAATAAAAGTAGAAATATATACTCTTAAAGATACTTAACCCTATTCTACCTAGTCTTGAGTTGATTACTTTGCTCAGTGTATGGTGGACCTAAAATGTTACTACATAAGAAATAAATATGCAATAATAATAATAACAGGAGATAACATAGTAAAGAGTCTAATAATTTTTATTATCATCAAAATCATAAGACTTGGATCTAGATTTGCAACATTCTGCCCCTTTTTGATGATGCCAAATATTATTGGTTATGATTTTTAATTTTGTTATAACCTAAGCCCCCTTTCTAGTTGAGTTTTTGAAAATAAGGAGAGTTTCTTTTAACTAATAAATTAAAAGAAATAGAAGAACACAAAAACATGAATAAGAAATAAATAAAATAACACACTAGTAATAACAAAGTAGAAATTACAACCTATCGATAACAATCTACTCCCCCTTTTGACATCACTAAAAAGAAGGAACGACTAAGAAAAACATCAAAGATAAAACAAATATGACAATGAAAAGAAAAACTAATGAAGATAAAAACTAAAATAAGACAAGATAAAAATAAGAAGGTCCCTGAGCAACTGGTGGTGGTGGTGGTCGAAAGTATCTATGAATTGATGCGAACTGCTCTTCAAACCATGCCATATCAGTCTTATGTTGCTGGTGTTTCTCTACCATGTAAGTGTCGTAGGGAGTATCCCACTGAATAAATCTCTAAATTAGTGTCTCATATTGAGAAGACTGGTATACAGGTGCTGGTGTTGGAGCTGGTGCTAGATCTCCTACTTCCTCTGGCTTGGGATCCACATAATGAACATATTGGTGATGAGCACTATAAAGGATGTGGAAGGAACTATATGAATAAAAGATTGAAAGATGATCTAATGGTAAAGGAAATTGGAGATTATCTTTGAATTCCAGAATAAAGGCAATGATGTGACCTAATACTAGATTTGACTTTTTCTTATTTCTAGGATCTCTAATATAGGTAAGGCTTTCAAGGTATTGAATAATCAGATCAGCTTCATTAAAATCAATTTAAGCCATTATAAAATAGGTTGTGAGGGATATAAGAGGTGTGACATTTATTTGATCCCTAGCTTTTGAAATGATTGAATTATGAAGGATGTGTCGGATAATTCGAGTGTCTTGAATTAAAGTATTAACATGAGGAATGTGGTAATTTATTGATGACTCCAAAGGATGGTGTTGACATGGATCCAATTATAGTCAGGGAGACAGTCTAAAGAATGAACTTTTTCAACGATGGTAAAAATGTGCAGAATTGGTCGAAGTCTTAATAGGTGATCTCTACGGGCCTTCTATTGACATAACATTAAAGGGCAGTGCCTTCACTATTGATACAAAGGCTAGCAAAAAATTCAAAGAGGATTTTGGAGTTGAATGTGAAGGCAAGAGTAAGAATGAATTGAAGGGTGGTGCGAGAAAAGAGATTGAGTACCTGGAAGTTCAGGACTTCCTCATTTATGATTTTGGAAGGGATGATCCTAGCAGACTTATAACGGTGATAAGCTTCTTTATCAGCTACTTTAGGGAAGCGGGGATCAACAGGATGTCTGGAAGAACTTCCTAGAGATCCCTTGAGCACTTTCCACTGGCCATTACAAAGAGTAAGAACTTATAGAGGAATGAAGAAGGATTGAAATAATTGGAGTGAAGAAAAGCCTTATGTTTCCTCCCTTTAAATAGAAATTTGGCCTATCATACAGAACAATGTATGTCATTTAATTCATCGAGTCCGATCAGTCAAAAAGGTTAGTCTTATTATATAGCATGATCCGAATCATACTAAATGATCAGTATGAAGACGGTCGTCCAAGGGCATCAGCCTGGATGATCTCTGACTAGTCATATTGTATAGTATAAACAAGTATTTATAGAGTATGATATGATATTTAATATTATGCCGGCTAAATTCAATTTGTCCAATGATGAGTGCCATGTGTATCATATAGTATAGATTATGTGTTTGTATAGTACGATCACCAATAATTGATCAATCAAAGCTGTTGGTTATGTTGTGAGCAGTGATATGATATTTTGTGAAGATTGTACAGTATGATATAATATCGTATAGTATGATGTGAGTAATTTTGAGTTTATGTGTGTGATGATTAAGAAAACTTCATGAAAAGAAAAGAAAAAGAAAAATTCACACAAAAATAGGTTACAAAAATAAATAACAAACATGAACAATCACAAAATAAATTGCATAAAAGCACACAAAAAATATTGAAATTTTCAATTTCCATTTCATCTTGTTTCAAGCATGAATGTCTATAATACCTAGCCTAGTCCTCAAGGTGATAAAGGTTTCAAAAATAATGGGTTTTATAAAGATATCTACTAATTGATTTTTAGTACCTATATGATGTAATTTTATATCTCCCTTAGTTATATGATCTCTAATGAAATGGTGCATAATATCTATGTGTTTAGTTTGGGAGTGTTGGATTGGTTTTTTGAGATACAGATGACAGTAGTGTTATCACATATGATTGAAATAGTGCTGACAAGGAGTCCAAGGTTAAGGATTTATTATTTAAGCCCTAGGACTTGAGTAACACAGATTCCTATAGCTATATATTCTTCATCAGTGGTAAATAGGGTTACAGATTTTGCTTTCTACTGGACCAAAAGACTAAAGATTATCCAATGAGTTGATAGGTTCTAGAGGTGCTTTTTCTATCAACCCAGCAACCTATAAAGTATGAATCAGAATATCCTTTGATTTTAAAAGATGAGCTATATCTAGCACACCAGATTCCTAGGTTTTGGGTTCCTAGAAGATATCTAAGAATTTTCCTAACATCACTCATATGGGATTCTTTAGAATCGGCTTGAAATCTAGCCTAGAGACATACACTAAACATGATATCGAGTCTACTAGCAGTCAAATAGATTAGTGATCCAATTATCCCTTTATATTTCCTTTGATCAACTGATTTTCCATTGAGATCCTTATCGAATTAAATGGTAGAGCTCATAAGAGTATCAACTACCTTTGATATATTTTTTTTGGCTAAGAAATGTTCTATCATCTCTTTGCATTACATTAAATCCAAGGAAATAGGTAAGCCCTCCCATCATGCTCATCTCAAACTCTTCACTCATTATTTAGGAAAATTCATCACAAAGATTCTTATTTGTGGATCCAAATAGTATATCATCAACATAAATTTGAATAATGAGTAGATCTTCTCCTACTTTCCTTAGGAATAGGGTGGTGTTTACACTACCCTTAATAAAGGTTCTATCTCGGAGGAATGTTCTCAGCCTTTCATACCAATCACTAGGTACTTACTTCAATCCATATAATGCCTTCTTTAATTTGAATATATGATTGGGAAATTGAGAATTCTCAAAACCTAAGGGTTGTTCAATATGTACATCTTCTTTTATTACACCATTTAGGAAGACACTCTTAATATTCATATGATATAACTTGAATCCTCTAATGTACACAAAGGCTAATAGCACTTTACTGACCTCTAACCTAGCTATATGGGCAAAGGTCTCTTCAAAGTTAATTCCTTCAATTTGATTGTACCCCTTAGCTACTAATCTAGCCTTATTTCTAATTACTGTGCTAGAATCATTCATTTTCTTAAAAAACCCATTTAGTTCCTACAATACTCTGGTCTTTAGGTCTACTAACCAACTCATAAAAATTATTCCTAACAAATAGATTCAATTTTTCTTGCATAACTAAGATCCAAAATTCATCAGATAAGTCTTCATCTATGTTTGAGGCTCTACTTTTGAGATGAAAGCAGAGTCGCTAACCTTTTTTCTAAGTCCATGCCTAGTTCTTACTCTTACAGATAGATCTCCTAGGATGAGCTTCTTAGGATGACTGGATGAATATTTTGAATCTCAAGGTAATGGGTCCTGAGGCTCTACTTTATTTTCTAGAGTAATAGATTTTATTCCTTCAGTGACTTTAACAACTTCTACTTCTGACCAGGCTCAATAGATCTAACAGATTCATCAAGTACTACATGGGTAGTCTCCTATACTATTAATGTCCTCTTATTAAAAACTCTATAGGCTTTATATATAAATAAATATCCTAGGAGAAGTCTTTCATAAGATTTAGGGTCAAATTTTTCTAATGAAGATTTTCCATTTTTTAGAATGAACACCTTACATCCAAAAATATAAGGTGAGAGAGATTGGGTGTCCTTTCTTTGAGTAATTCATAGGGTGTCTTATGGAGCTGGGACCTGATATTAACCCTATTGAGAACATAGTAAGTAGTACACTACATCAGCACAAAAATATTTAGGAAGTGAATACTCAGCTAGCATGGCTCTAGTAGCTTCTACCAAGGTTCTACTATTTCTTTCAGCAACCCTATTATGCTAAGTGGTTCTAAGAGCAAAATAAATTATGTTATATACCTAGCTCCTTACATAATGATTTAAACTTATCATTATTAAATTCTCTACCATGATCACTTTGGATAGTTAGGATTTCACACCTTAATTTCATCTGAATCCATGTGAAGAATGTCCTAAATTTCTTGAATGATTCATTATTATGTGATAAAAATCTAATCGATATAAATCTTAAGTAATCATCAATAATTATATATCCATATATTTTTCCAAATAAGCTGGCAGTGCTATCTAGTCCAAACAGATCTATGTGAAGCATTTCTAAAGGTCTATAGGTGGAGATATCCTTGATTGAGTGAAAGGAAGTTTTAATTTTCTTTCCTAGTTGACATGCATCACAAAGGTGGTCCTTAGAGAATTCTAGTTTGGGTATGCCTCTGACTAGATCCTTTTGGGTTATTTTTTAAGAGTTTTCATGCTTGCATGTCATAGTCTCTTATGTCATAGTCAAGATTCATCAGTAATTATTTTCAAGCAAAGAGAACTAGGGTGATTAATATAATTTAAATCAAGCATGTAAATATTATTAATCCTTTTTCCTTCTAAAATATAATTTCCATTTAAACTGATCACACAACTAGTTAATAAGACTTTAATATGAAAGCCTTTGTCACATAATTGATTGATGGTGAGCAAGTTATGTTTCATGCCATATACTAGTAAGATATTTTCAAAAATAAAATTCTTAGAATTACTAATCATACTTCAACCTACCACTTTTCTAGTGGTATTATCTCCAAATATAAATTTACCTCCTGCCCTGGCCTCCAACGTGATGAATTACTTCATGTCTTCGATCATGTGCCTTTAGCATCCGCTGTTTAGATACCACATGCTCTCATTAGGCCTTTTGTGAGAGCTCTCCTATAAAGTTAATCAAATATTGAATTTGGGAACCCAAGTGAGTTTGGGTTCCGTCTGATGCCTTGATGAGTGACTTGCATGCGTGTTATGATATGGTGCAAGTGATTTGGGCCTCCACACTAGATGTGTCCTACTATAAATTGTGTAAGTGCGGTCTATATGACCTAGCATGCCATAAGAATGACACCTAACACTAGGGAAAGAATTCACTAATCTGTATGGGGTGTGGTTCCTCTTCCTAGGGGTATATGATGCATACAAAGATGATGGGTTATACCATTGTGTCAATGTAGGTGATTATTTATTATTTTGGAGTGCGTTGACTTTTGTTTTTAAGAATTCATTTATACTTTTAATGTTTACTACATCCAATTTCAGTGCATGCTCATTATGATCTAATTCACCTACGAATGCTTCTAATTATTTATATGATTCTTCAAACTCAAGATGCTTTAATTTCAAGGATTCATTTGTATTAGTTAGATCAATATGCTTTTTATTTAATGCATCATACTTATCAAGTAAAGACGTGTACTCTTTATCTAATGTAAAATGATCTGCTCTAAGGCTATCATGCTTTTTTTACAAACTTGAGAGTTCGGAATTCAAACTAGCATCCATTTTTTAAGCTTTCTATATGCATTGTGAATCTTTTTAGAAACTTCAAATAATGCATCATATGCATTGTGGATTTTGATAACTTAAAAGCAAGCAATACTTTCACCTAATGTGAATGCTAATAATCTTATCAATAGTTATAATGATGGTGATGATAATTTAATCAACTTAGTGTAATATCAATCATAAATTTTTAATATATAATTTTTTGAAAAATAAATTCTAAAAAAATAAAGTGTAGAAAATGAAAATTAGAATCAGTACACCAAAATTTTATAGTGGTTTGGTCAAAAAATGACCTACATCCACTCTCCGGAGTCCTCCTCTCTGAGTATTGTAGTAAAACTTTAGTGTCTCTCTTTTTTGCCCCCACAGCTAGGTGAAGAAGCCCTAATAATCTTTTAACCAAGTTGGTGCGGCAGAGAATCTTGACTTCTTTTTCACTCTCATGGTGAAGGCAGAGAATCTCACACTCCTTTTTCTCCCTCTTAGTAAAGGCAGAGAACCTCACACTCCTTTTTCCACCCTCTTGGTGAAGGAAAAGATCCTCGACGGTCTTCGGACTTGGATCCATATTTGTAGAAATTAAAAGTGAAGAAAGTTTAGAAAATGAAGATTCCTTTTCTGTTATGCACATGCAAAGTTTTGCTATTATCAATAAACTTCACAAGTTCAATGATGAAGTTCATGAGGATACAAGAAGATACAAGGCAAAAATGAAGAAGATATATAAATATAAAGTTTTAGAGTATGAATTTTATCCTGGTTAAAATATTCTACTATTTGATTATATAAAGTTTTGCAAATGAAAAATCAAATCTAGATGGATCGGACCATATATTGTTATCAAAATATATCTTAATGGTTCCATTATCATACAAGATAAGAAAACTTTTCACATTTTTAAGGTCAATTGACATATATTAAAACCATGTGGAGTAGATGAGTTGGGAAATCTAGAATTTGGAGGAATATAGGATGTGTGTTTGTCTCTTGATTTTATTTCATATATTTGAGAAGAAATACACTTATGTGGGTAATTGGTACATATAGTTGGGACATGACTTATTGCTTTGGCTTTTGAAGCCAGATATGCTATGCTTGGTGCTTAGTACATTAGTTATCTTGTAATCAATATTATGTTATGTTATATTTTGTTATGTTCTATTAACACATATTTTATGCACCTTTTATCATTTATATGAAAGCATGTGTAGTGTTAATTATTGCTTATATTTCTTGTATTTATTTTTCATTGAAATTCTTCTCATGTTTAATATAATTACTTTTGTATTCTAATTAATTAATTAATCTTATTAAACATGATAATTAAAAATTAAGTAAAATTAGGATAATAATAAAACCCTAAATCATAGTTTAAATGAATACAATTTCATACTTCACAGAATGGAAATGAAACTATTAAAATCTAACCCAGATCATTTACATTATTTCTTTAAGTTAAAATTATAAGTTATACTTTTATTTTTCAATTTTTGAAATAAAGATGAATAATTAGAATTAATAATTTGATATGAGAAGATTAAAATTGGAAATCACAAGTAATCTAAATTCAAAATTAGTAATCATATTAAATCCTTACATAAAATTCTTTAAGATTGTGAAAGGGGTTTAAAGCAAAAAAAAAAAAAATAAAGATATTTGAAATCATTAACTATGTACTCTAAAAAATTAAACGAGAAAAAAAATTGTGACAATAGTTCTAAAAAGAAAAAGAAAAAAATAAGTAGAAGAAAAAGGAAAAAGAAGAGTACAATAAAAAATTTGTATCATTTAAAAGCTTTGAATTTGATTTCAATCTTATACTTAAATTCATTAATGATATAATAAGAAAATCAATACAAATGATGGTGAACTAATGAAATATCAATTTTAACTACAGATATATCTAATCATTAAGCCACATTATTCACTTTAAAATTCCAAAAATTAATAATTCAAACTATTGAAAGTTCGATAGGGATGTTAAGCCCTGATGAACTAGTCCCGAGGCTAACCAAGAGGGGGGGGGGGTGAATTGGTTATTTAAAAAATTCGTGAGCAACAGGAAAAATATTTTCAAAAATTTGCAGTGGAAACAAGGAAACACAGAACTGAAAAGATCAACCACAGATTTCACCCAAGTAGATAATAACAAAAAAGTAAAGTGCAGAAAATAATCAGAAAGAACACACCAGATTTTATAGTGGTTCGGTCAACTTGACCTACGTCCACTCCCCGGAGCCTCCCCTTCGGGTATTGCACTAACACAAAAGTGACTCTCCTTCTGCTCCCACGGCAAGGCGGAGAAGCATTTACAAAACTCCTTTCCACCAACCCATAGAGGCAGAGAACTTGAACTCCTTTCACTTTCTCCTGAAGCGGGCAGAGAACCTGGACTCCTTTTGCTTCCTCCTGAAGTGGCCAGAGAACCCGGATTTTCTTGCGAACGATCCTCCCACAGAAAACACAGACAAGATGAGAGATGATGAATGGAGAAGACGACTCTGATCCTTGCTTGGAGAAACCTTTGTGAATCCCTCACAAACTCCCCCTCATAAGATCCTCTCTCTCTCTCTCCCAAGCTCTTTCTCTCAAGGTTTCTCTATAAAGGAAAGTGGCAAAAGATTTTTCTTGTTGGAAGAAAAAAGATCTTTTAAAAGAGGGCTCAAAAATTATCCTAAATCTCAACTGGTCGTCTAATATCATGCAGGATGATCGCTAGATCGTCCTGTACGATCAGTTCAAAATTAACTGTTTCAGCCTGGATGATCTGGTTCTTCTGGACGATTAGTAGAAAAAAGTTGTTCAGATCGTCCCGTACGATTCTGCGATCATCCAGGACGATTAGTACAGATCAGGAATTTTGTCCAGAAGACCGCTCTGGTCGTTCAGAGAAACTTATGCTGGATGATCTCAAAATGACTTGATCGTCTAGGACGATATGTCTATCGTCCTATACAATTAGTTCAAAAAGTACCAAAATCATCCTGAGCACTGCTCTGTACGTACAAGTGAAACATGCTTAACGATTTAAAAATAACTTGATCGTCCGGGATGATATAGGTATCGTCTCATACGATTAGTTCAAAATCAAGAATATTGTCTTGCACACAGCTCTGGATGTACAGGTGATAGGCACTAGACGGTCAGGATTTTTAACACATCGTCCCATACAATCCTGTGATCGTTCAGGATGATATGATCGAATCAATCAGACCTTAATTACTTTTCTTAATCACTAGACTAGTTTAGGCATGATTGTAATGGATCATCCAGGATGATATACGTATCATTTGGGACGATCAGATCAAATCACCAAAAATAAAACTTTCCTAACTTGATCTGGAGGCTTAGAATTTCTAATTTTAGCCTATCATCCTGTATGATCAATATATCATCCAGAACGATCAGCTTAATCAGAAAGACTTAACTTGGTCGACCTAATTAGGGTTTCTATTTTCACTGGATCATCCAGGATGATGTGGACATCGATCGGGATGATCAGAACAAAAATTGAACAGAAACTCTAATTCACTAAAACTCTCCCCCTGAGTATGTGTGTGTGCAAGGTTACTTTGCTAGGGGATCAATTACATTACATTTGACTCAAGAAAGGGAAAATATTACATTTAGACACACTTGGACCCGATCTTGAGTTGGCTTGAATTGTATTTGATCTTTTGTACTTGAAATGGGTTAGCCAAGCAAAACAGAATACAAACATGTTTGTCATCATCAAAATTATACTTTTTGAATCCAGATTTGTAACAATCTCCTCTTTTTTTATGATGACAAACATTGATGCAGTAGTTTCAAATAAAATAACCAGGAGTTAACCAACGCATGTACGAAAAACAAATATCATTTCAAATTTCACTAAACATAAAATACAATAAGGAGAATAACTACAAAAAAAAGAGCAATACAAGAAACAACTAGAACAATATAGAAAACTACTAGTCATTCAAAACACTAACTCCCCCTTTTGACATCACAAAAAGGAGGAGGAGCATACACAACAATACAAGCAGAAAACATCACAAAACATAAGGCTAAAAAGGAGGTGGATCCTGATCAAAAGGAGGAGGAGGTGGTGGCTGAAAGTAGCTGTGAATGGCGATGAAATTGGCTTCAAACCAGGCAATATCCTAGTCGTGCTGCTGTTGCTGCTGAGCAGCGTAGTCATTGAAGCGCTGCAGATCCTCAGTGTGCTACTGCTCCTGGGCAGCCACATAAGAATCAAACCAGGCCTCCCACTTATCGAACCGCTGCACCAGATGATCAAAAGGGGATGCAATACGAAGGGGAGTAGGTGCATCAGGTGTAGTAGGGACAGGAACAGCTTCTTCCTCTTCCTCCTCAACTTTTGGGGCGAGCTCCGGATGTAGTCGGGTACTGTGTAGTACATTTAAGGAATTCTTTATGAAGTAGGAAGGAGGGACATTGGCAGGAACTGGATTTTGCAGATCGTATTTGGTCTCCAGAGCAAATACAATGATGTGTCCTAGAGCTAGATTTGGGTGTCGTCTATAGCCTGGATCCCTAATGCTAGTGAGATGCTCAATATAGCGGGAAGGGAGATCAGTAGCATTGAATTCCCGATGGGCCATGATGTAGTAGGTGGTCAGGGAAAGTAAAGGTGTGATGTGGATGCGGTCCCCAGCCTTTGGGATGATGGAGGAATGAAGGACATGTTGAATGGTACGGGCATCCTTAAGTAGGGAAGAGCAAGCATTGTCGTGGTAGGGGGTGTTGGTATTTCTAAGGAAGCGATTGTCGACACTCCAATCATAATCAGGATCAGAAACTAGGGTGTGGAGTTTATCGCCAGTGACAGAGAGTTGAAGGATATGGTGAAAATCCTGGACGGTGAGTTCTATAGGTCGCTGATTAACAAAGGAGTGAAGGGTGGAGTAGTCAGCGGCAATGCGAAGATTTGTGAAAAAGACCCGGAGAAGTTCAATGCTAAAGGGGAAGGCCAGGGTGAGGGGATGATTTGAATGGATCATTCAGGATGATGTATGGATCGTCCAGGATGAAAACAATCATCCAGGACGATGTGGGGATCGTCCAGGATGATGTGAAGAAAAAGTGAAAAAGATGAAGGATAGAGAGGAAAGATCAGGGATCCCAAAAATATATACAACAAGAATAAAAATAAGAAATAGAGGAAATAAAACTAGAAATGATAAATACAAAAACATAAAATAACGTGGTTTTTTTTTTAATCGATCCGCTCCAGTAAATTAGAATTTTTCCTTAATTTTGAATCCATAAACTAATAATAAGACGATCGACAGCGCTGAAATCCAAAAAAGTTAGAAAATCAACTTTCGTAACTCCCACCTCGGACACCTTGTAGGTGTAAATTCCTTTCAAAATAAAAATCTAATTCAGAAGAAAAGAAACTAGATTCAAAAAGAGATACTTTCAAGCCTCGTTCCAGAAAAATATCTAATATAATAGTATTACAAAGTAAGAAATCAGAAATCATAATTTTTCGTCTCAAGCTTTTAAAAATATTAAGTGGTGCATGGATTTTTTAAGACATTTAAAGATCTGAAAGGGAATAAGGCCTATTTCTTTGTGGGCTCATTTTGTGTCTCGTTTTCAATTTGTTTAGTGCTTTGCACATCTTTTAATTTTTGATACACTTTGTGTATCTTTTCAATTTTTTGGCGACATTGCACATCTTTTCAATTTGGGCTAATTTTGTACCACTTTTTATTTTAACACTCTTTGAGCATCTTTTATAAGCTTTCTCCCTTTCAAAATCGTTAAAGAATCTCAGCTGTGAAAATGCCTTCCAGATATAAGAGATGACAATGCTCACTCTCTACAACAAGGAAGAGTAATTCACAAAATAAAAACTATATATCATATGATAAGTGCAATCACTTGGTTCATAAAATCATAATAATGACTCAAAACTTTGAAAATACTATTTATATGAGGTCGATTACTGTAGGAAGGTAAAATTGATCTCTATTTCAAAAAACTAACTTTTTAATTTTGAAGAAGATTTTTATCCAAAAGAAATAATATACCATTCAAGAAGTTAGAGGAAGAGAAACAATCATCAACGTTTCTTCCCTTTAACAGATTTAGAGGAGTCAATCACTGCTTACCAGCTTCCAAATAAAAACAAGGCAAAACTCTCAGTTAGAAATCCAGTTTTTCAGCAGTAGTGAGTAGTGATCTGATTTTGAAAGGAATAAAATAGTAAATCAAAAATAAGTAGGAATTCACATTAAATTAAATACTCAAATCAAACTAACAACAAGGCTAAAATGAAAATCAACAGAAAAATAAAAATCAACAGCAAATAGATAATCAAATCAAAAAACTAACTAATAGAAACAGAATGAAAAACAAAAAAATCAGAAATTGGTAGTCATCAGAATCATGCATTTATGTCAATCACACCCAATCTGGTCCTCAAAATTCTAAATGAGCCAGTGGTTTAGTAAATTTGTCAGCCAGCTAATTTTCAGTTGCTATATGATGTAGCTGAATATCCCCTTTTATAATATGATCCCTAATGAAGTGTTGCCTTATATTAATGTGTTTGGTTCTAGAATATTGGATTGGATTCCTAGAAATGCAGATGGCACTAGTATTATCACACAGAACAGAAATTGTGCCAACAGGTAATCCTAAATCCAAAACTTGTTGCATCAACCAAAGGACTTGGGCCACACAACTTTCTAAGGCAATGTACTCATCTTCAGCAGTAGAAAGTACAACTGAGTTCTATTTTCTACTGGACCAGGAGACTAAAGACAGTCCTATGAATTGGCAAGTTCTAGAAGTGCTCTTTCTATGTACCCTACACCCTGCAAAGTCATAATCAGAATATCCAATAATCTCAAAAGAAGTGCTGTGCCTAGGGTACCAGATTCCTAGGTTTGGGGTCCCTAAAAGATATCTAAGAATTCTCTTAACAGCAGTCAAGTGGGACTCTTTAGGATCAGCTTGAAACCTAGCATAAAGATAAACTCTAAACATAATATCGGTCAGCTAGCAGCCAGGTAAATCAATGATCAAATTATTCCCTTATACTTCTTCTGATCAATAGATTTTCCACTTGAATCCCTACTAACTGAACAGATGAGCTCATGGGAGTGTTGATTGGCTTGGCTTTGTCCATTTCATATTTCTTCAAAATATTCTTAGTGTATTTAGATTGATTGAGAAAGGTTCCATCATCCATTTTCTTTATACTAAACCCCAAAAAGTAGGATACTTCTCCCATCATACTCATCTCAAACTCCTTACTCATTATTTTAGAAAACTCATCACATAATTGTTTATTAGAAGATCCAAAAATTATATCATCAACATAGATCTGGACAATGAGTAAATCATCCCTTACTCTCCTTAGAAAAAGGGTGGTGTCTACGCTCCCCTTAACAAAGTCTCTTTCTAACAGAACTGTGCTAAGCCTCTCATACCAAGCTCTGGGTGCTTATTTCAATCCATATAAGGCCTTTTTTAATTTGTAAACATAATTTGGATATTGGGAACTCTCAAAACCTGGGGGTTATTCTACAAAAACATCCTCCTTTATTACCCCATTTAAAAAGGCACTCTTGACATCAATTTGAAACAGCTTAAATCCCTTGTAACAGGTAAAGGCTAATAGAACCCTAATGGCTTCCAATCTAGCTATAGGGGCAAAGGTCTCCTCAAAATCAATCCTTTTAATTTGATTGTACCCCTTAGCCACCAATCTTGCCTGATTCCTAACCACCACACCAGAATCATTCATCTTATTCTTAAAGACTCACTTGGTTGCCACTATACTTTGATTCCTAGGTCTTTCTACTAACTCCCAAATATCGTTCCTTATAAATTGATTCAGTTACTCTTGTATAGCTAAGATTCAAAATTCACCAGAAAGGGCTTGATTAATGTTTGTGGGTTCAGTCATTGAGATAAAGGCAGAATGGTTTACTTTCTTCCTAAGTCCATGCCTAGTTCTAACACCTTCAGAATGGTCTCCTAAGATTAGTTATTTAGGATGACTCGAAGAATATCTCCAATCTCTAGGCATAGTGTTTTGAGGATCTACCCATTCCTCCATATTTACATTTTCGACCCCTTGAGTAATCTCCCCTACCTCTTCATCTTCCTCAACTCTAGTCTCCTTAGGATCAGATTCATTAAACACCACATGTGTTGTCTCTTCCACTACTAAAGTCCTCTTATTAAACACCCTAAAGGATTTCTCCACACTAGAATAGCCTAAGAACACTCCTTCATCAGATTTAGGGTCAAACTTTCCTAAGGATGATTTCTCGTTATTTAGAATGAAAATCTTACAGCCAAAGACATGGAGGTGGGACAGGTTTGGAGTTCTACCCTTAATGATCTCATAAGGTGTCTTTTTCAGATTGGATCTAACATTCACCCTATTCAGCACATAATAGGTAGAGTTCACCGCTTCAGCCCAAAAGTATTTTGGAAGTGAATACTCAGCAAGCATGGCTCTAGCAGCTTCCACTAAGGTCTTATTCTTCCTTTCAGCTACCCCGTTCTGCTGAGGGGTCCTAGGAGTTAAAAAATTGTGACTAATCCCTTGCTCCTCACAGAAAGTTCCAAATTTTATATTTTCAAACTCTCCACCATGATCACTTTGAATAGTCAAGATCTCACAACCTAACTTCCTTTGAATCCAAGTGGAGAAGGACTTAAATTCATCAAATGACTCAGATTTATGTGACAAAAATTTAATCCAAGTGAACCTCAAGTAATCTTCAACAATCACAAACCCATAGACTTTCCCCCTTAAGTTAGCAGTGCTAATGGGTCCAAAGAGATCTATGTGAAGGACTTCTAAAGGTCTAGAGGTGCTAATGCCCTTAACAGAGTGAAAGGAGGACTGGACTTACTTCCCTAATTGATAGGCATCACATGAGTGGTACTTAGTGAACTTAAGCTTGGGGACGCCTCTAATTAAGTCCTTTTGGGTGACTCTCCTAAGGGCTTTCATACTGGCATGACATAATCTCCTGTGCCACAATCAAGGCTCATCAGTAGCAGTTTTTAAGCAAATTGAAACATCAGCTTTAAAGCAACTTACATCCAGCATGTAGACATTATTGATCCTTTATCCCTGTAAAATAATTTTATCATTTAAGCTTAAAATGCAGCAAATGGGCAAGAATTTGATGTTGTATCCTTTGTCACAGAGTTGACTGATGCTCAGCAGGTTGTGTTTCAATTTATCTACAAGCAAAATATTATCAATCATGAAATTCTTTGAATCACCAATTATACCTGATCCTACAACCCTCCTGGTGGTATTGTCTCCAAGTGTAACCTTGCCTCTAGCTATCTAGGTACCACATGCTCTCATGAGGTCTTGTGTGAGAGCACACCTATAAAATCATCAAATATCAGATTTAGGAACCCAAATAGGTTTGGGTTCCTTCTTATGAAAAGAAGAATATAATGCATGTGTGCTGTGCTGTTAAACAGGCAATTTGGGCCTCCACACCCAATGTGTACTACGGTGAACAGTGAAGGTGTGGGAGATGTGTCCTAACATCCCACAAGAAAAACATCTAACACTAGGAAAAGGGTTAACTAATCTACGTGGGTGATAGTACCTCTTCCTAGGTTTGTATGAAACATGCTTTGATGATTTTGAAACAAATTCTTCAAAAGGTGGAGGAGCATAAAACTGTGCAAAAGTAGGAGGTGTTTCATTTTTCTCAAAAGCACTAATTTTTACTTTTAGAAATTCATTTTCTTTCTTCAAACTTGTAATTTCAAATTTTAATGCTCCCTTATTACTCTCCACTTCATATGCCATGTTTTTTAATTCTTTAAAAGCTCTTTCTAAATTAACATGCAAGGTTTTTAATAAATCAGGCTCAACAATTAAATAAAAATGCTTTTTATTCAGCTCATCAAATTTATTAAGACATGTGATTGCTATCAAGTGTGGAATGATCTTTAACTACAGAATTATGCTCTTTTTGCAAGGTTAAGAAATCCAATTTCAGACTAGCATGCAATTTCTTAAGTTTCCTATAAGATGTGTGAATTCTTTCAGACACTTCAAATAATTGATCGTAAGTAAGCTCACATACCACTTCCTGGTCAGACTGACCAGGATGATCATCAGCCATCAGACACAAGTTGGTTTCCTCCTCTTCAGCTTCAGTCTCAAAAGAGTCGGATGTGGAATCTGCCCAGAATACCTTTTGAATCTTCTTCTTATCCTTCCTGAATTTGGATTTCTCCTCATCCTTTTCCTTGCTTGGGTGAGCTTTAAGTGTAGGACAATAAGCCTTAATGTGTCCAGGCTTCCTACATTCAAAATAAACAGTATCAGATGAGCCTTTCAAATTTTTATTGGACTTACCCTTGTTCCACTTCAAAAAGCTCTTATGTTTCTTCCTTAGAAAGCTTTTGAATTGCCTAGTAATTAAGGCAACATCATCACTATCAGACTCGGAAGAATCAGTGTCAGTATCGTTGGCCTTTAGCGCCACAGTTTTCTCCTTCTTCTTCTCACCAGCATCAAGCTGTCTTTGGTTCACCCCTTGCTCGTAAGCAATGAGAAACCCAAGTAAGTTGTCAATAGAATAATTGTTCAAATCTTTTGATTCAGTAATTGCAGTTATCTTAGCATCAAACGAAGAAGGCAAACATCCTAAAATCTTGTTCACTTTTTCATAGTTTGTAAGTTCTTTTCTTAAAGCATGCAAAGAAGTGAAAATTTGAGTGAACCTCATATATGTTACAAATCTAAATTCAAGAAGTATAGTTTTGATGATGAAAAATATATTTGTGTTCTATTTTTCCTGGCTAATCATTTTAGGTACAAAAGATCAAATGCAATTCAAGCCAACTGAAGATCGGGTCCAAGTCTGTTTAAATGTAATTTTTTTTCTTTCTTGAGTAAAATGTAATGTAATTGATCCCCTAGCTAAGTAACCTTGCACACACTCACTCAGTGGGAGAGTTTTAGTGAATTAGAGTTTCTATTAAAATTTTCTCCTGATCGTCCTGGATGATATTTACATCGTCCTGGATGATCCAGTGAAAATAGAAACCCTAATTAGGATGATCAAGTTAAGTCAATTTGATTAAGCTGATCGTCCTAAACGATCCCAATATCGTACAGGACGATAGGCTTAAATCAAAAATTCTCAGCCGCTAGATCAAGTTAGGCAAGTTTTTATTTTTGGTGATTTGGTCTGATCGTCCCGGACGATACGTGTATCATCCTGGACGATCTAGTACAATCAAGCCTAAATTAGTCTAGTGATTAAGAAAAACAATTAATACTTAATTGATCTGATCATATCGTCTGGGATGATCATAATATCGTCCGGGATGATCATGACCGTCTAGTGCATTTCACCTATGAAAGTTCGAAAGGGATGTTAAGCCCTAGTGAACTAGTCCCGAGGCTAACCAAGAGGGGGGGGTGAATTGGTTATTTAAAAATTTCACGATAACTACAAAAATCTTTTCGATACTTAGCAGCGGAAACAAGTAAACAATAACGAAAAGATCAACCAACGATATTCACCCAAGCAGTTTATATTGAAAAGTAAAATGCAAAACTGAATCAGAAAAGCAAACCAGATTTTATAGTGGTTCGGTCAACTTGACCTACGTCCACTCCCCGGAGCCTCCCCTCCGGGTATTGCACTAAACGAAAGTGACTCTCCTTTTGCTCCCACAGCAAGGCGGAGAAGCCTGTACAAAACACCTCCTTTTCACCACACGGTGAGGCAGAGAACCCGACCTCCTTTCGCTTCCTCCTGAAGCGGGCAGAGAACCCACGAACTCCTTTCGCTTCCTCCTGAAGCGGGCAGAGAACCCACGAACTCCTTTCGCTTCCTCCTGAAGCGGGCAGAGAACCCGGATCTTCTTGCTAACGATCCTCCCACGAAGAACACCGACTAGACGACAGACGACGAGCGGAGAAGACGACTCTGATCCGTGCTTGGAGCAACCTTAGTGAATCCCTCACTAACTCCCCCTCACAAGATCTCTTCTCTCTCTCCCAACTCTCTCTCTCTCTAGGATTTCTCAGGGAAGGAAGGCAGCCAAAGATTTTTCCAAATCTAGGAAAAAGTTCTTTTAAAGGAGGGCTTAAAACTTGCCCTAAATCTCAACTTGTCGGCCAAGATCGTCCAGGACGATCGGTAGATCGTCCTGTACGATCAGTTCAAATTCAGCTGTTTCAGCCTGGACGATCTGGCTCTTCTGGACGATCAGTAGAAAAAGTTGTTCATATCGTCCCGTACGATCCTGCGATCGTCCGGGACGATTAGTTCAAATTGAAGGAAATCGTCCAGAAGACAGTTCGGGTCGTCCAGAGAAATCTGTGCTGGACGACCAAAAAATGACTTGATCGTCCCGGACGATAGGGTAATCGTCCGGTACGATTAGTTCAAAAAGGCCCCAAATCGTCCTGTACATAGTTCTGGACGTACAGCTGAAATGCACAAGACGATCACGATCGTCCGGGACGATCCTGCGATCGTCCAGGACGATGTGATCGTATCAATTAAACATTAATTGCTTTCCTTAATTACCAGACTAATTTAGGCATGATTGTACTGGATCGTCCGGGACGATACACGTATCGTCCTGGACGATCAGACCAAGTATCTAAAAATAAGAACTTGCCTAACTTGATCTGGCGGCTGAGAATTTCTGATTTGGGCATATCGTCCCGTACGATCCGTAGATCGTCCAGGACGATCGGCTCAATCAGACCCTCTTAACTTAGTCGCCCTAATTAGGGTTTCTGTTTTAACTGGATCGTCCAGGACGATGCTTCTATCGTCCAGGACGATCTGAACAAAATTTTAACAGAAACTCTAATTCACTCAATCTCTCTCCGTGAGTGTGTGTGTGCAAGGTTACTTAGCTAGGGAATCAGTTACATTACAATTGACTCAATAAAAGAAAAAATCATACATTTGACACACTTGGACCCGATCTTGAGTTGGCTTGAGTAGCTTGCGGTCTTTTGTGCCTGAAACTGATTAGCCAAGAAAAACACACTGGAAACATGTTTGTCATCATCAAAACCAGATTTGCAACAATCTCCCCCTTTTTGATGATGGCAAACATTTGTAAAGTAGTCTGAAAACAAAATGAAACTAAGATGAAAATAAAATGAAACTAAGAAATCAAACAAAACACACATTTTTTAAATTTTCAACAATACAGAAAACATGACTCAGAAAATAGAAACAGACACGACTACAACTGACTCCCCCTTTTGACATCACAAAAAGGAGGAGGGAAAAACATAACACGGAAATAAAATATAAAATAAAACATACACAGAACAACAACAAAACAGGAAAAACAGAATTTTTCCTTGATTTTAGATTCAAAAACCAATGAGAGGACGATTGACAACGCTGAAATCCAGAAAAGGTTGAAAAAATCGACTTTCGTAACTCCGACCCCGGGCACCTTATCGATGTAAACCTCTTTCAAAATAAAAATCCGATTCAGAAGAAAAGACATTAGATTTGAAAAGAGATCCTTTCAAGCCTCGTTCCAGAAAAATATCTGATATAATAGTGTTACAAAGTAAAAAATCAGAAATCAAGATTTTCAAACTCAAGCTTTTTGAACGTATTAAGTGACACACGAGTTTTTTTTCTAAGACATTTAAAGATCTGAAAGAGAAGAAAGCTTAGGTTGGGCTCATTTTGTGCCTCTTTTTTTCAATTTATTTAGCGCACTGCGCATCTTTTGATTTTTTGATACACTTTGTGTATTTGGCATTTTCGCATCTTTTCAGTTTTGGGCTCATTTTATGCCTCTTTTTCAATTTGGTTGGCGCACTGCGCATCTTTTGTAAGCTTTCTCCTTTTCATAATCATTAAAGAGTCTCAGCTGTGAATCTATCTTCCAGACATAGGAGATGACTCTCCACGGTAGGGAAGAATGATTCACAAAACAAAAAACCACACATCATATGATAAATGCAATCACTTGGTTTTAGAAAATCAAACTAATGACTCAAGACTTTGAAAAACACTATTGATATGAGGCAGATTACTGTAGGAAGATAAAATAATCTCTATTTCAAAAAAACTAACATTTTAATTTTGAAGAAGATTTTTATCCAAAAGAAACCATACACCAGTAAAGGAGTTTAGAGGAAGAGAAACAATCATCAATGTTTCTTCCCTTTAACAGGTTCAGTGGAATCAATCACTGCTTACCAGCTTCCAAATCAAAATAAGGTAAAAACTCCAGTCAGAAATTCAGATTATCAGAAGTAGTGAGCGGTGATCAGATTTTGAAAAACATAAAAAACAGGTAGAAAATCATAGCAAAGTAAATACTCAAATCAAACTAACAATAAGGCTAAAACAGAAATCAGCAGAAGAAATAAAATCAACTGAAAATAAAATAATCAAGGCAAAAACTAACTAACAGAAATCAGAAATCACACTACAAAAACTAACAAACAGAAATCAGAAAACAGAATACAAAAAACTAACTAGCAGAAATCAGAATACCAATCATAACAATCATAAATCAGCAGTCATCAGAATCAAGCATTTATATCAATCACTCCTAATCTGGTTCTCAAAATACTGAATGAGTCAAAGGCCAGTGGTTTAGTGAATATGTCAGCCAGCTGATTTTCAGTTGCTACATGATGTAGCTCAATGTCCCCTTTTGTAACATGGTCCCTAATGAAGTGATGCCTAATGTCAATGTGTTTGGTCCTAGAATGTTGGATTGGATTCTTAGAGATACAGATGGCACTGGTATTATCACACAGAACAGAAATTGTGCCAACGGGTACTCCTAAATCCAAGACTTGTTGTTTCAACCACAGAACTTGGGCCACACAACTTCCTAAGGCAATGTACTCAGCTTCAGCAGTGGAAAGTGCAACTGAGTTCTGTTTTCTACTGGACCAGGAGACTAACGACTGTCCTATGAATTGACAAGTCCCAGAGGTACTCTTCCTATCCACCCTACACCCCGCAAAGTCAGAGTCAGAATATCCAATGATCTCAAAAGAGGTGCTGTGCCTAGGGTACCAAATTCCTAGGTTTGGGGTCCCCAAAAGATATCTAAGAATTCTCTTAACAGCAGTCAGGTGGGACTCTTTAGGATCAGCCTGAAACCTAGCACAAAGACAGACACTAAACATGATATCGGGTCGGCTAGCAGTCAGGTAAAGCAGTGAACCTATTATCCCTCTATACTTCTTCTGATCAACAGATTTTCCATTTGAATCCTTATCTAACTGAACTGAGGAGGGCATGGGAGTATTGATTGGCTTGGCTTTGTCCATTTCATATTTCTTCAAAATGTCCTTAGTATATTTTGATTGATTGAGAAAAGTTCCATCTTCCATTTGCCTTATGCTAAACCCCAAAAAGTAGGACAATTCTCCCATCATACTCATCTCAAACTCTTTACTCATTGTTTTAGAAAACTCTTCACATAAGTATTTATCAGAAGATCCAAAAATTATATCATCAACATAGATCTGGACAATGAGTAAGTCATCTCCTAATCTCCTCAGAAAAAGGGTAGTGTCTACGCTCCCCTTAACAAACTCTCTTTCAAACAGGAATGTGCTAAGCCTCTCATACCAAGCTCTTGGTGCCTGTTTCAATCCATATAAGGCCTTTTTTAATTTATAGACATGACTTGGATATTGGGAACTCTCAAAACCTGGGGGTTGTTCTACAAAAACATCTTCTTTAATTACCCCATTTAAAAAGGCACTCTTGACATCCATTTGAAACAGCTTAAATCCCTTATAACAGGCAAAGGCTAGTAGCACTCTAATGGCTTCCAATCGAGCTACAGGGGCAAAAGTTTCCTCAAAATCTATCCCTTCTATCTGATTATACCCCTTAGCCACCAATCTTGCCTTATTTCTCACCACCACACCAGAATCATTCATCTTATTCTTAAAGACCCACTTGGTTCCCACAATACTTTGATTTTTAGGTCTTTCTACTAACTCCCAAACATCATTCCTTACAAATTGATTCAATTCTTCCTGCATAGCTAAAATCCAAAATTCATCCGACAGGGCTTGATTGATGTTGGTGGGTTCAGTCATTGAGATAAAGGCAGAATGGTTTACTTCCTTCCTAAGTCCATGCCTAGTCCTAACACCTTCAGAAGGGTCTCCTAAGATCAGTTCTTTAGGATGACTCGAAGAATATCTCCAATCTCTAGGCAATGTGGTTTGAGGTTCTACCCTTTCCTCCAAATTTGTATTTCCAACTCCTTGGGTAACCTCAACAATCTCTTCATCTTCTACTTCAGATCTAGACTCCTTAGGATCAGATTCATCAAACACTACATGGGTTGTTTCTTCCACCACCAAAGTCCTCCTATTGAACACCCTAAAGGATTTCCCCACACTTGAATATCCTAAGAACACTCCTTCATCAGATTTGGGGTCAAATTTTCCTAAGGGTGACTTCCCGTTGTTTAGAATGAAAACCTTACAGCCAAAGACATGGAGGTGGGACAGATTTGGAGTTCTACCCTTAATGATCTCATAAGGTGTCTTGTTCAGCTTGACTCTCACATTTACCCTATTCAGCACATAACAGGCAGTGTTCACCGCTTCAGCCCAAAAGTATTTAGGAAGTGAATACTCGGCAAGCATGGCTCTAGCGGCTTCCACCAAGGTCCTGTTCTTCCTTTCAGCTACCCCGTTCTGCTGAGGGGTCCTAGGAGCTGAAAAATTGTGACTAATCCCATGATTCTCACAAAAACTTCCAAATCTTTCATTTTCAAACTCCCCTCCGTGATCACTATGGATGGTAATAATCTCACATCCTAACTTCTTCTGAATCCAAGTAGAGAAAGATCTAAACTCATCAAATGACTCAGATTTGTGTGATAAAAACTTAACCCAAGTGAACCTTGAATAATCATCAACAATCACAAAACCATAGACTCTCCCCCCTAAGCTGGCAGTGCTAATGGGTCCAAAGAGGTCCATGTGAAGAACTTCTAAAGGTCTAGAGGTGCTAATGTCCTTAACTGAGTGAAAAGAGGACTGGACTTGCTTCCCCAACTGACAGGCACCACACAGGTGATCCTTAGTGAACTTAAGCTTGGGCACACCTCTAACTAAGTCCTTTTGGGTGACTCTCCTAAGGGTTTTCATACTGGCATGACACAATCTCCTATGCCATAACCAAGACTCATCAGCAGCAGTTTTTAAGCAAATTGAATTATCAGATTTAATCCTACTTACATCCAGCTTGTAGACGTTGTTGATCCTTTGCCCCTGCAAAACAACTTCATCATTTAAGCTTAAAATGCAGCCAGTGGGCAGGAATTTGATGCTGTATCCCTTGTCGCAGAGTTGACTGATGCTCAGCAGGTTGTGTTTCAGTCCATCTACAAGCAAAACATTATCAATCACAAAATTCTTTGAATCACCAATCATACCTGTGCCTACCACCTTCCTAGTGGTGTTATCTCCAAGTGTAACCTTGCCTCCAGCTCTGGCCTCCAGCGAAATGAACTGATTTGCATCTCCAGTCATATGTCTAGAACATCCGCTGTCCAGGTACCACATGCTCTCACGAGGTCTTGTGTGAGAGCACACCTACAAAATCATCAAATGTCAGTCTTAGGAACCCAAACAGGTTTGGGTTCCATCTTATGAAAAGAAGAATGCGATGCATGTGTGCTGTGCTGTGCAACAGGCAATTTGAGTCTCCACACCCAATGTGTACTACGGTGAACAGTACAAGTGTGTGATATGTGTCCTAACATGCCACATGAAAAACATCTAACACCAGGAAAAGGATTAACTAAACGTCGTGAGTGATAGTGCCTCTTCCTAGTAGTGTATGAAACATGCTTTGAAGAACTTGCAACAGAATTTTTAAAAGGTGGCGGTGCATAAAATTGTTCAAAAGTAGGCGGTGTTTTGTTATTTTCAAAAGAACTAATTTTTACTTTCAAAAACTCAATGTGTTTGTTTAAACTTCCAATTTCAAACGTTTTTGCACTTTCAGTACTTTCTAACTCAGATGCCAAATCATTCACTTTCTTAAAAGCAAGTTCTAATTCAACATGCGCTGTTTTTAACAAGTTATGCTCAACAATTAAATCAGAATGTTTTTTATTCAGTTCATCAAACTCATCTAGTAAAGACATGTGATTGCTATCAATGGTGGAATGATCCTTAATCAACACTTCATGCTCTTTTTGCAAAGTCAGATAATCTAGTTTCAAACTAGCATGGGTTTTCTTAAGCTTCCTATACGATGTATGAATCTTTTCAGAAACTTCAAATAACTGATCGTAAGTAAGCTCACATACCTCTTCCTGGTCGGACTGACCAGGGTGATCATCAGCCATCAAACACAAGTTTGTTTCCTCCTCTTCAGCTTCAGTCTCAGAAGAGTCGGATGCAGAGTCTGCCCAGAACGCCTTCTGAATCCGCTTCTTGTCCTTTCTGTACTTTGGTTTCTCCTCACCCTTCTCCTTGCTTGGGTGAGCTTTAAGTGTTGGACAATCAGCCTTAATGTGTCCAGGCTTCCTGCATTCAAAACAAACCGATTCAGATGAACCCTTAAAGTTTTTATTGAACTTACCCTTGTTCCACTTCTGATGGTTCTTATGTTTCTTCCTTAGAAAGCTTTTGAATTGCCTTGTGATTAAGGCAACATCATCGCTATCAGACCCGGAAGTGCTAGCATCTGAATCTTTGGCCTTTAGTGCCACTGTCTTCTCTTTCTTGCGTTCACCTGCATCAAGTTGCCTTTGGTTCACCCCTTGCTCGTAAGCAATGAGTGATCCAAGTAAGCTGTCAATAGAGTAAGTGTTTAAATCTTTGGATTCAGTAATAGCAGTAATCTTAGCATCATAAGAAGCAGGCAAACATCTAAGAATCTTGTTCACTCTTTCGTAGTTGGTAAGTTCTCTACCTAAAGCATGCAAAGAGGTAACAATCTGAGTGAACCTTGTGTACATTTCTGAAATAGTCTCACTAGGTTTCATGCGAAAAAGTTCGTAATCATGTAACAAGATGTTTAACCTAGATTGTTTGACTTCAGTTGTACCTTCATATGTTATACATAATCTATCCCAAATCTCTTTTCCCATTGTACAAGTAGAAACACGCATATAGTCCTCAGATTTTAAAGCACAAAAGAAACAGTTCAAACATTTGGCATTTAACTGTGCTAAATCACGATCATCAAACGTCCAATCAGCAAATGGCAATTCAGTTTTCACATTGTTAACCATTCGAAAAGGTGGTTCGTATCCGTCCTTAACTAACATCCACATGCGATAATCAATAGACTGAAGAAAAGTAGACATGCGTGTTTTCCAAAAATCAAATGGAATGTTATCAAACAACGGTGGTCTAGTTATAGAATAACCTTCAGCAGTATTACGATTGTTACAGTTAGCCATTGGATCAAATTCAAAAGTTTTTAAACAGAAATTTTGAATCCCGCTCTGATACCACTTGAAAGTTCGAAAGGGATGTTAAGCCCTAGTGAACTAGTCCCGAGGCTAACCAAGAGGGGGGGGGGGGTGAATTGGTTATTTAAAAATTTCACGATAACTACAAAAATCTTTTCGATACTTAGCAGCGGAAACAAGTAAACAATAACGAAAAGATCAACCAACGATATTCACCCAAGCAGTTTATATTGAAAAGTAAAATGCAAAACTGAATCAGAAAAGCAAACCAGATTTTATAGTGGTTCGGTCAACTTGACCTACGTCCACTCCCCGGAGCCTCCCCTCCGGGTATTGCACTAAACGAAAGTGACTCTCCTTTTGCTCCCACAGCAAGGCGGAGAAGCCTGTACAAAACACCTCCTTTTCACCACACGGTGAGGCAGAGAACCCGACCTCCTTTCGCTTCCTCCTGAAGCGGGCAGAGAACCCACGAACTCCTTTCGCTTCCTCCTGAAGCGGGCAGAGAACCCACGAACTCCTTTCGCTTCCTCCTGAAGTGGGCAGAGAACCCGGATCTTCTTGCTAACGACCCTCCCACGAAGAACACCGACTAGACGACAGACGACGAGCGGAGAAGACGACTCTGATCCGTGCTTGGAGCAACCTTAGTGAATCCCTCACTAACTCCCCCTCACAAGATCTCTTCTCTCTCTCCCAACTCTCTCTCTCTCTAGGATTTCTCAGGGAAGGAAGGCAGCAAAAGATTTTTCCAAATCTAGGAAAAAGTTCTTTTAAAGGAGGGCTTAAAACTTGCCCTAAATCTCAACTTGTCGGCCAAGATCGTCCAGGACGATCGGTAGATCGTCCTGTACGATCAGTTCAAATTCAGCTGTTTCAGCCTGGACGATCTGGCTCTTCTAGACGATCAGTAGAAAAAGTTGTTCATATCGTCCCGTACGATCCTGCGATCGTCCGGGACGATTAGTTAAAATTGAAGGAAATCGTCCAGAAGACAGTTCGGGTCGTCCAGAGAAATCTGTGCTGGACGACCAAAAAATGACTTGATCGTCCCGGACGATAGGGTAATCGTCCGGTACGATTAGTTCAAAAAGGCCCCAAATCGTCCTGTACATAGTTCTGGACGTACAGCTGAAATGCACAAGACGATCACGATCGTCCGGGACGATCCTGCGATCGTCCAGGACGATGTGATCGTATCAATTAAACATTAATTGCTTTCCTTAATTACCAGACTAATTTAGGCATGATTGTACTGGATCGTCCGGGACGATACACGTATCGTCCTGGACGATCAGACCAAGTATCTAAAAATAAGAACTTGCCTAACTTGATCTGGCGGCTGAGAATTTCTGATTTGGGCATATCGTCCCGTACGATCCGTAGATCGTCCAGGACGATCGGCTCAATCAGACCCTCTTAACTTAGTCGCCCTAATTAGGGTTTCTGTTTTAACTAGATCGTCCAGGACGATGCTTCTATCGTCCAGGACGATCTGAACAAAATTTTAACAGAAACTCTAATTCACTCAATCTCTCTCCCTGAGTGTGTGTGTGCAAGGTTACTTAGCTAGGGAATCAGTTACATTACAATTGACTCAATAAAAGAAAAAATTATACATTTGACACACTTGGACCCGATCTTGAGTTGGCTTGAGTAGCTTGCGGTCTTTTGTGCCTGAAACTAATTAGCCAAGAAAAACACACTGGAAACATGTTTGTCATCATCAAAACCAGATTTGCAACAACCTATACGTCCAGAGCGGTGATCAGGATGATTTTGGTTATTTTGAAACTAATCATACCGGACGATCTAGACATCATCTCAGACGATCAGGACATTTTTAGGTCGTCCTGCATGTTTTACCTGTACGTCTAGAGCGATTCTCAGGATGATTTTGGCACCTTTTGAACTAATCGTATAGGATGATATACATATCATCCTAGACAATCAAGTCATTTTGAGACCGTTCAGCACAAGTTTCACTGGACGACCAGAGAGGTCTTCTGGATGAAATTCCTAATTTACACTAATCATCCCGGACAATCATAGAATCGTCCGGGATGATCTGAATAACTTTTTTCTACTAATCGTCCAGAAGAGCCAGATCATCCAGGCTGAAATAGGTGATTTTGAACTGATCGTATAGGACGATCTAGCGATCATCCTGGATGATATTGGCCGACCAGTTGAGATTTAGGGCAAATTTTGAGCCCTCATATAAAATATCTTTTTCTTCCAACCAGAAAAATCTTTTGCCACTTTCCTTTCTAGAGAAACCTTGAGAGAGAGAGCTCGGGGGAGAGAGAGGATCTTATGAGGGGTAGTTTGTGAGGGATTCATAAAGGTTTCTCTAAGCAAGGATCAGAGTCATCTTCTTCATTCGTCGTCTCTCATCTTGTCGGTGTTTTCAGTGGGAGGATCGTTCGCAAGAAGATCCGGGTTCTCTGCCCGCTTTAGGAGGAAGTGAATGGAGTTCAGGTTCTCTGCCTGCTTCAGGAGGAAGCGAAAAGAGTCTGGGTTCTCTGCCCGCTTCAGGAGGAAGTGAAAGGAGTTCAGGTTCTCTGCCTCATCGGGTTGGTGGAAAGGAGTTTTGTATAGGCTTCTCCGCCTTGCTGTCGGAGTAGAATGAGAGTCACTTTTGTGTTAGTGCAATACTTGGAGGGGAGGCTCCGGGGAGTGGACGTAGGTCAAGTTGACCGAACCACTATAAAATCTGGTGTGCTCTTTCTGATTATTTTCTATACTTTTATTTTTTCTATTATTATCTTCTTGGGTGAAATCTGTGGTTGATCTTTTCATTTCTGTGTTTACTTGTTTCCGTTGCAAATTATCGAAAAGATTTTTCCTGTTGCTCATGAATTTTTTAAATAACCAAATCACCCCCCCTCTTGGTTAGCCTATGGACTAGTTCATCATGGGTTAACATCCCTATCAAACTTTCAAGTGGTATCAAAGCGGGATTCATAAAATCTAGTATTGAAAAACTTTTGAATTTGATCCATGGCTAACTTTGGTAAAGTAATACTGCTGAAGGTTATTCAATTAACGACCGCCATTGTTTGATAACATACCTTTTGATTTTTTAAAAACTTGCATGTCCACTTTTCTTCAATCTATAGATTATTTCATGTGGATGCTTGTTAAGGATGGCTATGGACCACCTTCTAGAATGATTAATAATGTTAAAATTGAACTGCCTTTCACTGATTGGACTTTTGATGATCATGACTTAGCCCAACTGAATGCCAAATGTTTGAACTATTTTTTGTACCTTAAATTTGAGGATTACATGCGTGTTTCTACTTGTACAACTGGTAAAGAAATTTAGGATAGATTGTGCATCACCTATGAAGGTACAACTGAAGTCAAACAATCTAGGTTAAACTTATTACTTCATGACTACAAACTTTTTCACATGAAACCTGCTGAATCTATTTCTGAAATGTATACGAGGTTCACTCAGATTGTCACTTCTTTGCATGCTTTAGGAAGAGAACTTACAAACTATGAGAAAGTAAACAAGATTTTGAGATGCTTGTCTTATTCGTTTGATGCTAAGATAACTGCAATTACTGAATCAAAAGATTTAAACAATTATTCTATTTATAACTTACTTAGGTCACTCATTGCTTACGAGCAAGGGGTGAACCAAAGACAGCTTGATGCAGGTGAAAAGAAGAGGGAGAAAACTGCTGAAGGCCAATGATACTGACACTGATTCTTCCGAGTCTGATAGCGATGATGTTGCCTTAATCACTAGGTAATTCAAAAGCTTTCTAAAGAAGAAATATAAGAACTTTCAAAAGTGGAACAAGGGTAAGTTCAGTAAAAATTTAAAAGGCTCATCTGATACTATTTATTTTGAATGCAGGAAGCCTTGACACATTAAGGCTGATTGTCCTACACTTAAAGCTCACCCAAGCGAGGAAAAGGGTAAGGAGAAATCCAAATTCAGGAAGGACAAGAAGAGGATTCAAAAGGCATTCTGGGCAGATTCTACATTTGATTCTTCTGAGATTGAAGCTGAAGAGGAGGAAACCAACTTGTGTCTGATGACAGATGATCATCCTGGTCAGTCTGACCAGGAAGAGGTATGTGAGTTTACTTACGATCAATTATTTGAAGTGTATGGAAGAATTCACACACCTTATAGGAAACTTAAGAAATTGCATGTTAGTCTAAAATTGGATTTCTTAACCTTGCAAAAAGAGCATGATTTTGTAGTTAGAGATCATTCCACACTTGACAACAACCACATGTCTTTACTTTATGAATATGATGAGCTGAACAAAAAACATTTTGATTTAATTATTGAACATGATTTACTGAAAACCTCACATGTTGATTTAGAAAAAGCTTTTAAAGAATTAGGCAATCTGACATGCGAAGTGGAGAGTAGTAGGGGAGCATTAAAGTTTGAAATTATAAGTTTAAAGAAAAAAAATAAATTTCTAAGAGTTAAAATCAGTGCTTTTGAGAAAAATGAAACACCTCCTATTTTTGCACAGTTTTATGCACCTCCACCCTTTGAATAATCTATTTCAAAATCATCAAAACATGTTTCATTCAAACTTAGAAATAGGCACTATCACCCACCTAGATTAGTTAACCCTTTTTTTGGTGTTAGATATTTTTCTTGTGGCATGATAGGACACATCTCCCACACTTGCACTGTTCACCGTAGTACACATTGGGTGTGGAGGCCCAAATTTCTTGTTTCACAGCACAGCACACATACATTGCATTCTTCTTTTCATAAGAAGGAACCCAAACCTGTTTGGGTTCCTAAATCTGACATTTGATGATTTTGTAGGTGTGCTGTCACACAAGAACTCGTGAGAGCATGTGATACCTAGACAATGGATGTTCAAGACACATGACTGGAGATGCAAATCAATTCATTTCGCTGGAGGCCATGGCTGGAGGCAAGGTTATACTTGGATACAACACCACCAGGAGGGTGGTAGGTTCAGGTATAATTAGTGATTCAAAGAATTTTATGATTGATAATGTTTTACTTATAGATGGATTGAAATATAACATGCTGAGCATCAGTCAACTCTGTGACAAAGGATATAACATCAAATTCCTACCCACTTGCTGCATTTTAAGCTTAAATGACAAAATTATTTTACAGGGATAAAGGATCAACAATATCTACATGCTGGATGTAAGTTATTTTAAAGCTGATGTTTCAATTTGCTTAAAAATTGCTGTTGACGAGTCTTAGTTGTGGCCCAGGAGATTATGTCATGCCAGTATGAAAACCCTTAGGAGAGTCACCCGAAAGGACTTAGTTAGAGGTGTCCCCAAGCTTAAGTTCACTAAGGACCACCTGTGTGATGCGTGTCAATTAAGGAAGCAAGTTCAGTCCTCCTTTCACTCTGTTAAGGACATTAGCACCTCTAGACCTTTAGAAGTCCTTCACATGGATCTCTTTGGACCCATTAGCACTGCCAGCTTAGGGGAGAAAGTCTATGGTTTTGTGATTGTTGATGATTACTCGATGTTCACTTGGATTAAATTTCTGTCACATAAATTTGAGTCATTTGATGAATTTAAGTCCTTCTCCACTTAGATTCAGAGGAAGTTAGATTGTGAGATCTTGACTATTCATAGTGATAATGGTGGAGAGTTTGAAAATATGAAATTTGGAACTTTCTGTGAGGAGCAAGGGATTAGTCATAATTTTTTAGCTCCTAGGACCCCTCAACAGAATGGGGTAGTTGAAAGGAAGAACTGGACCATAGTGGAAGCCGCTAGAGCCATGTCAGCTGAGTATTCACTTCCAAAATACTTTTGAACTGAAGCGGTGAACACTGCGTGTTATGTGCTGAATAGGGTAAATGTTAGATATAATCTAAACAAGACACCTTATGAGATCATTAAGGGTAGAACTCCAAACCTATCCTACCTCCATATCTTGGGCTATAAGGTTTTCATTCTGAACAACGAGAAAACATCCTTAGGAAAGTTTGACCCCAAATCTGATGAAGGAGTGTTCTTAGGCTATTCTAGTGTGGGGAAATCCTTTAGGGTGTTTAATAAGAGGACTTTGGTGGTGGAAGAGACAACTCATGTGGTGTTTGATGAATCTGATCCTAAGATGACTAGAGTTGAGAAAGAAGAAGAAGTAGGGGAGATTACCCAAGGGTTTGAAAGATTGGAGATATTCTTCGAGTCATCCTAAATAACTGATCTTAGAAGACCCTTCTGAAGGTGTTAGGACTAGGCATGGACTTAGGAAGGAAGTAAACCATTCTACCTTTATCTCAATGACTGAACCCACCAAGATCAATCAAGCCCTCTCTAATGAATTCTAGATCTTAGCTATGCAAGAGAAACTGAATCAATTTGTAAGGAATGATGTTTAAAGTTAGTAGAAAGACCTAGGAATCAAAGTATAGTGGGAACAAAATGGGTCTTTAAGAATAAGATGAATGATTCTTGTGTGGTGGTTAGGAATAAGGCAAGATTGGGGGCTAAGGGGTACAATCAAATTGAAGGGATTGATTTTGAGGAGACATTTACCCCTGTAGCTAGATTGGAAGCCATTAGGGTGCTACTAGTCTATGCCTGTTATAAAGAATTTAAGCTGTTTTAAATGGATGTCAGGAGTGCCTTTTTAAATGGGGTAGTAAAAGAGGATGTTTTTGTAGAACAACCCCCAGGTTTTGAGAGTTCCCAATATCCAAATCATATTTATAAATTAAAAAAGGCCTTATATGGATTGAAATAGGCACCCAGAGCTTAGTATGAGAGGCTTATCATATTTCTATTAGAAAGAGAATTTGTTAAGGGGAGCGTAGACACCACCCTTTTTCTGAGGAGAGTAAAGGATGATTTACTCAATGTCTAGATCTATATTGATGATATAATTTTTGGATCATCTAATAAATAATTATGTGATGAGTTTTCCAAAATAATGAGTAAGGAGTTTGAGATGAGTATGATGGGAGAATTATCCTACTTTTTGGGGTTTAGCATAAGACAAATTGATGATGGAACCTTTCTCAATCAATCTAAATACACTAAGGATATTTTGAAGAAATATGAAATGGAAAAATCCAAGCCAATCAATACTCCCATGAGCTCCTCTGTTTAGTTAGATAAGGATTCAAGTGGAAAATCTATTGATCAAAAGAAGTATAGAGGAATAATTGGATCACTGCTTTACCTTACTGCTAGCCAACCTGATATTATGTTTAGTGTTTGTCTTTGTGCTAGGTTTCAAGTTGATCCTAAAGAGTCCCACCTGACTGCTGTTAAGAGAATTCTTAGATATCTTTTAGGGACCCCAAACCTAGGAATCTGGTACCCTAGGCACAACACTTCTTTTGAGGTTATTGGATATTCTGATTCTGACTTTACAGGATGTAGGATGGATAGAAAGAGCACTTCTGGAACCTACCAATTCGTAGGACAGTCATTAGTCTCCTGGTCTAGTAAAAAATAGAACTCACTTGCATTTTCCATGTCTGAAGCTGAGTACATTACCTTAGGAAGTTGTGTGGCCCAAGTCCTTTGGTTGAAGCAATAAGTTTTGGATTTAGGATTACCTGTTGGCACAATTTCTATTCTGTGTGATAATACTAGTGCAATCTGTATTTCTAAGAATCCAATCCAATATTTTAGAACCAAACACATTGATATAAGGCATCACTTCATCAGGGACAATATTATAAAAGGGGATATTGAGCTACATCATGTAGCAACAAAAAATCAGCTGGCTGACATATTTACAAAACCACTGGCCTTTGACTCATTTAGCATTTTGAGGACCAGATTGGGTGTGATTGACATAAATACATGATTCTGATGACTACTGATTTTTAATTTATCTATTTTTTATTCTGTTTCTGTTAGTTAGTTGTTTGATTTGATTATCTATTTCCTGTTGGTTTTTATTCTTCTGTTGATTTTCATTTTAGTCTTGCTGTTGTTTTGATTTGAGTATTTAATTTGATGCGATTTCATACTTGTTTTTTGATTTACTATTTTATTCCCTTCAAAATCAGATCACTGCTCACTAGTGCTGATAAACTGGATTTATGACTGAGAGTTTTGCCTTATTTTTATTTGGAAGCTGGTAAGCAGTGATTGACTTCTCTGAATCTATTAAAGGGAAGAAACGTTGATGATTATTTCTCTTCCTGTAACACTCTTTAATTATGTATTATTTCTTTTGGATAAAAATCTTCTTCAAAATTAAAAAGTTGGTTTTTGAAATAGAGATCTATTTTATCTTCCTACAGTAATCTACCTCATATGAATAGTATTTTCAAAGTTTTGAGTTGTTGTTATGATTTTCTGAACCAAGTGATTGTACTTATTATATGATGTATGGTTATTGTTTTGTGAATTACTTTTCCTTTTTGAAGAGAGTGAGTTTTGTTGTCTCTTAAGTCTGAAAGGTAATTTCACAGCTGAGATTCGTTAATGATTTTGAAAGGGAGAAAGCTTACAAAAGATGCGCAAAGAGCGCCATAATGAAAAGAGGCTCAAAATTAGCCCAAATTGAGAAGATTCGCAATGTCGCCAAAAAATTGAAAAAAATACACAAAGTGTATCAAAAATCAAAAGATGCATAAAGCGTCAAATAAATTGAAAAAGAGGCACAAAATGAGCACACAAGGAGATAGGCTTTCTTCCCTTTCCGATCTTTAAATGTCTTAGAAAAATCCATGCACCACTTAATATTTTCAAAAGCTTGAGACAAAAATAATGATTTCTGATTTCTTATTTTGTAATACTATTATATCAGATATTTTTCTAGAACGGGGGTTGAAAGGATCTCTTTTCGAATCTAATTTCTTTTCTTCTGAATTGGATTTTTATTTTGAAAGGAATTTACACCTATAAGGTATCCGAGGTGGGAGTTACGAAAGTCGATTTTCTAACTTTTTTGGATTTCAGTGCTGTCCATCGTTTTCTTATTGGTTTTTGGATTCAAAATCAAGGGAAAATTCTGATTAACTGGAGCAGATCGATTAAAAAAATCATTATTTTTTGTGTTTTTATGTTTCTCGTTTCTAGTTTTATTTACTCTGCTTTGTTTTTTATTTTATTGTATGTATTTTTGGGATCCCTAATCTTTATTGTCCATCCTTCATCTTTTTCTTTTTTTCTTCACATCATCCTGGACAATTCCTACATCCTCCTGGATGATCTTGATCATCCTAGATGATCCACACATCATCCTGGATGATCCATTCAAGTCATCCCCTCTCTGACCAAACGGTTGAGATGCATCAATTATTGGTGATCGTCCCGGACGATCCTTACATCGTCCTGAATAATATGATCCAATTTTCCTAATCTTGATCAAACGGCTGATAATGCACCAATTATCGGTCATCATCCTGGATGATACACCTCATCATCTCAGACGATCCACGTGTCAGCAGTTGGACAATTTAAATTCAGCCCGTCCTATACATTTATTACATATCGTCCCAGACGATCCACCTAATCATCCTGGATGATACTTTTCGTCAATGGTCGTCCAGATTGACTCCTCAGGATGATCGCCTATCTCTAATCATCTTGAACAATCTTATCTTCTTGGATGATCCGACTGCCTTTTTGTCCAATCATCCTGGCTGTCATAATTACTCATATCGTCCTGGATGATCCTGCTATCGTACGGGATGATCTGGCTGACTTTTACTTAAAAAGCCAATTTGCTTCAGTTTTCTTCACCCCTCTTCCTTCCATACCTCCTCTTTTGTGATTCTAATGGCTGGTGGAAAGAGATCTAGGCATCAAGGTGCAAGCTCCTCCCAAGGAAATGTCGATCCCTGCTTTCCAAATGCAGCCGATCAGGCTGCCTTCCAATGCTATCTTGAAGTTGGAATCACAAAATCCAAGATCGTCAACCCCCGTACTCTTATCTACCCTATCCTAGATCTATTTGTGCATACCTCCCTCACCTTCATCCTCACCCTAGCCTTCCCATTCAGCACTAAACTTTTCCAAGTCTTTTTCGCAAATCTTTGCATCACCGCTGACTACTCCACCCTTCACTCCATTGTTAATCAGCAACCTGCAGAACTCACCACCCAGGATTTTCACCATATCCTTCAACTCTCCGTCACTGGCAACAAACTCCACACCCTAGTTTCTGATCCTGATTATGATTGGAGTGTCGCCAATCGCTTCCTTAGAAATACCAACGCCCCCTACCATGACAACGCTTGCACTTCCCTACTTAAGGATGCCCGTACCATTTAACATGTCCTTCATTCCTCCATCATCCCAAAGGATGGGGATTGCATTCACATCACCCCTTTACTTTATATGACCACCTATTACATCATGGCCCACCGGAATTCAATGCTACCGATCTCCTTTTCCACTATATCGAGCATCTCACTACCATTAGGGATCCGGGCCATAGGCAACGCCCAAATCTAGCTCTAGGACACATAATTGCATATGTTCTGGAGACCAAATATGATTTATAATATCTTATCCTTGCCAATGTCCCTCCTTCCTACTTCACAAACAATTTCTTCTGTATACTCCAAAGTACCCGACTACATCTGAAACCCACCCCGGATGTTGAGGAGGAAGAGGAAGAAGCTGTTCCTATTCCTGTGCACCTGATACACCTGCTCCCCTTCGTATTGCATCCTCTTTTGATCATTTGGTGTAGTGGTTAGACCAGTGGGAGGCCCGATTTGATTCTTATGTTGCTGCACAGGAGCAGCAGCACACTGAGGATTTGCAGCGCTTTAATGCCTATGCTGATCAGCAGCAACAACAGTACGACCAAGACATTGCCTGGTTTGGAGCACACTTTGCCGTCATTCACAGTTACTTTCAGCCACCACCTCCTACTCCTTCTGATCAGGATCTGCCTCCCTTTTATCTTTATGTTTTGTGTTGTTTTCTGTTTGTATTATTGTGTCTGTTCCTCCTACTTTTTGTGATGTCAAAAGGGGGAGTAAGTATTTTGAGTGACTAGTTGTTTCTTGTACTGTTCTAGTTGGTTCTTATATTATTCTTATTTTGTAGTTATTTTTCTTATTGTATTTTGTGCTTAGTGAAATTTGAAATGAAATGTTTTCTGTCATACGTGTATTGGTTACTTCTGTCTGTTTTATTTGAAACCACTGTATCAATATTTACCATCATAAAAAGGGGAAGATTGTTGTAAATTTGGATTTAAGAAGTATAGTTTTGATGATGACAAACATGTTTGTATTCTATTTTGCCTGGCTAATCATTTCAGGTACAAAAGATCAAATGCAATTCAAGCCAACTCAAGATCGGGTCCAAGTGTGTTTAAAGGTATTTTTTTTATCTTGAGTCAAATGTAATGTAATTGATCCCCTAGCTAAGTAACCTTACACACACACACACTCAGGGGGAGAGCTTTAGTGAATTAGAGTTTCTGTTCAAATTTTGTCCTGATCATCCTGGACGATCTAGTGAAAATAGAAACCCTAATTAGGACGACCATGTTAAGTCGGTTTGAAATAAGCTGATCATCTTGGATGATCCCAATATCGTACAGGACGATAGGCTTAAATCAGAAATTCTCAGCCGCCAGATCAAGTTAGGAAAGTTTTTATTTTTGGTGATTTGGTCTGAACATCCCAGACGATCCAGTACAATCATGACTAAATTAGTCTGGTGATTAAGGAAAGCAATTCATACTTAATTGATACGATCATATAATCCGGGACGATCATAATATCGTCTGGGACGATCATGACCATCCAATGTATTTCACATATACGTCCAGAGCGGTGATCAGGATGATTTTGATTATTTTTGAACTAATCATACCAGACGATCTAGACATCGTCTCGGACGATCAGGTTATTTTGAGGTCATCCTGCATGTTTAACTTGTACGTCCAGAGCGGTTCTCAGGAGGATTTTGGCACCTTTTGAACTAATCGTACAGGACGATATATATATCATCATCTTGGAAGATCAAGTCATTTTAAGACTGTCCAGCACAAGTTTCTGATTTACACTAATCATCTCGGACCATCGCAGAATCATACGGGATGATCTGAACAACCTTTATTTACTAATCGTCCAGGAGAGCCAGATCATCTAGGCTGAAACAGGTGATTTTGAACTGATCGTACAGGACGATCTCGATCGTCTTGGACGGTATTGGCCGACGAGTTGAGATTTAGGATAAATTTTGAGCCCTCCTATAAAAGATCTTTTCTTCCAATAAGAATAATCTTTTGCCACTTTTCTTTCCAGAGAAACCTTGAGTGAGAGAGCTTGAGAGTGAGAGAGAGAGAGGATCTTGTGAGGGGGAGTTTGTGAGGGATTCACAAAGGTTGCTCCAAGCATGGATCAGAGTCATCTTCTCCGTTCGTCATCTCTCATCTTGTCGGTGTTTTCTATGGGAGGATCATTCACAAGAGTATCCGGGTTCTATGCCCGCTTCAGGAGGAAGCGAAAGGAGTTCAGGTTCTCTGCCTGCTTCAAGAGGAAGTGAAAGAAGTCTGGGTTCTCTGCCCGCTTCAGGAGGAAGTGAAAGAAGTTCAGGTTCTCTGCCTCATCGGGTTGGTGGAAAGGAGTTTTGTACAGGCTTCTCTGCCTTGCTGTGGGAGCAGAAGGAGAGTCACTTTTGTGATAGTGCAATACCCGGAGGGGAGGCTCCGGGGAGTGGACGTAGGTCAAGTTGACTGAACCACTATAAAATGAGGTGTACTCTTTCTGATTATTTTCTGCACTTTATTTTTTCTGTTAATATCTGCTTGGGTGAAATCTGTGGTTGATCTTTTCATTTTTAAGTTTACTTATTTCTGCTACAAATTATCGAAAAGATTTTTCCTGTTGTTCACAAATTTTTTAAATAACCAATTCCCTCCTATTGGTTAGCCTCGGGACTAGTTCATTAGGGCTTAACATCCCTATCGAACTTTCAATATACATTTCAGAAATAGATTCAGTAGGTTTCATGTGAAAAAGTTCATAGTCATGAAGTAATATGTTTAGCCTAAACAGTTTGACTTCAATTGGACCTTTATAGGTGATGCACAATCTATCTCAAATTTCTTTACCAGTTGTACAAGTAGAAACACGCATTTAATCCTTAGATTTTAAGGCACAGAAAAAATAGTTTAAATATTTAGCATTCAGTTGGGCTAAGTCACGATCATCAAAAGTCCAATCAGTGAAAGGCAGTTCAGTTTTAACATTGTTAACCATTCTAGAAGGTGGTTCATAGCCATCCTTAACAGACATCCACATGCGATAATCTATAGATTGAAGAAAGGTGGACATGTGAGTTTTCTAAAAATCAAAAGGTATGTTATCAAACAATGGCGATCGTGTAATTGAATAACCTTCAGCAGTATTACGATTACCAAAGTTAGCCATGGATCAAATTCAAAAGTTTTTAAACTTAATTTTTGAATCCCGCTCTGATACCACTTGAAAGTTTGATAGGGATGTTAAGCCCTGATGAACTAGTCCCGAGGCTAGCCAAGAGAGGGGTGAATTAGTTATTTAAAAAATTCGTGAGCAACAGGAAATTTTTTTTCGATAATTTACAGTGGAAATAAGGAAACACAGAATTGAAAGGATCAACCACAGATTTCACCCAAGTAGATAAGAATAGAAAAGTAAAGTGCAGAAAATAATTAGAAAGAACACACCATATTTTATAGTGGTTCGATCAACTTGACCTACGTCCACTCCTGGAGCCTCCCCTCCGGGTATTGCACAAACACAAAAGTGACTCTTCTTCTGCTCTCACGGTAAGGCAGAGAAGCTTATACAAAACTTCTTTCCACCAACCCGATGAGGCAGAGAACCTGAACTCCTTTTGCTTCCTCCTAAAGCGGGCAGAGAACTCAGACTCCTTTCGCTTCCTCCTGAAGCAGGCAGAGAACCTAAACTCCTTTCGCTTCCTCCTGAAGCAGGCAGAGAACCCGGAGCTTCTTACGAATGATCCTCCCAGAGAAAATACTGACAAGATGAGAGATGCCGAATGGAGAAGATGACTCTGATCCTTGCTTGGAGCAACCTTTGTGAATACCTCACAAACTCCCCCTCACAAGATCCTCTCTCTCTCTCTCTCCTAAGCTCTCTCTCTGAAGGTTTCTCTGGAAAGGAAAGTGGAAAAAGATTTCTTTTTTTGGAAGAAAAAGATATTTTAAAGGAGGGCTCAAAAATTGCCCTAAATCTCAACTGGTCAGCCAATTCCATCCAGGATGATCTCTAGATCATCCGGTATGATCAGTTCAAAATCACCTGTTTCAGCCTGGACGTTCTGGTTCTTCTGGACGATTAGTAGAAAAAAGTTATTCAGATTATCCCGTACGATTTTTCAATCGTCCGGGATGATTAGTGTAGATCAGGAATTTCATCCAGAAGACCGCTCTGGTCGTCCAGAGGAACTTGTGCTGGATGATCTCAAAATGACTTGATCGTCCAGGATGATATATCTATCGTCCTATACGATTAGTTCAAAAAGAGCCAAAATCATCCCGAGCACTGCTCTGGACGTACAGGTGAAACATGCTGGGCGATTTCAAAATGACTTGATCATCTGGGATGATATGGGTATCGTCCCGTACAATTAGTTCAAAATTGGGAATATCATCCTGCACACAGCTTTGGACGTACATGTGATAGGCACTTGACGATCAGGATTTTTAACACATCATCCCATACGATGCTGTGATCGGCCAGGATGATATGATAGAATCAATCAAACCTTAATTACTTTCTTTAATCACCAGACTAATTTAGGCATGATTGGAATGGATCGTCCAGGATGATACACGTATGGCCTGGGATGATCAGATCAAATCTCTAAAAATAAAACTTGCCTAACTTGATCTAGCGGCTAAAAATTTTTGATTTGAGCCTATCATCCCGTACGATCAATGTTTCATCCCGGACGATCAGCTTAATCAGACAGACTTAACTTGGTTGCCCTAATTAGGGTTTCTATTTTTACTGGATCGTCCAGGACGATGTGGACATCGGTCGGGACGATCAGAACAAAAATTGAACAGAAACTCTAATTCACTAAAACTCTCCCCCTGAGTGTGTGTGTGCAAGGTTACTTAGCTAGGGGATCAATTACATTACATTTGACTTAAGAAAGGGAAAACATTACATTTAGACACACTTGGACCCGATCTTGAGTTGGCTTGAATTGCATTTAATCTTTTGTACTTGAAATGGGTTAGCCAAGCAAAATAAAATACAAACATGTTTGTCATCATCAAAACTATGCTTTTTGAATCCAGATTTGCAACAACTATAACCTATAAATTCAAATTAAGTAATAAAATGAATGAATAATTAGTGTAATTACTAGTATCTTTTCTAAACTAGAATTATATTCGTATTCATTTTAACTATTTTTAAACTGTGATGTATTATTCTATATTTTAGTAATTTAAAATTATCAGTTTTTTACTATGATTAATTATTTAATCAAAATCATAATATTTTTATTTGCTTGAGGGCAAGCAAGAGTTTAAGCTAGGGAGAATTCAATAAGTGTAAATAATGGGTTATAAGTGTTATATTTGTAGTAAAACTTTATTGTTTTAGTTGTATTATGCAAGAAAAATATAAGAAAAAGACTTAAAATTCTATGTTTCATATAGCACCGCAGTGTCAAAATAAATAAAGCTACAGCGCCATCAAAGACATCGCTTGAGAGCAAGAATATCAGTATTCTAGTGCTAACTTCTCTTCGAGTAGCACCACAGTGGTCAAATATAAACTTCATGGAAGAGATCTTTTTTGTCAAGCGCCATTGCGTCATAATCAATAACACCTTAGCGCCTAAATTTCCCTCTCGACATCGCATCATTCAAAAGTCAGTGGCACTACAGCATAGTAGTTGTAACTTCCTAAGGATATAATCTGTTAGTGAAGCGATGCGACTGTTCACCAAATAACTGATCCACATCAACAAGCACCACCGTGGCACTGGAAAAATAGTGCAACAGTGTTAGTTCATTTATTGGGCACACTAGTGCCGATCTTTCTAGCACCATAGCACTAATTGCCTATTTTGTATTTTCCTATAAATAGTTATTATGTTATATTTGTAAGGGAGTTCAGTCACTTAGATAATTTCAGTGCAATTCAGAGTGCTTCTCTAAAACTCTCTTAAGGTGACAACTAAGAGAATTTAGAGAAGTATTTGATACCATTATTAGAGTATTTGGCTTGTGTTTTTGGAAGAAAATATGTAAGTAAAGAGAAAGACTGTAGATGAAATCCATTGAACCCTTTTGGTGATATCTATCTCTTATATTTTTTTCTATCATGATATCAATGAAAATGAATTTGCTTTAATTCTACTCCATGTCTAGCAAAATTCTCTTATTTTGGATTTATGATGTAAGTATCATATATAGTAATAATAAATTCTATTATTCCTTAAATGATTAAAAATATATTTCAATATTACCATATCTTTATTTAATGCACATAGTAGTCATATGTGTTGTTAAAATTAGGTGTACTGTGGGGCATCGATAGAGGGAAGCATGCATAACCAGGAATATTGAATTAATTTGCGTCATGTTCAGGCATAGGGTATGAATTATACTAAATTCTTAAAGAGATGATATAACTGTAGAAACTTTGTAGACATTATTTGTTCCTATAAGCTCGATAGAGATTTAAGAATGAATATGCTCAGAATAGCATCACAATTAAAAGAAACTCATTCAGAAAAAATATGTTATCTACATTCATCAATTCAAAACATTATATCCAAATAGTATATTCATTATCTTTATCTAATTTTATTTAAGTGATTGAATCTCCACAACCTTTATTTTTTTTGAGTAGGATAATTATTGTAATTTTAGTAGACAGTATTAATTTTTGCAAGTGAGCATATCTTCCTCATGACATTGATACTCTACTTTATCACTATATTACTTGATTCAGTATGTATACTTTCATATATTAAGTGGGGATTTTATAATTTATATATATATATATAAATCTAAGCATTACTAGGGATTGAAAGCCCTAATTTATTTCTTAATTCTATAGGTTACTCCACCGCCCACATAATCTATATTAAAGTTGAAGTGGTTGTTGCTACTCAAAGAAATGAGGAGAATAATACCATCTATGATATAAAGGAGAACATATCTTGGTTTGAGGTTAAGCAATAGATGAACAATCTGGTTTAGAGATCCATTAGAGGATCCTTCACACAACAAGTACAGTATTTGAGATAGTTATTTATTTATTTATTTATCATGTGTATATATAAAATTAATGTTTATGCTGGCAGGTTAATTGAAACTCATAGGCATGTGAAAAATCAAGCTGATTATTCACAACCCAAACTAGCAATTATTGATGGTTATGTATAATAAGAAGTGGCACAAGTGTTAAGTCCAATAATGATCCCAAGGATACTAATTTGGAATCTGGTGGGGTTTGGTTACTAGGTGAGCAATAAGTGCATGACCTCATAATGGATTACTATGTAAGGACTGAAAGTTCGAAAGGGATGTTAAGCCCTAGTGAACTAGTCCCGAGGCTAACCAAGAGGGGGGGTGAATTGGTTATTTAAAAATTTCACGATAACTACAAAAATCTTTTCGATACTTAGCAGCGGAAACAAGTAAACAATAACGAAAAGATCAACCAACGATATTCACCCAAGCAGTTTATATTGAAAAGTAAAATGCAAAACTGAATCAGAAAATTAAACCAGATTTTATAGTGGTTCGGTCAACTTGACCTACGTCCACTCCCCGGAGCCTCCCCTCCGGGTATTGCACTAAACGAAAGTGACTCTCCTTTTGCTCCCACAGCAAGGCGGAGAAGCCTGTACAAAACACCTCCTTTTCACCACACGGTGAGGCAGAGAACCCGACCTCCTTTCGCTTCCTCCTGAAGCGGGCAGAGAACCCACGAACTCCTTTCGCTTCCTCCTGAAGCGGGCAGAGAACCCACGAACTCCTTTCGCTTCCTCCTGAAGCGGGCAGAGAACCCGGATCTTCTTGCGAACGATCCTCCCACGAAGAACACCGACTAGACGACAGACGACGAGCGGAGAAGACGACTCTGATCCGTGCTTGGAGCAACCTTAGTGAATCCCTCACTAACTCCCCCTCACAAGATCTCTTCTCTCTCTCCCAACTCTCTCTCTCTAGGATTTCTCAGGGAAGGAAGGCAGCAAAAGATTTTTCCAAATCTAGGAAAAAGTTCTTTTAAAGGAGGGCTTAAAACTTGCCCTAAATCTCAACTTGTCGGCCAAGATCGTCCAGGACGATCGGTAGATCGTCCTGTACGATCAGTTCAAATTCAGCTGTTTCAGCCTGGACGATCTGGCTCTTCTGGACGATCAGTAGAAAAAGTTGTTCATATCGTCCCGTACGATCCTGCGATCGTCCAGGACGATTAGTTCAAAATGAAGGAAATCGTCCAGAAGACAGTTCGGGTCGTCCAGAGAAATCTGTGCTGGACGACCAAAAAATGACTTGATCGTCCCGTACGATAGGATAATCGTCCGGTACGATTAGTTCAAAAAGGCCCCAAATCGTCCTGTACATAGTTCTGGACGTACAGCTGAAATGCACAAGACGATCACGATCGTCCGGGACGATCCTGCGATCGTCCAGGACGATGTGATCGTATCAATTAAACATTAATTGCTTTCCTTAATTACCAGACTAATTTAGGCATGATTGTAGTAAATCGTCCAGGACGATACACGTATCGTCCGGGACGATCAGACCAAAATACTTAAAATAAAACTTGCCTAACTTAATCTGGCGGCTGAGAATTTCTGATTTGGGCATATCGTCCCGTACGATCCATAGATCGTCCAGGACGATCGGCTCAATCAGTCCTTCTTAACTTAGTCGCCCTAATTAGGGTTTCTGTTTTAACTGGATCGTCCAGGACGATGATACTATCATCCAGGACGATCTGAACAAAATTTTAACAGAAACTCTAATTCACTCAATCTCTCTCCCTGAGTGTGTGTGTGCAAGGTTACTTAGCTAGGGAATTAGTTACATTACAATTGACTCAATAAAAGAAAAAATCATACATTTGACACACTTGGACCCGATCTTGAGTTGGCTTGAGTAGCTTGCGGTCTTTTGTGCCTGAAACTGATTAGCCAAGAAAAACACACTGGAAACATGTTTGTCATCATCAAAACCAGATTTGCAACAATCTCCCCCTTTTTGATGATGGCAAACATTTGTAAAGTAGTCTGAAAATAAAATGAAACTAAGATGAAAATAAAATGAAACTAAGAAATCAAACAAAACACACATTTTTTAAATTTTCATTTAACAGCTCAAACAATACAGAAAATATGACTCAGAAAATAGAAACAGACACGACTACAACTGACTCCCCCTTTTGACATCACAAAAAGGAGGAGGGAAAAACATAACACGGAAATAAAATATAAAATAAAACATACACAGAACAACAACAAAACAGGAAAATCAGAGTTTTTCCTTGATTTTAGATTCAAAAACCAATGAGAGGATGATTGACAGCGCTGAAATCCAAAAAGGTTGGAAACAATCAACTTTCGTAACTCTGACCCCGGGCACCTTATCGATGCAAACCTCTTTCAAAACAAAAATCCGATTCAGAATAAAAGACATTAGATTTGAAAAGAAATCCTTTCAAGCCTCGTTCCAGAAAAATATCTGATATAATAGTGTTACAAAGTAAAAAATCAGAAATCGGGATTTTCAAAACTCAAGCTTTTGAAAATATTAAGTGACACACGAGTTTTTTTTTTAAGACATTTAAAGATCTGAAAGAGAAAAAAGCTTAGGTTGGGCTCATTTTGTGCCTCTTTTTTTTTCAATTTATTTGGCGCACTGCGCATCTTTTGATTTTTTGATACACTTTGTGTATTTGGCATTTTCGCATCTTTTCAGTTTTGGGCTCATTTTATGCCTCTTTTTCAATTTGGTTGGCGCACTGCGCATCTTTTGTAAGCTTTCTCCTTTTCATAATCATTAAAGAGTCTCAGCTGTGAATCTATCTTCCAGACATAGGAGATGTCTCTCCACAGTAGGGAAGAATGATTCACAAAACAAAAAAAAAAACACACATCATATGATAAATGCAATCACTTGGTTTTAGAAAATCAAACTAATGACTCAAGACTTTGAAAAACACTATTGATATGAGGCAGATTACTGTAGGAAGATAAAACAATCTCTATTTCAAAAAACTAACATTTTAATTTTGAAGAAGATTTTTATCCAAAAGAAACCATACACCAGTAAAGGAGTTAGAGGAAGAGAAACAATCATCAATGTTTCTTCCCTTTAACAGATTCAATGGAATCAATCACTGCTTACCAGCTTCCAAATCAAAACAAGGTAAAAAACTCCCAGTCAGAAATTCAGATTATCAGAAGTAGTGAGCGGTGATCAGATTTTGAAAAACATAAAACAGTAAGTGCAAGATATGAGCTAGTGAATAAAAAAAATAGGTATAAAATCATATCAGAGTAAATACTTAAATCAAACTAACAATAAGGCTAAAACAGAAATCAGCAAAAGACATAAAATCAACTGAAAGTAAATAATCAAAGCCAAAAACTAATTAACAGAAATCAGAAATCAAAAGAAAAACTAAACCTACCTAACAGAAATCAGAATACCAATCAGAAAGATAATAAATCAGCAGTCATCAGAATCAAGCATTTATATCAATCACTCCTAATCTGGTTCTCAAAATGCTGAATGAGTCAAAGGCCAGTGGTTTAGTGAATATGTCAGCCAGCTGATTTTCAGTTGCTACATGATGTAGCTCAATGTCCCCTTTTGTAACATGGTCCCTAATGAAGTGATGCCTAATGTCAATGTGTTTGGTCCTAGAATGTTGGATTGGATTCTTAGAGATACAGATGGCACTGGTATTATCACACAGAACAGAAATTGTGCCAACGGGTACTCCTAAATCCAAGACTTGTTGTTTCAACCACAGAACTTGGGCCACACAACTTCCTAAGGCAATGTACTCAGCTTCAGCAGTGGAAAGTGCAACTGAGTTCTGTTTTCTACTGGACCAGGAGACTAACGACTGTCCTATGAATTGACAAGTCCCAGAGGTACTCTTCCTATCCACCCTACACCCCGCAAAGTCAGAGTCAGAATATCCAATGATCTCAAAAGAGGTGCTGTGCCTAGGGTACCAAATTCCTAGGTTTGGGGTCCCTAAAAGATATCTAAGAATTCTCTTAACAGCAGTCAGGTGGGACTCTTTAGGATCAGCCTGAAACCTAGCACAAAGACAGACACTAAACATGATATCGGGTCGGCTAGCAGTCAGGTAAAGCAGTGAACCTATTATCCCTCTATACTTTTTCTGATCAACAGATTTTCCATTTGAATCCTTATCTAACTGAACTGAGGAGGGCATGGGAGTATTGATTGACTTGCCTTTGTCCATTTCATATTTCTTCAAAATGTCCTTAGTGTATTTTGATTGATTGAGAAAGGTTCCATCATCTGTTTGCCTTATGCTAAACCCCAAAAAGTAGGACAATTCTCCCATCATACTCATCTCAAACTCCTTACTCATTGTTTTGGAAAACTCATCACATAAATATTTATCAGAAGATCCAAAAATTATATCATCAACATAAATCTGGACAATGAGTAAGTCATCTCCTATTCTCCTCAGAAAAAGGGTGGTGTCTACGCTCCCCTTAACAAACTCTCTTTCTAACAGGAATGTGCTAAGCCTCTCATACCAAGCTCTTGGTGCCTGTTTCAATCCATATAAGGCCTTTTTTAATTTATAGACATGACTTGGATATTGGGAACTCTCAAAACCTGGGGGTTGTTCTACAAAAACATCTTCTTTAATTACCCCATTTAAAAAGGCACTCTTGACATCCATTTGAAACAGCTTAAATCCCTTATAACAGGCAAAGGCTAGTAGCACTCTAATGGCTTCCAATCTAGCTACAGGGGCAAAAGTTTCCTCAAAATCTATCCCTTCTATCTGATTATACCCCTTAGCCACCAATCTTGCCTTATTTCTCACCACCACACCAGAATCATTCATCTTATTCTTAAAGACCCACTTGGTTCCCACAATACTTTGATTTTTAGGTCTTTCTACTAACTCCCAAACATCATTCCTTACAAATTGATTCAATTCTTCCTGCATAGCTAAAATCCAAAATTCATCCGACAGGGCTTGATTGATGTTGGTGGGTTCAGTCATTGAGATAAAGGCAGAATGGTTTACTTCCTTCCTAAGTCCATGCCTAGTCCTAACACCTTCAGAAGGGTCTCCTAAGATCAGTTCTTTAGGATGACTCGAAGAATATCTCCAATCTCTAGGCAAAGGGGTTTGAGGTTCTACCCTTTCCTCCAAATTTGTATTTCCAACTCCTTGGGTAACCTCAACAATCTCTTCATCTTCTACTTCAGATCTAGACTCCTTAGGATCAGATTCATCAAACACTACATGGGTTGTTTCTTCCACCACCAAAGTCCTCCTATTGAACACCCTAAAGGATTTCCCCACACTTGAATATCCTAAGAACACTCCTTCATCAGATTTGGGGTCAAATTTTCCTAAGGGTGACTTCCCGTTGTTTAGAATGAAAACCTTACAGCCAAAGACATGGAGGTGGGACAGATTTGGAGTTCTACCCTTAATGATCTCATAAGGTGTCTTGTTCAGTTTGACTCTCACATTCACCCTATTCAGCACATAACAGGCAGTGTTCACCGCTTCAGCCCAAAAGTATTTTAGAAGTGAATACTCGGCAAGCATGGCTCTAGCGGCTTCCACTAAGGTCCTGTTCTTCCTTTCAGCTACCCCGTTCTGCTGAGGGGTCCTAGGAGCTGAAAAATTGTGACTAATCCCATGATTCTCACAAAAACTTCCAAATCTTTCGTTTTCAAACTCCCCTCCGTGATCACTATGGATGGTAATAATCTCACATCCTAACTTCTTCTGAATCCAAGTAGAGAAAGATCTAAACTCATCAAATGACTCAGATTTGTGTGACAAAAACTTAACCCAAGTGAACCTTGAATAATCATCAACAATCACAAAACCATAGACTCTTCCCCCTAAGCTGGCAGTGCTAATGGGTCCAAAGAGGTCCATGTGAAGAACTTCTAAAGGTCTAGAGGTGCTAATGTCCTTAACAGAGTGAAAAGAGGACTGGACTTGCTTCCCCAACTGACAGGCATCACACAGGTGATCCTTAGTGAACTTAAGCTTGGGCACACCTCTAACTAAGTCCTTTTGGGTGACTCTCCTAAGGGTTTTCATACTGGCATGACACAATCTCCTATGCCATAACCAAGACTCATCAGCAGCAGTTTTTAAGCAAATTGAATTATCAGATTTGATGCTACTTACATCCAGCTTGTAGACGTTGTTGATCCTTTGCCCCTGCAAAACAACTTCATCATTTAAGCTTAAAATGCAGCCAGTGGGCAGGAATTTGATGCTGTATCCCTTGTCGCAGAGTTGACTGATGCTCAGCAGGTTGTGTTTCAGTCCATCTACAAGCAAAACATTATCAATCACAAAATTCTTTGAATCACCAATCATACCTGTGCCTACCACCTTCCTAGTGGTGTTATCTCCAAGTGTAACCTTGCCTCCAGCTCTGGCCTCCAGCGAAATGAACTGATTTGCATCTCCAGTCATATGTCTAGAACATCCGCTGTCCAGGTACCACATGCTCTCACGAGGTCTTGTGTGAGAGCACTCCTACAAAATCATCAAATGTCAGTCTTAGGAACCCAAACAGGTTTGGGTTCCATCTTATTAAAAGAAGAATGCGATGCATGTGTGCTGTGCTGTGCAACAGGTAGTTTGGGTCTCCACACCCAATGTGTACTACGGTGAACAGTACAAGTGTGTGATATGTGTCCTAACATGCCACATGAAAAACATCTAACACCAGGAAAAGGATTAACTAAACGTCGTGAGTGATAGTGCCTCTTCCTAGTAGTGTATGAAACATGCTTTGAAGAACTTGCAACAGAATTTTTAAAAGGTGACGGTGCATAAAATTGTTCAAAAGTAGGCGGTGTTTTGTTATTTTCAAAAGAACTGATTTTTACTTTCAAAAACTCAATGTGTTTGTTTAAACTTCCAATTTCAAACGTTTTTGCACTTTCAGTACTTTCTAACTCAGATGCCAAATCATTCACTTTCTTAAAAGCAAGTTCTAATTCAACATGCGCTGTTTTTAACAAGTTATGCTCAACAATTAAATCAGAATGTTTTTTATTCAGTTCATCAAACTCATCTAGTAAAGACATGTGATTGCTATCAATGGTGGAATGATCCTTAATCAACACTTCATGCTCTTTTTGCAAAGTCAGATAATCTAGTTTCAAACTAGCATGGGTTTTCTTAAGCTTCCTATACGATGTATGAATCTTTTCAGAAACTTCAAATAACTGATCGTAAGTAAGCTCACATACCTCTTCCTGGTCGGACTGACCAGGGTGATCATCAGCCATCAAACACAAGTTTGTTTCCTCCTCTTCAGCTTCAGTCTCAGAAGAGTCGGATGCAGAGTCTGCCCAGAACGCCTTCTGAATCCGCTTCCTGTCCTTTCTGAACTTTGGTTTCTCCTCACCCTTCTCCTTGCTTGAGTGAGCTTTAAGTGTTGGACAATCAGCCTTAATGTGTCCGGGCTTCCTGCATTCAAAACAAACCGATTCAGATGAACCCTTAAAGTTTTTATTGAACTTACCCTTGTTCCACTTCTGATGGTTCTTATGTTTCTTCCTTAGAAAGCTTTTGAATTGCCTTGTGATTAAGGCAACATCATCGCTATCAGACCCGGAAGTGCTAGCATCTGAATCTTTGGCCTTTAGTGCCACTGTCTTCTCTTTCTTGCGTTCACCTGCATCAAGTTGCCTTTGGTTCACCCCTTGCTCGTAAGCAATGAGTGATCCAAGTAAGCTGTCAATAGAGTAAGTATTTAAATCTTTGGATTCAGTAATAGCAGTAATCTTAGCATCATAAGAAGCAGGCAAACATCTAAGAATCTTGTTCACTCTTTTGTAGTTGGTAAGTTCTCTACCTAAAGCATGCAAAGAGGTAACAATCTGAGTGAACCTTGTGTACATTTCTGAAATAGTCTCACTAGGTTTCATGCGAAAAAGTTCGTAATCATGTAACAAGATGTTTAACCTAGATTGTTTGACTTCAGTTGTACCTTCATATGTTATACATAATCTATCCCAAATCTCTTTTCCCGTTGTACAAGTAGAAACACGCATATAGTCCTCAGATTTTAAAGCACAAAAGAAACAGTTCAAACATTTGGCATTTAACTGTGCTAAATCACGATCATCAAACGTCCAATCAGCAAATGGCAATTCAGTTTTCACATTGTTAACCATTCGAAAAGGTGGTTCGTATCCGTCCTTAACTAACATCCACATGCGATAATCGATAGACTGAAGAAAAGTAGACATGCGTGTTTTCCAAAAATCAAATGGAATGTTATCAAACAACGGTGGTCTAGTTATAGAATAACCTTCAGCAGTATTACGATTGTTACAGTTAGCCATTGGATCAAATTCAAAAGTTTTTAAACAGAAATTTTGAATCCCGCTCTGATACCACTTGAAAGTTCGAAAGGGATGTTAAGCCCTAGTGAACTAGTCCCGAGGCTAACCAAGAGGGGGGGTGAATTGGTTATTTAAAAATTTCACGATAACTACAAAAATCTTTTCGATACTTAGCAGCGGAAACAAGTAAACAATAACGAAAAGATCAACCAACGATATTCACCCAAGCAGTTTATATTGAAAAGTAAAATGCAAAACTGAATCAGAAAAGCAAACCAGATTTTATAGTGGTTCGGTCAACTTGACCTACGTCCACTCCCCGGAGCCTCCCCTCCGGGTATTGCACTAAATGAAAGTGACTCTCCTTTTGCTCCCACAGCAAGGCGGAGAAGCCTGTACAAAACACCTCCTTTTCACCACACGGTGAGGCAGAGAACCCGACCTCCTTTCGCTTCCTCCTGAAGCGGGCAGAGAACCCACGAACTCCTTTTGCTTCCTCCTGAAGCGGGCAGAGAACCCACGAACTCCTATCGCTTCCTCCTGAAGCGGGCAGAGAACCCGGATCTTCTTGCGAACGATCCTCCCACGAAGAACACCGACTAGACGACAGACGACGAGCGGAGAAGACGACTCTGATCCGTGCTTGGAGCAACCTTAGTGAATCCCTCACTAACTCCCCCTCACAAGATCTCTTCTCTCTCTCCCAACTCTCTGTCTCTCTAGGATTTCTCAGGGAAGGAAGGCAGCAAAAGATTTTTCCAAATCTAGGAAAAAGTTCTTTTAAAGGAGGGCTTAAAACTTGCCCTAAATCTCAACTTGTCGGCCAAGATCGTCCAGGATGATCGGTAGATCGTCCTGTACGATCAGTTCAAATTCAGCTGTTTCAGCCTGGACGATCTGGCTCTTCTGGACGATCAGTAGAAAAAGTTGTTCATATCGTCCCGTACGATCCTGCGATCGTCCAGGACGATTAGTTCAAAATGAAGGAAATCGTCCAGAAGATAGTTCGGGTCGTCCAGAGAAATCTGTGCTGGACGACCAAAAAATGACTTGATCGTCCCGTACGATAGGATAATCGTCCGGTACGATTAGTTCAAAAAGGCCCCAAATCGTCCTGTACATAGTTCTGGACGTACAGCTGAAATGCACAAGACGATCACGATCGTCCGGGACGATCCTGCGATCGTCCAGGACGATGTGATCGTATCAATTAAACATTAATTGCTTTCCTTAATTACCAGACTAATTTAGGCATGATTGTAGTAAATCGTCCAGGACGATACACGTATCGTCCGGGACGATCAGACCAAAATACTTAAAATAAAACTTGCCTAACTTAATCTGGCGGCTGAGAATTTCTGATTTGGGCATATCGTCCCGTACGATCCATAGATCGTCCAGGACGATCGGCTCAATCAGTCCTTCTTAACTTAGTCGCCCTAATTAGGGTTTCTGTTTTAACTGGATCGTCCAGGACGATGATACTATCGTCCAGGACGATCTGAACAAAATTTTAACAGAAACTCTAATTCACTCAATCTCTCTCCCTGAGTGTGTGTGTGCAAGGTTACTTAGCTAGGGAATCAGTTACATTACAATTGACTCAATAAAAGAAAAAATCATACATTTGACACACTTGGACCCGATCTTGAGTTGGCTTGAGTAGCTTGCGGTCTTTTGTGCCTGAAACTGATTAGCCAAGAAAAACACACTGGAAACATGTTTGTCATCATCAAAACCAGATTTGCAACAAGGACTACATACACGATCGATAGAATGGTTAGCACAAACACATTTGTGGGTATTATGGACAAATTAATTGGCATGAGTTCATTTATTTATATTTATATTTCTATTATTAAATCTATATAGATTACAACATACCATCTCGAGAGACCGATTGATGCTTCACTATTGATCCAAACATAGAAATATAATTTATTTTCATAATCAAAATTAGCATAAGGAATGCGATATTCATCCTAAAAAATAAAGAAAACATTCATATATTATTTTGAAAAGAAAATTAATAATTGATTAGCTTTATCTTCATCCAAAGATTTTCCCCTACTCTAACAAACTTAAATAGGGTTTATATTAAATTGGGTTCTGGGATTCCTATAGAGGCAATCCTCTATAGTCAAGTAAATCCCCAAAGAAATTTTTTTTATTAAAGTGGAGACTAGAACTATTTTAATTTTAAAAGGATTTAAATCAAGGATTTAAGTTCTAAATTTATCAGCTGGGAAAGTTATGAAATTTGAATATTTATTTAAAAGACCAGGATAATCCACCCGAAAGGAAGTTTGAGGGGTATATATGCAATATTTACTTATGTCTACTTGGAGTGGAGAACTAGCTAACCACCTAAGAACATAATTTTTAGGTTTATTACATGCAAGTAAAATATCTATTTTTATATAAAAATCAAAGAATCAAGTTCATACTTTAAATTAAGAACTTTTAAGATGAGTAAGGTTTAAATGAGCCTAACTAATACATTCTATATTGACATTTCGCTTAACTTAAAACTTCTCTAAGATGCACTTAATGCACTCTAGACTCTACTTTTACTCTAACCTTGATGACCAAATTTTTAAGAAAATCTGGCAGCATAACGGCCCTATACCAATAAGAATAGCAAACTGAGGCCCAAATGCAATGGGCTATTGCTTACTTATTTGCTTATGTGTTGGGCTAGTGTACATTGCAAAAAATAAAATATATGTATGTATGCATGATTGGATAAAGGTGTTTGTATACATAGTACCAGTACTGTATCATTATAGATCTATTATACATATTCTTACAAAGTTCAAAACATATACACCAAGAGAAACCTAAAGAAATTATTTACCCTCTAATACAATCTACCACCCATATGAATGCAATGCATGAATATAAAGCAAATGTATATAAAAGAAACTTTTATTTTTGTTTATTTTAAAATTTAAATACAAACCAAGGATAGTAAAAAAGAATGGTGGCCAGGCTCCATCATAACAAGCCTAGTTTTCTACACCTATAAGTGACGCAAATTTATAAACATGTTGGCTTATTTAGATCTTATAGTCTTCTAGCTTCTGGTCTTCTATAAAATTTCAAAAGAGAATTCCCTCAAAGGAAGAGGGATCATTATCTTTCGAAGCCCTCTAAGTATATATAAGAAAACATCTTTTTTTATTTTCATAACTCTTTTCTTTTACAACTCGATCTTTATATACAATCTAGATTTTTACATTTACATTTGACTCTTTAAATTTACATTAGATCTTAGATACATTCTACATTGACTCTTTGTAATAAGAAAATATAGTAATGCAAATATAATAAAGTGCAATGCAAGTGTATACAACCTAATGAATCTAATGTAACCAAGTAGAGTCTAAGGTGCACCAATAGGAAAATAATCATGTATAACATCTAATGTGCATGAAAGTAAATAAACATACATAGGATATCCTCCAATCAAGGCATCCAAATCACATCAAACCACACCACCGGCCTAGCCTAGGTTAAAGTTAGTTGTCCTAGCAACCCATCTAAAGTGTGTTAGAAGGTTTTGTTGCTTGGATAGTTCTTAGAAGGTTTTATTGTTTAAGTAGTTTATATTTGAACTTGTTTGTTTATTATAGGCTAAAGGGGTTTTCATTTAAGTTTAATTTTAGTATTTTAGAAATTTTTATTATTTAAATTTTAAAGTGTCTTATTTGTTTCAGCTATTTTCTTTTCATTTTAGATTTTAAAGATCCATATTAGTTAATGATTCTAAAGTGTAGAAGCCACTAACGACCAAGTCCTAAGGCTCATAATTGTAATACATTCATTCCCCATATATGATAAAATAATTGCATAGAGTCCTTTAAATTTTATCTATTATTTTGATTAACGATTTATAAATAATTACTTTAAAGAATATGTTAATTGAAAGCTCTAAATTACTTTGAAGTGTTCAACCCACACATCCTAGGAATATAAATTTAATACATGTGTGCCCTCCCTTAAGGATCAAGCATATGCATAAATGCTTTGAATTTAGATTATGTATTAATGAATTGATGATTTAATTTTAATTGAGGTTATTTAATTTAATTTGATTAATTGATTAATTTAAAATATTTAATTTTAATTAAAGATCTCTATTTTTTTATATTTTATATTTTATTATTTTTATTTAATTTGAAAATATAAAGAATTTATTAAATCCCTTCTTTATTGAAGGAATTTAAAGTGAGTTTTTAATTGATTAGTCAATCTCAAATGCTCAAATGATTGATACAATTAGTTAGGGATAACCAGTAGATAAATCCAAGAAAATTTAAAATTAATTGGCTGAATAATGAATTTTATATTATTTTATTTAATTAATAATTAATTATAGGTTTATTTTAGATTCAATTTATTCTATTTAAAGTTTTATATATCTTTTATTTTTCCTTAATTATATGATTTATTTAAAGTTCATTTCAATTTACTTTATATATTAAATATTTTTATTTAATTAATTATGTATTTAGTAAATTTTGCCCTAAAATGTAAGTTAATCTATTTAATTAATTATTAATTTAAAGTTTATTGCAATTTACATAGGTGTATCTACTATTCACTTAGGTTTACAGTCATGTGTATCTAAACCTTAAATGAAAGTAAAGAATCCACACAAAATTTAAGGCATAAACTCTATGGATTTTGCATGATGAATTTCCAAACATTTAGATAAAATCATGACCTATTTGTTTGAAAATTCAAACGTGAATAGAGGAGGCCTCAGTTTATCCTAGCCAAATTTGAGCCTAATTGGATAAATATTTTGGGAGTATATAAAAAATTCACTAGGAACTCAGAGTGAATTAATTTTTTAAAAACTCATCAAATCCCTTTAATTTTATTTTTAAAACAAAAAGCTCTTCACCCTAAATCCATGCGCTATGTTTTTTTGCAAAATGTTTAAGTGTATGTTTCATGGTAAATTTTGGAAATTCTGAGCATTTTAAGTCATTTCATATTAAGTTTAATAGGATTAAGCGGCGACGATGCTGATGGGGTAGTGCTTTGCATGCTACGAGCAAGCACTGGGATGCATGGATGGAATCAATCATCTACTTAACCACATTAGCATGGATCTTGGCCATTGATCTTATGTAGAATGAAAAGAACAGCTAGGATTAGATCTCACAGTTTTGTTGATCTAAGGGGTTCCGCTCAAATGGATGGAATGACTAAACCAAAACCATTAGAATCAAATAGAAAAGGAAGAACGGTAGTCATTTCATCTTCCTTGCTATAACATCCATAGAAGTTTCTTTAAACTTAATATAGAATATAGACCATAGCTCCAAACCCTTGATAGAGCTTCCTAGAGACTACTTACATCATTATTTGAAGTTTGAAGGCTTTATCTAGTGTGCGAAAACCTATTTAAAATCCTTATTTGAAACCAAGGGTTTGAGTTTCACCTTTACGTATGTTGTCTCAGAGGGAGTTTGATGGATAATTATCTTCCTTAGCTCCTAAAAAGAACTTTGTTGAAGCCCTAGAGCTAGAACAATAGAGAAGATGTATGGAAGCTTGGGCTAGATTACCACATAGCCACCTCAATTCCTCATCACTGGAAAACTCTAAATAGTGGGAAAACACTTAGGAAATGTAAAGGAACCTATAAAATGCCAAAATAAAAAGTTCTCTAGGCTAGGAAGCTATGGAATCATAATGAAGTCTCTTTGATTTCTTCACTAGGTTTACCTTATGCCATACATTAGAGGCTAATTCAAGGGCTAGAAATCATCAAGGGTATTCCAAAGATACTTTCCATCTATCCGAAATGGGTAGGGGATAGAGGAGTGGAATAAAGAAAAGGAGAAAATGACATTGAGTCACGTTCCAAGAGGGGGGGGGGGGACCACTTGGTTGCTTTAGGTTCAACAACGTCTTAGGCTTAGGTCTAGTTGAAAGTTCGAAAGGGATGTTAAGCCCTAGTGAACTAGTCCCGAGGCTAACCAAGAGGGGGGGTGAATTGGTTATTTAAAAATTTCACGATAACTACAAAAATCTTTTCGATACTTAGCAGCGGAAACAAGTAAACAATAACGAAAAGATCAACCAACGATATTCACCCAAGCAGTTTATATTGAAAAGTAAAATGCAAAACTGAATCAGAAAAGCAAACCAGATTTTATAGTGGTTCGGTCAACTTGACCTACGTCCACTCCCCGGAGCCTCCCCTCCGGGTATTGCACTAAACGAAAGTGACTCTCCTTTTGCTCCCACAGCAAGGCGGAGAAGCCTGTACAAAACACCTCCTTTTCACCACACGGTGAGGCAGAGAACCCGACCTCCTTTCGCTTCCTCCTGAAGCGGGCAGAGAACCCACGAACTCCTTTCGCTTCCTCCTGAAGCGGGCAGAGAACCCACGAACTCCTTTCGCTTCCTCCTGAAGCGGGCAGAGAACCCGGATCTTCTTGCGAACGATCCTCCCACGAAGAACACCGACTAGACGACAGACGACGAGCGGAGAAGACGACTCTGATCCGTGCTTGGAGCAACCTTAGTGAATCCCTCACTAACTCCCCCTCACAAGATCTCTTCTCTCTCTCCCAACTCTCTCTCTCTCTAGGATTTCTCAGGGAAGGAAGGCAGCAAAAGATTTTTCCAAATCTAGGAAAAAGTTCTTTTAAAGGAGGGCTTAAAACTTGCCCTAAATCTCAACTTGTCGGCCAAGATCGTCCAGGACGATCGGTAGATCGTCCTGTACGATCAGTTCAAATTCAGCTGTTTCAGCCTGGACGATCTGGCTCTTCTGGACGATCAGTAGAAAAAGTTGTTCATATCGTCCCGTACGATCCTGCGATCGTCCAGGACGATTAGTTCAAATTGAAGGAAATCGTCCAGAAGACAGTTCGGGTCGTCCAGAGAAATCTGTGCTGGACGACCAAAAAATGACTTGATCGTCCCGTACGATAGGGTAATCGTCCGGTACGATTAGTTCAAAAAGGCCCCAAATCGTCCTGTACATAGTTCTGGACGTACAGCTGAAATGCACAAGACGATCACGATCGTCCGGGACGATCCTGCGATCGTCCAGGACGATGTGATCGTATCAATTAAACATTAATTGCTTTCCTTAATTACCAGACTAATTTAGGCATGATTGTAGTAAATCGTCCAGGACGATACACGTATCGTCCGGGACGATCAGACCAAAATACTTAAAATAAAACTTGCCTAACTTAATCTGGCGGCTGAGAATTTCTGATTTGGGCATATCGTCCCGTACGATCCATAGATCGTCCAGGACGATCGGCTCAATCAGTCCTCCTTAACTTAGTCGCCCTAATTAGGGTTTCTGTTTTAACTGGATCGTCCAGGACGATGATACTATCGTCCAGGACGATCTGAACAAAATTTTAACAGAAACTCTAATTCACTCAATCTCTCTCCCTGAGTGTGTGTGTGCAAGGTTACTTAGCTAGGGAATCAGTTACATTACAATTGACTCAATAAAAGAAAAAATCATACATTTGACACACTTGGACCCGATCTTGAGTTGGCTTGAGTATCTTGCGGTCTTTTGTGCCTGAAACTGATTAGCTAAGAAAAATACACTGGAAACATGTTTGTCATCATCAAAACCAGATTTGCAACAATCTCCCCCTTTTTGATGATGGCAAACATTTGTAAAGTAGTCTGAAAATAAAATGAAACTAAGATGAAAATAAAATGAAACTAAGAAATCAAACAAAACACACATTTTTTAAATTTTCAACAATACAGAAAACATGACTCAGAAAATAGAAACAGACACGACTACAACTGACTCCCCCTTTTGACATCACAAAAAGGAGGAGGGAAAAACATAACACGGAAATAAAATATAAAATAAAACATACACAGAACAACAACAAAACAGGAAAATCAGAATTTTTCCTTGATTTTAGATTCAAAAACCAATGAGAGGACGATTGACAGCGCTGAAATCCAAAAAGGTTGGAAACAATCAACTTTCGTAACTCTGACCCCGGGCACCTTATCGATGCAAACCTCTTTCAAAACAAAAATCCGATTCAGAATAAAAGACATTAGATTTGAAAAGAAATCCTTTCAAGCCTCGTTCCAGAAAAATATCTGATATAATAGTGTTACAAAGTAAAAAATCAGAAATCGGGATTTTCAAAACTCAAGCTTTTGAAAATATTAAGTGACACACGAGTTTTTTTTCTAAGACATTTAAAGATCTGAAAGAGAAAAAAGCTTAGGTTGGGCTCATTTTGTGCCTCTTTTTTTTCAATTTATTTGGCGCACTGCGCATCTTTTGATTTTTTGATACACTTTGTGTATTTGGCATTTTCGCATCTTTTCAGTTTTGGGCTCATTTTATGCCTCTTTTTCAATTTGGTTGGCGCACTGCGCATCTTTTGTAAGCTTTCTCCTTTTCATAATCATTAAAGAGTCTCAGCTGTGAATCTATCTTCCAGACATAGGAGATGTCTCTCCACAGTAGGGAAGAATGATTCACAAAACAAAAAAAACACACATCATATGATAAATGCAATCACTTGGTTTTAGAAAATCAAACTAATGACTCAAGACTTTGAAAAACACTATTGATATGAGGCAGATTACTGTAGGAAGATAAAATAATCTCTATTTCAAAAAACTAACATTTTAATTTTGAAGAAGATTTTTATCCAAAAGAAACCATACACCAGTAAAGGAGTTAGAGGAAGAGAAACAATCATCAATGTTTCTTCCCTTTAACAGATTCAATGGAATCAATCACTGCTTACCAGCTTCCAAATCAGAACAAGGTAAAAACTCCCAGTCAGAAATTCAGATTATCAGAAGTAGTGAGCGGTGATCAGATTTTGAAAAACATAAAACAGTAAGTGCAAGATATGAGCTAGTGAATAAAAAAAAATAGGTATAAAATCATATCAGAGTAAATACTTAAATCAAACTAACAATAAGGCTAAAACAGAAATCAGCAAAAGACATAAAATCAACTGAAAGTAAATAATCAAAGCCAAAAACTAACTAACAGAAATCAGAAATCAAAAGAAAAACTAAACCTACCTAACAGAAATCAGAATACCAATCAGAAAGATAATAAATCAGTAGTCATCAGAATCAAGCATTTATATCAATCACTCCTAATCTGGTTCTCAAAATGCTGAATGAGTCAAAGGCCAGTGGTTTAGTGAATATGTCAGCCAGCTGATTTTCAGTTGCTACGTGGTGTAGCTCAATGTCCCCTTTTGTAACATGGTCCCTAATGAAGTGATGCCTAATGTCAATGTGTTTGGTCCTAGAATGTTGGATTGGATTCTTAGAGATACAGATGGCACTAGTATTATCACACAGAACAGAAATTGTGCCAACAGGTACTCCTAAATCCAAGACTTGCTGCTTCAACCAAAGAACTTGGGCCACACAACTTCCTAAGGCAATGTACTCAGCTTCAGCAGTGGAAAGTGCAACTGAGTTCTGTTTTCTACTGGACCAGGAGACTAACGACTGTCCTATCAATTGACAAGTCCCAGAGGTACTCTTCCTATCCACCCTACACCCCGCAAAGTCAGAGTCAGAATATCCAATGATCTCAAAAGAGGTGCTGTGCCTAGGGTACCAAATTCCTAGGTTTGGGGTCCCTAAAAGATATCTAAGAATTCTCTTAACAGCAGTCAGGTGGGACTCTTTAGGATCAGCCTGAAACCTAGCACAAAGACAGACACTAAACATGATATCGGGTCGGCTAGCAGTCAGGTAAAGCAGTGAACTTATTATCCCTCTATACTTCTTCTGATCAACAGATTTTCCATTTGAATCCTTATCTAACTGAACTGAGGAGGGCATGGGAGTATTGATTGGCTTGGCTTTGTCCATTTCATATTTCTTCAAAATGTCCTTAGTGTATTTTGATTGATTGAGAAAAGTTCCATCATCTGTTTGCCTTATGCTAAACCCCAAAAAGTAGGACAATTCTCCCATCATACTCATCTCAAACTCCTTACTCATTGTTTTGGAAAACTCATCACATAAATATTTATCAGAAGATCCAAAAATTATATCATCAACATAAATCTGGACAATGAGTAAGTCATCTCCTATTCTCCTCAGAAAAAGGGTGGTGTCTACGCTCCCCTTAACAAACTCTCTTTCTAACAGGAATGTGCTAAGCCTCTCATACCAAGCTCTTGGTGCCTGTTTCAATCCATATAAGGCCTTTTTTAATTTATAGACATGACTTGGATATTGGGAACTCTCAAAATCTGGGGGTTGTTCTACAAAAACATCTTCTTTAATTACCCCATTTAAAAAGGCACTCTTGACATCCATTTGAAACAGCTTAAATCCCTTATAACAGGCAAAGGCTAGTAGCACTCTAATGGCTTCCAATCTAGCTACAGGGGCAAAAGTTTCCTCAAAATCTATCCCTTCTATCTGATTATACCCCTTAGCCACCAATCTTGCCTTATTTCTCACCACCACACCAGAATCATTCATCTTATTCTTAAAGACCCACTTGGTTCCCACAATACTTTGGTTTCTAGGTCTTTCTACTAACTCCCAAACATCATTCCTTACAAATTGATTCAATTCTTCCTGCATAGCTAAAATCCAAAACTCATCCGACAAGGCTTGATTGATGTTGGTGGGTTCAGTCATTGAGATAAAGGCAGAATGGTTTACTTCCTTCCTAAGTCCATGCCTAGTCCTAACACCTTCAGAAGGGTCTCCTAAGATCAGTTCTTTAGGATGACTCGAAGAATATCTCCAATCTCTAGGCAATGGGGTTTGAGGTTCTACCCTTTCCTCCAAATTTGTATTTCCAACTCCTTGGGTAACCTCAACAATCTCTTCATCTTCTACTTCAGATCTAGACTCCTTAGGATCAGATTCATCAAACACTACATGGGTTGTTTCTTCCACCACCAAAGTCCTCCTATTGAACACCCTAAAGGATTTCCCCACACTTGAATATCCTAAGAACACTCCTTCATTAGATTTGGGGTCAAATTTTCCTAAGGGTGACTTCCCGTTGTTTAGAATGAAAACCTTACAGCCAAAGACATGGAGGTGGGACAGATTTGGAGTTCTACCCTTAATGATCTCATAAGGTGTCTTGTTCAGCTTGACTCTCACATTTACCCTATTCAGCACATAACAGGCAGTGTTCACCGCTTCAGCCCAAAAGTATTTAGGAAGTGAATACTCGGCAAGCATGGCTCTAGCGGCTTCCACCAAGGTCCTGTTCTTCCTTTCAGCTACCCCGTTCTGCTGAGGGGTCCTAGGAGCTGAAAAATTGTGACTAATCCCATGATTCTCACAAAAACTTCCAAATCTTTCATTTTCAAACTCCCCTCCGTGATCACTATGGATGGTAATAATCTCACATCCTAACTTCTTCTGAATCCAAGTAGAGAAAGATCTAAACTCATCAAATGACTCAGATTTGTGTGACAAAAACTTAACCCAAGTGAACCTTGAATAATCATCAACAATCACAAAACCATAGACTCTCCCCCCTAAGCTGGCAGTGCTAATGGGTCCAAAGAGGTCCATGTGAAGAACTTCTAAAGGTCTAGAGGTGCTAATGTCCTTAACAGAGTGAAAAGAGGACTGGACTTGCTTCCCCAACTGACAGGCATCACACAGGTGATCCTTAGTGAACTTAAGCTTGGGCACACCTCTAACTAAGTCCTTTTGGGTGACTCTCCTAAGGGTTTTCATACTGGCATGACACAATCTCCTATGCCATAACCAAGACTCATCAGCAGCAGTTTTTAAGCAAATTGAATTATCAGATTTAATGCTACTTACATCCAGCTTGTAGACGTTGTTGATCCTTTGCCCCTGCAAAACAACTTCATCATTTAAGCTTAAAATGCAGCCAGTGGGCAGGAATTTGATGCTGTATCCCTTGTCGCAGAGTTGACTGATGCTCAGCAGGTTGTGTTTCAGTCCATCTACAAGCAAAACATTATCAATCATAAAGTTCTTTGAATCACCAATTATACCTGTGCCTACCACCTTCCTGGTGGTGTTATCTCCAAGTGTAACCTTGCCTCCAGCTCTGGCCTCCAGCGAAATGAACTGATTTGCATCTCCAATCATATGTCTAGAACATCCGCTGTCCAGGTACCACATGCTCTCACGAGGTCTTGTGTGAGAGAACACCTACAAAATCATCAAATGTCAGTCTTAGGAACCCAAACAGGTTTGGGTTCCTTCTTATGAAAAGAAGAATGCGATGCATGTGTGCTGTGCTGTGCAACAGGCAGTTTGGGTCTCCACACCCAATGTGTACTACGGTGAACAGTACAAGTGTGTGATATGTGTCCTAACATGCCACATGAAAAACATCTAACACCAGGAAAAGGATTAACTAAACGTCGTGAGTGATAGTGCCTCTTCCTAGTAGTGTATGAAACATGCTTTGAAGAACTTGCAACAGAATTTTTAAAAGGTGACGGTGCATAAAATTGTTCAAAAGTAGGCGGTGTTTTGTTATTTTCAAAAGAACTGATTTTTACTTTCAAAAACTCAATGTGTTTGTTTAAACTTCCAATTTCAAACGTTTTTGCACTTTCAGTACTTTCTAACTCAGATGCCAAATCATTCACTTTCTTAAAAGCAAGTTCTAATTCAACATGCGCTGTTTTTAACAAGTTATGCTCAACAATTAAATCAGAATGTTTTTTATTCAGTTCATCAAATTCATCTAGTAAAGACATGTGATTGCTATCAATGGTGGAATGATCCTTAATCAACACTTCATGCTCTTTTTGCAAAGTCAGATAATCTAGTTTCAAACTAGCATGGGTTTTCTTAAGCTTCCTATATGATGTATGAATCTTTTCAGAAACTTCAAATAACTGATCGTAAGTAAGCTCACATACCTCTTCCTGGTCGGACTGACCAGGGTGATCATCAGCCATCAAACACAAGTTTGTTTCCTCCTCTTCAGCTTCAGTCTCAGAAGAGTCGGATGCAGAGTCTGCCCAGAACGCCCTCTGAATCCGCTTCTTGTCCTTTCTGTACTTTGGTTTCTCCTCACCCTTCTCCTTGCTTGGGTAAGCTTTAAGTGTTGGACAATCAGCCTTAATGTGTCCGGGCTTCCTGCATTCAAAACAAACCGATTCAGATGAACCCTTAAAGTTTTTATTGAACTTACCCTTGTTCCACTTCTGATGGTTCTTATGTTTCTTCCTTAGAAAGCTTTTGAATTGCCTTGTGATTAAGGCAACATCATCGCTATCAGACCCGGAAGTGCTAGCATCTGAATCTTTGGCCTTTAGTGCCACTGTCTTCTCTTTCTTGCGTTCACCTGCATCAAGTTGCCTTTGGTTCACCCCTTGCTCGTAAGCAATGAGTGATCCAAGTAAGCTGTCAATAGAGTAAGTATTTAAATCTTTGGATTCAGTAATAGCAGTAATCTTAGCATCATAAGAAGCAGGCAAACATCTAAGAATCTTGTTCACTCTTTCGTAGTTGGTAAGTTCTCTACCTAAAGCATGCAAAGAGGTAACAATCTGAGTGAACCTTGTGTACATTTCTGAAATAGTCTCACTAGGTTTCATGCGAAAAAGTTCGTAATCATGTAACAAGATGTTTAACCTAGATTGTTTGACTTCAGTTGTACCTTCATATGTTATACATAATCTATCCCAAATCTCTTTTCCCGTTATACAAGTAGAAACACGCATATAGTCCTCAGATTTTAAAGCACAAAAGAAACAGTTCAAACATTTGGCATTTAACTGTGCTAAATCACGATCATCAAACGTCCAATCAGCAAACGGCAATTCAATTTTCACATTGTTAACCATTCGAAAAGGTGGTTCGTATCCGTCCTTAACTAACATCCACATGCGATAATCGATAGACTGAAGAAAAGTAGACATGCGTGTTTTCCAAAAATCAAATGGAATGTTATCAAACAACGGTGGTCTAGTTATAGAATAACCTTCAGCAGTATTACGATTGTTATAGTTAGCCATTGGATCAAATTCAAAAGTTTTTAAACAGAAATTTTGAATCCCGCTCTGATACCACTTGAAAGTTCGAAAGGGATGTTAAGCCCTAGTGAACTAGTCCCGAGGCTAACCAAGAGGGGGGGTGAATTGGTTATTTAAAAATTTCACGATAACTACAAAAATCTTTTCGATACTTAGCAGCGGAAACAAGTAAACAATAACGAAAAGATCAACCAACGATATTCACCCAAGCAGTTTATATTGAAAAGTAAAATACAAAACTGAATCAGAAAAGCAAACCAGATTTTATAGTGGTTCGGTCAACTTGACCTACGTCCACTCCCCGGAGCCTCCCCTCCGGGTATTGCACTAAACGAAAGTGACTCTCCTTTTGCTCCCACAGCAAGGCGGAGAAGCCTGTACAAAACACCTCCTTTTCACCAAACGGTGAGGCAGAGAACCCGACCTCCTTTCGCTTCCTCCTGAAGCGGGCAGAGAACCCACGAACTCCTTTCGCTTCCTCCTGAAGCGGGCAGAGAACCCACGAACTCCTTTCGCTTCCTCCTGAAGCGGGCAGAGAACCCGGATCTTCTTGCGAACGATCCTCCCACGAAGAACACCGACTAGACGACAGACGACGAGCGGAGAAGACGACTCTGATCCGTGCTTGGAGCAACCTTAGTGAATCCCTCACTAACTCCCCCTCACAAGATCTCTTCTCTCTCTCCCAACTCTCTCTCTCTCTAGGATTTCTCAGGGAAGGAAGGCAGCAAAAGATTTTTCCAAATCTAGGAAAAAGTTCTTTTAAAGGAGGGCTTAAAACTTGCCCTAAATCTCAACTTGTCGGCCAAGATCGTCCAGGACGATCGGTAGATCGTCCTGTACGATCAGTTCAAATTCAGCTGTTTCAGCCTGGACGATCTGGCTCTTCTGGACGATCAGTAGAAAAAGTTGTTCATATCGTCCCGTACGATCCTGCGATCGTCCAGGACGATTAGTTCAAATTGAAGGAAATCGTCCAGAAGACAGTTCGGGTCGTCCAGAGAAATCTGTGCTGGACGACCAAAAAATGACTTGATCGTCCCGTACGATAGGGTAATCGTCCGGTACGATTAGTTCAAAAAGGCCCCAAATCGTCCTGTACATAGTTCTGGACGTACAGCTGAAATGCACAAGACGATCACGATCGTCCGGGACGATCCTGCGATCGTCCAGGACGATGTGATCGTATCAATTAAACATTAATTGCTTTCCTTAATTACCAGACTAATTTAGGCATGATTGTAGTAAATCGTCCAGGACGATACACGTATCGTCCGGGACGATCAGACCAAAATACTTAAAATAAAACTTGCCTAACTTAATCTGGCGGCTGAGAATTTCTGATTTGGGCATATCGTCCCGTACGATCCATAGATCGTCCAGGACGATCGGCTCAATCAGTCCTCCTTAACTTAGTCGCCCTAATTAGGGTTTCTGTTTTAACTGGATCGTCCAGGACGATGATACTATCGTCCAGGACGATCTGAACAAAATTTTAACAGAAACTCTAATTCACTCAATCTCTCTCCCTGAGTGTGTGTGTGCAAGGTTACTTAGCTAGGGAATCAGTTACATTACAATTGACTCAATAAAAGAAAAAATCATACATTTGACACACTTGGACCCGATCTTGAGTTGGCTTGAGTAGCTTGCGGTCTTTTGTGCCTGAAACTGATTAGCCAAGAAAAACACACTGGAAACATGTTTGTCATCATCAAAACCAGATTTGCAACACTAGTGAACTCTAAGAAGATTCTATAGTCAAATGGGCAATGCCAACATAGATGGAATGGGATATAAATGCAAATTTTAATGGGTTTGACCATTCATGTATTGTTTGACCATTTGAGAGGTTTGAATGGTCAAACTTGGCCAAGTCATCTAGGCGAAACCCTAGGGGGACCTCTACAGTTGATTTGGATTGATTTGAGGAGTTTAATTTTAATGGATTTGATATATATATGTATAAGAGACATAGTATGCATAATTTTAACTCGACTAGGTGAGTTTACTAAGTCAACTCATCGTGGGTTAACTCAAGTAAGCTTTATGTAAGTTTATAAGATCATGTGGATTGAATTTAAGCAATTATGGAATTTGAATTGACAATAAGCAATGGTCTGATCTAATTTAGATTAGTTTGACCTATCTTGAGTTATGTTGACCAAGTCAACACTTGACTAGGGTAGGTTAACCAAACATGTTCAATCCTTTAGGGGTTGTGTTTAAACTTATTTGGTGAAGTTTGACAGATAAATGGGGTTTGCAATAATTCAATCAAGGGGCTTGACTAATTAAGCTAAGTTGATCTAGCTCAACTGGGTCAACAACTTGCTTGGGAAGTCAAGGTTGATGAATTTATTGTATGAGACTCCTAATGGTAAAGTTTCAATTGGATTTGAAGTCAAGGGGCAAATGAAGTGTAGAGTGTAATGCACTAGGCATGTTGATTATAAATCATGGTTTATAATTGATTTAAAAGTATTTAGATTTAGTATAGGGAGCTTAGAGTTTAATAGCTAAGTCTAAGGCATCTAGAGTAATTATTAAGGCTAAGGTAGGATGGTGTGCTTAGGGGGTTTAGAATTTAAATGACCTTAATCATAAATGAGGTCAACAAATATATCCTAAATAAGTGCGATGAACTTGGAAAGTATATTTCACATGTAGGCATTGACCATGATGATTAACAAAATCCACAAGATTTGATAGGCACATATTCAAGTAGATAATTATTTAGAACATGCATTGATTTAAAGCAGGAAAATATGGTCGAGAAGGAATTTTTTTAATATGTGAGTTTTAAGGAAGAAACATACTTGAAAGGAAAATGATCCACAACAATAGATTAAGTCAGGCAAATACTTGAAAAGGAAATGATACTAAACAAATATATTTAGTCAAGCAAATTCTTTAAAAGGTAATGATCCTAAACAAGAAGATTTAATCAGGCATATACTAGGAAAACGAATGATCTTAAACATGTAGATTTAATCAGGCAAATTCTTTAAAAGGAAATTATCCTAAATAAGAAGACTTAGTTAGGAAAATACTTGAAAAGGAAATGATACTAAATAAGAAAAATTTTGTGGGTAGATCAGGAGAATTTCAAGCATCATATCCCCAATCAACTAAAAAAAAAGTATAATCATAGGAAGATTACATCAATCCTTAAGAATAATTAGGCAATATACACAGGCAAATGCTTGTGAGGGAAATAATTATAATTAAGTAGATTTAAGTGGTTAGATATGGAGAATACCAAACATTGTATGCCCGATCAATCAAAATTCAAAATAAAAGGTGTAATCAATGGAAGATTATATTAATCCTTAATACTAAGTGGACAATATGCTTATGAAAATAATCGAGAGGGAAATGCTCCCTAATAAGAGAATTTAAGTGGTTAGATCAGGAGAATACTATACATCGTATCCTCGATTAATAAAAATTCAAAATAAAATGCGTATTAAAAAATTACATCAATCCTTAAGAGTAGGTAGACAATATACTTAGGCGAATTCTCGAGAGGGAAATGATCACAAACCTATTGACTTAAGTGGTTAGATCAGGAAAATACCATACATCATATCCTTGATCAACCAAAAATTAAAATAAAAGGTGTAAGCAAAAAAGATTATATCAATCCTTAAGAATAATCAAATAAATTTAAACAAACTTTGAGAAATTTTAAAATATATTAGTTCTAATATAATTCTTTAGACCCAGTCTCATCATCTAGACCTAGTTCATCATGTAACTTTAGCCGTGCAGGCAATTTAAACTTTAAAATTTCCTTTATTGAAAATTTCCCATAATGTATCATCCATCATAATACTTCTTAAGATATAATAGGCAACATAGGATGATTTCCTTTGTAATTTACTAGTTAATAAGATCCTCTTTGATAAACTTTCTCCACCATGAAAGAAACTTCCAGTTTTGCTCAAATTTATTACCTATATTTTGGTGTGTTAAAATAGGCCTTCATCAAACTAAGAACAAGCCTCGTACTTGGAAAGTTCTTTAATGAACTAGTTCACCATGTGCTTAAATCATCTTTATTTTATATAACTTGAGATTTTATTGAGCTTGCAGCACTTTTCCTTTAAACCTTTAAGCTCTTATAATTGGAGTTTAATTTTTTGTTATGAAGTTATACAACAACAACAACAACATCAAGCCTTTATCCCACTACGTGGGGTCGGCTACATGAATCCTTTTTCTCCATTGTGTCCTGTTAAAAGTCAAATTCTCGTTTAAATCTAATAAAGAAAGATCATTTCTAATATTTTCTAACCAAGTCTTTTTAGGTCTACCTCTACCTTTCTTAATATAAGTTAAATCTAAGACCTCTACTTTCCTAACCGGGTCATCAGGAGGCCGTCATTTTATGTGACCAAACAATCTAAGGTGACTCTCTTTAATCTTATCTTCCACTGGAGTTACTCCAAACTTTTCACGAATATGCTCATTTTGTATCCTATCTCTAAGGGTAAAGCCACTCATCCACCTGATTATCCTCATCTCTGCAACGCTTAACTTAGAATTATGCTTCTCTTTTAATGGCCAACATTTGGCGCCATAAAGCATTGCAGGTCTCACCACCATCTTATAGAATTTTTCCTTAAGTTTGAGGGGTACTTTTCTATCACACAATAAGCCCGATGCATTCCTCCACTTCAACCATCCAACTTGGATTCTGCTGATAATATCCCCATCTATTTCACCATCACTCTGAATAATAGATTCAAGATATCTAAAATGTGTACTCTTATTAATGACTTGATCGGCCAAAGTCATAATCCCTTCACTAGGTCTATTATTACTAAAATTACACTCCATATATTCCATTTTAGATCTACTCAAGAAAAAACCTTTAGACTCTAAGGTTGACCTCCACAATTCTAGTTTACCTTCAACTCCCTCTCTAGTCTTATCAACAAGAAGAATATCATCAACAAAAAGCATACACCAAGGTACATCCTCTTGCAAATGTCTAGTGAGAACATCCATGACTAAAGCAAAAAGATATGGGCTTAAGGCCGATCCTTGATGTAATCCAGCCGAAATAGGGAAATACTTGGTCAAACCACCTTATGTTTGAAAACAAGTAATAGCTCCTGCATATATATCTTTAATGATTTGAATATAAGTGTTATTAACTCATTTCTTTTCAAGAACTCTCCATAGCACTTCTCTTGGAACTTTATCATATGCTTTTTCTAAATCAATAAATATCATATGTAAATCCTCCTTATTCTCTCTATATTTCTCCATCAAACCTCTTAATAAATGTTTGGCTTCCAAAGCAGACCTACCCGGCATGAATCCAAATTGATTTTGAGAAACATTAGTATCACACCACAACCTATGTTCCATAACACGTTCCCATAGTTTTAAAGTATGACACATTAACTTAATTCCTTTATAATTCGCACAATCTTGTGTATCACCTTTATTCTTAAAAATAGGGATTAACACACTCATTCTCCACTCATTTGGCATCTTTTTAGTCTTCAAAATAGTATTGAAAAGTTTAGTAAGCCAAGAAATTCCTTCATCTCCTAAGCATTTCCACACCTCTATTGGAATATCATCAGGTCCAACAGCTTTTCCACCCTTCATTTTCTTTAAAGCCTCTCTAACTTCGATTTTATTAATACACCGATAAAAACAAAAATCTTTATTTTCATTTAGGGTGCTAAGGTAACTACATTCAATTTTATTTTCACATTTTTCATTAAAAAGCTTAGGAAAGTATCTTATCCACCTTTGTTGAATATCATCTTCTAAAAAAAAGAACTTTTTGATCTTCATCCTTAATACATTTCACTTGAACTAAATCCTTACTACTCCTATCTCTTTGTTTGGCTAACTTATACAAATATCTTTCTCCCTCCTTAGTATCTAATCTATTATATAAATCACTAAAAGCTAAACTCTTTGCATCGTATATTACTTTCTTAGATTCCTTACGTGCCTCTTTATATAATTTTCAATTATCAGAATTTTTACAATTAAACCAATTTTTATAAAAAATCTTCTTATTTTTAATCTTTTCTTGCATATTTGGATTCCACCACCAACTATTTTTACTATTAGGAGCTTTTCCCTTTAAAACTCCAAGCACATCTTTTGCAATATTCTTAATATCACTAGCCACATTTCCCACATAACATTAGCATCCTCATGCACAGACAAAATCTTAAGATCTAAAATCTTACTGTCAAAAATATTTTTGTTAATATTCTTTAAATGCCCCCATCTAATCCTAGAAAATCGTTTTACTTTATTTTTTATTTTCTTCCCCATTATCTTCAAGTCTAAAACTAATAAACGATGTTGGTTAAATAAATTTTCACTTGAAATAACTTTACAATCTTTGTAATCTAAACCATCTAACTTCCTTATAAGAAAATAATCAAATATGAGTTGTACTATATCCATTTTTATAAGTAATGATATGCTCATTCCTTTCTTAAATAAGGTATTAGCAATTAAAAAATCATAAGCTAAACAAAAATCTAATATGGACTTACCACCTTCATTTGTCATTCCAAACCCATGGCCACCATGAATGCTTTTAAAATCATCTACCTCTCTACCAACATGTCCATTTAAATCTCCTCCAATAAAAACTCTTTCTTCAAGAGGTATCTTTTGTATTAATTCTTCTAAGTCATTCCAAAATTTTAATTTTGAATCCATTTCCAAACCTACTTGAGGAGCATAAGCACTTATAATGTTAATAATCTTAGCATTAACAACAATCTTTAAATCTATAATTCTATCTCCAATTCTATTAATATTTATAACATTATCCTTCAAACTCTTATCTAAAATCATGCATACACCATTTCTAGTACGACTCCTACCCGAATACCAAAGTTGAAATCCTAAACTATCAATCTCCTTAGCCTTCTCTCCAACCCATTTAGTTTCCTGAATGCACAAAATATTTATCTTCCTATGAATCATAATATCTATTAATTTCATTAATTTTCCTATAAGGGAACCTATATTCCAAGTTCCTATCCTAATTTTAGTTTCATGGACTAGCTTCTTTGCCTACATTCATCCTTGATGTGGGAACCCTTGCCTATTTAACACTGCACCCGGGCGGCGGTGTAGCGGCCCTTACACACTTATCGCTGTATTCAGACCATGCAGCGCGTCGCTTCCAGGGGACGCCCTAGCATTAATATAATTTCTTAAAGGTTTCATGTCAATATTATTTTTGTTTCCTGAATGCATAAAATATTTAGTCTCCTTAGCCTTCTCTCCAACCCATTTAGTTTTCTGAATGTACAAAATATTTATCTTCCTATGAATCATAATATCTATTAATTTCATTAATTTTCCTGTAAGGGAACCTATATTCTAAGTTCCTATCCTAATTTTAGTTTCATGGACTAGCTTCTTTGCCCATATTCGTCCTTGATGTGGGAACCCTTGCCTATTTAACACTACACCCGGGCGGTGGTGTAGCGGCCCTTGCACACTTGTCGCTGTATTCAGGCCATGCAGCGCGTCGCTTCCAGGGGACGCCCTAACATTAATATAATTTCTTAAAGGTTTCATGTCATTATTATTTTTGTTATGAAGTTATGTTGTAATATAATTCAATTAAGAGTGAAGGTGGTTGTACCTCTAAAGGAATAATAGCCTCTTCTACAAAGACCAAAGGATTTGACAAATTTTGAGTTGGAGTTCAATAAGTGGTTTGATATGCTCATATAGATTCAATAATGTTTTATTCTTTTGATGCTTTTTATCATCTAAAGTTTTCTTTAAAACTTGTACCAAGGTCTTATTGAAGGCCCCAGTCAATCCATTTACTCAAGGGTAATAGTTTGTTAAGTATCTCCATTAAATATTATGACATCTAGAAAAGTTGTTTAATTTAGTACTTTTGAATGATGGACATATATTATTTGATGAGGAACATCAAATCAATATATGATATGGCCTTTAAGGAAGTTTAAAATATTATGAGCAATAACCTCTCTTAACAGAATTGCTTCTACCCACTTTGAGAAGAAATCTATTGATGCTATTATGAATCTATGACCCCTGGATAATGGTGGATCAATTGGACCAAGTATATCCATGCCCCAGGTTTTGAAAGGCCATGAAGCAACTATTATATGAAGAATATTTGATGGTTGATTAAGAACTACACTGTGCGCCTGACATTGATGACACTGATGTTTAATGTTTATGTAGTATGTGGACAAATTTAATTTAACATCCAAATGTAATGTCACACAAGATTTGCTTTAAATTTATAATTTGAGTTTCTTTAAGCAAATATGCATAGATTGACATTATACTGTTCCTAAGGATAGACTAATATTTCACTATCAATTTGAGCAGAGAAACTTTTCATTCATGATTAAAACTACATAAGGAATATTTAATTAGTATTAAATGATAAAAGAAACATTCTCATATCATTTTAATTATGAAATTAATCCAATGTTTAAATCTTAGATTAACATTCCAAAAATCTTTCTCCTGTTTTAGAAAGAAACTAAGATAGGTTTATTTTATTCTGGCTTGTAGATTTCCTATAAGGGTAAGCCCCTATAGTTAATTACGTCTCCTAAGAGAATACTCTCGATTAAAGTGAAGACTAAAATTTTTTAAAGACCTATGGATCTAAAGAAAAATTTGGGCTAATAAGATTTAATATATAAGCTTTAGATTATAAGTTCTCTAGTTGTCCTATAAATTTAGATTTTAGATTTTTAATTTTAAAAGAATCGAATATAAAATGTGTAAATATTGAATAGGTGTTTATGATATAGACTTATACTTGCTTGGAGTGAGTTTCTAGTTAACAATCCTAATACACAATTGATTGTTTTAGATGTAATGCATGATGGCCTAAGCTTTATCATGAGAAGTCAAAGGATGAATCAGACTCCCAAATTTATGACTAAAAACGAGTAATTTTAACTTTTAATTTCAATGACACTAGTGAGAAGACTCACTAAGAACTCTAAATTTTATCTTGTTTAATTTATTTAAGTAAAATTTTTTAACCACTAAAATTTCTTAAAAATTTTGGTAGCATAAAGCCCTATCCAAAGGAAAAGCATAACATCCTCTGGCCGCAATGGGGACCCAGCTACCTTGCCCATGATAGGAATAAAAGTTTGGCTTAATGTTCATTATAGAAAGTAAAATGCATGCAAGCATGCATGATTGGGTAAAGGGGTTGGTTATATAGTACCCAGTATTGTATCATCCTAGAACTAGTATACACATTCTATATAGTCTGGAATATATACACCAAAAGAAACCTACAAGAATTTCTTCCTACTAATGCAAACTACTACCCATATGAATGCAATACATGAAACAAATATAATAATCGAAAGTCTACATATAAAAAGCAATTTATTTTTTCATTGATTTGATAATTTACAATAAACTTAAACTTTGCAGGAAAAAAGGTGGTCATGCTCCACCATAATAAACCTGGGCTTTTAATCTTAACATATATATAGAATCAAATATACTTGCATATAGAGTTCAAGCTTCAAGTCTTCAATGAAATTCTAAAAGTGAATATCAACTTAAGGAAAGGATATCATCTTTGGAGCCTCATCTGTATATGTATAAGCAGTTATATTTAAATCTTCTACATCTAAAGATGTTATACAACTCAATCTAAATACATTTTACTTTTATAATGACTCACACATGTATACATCATTCCTTGGTACATTCTACTATGACTCTTGCAGGAATTTAAATGAAATATAAAAACATAAAAGAGCATGTAAGACGCAAAGTAGTTGTATAATAACTTGATGCTTCTAATATAGTCCTTAAAGAGCCTAAGTGCACCAACATGAATTTAAAAATGTATGGCATCTAAATTTTTGAATATATATATATATATATATATATATATATATATATATATATATATATATATATGGTACTCTCCAAGCGAAGTACCTGGCAAGAAAATCAAATCACCGGCCTAGCCTAGACTAGAGTTGTCCTAGAAAATCATCTAAGTGTGTGTAGAAAGGCTATGTGGCTGGGATAGTTCCTATGTTTTATTAGTTTAAAATTATTTATAAAAGAATTTATTTTTTCAAGGTCTTTAAAGGATGATTTTAATTTAAGTTTTAATGATTTAGAGGTTTTAAATTTCTTTTAAAGATGTTTTGATTATTGAAGTTATTTATCTTTAGGTTTTAAAGAATATAGTTCAACAACTTATAAGTGCAGAAGCTATTGATCAATATATACTAGACTAAAAAATGTAATGCTACTAACCCTCCAGAAATGCGGTAGATTGATAGCATAGATTCTTTCATTTTAATTATATGTTTTGATCCTTAAAGCTTTCTTAATCCAATGGACCTTTGCTCTCTTGAAAGGAATCAAGCTTATGGATGTAAAAAGATATAACGTCTATATGTTTTATTATTAATTTTTATTTGAATTTAATTTATAATTTACTAATTTATTTAAGTTTATATTTTAGTGTTTACATCCTACCAAATTCATGTATGTCTGTCACAATGAGTACGTGGTCCTAGGGCCTCCTTATGACACGTAGCCCCGTAGCTTGAGGTAGTCCAACCTAAAGACTTTAATGACAAAAATATTGGTTGTTTATTTAATATTGTTTACTAATTTAATTTCATTGGAATGATGATTTACTGAAGTTATGATGATTTATTAATTTTCCATATTTTAATGAATATTTTAATGCGTTAAATAAAGGTTCTATTTATTGACTTTTTGATTTACATTATTTTCTAGAATTTTTATATTTTTCAAAAATATAAGAATCAGAGATGAGTCTAATGCCTTTGAGTTTATAAAGTTTTATTTTTTGGAATTAAATATAAATTTTATAAGTTTGATGCATTTTATGTATTAAGTTTGACCAAAATGTTGACTTTTTTTATTTATAGTAAATTATAGAGTATTTTATATTTTTCATAAATACTAAACCTAGAGATGAATCCAATGCCTTTGAGTTGGCTGAATTTGGAGTTTTTTGGAATTAGTTATGAACTATTGAAGTTTGGTATATTTCTGTATTTATTTAATTATTTAAGTAGGGGCATTTGCTTATTTTTGCAATAAATCAACTCCAAACCTCTCGAAATCTTTCCCATATTTCACAAATCACCTCTAAGGATGATTTCAATGTTCAAAATTATTTGGTACTTTTTATATATTTTTAAATATTTTGTTTAATTAATTAGTGAATTTCTTAATTTTTACAATTAGTTTTAATTTTGGATGATTCGAATGGAGCTTTTATTTTTCCTATATTATACTTTTAATTCTAAGAATTTTGATATATTATTTTTAATTTTTGGATTTAAAATGTATTTATTATAAATTTTTAAAGATCCTATGTTAATTATATACATGAATTTTGGGTTCACTAAACGACAAACTAAATGACCTCTAAATATTATGAAATTTGAAACATAGGTACATGAATACATCACCAAAGCTTCAAACTCACTAAATTTGGGATCATTAAAGCTTTCCTAGGTTGAAAATCCATCACCAAACCTAAATACATCTATAGCTTTGGTGATTTATTGTAGGAGCTACTCCTACTAGAATTAGTGGCAAACTAACTTTGACATAAATATAAAAACACGACAAGAAACTAAGAATATAATTTTAAGTACATGAAGATTTATGAATTTTCAAAGTCATGGGTCCAAAATGGACCCATGAACATGAAAATTCAAATCATTGAAAATTTGGTCAGATCAAGTCCTAAGAGAATTAGGTAGGTCAAGAATATACCATAATATACACCATCCAAATTTGAGATCAATTTGACAATAAAATCTTGAGAAATTTAAGAAAACTGGAAACCAATCATCTCTATTTTTCTCCAAATCCACTAATCCAAATTACTTGAAATTATTTTTAAAATATTATAGAGCTCAAGTGCTTTTAAACAAACCTAAGAACACTCAGTTTTGGATAAAAAATGATTTTTCTATGATTTTTTTTAAGTTATGAGCATCTATTTATTTATTTTCTTTATAAAATGGTGGCGACGTCTATGGAGACGACATGTGGTAGGCACGGTGGTTGGACAACATTGGAATATTACATGGAGTGCTTTGATTAAGCCACTTGCTATATCAGGGTCAGTTGATCTGCGCACGGTTGATGGACGGCCTAGATGGTGCCATACCAGCGCTCGATCTCGCCAAAATGTGCAGGTTTGAAACCTATCAACTGTAGTGTGTGGTCTGGCTCAATCAGATCCTTTTAATCATAATACACAAGCAATTAGATGGTCCAGATCATGCCAAAAAACTTGGTTCAAATAGAACTAGGATTTTAAATGCTCATAACTTTCAATCCAACTCTCCAAATTTGATGAAATTTGAATCAAAGGATCTAGAAAACCAAATATTTCAATTCCTAGAGTTAGGAGGCTCCATGCATTTAGATCTAGGAGAAAATGTAATTTGAATTTTAAACTTAAAACTTAGATATCTCACTAACCTATGGTTAGATGTCCTTGATGTTGGGCTCTATGGAAAGCTAGAGAGAACCTCTTCAACTTCTTTAAATATTCTAAGAGCTGGATTTAGCTAGATCATGAGATAAATATGAATAATCTTTTCTTTCTCTTTCTTTCTCTCTCTTACTAATTTTGAGTTTTCTTGCACTAGAGAGGGCTAGGAAAGATCGTGGGAGAGTGGGGGGCTTATTAGGAGGCTAAAAAATTATTTTGATTAACCCTTCGGCTTTGGGAAGTGGGGGGTATTTATAGAAGAGAGAAAATAAGACCAAAGGCTAATATCTTACAACCTAAGGCATGACCCACCTCCAAATCAGATAGGAACTGACCAATGTGAGCTCAAGGAACATTCTAAAGAGTTTGAAAGCACATGAGTGATTTTTGAGGGAGTTAGGCTTGAACCAATCCTTGGAGAAATATTATTTGGAGATTATTGCCCCATCAGTAGCCCATATGACGTGATGGTTTAGGCATGTTGAATGAAGCTATGGAGCCTACCTATGTGCTAGCTCAAGCCTGTTGGGTTGGGTTGGAGCTCCATTTAATAGGTTTTGGAAGGTTTAGTTCAACCTATACTTTTGACCTAGTTCAAACCATAGGTTCAAACTCTTAGGATGTGTGCTTGGTGTTAATACACACCCGCTACATCAAATTTTAGAATTTATTTTAATAATGGTGGTAATTTAGAGCAAGAAACTTGGTTCAACCTTCCTAGTCAAACCCTGTGAGCCCAAGGCTTAAAAATATTTTAGGGAACTCATGTTGACCTTATGAATTGTTCCCTTGAGTTTAGTTTAATGATTTTGTCAAAATCTTTAAAAAATGATTTTTTTAACTATATAAAGTGATTTTGGTCAACTAGGGTTGACGTGGTTAACGAGGTTTGAACATGGGTCAATAATATGTCCACACTATTCCAAATAATGTTTTGGACTTATTGCAGGATGCCCCATAGCTTGGTGAGGTCATTTAGTACAAAATGCATGTTTAAGGGTTTAAGGGGCCATTTGGTCAACTAGGGTTGACCATGGTTAAAACTTGGTTCAATGCATTTTAAATGTTATTTAGAGTTTGTTGAAGGTGACCTCAAGGTTTGGTGGGGTTTCTATGCATATAATATAGTTTGAAGGGCAAAAGGGCAATTTGGTCAGCCTAGCTAGGTTGACTTATCAACCAGGCTTGACCAGAGCTTGGGATTTAGTTCAATGGATGTCAAATCATATTCTGGATATGTTTAGAGAAGGTTGCATTGCTTGGTTTTACTGAGCCATGTTGAGGTCTATGGAAAATTCAGCTTTCAAGGTTAAGGGTTTTGTGATAAACCAAGGTCAACCATGATTCATTATTTGTTAAATGCATCATGCTAGTGATGATGATCATGGTCAATGAGTTTTATGAAGTTTCCAAGGTCAAAATCACAAGATGCAATGTTTAGTGGCATAGGCTATAAATATTTTATGGTTTGTAACCTATGGAAATGCATTAAAGTTTAAGGGTTAGGGATCTTGAAATGCTTTCAAATTTATGTGGTAGACCATAGGGACATACCCAATCAATATGCAAGTGATAGATCATGAATCCAAGGTCATTTGGTTAGGTTTCAGGGTAATGAGAATTTCTCTAAAAATAGGTTATGGACCAAGGGCTTTTGGGTTAGTTTCTGACACTAAATTTTGGAGTTTTTGGTTTACAATGGATCTAACCAATAGATTTGATTTAGAATATGTCTTGGGAAGATTTAGGATTTTAAAATGTTTAGATCATTAACAAACATGGATAATCTTTAATGAATGAACAGATGATCAGCTGACTATTATTATGGACTGTCTACTGATGGATTTAGAGATTTGATTTAGATTTAAGTTTAGAGATTTTTGTTTAATATATAAGGAATTGACCTCATCCAAAAATGGGGTCAATAAATGGACCCCAATAAGTGTGATGAACTTGAAAAGTAAATCACAGGTGTTGGCTTTGACCAAAGTGATCAAAAGAATCCAAAAGCTTATTTGACATTTAGATTTAACTTTGGTTGAATTTAAACTTGACTAGGATAACATTCCCTAGACAAATAGATTTAGAATTTAAATGAGATAGCAGCTCTCAAATAGATGAAATTTATACTTGAGTAGGATAGTGTCTCTTAGACAAGAGAGATTGAAATCTAAATGGGATAGCGGCTCTTAAATAGATAAAATTTAGACTTGAATATGTTAGCATCTCTCAGATAAGAAGAATTAAAATCTGAATTAGATAATGAATCTTAATTAGACAAAATTTATACTTGACTAGGATAGTGTCTCCTAGATAAGAAGGATTGTAATCGGAATGAGATATAAGCTCTCAAACAAATAAAATTTATACTTGACTAGGATTGCATCTCTTAGACAAGAAGAATTAAAATTTGAATGAGATAGCAGCTCTCAAATATATGAAATTTATAATTCTAGGATAACATCTCCTAAATAAGAAGGATTAAAATTTGAATGTGATAGCAATTCTCAAATAGATAAAATTTATACTTGACTAGGATAGCACTCCTAGCCAAGAAGGATTAAAATCTAAATGAGATTGCGGCTCTCAAACAAATGAAGTCTATACTTGACTAGGATAGTGCCTCCTAGATAACAAGAATTGAGATCTGAATGAGATAGTGCTCTCAAATAGAAGAAATTTATACTTGACTAGGATAGCATCTCCTAGACAAGAAGGATTTAAATATGATTGAGATAGCGACTCTCAAATAGATGAAATTTATACTTAACTAGGATAGTGTCTCCTAGAAAAGAAGCATTGAGAACAAAATGAGATAGAGGATCTCAAATAGAAGAAATTTATACTATATTAGGATAACATATCCTTGATAAGAAGGATTGAAATCTTAATAAGATAGTGGCTCTCAAACAGATAAAATTTATACTACAATGAAGTTTATAAAGTTCCACAAAGGATTTTATCATTTAAAGATACGCGTGGTACATAAAACTTATATAGTTTAGTATGAATTTCAAATCTAGCATTATCATCTGTACCTAATTTCTTTTGCAAAATTTTTTATATTTAAGCAATGTACAAAATTAATGGAAAAAAAATTTCATTTATTATAAATTTTTGCTTTTGATACTATCCACCATGATAGTGCTTGAGAGACCATCCATTTATAGGCAACATTAGATGATCTCCTTTACAATCAAGCAACTGATAAGATCCTCCTTGATATACTTTCTCTATTACAAAATGATATTCCCAAGTTAGTTCAAACTTCTCGCCTATCTTTCTATGGGCTAAAATAGGTCTTTGCAGAACTAAAGCCAAATCTCCTTCTTGGAAAGTTCTGGAACGAACCAGCTTATCATGTGCTTGAATCTTTGCTTTATATAACTCGAGATTCTATTGAGTCTACAGATGTTTCTTTTCTAAACATCTAAGTTATTCTAGTGTAAATTTTATATTATGCTAGTGATCTTATAGTTTGCACCTATCCATAATGAAGGAAATTATAACTCCAAAGATAGAACAAGCTCTGCTCCAAATACCAAGGAAAATTGCATAGACTAACTTGGAGTTCTATATATTATTCTATATGCCCACAAAGCCTCTCCTATTTTTTTATGCCATTAACATTTATTTTTTTCTAGTGTTTTCTTTAGAATCTGAATAAGTATTTTATTGAATGCCTAAGCTAATCTATTTTCCCAAGGGTAATAGATTGTTGAGCATTTCCAATCAATGTTGTGACATTTTCCAAAGTTAATTTTCTTAATACTTTAGAATGATGGGCCATTATCGGATATGATTTAATGAGGAATACCAAATCTATATATGTTATGATCTTTGAAGAAGTTTAGAACCTGATGAGCTTTTACTCTCTCAAGAGAAATGTGACTTCTATTTTTGAGAAATAATATATAACACCTAATATGAACCTATGACCTCTAGAGGATGGAGGATCAATTAGATCGATAATATCCATACCCCAGCTTTGAGAAGCCATGACGAAACTGTTGAATGTAAAACATTCGGTGGTTGATGTAGAACCACACAACATACATGGCGTTGATGACAACAACAATCAACTTTCATACAGTCATCAATCATCGATGGCCAATAATATCCCATTCATTTAATTTTTATTTTCATCTTTAGACCGGATTAATGTGTACCACACAATCCAGCATGAACTTCTTCTATAGTTTTGATGCTTCTAATTTATTTAAACACCTTAACCACATCTGATCGAATGATCTTATGTAAAAAGTGTCATTAATTGTCATATAAGACAAAGATATTCTCTTGATTTGATCTGCTTTTAATTTATCATGTGGGAGCTTATTTTCATACAAGTATTAGATGAAGGGATTTCTCTAATCTGCCACTTCATCATCTACTGCTAAAATAATTTTCAACTTGATAAGAGATTTTCTATTTATATTTTCATGGTCTATAGGTGATAAAACCTTCCAACCTTGTACTTCTATTAAAATTTAATCTTCTTCAGGACAAGCCAAAGCTTTAGCTAAATTTGCTAAGGCATCTTCTATATGATTATGTACATGAGGAATCTTGTACAATGTTATATTTGAGATTTATTCAAGGAGATGCATTTCATATTGATGATAAGGAATCAGATTTTTTTTAGTACATGATAAGTACTAGCTATTTGATTATTACTTTCTATGAATCTCCAAAAAAATAATTTTTGAATTTCATTTAGGATCGTCAATTCTAACCTAGTTATCAATGCCTTATACTCAGCTTCATTGGTCATACAAGATTCTGACAAATGATAAGAATAATATATTGCACCTTTCTGGCTAATAAATACTATATCGATCCCAGCTTTTCCTAAGAAGATAAATAAGATATTTCCTTTTGACTAAAAGTGGCACCAACAACAATAACAATAATAACAACACCAAGCCTTAATCTCACTATGTGGGGTAACTAGAAGCAGTACCAGCAAAATAAAATTCCTAGATGGAATTTTCAATTTATTTTAGTTTCATGATTTGTTCATCTGGTAGTTCATCATTGATCGGACAATCGTCTTGTATTGGGTGAGCTATTAAGAAATCTAGAATAGCTTGCCCTTTAATAGCACGTAATAAGATGAATGTTATTTCAAACTGTGGCAGAATCATTGACCATCAAGCTAATCTCCCTCTTAATGTTGGATGAGTCATCAAATATTATAGAAGATTTATTATGGATATCTAATTTATTTTATAAGAAAGTATATAGTGCCTCAACTTCTGAGTGACGAAGATTAAAACGAGATAGTGTCTTTCTATCAGAGGATAATTTACTTCAGTCAAAAGTAAATCTCTATGTAAATAGCATTATCTTTTTCTTCCTCATTAACCTAAGATAATAAGGTGCCAAGAGATTCACTTAAACCTGTTGTATATAAAATCAGTGGCTTCCCAGAATGGGAGCAGCCAAAACTCTAGGATTTGTCAAATATTATTATATTTTATCGAAAGATTTCTAGTAATTTTCACTCCACTAAAGTGAACATCTTTCGTGGATAAAGCTATAAATGATTTACATCTGCCAGACAGATTTGATATGAATCTTCTAAGATACGCTAAATAACCTTGAAAAGATCTTAATAGTGTGAGACTTTTATGTGGTGACATTTAATCAGAGCTTTGATTTTATTTGGATCTATTTTGATTCTACGATGTCTGATAATAAAACCTGAAAACTTCCCTAAGTTGACCCAGAAATTGCATTTCAAAGGATTTATTTTTAGATAATGTTGATGTAATCTTTAAAAAATATTTCTCAGATCATACAAATGGCTATCTCTTTTAAGACTTTTAATGACTAGATCATCAAAATAACACTCCAATTAATGGTGGATTAGTTCATTAAAAATCCTCATCATTACTCACTTATATGTTGCTCCAGCATTCTTAACCTGAATGGCATGACTTTATAATAGTAGACACCTATTAGTGTTCTAAAAGCTGTATACTTCTCATCCTCAGGAACCCTTTTAATTTGATTATATCTGGACGAGCCATCCATAAAGGAAAATTTTACATGTGAAGAAGCAATATCAATAATGAATTTTGGAATTGGAAGTGAAAGCTCATCTTTAGAAGAGGCCTTGTTCAAATCTCTAAAGTCAATATAAACTCAAATTTGACAGTTCTTTTTCTTGATTTGAATAATGCTAGCTAACTAGGTTGGATATTTCTCTCCCATGTTAAACCCAGTTTAATTTAACTTTTTAACTTTTGATATGGCTTATTGCCCAACATCAAGCCCCATTCATCGAGGTGCTTGTTTAATTGGAACTATTCCTAGTTGAATTTCTAAGTTGTGAACTGTTATATCTAGAGATAATCTGTACATGTCCTCATAACTCCAAGCAAAATAGTCCTTGAATTCCTTGAGTAATTTGATTATTTTATTTTCCTCATCCTCATTCAATAGAGAAATTATGAAAATATGATGAGAATTTTTTTCAATACCCAATTTTATTTCCTTCAAATTGTCAATGGCATATTTGATCTCCTCTTCAGGTTTTGGAGGTGCATCCCTAACTTGAGATTCATCCAAATCATCTGAAGTTTCTAAACAAAGTTTGTTAAAGATTTTAATGTTTGCTGAAAAGAGATTATTAGACTCTAGATTATTTGTTATAACTAAGCAATCTTCATCATCATGGAATGTTCATAAAGTAGAGAAGCCAACACCTCTTCTTGATATTTGTTTATAATGTTTCTTATTCCATAGGTATTCAAATTATTGAGCTCCACGTCTAGTCCAATTTGATGGTGATAAACTTTACTTAGCAAATTTGCTTACATAATTAGAGTTTCTAAACAAAGTTTCACTATTTCATACATAGCTGGATTATTGAAGGGTACATCAGTTTTAGGGTTTTTACTGGTAGAAGGTACAAAAATGTTGGCTTTGGTATCTCGATTTAAAGGAAGAGAGGTTTTCACCTCTAACCTTTTTACATCACTTTGGAAGAGTGGAGTAAGAGTAATATTTTACACATACTTCTTTAATCTCTCCATGGTAGATAGCTTCGAATTAGCTTCCCTAGTGACATAGACCCTATCCTCATCACTATTAGCTTTATTGAAATCTCAAACTTCAACTGCTTTATATTATTCCTATATTCTACAACCTATGACTTTTTTTTAATTATATATGTTTCATCTTCCAAATTGGATTCAAAATAAATATTCATTACATGTGCCTTTATTTGCATACTTTGCTCTTCATTTTATTTTACTACTATATTTTGTCATCTTTGACATCTTCCTCTAGATCATTGATCCATTCTACCACCTCTTTCTGAGGAAGGGACAGGTGACCAATGAATATCATATTTGAGATCAAATGCTTTTCTTTTTCTTTATTTCTTTTCTTTTACTTTTTCTTTAGCTAGTTTGAGATTTTTAGAGAAGGCGGTCAGCCTTTTAGGCAAATAATATGAAGATTATTTATATATATCGACTTCATGAATTAAAAATGGTTGTAGGTCACCTTTAATACAATGCTCTTCTCCCTCGCATGAGTATTTGATACACAGATGATGGGTGAAAGGCACCAATCTATATTCATGTAGCTAAGGTCTACCTAAAAGAGTGTTAAAAGAATCTTTGGAACCAATTTTATAAAATTGGCTTTGGTCTTTAAGTTTCCTATTTTAATAACAAAGTGATTGAACCCAAGCTCTCTAGCCTTTTTTGTTGAACCTACATAACATCATTTTATTAGAACTAAGTTTGCGAGTATCCACTTTCAGGTATGCGAGAGAGTCACAATGTTGACCGTTGCACCTGGATCAACAAGAACACGTGACAATCTGAAATTGTCTACATTCAAAGATATATGTAATTGATGATTATGATTTGAAGTTCTCAAGAGTAGGTCTTCATATTAGAATGTAATTTTTGGAATTTATTTGTAACTCAATGTTTCTTTTGACTGCGTTGATGATAACTAAGCCATGTAGGTCTCTAGGTCCAGCAAAGCTTTGATTAAAGCCTCTATCATTTCTTTGGAAAGAACCAAAGCATCATAAATACTCATTTTTATAGGCAACGTTCTACGATGTGCTAATACATTATAGTCCACTTTAGGAATATTTGAATTAACCACATCTATATCTGGTTATACTAGTATTGAAGTATCTGGATTATCAACCACTTTCTTTCCTTTGTTAGCTATGGAGTTGATGGTGGTAAAACCTGGAGGGGTATTATACTGCTGATACTGCGATGGACGACCTAAATTTTTTGTCTGAATCTACATTGGTTGTTTTCCTTTATCCACTACAGACACCATTCAGACTTCTTCTCCAAGACTTTATGAGGTTTAATTCGTTTCATTTCTATAGGGGATTGATCTTTTAAGAAGGTTAATTGATATATTTTCTCTTGGAGATTGGAGGCCTTACTCAATAACTTCTCGAAAGTTTTGATTGTAAACCCTTTAAGTATGAAAGCAATTAGGCCATGGATATTCTTCAAAAGAATTTTTATGAGATTCTGCTCTTGGAGTTGAGGTACACATTTTATACTATGTTCCTCCATCTGAAGATATACTATACCAAACTTTAATCATTTTTATTTTTCCACTTCCAGATCCCCTACTGTTACACCTAAGCAAACCTTTTTACAAACATTTGCTCTAAATCTGCGAAAGTGTCTACTGACCCATTGGGTATCTCAACATTCCATTCAAATGCAACACCTGATAAACTGCTCATGAACTATCTAAATAGTAGAGCATTGCATTCCCCTGTATTATAATAAATGGCCTTGAAATGTGCTAGATGTTACTTTAGATTCCCTATTCTGTTAAAATTTTTGAATGATGGTTGAATAAATTCTTTAGGATAAAGAACCAAGTCATATTCTTCTGGGTAGGGTTGACCCTTCAGAAAAAACGAGGTGCCCTTAGACTTTGTTAAAGCTTCCTTGACTTGTTGCTCTACTATCTGTTTAATATTTACTACTTGCACTATTTCTTTTTTTTATTTTAAAGCTTCAATTTTATTCTCTTTTATTATTTTTTAGGTTTACTATAGTTTTGTATGAATTCAACTGGAATGGAATCTATCTGAGGCTTAACTCAAGATATCCCTTTGCTTTTGAGGGCTGCTATAGAAGCCATTAGCTCTTCCATCTTCTTTTCCATCTTAGTTATCTGTTCATCTTTTTTGACTTAGCTAATCTTAAAGACTGCTAGTAAAATTAGGGATATATTCTTCATCATCATCTTCTTTCTCCATATTTTCTATATCTATCGGATTTATCTTTATCTCCCTTTTATCTTAATGGGTAGGCAATCGTGTATCCACCTCGAATACACATTCATCCATTTCTTCAACTTGTGAATTTACTTTTATATTCTTTGTAGCTTCTTGTTCGTCCATTTGTTGGATACTCTCCTTCAAGTGATCCATCATTTCTTCTATGGATTTCAATGTGACATTATGAGGATCCATGGCAGTGTATTATTCTCTAACAACTGACACTTCTTCTAAAGATTTTTCCCTCTTTGCCTTTTCTTCTGCCATATATTATTTATGAGTAACTAATGTAGTTGATGTGGCGACCATCTTAGGATGCCAAACTTTATGATATAAAATACTTATAGATCTCATGTATTTCTATTAATAAACATAAAATCAATGAACAAACTCCCAAAATAAGATGGAAAATCACACCAAATAGTAGTTATATTCCAAGAATCAAATGAACAGAAAGAAGAATCAAATCAAGATACAATTGATCCTCAATTCAAGAGGAGGAATGTTCTCTCCCAATCCTTATACAATGAATCTAGAGCCTAAAACACACAAGGGAACTCCAAGAGAGTACAATAATCAGCCTCACCCTAACCCTAACATCTCATGCTTATTTAATACATTAATTTATAATTCAAAAACTCCCTCCCATGCATTAGCTGACCCCTTGCTATTTTTAGATCAATTCAATTTATGGGCCTCATTATTTGGGCTGCAACAATAGAGGAGGCATTATTATTCTGCCTCTTATAGAACCTAACCGGCCCAGCAAGGGCCAGTTAGGCTGGTTCCACCTGAACCGGCCTAACAATATAGCCCTCACAAAGAATCACCTTATCCTCAAGGTGAAAGGAGGGAAACTGATACTTCACCCTCTCATAAGGATCCTATGTTGCCTAATAATCTGGAATATCCTTCCACTTAATTAGCACCTCTTTTTCCCTTTCTTCCTCCTGGTGTACCCCTTGTAGCTCAAAGGGTTCTAACATCTCCTCTAAATCCTTGGTTAATGTTGTTGGTAATTCAAAACTTGTTGCATGATCTCGAATGGCTCTCCTCAGTTGGGACACATGGAACTCAGGATGTATGGTCACCGTTGGTGGTAGTTTCAGTTGATATGCCATCGCTCCAATCTTTTCCTGTACCTCATAAGGTCCAAAGTACCTTGGGGAAAGCTTCTCATTTCTCCTATTGGTGATGATCTCTTGTCTATATGGTTGGAGCTTTAATAACACCTTCACCCCTAATTCAAAATGAATACTATGCCCATCTACTTATTTTTCATAATCTGTTGAGCTCTCAATAGATGCCTTTATGAAATCCATGGCCATACCCGACCTGGTAAAGCTAGTAGTTGCAGTAATCCTCCTGAATTCATGGCCAAATACTTATTTCTCTGGTATACCTCACATCTAGCTACCATCTCCTCCACATCCTTATGCAACCTCTTCCAGTATAGCTCTGAAGCTAGTCTCTTGTATGTCTTCTGCACCCCTGAGTGACCCCCAATAGTGCTCCCATGGAACTCCTAGAGTAAGTATGGAATGTGGACTGATGTCCGGGGCATCATAAACCTCTAATGATACAGAAGTCTGTCCCCCTCCAATGAGTACCCCAGATGGATACTCTCCTCCCTCAGTAAATCAGCATTGATCTTTCCCATTTCCTCATCCTTGGCACTCTCCTTGTTAATGGCCTCCCAATCTAAGATCAAAGGAATCGATAATGCCATCACAAGTAACTTCCCAATGCACCTGGATAAGGCATCTGCCACCTTATTCTCCACTCTGGGCCTGTATTGGATTTCAAAATCATACCCCAGCAATTTAGAGAGCCACCTCTAACGCTCCTATGTCAAAATCCCTGCTCTAATAAATATTTCATGCTCCACTAGTCAGTTCTGATAATGAAATGCCTACCTAGCAGTAGGGCCACCACTTCTGGATGGCTAAGATGATGGCCATCAACTCCCACTCATATACTAATTTCAACCTTACTCTAGCTGTCAACACACTTGGCTGAAATAGGCAATGGGTTGACAATTTAGCATGAGTACTTACCCCAGTCCATACCCTGAAGCATCTGTCTCCACTATGAAGTCCTAAGTGAAGTCAGGTAAAGCTAAGACTAGTATATTAGTCATAGCCTTCTTAAAACTCTCAAAAGCTACTATGGCTTCCTCCCCCCATAGTAACCCATCCTTTTTCAACTACTTTATCAGTGACAATGCTATGGTACTGTACCCTTTCACAAATCTCCTATAATATCCTGTCAATCCGAAGAATCCTCTCAGCTCCATCATATTCTTAGGTAATGGCCATCTCAACATAGCCTCAATTTTTGACTGATCAGCTGTAACCCATTCTTTGGATATAATATAACCCAAATACTCCACACTAGTCTGAGCAAAATAACACTTCTTTAGGTTGACCCTCAGCTGATGTTCTGTAACACCTCTAACACCCTTATCAAGTTCTCCCAATGTTCCTCATCTATCCTGCTATAAACTAGCATGTCATCAAAAAACACCAATACAAATTGCTTGAGACAGGGCCTGAAGACATTGTTCATAAGCGACTGAAATGTGGCTGGAGAGTTAGTGAGGCCAAAAGGCATAACTAAAAACTGATAATGCCCCTCAAGAGTCCTGAAAGCAGTTTTTGGTATATCTTCTTTCTTCATTCTCATTTGATGATATCCTGATTTTAGATCTATTTTGGTGAACATCACTGCCCCACTTAATTCATCTAATAGTTCATCAATCACTGGTATAGGAAACTTGTCTGGCATAGTTTACTTATTGATTGCCTTGTAGTCCACACAAAACCTTCAGGTATCATCTTTTCTTATCACTAATGATATTGGACTAGAAAAAGGACTAACACTGGATCTGATGATTCCTGCCTACAGCATCTCTCTAATCAACTTCTCAATTACATCCTTCTAAAATTAATGATATTTGTAGGGCCTGTCATTGATGGGTGACATACCTTCCCTCAAAATGATAACGTGCTCATACTCCCTAGGTGGGGGCAATCCCTAAGGTGGTTGAAACATCTCCTGGAATTACTGGATCAATGTATGTATGGAGAGGGGTATATCCCCTCCCTTCTCTAATCTAACTCCCTCCAATCTATGAAGCTCCACCAAATAACCTTCCCCCACCTCTTGGATATTCCTCAACATAGTTTTGAGTGACACCATGTTTTCGGATAGCCCTACATGTCCCCTGATTTCTATCTTTCTTCCATCCACCCTCAATTCTATCGTGAGTGCTCCCTAATAGACCTTGGTGCCCCCCAAGGTCTATAGCCACTTCATCCCAAGGATGACATCTGTACTTCCTAACTCCAATGGAAGAAATTCCTCCCTCATTTGTATCCCTTGGATGGTCAACACCACTCCCCTATACATCCCCTGGCCTTTCTTCACCTTCCCTGTACCCATCATCACCCCATAATAATCGGTGTCCACCATTTTCACTCCCAGTTAGTCAATGACCTGAGTGGAAATGACATTGTGGTAGGCTCACAATCAATCAGAACCACCACCTCCCTGTCTCCTATCTCTCCTTTCACCTTCTTGGTATGATTCATGCTGAATCCTTCCCCTTTAAATATCGGCCTGCTACTGTCAGTTTCTCCTCATCCATTAACCCATTGATGGCGAAGTACCTCTCCACCTTGTAGATCCATCCATAAGCATCCTCCCCTTCAAAAATTGGCATCTTCAACTTCCTCACCTTTGGCTCTCCCCCATTTCCCCATATTCCTCCATACTTTCCCCTCTCCCAAGTTCTTTGCTCTCCCCACATCTTTGGATCATCCCTTACATGTTCATCTTCAAACCCCTCTTCACTTTCTTTCCTTCTTTCTTCAAAATCAGCACCCCTTCTACCATAATTTCCCTCTTTTCTCTCCCAACTAGCATCCCTTAGTCCTTGTTCCCTATTTCCACACCTCTCTACATACCTTCCCCCTTTCTCCTTAATGATTTCTAAATCATTTTCCCTCCTATGAAAATTAGAATTCGTGGTTCTTCCCATTGGCCCTTTTGCCTTTGATGCTACCATTTGGATTTAGTTTTCCAATAACTTCTTCACCATCAAATGAAGATTAGAAACTTTGTCTTCTACAAATGAAACCTTATCTTCTACAGAAGAAACCTTATCGTCTACGGATGAAATTTGATCCTCCACTGTGGCCTTTATTTGACTTATCTCTCCATCAGAACATTTTTCCAATGCATCTACCTTCTTGGCCACCATCAAAATTTCTAGATTTTATTCCAAAAATCAGCAAGAATTTCCTCCATAGGAGAAGGATCCCCTGCTAAAATTCCAGAAAAAATCAACCCACAAGGGTTCAGGAGCAGCTCTGATACCAATTTGATAGGAAATACTTATAGATCTCAAGTATTTCTATCAATAAAGACAAAATTAGCAAATAAACTCCCAAAATCTGAGAGAAAATCACACCGAACAATAGTTCTATTACAAGAATCAAACAAACAGAAAGAAGAATCAAGGCAAGATACAATTGATCCTTAATTCAAGAGGAGCATCATTCTGTCCCAATCCCTAGACGATGAATCTAGAGCCCAAAACACACAAGAGAACTCCAAGAGAATATATTAATCAGCCTCACCCTAACCCTAGCATCTCATGTATATTTAATACATTAATTTCTAATTCTTAAACTCCCTCCCATGTATTAGTTGCACCCCTTGCTATTTTTAGATCAATTCAATTTGTGGGCCCATTATTTGGGTGGTAATAATAGAGGAGGCAGTATTATTCCGCCTCTTATAAAACCGAACCAGCCCACAACAAGGGCCAGTTGGGCCGGTTCCACCTGAACCGACCTAAAACTTTATTAACATCAGATAAGAACCATGGTTTGTTTGTTGGTTTTATCCTCCATCTATCAAGATGAGGACATGAATTTTGATCTCGTCATTGATGTCTATTAACTCTTAACTAATGATAACCTGAAGAGCGAGCAGTGGTTCTAACTGGGATGTTCCTAGATTGAATTGGAGATGGAGGGGTAATGGGATTATACCCTCGATGGGATAATGCTCCATAACCCAAAGATTTAATAGGAGTTAATTAACCCTGCTCATTCACAGGAATTGTTTGGTGATTGATATATGATAGTCTTTTAAATTCTTGCTAGTTACTTGAAGCAGGAACTGGTCGACTAGGAATTGCTTCTTGAAAATGTACATTTCTCTTTACAAGGGAGAGACCTCTTATTATCTCTTGTTGTGTTTTTTTACTCCAATGGATATAACATGCTTCATACTTCTTAACAATTCAGACTTTGATTGCCCATAACCAACAGTGCAGTCATGTATGAACTCATTCAGAAAAGATTTAAATTTCCTTTTTGTTTCAAATAGGCATGGTAGCCCATGATTATGGCAGAAAGGCATAGCTGCAGAATTTGCTATCCAATTTGGATTCTCTTCTCCACCAGTAGTAGACAACCGGTGGGTAAAAATGATTCAAACTCACTATAGGAGATTTAAACAAAACTTCAGATACTTTAACTGTTGTTTCAAATAACTTTAACATGGCTTCTTCAGCTGCAACGTTCAACATATTATTCTCTTCTAACAATTTGGCTTTCTCAACTCTTCACATATGATGATGATTCTTGTTCCTTCACTGAGATTTATTCATCTCCTTAGTGGAAAAGGTGACCTAATCTCTAATTTACTTGGATATAAAAATCCAAGAATAAAAGCAGATTTTCTTATGTAGCTTACAATTAGCCTTGGGAAGGTGAGTCAAAAGAATACTAAGGCTTTAGCAGGCATAGGGGTAATTGCAGACCCACCCTCAAGTACATCCTTAATAGGTGAAGTAGAAATAGATTCAACTATGACCACATCAAATTATGGTCTAGTAAAGGTGAATTGGACATTGTTCATCGATCCAAACTTGATCGTAGTTACTTCAACAAATGAACCCTGGCTGATAGTCATGTTGACATTGTCAGATAAAGAGACGATTAGTTTTCCATTCATTATTTCTGTAATTGACCAAAATTATATATCAATCTCTTAAGTTCACTGACCTTTAAGCTAGAGATAAGGCTGAACATATACTTAAGTAAAGTTTTATTGAATCCCCAAAGCATGATTCAACTGAGGTGAATGAAAATTCTCTGAATTTTAAATGGACCCATCCTATGCAAACATAGATGGGAGAGATGTTTAGATTTGAGATTTATAAGAGAAATTCAATCTTAATGACTTTAAATTAGAAAGAAGATGATTGAAACTTCATTTGAATTTAAATTTTAAAAGAACATTGAACAAGGACCATTATTTAAAGACACTCAAGTGTGGATAATGGAAGAAGGTATAAAAGTGATTTGAATTTAGATTTAGATAGAGACATCAATGAAAGGACTTTAAACAAAAGAGAGAAATAACTTTAGAATTTATAATATAAGGCTTGAGTCTACATTAAATCTAATAGCCCAACTATTTAATTAAAACTAAATTTATTTTAAAAAAAATTTTCTTCACTAAAGATGGAGAGAGAAGTCCATCCCTAGTAAAGTTGCCAGAAAAATATGTGGACACATTTAATTTAACATCTTAATGCAATGTCAAAGAAGATTTTCTTTAAATTTATATTTTGGATTTATTTAATCAAATCTGTATAGGTTGACATTATAACATACCTAAGGATAGACTATTGTCTTACTATCAATTTGAGAAGAGAACCTTTCAATTCATGATTGAACACTACATAGAGAATATTCAATTAGTTCCAAACGATAAAAGAAATATTAACTTATCATTTTAATTATGAAATTAATCTAATGTTTAAAGCTTAGGTATGCATTCCACAAATCTTTTCCCTACCTTAGAAAGAAACTAAGATAGGGTTTATTTTGTTTTGGGTTGTAGACTCTTTATAGGGGCAAGCCCTATAGTTAATTATATTTCCTAAGAAAATACTCTCGATTAAAGTGAAGAATAAAAATGTTCAAAGACATATGGATCTAATGAAATATTTGGGCTAACAAGATTTAGATTATAAATTCTCTAGTTATCATCTGAATTTAGAATTTAGATTTTAAATTTTAAAAGAATTGAATATAAAATGTGCAAAGACTAAAGAGGTGTTTATGATATGGAATTATAATTGTTTGGAGTGAGTTGTCAGCTAATAATCTTAATGTATAATCAATTGCCTTTAATGCTTGATAATCTAAGCTCTATCCTAAGAAGTCAAACGATGTATTAGTCTATCAAGTTTTTGAATCAAGATGAGTATTTTTAACTTTTAATTTCAATGACACTAGAGAAAAGACTGACTAAGGACTCTAAAATTTATCTTATTTAATTTACCTAACTAAATCTTCTAACCACATAAATTTCTTAGAAATTTTAGTAGTACAACGACCCTATCCAAAGGAAAAGCATAGCATACCCTGAGTGCAATAGGGACTATGCTACCTTGCCCATGATGGGCATAAAAGTTTGGTTTAACATTTGTTGCTGAAATTCAATTGCATGCATGTATGCATGATTGAGTAAAGGGGTTGGTTATATGGTACTCAGTACTGTATTATTCTAAAACTAGTATACTTATTCCTACAAAGTCTGATATATAAGAAACCTATAAGAATTTCTATCCACTAATGAAAACTACCGTCCATAAGAATGTATTGCATGAAGCAAATATAATAAATGAAAGATTGAATATAAAAAGTAATTTATTTATTCAATTATTTGATAAGTTACAATAGACCCAAACTCTATAGAAAAGATAGGTGGCAAGGCTCCACCATAATAAACCTGAGTTTCTAATTCAAAAATATATATAGATTCAAATATATTTGCTTATGGTCTTCAAGCTTGTAGCCTTCTATGGCATTCTAAAAGAGAATATCCTCCTAAGGAAAGAATATCATCTTTTGGAGTCCCATATATATATATATATATATATATACAACTCAAGATGCTGTACAACTTGATCTAGTTGCTAAACTTTATTGGTTTAAAATTATCTATAAATGATTTTATTTATTCACAATATTTAAAGTATGATTTGATTTTAAGTTTTAATGATTTAGATGTTTTAAATTTATTTTAAAGATGTTTTGGTTATTGAAGTTTTTTATCTTTAGGTTTTAAAGAATATAGCTCAATAATTGCTAAGTGCTAGAAGCTATTGATCAATATGTCCTAGACTAAAAAATTTATTGCTACCAAACCTCCAAATATGGGGTAGATTGATAGCATAGAATCTTTTATTCTAATTACATTTTTTAATTCATAAAGCTTTCTCAATCCAATACACCTTTACCCTCCTAAAAGTAATCAAGCATCAGGGTATGAAATGTTGTAACATCAGCTTATTTATTAATAATTTTTATTTGAATTTAATTTATTATTTATTAATTTATTTAGGTTTATATTTTAGTGTTTACATTCTTTCAAATTTGTTCATGGCATTGTCATAATGAACATGAGGACCCATGGCCTCCTTAGGAAATGTAGCACTGTAGCTTGAGGTTGTCCAGCCTAAAAATTTCAATGATAGGAAAGATGGTTGTTTATTTAATGTTATTTATTAATTTAATTTCATTGGAATAATGATTCACTGAAGTTACGATGCTTTATTAAGTTTCCATATTTTAATGAATATTTAATGCATTAAACACATAATCCATTTTTTGGCTTTTTGATTTATATTGGTTTTTATAATTATTATATTTATTACATTTTTTATAAATACTAGACCTAGAGATGAGTTTAATGCCTTTAAGTTTACTGAATTTAGATTTTTCTGGAATTAATTATGAATTTTACAAGTTTGGTGCATTTTATGTATTAAGTTTGACCCAAATATTAAATTCTTTAATTTAAATTGAATTTTTGATTTTTTTTTTATTTTTCTTAAGTACTAGACCTAGAGATGATTCTAATGCCTTTGAGTTTGCTCAATTTGGAGTTTTGTAGAATTAGTTATGAATTATTGAAGTTTGGTGTATTTTTGTAATATTTAATTGTTTAATTCTGAGCATTTTCTTATTTTTATACCAAATCAACTCCAAATCTCTTGTAATCATCCCTAAATATAAGAAATGATCTCTGGTGATGATTTCAAGTGTTTAAAGTTATTTTGGTAATTTTTTATATTTTTAAAAATATTTATTTTAATTAATTATTGAATTTCTTGATTTCTAAAATTTATTTTAATTTTGGATGAATCTGTTGAGGCTTTTATTTTTTATCTATTGTGTTTTTAATTTTAAGCATTTTGATATATTATTTATAATTTTTAGATTTAAAAAGAATTAATTATGAATTTATTTCAATTTTTTAAAGATTCTAGGTCAATTATGTACAAGAATCTTGGGTTCACTTAGTGATAAACCTGACCTCCAAATACAGTGAAATTTGGAACATATGTATATGAATATATTTTCTTCAAACTTATTGGATTTGGGCTCATCAAAGCCTTTCTAGGTTTAAAAATTAATCACTAAACCTAAATGCATCTATAGCTTCGATGATTTATTTTAAGAGCTACCCTTACTAGAATTAAGTGAAATCAATGGCAAACTTACCTTGACATACATATAAACACACCACAGAAAATGAGAATATAATTATAAGTGCATAAATTTTTATGAATTTTCAAAGTTATGGGTCCAAAATGGACCCATGAAGTTGAAAATTCAAATCACAGAAAATTTGGTCAGATAAAGATCCAAGAAAATTAGGTATGTCAAGGATATACCCTAATATACACCATCCAAATTTGAGATCAATTTGACCATTAGATCTTGGGAATTTCAAGAAAATTAGAAACCAATCATCTCTTTTTTTCTCAAAATCAACTGGTCCAAATTGCTTAAAATTATTTAAAAAAATAGTAGAGCTCATGAGCTTTCCAACAAGCCCAAGAACACTTACTTTAGATGAAAAATGATTTTTCTATGATTTTCTGACCTTATGAGCATTATTTATTTTATTTTTTTTAATCTCTTTATAAAATAATGGTGGAGACTATAGAGGCGATGTGTGGTGTATGTAACAACTTGATCGAGTTGGAATGATCATGGCATACTCTGATTGAGCCACTTACCACATTAGTAAATGGATCAGGTTGTCCAATCCATACGAGATCAGATAGAGAACCTAGATGGAACCATGCTAGTGCGTGGTCCGGCCAAATAATGGGGGTTCATAACCCTCCACTGTAGCATGAGGTTTCACTCAATCTGAGCCATCCGATCGAAATACATGCATGATTGGATGGTCTAAATCATGCCAAAAAATCTAGTTCAAATTGGACTAGGATTTCAAATGCTCATAACATTTGATCCAACCTTCCAAATTTGATGAAATTTGAAACATAGGATCTAGGTTACCTAATCTTTCAATGCTTGGAGTATGGAGGCTCCATGCACTGAAATCTAGGAAAAAATATAATTTAAATTTTAAATTTAAAACTGAGATACCTCACTAACCCGTGGTCATATTTTCTTGTTATTAGACTCTATGGAGAGCTAAAGAGATCCTCTTCAACTTCTTAGAAGACTCTAAGAGATAGATCTAGCTAGATCATTAGAAAGATCTAAATTATCCTTTCTCTCTGTTACTATTTTGGGGTTTTCTTGAATTATAGAGGGCTAGGAAAGACAATGGGAGAGCTGAGGGGCCTATTAGGAAGCAAGGGAATCAGTTTGATCATCCCTTGGGCCTTGGGAAGTGGGGTTATTTAAAGGAGATAGAAAATGAGACCAATGGCCAAGATCTCTACAAATCAATTATGGACTGACCAATAGGAGCTCAAGGAATATTTTGAAGAGTTTGAAAGCAAATGGTTATTTCTTGAGGGAGTTGGGCTTAAACTAATCATTATAGAGGGGTCATTTTGGAGGTTATTTTCACATCGGTATCCCATGTGACATGGGATGGTTTTGGCATGTGCAATGAAGCAACTTGAGCCTAACCATGTCCTAGCTCAAGCCAAATTGGGCTGGGTTGGGTTGGATCTCCATTTGATGGGTTTTGGAAGGCTTGGTTTAACCCATACTTTTTACCCAGGTCAACCTATATGTTCAAACTCTTGGGGTGTGTGCATGAGGTTAATACATACCTACTATAATAATTTTTAGAATTTATTTTAATAAGGGTGGTGATTTAGAGTAAGAAAGCCCCATTATTAGTACTTGGTTAAAACCCTATTGGTCAAACCATATGGCCCTAAGGCTTGGAAAGTTTATAGGGAACTCATGTTGACCTCATGAACAGTCCCTAAGAGTTTGGTTTAATAATTTGGTCAAAACCATAAGAAATGAATTTTTTAAGTGTATAGGGTGATTTTGGTAAACTAGGGTTGACCTAGTCAACCATGTTTGATTTAGGGTCAATGATGGGTCCAACACATTCTAAATGGTGTTTTAAACTTGTTGCAGGTGATCTCATAGCTTTGTGAGGTCATTTAGTACAAAATACATGTTTAAGGGTTTAAAGGGTCATTTGGTCAATAAAGGTTGACTTGGTTAACAATGGTTGACCAAGGTTTGAAACGTGGTCTAATGCATTTTAAATGTCATTTAGAGTTTATTGAAGCTCATCCCAAGGTTTTGTGGAGTCTCCATGCATATAATATAGTTTAAACTAGGCAATTTAGTCAACCTAGGTTGACTTGGTCAACAAGAGTTGACCAAGGCTTAGGATTTGGTTCAATAGATGATAAATCATATTTTGGATAGATTTTGAGAAGGTTGCATGGCTTGGTTTGACTGAGCCATATTAAGGTTTAAGGAAAATTTAGTTTTTAAGGTTTAGGGTTTTATGGTCAGCCATGGTCAACCATGGTTTAATGTTTGTTTAATGCATATGCTAGTGATAATGATCCTTGTCAATAAGTTTGGTGAAATTTCCAAGGTCAAAATCACAAGATACCATGTTCAATGGCATAGGTTATAAATATTTGAAGGTTTTGTAGTCTATGAAAATACTTTAAATTTTAGGGGTTAGGGATATTGAAATGCTTTCAAATTTATGTGGTTGACCCTAGGACATGCCTGATCAACATATAAGTGATAGATCATGAATCCAAGGTCATTTGGTTAGGTTTCAGGGCAATGAGAATTTCTCTAAAAATAGGTTATGGACCAAGGGGTTTTGGTTCTAACACTAAATTTTGGAGTTTTGAGTTTATAATGGATTTGATTTAGACAATGGCTTGGGAAGATTTAGGATTTTGAAAGATTTAGGTCATTGATACTCATAGATGATCATCAATGATTGAATAGATGATCGGCTGACTATCATTGGGGAATATTAATTGATGGATATAGAGATTTTACTTTAATTTGAGTTTAGATATTATTTCATGATATAGAGGGGATTAACCTAATTCAAAAATGGGGAAAACATAGTCATCTATAATGAGCAGCTAATAATATGCCATTCATTTAATTTTTATCTTTATTTTAGGTCCATATTGTTGCGCACCACACAATCTAGCATGTATTTCTTCTATAATTTTCTATGCTTTTGATTTTCCTAGACACCACAACCACATCTGATTGAATGATCTTTGATATAGTTTGCCATTAATTAATGTATAAGATAGGGATGTTCTTTTGATCTGATCAACTACTGATCAATCATGAGGGGGCTTATTTTCTTACAAATATTTGATGAATTATTTTCTCTAATCTACCTTTTCATCAACTATAGTAGAAATAGTTTTCACCTTGGCTGGAGATTATTGTTTATATACTTGAAATCTATGTGTGACAAGGCTTTTCTACTTTGCCCTTCTATTAGAATTGAATCTTCTTCAGACAGGCCAATTCATTAGTAAGTTTTGGTAGAGCATCCACTATGGAAGTCTTTAAATGTGGTATCATATACAAAGTTTCATTTGAAATTTTCTTAAGGAGATGCATGGTATATTGATGATATGGTTTCACAATTTCCTTAACACTTTGTAAATTCTTGCTACCTGATTGATGACTAGTTATGAATCTCCAAAAATTTTGACTTATAGAAATTAATTTAAGATTATTAACTCCAACCCAATTATTAAAGCCTCATACCCAACTTCATTTTTTGTACAGGATTCTGATAGTTACTTGGAGTTATACATTAAGCCTTTATCTAGAGTGACAAACATAATGTTGATTTTGGCTTCCCTAGGGATGTATCATGAGATGCTCCCTTTTTATAAAATATAGCACCATCAAAATAAAATTTATAGGTGGAATATTTATTTAGTTTTAGATTCATGATCTATTCATCTAGTAGTTCATTGTTTATTGGGAAATCATCTAGAATTAGATGTGCTGCTAGGAAATCTATAAGAGGCTATCCTTTTATAACATGTAGGAGAATTAATATGTTGTTGAATTGTAAGAGAATCATCGACCATCAAGCCAATCTGACTGATAATGTTGGACAAATCATCAATTGATATATTGGATTTACTCTGGAGATGAGGTTTACCTTATGAGATACCATATAGTGTCTTAATTTCTGAGCAATGAAGATTAAGTCCAAAAAGTGTTTCTTAATTAGTGGATAATTAATTTTACTTGAAAGCAACCATCTACTCAAATAATAATGTTCATTCTCTTTTTCTTCCTCATTAACTTGAGCTAACATGCCACCAAGATATTCACTTTAATTTATTGTATACAGGATTAATTACTTCCTCAGATAGGCGCAACCAAAATAAGATGATTTTTTAAATACTATTTTATACTGTCTAATATTTTTTGATAATTGTCATCCCTTTTGAAACTAATATCTTTCTTGCATAAAGCTGTAAAGGCTTGACATCTTCCTAAAATAATTGATATGAATCTTCTAAGGTATGCCAAGAGACCTTAAAAGGATCTCAATTGAGTGAGACTCCTAGGTGGTGGAATTTCTAATATTACTATAATTTTATTGAGATCTATTTCAATTTCAAGATGTTTTACCATACGTTTGATAAAAAGTTATCGCTTTTAAAAGGATTAATTATTTTTGGGTGATTTAATTTCTTAAATTTAAATTTTAAAATTGAACGCATCATTATGAACAATATATTATGTCAGGAGATGAGCATACCATTCCTTAATGGGTTCAATTTACAGGATTAAAATTTTATCCTGATTATCATAGTCAAATTCGAGCAAGAACTACATATGACCCTAGAGGGTCAAAATGATTATTCAGTCAGGTATTTAACTATGATAATTTGGATAAACTATCATTAATTTCATAATCAAAGTTACAACAATAAATTATATATCTTCCGAAGGGAAGAAAATATTAATTATTATTGATCATTTAAAATGATGATAATTATCATTGATTATGATTTAAAATTTCCCAAAGATGAAAAGGTTTTAGTGCCTTGACTTATATTGGGTAGTATTAAGCTTAAAGTAAAATGTAATTAAATTATTGACTCATTTTAATTTATTTCTAATGCAGTATATGCTAGTTGACTCAATAAATGCTTAAATTAAATATGAAGCCATTTTAAAAAAGCTTAAAAATAAGCTTATCGCTAGAACTTGCAAAGATTCCTCTTGACAGGTCTGCACCCTCATAGGCCAGGTGGTCTGCCAAAACTCGCAGGCAGGGAGGTGCCTAACAATGGAAAGAAAGTGCAACAAAATGTAATGCAAACTCTCGGCGATCCCTGGATTACTTCTTAAAAGAGTTAGAGTTTTTATATTATCTTAAAAATTTTAATTTAATTAATGTAGAAAAGGTTTTAGCAATCCCTCGCGAGCCTCTGATCAGGTTCTAGGAAAATCAAAGATCGACATGCAAAATTATTAAAAAATTACTAAAAGCATGTAATCCTATATTACAATCAACACATCAATCATTTATCAAATTAATTAAATTAATATTCAAATTGAAAGTCCATGTGGCAAGTGCCACTTAATATTACAATCCAGGGGTCTATAGAAAGTGAAGTGGCCGGGTACCACTGACAATAACCCAGATTCTACTCTTAAGACTCAAGTGAATTTGAGAATGGGATTCTTTTCAATCTTCACTTCTTTGTCCTTCTATGGACTTCTTGGCTTTGTCGGGTCTGGATATCCAAATGAAAAGAAACTCACCCTCAAAAGGGGTGTTATCTTTTCCCTTTGGATATGAAACAACTATCCCAACTTAGTATTCTAAATGGAGGAGAACTCTCCCTTAAGGGATGTTCTCTTCTCTTTGGAATCTAAGGTTGATACTTATGTATCCCCTCTCAAATGTCACTTTGAATTATAACTCAATAGATTTGAATTACATATGATAAAATTTAAAATCTAGACTCGACACCTACAGGGTTGTCCTACGTAAATGTAATTTGAAATCATATCCTCAAGCTATTATATATTGAAATTAAAATGCTTAAACCAGCCATACTCTTTTAATTTTAAAAGTGGGACTTAGCACAACAGCAATATATGTAGTAATTTAATATTTATGATTTTTCCCATTTTTATTTTAAATTCTCTATATGAGCATGACCACCTGCATAAGATTGAATTAGATTTTAAATTACCCCTATCCTAAGAGTAAATCTAATGCATAATCAATCACATCATAGAGTATAGAAATTAAATAAATAATCATAGTAATCATCTAATTCTAACAACCAGCATGTACTGAAAGCTTGAAAAACCCGGCGTACGGTAGAAAAGTAAATACTGGCCTAACCTAGATCTAGAAGTGGTGTCCTATCAAATCACCTAAAGTGTGTGAGGTAGGATGTATGGTTTGGATATGTCCTATATCGGGTAATTGAGTAAAGTTGTCTAATGTTTGGATTTGTTGAAGGTTGAAGGGTAAATTTGGTTAAAGTTCAAATATTAATGTGTTAAGGTTTATTTTAAGATGTATTTTTAGGGTTAATTAATTAAATAAATTTAATTTGTTATAAATTAAAGGATTACTATAACTTAATTAATTGGATTGGTTGCTAATTTTAAAGATTAGATTAATTAAATTTTCTATTAATTAGCTCATGGCATTGTGCCACTAGGCTCGAGGAACAGGCCTCCTTAGGACACTTAGCCCTGTAGCCCAGAGTAATCCATCCTAAAAACCTGAGTGATGAAATTAAATTAATAATTTTAATTTGGCTAAATTATTAATAATCAATTGATTATATGATTTTACGAACCATTGAATTTGTTTGTGGAGTTGTACCACGAGGCTCAAGGAACTAGGCCACCTTAAGACACTTAGCCTCGAAGCCCGGAATAATCCATCCTAAAAACTTCATCTTTGGAGTAGTTGTTGTGTATTAAAGGGATGGTTGATCTATTTTATTAATCATATTAAAAACTTCTAGAATTTTGATTGATTATTGGATTTTTTGAATTTTATCGATTATTTTAATTATTAAATTAAGGGATCAAATTTTGACTTTTAAATTAAGGTTGATTTTTGGAAAATTAATATTTTTATTAAATATTAGACCTTAGGATGAGCAATTATACTTTAAGTTTGCTGGATTAGGATTTTTCTATAATTAGTTATGAAATTTTTAAATTTCTATTGAAATTTAAAATTAAAGTTGATTTAAAAGTTGACTTTTTTTATTTTAAGTGATTTTTTATAGTCTAATATTTTTAATAAATACTAGACCTTATATGGAGTATAATGCATTTGAGTTTACTTAATTTGGAGCTTTTTATATTAGGTTATAAATCTTTCAAGTTTTGACTCGATTTTGAACTATGATTGACTAGAAAGTTGACTTTTTGAGTTTGACCTATTTCTATTTGTTTGTTATTTTAAAAAATATTAGAACCTTAAATAGAGTTGAATAACATAAAGTTTGATCAATTTAGATTTTTCTAGAATTAATTATGATTTTTCAAACATTGGTTAATTAATTGATTTTTTAAATTACTTAATTATGGAGATTTTGATGTTTTGATCCAAACTTATTTTAAACTGCATGGAATCACTCCCAAAAGTTAGGGTTGACCCAAGTGAGTGTTTTCATGTGTTTAGAATTTATTTGAGATTTTTTAAAATTTTTAATTATTTTATCTAATTAATTATTAATTTTCACTAAAACTAAATTGAAGTTAAACAAAAAGTCTAGCAAAAGGGCTTTTATTTTTCCTAAATAGAGGGTCATGTTATCATCAGTTTGATAAATTATTTGTAATTTCTAGATTTAATTTTGATTTATTACATATTTTTAGTTTCTAGTTCCTAAAAATGGTTGAATTTTAACTTGGTTAATTTTCTGACCTAATGACCTCCAAATCTAGTGAAATTTGGACCTAGGGTGTAAATTGTCACTAAGTTCAATGTTCTGAAGTTTGAGCCCTATTGGATGTGCGTACAATTTCTTAGAATTTTTTAAGTTAACTAGACCTTTTCCTTAATTATTTTTCATGGGTGTCTTAAGTGTTCAAATGGGTTTGAAATTTTGGTCTCCTAACCCTAGAACATATGCAAGCATACCACAATAGTTAGATAACCTAATTCTATCAATTTGGAGAGTTATGAATTTTTAAAGTTTTGGGTCTAAAATGGACCAATTACTTAAAAAATTCACATCAGATAAATCCATTGGACATCTGGTCTTAAGAAAATTACAAGGAATGCCTAAGATGTCCAAAAAAACTTTTCACCAAAATTTGGGTCCAATTTGACCACTAGATTGTGAGAAAATTGAACTTTAATCAAACCTAAATAATTTAGAATCCACTAATCAAAATACTTTGACTTTAATTTTAATAAATAGTAGGGCTCAAGTCCTTTCCAATGAGCCTAAGAACACTCAATTTATTAAAAATTTGGATTTTCTGTAAATTTTTAAAGTTTTTGGCATTTAAAATTATTAAAAAAAATTTAAATTGGTGACATAATCATTGGGCCGCCTCTGCCATTATCGTATACGTGTCAGGACACGCATCGCACTGTCGAGCTGCCACTTATCCACATGGCAACGAATTCAGGCCGTTGGATCAACAGCACGATAATGGATGGCTCTGATCTGGCCACATGTCCATACCCTGATTGAAACGACATGCATTCGAGTCCCACAGCCATCCACAATTTTAGTTTACGAGACGTGGCAGAATAGGGGCTATCCAATCACACAGAAGGCACGAACGGACAGTTCTGATCAAACCAGAGGTTTTTAGTTCAAAATGAACTAAATTTTCAAATTGTTATGACTTCAAAAATACTCAACTAAATCAAATAAAATTTAAAACATAGGTTGATGACAGTCAAATCTACCTATACCTGGAGTTTGGAGGCTCCATGCATAGTAGATCCTCTATAATTTAAAATTAAAGTTTAATTTTAAAGTTAAGATATCTTATAATCCAGTGGTTGGATTTTGATGTTCTTGGCTTATTGAAAAGCTGGAGAAGTCCTCTTTAACTTTGCTGAAGACCTTAAGAACTTTTGACAGCTGGATTTAAATCTGTTATTATAAGTCCTTTTTCTCTCCCTCACACTCTCTTTCTTCACTAAATCATGGTTTTGAGCTTAGAAACCATGGGAAAAAGCTTGGAAAAGCTATAGAAATGGCTAGGGAAGTTTAAGAAAGCTTTAGGAGAGCTGGAGTTTACTGAAGGTTGGGTTTTTTAGAAATAGAAATTGATCATTCTTTTTGAAAGATGTTTGAATACTTATCCATCACCTCTTTATTTCGATGGTAGGATCCTCTTGAGGGAAGCATGGATGCTTTCGAAGTGTCCATAGGATTGCCAAAAATTAGAAGATAGGGATGGAGTTGATTTAGAATGGAGGGGAGGGCTTAAATAAAGGAATATGACCACTTTGACCACTCCCCACATCTTTGTTGACTAGATTGACTAGTCAACAGTCAAGGGGGTACTGAGGTGGTATGCGAGAATGTTTTAAATACTAGTAGGATGTTTTGAAAGAGATTAGAAGCAATCCACTTAGAATTTGAGTTAGTAAACACACACATATAGGAGTTTGACCAAGCTAGATCATGTTGACTTGGTCAAATCCATTATGATATGACTTATGATGAGACTAAAAAAATTTGAAGTATTAAATAGGATGAACTTGAGGGCTTGAAAGCATTGATTTGCATTAATTTGATCAAATGGGTTGTATTAACCCATTTAAACCCTTAAAGTGTTAATTGGTCAACCTAGATTGACTTGGTCAATAAGTCTGATCTAGAAGTTGAGAATAGGCTCAATAAATTTAAAATGATGTATTGAGTCTGTTGAAGTGGTCCCAAGGTCTGGGAAGGTCATTTGGGTCAAAGTGACCTATTTGACCCTTAAAGGGTATTTAGGTCAACCCTAGTTAACTTGGTCAACTAGGTTGACTAAGGGACTGGGATTAGGCCCAACAGGTTTGTTTTAACATTTGGAGTAGAATGAAAGTGGTTCCATCAAAAAATAGGGTCATTTGATTCAAAATAACTATTCACAACCCTAAGAGATATTTTGGTCATTTTGGGCTGACCTGGTCAACCAAGCTTCTGAGTTTGTATCTTATGCACTCCTAATGATGATTAGGATGCATTGGAAGTGGTTCTGGGATTTAATTTTAAAATGGATCCACCAAAATGTTGTTTAATATTCAACATATGATAATCAAGGGTATGAATATGATCAAAGGGTTTAGAGAAGGTTCCAAGGTCAAAATTCACTTGGTGGCAGGTCTAGTGATATAGGCTATAAATATTTGAAGATTTTATAGCCTTTGGATTTCAATCAAATTTCTGGGGTTAGGGTCCTCATATTAAGCTCAAATTTGGAGGGTAGATCCTAGAGGCTTTTCTAATCAAAATGTAATTGATAGATAATGAATTCGGGATCAGTTGATTGGGTTTGAAAGATTTGAAAATCACTAAAAAAGGCTTTTAGGACCTATGCCTTTAGACTTGGATTTTGGGTTTGAAAATCTAGATCTGGGCTCAATTTTGGATTTGATTTCCTGAATTTGAATTATCCACATCACTTACAAATAATTAGATGATTGTATATGTATGGATAGGATTAACACTAAATTGGTCTATAATCTGGATTGATCCTAGGGTTTAGATTGGTCCTAGTGACCTCATACAAAAATGAGGTCAACAAATGGACCCCCAATATGTTTAGTAAAATAAAGTTCTACTGCACATGTTGGTGTTAACCAAATTGAAAGGTTAAGACTATAATTTTGATTTTAAGAAAAATAGGAAGCTATCCCTGGAGAATTAAATATAAATTGATACTAGGGTAGTACTACAGAGGGTGTAATCAACCACTAGTAGATCTAATCCAAAGGAAGAGAAGAACCTAAACTTAAGGAGAAGAAGAGTGAATGATTATATAGGAAGGATCGAATCTAGATTTTGAAACTAGGATGGTGCCTAGAGGGTGTGCTCCATCACTAGTGGATGATCATATAGGGAGGAAACTTGCTCCACATAGAGGATCAAATTTAATTTTGAAACTAGGATGGTTTCATAGAGGGTGTACTCCATCACTAATGGATGATCATGTGGGGAGAAAACTTGCTCCACACAGAGGATCAAATCTAAATTTTGAAACTAGATGGTGCTATAGAGGGCGTGCTTCATCACTAGTGAATGATCTTATATAGAGGAAACTTGATATACATCGAGGATCAAATTTGATTTTGAAACTAGGATGGTGCCACAACAGGTGTACTCCATCACTATAAGATGATCATGTTGGGAGGAAACCTGTTCCACACAAAGATCAAATTTAGATTTAAAAATTAAAACTAGGATGATGCTACAAAGGGCGTGCTCGATCAGTAGTGGATCTACTCCTAGGGAAAAGAAGCATTGGGACACACACCTATCCTTAAAAGACTAAAAGGTGACTAACTAGGATGGGGCCCAGCAGGCTTAAATCCATCACTAGTCAGGTGAGATCCTAGGAGATAGGAAGCACTATGACTCACACCTACTCCTAAAAGAATAAATTTCTTTTGGGTTTTCAATGACTAACCTAGCTAGAAAGCACAGGGATTCATATCTAACCAGGGGGACTAGCCAAGATGACAGCCTACATAAACCTCTAAGGATTTAAAAAAAAAACTATCTAACTCAAATTTGATTTTGGATGCTATGATGGTGCCACGAGGGGCTTGCTCCACCACTAGCAAATCTAATTCTAAAGAAAGGAAGCACGGCAACTCATACCTATCCTTAAATGACTAGAAGGTGACTAACTAGGATGGGTCCCAATAGGCTTAAATCCATCACTAGTCAGTCGAGATCCTAAGAGGTTGGAAGCATGGGTACTCATACCTACTCCTAAAAGATCATTTTTCTTTTAGGTTTTCAATGACTAACCTAGCTAGAAAGCATGGGGACTCACATTTAACTAGGGGGACTAGCCAAGGAGACAGTCTACCTAAACCTCTAAGGATTTTGGAAAAAACTATCTAACCCGAGTTAATTCTAATCTTAAGGAAAGGAAGCACGGGGACTCACACCTATCCTTAAAAACTAGAGGGTGACAAACTAGGATGGGGCTCAATAGGTTTAAATCCACCATTAGTTAGTCTTGATCTTAGGAGGTAGGAAGCACGAGGACTCACACCTACACCTAAAAGGTCAAATTTCTTTTGGGTTTTTAATGACTAACCTAGCTAGAAAGTACGGGCACTTACATCTAACCAGGGGAACTAGCTAAGGAGACAATCTAGTTAAACCTCTAAGGATTTTGGAAAGAATTATCTAACCCAAATTTGATTTTAGATACTAGGATGGTTCCACGAGGAACTTGCTCCACCACTAGCAAATCTAATCCTAAGGAAAGGAAGCACGGGGACTCACACATATCATTACAAGACTAGAGAATTTTAATTTTGGTTTTGAATTGGATATGAATTTTGGATTTTGGATTTCGATTGAATTGATTTGAATTGAGATTGATTGAATTTTTTATTTTAGATAGAGATCTGAATTTAGAAGATTTTTAATTTGAATTTGGAGAATTTTGAATTCAAAATGTTTTGAATTTGAAGAATGTTTTGTTAATGTTAAATTTGATACTCATATGGCATGATACTTCTTGAAGAGCCGCCCCAACGTTTGAAAATATTGGCTGGCAACCTTCAGGGTTAATCAATTAGTGTTTGAACCATTCTCAAAGATCATCTCTATGATAAGAGATCATTCTTATGTTGGTTCAAACTACCCCAACTGATCTCTCAGTAGGCTAAGATTGGCATCCGAAGAATCAGGACCAAGTCTCATACTTGGAAATTTCTAAGTCACACTATCTTATCATGAGCTTAAAGCATTCAGGCTTTGTTCAACTCTAAATTTTATTGAACCTTAAGACGACGCTCTGCAAGGCCTTGAGCTCCTTCGATTGGAGTCGGCCATTCTGCTAGATTGTGATTTAATTTTGAATGATAATTTCTAGCAAAGTGAACCATTACTACAGTGGGATAGATCATGGACCTAGCATAGAGTGTGATCTTGTAAATAAGACCATGAAGGAAAAGATGCCAATATCCATGGACTCACACATTCCTCAAGGACAAGATTTGAATTATTTATAAGGAGTAGAAGATTCATTCTTTTTGTTGGAAAATTTTCTCATAACCATTTGGACCCTGTTGGAATGACATGTGGGAATAAATTTATAGGTACAGTGAGAAGTGGATCGACTCCAACAAATTTGGAAAGATTTAGGGATTTAGGTTTTGTTGACCCAGACCAAGTTTCATAAAAACTAAACTAGGGTCTCCCTTATGTATTTTTGGATTAGAATCAATTTTAAAAGGTTTAAATTGAATGTAGAAATTTAATCTTTTTTATTCTCTTGCATGACATTTTTCTATCTGATAGATAATTCATACATGATGAAGAATTGGATTCAAGATATTCTAAAGTCAAGTAATTAAAAGTAATTGGGTTTTCTTTTGGGATTTAAGAAATTAAAGAAGGAAGAAGCCTCTTTCTTATCTTTGTTGTGCACATTACGCATCTTTTGATTTTTAGTGCACTCCACACATTTCTTGACTTGTGGCGCACATTACACATCTTTTAACTTGTTTTGATTTCTTTTGATCTTGATAAGACGCTTAATTTTTCTTAAAACCTTAAAATAATTTCTCTTCTTCTCTTATTTTTCTTTTTTTTTTTGAATGCATAAGAGAAGAAGGCTGATTCTCTTATACAAGGAAGGATAATCCTCAAGGCAAGACCCAATCTTTTGACAAAATGTCTGTTTGACTTCAAAAATCGTTGAATAAACTTAAAGCATGCAAATGATGCCTATTAACATAGAAAATTTAAGAAGATTGAGAAATTTTTTTTTTCTAAATTCAACTTAAGTTTGATATAGATTTTAACTCAAACATTGAATCAACCTAAATAAGCGGTGGGAGGGATGAACCTTTAAACATCTGGTGGAGTCAACGATAACTCTCTGCTGCTTAAGATTTAAGGTAGATGTCAATTTCCATTAAAAATGTGAATAAACTATCTTAAAAATTTGCTCCATATACTTGAGAAATTGTATGTTCTTCTTAAAAGTTGCAAGTCTAGGTGGCAAAGCCCTATCAATATGGAATTATATTCCTACAATCTCTTTGGTGGGAGAGACTGTTATGGAGTCTGCACTATCCCTAGAAGATGCTATATCATTTAAATCAAAAGATTTATTGCTATAGGTCCCCTTCGAAAGTTAAATTTTGATGGTATCACTATCTGATACAATCTTAGATTATTTCTCCTCTCTCATTACTAGTGCCCTAGTAGTTAGAGAGTGACACCCTGAGTGGTTTCTACACCTGCTCCTCTATAGATGATGTTGTGGGACATGTGTAGTAACGTTACCAAACATATTCTAGTAGAGTGGACGGGTCATATCCTTCAACTGGGGGCCTATGGCCTTTTACTGGTGATTTCTCAATTATGGCTTGATTGATCCTTTCTATACAATAGTCAAAAGAGCACGGTGGAGGTCGTGCTGCTCTTCTCACAACCTCCCTTCTTTGGGCAATAGGAAGAGGGCGAAAATGATTTCCTCCAAGGAAGGTGTACATGTAAGGAGCAATGAATACTTGATTGGCCTCAGATTTGACTTGCTTTAAGGCTTCCGTTTCAGAAATCTTTCTAGCTTTAGCGACCTTCTTTCTATCTTTGCGAAGGTAATTCTTCTTATGGTTCTTGTTAGCAAAGGTGGTGTTAGAACCTGACCTGATCTCAGATATAGATGACCTTTCATCCATTGTCACTGGTTTCTATTTCTTATCCTCTAGAGTAGAGGGTACAGTGGGCAAGGCGGTGATATTAGCCTCCATTTTGGAGATGGGGGAGTCAGCTCCCAACCCTAAAGTAATTTCTACTAAGGGGGAATCCTTTCATGTCCCAGTAGACAAATCTATGATTTCTTCTCCATTAACTAATAGTTTCAAGTTTTGAAACTCCACTCTAAACTAAATTAAACTATCACAGATGATCTCTTCTATTGTCAACTTCCTATTCAGGAAGAAGATAAGTTTTCCAGCCATTTGAGTATGCTTAATTTTCTAAAATTTAAAAGAAAATTATTTGAATTAATTGATCTTAAAATTGAATTTGAATTTTATACTTGACTGATTTTATTCAAAATTTTATAACTCAATCATGTTAAGTTTACGCTCAATATGGTGGTTCATAAAATTAACGAGGAGAACATAAGAATTGAACTTGACACTTTCAATCTACCAATTGAATAGTGAGCAAAATATTAAAACTGAAACTTGATAAGGGTTCTGCAATTTGAGATTGAAATTGATTAGGGTGACTTTAAAAAGGATTTAATTTTGAAAACTTGATGGATTTTTCTCGAGTTTTGAAACGCAATATATTGAACTTGCATTCAACATAAAGGTTAACAAATTAATAAAAGATTCAAGGGATTAGCTTGACACTTTCATCCCCTCAACCAAATTGGGATAAAATGTCAAAGCTTGAATTTGAATTTTAAGTTTGAATTGAACTTAAATTTGAGAGGTTGAAATCAAATTTGAACTAAAGGTTAAAATTGAATTCAGATTTGTAGTTGAAATTGAATTCAAATTTAAGGCTAAAATTGAACGGATCTTCTTCAAATTTTCAAACTTAAAACATTGAGTTTCACTTGAATATGTAGGTTTACAAAATTGACTTAAAGATCCTACAAATTAGGCTTGACTCTTTCATGCCACCAAATGTTTTGGGGGTATAATGTTAGAGCCTAGATTTTGAGTATGTTAAAAGAAAGGGATCTGAAATTAAAAAATATGGATTTGAATTAGTTGATTTTGAATTGAGTTTGAATTTTAAATTGAGTTGATTGTTCTCACATTTTGGAACTCAACATATTGAGTTTTCAGTCAACACGAGGGTTCATAAAATTGAAATGAGAATCTTAAGGATTGGGTTTGACTCTTTCATTCCACCAAGTAACTTGGAGGTGAAATGTCAAGGCCTAGAGTTAGATTCTACAGATGTTCTTTAAATTCTAAAACTCAACATACTAAATCTCATTCAAATATGCAGGTTAACAGAATTGACATGAAGATCCTAAGGTATGGCTTGACCCTTTCACTCCACCAATTGACTTGGGGGAGAAATGTCGAAGCTCGGATTTGAAGTTGGAATTGAAATTGAACTTAAATTTTGAGGTTGACATTGAACAAATCTTCTTCAAATTTTGAAACTCAACATATTGAGTTTCACTCAAATATGCAAGTTTACAAAATTGATAGGAAAATCCGAAGAATGTGGCTTATCTCTTTAACTCCACCAATTGACTTAGTGGCAAAATATCTAATCATGAATTTGACAGGGGTTTCAAATTTCAAAATTGGAATTGATTTAAGTGATTTTGAAAAGAATTTTGAGTGTTTAAAAATTGACAAAATTTTCAAGTTTTTGAAACTCGGCATGTTGAGTTTGCATTCAATATGAGGGTTTAAAATTTTGAAAAGGAAATCAAGGGTTTTGACTCCACTCCTTCACCCCACCTATTGACCTGGAAGTAAAATGTCAGAGCCCAGGTTTGCTAGAAGGGTTGAATCTTGATATTGAATTTGAAGAAGGTTGAATTTGTATTGTATATGTAAAACTATAAGAGGGTATTATAGAAGAACACATAATGATGAAGTTTGAATTAAATTCAAATGATTTTTTTTGAAGCATTTTAAAGATTTGGAAATTTGACAGAACTTCCTCGAATATTTTAAAACCCAATATGTTGAATTTGCACTCAACACAAGTGTTTACAAAATTGAGAAGGTAATTCAAAGAAATTGGCTTGACTCATTTAACCTGTCAATTGACTCTAGGGTAAAATGTCAAAATCCAGATTTAGGTTTGAATGAAATTTGAAGTTGCATTGCATATGTTAAACTACAAGTGGATGTTATAGTAAGCATATAGCAATGACGATCGAAAGTTGATTTAAAGGAGATTTTGGAAAAGATTATGAATGTTTGAAAGGTTAACAGAATTCTCTTGAGTTTTTAAAACTCAACATGTTGAGTTTACACTCAACATGATAGTTTATCAAATTAGAAGGGAATTCTAAGGGGCTGTTTGGTGGCTGATTTACCGTAGTATTTAAGTTAGATTTATGCAAAATCCAGCCAAACAATTTTTGTGAGCGTGTTAAATCTCAGGATTCCGTTAATCCTAGATTTATGGATTTACCGCCTAAATCACAGATTTACTAAATCCCTCGGTTTAGCAGATTTAATGGGATTTAACGTTAGAAGAGCACGAAAGGGAGAAAGTTAACTTGACAACCAGTGAGCTCCTGTTCTTACTTCCGATCAAAAAGCCGTAACTTTTGATCCGATAGGAAGGGAAAGTCGTCGAAGGAACGAAGTCAAATGGCCACGATGGAGCCGAAGAAGTGACGCCTGCTATCTATACACCTCTTGTGAAGCAACAAAGTCGAGCAGCAACGACGAAAAGAGATGATGAAAGGCAAACCCTAGATGCCTCTAAGTTATTATTGATTAACTTAATTAATATAATTTAAAATATTAATAATTAAGTAAATTAATTAAATAATTAATATTATAAGTAGTGCATAAATTAATTATCTAATTTAACTGAATTATATTATTAGTAATTAAATATTTATATGATTAGCTTAATTAATATAAATTATTAAATATATAATAATAGTGTAAATAATAATTAATGAGTAATTTGAACTTAACATGTTATTAAATTTATAACAGGTTAATTTAATTTTTAATTATAAATTTATTTTTAATTTATAATTATCTTCTTCACATTTAAATTCCTAACTGTCATAAATCCTGAAATATAATACCAAACAACTTCTCAGATTTAACAGGATTTAATATTTGACATACCAAATAGTTTTTAGGATTTAACACATTTCAGATCTACTAATTCGAATTTACATGATTTACTAAATCCCACTTATTGCCAAATAGCCCCTAGGAGATTGGCTCGACTCTCTCACCCCACGAGTTGGGTTTGGGGTGAAATGTCAAAGCCTAGATTTTGCTTAAGAGACTTGAATCCGAGTTTTGAGACTGAAGGACTTCTATAAATTATGAAACTTAGCATGCTTGAGATTTATTTAAGGGTTCATGCTTATAACATTTATAGGAGGATTTTGAAAAGTTTAGCTTAACTCTTTTGCTCTACCAATTAACTTGGAGGAAAATTATCAAAGCCCAGTTTTGATATAGGTTTCCTAGCTCACCTCTCTTTTAACATATCTTATTGATGTTGGCTACACTCACCCAAGGAAGAAATGGCAAAGGGACCAACGGAAGGAAGGGTAGTCAAAACTACTAATGTAATAAAATTTATACCACTATTAAAGATAGAGAGAGAGATTTGTCCCCAAAGGAGTCGCTTTTTTGTTTGATTAAAAAGTTATCGCTTTTAAAAAGATTAATTATTTTTGGGTGATTTAATTTCTTAAATTTTAATTTGAAATTAATGCATCATTATGAACAATATATCATCTCAGGAGATGAATATAAGATTCCTTAATGGGTTTAATTTACAGGATTAAAATTTTATCCTGATTATTATAGTCAAGTTTGAGCAAGTACTACATATGACCCCAAAGGGTCAAAATGATTATTCACTCGGGTATTTAATTATGATAATTTTGATAATTTATCATTAATTTTAAATTAAAGTTATAATAATAATTGATATATCTTCCTGAGGGAAGAAAATATTAATTATTATTGATCATTTGAAAATGAGGATAATGATCGTTGATTTTGACTTAAAATTTTTCAAAGATAATTAATTAGGTTTTTAGAAAATTGATTTTGAAAATTTTTTTGATCTCGGTTTCTAAATCTCCTACGAGCGCAAGCCCTCGTAGTTAATTACATTATAGGAAACTAGAATTTCCTATAAATACTCTCGATTAAAATAGTGATAGAAATTTTATTTTATGATTTTAAAGTTTGATAACAAAGAAGGTCAGGATTGGAAATTCAATAGGGATTGGATCAAAGTGGAAAACTTAATCCTGGAGGTCAAAGGAAGAATGGTAGGAGGTGCTTTATGATTCTTAAATATTTTTGAAATACCCCAGCCTATCCTATAAGTTGGGCTTAAATTTAATTGAAAGAGATTTAAGTTCAAGTTGTCATTTTTTTAGAAGGTTAGGATTAGATTCCCAAGAGGTTAAGGTCTTATAGCTTGAGCTTGCCTCAGAACATAAGTCTAGATTGGGCATTGTAAATCAGTAACCCAAACCTAACTAATGTAGTGTAAATTTGGACTTACCCCAGCCTAGATTGGGGAGCCAGCTAAACCACCTAATTGCTTCAATCCCATGCGTCTGGTCATTTAATATAAGAGTGGTAGGGATGTTTGATTAAGTTAGGTTAAGGAGTTGGGACTAACATCTAGAGCATATCCTAATTTAGCCCCTTGACTTATATTGGGTAGAATGAAGCTTAAAGTTAAATGTAATTAAATTTTTGACTCATTTTAATTTGTTTCTAATGCAGTCTATGCTAGTTAACTCAATAAATGCTTAAATCAAATATGAAATAATTTTAAAAAGGTTTAAAAATAGGTTTTCTCTAGAGATTATATAGATTCCCCTTGACAGATCTGCACCCTCATAGTTAGGTGGTCCATCAAACTTGCAGGGCAGGGAGGTACCTAATAAAGGGAAAGAAAGTGCAACAAAATGTAATGTGAACTTCCCGATAGTCCTGGGCTTACTTCATAAAGTGTTAGAGTTTCTATATTATCTTAAAAACTTTAATTTAATTAAAGTGCAAAAGGTTTTAGTGATCCCTCATGAGCCTTCTATAGGGCTCTAGGAAAAATCAAATATCGAGATTCAAAATTGCCAAAAAACTAATAAAACCATGTAATCTTATATCGCAATCAACACATCAATTATTTATCAAATTAATTAAATTAATATTTAAATTAAAAGTCCATGTGGCAAGTGCCACTTAATATTATAACCTAGGGTCTGCAGAAAGTAAAGTGGCCGAGTACCACTAACAACAGCCCGAATTCTACTCCTAAGACTCAAGTGAATTTAAGAATGAGATTCTTCTTAATCTTCACTTCTTCATCCTTTTACGGGCTCCTTGGATTTGTTGGGTCTGGATATCCAAATGAAAAGAAACTCTCCCTCAAAATGGGTGTTATCTTTTCCCTTTTAATATTTAACAACTATCCTAACTTAGTCTTCCGTTGAGGAGAAATCTCGCTTAAGGGATGTTCTCTCCTCTTTAGAATCTTAGTTGGATACTTATGCATCACCTCTCAAATGTCACTTTGAATTACAACTTAATAGATTTGAATTATATTTGATAAAAAATTAAAATCTAGACTTAACACCAGTAGGGTTATCTTACACAATTATAATTTATAGTCATATCTCAAGTACTTATATATTGAAATTAAAATGCTCAAACCAGCCACACTTGGCCATGCTCTTTTAATTTTAAAAGGGGGACTTAGCACAACAGCAATACCTGTAGCAATGTAATATTTATGATTTTGCCCCCTTTATTTTGAATGCCCTATATGAGTATGGCCACATGCATAAGATGGAATCAGCATTTAAACCGCCCCTATCCTAAGGGTAAATCTAATGCATAATCAATCACATCATAGAGTGTAGAAATTAAATAAATAATCATAATAATCATCTAATGTTAACAACCAGTATGCAGTGAAAGCTCGAAAAACCTGACATACAGCATAAAAGTAAATACCTGCCTAGCCTAGATCTAGAAGTGGTGCCCTAGCAAATCACCTAAAGTGTGTGAGGTAGGATGTGTGGTTTAGATATGTCATATATCGAGTAATTGAGTAAAGCTGTCTAATGTTTAGATTTGTTGAAGGTTAAAGGCTAAATTTGGTTAAAGTTCAAATATTAATGTATTAAGGTTTATTTTAAGATGCATTTTTAATGTTATTTGATTAAATAAATTTAATTAGTATAAATTAAAGGATTAATATAATTTAATTAATTAGATTATTTATTAATTTTAAAGATTATATTAATTTAATTTTTCATCAATCAGTTCTTGGCGTTATGCCACCAAGCTCGAGGAACCAGGCCTCCTTAAGACACTTAGTCCAGCAGTCCGGAGTAGTCCATCCTAAAAACCTGATTGATGTAATTAAATTAAGAATTTAAATTTGGTTAAATTATTAATATTCAATTGATTTTAAGATTTTACACTCTATTGAATCTAATCGTTGTGTTATGCCACCTTGCTCGAGGACAAGGCCTCCTTAGGACACTTAGCCCCACAGCCCAGACCAGTCCATCCTAAAAACTTCATCTTAGGACTGGTTGTTATATATTAAAGGGTTGGTTGATTAATTTTATTAATCATATTAAAAACTTATGAAATTTTGATTGATTATTAATTTTTTTGAATTTTATAGATTATTTTAATTATTAAATTAAGGGGTCAAATTTTGACTTCTATATTAAGATTGATTTCTAAAAAGTTCATATGTTTATTTAATATTAGACCTTAGGATGAGCAATTAGACTTTATGTTTGCTAGATTTAGATTTTTCTACAATTAGTTATGAATTTTTAAAATTTTAATTAAAATTTTAACTTAAATTTGACTTTTTTAATTTTAAGTGATTTTTGATGATCTAATATTTTTAATAAATATTAGAACTTATATGAAGTATAATGCCTTTGAGTTTGCTCAATTTAGAGTTTTCTATATTATGTTATAAATTTTTGAAGTTTTGACCTGATTTTGAACTACAGTTGACTAGAAAATTGACTTTTTAAGTTTGACCTATTTCTATTGGTTTGTTATTTAAAAAAAATACTAAATCTTAAATAGAGTTGAATAACACTAAGTTTGATCAATTTGGATTTTTCTAGAATTAGTTATAATTTTTTAAAATTTTGGTTAATTATTTAATTTTTTAAATTACTTAATTATGGAGGTTTTTGATTATTTTTGATCCAAATTTATTCTAAAACTGCATGTAATCACTACCAAAGGTTAGGGATGAGCCATGGGAGTGTTTTCAGGTGTTAAGAATTTATTTAGGATTTTTAATAATTTTAAATTATTTAATTTAATTAATTATAAATTTTTATACTAAAACTTAAATAAAGTTAAACTAAAAGTCTAATGATATGGATTTTATTTTCCTAAATAGAGGGTTATGTTCTGTCAGTTTGATATATTATTTATAATTTTTAAATTTAATTTCAATTTATAATATTTTTTGAAGTTTTTGGATTCTAAAGAAGGTTGAATTTTAATTGGTTAATTTTTTGCCTAATGACCTCTAAATCCAATGAAAATTTGGACCTAAGATATAATATGTCACTAAGTTCAATGTTCTAAGGTTTCACCCCTATTAGATTTGTGTATAATTTTCTAAAATTTTTCAAAGTTATAGAACTTTTCCTTTAATTATTTTCCTTAGGACTATCAAAATTAGTGGATGGATGAGATAAATTAGAATGGAGGGGAGGGCTTAACAAAGGCATTTGACCAATTTGAACACTTTCCCTCCTCTTTGTTGACTAGATTGATGGTCAATAGTCAAGGGGGTGCTGAGGTAGCTTGGGAGAATGTTTTAAATGCTGGTAGGATGTTTTGAAAGGGATTAGAAGAAATTCTTTTAGAATTTGAGTGAGTAAACACACATATATGGGAGTTTGACCTAGCTAAATCATGTTGACTTAGTCAAATCCATTATGATTTGACTCATGATGAGACTAAAAATATTTGAAGTATCAAATGGGATAAACTTGAGGGGTTAAAAGCATTGATTTGCATTGATTTGATCAAATGAGTTGTATTAACCCATTCGAACCCTTAAAAGATTAATGGGTCAACCTAGGTTGACTTGGTCAACCAGGTTGACCTAAAAGCTGAGAATAGGCTTAACAAATTAAAATGATGTATTAAGTCTATTAGAAGTGGTCCTAAGGTCTAGAAAGGTCATTTGGGTCAAAATGACCTATTTGACCCTTAAAGGATATTTGGGTCAACTAGGTTAACCAGGGATTGGGATTGGGTCCAACAAGTTTTTTTAACATTTGGAATTAAATGGAAGTGGTTCCATCCAAAAACAGGGTCATTTGATTCAAAATGACTATTCGCACCACTATGGGGTATTTTGGTCATTTTGGGTTGACCTGGTGAACAAGGCTTGACTAAGATCTGGCTTTGAGTCCTATGGACTCCTAATGATAATTAGGATGTATTGGAAGAGGTTCTGGGATTTAATTTGAAAATCTCTATTGGAGTTTAGAAGAAAACTCCAAAATTGCCCTTAAGGGGCATTTTGGTCATTTTGACCCCTGGTCAACTAGGGGTCAACATGGGTCAACAAAAATATAGTTTAATGTTCAACATATGATAATCAAGGGTATGAATGTGATTAAAGGGTTTGTATAATATTCCAAGGCCAAAATCCACTAGGTGGCAGGTCGAGTGGCATAGGTTGTAAATATTTGAAGGTTTTACAGCCTTTGGATTTCAATCAAATTTTTGGGGTTAGAGGCCTCAAATTGAGCTCAAATTTGGAGGGTAGATCTTAGAGACATGCCTAATCAATATGTAATTGATATATCATGAATCGGGGGTCATTTGACTAGGGTTTGAAAGATTTGAAAATCACTAAAAAAGGCTTTCAGGACCTAATCCTTTAGGCTTGGATTTTGGGTTTGAAAATATAGATCTGAGCTAGATTTTAGATTTGATTACCTGAATTTGAATTATCTACATCACTTATAATCAATTAGATGATTATAGATGGATGTATAGGATTAAGGCTAGATTGGTCTAAGATCTGGATTGATCCTAGGGTTGGGATTAGTCTTAGTGACCTCATACAAAAATGAGGTCAACACCATAGAATATAGAAAATTTCCTAAAGTGAAGCCAAAAGAAAATTATATAGGATTCATTTTAAGAGGTATTGGCATGATCTTTGGAAAATAATTCTTAGGTCATATAAGTGATAATCTCTTTTGAACCTTTTAATGACTAGATAATCGATATAAGACTCCACCTACTGGTGGATAAGTTCAAAAAAAATCCACATCATTTCTCACTTGTAAGTTATTCTAGCATTCTTTAATCCAAAAGGAATAACTTTATCATAGTAAATTCTTAATGACATTTTGAATACTATTTATTTTTCATATTTTAGAGACATTTTAATATGATTGTAACCTGATAAACCATCCATAAAGAAGAATATTGCTTGTGAAGAAGCAATATCTACCATGAGTTTTGATATAAGAAGAAGAAACTCATCTTTAAGAAAAACTTTATTTAAATCTTTATAGTCAATACATACATGGATCTTACCCTTCTTCTTCTTTATTGGGATAATTATGGCTAACTATGTTAGATATTTATCCTCTATGATGAAACTTGCTTCTAGTAACTTCTTTACTTCAACTACCCCTTATTTATGAACTTTGAGTTGCATCCATCAGGGTGCTCATTTTATAGGATCCATATGATCTTGAATATCTAATTTGGGAAATGCTATGTTAGGAGATAATCTGAACATCTCTTCATAACTATAGGTGAAATAGTCTTTGAACTATTAAAGTAATTTAATCTTCTTACTTATCTCATCTTCATTCACTAAAGAACTTATAAAAATTAGATGAGGGTCTTCATCATTGCCAAAATTTATTTATTTTAAATCATCGTTTGTAGATTTAATTTCCTCTTTAAGTTCGAGAGGTGCATCGCTAAATTGAGAGTCATCCAAATTGTTTGAAGTTTCTAAATAGAGTTCTTTAAAAGATCTAACATTCGCTGCAAGAAAGTATCATACTACAAATTATTTGATATAACTAGGCAATATTGGCCATCATTGAATGAAGATAGATTAGAAAAGCCAACACCTAATTTGATGTATATTTATGGTATTTAGTTCTCCACAAGTTTTCAAATTGTTAGGCTTCACCTTTAGTCCAAGCATATGGTGTTAAACCTTTCTTAGAGAATTTAGTTAAGGAATTTGAGTAATAGTTTACAAGGTAACTATATTACTTCATCCATGAATGGATCATCAAGGTTATATTTTCCATATACCTTTTTAACCTCTCTATGATATATATATACATATATAATATCAGCTTCTATAAATTTTTCAGACATTGGTTATTCGATATTTTTTTATTATATTAGATAG